>CM060909.1:843043258-845619508 GCA_030737875.1 Allium sativum | reverse complement strand
TAACATTCCCAACAAGGAATTCAAACATTCTAACATGAAATTCAAACATTCTCAACATTCAAACAAGGAATGCAAACATTCTAATCAAGATTACATTCATTACATTCAACATCAACGAGTGCAAGTTCTCCTTTTATGGCCTAAACCGGCACATTTACTACATCTATCTTGCCGGTCACTATTCGATTGATCAACACGAATCAAAGGGGCTATGGATCAACCGAATAGTGACCGGCAAGATAGATGCAGTAAATGTGGCGGTTTAGGCCATAAAAGGAGAACTTGCACTCGTTGATGTTGAATGTAATGAATGTAATCTTGATTAGAATGTTTGCATTCCTTGTTTGAATGTTGAGAATGTTTGAATTTCATGTTAGAATGTTTGAATTCCTTGTTGGGAATGTTACGAATGTTTGAATGTAGAGAATGTTTGAATTCAATGTTTCGAATGTTTGAATGTAGAGAATGTTTGAATTCAATGCTGAAAATGTATGATTTCATTGTTGAAACTGTTTTGTTTCATTGTTGAAAATGTATGAATTCATTGTTGTGTTTGATTTCATTGTTGCATTAGAATTCGTGGTTGAAAATGTATGACTTAGTGCTGAAAATATATGAATTCATTGTTGTTGTGTCTTGTTTCTGTCCTTGACTTTCAGAATTTGCTCACTGGTTTTTTGGTGGCCAAAAAGACCCATGCGCACTTTAAAAGGGCTCATGAAGGATTTCCTTCATGAGCACTTTTAAAGTGCGCAGGTTGAAAAAAAAAAAAAAAATCCTGCGCACTTTAAAAGTGCTCATGAAGGATTTCCTTCATGAGCACTTTTAAAGTGCGCAGGTATATATTGCTTTGGCCAAAACAGGCCTACTTCCATAATTAGTTCTGCCCCAAGCCTATTTCCGCTATTAGCTTTTTTCACGGGTCCAGTTCAAAAATTTGTCCTATATTATATGCATGTGTGTGTCTGTCTGTGTGTATGAGTGCCCTCATGTGTGTATACACTAGACACACACTTACATAGTCTGGAGGTCTTTTTCTGCTACAAATGTTTGCGCATGCAGTACAAGTATTTGAACTGCTAGTATTCTCTGTGGAAATATCAGTTGAAATTTGCAACATGAAAATTTGGGTTTGTGAGAAACAAGTTTGAACATATTTGTATGTTTTAATTCAGTGTTGTTGGTCAACGAACATCGAAACTGATTTTGCTTTGCAAATGTTTGTACTGTGCCGGTATTGGATTTTTTTGTATTAATTCTGAAACAGGAAAATTTGATCCGCACTTTTGCAACGTTAAATCAACGAACAAACTTTAGCTTGGATAATGACTGTTTTTTTTTCTTTTCCAAACATCCATTCTAATGTCATACTCAACAACAATTTTGTAGATTCAAACGGATGTGATTTACGTTGTTTTTATGGGAGGGTGTAAGCTTCTTCTTCTTCTTCTTTTTTTTTGGGGCAAAAAATGGTCTGGGAGCTTTATACACAAGACTAGCTTTATATATATATATATATATATATATATATATATATATATATATATATATATATATATATATATATATATTAGACACACACACACAATTGAGATATGTTTTCACGTTCAAAACCTACTCCAACAACATCAATTTTTCGTATCCGAAGGAAATGCGTTGAAAGAAGCATAATTGTTCTTATGTTAATCTAAAATGTATTATGTATATGTGCACCACACATGAAAAATGCTTTTGTTTTTGTGTTCACGGACGTGCTTGCCTGCGCTCTCAGCCTAGACCAATAAACATGAAGCTAGCCATTTATAATACTTAAATGAAAACCAGGTCACACTGAACACAACCGAAAACTTGGATGGACCCAGGCATGATTTAGCTTTTAGTCTTTTATAGGACAGTATGGTTACAGCAGTGACCTTTGTATTAACATGACGGTAGGAATTACAATAACTGCCTGGTAGTTTCATTCTGTAACTTCATACATATTAGTCTTCATAGTTGTATAATGATATTTCAATCCAATTTAGGCTTCTGATGTTACTTACATTATTGCTTTAGGGGGATCATGCATTTCATAACTACACAGTTCGTTCTAAATATAGACCTCATGATACAAGTAAATCCAATCTAATCAAAAGGTCTAGGATGCGCCAAAATTCTGAAACAAAATTTGGAAATGGTAAAAATATGATGGGTTCTTGTATTGCGGAAGGTGATGACAACGAGGAAATAGATCAAAGTGAAGACCATTTGAAAATAACAGATATAAATGGATGTGATTTGCAAGAGAAATTTTCATCTGGAGGCCAAAGGGATGATGAATCTTTTGGTTCTGAAAAAACTGTAATAGCTAGGTGGCTCCATGAACCAGATGAAATGGATAGAATATCTGCATCACATTTTAGAAAGATATTTCAATGTTCCTGTGGAAAGCTTCAAAAGTCATCAGAATTCAGTTTTGTTGAAATCTCGATTTATGGGGAATCTTTCATGCTACATCAAGTAAGGTTTTTTCCTCACTTTTTTTAATCAACAAAGTAGTAGTTAACAAGGTTGTTCCATTTGCACGAGGTTTACTGTAACGTGCTGTTTTTCCAAAATCAGTAACTGTCTTGGTTTTTCCCTTTCAAAATTGAGTATCATTTAATAGTATAAGAATTTTACACAATCAAATTTTGTAGGCATGAGCCCATCAGTTTTGCTGACGTAAATTTTGAACTTCACTTGCTTCAGAAAGGTAAACTGATTTTAGTATTAATGTGTAATTTCGTAATCTGATTAATTTATGTTGAGATGTTATCCTGGAGTTCGATTTCTACTTTTTTCTGAAACATGGCATGGTTTTAATTTTTGCACAAAAATAAAGCTATATTTTCTCTTCCTTATTTCTTCACTTTTTTTTTTCTTTTACTTTTTTGTTTTTGCCTTTTTGTTTTTTGAAATCAGACCATTTGATGTATTAAAAAAAGATGTATGTTGTATCATATTATTTTTCCAATATTTACCAGGGTGGGCAAAATTTTGCTTTGTTTACATTTGGTGTCGCGTCTGATCCATCTAATGCATCAGGTGTGTCAATGAGATGGTCCACTGAAATGCTCCATTAAAGAGAACCAATGAAATTCTACCACTGGCTTGCGTTCGACACATCTGGTGCTAGCTGTATTTTTTTTGGAAGTTGGTACTTGCATAGTTGGTAGTACATGTTAATACTATAAGTCTTAGGTAATATACAACATACTATATGTTAATATATATTAATATCATACTACGCATCAAATTTGAAGCTAGAGGCGAGCAAATATTGGTTAAAATCAAATAAACCAACCAAGCTGTTAACCTACTTTTTCCATTAAGGATCGTGATTTGTCCCGTTGGAGTGGATCGGAGAAGGCAAGAAGTAGGCTGTTTCGTTAGAGAATGACTGGGTCGGTCTACTATTGCAACGACCTGGATTTTTAACTATTAAGTTTAAACATTAAAATTGGTTTTAAATGTTGATTTGGAATTTAAATAACTCGAATTTCATAATTTTGAGTATTAATTCAATTTGAATAATAAATTCTAAAATAATCAAAATATGTTGGATTTGCAATACTGTATGAATTGGACAATATAAAATTTAAGTTTAAATTTGAATTATAATAACGAATTCGTTTATTAAACGAAGTTTGAACGTATAACTTATATATAATTTAAAACGAGCCCGCAGTGTCGCAATAATTCGTAGTTTACGTTTTGAACTTCAATTAAATGTACAGAATCCAGTATGATTCGAAATTTTTTGAAACAAGAATCGTTCAGATCTATTGGATTATAATTTTTTAATGAAAGAGAAAAATCAAGATTTCACCTTGTAGATTTTGAGTTATGTCGGAATCAAATTTTCAGAAAGTCGCTATGAAATCATTTATAGACCATAACGATTTATTAAATAAAACAAAAGGGATTTTAAATAAATTGAATATCGGTTCAACTTGAAATTTAAGATGTTGAGTTTAAAATCTTAACTAGTTTATTTTTGAAGTTATATAAATTCCATTTGAATATATGATAATAATAATTTATTATCAATAAATTTGTTTGTTGTGACATCGATGTATATCGTATCAATTTAATATGGAACTTAAAAATTGTCAATTTTCAAACAATATCAGATTTCAACGAAACTAATTTTATAAAATCTGTAGTAGTTAATTATTGTAAGATTTCGATTTTCACGTCAATTGGAGTTATTTTGTGATCATGCGTGATATAAAAGCGTATCGATTAACCGTTTGAAATTAATATAACATTTTTACATACGATCTCAGAATTTGACGAAACCGGTTCCATCGTGTTCGGAATATTAAGTTATTGTATGGTTTCAAATTTCGTCATCATCGGAGTTTGTATGGGATCATACGAACTTTTAACGTCGAGCGTTACACGCTATAAAATATCGTTAGTCGCTTTCAACAAATACTCTGTCGACATCTTCACAAAAAAAAAAAAATCTCAACACATGGCAAAAGGCTGAAGAAATTCTGCACCCCACGTTAAAAATATATTTGCCCCGATATGTCATTTTCATCATTTCAATATTTTGGCTGATTGTAAATTTACAAATCTCGCCTGGCAAAAATCATGTGAAATCTTCGTTCTTCTATATAAACACAAGTATAAACCAAATGAAGCCCATCCGTAAAAATCGATACACCCACCCATTCTTCAATCAATCAAAACTCAAGAACTAGTAAGATTTAGAAGAAGTTGATAACTGAGAAATTGAAGGAGAAAGTGAAGCGCATCGATCTAGGGTGGTCAGAGGATCTCTGGTGATTTGTGGTGGTCGGGAGAGTAGTTTGAACGGAATTTGGGTTTGGTTCTTTTCTGGTCAATTGAGGTGGATTTGTTGCGAGCTATTTCAGGCGATGAGGGAAGAGGGGACGGCGATTCCGTTGGTGATAGTAAGGTGACCCCAAGTGGTCGGAGGTGGTCTATTTCCGACGAAGTGTGGTTTTGGTTTCAGGCAGTGTTCGGGTTTGGTGGTTTTATGGGGACTGTAGGGCACCGGAAGAGGATGGGTTGATCATAGGTGAATGGCAAGTCGTTCGGGGTCACGGTGTTGGGGTCAGGCTGGGGCTTGGTGATCTAAGGAGATGGCGGCGTCGGTCTGATGTGGGATGGATGTTAGGGTGTTGAGTTTGTATTGGCGCAACTGGATGCCAGGTTGATCAGAGATGGTATGAGGGTCGTGGCGATCTTGTTGGTGACAAGGGGGTCGACTTCGGAGCAGTGGTGGTGGGGCGTGGACTTGAAGGAGGAAGGGTGTTCGTGGTTTACTGTGGAAAACGAGATGTTGGGTTTAGGACTGGCGGAAACAACGATTAGTAGCCTGATTAAGGTTTAAAGAATATATTAATTAACTAATAACATTTAATTATATATAATATATACAAACATGTAAATATCATATTTTATTCGTTCGTGAACAGAATTCAACGAAACAAAGCACATTGGGTTCGTATGGATGAATACTACAAGTCCGTGATGAGTTGAAGTGGATTGGAGCTAGTCAGAATTTTGTTTAATTTTAAATGTTTGTTTAAAATTAAATGAAATGACGCAACATCTTCAAATCAAAAACAAATTGTGAGTTAACTCTCGTGTCTTCTAGGATTATATGATGTGATTTAATTCATACAACTCATCGTTGATGGTAAACACCAGATATTTTGGATGTTTAATGTGATTGCCAATCGTTGATTGATGTTATTTATATTCCTGTTATTTTTGCATTAGATTAAAATTCCTATCTTATACACATTTATATAATGATATTATGAACTATGATGCATGGAAAAACAGGTTGGAGGGATCCAACTGGATTCCTCAAATATTGTTGTTATTTGATTTCATATTATTCATATATGAACCATTTGACCCCGGATACATTAAAATCATGTTTGGATGTTGATTGTTGAATTAAAATTAAACAATCGTTGTGTTTTAATCAACAAACAATATTGACTAAGTGATTGACAACAGATGACATAAATCTACCTTTTTGAAACGTTGATTTGCCGCCAGACAATGTAAAATTGGAATGAGAATGAAATAAATTGTTTCAAATCAGTGCTAAAAAAACTTAGATTTCGAAAAGATGTGTTTTAACCTAAAAGGTACTTTGCTGGAGAAGTAACTTCTATGAAGATTTAGTTCATTATATATCATATAATAAACAAAGCTATTTTGTGTCTGTACCCCCAAAAAAATCGGAGCACTCTATTCCATACGAAATTTAAGTTATAAAAATTAATTTTATAACTAGAGCAAGATTTTCAATTATATTTTTATAGGTTATATAAAAATAGATATTTTATGAATTGATATTTATGATTGGTTTTTTATAAAAGTAATTATAAATATTTTATATTGTAAATCCTTATGTCTAAACAAATTTATAAGCAATTAATTAGAAATTTGACCTAAGAGTTAGTACCAAGGTTTGAAAACTCGGTTTCGGTTTCGTTTTCGGTCATTTGAAAATTTACGAGTTTCGGTCAGTTTCGATGGTTTCGGCGGTTTCGGTTTTTGTTTCGGTTTCGGTTCAGAAATCAAACTTTTAGCATATGTATTAATATTCAGGCCCATATCAGTTCTTAGCAAGTTAAAAAGCAACCCAAAGCCCATCCCAAAAGTCCATACAAATAATAACCCTAATTAGCAAATAGCAGCAACATCACGGAGCCACAGTACAGGGAAAAAACAAAAAAGCCAAATACGAAGCGGGAAAGGGCAAAAAAAAGAAAAACTTCCGCTGCGAGACTGAATAGGAAGATCGAACAGCCTGCTATGCTCGAATTAGGGTTTCCCTCTACTGGAATTTACTGCTTTTGACGTTGCTGAGATCGAACACTACGTCGAATTGAGGGATTTCACTCGAACAAGGTTTTCCTTTTTCAATTAATCTGTGGTTGTGTTTTTTCTTCCGCTACTTCTTCTTCTTCTTCTGAATTCGAGATTTTTTCTTACTGCTGCTCGATTTTTTTTATTTTTATTTTTTAACCTTGTGGAACCGAAACGAGATTTTGCCAGCGTTCTGTCCCGGTGAGTGTCGGGACCGGGACGAGATGGACGAGATCTCGATGTTTCGGACGAAATTTCAAACCATGGTTAGTACTTTGAGATCATTATTTTAAGAAGACAATCGAGCGATATTCTTAAGTTAATTAAGTCAACTTAAGAGGAAGGATTAGTTGGAATCAGTTAATAAGTTAACTGATGTTTCAAGTTGACTAAGTCAGCTATTTAAAATTTAAATTGATTTTTAGATTAATTTGTTTTCAAATCAGTCTAATAAAATGGTTGTGACAAATAGTTGTTAAAACTCAATAAGATTTCTTAAAAATTAACTAATCTTTTCATAAAGAAAATTAGCGAATTGTTTATTTGTAATACAATTAGTTAACATTTAAATGGTCCTTTAAGGGAAATTAACTATTCTATCTTAGTTAATAACGAAGTAATCCACTTCAGAAAATGTTAAGATTAATTATTATTTTAATTAATAATAATTAAAGTGATTATCTTTTAAAATGGAATTCATTTAAGAAGTAATCTATTTTGTAGTAAAACCTAATTGGATTTTGTTAAGGGTTTAAAAACGATGTTATAATAACTCGGATTATAACAAAGCTTTTAGAAAGAAATGGGGAGTTAATGTGTGATTTTTAAAATAAGCGTTACTTAATGCATTAAATTAAGTGAAAGCGATATAATTAAAAGGGATTTTCAAAATAAAGGAGTTGGTTGATAGATTTGTGGTTAAATCCAGGTTATATATGATTGTATAAAAAAGAGATTTAAGCTAAAAGGTTTATATTTGAGTTTACTTAATAAATAAATTAAGTAATGATAGTTATGTTTGAAAAGACACTTCCCGAATATAAGTAATGATTTATAAAACCATGGTTTAAATAAAAGTGTGATGTTATAAATAATACCAGTATTTTAAGTTACAAGCTGATCGACGACTTTAGTTGTTAACACAAACCGTGATTTTATTTTACCGCAAGCGCACGACGTCTGTTGTAATAGTTGTGCGAGTACGGGTCGAATCCACATGGAGGTGTATAATTTGCTAATGTTTATTTAAATTCTAGGCGAGCTAGACGAATTCGAGATTAATATTTTAGTTAAGAAATTAGATTGGAATAGAATAGCAAACAGTTTTACAGAACAAGAGAATATTTAAGAATTATGGGAACGAGATATGAAATCTACTAACCTCTTGGCAAATCAATAGATCTCAAGGAAATAAAAATAAAAAGTAAAATAAAGCAAAGAGAGCACAGACAGAAATAAGAATAAAACAAAAAAAGAACACAGAAAGAGTAAAGAAGAATTTTTAATTATGAAATACTAAGTTAAGAGATTACAAGAGAAAACCCTAATCCTAAAAAGAAAAGAAATAAACAATTGCCAAGATGTCCAAACTAATGCTAGGTAAGGGTATTTATAGTGCTCCTTGGATCTAGATCTAAAAAGAAGATTTTTCTAGGAACTTTTACTTGGTCTTCCTTTATTTTCTCCTTCTTTATTATTCTGGAAATCTCTTTCTTTTATTTCAAGGGGATTCTTGATCTAGCTCATTCTAGAACTTTGACTTGATCTTTTTGCACATGCTTCTTAATCTAGCTTGTTCCATATTATTCTAGAAGCTTCTTTCTCTAGTATATTCTAGAATCTTCTTGAGTTGGCCCTTTTTAGAAGGAATTTCTTCTTATTCTGAAAATAAAGTACCTGTAATAAACACAACTAAAAAGACCGAGTAATACTGTTTTAGAATAATAAAATGCATAATTAAGCAATGCAAAATTTACACAATTTGATGTTCAACAAATACCCCCACACTAGAACTTTTATTCGTCCTCGAATAAAAACCTAACTAAATTTATCAGCCACACTTTCGTAGGGAATCACGATTGCATTTAGCGTATCCAACAAGCCTTTAAACCCCTAGGTGTCCGTAGTAGGACGAGTTGTGTCTCGTGAGGGTTTTCAGCGGATACTGCCCACAAAATCCAATGCAACATGATATGCCATTAATGCAACTATATGAATGAAAAGAATATATGTATAACATGATGAATCGGTTTGTTCAAAATAGTTACAATATTGTAGCATATAAATGCACTAGTCAAAATCAAGAAATTTAAGTTCATCACCTAGCAACAAACTTCAAACAAAAATCAAGTTTTTATCACATTAGATTCTAGCTTGCTAATATTTTAGGTTAAAACATGGTGAAATTATGAAGTTCGTTTTTTCGTGATTGTCAAAGTTTGGAAAGTGATATTTCTATTTTCACTTGTATAACAATTTCAAATCGACAAAACTAAGAGTATGCTTTGATTTCATTCACTTATCCACTCTTATTATTTATATTTTTACTTAATGATACCACTTTTTTTTTACTCGTACATCTAACCCATGGACCAAGGTATATCATCCATGCACTGCCTTTCGGGCTTACGTGAGAATGTAATAGAGCTTGGCGGATTGTGCGAACCGACTCTGACAATGTCAGTATAGGTCGGTGATCCTTAGGTCCCAACTCATAATGAGAGCAAGGTATACCTCTCATGCACTGCCTTTCGGGCTTACGTGAGAGTGGGACAGAGATTGGCGGGTGTGCACACCAACGTTAGATGTACTAGCAATGTTGGATACCCTTGGTTTATTAACTATTATTATCATCATTATTATGATTATTAGCCAAGAGAGGATAATGCAAAATCGTCTAAGCATCTCTTAATTATATAGATTTGAAAGTTGTTAACTTGTGTATTTTAGATATAACACTTTTTAAACAATGACAATAAATAACAAGCTTCGTAATTACCACCTATGAATTAGTCTAAATATTAGCTTACTGTTATCTTCTGTGATTTGCACTTTTCATCTTATTTTCCATCTAAAGCTAATGATTCACAAAAATTTCCGTTAAATGACTATTGCAATATATCTACCCTACTGTATTTATTTATAATAAACCGATTTTTTTTCAGATAAATGCTATGTCTTAAATGCGCATGCCTAAAATAAATGTGATTTTACATGTAGAAAAGGAAAAAATGAGTGCAACTAGGAAAAAAAATGTAAAAAAAAAAATGAATGCAATATGAGTCTTCCCCCAAACTTAAATTCAACAATGTCCTCACTGTTCATTACGCTTTCTAAACTTGAAGGAAAGTGCCCATAAATGGATGCAGTGCAAAATGATTTGTAATATAAAATGCAATTTACTGATATGCAGAAATGGATTGTGTATAAAATAATATATATGTTTACGATGAATGCGATGCATATATTGCCACCAACTATTTCTTCCGCACTTGGTTTTTGTATTATTTGTTCCCTCCACACTATGCTTAGGTACATTTCTTGATAAGTAACTTCTTTTCACCAGCATCTCATTTTTATACCTAGATTTATAGTTAATTAGATTGATATTTAGGTATCTTGTAAATGTAAATTTCTCCAACCAAGCTTTGTGTATGACGTGATTCATATACTCGACAAATTTATCAGTGTAATCCTTCAAGAATAAATAATTGTGCATAACTGTAGTTAATTTAGTAGAATCAAGAGGGTGATCCAAGATCATGTTCAATATCATGTGCTTTATTAGTTGACATTTTGATATTCTCAACAAGTTCAACATTAATCTTGGGTTCACCTTCACCATCAGCCTCATTAGTAGAATTTTCAATGTCACACACAAAACTTCCATGTCTTTCCTCATTTACAATTTCTTCAAAATTTGAAATTGACTCACCATTGGTTGAATGTTCATCCTCGAACAACCCGAAAAATCCATGTTCACAAATTCCTCATCTTTAACAAAGTCAATAAAAATATTATTCGTTTCGTCGTTTTCAATTTCAAATATCGTTCTTTTAATTTTATTCATGTTAGACAAAGAGAGATCATAATCCATACGAAAATCATTTTCTTTAAAAGCATTGAAGTCCAAATCTATTCGTGGAATGTCAACAACTTCATTAAAGTTATCGTTATCAATTTCATAAGTTGTTATTTCAAAGTTATCATTGCGAATAAGATTTGGATTATTATTGTCCTTGCTCACAGATGAGGGAAGAATGTTAGGAGTGTCACCTCTCGATAACAGTTGGAATGGTGGTAAGTCAACAATAGAAGATTTCATATTATTGTAAGCATTGGAATCTCCGATATTATCGAATTTCTTACTCGATCTTAAGGTGGCAATTGAATTTATCGAGTTTAAATTGTCATCTTCACTAGAATTCACTCCACAAGAATTATTATATTTAGGTTGTGATGAATTTTTACGATGTGGAGGTATGTAAGGTTGATTAGAAGAACTCTTACTTTGAGGAGTGAATGTTGTATTGGGTATTTTAGGAGCTTGAGTATTTTGGCTCATGGAATAAAAATGTGAAGAGCTTGCAAAGTTATTTCGATTTAACCACGACAAGTTTGGATGGTTTTGCCAGTTTGAATTATAAGTAGATTTAGTTTGAGCGAAGGCATTCACTTGCTCTTGAGGATACGTAGGAAATAACCCTTCTTTGATTGGGTAGTCATTAGTAGAGAAGTGGGAAGTGTTTACTACGTGTGCTCCTCTTGGATTTGTACGAGCTAGTTTTGAATTGATTTCCATTGTTGATCTTTGTCAGCATATTCTTCGAAGAAAGCCCAAGCTTCCTCGCTTGATTTATCCAAAAATTCTCCATAACACAGTTTCAAGTTGGGTTTGAGTTGAATAATTAAGTCCTTCATATAATATTTGACATAACATTTGTTTTGGAATTCCATGATGAGGACAACTTTGTAATAATTGATTGAATCGTTCAAAATATTGGCAAAAAATTTCCCTTTCATTTTGCGTTAATTGATGAATTTTGATTCTAATTTTTTGAGTTTTATGAAAAGGAAAGAACTTTTTTATGAATATTGTTTCAAAATCATTCCAACTATAAATAGATGGTCGTGGAAGAGACTTGAACCACCTTCTAGCGCTTCCTTGTAGAGCAAATGGTATTAATCTAAGCTTTATATACTCATGTGGAAGTTGTTGCATTCTTATGGTGGATGTATTTAGTTCAAGATCATCAAGAAATTCATATGCGTTTTCAGAACCCGTAAATTTAGGAATGCCTTGGATGAAAGAAATTTTTAATTCAAAATTATTTCCTTCATTTAGTGGATATATTATAATCAGAGGTAGTGCAGTTCTAACTGGATAGCACTGTTCTCTTAACGACATGTTTTGGGATGGTCGCAGACATTGAAAATTTTCTTGTATCATTAAATTTGGTTGCTGAAACTCTTGATTTTGGTTATTTTCATTAATTAACCCCCTTTGAAAATTTTCCTTCTTAAGTCAAACCATTTGATGAAAATTTATTAAATAGATTTCCAGCCATTTACTTTAACCGCAAATTTAAACAACACAGAAATATAAATAAATATAATATAATTAAGCAAATACTTACCAAGTTGAGTCGTCGTCCATAGCAGTGCAGTGTTTGAGCTTTGTTGCTGGGATTGATGAAGAAGGATTTCGATGTGGCAAAAGAGAATAAGTAAAGATATCCAAGCAAAGCAAAAAGAAATTTCAAAAGAAACCCCTTTTTTTTTTGAAGAGACTGGTAAGAAGAGGGAATGTAATGTATTGAAAACTGGAAAGGGAATTCGAAGAAAGAAAGAAATAAAAAAAAGAAAAAGTTTTTTTTTTTTTTGGGCTGAGTAAACAAAAACTATTGATAAGAAAACAAAACAAGATAAGCAACTAAATCAAAGAAGAAAGGAAAAAAATGTTTTTTTTTTATATTAAAGAAAATAAAAATAAGCAAAATTACTACTGTAAGACTAAGTGGAAGAAGTAAACTACGGAACTAAGAAAAATGACTTTTTTTAGAGCGAATAAAAGCAGAAAACTAAATGGAACAAGCAACTAGACCAAAAAAACATTTTTTTAAAAGAAAAATGCAAAAGACTTGAAACAACTAAAATGGAAAAGTTTTTTTTTTTTTAGCAATTAAAGAAAGTTTAAACAACAATTACTGGAAGAAAACAAAGCAAAAGCAACAACTAATTTAAAATAAAAAAAAAACGTTTTTTTTTTAAGATAATGAAAACAACTAGAAATAAGAATACCTAGTAACTAAACAAAAGAAGGAAAAAATTGATTTTTTTTTTAAATGAAGAAAAGGGGAAAAAACAAAGAACTATGAAACTAAGCGCGAAATAGAAAAGAAAGCAAAAAATATAAAAAAAACTAACACAAATTGAATATAAATAAACACTAGAAACTATTAAAACTCCCCGACAACGACGCCAAAAACTTGATCGACAGCTTTAGTTGTTAACACAAACCGCGATTTTATTTTACCGCAAGCGCACAACGTCTGTTGTAATAGTTGTGCGAGTACGGGTAGAATCCACAGGGAGTTGTATAATTTGCTAATGTTTATTTAAATTCTAGGCAAGCTAGACGAATTCGTGATTAATATTTTAGTTAAAAAATTAGATTGGAATAGAATAGCAAACAGTTTTACAGAGTAAGAATATTTAAGAATTATGGGAACGAGATATGAGATCTACTAACCTCTTGGCAAATCAATAGATTTCAAGGAAATAAAAAGTAAAATAAAGCAAAGAGAACACATGCTGAAATAAGAATAAAACAAAAAAAGAACACAGAAAGAGTAAAGAAGAATTTTTAATTATGAAATACTAAGTTGAGAGATTACAAGAGAAAACCCTAATCCTAAAAAGAAAAGAAATAAACAATTGCCAAGATGCCAAAACTAATGCTAGGTAGAGGTATTTATAGTGCTCCTTGGATCTTGATCTAAAAAGAAGTTTTTTCTAGGAGCTTTTACTTGGTCTTCCTTTATTTTCTTCTTCTTTATTATTCTGAAAATCTCTTTCTTTTATTTCAAGGGGCTTCTTGATCTAGCTCATTCTAGAACTTTTGACTTAATCTTTTTGCACATGCTTCTTAATCTAGCTTGTTCCATATTATTCTAGAAGCTTCTTTCTCTAGTATGTTCTAGAATCTTCTTGAGTTGGCCCTTTTTAGAAGGGATTTCTTCTTATTCTGAAAATAAAGTACCTGTAATAAACACAACTAAAAAGACCGAGTAATACTGTTTTAGAATAATAAAATGCATAATTAAGCAATGTAAAATTTACACAATTTGATGTTCATCACAAGCTTTTATCTATCTTAAGGTAAGAACGTTGTCGATTAATGTCTGAGAGGTAAATCAAATAGTCCAACTTAAACGACTTATTAGTTTATAATGGTAAAAGAGGTTTTGTGTATATATATATATCGATATTTTCGAAGTAAAGAAAATAAAGAGGAGTTTGGTAAATACATTTGTTTAAGTACTGGTTTTCGTTTCTATGTGACGAAACAAAAGAGAGTTGTTAAGATATGTATATGTAATCGATTTATAATCGATGGAATAATTTTAATGAATGGTTTTGGAAAAAGGGCTTGAGCTGCTGCTATGTTTATCTATACTGTTGATTTGACAGTCAAAGAACAAATTATCAAATAAATGCCCCTTTTGACTTTTGACGTGTTAGTTTGAAGTGACCGGGATGAGAATTAGATCATAAACCACTTCGAACCGACTTTGCATCCGGAAACTAACTTGCAGGTATGCTTATAAAGATGGAGCATTGAAGACCCTGGATTTTCATGAGTGAAAGAACAACTTGATAAATTTCTCTAGCTCGTTCCCGGAGATATTTTGATGGTGATTTTGTCGTGATTAAAATATTTGGATTGCAAGGACTACTCGCTACTGATCCTTGGGGTAATTCCCATGTAGAATGCGGTAGGAGAGTGCCTTCGGTTCATTATATTTCTGGATGATTTGCATGGACGAATGTCTGATAGAATATTTTTGAAGAGTCACGAACGTTGATTTGTACAACTATACCAAATTTGGTCGTGAAGAAGGAAACTTCTTTTAGCTTAACACCCAGAGTATATTTGTGTAAGTCAATTAGTGATTTGATGAATTTGACAATGTAGCATTCACAGTTTATGTGATGTTCTAAAAAGGTAATCGCAATCTCATGCCTATCAACCGGGAAATGACAGAAATCGGACATTGTTCTGTCATTGTGGGTCATTCCCATTAGGGTGTATCATCATCATCTAGAGAAAATTCGTTTGTTCCTTCTATCACTTCTGCTTGCTTACGGGAAACGGATAGACGACCAACAATCATGGTGATGATATATTCGGTACACTCAAGTTGAATAAGTGGTCGATCACGTATGGTCAGATTGCAAGATATTCTTGTTGAACCTCAATGTTTTCTCTCTGAAGAACACATATCGGGAGGTGGTCCCATACTTTGTCATGCTGAAAATCCAAACTCCAATACGAGTCGTACGTTTTTAGATGTACACCGACTATGGTGGAAAGTGAGATGCAAGCTTTCCTGCTATATTCCTATTTGTGGTTTGATGGATATTATTATATTATCACTGGATTTTGATATAAAAATAGTTTTGGGTATCGTAAGATAAAAACACGTGCCATATTTATGTGTGGTCGTGTCTTACGGGAGTTCCATTCTTTCAAAGGATTTTTCTAAAGTTAAGCAAGTTGTTTGTAATGTGAATTTATCACTAAAAGTATTCCAGACCGATCCGAGTTGATTTTGCTTTGCTTCAAAATGTGTTCGGGTCAGACCGAGTATATTTTCCACGTTAGGTTTCGTTTGGAGCTTCAAGAGAGGAGATGAAGTCGAGACCATTGTTTGAGGTTTCGGTCGGAACCACGAGATCCCGACGATCTCGTGCCGGTTCCGGTAGTCACCGGGACGGGATTAGGACAAATCCTATCATGTTTCAATAGTCGATAGAAGGAGGGAAAGTAAAACTGAATCGTAAAATCAATCAACAAAACATTCACAAATAAACAATCGAAGATAATAACTTACCACAATTTGTTCTACAGCAGCCTTCATAGTTGAATATTATGCTTAGTAGATTTCATCTCGAAATCGAGCCAATCGATAGTCGATTTCATCGCTGGTGAGCTATCGATATATTTTCCCCTAATTTATTTTTATTGCGACCGTTTTTCCCTCCGTGTGCTCTTATTTTTCACGTTCCCTCGCGCGAGAAAGAGTGGGAGAGAAGATAGATAAATGCATTAATAGACACTTGACGATCAAACGTTGACTGGCTTTTACTTTTTATTTTTGGTTCCCTGCATTATGTTAAGTCCAACACGTGCCTTATTAAATCTGCATATGCAGCATGTTTACTCAATATTGTTTTTTAATTTTTAACCTAAACTGAATTGAATGCTGCATAGTTGTCGAATACTGAACATATTTTTGAAAATATATTAAATTGTTCTATTTTTATATATCATATTTTTATATGGATTTGAAACATTTATTATTGCTTTTTCATTAAAAATAGGAAAAATCGATATTTGGACCGAAATAAAAACCACCGAAATTGACCGAAATCAACAAATTTTCAAATGACCGAAACCGAGTTCTCGAACCTTGGTCGAGACGTAATATCGTATTTCCTGGTATTATTTTATTTCTACTGTGTGAGTTGTATTGATCTAATGTGTACTTTGATATTGTAATCATATATATATATATATATATATAGTTTCTCTTTATGTAAAGGGTTTGATATATTATATTTTGTCCATTCCAGTGTGAGGTTATATTTCTACTCTGATTCTGTAGTGTTCTTCTTTTACTACTTCTATCCTAATATTTCTTTCTCTTCTCACCTTCTAATTTCTTTCTATTAACTATCCGGGTTTTCGGTACTTGAGTTGGGCAAGTAACACAAGGTTAAGTATTATTGTCGAAATTCGAGCTTCGAATTTCGCCGGGTCGTTACAACTATCATTGAGTTCCACCAAGTGGACCAAGGTTCAGTGAGGATCGCATTAAATCCCATCGAAAGTTGTGAAAGACCAGAGAGCTAGTGGTAGAACGCTTCGTTGGAGAGTGATTCGAACTACTCGTGAGACCACGTCCCTTTCATTGAAGAGCAATTGGAGTGGACTTGTTAAAGCTTGGAGATAGGCCATGATCGGTCCAGAGGGGTTGTGTAGAAAAAAGGTCCGAAGATAGGTCGTTAATTGACATAGAGAGGCTACAAATTGGTTCACTTGAATTAAGAATAAGCTCACTAACCCGAAGACCGTGGCCTCCTCTAAATTAAAAACTCACCAAATCCAGAGAGATTGTCACTTCGAAATTAAAACTTTAAACAACCGAAGGGGCTATCTGACTAAAACTTAACGGTCCGGAGAGATCATGACTCACATGATTGGATGCAATGCACTCAGATGGGTTGGAATGCCCCGGAGCTAGCTGACTCGAACTCAAGAAGTAGATATTGGAAGGTCTCAGTTGATTTAACTAAAGGCCTCGCCTTGAGCAAGACTTGTTCTTGGTCGGTTTGGTCAGAAACCTTGAGCAGGATTAAGTCTTGATCAATCTAGTCAGAAAGCTTTACTTTGAGCGTGACTAGGCATTTAGTCTTGAATGGCTTACCTTGAGCGGGTTGACTCTTGGTCGGCTGACGTGGAGCAAGATTGATTCTTGGTCGGTTTACACCTTAAGCGGGATAGAGTCTTGGTCGGCTCACTTGTTTAGCTTCCCCTCTAGCAGGATTGATTCCCGTTGGTTTGCCGTGAGCATGATTGTTGGTTTGGATATCTTGACTTTGAGCGGATTCAGTCGCTTTAGTATAATAGCCTCATTTGAGTGGGTTCAGTCGGCTCAACCTAATGATTTTGCATTGAGTGGATTCAGTCGGTTTGGCTGGATAGTTTTGCATTGAGTGGACTCGATTGGCTTAGCCGGAGAGTTTTAGAGATTAGACGATGATTGGATTTGACTGGACAAGGATTTGGACTTGAAAGTCAGAGAGCTTCACCCTGATTGGCTAGATAGCATAACTTGGATTACACTCAGATTAAAAACAAAATCGACAGAAGAACTTAGGAAACATCAAAAAAATAACTAGGCAAAATTTGAGGAAGTCAGGAGCTAAGGTTATGAGTCGACATCGACTCTTAATGGATATGACTTGAGCCGAGTGAGTTATAAGTGGAGCCCTCCTACACCTTTACATTGAAGCTGTCAAGTTTCGTATGATTTGGATAAGTATCGTGCAAGTTATGGATGACTCTTCCTCGAATTTGAATGGACTTGGATGACTCATGAAAATAAATGATCAGACTAACTTGAACTGACTTAAGATTGGGCAAAGACGACCCACCATGTAGATAGGAGGATGGAACAAAAGTCAAAATATAGAAATTATCCGTCTTTATGACTCGACACTTATTTCATCCTCTATAAGCTATTACAAAGTTGTAAATATGACTCGGATCGGGTTGCAACTTTGAGCGCTGACGTGACATGATATCTGGACTTATCTGCAACTCGGTTCTCGGACCAATTTGAGTTTTGTTTATAAATACCGATTCTTCTACAATTGAGAAATATGATCAGATTTGGAGTTGGATTGCTACCTCTCTTTCACTTCTTACCTCCATTAATCACATTCTAAATGCTTAAAATCTACATTTAAGACTAATTAGTTGAAATCCGGAGAGATCCGACTGGCAAAACCATAATAAAAGATAGATTAAAGTGGATGTAGACCAGAGTCGGCCGAACCACTATATATAAAGAGAGAAAGAGGAGTGTTCTTGTTTTGCAACACCCCTTTAGCACTCCTACACTACCGGGAGCTACACTAATTCAAATCGAACAAGATATTGTAGATGTTCAATTCACATACATATTATCATTTATCCAAAATTTGAGCTCGTTTTGATATTCGTAGAATAATATATTTGATGTTAAAATTTAACGGTTGGAATAAATGTCGGAACAGTGAATAATGAAGCTAAGATTTTGAAAATGTTATGAATGTCAGAACGAGCTCAAATTTTGGATAGATGATAATATATACATGGATTGAACATCTACAAAATCTTGTTGGATTTGGATTAGTGTAGCTCACGGTAGGGCATGGGTGCTAAAGCGATGCCCTAGAATGTTTCTATATATATATATACATATATATATATACATATATATATATATATATACACATATATATATATATACACACATATATATATAGAGGAGAGTTCCCCTACATCTCTTATATTACACGTGAACTCTCCCCTTTAATCTCCACCACTCATTTCCTCACTCATTCTCTCTTTTCCCATTTCAATATTATTTCTTAGTGGGAAGAGAGATAACGAGTGGGGAAATGTGTGGTGGAGATTAAGGGGGAGAGTTCACGTGCAATATAAGAGGTGTAGCGGAACCCTCCTCATATATCATATATATGAGGAAATGTGTGGTGGAAAAGTGGTAGGCTAAAGGGCTGCTCCATTTTTGGTGTGCTATTGAATCTGCCTCATATATATATATATATATATATATATATATATATATATATATACAAGGTTTTAAATCTCGGATACCGGTCGCGTTTCGTCTCGGGGATTTTATAGACTCGGTCTCGTATCGGGGGAGATCTCGGACGAGATGAGTCTAACTCGGGAGTTCGTCTCGGATTTTCATCTCGGGTCTTAAAGTTCATATCGGAACAATCTCGGGATACATGATATTTTAACAAAATGACTTTTATGAATGCTATCAAAAACATAGTAACTTAAACTAAAAATGCAAAATAACTTTATTATTCTTTATTTTAGGAAAGATCATTCATACTTTAAATCATAATATGCTTAAAACAGGAATATTGTTAGACATGAAACATGAAAAGGATCCAAAACATTAAAAAATTCAGCATAAATAGACCAAAAAATACATAATTTCATAAGTAACATATATGTAAAAAGACGAATATGAAAATCATAAACATTGTAAAACATATACGCTCATACACTATAGTCATTTAACAAGCAAAATGTAAAATAACAACAGATTGATATGACTAGATTTGAGTTTTTTAATTATAGTTCTAGTTCAGGCACAAATTTAAATTTTAACCAAAAAAACTAAGATCTCAGACGATATTCCAGTATTTCGTCTCGGTCGATATATCGTTCGATATTGCAATATCTCGAGCGATATATTCGAAAGGAGATTTAGAGTGATATTTGTTGTTTCGTTTCGGAAGAAGCCCAAAACGAGATCTCGAGAGATATTTGCGAGATTTGAAACAGTGTGTGTGTGTGTGTGTGTGTGTATGCGAGCGTTCAGTTGCACCCCAAACAGCAATACCACCCCTTTGGTCCTACTGATTTCCACCACACATCCCGTTTCTCTCTCCTTCCACTACTCTCTCTTCCCACTAAATATTCTAATATAAATATGTGACTGTAAATGGGGTGCATTTGGGGTGCTCACAAATAAGGGTGTCATTAAACCTGCCTCATTCATATATATATATATATATATATATATATATATATATATTATATATATATGTATGTGTGTGTGTGTGTGTGTGTGTGTGTATATATATATAGGATGAGTTTTGTTTCCAATATCTAAAAACTGGATCAACCAAATAAAATCAAAATTTTAAAAATAAGTTATTTTAGAGTTAAAAGCAAGGTTTGAGAGATATTCGTTCGTTGATTTTTGCGTTGTTTGAGCATCCAAACTGATTCGAGCTACTTATCTTGATTCTCGAGTAGCAATAGATAATTTTTTGTTTTCACATTGCATTATGGTGCTTCAGTTTTTTGCTCTAAACTGAGTTTTAATTTTGGGAGAAAAGGGGAAGCTGGAGTACTATTTTTGGAGAGGGAAAAAGGGGTTTGGTTGGTCAGATATGTTAATTGACTAAAATAACTTGAGTGTCATTTAACCTAGGTTGTGTTTAGTTTTTGGGCTGGTTCAGTTAAATGAGTAATTTAAGTTTAATTTAGTGTAGTAAATTTTAGTTTGTTAGGTTAATTTATTTATCATTTATAATTATATATTTATAATTTTAAATACACTGGAAAATCAAGCTAAGGTCACCGTGGCTGAAACTTGAACCAAAACCGAACCTCCAACATTTCCGAAATAAATTGAAATTAAGATAATTTCGTTTGAAATCAATAACGGAACCGAGTTCTCAAACCTTAGTTAAAAATACTACCGACAATGCTATTATTTGTAATATTTTCATATTAATATTAGTTTACTTTCCTTTCCTTTCCTTTTTTTTTTTTTTTTTTTTTTTTTTTTTTTTTTTTTTTTGAAGAGTGTTTTTCAAAATGTTTGCGTTACATGGGCTCAGTTAATTTTTTAATACTATTATATCAACAACTAGAAGATCTAATTCATTTTAAGATAAACTAAATATTACCGTTTTGGTTTGTTTCAGTTTAAAAATTATTGGTTCAATTTGGTTTGGTTTATGTTTTTTGAATGATTATTTTGGTTTTAGTTTTTTTAACGGTATTGAACCAAAGCAACCATTTTCTCACCTCTAATCGAAGCCTATAACCGTTAGGACAGTGGTGTTGGTTGCCAACTGTTAAACTAAATTCGTAATTACATACTT
The DNA here is from genome assembly GCA_030737875.1 of Allium sativum. Lineage (NCBI taxonomy): Eukaryota > Viridiplantae > Streptophyta > Magnoliopsida > Asparagales > Amaryllidaceae > Allium > Allium sativum. The sequence continues at coordinate 845,597,908 of CM060909.1, read as the reverse complement.
ATAATTTACCTCCTCTCGTCTTCTCAATCACCATAACCATGCCCAAATCCGTAAATTCCAGCACTAATTTCCGTTTAATTCGTTCATGTTTTAAGGCAACCTCAGTTATATTTATCGCATTCACCTTACATTTTTTTTTTTTTGAATTATTTTTCTATATTTTGAGAGAGAGTCATTGAGAATCGCTCTCTAAAAATCCTAAACTTTGGTCCTACAGGGCCATAGCTGAATTTTTATATTGCACGATCGATGCTTACATAGAACAAAAAAACGTTCAGACGAAAGTGACAATGATGCTCAACAAAGATTTGCTGATTTTTTTATGGGGGACTTACTGATGATCAATAAGCAAGTTTGTTACAAATATGGACGACTTAAGAAACAATGGTCTAACTAGCAAAATCTGTGCAACAAAATAGGCACTGGATGTGATCTGGTGAATGGAAGTATGGAACTGTTAGTGGTAGCGAGCAATGGTAAGTCGATCGTGTGAACGTAATTCTTGTATCGTATTTAAATTTTCTACTAGCAAGTTTTAGGGGTAATACATTATGACGTATAAGAGAGAACGGATAGCCAATTTGGGGTCCCTGCAAACTATATTTGAGGTTACTTTCGCAACTGGTGCAGGTGTCACGACCGGTCCTTCAGACGAACCTGGCGAAACGTAACGTTATCCTCCTCAGGAACAAACAACTAATACCGCGCTCGATTAAATGTAGAGGTATGATGCATTTTATGCTCTACTTGAAGTATCTCAGTTGTACCGTTGTTTTCAATGTGTGCCGAAGTACTAGTATTTATTCAGAATTCTTTTTTTATTTGATTTTTTTTCTATTACAATATTTCTACTATTCCATACAATTTGCAAATAATTTAAATTCGTTTAACTACATTACTTAAACATAATCAAAACAAAATATAGCAATAAAAAAAAATAACAAAACAATCAAGTAACCCTTTCACAGCACAATAAATGATTCCCTTTTCGCTGAGCAGTGAGCACCCCCTTTCAACTGCCCTTTTCCATGCTTCATTCATTTCATGCAGGAACATGTGTTACACATCTTAGTAAAGCTCCCAATGATCTGTCTTCTATAAATCAGTTTTTTCTTAATTTTTTAATTCATTATAACATGATCGTATTTTTTTTTTTTTTATGAATAAATTCATGTTAGAGACAAATTTTCTACAGTCCAATATTATTTTAGCTACATGGGTGCCACCTAACACATCAATTTTGTGTCAAATGACTGTCTTAAAAAGCACTTGAACACACAAGTGTGAATAAATGTACCATAATTTGCACTTTATATTAATATTGTTCAAAGATAAATAAAATTAATCAAAATTTGCACTTCGACGTACTTGTTTATTCATCTATAAACTACTGAACATATTGAAACATTATTAGACTGATACTCTTCTTGATCAATAATACATCGTAGAATGAATTTGAATATCCCAATAGCTATATCTGATCTTAAACACCAACGATACGTTTCTTTTGGCTAAGATGGATTTATAATGAACTGTGTTATTCTCTCCCAAACTAGTTATATAACGAAAACAATTTTTTTCCCCCATAGTTGATCTAATTTTGTTTCCGCTACACAAATTGAAATGGAACGAAAATTTGTAGATGTGTTCTTAGTTCTTACATACCTCAACATCATCTCCACAAATTTTGGTTAGTTCGAGTAGTTTTTAATTAAAAAAAAATTGTAATATTCAAGTCGACGGTAAAAATGAACGTTCTAACATTTGATTATTGATTAACATTTCAAACATGTTTAAATTTTTGAATTGGTTTCATTTATCGTGCACGGTGCTATTATGTAGAGCGAACTTTGTCAAGATTCATTTGATGTTCAATGGTGTAACACTAAAAACCGTAGAGGTGTGGGATAGGGTGGAGTGAATGAGGGGTGTACCGCTGATTTGTTCCTAATTCATATTTTGGTATCTACATTTGTCAATTTCGGTAATTTTTTGCAGCGGCGATCTACATATTATCAACATCATCTTTGCAAACAGTTATGCTTTTCTGATATTTATCATTCACCAAAAATTAATATTTGTCAATCAATATATGACAACAAGCATCTAAAGTATACAGCGTATTATATATTTAACTATAATGATCAATGCATTGGAATATGATAATATTTTGCAGAGGTATGCTTAAGATATGTGGATCACCGTTGGGTAAAAAAGGGAGAAATCCGATGGTCGTGAATGGTAAAAATAAATTGGGCACAAATCTTCATTTACAAAAATCAAGGTGCGACCCCCCCCCCTCCCCCCCAATAAGTAAAAATAAATCATTAATACATCACAAACTAAATTTGTAAATACAGCGCATTTTATTTTGATTTAATTTTACCCACAAGACATCAATTTTGTGAATCTATTAGTGTGCTTTTATATAGCAGTCGTCTAGTGCTTTTATTTATTTTTCTTTCAATGTAATGCTACTTACTGTTAAAAAAATTGCAACCTTAAAAGGTTGAAATCACTCAACTCATGCCACTTTTAGCATAGTTTTAACCTTTGAATTCATCATTCCATCTCAAGTGGTATCTGGACATCCTTCAAAAAAAAAAAAAAGAAGAAGAAGACGTTTCCATGTCATTTTTTTTTTTAATAAAAAATGCTTATCATCTTCACAGATACGTAAGATGGTTGGGACTGCAGTAGCTGTGAAGCGCAAGTTACTACCCGAGGACGTAATTGAGTTATCAATTGCCAAATTTTCTCGTATCGTTCTTCCTCTGGCGCCACCAGAAACCCTATTCTTAAAGGGTAACAGTTTTGAAGCCAGAACCCGTGCTGGAAGTATTATCCGACGCGAAATGAAAAGAATCTCGGAATCTGATGAAATCAAAAAAGAAGTCGATAGGTTCTATTATTCGGTGCTTTTGCCTGGGATAAGCATGTTTTTGGATCCATCAAAAGCACCATGGACTGTTTGGGTTGAGAATCTGGATAGGTTCACACATATACCCAGTGCAGAGTTGGATGAAGTTAGGAAGGCTTGGAAAGCTTGGAAAGAAAATTATGGCAAGTTAAATAATGCCACTGAGTGTTCCAAATAAGTTCTGTTTTCTAACCGAGTGTTGTATTTATTTATAAGCAATAATTTTGCTGCCTCAAATGATATGTCAGTTGTAAAATTTTGGCCTTTTGTTTTGCATGTTTGTCTGATTTTGCTGGTTATATGTGAACACGTGCTTACAACCTTTCTGGCATTCTTAAATATGATATTTTATCGAGCAGTAGATTGCTTTTTCTACACTGTTCTGATGGTCTCCTTGATTTTCGTCCTCTTTTAAGTTGTTTTATTGAAAGAATTCATTCAATGGGACATGTTTTGAAATAGAATTATTTTTTGTCCCTTTTGAAATAGAATTATTTTTTGTCCCATTTTACCTGTAATTTTCAGTATGTTATTTAAAAAATTACAGCGGTGGGTATTGGTAGACTGACTCGATAAGATTTACACTTTTGATAATTTGTTTACGTTATTTGTGCTTGTTTTAGTTTTTTTTTTTTTTTTTTTTTTTTTTTTTTTTTTTTTAAAAGATAAAAATAGGCCTAAGGCCCACATAAAAAAAAAAAAAAAAATACAAAACCCACCCACAAACAAAGGGTTATCAATTCAACCACCCAACAATAGAACAAAACAAACCCTCCACCAAACTTCACAAATCAGCCGCCATCCAACTACAAACAAAACTAAGAAAAAAAAATGGCGGATTCGTGAAGAATGTTCTCAAATCAACCACATCAAACTGAAGAAGAGCTTCAACGCAGCTTTCAACAGTAGTCTTCCCTTCTCTTCTTCCTTTGAGGACCAGAATCTGTGCAAGGGTTGCATAGATTCAAATATAGATCTTCGAGATCCTTCAAATCGGCATTTGGATTAGAAAAATCAGGCTTTTTTGTTGAGATCCATGCCGGGATCAAGCTTAGCTACTTCCGAACTGCTTGAATCTCTGAGACTATGTTCTCCAATACTCCATGAGCATAAGTGATGGATCTGTCCGTTTATCTTGCTTTTGTAATTTTTTTTTTTTTGAAAAGACAAAAATAGGCCCAATGCCCAAATAAAAAAATACAAACCCTATCCACAAACGAAGGGTTATCAATCCCGATGACCCAACAATAGAACAAAACAAACCCTACACCAAACTTCACAAACCAGCCGCCACCCAACTACAAACAAAACAGAGAAAAAAATGGGGATTCAGGAAGAACGTTCTGGAATCAACTACATCAAACTAAAGAAGAGCTTCAAAGCAGCTTCCAACAGTAGTCTTGCCTTCTCTTCTTCCTTTGAGGACCAGAATCTGTGCAAGGGTTGCATAGATTCAAATATGGATCTTCGAGATCCTTCAAATCGACATTTGGATTAGAAAACTCGGGCTTTTTGCTGAGATCCATGCCGGGATCAAGCTTTGAGCTACTTCCCAACTGCTTGAATCTCTGAGAATCCTTTGATTGGTTACTGTTACTGTATTCTCCAGTACTCCATGAAGATAAGTGATAGATCTGTCCATTTATCTTGCTTTTATAAAAATTATTCACAGATCTGAATGAATCGTTGAATAAATTATCAAGTTTCATCTTGCATAGGGACGAGAGGATCTCTGGATCACTACTGGACGGATGGCCAAGCTCAAAACCTACAATAGGTAAACACCCCAAATTATTGTCCTCATTAATTGTATTTTTAGCTTTGGTATTAATATAATTGTAGCTACTTCCCTTACAGAAGTTTCTTCTATTGTCAGGCCAATCATGGCAACCTCCGGGAAGGAAGTCAAAGTGGCGTCGTCCCCAACAACTATTTAAGCCATTAGCCTGAATACTAGAACTGACATGATGACTGGAAGGTCTATCTAAACTATGCTTCCCATTGAGTAAAAAATCCTCAACTTGCTTTTCATAATCAAGATCCTTGCTAAAAGCTGCCTAATAAATAATGTCATCATTGTTTTGTTTGAAAGCTTTCCTGAATATAATTTGGCTGTCAGATCGAATGATTTTCCAAAGTTGGTAGTAACTAGTTTCCTTGTTAGAATGCAATCTTTGATTTCTTTCTCTCAATATATAGTAGATCACAACAGTTAGCATAATAGAAGCCCTTATGAAATTTTTAGATTTAGGCTTGAAATTATTTTGGATGTAATCAATATTGTCCCTTATATTAAGAGTAGGACTGAAATGATTAAATTCCATGGTGCATTTGGCATTATACCAAATGTGTTGTGAATATATGCAATCAAAAAACAAATGGCTCGAGCTTTCAACATCATCCTTACATAGGATACAAGTAGTATCTGCGTCTTTACTCCATTTGTTAAACCTTTCTCTAGTAGGAAGCTTATTAAGAAGGGCAAAAAAGGCACAATTAGCCATTTTAGGACAGTTTGATTTACACCAAATCACCTTGTGCCAGCTTACTTCAACCTCTTCCCCTATTATGTATTCCCAAACTTTTTTAAAAGAAAATTTCTCTTTAGAACACAACTTCCAAGACCACTTATCTTTATAACTATTATAATATATTAGAATTTTGAGAATAGCTGATATATATAGAAGCAGCTTGGCTGTTCTAAAAACTCCAACAGTTATTATTAATAATCTCCTAAACAGAGTTATTGACACCCCCTAAAATATATAAGTTATCCCATCAAAGTAGATTTATCAGAGAATTACCAAATATCCATGGATTAAACCAAAGACTGATTTGGCTTCCATCCTTTATTTTTCTCTCTAATAACTTCATACCCATTTCTCTGTTATCCAAAATATTTTTTCAAACATGAGAATGATGATTAGATTTTCAAACAGTCCAAATTGTTTTGATTTTGAGGTATTTTGCTTTCATCCATCTGGCCCATAAAGATTTACCATCCAGAAATTTCCAAAAAAGCTTTAATTGCGTACTTCCTTGAGATCTCTGATGTTTCTAATTCCAAGCCCCCCAAATTTTTTAGACTTACAAAATTTATTCTATGCAAATTTATGCTGCTTTCCCTTCCATATAAAATTGAAACACATCCTTTCAATCTTTCGAATAGCATTAATAGGGATATTATGTTATTGTATCCAATAGATAATAACTGCAGTGATGACTGTATGTGTAAGCTCCATTCTACCAGCCAATGACAGGACCTTACTTGACCACCCCTCAAGCTTGTTATGAATAATATCAAAGAGTCTTGAACAGTCTCTCTCATTGATTTGATTAATACATAGAGGAAGGCCAAGGTATTTGATAGTCATTTTTCCCTTTTTAAACTTCAGGAGGTTGAGAAATCTTTTATATATTGGATCCTTGCTGAAGTAGATTTTTCTTTTATTTTCATTGACTAGATTTTGCTTTTATTTTCATTGACTTTTAAACCAGCATGCTTTTCCATATTATCCAAATTTTCCTGATAGTTTCAGTACACTTTCTGTTTGTTTTTACAAATAATAACATATCATCAGCATGGGAGAGATGTGTAATATGTGGTTTGTTTCTGCTGACAGGCTTAATGTTCCCACTCAGTAATTCAATTTCCATTTGCATAGTAAAATATTCCATAGCAATAGAGAATAAATATGGTGACAAAGAGTTCGCTTGTCTAATTCCTCTATTGCTATGAATAAGTCCCTTGTGGACCCGTTAACCATTACTGAGTAGGTGACATTATTGATGCATTCTCTAATTAATGCATAGAATCTATCATTAAAACCAATTTGTTTGATAACACAAATAATAAAAACCCTATTGATTTTATCACAAGCTTTATGAAGATCAATCTTAATACACATAAGATTTTTATTTTTAACATTATAGTTCCTAATTAGCTCATGAGCTAACAAGGAATTTTCTGAAATCAACCTGCTAGGAATTGTTAGAAATTTTAGAAGAAGAAGAAATTTGAGAGATAATATTGTATGAGGAGGAGATAAACTTGTTTTATTATTTTTCTTCAAACTCAATTGCTTTCTTACTTAGAGGAGATAAAACATCTTTTTATATTGCAATACATTCTCTAAAATGTTCTAGGCAAAACCTTATCTAGAATTCTCTAAAAATTACATATATAGGAATTCTAGATTTTTCTTTATTCTTAATTTAATCCTTCCATTAATACAAATACTAATTTGTCAAAACAATTAATTCTTTCCTAGAAACCAAGATTATTTTCAACATCCCCCCATAAACTTTGTTTTTTATAAGTCAAACCAAAATTTTCAATTTTTTTTTGTATTTTACATTCTTTGGTAGAAGTATAGAAATCATCCAAGCTTTCGTTCTTCTTTTCCATCACAAAGATCTTCGATGTAGTTTCTCGAATCTTTGTTGCAATCCATTCATATCGTCCTCCTTCATTGCCATAGAATACTCCAAAAATTATGCTCATCAGCTTCCATCTTGGTCTAGTGTCGTAAAATTTGAATGAATCATATATAATATCTTTCCATTCAATCTCTTTATGTGTTTCCAAAATTTGATTTTCCTATGAGATTACAAAAGCACATTGGTGGAAAAACAACATCATTTGAAATAGAAAGGACATAATATTTCCTTACCACTTTGTTTTCAATGTCTTAGAAAGCATCACTTGTCTCTTTTATCATTTCTTCAAAATTTTGTTCATACTTTATCTCTCCTCCAGTATTCTGAACTTCTCCTCCTTGATTGATGCTTACTTCATATTTTTCTTTATTGATTTCACACTTTTCATTTTTTGCATCATCCCCATTGACTTTATCTTCTTTATCTTCGTGTTCTTCACACTCTTTGTTGGAAAATGAATGAGCAAAGAAAGAGAAAAGTGGGAAGAAGAAGAGATAGGGGTAGCAACATTTAAAGTCCCACATCATAGAAATATTAGCACAATCTCTCCTTATATATTAGAAGCCAAATAGGCTTATGTAAAATAAAAAAAGAGAGGGATGATAAAAGGATGTGGACTTGGCCATATTAAATACATTAAAAAGTCAAAGATAAGGTCCTTGGGCCTCTTGGGGTCTCCTGATTGGATATGGCCGACGTTGCTGATTGGGCTAGTGCACTGACATGAGAATATTTTTTCTCAGAATTTTAAAAGGTGTGTCTGTTCAGTCCAGAATTCGATAGGAATGTCTGTTAACTGAACGAGTACAACCATTTGAATTCTCAGCATATGCATATTAATAACAGAGCGGTTAAAGGGTCGCAACCTTTCCTATTTTGACGGTTACTGATGCATGCGAACAGGCACTCCTCCTTGCCTATATATACACTGCCCAAAACAAAGACAGAATTCACTTTTTCTGCTGCATTATTTCTCCTTCTTCAACGTAATTCTCTGATCTAGTTTCTATAACCAACTTCAGTTCGTCGGAGCTCCGTTTGCTGGCACTAAGCTACGGAGTTGGTCCGTTTTATCCTGGGAAACAAATTGCGACTACGTCGATTGGTGTATACGACGACAATATTGTTTCAAGGAAACAGAAAAGTTCTGGACTCGGACATTATTTAAACAGAATACTTTCTGTTTATCTTTGATTTTATGCACAAATCGGTTACGCTTTCTATGATTATTGTAAACATAGTTTGACGTGACAATTGTGACATAATTGATTAACAGTGATTGTTGTTGCTGTCTGTTTGTAATACAATTGTGTAATTACAAAAGTTCTAACAATCTTGAAACAATATTTTATTGCAGATGACAAAAAACAGCAGCACTGATTCTGCACCGATTCAGACGGTGAAAACTGCTCAGCCAGCGCCTGTGCTTCCGACAATGGCTCTGTCTCATGGCGAAAGGCCAGAGAAGTTCAATGGAATCAATTTCAAGCGCTGGCAACAGAAAATGTTGTTTTATTTAACAACACTAAGCCTTGCAAAGTTTCTGACTGAAGAGGCTCCTGTGGTAGACGAACTCGAACCTGACGCTACTAAAGTAGAGGCACTTAATATCTGGACAAATTCAGATTTCATGTGCAAAAACTATATTCTGAATGGTCTGGATGATAGCCTCTACAATGTCTATTGTACTTTTGCAACGTCCAAACAACCCTGGTTGGCTCTGGAAAAGAAGTACAAAACTGAAGATGCAGGCATGAAGAAATTCATTGCTGGAAAATTTCTAGACTTCAAAATGGTTGACTCAAAGACGGTGATAAGTCAAGCTCAAGAACTGCAACTTATCATCCGTCAATTAGAAGATGAAAAGATGACTCTTAGCGAGACTTTTCAAGTTGCTGCAACTATTGAGAAATTGCCTCCTTCTTGGAAGGACTTTAAAAATTACCTTAAGCACAAGCGTAAGGAAATGACAATGGAAGATCTCATAGTTCGGCTTCGCATTGAGGAAGATAACAGAAATTCTGAGAAAAAGATTTCTCAGAATATTGCTGCCAAAGCAAATGTTGTTGAGTCAGACAAAACTAACAAAAGAAAAAGGGATAATGCTCCTAAGAAGTCAAAGAAATTTCTGGGTTCTTGCCACAACTGTGGAAAGAAGGGGCACAAAGCAGCCGAATGTCGTGCGCCTAAAAAGAAGAAATTGGAAGCAAATACGGCTGATGTTTCGAAAGGCATTTCTGATCTTGATTTATGTGCAGTAATATCAGAATGCAACCTTATTGGCAACTCAAAGGAATGGTTTGTAGACACTGGAGCCACTCGACACATATGTGCTAACAAGTGGATGTTTACAACCTATAAAAATGCAACTGATGCTGAACAACTTTTTATGGGCAATTCTTCCACTTCCAAGGTCGAAGGCAAAGGAAAAGTTGTGCTGAAACTGACTTCTGGAAAGGAACTGACTTTAAATGATGTTCTCCATGTTCCAGAAATTCGCAAGAACCTGATTTCAGGATCGTTGCTGAGCAAGCATGGCTTCAAATTGATCTTTGAAGCTGACAAATTTGTTCTTTCCAAGAATGGGGTGTATGTTGGAAGAGGTTATGTGTGTGATGGTTTATTTAAAACAAATGTAACCACTATTGTACCACGCACTGAAATGAATGAAAGTGAATCTTCTGCTTATATTGTTGAATCTTCTAACATATGGCATTCTAGATTAGGGCATGTAAACTTTGATACATTGCGAAAATTGATTAATCTAGAATTTATACCAAAATGCAATATAGATTCCAACTATAAATGTCAAGTTTGTGCAGAAGCTAAATTGACAAGAACCTCGTTTCATCATATTGAACGAGTGACAGAACCTCTAGACTTAATACATACTGATGTATGCGATTTGAAAATGTGTCAAACTAGAGGTGGAAAAAGGTACTTTATTACATTCATTGATGATTGTACCAGATACTGTCATGTGTATCTCCTTAGAAGTAAGGACGAAGCATTCGAAATGTTTAAACAGTATAAGGCATAAGTTGAGAATCAACTCAATAAGAAAATAAAATCTTAAAGAAGTGATAGAGGAGGAGAATACGAGTCTCCATTTGAGGAATTCTGTGCTGAACATGGAATTATACATCAAACTACAGCCCCGTATTCACCTCAATCCAACGGTATAGCCGAACGGAAAAATAGAACTCTTAAAGAAATGATGAATGCCTTACTAATTAGCTCTGGCTTGCCAGATAACTATTGGGGAGAAACTATTCTTTCGGCAAATCATATTTTAAATAAAATACCCCGAAAGAAAATATCTAAATCTCCTCATGAACTTTGGAAAAACAGACCACCATCCTACAAATACCTAAAAGTGTGGGGGTGTCTTGCCAAAGTAGAGGTACCAAAACCAAAGAAGGTCAAAATTGGACCAAAAACAATTGATTGTGTATTCATTGGATATGCACAAAACAGTGCTGCATATCGATTTTTGGTACACAAATCTGAAATTGATGATATTCATGAAAATACCATCATTGAGTCGAGAAATGCTAGATTTTTCGAACATGTATTTCCCTTGAAACATGGTACTGAAAATCATGCACCTAAGAGACCAAGGGAAATTGAAGTTCCTTACTCTATTGAGGACGCTAAACAAAATAACACTCAGCAAAGTAGTGTTGAGCAGCAAGTAGAGGAACCAAGAAAAAGTAAAAGGTCAAGGACTTTAAAAACCTTTGGACCGGACTTCTATACATTTATGTTAGAAGATGATCCATTGACATACAAACAAGCTATGTCTTCCAACGATGCCCCTTATTGGAAGGAGGCAATTAACAATGAAATTGAATCCATTATGTCAAATCATACATGGGAATTGGTTGATTTACCTCAAGGATGTAAGGCCTTAGGTAATAAATGGATATTTAAAAAGAAATTGAAACCTGATGGTTCAATAGACAAGTACAAAGCTCGTCTGGTTGTCCAAGGATTTAGACAAAAGGAAGACCTGGACTATTTCGATACATATTCACCTGTAACGAGGATAACGTCAATTAGAATGCTCATTGCAATTGCATCCGTACATGACTTGGAAATACATCAAATGGATGTTAAAACTGCATTCTTGAATGGTGAACTAGAGGAGGAAATCTATATGAAACAACCTGAAGGATTTATAAGCTCAGAAAATGAGCATAAAGTTTGCAAATTGGTAAAAATCACTTTATGGCCTTAAGCAAGCTCCAAAACAGTGGCATGAGAAGTTTGACAATACTATGTTATCAAATGGATTCACGATAAATGAATCAGATAAATGTGTGTACATAAAACATACACACATTGGATATGTCATTGTTTGTCTTTATGTTGATGACCTATTGATACTAGGCAACAACAAGGCCATAATAACATCTACAAAGGATATGTTATCCTCTAGATTCGATATGAAAGACCTTGGACTGGCTGATGTAATATTGGGTGTAAAAATTCTGAGAACACCACAGGGATATGCATTATCCCAATCGCATTACATCACCAAAATACTTGAGAAATTCAAGCAATATAATGTAACTATTGCAAAATCACCAGTAGATATGAACCAAAATTGGGTAAAGAACACTGGTGACGGTATTTACCAATTGGAATACTCTCGTATACTAGGAAGTATCATGTATGTTATGAATTGTACTAGGCCTGATATCGCATATGCTGTAAGCAAACTAAGTAGATATACCAGCAATCCTGGTAAACATCATTGGAAAGCGATAATCAGAGTTCTAGGATATCTAAAGTATACACAGAGTTATGGTCTATACTATACAAACTATCCTTCAATAGTGGAAGGATACAGTGATGCAAATTGGATCACTGGATCAAATGATACAAAGTCTACAAGTGGATACGTGTTCACATTAGGAAATGGAGCAATTTCATGGAAATCATCCAAACAGACTTGTATCGCTAGATCTACGATGGAATCAGAGTTTATTGCACTAGATAAGACTGCAGAAGAAGCAGAATGGATTCGAAGCTTCTTGGAAGACATTCCTAATTGGAGCAAACCTATGCCTCCAATATGTATACATTGTGATAGTCAATCAGCTATTGGAAGAGCTAATAGTACACTATACAATGGTAAATCTAGGCATATTCGTCGTAGACATAAAACGATAAGACAACTTCTCTCTAATAGGGTTATCACAATAGATTACATTCGATCTAAAGATAACTTAGCGGATCCACTTACAAAAGGCTTGCTAAGAGAGAAAGTTCAAACCTTATCGAAGGGAATGGGGCTAAGCCCTATAGACTAAAGTTTTTTCTGAAATGGAAACCCCACCTAGTTGACTGGAGATCCCAAGATCTAGGTTCAAAGGGACAACGAAGTTTTAGAGAAACTTGATGGCACTGTTATACACAAACCATTCCTATGATAAGTCAGTGCATTATATGTTGAATAAGGATAAGTATTAGTAATTTTAATGATGTCTGTATTTGAGGAATTAAAGAATACCCTTTACAGAATCACCTACGTAAGTGCGAAGGCGCCGCTTCAAAGAGAATTATGAGGCCAAATTCTCTAAGCACTTATGAGACCAGGCAGGTGTTCAAGGCAAAAACGAACACATACAGAGAACGAAGGGTTATAAGAAACATTTATCGTGTGTTATCTACTTTGGAATTACATAAAAGGCTTACAGTTCAAGGACAGTCTATGTCTACTGATTCGCCTGTGATTCAAATAGGTAATCACTAGGAAAGTTCAAAGCCCTTGTGCTACTTTAACCGATGCGATAAATGGTTCGTGAAACTAAGATCGATTGCTCATTCATGTGGGGGATTGTTGGAAAATGAATGAGCAAAGAAAGAGAAAAGTGGGAAGAAGAAGAGATAGGGGTAGCAACATTTAAAGTCCCACATCATAGAAATATTAGCACAATCTCTCCTTATATATTAGAAGCCAAATAGGCTTATGTAAAATAAAAAAAGAGAGGGATGATAAAAGGATGTGGACTTGGCCATATTAAATACATTAAAAAGTCAAAGATAAGGGCCTTGGGCCTTGGGGCTCTTTGGGTCTCCTGATTGGATATGGCCGACGTTGCTGATTGGGCTAGTGCACTGACATGAGAATATTTATTCTCAGAATTTTAAAAGGTGTGTCTGTTCAGTCCAGAATTGAAAGGAATGTCTGTTAACTGAACGAGTACAACCATTTGAATTCTCAGCATATGCATATTAATAACAGAGCGGTTAAAGGGTCGCAACCTTTCCTATTCTGACGGTTACTGATGCATGCGAACAGGCACTCCTCCTTGCCTATATATACACTGCCCAAAACAAAGACAGAATTCACTTTTTCTGCTGCATTATTCCTTCTTCTTCAACGTAATTCTCTGATCTAGTTTCTATAACCAACTTCAGTTCGTCGGAGCTCCGTTTGCTGGCACTAAGCTACGGAGTTGGTCCGTTTTATCCTGGGAAACAAATTGCGACTACGTCGAGTGGTGTATACGACGGCAATATTGTTTCAAGGAAACAGAAAAGTTCTGGACTCGGACATTATTTAAACAGAATAATTTCTGTTTATCTTTGATTTTATGCACAAATCGGTTACGCTTTCTATGATTATTGTAAACATAGTTTGACGTGACAATTGTGACATAATTGATTAACAGTGATTGTTGTTGCTGTCTGTTTGTAATACAATTGTGTAATTACAAAAGTTCTAACACTCTTTAATTGCTTCATCGATTAATGGAAGCTCCTTTTCTTTTACTTTCTCAAATTTCTCTTTCATTTCTTCTTTAATCTCTAAGAACTCTTTTGCAATTTCCTCGAGCATATTTTTCATTTCTTCTTTCTCTTCCTCTATAGCATCATCTCTCAACTCATTACTTTCCTTCTCATCCTTCTTACCATCTAAGAAGTCCTCTTCAATATATTGTACTTCACTATCCTCCATGTGTTTGATTTGACGAGCTTGATTTAATGACTCTTCTTCAATTTTTCTGTTTAATCTTTCTTCAAAGGTCTTTGAAGAATATCCAAAAGTTGACCAATGTTCATAGATTTTACATCTTTAGAATCGCCAATTTCTACAACTATGTTGTTAAATTTGGAATCTAAAGATCATAATATTTCTCAACAATTCTCGGATCTTCCAATATTTCTCCATATTTTTTCATTTGAATTACAATAGATAGAACTCGAGAAAAATATTCATCAATCGATTCTGATGATTTCATACGTAAAGCTTCAAACTTACATTGCATAGTTGCCAATCAAATTTTCTTCATTTTATTAATTTCGTTGAAGGCATTCTCCAAGATCTTCCACGCTTCCTTACTTGTAGATGCATCCATTATCTTTATGAATATATCATCATCCAAGACTTGATGAATGATAATTAATGCTTGTAAATACTTTTTCTTCAAACTCTTCAATTTATCCCTTTTAATTTGGGATAAAGTGGTGACATTGACGGGTTCTTCATACCCATTTTCTACGATATCCCACAAGCCTTGCGATTCAAGCAACTCCTTTATGTGGATGCTCCTATCATCGTAGTTATCTTTCTTCAATGAGGGAACTTGAAAAGGTGAATTCCATTTGCCATCTTCCTTGATTATTTAACCTCGCTTTGATACCAATGTTAGAAATTTTAAAAGAAGAAATTTGAGAGATAATATTGTATGAGGATGACATAAACTTGTTTTATTATTTTTCTTCAAACTCAATTGCTTGCTTACATAGAGGGGATACAACATCCTTTTATATTGCAATACATTCTCTATAACGTTATAGGCAAAGCATTATCTAGAATTCTCTAAAAATTACATATATAGGAATTCTAAATTTTTCTTTATTCTTAATTTAGTCCTTCCATTAATATAAATACTAATTTGTCAACACAATTAATTCTTTCCTATAAACCAAGATAATGCACTCTGGTTTTCATAAATAACAAATTCAAGAAAATATTTAATTTTGTTACATAACAGAAAAGAAATAATTTTATACAAAAAGTTAAAACAGACAATAGGCCTGTAATCTTCAAAACTCTAAGGAGTTTCCACCAGGACTCTCATCATTTTTTGCATTGAAAATAATATTCTGGATATCCCCTATTTTAATAGGAGCCATCAAAATTTCCTCACTATTACTATTCACTTTATATTTAAATTCAATACTGGGAAAAGCATTAGAATAAGGGTGCGTTTTTTAGAGGTCCCTATTAAGTTTCAAAATATAAAAAAAACCCGGTCATAAACTTATTGTAAATTAGGTCCCTATTTTTTGAAAAGTCATAAAAAAAATATAAAAAAAATATAAAAAAATCACGATAATTCGTATTTAAATTAAACATGTACTCGCCCAAAAATTCAGATCATAATAAAATCAAAACATGCATCAAAATCAAAAAAATACAGAAAACAACGAAAAATGCAGTAATTTGCATCAAATCATGCACATATTTGGAATACTTGCATTCATCTGTGCAAGTATTTCTCTGTTATATTTTTACATGCAATACTTGCATACATGTGTGCAAGTATTTAAAATAGTTGCATACATGTATGCAAGTTTCTGCACACATTTTATTTTCACATGTAAATACTTGCATACATGTGTGCAAGTATTTCAAATAGTTGCACACATGTATGCAAGTTTCTGCATACATTTTCAACTAAAACAGCTTCAGAAATACTTGCATACATGTATGCAACTATTGGCAAAAGTTGCATACATGTATGCAACTATTTTGCAAGTTTTAAATTCACAATACATCCCTGTAATTAATGTTTTCTCTGTAAACCCGCCCCCTATTTTAGCTGCCGCCTGGAATCTTCCGCCTGCCACTTTCCATACCTCCGCCTCTTTCGTTTTCTGTCCAAATTTTCAGGCGCTATCACTTAAAAAAAAAAAAAAAAATTCTAAAATCTGTAAATATTCTCGGAAGTCCACAGAAATCAAAAAAAAGTTGCATCAATGTATGCAACTTTTACGAATAGTTGCATACATTTATGCAACTATTCGAATACACATGCATATATTTATGCACGCCTGTTTGAAAAATTGCATACATGTATGCAGTTTTTCTATATAACTGCATACATGTGTGCATATATGTCAAAATACATGCAAACGTGAATAAGTTGCACGTAGGTATGCAGTTTTTAAACAAATGCATCAGCAGATGCATGTTTTAACAATATGTGCATACATGTATGCATTTATACTGCAGTTTTGACGCAGATTTGAAATAAATGCATACAGGTATGCAACTAATCGACATATATGCATGTTTTGATGCAATTTACTGCATTTCGTTGATTTTCTGTATTTCATGATTTCGACGTTGTTTCAATGTTTTTTTGATCTGATTTTTTTCACGATTAATTGTTTTAATTAAATACGAATTTACATGGTTTTTTAATATTTTTTTATATGTTTTTGAAAATAGGGACTAAATTTACAATAAGTTTATGACCGGGGGTGAGCCTAATTAAGTTTCGTTTTAGGGATGTGTGCCTAATATTCACTTAGAATAATCTGATGTGTTATATAAAGAGCAAAAATAATTAATAACATCCTTCTCAATGAGGGAGGCTTAATTAATTATTTCCTTTAGCATTAAGTATTTTCCTAATATCATTTCTATTTCTTCTATTAGGCATTCTAGAAAAAAATTACTAGCTTCATCTCCTGAAGTTAACCAATATACCTTGATTTTCTATCTCAAATTTATAGAATAAGCATGCAGAAAATTAACCAGTTTAGCTTGAGCATTAAAAAAAGATGATGCCTTATCACTGTCTGAGCAGTTATCATCTAACTCATTTTCTAGTCTTTCACATTCATCTCTAATTATCTTTATTAACAGTTACATTTTTTAAGATTATCTTTAACAGCCTGCAATGTTTTGTTGAATTTATACCTATGCAGTTAAAGCGCTCAACGGATCCAACGCGGTGGAGGCATAAAAATTTATAGCGGGGATAAAGTGAGAAAATTGCAGGATATAGCAGATGAATCTAAAATAACATATAAAACTCGTATTTAATGCTTTTACAAAAATATAAATGATAAATAAATGGAAAATAATCATTCAACTTAATTATTATTAGTACTTATTTAATTTTAAATAAAAGCATAGGCAAATATATGTAACTAAGTGTAAGCTACTATCTAGCTTGACTAAATTTAATAGAATATTATGGTATTTTATGTTCTTATAAATATGTGTTAAAAAATTATATTAAAGAATAATTTTATAATGAATAAATGTCGTTTTTAGCTCATTTCTCTTACAGTAGATACAACGGAAATAGCGGAATATAGCTAAAATAATGGGATTAGGAATATTGTAATATAGTGGGGCTTAAAGCCAAAAGGCTATTTCGAAATAGCGTAGCGTTAGAAACGCGCTACATGATATAGCGGGGATATGGCGGGGTAATAGCGATGCATAAACTGCACAAATTTATACTGTGCAGTACCATAAAGATTATTCTTTAAATTGTTCGAAACCACTTCTTTGTACCCTCCTCATGGACCCATCCATTGACAAATCTAAAAGGAGAGTTTTCCACCCCACACTTATTATGAAAAACAGAAACTTGAATAGGGATGTAATCTCTTGTATTTTGAGGGAGGGTACTACAATTAACTTTGGAGGAAAAGTTGATAAATTTCTAGTTATATAAAACCCTATCTAACTTACAATGAATGTTTCTATACTCCCCTGATTTCCAGATGAATTTATTGTCATAGATAGGAGGCTCAATTAAACCATATTTAATAATGAAATTAGCAACTCTTTCAAGCTTGTTAAAAGGAATAGGATTACCACCCTTTTTCTCATAACCATGAAAAACATTATTAAATTACCTAATAATCCAAGGGAAACTAATAACTTGACTAAATAGCTCAATACTATTCTGCAGTTTCTTTTTATCATCCTCCAAATTAGAGGCATAAATAAAGGTGGCTTTCAAATCAAAGCCTCCTTCATTTTTAAAACTACAGTGTAAATATTAAAAATCCATAAAATAATTAACAAGAGTCCAAATGTTAGGATTATTAAGAACTAAAACTCTTCCATTCCCTCCCATTTGGTTGTTGTTAACAATATGCCAATTAGAAAAACATCTGTTCCGCAACTCTAAGATTTTCAAATCATTAAATTTGTGCTATATCAGACCAATTATACTAGGCTTATACTTTGATAAATAGTTATGTAAGTCAAATTGCCTTTCTGGAGAGTTAAGTTCCCTAATATTCCATGCTATAATATCCATATATAATAAAAATATAAAGGATATATGAAAAGGATACTATCTGCTATAGTGAATAGCTACTTTTGTTGTTATCTACTTTCATCTCCATCTACCTGCTACTTTTTTTTGAAATTCTTGTTGTTGTTGGCTTTTAGATGATTTTCCCATTTAGATTTTTTTTTCAATCTATTTGTTTCTGAATTCATTGTCATCTGCATCTTTAGTATCCCCTGAAGACACAATGTCAAAAATACTTTTAGTCTTTCCCTTCTTTTTCCTATTATTTCTAATTGTAGATTGGGAAGTAGCCAGGGAAAGGTTTACAACATTCTGGATATTCTCCTCGCTGATATTAGAACGCTCTGATGGGTAATAGCTCCAACCAACAATGAGGCATTCATATATATGGGACTGGAAGAGAGGAGATCTGTGCAATTGGCAGTACCCGGAGTGCTTATATTCATATTATTCATAATTGTAATAATTCTTGGGTCCTCTTTAGGGGAGGGGGCTCAATGACCTGTGCTGGTTTATCCCCTTCTATTGTATTATTAATATTGAAATCAGTTGCTAACTACTGAGAAAAAATAGAAGGGGATTCAAGGTTTTGGATTCCCCTCGGGTATTTCTTGTGAGTGATTAATCTGCAAGTTTTCCAAAGAACTTGCAGATTCTTTAATACTACCATGGGTATTCTGAACAGTAGAATTTGAAGAACTGCTATTTTTCTTTGTAACAGTGTCAATAGTCATGGCTTCATTAGAAAATGATGGAATACTGTTTATCTGATTCGGGCATACCTGTGTTGTCTTTGAGTTGGTTCCCAATTTATGAATGTCACCGATAGAATCTTGATCTGTATTTTCTTTCAGTTTCTCTCTCCATTCTTTAGCATGAATGCAGTTTTTAGGAGAGTGACCAAAGCATTTACAATCTTTACAGCGTGTTGGGATCCACTCATAGATGATCTATTGCATGATAATTTCCCCATCATGCATTGTAATGTAAGCCTCATTAGGTAAATCGGCACTCACATCAATTTCAATAAGAATCCGCATATAGTTGAGTTTGGTTTCCTTTGCTGTTGGTTCATCCAACTTTATTAGGGTACCCACTACACTAATTATGGCGCTGAAAGCCTCTTTATCCCACAATCTGAGATTTAATCCTGGAAGTCTGATCCAAATTGGCATAGTACTAAATAAATCCCTATCAAGAGCCAACTCTTTCCCTGATATTTTCTTTCATTTTCTTAGATATAGTCTAAATATTTTTTTATGGACTAAAATGTATTATTATGTTTCCTTGATATGGTTTTCTCATGCTTTTACAACCCGAAGTACCTAAAAATTTATATAAAAGCCATGCACTGGAACTGCAACCTGATGCCATGGTACTGTGGTCACCAAATGCCTGAGACTAGTGGTTACCTTTTCTTCACAGTTCAAGTTGGAGTAACAGTCTGCCTAGAAATGTTGCAGGCTTGAATGTTACTCCATAATTCATCAAATTCTTCTTTTTATATTATAGCCACTATGTTCAACTTTAGAATTTATATGCAACTTTATTTTCAGTTTTCACACAGGCTCAGTTTTCGCAAAACCTGAGTCGGCTCAGTTTGCGCGAACTGAGCCGTGGCTCAGTTTTCACAAACTGAGGCATACTAAAACTAAGCCAAGGCTCAAATCTTATATTGAATTTGTCAGTTTTGCAATTACACTTGGTATTTGTCGGTTTTGCAATTACACTTGTTATTTATCAGTTCTGCAAATACACTTGTTATTTATCAGTTTTGCAATTTGTTATTTCTGTAAAAATGATTGCATTTATATTTTGTAGGCACTTGTGGAGGAAGAGGAAAAAACAGAATTTGAAATGTAATGGCAACGAGAAAGAAAATATGTGTGATCTTGACAATGATCCTATCTCGAAGTTTTTGGTTCTGATAAAAAGAAAATTTATTGTTGTGCAATTAGCTCCATATCTTCCCTAAAGCAAGTAAAGGTGATACAAGCTTCAAAAGCAATTGCCAACAAGATTAAAAAGGACGATTTTCGTCAATGGTCTATGAAATTACAAAATCAAGTTGCAAGTCAAGTGGAAAATCAAGTGTCAATCCAAATCAACGACGCTTTTAAATCATTTGCTTCATCCTTCTTACTATGGTACCGGGATTGCAGCACAATGTTAATGGCGGTGTTGTGATGCCAATGACAGAAACCACCTCTAATTTGGATAAATCTACACCGAACGTTGGAATTGCTAATTCGCTTATTCCATCAAATTATGTTGGATCATCAACAAGGGAAAAACAATTTGTAATGCTATTATCACAAGATTTGAAGAAGAATGTAACAAAAGCTCATATTGGAACACAAACCATGTGTCATTTTAAAGAGATAGTGCAAGGTGTTGAGAAAGTTGTTTGAATAACAAAAGTTTTAGATCCGGAAGAACCGATTTACGATGGTCCTCAAAACGGACATTACAAGCTTTGTGAATTTTCGGATGGAGACTTTGTGGTATGGTCCATGTTTCGCGTTCGCTGTATCTAAAATTCTACGTGTCTTTAGTAAAAATTTGTATTGCTTTTTATAATTTGAACTAGATATTATGGTATTTTGAAATTGGAAGCAAATGACAAATATTTGAGCATTATGCGAATGTGACATTATTGAATATGAAATATGGAAGTGTACCAAATCTTATATTGAATTGATATGTTGAATTATATACGTGATTGGAAATCATAAAGACATGTTATACTCATTTATAAGTATTAGCAATTTGTATGCCAACATTTATAAGTGTTAGTAGGATTATGATAATGACATTTATAAGTGTTATTATATCTTGTGGTTCCAACATTTATAAGTGTTAGCAATGAACATGTTTGAAACACTTATAAGTGTTACCATATCTTATGGTTCCAACATTTATAAGTGTTAGCACTAAATATGTTTGCAACACTTATAAGTGTTACAATATCTTATGGTTCCAACATTTATAAGTGTTAGCAATTATCCTATTTGTAACACTTATAAGTGTTACAGATATGGCTAGATAATTCCCTACAGGCCATTGGTAACACTTAAAAATGTTACAGAAATTATTTATAACACTTATACTTGTTGGGAATCCTTTGTTTTGGTGTAGTGCATGCCAATAATTAATTGGTAGTTGTTGTCGTATGTGAGCTATATGAAATTTAGTTGTTCTTCGAGATAAAATTAAGGATTTGCATTATGACCCATTTTGTAATATGGTTATATTATTTAACTCTATCATGGAATCCTTTTTGAAATAAAATTAGATTTTTCCGTGGTATAGATCACTGAAAATATAATGACTCTCAATATCAATATTCTAGAGGTGGGTTAGAACCATCAAAACTCCAAAATGAGCGTTCTGCTTGAATGAAATATCACTTTTGTTGTAAAGGAATAAGCTTTTGCACTTGTTTATGTTATATTTGCTATAATATTGCAAAATATTTGATGTTTTAGATGCGTTAAACATGTAGAAGTAGAGAATCCTCAAAAAAATATTTAACCAATTACAGTTATGAATATGTTTGTAATAATAGTTGTTGAATCACATAAATTGAACAGTTGGTCTTAGATGTTCCAAGTTTATCAAGAATGATCCATTGAGACTAGTGTACTAACATTTTTTTTCTATAATGGATGGTGAATCACTCATGACCATTAGGGACACTATGATGTTTCATATATGTAGCTGTTTAAAATAATATAGAACAACTCATTAAGAGTCTTCAATAGGTTAAAAGTCCATAGGTTCAGAGTCTTCCATAGATTAAGTTCTTAACTATACTTTAATTATGATCCTTTACAAAAAATAATTATCATGTTAAGAATGTAATTAGATACAAGTTGAACTGTCTGAAGTGAAACACTATTCAAAAGATGATTCATCTCATTCAAATAGAAGCTTAGTCTAAATAAAAATGTTAGTCAAATTAAAATCAAAGTCTCTGCCAAGAAAATAAGTCAATCAATAATTATTATTAGATTAAACCATGGATTTTAATGTTGGGCTTCACATGGATATTATTAGAGTTTTGATCATTAGTCGAGCTCTAATTTCATTAATTTGGTGATTACTGTTGCGATTTGTGATATTCAATCACATGTATGTTGAAGAAGACGATGCTTAGAAGTGCTTTGTGATAGAGGAGGAATTGCAATAGCGAAAAGGGAAAAATAGGACAGAGAGGCAGTTCAGACATATGGAGTCCAAGTCCAGACGTCTAACTGATGTGGAGACGATTCCCGAAAGTTATTTCAAATGTCTGACCTTCCCGGTCAGACGTCTGAGACGACTGATTTCTATTTTCTGACCCGGTCTTTCTGAGATATATTCCGCAATATTAAAGGGGAAAATTGGGTATTTGTCTAGGACTTCTATTCTCCTATATAAGCAGCTTCTAGATTTGGATTATTTGTACCAGAATTAGATGGGATTGAGACCGAAATAGTTGAATATAGGGTTTGTCGTCGTTCTCCATTGTTCTCCTTCTCCAACAATATTGTAGTCAACTAAATATTCTTTACCTATCTCAATAAGGTTATTGATTCATATTGTTGTTTGTTTACTTTTGGTTTTCGATCCATTGAGTGTAAACGAAATTTGTTTCTGGTGAATCAATAAAGATGGTTGTTGGGTGGGATATCTTGTGTTTGAGCGTGTAATTTCATATTTTTGTTGTTTTCCATTAAAACCACCTTTAAGTAATTGGGTGAATAAGATCATGGTCGTTTCCGCAAAAAGCGCCAATTTCCCACTAGTTGGTACCAGAGCTAGATCATCGCAAAGCTTAAAGTGATTTTGGATTGGAAAAAAGTTGATTTTTTTATGTTGGTTATGATGACTCGTTTTGATGGAAAAATTGGGGGATTTGGAAGACTAAGATGGAGGATGTTCTATACCTCAATGATCTTCATGATCCGATTGATGGAGATGGAAAGAAGTTCATAGATGTGGATGAGGGAAAGTGGAAGAAGATGGATAAGAAGGAGATTTCCTTGATTCAGGTGTACCTTGATGATTCAGTATTCCATCATGTGAATCCACAGAGGATTTATGGGATAAATTGGTATCATTGTATGAGTCAAGGAATGCTGCAGGTAAGGCTTTTCTTGTTCGAAAGCTGGTACAACTTCGATTGGGTGAATAAAAATCAGTTGCAGAGCATTTGAACAAATTTCAAGATGTGATCAGTCAATTGGCAAATTTGAAGGTCAATTTTAAAGATCAATTGCAGACTCTTTTGTTGATGAGTTTGTTTCAGAAAGTTGGAAGACTTTGGTTGTTTCATTGAGTAATTCCAATGGTAATGAAGCTATCTCTTTGGAAATGGTATGAAGCAACCTTTTGAATGAGAAACTAAGGAGAAAAGGGTCGAGTTTGAAATCAGTTCAAGGTGAGGCTATGGTAGCCAGGGACTCGAGGAAAGATACAAGATGAAAGAAGAAGGAAGCTAATAGTAAAGGTGTTATCACTTGATATCATTGTGGTAAGAAAGATCACATACGCATAAATTGTTATGCTTATCGGAAGAATAAGAAGAAGGCTATGGATGGTGATAGAAGTAATGACTAATAATGCACATATAGGTTTTGTTGCGGGTTGCATTAGTGATGCCTCTTGTGATGTCCTATTTAGTGAAGCTAATCCTTGACAGATGGATTCGGGAGCCAGTTTTTACATTTGTAAGGATGTGAAGTGTTTTTCTTCTTATGAGAAGAATGTCGACATGATTAGGACGACCAATGGAATATAGCTACCAATTTGTGATATTGGATCTATCTGGTTTCGTATGCATGATGGTGTAGTGAGGGAAATCTCCGGAGTTAGACATGTCCCTACTTGTTCGTACAACCTTATTTCTCTCGGTCAGTTGGATTATCGTGGTAGCTCTTTTGATACTCGAGTTGGAGTTTTAAGAGTAAAGAAGGGTAATCATATATGATGAAAGGTGTCTTGGAGGAGGCAAACCTTTATAGATTGGTCGGTCTATGGTCAACCATGGAAGGCGAGTGACAGTTGAGGAACCTAGTCTATAACAAGGTGGAGAGGTTAATGTGGTTGCTGCTAATGATCCTCGGATTGAGCATCATATTTAAGACTTCGATCTTCTCGTTGGCAGTGCTCGAGGAATCGGTGGAGATCAAGCAATGAGCTTTGATCAAGTGGTAAACATGTGTCGATTTGGAAAATCCTCAAGATGGAGATCCTTGTGGTATTACAAACGATTTTAGACCGTTAGCTTTGCGTGGTGCATCTCGGTTTGAAGATGCATCTTTTGCAGACGATGGGTTGTGTTTCTAATGGTTTTAATTGAGAATAGGCGTTTATTAAAAGAGCTTGGTGACTTGTTTATTGATTGTTGGAAGTATGCTTGGTGATGTGATTTCATATTAATATAGAGTGTTGTGATTTGTGATATTCAATCACATGTATGTTGAAGAAGACGATGCTTAGGAGTGCTTTGTGATAGAGGTGGAAGCGCAACAACAAAAGGGACAAGAAAAGGCAGTGAGGCAGTTCAGACGTATGGAACCCAGGTCCAGACGTATGATCTGAGGGGAGACGATTCCCGAAAGTGATTTCAAACATCTGAGATGGCTGATTTCTATTTCCTGACCTGGTCTTTCTGAGATATATTATGTGGTTTTAAAGGGGAAAATTGGGTACTTGCCTAGGACTTCTATTCTCCTATATAAGCAGCTTTTAGGTTTGGATTATTTGTATCGGAATTGGATGAGATTGAGACCGAAATGGTTGATCCTAGGGTTTGTCGTCGTTATTCATTGTTCTCCTTCTTCAACAATATTGTTGTCATCTAGATATTTTTGGTCTATCTCGACAAGGTTATCGATTCATATTGTAGTATGTTTACTTTTGGTTATTGATCCATTGAGTGTAAACAAAATTTATTTTTGGTGCATCAATAAAGAGGGTTGTTGGGTGGAATATGTTATGTTTGAGCGTGTAATTTCATATTTGTATTGTTTTCCCTTAAAATCATCTTTAAGTAATTGGGTGAATAAGATCTTGGTTGCTTCCGCAAAAGGCGCAATTTTCCTGACACTGACAAAGAGAAAATGTCTGATCCATCATTGCTTAGGGTGTAGCTTAAATGATTAGAAAATGATTTCACTTAAGTGATATGTAATTAATGGACCTGCATCAACTACTGGGCTTTAGCAAAGTCTATGCAAACTTTAATACTTGAATAGTTCAAATAACACCAACGGTTGAGTTCACACTAGAGATTCAAATAATAGTACTTTCCTACTTATTTTCGAATTCAATCAACATAAACATACTTGTAGATTGATCCGATTATTTGAAGGCTTGAAAATAATCAAAATAATATATGAATGTTATATATTAATTTTACAAAAGTATAATGGCTTAAATAAAAAATATATGGTTAAAGCATCAATTATTTTGGTGGAACACATACCAATACCGTTATTTATATAAATGCTACCGTATGATAAGACAAATAAATGAGAATTTTTTTATTTTCATTCAGTAAGGTTCAAATAAGTGAAAAAATGCGTAAAATGTTATTCTTTTATTGATTATAATATCCACTTTCTCATTCTTTAAAGAATATTTTAACCCTAAACACTAGCCCTAAAAGAATAAATTAAAGCTTAGGGAATAAATAACAGTGGCTTGTTAAGTTACTAAACAAGCCACGGAGCATTCAGGTATGGCTTGTTCAGTCCCTGTGGCTAGGTTGGAATCAGTTTGGTGGCTGGTTCACTAGACAGGGGTGGGTGGAGTATAACGACAAAGTGTTTGCCGTTATACACTTATAACGACAAAAACTTTGTCGTCATAAACTATAACAGCAAAGTCTTAATCTTTATGAGTGTATAACGACAAACATTTCTCCATTATACTCCAAACAACCATTGGCTCAAATGACCAGTTCAACGGATCTATATTACCTCTCTATATCTTCACTAATCCACCATCTTGTCCTTCCAAAAAAACTTATCAATGTTTCTTTCACCTTCTACTTCTATAAAATGTCTTTTGCATCCAAACGATCCGACAAAAAAGTTATAGGTAAAAAACCAATGTCTAAATCACATTCCATCGGATTTTTCAACCAACGTCCACTACAACAACAACCAGACTGTCCATCGCTTGAGTACGGATACTCCCTATACCTAGGTTCCCCGTCGTACCAACCGCTCGCTTCCCTAACTTTCATCTTGTTCATTATACTGCTCCATAACAATGTTAACATCAACATTTTATGGTAGGTGCATACGACGATTATTCATCGTACGTGTCAATGATGATGTAAAACAATCAAAGTCAACATCATTACCTTAATGCGCCACAGACAGAGATTCGTGATCGTGAAGCAATGCAGAATCTTCAATGATGATTTCCTTATGTACACAATTCCCCTGTTAATGAAGACCGTAGATAGCTTAGAGCAAAAGGAAGAGGAATTCCTTGAGGTAGGCAATGTAGACGGAGATGTTGAATTTATTATACCTCCTAGCCTAAAATATAATAAGAAGAAGTGGAAATCCTTAACCAACATTTTTGATAGACGACACATAAATACAGATGTAATAGGGACACAAATCAGCATAGAGGACACTGAGGAAGAGAATATCGAAGAGGAAGATACGGCTGCCGACAACAAAAAAAAGCAAAATAAGTTTACTTCTGGGAAGTATGTTTCGCTTGTTAAATCATGGACACACATTTTGCAAGACACTATTTCTGGCAATAACACGAAAGGTCATAAATTTTTGGAAAGAGTTACCGAGTTTTACAACACTTTGGAACTAATGAGCAGGACATGAGGATCGTTAAGAGGAGGGTATCGGGTTATGAACACCACATGCCAAAACTATTTGTTAATACTTACTAGAGTGCAAAATAGGCTGCTCCATATGATATTGTAAATACTTTTATTATTTTAAATTTCTTTTATATTTTATTGTGTTTTATTAGTGTTATATATATCAGTACCCTTTTGCATTTATTTTAAAGATCGAAGAATCGCGTAGTACCAAGTACAATATAAACAAGCATTCAAATTTAAGGATCACTACGATCTTGATATGGAAGCGATCCAAGTTTAAGTCCATGAAGCGATCCAAATTTGCAAGAAATATCTCCTTTATATGGAAGCAGTGATGGACAACCTATGGGTAGAAACAAGTTGAATTCGGCTGGAACAACACAGTGCAAAGTTTTCTAGATTTATGGGAACTTTAGAGACTTCTTCTAGAGAAACAAGAGAGCACAGAGCTAATTTTTCAGCTCAAAGAACCCATAACGATGTTGATATTCGGAAGGTAATCATGGATGACCGAGAGTTCAGGAGACGAGCTCATAAGGAGAAGAAAGCTTTACTGTTAGGAAGAATTTTATAAAATTGATGACTTGTGACTTCAGTAAGCTTTCTCCTTTACAACAGAAATTAGTAACTGATCAGTTGGAAACCTACAAGAAAGTAAGAGGCAGCGGAAGCAGAAGTGGAAGCGGTTTGTATAGAGAGGAGATGTAGATGTTTGATGCAATGAATATGCTTGAATTGTTGTCTATTGATCCTTCATGCGTGTATTGTTTATGTTTCTCTAATTAACTTAAGTTTTAAGTCTGTGTTGTTTATGTATTTGATATATTTTTATTGTATTACTGTGTATTTCAAGGTAATGGCGACATCAAATTATTAAACAAGTTCCATAATCATGTACGTAATTAGCAACATAAATTTTTAATACACAATGTAGTCAATGAAGTATCAGACTTAAAACCTCAGCAACAAAGTATAAGAAACGGACTTGCAAACATAAACTAGTGCTACAAACCAACCCTACGGATTCATGCTATACCTTCCTTTATGTGCACATAAATGGTCAACTAACTAGTCACACAAATGGAAGTATATTCCGGAGTTGGCTTCAAACTGGGTATGCTATTTACCTGGGTTGATGGAAGGTCGACATGCAGGATTCATTTCCTTTTGATTTTATACTTGATCCACATTACAACAGTAGAATATGTAGATATTTATTCTTGAACTGTATATACATCAATTTTAGAAAAGGTTTGGTACTTTATTTCACAATTATTTTCCGCTATAAAAATTTTAGTGAATATTAGGCACACATCCCTAAAACGAAACTTAATTAGGCTCACATCCGGTCCTAAACTTATTGTAAATTAGGTCCCTATTTTTCAAAAACATATAAAAAAATATAAAAAAATATTAAAAAACCATGTAAATTCGTATTTAATTTAAACAATTAATCGTGAAAAAAATCAGATCAAAAAAACATTAAAAACAACGTCGAAATCATGAAATACAGAAAATCAACGAAATACAGTAAATTGCATCAAAACATGCATATAAATCGATTAGTTGCATACATGTATGCATTTATTTCAAATCTGCGTCAAAACTGCAGTATAAATGCATACATGTATGCACATATTGTTAAAACATACATCTGCTGATGCATTTATTTAAAAACTGCATACCTACGTGCAACTTATTCACGTTTGCATATATTTTGACATATATGCACACATGTATGCAGTTATATAGAAAAACTGCATACATGTATGCAATTTTTCAAACAGGCGTGCATAAATATATGCATGTGTATTCGAATAGTTGCATAAATGTATGCAACTATTCGTAAAAGTTGCATACATTTATGCAACTTTTTTTTTTAATTTCTGTGGACTTTTGAGAATATTTATAGATTTTAGATTTTTTTTTTTTTAAGTGATAGCGCCTGAAAAATTGGACAGAAAACGAAAGAGGCGGAGGTATGGAAAGTGGCAGGCGGAAGATTCCAGGCGGCAGCTAAAATAGGGGGCGGGTTTACAGAGAAAACATTACAGGGATGTGGTGTGAATTTAAAACTTGCAAATAGTTGCATACATGTATGCAACTTTTGCCAATAGTTGCATACATGTATGCAAGTATTTCTGAAGCTGTTTTAGTTGAAAATGTATGTAGAAACTTGCATACATGTGTGCAACTATTTGAAATACTTGCACACTTGTATGCAAGTATTTACATGTGAAAATAAAATGTGTGCAGAAACTTGCATACATGTATGCAACTATTTTAAATACTTGCACACATGTATGCAAGTATTGCATGTAAAAATATAACAGAGAAATACTTGCACAGATGAATGCAAGTATTCCAAATATGTGCATGATTTGATGCAAATTACTGCATTTTTCGTTGTTTTCTGTATTTTTTTTGATTTTGATGCATGTTTTGATTTTATTATGATCTGAATTTTTGGGCGAGTACATGTTTAATTTAAATACGAATTATCGTGATTTTTTTTATATTTTTTTTATGAATTTTCGAAAAATAGGGACTAAATTTACAATAAGTTTATGACCGGGTTTGGTACTTTATTTCACAATTATTTTCCGCTATAAAATTTTTATTTCTATTTTGGTTTGAAATTACTTAAAAATGTACATTTATAGTTGCATAGCAATAGCTAGATACATATCTCAAAGAAATATTAATTCTATGTGGCATAATTTTTCAGTCGATTTTTATAAAATATGTTCATAACAATTGCAGTTTTCAGACCATATGGTGATAAGGTCTTACAAGAATACATCGATACTAAACTAAAAGCAATAGACTAAACAAATTCATTAGATTTATTAGTACAATTGAATGTCAATATAGTGTCCTAACAAACGTATTGTTCACCCGCCTTTTGGCAAGGCCGTCAACCCATGGACCCATCACAGGATCGCTCAAGGCTCGAGCATGGGCTTGGACAATCCTGGACATTCATGCTTGAAGCTCCTTGGCTCAAGGGCTCTTGGATCGAAATATTTCAGCCCGAAATACCTAGGCTAGATGGTCTTGAGACCAACTTACACTACAGCAATGACTTAGTCATGAGATCTATTTAATAGCCTACTTATTTGGTCCAACTACCTAATCTAAAGCCTATAAACTCGGATCTAGCTACATTTATGCTGCCACATATTAGAGGGAACGTCTCCACGTAATCAAGACTCAGCTCCATTATCTGCTATTCACATGGATCAACTGACACATGGCACCTCCAAATATTGAAGCCTGCTGCCTATAAATACATCAAGCTATACAACAAAGAGAGGATCTTCTTCGGCTCAGATTAGAGCCTTACTCTTTGGCTCACGCATTACTCAATCGTGGCTGCCAACCACTTTCATCACGAAATACTTGCTATATTCCTCAAAAAACGATTATGTAACAGAGATCCTGATGATCTCATTCATTCTATCTCTGACTTTATGATATTATTATGAGATTATAAAGTGGACGTAGGCTCGTTAATGCTGAACCACTATAAAAACGCTATTGTCTGGTTTTTTTCTCGCTTTTTCTTATATTTCTTCATATATCATGCTCATATCTGACTTTTGGCCGTTGATGACCACTTTTTGGCGTCAACAGTTTGGTGCTTTCACTGAGAAATGAATTTTCAACGTCATAAGAGTTTTGTTCAACTTTTGGATAACCAAGTCCAAGACGAAATCCTAGCTTCAGTCATCTTCAACAGCCATGATTTCCAATACTTATGTACATGCTTTGGAAAGCAGAAGCAGCAACATCTGCATAAAAAAAAACCGATTTTTTTCCAGTTCTGTGTTCGACCCCAGTCGGGTTGACCCTTCCTGGGTCGACATCGACCAGACAAGAGAACCAGCTAATAGGAATTGCACTTTGGAAGGCTCCCAGTATGTAGCTTGGCCCAGAGCAGGTCATGGGTCGAGGTGAGATCAGTTCGAACAGCCATCGTCGTAACGATGTTCAAGTCCAGGTCGACCGACTTTGGATCGACCGACTCGTCTGAAGCTCTCCAGGTCGACCGACTCCTCTGAAGATCTCCAGGTCGACCTGCTTCGAACCAACTTTTCCAGAAATACCGGCCCAAATTACTAGTCATTTCTAAAGTCTTGCACATCGACCCGAGACAAGGTCACTTTTAGAAAAAAATGCAATTTTCTGATTGTTTCAGAAAAGGCTCCATCTTCCAAAATCGAAAAAATCGTGCGGTGCCCGCATATTCGACCTAACCGGTTAGGTCGATCGCCGTCGGGACTGTGGGGCCCCGAACCCCCACCGGCGCTGCGCCCGAACCCGCTTGATGGCCTGCATTAGGCTCGGCATATATTTTGGCCAACAATAAATCTTATCATCCAAGATTCGACGGATGGTCCGAGAATATTAACAGCAAGATGGTAACAACCGGGATTCTACCAGGAGCGATCACCCTCATTTACTAAGGTTATTCAATCCTGATCGACTGCTTCTGTAACACCCCACCGCCGCCAATGCCACTCTTGCAAGCACACTAGCTTTGGAGGGGCGTTAAACAAGGTAAACATGCATGCCGATATCACAAGACAGAACATATAAGTAAAACAGAGTAAGTAAAGCAGCGGATAAAACTTACTATTTCAAAACCATAGTCAGGTTACATCAAAGTACCGAGTCATTATTTTCCAACTACAACAAAGTCTAGAAAATCATAAACTGAAAACTTGAAATAACATAAAGTAAACTATCCCCAAAGTAGTCATGGTACAGCCATAGCAAGCTCAAGTCCAAACCGTACATGAGCTATCCAGTAAGCAAGCTAAAGATCCAAGCTAGGTGCTAGTATTCCCACCCTGAGAACCTGGGGGGGGGGGGGGGGGACGGAAGAAAACGGGTCAGTCAAAAAGACTGGTAAGTCCTACCTACTATTAGTATAAAAACTAATAAAGTTAACTAGACATGTAAAACAGAGATGAAACATAGGATGATAACTGGCATGGTGAAAAGTTAACAAGATAGATCAAGTGTGGCATCGCATATACAAGGTTAAGTTGCACCAAGTGTACTAGTATTCCTAATTCATGTCAAGTATAAACAAGAAATGATCCCTTAGCCCAATGTTGGCCCAAACTCATGAGATGACCTAAATCAAGGTCCAACTACTCGGTCTAGTCGATCGTCTCCCTATAAGCCTAACTCATCGTGTATCGGTGTCATACGGCTTAATCATGGAATGTAGTTGACTGTGCAAGGTCCACCCTAGGGTGTATCCAGCCCTAAGGTGAAAACCCCAGACACAATTCAAGCACGCACAGTCTAAACCTACCGGTGCCCATGTTCAACTCCGGACTTAATGTGCACGACCATGGTCCGCCTGAACTTAACTGGTGCACTATTCAGCCGTCTCTTTTGGTCTCTTACAATCAGTCAGTAATCGTGCCCCACCTTAGCCTAGTCCAGGGTATCCAGATACTCCCAAGTAGTTTACTGCTGAAAAGGACCACGTAGCTAGGGTTTTAAACGGGTTAAGTGTGGTTAACCCTATCCTAACCATGTATTGAGTCGGTCAAGTGTATCCAAGCAGTTCATGACTTAACCCTATCAATACATCGTGTTCAACTGGTTAAGTGTATTCAAGTAGTTCATGACTTAACCCTACCAATCCATCGTGTTTAATTGGTTAAGTATTCAAGTAGTCCATGACTTAACCCTACCATGTGGCATTAATTAACTTAATGCACCCCAACCTCTCACATTAGACTTTGTTGTGGTCACTAGTTAAGCCGGGTGGGTCCGGGTAGCTTTACACCATAACCTAGTCTAACCTCGGGTTTTAAGTGCGGTATGACCAACTACTCACATTGGGTCCTATTGTTTGTAGCCATTAGTTAAGCCGGTCGGTTCCGGGTAGATTTATGCTACAAACTCAACCCAACCTCGAGTTGGCCCCTTTCATGTTTTCTACATGTCATGTCCACGTTCATGTTTTCAAGCATAAACACATGTCAAACTTTCATGTCATATTTTCAAGTCATCCTTTCATGTTATTTAAGTTTGCCCAACTACCCATAATGTATTCCCATCGTACGTAAATTCGCATCAACGCAAATAGATCAAAGAGGGAACATAACTATATGACAAGGTGGGCATAAGGTGGCAAAGTCTATCACAAGTTAAACATGGTGATATTTGAGGCAAAGGTGTTCAACATACTAGCATATGGCCTCAACATGTATGATGGCATAAAAGGTGACTTGGCCTCAAACATATCAAATAGCATAAGGGTGATTTGGCCACAAGCATGCATAATAGCATAAGGGTGATTTGGCCACAAGCATGCATCATAGCATAAGGGTGATTTGGCCACAAGCATGCATGATAGCATAAGGGTGCTTTGGCCTCAAGCATGCATAATAGCATAAGGGTGCTTTGGCCTCAAGCATGCATAATAGCATAAGGGTGCTTTGGCCTCAAGCATGCATAATAGCATAAGGGTGATTTGGCCACAAGCATGTATGATAGCATAATTAGCAAATAGATCTCAAAGAGGGAAATTAGAAGCATGACATAATTAATAAGGTTTGGCCACAAGTTAAACATGGTGGCATATGAGGCAAATGTGTTCATAAACTTGCATATTACATTATAAGCCTCAAAACATACATGATATCAACTTTAGCAAGATAGGTGAAACATGGTCATAAATGACATAGGATGATAGCTAGTAATTCGCATATAACATCATATGCAAGATAACATAAGGGTTATGAGAGTTTCTATGTTGCTTTATGCAACATTTCAAATCAAAGCTCATAGCTTTCTATGCACAAAGTCAAGGTGATAGCTTTACAAACATGCATAGGATGAATCTATGCATAACATGATAGAATCAAAGCACAAATCATACTTAGGCCCAAAT
This sequence comes from Allium sativum, assembly GCA_030737875.1. Taxonomy (NCBI): domain Eukaryota; kingdom Viridiplantae; phylum Streptophyta; class Magnoliopsida; order Asparagales; family Amaryllidaceae; genus Allium; species Allium sativum. Next base: position 845,563,469 of record CM060909.1, on the reverse strand, counting down.
TCAAACTTGCAACATGTCATATTTAACTTCATAGTTAGAATCTAAGAGTAGAATAGGGCTTACAATGCTATGAAGACTATAAAATAAAACAAGATTGAGACGAAGCCACACTAGCAACACTAAAAACCCCCAAATGAATACAAGCTCCAAGTTGTCTTGAGAAACAAGAGGCTCCTTTGATTTGTATGAAGAAAGATCCTTGTTTTGATAAAGAAAGGTGGCTCTTTTACTAGCTTAGAACACTCAAACTTTCATGAAGAGGATGGAGGCCATGATATGAAGATGGAGGCCATGATCAAGTAGCATTTTGGCATAGTTTAGTTGTAGGAATGATTAATGAGGGTTTAGGCTAGGTCTTAGGGTCTTTTTATAGAAGTTAGGATTAGTTTTAGCCATAGGATTAACCCTAAATCAGATCTGAGCCATCAAACCACGTCACTAACCAATAAACATGTCTTGAGAAACAAGTCAGGTGCACCCAGGCCAGACTGGCCGACCACCCAAGTCGACAGGGGTGTCGACTGGGCAGTCGACACAACCTGGGGTGTGTCGACACCCAAGTCGACTCCCCAGTCGATTTGGGGTGGCGGGAATTTTTCCCGCCCTTCCTGCTCAGCTGAATGTGAATTTGAATCTGTTTTTAAACTTGAAATTTCTGAAAACTTTGACGGGCCATAACTGGGTCATATGGACTCCGATTTTCGAAAACTCAGACTCTATTTCGTGTATTTTAACGAGACGAACGCAATGGCACAGCCCGTTTCCATTGATTCAGATTTTATCATTTAATTCTGCCTTGATTTATGTTGTAACATGTTATTTAAAAATATGGGTTGTTACAGCTTCAGTCTTGCCCAAAGAACGACAAGTTAAAAGTTTGAAAGACTTAAGCCTGGATGCTGATTGATTGTCTATATATCGGCTCTCATTTCCCGACGTGGAATCAAAGACATAACCGCGGATGGACGAGGCATGTCTACATTCTTAGCCTCCATATCCCACTTCCTGACATGGAAAAGACAAAGCTTCTATAAGCATGGATCCATTGTTCTCCTACCGATCACCGCCTTAGCACCGACATGATGAGATGCCACCATTAGCGGTTCTGATCTGACTACCTGACCTTTATTCCTTGCCCTCGACGTGGGGGAAAGAAGGCGATTCAAAGGAAACACACCCTCATCATTCACCCACAAAGGCCGCCTGATTGCCTTTATTATCCCAATACCCCGATCAAGGTCTGATCGTTCTTAGCATTGCCGCCCCATGAGGATTTGAAAAGACTTCCTTCATCAATTAAAGCTTCAGCGATCATCACCTGTTAGAGATGGGACAAGTCAGAATGGACTAGCAATAGATATGCGATACCATTCTCATTCTGAATAATACTCATTTCTTTAACATGATTATTTTTTACCCATATCCTTGCATGCTTTATGAGTTATTGATGTGACTAACTCATATAAATTTATGTGTGAATGATATAGGTACCCAGAGTCTGGTAATAAGCAGACTTCCAACGCCTGCATATAGAAATACAGGGAATTGCCATAACGAGCCCGATTGAACCACTCGTTTACAAAACCATGACCCCCGTCCGAGGAAAGTTATACAGCTCAAGATGGATCTGACATGACGACCCACTACCCGGCTCATGTGTGGCATGACTCAAGACAATTAAGCATCGATTATTGCCTTTCAAAGTCCAAATCCGACTCAGAATAGACGCGATTTGACAATCCATATGGCCAGGTCCTATATTTGACACCATCTGATTTCGTGGATCCCAATAGAAGAGGCAACATCGCCCATCAACATACTTATTTTCCAATCAAGCATTTTTCGTTTACATACTCCTTGAGTTATCGACATAACTAACTCAAGCAAATTTGTATATAAATGATGTAGGTACCCAAGGTTTGGTACCAACCACTCCTTCCATAGTTTGGTCGGAGGAACGTAAAGCTTTGGCGAACGTGATTCAACTATTCAGCCTCCTGCTCATGGCCTGATGCCAACGACCTGACATACGACCATTCATTCACCGACTCTTTTCCCTTGAAGTAGGGGGCAAGAGAATATATGCACATGATTTCGACATGAGCTATACTAATGAGGCATTCTCAACATCTAGCCTTTGATTCGCCAGACACAACATAGAGATATACTCAGGTGTGACATAACCACTTAGATATTCTATGACTCCATCCCTTGATCCAACGAGAAGAGTGCAACAATGACAGGGGCACGATCCCATGAACAACATAATAACTTTTTGCCTTCGACGTAGGGGCGAAACAGAAATGTTAAGATGAGGATGAGTATGACTCGACCGCTCTCCAATGATGTCCTAAACTCTTTCCCATGCTTCCGACGGGAGGAGTATAAACTCAATAGGGGCATGAACTGACCACCCCTGATAGCGACCTTTGCCCTTGATGTGGGAGCAAAGGGACGATGCCAAGGCAAATATGATCCGACTGTTTTCCCGACTAACTCTAATCCTCAGAGCTTGGATATGAGTATAAACTTAGGACGAGTGTGACAGGCGCGCCAAGATTTAAGACCACTCGATCCATAACTCTAACCCAAACTGACTTTGGGAGAGTATAAAGGACGAGCCACGACGTCAATAACTCTCATGACTTGAGAGAGTATATAAACCTATTGGTTTAGTGTGAATGGTGCACCACGACTTAAGACCGCTAAACCCCCAACTCTAACCCTGATCGACGAAGGGAGTCTATAAAGGACGAACAACGACGTCCATAACTCCAACTCCCGCGACTGGGGAGAGAGTATAAAGGACAATGCTGCGACGTGCATGCAATCTCCATCACCCTCCGACTGGGGACAGGAGTACAAAAGACTTACAGACTGGACGTCTGAACAACTTGACCCGGTTCCCACCAACGCTGGGGGCACGAGCATTGACTTCTGAATTAACTTCAAACACGCTTCGGACACGACACGTGTTTCAAAGTTAAATGGAGATTACATACACTATACCTCCAAACTACGACACTTGACACTTTGACATTTAATAATTCTATGCTAGATAGATTAGCACTCAACATGTTTTCATTTCGAGCTACAATTGCTTGTGACTTAAAGATTGACTTAGTAGCTTACAAGATTAAGTGAACTATTATTTGTTGAATTGCAGGATTATGTACAGACACAAAGCAAAGACACGAGGGACACACTCGCATACAACAACAAACGGGTCGTGCTCGAAGGACTGACGTTGACTTCTAATGCTAAACTTCCCACACGACTCAATGCAACGACCGAAAGAGGGCCTTAAGAGTGATATCTGAAATCAACACACAAACCCATATGTGACTGACTATAGCCCAAGTGCAACGATGAGTTTCACATTGCCGCATGTGGACCACGAAAGGGGTGTAGAGTGACCATTCATTGATTGATCCTAACCTACCTCCCAATTGGAAGGGGAAGAATGAGAGCATTCAAAGTGATTACAGTCTGACCTCTTGCAGCCCAACTTCGATCCTCAGAGCTTGGATGGGAGAGCAGAAACCAGTATGGGTTGAGTACCAACAAATTATTTTGCATCCAACTCTAACTCACGACATGATGAGGAAGTATGAATCCTGAGAAGACAAGGATTTAAAGTCCACAACTCAATCAAGCCCCAATGACTAGGGACGAAGAGTGCGAGCCATGAAAACCAAAAATGATGACCTCAATGGAACCGAGCATGAAGAACAAACTCAACAAGTGTATGATAGCCATTTTGGACTACGATAAAACATAAACAACAGGGATCGACCTAACTGGCTCAAATGATAAAAGTAACTAAGTTCACTGGCGCTCGATGAGCCGATCCTCATTTTCTTACTAAAGTGAAGGAACGATGCCTAGGCAAATGAGATTCGACTGTTTGCGTGTTCAACTTTAACTCTTGCCGACTCGAGAGAAAGTACAAAACGACTTGGGTTGGCTAAGATCGCCAAACCCGCAACTCTAACCTGAAACAACAACGAAGAGTATAAAGGCTTAAGGATTGGATGTCCGACTGACTTAGCTTGACCCCCACTGACGCTGGGGGCAAGAGCACTGGCTTCGTCTGTACCTCACCGATGTTGTAGGCATGAGCGTCAGCTTATAGAATGACTTTGAACACATCCTTGACTTGACGCGTTATTCAAAGGATATATACTATACCTTCAGACCATGAAACGACTTATCTTACTCATTCAAGCGAGACGACTTATGAGATCAACATGACTTGCCTTACTCATTCAAGAGAGACAGCTTCTGAGCTAAACATGACTTGGAAGACTCAAATCGCAAGTGAATTATATGGAGAGCAAGACTCGCCTTTCTAATGCCTTATGATTTTGACAATCATACTAGACATCGACTCACATGATTTCAACAATATTTCGTAATGACTCGTACGTGATCATTGGACCATAAAAACGATCCGGAGTTATCGTGGATTTCTTTAAATATGGTCTGACGCGACCATGGATTTATGGTCTTCTGTTAATACGATCCGGAGTGATCGTGATCTTCTAGCTTTATATTGGTAAGATACAGCGCAATTCCTAGACTACTACTCCAATGACTCGGGAAGTAAAAAAACCATATGCAATGTCAAGTTCACATGCCATTTTTGATTTTCTACATTATCTCATGACTTGGATAACCAAACCATGCACTGACTTGTGTGTGACTAATGGTCTGACTTGACCTTACACTTGACCATGCTCTCGACTTCCATAAGGAGATGACACCATTTGGCGATGACCTGTTTATAGACGACCACGTGCAGAAGCCAGCAGCCCAGCTTGACTTATGATGATTTCATTCGACCTCTTGACTCGACAAGGCGTAAGTGATTACCTGTTCATCTCAACTAATCCAGCTTCGAACTTTGGCTTGATAGGTACCACAGATGGCGGTGTGATGCATGACATGTTGTTTGGACAAAGAAAATAAAAAAGAATTCAAGCTTCAGGACTACTCCTAAAGACATGACAACTCGGCATTGCTTTCCCGAAGATGAATGACATTCCAAAGAGATGCAGTTCAGCTTATTCAAAGTACATCCTGTCTGCCACACGATGTAATTTGGGGGGCAAAGTGTTGACCCACCTTTTGGCAAGGCCGTCAACCTATGGACCCATCACAGGATCGCTCAGGGCTCGAGCATGGGCTTGGACAAACCCGGACATTCATGCTTGAAGCTCCTTGGCTCAAGGGCTCTGGGATCGAAATATTTCAGCCCGAAATACCTAGGCTAGATGGTCTTGAGACCAGCTTACACTACAGCAATGACTTGGTCATGAGATCTATTTAACAACCTACTTATTTGGTCCAACTACCTATTCTAAAGCCTATAAACTCGGATCTAGCTACATTTATTCTGCCACATATTAGAGGGAACATCTCCACGTAATCAAGACTCAGCTCCATTATCTGCTATTCACATGGATTAACTGACACATGTCACCTCCAAATATTGAAGCCTGCTGCCTATAAATACACCAAGCTATACAACAAAGAGAGGATCTTCTTTGGCTCAGATTAGAGCCTTACTCTTTGGCTCACGCATGACTCAATCGTGGCTGCCAACCACTTTCATAAGGAAATACTTGCTATATTCCTCAAAAACGATTATGTAACAGAGAACCTGACGATTTCATTCATTCTATCTCTGACTTTATGATATTATTATGAGATTATAAAGTGGACGTAGGATCGTTAATGCTGAACCACTATAAAAAAACGCTGTTGTCTGGTTTTTTTTTGCTTTTTCTGACATTTCTTCATATAACATGCTCATATCTGACTTTTGGCCGTTGACGACCACTTTTTGGTGTCAACACGTATATTACTTTATAAGGCAAAGTACAGTGGGTCTTTTTAATATATATCTCAAGCATATAGTGCTATGATTATTATTATCCTTCTCAACATCGAACCAATCTGCGTGGTTTCTAGACATTGGTGTTTTGCACTATGAAAGTGCAAAAGATTGTTTCAATAACACGAGCAAGTTAGCTTTTATCTTAATTTGATTTCAACTAAGCTATTGTTTGTTGACGTGTCAGATGGTAGAGTACTTTTCCTCTATCTATTTAGTTACTTTTAATCTTTTTTTTATTGTCATCAGATATTTGTGGATCAAGCTTAAGTTATAGTTTATGATCTTTTATGCGCTATGAGTTGGAACACCCATCTTCCTTCTAAATTTCATACATTATAACATTATAAAGTAAAATAGAAACTTGAGCACTTATAGATTTGGCAACTTAATGTTCATTTTAGATCTTTTTAAAGTAAAATAAAACCATGTGTAGAATATTAAGAATTTTATTATATATTAAATTACAGTACCTTGTCCACTGTTGAAATCAAAGATAAAGAGTACTGGGCTCTCACGAGCATCATTCTGTTGCAAACCATTTTCAGTGAAATTCGTTGTCAAGTACGTATTTTTTAATTCACTCAATTATTTCAAAAGATGTTTCAATGATATAGTTTTGAGCTTCTCCTTTTGTAATAGGAAGATAACTTATTCACAGAATTCAAGTTCAAACATGTTAGTATATTTTTTTCACTTATCCCAGTGTCAACATTTATAATTAACATATGCTGATTGTAGTTTTCAGCAGGTTCTGAATTTTGTATAATACAAGATTAAGTGGTTTTCTGTAATATTTTTGTTCACATAGTTATTTCTGAATTAGACTAAAAAATTAATAACCCTTCAAGCTCAATTCAAGGTTTACATGAATTATAAGAGGATTCATTATTGACCATTTTTTGTAGTCCTATTATGTGAAGAAAGAGCATTATTGTATAGACAATTCCTTTCTTCATTTTATATCTCCAACGAACATGGAGCACTTAAGTCTATTCGAAGTTTCGAACTAATATGTAGTATATTACTGCATATATACTTTTAATGAAGCACTAAAGTCTGTACGGACTTATTTGTGATACACCACTATGTGCGCTTTCAAATAAATTAACCGATATTGTCAATATAGAAATATTTTTATTGTTCTAACAGTTACGCATATCTATAACACAGTTATGATGACACTAAATTATTGACATTTATAAAAATTATTATAAAGAAGGTTTCATACTTAGTAATAAGGGAGTGTTTTTTAATGGAGATTATAAATCAAAGCTTTAATTTTTGGATAATGAACTATCTTAATTTTATTTGGAAACTTAAAATGTGAACATCCAATATTCAGTTAGACATCCGATTACTTGTATCATATTGTCCGAGTTATTACGACTGATTATATATGATTATATTTATTAGTTAGCGTTGATTTAATTAGTAATGTTCTATTCAGCTAACCACTATGAAATTTTAATAAAAAAATTACTGCAGGTTTTATACTTTAAGTTGATACAAGCATGGAAAAACGAGAATAAGGCGAATCTTCAAAATAAATTAGGCTATAAATTTAAATAGTAAAATGCACTAATCTATAACATTTTGTGTTTCATTTTTGTGAATAGCCCAATATTTCTCTTTATTGGATGTTTATCGCAGCACATACAATACTTGTTATTAGTGAAAATAAAGTTATAGCCTTACAAACATTTATGCAAACAACTTCAATGCACAGATTAAAATCTAGTAATATCTCAAAAAATAAATAAAGTTTAATTTGTACCAATTAGTCATAGACATGAAAGGAAAAAATAAAAATCTTGAGAAGAAGTGAAGTCATGTGGTAGAAGCAAATATGTATCAAATCATTCTTTGTTAAAAATTTACGGAGAAAGGGAAGTTCTTAAAATTAAAAAAAATCAAAATTGCAAGTTAATATTTATAAGATCGATTTTGCAATTAAATTTAACTTAATTAAACTTGTTATTAGAAAATGGACTAGGAATTGAAGTTTAACAGAAAACTGAATCATTAACATAAATTAAATTGAAATATACTTGGATGCTTGCAAATTTCCAAACTGAAATATTAAAGTCGAATCTGATTAGTTTGAAGGTGTTGATAATTAAACAACCTATTTTTAAGTAGGAGAAAAAGTGGAGAACTTTGTAAAGCTTGCTTTCTCAAATTTTTGATGGTTGGAGTTTTTTGGTAGAATAGTGGCATTTTATTTTGCAATGATGAATAAAAATTGAGGGTGATTTGAATTTCACTTTAATTAGGTGTAAGGGCGAATCTTTTGGCATCCTGTTTCCACTAAGAGGGGATGACATATATTTTGCCTTTAATAAATTACAATTAAGGGAAAAGAAAGTTATTCGTCTTTATTTATTGTCCCTCACAGTTCATAATTTGGCAGGGGTATTGTTATTGACACTCCAAAATTGATTAAGGGTAATCAATTTTAAGGGGACTCTGTAGCAAATTTTTTTTTACTAAGGGGGTTTTTTCTACTTAATTTAGTGGTACAATAATACTCTTCTCTATACTACCATTCACATGCCCACTCCACAATGAAACTTTGAAATGCTGTATCCCTTCGTATGTGTAGATTAGGGTTTAAAGAAATATCAACATCACATTCATCAATATCATTTGAAATCTACAGTCGAACTCACCATGGTACGATACAAGAGAACCAAAAGAAAGGGGACGAAAATCATAACCACACTGCTAGGTAGGTTTATTTTTTGAAGTTGGAATGCTTGGTCGGTGATTGCTGTGTAGTTGTAGGGTTTGTTTAGCGTTATGGTTTTGTTCATGGTATGGAAATGAAGTAGGCAGTTTAGGGAAGATGACGAAAACGATGGAGGTAGGGATGAACATAATATCGGTATTCGGTGGGGTAATGCTAAAAGTGTCTTGGGCAGTCGGTTACTAATTGACATATAAATGTTACAAAATAAATAGTTAGTTCGATCGTTAAATGGCTATTGACGATCAATTATGGAGTAGTATTTCGGTCCACATATACCATTTTCTAATGAATTATATTCACAGATGAAAAAACGATAAGCACTAGTCGTTCACTTCAATTACAAAGTGTGTATGATTGATGAGTGAAAAACAGTGATGTAGCGTCGAAAATTCAATAGTAAAACGACATCTCAATGTCGTAAAGTGGTCGTAGTAGACCAACTTCTAAACCTATTTCTTCGGTAGGAACCTACCGTGTTTAGTTTTATAGTTCGACATTTCATTATCGATTTTCTCTAAATTGCTCCTTTCCCATTTGCAGTACACAGAGTGCATCTATGCTTGATCATGTGCCCCTACAGCATCAAAACAATAGAAATTAGCTATGGAAAGACATAAGCAGTTGCAACAACAAAAGGAAAGAAAATAGTAGTAAGTGAATGTGATGACAACGAGGACTAGGAAAGCTCAAGTCAGAGTGTTGAGAGTAACAAAGGTGATGAGCTGAGAAAGATGTAAATTGTGAAGTCGATGGAGGCAACGAGGATAATGAAGATGAGGAGGATGATAATGGTGATGAGGACGATGACAACAACTACAAGGAGGATGATAACAGTGACGAGTAGGATGATAATGGTGATGATTAGAATGATAATGCTGATATGGAGGAAGACGAAGAAGAAGATAAAAGTAATGAGGATGAGTCAGGTGTGGAGGAAGAAGATATTGTATAAGAGGAAAGACCGACAAGTAGTAGTAAATAGAATAGTAGAAAAGGAACGATTGTCCAATCTAAATCCGAAAAGAGTCAAGGGGATGTAAGTGGAAGAAAAGGTCGTGAAAGTGAGGAATACGTTCATGATGAACTGATGGACGAAGTGGAAACGATGATATGTAAAAAGAAGAAAGGTAAACGAGTGCGAAAAAAAGCATCGCCTCAACCATCGGAAAGTGAAAATCAATCAACATTACCGTTTGCATTCAAAGATCACATCGCTAGTAAAATATGGAACTCGACTATAAGTTTCCTAAATTTTAACTTGATACACTATTCATAAAGTTTTAATGTATATATAATTATTACGTAGAAATCACGAGGAGAAATAAGAATCATTAAAGTTCACATCCATGTCGGTACACAAAGATTGTGGCACTACAGAAAGGAATGTTCTTTTGTACAAAATGTTGTAGTTCAATCAGGACTACATCAATTAGTATTGCATGCTCACGAAAAATTGGATAAAGTTCTTATCAATGCATTCGTGAGAAGGTTTTGTCCAAAAATAAAAACTTTCCATCTTCCTTTTGAAAAAATGGGAATAATAATTGATGAACTTCTGCACAATACTAGCCTTCCAATCGAAGGTAGAGCAGTAACAAGATCTCTTAGGGGCTCAAAGGGGATTACTTATCACGATTTCATAAGCTATTGAATGAGTGTTTTAGGATTGACTAGCCTACTACTATTCTTGTATTAGATGGGGATAAAAAGATTAGGTTAGAGTGGTTACGAAGTTAATTTGAAGGTTCGAAGGATCCGGAAGGTGAAGAAATGAAAGATGCACTGTGTGAAAGTTTACCTTATGTATACGACTAGTTGTTTAGTTTGCTGCGACAAGTGCTTGTTCATTTCATATGATGCCTTAAGGATTTAAAAGAAGTGGAAATTTGTGTTAAGGACTTACCATTGTGGTCCAATTTTTTTCTCGGACACGGCTTCGTCAGAATTAGTTTTAAGGACAAAAATTAGTGTGCTCTTTATTTCACAAACCCGTTCCTTTCTCAAATTGTAAAATCGATCTTCATTAAACAATTAAACATAGGATTTTCCAAAACATCTCGTGCTTTAAACGAATCCAGTAAACATTCGTCGGAATTAGTTGATTTTTTTTGTATCTCATGATTCGATTATTCCTATTTGAAGAATCGATTTTCAGTCTTGTTATTGTCAAGCGATTTATTTTCTCGCTATATTAGATCTAAACATTTGCCCGATGCATGCATACCTGTCGCATATCTCATGATTCATTTTTCTATTAGATCTATTTTTTTTATTTTTATTTTTGGGTTTTTGTGGATGAAACTTATTGACAGGTGTTCTATTGTTCTTACTGATGATTTTGTAATAGCTAATGTTGAAACTTTAATAATGAATTTGATAATGAATTTCTAATGGCTGATGATGTTATTCAAATAATTGAGCATGAATTTGTAATCTATAAAATGATTTTACTGCTTTTTGAAGAAAGATAAATCATTTTATCTTTTATTGATAATATTTTTAATTTACCTGAATTTACTAATGATTTTGTAATAGGTGATGTTGTAACTTTAATGTGAATTTGATAATGAATTTCTAATGGCTGATGATGTTATTCAGATAACTAAGCATGAGTTTGTAATCTGTAATATGGTTCTACTACTTTTTAAAGAAAGATAAATCATTTTATCTTTTATTGATAATATTTTTAAGGTTGTGACACCTTTTACATATGTAAGCATACCATCTAACCAACCTCATTACTACTGGACTATTCATTTCATAAATTCCATCGTAATTAAACACTTCAGGGCACCATTTTTAATAGAAAAAAGATAAACGGTTTTGTCCTTTTCTCAGGAAATCATATAACTTATACTTTTAACAGAAAAAAGATAAATATTTTATCTTTTTCTCATAAAACCATTTAATTTTATGCTTTTTAACAAAAAATCCTATAAGGCCTGTATATACAACCTTGAAAAAACACATTGCCCTTCTATTGGTTATAAAAACAAAACCAATACTTATATATATATATATATATATATATATATATATCTGTGTGTGTAACAGCCCGTATTTTACGTATCGGAAGATCGTAAAATATTTTTATTTTATTTCCTTGGGGTTGGATCATTCTCATCTTTTGATATGTTGCTTATGGGGATGTGAGACATGTCCATAATTTTTACCAATTTTTTTGTGACCATTTTGCCCCTATCAATCTTGTACAGGGCATAACTTTTGACTCATGTCGAATCAGAGGTGAGACCTGTGCCATTGGAAAGGAATTAAAGGCTACCTTTCCGTAAAGTGGTTACATTAAAGATTTGGCTCAATGGTTTGGGAGAAATCACTGTTTTATGGTTTTTCATTTGGCCGTCCAGGTTTGGTAAGCGAAAGTGGGCTGAATTGTGAAGGCCCATTAGGGGATTGGGGGGGAACTATAAATAGGGGGTATGGGATATGAGAAAGGATTTGAATTTTCCATTCTCTCATTGGGAGGTCTTGTGCTCCTTCTTCCTCTAACACTTTTCCACCATTAAAAATTAAAATCCAAGGAGCGAACTCATAGATCTACACCATTAGAGGCTAGATCTACATCAATTGAGGCAAGAATTTATCGGATCATGGTGTCTGGTGCGAAGTGCTTGCTGTCCGGATTCATATTCCTTTGATTTTTGCTTGTTTGGGATAATCGGTGAGCGATTTATATCTCTCACATGGATTCAATGAAGTATATAAATGTTAAATCATGTTTTTTTTTTATCAAATTCAAGTGTTTTCTCATATATCTACACCAATGCATGTCCATTTTCATATGAGTCACCCTACGATCTAATTTAGCAAGTTCAACCATTAATTCCATGCTATTTCATACATTTATGTAAGTTAGATCTCTCATTTTGATCATATGTTCATCTTAATGGTTTTGGTGAAATTTACATCATTTTAGTGATAATCGTCATATTCATGTTGTTGGCGATGTTATGACATGTTTATGGTTGTATTTGGTGAGTTGGATGAGTTGGTTTCGTCAAATGTATCGTTTGGCGAAGTTTTGGTCGAAATCGAAGTTGAATTGCAATATGCAGGTTTTGGGTCGGCCTAGTCACCAACTGGGTAGGCCTAGTTACCAGATGGGTCTTGCAAGTCACCAGATGGGTCGGGCAATTCACCAGATGGGTCGGGCAAGTCACTAGTTGGGTCGGACAAGTCACCATTTGGGTCGGGCAAGTCATCAGTTGGGTCGGGCAAGTCACTAGTTGGGTTGGGCAAGTCACTGGTGGGTCGTACAGTTCTGGTCGGACATTTCTGGTGATGATGTGACTTCGAAGTGAATTCGATTGGGAAGGTTCGAAGTGTTGAAAAAGTGTTCGTTAGTCGGTGTAGAACAAGGAATGAGGTGGCAACTCAATGGTTTTGAGTTGGTGGATAATGGATTGCTCGAAAAGGTTGCTTGAGGTATGAAGAGTCATCGGGTTGGATGACCAGAGATGCGAAGGCCGAGAAATTATCGTCGTTGTATGTTCTAGTAGGCTCGAAGTAGGGGTACATTAGAGATGTCTGAATGACCGATTATAGGTCAAGTACCCTGGGCCTTGTAGAAAGTCCTAGTTGTCAAGGTTGGACATTGTCAAGGTTGGACATATGAAGTTTATGCTAGAACTGGGGTTACCATTAGCCCTTGACATATGACAAGGTTGGCCGCCATACGATTAATGATGGTTTCAAAATAGGATTGACGATGATAGCCAGAGTGTGTCATGATTGATTAGTTGTTTTGCTTGAACCATCTCATGTAGTTTGTCCAATGTCGAACGAAATGTCCCTTGGATGCTTTTCTGATATTGGTTTAGGCCTCTGGGGCTTGTGCTTGAGGGGTGTTGAGCTCGATTAGGATGGTTTACATGAGATTTATAATTTGGATGTCATGAGTGCTTTGCCATGATTGAATGAGTGTTCTAGTTTTCACGGATGTATAGTTGAATTGTTTAAAGTAAAGGCTATCACTGTCCAATGTTGGGAAGATAAGGTTGAGTTCTTCTCTTGTGTTGTAGGTAGATTAGTATGTTTATCTATCCCTTCTCATATACTTTATTGTTGAAGTTTGTTAGTTGTTTTATCGCTCACCAAGACTGTTGTCTGACTCAAGGTTTTATGTCTCCTCTTATTACCTGGGGATGTTCATCCGGTTGTGGATGGGCAGACTAAGTAGCAGGTTACAACTGATTAGTGAGGACAATGTTGCTGTACGGAGGCGAGCAGGAGGTTGACGTACCAGTTTTATTACTATCTAGTATTTCTATTTCCGCTGTTGAGTGCTCTATGAGTGTTGTAGTGAGGACTTATATACAAACTTTGGTATCAATTGGATAACCTTTCAAGATGTTGAGAATGTTTTCAAAGGTGCGCTATATGATGCCTCATTACTATTTCCTATTATATATGTTCTATTATATTGTATCCTTGTGCTGTGACTTCTACGATAAGTTTCGATGTTGTTTACCTACTCTGATGATTGTCCATAGCTGCCTGACACACCCTTCAACATATTATTCTTCTTGTTTAGTGTGGGGGTTATGGGCGGTCGTCACATTTGGTATCAAAGCTCTGGTCAACGATTTTGGGCAAAGTTCGAAGACGTAATTACGTATGAGAGACGTACTTGTAGATTTCAGTTAGATGCTTACTATATATATATATATATATATATATATATATATATTAGCATATATAGTAGTAGCGATTATATATCTTTAGAAGTTTTCCTTGGAAGTGGCTAATTATTCTAAATTGCAGATTTAGAATGAGTAGACGAGAATCAAGACACGCTGTTAGGGGAGCTAATACTGGAGGGGGAGATGGAGGTGAACCAAATTACCCGGCCATGTTTGAAGCCATGATGGAGGCATTCATGAGAAGGGTCCCCACTCTAGTGGCAGCTACAGTATACGTAGGAGTTCAGTTGCCTAGAGTTGTGGACTTTGCGAAGCTATGTAAAGATTATACATCTCTAGGAAGAAAACCATTCAAAGGGTCTGAGCCAGCTGAAAAGGTTTAGAGGTGGATGGATTCTTGTGTTCATATCTTTGGAGACTTAAGTTTGGATGGTGCAACCAAGAGAAAGCTTGCATCAAGGCAACTACAAGGCAGGGCCATGGAATGGTGGAGTTTAGTCACGCTTGAGACTCCAAAGGAAGAAATTTCATGGGAGCAATTCCAAGCTAAGTTCGAAGCAAAGTTTATCTCTACTACTCAGAAGTCAGCTTTGTTCAAGAAGTTCGTAGAGATGAAACAAAATGGACGTTCTGTGCTTGACTATGTTTCTGATTTCGGGGCCTTGTCCAGATATGCTTGTTCCTACATTGATACACCATTTCAGAAGAACAAGAAGTTTGTTATGGGTCTGGATACCTATATTGGAAGGCCGTTGGTGGATCATCTTGACGATTCATTCGAGAAGATTATGGAAAAAGCTTTTCGCTATGAGAGCTTGTTTCCATAGGAAGCTAATGTTGTCGCTGCAACTAAAGAAGTTTAAAAACCACAACAAGGTGGTAATAATAAGAAAAGGAAGCAGCAATAGAAGAAGGGAAAGGATGGATAGAAGAAGCCTAAGAGTGAGGTGGTTTGCTTTAACTGCCAACAGAGGGGTCATTACTCGAATGAGTGTAAGAATCCTAAAGCTGAGAAGAATTGCCTGAAGTGTGGGAAGCCTGGGCATGAAAAGAAAGACTACCCAGAATTAGCTATGGGAAAGCAGGTTGTGAAGGTATATGCTTTGGAAACCGTGCCATCTTCTTCAAGAGCTCCTATTGCAGAGCAGAAGGGAAAGGGTATCGTGGTACAAGGTATTCTGTCTGTTAATGGTGTTTCAGTTTGAATTTTGTTTGATACTGGAGCATCGCATTCATTCATTTGCAATGAGCTTGTTTGTCGCTTGGGTTTAGAACCCGAGATTTGTGATAGACCACTGATCGTGACTAATCCAGTTGGGGTTTCGTCAAGTTTTTGCATGATATGTCATAGTCTAGTGTTGTCGAGTCATGGTTGCTCTTTTGTGTGTGATTGCTTTGTTCTTAACTTCGTTGGATTTGGGATCATCTTGGGCATGGATTGGCTCAAGAAGTATGCGGCAAGAGTGAATTGCGAGAAGCTTGAAGTGAGGGTCGGAGATGTGGAAGGGCGAAAGGTGTTGATTAGATCTAAGCGCGAAGACGGGGTCTTCGTGAGTTATCTATATTCGCTTGGGATTCTACAAGAAGACCTGTCATCAGTGCTGATCGCTAATGAGTATGTTGATGTCTTTGACGAGATCAAAGGGTTGCCGCCGCATCGTGAGATCGAGTTTAGGATCAATTTGGTCGAGGGTGCTAAACCAATCGTTATGCCTCTTAGGCAAATAGCGCCTAAGGAACAACGAGAGTTGGAGGTGCAAGTTAGAGACCTTTTGGGAAAAGGATTCATTCGGAGAGTGTTTCCGAATGGGGTGCACCAGTGGTGTTTGCTACCAAGGCAGATGGCTCATTAAGATTGGGTGTGGACTATCGTGAGCTGAACAAGGTGACTACGAAGAACAAGTATTCGTTGCCAAGGATTGATGACTTGTTCGATCAGATTCACCAAGCCAAAGTGTTTTCTCAGATGGATTTAGGAACAAGATTTCACCAGTTGAGGGTGGCTAAGGATATTGTGACAAAGGCTGCTTTTATGACACCATCCAGTTTCTTCTAGTGGTTAGTGATGCCATTCGGGTTGACTAACGCATCAGCATATTTCGTGGATCTTATGAATAGGGTATTCAGAGATTAGTTGAACAAGTTTGTTCTTATGTTTGTGGATGATATTTTGGTTTACTCCAGGAATGCGGAAGAGCACAAGACGCACTTGAGAGTTGTGTTAAAGAACTTGCGAAAGAATCAGTTGAAAGCTAAGTACTCGAAGTGTCACTTTGTAACGACCCGGGATTTTCGACTCGGAAAATCAACACAAAACTACCATGTTGACTATTCAGACATCAGAAATACCTGATCATTAATAGAAAGAAGTTAGAGGGTGAGAATAGATAAGATAGAAAATTAGAATAGAAGAAGAAGAAGAACACAATCAGAGTAAACACGAATCTCACAGCGGAACGAATAAAATATTAACAAATAACATAACTTTGCAATATACAGTATAATAACATTATCAGAGCACAACACTTACACACAGCGGAAATAACAATAGCTATATAATCCTGAAGCTTCCTGCTTCAAGCTCCTCCAAGTATAACTGTAAAGACTTGTACTACTTGACTGCCCGTACAAATTTGGGCACCCAAGAGTTTAGGGAAAAACAAAATAAACTCTGGGTCAGTCATGGGACTGGTGTGAGTAAACTCAAATCATTTGGTTTAACTTTTAAAAATCCTTTTCAAAAGAAAAGATAACCGTAAGACCAATCCACACATAAACACGGACGGTTTTTACCTTACGATAACCCAAAACAGTTTTTGAAATCAATACTTCTCTGATATTAATAATGTCTAATCACAAGTAATTAGAATCTAGTAGAACGCTTGCATCTCACGTTCCACATATATAGTATACAAACAAAATCACAGGCGCTTATTGGAGATTGGATTCCGACTATGACAAGGTATGGGACCACCTGCCGATAGTATATCTCTAGAGACGAATACACTGGGTTCAACAAGAACGTCTTGCAACCCGGCCCACACATGACCGACCACTCATTTCGCTTGAGTGTATCGAATGTATATCACCAACGGTTGGGAGCTACCCACCGTTTCCCGAAAAGGGACAACATCGATAATAGATAAAGAATGAAATGGATTTTCTCTAGATAGGTGATATACACCCTAATGGGAGCGAACCACTTAACCATGCTGCCTGCCCGATTTCTGTCATTTCCCGATTGATGAGGCTTGAGGTCATTACGTATCTTTTGAAACACCTGACCACCATTCACTTTGAATGCCACATCGTCATACCCGCCAAATCACAAATTGATTTCCCAAAAATACCACGGGTATAAAGCTAAGAGAAACGAATTGCTCCGCCACCAAACGTAAGTACGTTTGAAGAGATCAACTTACGCGATCCGTTAGATATACTCTGTCAGACATTCGTCCATTCACGTTTGTCCTGGGATTGGACAAACCGAAGGCACTATTCTGTAAATAGGATAACCCTTGCATAACTCCGTCTTCAATATTTGATCGCAACGCTAACATCCATACAGAGTGGTTTTCAGAAAATGAATCTGATCCCGGTCTCTCCGTATTGACGACGTAAAAATGGTCTGAAACTTCGATAGTCGGTGATTTAACTATCAAAGAAAAATAGGTGTACAACCAACGATCTTATTTCCAAATAGAAATTCGATCGATCAAATCATTAATCCACATTTATCTCTTTATCTTAAATTATCTTCAACTTATTCATTTCCCCATTTCTATACATTTATAAATTCTCATTTTCTAAATTTAGAAAACATTTCTGGTTCTTATTTGGGAAAACATTCCCAAACTTCTTTATCGGATTTAAACCGATGTTTAAATAAAACATCGCTTTGCCCATTCAAACCATTTCACTCACTAACTAAATTCACTTTAACCAGTCTTCACAATCGACCCTTAACTACTCCTTAGTTAAAAACGAAGTCAATCAAGTTGGGGTATAATTACCTCTCAGACCTTAACTGAACAACGTTTCTAACCTCAGAATAGACAAAGTTCACCCTTTACAACTTTAACACTTCCTTACGTAACTCTCAGATAATATTTACGAATCCACTTCCTTTTCAAAAATCATTTGATTATAACAATAGTTTGATAATTCCATGCTTTCAAAATATATTAACTTAAATATGACTCCTATATCTTAATTTGGATAAATAGACAACAACTAATTTATTAATAAATACATAAATCTTGATTTGAAACGGAAAGTAAATATTACTTTCCCAAATTCGATATAATCGAATTTCAACTTACAATTCTCTCTCGAATAATCTCTATTCGATAACTCCCTTCCAAATAACTATAATCGATTACCACTCTTGCAAATTACTATATTCGATAACTTTTTCGAATAAATTATATTCGATAACTCTTTCTTTTGAATAACGTATATTCGATCAACTTTTTTTCTTCGAATAACTGATATTCGATTATCTCTTCTTTACGGATTTTACTAAATCCCTTTTTACATTCACTGTTGAATTTGCCATCTCAATTATCCACTGATAATTATATTTTAGTTCATTCATAAACTTTGTTTATAAATCACAACACTTGTTTCATTATTAAATGAGCTCTTTATTTCATAACCATTCGGAATTTCATTACTGTTCGAATTTCTATTTCAAACCCAATTTCCTTTACACATGTTTTTATTTGCAAATCTTTGCTTATTTCCATTATTGACATCGAATGTGAATAATGTTTCCTTTATATAATCTATTCAGTTTGATTTCGTATTTAAAAACAATATCTCATTTTCAATTTCTATTTATATTTCTATTTACAGAATTATTTGCATTAAATCTCCTTTTAACTTCTAACACTTAAAATCTTATTTAAAATTCCCCTTTTCAAATGCTGAATTCATATTTCATAAAATATCGGTGTTAAAACCGATTTCTCCTTCTCTATATAAGTCCGACTTATATATATATATTTTCATTTATCAAAAGATAAATATTTTTATTTAATTTATAAAATATTATTCATAAATTAATCGTCTCCATTTATCTGATAAATAGATTTGTATTTAATATCTACTATCAAACCATCTCCTCTTTGTTCTTTGTATCTTGTCAATTTCCTTTTTTCCTTTCAAACATCTCCTTTTATAAAATTGATTTGATTTTTATAAAAATCCTTTAGATTCAATTTTCCACTTCACAATTTTCCTTTATTGTAAAATCCTTTGATTTTATATAAACATTCTTATTTCAATATACACTTCGAAAATTCCTTTTTATCATTTCAGATTTTCCTTTGGTGGTTAAAGGTACCAAATAACAATGGTCAAACATAAATAACCAACAACAGGTCATAAATCACATCGTATATCACAATATACGAAAAACAGTAAATAAATGTCGAGGAACCCAGTTGGGTCCCTCCGACCTGTTTCCCTGCAACCACAGATGTTAATCAACATAAATAACACGAGTATGAACTATTCTGATAAACAGAATCAATATTCGATTAACGATTTATATTTATACCGTTATCTATATTTTTAATCAACTGACTAGCAGTTCAACCAAACAGCTAACACACAGCAAACAACCATTATATATAAATTTTAAAAATATTTTATAAAAAAATAAATTGAGCAGAGTTAGTGAGATTTACTCACCTTGTTCGGTTTATCGTTAAATAACGATATACGTTCATTGATCTGATTCAGGCGTTTAATTCCACCATAAATCCAAACGAGCTTCAATTCACTCTCGGTCAGTTCCTTGGCATAGCCACCGTCCATACGATCCTAACGGATCCAGTTTTGTCCAATTCTGATATTGTATGGAAGAGTTATCACGTTTATAAGTTTATATACTAATTAATATTATATAAAACTTAAATTTCCTTTTATAAATGCTTTTGGGCTTACCCTAAATTTCTTGGCCCATTACCATATAATACCCCAAAATGGGTTCTTCTTCCCTGACCAATCTCTCACGCTGCCGTATCCTCCTTCTACAATGGCCATTCACGCATCATTCAATCCCATTTCCCCTTCCATTTCTTCACCGTTCTACCCACGGCTTTCACCATTCATCTCCAATTCGAAAACTCTACCACTCCATGTCCTTCGAATTGAACTCGTACACTTCCTCCATTTTGCATCGAACCCAATTCTCGCGATCACCATGGAACCTCTCGACAGCAATTAGCACCGGATTCCACAACAATTCCAACGCATGTGCTAAATCCCTCCCCAAACTCATATACGAACTCAGAAATTCGAATTAAGGCCTCCCCCCGTTGAATACTTGAACCCTAATTTTTAATGCTGTACTTGACCTCACAGAAACACGATCGAACGAAGCCAGACCAGCGGGAAACTGAAGAGCACACCTTCCTGAGTTCATATATATACACACCAGGATTTTTTGATTTTTGTTAGGATTGATTTTGATTTTTGAAAGAGGGTTTTCACTGTATGAATTGGTTTCGGTGGTGGCGGCGCATTTTAATCGATCTGAGAAATTTTTCTAGGGTTAGGACAGTGTAGTGATATTTATAGGGTAGTTAAAATATTTTTTATTCGATATTTTATTTTATTTTATTTTAATCAATCGCTACATGTGTTCGTCGTTTAAAGATTCCTATGATCACACACAGTACCCAAAAATCTCGAAAATGGGCATGCAACTACAGTTTGACGTTGCGGACCCAACGAAACTGGTTTCGTCGAATTCCGACTCCGTTTGTTCACGCAGCGTATTTTTAAAGTTCGAAAATCGACTGTTTTTCACTTTAAAATCCCGTACGGCCACATATTGACTTCAAAAAACACGGAAATTGAAATCTAACAATAATTTAATATTGCGGATCCAACAAAATTAGTTTCGTCGAATTCTGATGTCGTTTGCAAAACTGGCTATTTTTAAAGCTCTAAATAACCCTTTTAAATATATAAATATATTTAAAAATAATTAAATTAAATATCAATAAATATATATTATCGTATATATCCACAATATATATCCATACAGCTCCAGAAAAATCCTATATGGATTTCTAACTCGATATTTCATCACTAGAGTTATATCGATACTCGATTTATATTTAAATCCTTTTAAAAAAATTAAATAAACCGTTATGGTTTTATGGCGCTGTTTTTCTGAAAATTTGCTTTGGACATAAATAAAAATCTACTAGACGAAATCTCGATTTTTCTCTTTCACTAGAAAAATATACTTCACCAGCTCCTAACGTTTCTCGTTTCACAGAAATCCGATTTAAAACGAACCCTGTATATTCCGTTGAAGTTCAAATCGCCCAATAGCGAACTACCGCGCCATTTCAAGCTCGATTTTAATTATAATATAATTATACGTTCAAACTGTCGTTCAAATAATATATTCGTTATTTTAATTCAATTCTAAATTGAATTAAATATCACAGATGATCCAGTTCACACCATATTGTGAATTCCACTATTTCTAACTATTTCAGAAATTAAATATATTATTATATTATTTATTTAAATTAAATGTCCAATATTATTTAATACTGGTCATTTTAAATAACCAAACCATAATTTAAATAATTAAATAAATTAATTATATCACTGAAAAATGCGGGTCGTTACATTCTTCCCCCCTTAAAATATTTTCGTCCTCGAAATTGCTAAGGTAGAAGACAGACCCTATTAACTGGGTTAAAAATTATTCGTTTACTTCTTTAACTTTCAGTTTCAACTGAACAATTAATTTCAATTTAAAATATTAATTAATTTTGATTAACGAAAATTTTCAAAATTTCTGAAAATTTTCTAACACCCGAAATTTTTGAAAAATTTCGCCAGCGCCTCCTTTGTACCAGTAAATAGGTCAAACTCCGACTCGCCTATCTAGGCCTTCTCCAACCCAAAAGAAAATCAAACAGCCAAGCGGCTTGCCGATTCGGCGCACAAAACCTCATGTGGAAATTTAAACATGTACCTTTTTGTCGGGCATATCATTATATCCTTGCACTTGCTTCTACTCAATACCTACTGATCATATATCCATCTATACCAATCGATTTCCGATCCATTTCAATCAATCAAATCTCAAATCCAATCAACCCAAATCTCATTCCAAACCTTCAAATTCCATTACCAATTCCAACTCTTACTGAGCAGTCCAATATACTTAACCAAATTCATAACTCACAATTCAATTTTATTCGATATCGTTCTATTTCAATTCAATTTCCAGTTAATTGGTTTCAATTCAATTCATATTTGCTTTCACAAATTCCTTTAATTTGTTTTTAATTCATACAATCTTCCTGGGGATTTTAAACAGTTTAGTTTTTCAAAAATAAATTATTCCTTTTCGAGATTCAAAACAACTTCCTTTTCCCAAAATAATTCGAAAACAAAATCTTTTGTAGTAATCCGCCACTTACAACTTGAAAATGAACACTGATGATGTGGCCAGTATCATCAGAGTTATTTCCCAGTAATAAAAGTGAGTTCAATACTATAACACTCTAAAAACCATTTTTAAACAATTTCATTTTGAAATCTTTTTCAAAATATCATTCACGATACTTGTAAACAATTTAAAATCTCCCAGGATCTTAAATTTCTTATATTTTTAACCCAGTTTCATTTGTTAATACCCTTCCAGGTTTCTAGGGTTTTAAATTTTAAATTCTGATTTCAGTTCAAATTTAATTTATCTGACTTCACATATTACATTTATATGAATCTTGATTGGCTATTTATATAACCATTTTAGTTTTATAACCTCATTCGTTTATAATAACAACCAACACATCCAATACATGATAATAAATCCAAGATATACATTTCTTTTATATTAAAATATATTTTGGGTAAACTTATCTCATTTACCCTCTTTCAAAACATACTATGTCAGTTTATCGTATTCAAGTGTTTGGTAATCCCTATCGATACAGTGGGTCAAACTGATCGACCAGAATTCACAAACTACTCAACCAATAAATCTCCACAATATAAAACAATTTTTTATAAAATCTACAAATATGTTCACTCGTATATATACACTCAAACTCAATCTAGGGTATTACTAACCCCATCTCTATTGAGTCATGCCACAGAGCCAAGGTAATCACTTAACCTTCAGCTCTGATACCACTGTAACGACCCAGGATTTTCGACTCAGAAAATCAACACAAAACTACCATGTTGACTATTCAGACATCGGAAATACCTGATCATTAATAGAAATAAGTTAGAGGGTGAGAATAGATAAGATAGAAAATTAGAATAGAAGAAGAAGAACACAATCAGAGTAACACGAATCTCACAGCGGAACGAATAAAATATAACAAATAACATAACTTTGCAATAAATAGTATAATAACATTATCAGAGCACAAAACTTACACACAGCAGAAATAACAATAGCTATATAATCCTGAAGCCTCCTGCTTCAAGCTCCTCCAAGTATATCTGTAAAGACCTGAACTACTTGACTGCCCGTACAAATTTGGGCACCCAAGAGTTTAGGGAAAAACAAAATAAACTATGGGTCAGTCATGGGACTGGTGCAAGTAAACTCAAATCATTTGGTTTAACTTTTAAAAATCCTTTTCAAAAGAAACGATAATCGTAAGACAAATCCACACACAAACACGGACGGTTTTTACCTTACGATAACCCAAAACAATTTTTGAAATCAATACTTCTCTGATATTATAATAATGTCTAATCACAAGTAATTAGAATCCAGCAGAACGCTTGCATCTCACGTTCCACATATATAGTATACAAACAAAATCGTGGGCGCTTATTAGAGATTGGATTCCGACTATGACAAGGTATAGGACCACCTTCCGATAGTGTATCTCTAGAGACGAATACACTGGGTTCAACAAGAACGTCTTGCAACCCGGCCCACACATGACCGACCACTCATTTCGCTTGAGTGTATCGAATGTATATCACCAACGGTTGGGAGCTACCCACCGTTTCCCGAAAAGGGACAGCATCGATAATAGATAAAGAATGAAATGGATTTTCTCTAGATAGGTGATATACACCCTAATGGGAGCGACCCACTTAGCCATGCTGTCTGCCCGATTTTTGTCATTTCCCGGTTGATGAGTCTTGAGGTCGTTATGTATCTTTTGAAACACCAGACCACCATTCACTTTGAATGCCACATCGTCATACCCGCCAAATCACAAATTGATTTCCCCAAAAATACCATGGGTATAAAGCTAAGAGAAACGAATTCCTCCGCCACCAAACGTAAGTACGTTTGAAGAGATCAACTTATGCGATCCGTTAGATATACTCTGTCAGACATTCGTCCATTCACGTTTGTTTTGGGATTGTACAAACCGAAGGCACTATTCTGTAAACAGGATAGCCCTTGCATAACTCCGTCTTCAATAGTTGATCGCAACACTAACATCCATACAGAGTGGTTTTCAGAAAATGAATCTGATCCCGGTCTCTCCGTATTGACGACGTAAAAATGGTCTGAAACTTCGATAGTCGGTGATTTAACTATCAAAGAAAAATAGGTGCACAACCAACAATCTTATTTTCAGATAGAAATTCGATCGATCAAATCATCAATCCACATTTATCTCTTTATCTTAAATTATCTTCAATTTATCCATTTCTCCATTTCTATACATTTGTAAATTCTCATTTTCTAAATTTAGAAAACATTTCTGGTTCTTATTTGGGAAAACATTCCCAAACTTCTTTATCGGATTTAAACTGATGTTTAAATAAAACATCGCTTTGCCCATTCAACCCATTTCACTCACTAACTAAATTCACTTTAACCAATCTTCACAATCGACCCTTAACTACTCCTTAGTTAAAAACGAAGTCAATCAAGTTGGGGTATAATTACCTCTCAGACCTTAACTGAACAACATTTCTAACCTCAGAATAGACAAAGTTCACCCTTTACAACTTTAACACTTCCTTACGTAACTCTCAGATTCTATTTACGAATCCACTTCCTTTTCAAAAATCATTTGATTATAACAATAGTCTGATAATTCCATGCTTTCAAAATATATTAACTTAAATATAACTCCTATATCTTAATTTGGATAAATAGACAACAACTAATTTATTAATAAATACATAAATCTTGATTTGAAACGGAAAGTAAATATTACTTTCCCAAATTCGATATAATCGAATTTCAACTTACAATTCTCTCTCGAATAATCTCTATTCGATAACTCCCTTCCAAATAACTATATTCGATTACCACTCTTTCGAATAACTATATTCGATAACTTTTTCGAATAAATTATATTCGATAACTCTTTCTTTTAAATAACCTATATTCGATCAACTTTTTTTTCTTCAAATAACTGATATTCGATTATCTCTTCTTTACGGATTTTACTGAATCCCTTTTTACATTCACTGTTGAATTTGCCATATCAATTATCCATTGATAATTATATTTTAGTTCATTCATAAACTTTGTTTATAAATCATAACACTTGTTTCATTATTAAACGAGCTCTTTATTTCATAACCATTCGGAATTTCATCACTGTTCGAATTTCTGTTTCAAACCCAATTTCCTTTACACATGTTTTTATTTGAAAATCTTTGCTTATTTCCATTATTCACATCGAATGTGAATAATGTTTCCTTTATATAATCTATTCAGTTTGTTTTCGTATTTAAAAACAATATCTCATTTTCAATTTCTATTTATATTTCTATTTACAGAATTATTTGCATAAAATCTCCTTTTAACTTCTAACACTTAAAATCTTATTTAAATGTCCCCTTTTCAAATGCTGAATTCATATTTCATAAAATATCGGTGTTAAAACCGATTTCTCCTTCTCTATATAAGTTCGACTTATATATATATATATGTCCATTTATCAAAAGATAAATATTTTTATTTAATTTATAAAATATTATTCATAAATTAATCGTCTCCATTTATCTGATAAACAGATTTGTATTTAATATCTACTATCAAACCATCTCCTCTTCGTTCTTTGTATCTTGTCAATTTCCTTTTTTTTCAAACATCTCCTTTTATAAATTCTATTTGATTTTTATAAAAATCCTTTAGATTCAATTTTCCACTTCACAATTTTCCTTTATTGTAAAATCCTTTGATTTTATATAAACATTCTTATTTCAATATACACTTCGAAAATTCCTTTTTATCATTTCAGATTTTCCTTTGTTGTTTAAAGGTACCAAATAACAATGGTCAAGCATACATAACCAACAACAGGTCATAAATCACATCGTATATCACAATATATGAAAAACAGTAAATAAATGTTGAGGAACCCAGTTGGGTCCCTTTGACCTGTTTCCCTGCAACCACAGATGTTAATCAACATAAATAACACGAGTATGAATGTAACACCCCGTGAATTCTATAACATTAATCTTTACAAATTAAAGTGCAATTAATTCTACATGAAAGAATTAAGGGAAATGGGTTACGCCATTGCGTTCGTCTCGGAATTCTGCTTGAGATAGAGTCCGAGTTTGCGCGAATCGGACTCCGTATGAAGGAGTTATGACTTTAGGAAGTTTCAGAATAAAATTTAAATTCAAACGACTCAGTTTTAAAATTCGAAATTCGAAAAACAGGTTCAAAATGGGCTGGGCGGGAAAATTCCCGCCCAGAGACCAGGTCGACCATGGTGTCGACCTGGCCACCCCAGGTCGACCATAGGGTCGACCATGGTGTCGACCTGGCCACCCCAGGTCGACCATAGTGTCGACCTGGGTGTCGACATGCCAGTCGACCTGCCTGGTCGACCTGATTGGCTAGGTCTGGCTCTGGCTCGAATTTCTGTGGCTCTGTGTGTCAATAGGGCTGATGTGTCACCTCTTGATTGGCTTCTTGAACTTTGTATGGTCTAGATTCCTCCTATCTTCATCTGACGGCTCAAAACAATTTAAAAATCTATAAATACACCCTAAGTCTCAACTGAAAATTCACACAAAAAAATAAGAAAGGAGTCGTCATGCTGCCAGGAAGGAATTGAACATAGCCATCAAAAGAGAAAAGCTTAGAGACGAATCAAATTAAGAAGAAGATTAAAGTTTAATCAAATTAATCAACGCAACGTTAGTCTACCCAATGGAGCGCATCTCAATTTCAGAATTCAGAATCCAGAATTCAAGATTCTCCATTCGTTGTAAGTATAGTGACCTTTCAGAATAAGAATAAAAACTGCGATATGATTCGATGTAAATGAAAATAGAATTGTGTTATTGTATAAACTCTGTGTATTGTAATGATTCTATCATGACTTGTGTATTGATGTTTGTGGCATAAATTGATTGATGCAAGCCTATTGAAAAATTGTATATGAAAACAATGGCACTTGCAAGTTTGTGGCAAAAACTAGAATTTGATCCCTTTATGTTTATACCTATGGCATAAACTATAAACATTCACTAAGTCTAAATTAAGGCTTATGTAAACATGTTCTAGATTTGAAACCTTTTATGCCTACTTGACCCAAAAACTATGATATCATTCTCATGTTTATGTGCAAGTATAATTGGATCTATGTTAAGTATCGTTTGGGTTTCATAAACTATGCAAGTTCATATTGAAATAGGCTATGTGACTAGATGTTATATTTGGACATTTTGGTGAATATACGACATGCTAGTTTTGTGGTTGACATTATGCCAAGTTAAACATGTTTAAACACAAGTTTGTATTAGCCTAAACTATGCCATTTCATATGTTACCTACTTAGTTATACTTTGATTTGAATGCAAGTTCACATGACCCATCATTTATTTTAGTATCGCTAATTGCAAGTTCATACGCCACACACCCTTATATGTCGTAAAATGTTACATGTTATTGATTTCCCCTTTTTTCTCACATTTATAAAATTGGGCTGAATTATGACAAGCCCAACACATGTTGCGAACAAACGGGGGTAATAACGTTGGGTGTAAAACATGAAAATATATGTTGGCATGGTTGGCACATGCCAACGACAATGACATTTAAGCGGTATGAATTGATATACCCAAGAATAAAAGATATGACATTTACATATATAATTGTGAAATAATAAAATATGTAAATTTAGAAAACACGATATGCTTAACCCGAGGTTGGATTGAGTTGTGATGTGAACCTACCCGGACCCGCCCGGCTGTCTAGTAGTCACAACAATACCTATCTAATGTGGGTGGTTAAGCATTGAGCCCAATAATGACCTGAGGTTAGACTGAGCTACGGTGTAAACCTGCCCGGAACCGACCGGCACATCCAGTAACCGTAGCAATATCTGTCTAATGTGAGTGGTTAGGCGCTCTACGAGGCTAAGGACAGATGGTAGGGTTAAGTCAACTATAACACTTAACCAAATTCAACATGTTAACAAGAATTGATAGGTGGGGTTAGGTAAATACAGGCACTTAACCACTTAACATGTTTGACTAGAAAATCCTGGTAACGAGGGACCCGTTTCAGCAATAACCCAAGTTAGGTATCATGGTACCCTGAAACTAGGCAGGGTGGGGCACGATTACTGGGCTGATTGTAAGCGGTCAAACGACGGCGGTGGCTGCACAGTGTAGGTCTAACGGGGTGCAGGCGTGCACACACTCTGGAGCAGACAACCAGTGCACTGAGGACACCAGTAGTATAACCTATGCCTTCTAGAATTTGTGTCGTGGGCGCCACCATGGGTCTTGATACACCCCATGGTGGGACCAACATAGGTATCTACAATTCTTGGGGGCCGTATAACACATGTTAACGCGAGTAGGAGCCGATCTTTAAATCAAAATGGGGATCACTTCGCCCTCAGCATGGGGTGCCAGTTAGAGTAAACTCAGGTAGGTGCAGAGATATAATATGGGTGCGATAGTACATTCGACACTTCCTTAGCTTGTGACACTTTCCTATTTTCAATTTATATCTATCATTCCCTTTTCTTATTCACATACTGAAGAGTTACTAGATTTACTTAGGCTTTATGTCTGACTCTATTTTCTTTTCGTCTTCTTTTCTTTCGTTCCCCCCAGGTCCACAGGGAGGAAACAACTCAACTCAGTCAGATTCTTTACAAGCTCCAAGAACGTAGATGTATGATTTGGATCTTTTGCTTGGATTATGGCTTTAGATATCACTATGGGGATTTTTGTCACTTTATTTATGTTTTTTGCTTCTTTAATAATCAAGACAGTAATGAGGTTGTAATGTTGGAAGTATTTTGAGACAATTATGGAATGTTTTGTTTGAACACGTATGGAAGAAATAAAAGTCTGTTTGGTTTCCGCTATTTAAAAATATGTGTATTTATATCAGTCTTGAGTTTATCTGTGGCTTTTACTTATAAACCTCCACCAAAGTTAAGGCATTCCCTTTGTGAGTGATCTTAACGGTAGTGGGGTGTTTCACTTGGTATCTGAGCATAGGTTTACCAGACAAGATAAAAGTTTTTGAAATTGTTTTCAAAAAGAAAGTTTAAAGAAGCATTTTTCAAGAAAAAGTGTTATATTTTAAAAGACATAATCCCCCAAAGCCATATGCACTATCTCTCTCTATCCTTCGTTTTGAATCTTTCCTTTCTGTTTCAGCACGTCTGGAGACCTTAACCTTCCTGAAGGAGTACCGATACCCGGCTGGTTTAGGAGGTATTTAGAAGCGAGGGCCAATGGCGCGGGCCCAGCAGACATCCCTCCTCTAGTGGCCGCGATTCGTCGTCGTCGTCCTCCTCCTCCTCATGGAAATGCCTTCGTGAAAACATGAAGAGACTTCAAGGAAATGGGTGGAAAAGACTTTTATGGGACAGAATCCTTTGTAGGAGCAAGAAACTGGCTAAAGGAGACCGAGGATCTGTTTGTCATCTTCGGAGTTGATGATAGGCAAAAGATACAACTAGCGGTATGGTTGCTTAAGGATGAAGCTTCCTATTGGTGGGAAATTACCAATTCTCAGAGGCCGGTGGAAATATGGGAAGACTTCAGGACAAGGTTTGAGATGAAATTCCTCTCCCAAGCTGAAAGAAGACTGCAAATGGAGAAGTTCCTAACTCTGAAACAGGGAAGTATGACAATCAGGGAGTATGTTAATCAGTTTAATCAGCTGGCCAGATTTGGGCTAGACTTAGTAAACACCCAACACAAGAAGGCACTTCGCTTCGTCAAAGGTTTGAATGAGCCTCTACATAGCCTTGCCATGACCCATGTATCCACGGGAGTGACTTATGAAAGCTTGATGGACATGGCGTTGCTACACGAGGAAGACCACAACAAGAAAGAAACTAAGGTGGAAGAAAAGAAAGAGGGTCTACAAACAAAGAAAACAGACTTCAAGAAAGGAGGGAAGAACAATAAGCCCCGTGAGAAGAGAAGGTGCAATTTCTATGGCATCGTGGTACATATATCAAAAGACTGCCGAAAAAGGAAGGTGAAGATGGGTGGTTGCTACCATTGTGGAGAAACTGGACACCAAGCTAAGGACTGCCCAAAGAAGAAAGGGCAGGGACAGAAAGCCGGATCCACTTTAGGGGGTCAGGTTCATGCGCTAGTGGCACCTCAGCAGGAACGAGGTAGTAATATTTCTGTAGAAAGTGTAGTTTATCTTTATGATCATCCAGTTCGTACACTTTTTGACTCTGGCGCATCACACTCCTTTATTTCATCTGCCATAGTAGAATCTCTGCATCTAGACACTAGTATGGTAGAAGATCCCTTAGTAGTTTCAAATCCAATTGGGGGCTCCGCTTTCTTGTCAATGGTTTGTTTGGGTTTGAAAATCTCTATTCTCAGCGTTGAGTTTAGTTGTAATGCCTTTGTTTTCGGCTTCTCGGGATATGGTTTGATCTTAGGCATGGACTGGTTATC
This sequence comes from Allium sativum, assembly GCA_030737875.1. Classification (NCBI taxonomy): domain Eukaryota; kingdom Viridiplantae; phylum Streptophyta; class Magnoliopsida; order Asparagales; family Amaryllidaceae; genus Allium; species Allium sativum. Next base: position 845,532,262 of record CM060909.1, on the reverse strand, counting down.
CAGTAATAGTGCCATTCTTGATTGTGAGAAAAAAGTAGTTAGACTCTTGACTCGGCTTGGTAACACTCTAGAAATTTCTTGTAATCCCTTGAATGCTGTTATGATTAGTTATCTAGAGTCGCTTGATGCTTCTGATGAAAATTTGCAATCAGTTAGAGTAGTCCGGGAATATTCGGATGTCTTTGAGGAGGTGAAAGGCTTACCTCCCAAGCGGGAAATAGACTTCCGCATATATCTTGTGGATAATGCAAAGCCTGTAGCTTTACCTGTCAGACTCATGGCTCCAAAGGAGAGAAAGGAGCTCAGCAAGCAGGTTAAAGAACTTCTCGAAAAGGGGTTCATTAGATGGAGCATTTCGGAATGGGGTACCCCAGTGGTGTTCGCAACCAAAGCGGATGGTTCGCTTCGCCTTTGCGTCGACTATAGGGAGTTAAACAAATTGACCAAGAAAAATAGGCACCCTCTTCCCCGAATCGACGATTTGTTTGATCATCTTGTAGGAGCATCGGTCTTCTCCCAACTTGATCTGGCAACTGGGTTCCATCAGCTAAGAGTAGCTGAAGATAACATTGATAAGACGGCGTTCAGAACCCTAGACGGTTTCTTCGAGTGGCTTGTCATGCCTTTCGGCTTGACAAATGCACCCGCTTATTTCGTAGACCTAAGGAGTAGGGTGTTCAGAGAATTCCTCAACAAATTCGTGGTTGTCTTCATAGATGATATCTTAATCTTTTCAAAGAATGAGGAAGAGCATGCTCAGCATCTGAAAGAAATCATGGAAACTCTCCGTTCGCATCAGCTAAAAGCCAAATTCTCCAAGTGCCACTTTTGGAGAAAGGAGGTAAGATTTCTGGGGCATATAGTGTCCAAAGAGGGGTTGCCTGTGGACCCCGCGAAAGTGGTGGCAGTACAAGATTGGAAGACACCAAGAAATGCAACCGAAGTTCGAAGCTTTCTCGGGCTAGCCGGTTTTTACCGAAAGTTTATTAGGGATTTCGCGAAAATTTCAGCCCCACTCACAAGGCTAACAAAGAAGAATCTGGCGTTCACTTGGGATTTGGACTGCGAGTTTGCTTTCCAACGATTAAAAAGGGATCTCACAACAGCCCCAGTTCTGAATTTGCCAGATGGAAGCAAATTGTTCACAGTATACACGGATGCATGTGGAACGGGACTAGATGCTGTTCTAATGCAAGAAGGAAGGGTAGTAGCTTATGGCGGAAGACAATTGAAAGTTCATGAAAAGAACTACCCAACCCACGATCTTGAGTTAGCCGCCATCGTCTTTGCGCTTAAGTCTTGGCGCCATTATCTCCTAGGTGAGAAGTTTGAATTATACACTGACCATAAATCGTTGAAATATCTCTTCTCGCAGAAGGATCTTAACTTGAGGCAACAAAGATGGATGGAGTTTCTTGCCTCATATGATTTTGAAATTTCCTATACTCCCGGCAAAGGAAACGTAGTAGCAGATGCATTGAGCCGAAAGAAACTGACCTTAAGCCCGCTCTTTGTGGAAAGGCAAAGCTTGGAGTATATAACCAGTTTTAACTTTAGGCCCTCCTCAGATTTTGTACCTGGTTTGTTAGCATCTCTCGAAGTATGCCCTACTCTCTTGGACTCAATAGGGGCTGCACAATGTGAAGACCCTCAGCTTGTTGATGTGATTGATAAACTTATTAGGGGTGAGACTTCTAGTCACCTCAGAAGGTACGCCATCGATGATAAGGGTTGGCTGAGGCGAGATGGAAGATTATGCGTCCCACAAGCAAGGGAGTTGACAAAGAAGGTTCTCGAGGAAGTGCATCATTCCAAGATGACTATACACCTTGGCGGTGATAAGATGTACAAGGATATAAAAAGGACTTTCTTTTGGAGCGGCATGAAGCAAGAAGTGGCAGATTTCATTTCTAAGTGCATGACCTGCCAACAAGTTATGGCGGAACAGAAGAAGCCTGGAGGACTACTTCATCCTTTAGATGTCCCACAGTGGAAGTAGGATAGCATTTCAATGGACTTCATTGATGGACTGCCTAGGTCGAGAAGAGGCAACACTTGCATTTGGGTAATAGTGGATAGGCTTACTAAAAGCGCCCACTTTATACCTATCAAGAGTAGAAGGACTGCCGCATCTCTAGCATCTCTTTATCTCAAGGAAATAGTTCGACTCCATGGGATACCCTCCAGCATAGTTAGTGACCGAGACCCTATCTTCACAAGTGAGTTTTGGCATAGTATGCAAGAAGCTGTAGGCACACAGTTGTGTCTGAGCATGGCCTATCACCCCCAAACCGATGGCCAGACGGAAAGGGTAAATAAAGTTTTGGAGGATCTTTTAAGACTTTGCGTTCTTGACTTTTGAGGGACGTGGGAGGATCACCTTCCTTTAGTAGAATTTGCCTACAACAACAGCTCCCAAGCTACCATAGGCATGACACCCTTCGAAGCCTTGTATGGAAGACCGTGCAAGTCATCAACTTGTTGGTGGGATTCTACAGATAAGCTTATACTTGGGCCAGACATGATTCGAGAGGCTTCGGAGAAAGTGGACTTGATACGTAGGAGAATGAAGACTGCCCAAGACAGACAGAAATCCTATGCCGACAAAAGAAGGACCGACCTTGAGTTTGAGGTTGGGGATAGGGTTTTCCTTAAGGTATCTCCTTTAAGGAACGTCGTTCGTTTTGGATCCATGGGAAAGCTAGCACCAAGATTTGTAGGACCGTTCCCTATCATCGAGAAGGTTGGGAAGATGGCCTATAGATTAGAGCTACCCGAGAGACTTGCCGGAGTTCACAACGTCTTTCATGTTTCTCACCTCCGGAAGTGTTTGCATGAGTCTACGGAAGTGGTGGAACCTAGCATTCTAGAAGAAGCCGAAGTGGAACGTGAAGCAACTGTGAGGAAAGTTCCAACCCGCATCTTAGGAACTGAAGTGAAAAAGCTACGCAACTGCGATGTCAAACTCGTTAAAGTTCAGTGGAGCGATGCCGAGGAATACACAACTTGGGAAACTGAGGACAGAATACGCGCTGCCTACCCTCTTCTTTTTGAGGGTACATCTTCGATCTCTCTTTTTCCTTAAGTTATGCTTTATCTATCTTTTTAGGTATATCTCCTCGGTTCTTTTCCTAACTCCTTAGGTAGAAAACAAATGGATGCAAACATGTATTTGAAAACATGTTATGGATGATGACTGCAATGGTTGCTAGTGATTGCTAGTGGTTGCTCGTGGATGCATATACACACACCCTAGGTTATAGATCGGCTCAGTCACTTCATATTGCATATGCATATATGTATTCTCATTTGTATATGGTTGAAACTTGATATGATGTCATATGGTCGTCACATTTGTATGAATAGTTGTACACTCACATAGAATTATGAGTAGGAAAAATTTGCATACATAATGGATTCATGGCACTTACATGATTCGCATTAGGGAGGTCAACTGAATCAGTAAACCGCCTGATTTCTGCATTAGAGAAGGACATGTACACACTATGCATACGATCACGAAGCATTAGAAGTCTTTTAAGGACAGTGGATGTCTGTGTTTGTTGGTTGAGTAGATGGACTGTTGGATGGTAGGATATACATTCTTCCTAACTCGAAGATTTCGAGGACGAAATCCTTTTAAGGGGGGAGAATGTAACACCCCGTGAATTCTACAACATTAAGCTTCACAAATTAAAGTGTAATTAATTCTACATGAAAGAATTAAGGGAAATGGGTTACGCCATTGCGTTCGTCTCGGAATTCTGCTTGAGATAGAGTCCGAGTTTGCGCGAATCAGACTCCGTATGAAGGAGTAATGACCTTCGGAAGTTTTAGAATAAAATTTAAATTCAAACGGCTCAGTTTTAAAATTCGAAATTCGAAAAACAGGTTCAAACTGGGCTGGGCGGGAAAATTCCCGCCCAAAGACCAGGTCGACCATAGGGTCGACCATGGTGTCGACCTGGCCACCCCAGGTCGACCATAGGGTCGACCATGGTGTCGACCTGGCCACCTCAGGTCGACCATAGTGTCGACCTGGGTGTCGACCTTCCAATCGACCTGCCTGGTCGACCTGGCTAGCTAGGTCTGGCTCTGGCTCGAATTTCTGTGGCTCTGTGTGTCACTAGGGCTGACGTGTCACCTCTTGATTGGCTCCTTGAACTTTGTACGGTCTAGATTCCTCCTGTCTTCATCTGATGGCTCAAAACAATTTAAAAATCTATAAATACACCCTAAGTCTCAACTGAAAATTCACACAAAAAAATAAGAAAGGAGTCGTCATGCTTCCAGGAAGGAATTGAACATAACCGTCAAGAGAGAAAAGCTTAGAGACGAATCAAATTAAGAATAAGATTATAGTTTAATCAAATTAATCAACGCAACGTTAGTCTACCCAAAGGAGCACATCTCAATTTCAGAATTCAGAATCTAGAATTCAAGATTCTGCATTCGTTATATGTATAGTGACCTTTCAGAATATGAATAAAAACTGTGATATGATTCGATGTAAATGAAAATAGAATTGTGTTATTGTATAAACTCTGTGTATTGTAATGATTCTACCATGACTTGTGTATTGATGTTTGTGGCACAAATTGATTGATGCAAGCCTATTGAAAATCGTATATGAAAACAATGGCACTTGCAAGTTTGTGGCAAAAACTAGAATTTGATCCCTTTATGTTTATACCTATGGCATAAACTATATACATTCACTAAGTCTAAATTAAGGCTTATGTAAACATGTTCTAGATTTGAAACCTTTTATGCCTACTTGACCCAAAAACTATGATATCATTCTCATGTTTATGTGCAAGTATAATTGGATCTATGTTAAGTATCGTTTGGGTTTCATAAACTAAGCAAGTTCATGTTGAAATAGGCTATATGATTAGATGTTATATTTGGACATTTTGGTGAATATACGACATGCTAGTTTTGTGGTTGACATTATGCCAAGTTAAACATGTTTAAACACAAGTTTGTATTAGCCTTAACTATGCCATTTCATATGTTACCTACTTAGTTATACTTTGATTTGAATGCAAGTTCACATGACCCATCATTTATGTTAGTATCGCTAATTGCAAGTTCATGCGCCACACACCCTTATATGTCGTAAAATGTTACATGTTATCGATTTCCCCTTTTTCTCAAGTTTATAAAGTTGGGCTGAATTGTGACAAGCCCAACACATGTTGCGAACAAACGGGGGTAATAACGTTGGGTGTAAAACACGAAAATATATGTTGGCAAGGTTGGCACATGCCAACGAAAATGACATTTAAGCGGTATGAATTGATATACACAAGAATAAAAGATATGACATTTACATTTATAATTGTGAAATAATAAAATATGTAAATTTAGAAAACAACCCGAGGTTGGATTGAGTTGTGATGTAAACCTGCCCGGACCCACCCGGCTGTCCAGTAGACACAACAATATTTATCCAATGCGGGTGGTTAAGCATTGAGCCCAATAATGACCCGAGGTTAGACTGAGCTACGGTGTAAACCTTCCCGGAACCGACCGGCACATCCAGTAACCGTAGCAATATCTATCTAATGTGAGTGGTCAGGTGCTCTAAGAGGCTAAGGACAGATGGTAGGGTTAAGTCAACTATAACACTTAACCAAATCCAACATGTTAACAAGAATTGATGGGTGGGGTTAGGTAAATATAGACACTTAACCACTTAACATGTTTGACTAGAATATCCTGGTAACGAGGGACCCATTTCAGCAGTAACCCAAGTTAGGTATCATGGTACCCTGAAACTAGGCAGGGTGGGGCACGATTACTGGGCTGATTGTAAGCGGTCAAACGACGGCGGTGGCTGCACAATGTAGGTCTAACGGGGTGCGGGCGTGCACACACTCCGGAGCAGACAACCAGGGCACTGGGGACACCAGTAGTATAACCTATGCCTTTTAGAATTTGTGTCGGTGCCGCCACCATGGGTCTTGATACACCCCATGGTGGGACCAGCATAGGTATCTACAATTCTTGGGGGCCGTATAACACATGTTAACGCGAGTAGGAGCCGATCTTTAAATCAAAATGGGGATCACTTCGCCTTCAGCATGGGGTGCCAGTTAGAATAAACTCAAGTAGGTGCAGAGATATAATATGGGTGCGATAATACATTCGACACTTCCTTAGCTTGTAACACTTTCCTATTTTCAGTTTATTTCTATCATGCCCTTTTCTTATTCACATACTGAAGAGTTACTAGATTTACTCAGGCTTTATGTCTGACTCTATTTTCTTTTCGTCTTCTTTTCTTTCGTTCTCCCCCTAGGTCCACAGGGAGGAAACAACTCAGCTCAGTCAGACTCTTTACAAGCTCCAAAAACGTAGATGTATGATTTGGATCTCTTTTTCTCGGATTATGGCTTTGGATATCACTATGGAGATTTTTGTCACTTTATTTATGTTTTTTGCTTCTTTAATAATCAAGACAGTAATGAGGTTGTAATGTTGGAAGTATTTTGAGACAATTATGGAATGTTTTTTTTGAACACGAATGGATGAAATAAAAGTCTGTTTGGTTTCCGCTGTTTAAAAATATGTGTATTTATATCTGTCTTGAGTTTATCTGTGGCTTTTACTTATAAACCTCCACCAAAGTTAAGTCATTCCCTTTGTGAGTGACCTTAACGGAAGTGGGGTGTTTCAATGATCTATTCTGATAAACAGAATCAATATTCGATTAACGATTTATATCTATATCGTTATCTATATTTTTAATCAACTGAGTCAGTTCAACCAAATAGCCAACACACAGCAAACAACCATTATTTATAAATTCTAAAAATATTTTATAAAAATATAAATTGAGCAGAGTTAGTGAGATTTACTCACCTTGTTCGGTTTATCGTTAAATAACGATATACGTTCATTGATCTGATTCAGGTGTTTAATTCCACCATAAATCCAAACGTGCTTCAATTCACTCTCGGTCAGTTCCTTGGCGTAGCCACCGTCCATACGATCCTAACGGATCTAGTTTTGTCCAATTCTGATATTGCATGGAAGAGTTATCACGTTTATAAGTTTATATACTAATTAATATTATGTAAAACTTAACTTTCCTTTTATAAATGCTTTTGGGCTTACCCTAAATTTCTTGGCCCATTACCATATAATAACCCAAAACGGATTCTTCTTCCCTGACCAATCTCTCACGCTGCCGTATCCTCCTTCTACAATGGCCATTCACGCATCATTCAATCCCATTTCCCCTTCCATTTCTTCACCGTTCTACCCACGGCTTTCACCATTCATCTCCAATTCGAAAACTCTACCACTCCATGTCCTTCGAATTGAACTCGCACACTTCCTCCATTTTGCGTCGAACCTAATTCTCGCGATCACCGTGGAACCTCTCGACAACAATTGGCACCGGATTCCACAAAAATTCCAATGCATGTGCCAAATCCCTCCCCAAACTCATATACGAACTCAGAAATTCGAATTAAGGCCTCCCCCCGTTGAATACTTGAATCCTAATTTTTAATGTTGTACTCGACCTCATAGAAACACGATCGAACGAACCCAGACCAGCGGGAAACTGAAGAGCACACCTTCCTGAGTTCATATATATATATACACACCAGGATTTTTCGATTTTTGTTAGGATTGATTTTGATTTTTGAAAGAGGGTTTTCACTGTATGAATTGGTTTTGGTGGTGGCGGCGCAATTTAATCGAACTGAGAAATTTTTCTAAGGTTAGGACAGTGTAGTGATATTTATAGGGTAGTTAAAATATTTTTTATTCGATATTTTATTTTATTTTAATCAATCGCTACATGTGTTCGTCGTTTAAAGATTCCTATGATCACACACAGTACCCAAAAATCACGAAAATGGCATGCAGCTAAAGTTTGACCTTGCGGACCCAACGAAACTGGTTTCATCGAATTCCGACTCCGTTTGCTCACACAGCGTATTTTTAAATTCAGAAAATCGACTGTTTTTCACTATAAAATCCCGTACGGCAACATATTGACTTCAAAAATCACGGAAATTGAAATCTAATAATAATTTAATATTGCGGATCCAGCAAAATTAGTTTCGTCGAATTCCGATGTCGTTTGCAAAATTGGCTATTTTTAAAGCTCTAAATAACCCTTTTAAATATATAAATATATTTAAAAATAATTAAATTAAATATCAATAAATATATATTATTGTATATATCCACAATATATATCCATACAGCTTCAGAAAAATCCTATATGGATTTCTAACTCGATATTTCATCATTAGAGTTATATCGATACTCGATTTATATTTAAATCCTTTTAAAAAAATTAAATAAACCGTTATGGTTTTATGGCGCTGTTTTTCTGAAAATTTGATTTGGACATAAATAAAAATCTACACGACGAAATCCCGATTTTTCTCTTTCACTAGAAAAATATACTTCACCAGCTCCTAACGTTTCTCGTTTCACAGAAATCCGATTTAAAACGAACCCTGTATATTCCGTTGAAGTTCAAATCGCCCAATAGCGAATTACCACGCCATTTCAAGCTCGATTTTAATTATAGTATAATTATACGTTCAAATTGTCGTTCAAATAATATATTCGTTATTCTAATTCAATTCTAAACTGAATTAAATATCGCAGATGATCCAGTTCACACCATATTGTGAATTCCACTATTTCTGACTATTTCAGAAATTAAATATATTATTATATTATTTATTTTAATTAAATATCCAATATTATTTAATTCTGTTCATTTTAAATAACCAAACCATTATTGAAATAATTAAATAAATTAATTATATCGCCGAAAAATGCGGGTCGTTACATACTTCTGGAAGGATGAAGTGAGATTCTTAGGCCATGTTGTTTCTGGAAATGGGATAGCGGTTGACCCCGCTAAAGTAGAAGCAATCCAACATTGGGATATACCTAAGAGTGCGACGGATGTTCAAAATTTCCTTGGGTTGACCGGTTTTTACCGACGGTTTATCAAGGATTTATCTAAGGTAGCTGCTCCATTAACAGGATTGGCGAAGAAGAACCAAGTGTTCACATGGGATGCAAAGTGTGAGCAAGCGTTCGGGATCCTGAAATAGAAATTGACGAGTGCACTTGTGTTGACCATTCCAATTGGGAATGAAGAGATGGTGGTATATACCGATGCAAGTGGTACTGGGCTGGGAGTAGTGCTAATGCAAAAGGACAAGGTTGTGGCCTACGCGAGTCGACAACTAAAGCCGCATGAGAGAAATTACCCAACTCATGATTTGGAGTTGGCGGCGATTGTGTTTGCTCTGAAGATGTGGAGACACTACCTATTGGGAGTTCGATTCGAGTTGTTCACGGATTACAAGTCGTTGAAGTATATTTACTTCCAAAAGGATTTGAATCTTTGGGAGCAACGATGGTTGGAGTTTCTAGCGTCATATGACTCTGGTATACCCTATACTTCTGGGAAAGGCAACACAGTTGCAGATGCGTTAAGTCGAAGACACGCGAGTTTGGGAGCTTTGTTTTCGGAATGGAAGAGCCTTGAGTATTGGCAAGGTTGGATTTCAGGCCATGGTGTGAGCTGAAACCTAAAATGTTGGCAAGCTTATCGATAAGACCTACACTTATCAAAAGGGTTGGCGAGAGCCAAAACCGAGACGTGAAGCTTGTTGAGTTTATCCAGAAGCCGGAACCAGAAGATAAAGAGTTTGAAGTCGACCAAGAAGGTTGGCTTCGAAAACAAGGACGACTGGTTGTTTCTGACGTCGACGAATTGAGAGATGAGGTTCTGAGAGAATGTCATCACTCAAAGTCGACAATTCATCCCGGTGGTAATACGATGTATCATGACATGAAGCGAGTTTACTATTGGGAGGGTATGAAACAAGGCATTGGAAAGTTCATTTCCAAGTGTATGAACTGTCAGTTGGAGAAAGCTGAACAAAAGAAGCCGAGTAGTTTGCTTCAGCCATTAGAAGTTCCTAATGGAAGTGGGAGCAGATATCGATGGATTCTATCGATGAACTATCTAGAACCAGGGTAGGAAACGAAGGGATATGGGTCATCGTGGATCGCTTGACCAAAAGTGCCAGATTCATTCCTGTTAAGTCAACTAGGACGGCATCAAAATTAGCTGAACTTTATGTGAAATGGATAGCTCGATTCCATGGTGTCCCAAAGAGTATAGTGACAGATCGAGATCCATTATTTACGAGTGGATTTTGGAAGAGTTTGCAAGAAGCTTTGGGAATCAAGTTGTGTTTAAGTACGGCTTACCATTCCCAAACTGAAGGTCAGACTGAGAGAGTCAACCGAGTTTTGGAAGATCTCCTGAGGGCTTGTGTGTTAGACTTCGGAGGATCATGTTAAGACCATCTACATCTAATTGAGTTTGCATATAATAATAGCTACTAGTCTAGCATTGGGATGGCACCATACGAGGCGTTGTATGGGAGGCTGTGCAATTCTCCAGTTTGTTGGTTAGAAACTGGAGATAAGTTGGTACTTGGGAAAAAGATGATTAGAGAGATCTCGGATTGTATCGAGACCGTTCGGTAACGAATGAAGGCAGCCCAATATCACCAAAAGAGCTCTGCTGATAAGCGTCAAAAAGGTTTGGAATTCGACGTTGCTGACCTGGTTTTCGTAAAGTTTTCTCCATTGAAGCATGTAGTTCGATTCGGAAATAAGGGAATGTTGGCTCCAAGGTTTGTTGGACCATTTCCGATAGTCGAGCGAATAGGAAAGATCGCATATAGATTGGAGTTACCCGAGAAGATGTCGAGTGTGCATAATGTGTTCCATGTGTCTTTTCTATGGAAGTTTATGCATGATTCGAATGTGGTGGTACCTCCAGAGCAGTACGAAGACCTAGAAGTAGAGACCGCAATTATGAGACCTCGTAAGCCACTTCGTGTTGTGGGGAATGACACAAAACAACTTAGGAGGAAGACGGTTAAGCTAGTCAAGGTACAATGGAGTGAAGATGGAGACGGTTGTACATGGGAGACAGAAGAGAGTATGAGGGTGACTCATCCAGAACTCTTCATCGGTAGGACCCTACGATATCGTATCATCATTATATCGTTGTATCATATTGTTGTTTGATAGAATTTCGCATGCTAGGATAAGGCTATGGATGCATGGCTTGATGGTTGCTAGTTAGGGTGATAGAATTGGCTTCGCATGGATGATAAACATGCAGAATTGTTGTGGTTGCTTGTGTTTGCTTGGAATTTCAAGGGAGAAATTCTTAAGGGGGGAGAATGTAATAGCCCGTATTTTACGTATCGGAAGATCGTAAAATATTTTTATTTTATTCCCTGAGGGTTAGATCATTCTCATCTTTTGATATTTTGCTTACGGGGATATGAGACATGTCTATAATTTTTACCAATTTTGTTTGTGACCATTTTGCCCAATCAGTCATGTACAGGGCATAACTTTTGACCCAGGTCGAATCAGAGGGTGAGATCTGTGCCATTGGAAAGGAATTGATGATTGCCTTTCCGTAGAGTGGTTACATTAAAGATTTGGCTCGGCGGTTTAGGAGAAACCACTGCTTTAAGGCTTTTCAGTTGGATGTCCAGGTTTGGTAAGCCAAAGTGGGCTGAATTGGGAAGGCCCATTAGGGGATTGGTGTAAACTATAAATAAGGGGCAGGGGATATGAGAAAGGGTTTGAATTTTTCATTCTCTCATTAGGAGGTCTTGTGCTCCTCCTTCCTCTAACACTTTTCCACCATTAAAAATCCAAATCCAAGGAGGGAAATCATAGATATATACCACTGGAGGCTAGACTTACATCAATTGAGGCAAGAATTTATCGGATCAAGGTGTTTGATGCGAAGTGCTTGCTGTCCGGATTCATATTCCTTTAATATTTGCTTATTTGGGATAATCGGTGAGTGATTTACATCTCTCACATGGATTCATTGAAGTATATGAATATTAGATCATGTTTTTCATCAAATTCAAGTGTTTCTCATAGATCTACACCATTATATGTCCATTTTCGTATGAATCACCCTATGATCTAATTTAGCAAGTTTAACCATTAATTCCATGCTATTTCATACATTTGTGTAGGTTAGATCTCTCATTTTGATCATATGTTCATCTTAATGGTTTTGGTGAAATTTACATCATTTTAGGGATAATAGTCATGTTCATGTTGTTAGCGATGTTATGACATGATTATGATTGTATTTGGTGAGTTGGATGAGTTGGTTTCGTCGAATGTATCGTTTGGCGAAGTTTTGGTCGAAATCGGAGTTGAATTGCAATATGCAGGTTTTGGGTCGGCCTAGTCACCAGTTGGGTCGGCCTAGTCACCAGATGGGTCTTGCAAGTCACAAGATGGGTCGGGCAAGTCACCAATGGGTCGAGCAAGTCACCAGATGGATCGGGCATGTCACCAGTTGGGTCGGGAAAGTCACTAGTTGGGTCGGGCAAGTCACTAGTTGGGTTGGGCAAGTCACCAGTGAGATGTATAGTTCTGGTCGAACATTTCTAGTGATGATGTGACTTCAAAGTGAATGCAATTAGGAAGGTTCGAAGTGTTAAAAAGTGTTCATTGGTCAGTGTGGAACAACGAATGAGGTGACAACTCAATGGTTGTGAGTTAGTGGATAATGGATTGCTCAAGAAGGTTGCTTGAGCTATGGAGAGTCATCAGGTTGGATGATTAGAGATGGAAGGCCGAGAGATTACCGTTTTTGTAAGTTCTAGGAGGCTCAAAGTAGGGGTACATTTGAGACGTCTAAATGACTGGTTGTAGGTCGAGTACCTTGGGTCTTGTAGAAAGGCCTAGTTGTCAAGGTTGTACATTGTCAAGGTTGGACATATGGAGTATATGTTAGAACCGGGGTTACCATTAGCCCTTGACATATGGCAAGGTTGGCCGCCATATGATTAATGATGGTTTCGAAACAGGATTGATGGTGATAGCCAGAGTGTGTCATGATTGATTAGTTGTTTTGTTTGAACCGTCTTATGAAGATTATCCATCGTCGAAGGAAATGTTCCTTGGGTTCTTTTCTGATATTGGTTTAGGCCTCTGGGGCTTGTGCTTGAGGGGTATTGAGTTCGATTAGGATGGTTTACATGAGATCTATAATTTGGATGTCATGAGTGCTTTGTCATGATTGAATGAATGTTACAGTTTTCATGGATGTATAGTTGAATTGTTTAAAGTAAAGGCTATCACTGTCCGATGTGGGGAAGATAAGGTTGAGTTCTTCTCTTGTGTTGTGGGTAGATTAGTATGTTTATCTATCCCTTCTCATATACTTTATTGTTGAAGTTTGTTAGCTGTTTGATCGCTAACTAAGACTGTTGTCTGACTCAAGGTTTTATATCTCCTCTGATTAACTTGGGTTGTTCATCCGGTTGTGGATGGGCAGACTAAATAGCAGGTTACAGGTGATTAGTGAGGACGATGCTGCTGTGCGGAGGCGAGCAGGAGGCTGACGCACCAGTTTAATTACTATCCAGTATTTTTATTTGCGCTGTTGAGTGCTCTATGAGTGTTGTAGTGAGGACTTATGTACAAACTTTGGTATCAGTTGGATGACCTTTCAAGATGTTGGGAAAGTTTTCAAAAGTTTGCTATATGATGCCTCATTACTATTACCTGTTGTATATGTTCTATTATATTTTATCCTTGCGCTGTGAGTTCTACGATAGGTTTCGATGTTGTTTACCTACTCTGATGACCGTCCATAGCTGTTTGGCACACCCTTCAGTGTATTATTTCTCTTGTTTAGTGCGGGGGTTATGGGCGGTCGTCACACACACACACACAAACACACACACATATAATATATAAACATTTCCAGGTTTGTACGCATCTAATATGTGCTTTGTTGATAAAAAAATATCCAGGCGATAATGTTGTTTGGGTAGTTTTAATTTGTTGGAAGGATGACTAGTATAAACTTAGAAATGCCATTGAAATAGTACAATGAACTATCTATTTGCCATGTGACGTAAGAAATAAATTATCCAATAGTAATGAGTTTGATTGAATGATTTTCTCAGATAAAGATAAAAATATTTATCTTTATTCTGTTTTTCTGAGAAAAAGATAAAACCATTTATCTTTTTCCTGTTAAAAATTGCTTAGATAGTTTACTACATTTGTGTTTGGTTTGATGAGCAGATGACCACTGACTATATGTTATTCAGATTTAAAAAAGATAATCGCTTCTATCTTTTCAAATCTGAACTTCAGATTTTAAAAAAGATAATTGAATATATATGTCATGTGTTAATTGTTAGTTGCAATATGCAATGTTAATGATAAAAAATAACTTTTGATTATGAAATTGCATTTTTGTAATTATCAATTTTTAGATGTTTAGTAGAATATCTTATTTTATTTCAGATTTAAGAATGATAGTTGCTTCTACCTTTTACTAAAAGATAAGTTAAATCAAATATCTTATTTTATTTCAGATTTAAAAAAGATAAAAGATAAGTGAAAATATCAACTTGTTTGAGAAGATCAATTTTTTTGAGAAGAATGACTTAGGGATTTAGGGTTTTAGGTAGATATGAATTGGCTTAGGTTTTAGGCATTTAGGGATTCACGAATTGGCTTAGGTACTGTTTTTGAAGATCGGCTGTATTGAGAAATAGGAAACGATTGTCAGAAAGAGAAGAAATCAACCCAAATTTATTTGTGGAGGATCGTCAAAAAGAAGAACATGGTAGAAATGGACGCAACCGTGGAAATTTGTCCTGGAAAATAATTGTTTTGAACCTATGTCCTAGAAACTAAATGTTTATCTAAAGGAGGCCCTTATTGTATATTTCCCTTTAAAAGAAGTTGGTTCTTAGGAAACCACGTGTTGGCTATTGCATGCTCTAAGTTAAGCTAGTCGGAAGGATGTACACCAAATGACTGATTGTATGACTTTACTACACATACATGCTTGTTACAATCAAAACATATATAACACCGTCTTTTAAACCATTACATATTCATTTATTACATGTCAGTAGGTGTGGATTTATGATCATTTTCCTATTCCCCGTTGACATAATCGTTGCATTGGTGTAGTTTTTGGTGAAATCAGAACAGTTTTTATTTTGCAAAGGAAATGAGTACGCAGTTAACTTCTGATGTGGTTGCACTTAGAGAGACGATCGATGACCTACAACAGAGCGACATTATATGAGATTGGTTTAAAGAGAAACGACAGAATTTGTAACACCCCGCCTCTGCTAGGGTCACTCGCAAAGGAATGCACTAGCTTTAGAGGGGCATTATTGGTAAACATGCACAGAAATATCACAAGACAGAACATATAAAAATAGCGGAAGTAAAATCGAACTTTCATAAACATGAATACATAAGGTCTAAAGCCTTTTACATTAGAGTACATCAAAACCTGTCTTGCAATAGTAAAGAAGCATAAAGACTTTTTCATAAATTATTCCCCAAATAAAAACAGTAAAGTAGCCATAGCCAGGAAAAGTCCAAGCCATCCATGATGACCTTCAAGCAGAAGAAGTCCGAACTAAACAACAGTATTTCCTCCCTGTAACCTGGGGGGGGGGGGGGAACGGAAGAAAAGAGGCGAAACAAAACGGGTCAGTCAAAATGACTGAGTAAGCCCTATCTACTATTAGTATAAAAACTAGTAAAGTTAACTGACATGAGAAACTGAGATGAACATAAGCATGATAAAAAGATAGATAGGCTAAATCAAAATAACAGGATGAACTACTGAACTCAGGTAAACTAAGGTGTCATGATAAATTACGATGTCAAGATAAAACAAGGTATCACATCGTCAGGTTTCTATCAAGTATAATATCCCCAAGGTATCTATCACGTATAACGTCCCATGGCATCTATCCTGTATATCCGCTCTGCACCTACCGTACTAGTATCCCAACTGTATTACGTGTTATCCGTGAATGACCCTTACTCAAAAGTCGTGTAATGGTCCATGTCAACCTAATATGCCGCATATATAGGTTACTCAACTCATATGTTTCTTTCCATGTATAAGTTCAGTCCTTTGCCGTAGGCTGTACGGGCTTTCCCATGTAAACGGTTTATCCTTGAAGTTGTTTTGGACTGCAACCCTTGATCTAGTTGTGTTTCCTTACCATGAACTATCGCGCGTCCACTTAGGATTTATGCCACCTAGGACCGCTAGGGATTATGCTACCTAATGAACGTTTCCGTGTCTCGGTTTGGGTTTTGGCCTCCTAGGACCACTAGGGATTACGCCACCCGTCAACCGCGCCCTTGATCCCACGTATGTATCGTGAATCGTTTTCCATGTCTAGATGCACATGTTCCCCAATGTGCCATCCGAGTTCCGTGCCAAGGCAAATCAAGAAATACGGAACTCGGTCGGGAGCTTTAAATCATCTGCCGATGCAGATATCAAGGTCTGTTTTTGTACCCGTGGCTATGGTCCCACGTGACCCCTCCCTCAACTACTGAAAGGCAATCCAAGAAAAATCATGTATAAGAACCACTCTCCGGCCCCACTATAGCCCACTTTCCTACGGGCCAACCTCACCCATGACTCGATAGCAAGCACATGGTCTGCTGGGGGTTCCCTGCCTTTCCGCACGTACACGATTGACTAAAGATGGTAGGTAGTCGGCGATGTGCTATCCAGGGCAAAAACCAAGAATCGTCGACTCCACGCTAATCCATCCCAGTCTTTAGGTCGCTCGCATAGCAACCAAGGCATACTCTTGGTCCTTCTAACGCAGACCTTAACCTCTCATGGGCCTAGTATGATTACCTGGCAGCCCACAGAGGGATCCCAAGAATATCCTCACATCCCCCGAAGCTTCCACTTCGGCACCCAGTGCGCTGGAGCTTTTATCCAAGTCAGATAATTTGCTCCCCCTCGTATACTAAGCGATGACCTACCGTATCAGGTTACTCATCGTTTTGTGAATTAGTCCTATGTCCTTAGCTAAGAATTATTACTTAGTTACCCTTAACTAAGGTTTACCACTTAGCTTCGTTTCCCGTTACCCTTGATCAACCACGAGTCTCTACCTAGTTCCTCTAACTAGGGTTGGTCTTATTGGGTTAAGTGTTATCATTCAAGTCCATGCCTTAACCCGCCCACGAATCACGTCAAGATTGGCTAAGTATTTAAGTTCAAGACTTAGCCCCACAAGTTGGTTAAGTGTACCCAGAGGCTCATGACTTAACCCTATCGAGTCAAATTGGTCAAGTACCAGTTTACCCTAATCCTATCGGATTATCTTGCCAGATTGATTAAGCATAGATTATCTTAATCCCATCCAATTATCGAGTCGGATTGGTTAAGTATAGGTTGGCTTAACCCCATCCTCTAATCGTACTAGAATGGTTAAGTATACTTTAAAAAAAAAGTCTTGTAACTTAACCTTATCAGGTCCGCGTATTAGATTGGTTAAGTGTGGGTCACTTAATCCTCATAAAATCACCATGTATAATTGGTTAAGTATAAGTTGCTTAACCCCATTAGATTATCACGTTAAGTTGGTTGAGTATTGGTTACTTAACCTCATTGAATTACCGAGTCGGATTAATTAAGTTTAGGTTAACTTAACCCCATCCGATTACCATGTTTAGACTAATTGAGTCTAATCTTTACCCCATCCATTAACTGTATCTTTCGGTTAAGTGTCATTAAGGAAACTTACTTAACCTTACCAAGTTATCGTGTTGGATGTGTTGATTAACTTAACCCCATCCACTAGTCGTATAAAAATGGTTAAGTGTCATTAGGCAAATCAAGTTACTTAACCTACCCAACCTTGTCATGTTTTGTTAAGTATCATTAGCCTAATCAAATTACTTAACCCACTTGTCCATGTCATATTTGGTTAAGAGTCATTAATCAAATTGTCTTAACCCTATTATGTGGCATTAATTACTTAATGCACCTTCACCTCTCACATTAGACTTTGTTGTGGTTACTAGTTAAGCCGGTCGGTTCCGGGTAGCTTTACACCACAACTTGGTCTAACCTCGGGTTCGAGCACACATGACCAACTTCTCACATTGGGTCCTATTGTTTGCAACTACTAGTTAGGCCGGTCGGTTCCGGGTAGTTTTACTTCGCAAACTCAACCCAACCTCGAGTTGGCCACTTTCATGTTTAGTCTAGTGTCATGTTCATATTCAAGTTTTCAAGCAATTGGGTAGACCTAACTTAATAGGTAAATTCCCAATGGGTAGACCTAACTTAATAGGTAAATTCCCAAGCTTATGTTTTCAAGCATACTTACATGTCAACTTTCATGTTATATTTCAAGTCGTGTTTTCAAGTATAAACACATGTCATTTTTAACGTTACATGTTGTCATGTTTATACCCATTTACCCAAATCATGTTTATGTCATTATATTTCCCTCATAATGTGACCCCAACGCTTTTAAACTCGCATATACTTTCGCAACAACGTAATGGACTAAAAGAAGAGACTTGACAAAGGCATGACAAAAATGGATATTAAGCCACAAGTTAATCATGGTGGCAAATGAGGCACAAATGTGTTCATTAGCTTGCATGTTACATTCTTAAGCCTCACAAAGACATGCATAAACCCAAACTTGCAACATAAGCGAATCATGGTGACAAATGACATGGAATGATGACTAGAAACTCGCATATATCATCATATAAGGGTTATGACTTCATATGCAAGTTGACATAAAAGGTATGAAGGTTCTCATGTTGCATAATGCAACATTTCAACATAAAGGTTGTAGCTTTTAGCTCATAAGATCAAGATGATGACTTCATAAACTTGCATGACATGATAGCACAAATCATACCCAATGATCAAACCCAAATTTGCAACATGAACATTTAACTTCATAGTTAATATCTAAGAGTAGGGAAAGGGCTTACATTGCTATGAAGGCCTAAATCGATTAAACTAAAGCTTGTGATGAATCCTATGCATGCCATCACCCAAAACCCAAAGATGAACACTCCAAATCAATCAAACCCCCATCTTTATGAACAAAGATCAAAGCTTTAGCCTTGAAATCAACTTGAGAGGCTCTCATACTAACATAGAAACTCTCTAACACTCTCAAGATCATGAAACCTCTCATAAGAATTTACTTAGGAATTTTAGAATGAGGGTGGAGGCAATGAGAGTGAAAATTTTGCCATAGTTTAGTTGCATGAGTGAATAATGAGGGATTAGGGGGGTTTAGGGGTTTATTTATAGAAGATTAGGCTAGTTAGGACCCTTAGATTAACCCTAGGACCAACCTGAACCATCACATTTCAAACCAGGCCCAAAAACCTAGCCAAGATAGAGAATAGGTGCACCAGGCAAGAATGCTCGTCTGAGCCAAGTCGACAGCCAAGTCGACAGGGCTGTCGACCTGGTCAGACCAAGTCGACTCCCAAGTCGACAGGGCTGTCGACTTGGGTACTGTGGCGGGAATTTTCCCGCCTGGCCCAACTGGCCCAATTTCCCAAGTTCCAGTTTGAATATGAAATCTGTTTTTACTTAGAAATTTTCTGAAAACTTCGTTGGGCCTTAATCGGGTCATACGGACTCCGATTTTCGAAAACTCGGACTCTATTTCGCGTATTTTTCCGAGACGAACGCAATGGCATAGCCCGTTTAACTTGATTCAGGATTTAAAATTAAATTCTGCCTTGATTCTCGTCTTAATCATGTTATCGAAATACGGGTTGTTACAGAATTACCCTTTTTAGCAATGTGCGCTTTACAACGGTCCTATTATTTGCTTCGAAATTGAACAGTTATATCTCCCCCCACGATTTATACATCATTTTGGAATTGTTCAGCCTATATCAACCACTGCTTTCACGCTTAAAAAGAAGAAATTTAAGTCATCGCCGTGGGGGTTTAAGGCTACATTCAATTATGCTGGGGATTTTGGGTGGACCAAATGGAGAAATCACCTTCTCAGCGATAGTTTGACTTCAAAAGAAGTTGTTCATCCGTGGGATTGTGATGTAACCTACTTGGATTGGTACAAAAATGCATCTCATCCTCTTGTTGCAAATCCAAAGTACAGAATAACGGTGCTCATAAATGCAAATGACCATAAATCCCTTCTTGTTCGCATTGTAAGTACGAATTTCATGTTTTATTGCATCAACTTCTATTTAGTAGTGTAAGTAGATCAAACTAGTTATTTAGTTAAGTACTCTTAGACATGTTGCTAATTTTTTTCATTATCTTAATTTTTTTTAACTTTTAGAAACATCGACTTGGTAACATTGCTAATTTATCCGATCATGTGCCTCCAATGAGTCATTGGCCCAACTATTAGAACAGGTTGGGAAAACAAAGGAACCATAACCGTCCGAGCTATTTTGGGAGGCCATGGAAGCTGAAGAAGGTGATGAAGTTTCGAAAGCGAGCACATGCCGAGGAAAAGGCAGGGGTAAGAAGAAACTGTATCCAAGAAGCAAGTTGCAAGCAAGAAAAAGACGATTTGATGTATTAGGTAAAAAAAAATAGTATGGCGTATCGGTTTGGATTTGGGTAGATGTTGTTATTTTTTTGGGTATTATATTGTTAGTGGTGGTTAGTAAGCTGAAATTGGCACTATGTGGGAAGCCATATTTGAATTGTACTTTTGTTATTTATCTTGTATTGTAAAATTAACAATGGTATTGCACTTGTGCTTGTATTCTAGTTACGTATTTGTATTGAACTTTTGTTGTTTATGTTGATATGGTGTTGTATTGCTATATTTATGTTATATTTATGTGTTGGTAAGGCCAATATGTTAATGATGTGATGATATGTTAATGATGTATTGATTTGGTGTCGTTTTCATATGGTTACAAAGTTGGTAACAAGTATAGTCGTTGGGACTTCACCATATATTGCTTTAATATCAGTAAACACTGATTGTTTTTTTACTGAATTTATACATCTTAGCTCAAAATGGTAGGTCGTTGACGTTTTTTAGAACATAGCGTGGAAAGCAAGGTTTGTAAAATTTTGAAAAATTAAGGCCACCATAGTTGCTTCTCAGGTGGTAGTGGGAACCCGAATAAACGGTAAACATTGGCCTCTTTAATTAGTAACAACTGGTGCAATGAAAATGGTTGGTTATTGCCATTTTTGAATATAATAAATGACATGCTAGGTTCATAATATTTTGGAAAAACAAGGCGACCATATTTTCTTCCCAGATGATTGCGTATTGTCATATTTTTGCCTTTTAATCGTTGTAATGTTGCCATTTTAAATGAGTCGTAAAATTTTCCTAAAAAACAATGGCGTCTTGTCGTTTTGTTTAACAAAAAACGACCACTTATTTCAATAACTTTTTAGATAGTACGTATAGTCCATAGCCCTAACAAGTAACAGGTTCTTATCGTTTTTTAATAGTTAAACGATATGTTTTTGCCATTTTGAACTAAGTTGGATATTCAAGTTGGTAAGATAAAAAATATGGCAACAATACGCCCTTTTTTTGTAAAACCGACAAGCTCTTTTCAAAAAGCCACTAGTTGATATCCAGATAACATGACGCAATCATTATACATTAGTTCAAACATTGGACAAAATGAACAAAAGATCTGAACTTAAAGAATAGCCAAACAAGAATCATTTTTCTACAAATAATCATAAGCAAAGAAGCTGAAATTAAACAAAAAACACTAAATACTCCTCTTTACAAGTGGAATTGTTGTATGCAATAAACCAAAATATTTTTCTTGAAATTAGCCAAAAATGTATATATAAGTACTATAAGTTAACTAACTTAAATCTACTATTGCTTCCTGTTCACGTTCATCTATTGTCGCTGAGTACTTCTTCTTTCTTTCCGTGTACGGTCTTACCCAATCTTTTGCATTGATGTTGTAAATTTGTTGAAAGTATGAAAACTGAGGTGTAGGTGGTAGAGGGGAGTCAGACTTTAGTTTATTACCAACATGATGATGTTGTTTAGGTGACCCATAACTACCATCCTGTCATTGTTTAATATGCTCGCTTGTACTGTTGTGGGTACAAATGTACAACTCATATGTTCACTTTATAAAACAACAATAGTACCAAATGTTTCCACAATTATAATTCCATATTATGGCTTTTGCATCAACTCGCTTAAACCAACTGCATTATCACATTATCTCCTACTCTGCATTTCATCAAACCCACATCCATCCCACATTTTTTGTATATATCTGAATGATGCAACAAATCGTTAACCATCGACTACCATACATACTTGCATGGATTATTTGGTCTTCGACTATGGAGATTCAGCTGCATAACCACAACCTAGTAACCTCAATTTCCATCATAAGGCATATCCTCTATTCCGATTACGTATGGTCTCATACATTTAGGCATTTGCGATAAATAATTCTCATCAAATTGATTGGACATATTCAACTTAGTTTTGATTCCAGGACTTTTCAGGTAGTGACTAGTTGGAGTTAGATTTGAGCTACATGACAAAGACGCTTCAACATGTTCAAAGTATGAAGGATCTCGTTTGGTGAATTTATCCTTTTTAGAAGGTCTACCTTTATTAGTGATTGGTGGTTCTAAGATAGTGGTTGTTTGAGGAAAAGTAAGAAATTTTAACTTTTCTGCATAGCAATTCGAACATTATCTGAAAATTCATATACATAGTTTTCAAAGCCTGGATTTCGAGAAAGTCTAGAAAATCAATAGTGACACGATGCAACGTTGGTGGAGTGTATGATAATTGCCTCAAATAAGGGTCTATACCATTTAAATGGTTAAAACCATGTGAATTTCTGAAATCTACAGGCATATGAACGCATGGTAATCCATTAACTTGCCATGAAACAAAACCACACTTCTCTATAGTCAACCCAACACTTGAAATGTTGCTCTGTTCAGTTTGTAATAAATCCAATGCTTTGTGAAAAACTAATCCCATAAGTTCCTTAAACATTAGTTCCATTTTGAAATCTATGCATAACTATTAATGCACTCATTTTGAAGGCATGTTCCATTGCTACTAATTCATTCTCGCAGTAAATATATGCACTAGCCCAATATTGTACAAAACTACCTATAGTGGGGTCAAAATATATTTTCAAATGAAGATATGTACTTTCAATTATGCTTGTCGACGCATTATCAAAGTGCTTTATTTTATTGGTCCAGGTCAAGACAAACATCTCCTTATATTTATTAACCTAGTTTTTTGTTACTTACCTCACTGGTTTTTTGTGCTTCACAGCTCATACATCACGAAACGTGTTCAAGTTCCTATGATATTATTCTTTGGACAACGTGTTTATACCCAACCATCCCAAAAAATTTCGTACTCCTTTTTTCCTTCCTAATCCTCTAACCTCTCTTTATCCCCAATCATAACCCCTTTTTAAATAAAGTTTGATTTATATTTTGCTTGAACATTCTTTGAAATATGCCACACACAAAGAATGTCATGTTGATGTCTCTCGACTAATAAAAGCTAACGCAACAGTAAATAATTCCTTGGTTGATGTTTGAGACATCATATGAAAACACAGTAACTTATATCAATTTGTCTTAAATGTGCAACCCAAGAACAATATTTGATGTAAACATTGTGCAAGAACAACGCATCGATGATGATTGAAGAATAAGTCAGAAACTTCATTGATTGTACCATCAAACCTATGGTGCACGAAATAATGATGACTAGTAGCCATTTTCATGAACTGCTTCATAACAGATTTACCTTCCGTTTTATGGAGTTTGAGCTTCACTTTTACATTGTTAACAGTCCTTATGAAGAAATAATGGACTCTTAGTTTTTGTAAATAAGACTTAATATGAAGAAATAATGGACTAAAGAAGAATGCACTAAGATATATACAGATTATATATAAAATAAAATAAACAACGTTCAGAAAGCAACGGTCACTGGGTGATCTAGCCTGACCAGGTCGACCATAGGTCAACCCATGTCTAAGGTAGGTCGACCTAGGGGTCGAACGGGTAAAGGTAGGTCGACCCACTGTAATGGCGCGTTTTGTTAGCTGTCGAATAATTAATTTATTTAATTATTTATATATCGATTAGGCGATATCGATAACTTAAAGTAAAACGTTCGAAGTTATAATTTATAATTATAATTAAAACGAACTTGAAACGTCGTGGCAGTTCGCAAATTGGCGATTTAAACTTCAACTGAATGTACATGATTCATTTTAAGCCGGATTTTTGTGAAACAAGAAACGTGTGGAGCTGGTGGAGTATATCTTTCTAATGGAAGAGAAAAATCAAGATTTCGTTGTGTAGATTTTGAGTTACGTCCAAATCAAATTCTCAGAAATGCAGCGCCCTGACCATAACGGTTATTTGAGAATATTTAAATATCAGGCTTGAATTTAAACAAGGTTCTTTTGAGACATAGTGATAATTTGATTTTTAGAATTTTACTGTAATTTTTAATTAATTAAATAAGCAACTTTTTATTTGGAGTGTTTCGCACCCTGAAATCAACATTTCGGAGTTTCACAGAATAAGTCAACCTACCGGTATTATTATATTTCTGGAGTCGGGACACCTCACTCGTCACGATGGTGTAGTTAATCCGGTCGATAGCAGTTCGTAATTAACGAAGTTTTGAAAAATGAGATGACCAAATTCTTTTAAACTCAAAACAAATATCCTAACATTTCTAAGACCAAAGATGAAGCCACGTTCCCTTCCTAAATCCACATGTCTCCTTGGCCTTAAAACAAAACACGTGCTATGCTCAGAACCCCAAAACTGATGCCAACTAATACTATATAAATACCCTATCCAACATCCCTCATTCGCTCTCTCCTTATTCTCAGCAAAACTTGTTCTTTCTCTAACGACAAGTGATGCTCGGACTGGTGAAGACGTGTGCAAAGGGGGGGGGGATTTCATTTCACCCGTGAGTGAAGGGAGTTCAAGTGGTGTATAAAATGGTTTTCGTGGGTTCTGAAATGGTATTAGAAGTATAAAGGGGTCATGAAACTATCGCACTTCTGTAGCCTTGGCAGCGTTGACGAGAGCAGGTCTCGGCGAACAAGTGTATGACCGTGGGTTATTCTCTGACGGACGAAGCAAGGAGCAGCAGCTCGTCCTTTTTGGTCGACAGTGATGGGCTTGTTTGTGAAAAACAGTAGTGAATTAGTGAAGAACGTAAGCTATACTGTGTTGGGTGCGGTTTGTTTGAAGGGCGCGAGTACTGGTAAGGGAATGGCGGGTGCATGAATAATGTAAGTAGAAGAAGGTGGTACTGGTAAGTGAGGACGTGGTTTTGTGGGAGAGGAGTTAAATGATGGTGCGTGTTTTGTTCTATCTGGAGCGGAGCATTTTGAGACAATGGTGAAGGAAGTACGAAAAATGGTGGAGAATAATACTGGAAGGAAATGTTGAGGATTCAAAGAGGAGTTGGGAAGTTGACTGGTGATATGGACATGAAGATACGGTAAGGAGAAGTTGTGGTAATGGTATTCGAACAGCAGAGTATACATGAGAGGGAGATGAATAGTGGAAGGGGGCGTAGTATCCTAAAAAGGGTGATGTGTAGAGCGTGGATGGCAATGAGTCCAGAGTACACCGAGGAGGAGCTGTCCAATGTTTGATGAACTGGAGTGTGGAGGCGGTAGGGTGTTGGACTGAAAATATGGTTTCGGTCTTGGGAGGGTGAAGTGATGGGTTGACTTCGTGATTTAAAGGTACCGCATGGCACTGTAGCTTAGAGAAAAACCAAGTGTACTGAAGCAAGGGTATGTTGATGCCAACATGAACCAATGGTCTGCAGAAATGAATGGAAGTACACGGTGGACTTGAGGTACACTGTGAAGGAACGGTTTCAGAAGTCGTTTTGGATTTCGTGGTTTATACGGTGGAAGTTGGGCTGAGATAAGAATCACGAACGGTCGGATCCGCTAGGATCGTATGGACGGGAGCAACACAGTGAGACTGACCGGGAGTGAATCCGAGCTCATTACAATTTATGGAGAAATAAATTGTCCGACCGAGTCGAATAACGCAAACCGTTATTTAACGGTTAACGCGCAATGTGAGTAAATCTCACAAACTCTAAATAGTTCTATTTTCACGTTGTATTCTTAGAACTGTTAAAATATTGTCTGTTTGACTGTGTGTTGATTGTTTGATTGAACTGCTAGTCAGTTAGTTAAATTTCTATATTGATTCTGTTTAACAGAATATATCATATGGAACTGAAAGAGATGTTATCTATATTGTTTAACATCTGTGATGCAGGGAAACAGGTTGGAGGAATCCAACTGGATTCCTCAACATTTATTTTACCGTTTTTCATATATTGTGATATATGATGTGTTATGAAATCTGTTATTGATTTCATATGTTTGAATGATACCGATCATTGTTATACGATACGTTACACACCGTAGGTGATACTAGAATGTAAAAAGGGAATTTTCAATGTTTATATTGGAAATAAATCTTATTTATAAAATCGATAGGATTTTATAAAATGAAAACATTTATTTATTTAGGAAATAAATAAAGGAACATTTATTTAGATTATAAATAAATGGAATAAAGGAATATTTATTTAGGGAATAAATAAAGGAACACTTGTTCGGAAAATAAATAGAATTATACAAGGATAGATTTAAACACGTGCTTCGCACACGGTATAACACGATATGGATTTAAATGAGATATTAAATAGGAAATCTGTTTTAAACAGATAAATTGAAGTAGATTAATTTATAAATAATGTTTTATAAATTAAATAAATTATTTATCGTTGATAAATGGAATATATATAAGTCTGGACTTATATAGAGAAGTAGAAACGTTATTAAAAGGACATTTATAAAGTGAAGAACCGTCACTAAAAGTAAACCTTTATAAATGGATAAACTTGTAAAAAGTAAATCTTTATCAATGGATAAACGTTGTAAAAAGGAAATCTTTCGAAATGAGTTATTCGAATTAGATATTTGAATAGAGTTAAACACATTAGAGTGATTCGAATTTCTTATTCGAATAGGGTTAAACAAAGTAATTTGTTAGGTTAACCAAAGCAGGTTAGTCGAGTTAATCAAAGTAATTGGTTAAGTTAACCAAAGTAAATTAGTTAAGATAAACTAAGCGGTTAATCGAAGTGAATTAGTTAAGTTAAACTAATTTGTAAATCAAAGTGAATTAGTTGCGTCAAACTAAGTGAATTAGTCAAGTTAAACTAATTGGTTAATCGAAGTAAATTAGCTGAGTTAAACTAAGTAAATCGATTAGAGTTAATCAAAGTGAATTAACTAAGTTAAACTAAGTGGATTAGTTCAGTTAATCGAGACAAGTAAATCAAGTTAGGTTAAACCATTTGAGTTAACCAGTTAGAGTTGACCAGTTAAAGTTGACCAGTTAGAGTTGACCAGTTAAAGTTGACCAGTTAGAGTTGACCAGTTCAAGTTGACCAGTTAGAGTTGACCAGTTAGAGTTGACCTGTTAGAGTTATCCAACTGGAGTTAATCGAGTAGGGTTGCCGAATATCACTTATTTGAAGTAGAGTTATCGAATATAGAGTATTCGAGGGAAGAGTAATCGAATATAGTTTATTCGAGTGGAGAAATCAAATGTTATTCATTTGAGAAGAGTTACCGAATATTATTTATTCGAAGAATAGTTATCGAATATTGGT
Organism: Allium sativum; assembly: GCA_030737875.1. Taxonomy (NCBI): domain Eukaryota; kingdom Viridiplantae; phylum Streptophyta; class Magnoliopsida; order Asparagales; family Amaryllidaceae; genus Allium; species Allium sativum. The sequence goes on along the minus strand of CM060909.1, from coordinate 845,504,636 downwards.
TATTCGAAGTTAGTTAATCCAAAGGAGTTAGTCGAAGAGTTAATCGAATATAGTTATTCGAAAGAAGGTGTTAATCGAATATAGTTATTCGAAAGAAGGTGTTAATCGAATATTGTTATTCGAGTAAAGTTAAAAGAGTTAATCGAATTTAGTTATTCGAAATGAGTTATTCGAATTAGATATTTGAATAGAGTTAAACACGTAAGAGTTAATTGAATATTAGTTATTCAATTTGAGTTAATCGAATGTAGTTATTCGAGAAGAGTTAAATCGAATTTAGTTATTCGAAAAGAGTTAATCAATTTGAGTTAAGTTAATCGATTTGAATTAAGTTGAATCGAAATGGAGTAAATCGATTAGAATTAAGTTAATCGAGTTAGAGTAAATCGAATATTGGTTATTCGAAGGTAAGTCATTCGAATTAGTTATTCTAAGGAGTTAATCAAATGAGTTGATCCAAAGGAGTTAGTCGAATATTAGTTATTTGAATAGAGTTAAAGGAGTTATTGATTTTAGTTTGATCGAAAGGAGTTATCGATTAGTAAATCGAAAGGAGATTTTCGAATATAGCATATTCGAAAGAAAGAGATCGAATATTGTTTATTCGAAAGAGAGAGATTTCGAATATGAGTTATTCGAAGAGAGATAATCGAATATAGGTTATTCGAAGAAGAGTTAATCAAATAGAGATTACTCGAAAGAGAGTTATACGTCGAATTCGATTATAGCGAATTCGGGGAAGTACTATTTACTTTCCAGGGTTTAAATCAAGATTTAGTTATTGATTTAGAAATTTGGTGTCTGTTAAATTATTCGAGTTAGGAAATAAATTTATAAGTTAGGTTAGATATTTTAGGGGTAGGAATTATAACGTTATAGTTATAATCAAACACTGTCATATAAGAAGTGGATTCGTAACCTGAATCCGAGAATTTGCGTAAACAGATGATTGTGAAAAGTGAGTGATGAACTTCATCTATTTCACAGTAAAGGACGTTGTTCAATTGAGGTCTGCGAGGTAATTATACTCCAACTTGATTGACTTCAGAATTGACAAAGGAATAGTTGTGGTTCGATCTAAAAGGTTGGTTAGGAATAAAGCTAAGGAATAAGCGATAAATGGATTAAGCGAAACGATGTTTTATACAACTTTCATTGGAAATCCGTAAATGAGTTTTGGAAATGTTTTCCAAATATAGTCAGATATGTTTTCTAAACATAGAAAATGAAATGTTTCATGATAAGAATTTAAGAAATAGAGTTAAGCAAATTCAGAAACTGACTGGAGAGGGTAAGTTGAACGGTTTTCTAAGTGACGATCTGATGTTGGTTTCGACCTTCCGGATTGATACTTAGAGAATTGTTCTCATACTAGTTACAGTTAGGGACTGATAGTTGCGAAATAATAGTGATGTGAAAATAAGCTATGGAAATGTTTTCCAATGATTAATAACATATATTTTCTAAATATATGAAAAAGGGAAATATGAACATATGATGATTGATCGATCGAATTTCCATTTGGAAATAAGATCGTTGTTTGTACACCGACATGTTTTCATTTGATAGTTGAATCACAGACTATCAAAGTTTTACCATTTTAACGTTGTTAATATGGAGAGACCGGTTGGATTATTATCCAAAGAACCACTCTGTATTGGCATAAGCGTTGCGAGCAATATCTGTCAAAGATAAATTGAAGACGGAGTAAAGTGCAAGGGCTGTTGTATAAGTCTTAGATAACAGTGACTAAGATGGATATACTGAATAGTGCCTTCGGTTTGTCCAGTCCCAGGACAACGTATATGGAAGAAGGTCTGACAGAGTATATCCAATGGATCGCGTAAGTTGATCTGTTCAAACGTATTCACGTTTGGTGGCAGAGGAATTCGTTTCTCTTAGCTATATACCCGTGTTATTTTTGGATAAGTCAATTTGTGATTTGGCGGGTATGACGATGTGGCATTCAAAGTGAATGGTGATCAGATGTTCTGAAGATAGACGTAGCTTCTAGCCTCACATCGGGAAGTAACAAAAGTTGGGCTAGGCAGCATGGCTAGTTGGGTCATCCCCAAGCAGGGTGTATTGTCACCGATCTAGTGAATATTCATATTTATACTTCTTTTTGATTCTGTATCTTCGGATGACGGTTTGATGGCCTATAACCGTGGTGGCAATATATTCGCGACACTCAAGCTAAATGAGTGAGCGGTCATGTGTGGCCGGATTGCAAGACGTTCTTGTTGAACCCTGAGTGTATCACCTCTAGAGTACACTATTCAGAAGGTGCTCCCATACCTTGTCTGTTGGAATCCATTCTCCGATAAGCGCCCTGCGGTTTATGATTTCATACTATGTATGTAGAACGTGAGATGCAAGCGTTTCTGCTAGATTGATATCTATTTGTACTTAGACATTATTATAATATCACAATGATATTGCTTGTCAAAGTTGTTCAGATACTCATAAGGGTAAAACCCGTTCCGTATTCACGGCGTGGTCTTATGAGATATCCTATACCTGTTTTAAACTATTTTACTCATACCAGTCCCATGACTGACCCGGAGTTTACTTTGTTGTTTTCCCTAAACTCTTGGGTGCCTAAATTTGTACGGGCAGTCAAGTAGTCGGGATTTACAGATATACTTGGAGAGCTTGGAGCAGGAGGCTGCAAGATTTTATAGCTATAGTTATTTCCGCTGTGTTGTAAGTGTTGTACTCTGATAAGTGCTATTGTATATATATAACTGTTTACTTCAAAGTTATGTTATATATTATATGTTATTCGTTCCACTGTGAGATTCATGTTACTCTGATGATTCTGATGATCTTCTTCTTCTTCTATTCTATTAGTTCTATCTTTTCTTTCTCACCTTCTAAATTCTTTCACTAACGTCTCGGAATTTCCGACTCTCGAGGAGTCGGAAATTTCCAGCCGTTACAGTTGGTATCAGAGCTTAAGTTAAGTGATTACCTTGGCTCTGTGGCATAACTCGATAGAGATGGGATTAGTAATATCCTAGATTGAGTTTGAGTGTATATATATGAGCGCGTAATTGTTACTCAATATAAATTGGTTTTATATTGTGGAGACTCATTGGTTGAGTGGCTTATGAATTATGGTCGACCAGTTGATCCACTGTATCGATAAGGGTTACTAAACACTCGAGTACGGTGAACCGACATGGTATGTTTTGAAAGAGGGTAAATGAAATAATTTTTCCCAAAATATATTTGTCTATAGAAGAAATATATATCTTGAAATTATTATAGTATATTGATTGTGTTGGTTGTTATTATAATCGAATAAGATTATAAAAGGGTGAAATGGTTATAAATGACCAATCAGAATTCATATGAATGTAATATATGAAATAGTTTGAATTAAATATGAATTTAAATCAGATTTGGAATTAAAATAAGGAAATTTTAAATTCCTGGGAGATTTGAAAATGTTTTTCAAATTTAAAACGATATAGTATTGAACTCACTTCGATAGCTGGAAAGTAGATTCTGATGATGAATCTAGACATCATCAGTGTTCATTTTCGAGTCCTAAGTGACGGATTACTACCAAAGGTTTTGTTTTTGAATTGTTTTGAGAAAACAAGTTGTTTAGAAATTCAAAGGTTTTGAATTGGCATTATGATTTCAAATTGATTTGAAAGAAACCCAGGAACTTAAGTTCTGGAATTAAAATTTAACTAATGAAGTTAAATAAAATGAGATGGTAAAAATAAATTGAAATTTAACTTGAACCGAGTTAAATAAAATTGAATTGGGATTAGAGATAATCTAGAATGGAACCAAATTGATAAGTCAATAATTTGGAATTTGATATTAGAGTTCGAATGAAATTCGATTTGGTTTTGAGGATATAAACTGAGTGGAATGACCATGATATATGCAGAAGTGATAAACAGATCAAAAGGATACAATGATACGACCGACAAAAAGGTACAAGTTTATATTATATATGAGTTTGGATTTTATGAGCCGAATTGGCAAGCCGCTTGGCTGTTTGATTTTCTTTTGGGTTGGAGAAGGCCTAGAGAGGCGAGGGGTGGTTTGTCATATTGACGAATACAAAGGAGGTTACGGCGAAATTTTTCGAAAATTCCAGGCGTTAGAACATTCTCATGATTTATGGAAATTCAGTTAGCCAGAATGAATTAATAATTTAATTGAAAATTTAATGGTTCAGTTGAAACTGGAGTTGAGAAGTAAACTAAAAGGGATTTTTAAATCTAGTTAGTAGAGTTAGTAGCATTTTTCTAACTTAGCAATTTCGAGGACAAAACTATTTTAAGGGGGGAAGTCTGTAATGGCGCGTTTTGTTAGCTGTCGAATAATTAATTTATTTAATTATTTATATATCGATTAGGCGATATCGATAACTTAAAGTAAAACGTTTGAACTTATAATTTATAATTATAATTAAAACGAACTTGAAACGTCGTGGCAGTTCGCAAATTGGCGATTTAAACTTCAACTGAATGTACATGATTCATTTTAAGCCGGATTTTTGTGAAACAAGAAACGTGTGGAGCTGGTGGAGTATATCTTTCTAATGGAAGAGAAAAATCAAGATTTCGTTGTGTAGATTTTGAGTTACGTCCAAATCAAATTCTCAGAAATGCAGCGCCCTGACCATAACGGTTATTTGAGAATATTTAAATATCAGGCTTGAATTTAAACAAGGTTCTTTTGAGACATAGTGATAATTTGATTTTTAGAATTTTACTGTAATTTTTAATTAATTAAATAAGCAACTTTTTATTTGGAGTGTTTCGCACCCTGAAATCAACATTTCGGAGTTTCACAGAATAAGTCAACCTACCGGTATTATTATATTTCTGGAGTCGGGACACCTCACTCGTCACGATGGTGTAGTTGATCCGGTCGATAGCAGTTCGTAATTAACGAAGTTTTGAAAAATGAGATGACCAAATTCTTTTAAACTCAAAACAAATATCCTAACATTTCTAAGACCAAAGATGAAGCCACGTTCCCTTCCTAAATCCACATGTCTCCTTGGCCTTAAAACAAAACACGTGCTATGCTCAGAACCCCAAAACTGATGCCAACTAATACTATATAAATACCCTGTCCAACATCCCTCATTCGCTCTCTCCTTATTCTCAGCAAAACTTGTTCTTTCTCTAACGACAAGTGATGCTCGGACTGCTGAAGACGTGTGCAAAGGGGGGGGATTTCATTTCACCCGTGAGTGAAGGGAGTTCAAGTGGTGTATAAAATGGTTTTCGTGGGTTCTGAAATGGTATTAGAAGTATAAAGGGGTCATGAAACTATCGCACTTCTGTAGCCTTGGCAGCGTTGACGAGAGCAGGTCTCGGCGAACAAGTGTATGACCGTGGGTTGTTCTCTGACGGACGAAGCAAGGAGCAGCAGCTCGTCCTTTTTGGTCGAAAGTGATGGGCTTGTTTGTGAAAAACAGTAGTGAATTAGTGAAGAACGTAAGCTATACTGTGTTGGGTGCGGTTTGTTTGAAGGGCGCGAGTACTGGTAAGGGAATGGCGGGTGCATGAATAATGTAAGTAGAAGAAGGTGGTACTGGTAAGTGAGGACGTGGTTTTGTGGGAGAGGAGTTAAATGATGGTGCGTGTTTTGTTCTACCTGGAGCGGAGCATTTTGAGACAATGGTGAAGGAAGTACGAAAAATGGTGGAGAATAATACTGGAAGGAAATGTTGAGGATTCAAAGAGGAGTTGGGAAGTTGACTGGTGATATGGACATGAAGATACGGTAAGGAGAAGTTGTGGTAATGGTATTTGAACAGCAGAGTATACATGAGAGGGAGATGAATAGTGGAAGGGGGCGTAGTATCCTAAAAAGGGTGATGTGTAGAGCGTGGATGGCAATGAGTCCAGAGTACACCAAGGAGGAGCTGTCCAATGTTTGATGAAATGGAGTCTGGAGGTGGTAGGGTGTTGGACTGAAAATATGGTTTCGGTCTAGGTAGGGTGAAGTGATGGGTTGACTTCGTGATTTAAAGGTACCGCATGGCACTGTAGCTTAGAGAAAAACCAAGTGTACTGAAGCAAGGGTATGTTGATGCCAACATGAACCAACGGTCTGCAGAAATGAATGGAAGTACACGGTGGACTTGAGGTACACTGTGAAGGAACGGTTTCAGAAGTCGTTTTGGATTTCGTGGTTTATACGGTGGAAGTTGGGCTGAGATAAGAATCACGAACGGTCGGATCCGCTAGGATCGTATGGACGGGAGCAACACAGTGAGACTGACCGGGAGTGAATCCGAGCTCATTACAATTTATGGAGAAATAAATTGTCCGACCGAGTCGAATAACGCAAACCGTTATTTAACGGTTAACGCGCAATGTGAGTAAATCTCACAAACTCTAAACAGTTCTATTTTCACGTTGTATTCTTAGAACTGTTAAAATATTGTCTGTTTGACTGTGTGTTGATTGTTTGATTGAACCGCTAGTCAGTTAGTTAAATTTCTATATTGATTCTGTTTAACAGAATATATCATATGGAACTGAAAGAGATGTTATCTATATTGTTTAACATCTGTGATGCGGGGAAATAGGTTGGAGGAATCCAACTGGATTCCTCAACATTTATTTTACCGTTTTTCATATATTGTGATATATGATGTGTTACGAAATCTGTTATTGATTTCATATGTTTGAATGATACCGATCATTGTTATACGATACGTTACACACCGTAGGTGATACTAGAATGTAAAAAGGGAATTTTCAATGTTTATATTGGAAATGAATCTTATTTATAAAATCGATAGGATTTTATAAAATGAAAACATTTATTTATTTAGGAAATAAATAAAGGAACATTTATTTAGATTATAAATAAATGGAATAAAGGAATATTTATTTAGGGAATAAATAAAGGAACACTTGTTCGGAAAATAAATAGAATTATACAAGGATTGATTTAAACTCGTGCTTCGCACACGGTATAACACGATATGGATTTAAATGAGATATTAAATAGGAAATCTGTTTTAAACAGATAAATTGAAGTAGATTAATTTATAAATAATGTTTTATAAATTAAATAAATTATTTATCGTTGATAAATGGAATATATATAAGTCTGGACTTATATAGAGAAGTAGAAACGTTATTAAAAGGACATTTATAAAGTGAAGAACCGTCACTAAAAGTAAACCTTTATAAATGGATAAACTTGTAAAAAGTAAATCTTTATCAATGGATAAACGTTGTAAAAAGGAAATCTTTCGAAATGAGTTATTCGAATTAGATATTTGAATAGAGTTAAACACATTAGAGTGATTCGAATTTCTTATTCGAATAGGGTTAAACAAAGTAATTTGTTAGGTCAACCAAAGCAGGTTAGTCGAGTTAATCAAAGTAATTGGTTAAGTTAACCAAAGTAAATTAGTTAAGATAAACTAAGCGGTTAATCGAAGTGAATTAGTTAAGTTAAACTAATTTGTAAATCAAAGTGAATTAGTTGCGTCAAACTAAGTGAATTAGTCAAGATAAACTAATTGGTTAATCGAAGTGAATTAGCTGAGTTAAACTAAGTAAATCGATTAGAGTTAATCAAAGTGAATTAACTAAGTTAAACTAAGTGGATTAGTTCAGTTAATCGAGACAAGTAAATCAAGTTAGGTTAAACCATTTGAGTTAACCAGTTAGAGTTGACCAGTTAAAGTTGACCAGTTAGAGTTGACCAGTTAAAGTTGACCAGTTAGAGTTGACCAGTTCAAGTTGACCAGTTAGAGTTGACCAGTTAGAGTTGACCTGTTAGAGTTATCCAAGTGGAGTTAATCGAGTAGGGTTGCCGAATATCACTTATTCGAAGTAGAGTTATCGAATATAGAGTATTCGAGGGAAGAGTAATCGAATATAGTTTATTCGAGTGGAGAAATCAAATGTTATTCATTTGAGAAGAGTTACCGAATATTATTTATTCGAAGAATAGTTATCGAATATTGGTTATTCGAAGTTAGTTAATCCAAAGGAGTTAGTCGAAGAGTTAATCGAATATAGTTATTCGAAAGAAGGTGTTAATCGAATATAGTTATTCGAAAGAAGGTGTTAATCGAATATAGTTATTCGAAAGAAGGTGTTAATCGAATATTGTTATTCGAGTAAAGTTAAAAGAGTTAATCGAATTTAGTTATTCGAAATGAGTTATTCGAATTAGATATTTGAATAGAGTTAAACACGTAAGAGTTAATTGAATATTAGTTATTCAATTTGAGTTAATCGAATGTAGTTATTCGAGAAGAGTTAAATCGAATTTAGTTATTCGAAAAGAGTTAATCAATTTGAGTTAAGTTAATCGATTTGAATTAAGTTGAATCGAAATGGAGTAAATCGATTAGAATTAAGTTAATCGAGTTAGAGTAAATCGAATATTGGTTATTCGAAGGTAAGTCATTCGAATTAGTTATTCGAAGGAGTTAATCAAATGAGTTGATCCAAAGGAGTAAGTCGAATATTAGTTATTCGAATAGAGTTAAAGGAGTTATCGATTTTAGTTTGATCGAAAGGAGTTATCGATTAGTAAATCGAAAGGAGATTTTCGAATATAGCATATTCAAAAGAAAGAGATCGAATATTGTTTATTCGAAAGAGAGAGATTTCGAATATGAGTTATTCGAAGAGAGATAATCGAATATAGGTTATTCGAAGAAGAGTTAATCAAATAGAGATTACTCGAAAGAGAGTTATACGTCGAATTCGATTATAGCGAATTCGGGGAAGTACTATTTACTTTCCAGGGTTTAAATCAAGATTTAGTTATTGATTTAGAAATTTGGTGTCTGTTAAATTATTCGAGGTAGGAAATAAATTTATAAGTTAGGTTAGATATTTTAGGGGTAGGAATTATAACGTTATAGTTATAATCAAACACTGTCATATAAGAAGTGGATTCGTAACCTGAATCCGAGAATTTGCGTAAACAGATGATTGTGAAAAGTGAGTGATGAACTTCATCTATTTCACAGTAAAGGACGTTGTTCAATTAAGGTCTGCGAGGTAATTATACTCCAACTTGATTGACTTCAGAATTGACAAAGGAATAGTTGTGGTTCGATCTAAAAGGTTGGTTAGGAATAAAGCTAAGGAATAAGCGATAAATGGATTAAGCGAAACGATGTTTTATACAACGTTCATTGGAAATCCGTAAATGAGCTTTTGGAAACGTTTTCCAAATATAGTCAGATATGTTTTCTAAACATAGAAAATGAAATGTTTCATGATAAGAATTTAAGAAATAGAGTAAAGCAAATTCAGAAACTGACTGGAGAGGGTAAGTTTAACGGTTTTCTAAGTGACGATCTGATGTTGGTTTCGACCTTCCGGATTGATACTTAGAGAATTGTTCTCATACTAGTTACAGTTAGGGACTAATAGTTGCGAAATAATAGTGATGTGAAAATAAGCTATGGAAATGTTTTCCAATGATTAATAACATATATTTTCTAAATATATGAAAAAGGGAAATATGAACATATGATGATTGATCGATCGAATTTCCATTTGGAAATAAGATCGTTGTTTGTACACCGACATGTTTTCATTTGATAGTTGAATCACAGACTATCAAAGTTTTACCATTTTAACGTTGTTAATATGGAGAGACCGGTTGGATTATTATCCAAAGAACCACTCTGTATTGGCATAAGCGTTGCGAGCAATATCTGCCAAAGATAAGTTGAAGACGGAGTAAAGTGCAAGGGCTGTTGTATAAGTCTTAGATAACAGTGACTAAGATGGATATACTGAATAGTGCCTTCGGTTTGTCCAGTCCCAGGACAACGTATATGGAAGAAGGTCTGACAGAGTATATCCAATGGATCGCGTAAGTTGATCTGTTCAAACGTATTCACGTTTGGTGGGAGAGGAATTCGTTTCTCTTAGCTATATACCCGTGTTATTTTTGGATAAGTCAATTTGTGATTTGGCGGGTATGACAATGTGGCATTCAAAGTGAATGGTGATCAGATGTTCTGAAGATAGACGTAGCTTCTAGCCTCACACCGGGAAGTAACAAAAGTTGGGCTAGGCAGCATGGCTAGTTGGGTCATCCCCAAGCAGGGTGTATTGTCACCGATCTAGTGAATATTCATATTTATACTTCTTTTTGATTCTGTATCTTCGGATGACGGTTTGATGGCCTATAACCGTGGTGGCAATATATTCGCGACACTCAAGCTAAATGAGTGAGCGGTCATGTGTGGCCGGGTTGCAAGGCGTTCTTGTTGAACCCTGAGTGTATCACCTCTAGAGTACACTATTCAGAAGGTGCTCCCATACCTTGTCTGTTGGAATCCATTCTCCGATAAGCGCCCTGCGGTTTATGATTTCATACTATGTATGTAGAACGTGAGATGCAAGCGTTTCTGCTAGATTGATATCTATTTGTACTTAGACATTATTATAATATCACAATGATATTGCTTGCCAAAGTTGTTCAGATACTCATAAGGGAAAAACCCGTTCCGTATTCACGGCGTGGTCTTATGAGATATCCTATACCTGTTTTAAACTATTTTACTCATACCAGTCCCATGACTGACCCGGAGTTTACTTTGTTGTTTTCCCTAAACTCTTGGGTGCCTAAATTTGTACGGGCAGTCAAGTAGTCGGGATTTACAGATATACTTGGAGAGCTTGGAGCAGGAGGCTGCAAGATTTTATAGCTATAGTTATTTCCGCTGTGTTGTAAGTGTTGTACTCTGATAAGTGCTATTGTATATATATAACTGTTTACTTCAAAGTTATGTTATATATTATATGTTATTCGTTCCACTGTGAGATTCGTGTTACTCTGATGATTCTGATGATCTTCTTCTTCTTCTATTCTATTAGTTCTATCTTTTCTTTCTCACCTTCTAAATTCTTTCACTAACGTCTCGGAATTTCCGACTCTCGAGGAGTCGGAAATTTCCAGCCGTTACACCCACCTGCATGCAGAGGCAGATTCTTGGCTCTGTATATGGACTGGTTTCTTAACTACGTATGTGCGCTGACTCAGCATTGGATGTAGGGTTGCATTTGTAAACCTAAATATAATGGTATGGAATTATTCTAGGTAATCTATATAAAGGCTAGCAACTTCATTGTTTTCTACACACAAACTATTTTTCATTCTTCTTCCTCCAAACCATTTATAAATAAAAATATGAAGATGCTGAGGTGCTGCCTAATCATAGATTAAAGAGGACAATTCAAATTTTCAACAACAACGAATCCAAGGAGGGCTTTCTACAAGAGCATATAAAAGAAATATTTTTTGAACTTTAATCCAACCACTGTGAGTTCTAGTCATTTCAGATTTGACAATTAAACTGTATTATGACAGTAAATTAACCTAAATATGATATTTTACATGTATATATGTTATTATTTTACTATCACATGCCAATTCAATTTTCAGTTGTTATCTTTTACATGTATATCCTATTATCCTTGTTTCTGCCTTAGATTTATTTATAGTCTTATGCCTATTTTATTCAGTTTATGTGTTTTGAATCATATCTATGGTTTTTGCCTATTCCTTTTTATTTTTCGCTATACCTAGGCTACCAAATGCATAGGCAACTCACGTTAGAACTGTGTAAATTGGGTAAAAATTGGAATAACTTAAAATGACAGTAAAAGGAGAATTAGGCATGTTGAAACATGTAATCCAATGACTGTAAAATTGGGATAAGATGCACAGGTTAGGTTAAACTTAATTTAATAATTAAGTAGAACATGTTGGTAGTGCCAGATGTAATTAAGTAAAATAGGCAACTTAATATACATACACACCTGGGCAGGTTCTTGTTTGGCGAAGCGGGTTGTATACAGAATAACATTTATAGGAAATGTCATTTACAACCATGCATATTAATATACTTAAACCTGCTAAGTTATTACTTGTTGATTAATAAGCTAAGAGGTCTTACAATCTTGTTGTTGGTATCCATTTTTGGGACTCTTAAAATCCTAGGGTGGGGGCATAAGCCTAGGGGTGGCTTGTGTCAATCTTGTTGTGTGGAATGCATATTAGTTAGTATCCCTGTTAGTATCTTAGAGAACCGCCTCGCACAAGGTAGGGCTAGGGCACACTTTACTGATATAGATTGTAAGAGGTTTAAGATGGAAGGTGGGTACATGCACGGTCCAAAAGAGTCATGAGCGTGTATGGGTCCGATTAGGGGAAACTAAGATGTTGTTACACCAACAAATAGGTCTGTGTCTTATAAGTTGTTGGGTTAGGGACTGATACACCCAACTGTCGAGATTGGCACAGGATATTTATGTAGTAGGGAGTTGATCGCATAGGTAGTAATTAGGGTAACAACTATCTTGTTAATTATAGTAATTGGCGCAGTAAATTTATTCTTGAGATATGAATGAGAAGCGTATATGATCTTTACCTTGACTTATTATCTCGTCATCATGTTATCTCGTGCTTGTTTATTTTAATGTAGTTTCATATTCAACATTATTTATCAATCTTGATACCTTCTATCTTATTCTATTGCTGAAATCACTAGAACTCATCAAACTTTATGTCTGATCTATATTGTTTCCTTTCTCTCTCTTCCTTCCCCCCCTCATATTCTCAGAGTGGTAGCGGACAATAGCTAAGACCATGATTTCATTCTTGAACTTAGATTTCTTCTGACTTGATATGTTGCTTATTTTCTTTGACTTTTGTTTTACCTTGTTATGGATTTTGAGGAGAGATACAATTTTAGAGTTTTGTACTAGGATGTTTTTTGTTATGAGACAGATGGTTATTACTATTGTTTTTGGTATTTGAAGTTGTAACGATGTAATGGTGATTTTATAATAATGAAAGTTTTTCGGTGCATATTTACTTTCTGTCTTGTGAATTTTAGTTGTTGTTTACCTATTGTGCTTCACGAAACTTAAAGCATTCTCATATGAGCGACATTAACGAACGTGGGGTGTCACATTTCGTATCAGAGCCTAAGATTACAAGATCAGAGGATTTTTTTGAAAGGTATTCTTAAAAAGCAAAGGATTTTTAAATAAAACGAATTTTTGAAAAATATATCCCCTCAAGTCATTTACAATAATCCTTCGTTCTCTTTTGGAATCCTTGTTTCGTCCTTTTTTTAGCATGTCTAGGGCTCCTAAATTCCTCGAGGGTATTCCCATTCCTACATAGTTTCATAGATACGTAGATGCTATGACACCTGTTGGAGTGCAAGAAAATGTCCCTCCCCCAGCTGTAGCCACAGTCGCTCCACCTCCTCCTACAGTCAACTTTTTAAGTTTTGTAAGGACTTTTGCACGATGGGAGGAAATCCATTACGTGGTACTAAGAGTTTTGTGGAAGCACGCAATTAGCTTAAAGAAACGTAAAATGTGTTTGATTTATTGGAGCTCTATGATAACAAGAGAATCCAGTTGGTCGCTCGGCAACTGAAGGACGAAGCATCATATTAGTGGAAGGTGATACAAGCTGGACAAATGGTGGTTAATTGGGATGAATTTAAGACTAGATTTGAAACGAAATTCTTATCGCAAGTAGGGAAAGGAATGCAAATGGAGATATTTCTGAATTTGAAGCAAGGAAGCATGACAATAAAGGAATATGATAACAGTTTTAATCAATTGGCAAAATTTGGGTTGGACTTGGTAAACACTCCTCATAAGAAGGCTTTAAGGTTCGCAGAGGGATTGAACCAACCACTCTAAGATTTAGCACTGATGTTTGTACAAATAGGAGAAACTTTCGAGAGGCTTGTAGACATGGCATTGATGAACAAGGATGGAAAAAAGGAAAAGAAAGAGGTTAAGACTGAGGAAGAGAAACCCATGTTGATAAAAAGAAGCGGTAGCCTAAGAAGGGTGCAGCTAAGAAAGGAGGAAAACCTGAAAAGGCTTAGATCAAGACTGAGGTAAAGTGCCATGGTTATGGGGGGGCATTGGGGCACTTTTTGAGAGAATGTAAGAAGACGAGGAATGCTTGCTTCACTTGTGGTCAAGTTGGATATTATAAAGGACAATGCCCTAACAGGCAAGGGGAAAAAGGCTGGATCGTCGGGAGGACAAGTTAATGCTTTAGAGACAGGTGGGACAGATCGTGGTAGGAAAGTCATCGTGGAAGTTTTGATTTCTCTTTTAGACTATCCTATTAGAAATCTTTTTGATTCTAGTGCTTCTCATTCATTCATATCTAACTCTATGGTAGAAAATCTGCACCTAGACACTAGTATTATTTCTGACTCTATTATAGTCTCAAACCCTATAAGAGGAACGACTCATTTATCTATGATATGTAGGGGTTTGAGAATTTCCGTTTTGGGTGTCGAATTTGAATGTGATGCATATGTTCTTGGCTTTATGAGTTACAGATTAATTCTAGTAATGGTCTGGCTAGCCATGTATGGTTCCATTCTTGATTGTGAGAGGAGAGTTGTTAGACTTCTAACATGCAAAGGATGAACTCTAGAAATTTGTTGTGACCTACGTGGGTAGGTTATGCTTAGTTTCCTAGATTCTCTTGATGCTTCCGTTAATGATCTTCGATCAGTAATCATAATTAGTAGTTTTCCGGATGTGTTCGATGAAGTTAGGGGATTAACTCCAAGGCATGAGATAGATTTATAAATTTACTTGGTGTAGAATGCAAAACTAGTCGCTTTACCAGTTGCCACATGTTTACTAGGGAGAGGAAGGAGCTCAGCAAACAAGTAGGTGAGTTATTGGAGAAGGGATTTATTAGACGGAGCATTTCTAAATGGAGCGCTCTAGTAGTCTTTACAGCCAAGGCAGATGGATCTCTCCGTCTATGCATGGACTATAGAGAATTGAATAAACTCACCAAGAAGAATAGGCACCCACTTCCGAGGATGTTGACTTCTTCGACCAACTAGTAGACGCTTCGGTTTTCTCACAGTTGGATCTAGCCATGAGATTTCATCAGCTTAGGGTAGTGGATGATAGCATTGACAAGACAACTTTTAGAACTCCAGACGGTTTCTTTGGGTTGCTGGTCATCCCTTTTGGGCTGACTAATGCACCCACATATTTCGTGGACTTAATGAGTTGGGTGTTTAGGGAGTATCTAGATAAATTCATGGTGGTCTTCATGGATGATATTCTGGTTTTCTCGAGGAGCGAGGAAGAACATGCCAGACACTTAAAGGAGGTTCTCAGCACTCTTAGATCGCATTAGGTTAAGGCTAAAGTTTCTAAGTGTCATTTCTGGAGAAAGGAAGTAAGGTTCCTAGGGCATGTAGTCTCCAAGGATGGAATAGCAGTGGATCCCGCTAAAATTGTCGCAGTTCAAGATTGGAAAGCCACTAAGAATGCGATGGAGATAAGAATTTTCGTTGGACTAGCAAGTTATTATAGAAAGTTCATCAAGGATTTGCACAGATCTCAGATCCACTCACCCATTTGACGAAGAAAAATTTGTCTTTTGCTTGGAGAATTGATTGCGAGGATACATTTCAGAGATGTAAGAGGGCTCTGACATCAACCCTTGTTCTGAGTCCACGATGGTAGCAAGGTGTTTATGGTTTACATAGACGCTTTTGGCATTGGATTAGGTGTCGTGTTGATGCAAGAAGGTAGGGTAGTCTGCTATGAAAGTAGACAACTAAGAGTTTATGGGAAAAACTACCCAACCCACGACTTGGAGTTGGCTACAATAGTGTTCATACATAAGTCTTGGAAACACTATCTACTTGGAGAGAGAGAGAGAGATTTGATCGATATACGGATCACAAGTCGCTCAAATATTTGTTCTCGTAGAAGGATCTCAACTTAAGGAAGCAAAGATGTATGGAGTTTCTTATGTCCTACGATTTTGAGATAGATTATAACCCATGCAAGGGTAATGTGGTTGCCGACACATTGCGTAGGTAAAGGATGACCTTGAGTCCTTTATTCGTAGAGAGGCATAGCTTGGAATTTATCTTGACCTTTGGTTTTAAGCCATCTAGGAATTTTACGTTTTATTTATTGGCGCCATTGGAGGTGCGACCTATTCTTATGGAGCGTATTGGATCTACGCAATGAGAGGATCAAATTTGATGGACATCTTGGAAAGACTCAGTAGAGGAGAAGCCTCTAGTCACATAGCTAGATATTATGTGGACGGGAAAGGGTGGCTACGACGAGATGGTAGATTGTGTATTCCCAGAATTGGAGATTTTCTAAGATCAATTCTTATGGAGGCTCATCACTTTCAGATGACGATCAATCCGAGCGGTGACAAGATGTACTGAGACATGAAGCGAGTTTTTCATTGGACCGACATGAAGAAATATGTGGTAGAGTTCGTGGCCCGATGTTTTACTTGTCAACAAGTCAAGGTTGAACAAAAGAAACTTGCCAGATTACTTCATCTCTTGGATATCCCAAAAGGGAAATGGGAGAGTGTCTCTATGGACTTCACTGATGGACTTCCCCAATCAAGGAAGGGCAACATGAGCATATAGGTGATAGTAGACAGGCTTACTAAGAGCGCTCACTTTATTCCGTTCAAGAGCAAAAGGACGGTGGCTTGGCTAGCATCAGTATACTTTAAGGAGTCATCCGACTTCATGGGTTACCTTCCAGTATAGTAAGTGAACGTGACCCCATATTTACTAGTGAGTTTTGGGGGAGCTTGCAAGAGGCCCTAGGTATGCAGTTAAGACTTAGCATAACCTATCATCCTCAAACCAATGGACAGACTGAAAGAGTTAATAGAGTTATCTAGGACCTACTAAGACTGTATTCTACATTTCAGAGGGACTTAGGAGGAGAATCTCCTGTTACTTGAGTTTGCCTACAATAATAGTTATCAATCAAGCATAGGGATGGCGCCCTTTGAAGCACTATATGGACAATTGCAGATCGCTGACATGTTGGTGAGAGTTTACAGGCAGAATTTTACTTGGTCCAGAGATGGTGAGAGAGACTTCTGAGAAGATAAACCTTATTCGAAGAAGGATGAAAGCATCTCAAGATAAGAGGAAGTCATATGCAGATAAGAGGAGGACCGACTTGGAATTCGAGGTAGGAGATATGGTATTCATCAAAGTATCACCTTTAAGGAACATAGTTTGATATTGCTCGGTAGGGAAATTAGCGCCAAGTTACATAGGACCATTTCCCATAGTTGAGAGGATAAGCCAAATGACCTATAGAGTTAGACTAACGGGAATGCTGGCGGGAGTTCATGACATGTTCCATGTTTCCCATTTGAGGAAATGTCTACATGATTCAGCAAAGGTAGTAGAGCCAAGTACACTTAAGGATATCAAAATCGAGAAGGAGGCATCAGTCAGGAAAGTTCCTACCCGCATTTTTGAAACGGAAGTTAAGTGGTTACGCAACAAAGAGATCAAGTTATTAAAAGAGCAATGGGGGAAAAGACCGAGATGACGTGACATGGGAACCCGAAGACAAGATTCGCGGTTCTTACCATTTTCTCTTTGAGAGTACACTCTTAATTTCCTTTCTAGCTTTTGAATTTGAATCTGTTTATCCCTATCGTTTGAATCATTGAACCTTAGGGTAAAAACCTATGTTTAATACATGTTATGTTTGATGATTGTAAGTGAATGCAAGTTTTGTTAGTGATGCCCGTGGATGCATATACACACATTAGGCACTGGATCAACTCAAGTACTTACATACTGCATATGGATGCATGTGCATTTTTATTTTTCAATGGATGAAAATGGTTGAATCATCACATGGATGTTGCATTTTGGTGAATGGTTGTGTACACATATAGAACTTACATGTATTGTTAGGATTATTTGCATACATATTGGATACATGTCACATGCATACCTTGCATTGAGAAGGTCAAGCGAATCATTCGACCGCCTGATTTTTTGCATTAGATTAGAAACATATACACAACACTTTTGCATACATTCATACAAAGCATTAGAAATTTTAAGGACAATGGATGCCTGTGGATGATGGATGAGTTGATGGGTGCAGCTTTTAAGTGATAACATTCTTCTTAACTTGGAGATTTCGGGGACGAAATCCTTTTAAGGAGGGGAGAATGTAACACCCCGTATTTTAATACACAATAATTATATAATTAAGGTAATAAAATGAATACTAGTTAATAAAATTTTCAGAATTAGGTAAAACCAACTTTAATGTTGCGTCTGTTACGAAATTTTGGTCTATATAGACTATTAGTTTTCATAAATATGATATAATATGAAGAAGTTGTGGGCTTAAAAAGAATTCACTAAAATATATACAGATTATATATTAAATAAAATAAACAGCGTTCAGAAAGCAATGATCACTAGGCGACCTAGCCTGACTGGATCGACCCACGTCTAAAGCTGATCGACCCACAGGACGACACAGGTAAGAGTGGGTCGACCCGCCTGCATGCAGAGGTAGATTCTTGGTTCTATATTTGGACTGATTTCTTAATTACATACGTGATCTGACTCAGCATTGGGTGTACGGTTGGATTTGTAAACCTAAAATCTAACAGTACGTAATTATCCTAGGTAATCTTTATATAGGCTGGCAGCCTCATTGTTTTCTGCAAACAGTTTATTCTTCATTCTTCTTCCTCTAAACCATTTCTAAATAAAAATGTGAAGATGCTGAGGTACTGCCTAAACATAGATTAAAGAGGACAATTCAAATTTTCGACAACAACGAATCTAAAGAGGGCTTTCTACAACAGCATATAAAAGAGATATTTTTATGAACTTCAATCCAACCATTGTGAGTTCTAGTCATTTTCATATTTGATAATTAAACGTTAGTGTGACAGTAAATAAATCCGAATATGAGATTTTACATGTTTATATGTTATTATTTTACTGTCACATGCCACTTTAGTTTTCAGCTGTTATCTATTACATGTATATCCTATTATCCTTTTCTCAGCCTTAGATTTATTTATAATATGTTTATGTGTTTCTGAATCAGATCTATGTTTTTCTCCTATTCCTTTTTATTTGCGTTATACCTAGGCTATCAAATGCCTAGGCTATGCACATTAAAATCACCTAAATTGGGTAAAAATTGGAATAACTTAAAATGACAGTAAAAAGGAGAAATAAGCATATTGAAATATGTAATACAATAACTGCAAAATTAGGATAATATGCAAACATGTTAGGTTAAATTTAATTTAATAATTAAGTAGAACATGTTGGTAGTTACAGATGTGATTAAGTAAAATAGGCAACTTAACATACATATACATCTGGATAGGTGCTTGTTTGGGGAAGAGGATTATACACAGAATAACATTGATGGGAAATGTCATTTACAACCATGATTATTAATAAACTTAAACCTGCTAATTTATTACTTGTTGATTAATAAGTCAAGAGGTCCCACAGTCTTGTTGTTTGTATCTAGTTTTGGGACTTATAAAATCCAAGGGAGGCACAATATTATGGGGTGGCTTGTGTCAATCTTGTTGTGTGGAACCCATATCAGTCAGTATCCCTGTTAGTATCTTAGAGAAGGGCCTCACACTAGGTTGGGGCTAGGGCACAATTTACTGATCTGGATTGTAAGAGGTTCAAGGTGGAAGGTGGGTACGGGCGCATTCCGCTGGACTCATTTGCGTGTATGGGTCCGATTAGGGGAAACTAATACTCTGTAACACCAACAAATAGGTCTGTATTATATAATTCATCAGTTTAAGGACTGATACACCCTACTGCCGGGGCTGGTGCATGATATTTGTATAATAAGGAGCCAATAGCATGGGCAGTAATTTGGGTAACACCTAATCTTGTTAATTCTAGTAATTGGTACAGTAATTTTATTCTTGGGATATGAATGAGAAGCGTATATGATCTTTGCCTTGAATTATTATCTCATCATCATGTTATCTCGTACTTGTTTATTATAATGTAGTTTCATATTCAACAATATTTATCGGTCTTGATACCTTTTATCTTATCCTATTGCTGAAATCACCGGAGCTCGCCAGACTTTATGTATGATCTATTTTGTTTCGTTTCGCTCTTATCCTTTCCCCCTCAGTTTCTCACAGTGGCAGCGGACAGTAGCTGAGACCATGATTTCATTCTTGGACTTGGATTTCTTCTGACTTAATGTATTGCTTTGACTTTCGTTCTACCTTATTATGGATTTTAAGGAGGGATATGATTTTATAGTTTTGTACTCTGATGTTTTGTGTTATGAGACAGATGGTTATTACTATATTTTTTTGTATTTGAAGTTGTAACGATGAAATTGTGATTTTATAATAATGAAAGTTTTTCCTCTGCGTATTTACTTTATATCTTGTGAATTTTAGTCACTACTTACCTATTGTGCTTCACGAAACTTAATGCATTCCCATATGAGCGACATTATCGGACTGGATGTGTCACACTTATGCTTGACGTATTGTCCCCTTCATTCACATGTTAGCACCTTCCACGATCATTTTCCATTGGTTTGCTTATTTCTCATTTGTATTCTTTTTATCATAATAATACAATTCAAACTAATTCCAGGATCCATGCATCAGTCTCTTACAGTTTCTTTTAAATCAAACAACTGCATCATTAAACAAAAATTTGGTTAGGTGCAGAACAGTATGTTAAGGATGCAGACCTTAAGGCAGAATTAACACTAAAGGGGGGCTGAATTGTGTTTATGAGAAATTTATAGAAATCTTAAACTAACCTAAATTACTATACAAATCACACAATGATTATCACACCAGAAATGATCACAGACATAGAAACAGAAATAGAAACAATCATAGATATAGAAATAAGTAAATAAAAATAAAGCAAAGGAAAGTACACACCAGATTTTATACTAGTTTAGATTACTGCTACGTCCAATCCCATGCAACGCTGGATTGCACAGAGTTTTATTATTATCAATATCTAAGTACAATGCCCTTGATTTCATGGCTACAAGGTTAACACTGATTCCACCACCCTTGATTCCACGGCTACAAGGTTGACACCACTCCCTTTCCTTGACTTCAGGGCTACAAGGAACACACCCTTTCCCAAATAATTACAACAGCCCTAGAACTCTTTGATAGCACTTCAAACAGAGGGTAGTTGATAGAGGTTGAGAAGAGAAGAAGAATGATATTTTTTTTTTTGAAATCGGCAGAATATAAGGGTAGAAATCAAGAAATTTATGTATTTTAATGGTGATAAGTAAAGCGTTGAAGAAGGAGAAGAAAAAATGATTAAAAATTCAAAATCACCCCTATTTATAGTGTCCCAAAGGTTGCAACGTTTCTGAAATGTTTCAATAGTGAAAAGACGCTTCCTTTAAAAACTAAAAATACGACAGTTATATGTCGACATGTCAAAATGGGTATGTCGACATGTATATGTTGAATTTGATTTTTTAAACCATTTTTCAAGTGTTTATATATTTTGGAAATTCCTGAAATAAAAACTAGTATTTAAATGAAGTTTCTAAAGTATAAAACATAGTGATACATAATATAAACATATTTATAAAGTTATATGATTTAAAACTATATATATATATTATAAACATATTATTATAAAACTTTATAAACTATAAATATACATTTAAAATCATAATAATTTGAAATTATTTGAAAGTAGTTTGACATACTTGAAATTAGAATTAGAATTTTGAAAAACTAAATTTTAATTTTTTAAAACAAAATTTGAAAATGAAGTGCTATTTAGAGTCTTACATATAAACTAGATTCAATTACTGTATTTTGTTGAGCTCTTGAAATCTTGATATCTTGATACTCATGAGTGTTAAATCTCTTGGAACTCTAAACTATACAATCTTCAGTATTGAATCATGTATACAAACCCTGCATATATATATATATATATTCATATTCATATATATATATATATATATGTATGTATGTATATTTTAGATAAAGATGTTAGCATATATTTTATAATCAATTAATAATGATAATTGAAATAAGGTTGTTGTCATCAAAACTCCATTCTCCAACAGTCTATCCCTTTTTGACGATGACAACCTTGATTTATAAAATATTCATACCTGTTAATATCTGTTGATCTGATGCTTCGAAGACTCCCCCTTTCACCATGAATCCTATATAAATCCTACATTCTCCCAATTAAACTAAGCTTAAATAGTCTTTATTTTATAACTTCTCCCCCTTTGTCATCAACAAAAAGAACTTCTAACTATATTACATATATAGTATCTTGTACTAAATTATACCAAACAAAAATATATTCCTGGTAAATATATATCTAAATGACTTAATCTAATTAACTCCCACTAAATCTATGTTATAATTCTAATTACTTATTCTATAATTCTAAATCGATACTTTTAAATAAGTAAGCATTAAACATGAAAATTGAATAAACCATATAATTCAAACAATGTTTTACAAATCAAAAAATATACAAATTAAAACATCTACGAATACACGGATTATACGTATTACATCGTATTTACGAATAAACAAGAAACTTAAATGTTTAATGATTATTAACGATTGGGGATTTGTGAATTGGGCAACGCAGATAATGGAGACATAATTCCCCGCCTTGCTCAACTACATTCCCTTCTCTATCAAAGCATACTTCTCCTACGCATATGACTTGGTTGTCTTTCACCATGCCTTTAGTTTGTGCTTGTATTTTCGCAGTATATTGGTCACTTATTTATATTTAAACCAAAATCATTTAGCGCTTGTTGCATATATATTACTTGTGAACAAAGCAAAATAGTGATATATATTCTGCTTCAGTTGTTGACAAGGATACTGTATTTTGCTTTTTTACTAAACCAGGAAACTAGTGAATGTCCTAGGAAATGACATGTTTCACTAGTGCTTTTACGATCGAATTTACATCCTGCATAATCAGCACCACAATAAGAGTTAAATTGAATGAATCATTCTTAGGATAAAATAATCCAAAATCTATTGTATGTTTTACATATCTTCGAATAAGTTTTACGGCTTTCAAATGTGTTCCCTTATGTTGCGATTGATATCTTGCACAGAGACATACACTATGCATTATATCTGGTCTACTAACGGTTATATATAATAATGATCCTATCATACCTCTATATAATTTTTGATCAACGTCTTTTGACGTATCATCTTTACTTAAGGCTATATTAGTTGCCATTGGTGTTGGTCTCCCATTAGTTGTAGTTAAATATATTCATTGATTAAATATCTTGCGTATTTTTCTTGATTAATAAATATTCCATTCTTTAATTGACGGATTCGTAAGCCTAAGAAGAATGTTAGTTCTCCCATATGACTCATCTCAAATTCTTGGGTCATAATATCTGAAAATTCTTTATTCATTTGGTTATTGATTGATACAAAGATTATATCATCAGCGTATATTTGTAATAATTGAATATCATTTTTATTTCTTTTAATAAAAAAGTGTATTATCTATCTTACCGATCTCAAAATTTGATTGTAATAAATATGTTCTTAATCGATCATACCATGCTCTAGGTTCCTATTTAAATCCATATAATACTTTCTTTAATTTATATACATAATTTGGTTAAATTTCGTTTTAAAAAAGGTGGTTGCTCTACATATACATCTTCTTTAACATATCCGTTTAGAAAGGCACTTTTAACATCCATTTGAAATAATTTGAAATTATTATGGTTAGCAAAAGCCAGTCGGATTCTAATTGCTTCTAATCTTACTATGGGGCAACGGTTTCATCATAATCTATTCCTTCTTCTTGACTATAACCTTGTGCAACTAATCGTTCTTTATTTCTTACGACCTCACCGTGTTCATTCATTTTATTTTTATAAACCCATTTAGTTCCAATTGTAGTTTTATTCTCTAGTCTAGGAACAAGTTCCCATACATCATTCCGGGTAAATTGATTCAATTCCTCTTGCATAGCAAGGATCCATGAATCGTCGGATGATGCTTCCTTTGGATTCTTAGGTTCAATGGTAGAAATAAATGTTGAATTACTCATATTATTTAATTGGTTTCGAATCTTAACAGCAGATTCAATTTCTCCTAAGATATTTTCTATAGGGTGATCTCTTAGTAATCTAATTCTTTTATTTGGTTGATTAATTGCACTATTCATTTCATCGATCTCATTTTCATTCTCATCTTCATTATGTTTTGTTATATTTTTATAGTTTTCATCAAAAGATACATTTAATGTTTCTTCTATAGTATTAGTTCTTAAAAAACTCTATATGTTTTACTTCTGTCCGAGTATCCAATAAATATTCCTTTATCAGATTTAGAATAAGTTTTCTTAGTATTCAGAATAAAACATTTACTTCCAAATATTTTAAAATATGATACTTTTGATTTTTTATTGTATAAAAGTTCATATGGTGTTTTATGAGTTAAAGGTATTATTAAAATTCTATTTAATATATAACAAGCTGTTGCAACTGTCTCAGCCTAAAAATTTCTTAGTAAGTTACTATCAGATAACATAATTCTCGCACACTCTTGAATTTATCTATTCTTTCATTCAACTACTCCATTTTGTTGAGGTGTTCTAGGAAAGTAAAAATTATGGGCTATCCCCTTTTTATTACAAAATTTTTCAAAATTTTCATTTTCGAACTCTCCACCGTGGTCACTACATATTGTTTTGATTTTTAAAGATAATAAATTTTGAATTCTTTTAGCAAAGGTTTTTAATTAATCAAAAGTATCACTTTTATTTTTAAGAAACAAGGTCCAAGTGAATCTAGAAAAATTGTCGACTATTACGTAAACATATCTATTGTGATTTATTGATTGAGTTTTGGATGGACCGAATAGATCCATGTGAATTAGCTCTAATGGTTTCGAGGTTGTAATTTCCTCTTTTGATCTAAACAAACTTCTTTTCTGTTTTCCGAATTGACAAGCGTCACATAAATTATTTACTTTCAATTTCATTTCGGGTAATCCTAGAGATGTGTTTGAACTTTATATGATCGATTCTCTTATGTCAGATCCAAGGGTCACTTTTATTGGCCATAAGGCATAAATTATCATTGGAGATTTTCATACTTAATATATAGATAATTTTCTTTCTATCTCCTTCGAATATTATTTTTGAATTACTATCTTCTATAAAGCATTTATCCTTTTCAAAGTTTATTTTATAGCCTTTATCGCAAAGTTGACTTATACTTAGTAAGTTAAGTTTTAGATTCCTAACTAATAAAACATCAGAAATAGTAGGAGTTTCAGAATTCCTGACATTGTTAATGCTAACTATATATCCTTTAGAGTTATCTCCGAAGTTGACCATCCCTCCATTTTCATATACTAGATTATTAGTAATTCTGGATTTCCTATCATATACCTTGAACAACCACTATCCAATATCCATTTGTCCTTTTTGATCTCCACCATTTATCCATTTGAATTTTCAACAGCCATGTAACACATCTTTTCAGAATTTGAATTATCAATAGCCATGTAACACATTTTTTTCTGTATTGGACAACAATTTAGTACATCACTAGAATTTTCAACATAATTGAATGCAGACTCTCGTAACATTGATGCAATGAATGAATTAAGACTAGTGTTATGAATCATTTCAAGATTTGCCATTTAATATTTCCAAAATTCAGATGATGAACTTTTGAAAACCTATGCTATGATACCAATTAAGGATGCGGATCTTAAGGTATTACTAACACTAAAGAAGAGGGAGGGGGGCTGAACAGGGTTTATGAGAAATTTATAGAAATCTTAAACTAACTTGAATTACTATATGAATCACACAATGATTATCACACCAGAAATGATCACAAACACAGAAACGGAAATAACTAAATAAAAATGCAGAAAACGAAAGAACACACTGGATTTTATACTGGTTCGGATTACTCCTACGTCCAGTCCCACGCAACACTGGATTGCGCAGAGTTTTATTATTATCAATATCCAAGTACAACACCCTTGATTTCACAGCTACAAGGTTAACACCGATTCCACCACCATTGATTCCACGGTTGCAAGGTTAACACCACTCCCTTTCCTAGATTTCAGGGCTACAAGGAACACCCCTTTCCCAAACAATTACAAGAGCCCTAGAACTCTTCAATAGCATTTCAAATAGAGAGTAGTTGATAGAGATTGAGAAGAGAAGAAGAATGATATAAATTTTATTGAAATTGATGGAGTATAAGTGCAAAAGTCAAGAAATTTATGTATTTTAATAGTGGTAAGTAAAGGGGTAAAGAAGGAGAAGAAAGAACGATTAAAAATTCGAAATCAGCCCCTATTTATAGCATCCCAAAGGTTGCAATGTTTCTCAAACGTTTCAAATAGTGAAAAGACACTTTCTTTTAAAATTAAAAATACGACAGTTATATGTCGACATGTCAAAATGGGTATGTCGACATATGTATGTTGAATTTGATTCTTTTAAACCATTTTCAAGTGTTTATATATTCTGGAGATTCTTGAAATAAAAACTAGTATTTAAATGAAGTTTCTAAAGTATAAAAATATAGTGATATATAATATAAACATATTTATAAAATTATATGGTTTAAAACTATATATATATATATATATATTATAAACATATTATTATAAAATTTTATAAATTATAAATATATATTTGAAATCATAATAATTTTAAATTATTTAAAAGTAGTTTGAAATAACTTGAAATTAAAACAATAATTTTGAAAAAAAGAATTTGAATTTTGTATAACAAATTTGAAAATGAAGTGCTAATTATAATCTTACATATAAACTAGACTCAATTACCATATTTTATTGAGCTCTTGAAATATTGATATCTTGATACTCATGAGTCTTGAATCTCTTTGAATCTTGAATCTCTTGGAACTCTAAAACTGTACAGTCTTCAGTATTAAATCCTGTATACAAACCCTCCCTATATATATATATATATATATATGTATATGTATGTATGTATATTCTGGATAAAGATGTTAGTATATATTTTAGAATCAATTAATAATGATGATTGAAATAAGGTTCTTGTCATCAAAACTCTATTCTCCAACACAATAACCTGACTCAATACATATGTTATATATTAAATAATATAACAAAATTGTATCGTACCTTATCAGTAGTAAAATTAGCAGTAAGATCGTGGTAATTGCGAAGTGACATGTCCAAATTCTCATTTTCATTATCGCTGACCTCATTGCTTTTTGAATCATTGCAATCAACTTAAACATTTTCAACATCATTGTCATCGCCTTGATCAAACTCTGAGCAATACTACTCTTCATATGCTTGATTCCCCGAACAATTTCCCAAAATCTATTGAAAGTAAATAAGTCAGGAAAAAGTATGGAAACAATAAAACGGACAAGCAAAATTTGAAATATATAACACAAAATAGCCATATTATACTGTTTTACTTCATTTCAATCAATGGACTATCATTGTACAAAACCAAAAAAGGTTTTGTTCAAGCAGTCATATTTTTTATTCGGCGCTGAAGTTTGTTACCCAAAACAGCCAACCTCTGCCCTTTTTTTTGGCCCATCGACAAAACTCTTTGATTCGGCACGACGACTACGATTGAACTGAATGAAAAAATTTGAACACAATCCTCGGTAGTTGTAATTTGTTGATCGAACGATATAAAACATTCACTCTTGCTTGCAAATCAAATTATCCATTTTCTCTTTAGAAGAATTGGGGTTTAATTTCTCCATAGATTTTAATTAGGGTTTTAAACTTGTGATTAGAGAGCTAATAGGTTGTAGCAGTAATTAATTTACAACAAAAAAATATAAGGGTTATTTTGGTCGTAACATTGTTATGTTTTAAGGGGCGACAACTTTTACTAGTCCCTCCTTAATAAAAAACATTAAAAAAAATTGGATCACCCCTTAATCAAGTTTGGAGTGTATGTAACAACACTCTTTTGTAGTGCATTGACAACCTTGTTTTGCTAACTTCTTACAGCTTTCTATCGAAGTCCCACTTTATAAGCCTCCAACTCGATAGTGATAGTTTAAATGTGAGGCGGCCCACTTGTTGAATATTTCTTAGGAGAAAAAGGAAGTGAATATAGAAAGAAAATTTATATTTGAAACATCTCTTTATTGATGCGCATTTCTTACTTGATACAACAAATGAGAGAGCATACCTCTATTTATGACATAGCAAAGGTTTCTAGACTCTTCTTTTTCTAGATTTTTCTTCCATCCACTAATTTTTGGACTTTCCTTAATAAATTATTCTCTACTGCATATTTGATAACTCTAAAATTTGTTACTATTTATTTTGGCCTTTCCTAAATATAAGAACTGAATTTGTTAGATAATTAATATTTCCTTATAAAACCAAGTATATTTTCAACATCCCCCCGTAAACTTGGTTTTATTACTCGAAGTAGATTCATTTATATCTCACATGTTTTGGAAAGAAAAAAAGTGATATAAGTAGACATTTATTGATTGCAATGACTTTGTTATCCATCGTCTCCACATCATTCACTTCCTTGATTTCCACTTTGCTTTGTTCACCTACCTCATTAGCTTTGTTTGTAACATTCTCAGCCTTCAAATCTAGTGTACAATTGTTCTCTTCTACTTTGTTAGTGTCATCCTCATCTTCCAACTTATTCTTATTTTCTATTTCTGTTGCAGGTTCGTTTGGCTTTTCCAATTTACAAGAATTCTTCATATCACTTTTATTTTCCTTGTCTATAATTTCCATCATTCCTTCAGCATTTTTTCCATCATTTATATCTTTCAAGTCATTCTTCTTTTTCACTTTCATTTTTCTTTCTTCCACCTTCATTTTTCTTTCATCAACATCATTTTGCAATTCTTTCCTACTTCTTACATCCTCTGTCATGTTAGCATTTGTTGCATCGTCAGTGCCAATTCCTTCTTCAGTATCATTTTTTTCCTCTTCTGCCTCATTTTCTTTGAGGGCCAGTAGTGATGTATCATCTTCTGTACTTCTTTCTTCAACATAATTGGTCTTCTTTTCAACTTTTTTGTTTCTTGGAGCTCTACATTCAGAAGCATAGTGTCCAAATTTGTCGCAATGATAACATTTGATCTGTGACTTGTCATTTCTTGAATTTGAATTGCCTCTCCCATGACCTCTAGTTGTGCTTTCTCCTCTTTGATTATTGTTGCTATGGTTGTTTTCATTATTGGGCCTCCAACTTCGTCTATGTCCATATCCACATCATCTTCCTCGTTCTCGACCACGACCCTATATTTGTTGGCTTCGATTACTTTCTTCCATTTTTGATTCAATCCATGTCTTAAAAACATGCTCTATAGTCTCTTTCTTCTTCCTTTTCTTTTCTTCATAAGCTTGCAATGAGCTTAAAAGTTCCTCTATAGCCATTGTCTTCAAGTTTTTTTTGTTTCTTCAATTATGGCGACAATATGTTCAAACTTTGGATCTAATGATCTAAGAATATTCTCCATGATTCTGACATCATTTAATTTCTCACGATTTCCTTTTAGATTATTAGTAATAACTAAATCTCTTGAGAAGTAATCAGAAACAAGTTCACCTTCTTTCATATGTAGAGTTTCAAATTCTCCTCGTCAAGTTTGAAGATGCAATTTTTTGACTTGATCAGCTCCCTTGTAAGATATATGTAGCTTCTCCCATGCTTCTTTTGCTGACTTTGATCCTGAAACGTTCTCAAAAGTGTCTTCATCCAATGCTTGATAAATTAGACAGGGAGCCTTCTTGTCTCTCATCCTCAAGTTTCTTAGTTCATCCCTTTGGTTTTGATATAGACTATATTCGTTTTCTTGTTTGGTATAGCCTTTCTCAAATATCTTCCATGTATCATATGCTCCAAGGAGGGCCATCATCCTTAAGCTCCAATTATCGTAGTTGGTAAGCATTGGAACTGGTAGGGGAACATCGTTATTCGCCATCTTTTAGTATCTTGAACCTTCTTTTCCCTTTTGTTGAAAGGATCATATAGCTTCGATACCACTTTGTTGAATATTTTTTTAGGAGAAAGAGGGAGAGAATATAAAAAAGAAAAAATATATTTTTTAAAAACATCTCTTTATTAATGTTTATTTCTTGCTTGATACAACAAATGAGAGAGCACGCCTCTATTTATAGCATACCAAAAGTTCTAGACTTGTATTTTTCTAGATTTTTCTTTCATCCTCTAATTTATAGACTTTCTTAACAAATCATTCTCTATTACATATTTGATAACTCTAGAATTTGTTTCCATTTATTTGGGTCTTTCCAAAATATAAGAATTGAATTTGTCACATAATTAATGTTTCCTTATAAAACCAAGTTTATTTCCAACACCGCCATCATTGAGCAAGCTCCCATTGCTCAGGTATTAAGTGGTTTTTCCTCTTGTCCCGATTTGATTGTCACATTCTTATAACATCGTGAAAACCCACAAGTCCACTATACTTCTGTTGCTCCTTTTAATCCTTTGGAATTAAAAGTAGATGATATAGATGAATGAATTGATAGTATAGGCGGTCCCAGCCCATCTCATGGCCCACTGCTTATCCTTGCTTCTTTGGATCCCCTTGGGTCTCCCCATTGATACTACTGACTCGACTCCATATTCCCTATCGCTTCCACCACCTCTTTCACCTCCTGTGATATTTGGCTCTAGTGATGACCTGTATCTTAATGTTGTTCTGATCTATTTCTGCATAGTGTCACATTTTCTCCAGATATACTACTTGCTTTTATAAGATTTGAAGAAAGATTGTAATAATCTCTTTTTATTATTTCAGAATGTAAAATGTATGATATTAAAACTGATTACAATGTACAACTTCTGCTGATACTTATATATTAACATGTAACAGCGATATGGGCTAATAAACAAAAGCCCAGAATGATAAAGCCCATTAGACTATAATAGTTCGGTTTGTATAAGATGATTACACATGTTTAACACCCTGCCTCAAATCGAACTAGGGTTTCCCATAATTTTCTTCAGCACCGCTACGAGAAACCCTAAGCTCTTCTCTTAGTCTCTCGAAACTACTTCTCAATAGTGCTTTAGTCAAAATATCGGCTTTCTGATAAAAGGCTGGTATGTGATTGATCATCAGCTTCCATGCGCTTGTTCTCTCTCTAACAAAGTAAAGGTCAATCTCTATGTGCTTGGTTCTCGAATGTTATACGGGATTGACTGAAAGCGATACCGTGCTACGATGGTCACACCATAGTGCTGGCATTTCTGTGAATTGTAACCCTAATTCCTTGATTAGGGTTTCCACCCAAATTATTTCAGATATTTCTTAAGCTATGGATCTATACTCGGCTCCCGTGGTAAATCGTGAGACAGTCGACTGCTTCTTTGTACACTAAGAGATTGGATTAGGATCCATGAACATGCAATATCCAGATGTGGATCTTCGATCATCCGGGTCATTTGCCCAATCTGGGTCACTGCAAGTGTTTAAATTAATATCCTTGCTTGCTTTGATGACTAAGCCATGCTCTTGTGTGCCTCGCAAGTAACGTAGAATGCATTTGACTACTCGCCAATGTTCAGATGATTGATTTGCCAAAAATTGGCAAACTTTATTTACACTGAAGCAGATCTCTAGTCGTGTTATAGTTAGATATTGCAAAGCTCCCAAAATGCTTCAGTATTGTTTCACATTTTCTATAGTGTCACCATCATGTTTGGACATACGTAAATTGCTAGTCATAGGATTAGGGAGAGCCTTTGCCTTGTCCATGTTTGCTCTAGCTAGAATTTCATATATGTATTTCTTTTGGGAGAGAAATATTTCTGATTGTGATTTTCTCTGCACTTATATCCCCAAAAAATAGTTTACTTCTCCCATATCTTTTATTCCAAAAGTTTTATCTAATCGAGTTATCACTTTATTGATTTCACTGTTGTCATTTCCAGTCATCAAGATATCATCCACATACACTAGTATGTACACAGCACTTTGATGGGTGTTTTTGATGTATAGTGAATTATCTGACTTTGTTGCTTTGTATCCAAGATTTTTTAGTGTGTGTTTTAACTTTATGTACTAGGCTCTTGGGGCTTGCTTTAAACCATATATTGCTTTGTGGAGTTTACAAACATATTCTTCCTTGCCTTTGCATATATAACCTTTAGGTTGTTGCATGTACACTTCCTCACTTAGATCTTTATATAAAAATGCATTACACACATCCAATTGTCTTATATTCCAATTGTTGTGTAGTGCCATAGTCAAAATGATTCTGATGGTCATGGGTTTTACTACTGGAGAGAAAGTCTCATTGAAATCAATTCCATATTACTGTGTAAAACCCTTTGCAACCAACCGGGCTTGTATTTAGAGATGTTTCCACTTGCATCCTTTTTTAATTTGTAAGTCCATTTGCATCCCACCACATTCTTGTTTTCAAGAGCTGCCACCAGACTCCATGTCTTATTCTTCATCAATGCTTCATATTCCTCATCCATAGCCTTGCACCATTGTTTGTGTTTAATTGCTTGTTCATATGTGGCTGGCTCACTGGTAGGGTTGTAGTCATTCTTGGATGCATTATAGACTTTAGGCTTGAAAATACCACTTTTTGCTCTAGTTGTCATATGATGTCCTGTTTGTGGCTGTTGTGTTTGTGTCTCATGATGGCTCCCTTCTGATGTGTTACTGTCATTGCCATGATTCTGATGGTTATTGTCATTCATGTCATCTGTTTGATGTTGATCATCTTCACTCATCGGCTCACTTGAACTATATCCAGACCTGGTGCTTGATATAGTTGGAGTGGCTGGTGCAGCATGCGTCGATCCCTCTACATTTGTGTTTATTGTCCATTCTGACAGCTTTGGGATTGATCCTATTGTTGTTTTGCATTGATCCGGTCTTTGATTGTTTGCATTTCTCTTTTCTGCAAAAGGAAATATATGTTTATTAAAAACAACATATCTGGAAATAATAATCTTTCCTTTTTCGTCCATGCATATGTACCCCTTTTGATTATTTGCAAATCATAAGAAAGTACATGGACTAGATCTACAGGAAAGTTTATGTGTATTGTATGGTCTGAGCATGGATAACACATACACCTAAAAGTTTTCAGGGTGTTAAAATCAAGTTTATTACCATATAACACTTCATGAGGACTTTTGTGTTGCAAAATTTTGGTTAGCATCTTATTTATTAAGTATATAGCTATGTTAAATGCCTCATACTAATACTTCATAGGTAATGATGCCTTAGTTAGCAGTGTTAACCTTGTTTCAACAATATGTTTATGTTTTCTTTCCACAATGTCATTTTGTTCAGAAGTATAAGGGCAAGCGGTTCTATGAATAATGCCTTTATTAATTAAAAAACATGTTAAAGGGAAAAACTCACTGCCCCCATCTGTTTGTATAATTTTTATGTTACAGTTTAGTTGCATTTCAATGAAGTTAATAAACTATATCATAACATTATTAGTATCTGATTTGGCCTTGAGAAAGAAAATCCAGGTATATCTTGTATATGCATCAACAATGGATAGATAATACCTATGACCTTGTCTTGAGCATAATGGTGCAGGACCCCACAGGTCTGCTGTCACTAATTCAAGTGGCTTAGTATATACTGTTTCAGACCTGCTGAAAGGTAGTTTGTGGCTTTTTCCAACATGACAATGTGTACAAGTGCTAGAGACAGGTAAATGATTATAAGGAATGTCATTATCTTTCAATATTTTCAAAACAATGTCATAACTAGAGTGTCGTAGTTTACAATGCCAAAAGTCTAAATCATTTTTGATTTGTTTACATTCATTATTGCAATGCTCAGCCTCATTATGAGCATTATTAAAAAGGTATACTAGCATTACAACACCAAGTGTTATTTTTATTTCTCAATCTTGATTGCATGTTGCTGAATTTGTACAAACCATAGTCCGAATTACCCTGTAATAATATATCTTTATTCAGCATATCTCTAATTAAACGGTAATTAGGGTGAAACCCAAAATACACCTTATTATTATTAGTAAATTGGGACACACTAATAAGATTCTTTTTGACATTTGGAACTCTGATAAATTTTTAGGGAAGAGTTTTCACTTACCTTTAACAACACCTGCCCTAATATGAGATATTTTCATGGTTTCACCATTGCATGTTTGAATAACTTGCGTACCTGAGTAATTCTTGTTACTAAGATTGAGATTTTGCAGATTGTTGGCAACGTGATTGGTTGCTCCTGAATCTGGGAACCAATTTTCGATGTTTGTATCTTCAGCCTTGCTGGAGTCATCACCGTTGATTGTAGAACTTTCTGCATTTGATTTGTTCTTCTGATTAGCTTGAGCCATGTTGACATTTAGTCCTCTTGAACCTGATTGACTTTGTTGAGCATTATTGACATTTGTGTTGAATCTGAAGTAACATCTACTTGTCGCATGCCTAGGTTTATCACAAATTTGACACTAGACACGATTTGTGTTGTTGAACCTACCTTTTCCTCTACCTCTCTGATTTGGGTTTCCTCTTTGTCCCTGAGTGTTGCCCCTGCCAAAACTAGGTATGTTTCTTGCCTGGTATTGTTCACATTTCTTGAATTTGAAGCAAGATTTACGCTATATTCAATTTGGGTTGCCTTTCTTTGCTCCACTCTATCATTGCGTGCCAATAATCAGAGTAAACAGTTTGAATATCTGGTAGAACAGGTTTACTAGCTATAAAGGTAACGACTGATTCATATTCTTCATCCAATCCATTTGTTAGCATAAGAACTTGTTCACTGTCTGAAATATGATGTCCTACTGCCTTCAATTTATCACATAAAATCTTAACCTTTGCAATGTATTCTTTCATGGACATTTCTCCCTTTTTTGCATTATGAAACTCTCTTCTATAGTGCATAATACAAGTTGATGATTGAGAATTAACAATTTGTTGTATGGTAGTCCAAATTTGATGAGACGAGTTACATTATATAACTTGTGACAACAAATTTGTGCTAATGGATGAAAGTAACCATGAAGACAAAAGATTATCTTGTTTTTGGTGATGCACATATGTTGGATTGCTAATCATGTTTCCATCTTTGTCCAAGATCATGGCAGGTGGCATGAGTCTTGTTCCTTTGACATAATCTTGAAGGTCGTATCCCTTCAAGGCTGTTTCAATTTGGAATTTCCATAAGAGGAAATTTTCTTCAACAAGAGGAGTGGTTATCACTTGAGTCTTTGGTTTAACAAGGGTTTGAGTGGTATTGGTGGGTTCAACAGTGTCTGTTCTGGAAGTGGCAGAGGAGTTTTCATCGCTGGGCCCTGCTATGGCAAGATGATAACAAGTGACGGATTGAAAAGAAAACTGTGTATGGCGAGGCCACCTGCTAGAGAGGGTGACAGCCTATGCAGAAAAACTGAAAATAAGGTTGTAGAGGCGGTTCTTACGTCTTTTAAGATGCAAGAATTGGTACTCTCGCACCAAGAAAGTGTCAGATGACGAGATCACCAATCTCAGATGACCAGAAAAGTTGTTCTCTGCGAATGTATTCCGGCCTGGCATGCACAACTTCGATAAGAATAGCTGTTGTGCGATCAGAGAGGTAGTCCTCCAATGATTAAAACACAACCGAGAAGACCAGAAAACACTCCTCTCTCTTCGATCTGCAGGAAGGTATTCTAATGATTGCCGTTGAGCAATGGATGCTCTGATACCATATAAGATTTGAAGAAAGATTGTAATAATCTCTTTTTATTATTTCAGAATGTAAAATGTATGATATTAAAACTGATTACAATGTACAACGTCTGCTGATACTTATATAGTAACATGTAACAGCGATATGAGCTAATAAACAAAAGCCCAGAATGATAAAAGCCTGTTAGGCTATAGTAGTTCGGTTTGTATAAGATAATTACACATGTTTAACAGCTTTGTTTGCAGCACTGTTACGTACGTTTCTGTAAATGTATTTTATGTTTTGCGTTCTCTTGTGCATTTATAAGGTGTTTCTGATACGGCTCATTAGGTAGAACTCACCCTCAAAAGCTAGCTTGTAAGGTGAGGGTGCCTAATGACCTATATCCTATACACTATTTCCCATATTGGTGGTATGAGACATATCATTTCAACGCTCTTCGAAAGTCCGACGTCCGCGTCGGCCTACTCTATTGACACTGACCCGACGGTAGCCCTTTTCTCTTTGGACGGCTTCACTCACCTATTAGTATTTTAATCCAGCCTATAGGTCGCCCCTTCTCACGGCACGAACTTCCGTCAAGCGGTTCTCGGTGAAAGCACCAAATGATACGGCTCATTAGGTAGAACTCACCCCCACAAGCTAGCTTGTAAGGGGAGGATGCCTAATGGCCTATGTCCTATACAATATTTCTCATATTGGTGGTATGAGACATATCAATTTCTCTAGTATCGTGTGAGTTCATGCTCATTAAGTGGTGAACCCAAGTTGGTCAAATTTCCACCCAATACATGATCTAATCCCGTTCTGAAATCTATGGTTATGTAGTACATGGGATGGGATGATGGGTGGAGTATAAAATGCATAGGGAGAACAAAAAAGATATGGTGATAAGAAGCACACAATACCGTATAATTAGCATGCCTCTGCTTCTTTTATTTAAAAGAGACGTTGCTTTTTTCAGGCCCATACCTGTTTTATCAGGGCTGTAAAAGGGAGGATAAACACCCAGTTTTAATTGAAATTCACATATAAGATATCCATCTTCAGCAGAAATTTTACTACTTCATTCAAGAGACGTCAAGCAGATATCACGCTTGATTAAAAAGTACCCAATGTACATTTTAGAACTGAAAACATTTCCAACAACTTAGATACATAGAACGCGACACATTCAAAGCTAGCTAGCTTAGGCTATACTTCGGAAAAGAATTCATGTCATCTCTACCAGTTTTGATACGGCATTCCCTTATTACTCACTGGATCCTGCAGTTCTTCATTGCTTCAATTACAGCTTGTTTCACGACTTCTTCATCCACATTTTCACTTTGATTCTGCAAATTTTAAAACCAAGATATGTCTTTGTTTGAATACAAATATTCAATTAATACACGCACAGACAATCTTTGTTTGTTGGTTGTTCATGTACAATGCAAGAAACATTCATGTGAACCTATATCATTCATGTGAATACATGAGAAAATCTATAAAGGGAAAAAAGAAAAAAGATAATTAATAATGTATTGCCCAAATGATTGCATGCATTTGTTCACATGTGTTGTATATGAATTCAGGCCGGGAAGCAGTGTACTTATTGTAAGAAACATAATTTGTGCTAACTAAATATAATGTAATAATAAAAGAAGTAAAAACAACAATATTATTATTATCTGAACTTGATATATGATACATATGTTCCCATGATCAGTTATGGCCTCTATATGTAGATGAGTTATAAGACAGGAACGTTATACCACATAACATGTGAACATATTTTGTCACAGATATATCACAAGATCATGTACATATAAAAGCAAGTACTCAGACATGAACAGAAACCCATGCCCTACATTCCACCCTTCAATTACTGAACATATTTGTCTAATCATTTTCTTGAAATCAGACAGTCCTGCGACTCTCGGGATTTCACTTCACGAATGGACACTCTTTGGATAATTTTCTTTATAAGTTTCCCTAGTTCTCTTGAATAAATATGTGTATATGGTTGTTTTAATGGGAATGCGAGTTCTAAAAGGATAAAAATTGTAGAATGTGTTAGATGTTTTAAATATATGCAATAAAAGATTTCTTGTTTCATTGTCTTTTTAGTAGTTCGTGCATGTTTGAAAATTTTACTATAGGAGGCATAAAAAGTAAGGTTTGATCCTATAATAGAACTTACTTCTCCGCTGACAGCTTCAAAGCGAAAGATATCGGTGCATGAAGCCCTAGCATCGATTACATTTAGTCCTAAATCTTCAAACACTGCCAGAATATTGATGAGCAATCCAGGATAGCTCTTTTCTGAAAATACATTTATCATGAATCCTTTTTCTAGGGTTTCAACTGTTACCTGCAGCAGCCAAATATTTATTTAATTAATTTGCTGTTAGCGTTTACTTTGATTCTCCATTCCAATGTAAAACCGATAAGGTTTCATACCATGGGCATGGAAGCATTATCTTCGGCAATTTCTTCATTCAATTTATCAACCTTTTGCTTCAGTTCTTCTATATATTTTGTTGCATCCACTATTATGGAGGGTGTATCAATCTGTAAATATATACAGAAGAAGCTAGTTATATACATAAATAAAGGAATACAATATGTTTACTTGATAAAAACTTAAGTGATATAAATATGTAGTTTGTAGTTCATAAATTTTGAAATTGGTTAGCAAGTAGCTTTATGTCATTCCAGGGTCTACCTGAAAATATATTTACAACTTTTCTTAACCTGTTCTACTGATTAACTTTGATAATGACTTTCATATGTATATAGACACACACACAATGCGTTCCTACCATAATCTAAAAAAAAAAAATACAGGTGAATGCCCAAAAATCTTTATAATTAACAGAAGAGTGAAAGCTAGTAGAACTAACAATAAGATGCTAAGCAAAACCATGTAATATGGTCAAACAAACCATTATACAAGCAACATATAAACGGCAAAGAAGGAAGAAACAATATATCATATATGTATAGACCCGGATTTAGTACCGTTGTTTAAGAAGTACAAAATAAATATGACTACTAGCAAGTAAAATTACAGCATGAGAATGAGTAACCGAGCGAAGTAGCTGTAGCTTTTCGTGCAGAACAGCTCTCTTGTGTTCTCTGGACATCATTATAGTCCCTACTAAACTTTCACTTTTTCTCTCCAATACAGCGACTAGTACTGAAATTTGAAGACTACTTAAAGGGAGGTTGTAGCGCTCAACAACCAAATTTATAAAGTTAATTAAGAAAAAAGATACAAGAGAAGCTGAATTTATTAAGAGGAAGTAGAAACAATAGCAAGCCTGATCATATCTCTATGATCTTCTGATTACTACCCACATGAGTTGCCTCAGTTTCCTCAAAATTATAATATATTTATAGAGCGACGATAACAATAAGAAATATTCTGTTGATGGTTTGTGTTGCCTCAAATACCATTAAAACTTGCACTGCAATTATTTTTTTGTAAGTATATTAGCTCCTTCCTAATTATTGCGTAAGGAATATTATATATACTTGCAGTGAGGGAGAAAAATGATAATAAAGCAAAAATACAAAAAATAGTCACAAGTGCAATTGTAGCTTGGCAATGATCGACCGATATTTGTTTTATCACCATGTGGTTGCAATACAAGCCCGTTTAGTTCACCTTCTCTATTATATTTCCTATTACAGCAATGTAAATGGTAACTTGAAATATTTTTGCTAACCTAAAATACTTTGTGTGTGTTTGTGTACATAAACTGTATAGACTCACTTATGAACATCTAGTTTCGCTCTATTTTTTATCCCAGATAGATTTTGGGTTTGTGTGTGGATGTGGGGGTTTGTGTGTGTTATATTATATCTTTAGTGTATTCTTCCATGGTTTATTTAGACACAATCAAACTAAAAAAATCTTTTGATTCAAACTTAAATCTCATATAAAGCTTTTGTACACCATACAACCATTGTTATTGAATATACACATTGCATCTATTTGTAATCAGTTGGAACTATTAAATAAGCATGATTAGTTATCATAGAATTAGGCATAATTAACATCAAACATCCTATACATCACGCTGTCCACGTCACCGTTATCCAACTTGCTACCTAAATTCTTTGGCATAAAACAAGAGTTAGTTATGCATATTTCTTATCTGCTAAATACAAATATGATAAGCACTATAACAACAAATAACTACTGCAAGGAAAACAAGCGATAAGGATTCGAAATGGAAGACATAATGTTCAAAAGCCATTACCGAGGAGCTGTTTTCTTAACTACATCAGTTAGTAACCCGGTTTAAACGTGTATATACATAAACACATGGAAGGAATCGTCTTACCACAAATTGCTGATTCCTGCATATTTGTAGAAGTTAAACATGTTTGCTAAATGTTTAGCGAATCAACAGAATATTTCCTGATGGAGATAAAAGTACATGCAGATATGAAGAAAAATAGGTTTTCCTTTTGTTAAGATTCGTCCGAGATGGGAATACACTATATGAGTACTTATTTATACCAGTTAAATTAACATTTTCACAAAGTGACTAGTTGGGATTTCAAAAAACAGCTAAGGAAACAGCCAGTGTATCTATAAAAGCAGTGTATTGGACTTATTAACCGAAAGCTACCAAGGTATAAACCTAAACCTCTCAGAGGTATGAACTGTATAGCTGTTGAAGAAAGATACAAATAGTGGAGCTATCACATGTAAAAACTCAAGGGAGTAGAATGTAAAAGCATTGAGATATGGTATGTATATATATACACGGTACAACTATCACATATATAAAACTCAACTATTACATATGTATTAGACTATGGAGCTATCACATGTTTCTTGAAGCTGTCGCACGTATTAACTTATGGCTGCCGCATCTAATGGATAAGCAACTATATCTTAGTTTTCCTAATTGGCTCAAACCTCATATTACATCTTGTCTATCCATGTGTGCCACACACATCTCAGCCAGGTCCGGCCCTAGGAATATGCCAACTAGGCGGCCGCCTAGGACCACAGACTTGCACTACAAGAAACGGTTCAGATAGCGACGGCAAAAAACCGTCGATGGCCATCGCTAGTCGTCGCCAACCGTCGCTAAAAGCCGTCACAAATTATGTGGACACTAGGCAAATAGCGTTAAGCATGGCGACGGCAGTGGACATCAATTTAGTGACGGCTAGCGACGACAAATTTGCCACATGAACAAACGGTTATATTTCCTACAACCGTTAAAAGCCGTCGCCTTAAAGCTGCCGCTAGCCGTCGCTAGTCATCGTAACACTTTGCAAAAGAGCCGTCGCCAACCGTCGCTGATTGTGGAAAAACTGGGTAAAAAACCCTCGCAAGCCGTCGTTAGCCGTCGCCATACGTGACCAGAAATCCGTCATTAGCCGTCGCTAATCTGTAACATTTTTTTTAATATTTCAGCAGCTAACAAACCATCAAACCACACCAACTCAAACCCAACATATCTGCAACTCATATACAACCAGTTTCACATTCCATCACCTCAAATTCACATTCAATCACATCATAAATGCTGTAAATCAACTCATACACCACTAAATAGCTAATAAACGATAAATGTAAATGAGAAACAATCCAAAAACCATCAACACGTTCACATCAAACAAACCAAGTCCAAAATACCATCATCGTCTCTACAAAACACCACAACCATGTCAAGTACATCACCAACAAGTAGTTTGTATTTACAAACTAAGTCCAAAATAAAAAAAAAAGGACAAGTACCTACCTACTCATCCTCGTCGTCCTCATCCTCTTTGTCCTCCTCGTCCGCCTCCACGGTAGCAGGCTCACTCGACGGCATGACCTCATGCTCTTGAAGATATGCAGCAATCCGCGCATCCAGCACGGTCTCGAGCTTGTTCCTTTGAAAATTCTCTAAAGCTGCAACCTGCTATCGAAGCATGATGATCTCCTCCTCGTCCTGACGCCTCGTGTACCTGAGTCTCCGCTATCTGTAATTATCATATTATAAGAGTGTATGAGATAAATTAATACTCCAATGGTATTGCAATGTACATTATACTAAAATATTTAGAAACCATTGTCAAAAGTTTTTTTGGATACTATACATGGTTTATACAATTATTGTAATAGAGTTGTCGATATAAAATCCACACCAATTAATGAAACCAATTTGTAGTAATTATTCATGCCAGTAATTAATATGTGATAAATTAATATTTCAATGGTATTAATATGACATAAATTTAAAGTAATTATTCATGCCAGTAAGAGATAAATTAATATGTGATATTTGTTTACGTGGATTGAGTACCTAAGTGATATTAATTAATAGCACTTGGATATGTTTAAATCCTTTAATAAAACGCTTTACCTCTAGGTTTTCAAAGCTGTAGCGTCTACGCCTGGTAGGCGGGTCGATGATTCTGTTCCAAATACGATTACACTCCTCCACATCCGGCTCTTGACCCAACTGCGTCGCTCGAGCATCTAAGGCCGCCCTGTATTTGTCCTACGATAGCGGACAATTATGGAATATATTAAATATTCAATTTCAAAATAACAATGTGAAATACAAATTATTACAAATGCTAACCATCATTTCACAGGACTTAGGGTTCGTCCAGGTATATGAGGTGTTACCCTCCTCATCTGTCCGCTCGACGATATGAGTCTGTGTAAACATATCAGCAAGTATAGGCTCTCGTTGGAGAGTCGACATCTGAAATAATACAATATATATTTGAAATTTATCAATACGATTTAAAAAGTTTAGAACTATTTGTAAATATGATTTATCATTCGTACCAATTCGCGACGATGCTGGGACAAGGACTTAGACCCAACCCGATGCAAAGTAGGATTTTTGAGCCTGTTTGCTCAGTTTCGCTCTGAAAGCTCCTGTATATTTAATTATATGATTAATTGATGGATATACAAAATAAAATTTTAAAATAAGCTTAATTAATTTACCCTCGCAGCTTCCGTAGTCCACAATTTCTAGAAATCGGCGTAGACCTTCTCGCTCATCAACTGAGGTCTCTTTCTCGTTGCTTTTGCCTTGTAAACATTGCCTGAATAATTTTTCCTCATTTTCTAGTTCCATGCGGTGAGGAAAACATCCATATCTTCTTCCCAGACCCGTATAACACACTATAAATTAACAAACAAATTGTATTACATATTTATATAATTTTGCAAATGAGAAATATATTTATACTTACAAGAACCTCTGCGAGGATGACATTCCTAATCTGCATCGGAATATTGTCCCAGTGAGGCCACGCATCTGTCCACCTAGCGACATATGCATTTCTAGACACACGTAAAACAACATCTCCTGGAATAATATCAAACTCCCTGCAGAAAGTACGATATTAGCATTTAATAACTTTTGAATATTAAGCATATACGAAATTAAAAACTTATCTGTAGAGTCCCAAAATTCCGGTCCAATTTGAGCTGACCAAATAACACAAGTCCAACCCCAATTGTACTGGAAAACAGAAAACTAATGGAAAGAAAATAGAGGGTGGGGATAGATAAGATAGAAACTTAGAAA
Organism: Allium sativum; assembly: GCA_030737875.1. Classification (NCBI taxonomy): domain Eukaryota; kingdom Viridiplantae; phylum Streptophyta; class Magnoliopsida; order Asparagales; family Amaryllidaceae; genus Allium; species Allium sativum. Next base: position 845,461,507 of record CM060909.1, on the reverse strand, counting down.
AGAAGAAGAAGAAGATACAACATCAGAGTAACACGAATCTCACAGCGGAACGAACAACATATAATAGATAACATATCCTTGAAATAAAATCAGTATATGTATACAATAACATTATCAGAGTACAACACTACACTTACAACAAAGCAGAAATAACTATAGCTATATAATCCTGAAGCCTCCAACTTCAAGCTCTTCCAGTATATCTGTAAATCCTGACTACTTGACTGCTCGTACAAAATTGGGAACCCAAGAGTTTAGGGAAAACAACACAAAATAAACTCTGGGTCAGTCATGGGACTGGTATGAGTAAAATAGTTTAAAAAAGTTTGAGCCATTAAACGATATCTCATAAGACCACGCCGTATAACGGAACGGGTTTTCCCTTATGAAAATCCAAAATAATCTTTATATCAAAACTCATTGATATTATAATAGTGTCTATCCACCACAATATAATAATCATCTAGCAGAAACGCTTTCATCTCACGTTCTACATATATAGTATACAATCAAAACCGCAAGCACATATTGGGTAATGGATTTCCAACTATGACAAGCTATGGAACCACCTTTCGCAAGTGTACCTCTAGAGAGGAATACACTGGGTTCAACAAGAACATCTTGCAACCCAGCCACACATGACCGACCACTCATTTCGCTAAGTGTATCGAATGTATATCACCAACGGTTGGGATCAGCAACCGTTTCCCGAATGGGACAACATCAACAATAGATTTTTAGAAGTAAATGAAACTCTAGATCAGGTGATTATACACCCTAATAGGTGCGACCTACATAGCCATGCTGCCTACCCGATTTCTATCATTTCCCGGTTGTAAGGCTAGAGGCCACGCTTATCTCTGACAGATCACACGTTTATTCACTTTGAATGTCACATCATCATACCCGCCAAATCACAAATTGATTTCCCCAAAAATACCACGGGTATACAGCTAAGAGAAACGAATTCCTCCGCCACCAAACGTAAATGCGTTTGAAGATATCAACTTACGCAATATATTAAATATACTCTGTCAGACATTCTTCCATACAGGTCGTCCTGGGACTGGACAAACCGAAGGCACTATTCAGTACATCCATCTTAGGCAATCTTTACCTAAGATTTATATAACAGCCCTTGCACTTTACTCCATCTTCAATTATCTTTGGCATATATGATTCGCAACGCTTATGCCAATACAGAGTGGTTCTTCGGATAATAATCCAACCGGTCTCTCCATATTAACAACGTTAAAATGGTCAAAACTTTGATAGTCTGTGATTTAACTATCAAAGAAAAACACGTGTGCAAACAATGATATTATTTCCAGATGGAAATTACATCGATCAATCATCATTTAACATTTATCCTTTTTAAATTAATTCACTTATCTCCTGTTTCCATATATTCAACATTTCTTAGTTTCTATTATCAGAAAACATTTCTGATTCTTGTTTTGAAAACATTTCCAAAACTCCTTCGCTGGATTTAAACTGATGTTTAAATCAAACATCGCTATGCCAACTCCAACCTTTTACTAAATTTACTTAACCATCATTCACTATCAAACCTTAACATTCCTTAGTTAAGAAGGAAGTCAATCAAGTTGGGGTATAATTACCTCTCAGACCTTAGCTGAACAACGTTTTAACTTCGAAATAGTCAAAGTTTATCTTTTAAACCTTTAACAATCTTCCTTATGTAACTCTCTTTCGAATAATCTCTATTCGATAACTCCTCCCTTCAAATAACTATATTCAATAATCTCTCTTACGAATAACTAGATTCGAAAACCTTTCTTCGAATAAACTATATTCGATTAATTCTATTCAATTAACTCTTATCAATTAACTCTATTGGACTAACTCTTTTCACTTAACTCCTTTCGAATAAACTATATTTGATAACTCCTTTAATTCTATTCGAATAAACTATATTCGATTAACTCCTTTAATTCTATTCGAATAAACTATATTTGATTAACTCCTTTAATTCTATTCGAATAAACTATATTCGATTAACTCCTTTAATTCTATTCGAATAAACTATATTCGATTAACTCCTTTAACTTTATTCGAATAAACTATATTCGATTAACTCCTTTAACTCTATTCGAATAAACTATATTCGATTTACTCCTTTCTCTATTCGAATAAACTATATTCGATTAACTCCTTTAATTCTATTCAAATAAACTATATTCGATTAACTCCTTTAATTCTATTCGAATAAACTATATTCGATTAACTCCTTTAACTCTATTCGAATAAACTATATTCGATTTACTCCTTTCTCTATTCGAATAAACTATATTCGATTAACTCCTTTAATTCTATTCGAATAAACTATATTCGATTAACTCCTTTAATTCTATTCGAATAAACTATATTCGGTTAACTCCCTTAAGTCTATTCGAATAAACTATATTCGATTTACTCCTTTCTCTATTCGAATAAACTATATTCGATTAACTCCTTTAATTCTATTCGAATAAACTATATTCGATTAACTCCTTTAATTCTATTCGAATAAACTATACTCGATTAACTCCTTCAACTCTATTCGAATAAACTATATTCGATTTACTCCTTTCTCTATTCGAATAAACTATATTTGATTAACTCCTTTAATTCTATTCGAATAAACTATATTCAATTAACTCACTTCGAATAACCAATATTCGATTAACTCACTTCGAATAACCAATATTCGATTAACTCACTTCGAATAACCAATATTCGATTAACTCACTTCGAATAACTAATACGATTAACTCACTTTGAATAACCAATATTCGATTAACTCACTTCGAATAACTTATATTCGATCTCTTTCTTTCGAATACCCTATATTCGATAATCTCCTTTCTTTCGAATACACTATATTCGATAACCTCCTTTCAAATAAGTAAATTCGATTAACTCTTTTCGATTAAACTAACATCGATAACTCCTTTCGATTAACTAATAATCGATTAACTCGACTCGACTAACTCGATTCGACTAACTCGACTCATTTAACTCAACTTGATTAACTCTAATTGGTTAACTCTAACTCTAATCGATTAACTCTAACTGATTAACTCTAACTGGTTAATTCTAACTCTAATCGATTAACTCTAACTGATTAACTCTAATTGATTAACTCTAACTGGTTAACTCTAACTCTAATTGATTAACTCTAATTGAATAACTAATATTCGATTAACTCTTTTCAATTAACTCATTTCGATTTACACTTTTTAATTAACTCCTTTGATTAACTCTACGTCCATATTCAGTTTCAAATATCGATGTTGAAATCGTCTCTTACTCCTCTATATAAGTCCTGACTTATATATTCTATTTATCCAATGATAAATATTTTATTAAATTTATAAAATATTATTTATAAATTAATCTTCTCAATCTATTGGTTATAACAGATTCTATTTAAAATCTTTGCTTTAATTCCATATCATGTTATACCTGTGTGCGAAGCATGGGTCTAAACTTTCCTGATGTAAAATTCTATTCATTTGCCAAATATTTCCTTATATGACATTCTTTTCATTTCCCAATAGATCCTTTTTTAACTCTATTTATTTTCTACATAAATATCTCCTTTTTTAACTCTATTTATTTAACAAATAAATATTCTTTTCCAATCCTATTTATTTAACAAATAAATATTTTCTTTCCAACTCTATTTGTGAATGTTTTACAAATATTCCATTTCCAAATCTATTTGTAAATGGTTTACAAATATATCCTTTTCATTTCTATTTGTAAATGGTTTACAAATATCTCCTTTATATTTGTTTTACAAATAATTTCTTTTATAAAATCCCTTGATTTTATAAATATTCCTTTATATAAAATCCTTTGATTTTATAAATATTCTGTTTGAATATACAGTTTGAAATCTTCCTTCTATATAAAATCTTTCGATTTTATATAATATTTTATTTCAATATAGTTATTTAAATTTTCCTTTTTCATCCCAGGGTTTTCTTACGGTATTTAAAACCGAACAACCATGATCGATATCATTCAAACACACATAATCAACAACAGATTATATATCATATCATATATTTCAATATATGAAAAACAGTAAAATAAATGTTGAGGAATCCAGTTGGATTCCTCCAACCTATTTCCCTGCATCACTAATGTTAAACAACACGAATATAAAATTATTCTGATAAACAGAATCAATATTCGATTAATGATTTATATATATATATCGTTATCTATACTTTCAACCAATACACAAGCAATTCAACCAAACAGTTAACACACAGCAATCAATAGATGATTAATAGTTCTAAAAATACGTTATAAAAATATAACTGTTAAGAGTTGGTGAGTTTTACTCACTTTGGCAGTTCATCGTTAAAGAACAATAAACTATTTATTTGATTTGAATCATACAATTTATTTTACCATAAATTCATATGAGCCCCAATCCACTTCCAGTCAGCTTCATTGTGAAGCTCTCATCCATACGGTATTGTCAGATCTTGTTTCGCTCAATTCTGATATCGTATGGAAGAGTTATGATGTTTATAAGTTAATATATTTCGAAATTAAATAAACACTTAAGTTTTATTTTCCATTGGGCCTTACAATTTCAAAGCCAGTCCATCCTCAATTTCCAAAGCCCAAGACCGAAATGTCTTCTTCCCCAAATCGGATACAGAGGACCGCAAGTTTTCAAAAGCCATTTCTGATCTTCGATCGATCCCCTAGCCCTCCTTTCTCCATCGATTTCAGTTTGGAGATCACCAAACTCTGTCTCTCAATCTCCTCTTTGTCCTCATCCCTACCGCATAGCCTGCGATGCCTCCCCCTAAATCGCGTCGACAACCTCCCTCGCTGCTCTGAAAAAGCCCAGCGACATCTTTTTCCACCTAACACCACCAAACTCTTGCCACAGGCGTGATTTTCGATGCTAAACCCGAATTCGATATCCATTTCGTGAATCAACAACTCAATCGAACTAAAAACCCAACCCTAACTTACTGTGTCCATTTTCAGCGACAAGAGGAAGACGTCGAACCCCTCAATACACATATAAGAATGAAGCTAAACACCCGAGGATCTCTAATATACATGATTCATGATTTATAGAGTTTTATTTTTATTTCTGAATTTTACAAGGATCGAAAATTTTGTTTTCTGTAAAAATGAACCCGACGGCTTCAAAGAGGTTTTATAATGGGAATCAAACTTTTTGTGTGGCCAGAACGATGAGTGGGTGGCCTTGTTTAGTCCACTAAAGTGGGATATTTTATTTAATCTCATTTTATATTTGTTTCTGACTTCTAAAAATTCGTGTGGTCACACATGATACCCAAAAATCACGAAACTGGGCATGCAGCTACAGTTCGACATTACGGCCCCAACGAAACTGGTTTCGTCAAATTCCGACTCTGTATGCTCACACAGTGTATTTTTAACTGTCAAAATATCGACTGTTTTTCACATTAAAAATCCGTACGACCACATACTGACTTCAAAATTCACGAATATTGAAATCTAGCAATAATTTATCATTGCAGATCCAACAAAATTAGTTTCGTTGAAATCTGAGGTCGTTTGCAAAACTGGCTATTTTTAAAGCTTTAAATAACGCTTTTAAATATATAAATATATTTAAAAACAATTAAATTAAATATTTATAAATAAATATTATCGTATATATTCACAATAGAATATCATACAACTCTAGAATATTCCTATATGAATTTCCAGCTCAATATTTCAAATCCCGATTAAATCGATATTCGATTTATAATGAAATTCCTTTTTAAAATATGAATAATTCCTTTATAAATTATAAAGGAATTCCATAGCGACTTTTCTAAAATTTGATTTGGACATAAATCAAAATCTACACAACGAAATCCCGATTTTTCTCTTCCATTAGAAAAATATACTTCACCAGCTCCCATCGTTTCTTGTTTCGCATAAATACGATTTAAAACGGACCCTGTATATTCAGTTGAAGTTCGAATCACCAAATAGTGAACTGCCGCGCCATTTGGAGCTCGATTTTAATTATAATATAATTATACGTTCAAACTGTCGTTTAAATAATATATTCGTCATTCTAATTCAATTCTAAGCTGAATTAAATACTTTGAATTTTCCAGTTCACATTATATTGTCAATTCACTATTTCTGATAATTTCAGAAATTAAATATATTATTCTATTATTTATATTAATTAAATATTCCATATAATTTAATTACACATCCTTATATTCTCTAATTCACTATATAATAATTTAATTATTATATAGCTGAAAATACGGGTCGTTACATTCTTCCCCACTTAAAATAATTTCGTCCTCGAAATTGCTAAGGTAGAAAACAAACCTTATCAACTGGGTAGAACTTATTTGTTCACTTCTTAACTTCAGTTTCAACCGAACCAATTTAATTTCAATTAAATATTAATTAATTCTTATCAATGAAAATTTTCAAAAATCCTGAAAATTTTCTAATACCCGAAATTTTGAAAAATTTCGCCAGCACCTCCTTTGTACAGCCCTATCGGTAAAACTACAACTAGCCTCTCTGGGCCATCTCCAACCCAAAAGAAAATCAAACAGCCAAGCGGCTTGCTAATTCGGCCCATAAATTCTCATGCCTATATTAAATATAAACTTGTACCTTTTTGTCGGGCATATCAAATCTATTACTTCCATATGTTATCAACTTAGCATATACCAATGCTATCCCAATCAAATTCTGATCAATTTATCCTCAACACGGCTATTCGCTTATATCCAAACAAATCCGATTTCAACTCAAGTTCAATTCTTGATTCCAAACTCTTAACTCGATTGTCCAATCACATTTCAAATTCAATTTTCACAAATCCAATCCTATTCGATTTCAATTCAATTTCAGTTACCACTTAACTGGCTTTACTTTAATCCCAATTTGCTTTTACAAGTATTATTTAACTTTTTTATTTATTTTAACCAATCTCTGTCTAGGAATTTTCAAATAGCGTACCTTTTCAAAAGTTAAATATTCCTTTCCACGATTCAAAACAATCTTGTTTCCTCAAAACAATTCAAAAACAAAATCTTTGGTAGTAATCCATCACTTAGAACTCGAAAATGAACACAGATTATGCAGAAGTCATTATCAGAATTATTTTCAAGTTATCGAAGTGATTTCAATACTATATCACTTTCAAAATCATTCTTAAACACTTTTATTTTGAAATCAATTCAAAATATCATTCACAAATGCTTGGAATACAATTTTAAAATCTCCCAAGATCTTACAATTTACATATATTTAATCCAAATCTGTTAACAAACCCTTATTCAAATTTCCAGGGTTCCAATTTCAATTCTGATTTTAATTTCAGATTTAATTCATCTCGTAACACTTATACGAATTCTGATTGGTTATTTACATAACCGTTTCAATTATAATTTTATTCGATTATAATGACAACCAATATATCCAATATATTATAATCATTTCATTATCAATTTTTGGTATCAAAATATAATTTGGGTAAAATTATTTCATTTACCCTCTTTTCAAAACATACCATGTCGGTTCATCATATTCAAGTGTTTAGTAACTCCTATCGATACAATGGATCAAACTAATCGACCAGAAATTCATAAGCGACTCAATCAATAAATCTCCACAATATAAAACCATTTTATATTGAATAACAAATACGCTCTCGTATATATACACTCAAACTCAATCTAGGGTATTACTAACCCTATCTTTACCGAGTCACGCCACAGAGCCAAGGTAATACTTAACCTTAAGCTCCGATACCAACTGTAGTGTCCCGAAATTCTAGTCCAATTTGAGCTAACCAAATAACACAAGTCCAACCCCAATTGCACTGGAAAACAGAAAATTAATGGAAAGAAAATAGAGGGTAGGGATAGATAAGATAGAAACTTAGAATAGAAGAAGAAGAAGATACAACATCATAGTAACACTAATCTAACAGCGGAACGAACAACATATAATAGATAACATATCCTTGAAATAAAATCAGTATATGTATACAATAACATTATCAGAGTACAACACTTACACTTACAACACAGTGGAAATAACTATAGCTATATAATCCTGAAGCCTCCTGCTCCAAGCTCTTCCAGTACATCTGTAAATCCTGACTACTTGACTGCCCGTACAAAATTGGGCACCCAAGAGTTTAGGGAAAACAACACAAAATAAACTCCGGGTCAATCATGGGACTGGTATGAGTAAAACAGTTTAAAACAGTTTGAGCCATTAAACGATATCTCATAAGACCACGCCGTATAACGGAGCGGGTTTTCCCTTACGAGAATCCAAAATAATCTTTATATCAAAACTCATTAAAATTATAATAGTGTCTATCAACCACAATATAATAATCATCTAGCAGAAATGCTTTCATCTCACGTTCTACATATATAGTATACAATCAAAACCGCAAGCACGTATTGGGTAATGGATTTCCAACTATGACAAGGTATGGAACCACCTTTCGCTAATGTAACTCTAGAGAGGAATACACTGGGTTCAACAAGAACATCTTGCAACCCGACCACACATGACCGACCACTCATTTCGCTGAGTGTATCGAATGTATATCACCAACGGTTGGGATCAGCAACCATTTCCCGAATGGGACAGTAACAACAATAGATTTTTAGAAGTAAATGAAACTCTAGATCAGGTGATTATACACCCTAATAGGTGCGACCTACATAGCCATGTTTCCTGCCCGATTTCTGTCATTTCCTGGTTGTGAGGCTAGAGGCCACGCTTATCTCTGACAGATCACATGTTTATTCACTTTGAATGTCACATCGTCATACCCGCCAAATCACAAATTGATTTCCCCAAAAATACCACGGGTATACAGCTAAGAGAAACGAATTCCTCCGCCACCAAACGTAAATGCGTTTGAAGAGATCAACTTACGCGATCTATTAAATATACTCTGTCAGACATTTTTCCATACAGGTCGTCCTGGGACTGGACAAACCGAAGGCACTATTCAGTACATCCATCTTAGGCAATCTTTACCTAAGATTTATACAATATCCCTTGCACTTTACTCCGTCTTCAATTATCTTTGGCATATATGATTCGCAACGCTTATGCCAATACAGAGTGGTTCTTCGGATAATAATCCAACCGGTCCCTTCATATTAACAACGTTAAAATGGTCAAAACTTTGTTAGTTTGTGATTTAACTATCAAAGAAAAACATGTGTGCAAACAACGATATTATTTCCAGATGGAAATTACATCGATCAATCATCATTTAACCCTTTTAAATTAATTCACTTATCTCATGTTTCCATATATTCAACATTTCTTAATTTCTATTATCAGAAAACATTTCTGATTCTTGTTTGGAAAACATTTCCAAAAATCCTTCGCTGGATTTAAACTGATGTTTAAATTAAACATCGCTATGCCAACTCCAACCTTTTACTAAATTTACTTAACCATCATTCACTATCAAACCTTACCATTCCATAGTTAAGAAGGAAGTCAATCAAGTTGGGGTATAATTACCTCTCAGACCTTAACTGAACAACGTTTTAACTTTGAAATAGTCAAAGTTTATCTTTTAAACCTTTAACAATCTTCCTTACGTAACTCTCTTTCGAATAATCTCTATTCGATAATTCCTCCCTTCGAATAACTATATTCGATAATCTCTCTTACGAATAACTAGATTCGAAAACCTTTCTTCGAATAAACTATATTCGATTAACTCTATTCAATTAACTCTTATCAATTAACTCTATTGGTGAAACGACCCTAAACTTCCCAGTAAAGGAAAGCCCGGATTGCATTGAGAACAACACACATCAAAACACAAATAGAAGAACATTTTATTGTTGTTACAACAATCACATCAGAGTACAAGAATATTCCAAAGTATGAATAAATAATATACATTGGAAATACAATATCAGAGTTTAAATTACATTTAAATAGCAGCGGAAAGTTAATACAAAACAAAATTGAAAGAAATACAATACAGAGCCTTCCGAATATCACTTCAGCTGTAGACCAGGATCCTGTGAATATAAAATCTGCAAAACCAAAACTACTAGCTGCCCGTGTGGAAAATATGGGCACCCAGAGTTTAGGTTAAAACAATAAACTCTAGGTCAGCCATGGGACTGGTGTAAGAACTCAAAACAGTTATTAACTTTAATTTTTAAAGTTGGGTAAATCAAGGGACCACGTCGCTTTCGTGGAACGGGTTTCCTCCCAAGAATACCAGTGCATAAAACAACGAAATGCTTTTTAGAAAAATGAAACTGTTATAAGACTCAATCCCTTGCACGTACGCCGAAGGATAGAGTTTTTCCTTATAATGGTCAAAAATGCTTAATACGCGAAATTCATCTTTTATACTATGAGTGCGCAGTGTAGAAAACAATTTCAAATATAAAAGTATCAAGACTTGGTGGCATAATATGTTATGTAAGCGGCATAATATATTATGTCACCATATAAGTATACAACTAAAACCGTAAGCTCGTATTGGAAAATTGGATTTCCAGCATGATGGCTGCTGATTCGAAAGATCAATCGCGTCATGTATCTCCACGGCTTACGTCTCGGCAAGAGAAAACACCGTAATACATATACTACGCACTTTGGATGTGCAGCAATCTGAACTATCCTCATGAGATAAATGACCTATCCCACTTCTTGAGTGGAGCGACCACCCTAGCCCCATCGGCCGACCCAAAATCCGTATAAAGTATATTGGTCAAACCGAACATTATCAAACAAATCGTTCACCATCATACCATGGTGTGTGAGGCCCGCGAAGTCACGTTGTTTCCAAAGTGGTGCTATATAAAAGCTATGCTTTGGTCTTCATCCACAAGGCTCTGCTTTTCAACAAAATCCTTGATCATAAGCATCTTAGCATGCCACCTTGTCAGACCATACTATATCATTAATCATCTACCAATATATAACAGGGTGTTAAGCAAGAGAATAAATTCTCCGCCACAAAACAACTATATATTAAACAGAGATCAACGAATACAATATAAAGGAATACAATGTCAAACACACAATCCATTTATCAGTCCGTTCTGGGTCTGAACGAAACCATATCCGGTAGATCTCCAAATACGTCTGAATGATTACCAATTTTTCCCTCATCTTGGGTGTACGGTCCAATAAAGATATCAGTAATCATTCATTCGGTATGGAAATTTCCCGGTCTTCAATAACCGTCTTCATCATTGACCTTCAATCATCGTATGAATTATTCAGAATGGGTTAAACCCGGTCTTTCTGAATAATTTGCGCAATTTAAAATCATGTGCTTTAAAACACAACCAACGCCTCATTCCAATCAAGAGTATTCTTTGATTATAATTTAAGCCAAATTAAGGTTTATTCAACTAGTCGGGATTAACGTCTTACCGAAGTAATCATTTATTAATATCCCATTCTCAACCTATACAACCCATGGCGTAAAACTGGTGGTACTCCATATCTAATACCCAATGGGTTACGATAAACTTAATTACCGTTTTATCGTTCAAATCTAATTAAAGATTTAACTGTCGCTTGGAGTAAAACTGGTGGTACTCCATTATCGTTCATTTCTTGAATTAGGTAATTTTAATTACTTTTATCCTCATTCAATCCAATTAAAGATTTATTAAAACTATATTTAGTTTTAATCTTCAAGAATCATTATTTAATGATCATTTAACTTTCAAGAAATAACCTTGCCTTTAACTGGGTTAAAGAACAAATGTCGCTTAAAATATCGTTCACAATAAACCCAAAATCATATTCCAATTTAATGTATTAAATTAAAAACTTCTCTTTAGAATTTTCGTTAAATCTTAATTAAAAGATTTATGAATTACTAATCTAAATTTCACTGTCAATCGGGTTTTAAGAACTAATGTCATTTAGAAACATTGTTAACAATCAACCCAAAAGTCAGTTTCACTTAATCTTCAATTATGTTTAATAATTGGAAATCTTAATTAAAAGATTTATTCTTTCTCAAATGGGTTTAAGAACAGTGTTATTTAAGACACTATTCACGACCAACCCAAATTCTAATCAGATATTAAATATCATGCTTTGAATAGAAATTATATCGATTTATGTTCAATATCAAATTCTGAAAACTAACGCATACCAAATCGGGAATAACGATATTAATATCTTCCAAATTCCCACGATAATATCCGTATAACCACAGAATCCAATACTGAAATAATCCGAAGATTATTTCCACTCTAATCCATTCCAATATAAGTGTTGGAAAATATTGGTTTTATTAAAACCATTTAAATCTTTTTATTTATTTTAATTAATTTATTAAAATAAATAAGTCACTCATTCTTTTACATTGAAATGCCTATTTACATTAAAATGAATCTTTTTCATTCTTTTACATTGAAATGTATATTTACATTAAAATGAATCTTTTTCTTTCTTTGAAATGTCCTCTTATGTTATTCACAATACAAATAATTCTTTTATATAAAAAAAAGCTCTTATATTCCAATCTTTTATTGTAACAGGAAAAATCCAATCTTTTTAATGTAACCTTTCTATTGTAACTTATTGACAATAAAAATTCAATCTTTTAAATGAAATCTTTTAATTGTAACTTATCGACAATAAAAATTCAATCTGTTTATTGTAACAATATTCAATGAACATATAATCTTCATAGTCGAATCTTTTCTTAAAAACATGATTCATTATAACTGAAAGCAAGACCATAATAAAAATATAATCTTTATTTTCTAACCTTTTACTTGAAAAACGTATTATTATGGAAATGTCATTCTTATTATCTAATCTTTCTAATGAAACAAATTAACTATAAAAATGTATTCTTTCTAATGTAATCAATCTTAAATAAAACTGAAATCTTTTTAATGTAATCTTTTTAATTCAACCTTTATTACATTAAAAAATGTAATATTTTCAATTCATTCTTTATTACATTGACATATGTAATATTTTTTCCATTACATTGAAAAATGTAATATTTTCAATTCATTTTTTATTACATTGAAAAATGTAATATTTTCAATTCATTCTTTATTACATTGAAAAATGTAATATTTTCAATTCATTCTTTATTACATTGCAAAATGTAATATTTTCAACTCATTCTTTATTACATTGAAAAATTTAATATTTTCAATTCATTCTTTATTACATTGCAAAATGTAATATTTTCAATTCATTCTTTATTACATTGAAAAATGTAATATTTTCAATTCATTCTTTATTACATTGAAAAATGTAATATTTTCAATTCATTCTTTATTACTTTGAAAAATGTAATATTTTCAATTCATTCTTTATTACACTGAAAAATGTAATATTTTCTATTCATTCTTTATTACATTGAAAAATGTAATATTTTCAATTCATTATCCAAATTGAATATTCTATCTATTATCATATTAAAATAATATTATTTCCAAAATATAAAATTTGAAATTAACTCTTTTAATATTCATTACAAAATGGATAAATTAAATTGATAAATACGTTCGGGTTAAAATGGCGTTGCTATTTAAAACAGATTAAATAGCCCAATTCATTATCTTATTCATCTATATTTTATACTGGGCCAAACCTCCCACATTAAGCCTTTGACATATGGATGCTGGATATGCTGGTTGGTTCCAGGCAGACTTATCCCACAAGTTGGGCTTAACCCCGTGACATGGACCAAATCGTATTTGCGCACTTGGACCTCTCACATTAGGCCCATCATTTGTGGCTGCTGGATAAGCCGGGCGGGTCCGGGCAGACTTCCACCACAAATGTAACCTAACCTCGTGTGCAAATACAATTATAATTATTTTGTTGGAAAATATTATTTTAAAACATCCTTTATTTCGAAATATATTAATTTTAAAATATTTCTTATTTTAAAATATAACTTTATTAAAATATCCTGCATAATAAAAAAATTGTCTTTTTATTGAATTGTTAAAAATATTTTATTTCAAAATATCCTAACTTACATTTCAATTTTTAATAAAAATTGAACTTTCCATATTATTCTAATATAATAATAAAAATCTTTTCAAAATGTTCAATTCGGAAATCTTATCTTTTTATTTTAACATATGACAAATAAAAATGTAAATTTTTATTCAATCCCTTTTTCGGTAACTGTTTAAAATAAAGATATAATCTTCTTAACTTAACCTTTTCATTGTAACTTGTAAACAATAAAAATATAATCATTTTAATTGTCAATATCAAAACCATCATTTAATTACCTAATTGAATATTAGATTAAAATATTCTTTTAATCCTAATTTGGAATGAGACCCAACAATTTCCATATAACTTAATTACATGGATTTCAAACATTGCATTAATTCCATAATAATGGTGAGACAATCAAGTAACAGCCAAAGAGCAATTTACACTAAACACAAGGGTGATGTGTAGTCAAATATCAACCCAAGACCCATGTTGGGTTTCAACCAACACAAATTCGAATAATATATTATTAATTGTGCTTTTGGACGATGTGTGAAAATTTATTGTCCAATCAACATAAACAAGTAAGGCAACTTGAATATGGCAGTGTAAACATGTTTTCATTAACATACATATAGTAACTTTATTTAAACATGTATAATATCCCCAAATCTCAAACATAATATCACATACACAACAAATCATACATGTCACAAATATAAATCACAAACATTTCATTACAGACATTTAAGTACATTTATTTATGAAAATAAATAACTATTGAAATAAAAGATTGAGTGAGAAAGAGTTCTCACATTTGGGATCCACTCCACCAGTTCTATTTCTGAATTTCTAAACCGTTTGGATTTTCCCGAAATTCCAACGCAATCTTTTCACGCTGTTCATAGTAAGAATCACATTTTTAATATGATGCTTATATATTAAAGGCGCATTTATAAACAATGATATTTACAAATAAAAATAACATTTTTATTATGATGCTATTTATATAAAAATCTCCTTTTTATGACAATGCTATATAAAAATCACAAATTTATATCGCTATCATATATATAAAAATCATAATTTTATATGCTACATGTATAAATCATATTTTTATATCAATGTTGTTTGGATAAAAATCACATTTTTATTATTATGCTATTTATGTAAACATCTCATTTCTATTTCTATATTATCTATATAAAAAAATCACATTTTTATTTCAAAACCATGTATGTAAAAAAAACCATAACTTTATGTTAATAAAAATCATATCTTTATGATAATAAAAATCATAACTTCCTATTTTTATCCTTCTAAAAATATGATTCCTTACAAAACTAAAACAAAAATGATTTCTTTTCAAAACTAAAAATCATATATCATATTCTTTCATCACATAAAATCTACTCTTTAGTTACATAAAAATCTAATCTTCATTCATATAAAAATCTAATTATTATAACGCTACTCTATATAAAAATCTATTTTTATCATATCTCTACCTATATAAAAACTCAGATCTTTACTATTCTAATTAAATATAAAAACTAAATTAAATAAAGAAAACTCACCGTTAATTGGACGAAGAGGGAGAAGAAGATGAGATCATCGGAGGGGGTGTGCTGCGCTTGGCGGCGGGTTTGGGTAAATTCGAGGTTGTAGAAGGAGGAGGAGAAAGCCGCCATTGAAGAAGAGGAAAACGGGGATTAGTTTTTTTTTTTTTTTTTTTTTTTTTTTTTTTTTTTTGAGAAATGACTAAGGTTAAGGGAGAATGAGATATTATACAGTTGTGGGAATTTTAATTTAGGCCCTTGCGCATTTTTTTTTCATCCTTTTCTTGAAGGAATTGCTAGTATTTTATGAATTCCAACTTTTATTATTCTCCAGATAAATATAAATGGTACCACAACTAATTAATTGTGATTGTAGAATGATCAAACATATTTAATGTTGTTTATTATTTGAGAGAAAAAAAGGAAAGCATGTCCGTATGAAAAGCCCAACGCATTTCAAAAATGCCATGCAGTTTCATCGCCATAAATTACCATAATATCTAATTGACAATTCAAGCCACTTTTTGAATGGAATTAATGGACTATTTACTTTTGGAGGTTTTATTTAGACTTAATTATAGCATAGCAAGAGAATAAACAATAAAAAGTAAAAATAGAATGAAATTATCAATTGATGCTAATTATAGCCAGTTTATAATAATAATAAATAGTGAGGGTTATTGTATTCTGATGACTAACAAAACCATTAACATAGTCGTGTTTAAATCTTGATAATTATCCTAGTTTTGTATACATCTATTATAACATAGCTATTTTTGAATCAATTTAACACAACAATTGGAATTCACCATAATTCTTATTATATTGAATTAACTAATAATAATAATGAAGGAATTTTCCATTTTCAAAATTTGAGGAAATTTTATTTAAGTTATATACAATTAATGCACTCTAATCTTTCCATGTTTCGATTTCTGAATTAAAAAAAAAGAAGTAAACCATTTATAAATATTACAACATATTGATAATAATTAAGAAGTTAGCTTTGACTTAAACAATTAAAATATTTGCAATAATACAAGACGTGCATAATAATACTACAGACACTATTATAATTCAAATATTTATAATGCGAAAACTTTTTATAGAAATATTGGATAAAAATTTGTTTGCAACATCAAGTTGTTCATTTTACTATTTTTCTAGTGATATACATTATATATATGCCATTTGTATAATGCATTTACACTTCACATAATTGAAGGTATTTACATCTGATGCACAAAACATAACCATGAATAAAAGAGTAACGTCTAAAAATATAAATATTATGCACATTAAATTTTGAAAATTAATGCACAATTGATTGCTAATCTATGCAAATGAATTCTTATTAGCAAAAGCATTAAATACAACATTAAATAAATTCCTAGATGTTACATTCAAAGTAGAATTTTCTAACAAAATTTCATGAAATAAATTTTTTAAATTTATCCTCAATCTCCGGGTTGTTACAATCTCCCCCACTTAAAATCTTTTCGTCCTCGAAAAGGAACGGAGCATAAAGTTTTTTAATTAACCAACTCAACTTTCATTTCTAATCAACTTCCAATTCAGTTAAATATTAAATCAATCTAGTTAAATTAATCATTCTTTAATATATTGGTTAACTTAATTATTATTCCAATAATTTTGTTAGTTAAACTAATAATCAACCATCACAACCAGCAACCAATTAGGTGATTAACTTTTTAGACATATATAATTTTTTATATATAATCAAAAATCATGTTTTTAGTGCAAATCACAACAATTGACCCTATCTAGTTTTTGTTCTCGCACCAGTCAATGGAAATATATAGATATACCACTTTTGAAACTCGAACATAAATACTGATGATGGTCGATCAATCACCAAAATTATCCCCGGGCGACTAGAGTGTGATTCTATATCTATCCAATATATTAAAACTTCGAATATCCGTTAATTACTCGTATATTCGAAATCTTTATATACTCGATTGTCCAAATTAAAATATAATAGCATATCAAATACATATATTTAGATAAAATTTTCAAAACTAAATTTGTTTTTATTTTTAAAACTAATATTCTCTACACTCGTTCTAGGATACTACTGATCCTATCTCTAACGAGTTATTCTTATTGGATAGTACTAATCCAATCTCTGATGAATTCTTTCATTCGGTTCTAATGTGTTTTGTCCTTGAGCTCTGTAAACCAAAGCTCTGATACCAAATGAAACAACCCGAAACTTCCCAGTGAAGGAAATCCCGGATTGCATTGAGAACAACACACATCAGAACACAAATAGAAGAACATTTTATTTTTGTTAGAACAATTACATCAGAGTACAAGAATATTCCAGAGTATGAATAAATAATATACATTGGAAATACAATATCAGAGTTTAAATTACATTTAAATAGCAGCGGAAAAATAATACAAAACAAAATTGAAAGAAATACAATACAGAGCCTTCCGAATATCACTTCAGCTGTAGACCAGGATCCTGAGAATATAAAATCTGCAAACCCAAAACTACTAGCTGCCCGTGTGGAAAATATGGGCTCCCAGAGTTTAGGTTAAAACAATAAACTCTAGGTCAGTCATGGGACTGGTGTAAGAACTCAAAATATTTATTTAATTTAATTTTAAAAGTTGGGTAAATCAAGGGACTACGCCGCTTTCGCTGAACTGGTTTCCTCCCAAGAATACCAGTGCATAAAACAACGAAATGCTTTTTAGAAAAATGAAACCGTTATAAGACTCAATCCCTTGCACGTACGCCGAAGGATAGTGTTTTTCCTTATAATGGTCAAAAATGCTTAATACACGAAATTCATCTTTTATACTATGAGTGCGCAGTGTAGAATACAATTTCAAATATAAAAGTATCAAGACTTGGTGGCATAATATGTTATGTAAGCGGCATAATATATTATGTCACCATATAAGTATACAACTAAAACCATAAGATCGTATTGGAAAATTGGATTTCCAGCATGATGGCTGCTGATTCGAAAGATCAATCGCGTGATGTATCTCCACGGCTTACGTCTCGGCAAGAGAAAACACCGCAATACATATACTACGCACTTTGGATGTGCAGCAATCTGAACTATCCTCATGAGATAAATGACCTATCCTACTTCTAGAGTGGAGCGACCACCCTAGACCCATCGGCCGACCCCAAATCCGTATAAAGTATATTGGTCAAATCGAACATTATCAAACAAATCGTTCACCATCATACCGTGGTGTGTGAGGCCCACGAAGTCACGTTGTATCCAATGCGGCGCTATATAAAAGCTACGCTTTGGTCTTCATCCACAAGGCTCTGCTTTTCAACAAAAGCCTTGATCATATGCATCTTAGCATGCCACCTTGTCAGACCATACTATATCATTAATCATCTACCAATATATAACAGGGTGTTAAGCAAGAGAATAAATTCTCCGCCACCAAACAGCTATATATTAAACAAAGATCAACGAATACAACATAAAGTAATACAATGTCAAACACACAATCCACTTATCAGTCCGTTCTGGGTCTGAACGAAACCATATCCGGTAGATCTCCAAATACGTCTGAATGATCACCAATTTTTCCCTCATCTTGGGTGTACGGTCCAATCAAGATATCGGTAATCATCCATTCGATATGGAAATTTCCCGGTCTTCAATAACCGTCTTCATCGTCGACCTTCAATCGTTGTATGAATTATTCAGAATTGGTTAAACTCGGTCTTTCTGAATAATTTGCATATTTTAAAATCATGTGCTATAAAACACAACCAATTCCTCATTCCAATCAAGAGTATTCTTTGATTATAATTTAAACCAAATTAAGGTTTATTCAACTAGTCGGGATTAACGTTTTACCGAAGTAATCATTTATTAATATCCCATTCCCAACCTATACAACCCATGGCGTAAAACTGGTGGTACTCCATATCTATTACCCAATGGGTTACGGTAAACTTAATTACCGTTTTATCGTTCAAATCTAATTAAAGATTTAACTATCACTTGGAGTAAAACTGGTGGTACTCCATTATCGTTCGTTTCTTGAATTAGGTAATTTTAATTACTTTTATCCTCATTCAATCCAATTAAAGATTTATTAAAACTATATTTAGTTTTAATCTTCAAGAATCATTATTTAAAGATCATTTAACTTTCAAGAAATAATCTTGCCTTTAACTGGGTTAAAGAACAAATGTCGCTTAAAATATCGTTCACAATAAACCCAAAAATCATATTTGTAACACCTCGTGTATTCTATAACAGTGAAATTCATAAATTAAAGCATAACTAATTTCAAATCAAAGAATTAAGGGAAACGGGATACGCCATTGTGTTCGTCTCGGAAAAATACGCGAAATAGAGTCCGAGTTTTCGAAAAACGGAGTCCGTATGAAGAAGATATGGCCTCCGGAAGTTTCAGAATTCAGGTTAAAATTCAAACAGACGAAAACAGCTCAGAAAAACAAGTTTAAAATTCAAAATCGGGCCCAATTGGCCAGGGCGGGAAAATTCCCGCCTAAGGCACCCAGGTCGACTTGGCAGACGACCTAGGCTAGCCAGGTCGACAGGGCTGTCGACCTGGGTAACCCGTGTCGACTGCCAAGTCGACACGGTGTCGACAGGGCTGTCGACCTGGCCCCAGAGCCAGGTCGAACCCAACCCACCCTGGCTGGCCTAGTCTGTGTTTAGTCGATTTTCTGAGCCTTGCCTTGTCACTAGGGCTAGGTGTCAGCTCCTGGTTGGTCCCTCCTTTGAACGAACGGCTATTATTAAACCAAGCTTCATCGACGGTCTAAATCAACTCACAAACTCTATAAAAAGGACCTAAGACTAACCCTAATTCACACAAACTAAAATGGAGCTGAGACCGTCATGTTGCTGAGGAGAGACTAAGTATAGCCGTCAGAAATAGAGAGACAACTAGGAGATAATTCAAAGCTTAAAGCAACGTAAATCAAATCAAAGCAACGCCTACAACAAAGGATAGCAACTCCAAATTCAGAATTCAGATTTCTGAATTGAAGATTCGCCATACGCTGTAAGTAGAGTGCTATTCCGATATGAATTAAATAATTGTGTTGATTTGTGTAATGTAAGAAATGGAATTGTGGCGATAATAATCTATATTTGTATGTTGCTTTGATGCAAAACGATTTGGGAATATTATGGTATACGATTGGATATTTGCAAGTACGCGATTTGCGTTGGAAACGAAATGGAATTTGTGGCGACAATGAATTATATTTGTATGTTATTTTGATTCTAAACGATTTGGCAATGCTATGGTTTGATTCATACAAGTATGTGGCTTATGTTGACAACCACATGTTGTGGAATTTTGATTGGGACTTATGCAAGCATATGATTCATATTGAAAACTACATGTTTGTGGTAGTTATTTACAACACCCATTTGGTAAATGCAAGTATAAGATTCATGTTGAAACAACAACTATATGTTGTAATAGTTTATTTTGAAATTCATGCAAGTCTATGACCTATTGTTATGACAACATGATGTATAATTCTATGGTCATCTTTAGTGTAATTTGATCCACTTAAGTATTATGAATCATATGAAGGTTATGTTGAAATTGGCATCATAGTTCAAGTATAAAAATCATATTTTTGTGATAGTGACAAAAGCACGCATCTTTGTAAATTTGTATTAATTTTATGAACATGACTAAACTATGTTCGTTATTATGCCCAATTGAAAAACATGTTTTTAGGCTCATGTTGTTATCATAAGTTACATTAGAATTACATTAGAGTTACATTCCTCTTGCAAGTTTACATAGATAAAATAAAAACCATGATGTAAGTTTAGATATGTTTATGCTATAATTCTATGAATAGAATGAAAACCATGATTCATATAAGAATTAGGTTGGGATAATTCTAGTTGAACCATACTTTTGTATTAGTGACAAAAGTAAGTACCTTTTTGTTAACATATAGTGATTTTATGAACACAATTAGTTTATATCATGCCTAAATAAAAATATAGGCTTATATTTCTAGTCAAGACCCTGTGCCAATAATAATGATATCTAATTTAGTTAGATTCTTAATTTCAAGTTTACATGGTTAGTTGAACCTATGATTCATGTTTAAGTTTATGCCATTATCATATGACTAGAATAATTCCTGTTTTAAGTACTGCTTATGCCATAATCATATGAGTAAAATAATTCATGATTAAGTATTGTCTATGCATTAACCATATGAATAGAATGATTTATGTTTAAGTATTGTTTATGCTATGATTATATGGATAAAATGATTCATGTTATGCCATGATTATATGATGTTACAATTGCAAGTTCACATGTTCCTATTTTATGTTAATTGAATCGTTCGTTGCAAGTTCATGCGTTCACACTCCCCTTTTTCATGTTATCTTATAAGCATCATGTGATAAGCCTCCCCTTTTCATTTGGCTAAATTGGGTTTAAGAATTAAACCCAACACACCTTACGTTGGAGCGAACGTATAATACGGGGGTAATGACGTTTGGGCTAAAATATAGAACATATGTGTTGGCATGTTTAACGCAGGCCAACAACCTTGAAAAGCAATTAAGTGGCATAAATGAAATTTAACTAATAAAGATGAATTTGAATAATGGGCCGCAAAAATTTACATATAAAAAGAAAAGAGACAAAATATGTAAATGTAGAAAAATACGATGTGTTTAACCCGAGGTTGGATTGAGTTGTGATGTAAACCTGCCCGGAACCGCCCGGCTGTCCAGTAGTCACAACAATACCTATCCAATGTAGGTGGTTAAACATGGAGCCCAATAAGGACCCGAGGTTAGACTGAGTTGTGGCGTAAGACTGCCCGGACCCAACCGGCAACATGCAGCCACAACAATACTTGTCTAATGTGAGAGGTCAAGGCTTTAATAAGACAATTAAGGCTGAGTCAGGATTGATAGGATTAAGTAAATTATATTAATACTTAATCAAGAAGGAACATGCTAAACTAAACAGACTGATTGGGGGTTAGGTTTATAAAACACTTAACCAACTTAGCATGTTGGCTAGAAATAGAAAAACCTAGTAGCGGTGGACCCTTTTCAGCAGTAACCCTATAAGGTATCATGGTACCCTGAAACTAGGCAGGGTGGGGCACGATTACTGGGCTGATTGTAAGAGGTCAAATCGACGGCGGTGGTGCAGCAGTGTAGGTTCTAACGGGGTGCGGACGTGCACACACTCCGGCGTAGAAAAATAAGGCACTGGGCACCAGTAGCATACCTGTGCATTCTAAGATTGTGTCGGGCTACCACCATGGGACTTGATACACCCCATGGTGGGACCAGCATAGGTAACTACGACATCGAGGGCCGTAAGACACATGTGACTATGCGAGTAGGAGCCGATCATCATAAAATGGATCACTTCACCCTGATTATGGGGTGCCTGTTGGGAACTAGTTTATATGGGTACAGAGATTAATATGGGGTACGATAGTATATTCGACCCTAGACAACTTAACTAAGTTTACGGTGCTTTCCCACTTCTAGTTTATACTTATCATACCCAGTTCTTTATTCATAGACTGAATAGTCCTAGACTTACTCCGGCTTTATGTCTGACTCTACTTTTCTTTCGTCTTCTTTTCTTCCGTTTCCCCCCCTAGGTCCACAGGGAGGGAATACCGCAGCTTGACCAGCCTTCATATCCAGCTTGAAGAGAAAGAATGTATTGCTTGGATCTTTTCATTTTGGACTATGGCTTTGGACAGCAACTATGGGACTTTTGCAGTTTATTTATGTTTTCTTTATGCTTCTTTAAATAATGTAATCAAGATAGTTATGATTTTGGAAATATTGTAAGACAATTATGGCATGGTTTGTGTAACACATATTTTAATGAAATAAAAGTTTTTGTTTTCCGCTGTTCAAAAATATGTGTTCTCATATCTGTCTTGTATATCTGTGACTTATACTTATAAACCTCCACCAAAATTAGGGCATTCCCTTTGAGAGTGACCCTAAAGGAGGTGGGGTGTTTCACTTGGTATCAGAGCATAGGTTTACCCGATCAGATAAAAAGTTTTTGAAACTATTTTCAAATTAAGTTTAAAGAAGCATTTTTCAAGAAAAAGTATTGTTTTATAGTTTTAAAAAGGCATATTCCCCAAAGCCATACGCACCATCCTTTGATCTTCTGTTTGAATCCTTATTTCCCTCTTTCTTGAGTCTCTGGGGCTCCCGGCTCTCCGGGAGGTAACCTCGTCGAAGGGCAAAGTAGTGCCCGACTTCCATCGATAGCCGCAGTAGTTTCACCTGTAGCTAGTTTTCTTTCAAGCTTTGTAGGGTTTTCTGTGCGATGGAGGCATCTTTCGAGCGGTTTGTCAACATGTTTTACACAAGGAAGAGGATGAGGAGTTTTGCTAAGGAGCACAACCCAAGGATGAAGAATTCATGGATATGGACTTGGCTCACGATGGAGGGTAGTTAGACTTTTGACTTGCCTTGGGAATACCCTCGAGATTCCGTGCGATCAGTTAGGTTTAGCTACCTAGAGTCGCTTAAGTGCTTAATTGTTTGATTGTTTTGCTAGTATCATCTAACGTAGATCGTCCAAATTCGGAGGAGGTATCCCTTGAGTGCTTGTCTGATATTGGTTTAGGCCTTTGGGGCTTGTACTTGAGGAATGTCGAGTTCGACTAGGATGGTTTGCGTGAGGGATAAATAGTTGTGGCGATTTTTCATGGGTGATATCTTAGTTTACTTAACAAGGTAGAAATATTTCCGTTTGGAGTTTAGTTTATCTTTCTGATAATCTTTGATCTCTTTTCCGTAAGTTAGGCATGTTAGTATCTATCTTTTTAGGTATATCTCCTCGATATTATCCTTTATCCTTAGGTAGAAACCCCTTTGGATGTAAACATGTATTTGAAAACATGTTATGGATGATGGTTGCAAGTGGTTGCAAGTGATTGCTAGTGGTTGCTCGTGGTTGCATATACACACAATCTAGGTTTTAGATCGGCTCAGTCACTTCATATTGCATATGCATATATGTATTTATATTCGTATATGGTTGAACTTTAATGTGTTGTCATATGGATGTTGCATTTGTATGAATGATTGTGCACTCATGTAGAATCATGAATAGGAAAATTTGCATACATAATGGATTCATGGCACTTACATAATTCGCATTAAGGAGGTCAACTGAATCAGTAGACCGCCTGATTTTGCATTAGATAAGTACATGTACACACACACTTCGCATATGATCATGAAGCATTAGAAGTCTTTTAAGGACAATGGATGCTCGTGTTTGATGGATGAGTAGATGGATGTTTGGATGTTAGGATGTACATTCTTCCTGAACTTGAAGATTTCGGGGACGAAATCCTTTTAAGTGGGGGAGAATGTAACACCCCGTGTATTCTATAACAGTGAAATTCATAAATTATAGCATAACTAATTTCAAATCAAAGAATTATGGGAAACGGGATACGCCATTGAGTTTGTCTCGGAAAAATACGCGAAATAGAGTCCGAGTTTTCGAAAAACGGAGTCCGTATGAAGAAGATATGGCCTCCGGAAGTTTCAGAATTCAGGTTAAAATTCAAACAGACGAAAACAGCTTAGAAAAACAAGTTTAAAATTCAAAATCGGGCCCAATTGGCCAGGGCGGGAAAATTCCCGCCTAAGGCACCCAGGTCGACTTGGCAGACGACCTGGGCAGGTCGACATGGCTGTCGACCTGGGTAACCCGTGTCGACTGCCAAGTTGACACGGTGTCGACAGGGCTATCGACCTGGCCCTAGAGCCAGGTCGAACCCAGCCCACCCTGGCTGGCCTAGTCTGTGTTTGGTCGATTTTCTGAGCCTTGCCTTGTCACTAGGGCTAGGTGTCAGCTCCTGGTTGGTCCCTCCTTTGAACGAACGGCTATTATTAAACCAAGCTTCATCGACGGTCTAAATCAACTCACAAACTCTATAAAAAGGACCTAAGACTAACTCTAATTCACACAAACTAAAATGGAGCTGAGACCGTCATGTTGCTGAGGAGAGACTAAGTATAGCCGTCAGAAATAGAAAGACAACTAGGAGATAATTCAAAGCTTAAAGCAACGTAAATCAAATCAAAGCAACGCCTACAACAAAGGATAGCAACTCCAAATTCAGAATTCAGATTTCTGAATTGAAGATTCGCCATACGCTGTAAGTAGAGTGCTATTCCGATATGAATTAAATAATTCTGTTGATTTGTGTAATGTAAGAAATGGAATTGTGGCGATAATAATCTATATTTGTATGTTGCTTTAATGCAAAACGATTTGGGAATATTATGGTATACGATTGGATATTTGCAAGTACGCGATTTGCGTTGGAAACGAAATGGAATTTGTGGCGACAATGAATTATATTTGTATGTTATTTTGATTCTAAACGATTTGGCAATGCTATGGTTTGATTCATACAAGTATGTGGCTTATGTTGACAACCACATGTTGTGGAATTTTGATTGGGACTTATGCAAGCATATGATTTATATTGAAAACTACATGTTTGTAGTAGTTATTTACAACACCCATTTGGTAAATGCAAGTATAAGATTCATGTTGAAACAACAACTATATGTTGTAATAGTTTATTTTGAAATTCATGCAAGTCTATGACCTATTGTTATGACAACATGATGTATAATTCTATGGTCATCTTTAGTGTAATTTGATCCACTTAAGTATTATGATTCATATGAAGGTTATGTTGAAATTGGCATCATAGTTCAAGTATAAAAATCATATTTTTGTGATAGTGACAAAAGCACGCATCTTTGTAAAGTTGTATTAATTTTATGAACATGACTAAACTATGTTCGTTATTATGCCCAATTGAAAAACTTGTTTTTAGGCTCATGTTGTTATCATAAGTTACATTAGAATTACATTAGAGTTACATTCCTCTTGCAAGTTTACATAGATAAAATAAAAACCATGATGTAAGTTTAGATATGTTTATGCTATAATTCTATGAATAGAATGAAAACCATGATTCATATAAGAATTAGGTTGGGATAATTCTAGTTGAACCATACTTTTGTATTAGTGACAAAAGTAAGTACCTTTTTGTTAACATATAGTGATTTTATGAACACGATTAGTTTATATCATGCCTAAATAAAAATATAGGCTTATATTTCTAGTCAAGACCCTGTGCCAATAATAATGATATCTAATTTAGTTAGATTCTTAATTTCAAGTTTACATGGTTAGTTGAACCTATGATTCATGTTTAAGTTTATGCCATTATCATATGACTAGAATAATTCATGTTTAAGTACTGCTTATGCCATAATCATATGAGTAAAATAATTCATGATTAAGTATTGTCTATGCATTAACCATATGAATAGAATGATTTATGTTTAAGTATTGTTTATGCTATGATTATATGGATAAAATGATTCATGTTATGCCATGATTATATGATGTTACAATTACAAGTTCACATGTGCCTATTTTATGTTAATTGAATCGTTCGTTGCAAGTTCATGCATTCACACTCCCCTTTTTCATGTTATCTTATAAGCATCATGTTATAAGCCTCCCCTTTTCATTTGGCTAAATTGGGTTTAAGAATTAAACCCAACACACCTTACGTTGGAGCGAACGTATAATACGGGGTAATGACGTTTGGGCTAAAAAATAGAACATATGTGTTGGCATGTTTAACGCAGGCCAACAACCTTGAAAAGCAATTAAGTGGCATAAATGAAATTTAACTAATAAAGATGAATTTGAATAATGGGCCCCAAAAATTTACATATAAAAAGAAAAGAGACAAAATATGTAAATATAGAAAAATACGTTGTGTTTAACCCGAGGTTGGATTGAGTTGTGATGTAAACCTTCCCGGAACCGCCCGGCTGTCCAGTAGTCACAACAATACCTATCCAATGTGGGTGGTTAAACATGGAGCCCAATAAGGACCCGAGGTTAGACTGAGTTGTGGCGTAAGATTGCCCGGACCCAACCGGCAACAGGCAGCCACAACAATACCTGTCTAATGTGAGAGGTCAAGGCTTTGATAAGACAATTAAGGCTGAGTCAGGATTGATAGGATTAAGTAAATTATATTAATACTTAATCAAGATGGAACATGCTAAACTAAACAGACTGATTGGGGTTAGGTTTATAAAACACTTAACCAACTTAGCATGTTGGCTAGAAATAGAAAAACCTAGTAGCGGGGGACCCTTTTCAGCAGTAACCCTATAAGGTATCATGATACCCTGAAACTAGGCAGGGTGGGGCACGATTACTGGGCTGATTGTAAGAGGTCAAATCGACGGCGGTGGTGCAACAGTGTAGGTTCTAACGGGGTGCGGGCGTGCACACACTCCGGCGCAGAAAAATAAGGCACTGGGCACCAGTAGCATACCTGTGCATTCTAAGATTGTGTTGGGCCGCCACCATGGGACTTGATACACCCCATGGTGGGACCAGCATAGGTAACTACAACATCGGGGGCCGTAAGACACATGTGACTATGCGAGTAGGAGCCGATCATCATAAAATGGATCACTTCACCCTGATTATGGGGTGCCTGTTGGGAACTAGTTTATATGGGTACAGAGATTAATATGGGGTACGGTAGTATATTCGACCCTAGACAACTTAACTAAGTTTACGGTGCTTTCCCACTTCTAGTTTATACTTATCATACCCAGTTCTTTATTCATAGACTGAATAGTCCTAGACTTACTCAGGCTTTATGTCTGACTCTACTTTTCTTTCGTCTTCTTTTCTTCCGTTCCCCCCCCCCCCCAGGTCCACAGGGAGGGAATACCGCAGCTTGACCAGCCTTCATATCCAGCTTGAAGAGAAAGAATGTATTGCTTGGATCTTTTCGTTTTGGACTATGGCTTTGGACAACAACTATGGGACTTTTGCAGTTTATTTATGTTTTCTTTATGCTTCTTTAAATAATGTAATCAAGACAGTTATGATTTTGGAAATATTGTAAGACAATTATGGCATGGTTTGTGTAACACATATTTTAATGAAATAAAAGTTGTTGTTTTCCGCTGTTCAAAAATATGTGTTCTCATATCTGTCTTGTATATCTGTGACTTATACTTATAAACCTCCACCAAAATTAGGGCATTCCCTTTGAGAGTGACCCTAACGGAGGTGGGGTGTTTCAATATTCCAATTTAATATATTGAATTGAAAACTTCTCTTTAGAATTTTCGTTAAATATTAATTAAAAGATTTATGAATTACTAATCTAAATCTCACTGTCAATCGGGTTTAAAGAACTAATGTCATTTAAAAACATTGTTAACAATCAACACGAAAGCCAGTTTCACTTAATTTTCAATTATGTTTAATAATTGGAAATCTTATTTAAATCTTAATTAAAAGATTTATTCTTTCTCAAATGGGTTTAAGAACAGTGTTATTTAAGACACTATTCACGACAAACCCAAAATCTAATCAGATATTAAATATCGTGCTTTGAATAGAAATTATATCGATTTATGTTCAATATCAAATTCTGAAAACTAACGTATACCAAATCGGGAATAACGATATTAATATCTTCCACATTCCCACGATAATATCTGTATAATCACAGAATCCAATACTGAAATAATCCGAAGATTATTTCCATTCTAATCCATTCCAATATATGTATTGGAAAATCTTGGTTTTATTAAAACCATTTAAATCTTTTTAATTCTTTTAATTAATTTATTAAAATAAATAAATCACTCATTCTTTTACATTGAAATGCCTATTTACATTAAAATGAATCTTTTTCATTCTTTTACATTGAAATGTATATTTAGATTAAAATGAATCTTTTTCTTTCTTTGAAATGTCCTCTTATGTTATTCACAATATAAATAATTCTTTTATATAAAAAAGCTCTTATATTCCAACCTTTTATTGTAACAGGAAAAATCCAATCTTTTTAATGTAACCTTTCTATTGTAACTTATTGACAATAAAAATTCAATCTTTTAAATGAAATCTTTTAATTGTAACTTATCGACAATAAAAATTCAATCTGTTTATTGTAACAACATTCAATGAACATATAATCTTCGTAGTCGAATCTTTTCTTAAAAACATGATTCATTATAAATGAAAGCAAGACCATAATAAAAATATAATCTTTATTTTCTAACCTTTTACCTGAAAAACGTATTATTATGGAAATGTCATTCTTATTATCTAATCTTTCTAATGAAACAAATTAACTATAAAAATGTATTCTTTCTAATGTAATCAATCTTAAATAAAACTGAAATCTTTTTAATGTAATCTTTTTAATTCAACCTTTATTACATTAAAAAATGTAATATTTTCAATTCATTCTTTATTACGTTGAAAAATGTAATATTTTCAATACATTTTTCTATTACATTGAAAAATGTAATATTTTCAATTCATTTTTTATTACATTGAAAAATGTAATATTTTCAATTCATTCTTTATTACATTGAAAACTGTAATATTTTCAATTCATTCTTTATTACATTGCAAAATGTAATATTTTCAACTCATTCTTTATTACATTGAAAAATGTAATATTTTCAATTCATTCTTTATTACATTGCAAAATGTAATATTTTCAATTCATTCTTTATTACATTGAAAAATGTAATATTTTCAATTCATTCTTTATTACATTGAAAAATGTAATATTTTTAATTCATTCTTTATTACTTTGAAAAATGTAATATTTTCAATTCATTATCCAAATTGAATATTCTATCTATTATCATATTAAAATAATATTATTTCCAAAATATAAATTTTGAAATTAAATCTTTTAATATTCATTACAAAATGGATAAATTAAATCGATAAATACGTTCGGGTTAAAATGGCGTTGCTATTTAAAACAGATTAAATAGCCCAATTCATTATCTTATTCATCTATATTTTATACTGGACCAGACCTCCCACATTAAGCCTTTGACATGTGGATGTTGGATATGCCGGTTAGTTCCGGGCAGACTTATCCCACAAGTTGTGCTTAACCCCGTGACATGGACCAAATCGTATTTGTGCACTTGGACCTCTCACATTAGGCCCATCATTTGTGGCTGCTGGATAAGCCGGGCGGGTCCGGGCAGACTTCCACCACAAATGTAACCTAACCTCGTGTCTAAATACAATTATAATTATAATTATTTCGTTGGAAAATATTATTTTAAAACATCCTTTATTTCGAAATATATTAATTTTAAAATATTTCTTATTTTAAAATATAACTTTATTAAAATATCCTACATAATAAAAATATTTCTTTTTATTAAATTATTAAAAATATTTTATTTCAAAATATCCTAACTTACATTTCAATTTTTAATAAAAATTGAACTTTCCATATTATTCTAATATAATAATAAAAATCTTTTCAAAATGTTCAATTCTGAAATCTTATCTTTTTATTTTAACATATGACAAATAAAAATGTAAATTTTTATTCAATCCCTTTTTCGGTAATTGTTTAAAATAAAAATATAATCTTCTTAACTTAACCTTTTCATTATAACTTGTAAACAATAAAGATATAATCATTTTAATTGTCAATATCAAAACCATCATTTAATTACCTAATTGAATATTAGATTAAAATATTCTTTTAATCCTAATTTGGAATAAGATCCAACAATTTCCATATAACTTAATTACATGGATTTCAAACATTGCATTAATTCCATAATAATGGTGAGACAATCAAGTAACAGCCAAAGTGCAATTTACACTAAACACAAGGGTGATGTGTAGTAAAATATCAACCCAAGACCCGTGTGGGGTTTCAACCAACACAAATTCGAATAATATATTATTAATTGTGCTTTTGGACGATGTGTGAAAATTTATCGTCCAATCAACATAAACAAGTCAAGCAACTTGAATATGGCAGTGTAAACATGTTTTCATTAACGTACATATAGTAACAATATTTAAGCATGTATAATATCGCCAAATCTCAAACATAATATCACATACACAACAAATCATACATGTCACAAATATAAATCACAAACATTTCATTACAGACATTTAAGTACATTTATTTATGAAAATAAATAACAATTGAAATAAAAGATTGAGTGAGAAAGAGTTCTCACATTTGGGATCCACTCCACCAGTTCTATTTCTAAATTTCTAAACCGTTTGGATTTTCCCGAAATTCCAACGCAATCTTTTCACGCTGTTCATAGTAAGAATCACATTTTTAATATAATGCTTATATATTAAAGGCGCATTTATAAACAATGATATTTACAAATAAAAATCACATTTTTATTATGATGCTATTTATATAAAAATCTCCTTTTTATGACAACGCTTTATAAAAATCACAAGTTTATATCGCTATCATATATATAAAAATCATAATTTTATATGCTACATGTATAAATCATATTTTTATATCAATGTTGTTTGGATAAAAATTACATTTTTATTATTATGCTATTTATGTAAACATGTCGTTTCTATTTCTATATTATCTATATAAAAAAATCATATTTTTATTTCGAAACCATGTATGTAAAAAAAAAACATAACTTTTTGTTAATAGAAATCATATCTTTATGATAATAAAAATCACAACTTCCTATTTTTATCCTTCTAAAATTATGATTCCTTACAAAACTAAAAAAAAAATGATTTCTTTTCAAAACTAAAAATCATATATCATATTCTTTCATCACATAAAATCTAATCTTTAGTTACATAAAAATCTAATCTTCATTCATATAAAAATCTAATTATTATAACGCTACTCTATATAAAAATCTATTTTATCATATCTCTACACATATAAAAACTCAGATCTTTACTATGCTAATTAAATATAAAAACTAAATTAAATAAAGAAAACTCACCGTTAATTGGACGAAGAGGGAGAAGGAGATGAGATCATCGGAGGGGGTGTGCTGCACTTGGCGGCGGGTTTGGGTAAATTCGAGGTTGTAGAAGGAGGAGGAGAGAGCCGCCATTGAAGAAGAGGAAAAGGGGATTAGTTTTTTTTTTTTTTTTTTTTTTTTTTTTTTTTTTTTTGAGAAATGACTAAGGTTCAGGGAGAATGAGATATTATACAGTTGTGGGAATTTTAATTTAGGCCCTTGCGTGGTTTTTTTTCATCCTTTTCTTGAGGGCATTGCTAGTATTTTATGAATTCCAACTT
Organism: Allium sativum; assembly: GCA_030737875.1. Taxonomy (NCBI): domain Eukaryota; kingdom Viridiplantae; phylum Streptophyta; class Magnoliopsida; order Asparagales; family Amaryllidaceae; genus Allium; species Allium sativum. The sequence continues at coordinate 845,428,732 of CM060909.1, read as the reverse complement.
TTATTATTCTCCAGATAAATATAAATGGTACCACAACTAATTAATTGTGATTGTAGAATGATCAAACATATTTAATGTTGCCAATTATTTGAGAGAAAAAAAGGAAAGCATTTCCGTATGAAAAGCCCAACACCTTTCATAAATGCCATACAGTTTCATCGCCATAAATTCGCATAATATCTAATTGACAATTCAAGCCACTTTAGAATGGAATTAATGGACAATTTACTTTTGGAGGTTTTATTTAGACTTAATTATAGCATAGCAAGAGAATAAACAATACAAAGTAAAAATAGAATGAAATTATCAATTGATGCTAATTATAGCCAGTTTATAATAATAGTAAATAGTGAGGGTTATTGTATTCTGATGACTAACAAAACCATTAATATAGTCGTGTTTAAATCTTGATAGTTATCCTAGTTTTGTATGCATCTATTATAACATAGCTATTTTTGAATCAATTTAACACAACAATTGGAATTCACCATAATTCTTATTATGGTGAATTAACTAATAATAATATTGAAGGGTAGCATTATTCAACACAAAGGAATTTTCCATTTTCAAAATTTGAGGAAATTTTATTTAAGTTATATATAATTAATACGCTCTAATCTTTCCATGTTTCGATTTCTGAATTGAAAAAAAAGAAGTAAACCATTTATAAATATTACAACATATTGATAATAATTAAGAAGTTAGCTTTAACTTAAAAAATTAAAATATTTGCAATAATACAAGATGTGCATAATAATACTACAGACGCTATTATAATTCAAATATTTATAACGCGAAAACTTTTTATAGAAATATTGGATAAAAATTTGTTTGCAACATCAAGTTGTTCATTTTACTATTTTTCTAGTGATATACATTGTATATATGCCATTTGTACAATGCATTTACACTTCACATAATTGAAGGTATTTACATCTGATGCACAAAACATAACCATGAATAAAAGAATAACGTCTAAAAATATAAATATTATGCACATTAAATTTTGAAAATTAATGCACAATTGATTGCCAATCTATGCAAATGAATTCTTATTAGAAAAAGCATTAAATACAACATTAAATAAATTCCTAGATGTTACATTCAAAGTAGAATTTTCTAACAAAATTTCATGAAATATTTTTTTTTAAATTTATCCTCAATCTCCGGGTTGTTACAATTGGACTAACTCTTTTCACTTAACTCCTTTCGAATAAAATATATTTGATAACTCCTTTAATTCTATTCGAATAAACTATATTCGATTAACACCTTTAATTCTATTCGAATAAACTATATTCGATTAACTCCTTTAATTCTATTCGAATAAACTATATTCGATTAACTCCTTTAATTCTATTCGAATAAACTATATTCGATTAACTCCTTTAATTCTATTCGAATAAACTATATTCGATTAACTCCTTTAACTCTATTCGAATAAACTATATTCGATTAGCTCCTTTAACTCTATTCGAATAAACAATATTCGATTTGCTCCTTTCTCTATTCAAATAAACTATATTCGATTAACTCCTCTAATTCTATTCGAATAAACTATATTCGATTAACTCCTTTAACTCTATTCTAATAAACTATATTTGATTAACTCCTTTAACTCTATTCGAATAAACTATATTCGATTTACTCCTTTCTCTATTCGAATAAACTATATTAGATTAACTCTTTTAATTCTATTCGAATAAACTATATTCGATTAACTCCTTTAATTCTATTCGAATAAACTATATTCGATTAACTCCTTTAACTCTATTCAAATAAACTTTATTCGATTTACTCCTTTCTCTATTCGAATAAACTATATTCGATTAACTCCTTTAATTCTATTCTAATAAACTATATTTGATTAACTCCTTTAATTCTATTCGGATAAACTATATTCGATTAACTCCTTTAACTCTATTCGAATAAACTATATTCGATTTACTCCTTTCTCTGTTCGAATAAACTATATTCGATTAACTCCTTTAATTCTATTCGAATAAACTATATTCGATTAACTCACTTCGAATAACCAATATTCGATTAATTCACTTCGAATAACCAATATTCGATTAACTCACTTCGAATAACTAATATTCGATTAACTCACTTCGAATAACTAATATTCGATTAACTCACTTCGAATAACCAATATTCGATTAACTCACTTCGAATAACTTATATTCGATCTCTTTCTTTCGAATACGTTATATTCGATAATCTCCTTTCTTTCGAATACACTATATTCGATAACCTCCTTTCAAATTACTAAATTCGATTAACTCTTTTCGATTAAGCTAACATCGATAACTCCTTTCGATTAACTAATAATCGATTAACTCGACTCGACTAACTCGACTCGACTAACTCGACTCATTTAACTCAACTTGATTAACTCTAACTGGTTAACTCTTAACTCTAATCGATTAACTCTAGCTGATTAACTCTAACTGGTTAACACTAACTCTAATCAATTAACTCTAACTGATTAACTCTAACCGATTAACTCTAACTGGTTAACTCTAACTCTAACCGATTAACTCTAATCGAATAACTAATATTCAATCAACTCTTTTCGATTAACTCATTTCGATTTACACTTTTTAATTAACTCCTTTGATTAACTCTACGTCCATATTCAGTTTCAAATATCGATGTCGAAAACGATTCTTACTCCTCTATATAAGTCCTGACTTATATATTCTATTTATCCAATGATAAATATTTTATTAAATTTATAAAATATTATTTATAAATTAATCTTCTCAATCTATTGTTTATAACAGATTCTATTTAAAATCTTTGCTTTAAATCCATATCATGTTATACCTGTGTGCGAAGCACGGGTCTAAACTTTCCTGATGTAAAATTCTATTCATTTGCCAAATATTTCCATATATGACGTTCTTTTCGTTTCCCAATAAATCTTTTTTTAACTCTATTTATTTTCTACATAAATATCTCCTTTTTTAACTCTATTTATTTAACAAATAAATATTCTTTTCCAATCCTATTTATTTAACAAATAAATATTTTCTTTCCAACTCTATTTGTAGATGTTTTACAAATACTCCCTTTCCAAATCTTTTTGTAAATGGTTTACAAATATATCCTTTTCATTTCTATTTGTAAATGGTTTACAAATATCTCCTTTATATTTGTTTTACAAATAATTTCTTTTATAAATTCCCTTGATTTTATAAATATTCCTTTATATAAAATCCATTGATTTTATAAATATTCTATTTCAATATACAGTTTGAAATCTTCCTTCTATATAAAATCTTTCGATTTCATATAATATTTTATTTCAATATAGTTATTGAAATTTTCCTTTTTCTTCCTAGGTTTTCTTGCAGTATTTAAAACCGAACAACCATGATCGATATCATTCAAACACACATAATCAACAACAGATGTGACGGCCCGCCCCGCCCCAGCCTGCATTTCCTCCAAAAGTGCGCTGTACACATGCCTGACTAGCACGGGACGGTCGTCAGGAGAAAGGAAAGAAGGGAACGAACTAATCAAGAACCTGTAGAATGTCTCACAGCGCATGGAGTAAAATATAATATTAATAATATACTTGACATAAAACAGGTGAGACAGTGCATAAGCTGATAATTAAAATCAACATCAACATCAGAGCAGCGGAAATCCAAATACAGCTTATTACAACTTTCCAAATTTACTGTCTCTAAACAAAAGAAAGCTAAAGTAGAAGATGAACCACTAATGCCCAAGCAGTGATCTTCAACAACACAGGGAGAATACTATATATATATATATATATATATATATTACGTGGAAGCCTCCTGCTCGTCTCCGGATCATCAACCCGTGCATCTCCAGCTAACCTGTCTCTAGTCTGCTCGTGTGAGCACCCAGAGTAATAAGAGGAGACATAAAACTCTGGGTCAGACATAAAGCCTGGTATGAGCGATAAGCATCTAAACAGAATAATAACAGGTATACTAAACCATACCTGAACCTGGACCTGCAACCAAAGAGTTAGTACCACATACCGTACAGTACTCTAAGGTGCCATAATGAATAGTGTAAAGAATACGGGGGTGAGGTGTGTATGTCATAATGATAGCAAACAAACCATCCATAGCAACCATCCTCACATCTCTCACTCAGTGCATAAAGCATACGACATCTACCACCTTGGAACACTAGACAAATTGAGGTAACGACGAATCCCGACTTGTAGAAACCCTGCTGTGACCAAGCTAAACATATAGAGTCATGACCAAACATTTCAATGACCCATTTCATTGATCGTAGCCCTTGGTTCTACCAATGCCATAATGGCCCTGAATCCGCCTCCGTACCTCCTACCATAGTGGTCCAAGGCTATAGACATCGAAAAACCCCTTAGCACGCGTCCCGCGGCAAAGCCCAACCATGAAGCGAACTCATTGATTCCCATCTGGATCTTGAGCTCTAACTTCTCATTTGGACTTCCTTTGCATCTCGGGTTTGGTCGAATTGGAGTGGGTCTTCAGAAGAGTTGTCGCGCAGTAATAGTCCTAGAATTTGGTTCGGTTCGGTAGTCATTACCCTCGTCGGTTCGGTCCTCCTTCCTGGTCATCTTTCCATTTGGTTCGGGTCGGGTACTCCACTTCGGGTCGGGTCGGTGTCCTCCTCCGGGTCGGGTCGGGTTGCTGTCTTCCTTCCAGTTCATGCTCCTTCTCCGATCAGCTTCCTCATTTTCCATTTACTCCGATCCGATCCGATCCCTTCGCCTCACTCCAGTCGTAGCCTTCCATTCTTAAGTCGATCCGATCTGGTCTCCATTATTCTTCCGATCTGATCCCCTTGTCCACCCCAGCTCTAAGTAAACGGCCTTCCTTTTTGTCGAGTCTCTTTTTTGCCAAACTCCAGTTCGGGTCGGGTTTTCTTGCCCAGTTCACATATCCGATCCGAGCCCTCATCCGAAGCCCTGCACAACTTTCTGCAACATTTCCAGCAACTTGTTTACGCCGTTCGACGATGTTTTCGACAAATCTAACTATTCTAATCAATCACAAATCATGTCAAAATAGTCATAACAACATAGCAAACTAACCACAAACACCAAAACAATGAATTTACGTGTCAAAACGGATCAAAGATGCCCAAAATCCCCTTATTTTCCCTTAAGCATGATTAAATAAAACTAATCATAAAATTAATAAAACTTAACTAAATCGAACCAAATTTCTAACAGAGGCATAAAATATTATTTAAGAATTTCTAAACATTTTTCCAGAATTTACTAGTGTATCAATTCGCTAATCTTCACTAATCACCCTTAATTAACTGTAATTAGTGTCAAAACGATGCTATCACTCACCTTTGCCACAAAATAAAACACCAAATCTGAAATACTCTCTGTTTGGGTCGAATTCCTATGTATAGCAGCAGCTCCAACCTTGCTCTGTTGCTATTTGGCCTTGTTTTGATGTAGTTTAGGCTTAATCTTCACTAAAAATGTGTTTTGGAGTGGTTTTAGAGGATGGAAGCCATTACTAAGGTCTCAAGAAGGTTTGTGGCGGCTCAAAACTGAAATGAAAGTGATTTCCTAACCCTAATCAGTCCTCCTATACCTCTAAAACCGAAATTCCCCTCTGGGCCTAGCTGCTAATCACCTGGTTAAGCCCAATTAAGCTGTTTTTCACCATCTGAAACTTGTTTCAGCCATAACTCCCAAATGGTGAGTCCGTTTGGCTAATGTGACCACTCTACGGAATTGTAAACCATCATCCGGAGCCAATGGAAGTGGTTATAGGTTAAAATTTCTTACCAGTCAAAAGTTATGGCCAAAACAGTGCCAACTAGGGGTAAAATGGTCATTTAAAAATCGGGAAAAATCATGAACATGGGAAATGACCACAATAGTCGTCTCCCAATGTTACATGACCATACGACTTCGTATGTGAAAGCTACGATCCTATGATGCGTAGAATACGGGTCGTTACACTCTCCCCCCTTAAGAAAATTCGTCCCCGAAATTCCTTAACCCAAAATATACAAAGGATCCCGCATGCCTAACAACCACATACAACAATCAAACATGCAAAACAAGCAAACAAGCCTATCCTAGCATGCAGAAAACTAAATCGAAGTCAAAATCTTACCAGGCAAAGAGTTCTGGGTGTGTCTTCTTAATGTTCTCCTCTGTCTCCCAAGTACAATCATTCTCGTCCTCGCCCCACTGAACCTTGACTAGCTTCACCGCCTTCCTTCGAAGTTGCTTCATGTCGTGCTCGACAATACGGGCCGGCTTGCGGTTCCCAACCGCATCGGGTTCTACTTCGAAGTCCTCCAACTGATCAGGTGAAATAGTCGTATCCGGGTCGTGAACGAACTTCCTTAGTTGGGAAACATGAAATACGTTGTGAACCCCCGCCATCTTCTCTGGTAAGTCAATTCTATATGCCAAATTCCCGACTAGTTCAAGAACAGGGAACGGGCCAACAAATCTTGGTGCCAACTTGCCTCTCCTGCCAAATCGTATTACTCTCTTCAACGGAGAAATCTTGACAAACACCAAGTCACCAACGGAGAATTTTAGGTCTCTTCTCCTCTTATCAGCATAACTCTTCTGCCTATCTTGGGCATCCTTCATTCGTTGTTGAATGATCTTGATCTTATCTGAAGTTTCCCTCACCACATCTGGTCCAAGCATAAACTTCTCGCCAGTCTCTATCCAACATGATGGTGAGTTGCACGGTCTTCCGTACAAAGCTTCAAATGGAGCCATACCGATACTGGATTGGTAGCTATTATTATATGCAAACTCTACTAGATGCAAATGGTCATCCCATGATCCACCAAAATCCAATATACATGCTCTCAAGAGATCTTCCAAAATACGATTCACCCTCTCCGTCTGACCGTCGGTCTGAGGATGATATGCGGTACTGAGATGTAACTCTGACCCTAGAGCCTCTTGTAAGCTCTTCCAAAACCCACTAGTGAACAACGGGTCTCGGTCACTCACAATGCTTTTAGGTACTCCATGAAATCTCACTACCCACTTCATATACAATTCTGCTAACTTAGCTGCCGTTCTGGTCGATTTGACTGGTATAAACCTTGCACTTTTAGTCAGTCGATCCACAACTACCCAAATGCTATCATGTCCCGATCTAGTCCTTGGTAAACCATCAATAAAATCCATCGAGACTTGCTCCCATTTCCCTTCGGGAATTTCTAAGGGCTGTAACAACCCACTAGGCTTCTTTTGCTCGGCTTTAACTAGCTGGCAATTCATGCACTTAGATATAAACTTCCCAATGCCTCTTTTCATCCCTTCCCAGTAGTAATTCTGCTTCATACCTCGATACATCTTGTTACCACCGGGATGTATAGTCAGCTTTGAGTGATGACATTCTCTAAGCACTTCATCTCTCAATCCATTGACATTGGGTACAACAAGTTTTCCATTCTTTCTAAGCCATCCATTTCGATCAAGCCGATACTTGTTCATCTCCTCATCGATACCCATCTTTAACTTGGAGATGATTTCCAATAGGTTAGGATCGTCCCTCTGACTAGAGCCGATTCGCTCAATTAAAGTGGGTCTAATCGTCAAACTTGCTAACATTTCTGGATCCAATTCGCACTTTGGTCTGAAATCATACCCAGCGATGTACTCCAGTTGCTTCCATTCTAGAAACATAGCCCCTAGGCTGGCATGTCTCCTACTCAATGCATCAGCCACCGCGTTGCCCTTTCCCGGTGTATATGCGATGTCAAAATCATAGGAAGCTAAGAACTCTAACCATCTCTGCTGACGGAGATTCAGATCTTTCTGGGAGAAGAGATACTTTAACGACTTATGATCTGTAAACAGCTCAAATCTTTCTCCCAAGAGATAGTGTCTCCACATCTTTAATGCAAACACGATCGCTGCCAATTCTAAATCATGGGTAGGGTATCTTCTCTCGTGCGGTTTCAATTGTCGACTTGCATAAGCTACAACCCTACCGCCTTACATCAATACAGCACCCAGTCCGGTACCATAGGCATCCGTGTATACCGTCATCTCTTCATCCCCCTTAGGAATGACTAACACTGGTGCGCTTATCAACTTGTCCTTTAGACTCTTGAATGCATTCTCGCACCTTTCATCCCAGACAAAAGCTTGATTCTTCTTGGTCAACTGGGTCAATGGTGCTGCTATCTTGGAGAAACCTTGGATAAACTTACGATAATATCCAGCTAATCCCAAGAAACTTCTTACATCTGTTACATTCTTGGATGTAGGCCAATCCTGTACCGTGGCCACCTTCGCCGGGTCCACGGCAATACCATTCTATGATACAACATGGCCCAAGAACCTCACTTCCCTCTTCCAGAAGTGACACTTAGAAAACTTTGCTTTCAATTGGTGTTTTCTCAACACCTCCATCACTACTCTTAAATGTTCCTTGTGTTCTTCCTCTGTCCTCGAATAGACCAAAATATCATCAACGAACACAAGGACAAACTTATTCAACTGATCTCTGAATACCCTATTCATAAGATCCACAAAATATGCTGGGGCATTGGTCATCCCGAATGGCATGACCAACCACTCATAAAACCCAGACGGCGTTCGTAATGCCGTTTTAGCTATACTCTCACCTTCCACTCTAAGCTGATGAAAACCTGTCGTGAGATCCAACTGAGAAAATACTCTCGCGCCACTCAACTGATCGAACAAATCATCTATCCGCGTTAGAGGATACTTGTTCTTCCTCGTCACTTTATTCAACTCGCGGTAGTCTACACACAAACGAAGGGAACCATCCGCCTTAGTAGCAAACACAACTGGTGCTCCCCATTCAGAAACACTCCTTCTGATAAATCCCTTCTTCAAAAGATCGCTGACTTGCACCTCGAGCTCTCGCTGCTCCCTTGGTGCCATACGACGAAGTGGCATCACTATAGGCCTGGCATCTTTTACCAAATCAATACGGAACTCAATCTCTCGGTGTGGTGGAAGCCCGGTCACTTCCTCGAAAACATCTGGATACTGGCCAACCACGGGCAAACCTGACAACTCACTATGCGGAATATCGAGGGAGTTTAGAAAACTAGCCAATACCCCATTACTGGGTAGACCACCAAACACTATCCTCCGCCCATCATCCGCTCTAGCTGTCACTAAAAAGCCCTCACAGTCTACCACCACACCGTATCTTTGGAGCCAATCTACTCCCAAAATAATGCCAAACCCAGTAAAGCCCAAAACAAAGCACTCACAAACAAACATGCATCCATGACTCGATAAGACCACATTACGACAAATCATGCTAAGGCTAGTCGAACCACCAATCGGGTTTGTCACTACTAAAGGTCTATCGACAATCTCGGGCTCCAATCCCAACCTATCTACCAGGTCACTAGATATGAAAGAACTGGAAGCTCCGGTATCAAACAAGACTCTAACAGGAACATCGTAAATAGAAAGCATACCTTGGATGACGACATTCTTTCCTTTCTCCGCCGCAGTTGGGGCATTCGACGAAGAAGGAATAGCATTAAGGGCGTAGGCTTTCACCATTTGCTTTTCTTTATGGGGTTGCGGACACTTGTCCTTGTGATGTCCCATTTGGCCACAGTTGAAGCACTTCCTATCCGCTGGCTTGGGCCGACAATTACTAGCATAATGGCCCTTCTTACCACAGCTGAAGCACTCAACATCTTGCTTATTCCTTTTCTTCTGGTCATCCTTAGCCTGATTCTTCTTTCTCTTATTCTGGGAACCACCCTTGCCTCCACCACTTGCATGTGGCTTTGGCTCATCTGCGGATGCAACATCAGTCTTCGGCTTAGGGTAGAGACTTTCTGATCTTAATGCTTTCCCCACAATCGATTCAAACGTCTCATCGATGTGGTTAATAAGCCTTTCCCCCAAGTACTGATCCAAACCAGTTATGAATTTCTCATTCTTCTTCTCGGCAGTAGCAATAAGAGATAACCCATACTTCGACAAAGTGTCAAATTCAGCAATATACTCTGAGACAGCTCTGCCATTCTGCTTGAGCTCCAAGAATTTCTTAAACAACACTGACTTCTGAGCAGCTGGAATGAACTTCTCGCTAAAGCGAGCTATAAACTGCTCCCAAGTAATCTGATCTTCGGGAGTAGCTGCCTTTATAGCATTCCACCAATTCATTGCCCGCCCTTGCAGCTGACGGGACGCTAGCCTTCTCTTCATTGCATCCTCGATACCCAAATCCTCGAAGATACATTCGCAACTATCCAACCAATCCTGAACATCCGTGGCCGACTCCGTCCCGTGAAACGACTTTCCACCAAGGCTAGTATAATCCTTATTTAGTTTGGCGAAGTCGACCCTCGGCGCTTGCACTATTGGACCACCACCATTTCCACCATTGGGAGCTGCCCTCTGTACAACCCTAAGCATCTCTCTCATGAGGTCAGTAAACATCGTCCTCATGTCAGCAGCATTCCCATTATTGGCCCCTCTACCGGTACCTCTAACATATCGTCTCATCGTCAATCTGAAAAAGGAAACGATTAACGACCCCATAGTGGTGCTAGTGCAGTACGACTTCATTCTTATACTACTAATAGTATATATATATAAAGCTTTTAAAAACCAAAATAATCACAAATACGCTCTCTCGTATACATATACTATCTCTCCCTGATAACTTCCCTAGGTTAACTACGCAACCTAGAGCTCTGATACCAAGTGTGACGGCCCGCCCCGCACCAGCCTGCATTTCCTCCAAAAGTGCGCTGTACACATGCCTGACTAGCACGGGACGGTCGTCAGGAGAAAGGAAAGAAGGGAACGAACTAATCAAGAACCTGTAGAATGTCTCACAGCGCATGGAGTAAAATATAATATTAATAATATACTTGACATAAAACAGGTGAGACAGTGCATAAGCTGATAATTAAAATCAACATCAACATCAGAGCAGCGGAAATCCAAATACAGCTTATTATAACTTTCCAAATTTACTGTCTCTAAACAAAAGAAAGCTAAAGTAGAAGATGCACCACTAATGCCCAAGCAGTGATCTTCAACAACACAGGGAGAATACTATATATATATATATTACGTGGAAGCCTCCTGCTCGTCTCCGGATCATCAACCCGTGCATCTCCAGCTAACCTGTCTCTAGTCTGCTCGTGTGAGCACCCAGAGTAATAAGAGGAGACATAAAACTCTGGGTCAGACATAAAGCCTGGTATGAGCGATAAGCATCTAAACAAAATAATAACAGGTATACTAAACCATACCTGAACCTGGACCTGCAACCAAAGAGTTAGTATCACATACCGTACAGTACTCTAAGGTGCCATAATGAATAGTGTAAAGAATACGGGGGTGAGGTGTGTATGTCATAATGATAGCAAACAAACCATCCATAGCAACCATCCTCACATCTCTCACTCAGTGCATAAAGCATACGACATCTATCACCTTGGAACACTAGACAAATTGAGGTAACGACGAATCCCGACTTGTAGAAACCCTGCTGTGACCAAGCTGAACTTATGGAGTCATGACCAAACATTTCAATGACCCATTTCATTGATCGTAGCCCTTGGTTCTACCAATGCCATAATGGCCCTGAATCCGCCTCCGTACCTCCTACCATAGTGGTCCAAGGCTATAGACATCGAAAAACCCCTTAGCACGCGTCCCGCGGCAAAGCCCAACCATGAAGCGAACTCATTGATTCCCATCTGGATCTTGAGCTCTAACTTCTCATTTGGACTTCCTTTGCATCTCGGGTTTGGTCGAATTGGAGTGGGTCTTCAGAAGAGTTGTCGCGCAGTAACAGTCCTAGAATTCGATTCGGTTCGGTAGTCATTACCCTCGTCGGTTCGGTTCGGTCCTCCTTCCTGGTCATCTTTTCATTTGGTTCGGGTCGGGTACTCCACATCGGGTCGGGTCGGTGTCCTCCTCCGGGTTGGGTCGGGTTTTCTTGCCCAGTTCACATATCCGATTCGAGCCCTCATCCGATCCGAACCGAAGCCCTGCACAACTTTCTGCAACTTTTCCAACAACTTGTTTACGCCGTTCGACGACGTTTTTGACAAATCTAACTATTCTAATCAATCACAAATCATGTCAAAATAGTCATAACAACATAGCAAACTAACCACAAACACCAAAACAATGAATTTACGTGTCAAAACGGATCAAAGATGCCCAAAATCCCCTTATTTTCCCTTAAGCATGATTAAATAAAACTAATCATAGAATTAATAAAACTTAACTAAATCAAACCAAATTTATAACAGAGGCATAAAATATTATTTAAGAATTTCTAAACATTTTTCCAGAATTTATTAGTGTATCAATTCGCTAATCTTCACTAATCACCCTTAATTAACTGTAATTAGTGTCAAAACGATGCTATCACTCACCTTTGCCACAAAATAACACCAAATCTGAAATACTCTCTGTTTGGGTCGAATTCCTATGTATAGCAGCAGCTCCAACCTTGTTCTGTTGCTATTTGGCCTTGTTTTGATGTAGTTTAGGCTTAATCTTCACTAAAAATGTGTTTTGGAGTGGTTTTAGAGGATGGAAGCCATTACTAAGGTCTCAAGAAGGTTTGTGGCAGCTCAAAACTGAAATGAAAGTGATTTCCTAACCCTAATCAGTCCTCCTATACCTCTAAACCCGAAATTCCCCTCTGGGCCTAGCTGCTAATCACCCGGTTAAGCCCAATTAAGCTATTTTTCACCATCTGAAACTTGTTTCAGCCATATCTCCCAAATGGTGAGTCCGTTTGGCTTATGTGACCACTCTACGGAATTGTAAACCATCATCCGGAGCCAATGGAAGTGGTTTCAGGTCAAAATTCCTTTCCAGTCAAAAGTTATGGCCAAAACAGTGCCAACTAGGGGTAAAATGGTCATTTAAAAATCGGGAAAAATCATGAACATGGGAAATGACCACAATAGTCGTCTCCCAAAGTTACATGACCATACGACTTCGTATGTGAAAGCTACGATCCTATGATGCGTAAAATACGGGTCGTTACAACAGATTATATATCACATCATATATTTCAATATATGAAAAACAGTAAAATAAATGTTGAGGAATCCAGTTGGATTCCTCCAATCTGTTTCCCTGCATCATAGATGTTAAACAACACGAATATAAAATTATTATGATAAACAGAATCAATATTAGATTAACGATTTATATATATCGTTATCTATACTTTCAACCAATACACAAGCAAATCAACCAAACAGTTAACACACAGCAATCAACAGATGATTAACAGTTCTAAAAATACGTTATAAAAATATATCTGTTAAGAGTTGGTGAGTTTTACTCACTTTGGCAGTTCATCGTAAAAGAACGATAAACTGTTTGTTTGATTTGAATCAAACAATTTATTTTGCCATAAATTCATACGAGCCCCTCCACTTCCAGTCAGCTTCATTGTGAAGCTCTCGTCCATACGGTCCTGTCGGATCTTGTTTTGCTCAATTCTGATATCGAATGGAAGAGTTATGATGTTTTTAAGCTAATATGTTTTGAAATTAAATAATCACTTAAGTTTCATTTTCCATTGGGCCTTACAATTTCAAAGCCGACCCATCCTCAATTTCCAAAGCCCAAGACCGAAATGTCTTCTTCCCCAAATCGGATACAGGGGACCGCAAGTTTTCAAAAGCCATTTCCGATCTTCGATCGATCCCCTAGCCCTCCTTTCTCCATCGATTTCAGTTTGGAGATCACCAAACTCTGTCTCTCAATCTCCTCTCTGTCCTCATCCCCATCGCATAGCCTGCGATGCCTCCCCCTAAATCGCGTCGACAGCCTCCCTTGCTGCTCTGAAAAAGCCCAGCGACATCTTTTTTCACCTAACATCACCATACTCTTGCCACATGCGCGGTTTTCGATGCTAAACCCGAATTCGATATCCATTTCGTGAATTAACAACTCAATCGAACTAAAAACCCAACCCTAACTTACTGTGTCCATTTTCAGCGACAAGAGGAAGACGTCGAACCCCTCAATACACATATAATAATGAAGCTAAACACCCAAGGATCTCTAATATACATGATTCATGATTTATAGAGATTTATTTTTATTTCTATGAATTTTACAAGGATCGAAAATTTTGTTTGCTTTCAAAATGAACCCGGCGGCTTCAAAGAGGTTTTATAATGGGAATCAAACTTTTTGTGTGGCCATAATGATGAGTGGGTGGCCTTGTTTAGTCCACTAAAGTAGGATATTTTATTTAATCTCATTTTATATTTGTTTCTGACTTCTAAAAATTCGTGTGGTCACACACGATACCCAAAAATCACGAAACTGGGCATGCAGCTACAGTTCGACGTTACGGTCCCAACGAAACTGGTTTCGTCGAATTCCGACTCCGTATGCTCACACAGCGTATTTTTAACTGTCAAAATATCGACTGTTTTTCACATTAAAAACCCATACGGCCACATACTGACTTCAAAAATCACGAATATTGAAATCTAGAAATAATTTATTATTGCGGATCCAACAAAATTAGTTTCGTAGAATTCTGAGGTCGTTTGCAAAACTGGCTATTTTTAAAGCTTTAAATAACCCTTTGAAATATATAAATATATTTAAAAACAATTAAATTAAATATTTATAAATAAATATTATCGTATATATTCACAACAGAATATCATACAACTCTAGAATATTCCTATATGAATTTCCGGCTCGATATTTCAAATCCCGATTAAATCGATACTCGATTTATAATGAAATTCCTTTTTAAAATATAAATAATTCCTTTATAAATTATAAAGGAATTCCATAGAGACATTTCTAAAATTTGATTTGGACATAAATCAAAATCTACACAACGAAATCCTGATTTTTCTCTTTCATTAGAAAAATATACTTCACCAGCTCCCAACTTTCTTGTTTCATAGAAATCCGATTTAAAACGGACCCTGTATATTCAGTTGAAGTTCGAATCGCCAAATAGCGAACTACCGCGCCATTTGGAGCTCGATTTTAATTGTAATATAATTATACGTTCAAACTATCGTCTAAATAATATATTCGTCATTCTAATTCAATTCTAAGCTGAATTAAATACTTTGAATTTTCCATATATTGTCAATTCACTATTTCTGATTATTTCAGAAATTAAATATATCATTCTATTATTTATATTAATTAAATTTTCCGTATAATTTAGTTACACATCCTTATATTCTCTAATTCACTATATGAATAATTAAATAAATTAATTATTATATAGCTGAAAATACGGGTCGTTACATTATCCTGTGGACTTGGGCACGAGCTCTACGAATGGACGTGTATCCGGTGATGTACCGCTCGCACCTGCCTCTGAATTGTGGGTAGGTCGACGTCTGGGAGGCATATCTGTCACAAACATATTATTTCGTATAATAATAACTCATATATCATTATGCACATCCGTTATCAAATAAACTCATACGACATATATTATCAAATGCAACTACAAGACCCATTTACATAAAAGAAGAAGAACCAAATAACAGATAACTGTAGCACATCATATAAGTTCACAACATAGCACATCATATAAGTTCACAACATAGCACATCATATAAGTTCACAAGATAATTCATATATCATTATGCCTGAATCATTGTACGTACGTATGTAAACAACTAACGGTACAAATAATATTATTCTTCTTTCTGATTCAGTCTCGGTCTCATACTCTATATCGTTGTCCTCTGTACTCTCAAAAGCTTCTATTAATTCATTTGATTCATCGTTCAAATACTCTAAATTAACATCATTAGCAATTATTATTTCATCATTTTGATTTACATCCGTTTGATATGCTGCATTGTCTGGAATAACAATTCCTTCAAATGTAAATCTTGCCTTTGTTTTAGTTACAACAGACCAATCTGCTTTATCTCCTATTAAGGATAGATACGGAGCAAAGTAAACTTGTAATGCTTGCTTTTCCAATAAAAAAGGATCATACTTATAGTGATGCGATGTGTGCTTTATATCTATAAGCTTATAATCTTTATGCACGTTGATTCCAGTGCCAGGAACATTGCTGAACCAGTTGCACTTGAATAGAACAACTTTTTCAATGGGTTGTATATAATATGTAAACTCTAAAATCTGTGTCAAGACGCCATAAAAGTCTTTTATATGCTCTTTGGGATCATCACTACCTTTGACAAATACACCACCGTTATATGTTAATTTGTCAATAACATGGTTTTTGGTGTTAAATTTAAATCCATTAATGAAGAATATTGGATAAGTCTTAACATTTCTTTTTGGTCCAAGCGCAAGATGTTGCAAACCCTCGTCATTGACGCAGTTTATTGGATCGTAAACGTACTTCGAGAACCATTTAGCAAAATCTTTACTGAGATCGCCATTCGGAGTTCTGATTCGTAAATACTGCAAATATAAATGATTTTATTACTAGCTAACAATTGATGTACACATAACTATAATAAAGTTAAAAATTTAGTACCTAACAAATGGTGCAACTTCAGCACAATTTAGAAGAACATATGTGTGTGCTACATGGTGATCTCTATCATCTAACCATATTTCTACACATTTTCCAGAAGATCGTCCATGTTGTCCAAAAACAGATAACATTGTCGGACAAAAATTGGGTTCCATGGTTTCATCATTACGAGGACCACTTACAAATGATAGGTTCACATGATCACTGAAGTAATGAGAAAAAGGAAACGAAGCTTCTTCTTCAAGATAAGATTTGCAAATCAAACCTTCAAATCGTGCTTTTTGTCGTACTTTTTTCTCCAGATGATTAAAATACCTAAAATAATTTTAATTCAATTTATATGCACTAATGTCACTTTGAATTGTGAGCATAAATTTTACCTTTCAAAAGGATACATCCATCCATATTGCACTGGACCCTGAAGAATAGCTTCAGATGGAAGATGAATAGGTAAATGCTCCATTACATTAAAAAATCCTGGAGAGAAGATTTTCTCTAATTTGCAAATCAATATCGGAATTTCTACTTCAAGTTTACGGAGATGATCAATTTTTAACGTTGCCAAGCAAAGCTGTTTATAGAATAAGCTTAACTCTGGTAAAACACCCCACACTTTTACAGGCAATAATTCTTTGAACACCCCTAGTAATAAACATTCCATCATGATATGACAATCATGACTTTTCATCCCACTCAATTTATTGTTTTTATAGTCAACACATCTACGAAGATTAGAAGAAATCCAATCTGGACATTTCATCCCCTCAACCCATTTCAGTACAAGTTTTATTTGTTTGTTGTCTAGTTCATAGCACGCTTTGGGTTTTTTATTGTCATTGGGCTTCACATGAAGTTTTGGACGTTTACAATATTCTTCTATGTAACCTCTCGAATATATATCATCCTTTGTTTTTCCTTTGACATTCAAAACAGTATTAAACACGTTATCAATTACATTTTTTTCATTGTGCATAACGTCGATATTACGTCGAAGTTTGAGATCTTTCTAATAAGGTAGCTCCCAGAATATGCTTTGTCTACACCAATTATGAATGTCAGATTTACGCGGAATTTCTGTCTGTTCTCCAGTCTCATGGATCTTGGTAATCCTTTACAATATCGTATATTTCTTCACTTGTCCAAATTTTGGGTGCTTGCATAGTCATTCCGTTGTTAGCTTTAAAGTTTTTTTTATCTCTTCTAAAAGTATGATTGGTATGCAGAAAACAATGGTGACAATCAAACCACGAATTCTTCCTTCCATACCATAAGAAAAATGCTTGTGTTTCTTCCATGCATAAAGGACAAGATAGACGACCAGCCGCACTCCAACCTGAAAGCATCCCATATGCAGGAAAATCACTAATCGTCCATAACAAAGAAGCGAACATACGAAAATTCTTTTTTTGAAATGTCGTATGTTTCAACTCCTTCATCCCATAGTTTTTTCAATTCTTCGATTAATGGTTGTAGATAAACATCGATGCCTTGTTTTGGATCATTAGAACTAGGAACGACAACAGTGAGAAACATATATGGAGTTTTCATACACATCTATGGAGGTAAATTATAAGGAGTAACGATAATAGGCCAAGATGAATATTTACTACCAAACTGAGAAAATGGTGAAAACCCATCTGTACATAAACCAAGTGCGATGTTACGACTCTCTACGACAAATGTAGGATACGTCCTATCAAAAAGTTTCCATGCTTCTCCATCCGATGGATGTGTCAAAGTTCCATCTTCTTGTGTTCGCACACTATGCCATCGCATATGACATGCAGTGACCGAGGATGCATATCACCATTGTAGTCTAGGGATGATTGGTAAATAATGCATTCTCGTATACGGAACTTCCTTACTTTTCTTTTTTTAGGTTTATACCTTTCCCCGCCACATTTTTTACAGTTTCGAAGATTAATATCATCTTTCCAATACAACATGCAACCTTTAACACAAGTATCTATTTTTTGGTATGGGAAACCGAAAGCTGACATTAGCGTTTTCACTTTGTAATGACTATCGCACATCAGATTATCGGGTGGCATATGTCTTTTTGCAGCTTGTACAACCGTTGTAAATGCAGCTTCTGTAAGGTTAAATTTTGATTTCATGGTGATGTACTCAGCGACTACCGATAATTCAGTTCCACTTTCACAACCATTCCACAATGGCCGCTTGGCTGAAGCCAATAAATCATATATATTTTTGGCTTCCGTGTTCGGTTCTTCTTCAATATTGACGTCATCGTCGTCAACCTGACCGGTAGGGAACATTGACCGTGCTGCATCTTCCACCATATCTTCTATTGGATTCGTCATAACTAATTCGACCTCCGATGCTACAGGAGGCGCAACAAGTTCTCCATGACGATCCCATAAATAATAATTTGGCACAAAACCTGATTTATACAAATGTACTTCAACAATGTCTGGTTTATGAAACTTCATCAGTCTACACTTACTACACGGACAGCGAAGCACCTCGTAATTTCGACTATTAGATACTGCAAATCTAATAAATTCATTTACCCCATTATAGAAATGTTCTTTCACTGAGCCTTTCATTCCAATTCTAACTTCATACATCCAACTACGGTCAAGGTAATAATCGAAAATTTTTCTTGATTCATAAATATATGTCAGTGATTTCGATAACACATACATATATTGTTCAAAGAATTTATTCAACGCATGAATATTTTTAATGGTTCATACATACAATAAAAATGTGATTTTTATTGTTCAAACAATTTATTCAACACATGAACAATTTTAGTGGTTCATACATACAATAAAAATGTGATTTTTATTGTTCAAAGAATTTATTCAACACATGAATATTTTTAGTGGTTCATACATACAATAAAAATGTGATTTTTATTGTTCAAACAATTTATTCAGCACATGAATTTTTTTAGTGGTTCATACATACAATAAAAATGTGATTTTTATTGTTCAAAGAACTTATTCAACACATGAATATTTTTAGTGGTTCATACATACAATAAAAATGTGATTTTTATTATTCAAAGAATTTATTCAACACATGAATATTTTTCATAGTTCATTTCAGAAAATTTCGGCATTACAACGGCAGGATGGGTAGCACTGGCACCGTGTCCAGCACGGCTCCTCACCTATCCTAGTCCTTGGCTGCGCCATATATATATATATATCATTCCAATAATTTCCACAATACAATTCATTTTCAAGCCCCGTCTACAACCTAACAATTTCAGAACCATCGCTTTTAAATAGCTATATCCAACAACATGTATACCAATCCTATATCAAACCAATTACAAAACCCAGAAACAACAATGTGTATACCAATCAACTAATTTCACAAAACTTATTAATCGATTTCCAATCGATAATCACCTAAATAGCTTTTAAATTTAAAATCTAATTACCTATATCATAAATTCAATATCAATAATTGATTATTATCTATGAAGTAACGATTCATTAACACATACATATGCACAAAATCAACTAACATATAATATTCACCAATAAACAACTAAATTCACATTTTAGGGTTTTCAATCATAACTAAATGAACAATAATTCAACAATCATAATATAATCACACAACATATACATTTAAATAACTATTAATTAATTAAATTAGGAAATTAGGTTAGAAATCGTACCTAGAATTGAAGAGGAGTGACGGCTGGAGAGGGGGGAGGCGGCGGTCATCGGCGGTCGGCGTCGGAGCAAGGCGGGTTGGGGGCGCGTCGGTGGGTGGGTGGTAGGGTTTTTTTTTGCGGGGAGGGGGGGATGGGTTTAGTTTTGGGGAGATGAAATGATTGATCTGTACTGTAGGCTCACGGTATATCATTTTTTTGGTGACGGCTGGCGAGGGCCGCTTTTTTAACTGTCGACAGCCGTCGCCACTAGTCGAAACCAAACAACCCCTTTTTTAACTAGCGACGGCTGGCGACGGTTAAGATTCGTCCGAGATGGGAATACAGTATATGAGTACTTAATTCTACCAATTAAATTAACATTTTCACCAAGTGACTAGTTGCAATTTCAAAAATCAGATAAGGAAATATCCAGTATATCTATAAAAGCAGTGTATTGGACTTATTAACCGAAAGCTACCAAGGTATAAACCTAAACCTCTCAGTGGTATGGACTGTATAGCTGTTGAAGAAAGATACAAATAGTGGAGCTATCACATGTAAAAACTCAAGGGAGTAGAATGTAAAAGCATTGAGATATGGTATGTATATATATATACATGGTACAACTATCACATATATAAAACTCAACTATTACAGATGTATTAGACTATGGAGCTATTATATATTTCTTAAAGCTGTCGCACATATTAACTTATGGCTACCGCATCTAATGGATAAGAAACTATATCTTATTTTTCCTAATTGGCTCAAACCTCATATTCCATCTTATTTATCCATGTGTGCCACACACATCTCAGCCAGGTTCGGCCCTAGGAATATGCTAACTAGGCGACCGCCTAGGACCTCGGGCTTGTGCCGATCTTACAGAACCTATATTTGTAAAATATGATCGTGACATATTTACAAAAGTTAGTGTAGTTGGATGGTAAAGCTAGGGGCCCTTCTTAGTAATGTGCAGGTACGAATCCTAGATGCCAAAACTCCTAGGTTTCAATGTATTTTTCCATCCTTTACACTTTTTACATTTCGACGTAGGGCCTTGCAATGTTTAGGGACCAGCCCTGGTATCAACCATTGATTTCTGGTAATCATCCATTCATACGATGTTATAGAACTCATTGACTAATTGTTTTTTATGATAATCAACTCTTATTTTTTTGACACTGGAGAATAAGTAATAAAAGGAAGAGAAATTAAATCAAATAAAGCACCATAACTAACACAAATCACCTCATGTATTTTTAGCTTTTGTTACTTTATTGGGCCTTGCCCAATATTGCTTTGTTTTTTTATTATATATACCGTGTATCAAGGCATTGCACAAGTGAATCTTTCAGTTCAATAAATATTACGACTTACATTTCTTCACATATCCCTCTGACTTCTCTCACATCTAACATTTCTCAAATCCAAACTTGGTATCAGAGCCAACCTATATGTGCCTATCAGCACCACCACATTCTGATCATCAAACTACCTGTGGAATTTCTGTGATTAATCAAAACTTTTTGTTCATTAGAAAGATATCATCACTTGGACTTGTAACAACCCGAAAATCTGGGCCAGTTTAAAATTTTTATTTTGGCAATTTTAGCGAATTTTGATTATTTAAAATAAATTATTTTAAATAATATCGACGAAAATTTATTTTGAATATAATTCGAACGTATATATTATACGCGTCGTCGTTAGAATATAATAATTATATATATAATTATAAATAGAATTGAAAATGGCGCGGTAGTTCGATAATTCGATTTCAAACTTCAATTGAATGTACCGGGTGCAAAACAATCCGGATTTTAGTGAAACCAAAAATAATGGAATCTAATAGTGAATATCTTTCCAACGAATCCGACAAATCAAGATTTCATTGCGGGAATCAAAAGATATGTCCAGTTGAAATTTCTGAATAGTCGCTATGGAATTCAGGCCCTTAAAAATGGACATTTTGCAAACGACCTCGGATTTCGACGAAACCAGTTTTGTTGGATCCGCAGTGTCAAATTATTGCTAGCTTTCAAATTTCATAATTTTTCGAATCAATATGTGAGCGTGGCAAAGGAAAACGCGTTTGACCAGTTTCAGTTGATTTTAATCGACTGGAAAATGGCCATTTTTCTAACAGTCTCAGAATTCGACGAAACTAGTTTTGTTAGGACCGTATCGTCAATACGAAGCTAGAAAATATTTTTCTGGAATTTTTCTAGTTAGTATGTGACCCAGGTAATTTGAAATGTACGTTCAAAATTCGATATAGTGATTTAAATGTAAATTCAACGGAAACTGATCAAAGCGATCGAATCAGCTTGCGGTACATATCCCATTGTGTTCGGAATGGGGTTAATTAGTTAGGGGCGACAGTCGCTGGGTTTGATTTGGGTTCGAACAAAGTTGAATTAATTAGAGAATTAAATTGAATAAAATATTAAAATATATTCATATATAAATTCACTCATATGCTAAACCCTAGCCCCAGAACAAAGGCGCCGCCACTTACTCCATATTCGGTCAGTTTCATCCCGATTTCTGGCCTCAAAAAAAAAAAAAAAAAAAAAAACACTCCCGACCCCTTTCGAAATTGTATAGGATTTCAAAACAAAAATCAAAGATAAAACTGTGATCTTTAAATCCGTATGGATATCATCTGTTCTAGCATGTAATGCTATTCGATTTTACACCCTGAAGCGCCGCCGTTTCATGTCAAAATCCGACCAGAGGGGCCCACCGAGTTGGGCGGTTTCGTGGGCGATGGAAGGGGTGGTCACGGGCCTCGATGTGGTGGTCATCGATCAGGAGCAGGTGAAGCATGGTGGCGGCCGTGCTCAACCCTAGGGGGCGCGATATTGGCTTCTCTCGTACAGGCGAAACAGTGAAGAAGGTAATGGATCTTTTTTTTATTTATTTATTTTTAAACGTTATTTATTTTAATTATTTATTAATTATACTAGGAAATGTTAATTATATTTATATTGTTTAAATATCAGTTTTAAAATATGAAAATACCATTGTCTTAAGAATAAAAATAGGAATATAAAAGTGAAGTTTTTTTTTTAAAAAAGCATTGTTTAAATATGATTTTTACTAAGTAAAGTTAGCATTTATTTTGAAAATAAAATTTACGTTTTTAAAATAGAAATAGCGATATAAAAAAATAATTTTTATTTATAACGAAGTAAAAATAGGATTTTTATATATTGAACTTCGATAGAAAAATAGGATTTTTATATATTGAACTTCGATAGAAAAATAGGATTTTTATATATTGAACTTCGATAGAAAAATAGGATTTTTATATATTGAACTTCGATAGAAAAATAGGATTTTTATATATTGAACTTCGATAGAAAAATAGGATTTTTATATATTGAACTTCGATGAAAAATAGGATTTTTATATATTGAACTTCGATAGAAAAATAGGATTTTTATATATTGAACTTCGATAGAAAAATAGGATTTTTATATATTGAACTTCGATAGAAAAATAGGATTTTTATATATTGAACTTCGATAGAAAAATAGGATTTTTATATATTGAACTTCGAAATAAAAACATGATTTTTATATATGGAATAGCGAAGTAAAAATTCGATTTTTAAAGGTAGGAAGCAATTGTAAAAAAATATGATTTTTAAATTGAAAGTGATTAAATAAAAATGTGATTTTTATTTTAAAGACCTCAAAATATAAAAATGTGTGATTTTTATATATGTAGTGGCTACGGGCAACGAAGATGACGAAGATGCGATAGCGATGAAGATTTCTATCAACGAAGTGCAGTGGAGCTAAGATAGCTATATGTGAGAATTTCTCACCTTTCAATTTCATTTCTATTTATATATATATATACTAGGATGCAGACGGTGCTTAGTAGCACCCGACACAATCGTCCACAGACCATGGACTTGTTTGTTTGGATGCATAGCTTAGTTATATGATTTGATTTGAATTTGGTTGTTTGGTGAATTTGATTGATGTGTGAATGGCGCGGGCCTTCACTAGACCGGGGATAAGGCTAGGCCTCGTCCCGTTTCTAGTATCGTGCCGTTATGCCGCCGAAATTTTCTAAAATATGTTAGAAAATAAAAATATCATTTTATTGTGTAAATGAATTGAATAGAAATTCATAGGTTGAAATAAAATGTTTTATCGTTAAAAATATAATTTTTAACGTGAAGTGAATAAAATAAAATATTCATTTATAAACCGGACGGTTTGTTTATGCACACCTATTTGAATGACATTGATTGGGACGGTAAATTTTACACATCGCCCAACGGCACAAATAAAATATGCGTTTGATTGTTTGAAACCCCACACGGGTGTTGGGATGAAATTTGAAGTTCACTCATCCTGATTGATTAAATGTGTCGATCGATTGATTGACAGGCTGTCATAAGCGTTGAATATCTATATTTGATGCTTATACAGTGTAGTGCACTTTGGTTGATGGTTGATTATTTTTCAATGCTATGATATACATTGTTGTATGAAAATCCATATAATTAACTTTATATGGTAATTGATTGGGCCTCATTCCAATTTGAAAAATAAAGAATATTATAAAATAAAAGTTCATGTGTTGACAGTACTCATCCTTTGAGATTGGTCATGTGTTGAACGAAATATTTTGATAATAAAATTTACATCTTTATCAATATAAAATAACGGTTCATGTGTTGACAGTACTCATCCTTTGAGATTGGTCATGTGTTGAACGAAATATTTTGATAATAAAATTTACATCTTTATCAATATAAAATAACGGTTCATGTGTTGACAGTACTCATCCTTTGAGATTGGTCATGTGTTGAACGAAATATTTTGATAATAACAACTATTTTGAAAAAGAAATATTTGAAATAAAATATTTGAAATAGAAATTTATGAAGCCGTGTTGATTAGATTGACGCCATTTTGACGTAAACGATATTTATATCGATTTTATTCATTTTGAAATGAATTGAATTGAAAACGATTTCGAAATGAATTGAATTGAAAATGATTTCGAAATGAATTGAATTGAAAACGATTTCGAATGGAATTGAAAGCGAATTGAAATGAATTCAAATTGAATTGAAATTTGAATTGAATAGAAATGAATTTTAAAACGAATTTATAAAGAAGAATTCAATTTTGGTTTGAATTGAAATGGAAGTTGAAATTGCTTTTGAAACGAATTTTAAAACTATTTATATAATTCGTTTTAAATAGAAATCGACGAAGTATATATTATATATATTATATATATAATATAATGGCCTGAATAGAACGCGCCGCGCCGCGGCAGTTCGTGAATTTCGACCATTTATTTCAAACGGACATTACGGGAGATCCGACCGTCGGATTCTCCTAAAACAGGAACCGTTGGGTTCGTATCGAAAAGAGCTTTCTAACGAATGTTAGAAATTTGAAATCTAACGGTTGGATTTGGAGATACGTCCAAATCAAATTCGAAAAAGGTCGCTGTAAGTGCAGTTCGATGGCCGTTGATGGAAATCGGCTGTACGGGCCTTGATAAAATTATTAAAAATAGTAATAATTTGTGTAAAATCATAAGAAATGATTTGTGAAGATTTGGGATGAAAAACTCCATATTTGAAAAGATAAAAATAGATTTTTATCGAAATGAACTAGTTTTGAACTAGAATTATAATTCTATTTATTTTTAAATAAATAAATTGGATTTGAAATGGTTTTAAAAATAACCAGAATATCCAATGATTGCATTGGAGTGGAATTGAATCGAAATTGTCTTCGGAATATTTCGATGTTGGAATTCGGGATTATACGGATGTTGATATGGAAATTTGAAAGATATATACTTATATCATTATTTCCAATACGACATTTGTTAATCGTAGAATTTGATATTGAATATGAGCCGATATATTTTCTATTCAGAGCCTTATATTGAATGTCAAATGTGATTTGGGTTTGTCGTGAACGGTGTCTTCATTAACACTGTTCTTGAACCCTGTTGAGAAAAGATTAAATCTTTTTATTTAGATTTAATGAAGTGTACCAATTAAATAATATTTAATTGGAATTGAATTGATATTGATTTTTGGGTTTATTGTGAACAGTGTTTTAAACAACACTCGTTCTTTAACCCGATAATTAATGAATGTGATTTTGGGTTTATCGTGAACTGTGTTTTAAATGACACGGATTCTTTAACCCAGTTAACGATTAAAACTAAGTGGAGTTTTAATGAATCTTTAATTAGATTGAAATGGTCGAGAATGGAGTACCACCAGTTTTGCTCCAGGCGATAGTTAAATCTTTAATTAGATTTGAACGTGAAATGGTAATTGAATTTACCGATAACACTGTGGTGTTAGATATGAAGTATTACCAGTTTTACTTCATGGAATGAATAGGTTGGGATGGGGAAATTAAAATAAATGATTACTTCGGTAAGGTTCGCTAATCCCGACTAGTTTGAATTGAGATTCAAAAATAGAATAAAGAATAAATTCAAGAAATTTATCTTGGATAAAATTAATGGGAACATTTCCCTAGGAATGTGAAATTTAGAAACTGACTGTCGGTTAGCCAAACAGAATGGTTTTCTGGATATTGATCTGATGTTGGTTTCGGCCTTCGGGGTTAATATTTGGGGAATTATTCTCTTGGTTAATTTACGGTTAGTGACTAATGAATTGGAATGAGGCGTATGTTGTGTTTGTGTAACACTTATTTAAATATACGCGAGTTATTCGGAAAGACCGGGTTTATCCCATTCTGAATAACTGATACGACGATAAGTCGAAGATGAAGACGATGGTCGAAGACCGGAGGTCTTCACGTCGTTTGGGTAATTACTGATGATCTTGATTGGGCTGTACACCCAAGAAGATGGAAACAGTTAGTGATCGTCCAGACGTACTTGGAGATCGATGGATATGCGGGGTACTAGGTGCCTCCGGTTTCGTTCAGACCCAGAACGGACTTGTAAATGGACTGTGTGTCTGACATTGGGTTTTAGTCCGTGTGATTGATCTCTATTAAATATATATCTGTTTGGCGGCGGAGAATTTATTCTCTTGCTTAACGCCCTTCTCTGAGACGTACGAGCTCAGGGGTTATATATTGATGGATATCAAACGCATGGAGTGAATTGCCTGTGTGGCATGCTAAGATGCAAATGATCAAGGCTTCTGTTGAAAAGCAAAGTCTTGTGGTTGATGATCGAAGCACGGCCTTGTGTGGCGTAGCTTTGTGTAACGTTGATTCGCGAGTATCACACCCGGTATGAATCAAAAACGGGAGACGGACCTCAGGGAGGGCATGCGTTTCTTTCTAGTTATGAGTGGCGTCAGTGCTTGAACTGGCTGACGAGTTTGACTCATGTGGATGTTACTTATTATTACTTGCTGAAAAGCGAGGCGCCTCGTGATATCGGTTTCGGCCGATGCTTCTGGTCGGCTGACGGGCCAGGCTTACGCCCCAAAGGGCGGGCAAACGCAGTGTTCAGGCATAATAATCCACATCGGTGGACCGGCCCTGACGATCTAAGGGGCAGTTGCGGCTGTTCCGGTGGCTCGGGCTAGAGAGTCACAAATCGGTAGAGGATCTTGCCCCTAGCCTCGGTTCATACCATAAATGATAACCCAACTTCCAATACGACATTGCGGTTTTGATTGTAAACCTATATGTGGCGACATAGTGGCATGGGACGCTCATACCGCCTTTGATTTATACTTATGATTTGAAGTTGTTTTATACACTATGCACTTATTAGTATCAAATGATTTGTTTTAAACGTATCAAGCATACTTTGGCTGTTATAAGGGAAAACCCTATCCTCGACTGCGTTGCATTGTGTGATGGGACCTGGGTCTTATAACAGCTTCATTTTTCTTTATTTAGCATTGCGCTGTTTGCTTTATGCACTGGTACTCTTGGGAGGAAACCCGTTCCGTTTTATACGGCGTGGTCCCTTGATTTACCTAACTTTAAAATAAAGATTAACTGTTTTAGTTCTCACACCAGTCACATGACTGACCTGGAGTTTATTGTTTTAACCTAAACTCTGGGTGCCCCTATTTTGACCCGGGCAGCTAGTAGTTTTGGTTTTGCAGATTTATATTCACAGGATCCTGGTTTACAGCTGGAACGATATCCGGAAAGCTTTGTATCCGTATATCTCTTCTAGTTGTGCATTGTATTATTTTCCGCTGCTATGTATTTAAATGTAATTTAAATCTCTGATATTTCTGTGTAATATTCTTTTTACTCTGTATATTCTTGTATTCTGATGTGTTGTTGTAATATAAAATGAAGTGTTCTTCTGTATGCGTTCTATTTTGTCGTGTTCTCAACGATAGGGCGTTTCGAACGGTCTGGGTCGGTTTAGCGACTGGTTCGGACCGAGCGAAATTCCTTGCCGTCACAGTTGGTATCAGAGCTTTGGTTTACAAAGCTCAGAGAACAAGGCACATTAGAACCATACGAAAGAATTCATCAGATATTGGATTAGCAATATCCAATGGAATGACTCGTTAGAGATAGGATCAGTAGTATCCTAGAACGAGTGTGAAGAGTATATTTTTAAAATGAAAACAAAATTTGTTTTGAAAATTTAAATCAACTATTCGTATTTGATTATTTATTTACATTGATTTGGACAATCAAATATATAGAGATTTTAGTATACGTCTGATCCACGTGTATTGAAGCCTCAAATATATTCGATAGATATAGAATCACACTCTAGTCGCTCGGACATGATTCTAATGATTGACGCGTCATCATTAGAATTTATTTTCGTGTTTCGAAGGTGTGATTTCTATATGTTTCCATTAGACTGGTGTGAGAACCAAAATTAGATAGGGCCTATCATTGTGATTTGGCATCAAAAACCTGATTTTTGACTATGTATCAAAGTTATCAATTTGAAACTCTAATCCACTAATTGATTGATGTTTGTGTTGTTTGTTTATTTGTTTGCTAATTTTGAACCATTATGCCTAATAGCATCAAAAATTGAATTGTATTGAGAATTGGATGCGTTTGCTTGCATATACATATATATCATTGAACAGGTCATAGCAAGGAGGCTAGAGCCGAAGAATAAAATTTGTTTGCCCGACAAATAGGTACATGTTTACTACATAATTTCCTGTTTTGTTTGGGTGATGATGATTTTGTGAGCCTATTGGCTAGCCGCTTGACTTTTTCTTTTTCTTTTTGAGATCTGAAGGACCGGGGAAGCTATTTGAAATTCCCCGATGCTCCCGGTGCAGGGGAGGTTATGGCGAAATTTTTCGAAAATTTAGGGAGTTAGCCAAATTTTTGAAATTTGAGAAATTCTCAGAAACTGAAAAGTTGGAGAATGGAAGCCGGATCGAACGTTGAGTTGAATGATCAAACCACTTTCGACTTTGTTCCTTTTCGGGGACGAAAAGTTTTAAGTGGGGGAGATTGTAACAACCCGAAAATCTGGGCCAGTTTAAAATTTTTATTTTGGCAATTTTAGCGAATTTTGATTATTTAAAATGAATTATTTTAAATAATATCGAAGAAAATTTATTTTGAATATAATTCGAACGTATATATTATACGCGTCGTCGTTAGAATATAATAATTATATATATAATTATAAATAGAATTGAAAATGGCGCGGTAGTTCGATAATTCGATTTCAAACTTCAATTGAATGTACCGGGTGCAAAACAATCCGGATTTTAGTGAAACCAAAAATAATGGAATCTAATAGTGAATATCTTTCCAACGAATCCGACAAATCAAGATTTCATTGCGGGAATCAAAAGATATGTCCAGTTGAAATTTCTGAATAGTCGCTATGGAATTCAGGCCCTTAAAAATGGACATTTTGCAAACGACCTCGGATTTCGACGAAACCAGTTTTGTTGGATCCGCAGTGTCAAATTATTGCTAGCTTTCAAATTTCATAATTTTTCGAATCAATATGTGAGCGTGGCAAAGGA
The DNA here is from genome assembly GCA_030737875.1 of Allium sativum. Lineage (NCBI taxonomy): Eukaryota > Viridiplantae > Streptophyta > Magnoliopsida > Asparagales > Amaryllidaceae > Allium > Allium sativum. The sequence goes on along the minus strand of CM060909.1, from coordinate 845,398,620 downwards.
AAACGCGTTTGACCAGTTTCAGTTGATTTTAATCGACTGGAAAATGGCCATTTTTCTAACGGTCTCAGAATTCGACGAAACTAGTTTTGTTAGGACCGTATCGTCAATACGAAGCTAGAAAATATTTTTCTGGAATTTTTCTAGTTAGTATGTGACCCAGGTAATTTGAAATGTACGTTCAAAATTCGATATAGTGATTTAAATGTAAATTCAACGGAAACTGATCAAAGCGATCGAATCAGCTTGCGGTACATATCCCATTGTGTTCGGAATGGGGTTAATTAGTTAGGGGCGACAGTCGCTGGGTTTGATTTGGGTTCGAACAAAGTTGAATTAATTAGAGAATTAAATTGAATAAAATATTAAAATATATTCATATATAAATTCACTCATATGCTAAACCCTAGCCCCAGAACAAAGGCGCCGCCACTTACTCCATATTCGGTCAGTTTCATCCCGATTTCTGGCCTCAAAAAAAAAAAAAAAAAAAAAAAAAAAAAAAAACACTCCCGACCCCTTTCGAAATTGTATAGGATTTCAAAACAAAAATCAAAGATAAAACTGTGATCTTTAAATCCGTATGGATATCATCTATTCTAGCATGTAATGCTATTCGATTTTACACCCTGAAGCGCCGCCGTTTCATGTCAAAATCCGACCAGGTTTCGTGGGCGATGGAAGGGGTGGTCACGGGCCTCGATGTGGTGGTCATCGATCAGGAGCAGGTGAAGCATGGTGGCGGCCGTGCTCAACCCTAGGGGGCGCGATATTGGCTTCTCTCGTACAGGCGAAACAGTGAAGAAGGTAATGGATCTTTTTTTATTTATTTATTTTTAAACGTTATTTATTTTAATTATTTATTAATTATACTAGGAAATGTTAATTATATTTATATTGTTTAAATATCAGTTTTAAAATATGAAAATACCATTGTCTTAAGAATAAAAATAGGAATATAAAAGTGAAGTTTTTTTTTTTAAAAAAAGCATTGTTTAAATATGATTTTTACTAAGTAAAGTTAGCATTGATTTTGAAAATAAAATTTACGTTTTTAAAATAGAAATAGCGATATAAAAAAATAATTTTTATTTATAACGAAGTAAAAATAGGATTTTTATATATTGAACTTCGATAGAAAAATAGGATTTTTATATATTGAACTTCGATAGAAAAATAGGATTTTTATATATTGAACTTCGATAGAAAAATAGGATTTTTATATATTGAACTTCGATAGAAAAATAGGATTTTTATATATTGAACAGATTTTTATATATTGAACTTCGATAGAAAAATAGGATTTTTATATATTGAACTTCGATAGAAAAATAGGATTTTTATATATTGAACTTCGATAGAAAAATAGGATTTTTATATATTGAACTTCGATAGAAAAATAGGATTTTTATATATTGAACTTCGAAATAAAAACATGATTTTTATATATGGAATAGCGAAGTAAAAATTCGATTTTTAAAGGTAGGAAGCAATTGTAAAAAAATATGATTTTTAAATTGAAAGTGAATAAATAAAAATGTGGTTTTTATTCTAAAGACCTCAAAATATAAAAATGTGTGATTTTTATATATGTAGTGGCTACGGGCAACGAAGATGACGAAGATGCGATAGCGATGAAGATTTCTATCAATGAAGTGCCGTGGAGCTAGGATAGCTATATGTGAGAATTTCTCACCTTTCAATTTCATTTCTATTTATATATATATATATACTAGGATGCAGACGGTGCTTAGTAGCACCCGACACAATCGTCCACAGACCATGGACTTGTTTGTTTGGATGCATAGCTTAGTTATATGATTTGATTTGAATTTGGTTGTTTGGTGAATTTGATTGATGTGTGAATGGCGCGGGCCTTCACTAGACCGGGGATAAGGCTAGGCCTCGTCCCGTTTCTAGTATCGTGCCGTTATGCCCCCGAAATTTTCTAAAATATGTTAGAAAATAAAAATATCATTTTATTGTGTAAATGAATTGAATAGAAATTCATAGGTTGAAATAAAATGTTTTATCGTTAAAAATATAATTTTTAACGTGAAGTGAATAAAATAAAATATTCATTTATAAACCGGACGGTTTGTTTATGCACACCTATTTGAATGACATTGATTGGGACGGTAAATTTTACACATCGCCCAACTGCACAAATAAAATATGCGTTTGATTGTTTGAAACCCCACACGGGTGTTGGGATGAAATTTGAAGTTCACTCATCCTGATTGATTAAATGTGTCGATCGATTGATTGACAGGCTGTCATAAGCGTTGAATATATATATTTGATGCTTATACAGTGTAGTGCACTTTGGTTGATGGTTGATTATTTTTCAATGCTATGATATACATTGTTGTATGAAAATCCATATAATTAACTTTATATGGTAATTGATTGGGCCTCATTCCAATTTGAAAAATAAAGAATATTATAAAATAAAAGTTCATGTGTTGACAGTACTCATCCTTTGAGATTGGTCATGTGTTGAACGAAATATTTTGATAATAAAATTTACATCTTTATCAATATAAAATAACGGTTCATGTGTTGACAGTACTCATCCTTTGAGATTGGTCATGTGTTGAACGAAATATTTTGATAATAAAATTTACATCTTTATCAATATAAAATAACGGTTCATGTGTTGACAGTACTCATCCTTTGAGATTGGTCATGTGTTGAACGAAATATTTTGATAATAACAACTATTTTGAAAAAGAAATATTTGAAATAAAATATTTGAAATAGAAATTTATGAAGCCGTGTTGATTAGATTGACGCCATTTTGACGTAAACGATATTTATATCGATTTTATTCATTTTGAAATGAATTGAATTGAAAACGATTTCGAAATGAATTGAATTGAAAACGATTTCGAAATGAATTGAATTGAAAACGATTTCGAAATGAATTGAATTGAAAACGATTTCGAAATGAATTGAATTGAAAACGATTTCGAATGGAATTGAAAGCGAATTGAAATGAATTCAAATTGAATTGAAATTTGAATTGAATAGAAATGAATTTTAAAACGAATTTATAAAGAAGAATTCAATTTTGGTTTGAATTGAAATGGAAGTTGAAATTGCTTTTGAAACGAATTTTAAAACTATTTATATAATTCGTTTTAAATAGAAATCGACGAAGTATATATTATATATATTATATATATAATATAATGGCCTGAATAGAACGCGCCGCGCCGCGGCAGTTCGTAAATTTCGACCATTTATTTCAAACGGACATTACGGGAGATCCGACCGTCGGATTCTCCTAAAACCAGAACCGTTGGGTTCGTATCGAAAAGAGCTTTCTAACGAATGTTAGAAATTTGAAATCTAACGGTTGGATTTGGAGATACGTCCAAATCAAATTCGAAAAAGGTCGTTGTAAGTGCAGTTCGATGGCCGTTGATGGAAATCGGCTGTACGGGCCTTGATAAAATTATTAAAAATAGTAATAATTTGTGTAAAATCATAAGAAATGATTTGTGAAGATTTGGGATGAAAAACTCCATATTTGAAAAGATAAAAATAGATTTTTATCGAAATGAACTAGTTTTGAACTAGAATTATAATTCTATTTATTTTTAAATAAATAAATTGGATTTGAAATGGTTTTAAAAATAACCAGAATATCCAATGATTGCATTGGAGTGGAATTGAATCGAAATTGTCTTCGGAATATTTCGATGTTGGAATTCGGGATTATACGGATGTTGATATGGAAATTTGAAAGATATATACTTATATCGTTATTTCCAATACGACATTTGTTAATCGTAGAATTTGATATTGAATATGAGCCGATATATTTTCTATTCAGAGCCTTATATTGAATGTCAAATGTGATTTGGGTTTGTCGTGAACGGTGTCTTCATTAACACTGTTCTTGAACCCTGTTGAGAAAAGATTAAATCTTTTTATTTAGATTTAATGAAGTGTACCAATTAAATAATATTTAATTGGAATTGAATTGATATTGATTTTTGGGTTTATCGTGAACAGTGTTTTAAACAACACTCGTTCTTTAACCCGATAATTAATGAATGTGATTTTGGGTTTATCGTGAACTGTGTTTTAAATGACACGGATTCTTTAACCCAGTTAACGATTAAAACTAAGTGGAGTTTTAATGAATCTTTAATTAGATTGAAATGGTCGAGAATGGAGTACCACCAGTTTTGCTCCAGGCGATAGTTAAATCTTTAATTAGATTTGAACGTGAAATGGTAATTGAATTTACCGATAACACTGTGGTGTTAGATATGAAGTATTACCAGTTTTACTTCATGGAATGAATAGGTTGGGATGGGGAAATTAAAATAAATGATTACTTCGGTAAGGTTCGCTAATCCCGACTAGTTTGAATTGAGATTCAAAAATAGAATAAAGAATAAATTCAAGAAATTTATCTTGGATAAAATTAATGGGAACATTTCCCTAGGAATGTGAAATTTAGAAACTGACTGTCAGTTAGCCAAACAGAATGGTTTTCTGGATATTGATCTGATGTTGGTTTCGGCCTTCGGGGTTAATATTTGGGGAATTATTCTCTTGGTTAATTTACGGTTAGTGACTAATGAATTGGAATGAGGCGTATGTTGTGTTTGTGTAACACTTATTTAAATATACGCGAGTTATTCGGAAAGACCGGGTTTATCCCATTCTGAATAACTGATACGACGATAAGTCGAAGATGAAGACGATGGTCGAAGACCGGAGGTCTTCACGTCGTTTGGGTAATTACTGATGATCTTGATTGGGCTGTACACCCAAGAAGATGGAAACAGTTAGTGATCGTCCAGACGTACTTGGAGATCGATGGATATGCGGGGTACTAGGTGCCTCCGGTTTCGTTCAGACCCAGAACGGACTTGTAAATGGACTGTGTGTCTGACATTGGATTTTAGTCCGTGTGATTGATCTCTATTAAATATATATCTGTTTGGCGGCGGAGAATTTATTCTCTTGCTTAACGCCCTTCTCTGAGACGTACGAGCTCAGGGGTTATATATTGATGGATATCAAACGCATGGAGTGAATTGCCTGTGTGGCATGCTAAGATGCAAATGATCAAGGCTTCTGTTGAAAAGCAAAGTCTTGTGGTTGATGATCGAAGCACGGCCTTGTGTGGCGTAGCTTTGTGTAACGTTGATTCGCGAGTATCACACCCGGTATGAATCAAAAACGGGAGACGGACCTCAGGGAGGGCATGCGTTTCTTTCTAGTTATGAGTGGCGTCAGTGCTTGAACTGGCTGACGAGTTTGACTCATGTGGATGTTACTTATTATTACTTGCTGAAAAGCGAGGCGCCTCGTGATATCGGTTTCGGCCGATGCTTCTGGTCGGCTGACGGGCTAGGCTTACGCCCCAAAGGGCGGGCAAACGCAGTGTTCAGGCATAATAATCCACATCGGTGGACCGGCCCTGACTATCTAAGGGGCAGTTGCGGCTGTTCCGGTGGCTCGGGCTAGAGAGTCACAAATCGGTAGAGGATCTTGCCCCTAGCCTCGGTTCATACCATAAATGATAACCCAACTTCCAATACGACATTGCGGTTTTGATTGTAAACCTATATGTGGCGACATAGTGGCATGGGACGCTCATGCCGCCTATGATTTATACTTATGATTTGAAGTTGTTTTATACACTATGCACTTATTAGTATCAAATGATTTTTTTTAAACGTATCAAGCATACTTTGGCTGTTATAAGGGAAAACCCTATCCTCGACTGTGTTGCATTGTGTGATGGGACCTGGGTCTTATAACAGCTTCATTTTTCTTTATTTAGCATTGCGCTGTTTGCTTTATGCACTGGTACTCTTGGGAGGAAACCCGTTCCGTGTTATACGGCGTGGTCCCTTGATTTACCTAACTTTAAAATAAAGATTAACTGTTTTAGTTCTCACACCAGTCACATGACTGACCTGGAGTTTATTGTTTTAACCTAAACTCTGGGTGCCCCTATTTTGACACGGGCAGCTAGTAGTTTTGGTTTTGCAGATTTATATTCACAGGATCCTGGTTTACAGCTGGAACGATATCCGGAAAGCTTTGTATCCGTATATCTCTTCTAGTTGTGCATTGTATTATTTTCCGCTGCTATGTATTTAAATGTAATTTAAATCTCTGATATTTCTGTGTAATATTCTTTTTACTCTGTATATTCTTGTATTCTGATGCGTTGTTGTAATATAAAATGAAGTGTTCTTCTGTATGCGTTCTATTTTGTCGTGTTCTCAACGATAGGGCGTTTCGAACGGTCTGGGTCGGTTTAGCGACTGGTTCGGACCGAGCGAAATTCCTTGCCGTCACAGGACTCCTCTCATTCAAGATTCAGTGTATCTTTTCACCTAAGAGCTATTGGCCTGCGTTGAAAGAAAGCTCTGCAATTGATAAAAGTGTCTTCCAAAAAAGCTTATTAGGCAATTTTTTGTTTCTCGAACAGAAAAATCAAGTAATTTCTTCATTTAAGCATTTAAGATTGCTTCAAGCATCAACTATAACAAAAAAATTCTAAAAAATCTCAAATCAAACCTTTCAAATTTATATTTCTTATATCTTATTTTGTTAAAGCCTCATCACATTTTTTTTCTAGCTAAGGCAAATCAAGGTTATGTCATTAGTCCTCAGTTCTCCAGCACAGAGTTTCGCAAAGTCAACCTGATCCAATTCAAGACCCGATGAAATCCATAACTAAACCCCAAAGCCAGCTAATCTCTAGCTTGATGAATCAAATTACCTATTGTGGAAATTGTAAATAGAGGCAACTGTTTCAGGCTATGGATTAGATGATTATATTCTTGGAACAAAAGTGGTTCCACTAAAATTCGTAAGAAACAGTGAAGATAAATTTGTGCCAAATCCAAAATGTACAACACACCAAAGGAAAGATAGCCTCATTTGCTCTTGCATGATGTTATCCATTGGTGCTTCCATTTTATCACAGTTGATTGGCTACAAAACAGCTCAAGAAGTATGGTCAACTGTGGAAAGAAATTTCACTTCACAGTCCTTTACCAGAATAATGCACTATAGAAGACAATTTCAAAGTATCATAAAAGATGGGTTAACTATAAATGAGTATCTACTCAAAATAAATAAATCTGTGAGATCAATTGCTTCTTCAGAGGAAAAGATATCCAAATATGAACATGTACTTTCTATAATCAGTGGATTAAATGATGATTATGAAGCAGTTGTTGCAATCATTTCATCCATGGATCCCGCACCATCTCTATAGTATGATTACTCCAATTTACTTGCACATGAAGGCATAATTGAACACAAAAAAATGTCAATTTTAATTTATCAGTGAATTATACCAGTTTAAATAGAGGCTAAAATCAAGAAAGAGGAAATGATTCAAGAAGTCAACTCAACAATCAAAGAGGTGGTTGGTATAACAGAGGAAGGGGTAGAGGAAGGAACAACAACAACATCATGATCAAATGTCAGATCCGTGAAAAATTTGGATATAATGCAAAGAAATACTACTGTTGATTCAACACCAACTACACTCCCTCATAATCAACCAACAATTCTAGTGTCAATATGGTAAATGTGTAAAAGGACAATAACAAAGGACATGCCAAAATTCTTAACATTGACGTAACTACTATAGCAGATGACATAAATGAAGAATGTTGGGATTCTGACTCAGGTGCTACAAATCACACAACCAACAATTTAAACAATCTGAGTTTGAGCAATAAAGAATACAAAGCTATGCAAAATATTCTTATTTGAAATTGTAAAATTGTTACATTACTCACACTAGATATGTAAAGATTGATAGACCCAACTGATTAGTTCGAAACAAATTGCTGAGGGTAACACCAATCAAGAAAACTTGATAAGTGTTTCCCAATTTGCAAAGAACAATAATGTATATTTTGAATTTTACCCTAATGCTTGTATAGTTAAAGATGTACTAACACAAGAAATTATCTTGTAGGATAAAGAGAGTAAAAGGATATACAAATTTAATGTCTCGATCCCTTCAATTAATTGCCATTGATTTATGGGTCCAACTCCAATTAGTTCTGACTATGGTTATAGACATTATATATCATTCATAAATGCATATTTAAGATTTGTATGGATATATATGCTAAAGTCAAATTCTGAAACTTGTAATATTGTTATTCAGTTTATCAATAAAGTTGAGAATTTGATTGGCAATCATATGAATATACTTCAAAAAGATGGTGGAAAGGAGTTTTTACCTCTAAAATCATTTTTTTGAAAAGAAAGGCATTAGTCATAGAATAAAATCATCCATATAGTTCAGAGCAATATCGTATCACAGAGAGAAAATATAGACACATTGTAGAAACTAGTTTAATCTTACTTGCACAAACTTCCATGCCACTAAAATTTTGACCATAAACTTTTAATATTGTTGTACATTTGGTTAATTTATTTATTTCCAACAAAAACACTTAAATTCAAATGTCCATAGGAAGTGTTAACTAAAACTAAACCAGACTAAAGGCACTTAAAAAATCTTTGGATGTCAATGTTTTCGATATGTAAGGCCTTACAATACTCATAAATTAGATTTTTCGATGTACTTTCTTAGGGTATTGCGATAGTCAAAAAGACTACAAGTGCCTAGATAACGAAGATAGAATATATGTATCCAGGCATGTAAGATTCAATGAAGAATTGTATCCGTTAAGCAATCCAGACATAAAGACAACCAGAAAAGTGATAAATCCAAGGCAATTCATACCTAACATACCAAAGGAAGTTGAGGTGACTGAGCAATCTCAGCAAAAGGAGAGTTACAAAACACTAGCTCCCAACTCACTTTGCCCACTGATGATGGTCCAGGTCAAGAGCAACATGATACACTAGGTAGTAGAAACATTCATCACCAACAAAAACAAGGAAGCAACAATAACAGCAAGACTCATGAATCCGAGGGAGAGAATACAAACAACAATCATGACACAGCTACTAGAGACAATACCAACAGGAATCCTATGCTGACAAGAGAAAAGTGTGGGATTTCTAAATCCAAAGTTATCAATACTATGAGTGTTCAAGAAAAACCAGTATCATACTCTATGGCTGACCAATGTGATGAATGGAAAGCAACTAAGGAGGAATAGTATAGTGCTCTAATTAAAAACAGAACTTGGACACTTGTTAATAAGTCCAAAAACAAAAATATAATGGGGTGTAGAAGGATATATAAGCTTAAGAAAAATGCCGATGGCTCAATTTCAAAACACAAAGCAAGACTGGTTGCAAAAGGGTATTCACAACAGTCTGGTTTTGATTTCTCAAAAACATTTTTGCATGTTGTGAAACCATCATCAATTAGAATTATTTTAACCAACTCTTTGTATAGGAGTTAGAGCATCAAGTAATTAGATGTAAATAATGCTTTTCTTAATGGTTTTGCAGGAAGAAGTTTATATAGAACAACCGTAAGGCTTTATTCAAGGTAGTGACAAGAATTCGGTGCGCAAACTCATCAAAGCTATCTATGGCCTGAAACAAGCACTAAGAATGATGTAAGTAATTAGATGTAAATAATGCTTTTCTTAATGGTTTTGCAGGAAGAAGTTTATATAGAACAACCGTAAGGCTTTATTTAAGGTAGTGACAAGAATTCGGTGCACAAACTCATCAAAGCTATCTATGGCCTGAAACAAGCACTAAGAATTTGGTGCACAAACTCATCAAAGCTATCTATGGCCTAAAACAAGCACTAAGAATTTGGTTTGACAAGATGAAGGCAACACTTGTCAAACATGGATACAAAACTACAAAATTCGATAACCCTATATTTACTAAATTTACCGATACCACTACTACATATATTCTAATATATGTTGATGACTTTATTATTATAGGTAGCTCAGTGCCTGAAATTAAAAGCATTACCAGAATACTCAACTTTGAATTATCAATTATGAATTTAGGTGACTTGGATTATTTTCTGGGAATAGATGTGAAGAGGGCAACAAATTCATAGATGCATCTCAATTAAAGAAATACATTTAAGAAATTTTGTCTAGGGAAAATATGGATAAGGCTAATTCACTACCCACTCCAATGGTTACCAACAATCAACTGTCAAAATACAAGGATGAAGGCATTCAAAATGAAAAACAATATTGAAGTATTGTTGGTGCTCTACAGTATGCTACTATTACAAGGCTTGACATACCATATAGTGTTAATAAAGTGAGCCAATATGTAACACACTGAATTTTCTATTAACGATAAATTAACAAATTAAAGTATAATTGATTCTAAATTGAAGAATTAAGGGAAACGGGTTATGCCATTGCGTTCGTCTCGGAATTCTGCTTGAGATAGAGTCCGAGTTTGCGTAAATCGGACTCCGTATGAAGGAGCTATGACCTCCGGAAGTTTCAGAATTCGATTAAAAATTCAAACAGCCCGAAAACAAGTTTAAAATTCAAAACTGGACCAGAACAGGGCGGGGTGGGAATTATCCCGCCCAGGACTCAGGTCGACTAGGGGGTTGACCTGGGAGTCGACCTGGGTACCCAGGTCGACCATGTAGTTGACCTGGGGGTCGACGTACAGGCCGACCTGACCTGCTTGGTCTAGTTCTGGCTCGGTTTCTAGGGCTTGGCTGTGTCACTAGGGATGATTGTCACTTTCTGATTGGCTTCTCTTGAGATGGATGACCTTGATTAACTCTAGCTTCATCGACGACTCTAATTAGATTGAAATTCTATATAAACAACCTTAGTCTCCAACCTAAATTCACACATGAAATAGAATCTAGAGCCGTCATGCTGTTTGAAGGAAGCCAAGAGTAGCCTCCACTTGAAGAAAGCTTAAAGACGAGCAAAACTAAAGTAAAAACAAGAATCAAACAACGTTTATCTACCCAAAGGAAAGCATTACAAATTCAGAACTCAAAATCCAGAATTCAAGTTCGTCGTTTGTTGTAAGTATAGTGATTTTTCCGATGGGAATAAAATTGAGACTTGATTCGATGTAAAATGGAAATGGAATTTTATTATTGTACAACGACGATGCAAATTCATATCTATGTATTGCAATGATTGTATTGTGAATGGTTGGAATGTTTGTGGTTAAATTTACTTGGTGTTGGATCCATTCAAATGAAAACAACATCACATGCAAGTTGTATAGTTCATGTTATAATCTACACCTATATTTTTATGTGATTATATAGGTTGTATGTGTTATGTCCAAGTTAAGATCTGATGCATATACTTTATGCTAAAACCTCTATGCCTAAATAATCAAGTTCATATACATGCTCATATGTTTATACAAAAGTTGCAAGTTCGTAATTGGATCCATGCCAAGATCCATTTTAATACAAGTTTCATGTATAGTAGTAAACATGATTTGATCTAGTTCACACCCATGTGCTAAGAATTATACATACTTTATGGACATGACATAAATTTGTCATATACTAGTTTGTGTTTGAGATTATGCCTAGATCTGTACATGCTTAGGCTTATATTGTCTAAATCATATGCTAATTCATGTGACACCTATTTAGTTAGATCCCTATTTCAATGCAAGTTCACATATATGTAAGTTAATTTAGTCTATGTTGCAAATTCACATATATGTATGTTGATTTAGTCTACGTTGCAAGTTCACACCTATGATGTTCATATTGATTATGCTGAAAATGCCAAGTTGACACCTATGTCATGTTTATGTTAATGAATTTCTTTATGCCAATTTTGTGTACGCTAAATTAGGCTAAATTTTTAGCTTAATATTATATGTTAACAATCATGCGGACGAAAAATTAGGCTAAGATTGTTAGCCTAATATTTAGACGGGGTAACGTTGGGGAAAATTGGTAATTATAGGAAACTTGACATAAATTGGTGAAAAATACATGTATTGGCATGTTTGGCACATGCCAATAATTGGTGGCACTTAAATGGTATAAAATTCTTATACCAAAAATGATGAACTTGGAAAGTGGGCCACAACATTTAATTGTTAACAAATTTACATATAACAAGTAATAAAGATAAATATGTAAATTAAGAAAATACGAGTATGCTTAACCCGAGGTTGGATTAAGTTGTGATGTAAACCTACCTGGACCCGCCCGGCTGTCCAGTAATCACAACAATACCTATCCAATGTGAGAGGTTAAGCATTGAGCCCAATAAGGACCCGAGGTTAGACTGAGTTACGGTGTAAACCTGCCCGGAACTGACCAGCACATCCAGTAATCGTAGCAATATCTGTCTAATGTGGGTGGTCGGTGCTTTAACTAATTAAAGTCAAGGACAAACAAGTCAGGATGGTAGGGTTAAGTTAACTAAAACACTTAACCAATTCAACATGTTAATTAAACTGATGGGTGGGGTTAGGTAAATACAGACACTTAACCACTTAACATGTTTGACTAGAAAACCCTAGTAACAGAGACCCATTTCAGCAGTAACCCAATTAGGTATCATGGTACCCTGAAACTAGGCAGGGTGGGGCATGATTACTGGTTTGATTGTAAGCGGTCAAAAGCGACGGCGGTTGGTGCAGCAGTGTGGGTTATAACGGAGTGCGGGTGTGCACACACTTCGGAGCAGACAAACAGGGCACTAGGCACTAGTAGTATACCTTATGCATTCTAGGATTGTGTCGGGCCACCACCATGGGACTTGATACACCCCATGGTGGGACCAGCATAGGTATCTACAATCATTGGGGGCCGTATGACACTTATGATTTTGCGAGTAGGAGCCGATCTTTAGAAAGGGGATCACTTCACCCCGATCATGGGGTACCAGTTTAGACAGTACAAGTAGGTGCAGAGATATAGTGTGGGGTGCGATAGTACATTCTGTTCAAAACTACTTTATCTTATCTTATGATACTTTCCTATTTCCAGTTTATACCTATCATGCCCTTTTTCTTATTCTCATACTGAAGAGTCACTAGACTTACCAGGCTTTATGTCTGACTCTATTTTTCTTTCGTCTTCTTTTCTTCCGTTTCCCCCCCAGGTCCACAGGGAGGAAACAACCCAGCTTAGTCAGACTCTTTTCAAGCTTCAAGATAGTAGATGTATGGTTTGGACTCTCTTTCCTTGGCTATGGCTTTTGGACACGTTCCATGGGGATTTATGCAGCTTTAATTATGTTTTATGCTTCTTTGAAATGATGATGTAATGTTTTGGAAGTTATTATGAAACAATTATGGAAATGTTTTGTATGAACACGTATTTATGAATTGAAAGTCTGTTTGTTTTCCGCTGCTTATATATATATATATATATGTGTGTTTATATCCGTCTTGCATTCTATCTGTGATTTTTACTTATAAACCTCCACCGAAGTTAAGGCATTCCCTTTGTGAGTGACCTTAATGGAGGTGGGGTGTTTCACTTGGTATCAGAGCATAGATTTACCAGATTAGATAAAGGTTTTTGAAACTATTTTCAAAAGAGAAGTTTAAAGAAGCATTTTTTTCAAGGAAAAGCATTGTTTTTAAAAGGCATAGTCCCCCAAAGCCGTACGCACTATCTCTCTATCCTTTTTTCCTGAATCATTCCTTTTGTTTCAGCATGTCTGGAGATCTTAACCTTCCACAGGGGGGACCGATACCTGGCTGGTTCCGAAGGTACCTAGAGGCTAGGGCCAATGGTGCGGGCCCAGCAGACATTCCTCCTCCCACAGTGGCAACGGTTCCTCCTCCTCCTCCCCCTCCTCCTCGTGGAAATACTTTCGCTAAGACATGTAGAGACTTCAAGGCTATGGGTGGAAAAGACTTTTATGGAACTGAATCCTTTGTGGTAGAAAGGAACTGGATGAAGGAGACCGAAGATTTGTTCGTCATCTTCGAAGTTGACGACAGGCAAAAGATACAGCTAGCAGTGTGGTTGCTTAAAGATGAAGCTTCCTATTGGTGGGAAGTTACACATGATGAGAGGCCAGTAGAAACTTGGGAAGATTTCAGGATGAGGTTTGAGATGAAATTCCTCTCGCAAGATGAAAGAAGCCTGCAGATGGAGAAGTTCCTAACTCTTAAACAAGGGAGTATGACGATCAGGGATTATGTCAATCAGTTTAATCAACTGGCCAGATTTGGGCTGGATTTAGTAAACACCCAACACAAGAAGGCCCTTTGCTTCATCAAAGGTCTGAATGAGCCTCTACACAGCCTTGCTATGACCCATATACCCATGGGAGCGACTTATGAAAGCTTGGTGGACATGGCGCTGCTACACGAGGAAGATAAAGGCAAGAAAGAGGCAATAGCAGAAGTGCCTCAAGACAAGAAGGGGAAGGGTCATAGAACAAGAAGGCTGATTCAAAGAAAGGCGGGAAGAACAACAAACCCCATGAAAAAAGAAAGTGTAATTTCTGTGGCATTGTTGGACATATAGTGAAAGACTGCAGAAAGAAGAAGGCGAAGATGAATGGTGGCTGTTTCCATTGCGGCGAGACTGGACACATGGCTAAGGACTGCCCAAAGAAGCGGGGGCAGGGACAGAGGACTGGATCCACTTCAGGGGGACAGGTTCACGCGCTGGTGGCACCTCCGTAGGAACGAGGTAGAAATATTTCTGTAGAAAGCTTAGTTTATCTCTATGATCATCCAGTTCGCATTCTCTTTGATTCCGGTGCATCACACTCCTTTATTTCATCTGATTGAGTAGAATCTCTGCACCTAGACACTAGTATGGTAGAAGATCCCTTGGTTGTTTCAAATCCAATTGGGGGCTCGGCTTATTTGTCGATGGTTTGTTTGGATTTGAAAATATCTATTCTAAGTGTTGAGTTTAGATGTAGTGCCTTTGTTTTGGGTTTCTCGGGATGTGGATTGATCTTAGGCATGGACTGGCTATCCAGTAAAGGTGACATGCTCGATTGTGTGAAGAGAGTGGTTAGACTCTTGACACGGCTCGGTAACACTCTAGAAATTTCTTGTAATCCCTTGAATGCTGTTATGCTTAGTTATCTAGAGTCGCTTGATGCTTCTGTTGAGAATTTGCTGTCGGTTAGAGTGGTCCGTGAATATCCGGATGTCTTTGAAGAGGTGAGGGGCTTACCTCCGAGGCGGGAAATAGACTTCCGCATATATCTTGTTGATAATGCAAAGCCCGTAGCTCTACCTATTAGACATATGGCTCCAAAGGAGAGAAAGGAGCTCAGTAAGCAAGTTAAGGAGCTTCTCGAGAAGGGGTTTATAAGGCGGAGTATCTCGGAATGGGGTGCTCCAGTGGTGTTCGCCACCAAAGCAGATGGCTCACTACGTCTTTGTGTGGACTATAGGGAGCTAAACAAGCTGACTAAGAAGAATAGACACCCGCTCCCCAGAATAGATGATTTGTTTGATCAGCTTGTAGGAGCGTCGGTCTTCTCCCAACTTGATCTGGCTACTGGGTTCCATCAGCTAAGGGTAGCTGAAGATAGCATTGATAAAACGACATTCAGAACCCCAAACGGTTCTTCAAGTGGCTTGTCATGCCTTTCAGCTTGACAAACGCACCCGCTTATTTTGTAGACCTAATGAGCAGGGTGTTCAGAGAGTTCCTCAATAAGTTCGTGGTGGTCTTCGTAGACGATATTTTGATCTTCTCAAAGAATGAGGAAGAACATGCTCAGCATCTGAAGGAAATCATGGATACTCTCCGTGCACATCAGCTAAAAGCAAAATTCTCCAAGTGCCACTTTTGGAGAGAAGAGGTAAGTTTTCTTGGACATGTAGTGTCCAAAGAGGGGTTAGTTGTGGACCCGCGAAAGTGGTGACGGTGCAAGATTGGAAGACAACAAGAAATGCAACCGAAGTCCGAAGCTTTCTTGGGCTAGCAGGTTTTTACCGAAAGTTCATTAGAGATTTCGCGAAAATCTCAGCTCCACTCACAAGGCTAACAAAGAAGAATCTAGCGTTCGCTTGGGATTTGGATTGTGATATTGCTTTCCAACGCTTGAAAAGGGCTCTTACAACAGCCCCAGTACTGACTTTGCCTGATGGAAGCAAGATGTTCACAGTATACGTGGATGCTTGTGGTACGGGACTAGGCACTGTTCTGATGCAAGAAGGAAGGTTAGTAGCTTATGGTGGAAGACAATTGAAAGTTCATGAAAAGAACTACACAACCCACGATCTTGAGCTGGCCGCCATCGTCTTTGCACTTAAGTCATGGCGCCATTATCTCCTAGGTGAGAAGTTCGAATTATATACTGACCATAAATCGTTGAAGTATCTTTTCTCGCAGAAAGATCTTAACTTGAGGCAGCAAAGGTGGATGGAGTTCCTTGCCTCGTATTATTTTGAGATTTCCTATACTCCTGGCAATGGCAACGTAGTAGCAGACGCCTTGAGTAGAAAGAAGCTGACCTTAAGCCCTATCTTTGTAGAAAGGCAAAGCTTGGAGTATATAGCTAGTTTTGACTTTAGGCCCTCCTCTGATTTTGTACCTAGTTTATTGGTATCACTAGAAGTACGGCCCACTCTTTTAGACTCAATAGGGGTCGCGCAACGCGAAGACCCTCGGCTTGTTGATGTGATTGATAAGCTAATTAGGGGTGAAACTTCCAGTCACCTTAATAGGTGCTCCGTCGATGATAAGGGTTGGCTGAGGCGAGATGGAAGACTATGCGTCCCACAAGCAAGGGATGTGGTAAAGATGGTTCTCGAGGAAGCACATCATTCCAAGATGACAATACACCCAGGTGGAGACAAGATGTACAAGGACGTAAAGAGAGTTTTCTATTGGAGCGGCATGAAGAAGGATGTGGCAGATTTCGTTTCTAAGTGCGTGATATGCCAACAAGTCAAGGCGGAACAAAAGAAGCCTGGAGGACTGCTTCATCCTCTAGAAGTCCCGCAATGGAAGTGGGATAGCATTTCAATGGACTTCATTGATGGGTTGCCTAGGTCAAGAAGGGGCAATACGAGCATTTGTGTAGTAGTGGACAGGCTCACAAAAAGCGCCCACTTTATACCTATCAAGAGTAGAAGGACTACATTATCTCTAGCTTCTCTTTATCTCAAGGAAATAGTTCCACTCCATGGAATACCCTCCAGCATAGTGAGTGACCGAGATCCTATCTTTACAAGCAAATTTTGGCGGAGTCTTCAAGAAGCTGTAGGCACACAGTTATGCTTGAGCACGGCCTATCACCCTCAAACTGATGGTCAGACGGAAAGGGTGAACAGAGTATTAGAAGATCTTTTGAGACTGTGCGTTCTTGACTTTGGAGGGACATGGGAGGATCATCTTCCTTTAGTGGAATTCGCCTACAACAACAGCTACCAAGCCACCATCGGTATGGCGCCCTTCGAAGCTTTGTATGGAAGACCGTGTCGATCACCAACTTGTTGGTGGGAGTCTACAGACAAGCTTATACTTGGGCCAGACATGATTAGAGAGGCTTCAGAAAAAGTGGACTTGATACGAAGGAGAATGAAGACTGCCCAAGATAGACAGAAATCCTACGCAGACAAAAGAAGGACCGACCTTGAGTTTGAGGTTGGGGACATGGTTTTCCTTATGGTATCTCCTTTAAGGAATGTCGTTCGCTTTGGATCCGCAGGAAAGCTAGCACCAAGATTCATAGGACCATTCCCCATCATCGATAAGATTGGGAAATGGCTTATAGAGTAGAGCTGCCCGAAAGGTTGGATGGAATTCACAATGTCTTTCATGTTTCTCATCTACGGAAATGTTTACATGAATCTGCGGAAGTGATGGAGCCAAGAATTCTAGAAGAAGCCGAAGTGGAACGCGAAGCAACTGTGAGGAGAGTTCCAACCCGCATCTTAGGAACTGAAGTGAAAAAGCTATGCAACCGCGAAGTTAAGCTCGTTAAAGTTCAATGGAGCGATGCCGAGGAAGATGCGACTTGGGAAACTGAGGACAGAATACGCGCGGTTTACCTTTTCTTTTTGAGGGTACGTCTTTGATCTCTCTTTTTCCTTAAGTTATGCTTGTATCTATCCTTTTAGGTATATATCCTCGGTCTTACCCTTTTATCCTTAGGTAGGAACCCCTTTGGATGTAAACATGTAATTGAAACATGTTATGGTTGATGGCTGCAAGTGGTTGCTAGTGGTTGCTCGTGGATGCATATACACACACAACCTAGGTTTTAGATCGGCTCAGTCACTTCATACTGCATATGCATATATGTATTCATATTTGTATGTGGTTGAAACTTGATATGTTGTCATATGGATGTCGCATTTGTATGAATGGTTGCGCACTCATGTAGAATTATGAGTAGGAAAAAAAATTGCATACATAATGGATTCATGACACTTACATGATTCGCATTAAGGAGGTCAACTGAATCAGTAGACCGCCTAATTTTTGCATTAGATAAGGACATATACACACACTATGCATATGATCATGAAGCATTAGAAGTCTTTTAAGGACAATGGATGCCTGTGTTTGTTGGTTGAGTAGATGGACGATTGGATGTTAGGATATACGTTCTTTCAGACTTGAAGATTTCGGGGACGAAATCCTTTAAGGAGGGGAGAATGTAACACCCCGAATTTTCTATTAACGATAAATTAACAAATTAAAGTATAATTGATTCTAAATGGAAGAATTAAGGGAAATGGGTTACGCCATTACGTTCATCTCGGAATTCTGCTTGAGATAGAGTCCGAGTTTGCGTAAATCGGACTCCGTATGAAGGAGTTATGACCTCCGGAAGTTTCGGAATTCGATTAAAAATCCAAACAGCCCGAAAACAAGTTCAAAATTCAAAACTAGACCAGAACTGGGCTGGGCAGGAATTTTCCCGCCCAGGACCCAGGTCGACCAGGGGGTCGACCTAGGAGTCGACCTGGGTACCCAGGTCGACCATGTAGTCGACCTGGGGGCTGACCTGACCAGCTTGGTCTGGTTCTGGCTCGGTTTCTGGGGCTTGGTTGTGTCACTAGGGCTGATTGTCACTTTCTGATTGACTTCTCTTGAGATGGATGGCCTTGATTAACTCTAGCTTCATCGACGACTCTAATTAGATTGAAATTCTATATAAACAACCTTAGTCTCCAACCTAAATTCACACATAAAATAGAATCTAGAGTCGTCATGCTGCTGGAAGGAAGCCAAGAGTAGCCTCCACTTGAAGAAAGCTTAAAGACGAGAAAAACTAAAGTAAAAACAAGAATCAAACAACGTTTATCTACCCAAAGGAAAGCATTGCAAATTCAGAACTCAGAATTCAGAATTCAAGTTCGTCGTTTGTTGTAAGTATAGTGATTTTTCCAATGGGAATAAAATCGAGACTTGATTCAATGTAAAATGGAAATGGAATTTTATTATTGTATAATGACGATGCTAATTCATATCTGTGTATTGCAATGATTGTATTGTGAACGGTTGGAATGTTTGTGGTTAAATTTACTTGGTGTTGGATCCATTCAAATGAAAACAACATCACATGCAAGTTGTATAGTTCATGTTATAATCTACACCTATATGTTTATATTATTATATAGGTTGTATGTGTTATGTCCAAGTTAAGATCTCATGCATATACTTTATTCTAAAATCTCTATGCCTAAATGATTAAATTCATATACATGCTCATATGTTTATACAAAAGTTGCAAGTTCATAATTGGATCCATGCCAAGATCCATTTTAATACAAGTTTCATGTATAGTAGTAAACATGATTTGATCTAGTTCATACCCATGTGCTAAGAATTATACATACTTTATGGACATGGCATAATTTTGTCATATACTAGTTTGTGTTTGAGATTATGCCTAGATCTAAACATGTTTAGGCTTATATTGTCTAAATCATATGCTAATTTATGTGACACCTATTTAGTTAAATCCCTATTTCAATGCAAGTTCACATATATGTAAGTTGATTTAGTCTATGTTGCAAATTCACATATATGTATGTTGATTTAGCCTACGTTGCAAGTTCACACCTATGATGTTCATATTGACTATGCCGAAAATGCCAAGTTTACACCTATGTCATGTTTATGTTAATGAATATCTTTATGCCAATTTTGTGTACGCTAAATTAGGCTAAGTTTTTAGCCTAATATTATATGTTAAAAATCATGCGGACGAAAAATTAGGCTAAGATTGTTAGACTAATATTTAGACAGGGCAACGTTGGGAAAAATTGGTAATTATAGGAAACTTGACATAAATTGGTGAAAAATACATGTATTGGCATGTTTGGCACATGCCAATAATTGGTGGCACTTAAATGGTATAAAATTCTTATACCAAAAATAATGAACTTGGAAAGTGGGCCACAACATTTAATTGTTAACATATTTACATATAACAAGTAATAGAGACAAATATGTAAATTTAGAAAATACGAGTATGCTTAACCTGAGGTTGGATTGAGTTGTGATGTAAACCTGCCCGGCTGTCTAGTAATCACAACAATACCTATCCAATGTGAGAGGTTAAGCATTGAGCGCAATAAGGACCCGAGGTTAGACTGAGTTACGGTGTAAACCTGTCCGGAACCGACCGGCACATCCAGTAACCGTAGCAATACCTGTCTAATGTGAGTGGTCGGTGCTTTAACTAATTAAAGTTAAGGACAGACAAGTCAGGATGGTAGGGTTAAGTTAACTAAAACACTTAACCAATTCAATATGTTAATTAAACTGATGGGTGGGGTTAGGTAAATACAGACACTCAACCACTTAACATGTTTGACTAGAAAACCCTAGTAACGGGGACCCATTTCAGCGGTAACTCAATTAGGTATCCTGGTACCCTGAAACTAGGCAGGGTGGGGCACGATTACTGGGCTGATTGTAAGTGGTCAAAAGCGACGGCAGTTGGTGCAGCATTGTGGGTTCTAACGGAGTGTGGGCATGCACACACTTCGGAGCAGACAAACAGGGCTCTGGGCACCAGTAGTATACTCTATGCATTCTAGGATTGTGTCGGGCCGCCACCATGGGGCTTGATACACCCCATGGTGGGACTAGCATAGGTATCTACAATCATTGGGGGCCGTATGACACATATGATTTTGCGAGTAGGAGCCGATCTTTAGAAAGGGGATCACTTCACCCCGATCATGGGGTACCAGTTGAGACAATACAAGTAGGTGCAGAGATATAGTGTAGGGTGCGATAGTATATTCTGTTCAAAACTGCTTTATCTTAGTTTATGATAATTTCCTATTTCCAGTTTATACCTATCATGCCCTTTTTCTTATTCTCATACTGAGGAGTCACTAGACTTACCAGGCTTTATGTCTGACTCTATTTTTCTTTCGTCTTCTTTTCTTCTGTTTCCCCCTCCCCCCAAGTCCACAGGGAGGAAACAACATAGCTTAGTCATACTTTTTGCAAGCTTCAAGATAGTAGATGTATGGTTTGGACTCTCTTTCCTTGGCTATGGCTTTTGGACACGTTCCATGGGGATTTATTCAGCTTTAATTATGTTTTATGCTTCTTTATTTAATAATCAAGACAGAAATGATGATGTAATGTTTTGGAAGTTATTATGAAACAATTATGGAAATATTTTGTATGAACACGTATTTATGAAATGAAAGTCTGTTTGTTTTCCGCTGCTTATATATATATGTGTGTTTATATCTGTCTTGTGTTTTATCTGTGACTTTTACTTATAAACCTCCACCGAAGTTAAGGCATTCCCTTTGTGAGTGACCTTAATGGAGGTGGGGTGTTTCACAATACATGCAAAAGCTACTTCTATAGTCACTGGAAAGACTTAAAAAGAATTCTTAGATATATAAAGGGAACTATCAATCATGGTCTTATACTGAAGTCAATTAAAAATCTTAACATTATTGCTTTTGCCGATGTTGATTGGGGGTACAGATCACGATGACATAAAATCAACTTCAGGCTGTTGTATCACCTTGGGAAATATTCCAATATCTTGGTGTGCTAAAAAGAAAAATACAATTTTTAGATCTAGCACTAAGGCTGAATATAGAATCGTAGAAAGTACAGAAGCTGAAGTGATGTGGAAAGAGTTATTATTGGGTGAACTCAGAATGAAATCTACCAAGATTGCAACAATTTGGTGTGATAGTTTAAGTTCTATCTCGCTTACATCTAGTCTTTTTTTACACTCTATGACGAAGCATATAGAACTGGATCTATATTTTACCAGATAATAAGTCATTAAAGGAAAACTAAAGGTCGGTTACATACCTCCTTCTTACCAAAAAGCCGATATACTTACAAAACCTCTATCGAAAGAAAGCTTCATCAGATTAAAGGAAAAATTGAATGTGGATGATGTTGATTCAAGTCAAAGAGCTCAAAGACTGATCTATGTTCCAAATCAACCTGTCAAATCAGTATATTCATGGCTATAAGTTCATCTTTCATAGACTATGGCCTCAGATCTACAACTCTTTTCTGAATCTCCTCAATCGGAGGCAACTGTTTTTATTTCGGCTATAAGTCCTAACTCTATGTGGGTTGGAGAGGGGAAATAAAGCAATATAGTTAACATAGTTCACCTGAATACTTATAACCCTTCTTATAGGTATCTTTTCCTTCTATTTCATTTATCCATCTCTTGTCTTGTATTTTCTTCCTATGTTTTTGTATACCTATTGGCTAGTTCCTAATACTAAAAGAATGATTAAACCAAAAATTAGGATACACTCTGGGAAAATAAATTTTCATTGAAGAGAAACAAATGGAACACTTTCAAAAAAAATTCTAATATAATCAAGAATGGAGTTTCATTTTTCATATGTCAAATAACGAATCAGTGCTGACCCGCCTTTTGGAAAGGCCGCTAAGTTTAGGACTTAAACATGCAGGTTACTCGGAATCGAGAATGGATGATCATTTGAATCCACAAGCAACTAAATTCATCGAAATACTACTTTGGAACAAGCTGGAATAATATTCATAATTTGGATAAGTGAGGGATCGGTATGATTCTGAAGTACATAATTTCGAAACTTACTAATTGATCATAAATTCATCAATAACTCAAATATAGAAGCTTAGATCGATGAATCAACCGCTGGATAAGTTGAGAAACAACAAAGAAGACCCAACTTAGAGGTCTCACCCTTTGGGTTGCAACCCTTAGGGGTCAGCACCGATCCCTCTTGAAGGGTCGGTGGCGACTTCTAATGTTAGGGAAAACTTAGGCCCCAGGTTGTGGGTTTATTCATCCCTCTTATATGGTCCCCAGTGCATTCTCATGTCAATTCGTACTCAACCTACTTCTATAAATAGTCCAACAAAGGCTTTGAAAAATTTATCTTCTCCTTTCCATGTGGAAGCTCTGCTACACCTTGGAGACAACTACAACTTCTATTCTTTTCATTCATACAACATCAAACTATGGTTGTAATCAGACAATATAAATAATAGATTACGCAAAGTAGATGTTTGCCAGTGTTTGCTAAACTACTACAAAATCATGCATCATTTACTACGTTCTTTGCTTTTGTATGATTGTGATGTGTATGCTATCTATGGATTGTGAATTGCATTGAATCGTGTGTTAGATTCGATCGAGCAAAATTCTATGTAACATTTTGGTCCGCCAGGTGAGGGTATTACTTGAACTAAAAAACTTTCTACATAGGAAACCATGACGAAGAATATGGATAAACAAACAGAAGGTGAAACAATGTGAAGAGGAATTCAAGAGACTTTTTTTGGAGGGGGTCCTTCTTTATACTTGACAAGTGAGGACATGGACAAGGTGGTGACAACTTACAAAAATGCTCGAACATCAAAAGAACTTGATTAAGAGACCAGAGGAGATGATGACAAAGTTCCTCAATAAAATTGGATAGTCATGAAGACTTGAAAACTATAACACAACTACTAGGCCTGGACCCGGCATTGACCGCGAACTCAGGTTAAGACAGGGGGTAACTTCCCATATAACTTGAGAAGTTGGTACCGACCCCATCTCAGGGATAAGTACCTATCTCACTGTTGCAGGGAGCAACCCCCTACGAGTGCTGGTTTGGCATTCAAATCATCTGGACTTCACAACTTTGGCTTGGGCAATAGAAATCAAGCACGCTCAAGTTTGGACAATGGACTGGGCACTCAAAATACTCAGTCCGTGGGTGTTGGACTTGGATATTTGCATTGACTATTGAATGATGACCACTAAATCATAGACATGATTAGGAGGGCTTCGAGAGGTGAACTATCTCGATCAGACTTAGATTGCATTAATCAAAGTCCATTTACTCAAAACTTCAGGAACTCTCAGAATCCATTAGAATACAAGTTGTCGGTCTTGGAAACTTACGATAGTAGGAGGGATCTTATTATCTATCTCATGCAATATATTCGCCATATGGAAGTACTAGGGCAACTGATGATGACACGGCTGTGGTTTATGTAGTTGAAACCGGACTCAATTGGAAGTTGGAGCTTGTTGAACAGTTTGTTGAACGGTTTCAAGTCCACTACACTCGACCCAAAAATGTGATGACCTTAATAACGTTCAAATGGAGGATCAATAAGACACTATAAAGATTCATAGAATGTTTCAATGCTATCGTGATTTCTATGGAATGACCCCATCCATCAATGGTTTTGATCGCTATAGTTTATGGCATCTTGGATAACTACGAGTTTAAGATATCTCTAGAGACGGATACTTAATGAGATTTTAGCGAATTCTACTTTGAAGCCGAGGTATTCTTAAGCAAGAAGACGCAAAGGCAGACCAAGAAGCCATCAAAGTTAATGATATTTTGGACGGAGAACCATCCAATTATATACCTAACAAAGGGAAAAGTAAGGCCAATGATGAGGTGGCCACAATAAAAATATTAGAAAAGGACCCAAATTCTCTTTATACAATGACTTGAATGGTATTTTGGAAAGTATCTACCGAGAGGCCCATAATCGTCTTTCATACATGAAACTAGTTAAGAGGGAACCCTAAGAATAGGAAAGGATGTCCACAAAGCACTGCTTGTTCCATAACATTAACGGGCATGAAATCGATGAATTCAAACACATAAAAGATAAAATCAAGGAGCTGGTTAAGGAAGGGTAACAGCCTCAGTATTTCCTGGGAATAACCACAGTAATGGAACCAGAGTAGTAGCCAACTGCTTAGAACCGTGGTAGACCTAGTTCTACACATGGTTTCATCATTACCTGATGGCATAGAACCTAAATAATAAACTATTATGTTAGAATACCTATGTACATGATTAGGACTTTTCCCTTAAGTGTGCTCTTAGCTGGAGAGATAAATCTCCTTTTCTATTTTAGTTTAATTTAATTTTTAATAAAATGTCTAATCCGCTTACACTTGTGTGGGAACCAGTGAGATCCCTAGGCAGGCTCTGAAATGGTGAAAAACCAAGGATTTTGGATGCAATAATTTCTTTCTTATAGAACTTTAATAATATTATTTGGCTAGTATTGCCTATGCTTGTCAAATATGAAACTGCCACAGAATTTGAAATTTAGACAAACAAAATGGATTGTTAAGTGTCGCCATGCTTGGCAATGGTCGGATCGCTCTGGAAATGGGATGATTCAACCAGGGTAATCAAACATCGTCTTGTTTAGCATAGGCAGGCCAGTCCTCAAGCGCGCAATCAGGATCTTTAAGCATCCCGTGCTTGGAAAAGGTCGGATCATTATGGCATCAGGATAGCTCGATCAGGATCGTTAAGCACCATCGTGTTTGGAAAAGGTTAGGTCATTCTCGAACATTATGGCTTGATCTGCATCATCAAGGGTGAACAATACCTAGAAAGGGTAGGCCGGATCCGGATGCAGGTTTGTTCAATCAGGATCATCGATCGTCGTCGTGATCAATAAGAGTCTAGGTCGGTTAGGATCGTCAAGCGTCATCAATCTTAGACAGGTTCAAGTTGTTTCATAATCGGGATGATTTGATCAGGATTGTCAACGCTCTTCGTGATTGGCAAGAGCTCGGCGAGGCTGAAGATCATTGAACATGGTTAATCCTTGACCCATTTAGGTTATGGATCACTATACCTGCAGAACTTGGAACATCGAATGCAGCAGCGATCGTTAAAATCCCGGCGAGAATATAAAGCGATGAGTATGGATTATTCTTAAATAAAGATGGACGAGGCTCGAATCATCAATTGTAGATCATAGTTGATGCAGAAAATATTTCTATCATTTAAGTGTGAATGGTGCATGGAAAGGATTCGACTTGGCATGGTGACGAACATTAAACTTCAACTCAGAGAGGTCGTGGAATCTGATAAAGGATCGACAAAGCTATCAATATTAGCTCAGATATATTATTGGACATATAAACTATCGAATGAGATCATGAACTTTGATTACAGCTCAGAATGGCCGTGTAACTCAAGATCAATCTAGAGAGACCGTAGATATTAGAATTATACAAAGCACATATTCCACAGAATGCCATGTATTCGAAGGCAAGTGTTTACACTCCTTTTGACATGGCAGTTTTGCTCTGGAATTAAACATTGGGATTGCTCAAAATAGAGTATGGATGATCATTTGAAACTACAGGTAGTTGGATTCACCAGAATACCATTTTGAACAAGTTGGAACAACACTGAGAATTTGACTAAGTGGGGGATCGTTAGGAAGTTTTGAAAATAGACCCCTACTCATCCAATTTTTCTAAATAGACTACCTAAGGCTTTGAAAATGGGATCTTCACTTCTTCCCGCAGAAGCTCTGCTACACCTTAAAGACAACTTCAACTTACATTCTCTTTATTCATACAATAACTAATTGTACTTGTAATCAGACAATATAAATAATATATTACTCTATATGGACGTAAGCCAATATTTGCCGAACCACTATAAAATCCTATATCAATTACTGCTTTTATTACCTTTGCATGATTGTTTTGTGACTGTGATGTGATTGCTATTTGTGATTGGACCGTGAATTGCATAAAGTTGGGTGTCAGACCTAATTTAACTACATCTAATCTTCGGAAGTGCCCTATTGTTTCAAACTATTAGAATATTTAATTTACGTTATTCCCATGAATATCATCAAACATTATTCCATGATATTTCCATAAGGTTCCTCTTTCTTATTCTTAAGCAAGCCTTTATAGGGTTTACCTGATCCATTTAGAGAGAAATCCAGTAATTCCAATTCTTTCATTTTCGATTGATTCTTTCTCAGTCGAGATGTATGGATCCATGTGTAAATAAAGACATAAACAATTAGAAAATTTCATAATGGATGAATTTGGTAACATGCTGATAATTAATTAAAAGAGATAACTTAAGCATATTATTATTTTGACTTGCCTATTTCATTTTGATCATATGATATGGATTTAAAACAATCTTGGGAGTTACCATAAAATCAAGGTATACTATTGGAAATATTTGGACATGCTTTATTGTACATGCATTTCGAACATTAAAACAAATTCTAATTTAACATCTTAGAGCGATCGAACCTCCAAATGTTTGAAAAAAATAACAAAAATGTCCTACAATGATTTCTATTAAAATTTTAAATTTGTCCCTTTATTATGATGTCGTTTAAAATGCATTTTTAAACTGGCGCCTATGTAAAGTGCACCCAGATTAATTTTTTCGGGTATTCGGGCCTTTGCCCAAGTGGGAGGCGACACGCGACCTGATTTACCATAGGGCTTATGTGGCAGTCGGTTCCAGAGGGTTCTGCAGCTATAAATATTTCACATATTTCTTCATTAGAAATCATGGCGGCCAAACTCTTCCGGAGTCTGAAATGAACTAGGGTCTCTCATCTTCTTTTATCAACTAAAACATATCAAATTATGAGATTCAAGATTAGACTCAGCACCAACTTCTTCTCTATCATCTTAGCAATCCAATCATAGTGAGTTCTTGTTGCTTTTAGGTTTAGATAAATAAAAGTGAATTATAAAAGACTGTGATTTGGATACGTTGTAATCTTTGAATCTATGTTATTGTTAGATCTTATGGTAGATCTAATTCTCCAGACCAAATTCAATTGTGAATTGTTCTATTATGTTATTATTGTGGATTTTGGTTTGTAACTATTATGATATGCTACGATGAGGATGTGTGTAGATCTATTTTATGTGATCTAAATTATCACCTTATGTTAACATGTTAGATATATTCTATGTGATCTAAATTATCACCTTATGTTAACATGTTATATCTATTTTATGTGATCTAAATTGTCACCTTATGTTATCATGTTATATCTGTTCTATGTGATCTAAATTGTCACATTATGTTAACATGTTAGATCTATTTTATGTGATCTAAATTGTCCCCTTATGTTATCATTTTAGATCTATTTTATGTGATCTAAATTATCACCTTATGTTAACATGTTAGATCCATTAATGTGATCTAAATTGTCCCCTTATGTTAACAAGTTAGATCTATTTTATGTGATCTAAATTATCACCTTATTTTAACATGTTAGATCTATTTTATGTGATCTAAATAATCACTTTATGTTATCATGTTAGATTTAAACCGATTGGACATCTAAATTGCTAATTTAGATATTATGACATCATAGTTCATCTATTTTATGTCCACCTTGTTATGATGATAATTTCATGTCCATGCTAGTATGTATGTTCACCTTATTATCATACAAGTTATGTTTATGCCAAGATGATCATTTTAGTTATATTCCCATTATTTTCCATATTATCGTTTATGAATAGGCTATTATCTAGGCTAGGCATGTTGCCAATTTTGTGAGGGCGCTAGTTAAGGAACGGGGGGAAAAAGGGTTAAAAATGGCATAATTTGAATATGAACATTTATGGACATGTAATTCAAATTATTAGGTAAAATAGGTATTGACACATATGAAAGGAAAGGATTAATTAATTGATTAATTAATTAAAAATGGAATGTCTAGTAATTACAATTAGGAATTGTAATTGTACTTATGACATGAGGTTATATTGCATTAGTGATGGAAGTCTGCCCGGACCTGACCGGCATATCCAGCAGCCACTAATGTTGAACCTAATGTGGGAGGTCTAAGTAGGTAAATACGAATCAGGATATGACACGAGGTTAGGCCCAACTGTGGAATAAGTCTGCCCGGACCCGACCGGCATATCCAACATCCACACGTAGTAGGCCTAATGTGGGAGGTCTGGCCCATTATGAAACCATAAATGACATGGTAAAGAATTGGACTACTTAATCTAAGTTTATCCATAGGGATTGTATGAACTTAAATTTAAGTTGGGGGTTAAGTTAACATGGTTGAGGTGTGGGTTAAGTAAATCTGGAGAGGGGATGGGTAATATTCACGTATAGGCCCACAAACTTAACCCGTTAAGGTTATGTAATTAAAGACACCTAGTGGTATACATAATCGGTGGAAATAGTAAAGTTATGTAATTATAGACACCTTTTAGGGTAAGCATAACTTGTAGAAGTGATAGGGTTATGTAATTAAAGACACCCATAGGTAAGCATTACTGGTTGGAAGATTAGGGGTTATGTATTAAAGACACCTGTAGGTAAGCATAACCGGTAGACATAAATAAAGCTATGTAATTAAAGACACCTAGTGGTATACATAGTCAGTGAAAACCTAGTGGGGGATACAAGACAAAGGAGAGAGCTTGTATCATATTGTTCGATACCCATTTCAGTCAGTAACCTGGAGTAGGTATCAAACCAAGAACTCCGTACTAGGCGGAGAAGTGGCATGCTTACTGACTGATTGTAAGAGATCCAAACGTGGAGGACGGTGTGGGTGGCGCAAATCGACCGGGCCCTGTGCGTGCATGAGCCGGCAGAAGGGGATAAGATGACCGTGACACCTGTAGATATGGTTGTGCACATTATTACGACAAGGGGTTTCCACTTTAGGAAGTGATACCTCCTACTGTGGGGCTAGCACAAGGTGTCTACGAGGGTTAGGGAGCCGACCGATCAGGGTAGTAGTTAGGATACATTTGGACGTATACTTAAGTCTACCACCTTATAGTTGAAGGGATCATCTCTTTCTGGATATACTAGTAACATTGCAGAGTAATCATTAGTGAGGCATGTACACCTTATCCTGCTTACCTTTTCACACATGCCATTTATGTAGTGATCTCTCTCTTACCCACTTTATATGCCTATCATGTTACTTTTATTTATCTACTAGCTAAAAGTAACTAGACTCGCCAGACTTTATGTCTGACCCTTTTTGTTTCTCTATCATTCTTCCGTTTCCCACCCAGGTTCTCAGGGAGGAAACACTCTGGCTTAGTCAGGATTCAGATATCACCTTGCTAGGAGCTATTTCTGAAGTATGGCTCAAGTTCTTGACTCTACTATGGCTTAACTCTTTCAATTGGGGAATTATGTTTTTATATTCTTATGTACTCTGATGAGGCAAGACAGAAGTTATTTTATTGTAATGGTTTTTGTGACATGGTATTGTGAACCACGATATTTTAATTTATGTTGAAATAAAAATTTAAATTTCCACTGTTATCTTATTTATATCTGTCTTGTAATTATTCTATATCTATTTACCTATAACGCTTCATGGAACTTAATGCATTCCCTTAGTGAGTGACATTAATGGACGTGGGGTATCAAACTTGGTATCAGAGCTGAAGGTTACCAGATTAGATAAAAAGTTTTTGAAAATTATTTTCAAAAAGGTTTTAAAAGAAAGCATTTTCAAAAAGAAAAGTCTGTTTTGAATAACATTACCCAAAAACCATATGTAGTATCCTTCGTTCCATTATCTAAATTTCTTCCTTTTCCCTTATTCAGCATGTCTGGGGAACAAAACATGCCTAATATCCCAGAGGGCATCACTATACCCGGATAGTTCCGTATGTATTTGGATGCCACGACGCCAGCCGAAGACCAAAGAGACGTTCCTCCCCCAGCTGCACCTGTCATTCCTCCCCCTCCTCTCCCTCCAAAAGCAGATAACTTCGCCAAGTTCTACAATGACTTCCATTCTATGGGAGGGAAGCCATTCCATAGGAATGAGACATTCATGGAAGCTCGGAATTGGCTTAAGGAGAGTGAGAACTTATTCATAATATTTGAAGTGGAGGGCCGAAAAAAGATTCAGTTAGCTGCTTGGCTATTGAAGGACGAAGCCTCATTTTGGTGGGATGTCACCCAAGCTGGACGTCCGATGGAAACTTAGGAAGATTTTAGACAAAGGTTCTAAATGAAATTTCTTTCCCAAGATGAAAGCAGCATGCAGATGGAGAGATTCTTAGCACTCGAACAAGGAAAATTGACGGTGAAAGAATATGTGAACAAATTCAACCAACTAGCAAGGTTCGGATTAGAGTTGGTGGATATGCTGCACAAAAAGGCTTTGCGGTTTGCTAAAGGGCCGAATGAACCCCTTTATGGGTTAGCCATGTCCCATATTACAATGGGGGCCACTTTTGAAAAACTTGTCGATATGGCCCTGATGCATGAGGAGGACAAGAGAGAGAAGAAGGAGGTAAAGGCTGAGGGGACATCACAAAATAGGAAGGTGTGGCCCAAGACGGGGCAGCAGCAACTGCAACAACAACAGAAGAAAGGATGGATAAATGATAAAGGCAAGGATAAGAGAAAATATCACAATTGTGGGAAGGAAGGTTACCTGGTTAAAGACCGTAAGCGAAAGAAGAATTCTTGCTGCCACTGTGGAGAGGCCAAAGACTTTGCTAAAGAATGCCCGAAGAAACGGGGATCACAGGGACAAGGTCAAATGACAGGAAATTCTGGAGGACAGGTGCATGATCTCGTGACCAGTGCTCCTGATAAATGTAGAAAAATTTCTGTGGAAGGTTTAATTCTCTTTCAAACCATCCTATTAGAACACTTTTTGATTCTGGTGCCTCACATTCATTTATATCAAGTTCTATAGTCGAATCTCTGCACTTAATTACTAGTATGGTAGTAGATCATGTAGTTGTTTCAAACCCCATTGGTGGTTCGTCTCATTTATCTATGATTTTTCGGGGTTTGAAAATATCTGTGTTAGGCGTCGAGTTTGAATGCGACGCGTATATTCTCGTGTTTATGGTCTATGGGTTGATTCTAGGAATGGATTGGCTTTCCACGTGTGGTGCCATGCTAGATTGTGAGAAGAGGGTTGTTAGGCTTGTGACTTGTCATAGGAGGACCCTCGAGATTTCGTGACCCACAAGGGTCGGTTATGCTTAGTTTCCTAGAGTCTCTTGATGCATCTATCGACGATATGCAATCTGTTCCAGTAGTCCGGGATTTTTCCGATGTTTTTGATGAGGTTCGGGGTTTACCTCCAAGGCACAAGATCGACTTTCGCATATATCTGGTGTACAATGCAAATCTAGTTGCATTATCAGTGCGCCACATGGCTCCAAGGAAAAGGAAGGATCTGAGTAGGCAAGTAGGGGAGCTACTTGAGAAAGGGTTTATCAGACGAAGCATATCTGAATGGGGTGCTCCAGCAGTATTCGCAACTAAGGTGGATGGTTCGCTTCGTTTGTGTGTGGATTATAGGGAGTTGAATAAACTCACTAAGAATAATAGGCACCCGCTTCCGAGGATTGATGATTTATTTGATCAGCTTGTTGGTGCCTTAGTATTCTCTCAGTTAGACTTGGCCATGGGGTTCCATCAGTTGAGGGTGGCTGAGGACAGCACCGATAAGACTACTTTTAGGACTCCGGACGGTTTCTTTGAATGGCTAGTTATGCCTTTTGGGTTAATGAATGCACCGGCCTACTTTGTTAATCTGATGAGTAGGGTGTTTCGGGAGTTACTACATAAGTTTGTGGTAGTCTTTGTCGATGATATTTTGATCTTCTCCAAGAGAGAATAAGAGCATGCCTAACATTTGAGAGAAGTTTTGAAAACTCTCCGTGACCATCAACTTAAAGAAAAATTCTCCAAATGCCATTTTTGGAGAAAAGAGGTGAGGTTCTTAGGGCATGTGGTCTCCAAAGAAGGAACAGCTGTAGATCCCGTGAAGGTGGTTGTAGTGCAAGATTGGCAGGTTCCTAAAAATGCAACCGAGGTAAGAAGCTTTCTTGGGCTAGCAGGCTACTATAGGAAGTTCATTAAGGACTTCGCAAAGATATCAGCCCCACTCACCAAGCTAACGAAGAAGAACTTGGCATTCTCATGGGATATAGACTGTGACGTTGCTTTCCAATGACTGAAGAGGGCTCGGACAATAGCCCCAATCTTGACCTTACCTGACGGAATTAAAGTGTTTACCATTTACACTGATGCATGCGGTACAGGGCTCGGTGCGGTTCTAATGCAAGATGGGAAAGTAGCGTGTTATGGGGGTCGACAACTGAGAGTTCATGAAAAGAACTACCCTATCCATGATCTAGAGTAGCTGCCATAGTGTTTGCATTAAAGACGTGGCGTCATTATTTACTTGGAGAGAAGTTCGAGTTATACACCGATCATAAATCTCTCAAGTATCTGTTCTCGTAGAAGGATCTCAATTTAAGGCAACAGCGGTGGATGGAGTTTCTAGCTTCTTATGATTTTGAGATTTCTTATACCCCTGGCAAGGGTAATGTGGTGGCAGACACACTAAGTAGGCAGAGGGTAGCCATGAGTCCACTGTTTGTGGAAAGAAAGAACTTGGAGTTCATATCAGCTTTTGATTTTAGACCCTCCTTCGAGATTTTGCCTGATTTGTTTGCATCCTTGGAAATACGACCGACTCTTATGGACCATATAGGAGCTTCGCAAGAAGGTGACCCACAGATTCTAGACATCATGGGTAAGCTCAGAAGAGGGGAGACTTCTAGTCACCTCAGCAGATATGCCGTTGATGAAAAGGGGTGGTTGCGATGAGATGGAAGGCTTTGTGTTCCTCAAACTGGAAGCTTAATAAAGGTAGTCCTAGAAGAAGCCCACCATTCTAAGATGACAATTCATCCAGGTGGTGATAAGACGTACAGGGGCATGAAGAGGGTTTTCTTTTGGACTGGGATGAAGAAAGATGTGGTCGAATTTGTTTCCCAATATTTAGTCTGCCAACAAGTCAAAGCTGAGCAAAAGAAGCCCGGTGATTTACTTCATCCTTTGGAGGTTCTTGAGTGGAAATGGGAGAGCGTCTCTATGGATTTCATAGATGGTTTTCCTAGATCGAAGAAAGGAAACACCAGTATCTGGGTTGTGGTAGATAGACTCACTAAGAGCACTCACTTTATTCCAGTTAAGAGTAAGAGAACGGCATCATGGTTAGCAGCAATTTATGTCCGAGAGATAGTTCGTCTTTATGGAGTTCCTTCCGGCATCGTGAGCGATCGTGACCCCATATTTATCAGCGAATTTTGGAGGAACTTGCAAGAAGCATTAGGTACATAGTTGTGTTTGAGCACCGCTTATTATCCTTAGACCGATGGACAGATGGAGAGGGTGAACAGAATTCTAGAAGATCTTTTAAGGCTGTATATCCTAGACTTCAGAGGGACTTGGGAAGAGCGTCTTCCTTTAGTAGAGTTTGCCTATAACAACAGCTATTAGGCCAGCATCGACATGGCACCCTTCGAAGCATTGTACGGACGACCCTGTAGATCACCAACTTGTTGGTGTGGATCTACAGAAAGATTATTACTTGGACCAGATATGATTAGAGAAACGTCCGAAAAGATTGACCTTATTCGATGGCGGATGATGACAACTCAAGATAGGAAGAAATCCTATGCGAACAAGAGAAGGACTGACCTTAAATTTGAAGTAGGAGACTTGGTTTTTATAAAAATGTCACCTCTGAGGAACGTGGTTCGCTTTAGATCGATAGGGAAGTTAGCACCTAGGTTTGTGGGACCATCTCCCATAACCGAGAGGATTGGCCAAATAGCCTATAGAGTAAAGCTTCCTGAAAATCTATCTGGTGTTCATGATGTTTTCCATGTTTCTCATCTATGGAAGTGCTTGCATGACATCGCGGAAGTAGTTTAGCTGAATATATTGGAAAAGGTAGAAGTGGAAGGGGAGGCAAAAGTCAGGCGAGTTCCTTCCCGTATTCTTGGATCAAAAGGTAAGAAGCTACGCAATAAAGAGCTCAAGTTGCTAAAGGTTCAATGGGGAGATAACCCAGAGGATGCGATTTGGGAGACCTAAGACATGATTCATGCTTCGTACCCTTTTATCTTCGAGGGTATGTTCTTAACTCCTTTTTCCAAAGATTTATCAGTACTTGTTTCTATTCATTTGAGTATATCTTATCCATAGTATTTTTTAACCTTTAGATAGGAATCCTATGGATGTGAACATATGTTTGAGACATGTTATATTTGATGGATGCAAGTGGATGCAAGTGTTTGCTAGTGGTTTCCTATGGATGCATATACACACACATTAGGCACTAGGCCGGCTCAATCACTCTAATTCTACATATGGATGTTTGTGCACTTTCTTTTCTTTTATGGATGGAAATGGTTGAACTAGCATATGGATGTTGCATTTGGATGAATGAGTGTGCACACATGTAGAGCTCATATGTTATAATAGGCTTATTTGCATACATATTGGATTTATGTCACTATTTGCATTGAGTAGGTCAACTGAATCAGTAGACCGCCTGATCTTCGCATTAGTATTGGAACATATACACACACCTTTGCATATACTCATATAAGCATTAGAAATCTTTAAGGACAATGGATGTCAGTGTTTCTTGGATGAGTAGATGGATGATGGATGGTAGGATACATTCTTTTCAACTTGAAGATTTCGGGGACGAAATCCTTTGAGTAGGGGAGAATGTAACACCCCGAAATTTTAACAACATTAAAGTGGATAAATTAAAGAATAATTAGTTTAATATTCAGAAATAAGGGAAACAGACTGCTCCATTGCGTCCGTCTCAAAATTCTGGTCAAGATAGACACCTGGTTTGCGTAAAACGGATAACGTATGAAGATGTTATGGAAGATAGAAGTTTGGCAGAAAAAGTAGAAATTCCCGGTGCACTTGACTAGTGCGCCAATGTATTTTTACACCGGCGCACCTGTAAAGTGCGCCCAGAATAGTTTATTTTTGTTATTCGGTCCTTTTCCCAGGTGGGAGGTGACCCACGACCTGATTTACCCTAGGGCTTATGTGGAAGTCGGTTCCAGAGGGTTCTGCAGCTAGAAATATATAGCTATTTCACATATTTCTTCATTAGAAATTATGGCGCCCAAACTCTGCCAGAGTCTGAACTGAACTAGCATCTCTTATCTTCTTCTATCAACTAAAGCATGTCAAATTCTGAGATTCAAGCATGACTCAGCACCAACTTCTTCTCTATCATCTTAGCTATCCAATCATAGTGAGTTCTAGTTGCTTTTAGGCTTAGATAAATAAAAGTGAATTATGAAAGACTGTGATTTGGATACGTTGTAAACCTTGAATCTATGTTATTGTTAGATCTTATGATAGATCTATTTCTCTAGATCCAATTCAATTGTGAATTGTTCTACTATGTTATTATTGTGAATCTTGGTATGTAACTTTTATGATAGCTATGATGTGGATGTGTGTAGATCTATTTTATGTGATCTAAATTATCACCTTATGTTAACATGTTAGATCTATTCTATGTGATCTAAATTGTCACCTTATGCTAACATGTTAGATCTATTTTATATGATCTAAATTGTCACCTTATGTATCATGTAAGATCTATTCTATGTGATCTAAATTGTCACCTTATGTTAAAATGTTAGATCTATTTTATGTGATCAAAATTGTCACCTTATGTTATCATGTTAGATCTATTTTATGTGATCTAAATTATCACTTTATGTTAACATGTTATATCTATTTTATGTGATCTAAATTGTCACCTTATGTTAACATGTTAGATAAATTTTATGTGATCTAAATTGTCGCCTTATGTAAACATGTTAGATCTTTTTTATGTGATCTAAATTATCACCTTATGTTAACATGTTAGATCTATTTTATGTGATCTAAATTATCACCTTATGTTATCATGTTGGATCTAAACTTTCCGAACATCTAAATTGCTAATTTAGATATTGTGACATCATAGTTCATAAGTGTTGTGTCCACCTTGTTATGATGATAATTTCATGTCCATGCTAGTATGTATGTTCATCTTATTATCATACAAGTTTTGTTTATGCCAAGATGATCATTTTAGTTATATTCCCATTATTTTCCCTATTATCGATTATGACTAGGCTATTGTCTGGCCTAGGCATGTTGCCAATTTTGTGAGGGCGCTAGTTAAGGAACTGGGGAAAAAAAGGTTTAAAATGGCATAATTTGAATATGAACATTTATGGACTTGTAATTCAAATTATTGGGTAACATAGGTATTGGCACCTATAAAAGAAAAGGATTAATTAATTAAAAATGGAATTTTTGTAATTGTACTTATGGCACGAGGTTAGGTTGCATTAGTTGTGGAGGTCTGTCCGGACCCGACCGGCATATCCAGCAGCCACTAATGTTGAACCTAATGTGGGAGGTCTAAGTACGTAAATACGAATTGGGATATGACATGAAGTTAGGCCCAACTGTGGAATAAGTCTGCCCGGACCCGACCGGCATATCCAGCATCCACACGTTGTATGCCTAATGTGGGAGGTCTAGCCCATTATGAAACCATAAATGGACATGGTAAAGAATTGGACTACTTAACCTAAGTTAATCCACAG
Source organism: Allium sativum (assembly GCA_030737875.1). Classification (NCBI taxonomy): domain Eukaryota; kingdom Viridiplantae; phylum Streptophyta; class Magnoliopsida; order Asparagales; family Amaryllidaceae; genus Allium; species Allium sativum. Next base: position 845,361,034 of record CM060909.1, on the reverse strand, counting down.
GGATTGTATGAACTTAAATTTTAGTTGGGGGTTAAGTAAACATGGTTGAGGGTGGGTTAAGTAAATCTGAAGAGGGGATGGGTAATATTCACATATAGGCCCACAAACTTAACCCATTAAGGTTATGTAATTCAAGACACCTAGTGGTATACATAATCGGTGGAAATAATAAAGTTATGTAATTAAAGACACCTTTTAGGGTAAGCATAACTTGTAGAAGTGATATGGTTATGTAATTAAAGACACCTATAGGTAAGCATAACCGGTTGGAAGATTAGGGGTTATGTATCAAAGACACCTGTAGGTAAGCATAACCGGTAGACATAAATAAGGCTATGTAATTAAAGACACATAGTGGTATACATAGTCAGTGAAAACATAGTGGGGGATACAAGACAAAGGAGAGAGCTTGTATCATATTGTGTGGGACCCATTTCAGTTAGTAACCCGGAGTAGGTATCAAACAAAGTACTTCGTACTAGGCGGAGAAGCTGCACGCTTACGGACTTGTAAGAGATCCAAACACGGAGGACGGTGTTGGCGGCGCAAACCAACTGGGCCATGTGTGTGCATGAGCCAGGCAAAAGGGGATAAGACGATCGTGACACATGTAGATATGGTTGTGCACATTATTACGACGAGGGGTTGCCACTTTAGGAAGTGATACCTCCTATTGTGGGGCCAGCATAAGGTATCTACGAGTGTTAGGCGGCCGATGGCTCAGGGTAGTAGTTAGGATATATTTTCTTTGCTAACATTTTAGCGCTTTCATTGTAAGATTCCTAGCTCTCAGTCGTTAGGTCTTCTTATCTATTATTAGATAATGATTCCATTAAAGAAAGATCTGATTTCAAGTGTTCTATCCTATTTAAAGTTGCCGATACTTTGATAGAACGGATATGGAAGCCAGGACAAAAGCCTTAACATTCAGTGTCAATAACTAGGTTGAAGAAGAGACAAGTACTTAATGGAGAAGTCAGAATGCCACTATTGATAACAGCAATCCTCCCACTTCCATTGCTTCCACTACTGCTTCAGTGCATGTTGTTTGGTTACTCAGGCTGATTTCATGTACATGATCAGGAAACTGGAGCTAAAGCACGAGGCACTAGTCCAACATATCAGGGATAATATTGAGTTTAGGAATTAAGTAAGTAAAATGAATGCAGAATGGAATGAATTGCAAAGGTGATCTCCAACCCTTTAGTATTATGATTCGATGAGATCCTTGTCATCAAAATGGATCTATAGAAGTCCGAAGGACAAAAGAAAGTAGGCTACAAACTATTCATTACCAAATCCGGATAGACCTCGAGTCTAGGCACACCAATCTGAATTGTATCGACCTAGGACATGGAACATGCACTGATCCAAACATTTTCTAGAGGACCGATTTGAATTCAACAACACTTGGATTGTACTTAGATGCTCCCGGCTCTTCTCGGGCATCTACTGCATTTCCTATAGGTCCCATGATTGACCAGGATGCTAAAGACATGGGAAATGTAGCAGAGATGCTGCTTAACAAGTTCGACCTGAAAGATGAGAGCCTAAGAGACACATTCATGAAGCAGAGCCAGAATACTATCCTGTGATAATTCAAACTCCATATTTGATTACCGTGGTTAAGAATATAATAAAGAATAGTCAAAATTACTCAAATGAGGATTAGGGAGTTGAGAGAAGCCACAATCCGTTTTTTTGATAACATCTTGGTGGTTGAATATCCACTCAGGTTTAATGTGCCAACAATGCCAAATTACGTGGTGTAACAGATCCGATATAGCATCTAAACAAATATTGTAGCGACCTGTGTTTTACGTATCACAGGATCGTAAAATGATTATTTTTATTTCCCTAGTAGTCAGATCATTCTCAGATTTTAGTATGTCGTTCATGGGGATGTGAGACATGTCCATGATTTTTACCGAATTCAAAAATATGACAATTTTGCTTTTTAGCTTACTTTTGGGCTATAACTTTTGATAAGAATCGAAACAAGTGCTAAAATTGGTCTCATTGGATCAGAATGGTGGTTTACGATTCCATTGAGTGGTCGCATAAAGAATTTGGTTCAGCGGTTTGGGTGGAATGGTATTTTAAGTTCTAGTTCTGTTAGGTAGACTAGTTTGCAGCAAATGGGCTGATTAACAAAGCCATTAAGCAAATGAATATAAATAGAGGGACTTGGTGTGAAAATACGGGTTTCTCTCTTCATTCTAAAATTTAGGTTGGGCATCTATGTGTGACGACCCGCACTTCCACTTACTTCAAAACGACCAAAACTCTGAAACCCACGTCGACTCAAGGTAAGCAAAAGTATGTTTCGTTAGGGTTTATCAGAGCAAACACAGCGGAATACAAAGCCCACAACGGAACAGATAAAATACAATAAGAATATATTACTGCAGTGGAAAAACATTTTGAATACAAATCTAATTTTACATACCATTACTCCATAAAGACTAACATAATATACTGATAATAGAGTATGTCCGGCCTACATATGAAACTCCAGCTCTCTCTGTAACTCCAAGTCTTCAAGCTTGAACTCGAACTCGAAAACAAACTAACAGATTGCCCATGTGGAAATTGTGGGCACCCGTAGTTTGCAAGGGAAAAACAAACTATGAGTCAGTCATGAGACTGGTGTGAGGAAACTTTTATTACTAATCTGCTACTTAGCCTTATTTTGGATAAGGTACCTCGGGACCATGCCGCATGTCGTGGAACGGGTTTCTTCCCAGGGATACGTGCATACAAACATAGCGACCGGAACCAAATTATAGCAACCATAAACCAGATTTTGAAAACATGACTTTAGAGAAATGAACTATTATAAGCCCCAGGTCCCATCACACAATGCAAGCGCATACCAGAGGATATGGGTTTGTCTTATAATCGCAAAACATGCTTGATATATCTTAAAAACAAAAACATTTGATATTACAATAATGACTTGGGTGTGAAAAATCCTTTTGAAAATAAACTTATGAATCTTAGCTCGCACAGTGCCCTATCCCACAATGTTGGCTACATAGATATACAACTGAAAATCGTAAAGGGTTTCTTATTGGAAGTTGGATTTCCATCAATGAGCCTGGGCTAAGGATAATCCTAATCCAATTCAGAACCCCCAGCTAGATTCCAAGATCCCGTCTGGCTCCTCTAGACCGGCAGGGTCGGTCCACCCTACTTCGTAGATTAAAGTAACAGCCTAAACATAACGTTCCTCAGTCTGTGTGTAGACTGTCATCTAGGAATATTGACCTAGTATGAGGCGCCTCATCCAATAACCCGCATAAGTAAATGCCTGGGCACCATTCCAGGACGTTACCTTTTGGTAGCTAGAACATTAAGTCCCTACCCCTGCGGTCTATAGTCCTGTTTCGACTCATTCCGGGTTGTGAGGTCCGCGAGGTCATGTCATACACAAAGATACACATTTAAACCATGCTTTGATCTTCAACCAAAAGGCCCTGCTTTTCAACAAAAGCTAAAATCCTTTCCACTTATCATGCCATACTATCATTTCTTAAAACACAAACTGCTTTTCACTGACATACAACCTTTGAGCTTGTACATCTCAAAGAAGGGTATTAAGCAAGAGAATAAATTCTCCGCCACCAAACAGAAGTATGTTTAGTAAATGTCAGCCTGCATTTTTTAAAATGCAGTGTTAGACATGAAATCCATCAACAAGTCCATTCCGGGAAGTGGAACGAAACCGAAGGCACTTGTTTCCAAGTCCCCGCCTGGGAGTGCAAGTCCTTACAAACCAAATCGCTTCAAGTACGGTTAGATTTAGCCGTCACTTTAACCTCATATAGGTCGTTGCCCAAGGCATTAATAGGCCATCCATCTGATGTGAAGAAATCTGGGTCTTCCACCATCGTCGTCGATATCTTGACATCAGCATCACATCGTATAATTATTCTGAATGGGTAAAAACCCGGCCTTTCCAACTAATTAGCTCATCTTTAAAGCCAATCGGTTAAAGGATCTCATGGCCTCATTCCATTTCAAAATATTACTCAATTCATTCATTAAAACTGTAATGAGCTTTAATACGTCGAAATCATTCGTTAATGATTAATTAACTTGAAATCCAATTTCAGATTATCCAATCAAACTTTATGACTATTTAGTCATCTCTATACGTCAATACACGTTTACTCCAGCGACTTTATCCATTCCAATCTTTTATTCAAAGATTTATTAAAACTATATTAGGTTTTAATATATTGAAATCTTTCATTTCTATCTCATGGAGCAAAAGTGGTAATGCTCTATTATTAATCATCTTATGTTTTGGTAATTCCATTACCTTTTAAATTCAATTCCTTCAGATCTTGTTGGAAGATTTCAAACCAAATATTCCAATTACTTAACGTTAAATTCCAAGTTAAATCTTTCTAATAGTGCTTATCAATTATTCACCACTTGCCTCATGTAAAACATGTTTATTCCTTTCCCAAAAATATTTATAAATAAAGATTTCATTTGCTTAACTTGGAAAATATCTTATCTTTTCATGAGCCAAAGAACAATGTTATTGAAGACATCATTCATACCAAACCCAAAATCATATTTGGTTTTATATTTGAATTTTTTTCAGTAATCACATTGGTTTATAATTGATATAAAACTTTATATCCAACAAACACTATAAGCGGGATAACAGCATAGCCTTTTAAATCCTTCAAATAGTCTAAGTCATCATCTATAGAGACTTACCTTAATCAATAACCAATTTGGTTTCCATTCTATTCCTAATTAAATTAATTGATCACTCATTATCAATAATCCAATTATTGATTAAAAGTCCAAATTCCTTTATATTTAAATAAAGGTCTATTAGATCTTGAATCCGGTTTTCCCACATGGTTTATACATTTCCAAAAACTTGATATTTTCTTTCAAAGAACCTTTAAATCCTTTATCATTGATTTCAAAATTCGACAAGCCATAACTTGTTCATAACTTCTCCAAATTCAGTTCGTTCTTTTGCAAAAGTTCATCGTTATTAACTATATTTCAGATCCAAAGGGTATTAGAACTTAAATTCAAACACGGATTATTTTATTATCAAAATAATCATTTAAAAATCCAATTTTTGGACTGAGACTCATTCAATTCCTGTATAACCTGATAATTTGGGTATATACAAACATCCAATAAACATAAATAAGATGTCATGTGTGTAACGAGTTGTAACTAAACTCGTTAGTTGTTTAAGATCAAATGTCGGTGTCATAATTGGGTTCCATCTTATTAACTGACAACCAAACAATATTCATAACCATTGATCAACCAAATCAACCATTCAAAACAATATAATATCCACATACACCATTAAGTGTATACTTGGGACTAATGTGGGTCATTATCCCAAGAAGCTGTGTAGGGGTTTACTAATAAATTGTAATCAAATTACAGTAATCCATAACTAAATCAAATCAAATGTCAACCCACATACCCATGGTGTTACGAGTTAGTTGTTTTATATTTCGGTCTAAACATGAGACTTATAACTTGTTTTCCCTAAATATTTATTTTTCCAAAATTTCTGGAAAAATTCGCCATAACCTCCCCTGTACGGGTTCATTGGTACTACCACAATTAGTCAAATCTGATCATCCCTAACCCAAACCAAGTTCAATGGTGTTCATAATCATATCAAATCACAAAAAACATCCAAACGAACACATCAAACATAGATAACCAATATATATTCAGATCTGCTCATATAATTTCAGATCTATGCTTATAATTACAGATTTTCCCTTATAACTACAGATCTACTATAATAATTATAGATCTATACAAATATCTCCAGATCTGCACTTATAGCCTCAGATCCACAACTATTATCACCGAACTACGATTATATTGGTAGATCCACAATTATAATCACAAATTTATAACCATATCCAACGATCCATTATTAATTCACAGATCTGAACATAAACATCTAGATTCAACCAAATCTATATACTAACAATTAGACCTACACTTAGATAATTAGATCTACACTTAGATATAAGATAAACCCTTTTAAATAAGAAGTTTTCCTCACCATTACAACTCCAATAATTTCACTGTCAGGATTTCCTAGCCAACGAATAATGCTACCGCTATCGTACTGCTTCCAATTAATTTCCAATAGAAGCTGGAGATTTCTCTACTAGTTATATATAGTGAAATTAAATTAATAACATTATTCGTTATATATATATATTCATACATAAGGACCTTCTATTTTATTTTTATTATAATTTATACTTAACTAAAATTACCAATATTATATATCAATGGGTTCTATTTACAGATACGATTCTAACGCACCCAATAGCGTGTTAAATGGATTAGAATTGAATTAGATATTAACTTCTAAAGTTTTAAAATAAATTTAAACTTAATTAATTATTAAAACCATACCCATATATGTGGCCCAAGGCCCAAATCACTGAACCCGTATGCATCAAAACCCGGCCTGCCCTCTCTTCTTCCTCCCGGCCCCTTTCTTTTTCACGCTCTTCTTAGAACCAAACCATGCACACATCATGCACGGTGCACACCTTCAAACTTCACTGATCTTCAATCTGAAACCATCGACGAATCTCTCTTCTCCTCCTCATTCATTTGCACCACCTCATCTCGACTCCGATCTCCCTAATCAAAAACCGATCCCCCTCATCGAAACTGGAATCCAAAAACCCATGTGTGAAATAACATGTCACACTTCTCATCCAACCTCCGAATTACACCAAATTTTGTCCCATCGAAGCTCTCTCCAATCTTTTCACAATGCCATGCTCCGATTCACCAACTATCGCTTCAACCACCAACAAACCCAAAACCTAATTCTCAGCTTTTTTAATCATCGGCACAGAATCACCTCGTTTTTGAATGAAAAATACTACATGTTCTTCTGATCGTAACGATGCAGACGACATCGAGCGATTCAAAGCAGATTGAGAGATATGATTTTTCGAATCATTTAACCCATTTCTTACTTTCTTTATAAATCCGCGATACCCCTTTCGATACTCAATGATATATGGATCCATCAATTTCTAAAAATTAGAAATGATGATCCGAACAACTTCCGCTTAGATTATTTGGGCTAAAATTGAATTATTTGAGAGTTGTTTATTCTTTATGGATAGAAATATATATTTTCATTCACTGGAATGTGAAAACGAGAAGAAGAACAAGAGAGGTGAGAATAGATGGGGGTATGGATTTTCTATGGGATGATTAGGTGTTTATATAGGCTTAAAGAAGGGTATTCTAGTCATTTTAATTATGGGATACTTGGCATGTTTCCTAAAGATTAACGCATGCATAAGGACAACTAATGGAACACCTCATCTAATCCTTTTCCTTAAGGCTTAATTAATTTATTTAAATTGGCAACACTTTTGTGACACTTATAAATGTGTCTAATTTAGTCATTCTCATTAATGTAGCATATATAGGTCTTAACTATGTAAATATCAAAACTATAGGTTATCATAATTAAGTAAATAATATTTTTAATTCACTAATTATTTTCAATATATTTATTTGTATTACCTATATAATATTAACTAAACATAAAATGAAAATTTATATCCTTTCAAACATTTTATCAAAAACAAATAATAACATTAATATTTAAATATCCATAAAATCTTATAAATTAAATATAACTTTTAAGATAATTTTTCTTATACAAAATCATATTGATAAAATACTTATTCAAAATTAAAATCTATACTTAAACCTTATAAAATCAATTTATATTCAGAAAATCCAAATTAATTCTGATCTTTATAAAATTTGGAAATTTTAAATTGGATTCAAATTTCCGGGTCGTTACATTCTCCCCCACTTAAAATGATTACTCTTTGAAATCGAAGTCAGAACTAATGGTCGTATATTTTACCAATGCATTGATTATTAAACCTAGAGCTCTATTGTTTAACTCCACTATTTAACTTTATTTGTTTATTCATTGGGCATAGGACTGCATAATATACCTCTTTATAACTGTAAACACCCATAAATTTTCCTTTATTCTTATCCTTTCTTGAGAAGCTACGAATATACTTGCATAGGTCCAACCTACTTTCTTCTTCTGTCTGCTTATAAATCCTTTTCGCTTGTTTTCAACTCATCATCTTAGGTTTAACTCCAGATAGACCACAGTTATCTATACCCTACAACTTTTATTTTACCAAAAAGTTTTATAATCTTTTTAGCAAAGGCCTCGATTGTCCAAAATCATCAAGAATTTATTTTTCATAATTAGTTATACTAATTATTATCTCCAACAATCAGTTGGTGGATTAAATTTTCCAAAACAAAGCTTTCATCAAAAATTATAACCTTTTTATGAAAATATATGTAACACCCCGAATTTCAGTTAACACTAATGGTTAGTAATTAAAGTATAAATAATCTCAGATGTGAGAATCAGGGGAAACGGGCTGCGTCATTGCGTTCGTCTCGGAAAAATACGCGAAATAGAGTCCGAGTTTGCGTAAAACGGGTACCGTATGAAAGAGATATGGACGAACGAAGTTAGGCAGAAAAACCCGAAACAGGCCAGAAATGCACTGGCGCACTTGTGAAGTGCGCCAGTACAAAAATACACTGGCGCACTTGGGAAGTGCGCCCATGTCGGGACAGGGAACCTGCACAGTTTCTAGAGAGTTCTGTGGTTGGGTGCACCAGTTTGGGGTTTGGGCTTGGTCTTAGGGCTGGTTTCTGGAAGGTTCCGAAATCTAAGGGTCCTAATCTAATTTAGGGTTAATCTAAGGGCCTAAAACACTCACCTAATCTATAAATACACCCTAAACCTACCCTAATCCATACTAAAAATAGAATTGAGGGCTACATGCCGCCAAATTAAATCTTAGAAGGAGCCTCCACTAATTTATGAAGAGGGTTGCAAGCTAATCACTCTCTAATCAACCTCTAATCCATTCTAAGCATCTTAATCTTCTTCATTTGGAGTGCAAATTGGCTAGTTGTGAGTTTCTATCACTCTAATGATCAATTGTGTAACACCCCGTATGTTAAATAACTTGTTATAACATAAATCAGAGCAGAATTAAATTTAATATTCTGAATCAGGGGAAATGGGCTGTGCCATTGCGTTCGTCTCGGAAAAATACGCGAAATAGAGTCCGAGTTTTCGTAAATCGGAGTCCGTATGACCAAGTTATGGCCCGTCAAAGTTTCACGAAAAATCAAAAACGAAAACTGCTCATGTTTTGAGGCCCGGGATGAGTTTTGGGCTGTTTTTTTTGGGCCCTAAATGGTTCCTACACTTGACTTCTTCCCCAAGACATGCTTTAAAGGCTAGGATTGGTTCTAGGGTATATCCTATGGTCCTAAAACATCTAACTAATCTATATATACACCCTAATACCCCCCCTTATCCTTACCAAAAATAGATCTAAGGCCATTATGCCACCACTTAGAAAATTGGAGAGCCTCCACTAAAAATCCTAAGAGGGTTTGCAAGCTAATCTACATCTTCTTCTACTTAATCATTGGGATTTGCTTCATTTAACTTGCTAATCTTGTTTTGGTGAGCTTCTATCCCCTTAATAATCAATTATTGAATTGATTATGATAAGATGTGATAAAGTATGGCTATGTTTGTGGATCCATATATTTATGCAAGCTTGATGTAGTGAATATTATGTGTTTTGCAAGTTATATGCCTTATGTCATGCAAGTTTCATAATATGTAATCATGATATTTTTATGCAAGTTGTTTCATGATGTTTATGATGCAAAACACTAAGTGAATATGGATCCATTATGCAAACATGTTATGCAAGTATGTGAGTACTTATGCAAGTCATGTATATGCTTATATGCAAGTTTAACATCTTATGCAAGTATATGAATGTTTATGCAAGTTATGTATATGTTGAAATGCAAGTTTAACATAATATGCAAGCCTATGCAAGTATGTGAATGTTTATGCAAGTTATGTATATGTTGAAATGCAAGTTTAACATAATATGCAAGCCTATGCAAGTATGTGAATGTTTATGCAAGTTATGTATATGTTGAAATGCAAGTTTAACATAATATGCAAGCCTATGCAAGTATGTGAATGTTTATGCAAGTTATGTATATGTTGAAATGCAAGTTTAACATAATATGCAAGCCTATGCAAGTATGTGAATGTTTATGCAAGTTATGTATATGTTGAAATGCAAGTTTAACATAATATGCAAGCCTATGCAAGTATGTGAATGTTTATGCAAGTTATGTATATGTTGAAATGCAAGTTTAACATAATATGCAAGCCTATGCAAGTATGTGAGTGCTTATGCAAGTTAAGTATATGCTAAAATGCAAGTTCTACATGTTATGCAAATCACATGTATGATGATATGTAAGTTCATATGCAACATGTTATGCAAATCACATGTTTGATGATATGTAAGTTCATATGCAACATGTTATGTAAGACACATGTTTGATAATATGCAAGTTTGGGTTGAATATAGTTGGGTTAATACATGCTCATATATGCAAGTTGACATCCTCTTAACCCATGATAAAGTTATATGCTAAACCCATGTTATGTGTGGTAAATCTTCCCTTTATTATGTCATGAAATGAGGATGATTTACGTGGGGAACGATGGGGTTAGTAAATATGTTAATAAATGTAAGATTGGGTATGATTAAGCATACCATAAAAATAAATTACCATAAGTGGGAATTTACCTATTGAGTTAGGTCTACCCCATGGGAATTTACCTATTGAGTTAGGTCTACCCATGTTATGGAAAACTTGATATTAATTAGGGATAATTAATATGGGGGTGATTAATTAGGTGTAATTAATCGACTAAGACACGAGGTTGGACTCATTTGTAGTGTAAAACTGCCCGGACCCGACCGGCTTAACCAGTTGCTACAAATGTCAGCCCAATGTGAGAGGTCTTAGCCATAAATTAAATACGTGATTAAGGTAAAGACACGAGGTTAGACTCTGTTATGACGTAAGACTGCCCGGACTCTACCGGCTTAACCAGGCGGTCATAACAGCCAGTCTAATGTGGGAGGTCTTTATGGGAGATCACGGTCTTAATTAATTAAGAAACACTTAACCATATTAGCATGTAGTGGGACATGAGGGGTTAAGTGGGTGCCTTGGGTGGCATGTAGAACTAGTGGGGGTGCCTTGGGTGGCATGAGGAAACTAGTGGGTTGCCTTGGGTGGCAATAGAAAATACGATTAGAATACTTAACCAAAGTGGAACGTGTAAATAAACATGATTAAAGGGTTAAGTAAGTGCCTTGGGTGGCATGTGGGAATCAAGTAAGTGCCTTGGGTGGCATGCGGAAATCTAGTGGGTGCCTTAAGTGGCAATTGTAATATAATTGGATGACTTAACCAAACCTTAACATGTAAGGGGGCATGATTATAAAAAAAAGGGGTTAAGTGGGATGCACTAGATAAAATGACAAGCTTAAGTAGTAGCTTGTGGGGGCCCATTTCAACCAATATCCCAAACGTATCTTTGTGGGCTCGACCCATGTCGAGTGACGGGACACGCATATTGGGCTTGATTATAAGAGGCCAAAACGGGTTAGCGGTGGCAACGCAAGTCCAACGGGTTTCATATGCGTGTGTGGGCCCGGGCTGGTAGATAAGCCGTTGTTGCATCGTGTAGATATAAAGCCGTGCACCGTTAGTATTGGGTAGCCACTTTAGGGGAGTGATACACCCCACTGTGGGACCAGCACGGGTATCTACGATAGGGAGCCGATCGATGGGGAGTAGTGGGTACACCTAGTAAAGATAGGGGCAGACGGCACCTATGTAGGGGTACACGAAACTACTGGGTAAGATTACTAGGTACACCTAGTGGAGGTAGGGGCAGACGACACCTACGTGGTCAGTTATACACCTAGTGGAGGTAGGGGCAGACGGCACCTACGTGGTCAGCTAGAAGTACCAGAAACTACTAGTTATATTTTCTAAGTCTTTAGATGGGATCAACCTTTAAGTAGGAATTACTCTTGGTGGGTAGAACTGGTGTGGTGCAGTTAGTAATTATCCTTGGGTGGGTAGATGCGTCTTTACGGTTATCTTAGTTCGTCCTGTGTTCGTGGGCAACTTAGTGTAGTCATTATCCCCAAAGATACCATACCGAGTTCATATCATACCCTAATTACTTTAATAATTGTATTATTAAGGAGATAGGGTTCACTCAGGCTTATGTCTGAACCCCGTTGTTTTTATCTTTTTCCTTCAGGTCCTCAGGTTGGGCCTAGTGCTAGTGGGCTTTGATCAGTTTGCTTTATCTATCTCTTGGAGCTTGGACCGTAGATGTAGAGCTCAGCTTATCTTATCTTTTCTGTTATGGCTATTTGTTATGAGTAGTGGGATTATGTACTTATTTTATTCAGGATGGATATTTTGTACTTGACTCTTGTTATGGTTTTATGATGTAACCAAACATGTTTTACTTTCCGCTGCTATGAGATGATGTTTTAAATTTTCAAGTATTACATTATATCTGTCTTGTTGTAATTTTACTGTTCTATACTCACTAAAAATACTCCACCGATGCTATGGCATTCCCTTAGTGAGTGACTATAGTGGGTGTGGGGTGTTACACGTGGTATCAGAGCTTAAGGTTACCGGAACAGATAAAATTTTTAGAAAAACTATTTTCTAAGAATATTTTTGAAAGGAGTATTTTCGAAAACATGTCTTTTAAGAGAAAAGTTTTTGAAAGAAAAGCATAATCCCCAATAGCCATATCTATATCTTTCGAATTCTCCATTTTGAATCTCTTCCTTTCTCTCATTTTGAGTTTCCCCTCCGCGTATAGATGATCTTTCTAAGATAGATAAGGATGGAAAACCACTTCAAGGGACTTAGACGTTAGTCGGATTAGAAGTTGGTTCAAGAAGGAGGAGGACTGGTAGGTATCTGTTGGATAGACGATGGGAGGAAGGCTCAAATAGTTGTTTGGTTAATGAAAGATGAAACCTCATTGGTGGGAGGTTATGAGTGGAGAATAAGGAAGAAGAAGGCTGGTAGTTATCCTTTTTGGAGGGATAGGACACCTTATTAGGATTGTCCAAAGAAGCAAGGGCAAGGTATGGAATCTTCTGGAGGGTAGTTGTATTCCCTCACGACTAGGGTACCAGATGGGGATAAGACCGTCTAGGTTGGAATTTGGATTTCTTTATTATCCGATTCAAACTTTATTTGATTCTGATATATCGAGTTCGTTTATCTCACCATTGTTAGTTGAGTCACTGCACTTAGACACCAGTTTGGTAGATGATCCCTTAGTTGTTTCAAACCCAATTGGGGCTCCATGATGTGTTTGGGTTTGAAAGTTTCTATACTTAGCGTTGAGTTTAGATGTGATGCTTTTTGGGCTTCACGGGCTATGGGTTAGTTTTGGGCATGGACTGGTTATCCAGTAGGGGTGCCGTTCTTGATTTTGAAGGGAGAGTTGTTAGGCTTATGGGCCACCTGGGTAACACTCTCGAGATCTCTTGTAATCCCATAGAATCTGTTATGCTAAGTTATCTAGAATCGCTTGACACGTCGGTCTAGAGTTTGCGATCTGATAGAGCGGTCTGGGAATACCCGGATGTGTGTGAAGAGGTGAAGGGCTTACCTCCGAAGCGGGAGATTGACTTCCGAATATATCTGGTGGATAATGCTAAACCAGTATCTTGGCCAGTGTGCCACATGGCTCCTCGTGAGAGGAGGGAACTCCATAAGTAAGTAGGCGATTTGCTTGAGAAAGGGTTCATAAGACGAAGTATATCGGAGTGGGGCGCTCCAGTAGTTTTTGTTATGAAGGCGGATGGGTCCCTCAGACTTTGTGTAGGCTAAAGAGAACTAAAGAAACTCACAAGGAAGAATAGACACCCATTGCCAAGGATAGATGATCTCTTTGATCAGTTGGCTGGCGCCTCAGTATCTTTGTAGTAGGACTTAGCCACGGGACTTCATCAGTTGAGAGTGGCTGAGGATAGTATAGAGAAGACTGCCTTTAGGACTCCGGATGATTTTTTTTTATGAGTGGCTGGTGATGCCATTTGGTTTGACGAACGCCCCCGCATACTTTGTTGATTTGATGAGAAGGGTGTTCAGGGAGTACCTAAATAAGTTGTGATGGTCCTTGTGGTTGACATCTTGGTCTTTTCTAGGAGCAAAATAAGTTTTCGTATGTGCTCAATAGGCTGAGCAAAGCCAGTATGGGATAAACGACGGTTTTGGAGCGAGACTGGCGAGGACATCCAGAATTGGACAAGGGCTTAATTATTTAGCCATTTTTACTAGTATCATCTCACGTAGGTCGTCTGAATTCGAAGGAGGTATCCCTTGGGTGTTTGTCTGATATTGGTTTAGGCCTTTGGGGCTTGCATTTGGGGGATGCCGAGTTCGACTAGGGTGGTCTGCGTGAGAGACAGTTGTGATGATTTTGGATGATATCCTGGTGGAGAAGAGCATGCCCTACATCTTAGGGAAGTGTTGGAGACTCTTCATAATCTTAGGACAGTAAAAGTGGATGGGATTCTTAGCATCCTATGAGGTTGAGATAGCGTATACACCTGGCAAGGGTAACGTGGTGGCGGACGCCTTGAACAGAAAGAGGTTGTCCTTGAGTCTGTTGTCCGTGGAACAACGAAGCTTGGAATTTATCTCGATATTTGATTTCAGACCTTCCGTTGATTATGTACCCGGTTTGCTAGCTTCCTTGGAAGTTAGACCTACTCTTTTGGGGCGAATTGTAGAAGCACAGAGGGACGACCCACAGTTGGTTGAGTTGGTAGAGAAGCTCATAAGGGGGGAGTCGTCCAGCCATTTGAATGGGTACACCCTAGATGATAGGGGGTGGTTGCGTAGAGACGGTAGACTTTGTGTACCGCAAGATGAAGACTTGAGGAAGGCTATACTTGATGATGCACATCGTTCGAGGATGACCATACATCCCGGTGGGGATAAGATGTACCAAGACATGAGGCGAGTTTTCTTTTGGGCCGGTATGAAGAAAGATGTGGCCGAGTATGTTGCTAGATGCTTGGTGTGCCAACAAGTAAAAGCAGAGCAAAAGAAGCCAGGTGGGTTGCTTCATCCTTTGGAAGTTCCGATATGGAAGTGGGATAGTGTCTCGATGGACTTCGTTGATGGTTTACCGAGATCGAGGAAGGGCAATACAGGAATTTGGGTCGTGGTTGATAGACTTACTAAGAGCGCCCATTTCATACCCGTAAAGAGTAAGAGGACTGCTCCATGGCTTGCTTCAGTCTATGTTCGAGAGATAGTTCGATTGCATGGGGTACCTTCCAGCATAGTGAGTGATCGAGATCCTATCTTCACTAGTGAGTTTTGGAAGAGTTTACAGGAGGCGGTGGGGACTCAGTTGTGTTTGAGCACCGCATATCATCCTCAGACAGACGGCCAGACCGAGAGGGTGAACCGTGTTTTGGAAGACCTTTTGAGGCTTTGTATCTTGGATTTTGGAGGTACATGGGAAGAGCATCTTCCTTTGGTGGAGTTTGCATATAACAACAGCTTCCAGTCTAGTATTGGCATGGCACCTTTTGAAGCTCTTTATGGAAGGCCTTGTCGATCACCTACATGTTGGTGGGAATCTACGGATAAGATCTTGCTAGGGCCTGATATGGTTAGAGAGACTTCAGAGAAGGTTGATTTGATTCGAAGAAGGATGAAAGCAGCGCAAGACAGACAGAAATCTTATGCAGATAAGAGGAGGACTGATCTTGAGTTTGAAGTTGGGGACATGGTTTTTGTCAAAGTGTCTCCATTACGGAATGTTGTTCGCTTTGGATCCGCTGGGAAGTTAGCACCGAGGTTTGTAGGACCGTTTCCTGTCAAGGAAAGAATTGGACGGATGGCATATAGGGTGGAGTTGCCAGACAGACTTAGTGGTATACATGATGTTTTCCATGTGTCACATTTGAGGAAGTGCCTACATGAGACCGCAGAGGTGGTAGAGCCAAGCTTGCTTAGAGAAGTGGAAGTAGAGCGTGATGCGACGATTCGACGAGCTCCTACTCGCATCCTTGGGTCAGAGATTAAGAAGTTGAGAAACAGAGAGGTTCAGCTAGTCAAAGTGCAATGGGGAGATGACGAGAGCAATGCTACTTGGGAGACGGAAGCGAAGATGCGTTCTTTGTAACCTTTTCTTTTCGAGAGTATGTTCTTTAACTTCTCCTTTATTGCCTATCTTATCTTGTCCTTAGTATGTCCTCTCGTTAGCACCTTTGACCTTTTAGATAGGGTAAACCTATGGTTGAAACATGTGTTTGAGACATGTTATGATTGATGGATGCAAGTGGATGCAAGTGTTTGCTAGTGGTTGCTCGTGGATGCATATACACACACTTTAGGCACTAGATCGGCTCAATCACTTCATATTGCATATTGCATATAAATGTGTGTAGGTAGCTATATTAATGGATGTATGATGGTTGTGCTATCATATAGATGATGCATTTATTCGGTGAATGATTGTGCACGCATGTAGAAATAGTATGTGTCGATAGGGTTCTTTCGCATACATATTGGATGCATGGCACTATCATGGTTTGCATTAAGGAGGTCAACTGAATCAGTAGACCGCCTGATTTTGTATTAGATAGGGAACATATACACATACTTTTTGCATATGTTCATACAACATTAGAAACTTTAAGGACAATGGATGCCAGTGTTTGATGGTTGAGTAGATGGTTGTTTGGTTGGTAGGACACGTTCTTCTTGACTTAGAGATTTCGGGGACGAAATCCTTTAAGTAGGGGAGAATGTAACACCCCGTATGTTAAATAACTTGTTACAACATAAATCAGAGCAGAATTAAATTTAATATTCTGAATCAGGGGAAACGGGCTGTGCCATTGCGTTCGTCTCGGAAAAATACGCGAAATAGAGTCCGAGTTTTCGTAAATCGGAGTCCGTATGACCAAGTTATGGCCCGTCAAAGTTTCACGAAAAATCAAAAACGAAAACTGCTCATGTTTTGAGGCCCGGGATGAGTTTTGGGCTGTTTTTTTTGGGCCCTAAATGGTTCCTACACTTGACTTCTTCCCCAAGACATGCTTTAAAGGCTAGGATTGGTTCTAGGGTATATCCTATGGTCCTAAAACATCTAACTAATCTATATATACACCCTAATACCCCCCCTTATCCTTACCAAAAATAGATCTAAGGCCATTATGCCACCACTTAGAAAATTGGAGAGCCTCCACTAAAAATCCTAAGAGGGTTTGCAAGCTAATCTACATCTTCTTCTACTTAATCATTGGGATTTGCTTCATTTAACTTGCTAATCTTGTTTTGGTGAGCTTCTATCCCCTTAATAATCAATTATTGAATTGATTATGATAAGATGTGATAAAGTATGGCTATGTTTGTGGATCCATATATTTATGCAAGCTTGATGTAGTGAATATTATGTGTTTTGCAAGTTATATGCCTTATGTCATGCAAGTTTCATAATATGTAATCATGATATTTTTATGCAAGTTGTTTCATGATGTTTATGATGCAAAACACTAAGTGAATATGGATCCATTATGCAAACATGTTATGCAAGTATGTGAGTACTTATGCAAGTCATGTATATGCTTATATGCAAGTTTAACATCTTATGCAAGTTATGTATATGTTGAAATGCAAGTTTAACATAATATGCAAGCCTATGCAAGTATGTGAATGTTTATGCAAGTTATGTATATGTTGAAATGCAAGTTTAACATAATATGCAAGCCTATGCAAGTATGTGAATGTTTATGCAAGTTATGTATATGTTGAAATGCAAGTTTAACATAATATGCAAGCCTATGCAAGTATGTGAATGTTTATGCAAGTTATGTATATGTTGAAATGCAAGTTTAACATAATATGCAAGCCTATGCAAGTATGTGAATGTTTGTGCAAGTTATGTATATGTTGAAATGCAAGTTTAACATAATATGCAAGCCTATGCAAGTATGTGAATGTTTATGCAAGTTATGTATATGTTGAAATGCAAGTTTAACATAATATGCAAGCCTATGCAAGTATGTGAGTGCTTATGCAAGTTAAGTATATGCTAAAATGCAAGTTCTACATGTTATGCAAATCACATGTATGATGATATGTAAGTTCATATGCAACATGTTATGCAAATCACATGTTTGATGATATGTAAGTTCATATGCAACATGTTATGTAAGACACATGTTTGATAATATGCAAGTTTGGGTTGAATATAGTTGGGTTAATACATGCTCATATATGCAAGTTGACATCCTCTTAACCCATGATAAAGTTATATGCTAAACCCATGTTATGTGTGGTAAATCTTCCCTTTATTATGTCATGAAATGAGGACGATTTACGTGGGGAACGATGGGGTTAGTAAATATGTTAATAAATGTAAGATTGGGTATGATTAAGCATACCATAAAAATAAATTACCATAAGTGGGAATTTACCTATTGAGTTAGGTCTACCCCATGGGAATTTACCTATTGAGTTAGGTCTACCCATGTTATGGAAAACTTGATATTAATTAGGGATAATTAATATGGGGGTGATTAATTAGGTGTAATTAATCAACTAAGACACGAGGTTGGACTCATTTGTAGTGTAAAACTGCCCGGACCCGACCGGCTTAACCAGTTGCTACAAATGTCAGCCCAATGTGAGAGGTCTTAGCCATAAATTAAATACGTGATTAAGGTAAAGACACGAGGTTAGACTCTGTTATGACGTAAGACTACCCGGACTCTACCGGCTTAATCAGGCGGTCATAACAGCCAGTCTAATGTGGGAGGTCTTTATGGGAGATCACGGTCTTAATTAATTAAGAAACACTTAACCATATTAGCATGTAGTGGGACATGAGGGGTTAAGTGGGTGCCTTGGGTGGCATGTAGAACTAGTGGGGGTGCCTTGGGTGGCATGAGGAAACTAGTGGGTTGCCTTGGGTGGCAATAGAAAATACGATTAGAATACTTAACCAAAGTGGAACATGTAAATAAACATGATTAAAGGGTTAAGTAAGTGCCTTGGGTGGCATGTGGGAATCAAGTAAGTGCCTTGGGTGGCATGCGGAAATCTAGTGGGTGCCTTAAGTGGCAATTGTAATATAATTGGATGACTTAACCAAACCTTAACATGTAAGGGGGCATGATTATAAAAAAAAGGGGTTAAGTGGGATGCACTAGATAAAATGACAAGCTTAAGTAGTAGCTTGTGGGGGCCCATTTCAACCAATATCCCAAACGTATCTTTGTGGGCTCGACCCATGTCGAGTGACGGGACACGCATATTGGGCTTGATTATAAGAGGCCAAAACGGGTTAGCGGTGGCAACGCAAGTCCAACGGGTTTCATATGCGTGTGTGGGCCCGGGCTAGTAGATAAGCCGTTGTTGCATCGTGTAGATATAAAGCCGTGCACCGTTAGTATTGGGTAGCCACTTTAGGGGAGTGATACACCCCACTGTGGGACCAGCACGGGTATCTACGATAGGGAGCCGATCGATGGGGAGTAGTGGGTACACCTAGTAAAGATAGGGGCAGACGGCACCTATGTAGGGGTACACGAAACTACTGGGTAAGATTACTAGGTACACCTAGTGGAGGTAGGGGCAGACGGCACCTACGTGGTCAGTTATACACCTAGTGGAGGTAGGGGCAGACGGCACCTACGTGGTCAGCTAGAAGTACCAGAAACTACTAGTTATATTTTCTAAGTCTTTAGATGGGATCAACCTTTAAGTAGGAATTACTCTTGGTGGGTAGAACTGGTGTGGTGCAGTTAGTAATTATCCTTGGGTGGGTAGATGCGTCTTTACGGTTATCTTAGTTCGTCCTGTGTTCGTGGGCAACTTAGTGTAGTCATTATCCCCAAAGATACCATACCGAGTTCATATCATACCCTAATTACTTTAATAATTGTATTATTAAGGAGATAGGGTTCACTCAGGCTTATGTCTGACCCCCGTTGTTTTTATCTTTTTCCTTCAGGTCCTCAGGTTGGGCCTAGTGCTAGTGGGCTTTGATCAGTTTGCTTTATCTATCTCTTGGAGCTTGGACCGTAGATGTAGAGCTCAGCTTATCTTATCTTTTCTGTTATGGCTATTTGTTATGAGTAGTGGGATTATGTACTTATTTTATTCAGGATGGATATTTTGTACTTGACTCTTGTTATGGTTTTATGATGTAACCAAACATGTTTTACTTTCCGCTGCTATGAGATGATGTTTTAAATTTTCAAGTATTACATTATATCTGTCTTGTTGTAATTTTACTGTTCTATACTCACTAAAAATACTCCACCGATGCTATGGCATTCCCTTAGTGAGTGACTATAGCGGGTGTGGGGTGTTACAAATTGCTAAACTAAGTAGATGAGATATGATGAGATCATATGGTTTTGTTTGGGGATTAATGGGTTTTAAGTCATATGACATGATGTTAGTTTGCTAATGTATGTGGGTTATGCAAGTTTTGTGCTTTGTGATCATATGTTAATATGCAAGTTACATGTATGATAATATGCAAGTTACATGTATGATAATTATGCAAGTTGTATGTTTCTTCATATGCAAGTTTATGAGTTCATATGCAAGTTATGTGACATATTATGCAAGTTCATATGCAAGTCATGTATTTGTTAATATGTAAGTTTATGTAACATGTTATGCAAGTTAATATGCAAGTTATGTGACATGTTATACAAGATTATATGCAAGTTATGTGACATGTTATACAAGATTATATGCAAGTTATGTGACATGTTATACAAGATTATATGCAAGTTATGTGACATGTTATGCAAGTTCATATGCAAGTTATGTGTTTGTTAATATGCAAGATGGCACCTTTGAAACATGTTCATGCATATGCAAGTTGACACCTTTTATATGTGTTATGTCATGGGAACGAAATTACGTGGGAACGATGGGGTTAATTAAATGCATATGTATGTTAATAAGATTGTGTGAAATTAATATAATTATGCATAACATAAAATAAATGAACATAGTATCGGAATTTGCCTATTAAGTTAGGTGTACCCATACTATGTGTTGGGAATTTGCCTATTAAGTTAGGTGTACCCACACTTTGGAGTTGGGAATTTGCCTATTAAGTTAGGTGCACCCATATTCCTAAAATAAACAGGATAATTAACACAAATTATGGGGGTGATTAATTAGGAGTAATTAATCGATTAAGACACGAGGTTGGACCCGTTTGTAGTGTAAGACTGCCCGGAGTTTACCGGCTTAACCAGGCATCTACAAATGACGGTCCAATGTGAGGGGTCTTAATCATAAATTAAATACGTAACAAGGGTAAATGACACGAGGTTGGACCCGTTTGTAGTGTAAGACTGCCCGGAGTTTACCGGCTTAACCAGGCATCTACAAATGACGGTCCAATGTGAGGGGTCCTTTACACGGTTACGGTGTTAATCAATTAAGAAACACTTAACCATATAAGCATGTAGTGGGGCATGGGGGTTAAGTGGGTACCTTGGGTGGTATGTGGAAATTGCTAGTGGTTCCCAATAGAAAATATGATAAAATACTTAACCAAGATGAAACATGTAATTAAACATGATTAAAGGGTTAAGCGGGAAACACTAGTGTGTGGGCCAAGCTTAGGGGGATGGCTTGTGCTGGGGGCCCATTTCAACCAGTAACCCATACGTATCTTAGTGGGCTCGACCCATGTCGAGGACGGGACACGCATACTGGGCTTGACTATAAGAGGCCAAAATGGGTTAGCGGTGGCAACGCATGACCAACGGGTTTCATATGCGTGTGTGGGCCCGGGCTGGTAAATAAGACGTTGTTGCATCGTGTAGATATAAGCCGTACACCGTTAGTTTTATCAGGTTGCCACGTTGGGGAATGGTACACCCCACGGTGGGGCCAGCACGGGTATCTACGTTAGGGAGCCGATCGAATGGGGGTAGTGTGTACACTTAGTGGATTGTAGGGCCCCGTGGCGTCTACTTAGTCACCTAGGGGTACGCGAGAACTATTAAGTTAATTTTATAAGTCCATGGGTGGGATCAACCTTTAAGTTAGGAATGACTGGTGTGGTGCAGTTTAGTAATTTACCTTTGGAAGGGTAGATGCGTCTTTATCTTTTATCTTAGTTTAGTTGACTGCTTAGTGTAGCCATTCATCCCCATTAGTTACCGTATATCAGTTTATGTCTTCTCTGGTTACTTTAACGATTGTATTGTTAAAGTTATAGGACTCGCTCAGACTTATGTCTGACCCTGTTGTTTTTATCTTTTTTCCCAACCCTCAGGTCCTACGGTGGATCCTAGCAGTAGTGGAGCTTGATCGGATTGCTGTTCCAGTCTTTAGGAGCTTGGATAGATGTAAAGCTCCAGTTACCCAGTTATCTTTTCTTTTGTAATGGCTATTGTATGAGAGTGGGATTATGTACTTCTTTATTTTGATGGATATTGTACTTGACTTTTATTGTGGTTTTATGATGTAACCAGACATGTTTTACTTCCGCTGTTATGAGATGATGTTTTAAATTTCAAGTACTATTTATATCTGTCTTGTTGTAATTTTTCTGTTCTATATTCACTAAAATACTCCACCGATGCTATGGCATTCCCTTAGTGAGTGATCATACCGGAAGTGGGGTGTTACAATATATCTTTGGACAAAATTATTTCATTTATCCATAAAATTGGGTTAGACTACTCTGTCTAAGTGTTTAGAAACACCTATCGATACAGTGAGCTCTTATACTGACCAATGTTCATAACCCACTCAACAAATTAATCCAACACAAAACCATTTGTATATCAAATTACAAATATGTCTCTCATACACACACACACACACACTTACACACTCATAATTCATTCTAGGGTATTACTAACCCTATCTCTAATGAGTTACTTGTCCTAGGATACTACTAATCCTATCTTAGACAAGTCTGTATCCCACAGAGCCAAGGTTTATCTAACCTAGCTCTGATACCAAATGTGACAGTCTGGTCTTTTTCAACCATCTGACTGCAGCTAATACTCCACTGTGGCATTACACTTGTACCCCAGCACCAAGTTTTACGGCCAGCCTCTTGATTGTCTCGGCCTCCTTCCTAAACATCCCCTCTTGGTACGTGTAGAGGTAAGAGTCCACCGCTCGCCACTAAACCAAGAGCGAAACCCTCTATCAAACTACCTCACCAACAAAAAAGGACTAGTGTGAGGAAACTTTTATTACTAATCTGATACTTAACCTTATTTTGAATAAGGTATCTCAGGACCACGCCGCATGTCGTGGAACGGATTTCCTCCCAAGGATATGTGCACAACCATAGCAACCAGAACCAAATTATAGCAACCATAAACCATATTTTGAAAACATGAATTTAGAAAAATGAACGATTATAAGCCCAGGTCCCATCACGCAATGCAAGTGCACATAGGAGGATATGGGTTTACCTTATAATCGCAAAATACACTTGATATATTTTAAAAACAAAAACATTTGATATTATGATAATGACTTCGGTGTGAAAAATCCTTTCGAAAATAAACTTATGAATCTTAGCTAGCATAGTGCCCCATCCCACTATGTTGGCTACATAGATATACAACTGAAAATCGTAAAGGGTTTCGTATTGGAAGTTGGATTTCCATCAATGAGCCTGGGCTAAGGATCTTTCCAATCCGATTCGGAACCCCCAGCTAGATTCTAGGATATCGTCTGGCTCCTTTAGAGCAGCAGGGTCGGTCCACCCTACTTCGTGGATTAAATAACATCCTGAACATAACGTTTCTCGGTCTGTGTGTAGACTGTCATCTAGGTATATTAACCTCGTCCGAGGCGCCTCATCCAACAAACCGCATAGGTAAATGCCTGGGCTTCATACCATGGCGTTACCTTTTGCTAGCAGGAACGTTGAGTCCCTACCCTTGCGGTCTATAGTTCTGTTTTGACTCATTACGGGCTGTGAGTTCCGCGAGGTCACGTCATACACAAAGCTACGCATTTAACCCATGCTTCGATCTTAAACCACATGGCCCTGCTTTTTAACAAAAGCCTTGATCCTTTTTACTTATCCTGCGACACTATCATTCCTTAAAACACAAACTGCTATTCACCAACATACAACCTTTGAGCTCGTACATCTCAAAGAAGGGTGTTAAGCAAGAGAATAAATTCTACGCCACCAAATAGTAGTATGTTTAATAAATGTCAGTCTGTATTTTATAAAATACAGTGTCAGACACAAAATCCATCAAAAAGTCCATTCCGGGAATAGGAATGAAACCGAAGGCACTTGATTCCACGTACCCGCCTGGGAGTGCAAGTCCTTGCAAACCAAATCGCTTCAAGTACGGTCAGATTTAGCTGTCACTATAACCTCATATGGGTCGTTGCCCAAGGCATCAATTGGTCATCCATCCGATGTTAAGAAATCTGGATCTTCCACCATCGTCGTCGATATCTTGACATCAGCATCACATCATATAATTTTTCGGAATGGGTAAAAACCCGACCTTTCCAAATAATTAGCGCATCTTTAAAGACAACTGGTTTACAGGATCTCATGGCCTCATTCCATTTCAAAATATTACTCAATTCATTCATTAAAACTGTAATGAGCTTTAATATGTCAAAATCATTCGTTAACGATTAATTAACTTGAAATCCAATTTTAGATTTTCCAATCAAACTTTATAACCATTTAGTCATCTCTATACGTGAATACACGTTTATTCCTGCGACTTTATCCATTCCAATCTTTTATTCAAAGATTTATTAAAATAATATTAAGTTTTAATATATTGAAATCTTTCATTTCTATCTTATAGAGCAAAAGTGGTAGTGCTCTATTTTTAATCATCTTATGTTTTGGTAATTCCCATTACCTTTTAAATTCGATTCCTTCAGATCTTGTTGAAAGATTTCAAATCAAATATTCTAATTACTTAACTTCAAATTCCAAGTTAAATCTTTCCATTAATCCTGATCGATTATTCACCACTTTCCTCATGTAAAACATGTTTGTTCCTTTCCTAAAATCTTTATAAATAAAGATTTCATTTGCTTAACTTGGAAAATATCTTACCTTTTCATGAGCCAAAGAACAATGTTACTGAAGACATCATTCATACCGAACCCAAAATCATATTTCCTTTTATATTTGAATTTTTTTCAGTAATCACATTGGCTTATAATTGATATAAAACTTTATATCCAACAAGCACTATAAGCGGGATAACGGCATAGCCTTTTAAATCCTTCAAATAGTCTAAGTCATCATCTATAGAGACTTACCTTAATCAATAACCAATTTGGTTTCCATTCTATTCCAAATTAATTTAATTAATTAATCATTATCAATAATCCAATTATTGATTAAAAGTCCAATCCAAATTCCTTTATACTTAAATAAATGTCTATAAGATCTTGAATACGGATTTCCCGCAGGGTTTATACATTTCCAAAACTTGATATTTTCTTTCAAAGAACCTTTGAAATCATTTACCATTGATTTCAAAATTCGACAAGCCATAACTTTTTCTTAACTTGTCCAAACCCAATTCGTTCTTTTGCAAAAGTTCATCGTTATTAACTAAATTTCATATCCAAATGGTATTAGAACTTAAATTCAAACACCGATTATTTGGTTATCAAAATAATCATTTAAAAATCCAATTTTTGGAATGAGACTCATTCAACTCCTGTATAACACGAGAATTTGGGTATATACAAACATCCAATAAACACAAACAAGATGTCATGTATCTAACGAGTTGTAACTAAACTCGTTAGTTATTTAAGATCAGATGTCAGTGTCATAATTGGGTTCCATCTTATTAATTAACAACCAAACAGTATTCATAACCATTGATCAACCAAATCAACCATTCTGAACACTATAATATCCACATACACCATTAAGTGAATACTTGGACTAGTGTGGGTCATTATCCCAAAACCCTGTGTAGGGGTTTACTATTAAATTGTAATCAAATTATAGTAATCCATAACTAAATCAAATCAAATGCTAACCCACATACCCATAGTGTTACAACTTAGGTGTTTTATAATTCGGTGTAAAAATGAGACTTATAACTTGTTTTCCCTAAATATTTATTTTTTCGAAATTTCCGGAAAAAATCACGATAACCTCCTCTGTACGGGTTCATCGATACTACCACAACTAGTCAAATCTGATCATCCCTGACCCAAACTAAGTTCAATGTTGTACATAATCATATCAAATCACAACAAACATCCAAAACAATGCAAAAAACACAAATAACCAATATATATATTCAGATCTTCTCATATAATTTTAGATCTATGCTTATAATTACAGATTTTACCTTATAACTACAGATTTACTATAATAATTATAGATATGTACAAATATCTCCGGATATGCACTTATAGCCTCAAATCCGTAGCTGTTATCACAGAACTACGATTATATTGCTAGATCCACAATTATAATCACAAATTTACAACCATATCCAAAGATCCATTATTAATTCACAGATCTAAACATAAACATCTAGATTCAACCAAATCTATATACTACCAATTAGACCTACACTTAGATAATTAGATGTACACTTAAATATAAGCTAAACCCTTTTAAATAAGAAGTTTTCCTCACCATTACAGCTCGAATAACTTCACTTTCAGGATTTCCTAGACAATGAACAAGTTACCGCTATCGTACTACTTCCAATTAATTTCCGTTAGCAGCTGGTGATTTCTCTGCTAATTATATATAGTGAAATTAAATTAATAACGTTATTCGTTATATATATATGTATATATATATATATATATATATATTCATACATAAGGACCTTTTGTTTTATTTTTATTATAATTTATACTTAACTAAATTTACCAATATTATATATCAATGGGTTCTATTTTCAGATATGATTCTAATGGACCCAATGGCGTGTTAAACGGTTTAGAATTGAATGAGATATTAACTTCTAAATTTTTAAACTAAATTTAAACTTAAATAATTATTAAAACCATTCCCATATATGTGGCCCAAGGCCCAAATCATTGAACCTGTATGCATCAAAACCCGGCCTGCCCTTTCCGTCTTCTTCCTCCCGCCCCCTTTCTTTTTCATGCTCTTCGTGGAACCAAACCGTGCATGCATCATGCACAGTGCACACCTTCACACATCACCGATCTTCAATCTGAAACCATCGACGAATCTCTCTTCTCCTCCTCATTCATTTGCACCACCTCGTCTCGATTTTGACCTCCCTAATCAAAAACCGGTTCCCCTCATCGAAACTGGAACCCAAAAACCCGTGCGTGAACTATCATGTCGCACTTCTCATCCAACCTACGAATTATTCCAAATTTTGTTCCAACGAAGCTCTCTCTAATCTCATCACAACGCCATGCTCTGATTCACTAGCCGTCGTTCAACAACCGACAAGCCCAAAACCTAATTCTCAGCTTTTTCAATCATAGACACAGAATCGCCTCGTTTTTGCATGAAAAATACTACGTGTTCTTCTGATCGTAATGGCGGAGATGGTGTCGAGCGATTCGAAGCAGATTGAGAGATATGATTATTTGAATCATTGAACCCATTTCTTACTTTCTATATAAATCCGCGATATCTCTTTCGATACTCAATGAAATATGGATCCGTCAATTTCTAAAAATCAAAATGACGATCCGAACCACTTCCGCGTAGATTATTTGGGCTAAAATTAAATTATTTGAGAGTTGTGCATTTTTAATGGATGCAAATAGATATTTTCATTTACTGGAATTTGGAAACGAGAAGAAGAACAAGAGACGTGAGATACAGATCGGGGTGTGGGTTTTCTAAGGGATGATTATGTGTTTATATAGGATTAAAGAAGGGTATTCTGGTCATTTTAATCATGGGATACTTGGCATGTTTCCTGAAGATTAACGCATGCATAAGGATAACTAACGGAACACCACACCTAATCCTTATCCTTAAGGCTTAATTAATTTATTTAATTTGGCAACACTTTTGTGACACTTATAAATGTGTCTAATTTAGTCATTCTCATTAATGTAGCATTTATAGGTCTTAACTATGTAGATATCAAAACTATAGGTTATCATAATTAAATAAATAATGTTTTCAATTCACTAATTATTTTCAATATATTTATTTGTATTACCTATATAATATTAACTAAACATAAAATGAAAATTTATATCCTTTCAAACATATTATTAAAATTAAATAATATCATTAATATTTAAATATCCATAAAATCTTATAAATTAAATATAACTTTTAAATTAAATTTTCTTATACAAAATCATATTGATAAAATACTTATTCAAAATTAAAATCTATACTCAAACCTTATAAAATCAATTTATATTCAGAAAATCCAAATTAATTCTGATCTTTATAAAATATGGAAATTTTAAATTGGATCCAGATTTTCGGGTTATTACACTATGATTCTTCTGTTAAACCTAAAACCCAAATTCTCCATTCCTTTCATTCAAATTCATCATAGATTGCATCTGGAAGATAGATCATCATCAAGGGAACTTATATCACATCAATTCTAAAGGTTCCAGATCTGATCTCATCAGATTTACATTGAATTGGGGTTTAAGTGAGTGACAGATATCTCTCACATGGAAGCAAAGAGTTTTATGGGTTAGATCCATGTTAATTTCATTCATATATGTTGAAATCACCCTAAATCTATTTATACAAGTTCATATCAGAGTTAGGTTCGTTCATAAGTTTTAAATTAATCTGTTAAACCAGACATTCATTTGTTAATCATGATTCTAGCTATGTTTAGATCTATATTTTTATGGATTCATTGTTATATGATAATTTGATGATTTAAGATTGTTGTATGATCATGAATTGTTGTATCATTGAATGTTTTGTTGGAATTGGATGAATTGCTTGAGTGCATGTTAGATTATTTACCGTAAAACATAGGATTGAATTCTGGAGCAAATCAGAGGCTCAGATGATTGAAATCAGATGAAACTTGGCGGTGGTGCTCTAGTAGACGAAGGAAGGCGGTGCTCTAGTAGATAAGTGTATAGACCGATACCGGTCCATCGTGGACAGGTACTGATCCATTGGGATAGGTTGGATGGCGGGGATTTTAGGGGCGTGGCTTCATGGTGATAAATCGGGGTTGCATGCAACTTTTAAGGTCATTCAGAAGATGCTTGGGATGGGTCGAAGGTTAATTACTCGATAATTGGATGGACCAATAGAGGTTTCTATAGGAATGTCGAAATGTATGGAAAATGGACCAGTGGAATGCTCTAGAGACATGGATGGACTGGAGCCAAACACTTAGCGAATTTTCGCTAAGCGTATGGACCGATGCCGGTACCAATCCATCTGGATGCTAAGTGGGGAGTCAAGATTTTTGGGACTTGACTGTAATGACTTATGGGCATTGCTGGTGAAGTTTGGATGAAAATGGATTTTTGATTTATCGACGTGCCACTCAAAGATGGATAGTGCTACGATTGTGAACTCACGTTGGATTGGTCAAAGCCGGATTGATGTAATACTGGTCGCAGAACGATGTACGATTCTTTATGATGATGGATTGACTAGATGAGAGTCAATCATGGATAATAATGAAATGGTTCGAGAATAAATAGAGTCGCCCAGAAGAAAACTTGATAGGATTGAGGCAAGAAGGAATCGTTGACAATCGGAGTGTTCTAGTGGACTCAAAGCATGGGTATCATGGGGACGCCCATCAGTATCAAAATGGATAGATCGCGTACCCTGGATAATCATGATGGGCCTAATTGTCTTAGTCGATTAAGGCAAACATACTTAGTCGCAGTGGCGTATTGTAGTTTGGCTAGAAACAATGTTTTCCATTAGCCCTTTTGATCGTTGAAAGAAAGTTCAGTAATTGATGGATTCAGGGCTGTAGTCGGTGATATCTAGGATATTAGATGCTATAAATGCAATGGTTGATTGCATGCTTTCTTCTCTATTTTATCTGGTTAGGATATCACTGTAGTTTGTTGAAAATAAGCGGGATTGGGGTTGTCCTCTCCTATTCTAATATGGCATGTGAAGGGTGATTTTTCAGGTGTTAACTCGATGGTTGTTGGGAAGATCAGATATCCGCCTATACTCATATTATCCTCTGTAACTAGGGGTGTAAACGGGTCGAGCTGGACCAGAAGGAGGTGTGTCCAAACTCTATCCTATAAGATATTCGGACTAACACAGACCGGACAAGCATTAGGTTCGAACACCATTCGTACAAGTCGAACAACGGACGGACAACGTTTGGACAATAGAAAAACAACGAACATTTTTATCGGACCGAAATTTGGTGTGTCCAAGCTCTTTCCTATAAGAGAACCGTACATACACGGACCAGACACCTTATAGCCTCGGACCAAGCTGGACAATGGACTGTCATGTCTGATATACAACCCTATGTGTAACTATTGTTAGTTATTTTATCACTCACTAAGTCTATTATCTGACTCAAGGTTTTTTGTTTTCCTCTTATTAACTTGGAATTTTCATCAATGTTGGTTGATGAGCAAACCGAGATAGCAGGTAGCAAGTTTGGTGGTGGCGCTGATGCTGTGCGAGGAAGACCTAGAGGCTTACGTATTATATGCTTCCATTTATATTATTATTTCTTTATTTTCAGCTGTGTGTTGATGGTTATTGTTACTCTAAGGGATGTAGTGAGACATATTGTATTCAAAGATTCATGTGTTGAGATTCTTTGGTTTATGGAGATTTGATTTTCTTTATAGTTATGCTTCATTAATATATCCTATTGTATATATTATTATTTTTCTTATTATTATTATATTATTATCCATGTGTTGTGAGTTATATGATAGGTTGCATTTAGAGTTATTCTTCTTTGATGATCGTCCCATATCGGCCTGACATGTTAAACAATACACCCTTTTTCATAGTTCGGTGCAGAAGGTATGAGGCGATCGTCACAAATTTCCGCAATTCATGGACTCAACTTGATCCATGGATGCCATTAAATGTAAAGCTTTCCAAAATTACCATGAAAAGTAGCTACGATGTGGTTACTGAAATACGTCCGAAGTTTATTTCATTATTTTAGGAGCTAGGGAGTAAGTTTTTGAGTAAATTTCACATATGTTCTTCCAAATATAAGCATGCATTAAATCTTATAAAAATTCAATAGGCGCCGGATTAACACTTGAATGATTAGTTGAAAAGATTTAACGTAGTAGTGACCGAGATTAGTGAGCCAAATGACAAGACGATTTTTATGGTATTAATAAGGATGTCGATCAAAATTATGAGTACAACGAATGTTTGATTGGAAAATCTCATTCCACCTTGGACTAATTTTATGCTAAAACAACACAAATCCGGAGAAAAGAGGAAGCAAGGATGTCTTGTAAGAAAGATAGGTAGAACTAAGTAATAAAAGTATTCAAACTAACATTGTAGTACGATAACCCGAAAGGAGCTCCGGTAAAACGGAAGCAAATGTCCAAAATTAAGGTAGCTTAAGTAACAATCAAGTTGGAGGTGAAAATGATGATAGAGGCTTTAATCAACAAAGAAACTCTAGGAAACATCAAAAGTCTTCTAACTTCGACAATTTTACTCTGCTTAATGATTATTTGGAGAACACGTATTTGGATTGAAACACCCCACCTCCGTTAGGGTTACTCTCAAATGGAATGCCCTAATTTTGGTGGAGGTTATAAGTATAAGTCACAGATATACAAGACAAATATAATAACACATATTTTTGAACAGCAAAAAAAACAACAACTTTTATTTCATCAAAATACGTGTTACACAAACCATGCCATAACTGTCTTGATTACATTATTTAAAGCAGCATAAAGAAAACATAAATAAACTGCAAAAGTCCGATAATTGCTGTCCCAAGCCATAGTCCAAAACGGAAAAGATCCAAGCAATACATTCTTCTCTTCAAGCTGGATGCGGAAACTGGTCAAGCTGCGGTATTCCCTCCCTGTGGACCTAGGGGGGGGGGGGGAACGGAAGAAAAGAAGATGAAAGAAAAGTAGAGTCAGACATAAAGCCTGAGTAAGTCTAGGACTATTCAGTCTATGAATAAAGAACCGGGTATGATAAGTATAAACTAGAAATGGGAAAGCACCATAAACTAAGTTAAGTTGTCTAGGGTCGAATATACTATCGTACCCCATATTAATCTCTGTACCCATATAAACTAGTTCCCAACAGGCACCCCATAATCAGGGTGAAGTGATCCATTTTCTTTTTGATGATTGGCTCCTACTCACATAGTTACATGTGTCTTACGGCCCCCGTTGTTGTAGTTACCTATGCTGGTCCTACCATGGGGTGTATCAAGTCCCATGGTGGCATCCCGACACAATCCTAGAATGCACAGGTATGCTACTGGTGCCCAGTGCCTTATTTTTCTACGCCGGAGTGTGTGCACGCCCGCACCCCGTTAGAACCTACACTGCTGCACCACCACCGTCGATTTGACCTCTTACAGTCAGCCCAGTAATCGTGCCCCACCCTGCCTAGTTTTAGGGTATCATGATACCTTGTAGGGTTACTGCTGAAAAGGGTCCCCCGCTACTAGGTTTTCTATTTCTAGCCAACATGCTAAGTTGGTTAAATGTTTTATAAACCTAACCCCCAATCAGTCTGTTTAGTTTAGCATGTTCTATTTTGATTAAGTCTTAATTCACTTAATCCTATCAATCCTGACTCAGCCTTAATTGTCTTATTAAAGCCTTGACCTCTCACATTAGACAGGTATTGTTGTGGCTGCCTGCTGCCGGTTGGGTCCGGGCAGTCTTACGCCACAACTCAGTCTAACCTCGGGTCCTTATTGGGCTCTGTGTTTAACCACCCACATTGGATAGGTATTGTTGTGACTACTGGACAGCCGGGCGGTTCCGGGCAGGTTTACATCACAACTCAATCCAACCTCGGGTTAAACACATCGTATTTTCTACATTTACATATTTTGTCTCTTTTCTTATTATATGTAAATATTTGCGGCCCATTATTCAAATTCATCTTTATTGATTTAGATTTATTTATGCCACTTAATTGTTTTTCAAGGTTGTTGGCATGCGTCAAACATGCCAACACATATGTTCTATATTTTAGCCCAAACGTCATTACCTCTGTTTTATACGTTCGCTCCAATGTAAGGTGTGTTGGGTTTAAGACTTAAACCCAATTTAGCCATATGAAAAGGGGAGGCTTATAACATGGTGTTTATAAGGTAACATAAAAAGGGGAGTGTGAACGCATGAACTTGCAACATAACGATTCAATTAACATAAGGTAGGCACATGTGAACTTGCAATTGTAACAACATATAATATAAGCAATACTTAAACATGAATCATTCTATTCACATAATCATGGTATAAACAAAACATGAATCATTCTATTCATGTAGTCATGGCATAAATAATACTTAAACATGAACCATTCTAATCATATAATTATGGCATAATCATAATTGAACATGAGTCCTTCCATTCATATAGTCATGGCATAAACATAATTGAACATGAATCCTACTATTCATATAATCATGGTTTTTATCCTATCTATGTAACTTGCAAGTGGGATGTAATTCTAGTGTAATTCTAATGTAACTTACATATATTATCATATGATTATGATAACAACATAAGCCTAAAAACATGTTTTCAACTAGGCATAATAACAAACATAGTTTAGTTATGTTCATAATATTAATACAAGCTTACAAAGATGCTTGCTTTTGTCACTATCACAAAAGCATGATTTTTATACTTGAACTATAATGCCAATTCCAACATAACTTCATATGAATCATAATACTCAAATGGACCAAATTACACTAAAGATGACCATAGAATTATATATCATGTTGACATAACAATAAATCATATACTTGCATGAATTTCAAATAAACTATTACAACCTATAGTTGTTACTTTCAACATGAATCATATACTTTCAATTATCAAATGGGTATTGTAAATAACTACCACAAACATGTAGTTTTCAATATGAATCATATGCTTGCATGAATCCCAATTAAAATTCCACAACATGTGGTTGTCAACATAAACCATATACTTGTATGAATCCAATCGTACACCATAGCATTGCCAAATCGTTTAGAATCAAAATAACATACAAATATAGGTTATTATTGCCACAATTCCATTTCGTTGTTAACTCTTAACGCAAATCGCGTACTTGCAAATATCCAATCGTATACCATAATATTCCCAAATCGTTTAGCATCAAAGCAACGTACAAATATAGATTATTATCGCCACAATTCCATTTCTTACTTTACACAAATCAACACAATTATTTAATTCACATCGGAATAGCACTCCACTTACAACGTATGACGAATCTTCAATTCAGGAGTATGAACTCTGAATTTGGAGATGCTATCCTTTGTTGTAGGCGTTGATTCGATTAACGTTGCTTCAAGCTTTGAATTATCTCCTAATTGTCTCTCTATTTCTGACGGCTATCCTCAGTCTCTCCTCAGCAGCATGACGGCCTCATCTCCATTTTAGTTTGTGTGAATTAGGGTTAGTCTTAGGTCCTTTTTATAGAGTTTGTGTGTTGATTTAGACCGTCGATGAAGCTTGGTTTAATAATTGCTGTTCGTTCAAAGGAGAGGCCAATCAGGAGCTCACACCTAGCCCTAGTGACAAGGCAAGGCTCAGAAAATCGACCAAACACAGACCAGGCCAGCCATGGTGGGCTGGGTTCGACCTAGCTCAGGGGCCAGGTCGACTCCCCAGTCGACCCCCAGGTCGACTCTAGAGTCGACCTACCTGGGGCAGGTCGACACCTAGGTCGACTCCCAGGTCGACCTGGCCTGGCAGGTCGACCCTAGGGTTGACCCCCAGGTCGACCTGGTGGGTTGGGCGGGAATTTTCCCGCCTACTCTGATTGGGCTGAAATTCAAATCTGTTTTCGAAATTTGAATTTTCTGAAACTTCATCGGGCCATAATTTGGTCATACGGGCTCCGTTTTTCGAAAACTTAGACTCTATTTCGCGTATTTTCCGAGACGAACGCAATGGCTTATCCCGTTTCCTTTAATACTTTGATTTGGAATTAATTATACTTTAATTTGTGAATTTCACTATTGTAAAATACTCGGGGTGTTACATTCTCCCCCACTTAAAAGGATTTCGTCCCCGAAATCTTCAAGTTTAGGAAGAATGTATATCCTAACATCCAAACATCCATCTACTCATCCATCAAACACGAGCATCCATTGTCCTTAAAAGACTTCTAATGCTTCATGATCATATGCGAAGTGTGTGTACATGTACTTATCTAATGCAAAATCAGTCGGTCTACTGATTCAGTTGACCTCCTAAATGCAAATTATGTAAGTGTCATGAATCCATTATGTATGCAAATTTTCCTATTCATGATTCTACATGAGTGCACAATCATTCATACAAATGCAACATCCATATGACAACACATTAAAGTTCAACCATATACGAATGCAAACATATATGCATATGCAATATGAAGTGATTGAGCCGATCTAAAACCTAGATTGTATGTGTATATGCAACCACGAGCAACCACTAGCAATCACTTGCAACCACTTGCAATCATCATCCATAACATGTTTCAATTACATGTTTCCATCCAAAGGGTTTCTTCCTAAAAGATAAGGTCGAGGAGATATACCTAAAAAGATAGATAAAAGCGCAACTTAAGGAAAAAGAAAGATCAAAGATGTACCCTCGAAAAGAAAAGGGTAGGCTGCGCGTATTCTAGCTTCAGTTTCCCAAGTTGCATCTTCTTCGGCGTCGCTCCATTGAACTTTGACGAGCTTGACTTCGCGGTTGCATAGCTTCTTCACTTCCGTTCCTAATATGCGGGTTGGAACTTTCCTTACGATTGCTTCGCGTTCCACTTCAGCTTCTTCTAGGATATTTGGCTCTACCACTTCAGCAGACTCATGTAGACATTTTCGGAGATGTGAAACGTGAAAGACGTTGTGAACTCCGGCCAATTTTTCGGGTAGCTCTAATCTATAGGCCATTTTCCCAATTTTCTCAATGATAGGGAATGGCCCTACGAACCTTGGTGCTAGCTTTCCTGTGGTTCCAAAACGAACAACGTTCCTTAGCGGAGATACCTTAAGAAAAACTCTGTCCCCAACCTCAAATTCAAGGTCGGTCCTCCTCTTGTCGGCATAGGACTTTTGTCTGTCTTGGGCCGTCTTCATCCTTCTTCGTATTAAGTCTACTTTTTCTGAAGTCTCTCGGATCATATCTGGTCCAAGTATGAGCTTATCAGTAGACTCCCACCAACAAGTGGGTGATCGACACGGTCTTCCATATAAAGCTTCGAAGGGCGCCATTCCGATGGTTGCTTGATAGCTGTTGTTGTAGGTAAATTCCACCAAAGGAAGATGGTCTTCCCATGTCCCTCTGAAGTCAAGGACGCACAGTCTTAGAAGGTCCTCCAAAACTCTGTTCACTCTTTCTGTTTGGCCGTCAGTTTGGGGATAATAGGTTGTGCTCAAGCATAACTGTGTGCCTACCGCTTCTTGCAGACTCCGCCAAAACTCGCTTGTGAAGATAGGGTCTCGGTCACTAACAATGCTGGATGGTATTCCATGGAGTCGAACGATTTCCTTGAGGTAAAGAGATGCTAGGGATGATGCAGTTCTTTTACTTTTGACGGGTAAAAAGTGGGCGCATTTAGTAAGCCTATCCACTATTACCCAAATGCTAGTGTTGCCTCTCCTAGACCCAGGCAGCCCATCGATGAAGTCCATTAAGATGCTATCCCACTTCCACTATGGGACCTCTAGAGGATGTAGCAGACCGCCAGGCTTTTTCTGTTCCGCCTTAACCTGTTGGCACACCATACACTTAGAGACGAATTCTGCCACGTCCTTCTTCATGCCGTTCCAAAAGAAAGTTCTTTTTATGTCCTTGTACATTTTATCGCCGCCTGGGTGTATCGTCATCTTGGAGTGATGTGCTTCCTCGAGAACCATCTTTACTAAATCCCTTGTCTGTGGGACGCATAGTCTTCCGTCTCGCCTTAGCCAACCCTTATCGTCGATGGAATATCTGTTGAGGTGACTTGAAGTCTCACCCCTAATTAGCCTATCAATCGTCTCCACAAGCTGAGGGTCCTCGCATTGTGTTGTCCCTATCGAGTCCACTAAAGTCGGGTGTACTTCGAGAGATGCTAGCAAGCCTGGTACAAAATCGGAGGAAGGCTTAAAGTCGAAGCTGGTTTATAAACTCTAGGCTTTGTCTTTCAACAAACAGCGGGCTTAGGGTCAGTTTCTTTCGGCTCAACGCGTCTGCCACTACGTTGCCTTTGCCCGGAGTATAGGAGACCTCGAAATCATATGAGGCAAGAAACTCCATCCACCTCTGTTGCCTCAAGTTAAGGTCCTTCTGCGAGAAAAGGTATTTCAACGATTTATGGTCAGTGTAAAGTTCGAACTTCTCACCTAGGAGATAGTGTTGCCAAGACTTGAGTGCAAAGACGATGGCAGCTAATTCAAGATCGTGGGTCGGGTAGTTCTTTTCGTGCACTTTCAACTGTCTTCCGCCATAAGCTACTACCCTTCCTTCTTGCATTAAGACAACGCCTAGCCCTATCCCACATGCATATGTATAAACTGTGAACATCTTGCTTCCATCTGGCAACGTTAAAACCGGGGCTGTTGTAAGAGCCCTTTTAAGTCGCTAGAAAGAAAACTCGCAATCCAACTCCCAATTGAACACTAGATTCTTCTTGGTCAACTTTGTGAGCGGAGCTGAGATTTTTGCAAAATCCCTTATGAACTTTCGATAGAAACCTGCTAGTCCTAGAAAACTTCGGACCTCAGTTGCATTCCTTGTTGTCTTCCAATCCTGTACCGCCACTACCTTAGCAGGGTCCACTGCTAACCCTTGTTTGGATACTATGTGCCCAAGAAACCTCACTTCTTCTCTCCAAAAGTGGCATTTGGAGAATTTGGCTTTTAGCTGATGGACTCGCAGAGTTTCCATGATTGCCCTTAAGTGCTGAGCATGTTCCACTTCACTCTTTGAGAAGATAAGGATATCGTCTACGAAGACCACTACGAACTTATTGAGGAAATCTCTGAATACCCTACTCATCAGGTCCACGAAGTAAGCAGGTGCATTTGTCAAGCCGAAAGGCATGACAAGCCATTCAAAGAAGCTATATGGGGTTCTGAATGCCGTTTTATCGATACTATCTTCAGCCACCCTTAGCTGATGAAAACCGGTCGCTAAATCGAGTTGGGAGAAAACAGATGCTCCTACAAGCTGATCAAACAAATCGTCAATTCTGGGGAGAGGGTGCCTATTCTTTTTCGTTAGCTTGTTGAGCTCCCTATAGTCAACACATAGACGGAGTGAACCATCCGCCTTTGTAGCGAACACCACTGGAGCGCCCCATTCTGAAATGCTCCTCCTAATGAACCCCTTTTCTAGAAGCTCTTTAATCTGTTTACTGAGCTCTTTCCTTTCCCGTGGAGCCATGTGTCTAACGGGCAATGCAACAGGCTTTGCATTATCTACAAGGTATATGCGGAAGTCTATCTCCCACTTCGGAGGCAAGCCCTTCACCTCTTCGAAGACATCCGGATATTCCCGGACCACTCTAACCGATTGCAAATTTTCAACGGAGGCATCTAGCGATTCAAGGTAACTAAGCATAACCACATACGAGGGATTACAAGAAATTTCCAAAGTATAACCGAGCTGGGTTAGGAGCCTAACAACCCTTTTCTCACAATCAAGGATGGCCCCATTACTTGGATAGCCAGTCCATGCCCAAAATCAAACCATATCCCGAAAAGCCCAAAACAAAGGTACTACACTTAAATTCTACGCTTAGAATAGACATTTTCAATCCCAAACAGATCATAGACAAATGAGCTGGGCCCCCAATTGGGTTTGAAACAATTAAGGGGTCCTCTACCATACTAGTTTTTAGGTGCAGAGATTCTACTAAAGCAGACGAGATAAAGGAGTGTGATGCGCCATAATCAAATAAAGTGCGAACGGGGTGATCATAAAGATAAACTACACTTTCTACAGAAGTATTTATACCTCGTTGTTGCAGAGGTGGCGCCTCTAGCACAGGAACTTGTGCCCCTGAGGTGGATCCAGCCCTCTGCCCCTGTCCTCGTTTCTTTGGGTAATCCTTAGCCATGTGGCCTGTCTCACCACAAGAAAAGCACCCACCATTCATCTTGGCCTTCTTTTTCCGGCAATCTTTCACTAAGTGCCCCACTTTGCCATAGAAATTACACTTCCTCTTCTCTTTGTTGCCTTTCCCGCCCTTCTTAAAGTCTGTCTTCTTAGGCTGCAAACCCTCTTTCTTCCCTTGAGAGTTTTCTGCCTTTGTCTCCTTCTTGCCCTTATCCTCTTCGTTCAGCAACGCCATCTGTACCAACCTTTCATACGTAGCTCCCATGGGTATATGGGTCATGGCCAAACTGTGTAATGGCTCATTCAACCCTTTGACAAAACGGAGAGCCTTCTTGTGCGGGGTGTTGACTAGGTCCAGTCCGAACCTAGCCAGCTCATCGAACTGATTAACATACTCTTTAACTGTCTTGTTCCCTTGCTTAAGAAATAAGAATTTTTCCAATTGCAAACTCCTTTCCGCGTCTGAGAGAAATTTAGCCTCAAACCTTGCCCTAAAGTCCTCCCATGTTTCCACTGGTCTTTCTGCATTAGTGACTTCCCACCAGTAGGAAGCCTCGCCTTTAAGTAGCCATACTGCCAGTTGTACTTTCTGTCT
The DNA here is from genome assembly GCA_030737875.1 of Allium sativum. Lineage (NCBI taxonomy): Eukaryota > Viridiplantae > Streptophyta > Magnoliopsida > Asparagales > Amaryllidaceae > Allium > Allium sativum. The sequence goes on along the minus strand of CM060909.1, from coordinate 845,321,163 downwards.
ATCCTCTAGCTCAAAGATGATGAATAAGTCCTCGGTTTCTTTCAGCCAATTTCTAGCTTCCACGAAGGACTCAGTTCCATGAAAATCCTTTCCTCCCATAGCTTTAAAATCTTTACATATCTAAGCAAAGGTGTTTCCCCGTGGAGGAGGTGGAGGAAGAGGTGCTGCTGCAGCTGGATGATTTCCTGCAGCTGGGGGAGGAGGAACGGTAGGACCTGGCTGAGTAGCCCTTGCTTCTAAGAACCGTCTAAACCAACCAGGTATTGGTACACCCTCTGGCAAGTTAAGTTCTTCGGACATGCTGAAACAAAAAGGATAGATTCAAAACGAAGGATAAGAGATAGTTCCTATGGCTTTGGGGGGACTTTGCCTTTTAAAATTAAATAATATTTTATCTTAAAAATGCTTCTTTAAATTTCCTTTTTGAAAATAAATTTTCAAAACTTTTTATCTTATCTGGTAAACCTATGCTCTGATACCAAGTGAAACACCCCACCTCCGTTAGGGTCACTCTCAAAGGGAATGCCCTAATTTTGGTGGAGGTTTATAAGTATAAGTCACAGATATATAAGACAGATATAATAACACATATTTTTGAACAGCAAAAAAAACAACAACTTTTATTTCATCGAAATACGTGTTACACAAACCATGCCATAATTGTCTTACAATACTTCCAGAATCATAACTGTCTTGATTACATTATTTAAAGAAGTATAAAGAAAACATAAATAAACTGCAAAAGTCCCATAATTGCTGTCCCAAGCCATAGTCCAAAACGGAAAAGATCCAAGCAATACATTTTTCTCTTCAAGCTGGATGCAGAAACTGGTCAAGCTGCGGCATTCCCTCCCTGCGGACCTGGGGGGGGGGGGGGAGGGGGAAACGGAAGAAAAGAAGACGAAAGAAAAGTAGAGTCAGACATAAAGCCTGAGTAAGTCTAGGACTATTCAGTCTATGAATAAAGAACTGGGTATGATAAGTATAAACTAGAAATGGGAAAGCACCATAAACTAAGTTAAGTTGTCTAGGGTCGAATATATTATCGTACCCCATATTAATCTCTGTACCCATATAAACTAGTTCCCAACAGGCACCCCATAATCAGGGTGAAGTGATCCATTTTCTTTTTGATGATCGGCTCCTACTCGCATAGTTACATGTGTCTTACGGCCCCCGTTGTTGTAGTTACCTATGCTGGTCCCACCATAGGGTGAATCAAGTCCCATGGTGGCGGCCCGACACAATCCTAGAATGCACAGGTATGTTACTGGTGCCCAGTGCCTTATTTTTCTGCGCCGGAGTGTGTGCACGCCCGCACCCCATTAGAACCTACACTGCTGCACCACCGCCGTCGATTTGACCTCTTACAGTCAGCCCAGTAATCGTGCCCCACCCTGCCTAGTTTTAGGGTATCATGATACCTTGTAGGGTTACTGCTGAAAAGGGTCCCCCGCTACTAGGTTTTCTATTTCTAGCCAACATGCTAAGTTGGTTAAGTGTTTTATAAACCTAACCCACAATCAGTCTGTTTAGTTTAGCATGTTCTATTTTAATTAAGTCTTAATTCACTTAATCCTATCAATCCTGACTCAGCCTTAATTGTCTTATTAAAGCCTTGACCTCTCACATTAGATAGGTATTGTTGTGGCTGCCTGTTGCCGGTTGGGTTCGGGCAGTCTTACGCCACAACTCAGTCTAACCTCGGGTCCTTATTGGGCTCCGTGTTTAACCACCCACATTGGATAGGTATTGTTGTGACTACTGGACAGCCGGGCGGTTCGGGGCAGGTTTACATCACAACTCAATCCAACCTCGGGTTAAACACATCGTATTTTCTACATTTACATATTTTGTCTCTTTTCTTTTTATATGTAAATATTTGCGGCCCATTATTCAAATTCATCTTTATTGATTAAGATTTATTTATGCCACTTAATTGTTTTTCAAGGTTGTTGGCATGCGTCAAACATGCCAACACATATGTTCTATATTTTAGCCCAAACGTCATTACCCCCGTTTTATACGTTCGCTCCAATGTAAGGTGTGTTGGGTTTAAGACTTAAACCCAATTTAGCCATATGAAAAGGGGAGGCTTATAACATGGTGTTTATAAGGTAACATAAAAAGGGGACTGTGAACGCATGAACTTGCAACATAACGATTCAATTAACATAAGGTAGGCACATGTGAACTTGCAATTGTAACAACATATAATATAAGCAATACTTAAACATGAATCATTCTATTCACATAATCACTGTATAAATAAAACATGAATCATTCTATTCATGTAGTAATGGCATAAATAATACTTAAACATGAACCATTCTAATCATATAATTATGGCATAATCATAATTGAACATGAGTCCTTCTATTCATATAGTCATGGCATAAACATAATTGAACATGAATCCTACTATTCATATAATCATGGTTTTTATCCTATCTATGTAACTTGCAAGTGGGATGTAATTCTAGTGTAATTCTAATGTAACTTACATATATTATCATATGATTATGATAACAACATAAGCCTAAAAACATGTTTTCAACTAGGCATAATAACAAACATAGTTTAGTCATGTTCATAAAATTAATACAAGCTTACAAAGATGCTTGCTTTTGTCACTATCACAAAAGCATGATTTTTATACTTGAACTATAATGCCAATTCCAACATAACTTCAAATGAATCATAATACTCAAATGGACCAAATTACACTAAAGATGACCATAGAATTATACATCATGTTGGCATAACAATAAATCATATACTTGCATGAATTTCAAATAAACTATTACAACATATAGTTGTTACTTTCAACATGAATCATATACTTGCAATTATCAAATGGGTGTTGTAAATAACTACCACAAACATGTAGTTTTCAATATGAATCATATGCTTGCATGAATCCCAATTAAAATTCCACAACATGTGGTTGTCAACATAAACCATATACTTGTATGAATCCAATCGTACACCATAGCATTGCCAAATAGTTTAGAATCAAAATTACATACAAATATAGGTTATTATTGCCACAATTCCATTTCGTTGTTAACTTCCAACGCAAATCGCGTACTTGCAAATATCCAATCGTATACCATAATATTCCCAAATCGTTTATCATCAAAGCAACGTACAAATATAGATTATTATCGCCACAATTCCATTTCTTACTTTACATAAATCAACAAAATTATTTAATTCACATCGGAATAGCACTCTACTTACAACGTATGACGAATCTTCAATTCAGGAGTCTGAATTCTGAATTTGGAGATGCTATCCTTTGTTGTAGGCGTTGATTCGATTAACGTTGCTTCAAGCTTTGAATTATCTCCTAATTGTCTCTCTATTTCTGACGGCTATCCTCAGTCTCTCCTCAGCAGCATGACGGCCTCATCTCCATTTTAGTTTGTGTGAATTAGGGTTAGTCTTAGGTCCTTTTTATAGAGTTTGTGAGTTGATTTAGACCGTCGATGAAGCTTGGTTTAATAATAGTCGTTCGTTCAAAGGAGAGGCCAATCAGGAGCTGACACCTAGCCCTGGTGACAAGGCAAGGCTCAGAAAATCGACCAAACACAGACCAGGCCAGCCAGGGTGGGCTGGGTTCGACCTGGCTCAGGGGCCAGGTTGACTCCCCAGTCGACCCCTAGGTCGACTCTAGAGTCGACCTGCCTGGGGCAGGTCGACACCTAGGTCGACTCCCAGGTCGACCTGGCCTGGCAGGTCGACCTTAGGGTCGACCCCCAGGTCGACCTGGTGGGTTGGGCGGGAATCTTCCCGCCTACTCTGATTGGGCTGAAATTCAAATCTGTTTTCGAAATTTGAATTTTCTGAAACTTCATCGGGCCATAATTTGGTCATACGGGCTCCGTTTTTCGAAAACTTGGACTCTATTTCGCGTATTTTTCCGAGAAGAACACAATGGCTTATCCCGTTTCCTTTAATACTTTGATTTGGAATTAATTATACTTTAATTTGTGAATTTCACTATTGTAAAATACTCGGGGTGTTACATGGATACTTGCAACATGGTCCAGTATCAAAAACTTCCTTCTAGAGAGTAAATGGAGATGGAGAACTCTTTGGAAAGTGTTATCTAGTCCACTATATTCATAACTACATGATTAATGAGCGGTGTCATTCGTGGGATGTGCCTGAGAGGTCAATACATAAAGGTAAGTTAGATGAATACAGAAAGATTCCCTAGGAGATAAGGGAAATTTTTTGATAGAATTAATCAAGGTCAGGTACCTAAAGCTACCTTCCAACAAAAAGGTAAAGGAATAGTCATCAATATTATATTTCATGAACCCTAGCCAACATGTAAGAGCTAGAGGACAGTGGAACAATATGTATGAAGAATGAAACAATGCAGAGGAGATACTGATGGCTATGTAAAGAAGGATGATGATGATGGAAGATGCTTCCTTCATAAATAAGGAGCAAACAGGCTGAAGGCCCCATTAATTGATCCACTTGTAATATTAGCCATGATTGGCCCAACTTTGATATGAAAAATCCTTGTTGACTGTTGTTGACTTAAATATTGGTTCTCTTATGTTCAATACCAATTGAATGAAACACACAAAATACTCCACAATCCAGAATCACAGAAAATGCAGAAAAGTGAAGAGACACAAGAAATTATAGTGGTTCAACAATGTGCCTACATCCACTGCTAGCAATCTTATGTTTATAATGCTCGATTATAAGTCACGGTTATGTCTATAGTAATAAGTTTGAAAAGAAATAAGTGTAATACCGTTTTTTCGCAAAGTCTCAACGTCTAGGTGACGAGAAATCCCCTAAATGGTGTTGGAACATGATATTTATAGGTTAAGGGAGTTCCATTCGGTCAATGGCGGTTGCGAGGAAACAAGAGAAGTGAAGGTAGTGGACGGAGTGGAGCAATGTAGTGGAACATGTCATTATATGTGTCCCATACGGCTCGGTATGGACGAACCGGCTAGGTTTGCCATGGCTAAGTCGGCCCAGCTTATCATGGAAGAGTCGGCCCAAGTAGGCATGGCGAGCCCATGTTAACACTAGGCACTCTTGCCTGGCCAAGCCAGGAATTTAAGCATGTCGATCCGAGGGGAGGATATTGTGAGAGGCCGAAATGGGCTAATGTTGGATGTGCGTTGGGGCTTGGAAAACTTTGTTGGTTTGGTTGCATGATTCTTGGGATGTGTATGAGAATGCACTCGAGTCTTGAGTGGTCCATTGGTCTTGTGTTCGAAGTGAGACGACCTTGCCAAAAGGTAGGTCAACCACTTTCCCTCCAAAACTTATCTTATTGTGAAAGATGTGTTTTAACTTTCTATTGACTCGACGTTCAAGGTCCTCGATCTCGCCAGATCCTTTATGATTTCCGTGCCTGCATTAATATAGTGTTGATAAGTAGTTTGTAGCTTCATTGAGCTCTTGTCGTGCACCATCTATAATCGAAGATCCATGTTGAGTTGAATTCGCATTGAGTATTAGCCATACTCAATGATCGAGATTTCCACATGCCAAGCGTTAACCACACTTGACGATCTGAACCATGCCACATAGAGCGTAGGTTGTCCTAATGGAGTAGTTGTCTCATCAGTCCCTTTCTGAATACCAATCATATGTATTCATCCATAGCCACACCAGGATCTTGTTAGGTATAATCCATACTAAAAAATACATAGCCTCTCGGGGTTCATGCCAAGCATGAACTATACTTAACGGTCCCAACTAAGTGAGCCCGCATCGGGTCGTGCTTGATGATCCTGATTAGACTAGCCTGCATTTAGGGTCATCTAACCCTTTCTAGGATCAACCGTACTTGACAATCGTAGCCTCACCGGGCTCTTACCAAGCATCAAACATACTCGACGGTCCAGAATAAGCATAGTTGATAGGAAAATGACAAAGCTACCTACTCGTTGCCATGCATCAGCCATATATAACGATACATGGTGTTTGTTAAAGTTTAAGATATAATTGATGGTTTATTGCCCGACAAGCGTTAGCCATACTTGCTGAGCGTTTTAATTGAAGTGTAGAAAATATAAGTACTTTTATATCGATAAAAACGGGTGGTTCATCACCGTCTCAAAGCTCGGTTGGGAGTCGCTGCGGACCCTGTACAAAAATGAGAGGCATAGCCATTGAGCATGGGTTCATTAAAAGGTAAAAGTAGGTACAATGATTCATCATCGGGTATAGAGCATGCCAAGGTACTAAAGGTTAGTTTCGTACAAGGGTGTGCCGATGTAGCCATTGTTTACACGTCAATTGATAAGATACCTCCCCATGAGTTGTGCGTACTTCCACGTAGACAACCAACGATTGATCATGCCCTATAGACGAGGTTCTATTTAGGACACAGTGTTGCAATCGCCCTTTCCTCTCAAGTTCTAGTATGATGCCTCGGGGGTGTTTGCATTCACCCGTGTCATTTTCGACTATTTTATGAAATGATTAGAATTTCCCGAAAGCTTGGTTATACCCATATCTCCTCCCAAATGGCCTCTGTGACAACCACCCCGTACCTCCTGCGTTGAATTTAGTAAACGGTGCATTGTACGACATGTCAGGCTGATATGGGACGATCATCAAGGAATAATAATTCGAAAACAGAACATGTCGTAAAACTCACAGCGCATGGATAATTTATAATAATAAAATATACAACATGATATAGTTATAAGTCACAACTAAACGGAGAATCAAATTTCCAATAACCATAGAATCTTGGGTACAGTACTTCTCGATACAAGAACCAGTGAATACAATATGCCTCACTACATCCCTTAGGGTCTCTATAAAAAATTCATACAATGGAAATAGAAAAGAAATAAATAAATAGTAGGTGGTAATAATACACTAGCCTCCTGCTCGTCACCGCACAACAACTCCGACACCAAACCTGCTACCTGCTACTTAGTATGCTAACCATCAAATTGGTGAGCAACTCTAGGTAATAAGAGGGAAACATAAAACCTTGAGTCAAACAACAGTTTTGGTGAGCAATAAAATAGCTAACAACATTTACACGTGATAATATGAGTATAGATGGATCAACTATCTAATCTGCCCAACAACCATCGGATTAACACGTGACAACCAACCATCACATGTCACGCCAAAAATAGGAAAGAACAACCAAGTCTTGCTTCTCTTCGACAACCTACAATGATAGCCTACCCGGAGAAAACAGAGAAGAAAGCATACATAATAAACCATAACATCCGATATCCTATCTATCACTGGTTATAGCCGTGAATGCATTGATTATCAAATTCTTTTTTCAACGATCAAAAGGGTTAATGGGAAACCCCGGTTCTAGCCAAACTATCATACGCCATTGTGACTTGTCTGTTCGTCTTTTCCATTCTCGACAACTAAGCCCATCATGACTGCCCAGGTTACGTAATCTCTTGAATCTGATCGTAATGGGCGTCCCCACGATACCCTTGCTTTAAGTCCGCTAGAACACTTTGATGACAAACGATTCTTTGGCACGTAATATCTGTCAATCCTTTTATATTGGCGACTTAATCCTTTCTCGAACCATTCCATTATCATCCAAGATTGACTCCTATCTTGCCAATCCATCATCGTACTGGATCGTATATCGAATCACAAGCAGTGTCACATCGATCTAGCTCCAACCACTCCCATGTGAGTTCACAACCGATGCACCATTCATCATTTAGTTGCACATCGACCATTTGAATTCCATTCATCACAACTTCACTAGCAACCCCAGGAGACCATCACAATCATACCCACAAAACTACGACACCCCATTTTCCATCCTCATGGGTCGATGTCAACCCATATACGTAGCCAATTTTGTACAAGTAGCTTACCTTGAGCCATTATTACCTCGAGAGCATCTCAACTATCCATTATCAAAACATTCTGACCTTCCTATAGCACTTCAGCTGGTCTATTCATATCTTAAGCAACCAGCCTTCGACCCATTACAAAACAACTCCGAATGATCTGAAAACTCACCAGTAGCCTCGACTCACAAACACAAATCCACGCACCAAGAATAACCACCATTCGATACTCGACCATAGGTCAGTGCCGACCCATGCCGTTAACTTTTCTAGGCATGAAAATTAGAGCGCCTCCATAATTTTTGTCTGAATCAGATCACTTCTGATTTGCTCTGTTCTTCAATCCTATATTCCTACGGAAACCAATCTAACATACAAATCAAGCAACACTATCAAGTCAATCAAAATAAACATCGATCTATACAACACAGAACATGCAAACATGAACAAATCACAATTATAATATAAACATATCACAATTATGAGATCTAGCATGATTTCGATCTAAGCATATAAATAAACAAGTTTATTCAAGCAATTATCCGGTTAATATAATTAAATTAGGTCTCGTAGGGTTTCTAAATCTTATTTAACCATACATAATCAGATTTATGGTGAATTTAACTTGAAACATATGAATATGATCCTAATTTACCCATACAATCCTTAGCATCCATGTGAGAGATATCTGTCACTCACATAATGCTTAATTTAATGTAGATTCAACGAGATCAAATATGGATAGTGCTGAAACCCCTTGAATTTAATGCAATTTGATGTGATATTATCCCCTTTGATGTTGATTTATCCTCTAGATGCAATCTTCAATGAATTTGATTGTAAAGAGTGGAGAAACATGGCTTTAGGTTGAACCGGAGAATCACAGATACCCAACCTAAAATTTAGAACGAAGAGAGTAACCTTAGTTCTCTCCCCAAGGCCCCTATTTATATTTGTTGGTCAAAGGTCTAATGGGCTTGATTAATCAGCCCATTAGTTGCTAACCAATCTGCCTAAACAGCAGCTAGAACTTAAAATAGCGGTTCCTTCTAAACCGTTGAACTAAATCTTTCATATGACCACTACATGGAATCGTAAAAAATCACTCCGACCCAATGGAATTGGTCTCAGCACCTGGTTCGATTCCTATCAAAAGTCATAGCCCAAACAATAAACTTAAGGGTAAAATTGTCATAATTAGGTTCGGTAAAAATCATGGACATGTCTCACATCCCCATGAACGACATATTAAAATTCGAGAACGATCCAATCACTATGGAATAAAATATAATTATTTTATGACCATTCGGTACGTAAAATACAGATAGTTATATTCTCTCCCACCCTTTAGGAATTTCTCCCTCGAAATCCCAGGTAAACACGAGCAAACAAGGTACTCTGCATGCCTGCCACCTATGAGTTGTCAATCTATCATGCAATCTACGGTATTCTGAATTCTAATAGCACAAGACACAATGGAACGAGCAAGATACGGTATCCGAGACATACCACTCAAGGAGTTCTGGATGCGTCGACTTAATACTCCATTCCGTTTCCTACGTGTAATCATCATCATTCTTGCTCCGTTGTACCTTGACTAGCTTAACAATCTTCCTCCTAAGCTGTTTCGTGTCATACCCCATGACACGAAGCAGCTTATGAGTCTAGAAACTTCAAGCCCAACTTCAAAATCTTCAAGCTGATCAGGAGATACCGTAACATTCGAGTCGTGCACTAACTTCCGTACAAACATACATGAAATACATTATGCACAATCGACATCTTCTCAGGTAAATCCAATCTATAAGTGAGCCTCCCAATGTGCTCGATAATCGGAAATGACCCAACAAACCATGGCTCTAACTTTCCTTTCTTCTCAAAATGAACGGTATTCCTTAGAGGCGAAATCTTAACAAATACCATATTTCCAACTGAGAATTCCAAATCCTTTCGTCATTTATTAGCATAACTTTTTTGATGATATTGGGCTGCTTTTATTCTATGCCAAATGACTTAAATATTATTCGTAGTTTCTCTTGTCATCTCTGGCCCAAGTACCAACTTCTCACTAGTTTCCAATCAACCAGATGGAGAATTACACGGTCTAACATACAATGCCTCATACGGTGCCATCCCAATACTCGACTGGTAACTGCTATTGTAAGCAAACTCAACTAAATGCAGATAGCATTTGCACGATCCTCCAAAGTCCAATACACAAGCCCATAGAAAATCTTCTAATACTCGATTAACCCTTTTAGTCTGACGGTCTTCCTGGGGATGATAAGCCGTAATCGTACATAGCTCGGTGCCCAACGTCTCTTGCAAGCTCTTATAGAATCAACTAGTGAATAACTGATCTCGATCATTATCTATACTCTTTGGAATCCCATGGAATCAAACTATCCACTTAACATATAACTCATCCAACTTCAGTACCATTCTAGTTGACCTAAAAGGAATAAACCTTACGCTTTTAGTCAAACGATCCACGATGACCAAAATACTATCATTCCCTGCCATTGTCCTAGGTAATCCATCATACTTGTTCACATTTCCACGTACGAACTTCCAATGGCTATAGTAGTCCACTCGGCTTCTTCTGCTTGGCTTTAGCTAGATGATAGTTCATACACCTCGAGATAAATTTCCTGACATCACTTTTCATACCTTTCTAGTAGTAAATCCTCTTCATATTTCGATACATCTTATTATCACCAGGATGAATCATTAACTTAGAGTGATGACATTCCCTCAGAACCTCATCTCTCAATCCATCTATGACAGGAACAACCAATCGCCCATTCTTACGAAGCCAACCATCTCGATCGACTTCAAAATCCTTAATCTCTTCTAGTTCTGTTTCATCTCTAACCTTCGAACAATTTCCACAAGTTTATCGTCTCGATTCTGACTTTTGCCAATCCTTTTTATGAGAGTTGGTCTAATTGGTAAACTTGCTAAAATCTCGGGTTTCTAACTCACAATGTGATCTAAAATCAAATCCATCCAAATACTCAAGATGCTTCCATTCTGTGAACATGGCTCCCAAACTCGCATGTCTTCTACTTAATGCATCGGCCACTGCGTTACCTTTTCCCGGAGTATAGGCTATTCCAAAATCGTACGATGCTAGAAACTGTAACCATCGTTGTTTCCAAAGATTCAAATCCTTTTGGGAGAAAACATATTTCAACCACTTGTAATCCATCAACAACTCGAACCTAACTGCCAACAAATAATGCCTTTAAATCTTCAGAGAAAACACTATCACTGCTAACTCTAAATCGTAAGTCGGGTTATTCCTTTCGTGCAACATCAGTTGTCGACTCGCGTAAGCCACGACTCCATCCTTTTGCATTAGCACCTCTCTAAGTCCGGTGCCACATGCATCAGTATATACTACCATCTTGCTATTCCCATTTAGAATAGACAACATAGAAGCACTTGTCAATCTCTCTTTCAGAATTCCAAAGGATTGTTCACACTTCACATACCACACGAAGACTTGATTTTTCTTCATTAATCTGGTTAATGGTGCAGCTATCTTAGAGAAATCCTTGATAAACCGTTGATAATATCCAGCTAAACCAAGGGAACTCCTAACATCCTTCGCATTCTTGGGATGATCCCAATCCTAAATTGCTGCCACCTTAACAGGATCCACCGCTATTCCATGTCCTGATATGATATGACAAGAGAACCTTACATCTTCTTTTCAGAAGTGGCACTTAGAAAACTTGGGCTATATCTGATGTTTTCGCAAGATTTCCAAAACAATTCACAGGTACGTCTTATGTTTTTCCTCATTCCTTGAGTATACTAATATGTCGTCTACGAACACAAGTACGAACTTGTTCAACTGATCTCTGAAAACTCGATTCTTAAGATCTACAAAATATGCTGGCGCGTTAGTCAATCCAAACGGCACCACCAACTACTCATAAAATCTTGATGGTGTTCTACAAGCAGTCTTTGGCACACTATACCTAGCCACTCTCAATTGGTGAAATCACGTTGCCAAATCCATTTGGAAAAACACCTTGGCTTCATGAAACTGATCAAACAAGTCATATATTCTTGGAAATCGGTACTTATTTTTCTTCGTCACTTTATTCAGCTCACGATAATCCACACATAATCGCAATTATCCATCAGCCTTGGTTGCAAACACAACTGGTGCACCCCATTCAGATACGCTTCTCCAAATGAATCCTTTACTTAAAAGATCATTCATTTGCTCCTCTTACTCTCGTTGTTCCTTAGGTGCCATCCACCAAAGAGGCATAACAATAGGTCTAGCACCATCCACTAAATCAATCCGAATCTCGATATCTTGCTTTGGTGGAAACCCTATGACCTTATCAAAAACATCAGAAAACTCTCATACGATCGACATAGGTGAAAATCCATCATGTGTAATCAAAAGCGATAGAAAGATAACCAGAACTTCATCCTCTGTTAGACAACATATCACAATCATTCGCCCTTCCAAATTCTCGATTGTCACTTCGAGCCTTTCACAATCAACAATAGCCACATACTTCTTGAGCCAGTCCATTCCCAAACTAATTCCAAACCCAGATAAATTCAAAACAAAACAATTACACATAGAAGAGCAACCATGACTCAATAAACTAGACCACGACAAAGCATACAAAGGCTTGACGAACCTGCTACCGGATTAGTCACGACTAGTGGTCTATCAACAATCTCAGGTTCTAAACCTTACTTGCAAACAAGATCATTAAAAATGAAAGAATGCAATGCTCCAGTATCAAACAAAATTCTAACTGAAATACCTCGAACATAGATGGTACCTTGCACAATAAAATTCTTCCCCTTCTACTCCACAGTCGAACCCCTTGAGGAAGACGACACGACATCTAAAGCATACGCCCTCGCAAACTGTTTATACATTGGTAGTTTTGGACAATTCTTCTTCATATTCCCCATCTTATCAAAGTTAAAACACTTTTTTTCCACCTTAGCATTCTTACAAGCCTTGGAACTTTGATTGGAAATTATAACAAGTAACTTCACCTTTCGGTTTCTTTTGGCGATTATTCCCTTGCTGTTGTTGTTTTCGTTTACCATTCCATTTTTTCTTATTATCACCACCTTGTTATGGTTTCAAATTCTACTTTTTATTCTCAACAACAACCTCAACCTTTTGCAGAAACAAGCTTTCCTTCCTCAAAGCCTTCTCAAATTACTTCTTAAAAGAGTCATCAATATGGTCAATCAGTTGCTTTCCAGTATTCTAATTTAATCCCAAAATAAATTTCTCATTCTTCTGACAAGGAGTCTCAATATATGTACGAGCTTACTTAGACAAAGCTTTAAAACTCAGTCACATATTTAGAGACAGGCCTTCCCCTAGCTTTAACTCAACAAACCGCTTAAACAATATCGACTTTTGGACCATAGAAATGAACTTCTCCTCAAACTTAGTTCTAAACTAATCCTAAGTTATCTGGTCCACCGAAGTATCCAAAGTAATAGAGTTCCACCAATCCATAGCTCGTCCTTGCAGCTTCCTTGATGCAAGTTTCCTCTTAGTCGCATCATCGATTCCTAGGTCTCCGAAAATCCGAACACATGTATCCAGCCAATTCCGAATCTCAACTGTAGGTACCATACCAATAAACGACTTGCCACCCAGAGAAGTGTAATCCTTGCAGAGCTTCGCGGAATCTACAATCCTAAGTGCCTGCACCGGAACATCTTGCTCCACTGCCGCTCCTGGAGTGGACATCCTTCTCATGATCGCTACCATCATGGCCCTGAATATAGCAGGATATTCTGGCATAACAGTTGCAGCTTCCGAATGGCTATCATCACCTACCCCTCCAGTCACATGCTTATTCCTAGCAGCGTGTCTCGAAGTTCGTCGACTCATCCTTACTATGAAATGAGAGTCAATTCAGATTACAGAAAGCCATATTGGTGTTCAAATGCTTACTAACCTACTATACTATACTATATACGTATATAATATAGTAATCATCCATTAAAATTACAAATATGTCACTCATATGTTTATATGCTCGCAGACTTTAGGTAAAGTCGAACCAAAGCTCTGACACCAAGTCTGACAACCACCTTGTACCTCATGCACCAAACTAAGGAAAAGGTGCATTGTATGATGTGCCAAGCCGATATGGGGTAATCATCAGCGAAGAATAATTCGAAAATAGAACCTATCATACAACTCACAACACATGGATAATATATAATAATAAAATACAAAATAGGATATAGTAATGAAGCACAACTGAACATAGAATCAAATTTCTATAAAACAATAGAATCTTTGGTACAATACTTTGCGATACAAGAATCTCTGAATACAATATGGCTCACTACATCCCTCAAAGTTTCTATAACGTCAACATACATCGAAAATAGAAAAGAAATAGCTAAATAGTAGGTGGTGATAATACCTCAACCTCCTGCACGTCACCACAAAGCAACATCGACACCAAACCTGCTACATACTACTTAGTCTGCCCACCATCAAATTGGTGAACAACCCAAGGTAATAAGAGGGAAACATAAAACCTTGAGTCAGATAACAGTCTTAGTTAGCGATAAAATAGCTAACAATAAATACATGGGATAATATGAGTATAGGCGGATCCACTATCTGATTTGGCCAACAACCATCAGATTAACACGTGAAAACTATCGTCACACGTTACACTAGAAATAAGAAAGGACAACCCCAATCTCGCTTCTCTACGATAACCTATAGTGATAGCCTACTTGGAGAAAACAGAGAAGAAAGCACATAAAATCAACCATAACATCCATAGCATCCAGTATCCTAGTTATCACCATCTACAGCTGTGAATCCATTGATTATCGAATTTTCTTTTAAACGATTAAAAGTTCTAATGGAAAACCCTGGTTCCAGCCAAACTACCATACACCATCGTGATCATATGTTTGTCTTTTCTATTTTTGACAACTAGGCCCATCTTGGCTGCCCAAGGTACACGATCTCTCGAATCTGATCTTAATGGGAGTCCCCACGATACCTCTGCTTTGAGTCCACTAGAATGCTTTGTAACCAATGATTCCTTGGCATAACAAATCTGTCAAGCCTTTCATCTCGGAGACTCAATCCATTCTCGAACCATTCCATTATCATTTATGATTGACTCCTATCATGTCAATCCATCATTGTACTAGATTGTAGATCGAATCACGACCAATGTCATATCGATCCGGCTCTGACCACTCCCACGTGAGTTCACAACCAAAGCACCATTCATTACCGAGTTTCACATCGAACATTCGAAGTTCATTCATCACCAAACTTCACTAGCAACCCCCAGAGACCATCACAATACAAGAATACGACACCCCATTCGCCATTCTCGTGGGTCGATGCCGACCCATTTACTTGGCCAATTTTGGTCAAGTAGCTTACCTCAAGCCATTCCTACAACGAGAGCATCTCACCTATCCATTTTCAAAACATTTCGATCTTTCTGTACCACTTATGCTAGCCCATTCATATCGTACGCAATCAACCTTCGACACATTATAAAACAACTCTAAATGATCAGAAAACTCACCAGTAGCCTTAACTCACCAACACAAAGCCATACACAAAGAATCACCACCATTCAACACTCCACAATGATTAGATGTCGACCTATCATGTGTTAGTGCCGACCCATGCCTTTAACTTTTCTAGGAATCAAAATTTTCGTGCCTCATTTTCTTGTCTTCTGAAGCACCTCTGCAAAGTTTCGTCTGAATCCAATCATTTGAACCTCCGATTTGCTTTATTCTTTGATCTTATATTCCTACGGCAACCAATAAGACATACAATTAAAGCAACACAATCAATTCAATCGAAACAAACATTAATCCATACAGCATGAAACATATAAACATGAACAAATCAAAATTATAACGTAAAAATATCATAATTATGAGACCTAGCATGATCTGGGTCTAAACTTATGAATAAACATGATTAATCTTCCAATTATCTGGTTAATATAGTCAAATTAGGTTTCCTAAGGTTCCTAAATCTGAGTTAATCATACATGATCAGATCTATGGTGAGTTTAACATGAAACATATGAATAGGATCCTAATTTACTCATACAATCCTTAGCTTCCGTGTGAGAGATATTTATCACTCACCAAATGCTTGATGGGATGTACATTCAATGAGATTAGATCTGGACAACGCTGAAACCTCTTGAATTTGATGCAATTTGATGTGATCTAATCCCCTTTAATGTTGATCTATCTTCTAGATGCAATCTTCAATGAATTTGATTGAAAATAATGGAGAATTATGGGTTTAGGTTGAACCGCGGTACCATAGACGCCAAACCTAATGTTTAGAATGAAGAGAGTAACCCTAGTTCTCTCCCCACGTCCCGCTATTTATATCTGCTAGTCATTGGTCTCATGGGCTTGGCTAATCATCCCATTAGTTGCTGACCAGTCTGCCTGAATAGCAGCCGAAACTTTAAACAACGATTCCTCCCAAACCAATGAACAAAATCCTTCATATTACCACTCCACGGAATCATAAACAACCATTCTGACACAATGGAATCGATCTCAGCATCTGATTCAAAATTTATACCCTAAGCAGTAAACTTAAGGGCAAAATGGTCATAATTAGGTTCGGTAAATTCTAGGACATGTCTCACATCCCCATGAATGACATATTAAAATATGAGAATGATGTGACCACTATGGAATAAAATATAATTATTTTACAACCGGTTGATATGTAAAATATGGGTCATTACAGTCTCGTCATCGGGAGTGATTCATTGATGTCATAAAAGATTATTTCCAAACTTGTATTAGGCTTGCATAGGAGTCGTGTTTAGGCCTTCTCTTGAACTTGTTGTCCTAGCCTCGGTAAGTTGTTTCTAGCTTTGCACTTTCCCTTGTCGGATGGTCTGTCATCCTTTAGTGTATTAACATCGAGGGCATCAAGATATGTCCTCACATCCTCCTCCCTTAGAAACTTGTCGGCTTCGAAATAGTATTCCTCAAAAATACATGGAGGATCTTATCCTAATAGCCTCTTAAGCTTAGTGTTTACCAAGACTCCAGAAACAGCTGCCATCAATACCATTGATGGATCCGGTCGGTCGACCACGACCACTGTAGCACGGAATCTCTCTTGAAAAACATGTAGAGATTCTCAAGTTTTCTGCCTTACTACCGCCAATGTCATTACATTTTTAGGTTGTGCTACGTGGACTCTAAATTATCCCATGAATCTCTCAACCAATCCTATCCAGCAATTAATTAAGTTTCTTTCCAACCGTCTAAACCATAGAGAAGCTATATCCAATAAAAATAATGGAAAGCAGATGGCCATCACTTCCTCTGATGCCTATAACACTTCCATGTGCCTTATGTAACACATGAGATGGACGGTCAGATCCTTCCTTCTGCCATAAGCTTCTAACACGAGCAACTTGAAGTCCCATGGATTCCTTGAGCTTCTAGAATTCGAAGTAAAAAGACTCTATTGCACGTTATCCGTATCTTGGTTTGAAAAGCCACCACGAGTGGTCTACCGAATAACTTAAGCAATTCTGTTGCCACTGCCAAGCTGCATTATCCAATTATCTTTGTCTATCATCGAGGTGTTGATATTTTCCAAGCCAATGTTCCTAGTACCCGCAGCTAAATTCGTGTTAAAGTTAGATAGAATCATAGAAGAGGTAGGTTTTATCATCCTATCCAAGCTCACATCCCGAGCACGAGTACCGTAACCATTGTTATCGATCCTCGCTTCCAGAGTAGGCTCTACTACTGCGTGGGGTCCAACAAGAAGTGGCGCTTTAGTGGTGCCTATAGGCATGACCCCGACCTGACTTGGACTAGCATTTCCAAACCAGGGTTCCGGTTCACTTCCAAGTCGAGATAACTCAAGGGGATCTGCTCCTGAGCCCTAGTTCTATGCCTCTAAAGTGTTAGGTCCAACACCAGTGTCCTGCCTTTGGCTCTCTTCCCCACATAGTTGTGTCACAATTTCCTACATCATGTTTTTTTTATGTTTGAATCGAGATTGCAATCCATGCATAGTCTCTTCCATTTCATTCCTTGTTAAGTAGGCGGAAGGATTTTCAACCGAAGAGGCCTTCTGACCCTCTTCTTTCCTTCATGCTTGAGAAGCTTTTTCCTTCCTCTAAGTTATGTATTTTCTCTACCCAGAGCCTTTTAAATGTTGAATGCATGTATAGACTTTACCTGGTGCACAAAAATGTTGACTTGAAAACTGGTTCTTTCATGTCCAACACCCAAATGAATGAAATTCACAAAATACCTCAAAATCCAAAATCCAAAATTATAGAAATTCAAAAAAGTAAAGAGACACAAGAAATTATAGCGGTTCGGCAAGGTGCCTACATCCACTGCTAGCATTCTTATGTGTATATTGCTTGATTACAAGTCATAGTTATGTTTATAGTCAGAAGTTTGAAGAAAAAGTAGTGTAATCTTATTTTCAGCAGAGTCTTAGTGTCCAGAGGCCGAGAAGATCCCCTTAAATGGTGTTTGAGCATGGTGTTTATAACTAGGAAGAAGTTCTATTCAGTGAAAGTTAGTTGCAAGGAAACAGGAGAAGTGGAGGTAGTAGACAGAGTGAGGCAAGGTAGTGGAACACGTCAGTATAAGTGCCCTACTCAGCTCGACATGGCCGAACTGGCTCGAATCGGCATGACCAAGCTAGCCTAAGTTGGTATAGCCGAGCTGAAATAAGTTGGCATGGCCGAGCCCATGCCAACTCTAGGCGCTCTTGCCTGGTCAAGCTGAGCTTTTAAGGCATATCGATTCGATGAGGAGGATGTCATGAGAGGCCGAACCGAGATAATGTTGGATGTACGTCGGGGCTTGGTAAACTTTGTTGGTTTAACTGCATGATTCTTGGGATGTATATGAGTACACGCTTGAGTCTTGAGCGGACCAGTGGTCTTGCATTCGAAGTGTGACGGTCTTGCCAAAAGCCAGGTCAAGAACTACAAGAGTTCTATGAACTTTGTGTTTAAGAAGGCCTATTATCAAAAGATGTAATAGGCCAATGACTTGAAAACTTATACAACTCGTACTCGTGGTTTTAATTTATCAACAACAAACTAGCAGTGATGGTTAAATTAATGGTGCAGTTAAGGTGTGGAGATCATCGAAGAGTGTGAATCGTTCCATTCATTATGGTGGACATTTACTCTCTTATAATGCTTTTCTATGTTAACCTAACCTCACTGAATTCAAAGCATGTATTACCCATAGTATATGTTGTTGAAATTCCCGACTGATTGTTGGATTAGATTAGTAAGAATGATCTAGTTTCTATGAGGGCATGCTATGTGGTAATGGGAAGGACACCTACCGCAGAGAGAAAGGAAAAGATGGAGACTTATCTCTATATTAAAGATAATGATGCGAAGCAACCAAAGGAGAAATTCTGTCCTGGGCAACACAATAGTCTCTCTAACATTTAGATCTTAGGAAAGATGAAGATCCAAGATATCACAAAGCATTCCCTATAGAAACAACTATCGAGATCCCAAACGATATTGATGAACCTCCAAGACCTTGAAGATTAGATCACATCTTGGCCTACGACGAATGAAGGAGCTAGCTAGTTTTCTTAATACGACCATGGATGAATTCTCATGGACTCGCGTTGACATGTGTGAAATTTCATCGTAAATTGTGAGCCATACATTGAATGTTGATTCAAAGTTTATGCCAATCAAACAGAAAAGGCGCATGCTAGGCTTGAAGAGGTCAGTTGCACTTAAAGAGGAAGTGGACAAGCCGAAGAGCAATGATTTTATTAGCGATGCCCTCTACCCAGATTGAGTCTCTAGTCCTACTGTGGTAAACAAGGTTAACAGGAAGTAGCATACATGCATTGATGACTACGACCTTCCCAAAGGACTACATCCTACTTCGAAGGATTAATCAACCTATGGACTCAACAGGTAGGAAAAAACTTCTTTTCTTTATGGACACATCATCTAATTACAATCAAACTGCATTGCATCCTCCGAACAAGGAACAAACCTATTTCATCATCGATTTTGGGTTGTATTTTGTGTTGTCATGCCCTTTGGATTGAAGGACGTTGTAGCCACATATCAGAGGCTGGTCGATCAAATATTCAAAGACTAGATCGAAAGATCCCTAAATGTATATGTGGATGATAGGATCTTGTAGTCATGGCTAATGTCGACACGCTTTTTGGCAGAAGCTGTCAAATGTCAATAACATCTACAGCAAACACAAAGCGATTTGGTTTGAAGTCACGACACAAACATTAAAATGGCCCGAAACCCCTTTCAGATGTCCTCTTTTGGGCCTGAAAACATGGATTATAGTGCTTTTAGATGGTAACCCTTATAGCCCTCTATGTTAGTTTCAGGTACAAATTTCGTTTAGGCCAAACGACCTTACGATTTTAAAGTTACGCCTGTTTCTGTGAATGTGTATAGGAATTTCTATGCGGTCTTTTCAGACCCAACAGAAGTCATGGACGTGCAGGCCTCACAATTCCTCAAAACAATCACTTCTCAACACTTCGAATCCCTCTAGTAATTTCAAATCACATCCCCATTTTTGCATTCCTTAGAGGGATATGAAATTTCACATCTACTAGAGGGATACGAAATTTCGTATCCCCTAGGCGAATACGAAAATTTCTGCCATGCACGGGGGGTGAGGGGTTATAAATTTCTAGTGAGTAGTCCTCAATTCTCACCTACTCCTACCTGGCATCTCATCTATAAATACCCCCAAGCTTCTCGTTCATAGGGGTTGGATTCTCTTGGAATTTTGGATCTCTTGAAGCTCTCAAGCACCATTAGTGGCTTCAATCTTCTTCCCCATGATTATTGGGCATAGCATGAACAAATAAAACGTTACATACACATTTTCCATCAATTCTTGGACATTCACAAGGACAATTATACTACTTTTGAACAGTTTTGGACCTCTTGGACATTGAAGCTAAATTCAGACATAATTGACAAAGTCAATCAGTTTTCGCTCAACGAAGAAGGAATTTTCGAAAAAAGCTTTTAATTTGCAAATCATTTGTTATTCTATCATACAACTTTATACACTGAAATTGTCCGAACTTGTACAAACTTTGTAATCGACAAACATACAATGAATGACTACTATAAAGTGGACATAGGTGTTAGTGCCGAACCACTATAAAAAGTTTTGTTCTCCCGCATTACATTGTTTCACATTTGGATTATTGTGTTGCTAATACACATACACTAACAGCTGACGAATGATCACATTGATGAATTGGCGGAAATATTCCCTAATCTTCATAAATATGGGATGAAACCTAATCCCTTGAAATGCTCATTCAATTTTTCATCAGGAAAACTTCTATATTTCATTGTCCACTCTTTTGGGATTGAAGCCAACTCCAAGAAGATTTCTCCGATCAGGAACATCAAGGTCCCTATAAAGATCAAAGATGTGCAAGGCTTGAACAGGAAGGTCGTTTCCCTTAGTTGATTCATCTCAAGGGCAACCGAAAAATGCATTTTCTTCTTTGACCTTGTTTAAAGGTGGAAGTGTAACTTCGCTTAGACATAGTATCATGTTTAAGCATTTCAAAATCTTTTGGATCATTTAGATAATCCCCCAATCTTTTTGAAGCTAGTGGATTATAAGGACTTATTCATCTATCTGGCTGTGTCATTGCATACTATTAGTTCTACGCTTAAGCGTGACGACAATCATACCTAAAGACCCGTTTACTATGTCAGTAAAAGTTTAATAGGAGTATAATGCAATTATCTAAAGCTCTAAATGCTAGATAACTACTTGCTAATAACTTCTGGAGAATTTCACAACTATTTTAGGCTTACTCAATTAAAGTCTACACTGACCAGCCATTGCAACATTTCTTATAATGATTTGAGGCATTTGGAAGGTTACTCAAGTAGAACATTAAGTTGATCTAATTCAATATCACATATATCTCTTGGAGGGTCATCTAGAGACAAATTTAGCAGATTTCATTGCGGAATTTACTACATCAGATGACTCACCTGAATATAATGAATCGTCACCCACTCAATGGAAGATATTCACTAAGCAACACCCAATGACTGATGCTCTAGCGCTGGAGTCATGGTTGTGACTCTCGAGGAATAATTAGGCTTTGAAACTCAACTTGCTAGCAAAAAACAATGAATTAGAATGTGAAGCCTTGACTGTTGGGCTCAAACTATCAAAGGAACTGAGCGAACATATTTTCTATGATTCACATACTATAATATGCCAAGTAAGATGAGAGATTCAAGCAAAATGAGAACGACTCACTCCTTATCTAAATAGGGCCCATGAGCTGTTCACCAACTTTGAATATTCTCCATCTCACATTTCCCTCACGAATAAAATGAGAAAGCGGATTCATTAATAAACTTAACCCATTTAAAAAATTCTCAATATAGGGGCTTGGTGCCAGTGGAAGTGTTGGACCCTCCGAATATCAATCAGATGCAAGTTAATCAAGTACAAATCATGGATTCTGAAGCAGAGTCATATATGACTTTGATTAAGAACATTTTAGTACCCGGAATCCTTCTAGAAAGAAAGAATAAAAAGTGATCCATTCTTTGTCAAGTCGTATGCTACATCGTTTAAAAAGGCACATTATACATGAAAGGATTTTCTATTGTATAGACCAAAACGACGCTAAATGCATGTTATGGAAGGTATATGACGGCGAGTACAAAGTTCATATTGGAGGCCAGACCTTAGCAAAGAAAATTCTCCATTATGAATATTTTTGGCCAACCGTTAACTTAGATGCAGCCACTTATTCATGGATGTGACAAGTTCCAAAAGTTTGCAAAGTTTTCGAGAGCATGGGGAACATAGATCACTTAAATGGTCAGTACATAGCCATTCACAATTTAGTGCATTGACATCATCAGTTCTCTACAGATTTCTAAGGGTGTTGTGAAATATGTCATCATTTCATTTGTTTACTTTATTAAATGAACTGAAGCTAAGCCATTGACAACTATTTATATTAGAAAGGTAATAAATTCATTGTACAGAACATCATCTGTGGGACAACCGCCCGTGACTCCTGCACTAAACAAGAGGAATAATGTGATGAAAAGTGTGCCAGACAGCTATGGACGATCATCAGAGTAGGTAAACAACATTGGAACCTTTCTTAGAACTCACATTGCAAGGATAAAATACAATAAAACATATACAACAGGTAATAGTAATAAAGCATCATATAGCAAAATTTTGAAACTTTCTCAACATCCTGAAAGGTTATCTAACTAGTACCAAAGTTGTACATAAGGCCTTACTACAACCCTCATAGAGCACTTAAACAACGGAAACAGAAACATTAGATAGTAATAAAACGGGTATGCCAGCCTCCTGCTCGCCTCCGCACAGCAGCATCAATCTCACTAATCACCTATAACCTGCTACTTAGTATGCCCATCCACAATCGGATGAGCAGCCCAAGGTAATAAGAGGAGACATAAAACCTTGAGTCAGACAACGGTCTTAGTGATCGATAAAACAGTTAACAAACTTCAACAATAAAGATATGAGCATGGATAGATAAACATACTAATCTACCCACAACACCAGAGAAGAACTCAACCTTATCTTCCCCACATCGGACAGTGATAGCCTTTACAATAAACAAGTCAACTATCCATCCATGGAAACCAAAACATCCATTCAATCATGGTAAGCACTCATAACATCTAGATTGTGTGTATATATATATATATATCTCATGTAAACCATCCTAATCGAATTCAACATCCTTCAAGCACAAGCCCCAGAGGCCTAAACCAATATCAGACAAGCACCCAAGGAACATCTCTTTCGACGTTGGACAAACTACGTACATGAGACGGTTCAAACAAGGAACCTAATCAACTATGACAGACTCTGGCTATCACCGCCAATGCTGCTTCGAAACCATCTTTAATCGTATGACAGCCAACCTTGCCATATGTCAAGGGCAAATAGTAACCCCAGTTCTAGAATAAACTCCATATGCCTTTCAACGTTACAAACGTATGTCCAACCTTGACAACTAGGCCTTTCAGCAATACCCAGGGTACTCGACCTACAACCGGTCTTTTAGGTTCCCCTATCGTACCCTTGCTTTGATCCTGATAGAACTGACGACAACGATAATCTCTCGACCTTCTCATCTCTAGTCATCCAACTTGACGAATTTTCATAGCTCAAGCAACAATTATTCACCAACTCACGGCCATTGAGTTGTCATCTCCTTCGCTATTCTACACCGATCAACGAACACCTTTCAACACTTCGAACCTTCCTACTTGAATTTACTTCAAAGTCAAACCATCACCGAGCCAATTACATCACTGCATTGCACCTAGGGTTCGGGGGTTTGCCCCCGAAAAAATATTTTTTTCAAGCTCTTTTCTTCAAATACCCGAAAAATATAATTTTTCAGAAAATGACCCTGTTCGACTGATCTTGCTCGACCAACCCTGCTTGACCGACCCTGTTCGACTGATCCTGCTCAACCCTTCCCATCTAAGTCTTCATCACCAAGTCCAACTGACCCGGATTAAACCGACCCTCATCAGTGACCGACCCTGGTCTAATCTCCCCATACCCTACCGACCTATAGGTAGACCGACCCAACCCACTTCTTCCCTCCAAGAAATATTTCCATGGTTCGACCGACCCACACCATGTTCGACTCACCATGTTCGAACCAAAACCTGCATCCTCCGATGCAACTCCAATTTCGACCAAAACTTCGCCAAAATGATTCGTTCGACGAAACCAACTCATCCAATATAACCACTAAGGTGGTATAAAGTCAACAATAACACCAACATTGCAATTCCATCAATAATCATGTAAAATTTACCAAAATCCCCATAAATGTACATATGAACAAAAATCATGGATTTAACTTGCACATTCACATGAAATATCATAGAAATTACTCATCTAAACTTGCTTCAGATCATAAGGTGATTTACATGAAAATGGACTTACCATTGCATAGATCTTTGGAAAAACACTTGCACTTGATGAAATACATGAACAAAAACTCATATGCTTTATTGAATCCATGTGAGAGATGGATATCACTCACTGATTCTCCAAAACAAGCTAAAATTGATGAAATAAGAATCCGGATAGTAAGCATCTCGCACCCAACCTCTTGATCCGATGACCTCTTTCTTCAATTGATGTAGATCTAGCCTCTAATGGTGTAGATCTATAATTTCCCTCGGATTATGATTTTGAATGGTGGAAAGGTATTAGAGGAAGGAGGAGCAAAAGGCACCAAATGAGAGAACGAAAAACTAAAACCATTTCCCATATCCTTTACCCCCTATTTATACCCTTCCAATAGCCCACTAATGGGCCTTCCCAAATCAGCCCATTATGGCTCTCCAAACCTGAACAACCAACAAAAAAACCTTAAATCAACGATTCCTCCCAAACTGCTAAGCCAAATCTTTAATGTAACCACTCTACGAAAAGGCAATCATCAATTCCTTTCCAATGGCATAGGTCTCACCCTCTAATTCGAATTGGGTAAAAAGTTATGCCCTGTACAAGATTATTAGGGGCAAATTGTTCACAAACAAAATCGGTAAAAATTATGGACATGTCTCACATTCCCATAAGCAATATATCAAAACATAAGAATGATACAACCATCAGGGAAT
The DNA here is from genome assembly GCA_030737875.1 of Allium sativum. NCBI lineage: Eukaryota > Viridiplantae > Streptophyta > Magnoliopsida > Asparagales > Amaryllidaceae > Allium > Allium sativum. The sequence goes on along the minus strand of CM060909.1, from coordinate 845,295,578 downwards.
AAAATAAAAATATTTTACGACTTTTCGATACGTAAAATGCGGGCTGTTACATTCTATCCCCCTTAGGAATTTCGTCCTCGAAATTCCAAGCAAACATAAGCAACCACAACAATTCTGCATGCCTATTATCCATCAGAAGCCAATTCTATCTCCCAAAGTAGCAACCATGAAGCCATGCATCAATAGCCTTATCCAAGCACATAAAATTATAATAAACAACAACAAGAAACAACGATATAATGATGATACGATCAAAGGGTCCTATCGATGAAGAGTCCTGGATGTGTCGCCCTCATGCTCTCTTCCGTCTTCCATGTACAATCGTCATCATCTTCACTACATTGTACCTTGACTAGCTTAACCATCTTCCTCCTAAGTTGTTTCATGTCATCCCCTACAACAAGAAGTGACTTACGAGGTCTCGTAACTGCGGTCTCCACTTCAAGGCCTTCGTACTGCTGTAGAGGTACCACCACATTCGAATCATGCACAAACTTCCGTAGAAATGACACATGGAACACATTATGCACACTTGACATCTTCTCAGGTAACCCTAATCTATATGCGAGCTTTCCAATTCGCTCGACTATCGGAAATGGTCCAACGAACATTGGAGCTAACTTTCTTCTCTTTTCGAATTGAATCACATGCTTCAACGGCGAAATCTTCACAAAAATCATATCGCCAATGTCGAATTCCAAATCCTTTCGACGCCTATCGGCATAACTCTTTTGACGATCTTGGGCTGCCTTTATTCGTTGCTGAACGATCTCGATACAATCTGAGGTTTCTCTAATCATCTCTGGCCCAAGTATCAACTTATCTCCAGTTTCAAACCAATAAGTTGGAGAATTGCACGACCTCCCATACGACGCCTCGTATGGTGCCATCCCAATGCTAGATTGGTAGCTATTATTATATGCAAACTCAACCAGATGTAGATGGTCTTCCCATGATCCTCTGAAGTCCAACACACATGCCCCTAGGAGATCTTCCAAAACTCGATTGACTCTCTAGGATTGACCATCAGTTTAGGGGAGGTAAGCCATACTTAAACACAACTCGGTTCCCAAAGCTTCTTGTAAAATCTTCCAAAATCCACTCGTAAATAATGGATCTCGGTCACTTACTATACTCTTTGGGACACTATGGTATCGAACTATCCTTTTCACATAAAGTTCAGCTAATTTCGATGCTGTCCTAGTCGACTTGACAGGAATGAACCGAGCACTTTTGGTCAAGCGATCCACAATGTCACAAATTCCTTCATTTCCTGCCTTGGTTCTAGGTAGTCCATTGATAAAATCCATCAATATCTACTCCCACTTCCACGTAGGAACTCATAATGGCTGAAGCAATCCACTCGTCTTCTTCTGTTCAGCTTTCACCAACTGACTGTTCATGCACATGGAAATGAACTTTTTAATATCTCGCTTCATCCATTCCCTATAATAGACTCGCTTCATGTCCTGATACATCTTATTACCATCGGGATGAATCTTCGAGTGATGACATTCTCCCAGAACCTTGTCTCTCAATCCATCAATATCTGGAACAACTAATTGCCCATGCTTTCAAAGCCAACTTTGATAGCAGAAAATGTCGTAAACACCAAAGACTCCTATTACTAGTAATAGTTAATTTGGTCGTAAGACTAAGTAAGATAAAGCGGTAAATGACACGAGAATTTATAGTGGTTCGGCCGTGGATCGGGCCTACGTCCACTTTGGAAGGATGTTGAACTTTTATTAATCACTCAAGAATTACAAGGTAGAGCCATGCTCATTACATTCACTTTTATAATTTCCATATGCTAGGTATTTGGGAAAAAGAATATTTAATTCTCCTTCTTCCTCAAATAGGAGATGCCATTATGAGGTTCATGAAGACTTAATAATGTCTCAAGTGAAGAAAAATCCAACCCTTTTGAAGTGTGAGGCCATGGGCTATTTATAGGAGTGGGAGTAGGTAGGAGTAGGTAGGATTAGGTAGAAATAGGGACCACATGCAGGAAATTCGAACCCACCACCTGCGCGCCTCGAAATTTCGAACTCGGGCACGGGTTCGAAATTTCGAGTCCCCTGGGTTCGAAATTTCGAACCCAGGCGCGGGTAAGACATCTCGCTCCCGCTGGGTTCGGAATCTCGAGCCCAACCATGGGTGCGAGATTTCGCACCCCGTTGGGCTTGGAATCTCGAACCCAGTCATGGGTGCCAGATTTCGCACCCGCTGGGCTCGAGAACTCGCACCCACTAGGTTCGAAATTTTGAACCCAGGCGTGGGTGCGAGATTTCGCACCTGGCTGGGTGCAAATACCGCGTCATGCCTGGCGCGAAGTCCTTTCGAGGGGTGCGAGGATCCCAGGACCAGGTGGTCGAGGCTCGTAACTCCTTTGGGGTCCGAGGCGTTGGTTCGCGTATGTCTTCTGGATGTCGTGAGGTTACAAGCGGTGTAATCCCTTTTTGATCATGTTTCCTTCACTCTTGTGTGTCCCTTTTTGGCCTCAGCTTCACGTGGTTCATTGGGTTGAGCGTATCTGATGCTCTCTTGGGAACCGGACCAAAAATCCGGTTAACATTTGCCCCCCAAATTACGTCTTGTCTTTGACATGATGTGCTTTGCGTAGGATGAGGTAGTGGCGAAGCTGCTAATTTTTCATGTAATTCAAAAGGTAAATAGGTGTAAGTTGTTGGCTCATTCTCCCTGGCGGTGTAGAAGAGCCGTCGATCAGAGGATGCGCCACACTCAAATCCTTTAAGTGTCCGTAGTACGTAGTCTCCGTGGATGTACGGGGAGTCGATACGCACATGCGTGGAGCACATGCACGAGAGAGCGTGTCACAGCACTTTCGATCTTGGAGGTGTGACCATCGTCGCCATCGCCATTTCATTCTTTTTTTTGGGTCAGAAATTTCGAGCCCAGCGGTATCGAAATTTCGAACCCTGGGGCTCGGAAATTCATTCCTGGGGGTTCGATATTTCGAACTCAGAGGGATCGAAATTTTGAGCCCACGGGGATCGAAATTTCGAACCCTAGGGTCTCGGAAATTCGTTCCCCTGGGCTTAGGATTTCGAGCCCAGGGGGTTCGAAATTTTGAGCCTAAGGCTTCGAAAATTCGATCCCTGAGGTTCGAAATTTCAAACCCATAAGTTTCGAAATTTCGAACCCCGTGGGTACGAAAATCCCGAACCCACGCTGGAATGCGAAGAGACACGATTTTCTTTTATAAATAGGCGCCCTTCACTGTTTTCCTTCTAACTTTTCTTTCTTTGGATTCCATTTTCTAAAGCTACGAACCCGATAATTTCGAGCCCAATAATTTCAAACCGAGCTAGGTAAGGCCTTGAATCGAGGAGTTGAGAAGGGGAGGAGGTCGAAGGGCTACGGTAGAGACCTCGAGACCTCGTGGGTTCGATTTGTCAAATCCAGCCAGTTTTGATTTCTCGAACGCCCATGGGTTTAAATTTTCGAACCTTAGTGGGTTTGAATTTTCAAACCCACCGGATTCGAAGTCTCGAACCCTCATGGGTTCGAATTTTCGAACCTGTGGTGTTCGAGGCATCGAACCCTCCTGGGTTCGGATTTTCAAACCACGTGGGTTCGAATTCTCGAACCCCCTGTCTGGGTTCAAAATTTCAAAACCAGAGGGGCTCGAGTTTTCGAACCCAGGTTGGTTCAGAACTTCAAACCCTTCTGGGTTCGAAATTTCGAACCTATAGCTCGAAGTTTCAAGCCCGACATGGTTCAGGACATGGCCATTGCCGGATTTCCAATTTGTCATGCCGATGGACTTTGACTTCCGAATATTCGCCTATGGATTTGCATGCTTAGCGTTGATGCATATATTTTTAACCGCGCAAGCGGGGTTTAGGATTGTTCACATAGGGTACAACATACAACCGAACTGGGACTTGGACTGTTACGAATCGTTCTGAACTTTCTTTATGCAGCACATCCTTGCATAGCATTACACGCATATATTAGTTGTTACCAGCACGAGGGGTATAGATCACTATACTGCCCGTTCTAACACTGATGCGCTAAAGTATAGCTAAAGATGCATACCAAATCAAGGACTGGAAGACTACGGAAGTCGAGGCTTCCTAGCCTGCATCACACACATCCCACCCTACCCTTAGAGGTAGCTCGTCTTGCAGCAAGCATGAGACCACCTCCGAAGGATCGACTCCTTCTCATTCAACGAGCTCACCCGAAGCATCTGAGCACGGGGAGCAACCTGAGCGATAATATTTCCCGGTCGTTACTGAAGAGGCCGAGAATGTAGATGTCATGGGCGAGGATGAGCCCGTACCTCTGGTAGCTCCAGACATGTTGCCTAATGCAGTGATTTTGTAGAATCCCATCGATTCAGTACCATCGTGCCTTGATGCTACTGCGGTCAGGAAAATGGTAGTGCGATTTAACAAACCAATGGATGATGCCCATGCCCCCGGGAGAGATGGCAGAGCCCATGTGCCGCCCGAAGGCCTTACTGACTGGAACCGACAAGCTTGCCTTGATGGGTGCGTGCCCCCGGCTAACGACTTCATTCGGGATATGCTGTTCTACTTCCATCTAGTGCCATCACAGCTACATCCTAATGCTTTCGCTTCTCTCCTGGGTGTTTACGTTCTCTTCCGTGAGTTTTTGAACAGGGAGCCCACTGGGGAAGATATTCGATACTTCTTCCACTTAAGGAAAACGAGCGTGGCCTCTCCCTCTCAATGGTCTTTGGAAGTGACAGCTGCTACAAAATTCTTTATCGGGACGTGACCCAGGCTGTCTGTTTTTAAGCGCGAGTGGTTTTTCATTAGCTGCCCTCCCGGATTTGCCAGAAGGTGGATTGAGGGAAGTAAGTGTTTCTATAACTCTGTTCCTTGCCGTAATTTTTAGGATTCCTCCCTTTATCCATGGTTTTAAATGGAACATGACAGGAAATCCAAAGGCGCTTACTAGAGATGAGTATCGACAACGCCTTAACGCTTTGCGGACGATACCGGAGAATCTCCATGACACCAGCACCGTGACAAGTCAGGATCGCCTCCGCCGCACTGGGTTGTTGCCGAATGATTGGGCTGTGATCAGGCCCGCGGTTGCTGTTAGTGTGCTAAAGGAAGTAGTTGCGGCATGCTCTACACCTACGGGGTGGAAGAGGAAAACGCCCCAAAGGGAGGAGAATTACAAAAGACTGCTCAGCCTCGAGGAGATATGCGCGGAGGCGAAGCTCATGGTGAAAAGGAGATTGCCGGAGATGAGGGGTTGCCGAGCACTCCTGTGCCGCCTCCGACAGGGGATGGGGAAGGAGTGCTGGCTGGATCGCAATCCCTTACGACTCACTCAAGGGCCATGGCCTCGCTTGAGCCCGCGGGCCAGTTTGATGGCTTAAATGGACTTGCTTTAGTAGTGACTCCATGGCTGAACATGACGAGCCTGGAAGAACTTTCCTGCGCTGCTGAGGGGCTAATTCCCTTAGTCGGACCACAATCTGGTCTGTTGAGAGAACACTTAGGGCATACATTCATAACACTACATAGCATAGGTGTCAGCCTATGTGTGTAACTTGACTAACATTGGCTTGTTCCGTTGGTAGGTGATATGGCTTGTGGACGCAGTGGAAAAAGTTATAGACGCGGTGACCGCCGGCATCCCCCGATTTCTTCCTTCGAGAGATTCTGAAGATTTGCCAGCTTGTACGACACTCCACCTCTGTTAGAACAAGGTAGTGGTCATCGAGACCATGACCGATCTAGGTGATCTCCAACACCTCCATCTCCTATTCGCGTATCCGTAGGAGATACTTGGCTCAACATAGGTGGGTCTCGATCTTTTCCTTCGACAACTCCCCCGTCGGCCACCCCTCCGGCTCCCTTCATCCTGCTAAGGGGAGGGAGCTGCTGTTTGGTCAACCAAGGTCGAGCATGGAAGTCATGACGGGAATGCAAAATCTGACAGAGTCCCAAATCCGAGCGTTTTATATAGAGGAGAGGAGGATGTTTTTGAAGCTTTACTTCCCACCATATCATTTTGACGAGCTGCCGTCTCTCCCTGATCTCCGTCCTACTCCCGGTAGGGAAACCAGAGATATATGGATGCATGTACAAGCTGAGTATCACCAGGCCAATGAAATTACCAAGTATTCCCTCCATCTTTCTGAGTTGATCAAGAGGAGGAAGAACCTGGAGCTCATCAATCGTCAACTGACTATTGATGGTGAACAGGCCTCGGTTACCCACTTGGAAGCCAAGATAGGTGGGTTTTTCTGCTGCGTTCATGGTTAATTAACTGCTATCCCTTGTGTTTCTCAGTTTTAACTTTTGACTATGTTATTGCAGTGGAGCTGAGGCGAGCCTACTCGGCATTAAAGACAGGGGCTGCGCAGGGCCTTGAGACTTTTAGCGATACCGTAAGTCGCTTGACCCTTGAAAACAAAGCCCTTAAGAATGATAAGGATGAATAGTCCAAAGTATGCGCTGACATGGAAAAGGAAATGGGGAAGGTTACTCAGATCCAGAATGACAATACCACTTTGAAGGAGGAAAATGAGAGGTTGCGGGCTGAGAATGCCGAGGTTGCTGAGTTAAAGAGCCGACTCGAGACAATGAGGAAAGCGAAGGAGGATGCTGAGGCTAGCAACAGGGACGTATTGAGTGCGGCTGAGGGTATAAAAGCCAAACATGTGAGGGAGATAGAGCAGTTGAGGGGACAACTGAGTGATGTGGAGTTCCATGTTGGGTCCTCCTATGAGGAGAGTATCCATGATATGTACGTGAAATTTTTGAGATTTTGAGGGATTTCATGGGTCGAAGACTACCCCCGCGAGCTAGCCGGAACCTGGAGAGATTAATCCCTTACGAGGCCATCTTGTGTCAAGTGGATGTAACCACCCTGGATGAGCACCAACTCGCGAATGTCCTTCTGAACAACGACGAACGTGAGAGGCTGGAGGAGGGAAGGAGGCTACTGCTGGAGGATGCTGAGAACGAAAGGTTGGCGAAGCGTGCCGAAGAGAAAGGAAAGTTTGCGGTGACTGGGAATGCGGTTGTGGCAGAAACATTTGCAGAGGGAAGTTCTCATCCGCCCTTGGGCCCCGGATCTGTCATGGTGAGTGGTCCTGGGGATTTGGCCAATACTGCTACTGAGTATAATCCCGACTTCCCGGCACTAGGGGATACCATGTTCACTTTACCGACGGTCGCAAGCACGCTTCCTATCATTCCTACGCCATCCTTGACCGTAGGTAAATTCCTTTTACCCTGCATCCCTGAGAACGAAGTGATTAACGAATTTATAGACTAAAAAGGTTGTGTCTTTGCTTATGCAGTTCCTCCTGAGTCTACGACGGCAACGGACCCCGCTCCCACGATCCCACCAATGACTGAAACAGGGTCGGGCCTCATAGGGACACAGGCTGGAGAGGGCGGCGACCCACTTGACCCCTTTTCTGACAGAAGAGTAACTTGTAGCGTGGTCCACATTCTTAACGAAGAAGGAGAGGGGTTGATGGGCAGAGTGCCCCTGCCAAAGGCCCGGTAGAGGCTGATGTGGCTTCGATAGTAGCTCTGGTGGCGAGTCAACATGCCAAGATGGTGGCAAAGTGTGAAGAAGTAGAGGAGAAGTGAGAGCACGAGGAGGCTGCCAGGAAGGAGCTCTTAGTGAAGACTCGACAGGAGGCCGAGGCAAGGGCTGCTGATACTGCCGCGAAGAAGAGAGCCGATGAGGAGGCTGAGAAGAAGAGGGCTAACGATGAGGCCCGGAAGAAGAGGGAGGATGAGGAAGCGCAACAGAGGATTACTGGGTCCTTTGAGAAAGCCAAAGCGGGCGACGTCACACCTCATAAGTCCCAAAAGCTTGCTGCTTGGAGGGCCGCCAGAGAAGCTAAGGAGAAAGCTGGGCGGGAGGGCAAGGCGGTCCCAAAGGCTAGTGTGGTCGGCCTTGCTGCTAGGGGTGTCGCCAAACCTCTGCCACAGGCCACCCTTATTTGTATTACCAAGGTTTCTAGCGGCGACGGGACGGTCGAGAGACGCGTCTCAGCTTCTCATGAATCGACGATTTCTCGGAGGGGCTGAGATGGAAAGAGCTAGTCTGGTAAGAAGAGGCCCAGAGCCAAGGATGAACTGCCAAGCGTGGAATTTGCAAAAAAGGACAAGCATAAGCACAAGAAAAGGAAACATGGTTAGTGTTAGTAACCTAAGTAGGAATAACCGTTATTTTGTTAGTGTAGGCCAATAATTTATGCGAGTACGACCCTTGCTTTTGGTTTTTCAAGACATGGTGTGGTTCTCATGTACACCCTGTCATTAGAAAGTAAAAGTGTTAGACACGTGGTTTGTTTAGTGTGTGTGTGAAATGGAAATATGAATTAGTACAGATCGTTGTTTATTACAAGTGTTCAGATGTTCTTTTTATGTTTTCCAGTATCCTGTACTTGCATAAACTTACTTATTGTTACACTTGTCACAAAAGCGATTATGTGCCGTCTCTGGCTAAATTATTCCAGAGAGGAGAGGCAGAGCGCTGGTTTCAGTAAGTTCCCCTCAGCTCAGGTAACCCGTAGTTTGCAAGGCCAGGCTGTGCGCCTGTTGTTTTGGGTGGCCCGGGGTTAAAACCAAGTATATCGAAGGTGTAGGGCATCGCATTGTGCGGTCTGCCATGTGGGTGGCTCTCCCGTCGTTCATTGGGTTGAGGCGAGCCGCCAGACGTTGTTTATTCGCCGGCGTAGTTTTCAGCCCCGATCATCAGCTCGTAAGGTCCGATCATGGCCATGGGCTCCTCTCTAGCCTTGAGAGCTAAGGGGAAGAAACGATTTAAGGTCGGTCTGGGTGCTGCGCCGAGATTTGACCGGCACCCGCAACCGGTGAAGAGAGATTTGCATCGATCTTAGTCGGTCGCGGAGTGGCGCCAAGCCACCTGGACTAGGACCCGCAACGATTTATCCTCGGCCTCGGCACTGGGCCGAGGTTCGAGTTAGAGGTTGTTTATACTCGATCACGCCGCGGGCCGGCGATTCGAGTAGCGTTACCAACTCCCGTGCTCGGGGTGCCGGGTATAGCCAAATGTCCCAGACTCGATGTTGCCTAGAAATTGAAATGGCTGTGCCAGCTCCCGTGCTCTGGGTGCCGATGCGGCGGTCGTAGGCGTGAATCGAGCTAGTTTTTGGAACTAACAAGATGCATTACGTGAGAAGTAAACAACAAGGAGATAGGAAATTGAACATCACTTCGACTGATAACTTTGGCAGTAATAGCCTTTACAATGCTTTGGATTTCTGAAAAAAATAGAACATTGTTTAAAAAGCATAAACGACTGTAAACTGGGTTATGTAAAGTAGCGGCGGAGGTGTTTGCTGTTCCATACCCTTGGGAGTTCAGCTCCGTCGACGGTGGCGAGCCTGAAGGTTCCATCGCTGAGCTTTCGATATGTGGAGTACTGGCCTTCCTACCGAGGCACGAGGCCCAATGGCAGGGGGAAAACCCACTTAAGAACGAGGTCCCCGATGTTGAGGTCCTTGTGGCGAACCCTGGAATTGAAGTATCAGGCTACTCGCTGTCGTTGGGCGGCAGCTCTGATATCGGCCTCGTTTCCTTTTTCTTCCAGCAAGTTGAGTGATCCTAGAAGTAGATCTTGGTTTGTCTTTGGATCAAAGTACATGAATCGATGGGACTGAAGCTTGAGCTCAATGGGAATAATGTCTTCAGACGCGTATGCGAGGTCGAAAGGAGTATGACCTATTGCTGTCTTGTAGGTGGTGCGGTAAGCCCATAGAGCTAGAGGAAGTTCGTCTGCCCACATGCCCCCAACCTTTTCGAGAAACTTTTTGATGATGGACTTGATGACCTTGCTAACCGCCTCGACTTGCCCATTGGCTTGTGGATGAGCCACTACTGAAAATCTTTTATCGATGCCGTGGAGCTGGCAGAAGGCTTTAAACTCGGTGCTCTCTAATTGAATGCCGTTGTCGGAGATGATAGCTTGAGGCCCACCATAGCGTGTAATGATGTTGCGGACAACAAAGTTGATCATCTTCTTCGTGGTGATGGTGGCGAGTGCTTCAGCTTCTGCACACTTGGTGAAATAATTCACTACGACGACAGCGTATCGTGCCCCGGCTCTGGCTTTTGGAAGAGTTCCGATGATGTCAGTTTCCCACATTGCGAACGACCATGGGCTGACCATTTGAGACAATTCGTTAGGAGGGGCTCTTGGAGAAGCGCTGGCACTTATCGCACTTGCGAGCGTAGTCCATGGCGTCTTGATCAAGCGTGGGCCTGTAACAACCATGTCTGAGAATCTTTCTAGCCAGGGTCTGCCCCCCCAGTGTGATCGCCACACTCACCTTCATGCACACTGCTTAGCACTCGGAGGGCGTCGCTGTGAGCTATGCATCGGAGCAAGGGAACAGAAAAACCTCTGCGGTAGAGTACGCCGTCCATAAGCAGGTAACGGGCTAACTGGCGAGTGAGCGTGCCCCTTTCCTTGTAGTGCTTTGGTAGGATCTCGTGCTGCAGATAACTTCTGATTGGAGTCATCCATGACTCGGGCTCGGGGTTGGTGCTCATGATAGTCTCGTCTTGCCCTTGCTTGATGCTTGTGGAGTTGAGGCTTTCAACGGGGGAGAATCCGTTAAGTTGTGGATCTTCGGAGCTTGCAATGCTGGCGAGTGAATCTGCTTTTTCATTTTGCTCGCGTGGGATATGGGTAATGGTGAAATGCTCGAGGTAGACGAGCAGCCCCTGAACTCGGGCCAGGTACTGGGCAAGCCGTCCCTCTTTCGCTTGATACTCCCCCAGTACTTATCGGACGATAAGCTATGAATCGGAGAATATGTGGACGGTCTCTAGCTTGAGTTCGATCGCGATTCTAAGCCCGACGATTAAGGCCTCATATTCCGTGTCGTTGTTAGTAGCCGGGAAATTTAGCCTCAACACGTAATACATCGGGCACTTTTCAGGGGTGATGAGCATGACTCTGGGCCCGGAGCATTTTCTGTTAGAGGTTCCATCTACGAACAATTTCCACTGAGCGCCGGGAGTTCCAGCGTTCTCTGTGGGATCCTCCTCGAGGGTTGCGAACTCCACGATGAAATCTACGAGAGCTTGGCCGAGGATGGATCGTCGGGGGATGAAGGTTATCTCGAACTGGTTTAACTCTATGCTCCACTTCAATAATATTCCTGATGCCTCGGGTCGTTGTAGGACCAGACGTAGTGGCTGGTCAGTGAAAACTTTTATGGGATGCGACCGGAAGTACGGTCGGAGCTTTCAAGAGGAAATCAATAAACAGAATGCCAGCTTCTCTAGCTTCGGGTAGTTCTTCTCTGCCCTCGTCAACCTCTTGATAATATAGTAGATGGGCCGTTGAGTGCAGTCTTCGAGGCGTATTAGTGCCGAGTTGATTGCCATTCATTGGTAAGTGGAGCAGACATTTTTGAGGCCAAAGGGCATAACACGGTAGCAGTAGAGCCCGAGGTCGGTTTTGAAAGAGGTATGATCTTGGTTGCGGAGGCTCATCAGGATCTTGTTGTAGCCTGAGTAGGCGTCCATGATGGATGGTAGCTGGTATCTGGCAGTCGAGTCGACTAATCGATCTATCTTTGGGAGTGGAAAGCTATCCTTGGGGCATGCCTTGTTCAGATCGGAGAAGTCGATGCATATTCGCCATTTACCGTTGGCTTTCTTAACTAGAACTGGGTTGGAAACCCATTCGGGATAGTCAGCTCCAAGGATGAAGTTATTGTTGAGCAGACGGTCTACCTCTTCTTCGAGGGCCTTGGACCTCTCGGGCCCTAAAAAGCGGCGCTTCTGTTTAACTGGAGGTATTCTGGGATCTAAGCAAAGGGAATGGCAAGCGATTGTGGGGTCGATGCCCATCATGTCGGAGTGAGTCCATGCAAACACATCTAAATTGGCCTTCAGGAAGCATATGAGATCTTCTTTAATTGCTGGGTGGAGTTATGACCCTACCTTCAATACCCTTGTTGGGTCGTCGAGGTTGACGGGAGCGTCCACTGTGGATTCGACCGGGGTAGCCCTCACATATTCGGGCTCTTCGTCTTTCCGTGGGTCGAGGTCATTGGAAAGGCAGGAGTGCGCTTGAGCCAGGGCCCAAACGCCGCTGATTGCTATGCTGAGATGTTCTTGGCGCAAGTAGGCATGGGCATGGCTTTGCCCTTGTCCTTGTTGCACGCGTTCTTCCATTCTATTGCGTAACATTCCCTGGGGCTTACTTGGTCACCATTAATGGTTCCGATCCCATTTTCCGTTGGGAATTTCATTAGGAGAGACCATGGTGCCACATAAACTTGGAATTCGGTGAGAAAGGGCGCGCTATGAAAGTGTTATGGGGGAGTCGAAGTCTATGACCATGAAGGTAAGAATTCAGACTCGGCTTCGGTCCCCCTAGCCCAGTTCTACAGGTAGGTCGATCATCCCTACGGGGGAACCAGAGGCCCCATTGAAGCCGTGAATTGCAGCATGACACGGCTTCAAGTCATTCATTTCCAATTTCATCTGGTCGTAGGCAGCCTTAAAGATGATGTTGACTGAACTCTCTGAGTCGATTAAAACCTTTAGAATGGAAGCGGCATCGATCTGGGCAGTGATGACTAATGGATCGGTGGTCGAGATTTCCACCCTCGTGGATTCTCTTTCTTGGTAGCTTGGACGGACCAGGCTTCGTAAGTAGAATATTTTATGCAACTCACATATTCCTCTATTTTTTGAAAGTTGTCATGTGTGGGGTAGGGTCCGCCACATATGGTGTTGATCACGATTCCTCGTCTTAGGTTAGATGGTCCTGGAGCTCCCTTGGTGGCTGACTGTGGAGCTGGCACTGGAGGTTGCGAGTTTGCTTCAGGGGGAAAGGGCTCTTGGACATGTTTCTCGAGCCGTTTCTCACGAATAAGTTTCTTGATTGCATCCCTAAGTTGCCGACGTTCGTTGGTGTTGTGCCCGTACACGTCATGCTACCGACAATACCTCCCGGTGTTCTTCTCGTGGTCAGTTGATTCTCTGACGTGCGGCTTCTTTTATGGCAAGGTGTTACATGTTTCCAAGTAGATTGTCTCTATGTCTTCATTCAATGGAGTGTGCCAGACAGGAAGACTGGGAAGCATTTACATTTGGATGGATCGTCACCCTGGCTTGAGTCCATTTGCCATTCATGGCGATTCAAGAAGGCACAAGGATCAGTGGTACCATCGTAGAGTCATTTATGGCATGCCAAAACACCTCGGCCATTCTGCCTCATTTACTCTTCTTGTGAAGGGGTTACAAATAATATGGACTTACCATGCACCGTGTGCGCCCCCTCGCATTTCCCTTATGACCCTTCGTATCATGTTTGGAAGATAAGTTGGATGGGGATCCGCCATTGGGACCCACGGATTTTGACGTGGCTCCGGAGTCCTGTTGCGAGGCCATCTTATATGATGGATGTCTGGATCGTCTTCCTCTATGTCCTCGACATCTATGGTTGTGTCTTGGTGTGGATGGTGAGGTGGAGAGGGGTGATGCGTATCTTGTTCTAGAGGAGCGCGGGCCATTTGAATAGCGGGCCCTTCACCCTGATTAACGACCATTGGGTTGTGTCGAGGAACATGTTGGTTTGTAGGATCGGGTCCATCATTGATAATTAGGCGAGAGCGGTCTCGGTACTGTGCCCGCTCGTTGTATGTGACCGTAGTTCGGTCGCCGTTGCCGTTCTCATTCCCGTTGGCAGGGCCGTTACCGTTATCGAGGGCGTTCGTACGAGCGACGACATTGTTGATGAGGGTGAGCCTCCTCCTTTGGTGTGGGCCCCTTGATTCGGAAGAGGAAGTTCCCGATGAAGTTGGTAGGGGTCGAGCATTGTTCCAAGTTAATTGAAGTCGGGCGACGACGCGTTGACTTTCTTGAAGTTGCCGCATAAGGCCGATGTTATCCCTTAATGCTTGGTTGAGCTCGATCGCGGTGTTCTCATATCTTTCATTAAGCATGCGAATTTGAGCTTGGGTAACGGGCGCTTCGGGGTCCACAACACGAGGGACGGTTTCATTAGGGGCCGAGACATCTACCGCTTGAGGTTGTTGGGAGGTACCGGCCTCGGTTGCGGCTGAAGAGCCGACCATTGCGTTCTTTGACTTCTTTACCATTGTAAGAGAACTCAATAGCAAGTTGAGCAAGGAACCTTAAGCTCGTCGAAGTCAAGATGATAATGTGGAAGAAAGATTCAAACCCTGAGTTCGATTCTCAGTGAAAGCACCAAATTGCTGATGGCAAAAAATGACATAAACACCAAAGATTCCTATTACTAGGAATAGTTAATTTGGTTGCAAGACTAAGTAAGAGAAAGCGGTAAATGACACGAGAATTTATAGTGGTTTGGCCACGGATCAGGCCTATGTCCACTTTGGAACGATGTTGAACTTTTATTAATCACTCAAGAATTACAAGTTAGAGCCATGCTCATTACATTCACTTTTATAATTGCCATATGCTAGGTATTTGGGAAAAATAATATTTAATTCTCCTTCTTCCTCAAATAGGAGATGCCATTAATGAGGCTCATGAAGCTCTTGGAAGGTCTCAAGTGAAGAAAATCCAAACCTTTTGAAGTGTGAGCCCGTGGGCTATTTATAGGAGTGGGAGTAGGTAGGATTAGGTAGAAATATGGACCATATGCAGGAAATTCGAACCCACCATCTGCACGCCTCGAAATTTCAAACCCGGGTACGGGTTATAAATTTTGACTCCCCTGGGTTCAAAATTTCAAACCCGCTGGGTTCGAAAATTTGAAACCAGGCGCGGGTGAGGCATCTCGCTCCCGCTGGGTTCGGAATCTCGAGCCCAGCCATAAGTGTGAGATTTCGCCCCCCGCTGGGCTCGGAATCTTGAGCCCAGCCATGGGTGCAAGATTTAGCACCCGTTGGGCTCGATACCTCCGACCCACTGGGTTCGTAATTTCAAACCCAGGCATGGATGCGAGATTTCGCACCCGGCTAGGTGCGAATCCCGCGTCATGCGTGGCGCGAAGTCCTTCCGAGTGGCGCGAGGTTCCAGGGACCGGATGGTCAAGGCTCGTAACTCCTTCGAGGTCTGACGCCTTGGTTCATGGATGTCTTCTGGATGCCGTGAGGTTACAAGTGGTGTAATCCCTTCTTGATCTTGTTTCCTTCACTCTTGTGTGTCCCTTTTCTGCCTCAGCTTCACATGGTTCGTTGGGTTGAGCGTATCTGATGCTCTCCTGTGAACCAGACCAAAAAGTCGTTTAACACTAACCTTTTCGATTGCCCTCGAACTCTTTATCTTTTGGTTCTAGCTTCTCGATAAAGTCGACAGGCTTCACATCTCGCTTTAGGCCCTCGCCAATCCTTTCGATAAGTATAGGTGTTATTGACAAGCTTGCCAACATTTCAGGTTCCATCTCACATCTTGGCCCGAAATCAAACCTTTCCAAATACTCAAGGCTCTTCCATTCTGAAAACATCGCTCCCAAACTTGCATGTCTACGACTCAACGCATCTGCAACTGTGTTACCTTTTCCAGGAGTATAAGCTATATTAAAATCATACGACGCCAGAAACTCTTACCAGCGTTGTTGCTGAAGATTCAAATCCTTTTAGGGGAAAAGATACTTCAACGACTTGTGATCCATAAACAACTCGAATTGAACTCCCAATAGGTAATGTCTCCACATCTTTAGAGCAAAGACAATCGCTGCCAACTCCAAATCATGAGTTGGGTAATTCTTCTCATGCGGTTTTAGCTGTCGACTCGCATAAGCCACAACCTTATCCTTTTGCATTAGCACTGCCCCAAGCCCTGTACCACATGCATCGGTATATACCACCATCTCTTCATTCCCACTCGGAATGGTCAACACAAGAGCACTCATTAATCTCTCCTTCAGGATTCCAAAAGCTTGCTCACACTTTGCATTCCATGTGAACATTTGGTTCTTCTTTGTCAACCCTGTCAACGGTGCAACTATTTTATTAAAAGAATATTCTAAATTGAAATGAGGCATATGATGTGTTTTATAGCATTTTTATTGATTATAAAATACACAAATTATTCGGAAAGACCGTGTTCAACCCATTCTGAATAATTACTACGACGATTAAAAGTCGAAGATGAAGACGATGGTTGAAGACTGGAGGTCTTCACATCATTTGGATGATTACTGATGTTTTGATTCGGAGGCATCCCAAGACAAGGTAATAAGTGGTGATCGTCCAGACGTACTTGGAGATCGACAGATACGCGAGGACCTCTCTCCTGTATTGGACATATGGGACGAGGAATAAGGTGTCTCCGGTTTCGTTCAGACCCAGAACGGACTTATAAATGGATGGTATGTCTGACGTTGTATTGCTTTATGTTGTATTCATTGATCTCTGCTAAATATATATCTGTTTGGTGGCGGATAATTTATTCTCTTGCTTAACACCCTTCTCTGAGACGTATGAGCTCAAAGGTTATATATTGGCAGAAATCAATGGTATGGTATGGATTGACAATGTGGCATGCTAAGATGCAAATGATCAAGGTTTTTGTTGAAAAGAAGAGCCTTGTGGTTGATGATCAAAGCACAGCTTTATTTAGCATAGCTTTGTGTAGCGTAACTTCCCGAGCCTCACACCCCGGTAAGAGTCTGAAACAGGACAAGGGAACGCAGGGAGTACACACGTTTCTTTCTAGCTAGAAGTGGTATCAGGGTTTTGCAAGCCCTGACATTTTACTTATGTGGATGATGGATTACGAGGCCTCGGTTATATTGGTCGATAGTGACCAATTTCTAGGTTCAAAAGGACCGGGAAACATGTGCTCAGGAATAGCCAATCCACTAAGGTATATTTGTGGACCGGCCTTGCAGGATCCACGGGTTCACTGCGGGGGATCCTGATACATTGCTAGAGTGTCTCGAATCGGTAAGGGGATCGTCCCTAGCCTTGACTCATGATGGAAATCCAACTTCCAATACAACATCATGCGGTTTTGATTGTAGAACTAGTATGGCGACATAGTAGGATGGGGTACTATGCCGTTTATGATTGATACATTATGATTGAAATTGTTTTTGAAACATATATACACTAATAATAATATCAAATCCATTTTATACGTATCAAGCATTTTTGACCATTATAAGGTAAAACTCTATCTTCCGGTTTGCGTTGCATTGTGTGATGGGACTTGAGTCTTATAATGGTTTCATTTTTCTAAAAACATTGCGTTGTTTAATGATATACTTTATTTATGCACTTGCAATCCAATGGAGTAAACCCGTTCTGCGTTAGCGGCGTGGTCTTGTGATTAGCCATATTGTTAGATAAGTTAAGTAAGATTTCTCATACCAGTCCCATGAATGACCTGTAGTTTGTTTCACTTGCAAGCTCGGAGGCCCATATTTTCCACACGAGCGGTCGAGCAGCTTATTTTGCAGATATATTGAGCAGGATTCTGGATCGAAGCTTAAGGCTGTGTCCAGAGCATTGTTAGTCTTCCGCTGCATTGTATTAAGTTTATTGTAATTTAATCTTCCGTTGTAATATAATTCGATGTACTCTGATATATTCTGTACTCCGATGCAACAATATTATGATGTTTATAAAAGTTTGCTATTATTTGTTCTGATGTGCTGTATGCCCAAAGTTAGCGTATTTGAGTTTTGAATGGTCTTAGTCGATTTAGCGATCGATTAGGTCCGAGCGAAATCAGAATCGTTACAGTTGGTATCAGAGCTCTGGTTAGCTCAAATCTTTGGGGTACAACTCATTAGAACTGAACAAAAGACTCATCAGAGGTAGGATTAGTAATATCCTATAAAAGAATACTCATTGGAGATAGGATCAGTGGCATCCTAGACTCAGATACTCATTAGAGATGGGATTAGAAAGGCCCTAGAATGAGTTGACAGTGACAAGTTTATAATTAACGTATTTATGATTATATATATAATTCGATTTTAGAAAATATGATTTTTAACATATCAAAGTTATATATATTTGAAAAAGATAATCAACTAATTGATTGATGATTGTGTTGTGTGATTATTAGTTCAACTAATAAAATTATTGAAACCAATAAATGAATGAAAATTAAATTGGTTAATTAAACAACTTTTAGCTCCGTTCCTTTTCGAGGACGAAAAGATTTTAAGTGGGGGAGATTGTAACAACTCGGAAAATCAAAACCAATTTAAAAATTTATTTTAAGGAAATTTTGTTAGAAAATGCGTTAGAATTTAAAAATTCCATTATTAAATTATTGTATATATGAGTAATAATAATAATAATAATAACGTAAAACTTTTAATATTATCTATGTAATAACACATGATGTTTAATACTATATGTTTTGAAAATTTAAAGGTTGCAAACTTTCTAATATTATCATTAAATAATCTAGCATTTATCTCATGTATTTATTCTCTCCACTTTCTACTCTTTTATCTATCATTCAAATTCATTTAGAAACAAAGTTATTCCCTTTATTTCTCCTTTTCTCCATCCCTTCTCTTTATACCTACAATCTTCAAAACTCAAAATAAAATAAAATAAAAGCCAATAAAACTATATGCATATTTATATGATTTATTCTTATTAGTCCAATTAAATATGTCCCCTAAATTACGTAATTTAATATTACATGTTTTGAAATTTAAATAGTCACATAACTTTCTTATTGTCATCATTAAAACAATAAATTATGCATTCATTACTTTCTGTTATTCTCCTTCTTTATGTAATTTTCTTTTGAATTTTTAACAAGAAATAAAGATTAATAAATGTTGATCAGCTTAACATGACATGTCTAGTCAACTAATTTATTCACTTGTAACCTACTACATATGTAGAGACTCAAGTGAGGAATAAAATAAAGTATATAACCAAATATATATACATTATTTGAAAATATGTATAGATGTTGTATGAAAATATACATATACAATATATGAACATACATAAATGCGATATATAAAATGATCATGAAATGAAATATTCATTAGTTAGTTAAAAATATATTTTGTAAGACAAAAGCATCGCTATTAGCATATTAGTGAAATATAAAATCATAAATAAAGGAAAGTCACCTCTTTCATAAAATAAATAAAATTTGAAATCATATTCAATGAGGCGTGTCATTCATTGCAAGGAAAATAAAAAAGGAAAAAATTAATAATAATGACAATGATAACAGTAATTGTCGCATGCATTTCTGTCATATCCTTTAATTCTTTATGTTCTCTCTCTTCTTTTCATATACATATATTGTAATAACCTGGAAATATGAGCCAATTAAAATTTTTATTTTGGCAATTTTAATGAATTTTGAATATTTAAAATGAATTATTTTAAATAATAACGACGAGAAATTTATTTTGAATGAATATATTTATTTGAATCGATGTTAGAATATAAATAATTATTTATAATTATAAAAGGAATTGAAAATGGCGCGGTAGTTTGAAATTTCGATTTCAAAGTTCAAATGAATGTACAGGATTTAAAATAAACCGGATTTTAGCGAAACCAAAAATATTAGAATCTAATTGAGAATATCATTCCAACGAATCCGAAAAATTGAAATTTCACAACGGGAATCAAAAGATACGTCTAGTTGAAAATTCAAAATAGTCGTTGTGGAATTCTGGCCCTTAAAAATGGAAATTTTGCAAACGACCTAACCACTTTTGTTGGATCCAGGATGTCAAGTTATTGCTAGGTTTCAAAATTCTTAAGTTTCTGAATCAATATGTGAGCGTGGCAAAGGAAAACGCTTTTGACCAGTTTCAGTTGATTTTAATCGACTGGAAAATGGCCAATTTTCATATGGTCTCGGAATTCAACGAAATTAGTTTTGTTAGGACTGTATCAACAACACGAAGCTAGAAAATATTTTTCGGGAATTTTTAGAGTTCATATATGGTCCCGGTAAATTGAAATGCGCATTCAAATTCAATATATAGATTTATATTTTGATTTTGACAGTAACTGATCTTAACAGTCAAATTGGCTAACGAAACATATCCCATTGTGTTCGGAATAAGGGTAATTAGCTAGGGGCGATAGTCGCTGGGTCTCGTTTGGAGTTTAAATGGGAAATCAACTTTTTTTTTAACTATTAAAATAATTAAATATTAAATTATTTGAACTAGGTCAACTACCCTAACGTCTCTCCTTCTTCTCTCTCCTCCTCCCCCGTTCAATTTCAAGTCTATGAAATGAAAAACAAAAAAACGCTAGACTTGTCGCCGCCTCCACTGCGACGGCCCGCCCCGCACCAGCCTGCATTTCCTCCGAAAGTGCGCTGTACACATGCCCGACTAGCACGGGACGGTCGCCAAAGAAAGGAAGGAAGGGAATGAACTAATCAAGGGACCTGTAGAATGTCTCACAGCGCATGGAATAAAATATAATAATAACATACTTGACATAAAACAAGTGAGACAGTGCCTAAGCTGATAACTAAAATCAACATCAGAGCAGCGGAAATTCAAATACAGCTTATTACAACTTTCCAAATTTACTGTCTCCAAACAAAAGAAAGCTAAAGTAGAAGATACACCACCAATGCCCAAGCAGTGATCTTCAACAATACAGGGAGAATATTATGTATATATTTTACGTGGAAGCCTCCTGCTCGTCTCCGGATCATCTACCCGTGCACCACCAGCTAACCTGTCTCTAGTCTGCTCGTGTGAGCACCCAGAGTAATAAGAGGAGACATAAAACTCTGGGTCAGACATAAAGCCTGGTATGAGCGATAAGCATCTAAACAGAAAAATAACAGGTATACTAAACCATACCTGAACCTAGACCTGCAACCAAAGAGTTAGTACCACATACCGTACAATACTCCAAGGCGCCATAATAAATAGTGTAAGAATACGGGGGTGGGGTGTGCATGTCACAATGATAGCAAACAAATCATCCACAGCAACCATCCTCACATCTCTCACTCAGTGCGTAAGGCATACGATGTCCACCACTGTCAATCACTAGACCCATTGAAGTAGTGACGGAGTTCGACTTGTACAACTACTGCTACTACCAAGCTTACCTCATGGAGTCATGCCCAAATCTTTACAAATGACCCCACTTCATTGGTTTATAGCCCTTTAGTCGTACCTAGGCCCTTTCAGCCCTGAATCCGTTCACGTGCTTCCCATACATAGTGATCCAAAGTCGTAAACATCGACAACCCCTTAGCACACGTCCCGCAGGAAAGCCCAATCATGAAGCGAACTCGTTGATTCCCATCTGGATCTTGAGCTCTAGCTTCTCATTTGAACTTCCTTTGCATCTCGGGTTTTGGTCTTCTCCGGATCGCCGGACTTCATCGGATCACTGGACTCCATCGGATCGCTGGACTTCATCGGATCGCTGGACTATATCGGATCGCTGGACTCCATCGGATCGTCGGATCGCTGGACTTCATTGGATCGTCGGATCGCTGGACTCCATCGGATCGCTGGACTCCATCGGATCGCTGGACTATATCGGATCGCTGGACTCCATCGGATCGTCGGATCGCTGGACTTCATCGGATCGTCGGATCGCTGGACTATATCGGATCGCTGGACTCCATCGGATCGCTGGACTATATCGGATCGCTGGACTCCATCGGATCGTCGGATCGCTGGACTTCATCGGATCGTCGGATCGCTGGACTCCATCGGATCGTCGGATCGCTGGACTTCATCGGATCGTCGGATCGCTGGACTCCATCGGATCGCTGGACTATATCGGATCGCTGGACTCCATCGGATCGCTGGACTTCATCGGATCGCCGGATCGCTGGACTCCATCGGATCGCTGGACTCCATCGGATCGCTGGACTTGGGGCTAACCGTTTTCTGCACAATTTCCTGCGACTGTTTTTACGCCATTCGACGGCGTTTTTGACCAATCTAACACTTCTAGACAATCACAAAGCATACTATACAGTCATAGAAACATATAGTATCGACCACGAACACCAAACAACAATTCTAATGAAGCAAAATGGATCAAAAGTGGCCAAAACTCCTTATTTTCCCCTAAGCATGTTTAAGTAAAACTAATCATAAGGTTAATAAAACTTCATCAAATTAAACCAAATTTCTACCAGAGGCATAAAATATTATTTTCGAATTTCTAAATATTTTTCCAGAATTTATTAGTGTACAAATTCGCTAATCTTCACTAATTACCCTTAATTACCGTAATTAGTGCAAAAACTATGCAAATCACTCACCTTTGCCACAATAAAACTTTCAGATCTGAAGTGAACCTCTGATTTGCACGAATTCCAATATATAACAGCAGCTCTACCTCGATCCTTGTGCTAATACTCCTTGATTTGATGCCTCTAAGCCTTAATCCTTGATTAGGAAGTGATTTTGGGTGTTTTGAGAGAGATTTAGAGAGTGAAGGCCATGGCTAGGTTAAGAGTAATGAAAGTGGCGGCTGGAAAATGTCTAAAGAAATGTTTTCTAACCCTAATCAGCCCCTATATACCCCTAAACCCGAAATTCTCCTCTGGGCCTAGCTGCTAATCATCCGGTTAAGCCCAATTAAGCTGTTTTTCACCATCTGAAACTTGTTTCAGCCATATCTCCCAAACGGTGAGTCCGTTTGGCTAATGTGACCACTCTACGGAAAGAGAAACCATCATCCGGAGCGAATGGGAGTGGTTTCAAGTCAAAATTCCTTTCCAGTCAAAAGTTATGGCCAAAACAGTGATAACTAGGGGTAAAAAGGTCATTTAAAAATCGGGAAAAATCATGAACATGGGAAATGACCCCAATAGTCGTCCCCCAAAGTTACATGACCATACGACTTCGTATGTGAAAGAAATAAATATTCTACGATCCTATGATACGTAGAATGCGGGTCGTTACACTCTTCCCCCCCCCCCCCCCCTTAAGAAATTTCGCCCCCGAAATTCCTTAACCCAAAACATACAAAGGATCCCGCATGCCTAACAACCACATACAACAATCAATCATGAAAAACAAGCGAACAAGCCTATCCTAGCATGCGGAAAACTAAATCGAAGTCAAAATCTTACCAGGCAAAGAGTTCTGGGTGTGACTTCCTAATGTTCTCCTCTGTCTCCCAAGTACAATCATTCTTGTCCTCGCTCCACTGTACCTTGACTTGCTTCACCGCCTTCCTTCGAAGTTGCTTCATGTCGTGCTCGACAATACGGGCCGGCTTGCGATTCCCAACCGCCTCGGGTTCTACTTCGAAGTCCTCTAACTGGTCAGGTGAAATAGTCATATCTGAGTCGTGAACGAACTTCCTTAGTTGGGAAACATGAAATACGTCGTGAACTCTCGCCATCTTCTCCGGTAAGTCAATTCTGTATGCTAAATTCCCGACTAGTTCAAGAACAGGGAATGGGCCAACAAATCTTGGTGCCAACTTGCCTCTCCTGCCAAATCGTATTACGCTCTTCAACGGAGAAATCTTGACAAACACCAAGTCGCCAACGGAGAATTTTAAGTCTCTTCTCCTCTTATCAGCATAACTCTTCTGCCTATCTTGGGCAGTCTTCATTCGTTGTTGAATGATCTTAATCTTATCTGAAGTTTCCCTCACCACATCTGGTCCAAGCATAAACTTCTCGCCAGTCTCTATCCAACATGATGGTGAGTTGCACGGTCTTCCGTACAAAGCTTCAAACGGAGCCATACCGATACTGGATTGGTAGCTATTATTATATGTAAACTCTACTAGATGCAAATGGTCATCCCATGATCCACCAAAATCCAATATACATGCTCTCAAGAGGTCTTCCAAGATACGGTTCACCCTCTCCGTCTGACCGTCGGTCTGAGGATGATATGCGGTACTGAGATGTAACTCTGACCCTAGAGCCTCTTGTAAGCTCTTCCAAAACCCACTAGTGAACAACGGGTCTCGGTCGCTCACAATGCTTTTGGGTACTCCATGAAATCTCACTACCCACTTCATATATAATTCTGCTAACTTAGCTGCCGTTCTAGTCGATTTGACTGGTATGAATCTTGCACTCTTAGTCAACCGATCCACAATTACCCAAATGCTATCATGTCCCGATCTAGTCCTTGGTAAACCATCAATGAAATCCATCGAGACTTGCTCCCATTTCCATTCGGGAATTTCTAATGGTTGCAACAACCCACTAGGCTTCTTTTGCTCGGCTTTAACTAGCTGGCAATTCATGCACTTGGATATAAACTTCCCAACGTCTCTTTTCATCCCTTCCCAGTAATAAGTCTGTCTCATGTCTCGATACATCTTATTACCACCGGGATGTATAGTCAGTTTTGAGTGATGACATTCCCGAAGTACTTCATCTCTCAAACCATTCACGTTGGGTACAACTAATCTTCCATTCTTTCTAAGCCACCCATCTCGATCAAGCCCATACACATTCACCTCCTCATCGATACCCGTCTCTAACTTGGAGATGATTTCTAATAGATTAGGATCGTCCCTCTGACTAGAACCAATCTGCTCTATCAAAGTGGGTCTGATCGTCAAACTTGCTAACATTTCTGGATGCAGTTCGCACTTTGGTCTGAAATCAAACCCCGCGATATACTCCAGTTGCTTCCACTCTAGAAACATAGCCCCTAGGCTGGCATGTCTCCTACTCAATGCATCAACTACCGCATTGCCCTTTCCCGGTGTATATGCAATGTCAAAATCATAGGAAGCTAAGAACTCTAACCATCTCTGCTGACGGAGATTCAATTCTTTCTGAGAGAAGAGATACTTTAACGACTTATGATCTGTAAACAACTCAAATCTTTCTCCCAAGAGATAGTGTGTCCATATCTTTAACGCGAACACGATTGCCGCCAATTCTAAATCATGGGTAGGGTATCTTTTCTCGTGCGGTTTCAATTGCCGACTTGCATAAGCAACAACCCTACCACCTTGCATCAATACAGCACCCAGTCCGATACCACAGGCATCCGTGTATACCGTCATCTCTTCATTCCCCTTAGGAATGACTAACACTAGTGCGCTTGTCAACTTGTCCTTTAGACTCTTGAATGCATTCTCGCACCTTCCATCCCAGACAAAAGCTTGATTCTTCTTAGTTAACTGGGTCAATGGTGCTGCTATCTTGGAGAAACTTTGGATAAACTTACGATAGTATCCAGCTAATCCCAAGAAACTTCTTACATCTGTTGCATTCTTGGGCGTAGGCCAATCCTGTACCGTAGCCACCTTCGCCGAGTCCACGGCAATCCCATTTTCTGATACAACATGGCCCAAGAACCTCACTTCCCTCTTCCAGAAGTGACACTTAGAAAACTTTGCTTTCAATTGGTGTTTTCTCAACACCTCCATCACTATTCTTAAATGTCCCTTGTGTTCTTCCTCTGTCCTCGAGTAGACCAAAATATCATCAACGAACACAAGGACAAACTTATTCAACTGATCTCTGAATACCCTATTCATAAGATCCACAAAATATGCTGGGGCATTGGTCAGCCCGAATGGCATAACCAACCATTCATAAAATCCAGACGGCGTTCGAAATGCCGTTTTAGCTATACTCTCAGCTTCCACTCTAAGCTGATGAAAACCTGTTGCGAGATCCAACTGAGAAAATATTCTCGTGCCACTCAACTGATCGAACAAATCATCTATCCGCGGTAGAGGATACTTATTCTTCCTCGTCACTTTATTCAACTCGCGGTAGTCTACACACAAACGAAGGGAACCATCCGCCTTGGTAGCAAACACAACTGGTGCTCCCCATTCAGAAACACTCCTTCTGATAAATCCCTTCTTCAAAAGATCGCTGACTTGCACCTCGAGCTCTTGCTGCTCCCTTGGTGCCATACGACGAAGTGGCATCACTATAGGCCTGGCATCTTTTACCAAATCAATACGGAACTCAATCTCTCGGTGTGGTGGAAGTCCGGTCACTTCTTCGAAAACATCCGGATACTGGCCAACCACGGGCAAACCTGACAACTCACTATGCGGAATGTCGAGGGAGTTTAGAAAACTAGCCAATACCCCCTCACTGGGTAGACCACCAAACACTATCCTCCGCCCATCATCCGCTCTAGCTATCACCAAAAAGCCCTCACAGTCTACCACCACCCCGTATCTTCGGAACCAATCTACTCCCAAAATAATGCCAAACCCAGTAAAGCCCAAAACAAAGCAATCACAAACAAACATGCATCCATGACTCGATAAGACCACATTACGACAAATCATGCTAAGGCTAGTCGAACCACCAACTGGGTTCGTCACTACTAAAGGTCTATCGACAATCTCGGGCTCCAATCCCAACCTATCTACCAGGTCACTAGATATGAAAGAACTGGAAGCTCCGGTATCAAACAAAACTCTAACAGGAACATCATAAACAGAAAGCATACCTTGAATGACAACATTCTTTCCCTTCTCCGCCGCTGTTGGGGCATTCGACGAAGAAGGAATAACATTAAGAGCGTAGGCTTTCACCATTTGCTTTTCCTTAGGGGGCTATGGACACTTGTCCTTGTGATGTCCCATTTGGCCACAGTTGAAGCACTTCCTATCCGCTGGCTTGGCCCGACAATTACTAGCATAATGGCCCTTCTTACCACAGCTGAAGCACTCAACATCTTGCTTATTCTTTTTCTTCTGGCCATCCTTAGCTTGGTTCTGCTTTCTCTTATTCTGGGAACCACCCTTGCCTCCACCACTTGCTTGTGGCTTTGGCTCTTCTACAGATGCAACCTCAGTCTTCGACTTAGGGTAGAGACTTTCTGATCTTAATGCTTTCCCCACAATCGACTCAAACGTCTCATCGATGTGGTTAATAAGCTTTTCCCCTAAGTACTGATCCAAACCAGTTATGAATTTCTCATTCTTCTTCTCGGCAGTATCAATAAGAGATAACCCATATTTCGACAAAGTGTCGAATTCAGCAATGTACTCCGAGACAGCTCTGCCATTTTGCTTGAGCTCCAGGAATTTCTTAAACAGCACTGACTTCTGAGCAGCTGGAATGAACTTCTCGCTAAAGCGAGCTTTGAACTGCTCCCAAGTAATCTGATCTTCGGGAGTAACTGCCTTTATAGCATTCCACCAATTCATCGCCCGCCCTTGCAGCTGACGGGACGCTAGCTTTCTCTTCATCGCATCCTCGATACCCAAATCCTCGAAGATACGTTCGCAACTATCCACCCAATCCTGAACATCCGTGGCCGACTCCGTTCCGTGGAACGGCTTCCCACCAAGGCTAGTATAATCCTTATTCAGCTTGGCGAAGTCGACTCTTGGTGTCTGCACTATTGGACCACCACCATTTCCACCATTGGGAGCTGCCCTCTGTACATCTCTAAGCATCTCTCTCATGAGGTCAGTAAACATCGTCCTCATGTCAGCAGCATTCCCATTATTGGCTCCTCTACCAGCACCTCTAGTATCTCGGCTCATCGTCAATCTGGAAAAGGAAACGATTAACGACTCCATAGTGGTGCTAGTGCAGTATGACTTCATCCTTATACTAGTAATAGTATATATATATCTCTTAAAAACCAAAGTAATCACAAATACGCTCTCTCGTATACGTATATTATCTCTCCCTGATAACTTCCCTAGGTTAACTACGCAACCTAGAGCTCTGATACCAAGTGCGACGGCCCGCCCCGCACCAGCCTGCATTTCCTCCGAAAGTGCGTTGTACACATGCCCGACTAGCACGGGACGGTCGCCAAAGAAAGGAAGGAAGGGAATGAACTAATCAAGGGACCTGTAGAATGTCTCACAGCGCATGGAATAAAATATAATAATAACATACTTGACATAAAACAGGTGAGACAGTGCCTAAGCTGATAACTAAAATCAACATTAGAGCAGCGGAAATTCAAATACAGCTTATTACAACTTTCCAAATTTACTGTCTCCAAACAAAAGAAAGCTAAAGTAGAAGATACACCACCAATGCCCAAGCAGTGATCTTCAACAATACAGGGAGAATATTATGTATATATTTTACGTGGAAGCCTCCTGCTCGTCTCCGGATCATCTACCCGTGCACCACCAGCTAACCTGTCTCTAGTCTGCTCGTGTGAGCACCCAGAGTAATAAGAGGAGACATAAAACTCTGGGTCAGACATAAAGCCTGGTATGAGCGATAAGCATCTAAACAGAAAAATAACAGGTATACTAAACCATACCTGAACCTGGACCTGCAACCAAAGAGTTAGTACCACATACCGTACAATACTCCAAGGCGCCATAATAAATAGTGTAAGAATACTGGGGTGGGGTGTGCATGTCACAATGATAGCAAACAAATCATCCACAGCAACCATTCTCACATCTCTCACTCAGTGCGTAAGGCATACGATGTCCACCACTGTCAATCACTAGACCCATTGAAGTAGTGACGGAGTTCGACTTGTACAACTACTGCTACTACCAAGCTTACCTCATGGAGTCATGCCCAAATCTTTACAAATGACCCCACTTCATTGGTTTATAGCCCTTTAGTCGTACCTAGGCCCTTTCAGCCCTGAATCCGTTCACGTGCTTCCCATACATAGTGATCCAAAGTCGTAAACATCGACAACCCCTTAGCACACGTCCCGCAGCAAAGCCCAATCATGAAGCGAACTCGTTGATTCCCATCTGGATCTTGAGCTTAGCTTCTCATTTGGACTTCCTTTGCATCTCGGGTTTTGGTCTTCTCCGAATCGCCGGACTTCATCGGATCACTGGACTCCATCGGATCACTGGACTATATCGGATCGCTGGACTCCATCGGATCGTCGGATCGCTGGACTTCATCGGATCGTCGGATCGCTGGACTCCATCGGATCGCTGGACTCCATCGGATCGCTGGACTATATCGGATCGCTGGACTCCATCGGATCGCTGGACTATATCGGATTGTCGGATCGCTGGACTTCATCGGATCGTCGTATCGCTGGACTCCATTGGATCGCTGGACTATATCGGATCGCTGGACTATATCGGATCGCTGGACTCTATCGGATCGTCGGATCGCTGGACTTCATCGGATCGTCGGATCGCTGGACTCCATCGGATCGTCGGATCGCTGGACTCCATCGGATCGCTGGACTATATCGGATCGTTGGACTCCATCGGATCGCTGGACTTCATCGGATCGCCGGATCGCTGGACTCCATCGGATCGCTGGACTTGGGGCTAACCGTTTTCTGCACAATTTCCTGCGACTGGTTTTACGCCATTCGACGGCGTTTTTGACCAATCTAACACTTCTAGACAATCACAAAGCATACTATACAGTCATAGAAACATATAGTATCGACCACGAACACCAAACAACAATTCTAATGAAGCAAAATGGATCAAAAGTGGCCAAAACTCCTTATTTTCCCCTAAGCATGTTTAAGTAAAACTAATCATAAGGTTAATAAAACTTCATCAAATTAAACCAAATTTCTACCAGAGGCATAAAATATTATTTTCGAATTTCTAAATATTTTTCCAGAATTTATTAGTGTACAAATTCGCTAATCTTCACTAATTACCCTTAATTACCGTAATTAGTGCAAAAACTATGCAAATCACTCACCTTTGCCACAATAAAACTTTCAGATCTGAAGTGAACCTCTGATTTGCACGAATTCCAATATATAACAGCAGCTCTACCTCGATCCTTGTGCTAATACTCCTTGATTTGATGCCTCTAAGCCTTAATCCTTGATTAGGAAGTGATTTTGGGTGTTTTGAGAGAGATTTAGAGAGTGGAGGCCATGGCTAGGTTAAGAGGAATGAAAGTGGCGGCTGGAAAATGTCTAAAGAAATGTTTTCTAACCCTAATCAGCCCCTATATACCCCTAAACCCGAAATTCTCCTCTGGGCCTAGCTGCTAATCATCCAGTTAAGCCCAATTAAGCTGTTTTTCACCATCTGAAACTTGTTTCAGCCATATCTCCCAAACGGTGAGTCCGTTTGGCTAATGTGACCACTCTACGGAAAGAGAAACCATCATCCGGAGCCAATGGGAGTGGTTTCAGGTCAAAATTCCTTTCCAGTCAAAAGTTATTGCCAAAACAGTGATAACTAGGGGTAAAATGGTCATTTAAAAATCGGGAAAAATCATGAACATGGGAAATGACCCCAATAGTCGTCCCCCAAAGTTACATGACCATAAGATTTCGTATGTGAAAGAAATAAATATTCTACGATCCTATGATGCGTAGAATGCGGGTCGTTACATCCACCAGGTGGACCTCCAGTCGCGCCGCCCCCCTCTGGCGGCCGCCGTAGGGCACCACGCCCCCTCCTCCTTTCTCCTGAAGCCCCTCGGTGAAGCCCCAAGACACGAAGTCCCCCCTTTACTCCACTGCTCTGGCCGAAGTGGCGCTTCCACTTGTAACGGCACGAATTTTGCTCAGACCTAATCGATCGCAAAATCGACTAAGACTGTTCAAAACCCGAATACGTTAACTCTGGGAATACAACAACATCAGAACAACAACAAAAAACTTTTATAAACATCATAATAATGTTACATCAGAGTACAGAATACCAGAGTACATTGAATAAAATACAACGGAAGATTTAAATTACAACAAATACAATACAATGCAGCGGAAACAAAATAACTAAGGCAGTGGAAGACAACTATGCTCTAGAAACAGCTTTAGGCTTCGATCCAGAATCTTGCTCAAGAGATAAATATCTGCGAAAAACTACTCGACTGCCCATGTGGAAAAGAGGGCACCTGAGTTTGTAAAGTGAAACAAACTACGAGTCAGTCATGGGACTGGTGTGAGAATTCTTAACTAATTTAACTAATAGTAATAATTCAAATCCAAAGACCACGCCGCTAATGCAAAACGGGTTTATTTTAATGGATTGCGGTGCATAATTTAAAGTGACAGAACAGATAAATAAGTAAATCGTAAAACAACGCAATGCTTTTGGAAAAATGGAATCATCATAAGACTCAAGTCCCATCACACAATGCAACGCAAACCAGAGGATAGAGTTTTACCTTATGATGATTAAACATGCTTAGTACGATAAAAACGAATTTGATATTATTATTAGTGTATATATGTTTTCAAAAACATTTCAAAGTAAATGTATCAATCCTAGGAAGAATAGCAACCATATACTATGCCTCAATACTAGTAATACAATCAAGTCCGTAGGGTCGTATTGGGAATATGGTTTTCGATCATGAGTCAAGGCTAGGGAGGAGCTCCTTACCGATTCGAGACACTCTAGCTAATGTCTCAGGATCCCCCACAGTGAATCCTTGGAAACCTGTAGGGCCGGTCCGCACATATGATTTTACGGATTGGCAATTCCTGAACACACATTTCCCGGTCCTGTAGGACCTATCATCTGAGGCGCCTCGTTCCATCATCTACATAAATAAAATGTCGGTCCATGTAAAAACCCAAACATCATTTCTAGCTAGAAAGGAACGTGCTGCTCTCCCTGCGTTCCCCTCTCCCGTTTTAGACTCAACCGGGTTGTGAGGCTCGTGAAGCTACGTAATACACAAAGCAATGCTTATTCAAGCTGTGCTTTGATCGTCACCACAAGGTTCCGCTTTTCAACAAGAAACCTTGATCATTGCATCTTGGTATGCTACACTGTCGATCCATATCATACTATCAATCTTTTGCCAAAATATGTAAAAGGGTGTTAAGCAAGAGAATAAATTTTCTGCCACCAAACATTCATACATTCTGCAGAAAATTAATAAATACAATATAAAGGAGTACAATGTCGGACACACATTCCATTTATAAGTCCATTTTGGGTCTGAACGAAACTGGAGATACCCTCGTCCCGTATGTCAAGTACGAAAAGGAGGTACCCGCATATCCGTGAAATCAACGTGTACGTTTGGCCAATTACCCCGAAACTTGAATGGGGAGCAAGTCAACTCAGGGTCTTGATCGTTGTCCATTCGAGGGAAGATTTACGGTGTTCATTCGCCGTCTTCAAACTTCAATTCTTAACGTCGTCTGATTACTTGGAATGAGATTAAACTCGGACTTTCCAAATAATTCTCGTATATATATAATGAAAATCCTTCCTTATCGTTAAAATTATTTTTAACGATTAGTTCCTATTTTAATTACTTAAAATAATTAAATCCTTATTTAACGACACCACGGGTTAGTGGGCGACCCTGGCGCTGCTTTCAACCAATTTTGATCTTCACATTTCTCGAAATCTAACCATTGGATTTTAACGTAGTTTATAATGTTAGAAAGATCTTCCCAAGACGGTCCTAACGGTTCCAGTTTTGGGAAAATCCGACGGTCAGATCTTTTGGTATAGTCATTTAAAGGTACGATTTCAAAATGTGAACTATCGCGCTCGATTCATTTAATTTTAATTATATATATATATATATATATAAATCGTTTAACCATAGTAACGTCATTTGATTTAATAACGAGCAAAACAACTATCGATCTCCATTCAATTTTAATTCATTTAAAATGAAGACAATATTTCAACATTTTAAATACATTCTTTTATTCCTTTATTTACATTAAAAATGTAAATTATGATACAAAATCTAATTTCTCCCATATTCTTTGGTTCTTAAATTTACATAGGAATGTAAATTATATTACAATGTCGAATTCCATTCTTTATTCTTTTATTTACATTAAAAATGTAAATTCCATTCTTTATTCTTCTATTTACATTAAAAATGTAAATTCCATTCTTTCAATTACACTGTAAAATCCTCTCTGTAATTACATTAAAAGTGTAATTAACATTCCATGTTAAATTTTCTATCTTTTAATTTACCATGCAAAAATGTAATTTACATTCCAATGCAAAATTATTCTTTTTAATTACATGTAAATTCTTCCCCTTTTTAAATTACATAAAAATGTAATTTTGATTCCAATGCCCAATTCTTCTTTTTAATTACATAAGAATGTAATTAACATAGCGGTGAATTTTTTTATCTTTACAAATTACATTAAAAATGTAATTTTATTTACAGCGTCAAATTTCACTTTTTAATTTGCAATGTAAATTTTATACTTTAATTACACATAAAAATGTAATTTTATTGACTATGCAAATTCTTATTCTTTCATTACATATAAAAATGTAAATTTTATTTTCAATGCAAATTGTTCTTCTAATTACATTAAAAATGTAATTTCCTTTACAGATTAAATTCTCATCCTTTGATTACATATAAAAATGTAATTTTTAATTTACAATGTAAATTCTACTCTTAAGTTACATAATAAAACTGTACCTTTAATTTACAGTGTAAATTTTCCTTTTTAATTTACGATATAAAATCATACTTTTTAATTTCATGAAAAATGTAATTACATTAACGGTGCAAAATTCTATCCTTATGAATCACATTGAAAATGTAATTTTGTCTACATTGTCCAATTTCTCTTTTTAATTACATTAAAAATGTAATTTCATAAACTGTGAATTCTTATCCTTATGAATTACATTGAAAATGTAATTTTTATTGCAATGGTAAAGTCTTATTCTTTAATTCCATTTAAAACTGTAATTTTATTTACATTGCAAAAATCTAATCTTTTTTTTTCCATTGCAAAAATCTTATCTTTTAATCTACAATGTAAAAAATATCATCTTTTTATTCACAATGTAAAAATATCACCTTTTTATTTACAATGTAAAAATATCATCTTTTTATTTACAATGTAAAAATATCACCTTTTTATTTACAATGTAAAAATAACATCTTTTTATTTACAATGTAAAAATATCATCTTTTTATTTACAATGTAAAAATATCATCTTTTTATTTACAGTGTAAAAATATCATCTTTTTATTCACAATGTAAAAATATCATCTTTTTATTTACAATGTAAAAATATCATCTTTTTATTTACATTACAAAATTGTGTTTTTGACTTACAATTAAATATCGTATAATAAGCATGAGAATCTAATAATCTGTTTGGAAGGGACAAATTATTTTAATTCAACAACTATACCCAAATAATAATCTTTGACGACACCATGTCAATAAAAGAATCACAACACATATGATATTTTGAATGGATTTAAAATTCTAATCACATCCGATTCTCAGGAAAGATGGTATTTTTAATTGGATTACAAATTCAGTTAATCCAATTTTTATACAACATGATGATAATTATTAGATCTGTACAGATCCATATACACAACCATAGATCTAAACCAAAACATGACAAATCAAACAAAACAACATCAATAATCTTATCATGTCGCAGATCTAATATATTTACAATTCAACTGATTTAAATAACCATAGAATAATAATTAACTAGATTTAATTATTTAAAATAGAATCTCACATTGATATTTGGCTAAAATTTCAGCAGTCTCTGTTGCAGATCTGGTCAGCGCCATCGCGAAGATCTCGACTTTGTGATTCCAACGCAATTTACGGTTTGTGAAACGGATCTCGTTTGTGAAAGTTACGGAATTTTAAAACATTGGAAAATTTAATTAATAATTAAATAATATTAACCTTCCTTCCACATCGTTCAACTGACCAAACTAAAACCCACTTCACCGAATACTTTGACCGCCGCAGCCACCAATTTCCGGCCACCGGACCCAGATCGGAGACCGCCGCCCCCTCCGTCGTCGCGAGCCGCCCCGCTGGCCAGAGCGCCGCCGATCTCGGCGCCTCCCTCCGCCTGAAAACCCAGCCCGACCGCCGCTGCTTCCTCGTCAAAATCTGATCAACATGGGTCCCTAAATCCGATCACATCCATACCGATTAAAAGCTCTCGCGAAGCCCTTCGATTTGTTATATGGTTTGTTGATTTTCATTGAGCGGATTGGAAAATATTGAGGTTTGAATTTCACAGATTTTCGGCCATTGATGAAATAGGATGGCAGCTCGCATTGAATTTAGGTATTTATTTAAATTTTTTAATTGCCTCGTTTTACGTGTTTTAAAGTGGAAATCCGGGCTATCTCCAAATCAGGCCTGCTTAGTGTCAATCATAATGTTTTGATGCCTTTTGAACGCGATGGGACCTGTTTCGAGGCCCAATTCTGAATTCTACAGCCCCTTTCATTTAAAATTGCAAAATATATTAAATAACTGAAATTTTAACCGTACAATTAAATTCGTCGGGACCACATACGGACTCCGAAAAATCCAAAAAAGATATTTATGGCTTTGTTTTGACGATATGGTCCTAACAAAATTATTTTTGTTGAATTCTGAGACTGTTTGAAAAATGGCTACATTTCAGTTGATCGAAATTGACTGAAATTTAAAAAAAACATATCTATTTGCCACTGTCACAAATTAACTTGAAAAATTCTGGAAAATTAAACTTACCAATAATATGACACTCTGGTTCCAACAAAAGTGGTTTCGTTGAAAACAGAGGTCATTTGAAAAATGGCTATTTTTAATATTTAAAATATATATATAAATCCTACAGTGACTATTCTAAAATTTAAACTGGGCATAACTTTTAATTCCTGCTATGAAATTTCAAATTTTCAGATTCGTTAGAAAGATATTTTTAAATAGATTCTAATATTCTTAGTTTCACTAAAATCCGTTAAATTTTGCATCCTGTATGGTCAGTCAAAATTCAAGTTTTGACTTTTCAAACTACCGTGCTATTTCTAATTCCTTTTATAATTAAATTGAATATATTCGAATTAACATCAATTAAAATGAATTTCTAGTCGTTATTATTTAAAATAATTTATTTCAACTATTCAAAATCCCTCGAAATTTCTAAAATAAAAATGTTAAATTGGCCCCAAATTCTGGGTTGTTACAATCTCCCCCGCTTAAGAACTTTTCGTCCTCGAAAAGGAACGAATGCCAAAAGTTATTTAATTAACCTATTCATTTTTCCTTCTTTTATTGGTTTTAATAATTTTATTAGTTGAACTAGAAATCACACAACACCATTATCAATCAATTGGTTGATTAGCTTCTAAATTATATATATATATATCTTTTATATACTCAAAAATCATATTCTTTAAAGTCGGATATAATTAAAAATATGATAATTATAAACTTGTCACTCCAACTCATTCTAGGGCATTACTAACCCCATCTCTAATGAGTTTTCTCATTCTAGGATACTGCTGATCCCATCTCTAATGAGTATTCTTTTTATAGGATATTACTAATCCTACCTCTGATGAGTCTTTTGTTCTGTTCTAATGAGTTGTACCCCAAAGATTTGAGCTAACCAAAGCTCTGATACCAACTGTAACGTCACGGATTTTGCCCGGACCTAATCGATCACAAAATCGACAAAGACTGTTCAAAACCCTAATACGTTAACTCTGGGAATACAACAACATCAGAACAACAAAAGAAAACTTTTATAAACATCATAATAATGTTACATCAGAGTACAGAATATCAGAGTACATTGACTAAAATACAGCGAAAGATTTAAATTATAACAATTACAATACAGTGCAGCGGAAATAAAATAACTAAGGCAGCGGAAGACAACTATGCTCTAGACACAGCTTTAGGCTTCGATCCAGAATCTTGCTCAAGAGATAAATATCTGCGAAAAACTACTCGACTGCCCATGTGGAAAAGAGGGCACCTGAGTTTGCAAAGTGAAACAAACTACGAGTCAGTCATGGGACTGGTGTGAGAATTCTTAACTAATTTAACTAATAGTAATAAGGCAAATCCAAAGACCACGCCGCTAATGCACAACGGGTTTATTTCAATTGATTGCCGTGCATAATTTAAAGTGACAGAACAGATAAATAAGTAAATCGTAAAACAACGCAATGCTTTTGGAAAAATGGAATCATCATAAGACTCAAGTCCCATCACACAATGCAACGCAAACCAGAGGATAGAGTTTTACCTTATGATGATTAAACATGCTTAGTACGATAAAAACGAATTTGATATTATTATTAGTGTATATATGTTTTCAAAAACATTTCAAAGTAAATGTATCAATCCTAGGAAGCATAGCAACCATATACTATGCCTCCATACTAGTAATACAATCAAGTCCGTAGGGTCGTATTGGGAATTTGGTTTTCCATCATGAGTCAAAGCTATGGAGGAGCTCCATACCGATTCGAGACACTCTAGCTAATGTCTCAGGATCCCCCGCAGTGAATCCTTGGAAAGCTGCAGGGTTGGTCCGCACATACGATTTTGCGGATTGGCAATTCCTGAACATATGTTTCTCGGTCCTGTAGGACCTATCATCCGAGGCGCCTCGTTCCATCATCCACATAAACAAAATGTTGGGCCGTGTAAAAACCCAAACATTATTTCTAGCTAGAAAGAAACGTGCTGCTCTCTCTGCGTTCCCTTCTCCCGTTTTAGAATCAACCGGGTTGTGAGTCTCGTGAAGCTATGTAATACATAAAGCTATGCTTATTCAAGCTATGCTTTGATCATCACCACAAGGTTCTGCTTTCAACAAGAAACCTTGATCATTGCATCTTGGTATGCCACACTGTCGATCCATATCATACTATCAATCTTTTGCCAAAATATATAAAAGGGTGTTAAGCAAGAGAATAAATTCTCCGCCACCAAACACTCATACATTCGGCAGAAAATTAATAAATACAATATAAAGGAGTACAATGTCGGACACACATTCCATTTATAAGTCCGTTCTGGGTCTGAACGAAACTGGAGATACCCTAGTCCCGTATGTCCAGTACGAAAAGGAGGTACCCGCATATCCGTGAAATCAACATGTACGTTTGGCCAATTACCCCGACCCTTGAATTGGGAGCAAGTCAACTCAGGGTCTTAATCGTTGTCCATTCGAGGGAAGATTTACGGTCTTCATTCGCCGTCTTCAAACATCAATTCTTAACGTCGTCTGATTACTTGGAATGAGATTAAACTCGGACTTTCCAAATAATTCTCGTATATATATAATGAAAATCCTTTCTTATCGTTAATATTATTTTTAACGATTAGTTACTATTTTAATTACTTAAAATAATTAAATCCTTATTTAACGACGCCACGGGTCAGTGGGCGACCCTGGCGCTGCTTTCAACCTATTTTGATCTTCACATTTCTCGAAATCTAACCGTTGGATTTTAACGTAGTTTATAACGTTAGAAATATCTTCCCAAGACGGTCCTAACGGTTCCAGTTTTGGGAAAGTCCGACGGTCGGATCTTTTGGTATAGTCGTTTAAAGGTACGATTTCAAAATGCGAACTACCACGCTCGATTCGTTTAAATATATAAATCGTTTAACCATAATAACGTCATTTGATTTAACAACGAGCTAAACAACTACCGATCTCCATTCAATTTTAATTCATTTAAAATGAAGACAATATTTCAACATTTTAAATACATTCTTTTATTCATTTATTTACATTAAAAATGTAAATTATGATACAAAATCCAATTTCTCCCTTATTCTTTAGTTCTTATATTTACATAGGAATGTAAATTATATTACAATGTCGAATTCCATTCTTTATTCTTTTATTTACATTAAAAATGTAAATTACATTTTTATTCTTTTATTTACATTAAAAATGTAAATTCCATTCTTTCAATTACACTGTAAAATCCTCTATGTAATTACATTAAAAGTGTAATTAACATTCCATGTTAAATTTTCTATCTTTTAATTTACCAAACAAAAATGTAATTTACATTCCAATGCAAAATTATTCTTTTTAATTACATGTAAATTCTTACCCTTTTTAAATTACATAAAAATGTAATTTTGATTCCAATGCCCAATTCTTCTTTTTAATTACATAAGAATGTAATTAACATAGCGGTGAAATTTTTTATCTTTACAAATTACATTAAAAATGTAATTTTATTTACAACGTCAAATTTCACTTTTTAATTTGCAATGTAAATTTTATACTTTAATTACACATAAAAATGTAATTTTATTGACTATGCAAATTCTTATTCTTTCATTACATATAAAAATGTAAATTTTATTTTCAATGCAAATTGTTCTTCTAATTACATTAAAAATGTAATTTCCTTTACAGAGTAAATTCTCATCCTTTGATTACATATAAAAATGTAATTTTTAATTTACAATGTAAATTCTACACTTAAGTTACATAATTAAAATGTACCTTTAATTTACAGTGTAAATTTTCCTTTTTAATTTACGATATAAAATCATACTTTTTAATTTCATGAAAAATGTAATTACATTAACGGTGCAAAATTCTATTCTTATGAATCACATTGAAAATGTAATTTTGTCTACATTGCCCAATTTCTCTTTTTAATTACATTAAAAATGTAATTTCATAAACAGTGAATTCTTATCCTTATGAATTACATTGAAAATGTAATTTTTATTGCAATGGTAAAGTCTTACTCTTTAATTCCATTTAAAACTGTAATTTTATTTACAATGCAAAAATCTAATCTTTTTATTTCCATTGCAAAAATCTTATCTTTTAATCTACAATGTAAAAATATCATCTTTTTATTCACAATGTAAAAATATCACATTTTTATTTACAATGTAAAAATATCATCTTTTTATTTACAATGTAAAAATATCACCTTTTTATTTACAATGTAAAAATATCATCTTTTTATTTACAATGTAAAAATATCATCTTTTTATTCGTAGTGTAAAAATATATCTTTTTATTTACAATGTAAAAATATCATCTTTTTATTTACAATGTAAAAATATCATCTTTTTATTTACACAACAAAAATGTGTTTTTGACTTACAATTAAATATCATATGATAAGCATGAGAATCTAATAATCTGTTTGGAAGGGACAAATTATTTTAATTCAACAACTATACCTGTAATGACCCAAAAATCCGGTCCAATTTGAGCTGACCAAAAACACAAGTCCAACCCCAAATTAAACTGAAAATTAGGAAATTAATAGAAAGAAAACAGAGGGTG
Organism: Allium sativum; assembly: GCA_030737875.1. NCBI lineage: Eukaryota > Viridiplantae > Streptophyta > Magnoliopsida > Asparagales > Amaryllidaceae > Allium > Allium sativum. The sequence continues at coordinate 845,255,722 of CM060909.1, read as the reverse complement.
AGAATAGATAAGATAGAAACTTAGAATAGAAGAAGAAGAAGAACACAACATCAGAGTAACACGAACCTCACAGCGGAACGAATAACATATAATAGATAACATATCTTTGAAATAAAAGATTGTACTTGAATATACATATCATTATCAAGTACAGCACTTACAACAAAGTGGAAATAAAATATAGCTATACGATCCTGAAGCCTCCTGCTCCAGCTCTTCAGGTATATCTGTAAATCCCGACTACTTGACTGCCCGTACAAAATTGGGCACCCAAGAGTTTAGGGAAAACAAAACAAAATAAACTCCGGGTCAGTCATGGGACTGGTATGAGTAAAACAGTTTAAAATAGTTCAAGCAGGTAATTGATATCTCATAAGACCACGCCGTATAACGGAACGGGTTTTTCCCTAATGAGAATCCAAAATATCTTATATCAAAAACCCTTTGATATTATAATAATGTCTATCAACCACAATATTATAATCATCTAGCAGAAATGCTTCCATCTCACGTTCTATATATATAGTATACAATCAAAACCGCAACCACGTATTGGGTAATGGATTTCCAACTATGACAAGGTATGGAACCACCTTTCGCTAGTGTACCTCTATAGAGGAATACACTGGGTTCAACAAGAACATCTTGCAACCCGGCCACACATGACTGACCACTCATTTCGCTTGAGTGTATCGAATGTATATTACCAACGGTTAGGATCATCAACCGTTTCCCGAATGGGACAGCATCAACAATAGATTTTTAGAAATAAATGAAACTCTAGATTAGGTGATTATACACCCTACTTCAGTTCGACCGACTTAGCCATGCTGCCTGTCCGATTTCTGTCATTTACCGGATGTTAGGCTAGAAGCTGCGCTTTATCATCACACTAGATTCACTTTGAATGCCACATCGTCAAATCCATCAAATCACCAATTGACATTCTCAACCATACATTATGTGTTAGCTTAAAGAAGTTTCCTTCTCCGCTTCCACTCTTGGTACGGTTGGAGAAATCAATATACGTGATCGTCTGGAAATACTCTGTCATACATCCGTCCATACAAGTCATCCAGGAACAGGATGAACCGAAGGTACTATTCAGTATATCCATCTTAGGCACTGTAATCTAAGACTTATACAATAGCCCTTGCACTTTACTCTGTCTTCAATTTTCTTGACATATATGATTCGCAACGCTTATGCCAATACAGAGTGGTTCTTTGGATAATAATCCAACCGGTCTCTCCATATTAACAACGTTAAAATGGTCAAAACTTCGATAGTCTGTGAGTTAACTATCAAAGAAAAACAAGTGTGCAAACAACGATATTATTTCCAGATGGAAATTATATCGAACAAACATCATTTAACCTTAATCTCTTTAGTTCATTTTACATTTCCTGTTTCCCTATATTCAACATTTGCTATTTTCTATATTTAGAAAATATACGTTATTAACACTGGAAACATTTCCATTCCTTGTTTTCTGTATTTAGAATACATTTCGGATTCTTGTTTGGAAAACATTTCCAAAAATCCTACGTTTGGATTAAGCAGATGTTTAGATAAAACATCGCTATGCCAACTCAACCATTTCCTTTAATTACTAAATTCACTTTACCACCCTTTTCTGCCGAACCTTAACCATTCCTTAGTTAAAAACAAAACCAATCAAGTTGGGGTATAATTACCTCTCAGACCTTAACTGAACAACATTTCTAACCTTGAAATAGATAAAGTTCACTTTAAATTTCTTTAACTAACTTCCTTACTTGTAACACCCCACCTCCGCCAGGGTGACTCTTGCAAGCACTCTGACTTTGGAGGGGCGTTTGAATCAGGTAAACATGCATAATGATATATCAAGGCAGAACAAGAACATATGTATATATGTAAACAGATTAAATAACATAGATAAAACAGCGGAAGATTTCAAACCATTTCAAAACAAGTCTGGTACAACATAATGTCAACTTTCCAAATACACAAGTCTAGATAAAAACAACATTGCTGAAAAACTGAAATACATAAGTACTATCCCCAAAATAAGTGATAACCATAGCTAGCTTCATGTAAAAACCGTACATGAGCTGAAATCCCACAAGCAATCAGAAATCCAAGCTAAGCTCCAGTATTCCCTCCCTGAGAACCTGGGGGGGGGGGGAAACGGAAGAAAAGAGGCGAAAGAAAACAGGTCAGTCAAAAAGACTGAGTAAGCCCTACTACAATCAATGTAAACTGGTAAAGTTAACTGGCATGAGTAGCAAGGATGAACATAAGGATAACAACATACTAGCATGATGATTAACTAACAAGGTAGATAAAGGTGTCATCGCATAATCAGGATTAAGGTTTTGCACCACAGGTGTACTAGCAAACTAACATGACTTGAATAAAAAAGTATTGATCCCTTGGCCCAAGCTTTGGCCCAATAACATGAAGTGACCCCAATACGAGGTCCAAAGTGTGAACAAGAAGTGATCCCCAGGCCCAAGTTTGGCCCAACATCATGAATGACCCAAACCAAGGTCCAACTAGCACGGTCTAGTCGATCGGCTCCCTATAAGCCTAACTCGTCAAGTGTCTGTGTCATACGGCCCAACTACGAAGTGTAGCTAAAATGTGCTAGGTCCAACCTAGGGTGTATCAAGTCCTAGGGTGTCAACCACTGACACAAATCAATGCACGCACAGTCTAAACCTACTGGTGCCCGTGCCTGCTTTTTCAACTCCGGACCATGTGCACGACCATGACCCGTCTGAACCTACACCGGCGCACCTACTCAGCCGTCGTTTTGGTCGCTTACATGGCAACCCAGTAATCGTGCCCCTCCCTAGCCTAGTCCCTAGGGTATCATGATACAACTAAGAGGGTTACTGGTGTAAAGGACCATGTAACTAGGGTTTCCTTAATGGGTTAAACGTGGTTAACCCAACCCATCCAAGTACCAAGTTGGTTAAGTGTACCCAAGGTTCATGACTTAACCCTACCAACCCATCGTGTTTCATTGGTTAAGTATTCAAGCGGTCCATGACTTAACCCTAATCACGAGGCATTAATTAATTAATGCGCCATAACCTCTCACATTAGACTTTGTTGTGGTTACTAGTTAAGCCGGGCGGGTCCGGGTAGCTTTACACCACAACTTGGTCTAACCTCGGGTTCAAGGTACAACATGACCAACTTCTCACATTGGGTCCTATTGTTTGTAGCAACTAGTTAAGCCGGTCGGTTCCGGGTAGGTTTACGCTACAAACTCAACCCAACCTCGAGTTGGTCACACTTATCTTTTCTAAGTGTCATGTCCACCATGTTTCCAAAACATGTTACAAATTTTCAAGCAATTGGGTAGACCTAACTTAATAGGTAAATTCCCAATGGGTAGACCTAACTTAATAGGTAAATTCCCAAGCTTATGTTTTTATGTCTTTTAAGTTTACCCAACCCCAAACGCAATCCCATCGCTTACATATCGCAATAGCGCATAAAGGATAGAAAGAGGGAACTTGGCATAATCCTGACATAAAGGTGTTGATGCCACAAGTTCAACATGGGGGCATATGAAATGTACATATGTTCATATACTTGCATATTACATTTTAGGCCTCAAAAGCATGCATAAAACCAAACTTAGCATATTGGTGATACATGGTGATAAATGACATGTAAAAATGGCCATAAGTTCGCATTTAGCCTCACATGCAAGTTATCATAAGGGATATGATAACTTACATGTTGCCAAAATGCAACCTTTAGCATAAAGCTTGAAGCTTTATGTTCATAAGCCCAAGATAAGCTTGCATAACATGATAACATGAGCCAAATGATCAACCCAAACTTGCATAACATAACTTGCATATCGTATGGCAAACTTGCATATCAAACTTGCATAACATAACTTGCATATCATATGACAAACTTGCATATCAAACTTGCATAACATAACTTGCATATCATATGACAAACTTGCATATCAAACTTGCATAACATGACTTGCATATCATATGACAACTTGCTTATCAAACTTGCATAACATAACTTGATAAACTTGCATTTCATAGCATAGTAAACTTGCATATCATACATTTAACTTTAGAGTTTAAGTATGAAAGTAGAATAGGGCTTACAATGCTTAAGAAGTCACAAAAATATGACAAAGCCCTTAAACAACCAATTAGACCCAAAATGCAAGCTCCAAATCAATAAAAATCCTTGCTTTATGATGCAAATATAGAAACTTGACTTGAATGCAAGCTAATAACACTTATACAAGTTTGAAAACACTTGTATGCATGTAAAATCTCTCATAGAAATAGTTTAGGAATTTTGTGAAGAGAGTGGAGGCCATGAGGGGATTGATTTTCCCATAGTTTAGTTGTAGGGTTGAATAATGATGATTTAGGGTTAGGTTATGGTCTTATTTATAGATTAGGCAAGTGTTTTAGGCCATAGGATTAAACCCTAGTTGCAATCTCAGCCCTTAAAATCGAATCTGGCCCCCAAGCTCAACACAATCTCAAAATGGTGCACCAGGCTAAACAGCCCGGCTGGACCAAGTCGACAGCCAAGTCGACAGGGCTGTCGACTTGGGTCCAACCAAGTCGACAGGGCTGTCAACTTGGGTACTCTGGCGGGAATTTTCCCGCCTGGCCCAAACTGGCCCAAATTTCCAAATTCAAACCTGAATTTGAAATCTGTTTTTACTTTGAAATTTTCTGAAAACTTCGTTGGGCCTAAATCGGGTCATACGGACTCCGATTTTCGAAAACTCAGACTCTATTTCGCGTATTTTTCCGAGACGAACGCAATGGCATAGCCCGTTTCCCTTGATTCAGATTTTTGAATTAAGTTCTGCCTCGATTTATGTTAAAACAGGTTATTGAAAATACGGGTTGTTACATTCTCCCCTCCTTAAAGGATTTCGTCCCCGAAATCTTCAAGTTAGGAAGAACGTATCCTACCATCCAACATCCATCTACTCAAAACATCATCCACGAGCAATCATTGTCCTTACAAGCTTCTAAATGTTCTATGAACATATGCAAAGGTGTGTGTATATGTACTTATCTAATGCAAATACCATCGATGCAAATTATGTTAGTGAAATGAATCCATATGTATGCAATTCCTAACATAATGTATTATATCTATATGTGTGCACATAACATACATCCATATGCAACATCCATGTGATAACACAAAAATTTTCTTCCATGAATAAGCATAAATACTCATGCATATGCAATATGAGGAGTGTGTGAGCCGATCTAGTGCCTAACGTGTATAATGCATCCACGAGTAACCACTTGCAAACACTTGCAACCACGTGCAACCATCAAGCATAACATGTTTCAAACACATGTTTCATCCAAAGGGTTTCTACCTAAGGTTCTCATGACAAGATTAACACGATAAACTAGATAATCAAGATAAACATGGATAGCAAAAGATATGCTACAAAGAGATCGGGAAGATAAGCAGGATATACTCCTTTTGGATTACAAGAAATCCCTTCTTAACCCAATCCATATCCTATAAAAGCCCAAAAGGTTTAGTCAACCCAACGGACCCCTTCAAACCCTGACATGTATTACTAGCCAATAAGCCATACCTCCTGACAGAAATAGGACCGAGAATGGGACCGGGAGGATATACGTAAAAAGATAATATGCGAGTAAGTTCCACAGGAAAACAAGGATCAAGGATATGCTCTTAAAAAGAGATATGATGCGCGTATCTAGCCTTCAGTCTTCTAAGTCACATTTCCCTGAGCTTAACTCCACTGTGCTTTGACCGTCTTTTACTTCATGATTCCTTGGCTTCTTAACCCTTATTTGCAAATATGAGTTGGAACCCATTTCGTTGTCGTCTCTCGTCTTCCTTTTTCACTTACTCTTCTAACATTCTTGGCTTAAGCATAACCATGACCTCCTGATTTCATGCAAGCTCTCCAAAATTCACTAGTGAATCCTGGATCTCGTTTACTTACTATACCTTAGGGAACCTCGTACAACCGCTTTATTTCTTGAAAGTAAACTGTCGCTAGTTATGATGCAGTCCTTTCGCTCTTTATCGGAGTGAAATGAGCACTCTTCGTGAGTCTACCTACTATGACCCACCTATTCGTATTCTCTTTCCTTGATCTAGGCAGTCCATCCACGAAATCCTTCGTGACGCTTTACTACTTCCATTGCGGAGACCTCCAATGGATGTAATAGCCCATCGGGCTTTTTATGACTTGGCCTTTAACCTGTTGGCACAACATGCACCTTGGGACCAACTCGGCCGCCTCCTCGAGTGATGTGCATCATCAAGGACCTCTTTCTCTCATCGCGTCTTAGCCATCCCTTGTCATCTATAGCGAGGTGACTACTATCTCGCCTCGAATCAACTTGTCCATGATCTCGACTTAACTGCGGGTCCTCCTTCTGTGAAGTCCCTACTTGATCCAGAAGGGTAGGTCTAAGCTCAAGGGACGCTAACTAACTAATTAAACTGAGAGAACTTCTTACTTCAATTGTCCTCGTCGGAGCTTTCCGGTCCTGAACCGCGACCATTTTAGCGGGATCCACCGCTAAGCCTTGCTTAGAAACTATGTGCCCAAGAAATCTAACTTCTTTTTCTCCAAAATGACATTTGGAGGACTTGGCCTTCAACTGATGCGCTCTAAACGTATCCATCTCCTCCACGAGATGCCTTGCGTGCTTTTCTTCATCCTTTAGAGAAGATCAGAATATCATCTACGAAGACCACGACAAACTTGTTCAAGAACTCCCTGAACACCCTACTCATCAAGTCCACTAAGTAGGTGGGTGCGAATGGCATGACCAGCCATTCTAAGAATCCATCCGGAGTTCTCAACGCAGTCTTGTCTATACTATCCTCAGCTACTCTGAGTTGATGGAATCTAGTAGCAAGATCAAGAGAAAACAGATGTTCCTACTAGCTGATCAAACAAATCATCGATCCTTGGCAATGGTTGTCTTTTCTCTTTGTTTAACTCACGATAATTAACACAAAGTCGAAGAGAACCATCTGCCTTGGTTGTAAATACTACAGGCGCTCCCCATTAAGATATACTTCGTCTAATGAAGTTCTCAAGCAACTCCTTGACTTGCTTTCTTAACTCTCATCTTGCGGGGCCATGTGCCTTACTGGCCACGAAACTTTCTTGGCATTATCAACCAGACAAATGCGGAAATCAATCTCTCGTTTAGGGGTAACCCCCTTCACTTCACCCAAGATATCAGGATATTCTCGGACCACCCTCACCGATTGCAAACTATCGATAGACGAGTTGAGGGATTCAAGATAACACAACATGACGGGACCCATAGGGTTACAAGAAATTTTCAGGGTATTACCGAGGCGAATGATGAGCCTCCCAAACTTATGCTCAAAAATCAAGGATGGCTCCAAAACTGGACAACCAATCCAAGCTCAAAATCAACCGATGCCCCATGAAACCGAGAATATAAACATCACACGAGAACTCTACACTCAAGATAGAGATTTTCAAATCCACGTAGATAATAGACAAATGGGCGGAACCCCCAATTGGATTTGAAACACACACGGGATCATTAACTAGACTAGTACTTAGGTGCAAACTAACAAGATCAGATGAGATAAAGCTATGCGATGCACCAGAATCAAACAAGGTAAGAAATATATACAAGGCTCTCAACAGAATTACTACCTCGATCGGGAACTGGAGCGGCATTGAGAGCATGAACTTGCCCTCCTGAAGGTCCAGCACGCTGAGGCTGACCCTGGCCTTGCCCTTGCTTCCTAGGGCAATCCTTGTTAAAATGTCCCGTCTCTCAACAGTGAAAGCACCCACCCAATTTCCTTCTCTTCTTCCTACAGTCCTTGGCTATGTGCCCAACAATCCCACAGAAGTTGCACTTTCTTGTTTCCTTTTCCTTGTTCTTGTTGCCCTTGTCGTTCTTGTTGTTCTTGTTGTCCTGATTACTCTGATTTCCTTTCCCCTGGGAATCGGTCTTCTTGGCTTGAGTATCATTCACCTTGATCTCTTTCTTGACATCTCCCTGAAGTAACGCCATATCAACCAAGCTCTCAAATGTGGCCCCATGGGGAATATGTGACAAAGCCAATCCCTGCAACGGCTCATTCAATCCTCTAGCAAAACGAAGAGCCTTCTTCTGAGGAGTATTCACCATATCCAAGCCAAAACGAGCTAACTGATTGAATTTGTTCACATATTCTTTGACAGACATATCTCCTTGTTTCAAAGTTATGAACCTCTCCATTTGCAGATTCTCCTCCGCAGAAGATAGAAACTTAAGCACGAACCTTGCCCTGAAATCGGCCCAAGTCTCAACAGGCCTAGTACCATTGGTGACTTCCCACCAATAAGCGGCCTCATCCTTCATAAGCCAAACCGCCAACAAGATCTTCCTCTGATCGTCTAACCCAAAGATAGCAATTAAATCCTCGGTCTCTTTCAACCAATTTCTGGCCTCTACAAAAGTCTCAGTGCCTTGAAAGTTCTTGCCACCCATTGCCTTGAAATCTTTGCAAGTCTTTGCAAAGTCATGTTGAGGATGTTGAGGGGGAGGAGGAAGAGGAACCTCAGCGACAGGAGGAGGAGGAACATTAACTACCAGAGGAGGAGGAGGAGGAACATTAACTACCGGAGGAGGAGGAGGAACATCTGCGGGGCCGGCTTCGGTCGCCCTAGCCTCCAAAAGTCTCCTATACCAAACAGGTACGTGTACTCCTTCCGGAATAGCAGAGTTATCGGCCATACTGAAAACGAAGAAAAAGATAGATTCAGAGTGGAGAAAAACGAAGGAATTTTGCTAATGGCTTTTTGGGGAATAGCCTTTAAAATAAACTAGACTTTTCTTTGGAAAATACTTTATACTTGGTTTTGAAAATAGTTTTCCAAAAGTTTTTAAAAACCTTTTTGTTCCTTCTCGTAAACCATATGCTCTGATACCAAATGTAACACCCCACCTCCGCCAGGGTGACTCTTGCAAGCACTCTGACTTTGGAGGGGCGTTTGAATCAGGTAAACATGCATAATGATATATCAAGGCAGAACAAGAACATATGTATATATGTAAACAGAGTAAATAACATAGATAAAATTGCGGAAGATTTCAAACCATTTCAAAACAAGTCTGGTACAACATAATGTCAACTTTCCAAATACACAAGTCTAGATAAAAACAACATTGCTGAAAAACTGAAATACATAAGTACTATCCCCAAAATAAGTGATAACCATAGCTAGCTTCATGTCAAAACCGAACATGAGCTGAAATCCCACAAGCAATCAGAAATCCAAGCTAAGCTCCAGTATTCCCTCCCTGAGAACCTGGGGGGGGGGGGGAAACGGAAGAAAAGAGGCGAAAGAAAACAGGTCAGTCAAAAAGACTGAGTAAGCCCTACTACAATCATTGTAAACTGGTAAAGTTAACTGGCATGAGCAGCAGGGATGAACATAAGGATAACAACATACTAGCATGATGATTAACTAACAAGGTAGATAAAGGTGTCATCGCATAATCAGGATTAAGGTTTTGCACCACAGGTGTACTAGCAAACTAACATGACTTGAATAAACAAGTATTGATCCCTTGGCCCAAGCTTTGGCCCAATAACATGAAGTGACCCCAATACGAGGTCCAAAGTGTGAACAAGAAGTGATCCCCAGGCCCAAGTTTGGCCCAACATCATGAATGACCCAAACCAAGTTCCAACTAGCACGGTCTAGTCGATCGGCTCCCTATAAGCCTAACTCGTCAAGTGTCTGTGTCATACGGCCCAACTACGAAGTGTAGCTAAACTGTGCTAGGTCCACCCTAGGGTGTATCATGTCCTAGGGTGTCAACCACTGACACAAATCAATGCACGCACAGTCTAAACCTACTGGTGCCCGTGCCTTCTTTTTCAACTCCGGACCATGTGCACGACCATGACCCGTCTGAACCTACACCGGAGCACCTACTCAGCCGTCGTTTTGGTCGCTTACATGGCAACCCAGTAATCGTGCCCCTCCCTAGCCTAGTCCCTAGGGTATCATGATACAACTAAGAGGGTTACTGGTGCAAAGGACCACGTAACTAGGGTTTCCTTAATGGGTTAAACGTGGTTAACCCAACCCATCCAAGTACCAAGTTGGTTAAGTGTACCCAAGGTTCATGACTTAACCCTACCAACCCATCGTGTTTCATTGGTTAAGTATTCAAGCGGTCCATGACTTAACCCTAATCACGAGTCATTAATTAATTAATGCGCCTTAACCTCTCACATTAGACTTTGTTGTGGTTACTAGTTAAGCCGGGCGGGTCCGGGTAGCTTTACACCACAACTTGGTCTAACCTCGGGTTCAAGGTACAACATGACCAACTTCTCACATTGGGTCCTATTGTTTGTAGCAACTAGTTAAGCCGGTCGGTTCCGGGTAGGTTTACGCTACAAACTCAACCCAACCTCGAGTTGGTCACACTTATCTTTTCTAAGTGTCATGTCCACCATGTTTCCAAAACATGTTACAAATTTTCAAGCAATTGGGTAGACCTAACTTAATAGGTAAATTCCCAATGGGTAGACCTAACTTAATAGGTAAATTCCCAAGCTTATGTTTTTATGTCTTTTAAGTTTACCCAACCCCAAACGCAATCCCATCGCTTACATATCGCAATAGCGCATAAAGGATAGAAAGAGGGAACTTGGCATAATCATGACATAAAGGTGTTGAAGCCACAAGTTCAACATGGTGGCATATGAAATGTACATATGTTCATATACTTGCATATTACATTTTAGGCCTCAAAAGCATGCATAAAACCAAACTTAGCATATTGGTGATACATGGTGATAAATGACATGTAAAAATGGCCACAAGTTCGCATTTAGCCTCACATGCAAGTTATCATAAGGGATATGATAACTTACATGTTGCCAAAATGCAACCTTTAGCATAAAGCTTGAAGCTTTATGTTCATAAGCTCAAGATAAGCTTGCATAACATGATAACATGAGCCAAATGATCAACCCAAACTTGCATAACATAACTTGCATATCGTATGGCAAACTTGCATATCAAACTTGCATAACATAACTTGCATATCATATGACAAACTTGCATATCAAACTTGCATAACATAACTTGCATATCATATGACAAACTTGCATATCAAACTTGCATAACATAACTTGCATATCATATGACAACTTGCATATCAAACTTGCATAACATAACTTGATAAACTTGCATTTCATAGCATAGTAAACTTGCATATCATACATTTAACTTTAGAGTTTAAGTATGAAAGTAGAATAGGGCTTACAATGCTTAAGAAGTCACAAAAATATGACAAAGCCCTTAAACAACCAATTAGACCCAAAATGCAAGCTCCAAATCAATAAAAATCCTTGCTTTATGATGCAAATATAGAAACTTGACTTGAATGCAAGCTAATAACACTTATACAAGTTTGAAAACACTTGTATGCATGTAAAATCTCTCATAGAAATAGTTTAGGAATTTTGTGAAGAGAGTGGAGGCCATGAGAGGATTGATTTTGCCATAGTTTAGTTGTAGGGTTGAATAATGATGATTTAGGGTTAGGTTAGGGTCTTATTTATAGATTAGGCAAGTGTTTTAGGCCATAGGATTAAACCCTAGTTGCAATCTCAGCCCTTAAAATCGAATCTGGCCCCCAAGCTCAACACAATCTCAAAATGGTGCACCAGGCTAAACAGCCCGGCTGGACCAAGTCGACAGCCAAGTCGACAGGGCTGTCGACTTGGGTCTAACCAAGTCGACTCCCAAGTCGACAGGGCTGTCGACTTGGGTACTCTGGTGGGAATTTTCCCGCCTGGCCCAAACTGGCCCAAATTTCCAAATTCAAACCTGAATTTGAAATCTGTTTTTACTTTGAAATTTTCTGAAAACTTCGCTGGGCCTTAATCGGGTCATACGGACTCCGATTTTCGAAAACTCGGACTCTATTTCGCGTATTTTTCCGAGATGAACGCAATGGCATAGCCTGTTTCCCTTGATTCAGATTTTTGAATTAAGTTCTGCCTCGATTTATGTTAAAACAGGTTATTGAAAATATGGGTTGTTACATTACTTAACCTTTCTTTCGAATAACTATATTCGATTAATTCCTTTCACTTAACTCTTATCAATTAACTCTATTGGACTGACCCTATTGGATTAACTCTATTTGCTTAACTCTATTTGATTTACTCTACTCACTTAACTCCTGTCGAATAAACTAGATTCGATAACTCCTCTAACTCTATTCGAATAAACTGTATTCGATTCACTCCTCTAACTCTATTCGAATAAACTATTCGATAACTACTCTAACCCTATTCGAATAAACTATTCGATAACTACTCTAACTCTATTCGGATAAACTATTCGATAATTACTTTCAAATAACTAGATTTGATAACTCCTCTCGAATAACTGGATTCGATAACTCTGTTCGAATAACTAGATTTGATTAACTCACCTCGAATAACCAATATTCAATTATTCCTCTCTCGAGTACACTACATTCGATAACTCTACTTCGAATAAGTGATATTCGATAACTCTACTTGATTAACTCCTATTTGATTAACTCTAATTAGTTAACTCTAACTCTAACTGGTCAACCCTCACCGATTAACTCTAATCGATCATTTCTAACTCTAATCGATTTCTCTTATTCGAATTACTCCTATATGCGTTTATTCATTTATAAAGATTTACTTTTGGTAACGGTTCTTCACTTTATAAATGTTCTCTTTAATAATGTTACTTCACTTATACAAGTGTGTTGTACCCATTTTATTTAAAACTATCGGTGTTAAAACCAAAATCTCTTATCTATATAAGTTCAGACTTATATATTCCATTTATCGAATGATAAATAATTACTAAATTTATAAATATCATTTATAAATTTATCTATTCCATTTATCTCTTTTTTCCCCATATATAAGTTCTGACTTATATATATATATATATATATATATATATATATATATATATATTTATCACAAGATAAATATTCCCTTTTAAATCCTATTTGTTAATGGTTTACAAATATCCCCTTTTTCTAATCTATTTGTTTTGCAAATATTTTCCTTTATATTTGTTTGACAAATATAACTCCTTTTTATATGATTCACAAATATTTTTCTTTAACTCTATTGATTTTATAATTACTTCCTTATATAAAAATCCTTTTTCCTTTTATATATAAAATCCAGTGATTTTATATAAATAAATGATTTTCAAAATATACTTTGAAAATCTCCTTTTTTTTTTCTTTCTAGTATTTCTTATGGTTTTTAACATACCATATAACAACGATAAAAATCGTCCAAACACATATAATCAACAACAGATTATATATCACATCATATATCACAATATATGAATCACAGTAAAATAAATGTTGAGGAATCCAGTTGGATTCCTCCAACCTGTTTCCCTGCATCACAGATGTTAAACAATATAGATAACATCACTTTCAGTTTCCTATGATATATTCTATTAAACAGAATCAATACAGAAATTCAACTAACTGACTAGCAGTTCAATCAAACAGTCAACACACAGTTAATTAGCCAATATTTAACCGTTCTAAAAATACAACATGAAATTATAAACTATTCAGAGTTAGTGAGATTTACTCACATTTGCGCGTTAGTCGTTAAATAACGGTTTGCGTTATTTGATTCAGTTTGACAATTTATTTCGCCATAAATTGTAACCGGCTCGGATGGACTTCCAGTCAGTCTCAGTTTGTAGTCGTCGTCCATACGATTTCAACGTGACTGACGGTTCGTAATTCTGACACCATATGAACCAAATATTCAGTTTACAAGTTAGTATAGGATTTAAAACTAAATAAAACATGAATTATTTCTATATGGGCTTTAACCTTTCTCCTAAGGCCCACTACCCCTTTGCAAATGCCAGGCCCAACACCCTTATCCTTCTTCCACGATGACAGTTTGATCTCCAGTCTTCCTTCCTCACCAATTTCGCCCATTTCTTGCTCAACCGTACTCCATCCTTCAACCGAAAATTCACACAACACATACCAAATTCCATCTCTCATTAACCCCTCCCATTTCCACCCCAAAACGATCAGCTCGCTCAAGCAATGGGGATCGCGACTTTGACGATGAATCTGCTACAGAGATCAACATTTCATCACTTCGAATCCACCCAGATCCTACCCACAACCACCATTCGACCCCCTCCATCCATTTCCAACGCCAAAAATCAACTCGATTTCCCCTAACCCATGATTTCCGAAAACCCTAGGATGCTGTATAAAAACAACAGCTAAAATAGTTGCGCCGAACCCCAAACAGATACCACCAGATTGAAGAGAAAGCTCATGGGAATCCAAGTATATATTTTGCATGATTTATGCTAATTTATTTTGGTTTCTACGAATTTATAAAGATGGATTTTCACTCACGTTTTGTTTTGCCGAGAACATATAAATGACGGCGGATAAAAAGTGAATTAGGTCTTAAGGATTTGTTAAGGGGGGTATTTATAGGGTACTAAAATATCTAGATATTTTGTTAGGATATTTTCATTTTGTTTATTTTATCCGTTTTTGCCCTTCTAAAAATCCGTGTGATTACACATAGTATTCAAAAATCACCAGAATGGACATACTGCAACGAAACTGGTTTCGTCGAATTCCGACACCATTTGCTCACACAACGTATTTTTAACTATCGAAATACTAACTGTTTCTCACTCTAAAAATCTGTACGACCATACAGTGACTCTAAAAATCACGAAACTGGAAATCTAACAACTATTTGACATTGCGGATCCAAAAAAATTAGTTTTGTCGAATTCTGACTTCGTTTGCAAAACTGGCTATTTTTAAAGCTCTGAATGACCCCTTTTTAATATATAAATATATTTAGAAACAGTTAAATTTAATATTTATAAATAAATATTTTCGTATATATTCACAGAGGAATACCATACTGCTCAGAAAAATCCTATATGGGCTTCTATTCGATATTTCAAATCTGGGTCAACCCGATATTCGATTTATATTGAAATTCCTTTTTAAAATATAAATAATTCCTTTAAAAATTATAAAGGAATTCCACAACGACTTTTCTAAAATTTGATTTGGACGTGAATCAAAATCTACACGATGAAATCCCGATTTTTCTCTTCCACTAGAAAGATATACTCCACCAACTCCACACGTTTCTTGTTTCACAGAAATCCGGCTTAAAACGAATCCTGTACATTCAGTTGAAGTTCGAATCGCCAATTTACGAACTGCAGCGCCATTTCGAGCTCGATTTTAATTATATTATAATTCTATTTTCAAACTGTCGTTATTATAATATATTCGTTATTCTAATTTAATTCTAAACTGAATTAAATATCACATATGATCCGGTTCACACCATATCGTCATTTCAGCCAATTCTGATTATTTCAGAATTAAATATATTATTTAATTTATTATTTTAATTAAATATTCACTATTATTTAATTCCACGACCATTTAATTCACTATATCACTATTTATATAATTAAATAAATAAATTATAATACCTCTGCCAATGCGGGTCATTACAATCTTCCCCACTTAAAATAATTTCGTCCTCGAAATTGCTAAGGTAGAGAACGACCCTATCGACTGGTTAGAACTTATTTGTTCACTTCTTAACTTCAGTTTCAACTGAACCAATTTAATTTTAATTAAATTATTAATTAATTCTTATCAACGAAAATTTTCAAAAATCCTGAAAATTTTCTAACGCCTTAACTTTTCGAAAATTTCGCCAGCACCTCCTTTGTACTGGTCAATCGGTCAAACTCCCTCTCGCCTTTCTGGGCCATCTCCAACCCAAAAGAAAATCTAACAGCTAAGCGGCTTGCCAATTCGGCTCATAAATCTTATATCCAATAGAAATTTAAACTTGTACCTTTTGTCGGCGTATCATTTTATCCTTTCCACCTGTTATCAATTCAGCAGATACAAGGGTCATCCCAATCAAATTCCAATCTGCTTTTATCTACAACCCAACCATTCGCTTATATCCGAGCCAAATACCATTTCAAATCGAGTTTCTTCTCGATTCCCAACTCTTAACTTGATTATCACCTTACACTTCAAATTTGAAACCGACAATCCAATTTGTCTTGATATCATTCTAATTCAATCTCAGTTACCACTTTACTGGCTTTATTTTATTCAATTTTTGCTTTCACAAATTTCTGTTAAATTTGTTTCTAACTCAAACAGTCTTTCCTTGGGAGTTTTTGAACAGTTTACTCTTTTCAAAAATCAAATTCTCCTTTTGAACATGTCACTGAGCCCTTAATTAATATTCCATTAGTTAAATCACTTCTCTATTTCTTTCTCAATATTTGTTAACCAAATATTTTCAATAACCATATTGGCCTTTTATGTTATTTGGAAAACATTTCCGAATATCGCCTTCCTTTATTTTCTAAACTTTAGAAAATATATGCTATTTATAATTGGAAAATACTCCAATTACTTATCTCTTTTCCGATCTCGTTTATTTCTATACTTAGGAAATATTTGTTATTCTATTTCCAAGTTTACACTTATTTGGGTTAAAACAGATGTAACAACCCGTATTTTTGAATAACATGTTATAACATAAATGGAGGCAGAATTAAACTGTAAAATCTGAATCAAGGGAAACGGGCTATGCCATTGCGTTCGTCTCGGAAAAATACGCGAAATAGAGTCCGAGTTTTCGAAAATCGGAGTCCGTATGACCAAGATATGGCCTCGCGAATTTCACGAAAAATTCCCAAATTAAAGTATACTTAATTAAGTGAAATGGGTTGCGCAGAGAAATATATATATATTGATATATATATATATATATATAATTGAAAATTAAATAAATAAATATGCAAAAATGTTCAAAACAGCGAATTGGGAGAGGGGAATAACCGAACCGGCCGATTTTTGAGGTCGACCCGAGCCTGCTGGGTCGACTAGGGGTTAATCCAGGGTGTTTGGCTGTCAACCCGTGGGCCGATTCGCTCAAATGCAGATTTTTGCATTTGGATGGTTCTCATGGTTCATCTTTAATCTAAAGGCCCTAGATGGTTCCTACACTTGACTTCTTCCCCAAGACATGCTTTGATGGCTTGGATTGAATCTAGGTTTAATCCTATAGCCTAAAACACTTGCCTAATCTATAAATAAGACCCTAACCTACCCTAAATCATCATTATTCATTCATACAACTAAACTATGGCAAAATCAATCCTCTCATGGCCTCCACTCTCTTCATAAAATTCCTAAATAAATTCCTAAGTGATTTTCCATGCATACAAGTGTTTTCAAACTTGTATGAGCATCATTAGCTTGCATTCAAGTCAAGTTTATATATTTGCATCATAAAGAAAGAGTCTTGATCATTTTGGCTCAAGGGTTTTGCTTGTATTTTGGGTTTAATTGATTTCATAAGGGCTTTGTCATATTTTTGTGACTTCTTAAGCATTGTAAGCCTTATTCTACTTTCATACTTAAACTCTAAAGTTAAATGTATGATATGCAAGTTTATATGCAAGTTTATCATGTTGTGATATGCAAGTTTATATGCAAGTTTATCATGTTGTGATATGCAAGTTTATATGCAAGTATGCCAAGTTATGTTATGCAAGTTTGGGTTGAACATTTTGTTCATGCTATCATGTTATGCAAGCTTATTTTGGGTTTATGAACATAAAGCTTTAAGCTTTATGCCAAAGGTTGCATTTTAGCAACATGTAAGTTATCATATCTCTTATGATAACTTGCATGTGAGGCTAAATGCGAACTTATGGCCATCTCTACATGTCATTTAGCACCATGTATCACCAATATGCTAAGTTTGGTTTTATGCATGCTTTTGAGGCCTAAAAATGTAATATGCATGTGTATGAACATATGAACATTTCATATGCCACCATGTTAAGCTTGTGGCTTCAATACCTTTATGTCATGATTATGCCAAGTTCCCTCTTTCTATCCTTTATGCGCTATTGCGATATGTAAGCGATGGGATTGCGTTTGGGGTTGGGTAAAATTAAAAGACATAAAACATAAGCTTGGGAATTTACCTATTAAGTTAGGTCTACCCATTGGGAATTTACCTATTAAGTTAGGTCTACCCAATTGCTTGAAAACTTGTAACATGTTTTGGAAACATGATGGACATGACACTTAGAAAAGATAAGTGTGGCCAACTCGAGGTTGGGTTGAGTTTGTAGCGTAAACCTACCCGGAACCGACCGGCTTAACTAGTTGCTACAAACAATAGGACCCAATGTGAGAAGTTGGTCATGTTGTACCTTGAACCGGAGGTTAGACCAAGTTGTGGTGTAAAGCTACAAGGACCCGCCCGGCTTAACTAGTAACCACAACAAGGTCTAATGTGAGAGGTTAAGGCGCATTAAATTAATTAATGCCTCGTGATTAGGGTTAAGTCATGGTCCACTTAATACTTAACCAATTTGGGCTTGGTAGATTAATCGGGGTTAAGTCGTGAACTCATCGTTACACTTAACCAAGTTAATCCAGGATTAGCAAGAGGGTTAAACCGTACTTAACCCACTAGAAAAATCCTAGCAATGGGGGCCCACTCCAGCAGTAATCCCAAGTTAGTATCATCATGACCCTAGGGACTAGGCTAGGGTGGGGGCACGATTACTGGACTGGAGGTAAGTGACCAAAAGAGACGGCAGAGGGTACGCCGGTGTAGTTCCGGGCGGACTCTGGTCGTGCACATAGTCCGTAGCCGGAGAAAACATGCACGGGTACCAGTAGATCGGGATTGTGCACTCATGTTCATGGTGTCCAGGGGTTGACACCCTAGGGCTTGATACACCCGAAGGGTGGACCCGGCACAGTTCGACTACAATTATGATTGGGCTGTATTGACACCAACACGTGACGAGTTAGGCTTAGGGAGCCGATCGACTAGACCGTTTGGTTGGACCTTGTATTAGGGTCATTTCATGTTATTGGGCCAAAGCTTGGGCCAAGGGATCAATACTTGTTTATTCAAGTCATGTTAGTTTGCTAGTACACCTGTGGTGCAAAACCTTAATCCTGATTATGCGATGACACCTTTATCTACCTTGTTAGTTAATCATCATGCTAGTATATTGTTATCCTTATGTTCATCCCTGCTGCTCATGCCAGTTAACTTTATCAGTTTACATTGATTGTAGTAGGGCTTACTCAGTCTTTTTGACTGACCTGTTTTCTTTCGCCTCTTTTCTTCCGTTCCCCCCCCCCCCCCCCAGGTTCTCAGGGAGGGAATACTGGAGCTTAGCTTGGATTTCGGATTGCTTGCTTGTGGGATTTCAGCTCATGTACAGTTTCGACATGAAGCTAGCTATGGTTACCACTTAATTGGGGATAGCACTTATTTATTTCAGTTTTTCAGTTGATGTTGTTTTATCTAGACTTGTTTATTTGGAAAGCTATGTTGTTCCAGACTTGTTTTGAAATGTTTTGAAATCTTTCGCTGTTTTATCTATGTTATTTACTCTGTTTACATATATACATATGTTCTTGTTCTGCCTTGATATATCATTATGCATGTTTACCTGATTCAAACGCCCCTCCAAAGTCAGAGTGCTTGCAAGAGCCACCCTGGTGGAGGTGGGGTGTTACATTTGGTATCAGAGCATATGGTACGAGAAGGAACAAAAAGGCTTTTAGAAAACTATTTTCAAAACCAAGTATAAAGTATTTTCCAAAGAAAAGTCTAGTTTATTTTAAAGGCTATTCCCCAAAAAGCCATTAGCAAAATTCCTTCGTTTTTCTCCATTCTGAATCTGTCTTTTTCTTCGTTTTCAGTATGGCCGATAACTTTGCTATTCCGGAGGGAGTACACGTACCTGTTTGGTATAGGAGACTTTTGGAGGCTAGGGCGACCGAAGCCGGCCCCGCAGATGTTCCTCCTCCTCCTCCTCCGGTAGTTAATGTTCCTCCTCCTCCTCCTCCGGTGGTTAATGTTCCTCCTCCTCCTGTCGCTGAGGTTCCTCTTCCTCCTCCCCCTCAGCATCCTCAAGTGGACTTCGCAAAGACTTGCAAAGATTTCAAAGCAATGGGTGGCAAGAACTTTCAAGGCACTGAGACTTTTGTAGAGGCCAGAAATTGGTTGAAAGAGACCGAGGATTTGTTTGCTATCTTTGGGTTAGACGATCAGAGGAAGCTCTTGTTGGCGGTTTGGCTTATGAAGGATGAAGCCGCTTATTGGTGGGAAGTCACCAATGGTACTAGGCCTGTTGAGACTTGGGCCGATTTCAGGGCAAGGTTCATGCTTAAGTTTCTATCTTCTGCTGAGGAGAATCTGCAAATGGAGAGGTTCATAACTTTGAAACAAGGAGATGTGTCTGTCAAAGAATATGTGAACAAGTTCAATCAGTTAGCTCGTTTTGGCTTGGATATGGTGAATACTCCTCAGAAGAAGGCTCTTCGTTTTGCTAGAGGATTGAATGAGCCGTTGCAGGGATTGGCTATGTCACATATTCCCCATGGGGCCACGTTTGAGAGTTTGGTTGATATGGCGTTACTTCAGGGAGATGTCAAGAAAGAAACCAAGATGAATGATACTCAAGCCAAGAAGACTGATTCCCAGGGAAAAGGAAATCAGGGTAATCCAAGTGGTCAGAGGAGTCAAGGCAATCAGAACAAGAACAAGAGTCAAGGCAACAAGGGGAACAACGACAAGGGCAATAACAACAAGGGCAAGAACAACAAGGGGAAGTGCCATTATTGCGGTTCAGTTGGGCATCTTATTAAGGATTGTAAGAAGAGGAAAAGGAAGAATGGTGAATGCTTTTTCTGCGGTGAGACTGGACATTTCAGTAAGGATTTCCCGAGGAAGCAAGGGCAAGGCCAGGGTCAGACTCAGCGTGCTGGACCTTCAGGAGGGCAAGTTCATGCTCTCAATTTCGCTCCAGTTCCCGATCGAGGTAGTATTTCTGTTGAGAGCCTTGTATATATTTCTGATTTTCCAGTTCGTACCTTGTTTGATTCTGGTGCATCGCATAGCTTTATCTCATCTGATCTTGTTGATAGTTTGCACCTTAGTACTAGCTTGGTAGATGATCCCATCTGTGTCTCAAATCCTATTGGGGGTTCCGCCCATTTGTCTATGATATGTGGGGATTTGAGGATCTCTATACTGAGTGTAGAGTTCTTGTGCAGTGCTTATGTTCTTGGTTTTAGGGGATACGGATTGATATTGGGCATGGATTGGCTGTCCAGATATGGAGCCATTCTTGATTGTGAGCATAGGGTTGTGAGGCTCGTGACTCGCCTCGGAAACACCCTAGAGATTTCTTGTGATCCGAGAGGTCCCGTCATGTTGTGCTATCTGGAATCACTCGACTCGTCAATGGAAACTCTTCAGTCTGTGAGAGTGGTTCGAGAGTATCCGGATGTTTTCGATGAAGTTAGGGGGTTGCCCCCTAAGCGAGAGATTGATTTCCGCATTTATCTGGTGGATAATGCAAAGCCTGTTTCTTTGCCCGTTCGGCACATGGCTCAGCGTGAAAGGCGGGAGCTAAGTAAGCAAGTGAAAGAGTTGCTTGAGAAGAACTTCATTAGACGAAGTATATCTGAATAGGGAGCGCCTGTGGTATTTGCTACCAAGGCGGATGGTTCTCTCCGACTTTGCGTTGACTATCGAGAGTTGAATAAGCTGACTAAGAAGAACAGACACCCGTTACCGAGGATTGATGATCTCTTTGACCAGCTTGTCGGTGCTTCTGTTTTCTCTCAGCTTGATCTTGCTACGGGGTTCCATCAGCTCAGGGTAGCTGAAGATAGTATAGACAAGACTGCGTTCAGAACTCCAGATGGATTCTTCGAATGGCTTGTCATGCCGTTCGGCTTGACTAATGCACCCGCATACTTCGTGGACTTGATGAGTAGGGTGTTCAGGGAGTTCTTGAACAAGTTTGTCGTGGTCTTCGTAGATGATATTCTGATCTTCTCTAAGGATGAGGAAGAGCACGCAAGGCATCTCATGGAGGTGATGGATACGCTTAGAGCGCATCAGTTGAAGGCCAAGTTCTCCAAGTGTCACTTTTGGAGAAGGGAAGTTAGATTCCTTGGGCATATAGTATCTAAGCAAGGCTTAGCGGTGGATCCCGCTAAGGTAGTGGCAGTTCAGGATTGGAAGACTCCAAGGAATGCAACCGAAGTGAGAAGTTTTCTAGGTCTTGCGGGTTTTTACCGGAAGTTCATCAAGGACTTCGCAAAGATATCCGCTCCTCTCACTAAATTGACGAAGAAGAATTTAGTTTTTGCTTGGAGCATAGAATGCGAGCTTGCTTTTCAGAAGCTCAAGAGAGCCCTCACATCAGCACCTGTTCTAGCTTTGCCCGATGGAGGGAAATTATTTACCGTATACACCGATGCATGTGGCATAGGGTTAGGAGCTGTTCTTATGCAAGAAGGAAGAGTGATATGCTTTGGCGGTAGACAACTCAAAGTGCATGAGAAGAATTATCCCACTCATGACTTAGAGTTGGCAGCAATAGTATATGCACTCAAGGCTAGGCGCCATTATCTTTTGGGAGAAAGATTTGAGCTTTATACCGATCACAAGTCATTGAAGTATCTCTTTTCTCAGAAGGATCTGAATCTGAGGCAACAAAGATGGATGGAATTCTTGGCGTCCTACGATTTTGAGATAGCTTATACCCCTGGCAAGGGGAATGTGGTAGCAGATGCATTGAGTAGAAGAAGGTTGACCCTAAGTCCTCTATTCGTTGAGATGAAGAATTTAGAGTATGTGGCAACCTTTGATTTCTCTTTGGCGATTGAGTCGATGACTGGTTCTTTAGCATCTCTGGAACTCAGACCTACCCTTCTTGATCAAGTTGGGGCTTCGCAGAGAGAAGACCCTCAGATAGTTGAGATTATGGATAAGCTAATTCGAGGAGAGACGTCTAGTCATCTCGCTCGATATTCTATTGATGACAAGGGTTGGCTGAGGAGAGACGGAAGGTTATGTGTTCCAATGGTAGAAGATCAAGTAAGAAGAGTTCTTGAGGAAGCGCATCGCTCTAAGTTGACTATACATCCGGGCGGAGATAAGATGTATAAAGATATGAAGCGCATTTTCTTTTGGCCTGGGATGAAGAAGGATGTGGCAGAATTTGTCTCTAGATGTATCATTTGCCAGCAAGTTAAGGCCGAGTCGAAGAAGCCCGGTGGGCTATTGCATCCTCTAGACGTTCCACTATGGAAGTGGGAGAGTATTTCCATGGATTTTATCGATGGGCTACCAAGGTCAAGGAAAGGGAATACGAGCATTTGGGTTATTGTGGATAGACTTACGAAGAGTGCTCATTTCATTCTGGTGAAGAGCAAGAGGACCGCATCTTGGCTAGCGTCTGTATATCTTCGTGAGATTGTGAGACTACATGGAGTCCCTTCTAGTATAGTCAGTGACCGTGACCCAATCTTTACAAGTCAATTCTGGAATAGCTTGCAAGAAGCTGTGGGCACAAGGTTGAATCTAAGTACGGCTTATCACCCACAGACGGACGGTCAAACCGAAAGGGTGAATAGGGTACTCGAGGATCTGTTGAGGCTTTGTATTCTGGATTTTGGTGGTACTTGGGAAGGCCATCTTCCTCTTGTTGAGTTTGCATATAATAACAGTTATCAGGCAAGCATAGGGATGGCACCATTTGAATCTCTATATGGGAGGCCGTGCAAGTCGCCTACATGTTGGTGGGAGACTACAGATGAGCTTATACTTGGGCCTGATATGATCAGAGATACATCCGAGAAGATCGAGTTGATTCAGAGACGGATGAAAGCGGCCCAAGACCGACAGAAATCCTATGCTGATAAGCGAAGAACGGATTTGGAGTTTGATGTTGGGGATATGGTTTTCTTGAAGGTTTCTCCTTTGCGGAATGTGGTCCGATTTGGAGCTGTTGGGAAGTTGGCACCGAGGTTTGTTGGACCATTCCCTATTATAGAGAGGATCGGGCAGATGGCTTATAGAGTGAAGTTGCCCGAGAAGCTTGCTGGAGTACACGATGTTTTTCATGTCTCGCATCTCCGGAAGTGTTTACACGAATCAGCAGAGGTTGTTGAGCCAAGTGTTCTAAAAGATGTAGAAGTGGAGAAAGAGGCTACCTTGAGGAGAGCTCCGATTCGTATCTTGGGGACGGAGACCAAGAAGCTAAGGAATCGAGAGGTCAAATTGGTGAAGGTTCAATGGGGTGAAGCCGAAGAAGACGCAACTTGGGAAACCGAGGAGAAGATGCGTGGGCCTTATCCTTTCCTTTTTGAGGGTACACTCTCAATCTCTTTTCTTTGTTAGCATATCTTTCTCTTTGCTATCCATGTTTATCTAGTTTATCGTGTTAATCTTGTCATGAGAACCTTAGGTAGAAACCCTTTGGATGAAACATGTGTTTGAAACATGTTATGCTTGATGGTTGCAAGTGGTTGCAAGTGTTTGCAAGTGGATACTCGTGGATGCATAATACACGTTAGGCACTAAGATCGGCTCACACACTTTCATACCGCATATGCATGAGTGTTTATGCTTATTCATGGATGAAAACTTGTTATGCTATCACGTGGATGTTGCATATGGATGAATGTTATGTGCACTCATGTAGATATTATAAATTATGTTAGGAATTTGCATACATATGGACTCATTTCACTAACATATTTTGCATTAAGGGGGTTTACTGAATCAGTAACCTCCTGATTTTCGCATTAGATAAGTACATATACACACACCTTTGCATATGATCATACAGCATTTAGAACCTTTTAAGGACAATGATTGCTCGTGGATGATGTTTTGAGTAGATGGATGATGGATGGTAGGATACGTTCTTCCTAACTTGGAGATTTCGGGGACGAAATCCTTTAAGGAGGGAAGAATGTAACAACCCGTATTTTTGAATAACATGTTATAACATAAATGGAGGCAGAATTAAACTGTAAAATCTGAATCAAGGGAAACGGGCTATTCCATTGCGTTCGTCTCGGAAAAATACGCGAAATAGAGTCCGAGTTTGCGAAAATCGGAGTCCGTATGACCAAGATATGGCCTCGCGATGTTTCACGAAAAATTCCCAAATTAAAGTATACTTAATTAAGTGAAATGGGTTGCACAGAGAAATATATATATATTGATATATATATATATTGATATATATATATATATATATATATAAAATTGAAAATTAAATAAATAAATATGCAAAAATGTTCAAAACAGCGAATTGGGAGAGGGGAATAACCGAACCGGCCGATTTTTGAGGTCGACCCGAGCTCGCTGGGTCGACTAGGGGTTAATCCAGGGTGTTTGGCTGTCAACCCGTGGGCCGATTCGCTCAAATGCAGATTTTTGCATTTGGATGGTTCTCATGGTTCATCTTTAATCTAAAGGCCCTAGATGGTTCCTACACTTGACTTCTTCCCCAAGACATGCTTTGATGGCTTGGATTGAATCTAGGTTTAATCCTATGGCCTAAAACACTTGCCTAATCTATAAATAAGACCCTAACCTACCCTAAATCATCATTATTCATTCATACAACTAAACTATGGCAAAATCAATCCTCTCATGGCCTCCACTCTCTTCATAAAATTCCTAAATAAATTCCTAAGTGATTTTCCATGCATACAAGTGTTTTCAAACTTGTATGAGCATCATTAGCTTGCATTCAAGTCAAGTTTATATATTTGCATCATAAAGAAAGAGTCTTGATCATTTTGGCTCAAGGGTTTTGCTTGCATTTTGGGTTTAATTGATTTCATAAGGGCTTTGTCATATTTTTGTGACTTCTTAAGCATTGTAAGCCCTATTCTACTTTCATACTTAAACTCTAAAGTTAAATGTATGATATGCAAGTTTATATGCAAGTTTATCATGTTGTGATATGCAAGTTTATATGCAAGTTTATCATGTTGTGATATGCAAGTTTATATGCAAGTATGCCAAGTTATGTTATGCAAGTTTGGGTTGAACATTTTGTTCATGCTATCATGTTATGCAAGCTTATTTTGGGTTTATGAACATAAAGCTTTAAGCTTTATGCCAAAGGTTGCATTTTAGCAACATGTAAGTTATCATATCTCTTATGATAACTTGCATGTGAGGCTAAATGCGAACTTATGGCCATCTCTACATGTCATTTAGCACCATGTATCACCAATATGCTAAGTTTGGTTTTATGCATGCTTTTGAGGCCTAAAAATGTAATATGCAAGTGTATGAACATATGAACATTTCATATGCCACCATGTTAAGCTTGTGGCTTCAATACCTTTATGTCATGATTATGCCAAGTTCCCTCTTTCTATCCTTTATGCGCTATTGCGATATGTAAGCGATGGGATTGCGTTTGGGGTTGGGTAAACTTAAAAGACATAAAACATAAGCTTGGGAATTTACCTATTAAGTTAGGTCTACCCATTGGGAATTTACCTATTAAGTTAGGTCTACCCAATTGCTTGAAAACTTGTAACATGTTTTGGAAACATGATGGACATGACACTTAGAAAAGATAAGTGTGGCCAACTCGAGGTTGGGTTGAGTTTGTAGCGTAAACCTACCCGGAACCGACCGGCTTAACTAGTTGCTACAAACAATAGGACCCAATGTGAGAAGTTGGTCATGTTGTACCTTGAACCCGAGGTTAGACCAAGTTGTGGTGTAAAGCTACCCGGACCCGCCCGGCTTAACTAGTAACCACAACAAGGTCTAATGTGAGAGGTTAAGGCGCATTAAATTAATTAATGCCTCGTGATTAGGGTTAAGTCATGGTCCACTTAATACTTAACCAATTTGGGCTTGGTAGATTAATCGGGGTTAATTCGTGAACTCATCATTACACTTAACCAAGTTAATCCAGGATTAGCAAGAGGGTTAAACCGTACTTAACCCACTAGAAAAATCCTAGCAATGGGAGCCCACTCCAGCAGTAATCCCAAGTTAGTATCATCATGACCCTAGGGACTAGGCTAGGGTGGGGGTACAATTACTGGACTGGAGGTAAGTGACCAAAAGCGACGGCAGAGGGTACGCCGGTGTAGTTCCGGGCGGACTCTGGTCGTGCACATAGTCCGTAGCCGGAGAAAACATGCACGGGTACCAGTAGATCGGGACTGTGCACTCATGTTCATGGTGTCCAGGGGTTGACACCCTAGGGCTTGATACACCCGAAGGGTGGACCCGACACAGTTCGACTACAATTATGATTGGGCCGTATTGACACCAACACGTGACGAGTTAGGCTTAGGGAGCCGATCGACTAGACCGTTTGGTTGGACCTTGTATTAGGGTCATTTCATGTTATTGGGCCAAAGCTTGGGCCAAGGGATCAATACTTGTTTATTCAAGTCATGTTAGTTTGCTAGTACAGCTGTGGTGCAAAACCTTAATCCTGATTATGCGATGACACCTTTATCTACCTTGTTAGTTAATCATCATGCTAGTATATTGTTATCCTTATGTTCATCCCTGCTGCTCATGCCAGTTAACTTTATCAGTTTACATTGATTGTAGTAGGGCTTACTCAGTCTTTTTGACTGACCTGTTTTCTTTCGCCTCTTTTCTTTCGTCCCCCCCCCCTAGGTTCTCAGGGAGGGAATACCGGAGCTTAGCTTGGATTTCGGATTGCTTGCTTGTGGGATTTCAGCTCATGTACGGTTTCGACATGAAGCTAGCTATGGTTACCACTTAATTGGGGATAGCACTTATTTATTTCAGTTTTTCAGTTGATGTTGTTTTATCTAGACTTGTTTATTTGGAAAGCTATGTTGTACCAGACTTGTTTTGAAATGTTTTGAAATCTTCCGCTGTTTTATCTATGTTATTTACTCTGTTTACATATATACATATGTTCTTGTTCTGCCTTGATATATCATTATGCATGTTTACCTGATTCAAACGCCCCTCCAAAGTCAGAGTGCTTGCAAGAGCCACCCTGGTGGAGGTGGGGTGTTACAACAGACGTTGTGTAAAACATCGTTACGACAACCCAAATACTATATTCAACTAACTCTTATTCAACATTGATCTTCGATCCTGAAATCTTACTATTTATTCGTTAATAATGAAATCAATCAAGTTGGGGTATAACTACCTCTCAGACCTTGACTGAATAACATTTATAACGTCAAAACAGATATGACTACTTACTCGAATAATCAATACCATACAACTACTTATTCACTTTTAAACACATATACGCTTCCTCTTTCTATTCTTACTATATTTTATTCCTAGTCTTCCTTTTTTATTTTACTATTATTTTTCTAAGTTCGTTTCCTTATCGACTTCTATATATATATCGATACGTTGATTTCTAACTATCAAATTATCTTAAAAAAATTCTAACTCCTTAAATTCCCGGAAAAATTCGCCATAACCTCCTTTGTATCAGGAGCATCGGGATATTTCAAATAGCCTCCCATGGCCCTCACCAATCCAAAAGAAAAAGAAAAAGCCAAGCGGCTAGCCGATACGGCGCATAAAATCTCATATATGAATTAAATACATACCTTTTCGTCGAGCATTTTATCTATTACCTTCATTAACTTTATCCATACCTATCTCATGTATATTTATACCTGCCCAATTTATTTTAACCATACCTGATCATTTTAACACAATTCGTTAATTAATTTGTTAATTAACTCTTTAGCCTATTTCACTTTTATATTTGAACATGACATGTTCAAATATATTTTAACTTGCTTATAAACTAATTTGATTCCAAATTTCAAATTTAATTTCTATATTCGATTTTGAATATCCATTTACAAATCCAATTCACCTTTCAAAGTTCAACTTCAAATTCTAAACTTGATTAACTAATTCCTCTTCGACCTAGTTAATTCTATTCAATTTGTATTCAAATTTTATATTATAAATCCTATTTGAATTTCAATATTCTAATTCTATATTATCAATCCCATTTTGAAATTCAACACAACTTGTCTTTCCCAAAAAAAATTTAAAACATTATCTCTGGTAGTAATTCGTCACTTACAACTCGAAAATGAATACTGATGATGCAGCTGTGATCATCAGAATCTATATTCCAGCAATCGAAGTGAGTTCAATACTATAAAACCATTTCTAAACATTTCCACTTTGAAATTCATTTCAAAATATAATTCACACTGCTTGTAAAACAATTTAAAATCTCCCAAGATCTTAAATTTTCCTTATTTTTAATCCAAATCCATTTACAAACACTTATCCAATTTTCCAGAAATTTTAATTCAATTTCTGGTTTAAATTTCAGATTTGACTCATCCGATTTCACGTATTTCACTTATATGGATTCTGATTGGTTATTTACATAACCATTTAATTTATAATCTTACTCGATTATAACAACAACCAATATATCCACTATATTAAAATTTTGATATATATATCTTCTCTATATTAAGATATACCTTGGGTAAACTTATTTTAATTTACCCTCTTTTCAAAACATATCGTGACGACCCATCGTATTCAAGTGTTTAGTAACTCCTACCGATACAATGGATCAAACTGATCGACCAGAACACATAAACAACTCAACCAATAAATCCCCGCAATATAAAATGATTTTTATATCAATAAAAAATACATCCACTCGTATATATACACTCAATCTCAGTCTAGGGTATTACTAACCCTATCTCTACCGAGTCACGCCACAGAGCCAAGGTAATTCACTTAACTTAAGCTCTGATACCAACTGTAATGACCCAAAAATCTGGTCCAATTTGAGCTGACCAAAAACACAAGTCCAACCCCAAATTAAACTGAAAATCAGGAAATTAACAGAAAGAAAACAGATGGTGAGAATAGATAAGATAGAAACTTAGAATAGAAGAAGAAGAAGAACACAACATCAGAGTAACACGAACCTCACAGCGGAACGAATAACATATAATAGATAACATATCTTTGAAATAAAAGATTGTACTTGAATATACATATCATTATCAAGTACAGCACTTACAACACAGCGGAAATAAACTATAGCTATATGATCTCGAAACCTCCTGCTCCAGCTCTTCAAGTATATCTGTAAATCCGGACTACTTGACTGCCCGTACAAAATTGGGCACCCAAGAGTTTAGGGAAAACAAAACAAAATAAACTCCGGGTCAGTCATGGGACTGGTATGAGTAAAACAGTTTAAAACAGTTCAAGCAGGTAAATGATATCTCATAAGACCACGCCGTATAACGGAACGGGTTTTTCCCTTATGAGAATCCAAAATATCTTATATCAAAAACCTTTTGATATTATAATAATGTCTATCAACCACAATATAATAATCATCTAGCAGAAAAGCTTCCATCTCACGTTCTACATATATAGTATACAATCAAAACCGCAAGCATGTATTGGGTAATGGATTTCCAACTATGACAAGGTATGGAACCACCTTTCGCTAGTGTACCTCTAGAGAGGAATACATTGGGTTCAACAAGAATATCTTGCAACCCGTCCACACATGACTGACCACTCATTTCGCTTGAGTGTATCAAATGTATATCACCAACGGTTGGGATCAGCAACCGTTTCCCGAATGGGACAGCATCAACAATAGATTTTTAGAAATAAATGAAACTCTAGATTAGGTGATTATAAAACCTACTTCGGTGCGATCGACTTAGCCATGCTGCCTGCCCGATTTCTGTCATTTACCGGATGTGAGGCTTGAAGCTGCGCTTTATCATCACACCAGATTCACTTTGAATGCCACATCGTCAAATCCATCAAATCACCGATTGACGTTCTCAACCATACATTATGTGTTAGCTAAAAGAAGTTTCCCTCTCTGCTTCCACTCTTGGTACGGTTGGAGAAATCAATATACGTGATCGTCTGGAAATACTCTATCAGACATCCGTCCATACAAGTCATCCAGGAACAGGATGAACCGAAGGTACTATTCAGTATATCCGTCTTAGGCACTGTTATCTAAGACTTATACAATGGCCCTTACACTTTACTCCGTCTTCAATTTTCTTGACATATATGATTCGCAACGCTTATGCCAATAAAGAGTGGTTCTTTGGATAATAATCCAACCGGTCTCTCTATATTAACAACGTTAAAATGGTCAAAACTTCGATAGTCTGTGAGTTAACTATCAAAGAAAAACAAGTGTGCAAACAACGATATTATTTCCAGATGGAAATTATATCGAACAAACATCATTTAACCTTAATCTCTTTAGTTCATTTTACATCTCCTGTTTCCCTATATTCAACATTTGCTATTTTCTATATTTAGAAAATATATGTTATTAACACTGGAAACATTTCCATTCCTTGTTTTCTGGTTTTAGAAAACATTTCTGATTCATGTTTGGAAAACATTTCCAAAACTCCTACGTTTGGATTAAGCAGATGTTTAGATAAAACATTGCTATGCCAACTCAACCATTTCCTTTAATTACTAAATTCACTTTACCACCCTTTTATGCTGAACCTTAACCATTCCTTAGTTAAAAACGAAACCAATCAAGTTGGGGTATAATTACCTCTCAGACCTTAACTGAACAACATTTCTAACCTTGAAATAGATAAAGTTCACTTTAAATTTCTTTAACTAACTTCCTTACTTAACCTTTCTTTCGAATAACTATATTCGATTAACTCCTTTTACTTAACTCTTATCAATTAACTCTATTGGACTGACCCTATTAGATTAACTCTATTTGCTTAACTCTATTTGATTTACTCTATTAACTTAACACCTGTCGAATAAACTAGATTCGATAACTCCTCTAACTCTATTCGAATAAACTGTATTCGATTCACTCCTCTAACTCTATTCGAATAAACTATTCGATAACTACTCTAACCCTATTCGAATAAACTATTCGATAACTACTCTAAATCTATTCGAATAAACTATTCGATAACTACTTTCAAATAACTAGATTTGATAACTTCCCTCGAATAACTAGATTCGATAACTCCGTTCGAATAACTAGATTTGATTAACTCACCTCGAATAACCAATATTCGATTATTCCTCTCTCGAATACACTACATTCGATAACTCTACTTCGAATAAGTGATATTCGATAGCTCTACTTGATTAACTCCTATTTGATTAACTCTAATTAGTTAACTCTAACTCTAACTGGTCAACCCTCACTGATTAACTCTAATCGATCATTTCTAACTCTAATCGATTTCTCTTATTCGAATAACTCCTATTTGTTAACGTTTATTCATTAATAAAGATTTACTTTTGGTAACGGTTCTTCACTTTATAAATGTTCTCTTTAATAACGTTACTTCACTTATACAAGTGTGTTGTACCCATTCTATTTAAAACTATTGGTGTTAAAACCAATATTTCTTATCTATATAAGTTCAGACTTATATATTCCATTTATCGAATGATAAATAATTACTTAATTTATAAATATCATTTATAAATTTATCTATTCCATTTATCTGTTTTTTCTCCATATATAAGTTCTGGCTTATATATATATATATATATATATATATATCTATTTAGCACAACATAAATATTCCCTTTTAAATCCTATTTGTTAATGGTTTACAAATATCCCCTTTTTCTAATCTATTTGTTTTGCAAATATTTTCCTTTATATTTGTTTGACAAATATAACTCCTTTTTATTTGATTCACAAATATTTTTCTTTAACTCTATTGATTTTATAATTACTTCCTTATATAAAAATCCTTTTTCCTTTTATATATAAAATCCAGTGATTTTATATAAATAAATGATTTTCAAAATATACTTTGAAAATCTCCTTTTTTTTTCTTTCTAGTATTTCTTATGGTTTTTAACATACCATATAACAACGATAAAAATCGTCCAAACACATATAATCAACAACAGATTATATATCACATCATATATCACAATATATGAATCACAGTAAAATAAATGTTGAGGAATCCAGTTGGATTCCTCCAACCTGTTTCCCTGCATCACAGATGTTAAACAATATAGATAACATCACTTTCAGTTTCCTATGATATATTCTATTAAACAGAATCAATACAGAAATTCAACTAACTGACTAGCAGTTCAATCAAACAGTCAACACACAGTTAATCAGCCAATATTTAACCGTTCTAAAAATACAACATGAAATTATAAACTGTTCTGAGTTAGTGAGATTTACTCACATTTGCGCGTTAGTCGTTAAATAATGGTTTGCGTTATTTGATTCAGTTTGACAATTTATTTCGCCATAAATTGTAACCGACTCGGATGGACTTCCAGTCAGTCTCAGTTGGTAGTCGTCGTCCATACGATTTCAACGTGACTGACGGTTCGTAATTCTGACACCGTATGAACGAAATATTCAGTTTACAAGTTAGTATAGGATTTAAAACTAAATAAAACATGAATTATTTCTATATGGGCTTTAACCTTTCTCCTAAGGCCCACTACCCCTTTGCAAATGCCAGGCCCAACACCCTTATCCTTCTTCCATAATGATAGTTTGATCTCCAGTCTTCCTTCCTCACCAATTTCGCCCATTTCTTGCTCAGCCGTACTCCATCCTTCAATCGAAAACTCACACAACACATACCGAATTCCATCTCTCATTAACCTCTCCCATTTCCACACCAAAATGATCAGCTCGCTCAAGCAATGGTGATCGCGACTTCGACGATGAACCCACTACAGAGATCGACATTTCATCACTTTGAATCCACCCAGATCCTACCCACAACCACCATTCGACCCCCTCCATCCATTTCCAACGCCAGAAATCAACTCGATTTCTCCTAACCCATGATTTCCGAAAACCCTAGGACGCTATATAAAAACAATAGCTAAAATAGCTGCGTCGAACCCCAAACAGATACCAACAGATTGAAGAGCAAGCTCATGGGAATCCAAATATATATTTTGCATGATTTATGCTAATTTATTTTGGTTTCTACGAATTTTTAAAGATGGGTTTTCACACACGTTTTGTTTTGCTGAGAACATATAAATGACGGTGGATAAAAAGTGAATTAGGTCTTAAGGATTTGTTTAGGGGGGTATTTATAGGGTGCTAAAATATCTAGATATTTTGTTAGGATATTTTCATTTTATTTATTTTATCCGTTTTTGCCCTTCTAAAAATCCGTGTGATTACACACAGTATTCAAAAATCACCAGAATGGACATACTGCTAGAGTTTGACATTACGGTCCCAAAGAAACTGGTTTCGTCGAATTCCGACTCCGTTTGCTCACAGAGCGTATTTTTATCTATCGAAATACTGATTGTTTCTCACTCTAAAAATCCGTACGACCACATAGTGACTCTAAAAATCACGAAACTGGAAATCTAACAACTATTTGACATTGCGGATCCAACAAAATTAGCTTTGTCAAATTCCGACTTCGTTTGCAAAACTGGCTATTTTTAAAGCTCTGAATGACCCCCTTTTAATATATAAATATATTTAGAAACAATTAAATTTAATATTTATAAATAAATATTTTCGTATATATTCATAGAGGAATACCATACTGCTCAGAAAAATCCTATATGGGCTTCTATTCGATATTTCAAATCTGGGTCAACCCGATATTCGATTTATATTGAAATTCCTATTTAAAATATAAATAATTCCTTTAAAAATTATAAAGGAATTCCACAGCGACTTTTCTAAAATTTGATTTGGACGTGAATCAAAATCTACACGAAGAAATCCCAATTTTTCTCTTACACTAGAAAGGTATACTCCACCAGCTCCACACGTTTCTTGTTTCACATAAATCCTGCTTAAAACGAATCTTGTACATTCAGTTGAAGTTCGAATCGCCAATTTACGAACTACAGCACCATTTCGAGCTCGATTTTAATTATATTATAATTCTATGTTCAAACTGTCGTTATTATAATATATTCGTTATTCTAATTCAATTCTAAACAGAATTAAATATCGTAGATGATCCAGTTCACACCATATCGTCATTTCAGCCAATTCTGATTATTTCAGAATTAAATATATTATTTAATTTATTATTTTTATTAAATATTCACTATTATATAATTCCACGACCATTTAATTCACTATATCACTATTTATATAATTAAATAAATTAATTATAATACCTCTGCCAATGCGGGTCATTACAATACCCAAATGATAATCTTTGACGACACCATGTCAATAAAAGAATCACAACACATATGATATTTTGAATGGATTTAAAATTCTAATCTCATCAGATTCTCAGGCAAGATGGTATTTTTAATTGGATTACAAATTCAGTTAATCCAATTTTTATACAACATGATGATAATTATTAGATCTATACAGATCCATATACACAACCATAGATCTAAACCAAAACATGACAAATCAAACAAAACAACATCAATAATCTTATCGCGTCACAGATCTAATATATTTACAATTCAACTGATTTAAATAACCATAGAATAATAATTAACTGGATTTAATTATTTAAAATAGAATCTCACATTGATTTCTGGCTGAAATCTCAGCAGTCTCTGTTTCAGATCTAGTCAGCGCCATCGTGAAGATCTCGACTTTGTGATTCCAACGCAATTTACGGTTTGTGAAACAGATCTCGTATGTGAAAGTTACGGAATTTTAAAACATTGGAAAATTTAATTAAATAAATAAATTAAATAATTAAATAATATTAACCTTCCTTCCACATCGTTCAACCGACCAAACTAAAACCCACTTCACCGAATACTTTGACCGCCGCCGCCACTAATTTCCGGCCACCGGACCCAGATCGGAGACCGCCGCCCCCTCCAATGTCGCGAGTCGTCCCTCTAGCCAGAGCACCGCCGATCTCGGCGCCTCCCTCGGCTTGAAAATCCAGCCCGATCACCACTGCTTCCTTGTCAAAATCTGATCACCACGGGTCCCTAAATCCGATCACATCCGTACTGATTAAAAGCTCTCGCGAAGCCCTTCGATTTGTTATATGGTTTGTTGATTTTCATTGAGCGGATTGTAAAATATTGAGGTTTGAATTTCAGAGATTTTTGGCCATTGATGAAATAGGATGGCGACCGGCATTGAATTTATGGTTTTATTTGAATTTTTTAATTATTTAATTGCCTCGTTTTACGTGTTTTAAAGTGGAAATCCGGGCTGTCTCCAAATCAGACCTTCTTAGTGTCAATCTTAATGTTTTGATGCCATCTGAACACGATGGGACCTGTCTCGAGGCCCAACTCTGAAGTCTACAACCCCTTTCATTTAAAATTAAAAAATATATTAAATAACTGAAATTTTAAACATAAAATTAAATTCGCTGGGACCACATATGGTGTAACGACCCACCTTTTTCCCTGGTTCTTATTGGTAATTAAACTAACTTAAACCGTTCAGAAAGACGAATTGTTCTGGGTACATACATATATTGAACAAAATAACATAACCTTTCATTGAATAATTCAATATTACATCAGAGTTACATTAATACCAGAGTTACAATATAAATGTATACAGCGGAAGAAAGAAAATATACTCTCAGCGGAAGATCAAAATGATACAGCGAAAGCTCCAACTCTATCGTGGACTCCGACTCAGAAAGCGCTCCGAACCTTGCTCCAACGAACTAAAACTGCAAAACTAAACTACTGGCTGCCCATGTGAAATAACAATTCACGGTTTTTGAGTGATTCAAATCTGATATGAGTGGTTTATTGTCGATTTGAATGGTTCGAAATTATGGGTCGTTACAAGGTTAACTCCATATGAATTCTCGTGCGTAGAAATTTGCTATGACTTTGGAAAATGAAGCTATCATAAGTTCGTCCCATATCACACAATGCAAGCGCACACCAGATGGGCGAGTTTTATCTTATGATAACCAAACATGCTTTCATACGCGAAAATTCTCCTCGTTTGAAAGCATGTTTGGTTATCATAAGATAAAACTCGCCCATCTGGTGTGCGCTTGCATTGTGTGATGTGGGACGAACTTATGATAGCTTCATTTTCCAAAGTCTTAGCGAATTTCTATGCACGAGAATTCATATGGAGTTAACCACGGACCCGTTCCGCTAATTTACTCAAGAAAAGTTGTTCAATTTTATGAATATGACTTCTAAATTATGTAATTAGACTCTTGGAAAATATTATATTGAAGTCTTGAAATGTGAAGCGATATTGAAGTTTTAAAAGAAGTTAATGCCAGGTATGAAGTTTAAACGGTTGGAACGTAAATTTAAATTTGCATAAGACCAATTTATGATATATGAGTCGATAAGGAAAAATTCCAACTTATGTAAAGAATGAAAATTAAATTTCACAAAGTTTGGTATGAACTCGAAATTTGAAAGGTTAATATCGACATAAGTTGCTTGGAAATTTATTTTTCAGCCATTTTGGATATGATAAATAGGCTATAAACTGTTTGTAATAAACAATGGTTTCAACGACTAGAATCCCGATATTTTGTAATGTTGAAAACAATAAGTATTTGTAAACTATGATTATGAAATGATTTACAACTTCGGGATATGAAATGATTTGGTTATTCGAGTAACCATGACAAAACCGGGTCGAAATGAAAGATTGGATTTTGTGCGATGGGTGATACTCAGTAGCCTTGCCATGATGATGAACTTCTCGAATTAATAACATGAAGATTTCATTATTGTATATTTGAGATTTTTAAAGAAAATTTGGTTTTGGAAATCCCGAAGTGAAGTATGATTTTTCTATATGAAAGAAATATGTAGTATATTCAATGGGTTGAAAAGAAATGGGATTCTAAGTCTGAGAGATCATCTTGAATTTCTAAGTTTAAATTTATAGGTAAGATTTATTCTACTTATGAATAATTTTACGAACTCTCCTTTTCGAGGACGAAAAGTTCTTAAGTGGGGGAGATTGTAATGAACCAAAAATTTCCAATGTTAATATATACTATAAACTTCAATTTTCTGAATATCAAGTGAGTTTAGTAAGATTTAAATACAAATAGCGTTCTAAAATATATTTTTTACATGTGTTTGAATAGATATTTTGTTTTGATATGAATAACTTATTTTGAGATTTCATTTAAGATGTTTGTTTAAATAAATATTTTTAACATTGATAAGAATAATATTATTTAGTTTTATAAAATATATTGATTTCCGTTAATGTATATCGGATTTGTGGCAAAAAGGTGGGTCGTTACATACAGACTCCGAAAAATCCAGAAAAATTATTTCTGGCTTTGTTTTGACGATACGGTCCTAACAAAATTAATTTTGTCGAATTCTGAGACTGTTTGAAAAATGACTACTTTTCAGTCGATCGAAATTGACTGAAATTTACAAAACACATATCTATTTGCCACGGTCACAAATTAACTTGGAAAATTCTGGAAAATTAAACTTAGCAATAATTTGACATTCCGGTTCCAACAAAAGTGGTTTCGTCGAAAACAGTGGTCATTTGAAACTACCGTTAAATTTTGCATCCTATATGGTCAGTCAAAGTTAAAGTTTTGACTTTTCAAACTACCGTTCTATTTCTAATTCCTTTTATAATTAAATTGAATATATTCGAATTAACTTCAATTAAAATGAATTTCTAGTCATTATTAATTGAAATAATTTATTTCAAATATTTAAAATCCCTCGAAATTTCTAAAATAAAAATTTTAAATTGGCCCCAAATTCTGGGTTGTTACACCACTGGCCACTGCGATCCCCTGCCGCCACCAAGGAGCCACCTTCGCCTTCCTCCAGCCCCCCCTGCGCAGTAAGTTTTTTTTATTCCTCCTTTGATTTTAATTTTTAGTTAATAAAAATATGATCTTTAAGCGTATAAAAATACGATCTTTAGTATTTATAGTAGGAATAAAGATTGGATTTTTAGTAGCGATAAAATTAGATTTTATTTTAAAGTAGTGCCATAAAAATACGATTTTTATCCATGAAGTAATATCATGAAAACGCAATTTTTATATACATAAAAATATGATTTTTATATTATAGAAAGAATTAAAATATGATTTTTACATTATAGAAAGAATAAAAATATGATTTTTATATTATAGAAAGATTAAAAATATGATTTTTATATTATAGAGATAATAAAAATAAGATTTTTATATATGTAGGATTGAAATAAAAATGTGATTTTTAATATAAACATCATGTGAAATAGATTGCGATGGAACGAATTGAAATAAAAAAGGAATTCGAACAGTTCAGAAATTCCGAAATGAAATGGCGGAGTGGATCCCCAAGGTGAGAACTCCACACTTTTATTTTGATTTCTAGTTGAAATATATACTAGGATGCAGACGGTGCTTAGTAGCACCCGACACCTGTCGTCCACAGACCATGGATGACTTGTTTGTTTGATTGCTGTGATATGAAATTTGATTGTGCGATGTGGAATGAAATAAAATATTTTATAGTGGAAAATATTTTATAGTTAAAAATATGATTTTTAACGTGTATATAAAATAAATAGTAATAAACAAATTGGACGATTTTTTTATATACACTGATTTGACTGATATTGATTGGGACGATAAATTTTACACATCGCCCAACTGTACAAATAAAAATCTGTGTTTGTTGATTTGAAACCCCACACAGGTATTGGGATGATATTTGACGTACACTAATCCCGATTGTTTAGTTGTATGTCAATCGATGGGTTGACAGACTGTGTAAGCATTAATTATTTATATTTAATGCTTATGCAGTTGTGTGGTGCACTCTGGATGATGGTTGATGATTTATCGTTGCTGTTATATATATGTGTTGTAGGGAATCCATATAATTAAAGTTATATGATAATTGATTGGGCCTCATTCCAATTTAGAAAATAAGAAATATAAATTCATGTGTTGAATAGAAATATATATTCATGTGTTGAATAGAAATATAAATTCATGTGTTGAATTGAATAAATATTCATGTGTTGAATAGAAGTATAAATTCATGTGTTGAATAGAAGTATAAATTCATGTGTTGAATAGAAAAATAAATTCGTGTGTTGAATAGAAGTATAAATTCATGTGTTGAATAGAAAAATAAATATTCATGTGTTGAAGAAAATATTCATTTGCTGAATAGAGTAATAAAGTTATTGAAATATATAGAGCCGTGTTAGTTAGATATGTGCCATTTTGACGTGAACGATATTTATATCGATTTTATTCATTTTTATATTGAATATAGAAAAGGAAGTGATTCCAAAATATAACGTTTTGATAATATTATCATTTATAGATTAATGATATGGAATATTCAATTTTGATTAGAAATTGAATATGAAGTTGAAATCGTTTTGAAAACGAATTTAAAACGATTTATAAAATACATTTTGAAAGGAAATCGACAAATATATATATATATATATATATATATATATATATATGTATATATATTATATAATGGCCTGAATAGAACGCGCCGTGCTGCGGCAGTTCGCGAATTTCGACCATTGACTTCGAATGGACGTTACGGGAGATTCGACCATCGGATTCTCCTAAAACCGGAACCATTGGGTTCGTATCGAAAAGGACTTTCTAACAAATATTAGGAATTAAAAATCTAATGGTTGGATTTGGAATTATGTCCAAATCAAATTTGGAAAAGGTCGTTTTAAGTGCAGTTCGATGGCCGTTGATGGAAATTGACTTTACGGGCCTTGATAATATTATTAGAAATAGTAATAATTTGTGTAAAATCACAAGAAATGATTTGAGAAGAATTGGAATGAAAAACTCCATATTTGAAAAGATAAAAATAGATTTTTATCGAAATGAACTAGTTTTGAACTAGAATTAAAATCAATTTATATTTTTGAAATAAATAAACTGAATTTGAAAAGGGGTTTTAAAAGTAACCAGAATTTCCAATAATTGAATTGGAATGGATTTGAATCGAAATTGTCTTTGGAATATTTCGATGTTGGATTTCGTGATTATACAGATATTGTTATGGGAATTTGAAAGATATATTTATATCATTATTTCCAATACGATATTTGTTGGTCGTAGAATTTGATATTGGATATAAGCCGATATATTTTCTATTCAGCGCCTTGTATTTAATATCAAATGGGATTTGGGTTTGTCGTGAATGGTGTCTTCATTAACACTGTTCATAAACCCAATTGAGAAAAAGATTAAATATTTTTATTTAGATTTATTGAAGTGTACCAATTAAATGGGATTTAATTGGAATTGGATTAGAATGTGATTTTGGGTTTATAGTGAACCGTGTTTTAAATGACATTGGTTATTTAACCCAGTTAAAGGCAGGATGTGATTTCCCAAGTTAAATAATCATTAATATTGATTTTTGGGAAGATTAAAACTAAGTGGAGTTTTAATGAATCTTTAATTAGATTGAAATGATCGAGAATGGAGTATCACCAGTTTTGCTCCAGGCGATAGTTAAATCTTTATTTAGTTTTGAACGTGAAATGGTAATTGAATTTACCGATAACATCGTGGTGTTAGATATGAAGTATGACCAGTTTTACTTCATGGGATGAATAAGTTACGATTGGGAAATAAAATAAATGATTACTTCGGTGTGGTTCGCTAATCCCGACTAGTTTGAATTGATATTCAAAAGAAGATTAAAGAACAAATTTAAAGAATTTATCTTTGATAAAATTAATGGGAACCTTTCCCAAAGTATAAGAATATTTGAATAAAACAATATTATGAATTGGAATGAGGCGTATGTTGTGTTTGTGTAACACTTGTTTATTATATACGCGAGTTATTCAGAAAGACCGGGTTTGTCCCATTCTGAATAACTGATTCGACGTGGTGTCGAGGATGAAGACGGTGGTCGAAGACCGGAGGTCTTCACATCGTTTGGGTGATTACTGATGATCTTGATTGGGCTGTACACCCAAGAGGAGGGAATCAGTTGGTGATCGTCCAGACGTACTTGGAGATCAATGGATATGCGAGGTACAAGGTGCCTCCGGTTTCGTTCAGACCCAGAACGA
This sequence comes from Allium sativum, assembly GCA_030737875.1. Lineage (NCBI taxonomy): Eukaryota > Viridiplantae > Streptophyta > Magnoliopsida > Asparagales > Amaryllidaceae > Allium > Allium sativum. The sequence goes on along the minus strand of CM060909.1, from coordinate 845,213,700 downwards.
ACTTGTAATTGTTTGTCTGACATTGGATTTTATTCTGTGTGATTGATTTCTATTAAATATATATCTGTTTGGCGACGAAGAATTTATTCTCTTGCTTAACGCCCTTTTCCGAGACGTACGAGCTTAGAGGTTATATATTGGTGGATATAAATCACATGGAGTGAATTGCCTGTGTGGCAAATGATCAGGGCTTCTGTTGAAAAGCAAAGTCTTGTGGTTGACGATTAAAGCACGGCCTATGTGGCATAGCTTTGTGTAACGTTGATTCGCGAGCCTCACACCCCGGTTGTGAACCAGAAACGGGAGAGGACTTCTGGGATGGCTTGTGTTTCCTTCTAACTAGAAGTGGCATAGCGGTTTTACACGCCCTGACGAGTTTGACTTATGTGGTTGTTGCTGTTGCGAGGCGCCTCAGATATATCGGTGACTATGTGGAGCCGATGGAGTCAGTGGACTCATTGACACCCCATAGGGTGGGGAAACGCAGTTTCCAGGGTTTAAGTTTAATCCACATCGGTGGACCGGCCTTGACGATCCCAAGGTCACTCGAGCTCTGACCCGAGGGGCGGGCTAGAGCATCTCGAATTCGGTAAGGACAATCCCTTGCCTTGGTTCACAGATGGAAATACGACTTTTAATACGTGACATGTGCATTTTTTATTGTAGAGCCTAGTATTGGCGACATGATATATGGTACCCATGCCGTCTATGATTAATACTAATGATTGAAATTGTTTTGACACTATACACTTATTGTAATAATAAAAGATGAAATCTAGCGTATCAAGCACTCATTGGCTATTATAAGGTAAAATCCTATCCTCCGGCTTGTGTTGCATTGTGTGATGGGACCTAAGTCTTGTAATAGCTTCATTGTTCTTTATTTAGCATTGCGTTGTTGTTTTATGCGCTGGTATTCTTGGGAGGAAACCTGTTCCGTGTTATAGGCGTGGTCCCTTGATTTACCTAACTTTAAAATAAAGATTAATAACTGTTTTAGTTCTCACACCAGTCACATGACTGACCTGGAATTTATTGTTTTAACCTAAACTCTGGGTGCCCTTATTTTGACACGGGCAACTAGTAGTTTTGGTTTTGCAGATTTATATTCACAGGATCCCGATTTACAGCTGGAACGATACTCGGAAAGCTCTGTATCCGTGTATTACTTCTGGTTGTGTTTTGTATTATTTTCCGCTGCGATGTATTTAAATGTAATTTAAATCTCTGATATTTTCTGTGTAATATTTATTCATACTCTGTAATATTCTTGTATTCTGATGGAATTGTTGTAATAAGCAATGAAATGTTCTTCTGTTTGTGTTCCGATTTGTCTTGTCCTCAAAGTATCCGCTCTTTCCTTATTGGGGAAGTTACGGGTCCTTAAATATATGCCATATTATATACCTTTTATAAATACAAGAAAAAAAGAGAAAAAATGGGATAAGATAGACAATTATTAAATTAAATATTATTTAATATATTGTTATTATATATTGACCTTTATCTCACATAGATTAACACCTCATCCCTATCAATTAATTTAATTCTTTTGTAACGTGCAATATAAGGTTAGCGGGCCTTTTCTGAATTAAAGAAGTAAATAATTTATTTATTTATAAATACCCTAGAATAATCAAACCCTAATTCATATCATAGCCACCACCACCCTATCCTTCAATGGCCACTCTTCTTCAAATTTCCTTCATCAATTTCTTCTAATCCATCACATAATTCACAAAAAATATAAAGCCAATATTGGAGAGCACCACGAGACCTCTCTATCCAATGGTCAAGATCATTGAAGGCGACCTCAATCAGGGTGCGATTTGGAATGAGGAATGGCAGTTTTGGGTTGAGCGGTTTTAAAAAGAAAACGACGGGTTTTCAGAAGAAAGGTTAAGGGATTTTAATTTTTAATTAATTAATGAATTATATAATTAATATAATCAATGTTCATAACGTCGTATCTCTCTTATGCGAGGTCGGAATCGGACGAAACAAAATGCGTTGGAATCATGACGATGAGATCTGCAATATGGAACTGACTAGAGCTGAAACTGAGCACGTTGGAAATTCTGACAAAAATCGATGTGAGATCTCTATTTTAAGTAAATTTAACTATTAATCGTGATGTGAAATTTATATTTGTACTATATAAAATTCATGTTGGTGTTGTATAAAATTGTAATTGTTTGTTTGTGATTACGTTGAACAACTGAATTGGACTGTGTATATTCATGTTTGTCAAATGTATGCATACAATAAAAAACCATATTTTTATTATATATAATAAAATAAAAACATGTTAATACATGTTTGGCATTAAAAAAGTAATTTTCTTATGTTAGATTAGAAATAAAATAAAACATGTTAATACATGTTTGGCATTAAAAAAGTCATTTTCTTATGTTAGATTAGAAATAAAATAAAAACATGTTAATATAAGTTTGGCATAAAAAAAAGTCATTTTCCTATGTTAGATTAGAAATAAAACAAAAACATGTTAATACATGTTTGGATTAAAAAAGTCATTTTCTTATGTGAGATTAAAAATAAAATAAAAACTTGTTATTACATTTTTTGCTATTTTATAAGACATTTTTAATACGTTAGAGTAAAATAAAAAGAATAACATGTTACTACATGTTTGGTTAAATAATAAAGATTACATTTTTATTACATATGGTGATCATTAAAAACATGTAATTTTTGTAAAATTATGTCATGTTATTTAAATATGTCTAAAATTATGTTATGTTAGAATTAAAATATCATTTTGGTTAGATTAGAATAAAAATAACATTTTTGTTAGAAATGTTACATTAGAATAAAAACGACATTTTTGTTAGAAATGTTACATTAGAATAAAAATAACATTTTTGTTAGAAATGTTATATTAGATTAAAAATTACATTTTTGTTATAAAATTATCATTTTAGATAAATTGTCATGTTAGATTAAAAATAACATTTTATTATAAAAATTTCATTTTAGATAAATATCATGTTGGATAAAATTGTCATTTTAGATAAAATTGTCATTTTAGATAAATGTCATGTAGGATGAAATTGCCATTTTAGATAAAAATGCCATTTTAGATAAATGTCATGTTAGATAAAAATATCATTTTAGATAAAAATGTCATGTTAGATAAAAATATCATTTTAGATAAATATGTCATTTATGTTACGAATGAAAATGTTGAAACTTCAAAATTCACAATTTTAATGTAAAGATAAAATATATAAAATATTCATTATATGGATAATAATGTTGAAACGTTAAAATTTACATTTTTAATGTAAAGCATGATTTATGTAAAATGATTATTTTTTGAAATATAAAAATGTTTAACAATAAAAAGTTTACATTTTTATTTGTATATGAGAAAATATGAAAAATAAACATTTGTTTTAAAATATTCAAGTTAATAAAATTTTGTTTACATTAAAATTTACACTTTAATGTATGAATGACTCGTATTAAAAAGATTCATTGTTTGTAAATTGTTTACAATCAGAAAAAGGTTCATTGGTACTTTTACATTAAAATTTACATTTTTAATGTAAATGAATCATATGGAAATAAAAGAATCATTTTGTAATAAAAAATGTTTTAACACTGAAATTTACATTTTTAATGTAAATAAATCATTAGAAAAAGTTTCATTGTTTAATAAATTATGTTAACATTAAAATTACATCTTTAACGTAATAAAGTATTGATTAAAAAGGTTATACTTTGGTAAAAATGTGTTAACACAGGAAAGTACATTTTTAATGTACAAATGATTATATAAAATGATTAAAATTTATTATAATATGCTTACATTCAAAAGCTCATTTTTAATGTATAAAAGGATTCAATAAAAAGAGCATTGTTTGATAAAAAAAATGTTTTTACATTAAAAATTACACTTTTAATGTAAGTAGGAATAATTAAAATATGCATTGTTTAATATTAACATTTACATGTAATAGAAGTAGAAATGTTCATTTGTTTGATATCAACATTAACATGTTATAGAAGTAGAAAATGTACTTTTATTTAACATTATCATTATTATGTTAGCGATATTAGAAGTAATTCAAACTGAATTATAATTGGTCAAATTTGTTAACCAATGATTTATGTATGTAAACTGTTGTTGTTTGAAAACACCACACGGGTATTGGGATGATATTTGTCATACACTAGTCCTGATGTTTAGTCGTATGTCAACCGATGGGTTGATAGTCTGTTTTGAGCATTATTTATTTATTTATTTTAGTGCTCACACAGTTATAAATTTCACCCTGGATGTGAACGGATTATTTATTAATTATTTCTCCTTATTTTTACATATATGCGATGTATGAAATCCATATAACTGAAATTATATGGTAATTGATTGAGTCGCATTTCAATTCAGTATATTTTTAATATAAAATATATTTAAAATAAAGATTCTTTTAAAATAAAGAATATTTTACAATTATGAATATTTTAAAATAATATTCAGTGTAAAATAAAATTATGGTTTCTATGTCCCTTTTTAGACGAATATAAAAATATAAAAAATGTGAAGCCGAATTAAGTAGCAAACGTTATTTTAACCCGAACGGATTTATCGATCAATTTGTTTTACTTTATAATGAACATCAAAAGAAGTGATTTCAAAATCTAATATTTTGAAATTATTAATATTATAATATAATAAAGATATAGAATATTTAATTTTTATTTAAAATTGAAAAATGAAGTTAAAATCATTTTAAAATGAATTTATAAAATAAGTTTTAGTCAGGAAACTGACAAAATATATATAATATATTATATATTTATATAATGGCCTGAATAGAATGCGTCGCGCAGCGACCATTCGCGAATTTCGACCATTAACTTCAAATTGATGTAACGGGAGATCCGACCGTCGGATTCTCCTAAAACTGGAACCGTTTGGGTCGTATCGAAAAGAGTTTTCCAATGAATACAAGAGGTTTGAAATTTAATGGTTGGATTTGGATATATGTCCAAATCAATTTCAGAAAAGGTCGCTATAGATGCAGTTCGGTGGCCGTTATTGGAAACCGACTATACATGCCTTAATAAAATTATTAAAAATATTAATAAGTTGTGTAAAATCATAATAAATGGTTTGGAGAGATTTTGGATGAAAAATTCCATATTTTAAAAGATAAAAATATATTTTTATCGATATGAACTAGTTATTAACTAGAATAAATCTTTAAATTAAGATTTAATGAAGTTCTCCAATAAATTAATATTTACTTGGAATGAAATAAATAAATTGGATTTTTTTGTTTTTCGTGAATGGTGTCTTCAATAATATCGTTCTTAAACCCAGTTGAGAAAAGAATAAATATTTTAATTAAGATTATTGGAGTTTCCAATTATATTTAGAAATTAGAATAAAATGAAATGTGAATAGGGTTTATTGTGGACTGTGTTTTTAAATGACATTTGTTCTTTAACCCAATTAACAGTGAAAATATAATTTGGAAGTTACAAATCTTTTATTAAGATTTAAATGGAAATTTTCCAAAGTAAAGTTTTTCAATTTAATATATTGGAATTGAACGAGATTCGATTTAATAATAATCGAGATGAGCTTCTGTAAAAGAAGACCATTATTATATATGGAATTTAAAAAGCTCTACAGTTATTCCATTTATATTATTAGTCTGATATGAGAATTTATATCGATTATATATTGATTTGATTTCTGTGAAAATTCTATATTTAATGGAAGATGATTTTGCGTTTATCGTGAACAGTGTTTTAAACGACATTGGTTCCTTAACCCAGTTAAAGATAAGATTAATAATCATAAAGTTATGATTTTTGATACTAAAACCAAATTAGAGTTTTAATGAATCTCTAAAAAGAAGGTTAAAGAATAAATTTAAAAGAATTTATCTTTGATAAAATTAATGGGAAACTTTCCCTAATAATGTGAATATTTTGTTAAAAGAATATTCTGAATTGGAATGAGGCGTATGATGTGTTTTATAACATTTGTTTATTGATTATAAAATACGCGAGTTATTCGGAAAGACCGGGTTCAACCTATTCTGAATAATTACTATGACGATAAAAAGTCGAAGATGAAAACGATGGTTTAAGACCGGAGGTCTTCACATTGTTTGGATGATTACTGATGTCTTGATTGGGAGGCATCCCAAGACAAGGTAATAGGTGGTGATTGTCCAGATGTACTTGGAGATCGACGGATATGCGAGGACCTCTCTCCTGTATTGGACATATGGGACGAGGAATAAGGTGTCTACGGATTCGTTAAGACCCAGAATGGACCTGTAAATGGATGGTATGTCTGACGTTGTATTCCTTTATGCTGTATTCGTTGATCTCTGCTAAATATATATCTATTTGGTGGTGGAAAATTTATTCTCTTGCTAAACGCCCTTCTTTGAGACGTACGAGCTCAGAGGTTATATATTGGCAGAAATCAATTGTGGCGACCCTAACTTCCCCGTAAAGGAAGTCCCGGATTGCTTCGAGAACAAGACAAACCAGAAACAAATAGAAGAACATTTCATTGCTTATTACAATAATTCCATCAGAATACAAGAATATAACAGAGTATGAATGAATATTATACATCAGAAAAATATCAGAGATTTAAATTACACTTAAAAACATCGCAGTGGAAAATTAAAACAAAACACGACTGAAAAAAATATACGGATACAGAGCTTTCCGAATATCATTCCAGCTGTAAGCCAGGATCTTGTGAATATAAATCTACAAAACCAAAACTACTAGCTGCCCGTGTGGAAAATATGGGCACCCGGAGTTTAGGTTAAAATAATAAACTCCAGGTCAGTCATGTGACTGGTTTGAGAACTAAAAAAATTATTTAAAACTTTATTGTAAAATGAGGTAAATCAAGGGACCACGCTGTATAACACGGAATGGGTTTACCCCCAAGAATACCAGTGCCTAAAACAAACAGCGCAATGCTAAATAAAGAAAAATGAAGCTATTATAAGACTCAGGTCACATCACACAATGCAATGCAAGCCGGAGGATAGAGTTTTACCTTATAATAGCCAAATATGCTTGGTACGTTTTAAAACAAATCTTTTATTATTACTATAAGTGAAGAAAACAACTTCAAATATAAATGTATCAATCATAGACGGCATGAACGCCCCATCCCACTATGTCGCCATATATACTATACAATCAAAATCGAAAAATTTCGTATTTGGAAATTGGATTTCCATACTGGTGGCTCCTAATTCGAAAGATCTATCGTGTAGTACAATTCCCAACGGCTTACGTCGCAGGCATGCGAAAACGCCGTAATGCACATCCGCACTATCCAGGAAAACAAGTTACCGCGGCTTACGTCGCAGGCATGCTAAAACGCCGCTAACTCAATCCATCAGGGAATCAGGGGGTGTGTCCTATCCCTCACCTCGGTCGACCGAATCCATGACACCACTAAGGTGTTTATCCTCATCTCAAAAGCATACTGATCTAACCATCATTTTACCACCATACTGGTTTGTGAGGCTCGCGAATTAACGCTACACAAAGCCGTGCTATATTAAAGCTATGATTTGATCATCAACCACAAGATTGCTTTTCAATAGAAGCCTTGATCATTTGCCACTTAGGCATGCCACACAGGCAATTTACACCATGTGACTGATGTCTATCGATATACAACCTCTGATCCCGTACGTCTCAGAGAAGGCTGAAGTAAGGGAAAAAATTCCCCTTCACCAGGCAGATGTATATTTAATAGAGATCAATCGGCATAGAATAAAATCCAATGTCAGGCACACCATCCCTTTACAACTCCGTTCTAGGTCTGAACGAAACCGGAGGAACCTTATTCCTCGTCCCGTATGTCCAATACTGTAACGACCCGGATTTTCGGCGACTTTGGTTATCGACGTAAGCTCGACGTCGATAACCAAAACATCGAAAAATCCCGGTAATTAATGAAAGAAATTAGAGGGTGAGAATAGATAAGATAGAAACTTAGAATAGAAGAAGAAGAAGAACACAACATCAGAGTAACACGAACCTCACAGCGGAACGAATAACATATAATATATAACATAACTTTGAAATATAACAGTTATGTATACAATAGCACTTATCAGAGTACAACACTTACAACACAGCGGAAATAAACTATAGCTATATGATCCAGAAGCCTCCTGCTCCAGCTCTTCAGGTATATCTGTAAAACCCGACTACTTGACTGCCCGTACAAATTTAGGCACCCAAGAGTTTAGAGAAAACAAAATAAACTCCGGGTCAGTCATGGGACTGGTGTGAATAAACTCAAATCATTTAAACAGGTATATGATAACTCATAAGACCACGCCGTGAATACGGAACGGGTTTTTCCCTTATGAGAATCCAAATAACTTTTCAAAGAAATATCATTCTGATATTACAATAATGTCTAAGTACAAATAAATATCAATCTAGCAGAAACGCTTGCATCTCACGTTACTACATATATAGTATACAATCAAAATCGCAAGCACGTATTGGATGATTGGATTTCCAACTATGACAAGGTATGGAACCACCTTCCGATCAGTGTACTCTAGGAACGATACACTGGAGTTCAATAAGAACATCTTGCAACTCAGCCACACATGAACGACCACTCATTTCGCTTGAGTGTATCGAATGTACATCACCAACGGTTGGGATCAGCAACCGTTCCCGTATATATATGGGACAGCATTGATAGATTTTAGAAATAAATGAATATTCTCTAGATAGGTGATTATACACCCTACTTCGGTGCGACCGACTTAGCCATGCTGCCTGCCCGATTTCTGTCATTTACCGGATGTGAGGCTAGAAGCTACGCTTTATCATCACAATAGATTCACTTCGAATGCCACATTGTCAGATCCATCGAAAATCACTAGTTGACGTCTACAACAATACATTACGTGTCAGCTAAAAGAAGTTTCCTTCTCCGCTTCCACTCTTGGTATGGTTGAAGAAATCAATGTACGTGACCTTTCTGGAAATACTATGTCAGACATCCATCTTTATTCACTTAGAAATGTCACATCGTCATACCCGCCAAATCACAAATTTACTTATCCAAAACTAACACGGGTATACAGCTAAGAGAAACGAATTCCTCCGCCACCAAACGTGAATACGTTTGAACAGATCAACTTACGCGATCCATTGGATATACTCTGTCAGACCTTCGTCCATACAAGTTGTCCTGGGACTGGACAAACCGAAGGTACTATTCTGTAAACAGGATAGCCCTTGCATTTTACTCCGTCTTCAATTATCTTTGGCATATATGATTCGCGACGCTTATGCCAATACAGAGTGGTTCTTTGGATAATAATCCAACCGGTCTCTCCATATTAACAACGTTAAAATGGTCAAAACTTCGATAGTCCGTGAGTTAACTATCAAAGAAAATCAAGTGTGCAAACAACGATATTATTTCCAGATGGAAATTATATCGAACAAACATCATTTGACATAAATCTCTTTAGTTCATTTATTTACTTATCTCCTGTTTCCCTATATTCTAAATTCTTATTTTTCTTTTATCAGAAAACATTTCTGATTCTCGTTTGGAAAACATTTCCAAAACTCCTTTACGATCAAACCTTACCATTTCTTAGTTAAGAAGGAAGTCACTCAAGTTGGGGTATAATTACCTCTCAGACCTTAACTGAACAACGTTATAACTTCGAAATGGTCAAAGTTTATCTTTTAATCTTTAACAACCTCTTTACGCCTTTCTCGGATTAAATTTTACTAATCCACTTCTATATTTAAAACATTGGTTATAACGATAATGTTATAATCCCTACTTTCGAATTATCTAACTTTAATTATAACTTCTATTCTTATTAGTGAATAATTAACCTAACACTTATTTATTTATAAATAAATAAATCTCTATTTAGACACTGGAAAGTATAAGTTCTTTCCCGAATTCGATATAATCGAATTTTCCGATTAACTCTCTTCGAGAAATCTCTATTCGATTAACTCTTCTTCGAATAACCTATATTCGATTAACTTCTTCCCGAATAAACGATATTTGATAATCTCTCTTCGAATAACTAATATTCGATAACTCTTCCTTTTCAAATATCTCATATTTGAAAATCTCACTTCGATTAAACTATAATCGATAACTCCCTTCGATGAAACTAACATCGATAACTTTAACTCGACGAACTTAACTCGACTAACTTAACTTGATTCGACTAACGCGACTTACTTGGTTCGATTAACTAGGCTCGACTAGCTTGATTAACTTAACTCGACTTACTTGGTTTGACCAATTCGATTCGATTAACTAGGCTCGACTAACTTGACTAACTTAGCTCGACTTACTTGGTTCGACCAATTCGATTCGATTAACTAGGCTCGACTAACTTGGTCGAACCACCCGATCAACTCAACTTATTTAACTTTAACTGGTTTTACTTGGTTTGACTAACTCAATTTATTAACTCGACTGACTAATTCAACTCGATTAACCTAACTTGATTTACTTATCTTGATTAACTGAACTAATCACTTTGATTAACTCGACTAATTCACTTTGGTTAACTTAACCAATTCACTTAACTAATTCACTTAACTAATTCACTTAGTTTATCTTAACTAATTCACTTAACTCCTGTTGAATAAACTATATTCGATTAACTCCTTTACTCTATTCGAATAAACTATATTCGATTAACTCCTTTACTCTATTTAACTCCGTTTAACTCTATTCGAATAACAAATTCGATTAACTAACTTCGACTACCATATTCGATTAACTAACTTCGACTACCATATTCGATTAACTAACTTCGACTACCATATTCGATTAACTAACTTCGACTACCATATTCGATTAACTAACTTCGAATACCATATTCTATTAACTAACTTCGACTACCATATTCGATTAACTAACTTCGAATACCATATTCGATTAACTAACTTCGACTACCATATTCGATTAACTAACTTCGAATACCATATTCGATTAACTAACTTCGACTACCATATTCGATTTCTCCTTTCGAATGTCTATATTCGATTAACTTTATTCACTTAATAAAGATTTCCTTTTTAACAACGTTTTATTCATTTGAAAAGATTTACTTTTAAATAACGGTTCTACACTTTAAAAATGATTTCCTTTTTATAACGTTCCCTTTTCAATTCTATTTGTAAATGGTTTACAAATATCCCCTTTTCAAAAAAATTTCTTGAAATATTCTTACTCCTTAAATTTTCGGGAAAATTCGCCATAACCTCCTTTGTAACGGGAGCATCGGGAAAATCCCTAAACTCGCCACACAGGCCATTCCATTCAAAAAGAAAATGGTTTGAAATTATTTCCTTTTTTAATATCCCCTATTTATAAATATCCCAATTTATAAACATTTCTTATTTATAAATATTCCACTTTATAAATGTCTCTTATTTATAAATATTCAAATTTATAAACATTCTATTTTCAATATCACTTTGAAAAATCTCCTTATTAACATCCCGTATGTTATGGTATTCAATCATATCAAATCACGATGTTAAATATCGTCCATACACACACAATCAACAATAGATTATAAATCACGTCATATATCGCAATATATGAAAAATAATAAAATAACTGTTGAGGAATCCAGTCGGATTCCTCCAACCTGTTTCCCTGCATCCACAGATGTTACACAGTATAATACACATCAATTTCATCCCAACATGAAATATACTGATAATCAGAATCCATATTTGATTGACGGTTTTCTATATATAACTATATCTACATTTTCAATCAAATCTATTTAACAGTCCAATTTAACAGTCCAATTTAACAATCAATACACAGAAATCAATCATTAAAAATAAAGTACAGTTTTATACAAATATAAACTGAACAGAGTTAGTGAGATTTACTCACATTGTTCGTTATCGTTAAATAACGAATAACGATTGTCCATTCTGATCAGTCAATTTATTCCACCATAAATTGTTACGAACTCCGAAACATTCCAGACCAGCCTGTATGTTGTCATTCCCGTCCATACGATCCCGATGGATCCATATTTGCGAAATTCTGATTTCGTATGGTCAAGATATGAGAATTACAAGGAAATACACTATTTAAATTAAAAATAAACTTTCTAATTAAATCCTTTTAAACAAATTTGGGCCTCACCCAATATGAAAAGCCCGTCACCAGACCAACCCGCACTACTTTCTTCCTCTTTCAAAAACCACGAACACTTCTGCTCCCGTAGAATCCAAACAAATGAAAATGGCCACCGTTGACCACCACGTTCTCCTCATCCGTGCCACCGTTCGACAAGCCGTCACCACCACTGGCCCTCTCTTCCCAAACCTCATCTCCCTGTACCCTCAAACCTGACCTCGGCGCCACCTTCATTTCCGCGACATCGACTGTCGACAGCAGGTCACCGACCCCAAACACCACCGAAAACCCCACAATCATGTCAACACCTTCGGTTTTGAACCCCAAGCCCAAATATCAAATCAGTTTCGCACCTCGATGCTTCAATTTGCGGTATGGTGGAACCCTAGCACCCACTGTAAAACGCCGAGCTCCCCAATGTGAAGTCGCACCCTTCGATTTACATACCAACTTGAAGAGTTTCGAGCAATGATTTCCATTATCCAAGTTTCAGGATTTATAAGAATTGTTTTGATTTTTGGTTGATTTTTGAAAATGGCCGATTGGTTTGTTTGAAGAGAAACATACGGCAGCTTTGTTTGTTGACTTCCAGAGAAATTTTCTAGGTTTAGAAATGTGTTAGGGGATATTTATAGAGGAGGTATAATGATTTTATATTCAAATATTATATTAATATAAAATCAACTGCTATTTGTATTGTCTTCTAAAAATTCCTGTACTCACATGTGATACCCAAAAATCACGAAACTGGACATGCAGATACAGTTCAACATTACGGTCCCAACGAAACTGGTTTCGTCGAATTCCGACTTCGTCTGCTCACACAGCGTATTTTTAAATGTCGAAATACTGACTGTTCTTCACTCTAAAAATCCGTACGGCCACACAGTGACTCTAAAAATCACGAAACTTGACATCTAGCAACTATTTGATATTGCGGACCCAACAAAACTGGTTTCGTTGAATTCCGACTTCGTTTGCAAAAGTGGCTATTTTTAACGCTTTGAATAGCCCATTTAAATATATAAATATATTTAAATAAATTTAAATATATAATATTAATTTAATATTATCGTATATCTTCACATATGATATCGTATAGCTCCAGAATATCATATCAGAATATACAGTTTTGATATTTCAGATTTCAGATTGTCTCGGTATTCAGTTTATATCGAAAATCCTTTTATAACGTATATAAAGCGTCGCAAATTATAAAGGAATTCTACAGCGACTTTTCTGAATTTTGATTTGGACGTACATCAAAATCTACATGACGAAATCCCGATTTTTCTCTTCCACTAGAAAGATATACTCCACCAGCTCCACACGTTTCTTGTTTCATAGAAATCCGGCTTAAAACGAATCATGTACCTTCGGTTGAAGTTCGAATCGCCAAATAGCGAACTGCAGCGCCATTTCGAACTCTATTTTAATTATAATATAAACTATACTTTCAACTGTCGTTGATTCAATATAATCGTTATTATATTTCGAATTGAAACTCCACCAAATCTCGTAATGCTATTCAATTCACATGATATTGTGAATTTCACTATTTCCGACTATTTCGACATTATAATATATTATTATATTATAATTTTTTATTAAATATTCAATATTATTTAATTGAACGACCATTAACTTCTCTAAATCACCAATTATATAATTAAATAAATTAATTATATATCTCTAAAAATGCGGGTCATTACATTCTTCCCCACTTAAAATAATTTCGTCCTCGAAATTGCTAAGTTAGAGGACGACCCTATCTACTGGGTAAAAATTTATCTGTTTACCTCTTATCGTCGGTTTCAACTGAACCAATTAATATCGACTAAAATATTAATTTATTCCGACTAACTAAATTTTCAAAAATCCTGAAAATTTTCCAACACCTTAACCTTTCGAAAAATTTCGCCAGCACCTCCTTTGTACTGGTCAATATCTCAAATTCCAACTCGCCTCTCTGGGCCTTCTTTAACCCAAAAGAAAATCAAACAGCCAAGCGGCTTGCCAATTCGGCTCATCAAAATCTCAAACTCATATCAAATATAAACTGGTACCTTTTTGTCGGGCATATCATTATATCCCTTCAATCTGTTATCACTTCAACATATACCGATGCCATTCCAATCAACTCAAATCGATTAATTCTCAAATCCAATCATTCGGTTATATTAAACCAAATTCCATTCAAACTCCAATATCAATTTCAAATTCTTAACTCATCAATGAAATTCCATCCCAGATTATTTTCCAATCAAATCTGTCTTATTCAACTTAGTTCAAGTTAAATTTAATTTTTTTTTTTTTTTTACCATCTCAATTTATTTAACTTTAATAGTTAAACTTTAATTCCAGAACTTAAATTCCTGGGTTTCTTTCAAATAAATTTGACATCATAACAACAATTCAAAACATTTGAATTTCTAAACACCTTGTTTTCTCAAAAAAATTCAAATCAAAATCTTTGGTAGAAATCCACCACTTAGAAACTCGAAAATCACACCGATGATACTGCGCAGTCATCATCGGAATTATTTCCCAGCGACCCAAGTGATTTCAATACTATATCATTTTCAAAACCATTACTAAATACTTCCATTTTGAAAACATTTCAAAATCTCCCAGGAACTTAAAATTTCCTTATTTTAATTCCAAATCTGATTTAAATTCAGATTTAATTCATCTTATTTCATATACTTTACTTATATGAATTCTAATTGGTTATTTATAACCATTTCACTTTTATAATCTTACTCGATTATATTAACAACCAACACAACCAATTATACTATGTAAATTTCAAAACATATCATGTTGGTTCATCGTATTCGAGTGTTTAGTAACCCCTATCGATACAGTGGATCAGACTGATCGACCAGAATTCACAAACTACTCAACCAATAAATCTCCACCATATAAAACAATTTTTATATTGAATAACAAATACGTTCACTCGTATATATGCACTCAAACTCAATCTAGGGTATTACTAACCCTATCTCTACCGAGTCACGCCACAGAGCCAAGTAATTCTCAACTTAAGCTCTGATACCAACTGTAACGACCCGGATTTTCGGCGACTTTGGTTATCGACGTAAGCTCGACGTCGATAACCAAAACATCGAAAAATCCCGGTAATTAATGAAAGAAATTAGAGGGTGAGAATAGATAAGATAGAAACTTAGAATAGAAGAAGAAGAAGAAGAAGAAGAACACAACATCAGAGTAACACGAACCTCACAGCGGAACGAATAACATATAATATATAACATAACTTTGAAATATAACAGTTATGTATACAATAGCACTTATCAGAGTACAACACTTACAACACAGCAGAAATAAACTATAGCTATATGATCCAGAAGCCTCCTGCTCCAGCTCTTCAGGTATATCTGTAAAACCCGACTACTTGACTGCCCGTACAAATTTAGGCACCCAAGAGTTTAGGGAAAACAAAATAAACTCCGGGTCAGTTATGGGACAGGTGTGAATAAACTCAAATCATTTAAACAGGTATATGATAACTCATAAGACCACGCCGTGAATACGGAACGGGTTTTTCCCTTATGAGAATCCAAATAACTTTTCAAAGCAATATCATTCTGATATTATAATAATGTCTAAGTACAAATAAATATCAATCTAGCAAAAACGCTTGCATCTCACGTTACTACATATATAGTATACAATCAAAATCGCAAGCACGTATTGGATGATTGGATTTCCAACTATGACAAGGTATGGAACCACCTTCCGATCAGTGTACTCTAGGAACGATACACTGGATTTCAACAAGAACATCTTGCAACTCAGCCACACATGACCGACCACTCATTTCGCTTGAGTGTATCGAATGTACATCACCAACGGTTGGGATCAGCAACCGTTCCCGTATATATATGGGACATCATTGATAGATTTTAGAAATAAATGAATATTCTCTAGATAGGTGATTATACACCCTACTTCGGTGCGACCGACTTAGCCATGCTGCCTGCCCGATTTCTGTCATTTACCGGATGTGAGGCTAGAAGCTACGCTTTATCATCACAATAGATTCACTTCGAATGCCACATTGTCAGATCCATCGAAAATCACTAGTTGACGTCTACAACAATACATTACGTGTCAGCTAAAAGAAGTTTCCTTCTCCGCTTCCACTCTTGGTACGGTTGAAGAAATCAATGTACGTGACCTTTCTGGAAATACTATGTCAGACATCCATCTTTATTCACTTAGAAATGTCACATCGTCATACCCGCCAAATCACAAATTTACTTATCCAAAAATAACACGGGTATACAGCTAAGAGAAACGAATTTCTCCGCCACCAAACGTGAATACGTTTGAACAGATCAACTTACGCGATCCATTGGATATACTCTGTCAGACCTTCGTCCATACAAGTTGTCCTGGGACTGGACAAACCGAAGGTACTATTCTGTAAACAGGATAGCCCTTGCATTTTACTCCGTCTTCAATTATCTTTGGCATATATGATTCGCGACGCTTATGCCAATACAGAGTGGTTCTTTGGATAATAATCCAACCGGTCTCTCCATATTAACAACGTTAAAATGGTCAAAACTTCGATAGTCCGTGAGTTAACTATCAAAGAAAATCAAGTGTGCAAACAACGATATTATTTCCAGATGGAAATTATATCGAACAAACATCATTTGACATAAATCTCTTTAGTTCATTTATTTACTTATCTCCTGTTTCCCTATATTCTAAATTCTTATTTTTCTTTTATCAGAAAACATTTCTGATTCTCGTTTGGAAAACATTTCCAAAACTCCTTTACGATCAAACCTTACCATTTCTTAGTTAAGAAGGAAGTCACTCAAGTTGGGGTATAATTACCTCTCAGACCTTAACTGAACAACGTTATAACTTCGAAATGGTCAAAGTTTATCTTTTAATCTTTAACAACCTCTTTACGCCTTTCTCGGATTAAATTTTACTAATCCACTTCTATATTTAAAACATTGGTTATAACGATAATGTTATAATCCCTACTTTCGAATTATCTAACTTTAATTATAACTTCTATTCTTATTAGTGAATAATTAACCTAACACTTATTTATTTATAAATAAATAAATCTCTATTTAGACACTGGAAAGTATAAGTTCTTTCCCGAATTCGATATAATCGAATTTTCCGATTAACTCTCTTCGAGAAATCTCTATTCGATTAACTCTTCTTCGAATAACCTATATTCGATTAACTTCTTCTCGAATGAACGATATTCGATAATCTCTCTTCGAATAACTAATATTCGATAACTCTTCCTTTTCAAATATCTCATATTTGAAAATCTCACTTCGATTAAGCTATAATCGATAACTCCCTTCGATGAAACTAACATCGATAACTTTAACTCGACGAAGTTAACTCGACTAACTTAACTTGATTCGACTAACGCGACTTACTTGGTTCGATTAACTAGGCTCGACTAGCTTGATTAACTTAACTCGACTTACTTGGTTCGACCAATTCGATTCGATTAACTAGGCTCGACTAACTTGACTAACTTAACTCGACTTACTTGGTTCGACCAATTCGATTCGATTAACTAGGCTCGACTAACTTGGTCGAACCACCCGATCAACTCAACTTATTTAACTTTAACTGGTTTTACTTGGTTTGACTAACTCAATTTATTAACTCGACTGACTAATTCAACTCGATTAACCTAACTTGATTTACTTATCTTGATTAACTGAACTAATCACTTTGATTAACTCGACTAATTCACTTTGGTTAACTTAACCAATTCACTTAACTAATTCACTTAACTAATTCACTTAGTTCATCTTAACTAATTCACTTAACTCCTATTGAATAAACTATATTCGATTAACTCCTTTACTCTATTCGAATAAACTATATTCGATTAACTCCTTTACTCTATTTAACTCCGTTTAACTCTATTTGAATAACAAATTCGATTAACTAACTTCGACTACCATATTCGATTAACTAACTTCGACTACCATATTCGATTAACTAACTTCGACTACCATATTCGATTAACTAACTTCGACTACCATATTCGATTAACTAACTTCGAATACCATATTTGATTAACTAACTTCGACTACCATATTCGATTAACTAACTTCGAATACCATATTCGATTAACTAACTTCGACTACCATATTCGATTAACTAACTTCGACTACCATATTCGATTAACTAACTTCGAATACCATATTCGATTAACTAACTTCGACTACCATATTCGATTTCTCCTTTCGAATGTCTATATTCGATTAACTTTATTCACTTAATAAAGATTTCCTTTTTAACAACGTTTTATTCATTTGAAAAGATTTACTTTTAAATAACGGTTCTACACTTTAAAAATGATTTCCTTTTTATAACGTTCCCTTTTCAATTCTATTTGTAAATGGTTTACAAATATCCCCTTTTCAAATTTTTTTCTTGAAATATTCTAACTCCTTAAATTTTCGGGAAAATTCGCCATAACCTCCTTTGTAACGGGAGCATCGGGAAAATCCCTAAACTCGCCACACAGGCCATTCCATTCAAAAAGAAAATGGTTTGAAATTATTTCCTTTTTGAATATCTCCTATTTATAAATATCCCAATTTATAAACATTTCTTATTTATAAATATTCCACTTTATAAATGTCTCTTATTTATAAATATTCAAATTTATAAACATTCTATTTTCAATATCACTTTGAAAAATCTCCTTATTAACATCCCGTATGTTATGGTATTCAATCATATCAAATCACGATGTTAAATATCGTCCATACACACACAATCAACAATAGATTATAAATCACGTCATATATCGCAATATATGAAAAATAATAAAATAACTGTTGAGGAATCCAGTCGGATTCCTCCAACCTGTTTCCCTGCATCCACAGATGTTACACAGTATAATACACATCAATTTCATCCCAACATGAAATATACTGATAATCAGAATCCATATTTGATTGACGGTTTTCTATATATAACTATATCTACATTTTCAATCAAATCTATTTAACAGTCCAATTTAACAGTCCAATTTAACAATCAATACACAGAAATCAATCATTAAAAATAAAGTACAGTTTTATACAAATATAAACTGAACAGAGTTAGTGAGATTTACTCACATTGTTCGTTATCGTTAAATAACGAATAACGATTGTCCATTCTGATCAGTCAATTTATTCCACCATAAATTGTTACGAACTCCGAAACATTCCAGACCAGCCTGTATGTTGTCATTCCCGTCCATACGATCCCGATGGATCCATATTTGCGAAATTCTGATTTCGTATGGTCAAGATATGAGAATTACAAGGAAATACACTATTTAAATTAAAAATAAACTTTCTAATTAAATCCTTTTAAACAAATTTGGGCCTCACCCAATATGAAAAGCCCGTCACCAGACCAACCCGCACTACTTTCTTCCTCTTTCAAAAACCACGAACACTTCTGCTCCCGTAAAATCCAAACAAACGAAAATGGCCACCGTTGACCACCACGTTCTCCTCATCCGTGCCACCGTTCGACAAGCCGTCACCACCACTGGCCCTCTCTTCCCAAACCTCATCTCCCTGTACCCTCAAACCTGACCTCGGCGCCACCTTCATTTCCGCGACATCGACTGTCGACAGCAGGTCACCGACCCCAAACACCACCGAAAACCCCACAATCATGTCAACACCTTCGGTTTTGAACCCCAAGCCCAAATATCAAATCAGTTTCGCACCTCGATGCTTCAATTTGCGGTATGGTGGAACCCTAGCACCCACTGTAAAACGCCGAGCTCCCCAATGTGAAGTCGCACCCTTCGATTTACATACCAACTTTAAGAGTTTCGAGCAATGATTTCCATTATCCAAGTTTCAGGTTTTATAAGAATTGTTTTGATTTTTGGTTGATTTTTGAAAATGGCCGATTGGTTTGTTTGAAGAGAAACATACGGCAGCTTTGTTTGTTGACTTCCAGAGAAATTTTCTAGGTTTAGAAATGTGTTAGGGGATATTTATAGAGGAGGTATAATGATTTTATATTCAAATATTATATTAATATAAAATCAACTGCTATTTGTATTGTCTTTTAAAAATTCCTGTACTCACATGTGATACCCAAAAATCACGAAACTGGACATGCAGATACAGTTCAACATTACGGTCCCAACGAAACTGGTTTCGTCGAATTCCGACTTCGTCTGCTCACACAACGTATTTTTAACTGTCGAAATACTGACTGTTCTTCACTCTAAAAATCCGTACGGCCACACAGTGACTCTAAAAATCACGAAACTTGACATCTAGCAACTATTTGATATTGCGGATCCAACAAAACTGGTTTCGTTGAATTCCGACTTCGTTTGCAAAAGTGGCTATTTTTAACGCTTTGAATAGCCCATTTAAATATATAAATATATTTAAATAAATTTAAATATATATTATTAATTTAATATTATCGTATATCTTCACATATGATATCGTACAGCTCCAGAATATCATATCAGAATATACAGTTTTGATATTTCAGATTTCAGATTATCTCGGTATTCAGTTTATATCGAAAATCCTTTTATAACGTATATAAAGCGTCGCAAATTATAAAGGAATTCTACAGCGACTTTTCTGAATTTTGGTTTGGACGTACATCAAAATCTACATGACGAAATCCCGATTTTTCTCTTCCACTAGAAAGATATACTCCACCAGCTCCACACGTTTCTTGTTTCATAGAAATCCGGCTTAAAACGAATCATGTACCTTCGGTTGAAGTTCGAATCGCCAAATAGCGAACTGCAGCGCCATTTCGAACTCTATTTTAATTATAATATAAACTATACTTTCAACTGTCGTTGATTCAATATAATCGTTATTATATTTCGAATTGAAACTCCACCAAATCTCGTAATGCTATTCAATTCACATGATATTGTGAATTTCACTATTTCCGACTATTTCGACATTATAATATATTATTATATTATAATTTTTTATTAAATATTCAATATTATTTAATTGAATGACCATTAACTTCTCTAAATCACCAATTATATAATTAAATAAATTAATTATATATCTCTAAAAATGCGGGTCATTACAAATACAGGAGAGAGGTCCTCGCATAACCGTACAATAAACAAGTATGTCCGGACGGCTACCACTGTAGCCCCTTCAAGGTAGCTACTCCCATCATGAGCAACAGTAGCAACCCATCCATTCAATGTGAAGATCGTTAATCTTGCAGCATCTTCAATCTCTTTGACTTTTCGTCGTACCAGTTATTCAGATGGGTTAAACCCGGCCTTTCTGAATAACTCACATATCTTATTATCAAGTGTTGTAACAACACATCATATGCCTCATTCCAATCCAGAATATTCTTTTATTCAAATATTCCCATCATTAAGGAATAGGTTCCCATTAATTTTATCAAAGATAAATTCTTTTAAATTTATTCATTAATCTTCCTTTGGATATCAAACCATATTAAGGTTTTCCAAACTATTCGGGATTAGCGAACTACACCGAAGTAATCATTTATTTTATTTTCCAATCCTAACCTATTCATCCCCTGGAGCAAAACTGGTAATACTCCATATCTAACACCAAGGTGTTATCGGTAAATATTAATTACCATTTCACGTTCAAATCTGATTAAAGATTAAGCTATCGCCTGGAGTAAAACTGGTGATACTCCATTATCAATCATTTTCTTGAATTGATAATTTAATTATCACATTCACTTTTAAATCTAATCAAAGATTCATTAAAACTCCATTTAGTTTTATTCTTCCCAAAAATCAATATTAATGATTATTCAAAGCTAAGAAATTAATCTTATCTTTAACTGGGTTAAAGAACCAATGTCATTTAAAACAAGATTCACGATGAACCCAAAATCACATTCCATTCCATCAGTCTCTAACCGTAAATTAGTAAAAGAACAATTCCCTAAGTATTAATCCCGAAGGTCAAAACCAACATCAGATCAATACCTAGGAAACCATTCAACTTAGCTAATCTCCAGTTAGTTTCTAATTCTCTTAACTCCATTGTGTTTAAGAACAGTATTTTTAAAGATACAATTCATGACAAACCCAAAATCTCATTTCCATTGTTAATCAGGTTAAAGAACAAGTGTTATTTAAAACACCATTCACGATAAACCCAAAAACAAATTTCAATTCAATTTCAATTCAATTCCAATTAAATATTAATTAATTGGTAAACTTCATTAAATCTTAATAAAAAGATTTAATCTTTTCTCAACTGGGTTAAAGAACAGTGTTAGTGAACACACCGTTCACGACAAACCCAAAATCCCATTTGATATTAAATACAAGGCTCTGAATAGAAAATATATCGGCTTATATTCAATATCAAATTCTAAAACCAACAAATATTGTATTGGAATAACGATATATATATATGTCTTCCAAATTCCTCCACGATATCCGTATAATCACGGAATTTAATATCGAAATATTATGAAGATAATTTCGATTCAAATCCATTCCAATTCGTATATTGGAAATCCTGGTTATTTTAAAACCATTTCAAATCCAATTTATTTATTTCTAAAAATAAATAAATTATTTTTCTAGATAATAACTAGTTCATTTCGATAAAAATATATTTTTATCTTTTCAAATATGGAATTTTTCAACCTAATTCTTTCTAAATCATTTATTATGATTTTACATAATTTTTCCATATTTTTAATAATTTTATTATCGCCCGTACAGTCGGTTTCCAATAACGGCCACCAAGCTTCATCCATAGCGACCTTTTCTAAAATTGAATTGGACGTATCTCCAAATCTAACCATTAGATTTCAAATCTCTTGTATTCATTGGAAAGCTCTTTTCGATATGAACCCAATGGTTCCGGTTTTGGGAGAATCCGACGGTTGGATCTCCCGTAACATCAATTGAAGTTAATGGTCGAAATTCACGAACGGCCGCTGCGCGGCGCATTCTATTCAGGCCATTATAATATATAATATATATATATATATATATTATTTCGTCGATTTCCATTTAAAACGAATTTTATAAATCGTTTTAAATTCGTTTCAAAAACGATTTCCACTTCCATTTCAAATTCAAACCTAAATTGAATATTCCATTATAAATTCGTTTTAAATTCATTTCAAATCGTTTTCAAGTCATTTCAAATCGATTTCAATTCAAATTGATTTCAATTCCATTTCAATTCGTTTTAAATTCATTTCAAATCGATTTCAATTCAAAATAATTTCAATTCCATTTCAATTCGTTTTAAATTCATTTCAAAACGATTTCAATCCAAATTGATTTCGATTCCATTTCAATTCGTTTTAAATTCATTTCAAATCGATTTCAATTCCATTTTAATTCATTTTAAATTCATTTCAAATCAGTTTCAATCCGTTTTAAATTCATTTCAAATCGATTTCAATTCCATTTCAATTCGTTTTAAATTCATTCAAAACGATTTCAATTATATTTCCAAATTCAAATCAAAATTGAATATTTTTATATAAATTCATTTTAAAACGATTTCAATTTGATTTTCAAATTTAAATCAAAATTTAAATTTCCATATCATTTCAATATTAAAATGATAATATTTTCAAAATATCAGATTTTGAAATCACTTTTCGATATTCATTATAAAATGAATAAAATCGACAGAAAATCTCGTTCATGTTAAAATGGCGTTTAACTACTTAACACGGCTTCACATTTCAATATTCACTGAATATTATTTTAAAATATTCATTAATTCTGAACTGGAATCAGACTCAATCAATTACCATATAATTTTATTTATATGGATTTCAACATCACATGTATACAATAATAATGACAATCATTAAAAATTCATATAACATCCAGAGTGCATTCTACTACTGTATAAGCTTTAAAATAAATAATTAATGCTTATACAGGCTGTCAACACATCGATTGACATACCACTAATTATTGGGATTAGTGTATGTCAAATATTATCGCAATACCCGTGTGGGGTTTTGAAACAACAAATACTGTTTATTATTTGTGCAATTGGGCGATGTGTAAAATTTATCGTTCCAATCAATATCAAATAAATTGGTGTACATAAATAAACCGTCCAGTTTGCAAATGATTATTTATTTTATTTTCATTTCACAATAATTTATATATTTATTTTATATAAATAATTTTTATATACAACAATATCAATACATGACAATCACAATCAATTTCTACATCATAATACAATCTAACAAGTCGTCCATGGTCTGTGGACGACGGGAAGCAGTTCACATGTGCAGTTACAAAATAATTGAAATAACTGTACAAAAATAATAGTGAGAAGTTCTCACTTTAATTGGTTTCGGAATCGTTAAATAACGATTGTTTTAATAAAATTAAACTGGTGTTTAAATTTATCAAAAATCATAACCAGCTCCAAATCTGTTCTAGTCCGTTCTGATGTGCTCGAAATTACGGTTCTAACGGACTTCGATTTCCTGAATTCTGATTTCATATGACCAAGATATTGTCATTACAATTTTGTACATAAAGTAATATAATTTAATTACATCATTAATCGGTTGATCACATGTTTACCCCTAATCCTTCTCTTCCTCCTTCTGGAAAACATCAGCCTTGAAGCCGTAACCAAACTCCTCCCCTCCTTCTTTAAAAACGCAAGCACAACGAAGCATCCAGAAGCCGATCTGCTACCACCACAACAAGCGGTTCCCTGCCTCCTCCCAGCGGAGCGAGGTCTGATGCTCCCTAGTGCGTTAAAACGAGGCTCAAACGCGAGCCCTTCCAGGAGTGATTTCCCCCAAATCACGAAATAGAAACCCATCAAAACCGTATAATTTTGAAGCCCTAAGAAAGTACTTCGATTTTCTATTATAATTCATGTTTTAATTCGGCTTGTGGGAGGAGTAATTAACGAAACAATTTGGGATATGTTCGGCCTTCGATTCTCCTTGTAGCGGCGGAAATCTGATTGGGGGGGTCTAGGGTTTTGGCACTTGTATTTAAAGTATTTTATATTATTATTTATATTATTTAATTCTCCAGTTATTTTTTTAACTCCCGAACTCCAAATAAAACCTAATGATTGTCGCCCCTAGCTACATACCCCTACTCCGGACACAATGGGATATGTTTCGTAAGCCCATTCGACTGTTTCGATTAGTTTTCTTCAAATTTAAAATAGAAATCAATTTTATATATTGAATTTGAATGTACATTTTAATTTACTGGGGCCACGTACTGACTCCAAAAATTCCCGAAAAATAAATCTAGCTATGTTTTGACGATACGGTCCAAACAAAACAAATTTCGTCGAATTTGGAGACCATTTGAAAAATGGCCATTTTCTGGTCGACCCTAATTGACTGAAATTAACCAAACACATTTTCTTTTTTCATGCTCACAAATTAATTCCAAAAATTATGAAAATTGGAGTGTAGCAATAATTTTACGTCCCGGATCCAACAAAAGTGGTCTCGTCGAAAACAGAGTTCGTTTGCAAAATGGCTATTTTTAAGGGCCATATATATATTTAAATATATATAAATTCCACAGCGACTTTTCAAAATTTTCAACTGGACATAACTTTTTATTCCCGCTATGAAATCTGGATTTTTCACATCCATTGGAAAGATATTTTCAAACAAATTCTAATATTTCTGGTGTTTACTAAAATCTGATTTTGTTTGAATCCTGTACATTCATCTGAAATTTGAAATTTGAAATCGAATTTTCAAACTACTGCGCCGTTTTCAACTCCTTTTATAATTACATTAAAAAAATTCGTTCTAACTTCGATTTAAATAAATTTTTAGTCGTTATTATTTAAAATAAATCATTTTAAATATTCAAAATACATTCAAATTGCTAAAATAAAAATTTTAAATTGGTTCTGATTTTCCGGGTTGTTACATAAATGGTATGGTATGGATTAACATTGTGGCATGCTAAAATGCAAATGATCAGGGATTTTATTGAAAAGCAGAGCCTTGTGGTTGATGATCAAAGCACAACTTTATTTAGTATATCTTTGTGTAGCGTAACTTTGCGAGCCTCACACCCCGGTAAGAGTCAGAAATGGGACAAGGGAACGAAGGGAGTGCACACGTTTCTTTCTAGCTAGAAGTGGTATCAGGTTTTTGCAAGCCCTGACATTTTACTTATATGGATGATGGATTACGAGGCCTTGGTTATATTGGTGGATGGTGACCAATTTATAGGTTCAATAGTACCGGGAAACGTGTTTTCAGGAATTGCCAATCCACTAAGATATATTTGTGGACCGGGCCTGCAGGATCCAAGGGTTCACTACGGGGGATCCTGAGACATTGCTAGAGTGTCTCGAATCGGTAAGGAGATCATCCCTAGCCTTGACTCATGATGGAAATCCAAATTCCAATACGACATCATGCGGTTTTGATTGTAGAACTGGTATGGCTACATAGTAGGATGGGGTACTATGCCATCTATGATTGATACATTATGATTGAAATTGTTTTTGAAACATATATACACTAATAATAATATCAAATCCATTTTATACGTATCAAGCATTTTTACCATTATAAGGTAAAACTCTATCCTCCGGTTTGCGTTGCAGTGTGTGATGGGACTTGAGTTTTTATAATGGTTTTATTTTTCTAAAAAACATTGCGTTGTTTAATGATTTACTTTATTTATGCAGTGGCAATCCAATGAAGTAAACCTGTTCCGCGTTAGCGGCGTGGTCCTTTGATTAGCCATGTTGTTAGATAAGTTATATAAGATTTCTCATACCAGTCCCGTGACTGACCTGTAGTTTGTTTCACTTGCAAACTCGGGTGCCCATATTTTCCACACGGGCAGTCGAGTAGCTTATTTTGCAGATATATTGAGCAGGATTCTGGATCGAAGCTTAAAGATGTGTCCAGACCATTGTTAGTCTTCCGCTGCATTGTATTAAATTTATTGTAATTTTAATCTTCCGCTGTAATATAATTCGATGTACTCTGATATATTCTGCACTCTGATGTAACATTATTATGATGTTTATAAAAGTTTGTTGTTATTTGTTCTGATGTGTTGTATGCCCAAAGTTAGCGTATTTGGGTTTTTAACGGTCTTAGTCGATTTAGCCATCGATTAGGTCCGAGCGAAATCGGAATCGTTACAAGAACTCAACCTTATCTTCCCCACATCGGATAGTGATAGCCTTTACAATAAACAAGTCAACCATCCATCCATGGAAACCAAAACATCCATTCAATCATGGTAAGCACTCATAACATCCAGATTATATGTATATATACATATATATATATATATATATATATATATATATATCTCAGGTAAACCATCCTAATCGAAATCAACATCCCTCAAGCACAAGCCCCAGAGGCCTATACTAATATCATACAAGCACCCAAGGAACATCACTTTCGACATTAGACGAACTACATGAGATGGTTCAAACAAGGCAACTAATCAACCATGACGGACTTTGGCTATCACCGACAATCCTGCTTCGAAACCATCATTAATTGTATGATGGCCAACCTTGCCATCTGTCAAGGGATAATGGTAACCTCAGTTCTAGCATAAACTCCATAAGCCTTTCAATTATATGTACGTATGTCCAACCTTGACAATCAGGCCTTTCAACGATACCCAGGGTACTCAACCTACAACTAGTCTTTTAGGTGCCCCTATTGTACCCCTGCTATGAGCTTGCTAGAACTTATGAAAACGATAATCTCTCGGCCTTCTCATCTCTAGTCATTTAACTCGACGAATTTTCATAGCTCAAGCAACCATTATTCACCAACTCACGACCTTTGAATTGTCATCTCATTCGCTGTTCTACACCGATCAACGAACACCTTTCAACACTTCGAACCTTCCTACTTGAATTTACTTTGAAGTCACACCACCACCGAGCCAATTACACCACTGCGCTACAGCTAGGGTTGGGGGGTTGCCCCCGAATTTTTTTTAGGCTCTTTTCTTCAAATCCGAGTCATACCCAAAAAATATAATTTTTCATAAAATGACCCTGTTCGATCGATCCTGCTCGACCGACCCTGCTCGATCAGCCCTGCTCGACCGACCCTGTTCGACCGATCCTGTTCGACCCTTCCCATCTAAGTCTTCATCACCAAGTCCAACCGACACAGATAAAACCGACCGACCCTCATCAATGACCGACCCAGGTCCAATCTCCCTATACCCGATCGACACATAGGAAGACCGACCCAGGTCACTTCTTCTCCTCCAAGTATTATTTCCATTGTTCGACCGACCCATACCATGTTCGACCTACCATGTTCAACCGACCCATACCATGTTCGACCCACCATGTTCGACCTACAGTGTTCGACTCACTATGTTCGACCCAAAACCTGCATCCTCCAATGCAACTCAAATTTTAACCAAAACTTCGCCAGAACGATTCGTTCGACGAAACCAACTCATCCAATATTACCACAAAGGTGATATGTAGTCAACAATAACACCAATATGGAAATTCCATCAATAATCATGTAAAGTTTACCAAAATCACCATGAATGTACATATGAACAAAAATCATGGATTTAACTTGCACATTCACATGAAATATCATAGAAATTACTTATTTAAACTTGCTAAATCAGATCATAAGGTGATTTACATGAAAATGGACTTACCAATGCATAGATCTATGGAAAAACACTTGCATTTAATGAAAAACACGAACAAACACTCATATGCTTTATTGAATCCATGTGAGAGATGCATATCACTCACCGATTCTCCAATACATGCTAAAATTGATGAAATAATAATCTGAACAGCAAGCACCTCGCACCAAACCTCTTGATCCGATGAACTCTTGCTTTGATTGATGTAGATCTAGCCTCCAATGGTGTAGATCTATGATTTTCCTCCTTGGATTATGTTTTTTATTGGTGGAAAGGTGTTAGAGGAAGGAGGAGCACAAGGCACGAAATGAGAGAATGGAAAACTAAAACCATTTCCCATATCCTTTACCCCCTATTTATACCCTACCAATAGCCCACAAATGGGCCTTCCCAAATCAGCCTATTATGGCTATCCAAACCTGAACAACCAACTGAAAAACCTTAAAACAGTGATTCCTCCCAAACCTCTGAGCCAAATCTTTAATGTAACCACTCTACGGAAAGACAATCATCAATTCCTTTCCAATGGCACAAGTTTCACTCTCTGATTCGACCTGAGTCGAAAGTTATTCTTTGTACAAGACTAACAAAGGTAAAATGGTCACACAAAAAATTGGTAAAAATTATGGACATGTCTCACATCCCCATAATCAACATATCAAAATATAAGAATGGTCCAACCCTCTGGGAATAAAATAAAAAATATTTTACGATCTTTTGATATGTAAAATGCGGGCTATTACAATCTATCACTTGGTTCTCACTTGAACTATCATAACCAATTGAAAAGTCAGTGTATGACTTTATGGATAATTGTATATATTCTTAAGAGGAAATGACTATGATATAATAACTTAGATTAATACAATAGTTATGCAGGTAAAACTAAGCTAGATAGAATATCTCAAATAAGTAAATGCAGTAAGTAAAGACATCAGGAATTTTATACTGGTTCGGACTTCTCTTCCTACGTCCAGTCCCGAAGCTCTTCTTCGGAATTCTCTAACATGCCCTCTCTTAACCCAGAGGAATAGGTCACAATACACCCAAATGCCAACAAGGATGTCCCAGCCTGAGCACCAAAACAGGAATTCACAATTACAAAAAGTTTAAACTTCCGAATGTGTTCTTGTATCAACACTGAATAACCAATGGTTAAGTACACCCTTCCTATAATCTTATCCTCAAGTATTTCATGTGTATGTGAAGATTGAAGGAAGTATTATTGCTTATTGAATTAAGGGATATGAAATAATTTCAAAGATCTAATAAGTAACTTGAGTTTTGGAGAGCTTTTAGAATGCAGAGAGTATAGAGATACAAATCAGAAATTAGAATAGAATAAGTGATAATCGTTGATTTGGAAATCATGTTTGAAGTGCATTTATATTTGCAGAAGTGTAGTAATCTTTCACAAAGAGTTTTAGCGAAGAATTTCATCTATTATGTTCATAAATAAAGAGGAATCTCTTCATGAAAGAAAGCAACTCTTCATAAAAAAGTCTGTTATTTCATGATCAGTCGACTGGTATAAAAATCACCAGTCGATTGGTCAACAGAGATAATCGTATATATAAATATATTTAAATATGAAAAGAAACTAGCCGTTACTAGGCTTTGAATCCCTGACCAGTCGACTGGTCTATTTTTCACCAGTCGATTGGTTAGGTGAAACTAGTCCAGCAATGCTATTTTCTAAACATATATATATATATATATATATATTTAAAATTTTGTGCATTTGTGTTATACTTTGAGGATAGATTTTAACACATTTCTAACACAACTAAATAGTCATATATATATATGCATATATATATATGAACTTAGCTCTTCGATACAGTCTTTATTAATCTTCATTTCTTTGTTGTCATGAATCGAAAATATCATGAATCAACATTCTCCCCCTTTTTTGATTGATGACAGTATCTCACATTATGTTGATATACTGAATTGCTCCCCATGAATGTATGCTTGTATATATATTTAGCTCCCCCTGAATCTCTGCAACATTTTGTTAGTTCATAATATACCATGTACTTACTGTGAGATTTCCTACAACAAAATGTTAGCATACATTTGATATATTATGATATAACCAATTAATTTGATACACTATTCTCCCCCTTTGTCATCGATAAAAAAGAATATATGCTATGAGAATACGTATTGATAGAGAAAAATTTCAGAGATCTTGATAAGAAACAATTCTTAGTTCTCATCGAAGTTTTATGAAAGTATTCTCTAATAGGGTTTTGTGAATATGTCAGCAATCTGATTTTCCGAGTTTACAAATTCTAAGTTAATAAATTTTTTCAATATTGTCTCTCACAAAATGATGTCATATATCAATATGTTTTTCTCTAGAATGGTTTACCTGATTTTGGACAAATTTATTGCGCTTGTGTTGTCATAATAAATTGTGGAGTTAGTTAAATTAACATTAAAATCTTTTAGTGTTTGCTGCATATATATTACTTCAGCACAGGCTAGTGTTGCAGATATATATTCAGCTTCACATGTTGACAGTGAAACGCAATTCTGTTTCTTGTTGAACAAAGATATAAATGATTTATAGAAAAGTGACAAGTTCCACTTGTGCTTTTACGATCTGTCTGTGATCCTCTAAAATCAGCATCATTGTATGAAACTAATTCGAAGCAACAAACTTTCAGATAGAAAAGTCCAAAATCTTTGGTACAACTAAGTTAACGTTATATACGTTTTACTGCCCTCAAATGTGATTCTTTAGGATTAGCTTGAAAGTGGGCAAATAAACAAACACTCATCATGATATCCGGTCTACTAGCAGTTAAATACAAAAGTGAACCTATCATGCTTCGATATAACTTTTGATTGACACTTTGCCATTCTCGTCTTTATCTAAATATGTCGTTGTATGCATTGGTGTAGGTTTACTTGAAGTATTTTCCATTCTAAAATGCTTTATTAGATTATTGCAATACTTTTCTTGATTAATGAAAATTCCATTTGATAATTGCTTGATTGTAAACCCAAAAAATAGGATAGGTCTCTCATATGTGACATTTCAAATTCACTGGTCATTATATTTGAAAAATCTTGACAAATTTTTTCATTTGTTGATCCAAAAACAATATCATCGACATATATTTGTACTATTAAACTATCTTTATTAACCTTTCCAATTTGGAATCCTGAATCTATTAAATAATTTTTAAGACGTTCATACCAAGTACGAGGTGCTTGTTTTAACCCATATAATGCTTTTTTCAATTTGAAAACATGATCAAGAAATTATTCATAAGCGAATAGTAGATGTTTATCAACATACACTCTTTCTTTGATATAACCCTTTAAGAAGGTGCTTTTAACATCCATTTGATATAGTTTAAAGTTATGATAACACACATATGTAGCAAAATTCGAATTGCTTCTAGTCTGCGACTGGAGCAAATGTTTCTTCATAGTCTATGTCTTCTTCTTTATTATAATCTTGTGCAACAAGCCTAGCTTTGTTTCTAGTAATATTAACCAATTCGTCTGCTTTATTTTTGTAAACCCATTTTGTTCTAATGACAAATTTATCACTTTGTCTTGGAACTGATTCCTAGATTTCATTGCATTCAAACTGATTTAGTTCTTCTTGCATAACTATAATCCAGTTTTCATCTGTTAATGCTTCTTTTGGATTTTTGGGTTCAATATTTGATTGAAACGCAACATTACTAAGGAAATTCAGTTGCCTTCTTATTATAACATTTGAAGTTATTTCTCTAATAAAATTTTGAGTTGGATGGCCTCTTAAAATTCTTGGTAGAGATCAAACTTCATTAACTTGATTATTTTGGTTAATATTATTATTTACATTATCTTGAGTTTTTGTAACATTATTTTCTATGTTATTATAAACAATGTTTTCATCTTCTCTATATATTATAATATCATCATCTTGAGAACCATTATTTTCAGTAAAATCTGAAGAAGAATTTTGAACAAAATTTTCTTCAAATGAAACATGAAGTGATTCTTCTATTTTACTGGCTCTCTTATTGTAGATACGATATACTTTGCTATTCTCAGAATATCCTAAAAATATTCCTTCGTCAGATTTTGAATCAAATTTTCCTAGTTGATCTTTTATATTTAAAATAAAACATTTTGAACCAAAAACCTTAAAATATGAAATATTGGTTTCCTTCCAGTAAAAAGTTAGTATGGAGTATTTTTAATGAGAGGTCGAATGGAGACACGATTCAAAACATAACAAGCTGTTGCAACTGCTTCATCCCAAAAAAAAATTGGTAGTGTACTTCCATTTAATATCATTCTGGCACATTCTTGTAAAGTTCTATTTTTGCGTTCTACTACTCCATTTTGTTGTGGAGTTCTAGGAAAAGAGAAATTATGAAAATTTCCTTTCTTTTGACAAAATAAATCAAATTTCTCGTTTTCAAATTCTTCTTCGTGATCACTTCGCATATTTTTAATCTTTAGTTCAGTTAAATTTTGAATTTGTTTAACAAAAGTTTTAAAGAAATCAAAAGTATCATTTTTATTTTTTATAAATATAGTCCAAGTATATCTTGAAAAATCATCAATAATTACAAACACATATCTACTATGGTTTATGGACTGAACCTGAGTTGGTCAAAACAAATCCATATGTAGTAATTCAAGCAGTTGTAATGTTGATATAACCTTTCTAGATTTAAAAGTGGATTTAGTTAACTTCCCAAGTTGACAAGCATCGCACAAATTTTCATTTTTGAATTTTATTTTGGGTAATCCTCTTACAAGTTCATTTTTAGAAATCTTGTTTATAGTTTTAAAATTAATATGATAGAATAGTTTGCGCCATAACCAAGGATCGTTATCTTTGGCTAATAAACACATGCTTGGATTATTGTTAACAGCCATATTCAAAATGTAAATATTTTTATCTCGGTTTCCCTTAAAAATAAGGTTTTGATTTTAATCAAATATACTACATTTATTTTCGGAAAGCGATATTTTAAAACCTTTATCACATAGTTGGCTAATACTCAATAAATTATGTTTCAAATTTTTAACTAAAAGAACAATAGAAATAAGAGGTGAATTAGATATACTATAATTGCTCACATCGCCTTTGCCGAAAGTGACACTTCCTCCTTTTGAGTAGATAATATTAGATAACATCTCTTTGTCTCTCGTCATATGTTTTGAGCAACCGCTGTCTAGAATCCATTTCCCTTTATTTTTGTTTATTAGTACCTGCAAAAAATAATTCAAAAATTCATTGGTACCCACTTCCTCCGTTAGGGTCCTAAGGGTTAAATCTTAGGAAATCAAACCCTAAAAAGTTCAGAGTCCCTTTTAAAAATATAATTAATATTATTATGAATAGTATCTAAAAATTCTTTGATAAACTTATTTCTAATCAACACATTATTTGTTTTAGGTACCCAAATACAGATATTTTTAGATGGTTTTTTCTTTGAAACAAAATTTTTCTTTATATTAGCAGAAACGAACTAAAACTCTTTTTAGTACTAACAGATTTGTTTGAATTTTTCTTAGTATTGATTTTTAGAATAAATCCTTGTCCTTTTTTAATATGAGCAAGTTGAGATTTTTCTAAAATTTAAGAGAGATTCTCTCTTCCTTTATTAAAATTATTCACATTCTTAGAGATATCGTCTAATTTAGATTTAAGACTAGAATTTTCTAACTCAATGATTTTAACTT
This sequence comes from Allium sativum, assembly GCA_030737875.1. NCBI lineage: Eukaryota > Viridiplantae > Streptophyta > Magnoliopsida > Asparagales > Amaryllidaceae > Allium > Allium sativum. Next base: position 845,179,084 of record CM060909.1, on the reverse strand, counting down.
TTGAATTTAAATTATTATTTTCTAAACCAAGCAAAACTTTCTTTTCTTTTTGAATTTCAATTTCTTGACTTAGTAAAGAAATCTGAGAATTTGCATTAGATAGAGGTTCTTGTAACTTTCTAATTTCATCCTCTAAAATCTCTTTTTCATCCTTTAATGTATCTCTTTCAAATTATGCTTTCTTTCTATTTTCATTTGCTTGCATATATTTTCTTTTAAAATTATTTCTATATTCTAAAACTTCTGTATTAATTTCCATTAGTTCATCATAAGTAAAATCACTGACCTCGGTCTCTTTTTCCATGAAGCACACATTTGCTTGTTCATTGTCACTATTGCTGTCACTCTCAAAAGATGATGAGTCTGAATTATCCCAAGTGACTGAGAAAGCTCGCCTCTTTGATTTCTTTTTTTTGTTGTGATTCTTTTTTAATTCAGGTCAATTTTTTGATAATGTCTGGTTTTGTGACAGTTGAAACGTTCCACCAAGGCTGGGTCAGGTTCTTTTGTAGAATTCTTCTTTGCATTCTTATTTTGGCTCTTCTTATATTTCAAAAACTTTTTAAATTTTTTGGCTACAAAGGCAATGTCTTCTTTGTCTGAATCTGACTCGTCTTTTTCAGCATGAAATGCTATATTTTTCTTGTCTTGATCCTGAGTCTTCTTTGCCTGTAAATTTACTTCGTATGACATAAGATTACCGATTAACTCTTCGAGTTTCATGGCCGAAAGATCATTAGCCTTTTTGATAGCTAAAACCTTTCTTTCCCATTCATCTGTCCAAGAGTTTAATATCTTTGAAACAATATAAAATCTGAATAATTTTCTCATAAACCTAATAAAGAATGATAAATATTTTGAAATCTTGAGTACGTATCATTTATGGACTCATTTTCATTCATCTTGAAATTCTAAAACTGATTTTTAAGCATGCATATCTTGCTTTATTTGACCTTGTTAGTTCCTTCATGAGATATTTTGAGCGTTCGCCAGATTTCATATGTTGTATTGAACATACAAACCTGGTTAAACTCATTTCAGTCCAAGGCACAATGCAACATATTCATGGCTTTAGCATTGGCAGTAGCCTTTTCTTTTCAATTGCAGACCATTCTGTATATATTGTAGTGGGATGTGCATATTCTTTTTGTATAATAGTCCAAGCACTGAAACTATTGGCTTGCATATATATTCTCATAAGTGTAGCCAAATAACTATAATTCATGCCATTGAAAAAGGGTGGCCTTGTAGTAGATTGGCCTTCAGTATATCCAGTATTTGTGCTAGTACTAGTGTTATTATCCATACTAACTATGTATCAAATAACAGTTTTATGGTTAAATGATGACCTTGCTATGATACCAAATGAAAAGTCAGTGTATGACTTTTAGGATCTTTGTATATGGTCTTAAGCGGAAATGACTACAATATCATAACTTAGATTAATACAATATTTATGCTTGTAAAACTAAGCTAGATAGAATATCTCAAATAAGTAAATGCAGTAAGTAAAGACACTAAGATTATCCATTAGTCCCAAACCTCCTCTTTGGAATTCACTAACACGCCCTCTCTTAACCCATAGGAATAGGTCACAATTACGAAGAGTTTTGGCTTCTGAATGTGTTCTTGTATCAACACTAAATAGCCAACTGTTAAGTACACCCTTCCTATAATCTTATCCTCAATTATTTTATGTGTATGTGAAGGTTGAAGTAAGTATTGTTGCTTATTGAATCAAGAGATATGAAATAATTTCAAAGATTCAATAAGTAACTTGAGCTTTGGAGAGCTTTTAGAATGCGGAGAGTATAGAGATATAAATCTGAAATTAGAATATAATAAAGTGAGAATCGGTGATTCGGAAATCATGTTTGAAGTGTATTTATAATTGTAGAAGAGTAGTAATCTTTCACGAAGAGTTTCCATGAAGAATTACATTTATTTCTGTTCATAAATGAAGAGGAATCTCTTCATAAAAGAAAGCAACTCTTCACAAAAATGTCTGTTATTTCCTGATCAGTTGACTAGTATAAAAAACACTAGTCGACTGGTCAACAAAGAAAATCTATATATATTAAATATGAAAATAAACTAGCCGTTACTGGGCTCTGGATCCCTGACCAGTCGACTGATCTATTTTTGACTAGTCGACTGGTTAGGTGAAACTAGTCCCCAGTCCAGTAATGCTATTTTCTAATCATATATTCATATATATATATATATATATATATATATATTTAAAAATACATGCATTTCACTAGTCCAGTAATGCTATTTTCTAATCATATATTCATATATATATATATATATATATATATATGTATATATATATATTTAAAAATACGTGCATTTATGTTATACTATGAGGACAGATTTTAACACATTTCTAACACAACTAATTAGTCACATGTATGTATGAACTTAATTCTTCAATACAATCTTCATTAATCTTCATTTCTTTGTTGTCATGAATCGAAAATATCGTGAATCAACACCAATGACTGGACCCAATTTCAAAATTTGAGACTTTTATTTCCCCCGTCACATTGATAAACGATATTCAACGGTCACTCACTCCTTGTCAGATAGACATGTTTAACCTTTGAACAAGATTATCAATTATATCCCCAGGAAACATTTAGAGAAGGCAGAGGAAGGTGGGTTAATGAGTTACCATTGGAATTATAGGCTTACAAAACCATTTATAAGTCTGTGACTAGCCATAACCCATTCCCGTCGAGCTAGAAGTTCTCACGGGTAGCTAATTATGATCCTTTATCGAAAAAGGATGTCACACCTCGTAAAATTCATAAGTATTAATAATAAATAAAAAAATTAAATAAGCAATTAAATAATATGACTAGAAAATGAGATTTTGCAACTTTAGGAATTTGGCTACAAAACTCTTTTACTTGAATTCGTGGCGAAATTCTGAATCGTTTTCATATATAATATGCTGAAAACGGTCAATGTATGAAGAAGTTATGAATAAATGAATTTTGACAGTAAATGCAGAAAACATATGTAATTAAATGGAACATATATATATATATATATATATATATATATATATATAAATATATATCTTTGTGTGTGTGTCCAAGATAAATTCAAATTAAAGAGGGAAAATTTGAATTGAAAATGATATCAGGGGGACAAAGTATATTGTATATATGGAATATGATTAAGAGATTAAGTGTAATAACCCGGAAATACGAGCCAACTTAAAATTTTTATTTTGGCAATTATAGTGAATTTTGAATATTTAAAATGAATTATTTTTAGTAATATCGACGGAAAATTTATTTTGAATAGAATTCGAGCGAATATATTTATATAGATCGTCGTTAGAATATAATTATTTAATTATAATTATAAAAGGAATTAAAAATGGCGCGGTAGTTCGATAATTCGATTTCAAACTTCAAATGAATGTACCGGGTGTAAAATAAATCGGATTTTAGTGAAACCAAAAATATTTAAAATAGAAATATTTGAAATAGAATATTTGAATAGAAATATTTGAAAAAGAAATATTTGAAATAGAATATTTGAAAATAGAAATATATGAAGCCGTGTTGATTAGATTTATGCCATTTTGACGTGAACGATATTTATATCGATTTTATTCAAATTGAAATGAGTATTAAAGTGAATTGAAATTCGAATTAAATTGAATTGATTTGAAATTCGAAATAAACTGAAATGATTTGAAACTCGAATAGAATTGAAATTCGAATTATATTGAAATAGAATTGAAATTGTTTTGAAATGAATTCGAGTTAAAATTGAATAGATTTGAATTCGAATTGAAATCAAATTGAATAGAATTGAATTCGAATTGAAATCAAATTGAATAGAATTGAATTCGAATTGAAATCAAATTGAATAGAAATGAATTCGAATTGAAATTGAATTAATTTGAAATTCAAATTGAATTGAAAACGAATTGAAATTGAATTAAAAATCGATTTGAATTGAAATCAATTTGAAATGAATTTAAAACGAATTTGTAGGGGAAAATTCAATTTTGATTTGAATTTGAAAAGGAAGTTGAAATCGTTTTGAAAACGAATTTAAAACGATTTATAAAATTCGTTTCGAAAGGAAATCGACGAAGTATATATTATATATATAATATAATGGCCTGAATAGAACGCGCCGCGCTGCGGTAGTTCGCGAATTTCGACCATTGACTTCGAATGGACATTGCGGGAGATCCGACCGTCGGATCCTCCTAAAACCGGAACCGTTGGGTTCGTATCGAAAAGTGCTTTCTAACGAATATTAGAAATTTGAAATCTAACGGTTGGATTTGGAATTATGTCCAAATCAAATTTGGAAAAGGTCGCTGTAATTGCAGTTCGATGGCCGTTGATGGAAATCGACTGTACGGGCCTTGATAAAATTATTAAAAGTAGTAATAATTTGTGTAAAATCATAAGAAATGATTTAGAAAGAATTGGGATGAAAAACCCCATATTTGAAAAGATAAAAATAGGTTTTTATCGAAATGAACTAGTTTTGTACTAGAATAGTAATTTAATTATTTTTAAAATAAATAAATTGGATTTGAAATGGTTTTGAAAATAACCAGAATTTCCAATAATTGCATTGGAATGGATTTGAATCGAAATTGTCTTCGGAATAGTTCGATGTTGGATTTCGTGATTATACAGATATTGTTAAGGAAATTTGAAAGATATATTTATATAGTTATTTCCAATACAATATTTGTTGGTCGCAGAATTTGATATTGAATATAAGCCGATATATTTTCTATTCAGAGCCTTGTATTTAATATCAAATGTGATTTGGGTTTGTCGTGAATGGTGTCTTCATTTACACTGTTCTTAAGCCCAGCCGAGGAAAAGATTAAATCTTTTTATTTAGATTTAATGAAGTGTACCAATTAAATAATATTTAATTGGAATTGAATTGGTATTGATTTTTGGGTTTATCATGAACAGTGTTTTAAATAACACTTGTTCTTTAACCCGATAATTAATGGAATGTGATTTTGGGTTGTCGTGAACGGTATCTTCAATAATACTGTTCTTAGACCCAAAGGAGTTAAGAAAATCAGAAACTGACTGGAGATTAGTTAAGTTGAATGGTTTCTGGGGTATTGATCTGATGTTGGTTTCGGCCTTCGGGGTTAATACTTAGGGAATTGCTCACTTTCTAATTTACGGTTAGGGACTGATTGAAATGTGATGTGATTTTGGGGTTTATCGTGAACCGTGTTTTAAATGACACTAATTCTTTAACCCAAGTAAAGATTAAAACAAAGTGGAGTTTTAATGAATCTTTAATTAGATTGAAAAGATCGAGAATGGAGTATCACCAGTTTTTCTCCAGGCGATAGTTAAATCTTTAATTAGATTTGAACGTGAAATGGTAATTGAATTTACCGATAACACCGTGGTGTTAGATATGAAGTATTACTAGTTTTACTTCATGGGATGAATAGGTTGGGATTGGGAAATAAAATAAATGATCACTTCGGTGTGGTTCGCTAATCCCGACTAGTTTGAATTGATATTCAAAAGTAGATTAAAGAATAAATTTAAAGGATTTATCTTTGATAAAATTAATGGGAACCTTTCCCTAAGAATGTGAAATTTAGAAACTAACTGTCTGTTAGCTAAGCAGAATGGTTTTCTGGATATTGATCTGATGTTGGTTTCGGCCTTCGGGGTTAATATTAGGGGAATTATTCTCTTGATTAATTTATGGTTAGTGACTGATGAATTGGAATGAGGAGTATGTTGTGTTTGTGTAACACTTATTTACTATATACGCGAGTTATTCGGAAAGACCAGGTTTATCCCATTCTGAATAACTGATTCGACGATTAGTCGAAGATGAAGACAATGATCGAAGACCGGAGGTCTTCACGTCGTTTGGATAATTACTGATGATCTTGATTGGGCTGCACACCCAAAAAGATGGAAACAGTTAGTTGTCGTCCAGACGTACTTGGAGATCGATGGATAAGCGGGGTACTAGGTTCCTCCGGTTTCGTTCAGACCCAGAACGGACTTGTAAATGGACTGTGTGTCTGACATTGGATTTCATTCTGTGTGACTGATATCGGTTGCATAGAGTGGTTTGCCTGTGTGGCATGCTAAGATGCAAATGATCAAGGCTTCTGTTGAAAAGCAGAGTCTTGTGGTTGATGATCAAAGCACGACCTTTGTGGCGTAGCTTTGTGTAGCGTTAATTCGCGAGCCTCACACCCCGGTTGTGAACCAGAAACGGGAGAGGACCTCACGGAGGACATGCGTCTCTTTCTAGTTAGAAGTGGCGTCAGTGGTTTTACACGCCCTGACGAGTTTAACTTATGTGGTTGTTGGTTTGCGAGGCGCCTCGGATATATCGGTGACTATGTGAAGCCGATGGAGTCATTCGTTGGCTCATTTACGCCCCATAGGGCGGGGAGACGTATTGTTCAGGCACTATAATCCACATCGGTGGACCGGCCTTGTCGCTCCAAGGGGCAGTTGCGGCTATTCCGGAGGCTCGGGCTAGAGAGTCTCGAATCGGTTGAGGACGATCCCTGGCCTCGGTGCAAAGATGGAAATCCAACTTCCAATACGTGACGTTTCGATTTTATTTGTAATCCTATATATGGCGACTTAGTGGGATGGGGCGCTCATGCCGTCTATGATTGATACTTATGATTTGAAATTGTTTTGACACTATACACTTATAGTAATAATAAAATAATTTGTTTTAAACGTATCTAGCATTCTTTGGCTATTATAAGGTAAAAACCCTATCCTCCGGCTTGCGTTGCATTGTGTGATGGGACCCGGGTCTTATAATAGCTTCATTATTTCTTTATTTACCATTGCGCTGTTGTTTTATGCACTGTTATTCTTGGGAGGAAACCCGTTCCGTGTTATATGGCGTGGTCCCTCGATTTACCTAACTTTAAAATAAAGATTAATAACTGTTTTAGTTCTCACACCAGTCCCATGACTGACCTGGAGTTTATTGTTTTAACCTAAACTCTGGTTGCCTTTATTTTGACACGGGCAGCTAGTAGTTTTGGTTTTGCAGATTTATATTCACAGGATCCTGATTTACAGCTGGAACGATATCCGAAAAGCTTTGTATCCGTGTAACTTCTTCAGTTGTGTATTGTATTATTTTCCGCTGCTATGTAATGTATTGTAATCTCTGATATTTATTGAATGTATTTTATTTGTTAATACTCTGTATATTCTTGTATTCTGATGGAATTATTGTAATATACAATGAAATGTTCTCCCGTCTGCGTTCTATTTTGTGGCTTGTCCTCGAACTATCCGCGCTTTCCTTCACCAGGAAGTTACGGGTTTTTACAGTTGGTATCAGAGCTTTGGTTTACAAAGCTCAGAGAACAAGACACATTAGAACCATACGAAAGATTTCATCAGATATTGGATTAATAATATCCAATGAGAGTGACTCGTTAGAGATGGGATCAGTAGTATCCTAGAACGAGTGTGAAGAGTATATTTTTTAAATAAAAACAACTTTGTTTTGAAAATTTAAACCATATACGTATTTGAGTATTTATTTATATTGAATTTGGACAATCCGATATATAAAGATTTTGCATATACGTCCTGCAAACGTGTATTCGAAGTTTTAATATATTGGATAGATATAGAATCACTCTAGCTTCCCGGGGATAATTCTGCTGATGGGGCACCGTCGCCAGTATTTATTTTCGAGTTTTGAAAGTGAGATTTCTATATATTTCCATTAGACTGGTGCGAGAACCAAAACTAGATAGGATGCATTATTGTTGTGAATTGACATCAAAAATGTGATTTTTGACTATATATCAAAATTATGGATTTGTGTAAAGACCCGCAACTTCCCCGTAAAGGAAAGCGTCGGATAGTTCGAGAACAAACCACAACAGAACACATACAGAAGAACGTTTCATTGTATATTACAACAATGCATCAGATTACAAGAATATACAGAGTATAAATGAATATTACACGGAAATATCAGAGATTTAAATTACATTTAAATTCATAGCAGCGGAAAATAATACAATACACAACTAGAATGAGATATACGGATACAAAGCTTTCCGGATATCGTTCCAGCTGTAAACCAGGATCCTGTGAATATAAATCTGCAAAACCAAAACTACTAGCTGCCCGTGTCAAAATAGGGGCACCCAGAGTTTAGGTTAAAACAATAAACTCCAGGTCAGTCATGTGACTGGTGTGAGAACTAAAACAGTTATTAATCTTTATTTTAAATCATTAGGTAAATCGAGGGACCACGCCGTATAACACGGAACGGGTTTCCTCCCAAGAATACCAGTGCACAAAACAAACAGCGCAATGCTAAATAAAAAAAATGAAGCTGTTATAAGACCCAGGTCCTATCACACAATGTAACGCAAGCCGGGGGATAGGGTTTTCCCTTATAACAGCCAAAGAATGCTTGGTACGTTTGAAACAAATCATTTGATACTATAATAAGTGCATAGTGTATTAAACAACTTCAAATCATAAGTATCAATCATAGGCGGCATGGGTACCATATATCATGTCGCCATACTAGTTTTACAATTAAAACCGCAAATGTCACGTATTTGGAAATTGGATTTCCGTCTATGAACCGAGGCAAAAGATAGTCCTCAACCGATTCGTGACTCTCTAGCCCGAGCCACAGGTCAGAGCTCGAGTGACCTTGGAGCGACAGGGCCGGTCCACCGATGTGGATTAAACTTAAACCCTGAACACTACGTTTCCCCACCCTATGGGGTGTAAGTCTGGTCCGTCTGCCGACCAGAATGCATCGGCCGAAACCGATATAACCGAGGCGCCTCGCAACAGCAACAACCACATAAGTCAAACTCGTCAGGGCGTGTAAAACCACTGACGCCACTTCTAACTAGAAAGAAACGCATGCCCTCCCTGAGGTCCGTCTCCCGTTTTTGGTTCACAACCGGGGTGCGAGGCTCGCGAATTCACGTTACACAAAGCTGTGCCACACAGGCTGTGCTTTGATCATCACCACAAGACTTTGCTTTTCAACAGAAGCCTCGATCATTTGCCACTTAGGCATGCCACACAGGCAATTCACTCCATGTGTTTGATATCCATCAATATATAACCCCTGAGCTCGTACGTCTCAGAGAAGGGCGTTAAGCAAGAGAATAAATTCTCCGCCGCCAAACAGATATATATTTAATAGAAATCAATCGCACAGACTAAAATCCAATGTCAGACACACAGTCCATTTACAAGTCCGTTCTGGGGCTGAACGAAACCGGAGGCACCTAGTACCCCGCATATCCATCGATCTCCAAGTACGTCTGGACGATCACCAACTGTTTCCATCTTCTTGGGTGTACAGCCCAATCAAGATCATCAGTTATCACCCAAACGACGTGAAGACTTCCGGTCTTCGACCACCGTCTTCACCTTCGACACCACGTCGAATCAGTTATTCAGAATGGGATAAACCCGGTCTTTCTGAATAACTCGCGTATATATTATAAAAGTGTTACACAAACACAACATACGCCTCATTCCACTTCAGAATATTCTTTTATTCAAATATTCCCATTAATTTTATCCAAGATAAATTCTTTAAATTTATTCTTTAATCTCCCTTGAATATCAATTCAAACTAGTCGGGATTAGCGAACCACACCGAAGTAATCATTTATTTTATTTCCCAATCCCAACCTATTCATCCCATGAAGTAAAACTGGTAGTACTTCATATCTAACACCACAGTGTCATCGGTAATTCAATTACCATTTCACGTTCAAATCTAATTAAAGATTTAACTATCGCCTGGAGTAAAACTGGTGATACTCCATTCTCGATCTTTTCAATCTATTTAAAGATTCATTAAAACTCCACTTAGTTTTAATCTTCGGCTGGGTTAAAGAATCAGTGTCATTTAAAACACGGTTCACGATAAACCCAAAATCACATTCCATTAATTATCGGGTTAAAGAACGAGTGTTATTTAAAACACTGTTCACGATAAACCCAAAAATCAATATCACTTCAATTCCAATTAAATATCATTTAATTGGTACACTTCATTAAATCTAAATAAAAAGATTTAATCTTTTCTCATCTGAGTTCAAGAACAGTGTTAGTGAAGACACCATCCACGACAAACCCAAATCACATTTGATATTCAATACAAGGCTCTGAATAGAAAATATACCGGCTTATATTCAATATCAAATTCTACGACTAACAAATGTCGTATTGGAAATAACGATATAAATATATATCTTTCAAATTTCCATAACAACATCTGTATAATCACGAATTCCAACATCGAAATATTCCGAAGACAATTTCGATTCAAATCCACTCCAATGCAATCATTGGAAATTCTGGTTATTTTCAAAACCCTTTTCAAATTCAATTTATTTATTTAAAAATAAATAGAATTATATTTCTAGTTCAAAACTAGTTCATTTCGATAAAAATCTATTTTTATCTTTTCAAATATGGAGTTTTTCATCCCAAATCTTCACAAATCATTTCTTATGATTTTACACAAATTATTACTATTTTTAATAATTTTATCAAGGCCCGTACAGTCGATTTCCACCAATGGCCATCGAACTGCACGTATAGCGACCTTTTTCCAATTTGATTTGGACATAATTCCAAATCCAACCGTTAGATTTCAAATTTATCACATTCGTTAGAAAGCCCTTTTCGATACGAACCCAACGGTTCCGGTTTTAGGAGAATCCGACGGTCGGATCTCCCGTAATGTCCGTTTGAAATAAATGGTCGAAATTCACGAACTACCGCGGCGCGGCGCGTTCTATTCAGGCCATTATATTATATATATAATATATATAATATATACTTCGTCGATTTCTATTTAAAACGAATTATATAAATAGTTTGAATTCGTTTCAAAAACATTTTCAACTTCCTTTTCAATTCAAATCACAATTGAATTCTTCTTTATAGATTCGTTTTAAAATTCATTTCTATTCAATTCAAATTTCAATTCAATTTGAATTCGTTTTCAATTCAATTCATTTCGAAATCGTTTTCAATTCACATCATTTCGAAATCGTTTTCAATTCACTTCATTTCGAAATCGTTTTCAATTCACTTTGAAATCGTTTTCAATTCACTTTGAATTCGTTTTCAATTCACTTTGAATTCGTTTTCAATTCACTTTGAATTCGTTTTCAATCCACTTCATTTCGAAATCGTTTTCAATTCACTTTGAATTCGTTTTCAATTCAATTCATTTCGAAATCGTTTTCAATTCACTTCATTTCGAAATCGTTTTCAATTTACTTTGAATTCGTTTTCAATTCACTTTGAATTCGTTTTCAATTCAATTCATTTCGAAATCGTTTTCAATTCACTTTGAAATCGTTTTCAATTCAATTCATTTCGAAATCGTTTTCAATTCACTTTGAATTCGTTTTCAATTCAATTCATTTCGAAATCGTTTTCAATTCACTTTGAAATCGTTTTCAATTCACTTTGAATTCGTTTTCAATTCACTTTGAATTCGTTTTCAATTCAATTCATTTCGAAATCGTTTTCAATTCACTTCATTTCGAAATCGTTTAAAATCGATATAAATATCGTTCACGTCAAAATGGCGTCAAACTAATCAACACGACTTCATAAATTTCTATTTTCAAATATTCTATTTTAAATATTTCTATTTCAAATATTTCCATTTCTAAACTGGAATGAGGCCCAATCAACTACCATATAAAATTAATTATATGGATTTTCATACAACACATGTATATAATAGCATTGAAAATAATCAACCATCAACCAAAGTGCACTACACTGTATAAGCATCAAATATAGATATTCAACGCTTATACAGCCTGTCAATCAATCGATCGACATATTTAATCAATCAGGATGAGTGAACTTCAAATTTCATCCTAACACCCGTGTGGGGTTTCAAACAATCAAACACATATTTTATTTGTGCAGTTAGGCGATGTGTAAAATTTATCGACCCAATCAACGTCATTCAAATAGGTGTACATAAACAAACCGTCTGGTTTGTAAATGAATATTTATTTATTCACATTCACGTTAAAAATTATATTTTTAACGATAACACATTTTATTTTAACATATGAATTTCTATTCAGTTCATTCTTTAAATAAAATGCTATTTTTATTTTTCTAACTTATTTTAGAAAATTTCGGCGGCATAACGGCACGATACTAGAAACGGGACAAGGCCTAGCCTTATCCCCGGTCTAGTGAAGGCCCACGCCATTCACACATCAATCGAATTCACTTTCGTTATGCAAACCACAAAATTTGGAGTAAGGGTCTAACCTAGCCTTACTCCCTCGCCTTATAACGGCGCACGTCTAATCCTAACCAATTTATCGATTCGATTTTTCACACCACAAACCACATTCAAACCAATATCACAATCAATAACCAAACAGCCAAACAAACAAGTCCATGGTCTGTGGACGATTGTGTCGGGTGCTACTAAGCACCGTCTGCATCCTAGTATATATATATATATATAACTAGAAAATAAATTTGAAAGGTGAGAAATTCTCACATATAGCTATCCTAGCTCCTCGGCACTTCTAATGCAGGAAATCTTCGCCAACTCGCCTTTTGTCGCTTTAGTTGTCCGCTTTCACTACATATGTAAAAATCACATTTTTACTTCGCTATTCAATATATAAAAATCGAATTTTTAGTTCGCTATTCAATATATAAAAATCGAATTTTTAGTTCGCTATTCAATATATAAAAATCGAATTTTTAGTTCGCTATTCAATATATAAAAATCGAATTTTTATTTCGCTATTCAATATATAAAAATCGAATTTTTATTTCGACTTTCAACATATAAAAATATGATTTTTACTTCGACTTTCAATATATAAAAATCTGATTTTTACTTCTTAAAGTTCAAATCTTTTTTTTCTATTCAAAGTTCAAATCTTTTTTTTCTATTCAAAGTTCAAATCTTTTTTCTATTCAAAGTTCAAATCTTTTTTTTCTATTCAAAGTTCAAATCTTTTTCTATTTAAAATTCAAATCTTTTTTTTTCTATTCAAAGTTCAAATCTTTTTTCTATTCAAAGTTCAAATCTTTTTTTTTCCTATTCAAAGTTCAAATCTTCTTCTATTTAAAGTTCAAATCTTTTTTTTTCTTTTATATAAAATCAGTTTTTATTTTTCTTTTACTTTTTAAAGTTTAACTCTTTTACTATTTTAAAGTTTAAATCTTTTCTAAACTAAATAAAATCAGTTTTCTAAACTAAATAAAATCAGTTTTTCTAAACAAAAATAAAATCAGTTTTTCTAAACAAAAATAAAATCAGTTTGCTAACCAAAAATAAAAACAGTTTTCTAACCAAAGTAAAAACAGTTTGCTAACCAAAGTAAAAACAGTTTGCTAACCAAAGTAAAAACAGTTTTACTGTAATATAAAATAAATATATAAAAAATCAGTTTTACTTACAGGAGGGGGGGGGGGCTGATACGAGGCGGTGGCGCTGGGCTCCGATGGTGGACTGCGGCGAGGGGGTGGTCCGATGCGAGGCGGTGGCGGTCTGCGTTGGAGGGGCGGCGCGCGGTGCGAGAGGGGGTAACGGGGGAAGTGAGAGAGGGAGAGGAGGATCGGAGTTGGGGAGGGCGGCCACCAGAGGCGGCGACGGCGATGCAAGCGCGCCTCGGAGGCGCGAGGTCGAGGTCCGCCCTTCGTTTTCTTTTCTTTTTTTTTTTTTTCCTGAATCTCGATTTATGAATCGGGGGGGGGGGGCCTGGAGGGGTTATAGGAGAGGGAAGATAAATTTTATTTCTTTTATTATTTTATTATTTTAATTTCAAAAATATTGACTTTTACATACGACCTCTAAACGAGGCCCACCGCCTGTCGTCCCTAGCGTATTACCCCCATTCCGAACACAATGGGATATGTATCGTAAGCTGATTCGATCACTTGAATCAGTTTCCGTCTAAATCTACATATAACTCTATATATTAAATTTGAACGCGCATTTCAATTTACCGGGGTCACATACTAACTAGAAAAATTCCCGAAAAATATTTTCTAGCTTCGTATTGACGGTACGGTCCTAACAAAACTAGTTTCGTCGAATTCTGAGACCGTTAGAAAAACGGCCAATTTCCAGTCGATTAAAATCAACTGAAATGGTCAAAACACGTTTTCCTTTGCCACGCTCACATATTGATTCAAAAAATTATGAAATTTGGAATCTAGCAATAATTCGACACTGCGGACCCAACAAAACTGGTTTCGTCGGAATCCGAGGTCGTTTGCAAAATTGCTATTTTTAAGGGCTTTATATATATAAAAATATATATAAATTCCACAGCGACTATTTCTAATTTTAAACTGGACATATCTTATCATTTCTAAGATGAAATCTCAGTTTGTTAACTTTGTTACAAAGACATAGTTATACAGATTCAAATATTTCTTGTTTCGTTCAATTCTGACTTATATTGAATTCTGTATATTCATTTGAAATTAGAAATCGAATTTTCGAACTATCGCGCCATTTTCAATTCCTTTTATAATTATATATAATTATTATATATTCTAACGACGACGTATATAATATATACGTTCGAATTATATTCAAAATAAATTTCTCGTCGATATTGTTTAAAATAATTCATTTTAAATATGCAAAATTCGCAAAAATTGCCAAAATAAAAATTTCAAACTGGCTCGCATTTTCCGGGTTGTTACAATCTCCCCCACTTAAAACTTTTCGTCCCCGAAAAGGAACAAAGTCGAAAGTGGTTTGATTAATCAGCTCTACGATCGATCAGGCTTCCATTCTCCAACTCTTTAGTTTCTGAGAATTTTCAAAATTTCAAAAATTTGGCTAACACCCTTAAATTTTTGAAAAATTTCGCCATAACCTCCCCTGCACCGGGAGCATCAGGGAATTTCAAATGGCTTCCCCGGTCCTTCAGATCTCAAAAAGAAAAAGAAAAAGCCAAGCGGCTAGCCAATAGGCTCACAAAATCATCATCACCCAAACAAAACAGGAAATTGTGTAGTAAACATGTACCTATTTGTCGGGCAAACAAATTTTATTCTCTGCTCTAGCCTCCTTGCTATGACCTGTTCAATGTAAGAATATGCATATGCAAGCAGATGCAACCAATTTTCAATATAATTCAATATGTGATTCAATTAGGCTAAATGGTTCAAAATTAGCAAACAAATAAACAAACAACCCAAACATCAATCAATTAGTGAATTAGAGTTTCAAATTCATAATTTTGATATATATACAAAAATCATGTTTTTGATACCAAATCACAACAATAGGCCCTATCTAATTTTGGTTCTCACACCAGTCTAATGGAAATATATAGAAATCACACCTTCGTCACTCGAAAATAAATGCTGATGATGTTTCGAACCACCATCAGAACATTGTCGGGCTACTAGAGTGCGGTTCTATATCTACCCGGTATATTAAAACTTCGAATATACGTTTGCAAGGCGTATATGCAAATTCTTTATATACTGGACTGTCCAAATCAATATAAATAGATAATCAAATACGAAGAATTGATTTAAATTTTCAAAACAAAAATTGTTTTCATTTGAAAAATATACTCTTCACACTCGTCCTAGGATACTACTGATCCCATCTCTAACGAGTCATTCTCATTGGATTTTACTAATCCAATTATCTGATGAATTCTTTCGTATGGTTCTAATGTGTCTTGTTCTCTGCTTTGTAAACCAAAGCTCTGATACCACGTGTAAAGACCCGCAACTTCCCCGTAAAGGAAAGCGTCGGATAGTTCGAGAACAAACCACAACAGAACACATACAGAAGAACGTTTCATTGTATATTACAACAATGCATCAGATTACAAGAATATACAGAGTATAAATGAATATTACACGGAAATATCAGAGATTTAAATTACATTTAAATTCATAGCAGCGGAAAATAATACAATACACAACTAGAATGAGATATACGGATACAAAGCTTTCCGGATATCGTTCCAGCTGTAAACCAGGATCCTGTGAATATAAATCTGCAAAACCAAAACTACTAGCTGCCCGTGTCAAAATAGGGGCACCCAGAGTTTAGGTTAAAACAATAAACTCCAGGTCAGTCATGTGACTGGTGTGAGAACTAAAACAGTTATTAATCTTTATTTTAAATCATTAGGTAAATCGAGGGACCACGCCGTATAACACGGAACGGGTTTCCTCCCAAGAATACCAGTGCATAAAACAAACAGCGCAATGCTAAATAAAGAAAAATGAAGCTGTTATAAGACCCAGGTCCTATCACACAATGTAACGCAAGCCGGGGGATAGGGTTTTCCCTTATAACAGCCAAAGAATGCTTGGTACGTTTGAAACAAATCATTTGATACTATAATAAGTGCATAGTGTATTAAACAACTTCAAATCATAAGTATCAATCATAGGCGGCATGGGTACCATATATCATGTCGCCATACTAGTTTTACAATTAAAACCGCAAATGTCACGTATTTGGAAATTGGATTTCCGTCTATGAACCGAGGCAAAAGATAGTCCTCAACCGATTCGTGACTCTCTAGCCCGAGCCACAGGTCAGAGCTCGAGTGACCTTGGAGCGACAGGGCCGGTCCACCGATGTGGATTAAACTTAAACCCTGAACACTACGTTTCCCCACCCTATGGGGTGTAAGTCTGGTCCGTCTGCCGACCAGAATGCATCGGCCGAAACCGATATAACCGAGGCGCCTCGCAACAGCAACAACCACATAAGTCAAACTCGTCAGGGCGTGTAAAACCACTGACGCCACTTCTAACTAGAAAGAAACGCATGCCCTCCCTGAGGTCCGTCTCCCGTTTTTGGTTCACAACCGGGGTGCGAGGCTCGCGAATTCACGTTACACAAAGCTGTGCCACACAGGCTGTGCTTTGATCATCACCACAAGACTTTGCTTTTCAACAGAAGCCTCGATCATTTGCCACTTAGGCATGCCACACAGGCAATTCACTCCATGTGTTTGATATCCATCAATATATAACCCTTGAGCTCGTACGTCTCAGAGAAGGGCGTTAAGCAAGAGAATAAATTCTCCGCCGCCAAACAGATATATATTTAATAGAAATCAATCGCACAGACTAAAATCCAATGTCAGACACACAGTCCATTTACAAGTCCGTTCTGGGGCTGAACGAAACCGGAGGCACCTAGTACCCCGCATATCCATCGATCTCCAAGTACGTCTGGACGATCACGAACTGTTTCCATCTTCTTGGGTGTACAGCCCAATCAAGATCATCAGTTATCACCCAAACGACGTGAAGACTTCCGGTCTTCGACCACCGTCTTCACCTTCGACACCACGTCGAATCAGTTATTCAGAATGGGATAAACCCGGTCTTTCTGAATAACTCGCGTATATATTATAAAAGTGTTACACAAACACAACATACGCCTCATTCCACTTCAGAATATTCTTTTATTCAAATATTCCCGTTAATTTTATCCAAGATAAATTCTTTAAATTTATTCTTTAATCTCCCTTGAATATCAATTCAAACTAGTCGGGATTAGCGAACCACACCGAAGTAATCATTTATTTTATTTCCCAATCCCAACCTATTCATCCCATGAAGTAAAACTGGTAGTACTTCATATCTAACACCACAGTGTCATCGGTAATTCAATTACCATTTCACGTTCAAATCTAATTAAAGATTTAACTATCGCCTGGAGTAAAACTGGTGATACTCCATTCTCGATCTTTTCAATCTATTTAAAGATTCATTAAAACTCCACTTAGTTTTAATCTTCGGCTGGGTTAAAGAATCAGTGTCATTTAAAACACGGTTCACGATAAACCCAAAATCACATTCCATTAATTATCGGGTTAAAGAACGAGTGTTATTTAAAACACTGTTCACGATAAACCCAAAAATCAATATCACTTCAATTCCAATTAAATATCATTTAATTGGTACACTTCATTAAATCTAAATAAAAAGATTTAATCTTTTCTCATCTGGGTTCAAGAACAGTGTTAGTGAAGACACCATCCACGACAAACCCAAATCACATTTGATATTCAATACAAGGCTCTGAATAGAAAATATACCGGCTTATATTCAATATCAAATTCTACGACTAACAAATGTCGTATTGGAAATAACGATATAAATATATATCTTTCAAATTTCCATAACAACATCTGTATAATCACGAATTCCAACATCGAAATATTCCGAAGACAATTTCGATTCAAATCCACTCCAATGCAATCATTGGAAATTCTGGTTATTTTCAAAACCCTTTTCAAATTCAATTTATTTATTTAAAAATAAATAGAATTATATTTCTAGTTCAAAACTAGTTCATTTCGATAAAAATCTATTTTTATCTTTTCAAATATGGAGTTTTTCATCCCAAATCTTCACAAATCATTTCTTATGATTTTACACAAATTATTACTATTTTTAATAATTTTATCAAGGCCCGTACAGTCGATTTCCACCAATGGCCATCGAACTGCACGTATAGCGACCTTTTTCCAATTTGATTTGGACATAATTCCAAATCCAACCGTTAGATTTCAAATTTATCACATTCGTTAGAAAGCCCTTTTCGATACGAACCCAACGGTTCCGGTTTTAGGAGAATCCGACGGTCGGATCTCCCGCAATGTCCGTTTGAAATAAATGGTCGAAATTCACGAACTACCGCGGCGCGGCGCGTTCTATTCAGGCCATTATATTATATATATAATATATATAATATATACTTCGTCGATTTCTATTTAAAACGAATTATATAAATAGTTTGAATTCGTTTCAAAAACATTTTCAACTTCCTTTTCAATTCAAATCACAATTGAATTCTTCTTTATAGATTCGTTTTAAAATTCATTTCTATTCAATTCAAATTTCAATTC
The DNA here is from genome assembly GCA_030737875.1 of Allium sativum. Classification (NCBI taxonomy): domain Eukaryota; kingdom Viridiplantae; phylum Streptophyta; class Magnoliopsida; order Asparagales; family Amaryllidaceae; genus Allium; species Allium sativum. The sequence goes on along the minus strand of CM060909.1, from coordinate 845,160,132 downwards.
AATTTGAATTCGTTTTCAATTCAATTCATTTCGAAATCGTTTTCAATTCACATCATTTCGAAATCGTTTTCAATTCACTTCATTTCGAAATCGTTTTCAATTCACTTTGAAATCGTTTTCAATTCACTTTGAATTCGTTTTCAATTCACTTTGAATTCGTTTTCAATTCACTTTGAATTCGTTTTCAATCCACTTCATTTCGAAATCGTTTTCAATTAACTTTGAATTCGTTTTCAATTCACTTTGAATTCGTTTTCAATTCAATTCATTTCGAAATCGTTTTCAATTCACTTCATTTCGAAATCGTTTTCAATTTACTTTGAATTCGTTTTCAATTCACTTTGAATTCGTTTTCAATTTAATTCATTTCGAAATCGTTTTCAATTCACTTTGAAATCGTTTTCAATTCAATTCATTTCGAAATCGTTTTCAATTCACTTTGAATTCGTTTTCAATTCAATTCATTTCGAAATCGTTTTCAATTCACTTTGAAATCGTTTTCAATTCACTTTGAATTCGTTTTCAATTCACTTTGAATTCGTTTTCAATTCAATTCATTTCGAAATCGTTTTCAATTCACTTCATTTCGAAATCGTTTAAAATCGATATAAATATCGTTCACGTCAAAATGGCGTCAAACTATTCAACACGACTTCATAAATTTCTATTTTCAAATATTCTATTTCAAATATTTCTATTTCAAATATTTCCATTTCTAAACTGGAATGAGGCCCAATCAACTACCATATAAAATTAATTATATGGATTTTCATACAACACATGTATATAATAGCATTGAAAATAATCAACCATCAACCAAAGTGCACTACACTGTATAAGCATCAAATATAGATATTCAACGCTTATACAGCCTGTCAATCAATCGATCGACATATTTAATCAATCAGGATGAGTGAACTTCAAATTTCATCCTAACACCCGTGTGGGGTTTCAAACAATCAAACACATATTTTATTTGTGCAGTTAGGCGATGTGTAAAATTTATCGACCCAATCAACGTCATTCAAATAGGTGTACATAAACAAACCGTCTGGTTTGTAAATGAATATTTATTTATTCACATTCACGTTAAAAATTATATTTTTAACGATAACACATTTTATTTTAACATATGAATTTCTATTCAGTTCATTCTTTAAATAAAATGCTATTTTTATTTTTCTAACTTATTTTAGAAAATTTCGGCGGCATAACGGCACGATACTAGAAACGGGACAAGGCCTAGCCTTATCCCCGGTCTAGTGAAGGCCCACGCCATTCACACATCAATCGAATTCACTTTCGTTATGCAAACCACAAAATTTGGAGTAAGGGTCTAACCTAGCCTTACTCCCTCGCCTTATAACGGCGCACGTCTAATCCTAACCAATTTATCGATTCGATTTTTCACACCACAAACCACATTCAAACCAATATCACAATCAATAACCAAACAGCCAAACAAACAAGTCCATGGTCTGTGGACGATTGTGTCGGGTGCTACTAAGCACCGTCTGCATCCTAGTATATATATATATAACTAGAAAATAAATTTGAAAGGTGAGAAATTCTCATATATAGCTATCCTAGCTCCTCGGCACTTCTAATGCAGGAAATCTTCGCCAACTCGCCTTTTGTCGCTTTAGTTGTCCGCTTTCACTACATATGTAAAAATCACATTTTTACTTCGCTATTCAATATATAAAAATCGAATTTTTAGTTCGCTATTCAATATATAAAAATCGAATTTTTAGTTCGCTATTCAATATATAAAAATCGAATTTTTAGTTCGCTATTCAATATATAAAAATCGAATTTTTATTTCGCTATTCAATATATAAAAATCGAATTTTTATTTCGACTTTCAACATATAAAAATATGATTTTTACTTCGACTTTCAATATATAAAAATCTGATTTTTACTTCTTAAAGTTCAAATCTTTTTTTTCTATTCAAAGTTCAAATCTTTTTTTTCTATTCAAAGTTCAAATCTTTTTTCTATTCAAAGTTCAAATCTTTTTTTTCTATTCAAAGTTCAAATCTTTTTCTATTTAAAATTCAAATCTTTTTTTTTCTATTCAAAGTTCAAATCTTTTTTCTATTCAAAGTTCAAATCTTTTTTTTTCCTATTCAAAGTTCAAATCTTCTTCTATTTAAAGTTCAAATCTTTTTTTTTTCTTTTATATAAAATCAGTTTTTATTTTTCTTTTACTTTTTAAAGTTTAACTCTTTTACTATTTTAAAGTTTAAATCTTTTCTAAACTAAATAAAATCAGTTTTCTAAACTAAATAAAATCAGTTTTTCTAAACAAAAATAAAATCAGTTTTTCTAAACAAAAATAAAATCAGTTTGCTAACCAAAAATAAAAACAGTTTTCTAACCAAAGTAAAAACAGTTTGCTAACCAAAGTAAAAACAGTTTGCTAACCAAAGTAAAAACAGTTTTACTGTAATATAAAATAAATATATAAAAAATCAGTTTTACTTACAGGAGGGGGGGGGGGCTGATACGAGGCGGTGGCGCTGGGCTCCGATGGTGGACTGCGGCGAGGGGGTGGTCCGATGCGAGGCGGTGGCGGTCTGCGTTGGAGGGGCGGCGCGCGGTGCGAGAGGGGGCAACGGGGGAAGTGAGAGAGGGAGAGGAGGATCGGAGTTGGGGAGGGCGGCCAGTAGAGGCGGCGACGGCGATGCAAGCGCGCCTCGGAGGCGCGAGGTCGAGGTCCGCCCTTCGTTTTCTTTTTTATTCCTGAATCTCGATTTATGAATCGGGGGGGGGGGGCCTGGAGGGGTTATAGGAGAGGGAAGATAAATTTTATTTCTTTTATTATTTTATTATTTTAATTTCAAAAATATTGACTTTTACATACGACCTCTAAACGAGGCCCACCGCCTGTCGTCCCTAGCGTATTACCCCCATTCCGAACACAATGGGATATGTATCGCAAGCTGATTCGATCACTTGAATCAGTTTCCGTCTAAATCTACATATAACTCTATATATTAAATTTGAACGCGCATTTCAATTTACCGGGGTCACATACTAACTAGAAAAATTCCCGAAAAATATTTTCTAGCTTCGTATTGACGATACGGTCCTAACAAAACTAGTTTCGTCGAATTCTGAGACCGTTAGAAAAACGGCCAATTTCCAGTCGATTAAAATCAACTGAAATGGTCAAAACACGTTTTCCTTTGCCACGCTCACATATTGATTCGAAAAATTATGAAATTTGGAATCTAGCAATAATTCGACACTGCGGACCCAACAAAACTGGTTTCGTCGGAATCCGAGGTCGTTTGCAAAATTGCTATTTTTAAGGGCTTTATATATATAAAAATATATATAAATTCCACAGCGACTATTTCTAATTTTAAACTGGACATATCTTATCATTTCTAAGATGAAATCTCAGTTTGTTAACTTTGTTACAAAGACATAGTTATACAGATTCAAATATTTCTTGTTTCGTTCAATTCTGACTTATATTGAATTCTGTATATTCATTTGAAATTAGAAATCGAATTTTCGAACTACCGCGCCATTTTCAATTCCTTTTATAATTATATATAATTATTATATATTCTAACGACGACGTATATAATATATACGTTCGAATTATATTCAAAATAAATTTCTCGTCGATATTGTTTAAAATAATTCATTTTAAATATGCAAAATTCGCAAAAATTGCCAAAATAAAAATTTCAAACTGGCTCGCATTTTCCGGGTTGTTACAATTTGAAACGTTAATCAACTAATTGATTGCTGGTTGTGTTGTTTGATTATTGTTTGAATAATTAAATATTGAACCTTTAACCAAATTGGTCAAATATTGAACTGTATTGAGAATTGGTTGCAATTGCATGCATGTACATGTATATCTAATTGAACAGGTCATAGCAGGGAGGCTAGAGAAGAGGAATAAAATTGTTTTCCCGACAAATAGGTACATGTTTATTGTATTTCTTGAGTTTTGGGTGATTTTATGAGTCGATTGGCTTTTTCTTTTGGATTGAAGAAGGCCATGAGAGGCTATATGAAATATCCCGAAGTCCCCGGTGCAGGGGAGGTTATGGCGAAATTTTTCGAAAATTTAGGGTGTTAGCCAAATTTTTGAAAAATTTGAAAAGTTCTTAGAAACTGAAAAGTTGAAGAACTTAAGCCGTAGCGAAAATAAAGAAAGTTGAGTCGAATTGTTAAACAACTTTCGGCTTCGTTCCTTTTCGGGGACGAAAATTTTTAAGTGGGGGAGATTGTAATAACCCGGAAATCCGAGCCAACTCAAAATTTTTATTTTGGCAATTATAGTGAATTTTGAATATTCAAAATGAATTATTTTAAATAATATCGACGGAAAATTTATTTTGAATAGAATTCGAGCGAATATATTTGTATAGATCGTCGTTAGAATATAATTATTTAATTATAATTATAAAAGGAATTGAAAATGGCGAGGTAGTTCGATAATTCGATTTCAAACTTCAAATGAATGTACCGGATGCAAAATAAACCGGATTTTAATGAAACCAAAAATATTTGAAATAGAAATATTTGAAATAGAAATATTTGAAATAGAATATTTGAATAGAAATATTTGAAAAAGAAATATTTGAAATAGAATATTTGAAAATAGAAATATATAAAGCCGTGTTGATTAGATTTACGCCATTTTGATGTGAACGATATTTATATCGATTTTATTCAAATTGAAATGAGTATTAAAGTGAATTGAAATTCGAATTAAATTGAATTGATTTGAAATTCGATATAAACTGAAATGATTTGAAACTCGAATAGAATTGAAATTCGAATTAAATTGAAATAGAATTGAAATTGTTTTGAAATGAATTCGAGTTAAATTTGAATAGAATTGAATTCGAATTGAAATCAAATTGAATAGAATTGAATTCAAATTGAAATCAAATTGAATAGAATTGAATTTGAATTGAAATCAAATTGAATAGAAATGAATTCGAATTGAAACTGAATTAATTTGAAATTCAAATTGAATTGAAAACGAATTGAAATTGAATTAAAAATCGATTTGAATTGAAATCAATTTGAAATGAATTTGTAGGGGAAAATTCAATTTTGATTTGAATTTGAAAAGGAAGTTGAAATCGTTCTGAAAACGAATTTAAAACGATTTATAAAATTCGTTTCGAAAGGAAATCGACGAAGTATATATTATATATACAATATAATAGCCAGAATAGAACGCGCCGCACCGCGGCAGTTCGCGAATTTCGACCATTGACTTCGAATGGACATTGCGGGAGATCCGACCGTCGGATCCTCCTAAAACCGAAACCGTTGGGTTCGTATCGAAAAGAACTTTCTAACGAATATTAGAAATTTGAAATCTAACGGTGGGATTTGGAATTATGTCCAAATCAAATTTGGAAAAGGTCGCTGTAATTGCAGTTCGATGGCCGTTGATGGAAATCGACTGTACGGGCCTTGATAAAATTATTAAAAATAGTAATAATTTGTGTAAAATCATAAGAACCGATTTAGAAAGAATTGGGATGAAAAACTCCATATTTGAAAAGATAAAAATAGGTTTTTATCGAAATGAACTAGTTTTGAACTAGAATAGTAATTTAATTATTTTTAAAATAAATAAATTGGATTTGAAATGGTTTTGAAAATAACCAAAATTTCCAATAATTGCATTGGAATGGATTTGAATCGAAATTGTCTTCGGAATAGTTCGATGTTGGATTTCGTGATTATACAGATATTGATAGGGAAATTTGAAAGATATATTTATATCGTTATTTCCAATACGATATTTGTTGGTCGTAGAATTTGATATTGAATATAAGCCGATATATTTTCTATTCAGAGCCTTGTATTTAATATCAAATGTGATTTGGGATTGTCCTGAATGGTGTCTTCATTTACACTGTTCTTAAGCCCAGCTGAGGAAAAGATTAAATCTTTTTATTTAGATTTAATGAAGTGTACCAATTAAATAATATTTAATTGGAATTTAATTGGTATTGATTTTTGGGTTTATCGTGAATAGTGTTTTAAATAACACTTATTCTTTAACCCGATAATTAATGGAATGTGATTTTGGGTTGTCGTGAACGGTATCTTCAATAATACTGTTCTTAGACCCAAAGGAGTTAAGAAAATCAGAAACTGACTGGAGATTAGTTAAGTTGAATGGTTTCTGGGGTATTGATCTGATGTTAGTTTCGTCCCTCGGGGTTAATACTTAGGGAACTGCTCACTTGCTAATTTACGGTTAGGGACGGATTGAAATGTGATGTGATTTTGGGGTTTATCGTGAACCGTGTTTTAAATGACACTGATTCTTTAACCCAAGTAAAGATTAAAACAAAGTGGAGTTTTAATGAATCTTTAATTAGATTGAAAAGATCGAGAATGGAGTATCACCAGTTTTGCTCCAGGTGGTAGTTAAATCTTTAATTAGATTTGAACGTGAAATGGTAATTGAATTTACCGATAACACCGTGGTGTTAGATATGAAGTATTACCAGTTTTACTTCATCGGATGAATAGGTTGGGATTGGGAAATAAAATAAATGATCACTTCGGTGTGGTTTGCTAATCCCGACTAGTTTGAATTGATATTCAAAAGTAGATTAAAGAATAAATTTAAAGAATTTATCTTTGATAAAATTAATGGGAACCTTTCCCTAAAAATGTGAAATTTAGAAACTAACTGTCGGTTAGCTAAGCAGAATGGTTTTCTGGATATTGATCTAATGTTGGTTTCGTCCTTCGGGGTTAATATTAGGGGAATTATTCTCTTGATTAATTTACGGTTAGTGACTGATGAATTGGAATGAGGCGTATGTTGTGTTTGTGTAACACTTATTTATTATATACGCGAGTTACTCGGAAAGACCGGGTTTATCCCATTCTGAATAACTGATTCGACGATTAGTCGAAGATGAAGACAATGGTCGAAGAACGGAGGTCTTCACGTCGTTTGGATAATTACTGATGATCTTGATTGGGCTGTACACCCAAAAAGATGGAAACAATTAGTGGTCGTCCAGACGTACTTGGAGATCGATGGATAAGCGGGGTACTAGGTGCCTCCGGTTTCGTTCAGACCCAGAACGGACTTGTAAATGGACTGCGTGTCTGACATTGGATTTCATTCTGTGTGACTGATATCAGTTGCATAGAGTGGTTTGCCTGTGTGGCATGCTAAGATGCAAAGGATCAAGGTTTCTGTTGAAAAGCAGAGTCTTGTGGTTGATGATCAAAGCACAGCCTTTGTGGCATAGCTTTGTGTAGCGTTAATTCGCGAGCCTCACACCCCGGTTGTGAACCAGAAACGGGAGAGGACCTCAGGGAGGACATGCGTCTCTTTCTAGTTAGAAATGGCGTCAGTGGTTTTACATGCCCTGACGAGTTTGACTTATGTGGTTGTTGGTTTGCGAGGCGCATCAGATATATCGGTGACTATGTGAAGCCGATGGAGTCATTCGTTGGCTCATTTACGCCCCATAGGGCGGGGAAACGTATTGTTCAGGCACTATAATCCACATCGGTGGACCGGCCCTGTCGCTCCAAGGGGCAGTTGAGGCTGTTCCGGAGGCTCGGGCTAGAGAGTCTCGAATCGGTTGAGGACGATCCCTGGCCTCGGTTCACAGATGGAAATCCAACTTCCAATACGTGACGTTTCGATTTTAGTTGTAATCCTATATATGGCGACATAGTGGGATGGGGCGCTCATGCCGTCTATGATTGATGCTTATGATTTGAAATTTTTTTGACACTATACACTTATAGTAATAATAAAATAATCTGTTTCAAACGTATCGAGCATTCTTTGGCTATTATAAGGTAAAAACCCTATCCTCCGGCTTGAGTTGCATTGTGTGATGGGACCTGGGTCTTATAATAGCTTCATTATTTCTTTATTTAGCATTGCGCTGTTGTTTTATGCACTGTTATTCTTGGGAGGAAACCAGTTCCGTGTTATATGGCTTGGTCCCTTGATTTACCTAACTTTAAAATAAAGATTAATAACTGTTTATTTCTCACACCAGTCCCATGACTGACCTGGAGTTTATTGTTTTAACCTAAACTCTGGGTGCCCTTATTTTGACATGGGCAGCTAGTAGTTTTGGTTTTGCAGATTTATATTCATAGGATCCTGATTTACAGCTGGAACGATATCCAGAAAGCTTTGTATCCGTGTATCTTCTTCAGTTGTGTATTGTATTATTTTCCGCTGCTATGTAATGTATTGTAATCTCTGATATTTATTGAATGTATTTTATTTGTTAATACTCTGTATATTCTTGTATTCTGATGGAATTATTGTAACATACAATGAAATGTTCTCTCGTCTGCGTTCTATTTTGTGGCTTGTCCTCGAATTATCCGCGCTTTCCTTCACCGGGAAGTTACGGGTTTTTACATTAAGGAACGTATTAATTAAAATAAGCAAATCAGCAATTCTTTTTTATTGGGCATTCCAACCTCCAAGGGTCAACCGCCCCCCTTAAGGCGTGTCGACCGCCGATCAATCGCTCCGGTCGACCGCTTGGCGGCTGGACAACCCAATAAATCCAGATGTCTAGTTGTTGTTTTTTTGGATATATAAAAATAAAAGGCTTGGATTAATTCTAAGTAATCCGATAGTCTATGCTCGCATGGGCAACTATAAATAGCCCCTCAATCACACATTAGAACCCTAACCGTTATCTATCCCTGCCTCCATGCTGCCTCTCTGCCAATACTAAATTCCAAAGAAAAATAAAATAAAAGGTTAAGGATTTCTTCTATTCCTCCAATCCTATTCTTATTCTCTCTCTATTCTAATTCATTTAAGTTTAGTATTTTGGAATTTGCATATATATATATATATATATAAGATCCTAATACATGTCTCATATATATATATATATATATATATATATATATATATATATAATTAGGAGGATTATTGAGCACGTTTGACCGCAAAGATTAAAGCACAGATCTAGATTTACTACAGATTTCTCTCTATTCTTCCCAGATCTATGAGTGAAATATCGTTTACTTAAGGCATATTCATATTTTTTATTAGATTATCATTTTGATAGATATGCCTATGAGGATTTGGAAATTCGATAACAAAAATACTAAAATCCCCAAATCCTCTATTTTATATTTGCATATGAATTGTATGATTATTTGGGTTGTGTGGACTTTTGATTTTAATATTGGGTTACAGAAGAAAATGGGTGTTGCTACTATTGTTTCTATTTTGTATAATTCACCTTCATAAAACATTTGATCGTAACATAAAAGGGTTTAGATTTGGGTATTTCATGATTAGATTAGGTTAGGATTCTATTTTGAGTCCAAGCATATTCATACTTGAAATATGTCAAATATAAATGTTTTTATGTGCATAATACCCAAAAAGGGGTAAATTAGACAAAGCTGAAATTATAAACATATATGCGTAAATGTATGTAACACTCTATTTTTAATCTAATATTGAAATCATTCCAACAAGCCTAGGATGCAAGTTGAAAGTTTGTATGAATGTATATTTTCCATCCACTGCTATATGTTATCTTGTTATTATGCCATCATGCCTAAGTTGTAGCGGTAAATTATGGAAAACTAACTTGTATACCTTGATTTGGAAAATTTGACAATTGCCATCTCGTTAGAATGTTTCCTAATTTGTACGAATATTTACATTATTTAGATGATATAATTATTACACTTATATAAACGTAATCAACGTTGTATTAGCGTAATAAATGCGATTAGGTTAGCATTCGAATTTGAAATGTCCCCATAATAAATATATTGATTGCTATTATGCTCATATATAAAGTGGCTTTATATATATTAAAATTAACACATAGACATGAGGTTAGTTGCCATTTGTGGTAGAAGTCTGCCCGGAACCGACCGGCAAATCCAGCTACCACAAGTGGGTCCAACTAGCGGGAGATGTCTAGGTGCCATGGGCCATTCAAAAACATAGTACACTAAACACGAGGTTAAACCAACTTATAGTGGAAGTATGCCGGGAACCGACCGGCATATCCAACATCTATAGGTATGCAGTTTAATGTGAGAGGTGTGTATATATATAGCTATATATATATATATATATGTATTTATATAAGTCTATTGCATGTGGAAATAGGTAGGTTTACTACACCTTGAGAAGATTTTAAGTGGCTGGTTTTCTTTTTATCCAATTTGGGTCTCAAGTGGTCAGGACTAGGATCCCTTCGAAGGTTTACTCCTTGAAGAGGAACCAAGTCATGTTACCTACCTTTATTAGATTTGAAGTAAGTCTTTGGGTCCTCCTTCTGTAAAAGTGGTTAGGCATAAACGGTAAAAGAGTGGGGTAGTTCTTGGGGATGTCCACTTCCTTTAGAAGCTTGTAAGGGCTCAATTAGGGACAGACTTGGTAAATAAAAGATATGTGGTCATTGCATGCTAACCAACTGTCTAAGGCAAGTCTTAAGCGACATAGTTGTCCTACCGTAATATCAGTTAAGTAGTAATGCTCGTAATACTACTTCTCATATTACAAGTGAGAGTATAAACTTAAGAACGTTAACGTGTTAGGATGGGGTCTTAAGGGGCTAGGGGTCCGCCTCAGGGTTATAAGAGATCATAAGAATCCACCTTTAATAGGGCCATAAGTGACCAAGAATGCCCACCTTATTGGATCTTTACCCTAAAAACAGTAATCGACGATTGACTTGGATATCCACCGCATTGGTTAAATACTTGGTGTTTGTGTGAATCTTGTGTACTGCGTAGACATACCTTGACATATGTAACCTGCTAAAACTAAAGGGTATGGACATTAAGTAACACCATATTTCAGTCATACATAAATTTATGTTTTGTGCTCTCTCCTCAACATATCCAACAGGTCAGTAGATGGGGTAAAAGCCATAGACGAAGTCATGATTAAAGCCGATGAAGAAGACGAAGTTGTTATGCTATTATTAGTAGTTATAGCTTTACTTCTTTTGGAATCTTGCGAGAATGAACTATTTGTTGTACCCGTTGAACAAATGTAACTGTGACTGTTGTATTTCTGAGATTTTTAATAAATGGTACATCTTATTTGAATATTATATTTTCTTTTTCCACTATGTGAGAATTTCATTCGAAGTATATGTTATTATCATCTGTGCAAATGTAATCCTTACTGGAACCAATGACTCGTTTAGGATGGTTCTATGTTTTGATGAGCCTTTTCTGGGTCGAAATTTAGGCCCATTTTGGGTGGGTTATTACAAAGGATTGCCCCTTGGAGACCTTATACATGATCAATGAGAAGTGTTAAGGAGTTAATTTAAGAGTAGCTGCACATAGGCATCGATTCGCTTGATATTAGAATACTAAGGTTCAACCTAAAACCTTAGATACTGGTGATCTTGTTTAAAATATACTTTCTTAGACCTTCATATTTTTGGCCGAAGAGGGAATGACCTCACATCATCCAAAGGAGGATAAGAAATTGACCTTCAAACTAATATCTATTGATGACAATGAATTATCTAGAGCTTAGAATGGCAAGCATCTCAAACATTATTTTGCTTAAAGCTAATTTTTTTCCTAGTTAGTCTCTTTTACCTAGTTGTTTTTTCGTGTAAATATTGTAATACAGCAGGATATGCTAACCTTACGTTTTTCATAAAGCTCTTGGTATCCTTGTAGTTGTGGCTTAATACATTAGACTGCAATTGTGATACGATCGACTAGTGTCTGCGTACACTAATATGAGCACTGTCTAAACGCTCATCAATTAACCTTTTACTAGGGTTCCATGAACCCAAAATATATGAAATAATTGACCATCCATTATATCAACTAATGTCTCAAAAAACGACGAGACAAAATGGGTGACAACAAGCACGATTTGACTGTTTTCTAAATGATACCTTAAACTCCAACTACTGTTTCAAACTCAAATTGGATGTGACTATACCATCTAGCATTTAACACTTATCTCTAGTATGACGACAAGGGAATGGAGTAAGCCGAATATGATCTGATTATATGTTATACTAGCTCTAATTCTCAGAGTTAGGATTATAGTATAAACCAAGATAAATGTGATCTAACTATCTTAGAGCATGGACTAGAGTATAAACCAAGGCGTATGTGATCTAACCATCTACTACACAAACTGTAATTCTTATAGCTTGGTTGGAGTACAATGCAGGAATGAGTGTGATAGCAATGCCAAGAATAACAACCACTCAATCCATAGACTCTAACCTACGAACCGACAAGAGAGTATAAAAGATGATTCTCCGACATCCACTAACTCTAACCTAAAATCCAATAGGTGTGTATAGAGGAATATTTCCTAACATACACTAACTTAACCTGAAATTCGATAGGAGAGTATAAAGGAGTAATCCATAATGTCCCAAACTCCTACTAAAACCCAATGACAAGGAGTAAATTTTGAAACAAAAATAATCATTCTTCGCCAATTATGGACAAAGGGCATATAAAACTTGCTGGGTTGATTACTATTCCTAAACTTCAAAATAAAAAGCATTTTTAGTTTTCCATACGACTAAAGACTGTGACTGAAAGCAAGCCCGAGAGTGGCATACACATACTTAGCCAATTGGATACATTTTAAGTGCTAATGACAATTGCTGATTATCAGTACACTAAACCAAAGACTGAACACTCGAAACACTTGGAATCTATAATCTAATTTATCAAAGATGGAGTAAAAAAGAGACTAGGTATAGGTTCTTTACTTTTCATAAGTCCAAAAGCGAGGGATACACTTGTATAGTCCCTACCAATAAAATAAAAACAATTTCATCAAAATAAGAAGCACTCAAGTGATTGCCACTCGTATATTTTTATGTCTTTCTTGTGTTACTTCTATGATTCGCTTTCAGAGGTCTTCCCTTACTTGCGTTTTAGGAATTTTCCACTTCTAATTTTTTCTTCCTTGTTGGATTTTGAGTTGGGCAAGGAAAGTACAACCATGAATTAATTAGATGGTGGGCTCATAGTCTTCCCATAACCAGGTCACTTATTTCAAGCATTACAAGCAGTTGTACGGTGATGAGGGTTTGATCTTTCATAATAGCTAAATGCTCTTATTACTTCCTAAACTTCCCTAAATATGCTTGCTAGTTTTCCCGCTTTTTCTCACAACTATGATGTTCTCTGGATCTTTTTCCAACTCTGGAATGATTGCATCAGTGTCTGTAGGAGAGCCAATCATTTTTGTACTTTAGTCAATCTCTTCACCTAGTATGGCAACTGCGGGCACTTGGAATGTGGACGCCTTGGTAATTGGAGCTATGATCCGTGTTTTTCCAGTTTGGGTATTTGCAACATCGAATAATCTCTCACCCCTTAACATTCCCTAAAGTAGGGTAATGCTAAGAAAAGTGAAGTGTTATAACTATAAAACGTACATCACAAAGACTAAGATTCACAAGACATAAAAATATAAACATAGAAGAAGCATTTTTATAACTAAAACACATCATTTATTTCAAAAGACATAAGTTAATTTGATTCCAAACCACAAGTCCGATGAAAACCGTATCTTAGTCACAAATCAGAGTACAACATAAATATCCCTTAAAATAGCTATCAATACAACCAACACCATGAAATAAGATTAAAAAAGATGAATACATTTGTTGTAACAACCCGCACGGAGTGGGCCCAAATTTTGACCTAGAAAAGACCTATCGAAACTTAGAGAAACTCTAAATGGGTTGTTGGATCCTGTAAGAAATTACATTTGCATAGAATAACAGATAAACATAGCGTTATGGAATCTCACACGGCGAAATGAAAATTGTAATACCAAAATAAGATGTACCAATTCATAAAAGCCACAGGATTAAAATACAAATTGTCAAGATACAATTATTCAATCGATACATTATTATGGTTCATAATCTAGAGTTTCCATAAGCAAAACAGCAATGATAACTAATAATAACATTATATCTCCATTACGTTCTTCCGGCTCCAGCTTCGTTTTCTTCATTGGATAGTTACCACACATACTGACACTGGAAATAATATTTGCTTGAAGACCATACCCTAGGTTTAGCAGGTTATATATGTCAAGGTATGTCTACGAAACACACAAGCACACACATATACAAAAATTGTTTAACCAATGAGGTGGATATCTGAATCAATCATCTAAGATCTCATTAGTGCATTTTGGGTGGAGACCCAAAGAGGTGGACATTCTCGGTCACTTAGGAATGTTCTATCATATTTATTTAGGGTGGATTCTCATGATGTTCTATGACCCTAAGACGGACCATAGACACTTAAGATCCCATTCTAATATGTCAGCGTTCTTAATTATATATTTTCTCACAAGTAATATGAGAAATAGTAATGCGCCGCTTAGTACTGGTTTAGGGTAGGTCCGCATATAGCCATTTAAGACCACTCCAGCGAAGGCCCCGTATTACTATTTAACTTATATTATGGTTAAACATTTATGCTGCTTAAGACTTTCCTTAGACAGTTGGTGAATTATATAACATGCTATGTTCAACGTAAACCAATCTTGTCCCTAGGTTGGCCCTCCCAAAGCTCCTGGAGGAAGTGGACATTATGGGAAACTACCCTACTCCGTTATCGCCATGTCTAAACCATTTTCAAAGAAGGAGCATCCATAGACCTACTTCAAATATAATAAGGGAGGGTCCCATGACTTTGGTCCATATCTAAGGAATAAACCTTTGGAATGGTCCTAGTCCAAACCGCTTAAGACCCAAATTAGATAAGAAGAGAGTCAACCACTTAAGAACTTCTCAACGCATAGTAAACCTACTTATTCACACACATAATAGGTATATATATATATATATATGCACTAGACCACTCACGGTAAACTGTCTACCTGTAGATGCTGAATATGTCGGGCGGTTTCAAGCTGACTTGTAGTACAAGTGGGCTTAAGCTCAGGTCATAGTGTACTAATTTAAAAGGCCCATGACACCTAGACCTCTCACTATCCAGACTCATTTGCGGTTGTTGGATTTGCTGGTCGGTTCCGGGCAGACTTCAATCACAAATGGCAACTAACCTCGTGTCCGTGTGTCATTATTTAATATATAGATAAGCCATTTATACTCACGCACAAATAACAATTTATATAGGGACATTTCAAATTCAAATTTTATCCTAATCTCATTTATTACATCATTATTACGCTAATTACGTTAATTACTCTATATAAGTAGAATGTTTAGTATGTTTAAGTAACACTATTTTTCGCATGAACGAAGGAACGTTTAACGAGGTAAAATTGTCAACTTGGTCTACTTTTAAGGCATACAAGTTAATTCCAACATCCGACCACTACATACATGGCATAATGACATAGTGGCATAATTACAGACAATAATAATGGAAAAAGTACAACATACAATCAAAACTTGCATCGTAGGCTTGTAAGAATAATTATAGTAATGAATCAAGAACAGGGTGTAAATTACCTACATCATACACACATATACACACACACACACACATATATATACATAAATCTTTATGTATCTAATTTATCCCTTATTATTTTTACATAAAACGTTGATATTTGATTTGTTTCAAATTTAAATTTGTTCAAATTGTCCATTTACAATGGAAATCCAAAACTATTCAAATCGTAAAACTAAATCAAACCTAAACTTTTTACATCACAAAAAATTTTTAGGTGAAAAGGATAAATTAAATCAAATAAAAATTAGTCACCTAAATATTCCTCATTCAGTACTAAAACAAATTCATGTCAGATATATATAAAAACAGGAGATTTGGGGGTTTTACGGTTTGATATTATCGTTATTCAAAATCTTTGTAGGTATACTAATTCATATGATAATCTACAAATGTAGAATACTACTTCCACTCACAATGATTGGAAATATCATGGATCTGACGATGTTTGTTTTTTTGATGCGTACTGCAATCCCTAGATATATATATATATATATATACAAGAATCAAATAATTAGAATTCTTATATACATAAACTTTGTGATTCCAGATCTATATTTTAATCGAAATCCTATAAACAGAAGAGACTAGAAAAAGAAGAATAGATTTTAAGAGAAAAAGAAAACCTATTATGAATTTCTTTGGAATCAATGGAAGAATAGAGGAATAGATAGAGAGAGAGGCTTGGTTTAGGTATGGAGTCTAGAGGGTTATTTATAGGTGTTTGTGTAAACAAGAACCGTAGGTGTTTGTGTAAACAAGAAGCGTTACTAGGCATTTTCTGCACCAGTAAACGTGTGTGGGGCTAGAAAGATATATGTTATATAACATTAATTAACTTAGTTTATTTCTTACCTAATAAACATTATTCTTGTGCCCTTATCTTTATCTCTTCATTTGAAATTCAAATTCTCCTAACAGAATGTTATTATTATCCAAATTATTTTATCCCTTAGATAGTTATATTATTAATTCAACCACATATACATACACGTTTACGGTCTTATTTCTTCTTGGGTAAGTTTGTCTCAGATCCCTAAAAGGTTTGGAAATTAGGCTCACATCCAGTCAAACTTTTCATATAATTAAATTAGGACCCTATTTTTCGAAAAATCATCAAAAAAATAGCCCAAAAAAACCACAAAAATTCATAATTAAATAAAACAACAAATCGTCATCAAATTCATCCATTAAAACCATTAAAAAACACATCGAAAACCAAAAAAACAGCGAAACAACAGTATTATGCATTAAATGATGTGCTTATTCGTAAATAGTTGCATACATTTATGCATATATTTTAGTTATGCATCAAACTGCAGTATAAATGCATACGTCTATGGAGAAATTGTGCAATAAACACATCGTTTCATTCGTTTATTCATTCCTGGCCTGTTTTTCAAGCATTCACAGTTTTCAAACATTGTTGCATACATTTCTGCACTTATACAGAATAAATGCATATATTTATGCACATATTCATAAGCCGTCATCCTTTTTAACTTTGTTGCATACATGTATGCATATATACAGAATTAATGCATACATTTATGCAACTATTCATAACACATGCAGCTCAGTTCAACTTTATATGCATACTTGTATGCAACTATTACCAATATATGCATACATGTATGCATATTGGTCCAGATTTTCAATATAAAACACTGGATGAATATATGCATACATATATGCATATATTCAATGTAAATGCATAAATGTATGCAATTTTTTTTATTTTTTTTTTCAAATTTCTTCTATGAATATTTGCGATTTTTTGACTTTCTCGTTATCAACCAATGCAATTTTTCCTTTAGAAAACACGTAACATGCAAAATAGGGACCCCTTTCAATTACAAAGTTGGGGTGGATGCCGCTTATATTTTGAACAAAAATAAGGACGTATGCCTAATTTTCACTTTCTTTAAATTACAAATTTTTCACACGAACACCGTTTTCAACATGTTATATATGAAAACATTTCTGAATTTCGTCACGAATCTAAATAAAATATTTTTGTGGCCAAATTCTTAATGCTACATTTTCCATTTTTCGATCCATTTATATTTTATTGCTTTATTGTAGATTTCCATTATTTATTATTAATTAGTTTTAGGTATATTTTTAAAGTGTGTTACATTCTCCCCCTTAAAATAGATTTCATCCTGAAATCTATTTGAAGGGGCGAAAAACACATCTCTCTCTAAACTTCCATGTTGTACACCCATGTAATTCTTAATTCATCCAAAATGTAAAGAACCGCAAATCCGTACTATCTGAGTTGACTAAATACACTACACGTCCAACCCAAATATCACAGAAATACGAATCATTTTTTTAGAAGAAAAAGGTAGAAGGAACATAAATAACAATAGAGAATCTCTCATCGTAGCGGAACACGGAACACAGTGGAAATAAAAATACTATATATCTAACACTGAAGCCTCCTGCGCCAAGCTCCTTTAGATAGATCTGAAAAATCCTGAACTACTTGACTGCCCATACAAATTTGGGCACCCAAGAGTTTAGGTAAAACAAAACAAAATAAACATTGGGTCAGTCATGGGACCAGTATGAGTAAAAGATTTAAAACAGTTTGCGAAATAACGATATCTCATAAGACCACGCCGTTAACACGGAACAGGTTTTTCCCTTATGAGAATCCAAAAACACTTGATTTAACTTTCAAAATCCTTTTGAAAGAAATGATAATCTTTATATCAAAACTCTTTTGATACTATAATAGTGTCTAAATCAAATAAATAGAAATCTAGTGGAACGCTTTCATCTCACGCTCCATATACATAATATACAATTAAAAACCGTGGGCACTTATTGGGTAATGAATTTCCAACTATGACAAGGTATGGAACCACCTTCCGATAGTGTATCTCTAGAGGAGAATACACTGGATTCAATAAGAACATCTTGTAACCCGGCCACACATGACCGACCACTCATTTCACTTGAGTGTACCGAATGTATATCACCAAAGGTTGGGATCAACAACCGTTTTCCTGAATGGGACAACATCGAATAGAATAAAGAATGAAATGAATTTCTCTAGATAGCTGATGATACACCCTAATTGGGAGCTACCCACATAGCCATGTTGCCAGCCCGATTTTTGTCATTTCTCGGTTGTTGAGGCCTAAGGCTACGCTTACTTAGTTTTCATTGATAGCTTAATCACTTTGAATGCCACATTGTCAGATCCGTTAATCATTAATTGGTTTGCACATATATATTCGAGATATTATGCTAAGAGAATAAATTCTCCACCACCATATATATATATATATATATATATATATATTTGTACAGAACAACATATGGGATAATTGGAAATACTATGTCAGACATGCGTCCATATACGTTCATTCTGGGATTGAATGAAACCGAAGGCACAATTTCCATTAATAGAAAAAGCATTTGCACTCTACTCCATCTCCGATTATCTTCATATAATCCAGTTCGCAACGCTACTGCCAATATGGAGTGGTTCTCGGATAGTAATCCAACCGGTCTCTCCATATTGAGAACGATATTGCTAAACACTTCGATGGTCGGTTATTTAACTATTGAAGAAAAACAAACATTCATTAAAAGCATCAAACAAATCACTGGGCCTTTTAATTAATATTTCATTAACTAAAACACTTCTCCATTTCCTTATCCATATTCGTTAACACGATATTTTTGATAATCATCTTGGCCTCTTACGCTGTTTGGAAAACATTTCCATATATCGCCTTTTTTATTTTCTATACTTAGAAAATATATTTTATTTATAATTGGAAAACATTCCAATTACTTATCTCTTTCATGACCATTCATTTATTTCAATACTTAGGAAATATTTATCTTTATATTTCCATAATTCCACTTACTTGGGTTAAAACGATTATTGTGTAAAACATCGTTACAACAACCCAAAATACTGCATTCAACTAACTCTTATTCAAATATTTCTCTTCGAGATAGGATCTTGTTATTTATCGGTTAAAAATGAAATCAATCAAGTTGGGGTATAACTCCCTCTCAGGCCTTGACTGAAAACATCCTTAACTTCAAAACGGACAAGACCACTTACCTCGAATAATCAACATCATAAAAACCAATTATTCATTTTTAAACCCGTATACGTTTCTCTTTCTAATTTTACCAGATTTAATTATTGATTTCCTTTTTATTTATAATATTATATTTTTAATGTTCGTTTCCTTATCGTATTCTATATATATCGATACATTGATTTCTAGTTATCCAATTTTCTTAAAAATAATCTAACTCCTTAAATTTTCAGAAAATTTCGCCATAACATCCTTTGTGCGGGTCACTCGGTACAACTACAAAACGCCTCTCTGGGCCCTTTCCATTCAAAAAGAAAATAAAAAAGCTAAGTGGCTTGCCGATTCGGTGCATAAAACCTCAAATGGATTTTAAACATGTACTTTTTGTCGGGCACTCGAATTAAAATCTTTATGCACTTCATTCCACACCTGTCTAACTCATATACGTCCGTTCCTAATTTATTCCAACTCAATCTGGACATTTTAACTCAATTCGCTAATTTATTCTTTAATTAGCTCTTTTGCTTATTTCACTTTTTATTTGAACATATCACATTCAAATATATACACACACACATATACATATACATATACATACATATATATATTTGTTTACAAAACAATCGAGTGTCATTTCAAATTCAAGTTTCATATTCAATTCCGAATACGAATTCACAAACCACTTTTCTGGTCCAAAACCCCATTTCGATTTAAAATTCCATTAACTAAATTTTCTTCAAATTAGTTAATTTTGTTCAACAATTAAAAATATGATTTTTTTCTCAAAAATCATTTCATTTACACAATTTGAGTTCATATTTGTTTTACAACTCAATTCAGGATTTTTCTAATGGAAATTCGGATTTTATTTACTTAAAATCCTTTTATTTATTTAAATAAACCATTATGGTTTTGTAATGGTTGTGGTGCTGTTTTTCTGAAAATTTGATTTTGACATAACTCAAAATCTATAAGACGAAATCCAGATTTTTCTCTTCCATTAGAAAAGTATTATCAAATCTATCCTGACGATTCTTTTTTCAAAGAATTCTGACTTAAATTGAGTTCTATATACTCAATTGAAGTTCGAATCGCCAATTTACGAACTGCTACGATGTGGCGGGTTCGTTTTAATCATATTTAAATATAAATATTAAACTTCGTTTATTATATAAATTCCAATTCCATTTCTTTAATATTCAATATACATTAAACCAGTTTACTAAATCTAACTCAACAGTTCGATTATTCCTAACCGTGTATTATTTCATTACTCAGTTATAAATCCAATTACATCCCCATTTTTAAATATTAACTTCTCATTCCTTCTAGAAATAAATTATTTTATAAAATTCAATGAGATCGAATTCCCAATATAATTTCATAGATTATTCTCGATTCAGTTGACATTCCGAATATCTGAATAACGTCGGTTATTCCCTTTTTGAAACGATTTCCACTTCACTTTTAAATTCGTACTTGAATTTAAAATTTCAAATTATTCAATGATAATTTACTTCACTGTTATAATAAACCTCATTTATAAATTAAACAATTTTTTTTAAAATTAAAACAAGCATCTTTTTCAAATATCTATTTGAAACCCAATTCATTTTATATTCCGAATATTGGAATAAAAACCGTCGTTCCTTTTTCAAAATGATTTAGATTTTCAAATTATCACTTGATAATTAATTCACTATATTTATAAACTTTGTTTATAAATTTACTTGTTTTATATATTAAAACATGTTCCATTTAAAAAACTTTTTAAAACCAAAATCCATATTTTGGAATATTCTATTTGTTTTAACTTATCCTTATATAACATAGAATCTATTTTCATATTTAAATTTAACTTCTATTTAAAATAATCCTAATATTTTTTTTCTAAACATATTTTATTTAATAAAGTTGAACTAATCTCAAATCATAAATCCATACGGATTTATTTTTAGTTCAATTTACATTCTGAACATCAAAATAAATTACATTGTTTACTTCTTTAAAATGATTCCCCATTTCTATTTTTAAATTCACATTTGAATTTAAATATTCATATTATCAAATGATAATTTTTCTACTTCATTTATAAACACAGTTTATAAATTCATTTTAATACCCTGATTATCCAATGAAAATCATTTCATTTTATTTATAAACAACATTTATAAATTTACTTCAATTTCCTGTATTATTTAATTTATAAACATCCTTTACAAACTCAATACTTGTTTTATTTATTCAAAACAAGTTAATATCTTTATCGCCCATTCGGAATTCAAATTCTATTTTTGAAAAATATTTTTTTCTGTTTTAATTCTCGAAATATCCTTTTCACGGTATTTTTATAAATCAACATTTGGGCACCAGTGATATTTAAACAAACAAACCACTTAATTATCGATCAGCTCATAATATATGATAATATATTTGTGAAAACAAACAATAATAAAATTTGTGGAATCCAGTTGGATCCTTCCAACCTGTTATCCTGCATCCACAGACGTTAGCCAACATAAATAATACCATCCTGCTTCAAGGCAGGATATCGTGGTATATAAGTCCATCCACTGTCACAGCGTGGGGCATATAGGGTAATCTGCTAATGATAATGGGGGCATCCACTAATGGTACTGCGAGAAATATCCAACCACCAATATTTATATATATAATAACCACAATCACCAAGCCTAAATAACTAATATATATTTTAAATAACCACAGTAATATTTTAATGCCACCAAACAACCATCAATTGTTCTTAACGACTAAAAATAATTCTAAAAAAATAAATTGAGTGAGATTTACTCACTTGATTTTCCTTTGTCGAATATCCGTTTAAAATTCCAGATTGAATTCCATTGCGTAGATAATGTCACTACGATCCAATCTGATAGCGTGTGAATGAATTGTGTTATTTAACAAGTTCGAATTTTATTTTTATATATAATTAACACTTTTAGTTAATCATTATTTACCACAAATTAATTAACTTAATTTCATATAAAATTAATTATATTAATGATACAACTAAGTTGCCTGCGTTAAACCCTTAAGGTTAAATCCGTTCATATGAGTTCAAAAATTGATGGTGTCTCTAACGGATCAAAAATGAATAAGGTATCGCATTACAATTTTCACACAAATTTAAATTAAATTAAATTACTAACTATGATATTATAATGCATACCATAATCCACGCAATTGTTTCTCCATCCTTCTTGTTTACAACGCACGCTTCCACCAACAAGCATCCATTTCTCTCCCTTGAATCACTCCTACCAGCTTTACCCTCTTCCATTCACAAAAATCACTGTTGCTTGATTCACGACAATTGGTTTCACTTTCCAAAAATCCATGTCTGTCCTTTTTCCACTGTTATCCAAATCTGACTCCACCCTCAATCTCGTCATCTCCCTCTTTACCCTGTCATTAAATACCCCATCACGCTCTCCACTGCGTTGCATCAACCTTCCACAAATTGCTCCACCCCAAACACAGCAGACCACACTCTTAAAACCACCTTCGGTTGCTAATCCAAACCACCGACCCAGATTTCAACGCCACCTCTCAGTCGAGCGATTACAACTCCAACCCCCATCATTGAAAATCTGAAGCCCTGACTTACTGTAGAAAATCAAACATTGTCAACTATGACCTTTGATCCACTTAGCGACCGCAAACATCACCTCGTACTTGCGAGCGCCCTAAATCCTGTTGAACTCTGTATGCGCGAGGGCTGTGGAAATCACGATTCGCGATTTGGTTTCTGTTATATATATATATATATATATATATATATATATATATATATATATATATATATATATATATATATATATATATATACGAGATGCTTTCCGATTTTTATCTGAAGAAATAGAAGGGTTATCGGGGTTTTCAAATTAGTATGAGGAGGGGTCCGTATTCGATTTTGAGTTATATATAAATTCCATTTTTCTAAATGAATGGATTTCATTCGAGTATCAAAGACAACACCATTTCAGTTTGTTTTTTTTCAAATGAAAGAAATGAGAGGAGAGTATCGCGATTTATAGGTGAGGAATACTTTGCCAAGAAGGAATTTAGTTGCGTGATTTGAGGTTTGCAGCATCCTTTGTTTACTTAAGAATGAAGGAATTTATTTTTAAAATAAATTTTATTTTATTTTAATTTGAACTGGTATCCTTTAATCAAAATACCCCTTGATTCTGAACTCCTTTCTGAACCTAATAACCAACATTTTTAGGGTTATACCACTATTCCGGACACACTAGGACAAGTTTTGAAGTTTCAATTGATCATCTGGAGAAGATATTAATTTAAATTAATATAAATTAAATTTGAAACAATTAATTCTTCAATAATAAATTAATATTATTATTCTAATTCAAACAGATGTTTGTACTGATTATCTAAACTATTTTCAGTTCAGTTTTAAATCTTGAATTCAATTAAATTCATTTCCGTATTACGGTGATTTAATATATTCTATATTAAATCGAAATCAATTTTTAAATCGATAACTTAATATAAAAATTCATTTATATTATCAACTCAATATTTAAATCCATATTAAATATTTAAAATTAACCGACCAAAAATTCGGGTCGTTAAACAAAACATCCATGACTCGCGGTGATTATGAACTGCAGACTTACTAAAGTGAGCTCAAGTCCAAGCGTGTACGTGAAATAAGTGATGTAGTATGAATGCAAGACATTAAATAAATTCATTTGTATGCTACTGTCACTTATATGCATGTGTATGTGTGTGTATATCCCATTATGACAACAATTTATCAAGGTTTCCTTGAATTCCAAAAATTTGCATTTAATGCCTTTTTAATGCTGAAGCGGTAAAATTTTGAATTTCTATTTAAAAATAGAATATTTTTGTAACACCCCATGGCCATTAATGTAACTCACAAAGGGAATGCATCAATGTCCATGAAGTGTTACTGTTGTATTAAACAGATAAATTACAAGAATAAATAAATAAAACAACACAGCGGAAGATAAAACTTATTTCATAGCATCATAACTCAAAACAATCTTACATAAGTAGTCTCCAAAACCATTACAACAGGATCAGTAGTCTTTTCCAAAAACTTCAAAGTATATAAAGAAGCAAATACTTAAATAACAATAATGCATAAATCCTCACCGAGCATAAGCAAAGCCATAAAGATGAGAGAGTCCAAAGCGATATATTTACTCTCTTCAAGCAACTGAAAGAAATCGGCACTAAGCTGTAGTATTCCCTCCTTGCAAACCTGAGGGGGGGCGAAAGGAAAGAGGTGGAAACAAAATGGGTCAGACATAAAGTCTGGCGAATCCAGTAATTTTAACAAATAATAGGTAAGGTAAATGATCAAGACATAAATAGGTATCATGATATGGCTGTAGCATAAATAAGGTAGATAAAAAGGATGGACAAGATGATTCCATTCCTAAGTACTAAGACAATCCTACACCTTGGCTAAGTGAACAACCCTCCAAGTACTAACCCCGAAGACCGAAGTCAACATCAGACTAGCACCCAAAGGACTATCCAACTCAACCAACATGTATTTCGTTACACCGCACTTTTGCTAAGTTACACCACATTACTTAATTACACTGCACATCTACTAGTCTCTATTTACTAAAGGTTGATCCCTTCCTACTAATTGTACCTACATGAAAAACTTGGTAGTTACTTGTACCTAGCTTCTATCGTAGGTGCCGCCTTGCTCCTACCACCGCTAAGTTACCCTTACCCTACCCATTCGATCGGCTCCCTAAACCCCGTAGGCACCCGTGCTGGCCCCACAGTGGGGTGTATCACTCCCCAAAGTGGCAACCCCGATACCAACATAAAATGCACGGCCATACCTACATGATGCAATAACCTCTTACCTACCAGCCCGGACCCATGCACGCACATGAACCCGTTGGACTAGTGTTGCCACCGCTATTCACGTTTTGACCTCTTACATTCAAGTCCAGTAAGCGTGCCCCAACCCCGGCCTAGTACCGGGCCCAATTAGATACTCAAACGGGTTACTGGTTGAAACGGGTCCCCATCCGACACAAGCCTCCCACCTATGCTTGGTCCCCACTAGGTTTTTCTCCCACTTAATCATTTTAATTTAAATGTCCATGTCTTACACATGCTACGGTTAAGTCCATACTTACATGTCATGATTTACATGTCTTATCTTATTCCGGTTAAGTCCATATTTACATATCATAATTTACATGTCACCCCACTTAACCCTCTAACCATACCCATGTCTTATTATGGTTAGTATTCCTTAATTCATTCCTTATGACGAACGGTGCATGACCTCCCACATTAGATCGAACACTTTGTGGCCGTTGGATTTGCCGGGTGGTTCCGGGCAGTCTTACGCCATAAACTGGGTCTAACCTCGTGTCATTAACCTTTATGCCTACAATTCATTCCTTTGACCTCTCACATTAGATGTCCAATTGTGGAAGCTGGATTTGCCGGGCGGTTCTGGGCAGTCTTATGCCACAATAGTGCCTAACCTCGTGTCAAAGGTTTATTAATAATCGTATTTCACCCATACCCAATTTTCATGTCATGGATATCCAATTAAACATGTAATCATGTTTATAATATTGCCTATTCCAAATTGTCACTAATTACATATTAATTAGCCTCAATTACAAATTTACAATTATAGGCAATTTCATCAATTCCATTTAATTCATACCCAAATATGCCAATTTCACATATTATCCAATTATCCAAAATATCCAATTTTCCATATTTCACATATTCTCATCGTTCCCACGTATTCGAATTCGCGCGTATTTTTAACATAGGCTCGAAGGTAGCCTAGATCCAAAAATAAAAGGAATAGGCATAAGAAGAGAGAATCAAATCACATAAAATTTGGAATTAACACAACATCATGAAATAAAGAGGCATATAAACTGGCATAGAGGCATAATGACAGATTCAACATGAATAAACTGATAAAAGGTATGAACTTTACATAGAAACATAGGCATATGTTGACATGAATCAAAAAGGTGAAGACTAGGATGAGATTTAAATTACATACATACATACGAATCCTCTTTACAACTTCATCATGTTACTTTTAATCCCATTATATTGTGAAAAACAACGTACTCACCTTTCGTGGTTAAAGAATAGAATTATGCACTGAAATTGGTGTAGAAATGTTGTGGTGTTGCTGATTTATCTTCTTGAATTGTTGTAGAAGCTCTAATCTTTAATTTGAGTTGAAGTTGAACAATTGAGATTTGATTTAGAGGCGGTGGCTAGGGTTTAAGAGAGAATTTGACATCATAATGGTGTCATAGATAATATTTATGAATTAGGGTTAGGTCTTAGGGTGTATATATAGGTGTAGGAAGTTATTTAGTCCTTAGGATTAACCCTAGAACTGATCTGGATCACTCAGATGCCATATCAGCCCTTAGGGCGAATCGGGCCACGGGTTGGCAGCCAAACACCCTGGATTGACCTCTAGTCGACCCTGCAGGGCTTGGGTCGACCCAGCAGGGCTCGGGTCGACTCCAAAAATGGTGCGGTTCGGCTATTCCCCTCCCGATTTGCTGTTTTGAACTTTTTTTTGAATATTTATTTATTTAGTTTTTATATATATCTATATATATTTCTCTCATATGCATACAAACTTCATGGCTTAATAACTTCTTCATAATTAACCATTTTCACACTAAACCACTTTTTGAACTGCGTTCACACTAAGCCACTTTTTAGCCATTCCCCTAAAACAAAAATATGGCGCTGGCGGGGATCGAACTCTGTACCTCTTGTATGCAAGTCACATGTTCTAACCAAATGAGCTACTAAGCCTTTTGCTTACAAACCTTAGAACAATGCTAAACATCATTCTTTTCTCATTCCTTTTTTTCAAATAAATTATTCTTTAATTTGTTATTTTAATTTTCTCAGAAAATATGGGGTGTTACATTCTCTCCTACTTAAAGGATTTCGTCCTCGAAATCTCTAAGTCAAGAAGAACATATACTACCATCCAATCATCCATCTACTCAAACATCAACCACTAGCAACCATGGTCCTTAAAATATTTCTAATGCTTTTCATGTACATATGCATAGTGTGTGTATATGTCCATATACTAATGCAAAATCAGGCGGTCCACTGATTCAGTCGTCCTCCTTAATGCAAATAATGATAGTGCCATGTATCCATCATGTATGCAAAGAACCCTATACATACCATTACTACATGTGTGCACAACCATTCATTTAAATGCAACATCCATATGATACACACATTCAACGTACATTCATTTTACTAAATACATCCATTTATATGCAATATGCAATATGCAATATGAAAGTGACTGAGCCGATCTAGTGCCTAAAGTGTGTGTATATGCATCCACGAGCAACCACTAGCAAACACTTGCATCCACATGCATCACCATACATAACATGTCTCAAACACATGTTTCAACCATAGAACTACCCTATCTAAAGGTCAAAGATACTAGTGAGAGGACATGCTGAAGATAGAACAAGTACAAGCTAAGCGATAAAGGAGAAATTAAAAGACATACACTCGAAAAGAAAAGGGTACAATGAACGCATCTTCTCTTCCGTCTCCCAAGTAGCGTCGCTCTCATCATCTCCCCATTGCACTTTGACTAGCTTGACCTCTCGATTCCTCAACTTCTTAATCTCCGACCCAAGAATGCATGTAGGAGCTCGTCGAATCGTCGCATCACGCTCTATTTCCACCACTCTAAGCAAGCTCTTCCAAAACTCGCTAGTAAAGATAGGATCACGATCGCCCACTATGCTAGAAGGAACACTGTGCAAATGAACTATCTCTCGAACGTATATGGAGGCTAACCGTGGAGTAGTCCCCTTACTCTTCACGGGAATGAAATGGGTGCTCTTAGTAAGTCTGTCTACCACGACCCAAATCCCCGTATTACCCTTCCTTGATCTTGCTAACCCATCAACAAAGTCCATCGAGACACTCTCCCACTTCCATTTTGGGACCTCCAATGGGTGAAGCAAACCACCGGGCTTCTTTTGCTCTGATTTTACTTGTTGGCACACCAAGCATCTAGCGACAAACTCGGCCATATCCCTCTTTATACCGGCCCAAAAGTAAACCCGTCTCATGTCCATGTACATCTTGTCCCCGCCGGGATGAATGGTCATCTTCGAACGATGTGCATCATCAAGAATGGTCTTCCTCAAGTTCTCGTCTCGTGGTACAAAAAATCTACCGTCCCTACGTAACCAACCCTTATCATCTAGGGTATACCTATTGAGATGGCTCGATGACTCCCCTCTTATGAGCTTCTCTACTAATTCAACCAACTGTGGGTCATCTCGCTGTGCCTCACCAATCCATCCCAAAAGCGTAGGTCTGACCTCTAAGGATGCTAGCAAACCGGGTACAAAGTCAATGGAGGGCCTAAAGTCAAATGTAGAGATAAACTCTAAGCTTCGCCGCTCAACAAACAACGGACTCAAGGACAACCTTTTCCTACTTAAGGCGTCTGCCACCACGTTACCCTTGCCAGGGGTATATGCTATCTCGAAATCGTAGGACGCTAAGAATTCCATCCACCTTTGCTGCCTTAAGTTCAAGTCCTTCTGAGAGGACAAGTATTTTAGCGATTTGTGGTCTGTAAACAATTCGAATTTCTCGCCAAGAAGATAATGGCGCCAAGACTTAAGCGCGAAAACAATAGCGGCCAACTCTAGGTCATGTGTAGGGTAATTTTTCTCATGCACTCTCAACTGCCTTCCTCCATAGGCTATTACCCTCCCCTCTTGCATTAAGACTGCACCTAGTCATGTCCCACAAGCATCGGTATAAACGGTAAATGGATTACTCCCATCTAGCAACACTAAGACTGGGGCTGTGGTCAAAGCTCTCTTTAAATGTTGGAACGCATCATCACAATCTACGTCCCACGTGAAAAATAGGTTCTTCTTCATCAAGCGTGTCAATGGGGCTGATATCTTTGCGAAGTCCTTGATAAACGTCCTATAGTAGTCAGCCAACCCTAAGAAACTTCTCACCTCAGTAGCATTTTTAGGGATCTTGCAATCTTGGATGGCCACCACCTTCGCGGGATCCATAGCTATCCCTTCTTTGGAAACCACGTGCCCTAAGAATCGCACTTCCTTCATCCAAAAGTGACATTTAGAAAATTTAGCTTTAAGGTTATGCACTCGAAGGATCTCCAACACTTCCCTAAGATGTAGGGCATGCTCTTCCTCGTTCTTAGAAAAGATCAAGATGTCATCCAAAAATACCACCACGAATTTATTAAGGTACTCCCTAAACACCCTACTCATCAAGTCAACAAAGTATGCGGGGGAGTTTGTCAAACCGAAGGGCATCACAAGCCACTCATAGAAACCATCTGGAGTCCTAAAGGCAGTCTTGTCTATGCTATCCTCAGCCACTCTCAATTGATGGAAACCAGTTGCTAAGTCCAACTGCGAAAACACTGAGGCGCCAACTAACTGATCGAAGAGATCGTCAATTCTCGGCAGTTTTCTCTATAGTCCACACAAAGTCTAAGGGACCCATACGCCTTCATGGAAAACACTAATGGAGCACCCCACTCCGATATACTATGTCTTATGAACCCCTTCTCAAGCAACTCCCATACTTGCTTATTGAGTTCCCTCCTCTCACGAGGAGCCGTATGGCGTACTGGTAGAGATACGGGTTTTGCATTGTCTACAAGATAAATACGAAAGTCTATCTCACGTTTTGGGGTAGACCCCTCACCTCATCGAAGACATCAACATATTCACGGACTATACGAACAGAATGTAAATCATCATTGGATGCGTCAAGTGACTCAAGATAACTAAGCATCACCGATCCTCTAGGGTCACAAAAAATATCAAGGGTCTTTCCACTACGAGTCAACAATTTTACTACCCTTCGTTCACAATCTAGGATGGCACCATGTCTGGCTAGCCAATCCATCCCTAGAATCAGCCCATAGCCCATGAAACCAAGCACAAAAGCATTACATTCAAAACCAACGCCTAAGATAGACAATCTCAAATCCCTACAAACCATGGATAAATGAGCTGATCTACCAATAGGATTTGAGACTATAATGGGATCCACAATGAGATTAGTATTTAAGTGCAGTGTTTCAACTAATGATGTAGAGATAAACGAAAGTGATGCGCTAGAATCGAATAAAGTACGGACAGGATGATCAAACAAGAAAATCAAACTTTCGACAGAAATTTTTCTACCTACTTCCTGCCCCGGAGCCATGAGAGCATGAACCTGCCCTCCCGAAGTAGAACCTGCCCTCTGCCCTTGCTTCTTAGGACAGTCCTTGACAGCATGACCTGGATCACCACAATGATAACAAGCGAGCTTCTTCTTCTTCCTACAGTCTTTCTTCAAATGGTCGGGTATCCCATAGTTGTGACACTTCCTCTTTTCTTTACCACCTTTCTTTTGTTGTTGGGATTTCTTTGGATCCTCCTTCTTATCTT
This sequence comes from Allium sativum, assembly GCA_030737875.1. Taxonomy (NCBI): domain Eukaryota; kingdom Viridiplantae; phylum Streptophyta; class Magnoliopsida; order Asparagales; family Amaryllidaceae; genus Allium; species Allium sativum. The sequence goes on along the minus strand of CM060909.1, from coordinate 845,129,037 downwards.
GCGACCTAAAAGTACTTACACCCTTCTCTTCTTCATGCATGTATGCCATATCAACAAGCTTTTCATATATAGCCCCCATTGGAAAGTGGGACATAGCCAAACTGTGAAGCGGTTCATTTAGGCCCTTTGCAAACCTCAAGGCCTTCTTGTAAGGCGTATTCACCAACTCTAGCCCAAATCTTGCCAACTTATTAAATTCGGTCACATACTCCTTCATGGTCAAGTTTTTCTGCTTCAATGTCAAGAACCTCTCCGTGTACATACTCTCCTCAACTTGAGAAAGGAATTTCAACTCAAACCTTCCCCTAAAATATGCCCACGTCTCTACAGCACGCTCTCCATTAGTAACCTCCCACCAAAATGAAGCTTCGTCCTTCATCAACCAAGCAGCCAATTGGACCTTCTTACAATTGTCCAAATCGAAAATGCCAAATAGATCCTCCACTTCTTTCAACCAATTTCTAGCTTCAACGAACATTTCAGACCCACTAAAGGGTTTTCCACCCATCGAACGAAAGTCTTTACATATCTTGGAGAAAGCATCTCCACGCGGTGGAATGACTGGAGCTGGGGGAGGAGGAGGAGGAACGTCGGCCGGACCCGTGGCAGTGGCCTTAGCCTCGAGATATTGACGAAACCAACCGGGTACATAAACATCATCTGGTATCTCAGATGCTCCAGACGTGCTGAAAAGAAAAAGAAAGATTTTCAAAATAAGGGAAGCGAAAGAGAGATGTATGGCTTGCGGGGATTATGCTCTTTAAAGTAAACTTTTCTTGAAAATAGCTTCTATAAAACAAGTTTTTAATAATACTTCCTATGAAAATAATACTTTTGAATACACTTTTCAAAACTTTTTATCTGTTCTTGTAACCATAGCTCTAATACCACGTGTAACACCCCATGGCCATTAATGTCACTCACAAAGGGAATGCATCAATGTCCATGAAGCGTTATTGCTGTATAGAATAGATAAATTACAAGAATAAATAAATAAAACAACACAGCGGAAGATAACACTTATTTCATAGCATCATAATTCAAAACAAGCTTACATAAGTAGTCTCCAAAACCGTTACAACAGGATCAGTAGTCTTTTCCAAAAACTTCAAAGTACATAAAGAAGAAAATACTTAAATAACATAAATGCATAAATCCCCACTGAGCATAAGCAAAGCCATAATGATGAGAGAGTCCAAAGCGATACATCTACTCTCTTCAAGCAACTGAAAGAAATCGACACTAAGCTGTAGTATTCCCTCCTTGCCAACCTGAGGGGGGGGGAAGGAAAGAAAAGAGGTGGAAACAAAATGGGTCAGACATAAAGTCTGGCGAGTCTAGTAATTTTAACATATAATAGGTACGGTAAATGATCAAGACATAAATAGGTATCTTGATATGGTTGTAGCATAGATAAGGTAGATAAAAAGGATGGACAAGATGATTCCATTCCTAAGTACTAAGACTGTAGCACCCCACGTCCATTAATGTCACTCACGAAGGGAATGCATTAACTTCCATGGAGGTTATAAGTGAATATAGAACAGAAAAATTACAACAAGACAGATAATAAATAGTACTTGGAAATCTAAAACTTCATTTTATTGCAGCGGAAATTAAACATGTTTGTTACATCATAAAACCAAGTACAATATCCATCTTCATAAAAACAAAATACATAATCCCATTACATAAATAGCCATTAAAAAGGATAACAAGCTGGACTTTACTTCAACGGTCCAAGCTTTCCAAGAGACATGAAGCAATCCAATCAAACTCCACTAGAGCTGGGCCCAACCTTAGGACCCTGAGGGGGAAAAAGGATAGAAATGGAGGGGGTCAGACATAAAGTCTGGCGAGTATGATAATTCTAACAATACTATTATCAAAATAACTAGACTAAGGCATAAGCTAGAAGACAAGTAAATGTCTATGAACTCTTAGGAAGATAAAGATAGCGTTTAAGATAACATTAAAGATAACAGTAAAGGCATACCTAATTACTAACGAATGATTACTACACTGCACCGCACATTACTACACTGCACCACACCAGTCACCCTATTGTTTGATCCCACTTGCTTCACACAGAATCTTTATAAATAGCCTTACGTACCTCTAGCTGACTACATAGGTGTCGTCTGCCCCTATCTCCACTAGGTGTACCCCACTACCCACTTTCGATCGGCTCCCTACTCGTAGATACCCGTGCTGGCCCCACAGTGGGGTGTATCACTCCCCTAAAGTGGCAACCCGATACAACTTGAGAATGCATGGCTTATACCTACACGATGCAACAACGTCTTACCTACCAGCCCGGGTCCACACACGCATATGAAACCCGTTGGACTTGCGTTGCCACCGCTCCCCGTTTTAGCCTCTTACAGTCGAACCCAACATGCGTGTCCCGTCCTCGACTTGGGTCGAGCCCACAAAGATACATTTGGGATACTGGTCGAAATGGGCCCCCACAAGCTACCCACCTAAGCTTGTCACTAGTATATCCCACTTAACCCTCTTAGTCATGTTAATTTACATGTGTGTTTGGTTAAGTCTTACTAATCGTATTTCACATATCACTAAGGGCACCCCCTAGATTTCTCATGCCACCCAAGGCACCTACTTAACCCCCATGTACCACCTTACATGTTTATCTGGTTAAGTATTTCTTAATTCATTCAGGCCATAACCTCATAAAGACCTCTCACATTAGACTGGCATTTATGGCAGTTGGATTTGCCGGGCGGGTCCAGGCAGTCTTACACCATAAAAGAGTCTAACCTCGTGTCTTTACAACCGTTATGCTTTATTTTAGGCCTAGGACCTCTCACATTGGGCTGACATTTGTGACCACTGGATTTGCCGGGCGGGTCCGGGCAGGTTTACGTCACAAACGAGTCCAACCTCGTGTCCTAAGCATTGATTAACACTTAAAATCTTTTACCCCAGTTTTAATAATTCCCTATTCAAATTATTAATTAAGTCAACTTTTAATGATGTCCATAATTGACTCAATTATGGCCATCCACTTATGGCATGCAAAACCATATCAATTGCACCCCAACTTTTTAATATTAAATCCTTAATATTACCCCTACCCCACGTTTATACGTTCTTTTATTCAACGCAAAATATAGGCTAGACTTGTATAGTCTAACGCCTAGCACAAAGATAAATTATCACAGCATATAGACAATTAAAATAAATATAATCACAATAGGGGTTAAACTTGCATAAACTACACATGTTAAGGATCAAAAGGTGTCAACTTGTTAAATGTCTCAATTTATGTGATATGATCATAGCCCAAATCTATACATAAACTTTCATATGGGGTTTTTAGGCAACATAATGATGGTGTGAACTAGCATAGGATATCACATATGTCATAGCGTAATTCTAGATGTCATAATAGATGTCTTGGCATATGTTCATAACTTTTCTAATCAATCTAACTTGCATATGTGACTTGTCATATAGATCAACGTAACCCAAACATGATGATTTAATTAATTTTAACTAACTAGCATAGATGGTAACATCATGGCCTTTTTAACATGTACGATTCATCACAACTTAGCATAGAAACTTTCAACATACATAACATCATCATAGCATGATTTACAACATATAAGATATCATCATCACATAACATTGGATTTACAATATACATGATAGCAAAAGGGGTTTACAACAACATATATGATAATTCACATCAACTACTCATAATCCATTCATAACTCAACCTAATTAAAATGATAATAATCTTGTTAAGATCATCATACTCACAATTTAGAGAAGAAAACAGAGAGTTTTGCTTTGCTTCAGGGTTGAGAGTATTAGAATTGAATTTGCTTTTCTTCTTTCTTAGTTGGCGGCGGCTCCATTGATTTCCATGGCGATGGTATGACGGTAACTATTCTATTTTAATTAGGTTTAGGGTTAGCATTAGGATGTATTTATAGGTGTAGGAAGTTATTTAGGACCATTAGATTAACCCTGAACCATGAGAACCAATCAAATGCAAAATCTACATTTGAGCGAATCGGCCCACGGGTTGACAGCCAAACACCCTGGATTAACCCCTAGTCGACCCAACGTGGCTCGGGTCGACCTCAAAAATGGGCCGGTTCGGTTATTTCCCCTCCCAATTCGCTGTTTTGAACTTTTTCGCATATTTATTTATTTAATTTTTAATATATATATATATATATATCAATATATATATATATATTTCTCTGCACAACCCATTTCACTTAATTCTTTTCTAAAAATTAAGTATACTTTAATTTGCGAATTTTAATGTTATAAAATTACGGGGTGTTACATTCTCCCCTCCTTAAAGGATTTCGTCCCCGAAATCTCCAAGTCAAGAAGAATGTATATCCTACCATCTAATCGTCCATCTACTCAACCATCTAACACCAGCATCCATTGTCCTTAAAAGACTTCTATTGCTTTAATGTTTGTATGCACAGTGTGTGTATATGTCCATATCTAATGCAAAATTAGGCGGTCTACTGATTCAGTCGACCTCCTTAGTGCAATTCATGATAGTGCCATGCGTCCAATATGTATGCAAAAGATTCCTAATGATACATATTAATTCTATATGCGTGCACAACCATCCACCCGAATGCAGCAACTATATGATAATACAACCATTATACATCCATTTTACTAAATACATCCATATATATGCAATATGCAATATGAAGTGACTGAGCCAATCTGGTGCCTAATAGTGTGTGTATATGCATCCACGAGCAACCACTAGCAAACACTTGCATCCACTTTGCATCCACCATACATAACATGTCTCAAACACATGTTTCAACCATAGGATTATCCTAACTAAAGGTCAAAGATACTAGCGAGAGGATATACTAAAGATAAGATAAGTACAAGCTAAGCGATAAAGTTGAAATTAAAGGACATACCCTCAAAAAGAAAAGGGCATCGTGAACGCATCTTCTCTTCCGTCTCCCAAGTAGCGTTGCTCTCATCATCTCCCCATTGCACTTTGACTAGTCTGACCTCTCGATTCCTCAACCTCTTGATCTCCGACCCAAGAATGCGCGTAGGAGCTCGTCGAATTGTCGCTTCACGCTCTATCTCCACCTCTCTAAGCAAGCTCGGCTCTACCACTTCCACGGTCTCGTGCAAGCACTTCCTCAAATGTGACACATGGAATACGTCATGTACACCACTAAGTCTCTCGGGCAACTCCACTCTATACGCCATCCATCCAATCCTCTCCTTAACAGGAAACGACCCTACAAACCTTGGTGCTAATTTCCCAACGGACCCAAAGCGAACAATGTTTCGTAATGGAGACACTTTGACAAAGACCATGTCCCCAACTTCAAACTCGAGATCTGTCCTCCTCTTATCCGCATAAGATTTTTGCCTATCTTGCGCTGCTTTCATCCTCCTTCGAATCAAGTCGATCTTCCCCGAAGTCTCCCAAATCATATCGGGCCCAAGTAAGATCTTATCCGTAGATTCCCACCAACATGTAGGTGAACGACAAGGTCGTCCATATAGAGCTTCGAATGGTGCCATACCAATGCTGGACTGAAAGCTATTATTATATGCGAACTCAACCAATGGAAGATGCTCTTCCCATGTACCCCCAAAGTTTAGGATACATAGCCTCAACAGATCCTCTAGAATGCGATTCACCCTCTCAGTCTGGCCGTCCGTCTGAGGTTGATATGTGGTGCTCAAACATAACTGAGTCCCTACCGCCTCTTGTAAGCTTCTCCAAAATTCGCTAGTGAAAATAGGATCGCGGTCGCTCACTATGCTAGAAGGAGCACCGTGCAACCGAACTATCTCTCGAACGTATACAGAAGCTAACCATGGAGCAGTCCTCTTACTCTTCATGGGAATAAAATGGGCGCTCTTAGTAAGTCTATCTACTATAACCCAAATTCCCGTATTACCCTTCCTCGATCGCGATAATCCATCCACAAAATCCATCGAGATGCTTTCCCATTTCCATAGTGGAACCTCCAATGGGTGAAGCAACCCACCGGGTTTCCTTTGCTCCGCTTTTACTTGTTGGCATACCAAGCATCTAGCGACATACTCGGCCACGTCTTTCTTCATACCGGCCCAAAAGTAAACTCTCTTCATGTCTTTGTACATCTTGTCCCCGCCGGGATGTATGGTCATTATCGAACGATGTGCTTCGTTAAGAATAGTCTTCCTTAGGTCATCGTCTTTTGGTACACGAAGTCTACCGTCCCTACGTAACCAACCCTTATCATATAGGGTATACCTACGGAGATAGCTTGATGACTCCCCTCCTTTGAGCTTTTCTACTAACTCAACTAACTGTGGGTAGTCTCGCTGTGCCTCGTCAATCCGTCCCAAAAGCGTAGGTCTGACCTCCAAGGATGCTAGCAAACCAGGTACGATGTCAACGGAAGGTCTAAAGTCAAACATCGAAATGAATTCTAAACTTTGCCGCTCAACAAATAAAGGACTTAAGGATAATCTTTTTCTACTTAAGGCATCGGCCACCACGTTACCCTTGCCAGGGGTATATGCTATCTCAAAGTCGTAGGACGCTAAGAACTCCATCCACCTTTGCTGCCTTAAGTTCAAGTCCTTTTGAGAGAATAGGTATTTTAAAGATTTGTGGTCAGCGAATAGTTCAAATTTCTTGCCAAGAAGATAATGACGCCAAGACTTAAGCGCGAAAACAATAGCGGCCAACTCTAGGTCATGTGTGGGGTAATTCTTCTCATGCGCTCTCAACTGCCATCCACCATAGGCTATTACCCTGCCCTCTTGCATTAAGACTGCGCCTAGTCCTGTCCCACAAGCGTCAGTATAAACGGTAAACGGCTTACTCCCGTCTGGCAATACTAAGACTCGGGCTGAAGTCAAAGCTCTCTTCAAACGTTGGAACGCATCATCACAATCTACGTCCCATGTGAAAACTAGGTTCTTCTTCGTTAAGCGTGTCAATGGAGCTGATATCTTTGCGAAGTATTTGATAAACTTCCTATAGTAGCCAGCCAACCCCAAGAAACTTCTCACTTCGGTAGCATTTTTAGGAACCTTCCAATCTTGGATGGCCACCACCTTCGCGGGATCTACAGCTATCCTTTCTTTGGAAACCACATGTCCTAAGAACCGTACTTCCTTCCTCCAAAAGTGACACTTAGAAAATTTAGCTTTAAGCTTATGCGCTCGAAGAGTCTCCAACACTTCCCTAAGACGTAGGGCATGCTCTTCTTCATCCTTAGAAAATATCAAGATGTCATCTACAAAGACTACCACAAATTTGTTAAGGTACTCCCTAAACACCTTACTCATCAAATCAACAAAGTATGCGGGGGCGTTTGTCAAACCGAAGGGCATCACTAGCCATTCATAGAAACCGTCCGGAGTCCTAAAGGCAGTCTTGTCAATGCTATCCTCAGCCACTCTCAACTGATGGAAACCAGTGGCTAAGTCCAACTGCGAAAACACTGAGGCGCCAACTAACTGATCGAAGAGATCGTCAATCCTCGGCAGTGGGTGTCTGTTCTTCTTAGTAAGCTTATTAAGTTCTCTATAGTCCACACAAAGTCTAAGGGACCCATCCGCCTTCATGGCAAATACTACTGGAGCACCCCACTCTGATATACTTCGTCTTATGAACCCCTTCTCAAGCAACTCCTTCACTTGCTTACCGAGTTACCTCCTTTCACGTGGAGCCATGTGGCGTACTGGCAAAGATACTGGTTTCGCATTATCCACAAGATATATTCGAAAATCTATCTTTCGCTTCGGAGGCAAGCCCTTAACCTCCTTAAACACATCTGAATATTCTCGGACCACTCTAATAGATCGTAGATTTTCCTCAGATGCGTCAAACGATTCTAGATAACTTAGCATAACCGAATTTATGGGATTACAAAAGATTTCGAGAGTGTTGCCAAGGCGAGTCACGAGCCTAACTACTCTCCTTTCACAATCAAGAACGGCCCCATTTCTAGATAACCAATCCATTCCTAAAATTAGCCCATACCCCGTGAAGCCCAACACATAAGCATCACATCTAAATTCAATGCTAAGTATGGAAATTTTCAAATCCAAACACATCATAGACAAATAAGATGAGCCCCCAATTGGATTCGAAACAACTAAGGGATCCTCTACTAAACTGGTGTATAAGTGCAGTGATTCAACTAATAATGTAGAGATAAACGAATGTGATGCGCCTGAATCGAATAAGGTACGGACAGGATGATCAAACAGAAAAACTAAGCTTTCAACAGAAATGGTTCTACCTCGTTCTTGCAGCGGTGGGACCGCGAGAGCCTGAACTTGTCCCCTTGCCTGCCCTGGTGCCATAAGAGCCTGCACCTGTCCTCCCGAGGTAGCTCCTGCCCTCTGCCCCTTCTTTGGGCAGTCCTTCACTAAATGTCCTGCATCGCCACTATGAAAACAGCATGTCTTTTTTTTGGCAATCCTTACTGAGATGGCCTGGTGTCCCACAGTTAAAACATTTCTTCTTTCCCTTGCCGTTATTGTCTTTACCACCCTTCTTGTTTTGCTGTTGTGGTTTCTTCTGATCCCCCTTCTTCTCGGGTTCTTTATCAGCTTTAGCGCTTTTCTCCTCATGCATAAGCGCCATTTCTACTAACTTCTCAAAGGTGGCCCCCTTAGGGATGTGGGTCATAGCCAACCCTTGCAATGGTTCATTCAATCCATTTACGAACCTCAGCGCCTTCTTCTCCGGCGTGTTCACTAAGTCCATGCCAAACCTTGCTAACTGATTAAATTTATTGACATATTCTTTCACTGATGAGCTTCCTTGCTTCAATGTCAAGAACCTTTCCATATATAGATTTTCTTCCGCCCTTGAGAGAAACTTCGCCTCGAACCTACGTCTGAAATCCGCCCAAGAGTCAACATGACGCTCCCCATTAGTGACCTCCCACCAAAACGAGGCCTCTCCCTTCATCAACAAAGCTGCTAATCGAACTCTCCTCCCTTCTTCTACTTCAAAGATTTCTAGCAATTCTTCCACCTTCTTAAGCCAATCTCTAGCTTCCACAAACGTTTATGACCCTTGAAATGGTTTTCCACCCATAGCCTTGAATTCCTTGCACGTCTTTGCAAAAGTATCTACGCGAGGAGGAGGAGGAGGAACGTGTGCAACTGGTGGTGGAGGAACATTGGCGGGACCTGCAGCGGCCCTAGCCTCTAATAACCTCCTATACCATCCTGGTATCCTTACACCGTCGGGTAGATTAAGATCTTCAGCCATGCTGAAACGAAAAAGGAAAGATTCAGAATGGAGAATTCGAAAGATAAAATATGGGCTATTGGAGATTATGTTTTTTTTCTTAAAAACTTTTCTCTTTAAATTTCTCATTAAAACATGTTTTTGAAAGCACTTCTTCCAAAAATATTTTTTCTAAAGTATTTTTATCTGTTCTGGTAACCTTAAGCTCTAATACCACGTGTAACACCCCACGTCCATTAATGTCACTCATGAAGGGAATGCATTAACTTCCATGGAGGTTATAAGTGAATATTGAACAGAAAAATTACAACAAGACAGATAATAAATAGTACTTGGAAATCTAAAACTTCATTTTATTGCAGCGGAAATTAAACATGTTTGTTACATCATAAAACCAAGTACAATATCCATCTTCATAAAAACAAAATACATAATCCCATTACATAAATACCCATTAAAAAGGATAACAAGCTGGACTTTACTTCAACGGTCCAAGCTTTCCAAGAGAGATGAAGCAATCCAATCAAACTCCACTAGAGTTGGGCCCAACCTGAGGACCTGGAGAGGGAAAAAGGATAGAAATGTAGGGGGTCAGACATAAAGTCTGGCGAGTATGATAATTCTAACAATACAATTATCAAAATAACTAGACTAAAGCATAAGCTGGAAGACAAGTAAATGTCTATGAACTCTTAGGAAGATAAATATAGCGTTTAAGATAACGTTAAAGATAACGGTAAAGGCACACCTAATTACTAATGAATGATTACTACACTGCACCACACCAGTCACCCTATTATTTGATCCCACTTGCTTCACACAGAAACTTTATAAATAGCCTTATGTACCCCTAGCTGACTACATAGGTGTCGTCTGCCCCTATCTCCACTAGGTGTACCCCACTACCCACTTTCGATTGGCTCCCTACTCGTAGATACCCGTGCTGGCCCCACAGTGGGGTGTATCACTCCCCTAAAGTGGCAACCCGATACCACTTGAGAATGCACGGCTTATACCTACACGATGCAACAACGTCTTACCTACCAGCCCGGGTCCACATATGCATACGAAACCCGTTGGACTTGCGTTGCCACCGCTCCCCGTTTTGGCCTCTTACAGTCAAACCCAGCATGCGTGTCCCGTCCTCGACTTGGGTCGAACCCATAAAGATACGTTTGGGATACTGGTCGAAATGGGCCCCCACAAGCTACCCACCTAAGCTTGTCACTAGTATATCCCACTTAACACTCTTAGTCATGTTCATTTACATGTGTGTTTGGTTAAGTCTTACTAATCGTATTTCACGTGCCACTAAGGGCACCGCCTAGATTCCTCATGCCACCCAAGGCACCTACTTAACCCTCATGTACCACCTTACATGTTTATCTGGTTAAGTATTTCTTAATTCATTCAGGTCATAACCTCATAAAGACCTCTCACATTAGACTGGCGTTTATGGCAGCTGGATTTGCCGGGCGGGACCGGGTAGTCTTACACCATAAAAGAGTCTAACCTCATGTCTTTACAACCGTTATGCTTTAGTTTAGGCCTAGGACCTCTCACATTGGGCTGACATTTGTGACCACTTATGGCATGCAAAATCATATCAATTGCATCCCAACTTTTAAATATTAAATCCTTAATATTACCCCTACCCCACGTTTATACGTTCGCTTATTCAACGCATAATACAGGCTAGACTTGTATAGTCTAACACCTAGCACAAAGATAAATTATCACAACATATAGACAATTAAAATAAATCTAATCATAAAGGGGTGAAACTTGCATAAACTACACATGTTGAGGATCAAAAGGTGTCAACTTGTTAAATGTCTCAATTTACATGATATGATCATATCCCAAATCTATACATAAACTTGCATATGGGGTTTTTAGGCAACATAATGATGGTGTGAACTAGCATAGGATATCACATATGTCATAGCATAATTCTAGATGTCATAATAGATGTCTTGGCATATGTTCATAACTTTTCTAATCAATCTAACTTGCATATGTGACTTGTCATATAGATCAACATAACCCAAACATGATGATTTAATTAATATGAACTAACTAGCATAGATGGTAACATCATGGCCTTTTTAACATGTACGATTCATCATAACTTAGCATAGAAACTTTCAACATACATAACATCATCATAGCATGATTTACAACATATAAGATATCATCATCACATAACATTGGATTTACAATATACATGATAGCAAAAGGGGTTTACAACAACATATATGATAATTCACATCATCTACTCATAATCCATTCATAACTCAACCTAATTAAAATGATAATAATCTTGTTAAGATCATCATACTCACAATTTAGAGAAGAAAAGAGAGAGTTTTGTTTTGCTTTAGGGTTGAGAGAATTAGAATTGAATTTGCTTTTCTTCTTTCTTAGTTGGCGGCGGCTCCATTGATTTCCATGGCGACGGTATGACGGTAACTATTCTATTTTAATTAGGTTTAGGGTTAGCATTAGGATGTATTTATAGGTGTCGGAAGTTATTTAGGACCATTAGATTAACCCTGAACCATGAGAACCAATCAAATGCAAAATATGCATTTGAGCGAATCGGCCCATGGGTTGACAGCCAAACACCCTGGATTAACCCCTAGTCGACCCAGCAGAGCTCGGGTCGACCTCAAAAATGGGCCAGTTCGGTTATTTCCCCTCCCAATTCGCTGTTTTGAACTTTTTCGCATATTTATTTATTTAGTTTTTAATTTATATATATATATATATATATATATATATCAATATATATATATATATTTCTCTGCGCAACCCATTTCACTTAATTCTTTTCTAAAAATTAAGTATGCTTTAATTTGTGAATTTTAATGTTACAAAATTACAGGGTGTTACAAAGACAATCCTACGCCTTGGCTAAGCGAACAACCCTCCAAGTACTAACCCCGAAGACCGAAGTCAACATCAGACTAGCACCCAAAGGACTATCGAACTCAACCAACATGTATTTCGTTACACCGCACTTTCGCTAAGTTAAACCACATTACTTAATTACACCACACATCTACTAGTCTTTATTTACTAAAGGTTGATCCCTTCCCACTAACTTTACCCACATGACAAACTTGGTAGTTACTTGTACCTAGCTGCTATCGTAGGTGCCGGCTTGCTCCTACCACCGCTAAGGTACCCTTACCCTACCCATTCGATTGGCTCCATAAACCCCGTAGGCACCCGTGCTGGCCCAACAGTGGGGTGTATCACTCCCCAAAGTGGCAACCCCGATACCAACATAAAATGCACGGCCATACCTACACGATGCAACAACGTCTTACCTACCAGCCCGGACCCATGCACGCACATGAACCCGTTGGACTTGCGTTGCCACCGCTATTCACGTTTTGACCCCTTACATTCAAGTCCAGTAAGCGTGCCATAACCCCGGCCTAGTACCGGGCCCAATTAGATACTCAAACGGGTTATTGGTTGAAACGGGTCCCCATCCGACACAAGCCTCCCACCTATGCTTGGTCTCCAGTAGGTTTTTCTCCCACTTAACCATTTTAATTTTAATTTCCATGTCTTACACTTGCTACGGTTAAGTCCATACTTACATGTCATGATTTACATGTCTTATCTTATTCCGGTTAAGTCCATACTAACATGTCACCCCACTTAACCCTCTAACCATACCCATGTCTTATTATGGTTAGTATTCCTTAATTCATTCCTTATGACGAACGGTGCATGACCTCCCACATTAGACCGAACACTTTGTGGCCGCTGGATTTGCCGGGCGGTTCCGGGCAGTCTTACACTACAAACCGGGTCTAACCTTGTGTCATTAACCGTTACGCCTACAATTCATTCCTTTGACCTCTCACATTAGACGTCCAATTGTGGCAGCTGGATTTGCCGGGCGGTTCCGGGCAGTCTTACGCCATAATTGCGCCTAACCTCATGTCAAAGGTTTATTAATAATCGTATTTCACCCATACCCAATTTTCATGTCATGTATATCCAATTAAACATGTAATCATGTTTATAATATTGCCTATTCCAAACTGTCACTAATTACATATTAATTAGCCTTAATTATAAATTTACAATTATAGGTAATTTCATCAATTCCATGTAATTCATACCCAAATATGCCAATTTCACATATTATCCAATTATCCAAAATATCCAATAATATCCAATTTTCCATATTTCACATATTCCCATCGTTCCCACGTATACGCATTCACACATATTTTTAACATAGGCTCGAAGGTAGCCTAGATCCAAAAATAAAAGGAATAGGGATAAGAAGAGAGAATCAAATCACAGAAAATTTGGATTAACACAATATCATGAAATAAAGGGGCATGTAAACTGGCATAGAGGCATAATGACAGATTCAACATGAATAAACTAATAAAAGGTATGAACTTTACATAGAAACATAGGCATATGATGACATGAATAAAAAAGGTGAAGACTAGGATGAGATTTAAATTACATACATACATATGAATCCTCTTTACAACTTCATCATGTTACTTTTAATCCCATTATATTGTGAAAATCACCGTACTCACCTTTCGTAGTTAAAGAATAGAATTATGCACTGAAATTGGTGTAGAAACGTTGCGGTGTTGCTGATTTATCTTCTTGAATTGTTGTAGAAGCTCTAATCTTTAATTTGAGTTGAAGTTGAACAATTGAGATTTGATTTAGAGGTGGCGGCTAGTATTTAAGAGAGAATATGACAGCACAATGGTGTCATAGATAATATTTATGAATTAGGGTTAAGTCTTAGGGTGTATATATAGGTGTAGGAAGTTATTTAGGCCTTAGTATTAACCCTAGAACTGATCTGGACCACTCAGATGCCATATCAGCCCTTAGGGCAAATCGGGCCACGAGTTGGCAGCCAAACACCCTGGATTGACCTCTAGTTGACCCAACAGGGCTTGGGTTGACTCCAAAAATTGTGCGGTTCGGCTACTCCCCCTCCCGATTCGCTGTTTTGAACTTTTTTTTTGAATATTTATTTAATTTTTATATATATCTATATATATTTCTCTCATATGCATACAAACTTCATGGCTTAATAACTTCTTCATAATTAACCATTTTCACACTAAACCACTTTTTGAACTGCGTTCACACTAAGCCACTTTTTAGCCATTCCCCTAAAACAAAAATATGGCGCTGACGGGGATCGAACTCTATACCTCTTGTATGCAAGTCATATGTTCTAACCAAATGAGCTACTAAGTCTTTTGCTTACAAACATTAGAACAATGCTAAACATCATTCTTTTCTCATTCCTTTTTTTCAAATAAATTATTCTTTAATTTGTTATTTTAATATTCTCAGAAAATACGGGGTGTTACACTTTTTATTTCTTACGAAACACTGTCAATATATGTCTTTGTTTATATTTATAATATTTATCTATACGTTCATAAATCTTTGATTTTTAAGAGTAGAACAATTTTCCATGTTCTATTGTTTACTGAATGAAATATTAATGCATACCTAGTTTTAGCAAGACATTTTTTTTAAAGATTCCAAAAAATTTGGCAATAAGAAATTTGTTGTCTCTTTTTGAAGTTTTGAGAACACTCACTAAATGTCTCAGAATAAGGGCAAAAATGAATTTCCTTTTCAACTCCTGTATTTATTGATATGTTGAATATCTTGCCATTTCCACTTTATAGGAATGACAAAATTTTGAGGTCTTGCATGAAAAAAAAATCTAGTACTACTTAAAAAAATAAAATCTTAATTGAATGTCAAATTTTAATTAGGCAACAATTAGGTTTTCTTAGAATGTCTAATTGACATTAATTATTATATTTTTATAATATGTTATGCCTTCTCATAATAACTCTTTTTAAACATTACTCAATAAAGAGAAATGTCTTCTTTATTTTTAGTAAAATGTTCCAAATGAAGATTTTAATTCTAACGTTTTACAAATATTTACTATACACCCAAAATCTCTTAACTTAAGAGTAAAATATCCTTCCTTATTCCAACACTTATCTTTTATTCGTATACTGAAAGTCAATCTTTAATGACTTTCAAAATGATAATAGTTTTGAAGGAATGTTCATTTCTATTTGAAAATGAGACCAAAATCTCTTAGCATTGAATTAGTTCTTCTATTCATATCTTTATTTTCATTTTATTCTTTCGAATATATTTTGAAACAATAGACTGTATTCATTTTACCACAAAACTTAAAACTCTTATATATATATACACACATATATACATATATATATATATATATATATATATGAATTTTGAAAATCCATAGTGAACATAACTATTCATTGCCTTTTTGTTTGCACAATGAGAGGTCCTGCAAAAATTAATTTAATGGTCATAATAAATTCCAAATTGTTAAATAAATTCCTTGGAGTAGTCTTTTATTTTTTATACTACTCCTAGTATTCTTACTTTCTCAGATACTTTTCATTTAACGAGGACTTTGTTGCTTCAATTTTACCCAATTTAAGTAAATAAATTTACTATCTCTTTTTTCTTCTTCTTTTAATTGAGTATGTCAATGCCATTTAATTTTAATAAGCTTATATGTCTTGTTCTCTTTCCTTTTTTGATTAAACATCATTTTACTATCACAGTTTGTACTAGATTTTTAAAGGAAAGAATATTTTATAATCCAAGCTTTAAAAGCTCGTTACATCATCAACCATTTGAATTGTTTAGTGCTTGTTGCTATAATTTCTTTGCATTAAAGCTCTTATTTGCAAACATTTACAATTAACCTTTCCATCTTTATTTTCGCAAAAAACTCATATTTATTGTTTGTCTAACAGAAGAACTAATGAACATTTATAACCCCAAACTTTTATTTTCAATTGAATTATTATGTAATTCTAGTCCATATACAGGAGATTAAACAGTTCTTCAAAATTTCCTCTTTTTGATAATTTTGTAGTATATCAAAAACTTATCTTGATAGGTTTCTGAATTGAAACACCCCACCTCCGTTAAGGTCACTCACAAAGGGAATGCCTTAACTTTGGTGGAGCGTTTTAGGTAAAAGATGCAGATAAATTACAAGATAGACAAATAAAGCAGCGGAAAATAAAGTCATTTTATAAACAATGTGGTTCAGTCAAGCTTTTACAACAAATTGTCTTAATCATACTTAAAAATAATACATAGAACATTTGTCTTGATTCAAAAACTTCCAAGTATAAAAGAAGCATAAAAATAACAATGATATTCCCCAATAAAGCATGAACCAGCCATAACAGTGGAAGAGAGAGTCCAAAGCAATTCATCGACTATCTCCGTGCTTGGAAAGAAAACTGAGCTAAGTGGTAACATTTCCTCCCTGTGAACCTTGGGGGGGGGAATGGAAGAAAAGAGGCGAAACAAACTAGGTCAGACATAAGTCTGGTAAGTCCAGTGACTTTCATCATGTAAATAGGCAAAAGCATCATAACATGAATAAACTGAATAGAAGACAATACCGTGATAACAAGGATAACAAGATAACATACGATTATCATAGATATGATAAGGCAAGATAAACTGAATGCGCTTCTACTCTGATTTCTGCTTCGCAACTACCTTGCTATTCTGATTTTTATATCTCTGCACCGCCTAACTAGTGTCCCAACTAGTAATCTGTGTAAAATGATAATATTACAACGTGATCCCAATCCCCGCAATTGTGCTAGCCTCTAGGTGTACATCTAGTATGAGGATCTTACCTCAATCAGCCTAATTGACATGAAGATGTTAGATGTACCCTTACTACCCTATCGATCGGCTCCTTGCTCGTTTTAATTTTCCATGTGTCTGTGTCAATTCGGCCCTCTCTTGCATGTAGATACCCTGTGCTGGTCCCATCATAAGGTGTATCAATCCTTATGACAGCAACCCGACACGATCCAAGATGCACAGTGTATAACTACTGTACCCAGTGCCTGCTTTTTCCCACTCCAGAGTACGTGCACGCTCGTAAACCGTCAGAACCTACACTGACGTACCCCCTGCTACTATTTTGACCGCTTATAACCAGCCCAGTAATCGTGCTCCACCCTGCCTAGTTTCAGGGTACCTTGATACATCTATGTGGGTTACCGCTGAAATGGGTCTCTATTACTAGGGTTTCTTACTGGTTAAGTTTGTGGGCCTATATTTACTAATATTACCCACGAACCCGATATGTACTTAACCCTCCCACTGATTAAAGCATGTTTACTTAATGGTTAAGTTTGTGGGCTTATATATACAAATATTACCCACCTACACGAGATGTACTTAACCCTCCAACACATTATGTCATATTGGTTAAGTGTTGTCCATTCATGTTAACTTAACCCACCCGCTCATCATGTCATGTTGGTTAAGTGTTTATTATTAACCCTTCTCACTCGTCATGTTGGATTGGTTAAGTGTTTCCTATTAACATAACCCCGTCCATTCATCATGTTATATTGGTTATGTATTTCCCATTAACTTAACCCCATTCGTTCATCAAGTCACATTGGTTAAGTGTTTCTTATTAACTTAACCCCACACGTTCATCATGCTTTATTGGTTAAGTGTCATCAATCAATTCAAGTTAACTTAACCCACCCACTTGTCATGTTACATTGGTTAAGTATTTCCTTCTTGTGTTAACTTAACCCTTCCCATTCATCATATTATATTGGTTAAGTGTTGCTCTCTTGTTTTAACTTATCCCTACCCATTCATTATGTTGTACTGGTTAACTTAACCCTGCTTACTTGTCTAATTAACATGTTTATAACGGTTAAGTGTTCTAAATTTACTTAACCTCACCTTCTTGTTTAATTAACATGTTATAACGGTTAAGTGTTCTAAATTTACTTAACCCCATTTTCTTGTCTGTTATAACAGTTAAGTGTTGCCTTAGTTAACTTAACCCTACCATTCTTAACATGTCTTGTTCATTAGCATTAATTAATTTATTAATGCACCAACCTCTCACACTATATCTATGTTTTTGCGGTTACTGGATGTGTCGGGCGGTTCCGGGAAGTTTTACACCACAATTTAATCTAACCTCGGGTTTTTCTTGGGAATGATGCACTAACCTCTCACATTAGATAGGTGTCGTTGCGGTTACTTGATGTGCCGGGCGGTTTCGGGCAGTTTTACACCGCAACTCAATCTAACCTCGGGTTAGGCATGTTTATCTTTTAGCATACTTACCATACATGTCCAAGTCTAGATTTTAAATGCTAATTATCCCAAATTCACAAAACTAGTCATGTTCCAATTCTCAAGTTATACCCCAACAAAGCTGATTGCAAGTTATGCCCCACAAATTCAAATCCAAGTTATTACTCAACATTGGTTACACCCAATTTTCCCAAATTTGCAATAATAGTCATGCCCCAAAAATCACGATATAACACATGCCCTAAGGTTTAGTCATAATGCACCGTACAAAATATTCTCCAAAAACCCCCATTCATGATTCACAGTATAAACTATGCCAAATTATAGCCTTTAATTATAGTTCATGCCAATTACCCAAAATCCCACTTTAGGCGTGTTCACATTTAACAGTTATCTCTATCTTACTATAGGTTTTCATGCCTAAGCCATACATTCCTATACACACTAATCTCCTTCTTCCAAGGTCATAAACTATCGTATATATATATATATATATATATATATATATATACATATTTATGCCCCAATTTTAGGTCTTGAACCACAACATGTACTATGCCTTGCATGTTTACAATTCAATTTACGCCCTAAATCCCAAGTCATATGTCCAATATACTTTATGCGTCAAATATCGAGTCATATGTTCGATACACTTTATGTTTTAAATACAACATGTGTTATGTCCTCAAATCAGTTACAAATCAGTTATGCCCAATTATACATAATTTAATACTTTTCCAAATTTTAGCGCTGGTCGTGTCCAAATCATATATTATGCCCAATTTTTCCCAACATACATTCATCTCTTATGAGATTTGGCTCAGGCTCGCAGTAGCCTGGCTATAAAAACAAAAAGGGAAGAAGGAAAGAAGAGACAAAGAATGGACATAATAATATCAATGAGATAGATCCAATGGATATAGAAAGACAGATAGAAATAAGCATAATCTCAAATTCATATTTATTACAATGTCAGAATCATAATTAAATTTTATTTCTGAAAGTAACATGAACTTAAAATTACAGAACGGCTCTTGAATTCTGGGATCTGATTTCTGAATTTGATTAGCTATTCCTTTGATGTAGACTTTCGATTCTCTAATTTAGATTTGATTCGTAGCTTCTAACTTGCTTTCCAGTTTGTTTCCTAGTTGGAGAAGAATGGTGGCTATGCTAGGTTGACCATGGACAACATGGTGGCTCCTTGGAATGAAATTGTGTGATTTAGGGTTGAGGGTGGGCGTTGCTTTTATAGAGGTTTAGATTTATGTGAGTCGTTAGATCAACCTAGGAGCAATCAGAACCATCCAGACTAGATACAGCTATCCAGTCCTATGTCCTAGTGATTTAGCAACAAGTCAGAAAATTGTCACTGTTTGGATCTGGGAGGGGGGTCGACCCCTGAAGGGGGGTCGACACCCCTCTTGGGGGGTCGATACCTATGTTGACCCCCCTAGGGGGAGTTGACCCTTATGGGCTGGGATTTTCCCGCCCAGCTGATTTACGTGATTTTGAAATTCGAACTGTTTTGTTTATTTAATTATTAAATTATATAATTTTCTTTTTAAACATGAAGTCTTCTGAACTCCATAACTTCTTCATACGGAGTCTGATTCATGCAAACTCAGACTCTATCTCAAGCAGAATTCCGAGACGAACGCAATGGCGTAACCCGTTTCCCTTAATTCTCGCTTTTACTATTTAGTATCCTTTAATTTGTTACTTTAATAAACATAGAAAATACAGGGTGTTAAGTTAAGGAGAATGTATCCTAACATCCAACATCCATCTACTCAACCATTCAATCACAGGCATCCATTGTCCTTAAAAACATTTCTAATGCTTTTATGATCATATGCATAGTGTGTGTATATGTCCTTATATAATGCAAAATCAGGCAGTCTACTGAATCGGTTGACCTCTTAATGCGAATTATGTCAGTGCCATGAGTCCATCATGTATGCAATTATTCCTAATCGTACTTTATAACTTCTACATGAGTGCACAATCAGTCATACAAAGACAACATCCATATGATAACACATCACGTTCCAATCCATAAAAATCCACTCATGCATATGCAATATGTAACGTCCCGGATTTTTCGTCGATTTATAACGAACATTTAAATTTGTTTTAAATACCGAATTATAAATGCAAATGAATTTTATATATTTGATATGAATGGTAACAAGTGAATTCAGAGTTAAAACTGAATAGAAACAATTCAGTTGACTAATATAAAATTCTGTATTGAATTAGAACGGTAATAATAATTTATTTTCGATAAATTGGATTGTTTGAAATCGATTATATGTTGAATCTAATTTAGTTTAAATCGTTAATTCAAATTGTTATCTTTTTCACAATTTAATTTAATTTCAGAACTCATTCCGTTGAATTTAGAATGGTGGATAACATTAGCAACGTTACTCGTTACGATTTAATAGTGGTTCGATATTTGAATTTAAGGGACCGTGAAATATTTTATTATTTAATTAAACAAAATCAAATCAAAGGAATTAATTCAGCCGACCTACTTCTTTTATATCGTCACCCTAAACTAAATTTCGCAGACCTATACATTTCTCGAGCACAATATTCTGTTCTCTAGCTTCTTAACAAAGGCAGACAGGATTTAATGGCTTTAAGTACTGGATGTTCCTTCTCGCGCCTATAAAACAAGGTTAAGGCTTCGCTATTCTTTCATTCTGAATCCCATCTTCATTCTTACTTTCGTTCCTTTTCCCCAATTCAAAGTTGAAAACAAATCAATCCACCGAAACAAAAAAAAAAAGAAGAAGGGGAAACCGCAATTGAAATCGAAAGTCGCAATTACACCGTGAAGTTCCTGGAAGCTCGAGGCGCGCTGACTCACTCGCGAGAGGTGCGCGATGTTCTCGGAGGAGATTCATACTTCGTGAAGCTTTCGATAGGGAAGAAGTCGCGATCTAAAGAGGAGTTGTGGGTTCTGGGAGGTCGACGCGGGTGGATTGATGTGAAGGTCGAAGTGTTTTGGGTTGCGGTTGAGTGATGCGCATGGAAGGGGAAGGGCTCGACAGTAGAGTTTTAGGGTTCAGTCTGTAGTGGTCGACGCTGAGGTGTTAATGGCGAATTGGGTCGGACAAAGGCAGTTTCGGGCTTTGATTTTTGGAAAAAGTAGCTGATGTTGTTATCAGGTTGTGAACTGGATAGTGCAATGGCAGTTTTGGTGAAATGGGGAAAGTAGCAGACTTCGGTTTGGCAAGTGGTGAAATCCGAATAGGGTTTTGCTGTAAAGCTAAGGCATTGTTAAGGGTGGATTGTAAGAGCCAAATTGGAACGGGTGGTTGGATTCGTGTTGTCATCACTTGAAAAATGGAAATGAATTGGGATTGATCACTATAAAAATCGAGGTGAGTAAATCTCACTCACCTTTTATTTATAATTATTTTTACTTCGTAAAAATAATTGTTGTTGCTTGTTTGGATTTTTCTGCTTGTTTTATATATATTAGTTATTTAGGCTATATATATATATATTGGGTTGATTGATTGGTTGGATTCCCACAGTCTCATTAGCGGATGCCCGCAGTTTCATAGCGGATGATTACCCTATACGCCCCACGCTATGATAGTGGATGACCTTCTATACCGCGATATTCTGCCACGAAGCAGAATGGGTATTATTTATGTGCTAACGTCTGTGGATGCAGGGAAACAGGTTGGAGGAATCCAACAGGATTCCTCAAAAATATATTATCTGTTTGTTGTTTGTTTGATTTCATATATATTCATATATGATGTGTTAAAAATCAAATGATTGAAAATTGGGTGATTTGATTGTTTTAAATATCACTGGGCTTGAATATTGATTTATAAAAATATCGTGGAAGGATATTTGAGATTTAAAAAGGAAAAATTCTATTTTTAAATAGAATTTGAATTTTAAATGGAAATAAAAATAAAAGCTTGTTTTTGAAAAATAAAACAAGTAGTTTCTTTATAAACGAAGTTTATAAATAGTTCTTTTATAACGAAGTTATAAATGAAGTGAAAAGAATTATCATTTGATAATTCAGAAATAGAAATACAAGTGTGAAGTTGGAATTCGAAATGAAATTTCAAAATAGGATGTGAAATGAAATTTTTAAATATATAACTCAAATGAATTTTGAGTATAACATTTGAATAGTAGAATTAGAAAAGGAGTTTAAATATTTAAATTTTAAATAAAAGAAAAAGGAGATTGAATATTAGAAATTCAAATAGAAGTTCAAATAGAATTTGAATAGACGAAATTAGAATGAAAAATAGAATTTGAATTCAAAGGGATAAAAAATAGAATTTGAATTCGAAGGAATTCAAATAAAAAAAAATTCAAATAGAGACTTTGATATAAAATTTGAATAAAGAAATTCAAATAGAGATTTGAATGCAGAATTTCAAAATAGAATTTGAAGTAAACTTTGAAAATAGAATTTTCAAAGTAGAATTGGAAATAGAATTTCAAAATAGGAAATCCAAATGGTTTTGAAATGGAATTTGAATTCAAAGGAATTCAAATGGATTTGAGTGAAGAAATTCAAATGGGTTTTAAATAAAGAGGATTCAAATATAAGAATTCAAATAGTATTAGAATGGAGTTTTGGATATTTGAATTTAAAATAGAAATTCAAAATGGAGTTTGATTATTTAAATTCAAGTATGAATTTCAAATATAACAATTCAAAAGGGAGTTGATTATAGAAATTAATCTGGTATTTGAATTCAAGGAGATTAAAATGTGGTATTTGAAATCAAGGAAATAAAATATGGTATGTGAATTCAAGAGAATTAAATTTGAATATTAGAATTCAAATGGTGTTAAAAATGGATTTGAATATTAGAATTCAAATGGAAATGGAAAATGAAATTTGAATATAAGAGATTCAAATTGAATTCAAATAGGATTTAATCTATGGGATTTGAATATGAAATTCAAATGGGGTTTAAACTATGGAATTTTGAATATAGAATTTAAAAAGGAGTTTGAATATTTGAATTTCAATAGAATTCAAATATAGAAATGGGAATATAGAAGTTCAAATGAAATTTAAATATAGAGTTTGAATAAGAGAATTCAAATGAATTCAAAAATAGAATTTGAATATAGGGAATTCAAATAGAAATTCAAATATTGAATTTGAATATCAAATAGAAAAGGAATTGGAATTTGAATATAGAATTCAAATAAAAGTGAGATTGGAATTTGAATCAATAAATTCAAATAGAATTAAAATGGAGTTGAATTTTAAAAAAAGTTTAAAGGTTTATATATATAAATATAATTAAAACGAACTCGCCGCAGCGCTGCAGTTCGTAAAATAGCGATTCGAACTTCAATCGAGTATACAGGACTCAATTGGAGTCGGATCTCTTTGAAACAAGAAACGTCAGGACCGGTTTGATAATAGTTTTCTAATGAAAGAGAAAAATATAAATTTCGTCGTATAGATTTTGAGTTATGTCAAAATCAAACTTTCAGAAAAACAGCGCCAGAACTACTTAAAAACCATAACGGTTTATTTCATTTTATAAAAGGATTTTAAGCAAAGAAAATCCGAATTTCTATTTAGAAAATTTCAGATTTGAGTTATAAAATATATGTGAACTCAGGTGGAGTAATGAATTGATTTTTGAAACAGAAATCAGATTTTTGATTATTGAATAGAATTAACTAATTCGAATAGAAATTAGTAAATGAGATGTTGAATTGATATTGGGCCTTAAATAAGTGAATTCGATTTGAAAATTTATATTCGAAATAGAAAAGAGAAATAGAATTGAAATTGAAATTCAATTTGGTTATGAAGGATTTACATACTTTGTTTGAACATGTTATGTTCAACAAAGAAGTGAAATAGGCAAAATGACTAATTAAAGAATAAATGGGCGAAACTGAATTCAAACGATTAAATGGTATTGAATTGAATTGAAAACAGGTGAACATGTGTAAGCAGGTTTGATATGAAGTATATGAAGATTTAAATTTATGTGCTCGACAAAAAGGTACATGTTTAATTCATATATGAGATTTTATGCGCCGTATCGGCAAGCCGCTTGGCTTTTTCTTTTTCTTTTTGAAATAAGAAGGACCGGGAAAGCTATTTGAAATTTCCCGATGCTCCCGATACAGGGGAGGTTATGGCGAATTTTTCCGGAAATTTAAGGAGTTAGAATATTTTTAAAGATATTATGTTAGTTAGAAATCATTGTATCGACGTATAGAATTCGATAGGTAAGGGAATATAAAAATCGAATATTGTAAACCAAAAAGCGAACTTTATACATGTTTTAAAAATGAACAATTGGATTGTATAGCGTGTTCATTCGAGGTAAGTGATTTCGCCGTTTTGATGTTGAGGATGTTTTTCAGTTAAGGTCTGAGAGGTAATTTTACCCCAACTTGATTGATTTCATTTTTAATGGATAAATAGCAAGATCCAGTCTCGAAGAGAAGTGTTTGAAAAAGAGTTAGTTGAATAAAATATTTTGGGTTGTTGTAACGATGTTTTACACAACATTCGTTTTAAACCCAAGTGATGGAATTTTGGAAATATAACAAGTAAATATTTCCTGAGTATAATTAAAATAGTCGGGATAGAGATAAGTGATTGGAATTGTTGCCAATTGCAAATAGAGATATTTTCTAATATATAGAAAATAAAAGGGGTTGGTATTGGGAAACGTTTTCCAAATGGCATGAAATGCCAAGATGATTATTGAAAATATTTGGTTAACAAATATTGATAAAGAACCGGAGAAGAGATTTAATCAATGAAATATTAATTAAAGAGCCCAGTGATTTGTTTGATATGTTTGGATGAACACTTGTTTTTATTCGATAGTTAAATCACAGACTATCGAAGTTTGACCATCGTTGTCAATATGGAGAGACCGGTTGGATTATTATCCGAAGAACCACTCCGTATCGGCATAAGCGTTGCGAACCAAGTATGCTGAATATATTGAAGACGGAGTAAAGTGCAAGGACTCTTTCTATTAAATAGAAATAGTGCCTTCGGTTTCGTTCAATCCCAGAACGAACGTAAATGGACGAATGTCTGACAGAGTATTTCCAATGATCCAATGGGTTGGTATGTATAAATATATATGGTTGCAACGGATTTATTCCCTTAGCATAACATCCAGAATATTTGTGCAAACTCAACTAGTGATTAACGGATCTGACAATGTGGCATTCAAAGTGATTGTGCTATCAATGAATGGTAAGTATTCGTAGCCTCAGACCTCAACAACCGGGAAAGGACAAAAATCGGGCAGGCAGCATGGCTATGTGGGTCGCACCCATTAGGATGTATAATCACCTATCTAGAGGTTCATTTAATTTCTTATTCTATTCGATGCTGTCCCAGTCGGGAGACGGTTGCTGATCCCAACCGTTGGTGATATATATTCGATACACTCAAGCGAAATGAGTGGTCGGTCATGTGTGGGCCGGGTTACAAGATGTTCTTGTTGAACCCAGTGTATTCCTCTCTAGAGATACACTAGCGGAAGGTGGTTCCATACCTTGTCATGTTGGAAATCCAATCTCCAATAAGCGCCATGCGGTTTTTTGATTTTATATTATATATAAAGAGCGTGAGATGCAAGCGTTCTACTATTTGGTTATTTATTTGATTAGACATTATTATAATATCACTGGATTTTGATATCAAAAATGGTTTGGGTTATAGTAAGATAAAAACCATCCGTATTTATGTGTGGACTGGTCTTACTATTATCCTTTTCTTTCGAAAGATCTTTGAAGTTAAACCATATGGTTGGAGTTTACTCACACCAGTCCCATGACTGACCCAGAGTTTATTTTGTTTTTTCCTAAACTCTTGGGTGCCCAAATTTGTACGGGCAGTCAAGTAGTCGGGATTTCACAGATTCATTTGGAGTAGCTGGAAGCAGGAGGCTTCACCGGTTAGCTATAGGCTATCATATATTCCGCTGTGGACCTTGTTTGTATCTGGAAACAGGTGTTTATAACTGTTCCAGAAATGACTGTTGTGCTCTGATGATGGTATGTATATAAAGTTACTGATTTGTATTTCAAAAGTTATGTTATATAATATATTTTATTCGTTCCGCTGTGAGTTGTGATCTTCGTTTTTCTTCTATTCTAATATTTCTTTCTTCCTATTTCTCATCTTCTAACTTCTTTCTATAAATGGTTCGTATTTCTGTGTTATTTGGGTTGGACGTGTAGTGTATTTAGTCGACTCAGATAGCTCGGATTTGCGGGTCGTTACAGTTGGTATCAGAGCTTAGGTTGAGTTAATACCTAGGCTTTATGGAGTTGTGCTCATTAGAGATAAGGTCAGTAGTACCCTAGAATGAGTTGAGTATATAGATACGAGAGAGCGTATTTGTTAGTTGATATAAAAGTTGTTTTATATTGTGTTGGCTAGTCTGTTGAGTGGTTTATGAGTTCTGATCGAATCGTGGGACGCCACGAAGTCGATAGGGATTTCTAAACACTTGAACAGAAAATACGACATGATATTGTTTTTAAGTGGGTAAATGAAATAATTTAACCCAAAATTTCTATTTTGATATAGAAAGAATAATTTTCTAGAATTATTATTATATGGATGTGTTGGATGTTGATTTTATAATCAAATGAGATTATAAAATTAGAATGGTTATTTATAACCAAATAGAATTTGTATAGGAATTAAATATACAAATGAGATGAATTAGAATTTAATTCAAACCAGAATTTGGAATTTTAATCCTGGGAAGTTGAAAAATATTTTTCAAAGTATATTAAAATAATATAGATTTGTTTTAAAGGATTTGAAAGAAAATCATGGATTTTGAAATAATAAGGCACTGAACTCACTTCAGTGGCTGGGAAATTATTCTGATGATGATTGCAACATCATCAGTGTTCATTTCCGAGTTTCTAAGTGAGGAATTGCTACCTTAGAAAAAGTTTTAGATGGAAATTTGTTTTGAAAGAAAACAAGTGGTTTGAAAGTTCAAATGTTTTGAATTTGAAATGAAAATAAATATATGTATATATTTATGGGATTTCAAAAGAATTTGAAAAGAAAAACCCAGGGATTTGAATTCTGGAATTAAAATTTAACTTAAAACAAGTTAAATAAATCAAGTAAATAAATTGATTTAGAATCAATTTGAATGCATGTGAATGAGAAACCAAATGTTTTGGTAGAATAAAATTTATTGAAATAAGGAGTGGAGTTTCAGCATAAGTGGAAAGTAATAGGCTAGTAGCATTTCTTCTGCCTTAGTAATTTCGGGGACGAAATTCTTTTAAGGGGGAAGGAATGTAACGTCCCGGATTTTTCGTCGATTTATAACGAACATTTAAATTTGTTTTAAATACCGAATTACAAATGCAAATGAATTATATATATTTGATATGAATGGTAACAAGTGAATTCAGAGTTAAAACTGAATTGAAACAATTCAGTTGACTAATATAAAATTCTGTATTGAATTAGAACGGTAATAATAATTTATTTTCGATAAATTGGATTGTTTGAAATCGATTATATGTTGAATCTAATTTAGTTTAAATCGTTAATTCAAATTGTTATCTTTTTCACAATTTAATTTAATTTCAGAACTCATTCCGTTGAATTTAGAATGGTGGATAACATTAGCAACGTTACTCATTACGATTTAATAGTGGTTCGATATTTGAATTTAAGGGACCGTGAAATATTTTATTATTTAATTAAACAAAATCAAATCAAAGGAATTAATTCAGCCGACCTACTTCTTTTATATCGTCACCCTAAACTAAATTTCGCAGACCTATACATTTCTCGAGCACAATATTCTGTTCTCTAGCTTCTTAACAAAGGCAGACAGGATTTAATGGCTTTAAGTACTGGATGTTCCTTCTCGCGCCTATAAAACAAGGTTAAGGCTTCGCTATTCTTTCATTCTGAATCCCATCTTCATTCTTACTTTCGTTCCTTTTCCCCAATTCAAAGTTGAAAACAAATCAATCCACCGAAACAAAAACAAAAAAACAAAAAAAAGAAGGGGAAACCGCAATTGAAATCGAAAGTCGCAATTACACCGTGAAGTTCCTGGAAGCTCAAGGCGCGCTGACTCACTCGCGAGAGGTGCGCGATGTTCTCGGAGGAGATTCATACTTCGTGAAGCTTTCGATAGGGAAGAAGTCACGATCTAAAGAGGAGTTGTGGGTTCTGGGAGGTCGACGCGGGTGGATTGATGTGAAGGTCGAAGTGTTTTGGGTTGCGGTTAAGTGATGCGCATGGAAGGGGAAGGGCTCGACAGTAGAGTTTTAGGGTTCAGTCTGTAGTGGTCGGCGCTGAGGTGTTAATGGCGAATTGGGTCGGACAAAGGCAGTTTCGGGCTTTGATTTTTGGAAAAAGGAGCTGATGTTGTTATCAGGTTGTGAACTGGATAGTGCAATGGCAGTTTTGGTGAAATGGGGAAAGTAGCAGACTTCGGTTTGGCAAGTGGTGAAATCCGAATAGGGTTTTGCTGTAAAGCTAAGGCATTGTTAAGGGTGGATTGTAAGAGCCAAATTGGAACGGGTGGTTGGATTCGTGTTGTCATCACTTGAAAAATGGAAATGAATTGGGATTGATAACTATAAAAATCGAGGTGAGTAAATCTCACTCACCTTTTATTTATAATTATTTTTACTTCGTAAAAATAATTGTTGTTGCTTGTTTGGATTTTTCTGCTTGTTTTATATATATTAGTTATTTAGGCTATATATATATATATATTGGGTTGATTGATTGGTTGGATTCCCGCAGTCTCATTGGCGGATGCCCGCAGTTTCATAGCGGATGATTACCCTATACGCCCCACGCTATGATAGTGGATGACCTTCTATACCGCGATATTCTGCCACGAAGCAGAATGGGTATTATTTATGTGCTAACGTCTGTGGATGCAGGGAAACAGGTTGGAGGAATCCAACATGATTCCTCAAAAATATATTATCGGTTTGTTGTTTGTTTGATTTCATATATATTCATATATGATGTGTTAAAAATCAAATGATTGAAAATTGGGTGATTTGATTGTTTTAAATATCACTGGGCTTGAATATTGATTTATAAAAATATCGTGGAAGGATATTTGAGATTTAAAAAGGAAAAATTCTATTTTTAAATAGAATTTGAATTTTAAATGGAAATAAAAATAAAAGCTTGTTTTTGGAAAATAAAACAAGTAGTTTCTTTATAAACGAAGTTTATAAATAGTTCTTTTATAACGAAGTTATAAATGAAGTGAAAAGAATTATCATTTGATAATTCAGAAATAGAAATACAAGTGTGAAGTTGGAATTCGAAATGAAATTTCAAAATAGGATGTGAAATGAAATTATTAAATATATAACTCAAATGAATTTTGAGTATAACATTTGAATAGTAGAATTAGAAAAGGAGTTTAAATATTTGAATTTTAAATAAAAGAAAAAGGAGATTGAATATTAGAAATTCGAATAGAAGTTCAAATAGAATTTGAATAGACGAAATTAGAATGAAAAATAGAATTTGAATTCAAAGGGATAAAAAATAGAATTTGAATTCGAAGGAATTCAAATAAAGAAAAATTCAAATAGAGACTTTGATATAAAATTTGAATAAAGAAATTCAAATAGGGATTTGAATGTAGAATTTCAAAATAGAATTTGAAGTAAACTTTGAAAATAGAATTTTCAAAGTAGAATTGGAAATAGAATTTCAAAATAGGAAATCCAAATGGTTTTGAAATGGAATTTGAATTCAAAGGAATTCAAATGGATTTGAGTGAAGAAATTCAAATGGGTTTTAAATAAAGAGGATTCAAATATAAGAATTCAAATAGTATTAGAATGGAGTTTTGGATATTTGAATTTAAAATAGAAATTCAAAATGGAGTTTGATTATTTAAATTCAAGTATGAATTTCAAATATAACAATTCAAAAGGGAGTTGATTATAGAAATTAATCTGGTATTTGAATTCAAGGAGATTAAAATGTGGTATTTGAAATCAAGGAAATAAAATATGGTATGTGAATTCAAGAGAATTAAATTTGAATATTAGAATTCAAATGGTGTTAAAAATGGATTTGAATATTAGAATTCAAATGGAAATGGAAAATGAAATTTGAATATAAGAGATTCAAATTGAATTCAAATAGGATTTAATCTATGGGATTTGAATATGAAATTCAAATGGGGTTTAAACTATGGAATTTTGAATATAGAATTTAAAAAGGAGTTTGAATATTTGAATTTCAATAGAATTCAAATATAGAAATGGGAATATAGAAGTTCAAATGAAATTTAAATATAGAGTTTGAATAAGAGAATTCAAATGAATTCAAACATAGAATTTGAATATAGGGAATTCAAATAGAAATTCAAATATTGAATTTGAATATCAAATAGAAAAGGAATTGGAATTTGAATATAGAATTCAAATAAAAGTGAGATTGGAATTTGAATCAAGAAATTCAAATAGAATTAAAATGGAGTTGAATTTTAAAAAAAGTTTAAAGGTTTATATATATAAATATAATTAAAACGAACTCGCCGCAGCGCTGCAGTTCGTAAAATAGCGATTCGAACTTCAATCGAGTATACAGGACTCAATTGGAGTCGGATCTCTTTGAAACAAGAAACGTCAGGACCGGTTTGATAATAGTTTTCTAATGAAAGAGAAAAATATAAATTTCGTCGTATAGATTTTGAGTTATGTCAAAATCAAACTTTCAGAAAAACAGCGCCAGAACTATTTAAAAACCATAACGGTTTATTTCATTTTATAAAAGGATTTTAAGCAAAGAAAATCCGAATTTCTATTTAGAAAATTTCAGATTTGAGTTATAAAATATATGTGAACTCAGGTGGAGTAATGAATTGATTTTTGAAACAGAAATCAGATTTTTGATTATTGAATAGAATTAACTAATTCGAATAGAAATTAGTAAATGAGATGTTGAATTGATATTGGGCCTTAAATAAGTGAATTCGATTTGAAAATTTATATTCGAAATAGAAAAGAGAACTAGAATTGAAATTGAAATTCAATTTGGTTATGAACGAGTTACATACTTTGTTTGAACATGTTATGTTCAACAAAGAAATAGGCAAAATGACTAATTAAAGAATAAATGGGCGAAACTGAATTCAAACGATTAAATGGTATTGAATTGAATTGAAAACAGGTGAACATGTGTAAGCAGGTTTGATATGAAGTATATGTAGATTTAAATTTATGTGCTCGACAAAAAGGTACATGTTTAATTCATATATGAGATTTTATGCGCCGTATCGGCAAGCCGCTTGGCTTTTTCTTTTTCTTTTTGAAATAAGAAGGACCGGGAAAGCTATTTGAAATTTCCCGATGCTCCCGATACAGGGGAGGTTATGGCGAATTTTTCCGGAAATTTAAGGAGTTAGAATATTTTTAAAGATATTTTGTTAGTTAGAAATCATTGTATCGACGTATAGAATTCGATAGGTAAGGGAATATAAAAATCGAATATTGTAAACCAAAAAGCGAACTTTATACATGTTTTAAAAATGAACAATTGGATTGTATAGCGTGTTCATTCGAGGTAAGTGATTTCGCCGTTTTGAAGTTGAGGATGTTTTTCAGTTAAAGTCTGAGAGGTAATTTTACCCCAACTTGATTGATTTCATTTTTAATGGATAAATAGCAAGATCCAGTCTCGAAGAGAAGTGTTTGAAAAAGAGTTAGTTGAATAAAATATTTTGGGTTGTTGTAACGATGTTTTACAAAACATTCGTTTTAAACCCAAGTGATGGAATTTTGGAAATATAACAAGTAAATATTTCCTGAGTATAATTAAAATAGTCGGGATAGAGATAAGTGATTGGAATTGTTGCCAATTGCAAATAGAGATATTTTCTAATATATAGAAAATAAAAGGGGTTGGTATTGGGAAACGTTTTCCAAATGGCATGAAATGCCAAGATGATTATTGAAAATATTTGGTTAACAAATATTGATAAAGAACCGGAGAAGAGATTTAATCAATGAAATATTAATTAAAGAGCCCAGTGATTTGTTTGATATGTTTGGATGAACACTTGTTTTTATTCGATAGTTAAATCACAGACTATCGAAGTTTGACCATCGTTGTCAATATGGAGAGACCGGTTGGATTATTATCCGAAGAACCACTCCGTATCGGCATAAGCGTTGCGAAACAAGTATGCTGAATATATTGAAGACGGAGTAAAGTGCAAGGACTCTTTCTATTAAATAGAAATAGTGCCTTCGGTTTCGTTCAATCCCAGAACGAACGTAAATGGACGAATGTCTGACAGAGTATTTCCAATGATCCAATGGGTTGGTCTGTATATATATATATATGGTTGCAACGGATTTATTCCCTTAGCATAACATCCAGAATATTTGTGCAAACTCAACTAGTGATTAACGGATCTGACAATGTGGCATTCAAAGTGATTGTGCTATCAATGAATGGTAAGTATTCGTAGCCTCAGACCTCAACAACCGGGAAAGGACAAAAATCGGGCAGGCAGCATGGCTATGTGGGTCGCACCCATTAGGATGTATAATCACCTATCTAGAGGTTCATTTAATTTCTTATTCTATTCGATGCTGTCCCAGTCGGGAGACGGTTGCTGATCCCAACCGTTGGTGATATATATTCGATACACTCAAGCGAAATGAGTGGTCGGTCATGTGTGGGCCGGGTTACAAGATGTTCTTGTTGAACCCAGTGTATTCCTCTCTAGAGATACACTAGCGGAAGGTGGTTCCATACCTTGTCATGTTGGAAATCCAATCTCCAATAAGCGCCATGCGGTTTTTTGATTTTATAATATATATGTAGAGCGTGAGATGCAAGCGTTCTACTATTTGGTTATTTATTTGATTAGACATTATTATAATATCACTGGATTTTGATATCAAAAATGGTTTGGGTTATAGTAAGATAAAAACCATCTGTATTTATGTGTGGACTGGTCTTACTATTATCCTTTTCTTTCGAAAGATCTTTGAAGTTAAACCATATGGTTGGAGTTTACTCACACCAGTCCCATGACTGACCCAGAGTTTATTTTGTTTTTCCCTAAACTCTTGGGTGCCCAAATTTGTACGGGCAGTCAAGTAGTCGGGATTTCACAGATTCATTTGGAGTAGCTGGAAGCAGGAGGCTTCACCGGTTAGCTATAGGCTATCATATATTCCGCTGTGGACCTTGTTTGTATCTGGAAACAGGTGTTTATAACTGTTCCAGAAATGACTGTTGTGCTCTGATGATGGTATGTATATAAAGTTACTGATTTGTATTTCAAAAGTTATGTTATATAATATATTTTATTCGTTCCGCTGTGAGTTGTGATCTTCATTTTTCTTCTATTCTAATATTTCTTTCTTCTTATTTCTCATCTTCTAACTTCTTTCTATAAATGGTTCGTATTTCTGTGTTATTTGGGTTGGACGTGTAGTGTATTTAGTCAACTCAGATAGCTCGGATTTGCGGGTCGTTACACAATATGAAAGTGACTGAGCCGATCTAGTGCCTAATGTGTGTATATGCATCCATGAGCAACCACTAGAAAACACTTGCAACCACTTGCAACCATCAATCGTAAAATGTTCCAAACACATGTTTACATCCATTGGCTTCTACCTAAAGATTGAGGGTAGGACCGAGAGGATATATTTAAAATATAAAGACTAGCATGCAGATAAACTTTACAGAAAAAGAGGAATCAAGGATATAACCTCAAAAAGGGTATGATGCGCATATATAGTCTTCAGTCTTCTAAGTTGCATCTTCTTGAGCTCCATTCCATATTGCTCTGACTGTCTTAACTTCACAACTGCGTAGCTTGTTAATTTTTGTTTCCAGAATGTGTGTTGGAACTCATTACACTATCGCCTCTCGTTCCACCTTTTCTTCTTATAGTATACTTGGCACTACAACTTATGTCGTGTCATGCTAACATTCCCAGAACTATCGCTTGAAAATAAACAAATGCTAACCATGTTACTAAGTGTATATAGTAAGATGATTAGATTCTTCTCTGTCGATCTTAT
This sequence comes from Allium sativum, assembly GCA_030737875.1. NCBI lineage: Eukaryota > Viridiplantae > Streptophyta > Magnoliopsida > Asparagales > Amaryllidaceae > Allium > Allium sativum. The sequence goes on along the minus strand of CM060909.1, from coordinate 845,094,512 downwards.
AAGTGGGGCTAATACCTTCGCAAAGTCCTTAATTAACTTCCTATATTAGCCCGCTAGTCCAAGAAAGCTTCTTACTTCCGTTGCATTCCTTGGGACCTTCCAGTCTTGCACCGCAACTACTTTTGCGGGATTTATTGCTATCCCTTCTTTGGGTGCCACATGTCCTTGAAACCTTACTTCTTCTCTCCAAAAATGACAATTTTGGAGAACTTCGCCTTAAGTTGATGCGCTTGGAGGGTATTTGAGACCTCCCTTAGATGCTCTATGCACAAGCGAAGTGAACCATCCACCTTTGTAATGAAAACGACTAGAGCAACCCATTCAGAAATACTTCGCCTTATGAACCTTTTTCAGGTAACTCTTTTACTTGTTTACTGAGCCCTTCCTTTCCCTTGGATTCATGTGTCGTACAGGTAATGCAACTGGATTTTCATTGTCAACTAGATATATGAGGAAGTATGTCTCAAGTTTTAGGGGATAAACCCCTAATCTGATCAAAATATCTGTGTACTCACGAACTACTCTAATGGAGTGCCAATCGTCGATGGATGCATCAAGTGATTCTAGGTAGCTAGGACAAACTGATCCCTTAGGATTGCACGAAATCTCGAGGGTATTCCCAAGGCAAGTTGAAAGTCTAACAACCCTCCTTTCACAATTACTAGCTAATCAATCCATGTCCAGAATCAACCCATAGCCCATGAAACCCGAAAACATAAGCATTACACTTAAACTCAATACTTAATATAGCTATTCTCAAATCCTTACAAACCAAAGATAAATGAGCCGAACCACCAATTGGATTTGAGACAATAATGGGATCCTCTACTATACAAGCTCTAGGGTGTAGAGACTCAACTATGGAAGCAGATATAAACGAATGTGAAGCGCTAAAATCAAAATAGTACTAACAGGATGATCAAAAAGAAAAACTAGACTTTTTCAACAGAAACTTTACTACCTCTCTCTCAGGTACGCTGGTGGCGAGAGCATGCACTTGCCCCCCTGAAAATCCTGTCCTTAGTTCTTGCCCTTCTCCTTAATTCTATGACCCATTATAAAGATTCTTCCTCTTGTCTTAGGTTTTCCTATTCTTCCTTCCCTTCTTGTCCTGTGATTTTTCCATTTACACCTCTTTCTTTTTACCTCCTTTGTGAACCAAGTCTATATCCATGAGTTACTCATCCTTGGGTTGTGCTCCTTAGCCAAACTCCCTCATTCTCATCTTTGCCATCCTTGTGTAACTTGTTGACAAGTCTCTTGGAAGCTGTCTCCATCGCACAGAAATCCCTACAAAGCTTGAAAGAAAATTAGCCCAGGTGGAACTATTGCAGCTATAGATGGAAGTTGGGCACTTCTTTGCCCTTTGACAGGTGTCGTAGTCTCATCAATCCTACGGAACCATGTCGCGATGAGGTTACCTCCCAGAAAGCCAGGAGCCCCGGGGACTCAAGAAATAAGGAAACAAGGATTCAAACAGAGGATCAAAAGATAGTGCATATGGATTTGGGGAATATGCATTTTAAAACATTTCTTTTGAAAATGCTTCTTTTAAAACTGTTTTGAAAACAAATTTTCAAATCTTTTATCTGATCCGGTAACCTTTAGCTCTGATACCAAGTGAAACACCCCACCTCCGTTAAGGTTACTCACAAAGGGAATGCCTTAACTTTGGTGGAGTGTTTTAGGTAAAAGATATAGATAAATTACAAGACAGACAAATAAAGCAGCGGAAAATAAAGTAATTTTATAAACAATATGGTTCAGTCAAGCTTTTACAACAATTTGTCTTAATCATACTTAAAAATAATACATAGAACTTCTGTCTTGATTCAAAAACTTCCAAGTAAAAAAGAAGCATAAAAATAACAATGATATTCCCCAATAAAGCATGAACCAGCCATAGCAATGGAAGAGAGAATCCAAAGCAATTCATCGACTATCTCTGTGCTTGGAAAGAAAACTGAGCTAAGTGGTAACATTTCCACCCTGTGAACCTGAGGGGGGGGGGAGAGAACGGAAGAAAAGAGGCGAAACAAACTAGGTCAGACATAAGTCTGGTAAGTCCAGTGACTTTCAGCATGTAAATAGGCAAAAGCATCATGACATGAATAAACTGAATATAAGACAATACCGTGATAACAAGGATAACAAGATAACATACGATTATCATAGATATGATAAGGCAAGATAAATTGAATGCACTTCTACTCTGATTTCTGCTTTGGTACTACCTTGTTATTCTGATTTTTATATCTCTGCACCACCTAACTAGTGTTCCAACTAGTAATCTGTGTAAAATGACAATATTACAACGTGATCACAATCCCCGTAACTGTGGTAGCCTCCAAGTGTACATCTAGTATGAGGATCTTACCTTAATCAGCCTAATTGCCGTGAAGATGTTAGATGTACCCTTACTACCCTATCGATCGGCTCCTTGCTCGTATTAATTTTCCATGAGTCTGTGTCAATTCGGCCCTCTCTTGCGTGTAGATACCATGTGCAGGTCCCACCATAAGGTGTATCAATCCTTATGATAGCAACCCGACACGATCCAAGATGCACAGTGTATAACTACTGGTACCCAGTGCCTGCTTTTTCCCACTCCAGAGTACGTGCACGCTCGTAAACCGTCGGAACATACACTGACTTACCCCTTGCTGCTATTTTGACCGTTTATAATTAGCCCAGTAATCGTGCTCCACCCTGCCTAGTTTCAGGGTACCTTGATACATCTATGTGGGTTACTGCTGAAATGGGTCTCCATTACTAGGGTTTCTTACTAGTTAAGTTTGTGGGTCTATATTTACTAATATTACCCACGAACCCGATATGTACTTAACCCTCCCACTGATTCAAACATGTTTACTTAATGGTTATGTTTGTGGGCCTATATATAAAAATATTACCCACCTACATGAGATTTACTTAACCCTCCCACACATTATGTCATATTGGTTAAGTGTTGTCCATTCATGTTAACTTAACCCACCCACTCATCATGTCATGTTGGTTAAGTGTTTCATATTAACCCTTCTCACTCGTCATGTTGGATTGGTTAAGCGTTTCCTATTAACTTAACCTCGTCCATTCATCATGTTATATTGGTTAAGTATTTCCCATTAACTTGACCCCATTCGTTCATCAAGTTACATTGGTTAAGTGTTTCTTATTAACTTAACCCCACGCGTTCATCATGTCGTATTGGTTAAGTGTCATCAATCAATTCAAGTTAACTTAACCCACCCACTTGTCGTGTTACATTGGTCTGTAATGGCGCATTTTGTTAGCTGTCGAATAATTAATTTATTTAATTATTAAATATCGATTGGGCAATATCGATGACTTGAATTAAATAATATTGAATATTTAATTAAAATAAATAATATAATAATATATTATAATGTCGAAATAATCGGAAATCACCGAATTCACAACACTGTGTGAATTGGATCAGCTAAAATATTTAATTCAGTTTAGAATTGAATTTGAATAACGAATCGATTTAATAATCGACGTTAAAACGTATTAATTATATTATAATTAGAATAGAGCGCGTAACGACGCGGTAGTTCGCTATTTGGCGATTTAGACTTCAACTAAGTATACAGGGTTCGTTTTAAATCGGATTGCTGTGAAACAAGAAACGTGTGGAGCTGGTGGAGTATATCTTTCTAGTGGAAGAGAAAAATAGGGATTTCGTTGTATAGATTTTGAGATATGTCCAAATAAAATTTTAAAATAGTCGCTATAGAATCGTTTATCGACCGTAACAGTTTATTCGATATAACTTGAGTTCGGGTTTGAATTTAGACAAGGTTCTTTTGGGACATAACGATAATTTAATTTTTAGAATTTTACTGTAATTTTTAATTAATTTAAATAGGAAACTTTTTATTTGAAGTATTCCGCACCCTGAAATCAACATTTTTGAAGTTTCAAAATATGAGTCCATCTCCCGGTATTATTACGTTTTTGGGATCGTGACACCGAGCTGATCACAACGGTATGGTCATTTCTGTCTATAGCAGTCGTAAACAAACGAAATTTCATGAAATTGGTACCATAAATAAATTCCCAAAAAAAATAATAATAATATCTAAACTATTCGTAAACAAAACAAGCCCACGCCGTTCCTCTCTCTCAGCCACAAACAAGTAGAATGGTGGCACCCTTTAGAAACACAATCGAAATGAAACCGTGGACAAACCAACGCCCTAAAAATCCAAGCAACCGTATATATATATAACCCCGTAGACCAAAAACCTATTCGCGCTGGAAACTCAAAAACGAGCCGCCACCTCAAGCTAGAAAATCAAAAGAAATTTGTGTAAATCCTCTATAATTCCCGAAGATCCAAATACCCAACTCCTTATTTACTTCCCCCTTCACGCTGAAAGGATCTGGAGCCCAACGCAGCAACTCCGAACAAGAGGGAGTGACCGAGTTCGCATGAGCTCGCGGTGAGGAGGCCGGCTCAGGGTCGATGATCGGAGAATTCACGAAGGGTTGAACTGGAGGGTAGTCGAGGCAGATAATGCGGGGTATAAGCAGGTAGCGGTTTGAAGTCCTGTAGTGGTTTGTTGTTTTCGGAAGTTGGAATTCGGTTTCGTGTACAGGAAGATGGAGGGCGAGTTCGAGTTTGTGGTGTCGATTTATGGCTGCGGGAAGGGTTTTGTGAGGAACGATAAAAATATAGTTCGGTGATTTTTCTTGGATACTGGTGTGTACGTCGGGCATTGTTTTGAGAGGAGATATTACTGAATGATGAAAGGGAAGTATGGGTTCACGTGAGCGTTTTGTACGGGATGGGAGTTTTGCACTGGCAAATGAAATTTGCAGGAGGGCGGAACAGTACGAGTACGTGAAGAAGCAGTGGAGTGTTGTTTTCTGCAAATGAAATTCAACGTGAGAAGAGAATGAAGGAAAAGTGGGTGACCTTAGTTCGTGTATGTTAAGGGGTCTGTTAGAATGGTCTATCGTGAATGAATGAATGGACTGACATTCGAAATTGTATGAGGGCAACAGCATGGGTGCGAGAGTGATTAAATTGGTACAGGAGGTCGTCTCGCTCCTTTGCTAATTGGGTAAAAGAACATGGGCCGGGTATTTTAATGGTGAGGCCCAAAACAATAATTTTAGTTTAATTTAAATTTAAATATGTATTTAACTTGTGTAAATCATATCTTGACCATACCATATCAGAATCACGAACACTCGAATCCGTTGGGACTGTATGGACGGTGACTACACCATGAAGCTGACTGGGAGTCCATCGGAGCTTGTTACAATTTATGGCGAGATAAATTGTTTGATTCAAGTCAAATAAACAGTTTATCGTTCTTTAACGATGAACTGCCAAAGTGAGTAAATCTCACAAACTCTAAACAGTTTTATTTTCACGTTGTATTCTTAGAACTGTTAAAATATTATCTGTTTGACTGGTTGACTATGTGTTGACTGTTTGATTTGAACTGCTAGTCAGTTAGTAGAGATTATATATATATATTTACGTATATATATAAACCGTTAAATAGTCATATGTTGATTCTGCTATCAGAATATTTCACAGTGAAGTGAAATCGATGTTGTTGTATTGTCTAACATCTGTGGTGCAGGGAAACAGGTTGGAGGAATCCAACTGGATTCCTCAACAGTTATTTTACTGTGATTTTTATATTGTGATATATAATGTGATGTATATAATCTGTGTGATTATGTGTGGTGGGACGATATTTATCGTTGTTATATGGTGTGTTAAATACCATGAGAAATACCAGAATGTAGGAGAGGGGTTTTCAAAGTATATTTTGAAAATAGTTTATATAAAATCAAGGGATTTTATATATATATATATATGTGTATATATATATATATATAAGAAAAAGGATTCTGAATATAAAGGAATATAGTTGGTAAAAACAAATATAAAAGAATTATATTTGTAAATCAAATGCAAGGGGATATATATGTTAATCGAATATAAGGGGATATATTTGTTAATCAAAATATAAAGGAATTATATTCGTTAAAAGAAATATAAAGGATATTTATTTAGAGATTAAATAAATAGAATTAAACTAAAGGAGATATTTATTTGTTAAATAAATAGGAGTTAACCAAGTGAATTGGTCGAGTTAATCGAAGTGAATTAGTTGAGTTAAACTAAGTGAATCGGTTAGAGTTAATCAATGTGAATTAGTTGAGTTAAAAACTAAGTGAATCGGTTAGAGTTAATCAAAGTGAATTAGTTAAGTTAAACTAAGTGGTTAATCGAAGTGAATTAGTTAAGTTAACTAAGTGGTTAATCGAAGTGAATTAGTTGAGTTAAACTAAGTGAATCGGTTAGAGTTAATCAACGTGAATTAGCTAAGTTAAACTAAGTGGATTAGTTCAGTTAATCGAGACGAGTTAACCAGTTAGGTTAAACCATTTGAGTTAATCAGTTAGAATTGACCAGTTAGAGTTAACCAGTTAGAGTTAACCAGTTAGGTTAAACCAGTTAAGTTGACCGGTTAGAGTTATCCAAGTAGAGTTAATCGAGTAGAGTTGTCGAATATCACTTATCCGAAGTAGAGTTATCAAATATAGTATATTCGAGGGAAGAGTAATCGAATATAGTTTATTCGAGTGGAGAAATCAAATGTTATTCATTTGAGAAGAGTACCGAATATTATTTATTCGAAGAGTAGTTATCAAATATTGGTTATTCGAAGTTAGTTAATCCAAAGGAGTTATTCGAAGTTAGTTAATCCAAAGGAGTTATTCGAAGTTAGTTAATCCAAAGGAGTTATTCGAAGTTAGTTAATCCAAAGGAGTTATTCGAAGTTAGTTAATCCAAAGGAGTTATTCGAAGTTAGTTAATCCCAAGGAGTTATTCGAAGTTAGCTAATCCAAAGGAGTTATTCGAAGTTAGTTGATCCAAAGGAGTTAGTCGAAGAGTTAATCGAATATAGTTATTTCGAAAGAAGGTGTTAATCGAATATAGTTATTCGAGTAAAGTTAAAAGAGTTAATCGAATTTAGTTATTCGAAATGAGTTATTCGAATTAGATATTTGAATAGAGTTAAACACATTAGAGTGATTCGAATTACTTATGCAAATAGAGTTAAACACGTAAGAGTTAATTGAATATTAGTTATTCAATTAGAGTTAAATCGAATTTAGTTATTCGAAAGGAGTTAATCAATTTGAGTTAAGTTAATCGATTTGAATTAAGTTGAATCGAAATGGTGTAAATCGATTAGAATTAAGTTAATCGAGTTAGAGTAAATCGAATATTGGTTATTCGAAGGTAAGTTATTCGAATTAGTTATTCGAAGGAGTTAATCAAATGAGTTGATCCAAAGGAGTTAGTCGAATATTAGTTATTCGAATAGAGTTAAAGGAGTTATCGATTTTAGTTTGATCGAAAGGAGTTATCAATTAGTGAATCGAAAGGAGATTTTCGAATATAGCATATTCGAAAGAAAGAGATCGAATATTGTTTATTCGAAAGAGAGAGATTTCGAATATGAGTTATTTGAAGAGAGATAATCGAATATAGGTTACTCGAAGAAGAGTTAATCAAATAGAGATTACTCGAAAGAGAGTTATACGTCGAATTAGATTATAGCGAATTAGCGAAAGTACTATTTACTTTCCAGGGTTTAAATCAAGATTTAGTTATTGATTTAGAAATTAGGTGTCTGTTAAATTATTCGAGTTAGGAAATAAATTTATAATTTAGGTTGGATATTTTAGGGGTTGGAATTATAACGTTATGGTTATAATCAAACGTTGTCATATAAGAAGTGGATTCGTATCCTGAATCCGAGAATTTGCGTAAACAGATGATTGTAAAAAGTGAGTGATGAGCTTCATCTATTTCACAGTATAGGACGTTGTTCAATTAAGGTCTGAGAGGTAATTATACCCCAACTTGATTGACTTCAGAATTGACAAAGGAATAGTTGTGGTTCGATAGAAAAGGTTGATTTGAAATATAGTTAAGTAATAAGCGATTTATGGATTAAGCGTAACGATGTTTTATACAACGTTCATTTGAAATCCGTAAATGAGTTTTGGAAACGTTTTCCAAATATAGTCAGATATGTTTTCTAAACATAGAAAATGAAATGTTTTCATGATAAGAATTTAAGAAATAGAGTTAAGCAAATTCAGAAACTAACCGGAGAGGGTAAGTTGAATGGTTTTCTAAGTGATGATCTGATGTTGGGTTCGACCTTCCGAATTGATACTTAGAGAATTGTCCTCATACTAGTTACAGTTAGGGACTGATAGTTGCGAAATAATAGTGATGTGAAAATAAGCTATGGAAATGTTTTCCAATGATTTATAACATATATTTTCTAAATATATGAAATAAGGAAATATGAACATATGATGATTGATCGATCGAATTTCCATTTGGAAATAAGATCGTTGTTTGTACACCGACATGTTTTCATTTGATAGTTGAATCACAGACTATCAAAGTTTTTACCATTTTAACGTTGTTAATATGGAGAGACCGGTTGGATTATTATCCATAGAACCACTCTGTATTGGCATAAGCGTTGCGAGCAATATATGCCAAAGATAAATTGAAGACGGAGTAGAGTGCAAGGGCTGTTGTATAAGTCTTAGATAACAGTGACTAAGATGGATATACTGAATAGTGCCTTCGGTTTGTCCAGTCCCAGGACAACGTATATGGAAGAAGGTCTGACAGAGTATATCCAATGGATCGCGTAAGTTGATCTGTTCAAACGTATTCACGTTTGGTGGCAGAGGAATTCGTTTCTCTTAGCTATATACCCGGGTTATTTTTGGATAAGTCAATTTGTGATTTGGCGGGTATGACGATGTGGCATTCAAAGTGAATGGTGATCAGATGTTCTGAAGATAGACGTAGCTTCTAGCCTCACACCGGGAAGTAACAAAAGTTGGGCTAGGCAGCATGGCTAGTTGGGTCATCCCCAAGCAGGGTGTATTGTCACCGATCTAGAGAATATTCATATTTATACTTCTTTTTGATTCTGTATCTTCGGATGACGGTTTGATGGCCTATAACCGTGGTGGCAATATATTCGCGACACTCAAGCTAATGAGTGAGCGGTCATGTGTGACCGGGTTGCAAGACGTTCTTGTTGAACCCTGAGTGTATCACCTCTAGAGTGCACTATTCGAAGGTGCTCCCATACCTTGTCTGTTGGAATCCATTCTCCGATAAGCGCCCTGCGGTTTATGATTTTATACTATGTATGTAGAACGTGAGATGCAAGCGTTTCTGCTAGATTGATACCTATTTGTACTTAGACATTATTATAATATCACAATGATATTGCTTGTCAAAGTTGTTTAGATACTCACAAGGAAAAACCCGTTCCGTATTCACGGCGTGGTCTTATGGGATATCATATACCTGTTCAATTGTTTTAAACTGTTTTACTCATACCAGTCCCATGACTGACCCGGAGTTTACTTTGTTGTTTTCCCTAAACTCGTGGGTGCCTAAATTTGTACGGGCAGTCAAGTAGTCGGGATTTACAGATATACTTGGAGAGCTTGGAGCAGGAGGCTGCAAGATTTGATAGCTATAGTTATTTCCGCTGTGTTGTAAGTGTTGTACTCTGATAAGTGCTATTGTATATATATAACTGTGTACTTCAAAGTTATGTTATATATTATATGTATTCGTTCCGCTGTGAGATTCGTGTTACTCTGATGATTCTGATGTTCTTCTTCTTCTTCTATTCTATTAGTTCTATCTTTTCTTTCTCACCTTCTAAATTCTTTCACTAACGTCGCGGAATTTCCGACTCTCGAGGAGTCGGAAATTTCCAGCCGTTACAGGTGGTATCAGAGCTTAAGTTAAGTGATTACCTTGGCTCTGTGGCATAACTCGATAGAGATGGGATTAGTAGTATCCTAGATTGAGTCTGAGTGTATATATATGAGTGCGTATATGTTATACAATATAAAATGGTTTTATATTGTGGAGACTCATTGGTTGAGTGGCTTATGAATTCTGGTCGATCAGTTGATCCACTGTATCGATAAGGGTTACTAAACACTCGAATACGATGAACCGTCATGGTATGTTTTGAAAGAGGGTAAATGAAATAATTTTTCCCAAAATATATTTGTTTATAGAAGAAATATATATCTTGAAATTAATATAGTATATTGACTGTGTTGGTTGTGATTATAATCGAATAAGATTATAAAAAGGTGAAATGGTTATAAATGACCAATCAGTATTCATATGAATGTAATATATGAAATAGTTTGAATTAAATATGAATTTAAATCAGTTTTGGAATTTAAAATAAGGAAATTTTAAGTTCCTGGGAGATTTTGAAAATGTTTTTCAATTTGAAAATGATATAGTATTGAACTCACGTCGATAGCTGGAAAATAGATTCTGATGATGAATCTAGACATCATCAGTGTTCATTTTCGAGTTCTAAGTGACGGATTACTACCAAAGATTTTGTTTTTGAATTGTTTTGAGAAAACAAGTTGTTTAGAAATTCAAAGGTTTTGAATTGGCATTATGATTTCAAATTGATTTGAAAGAAACCCAGGAACTTAAGTTCTGGAATTAAAATTTAACTAATGAAGTTAAATAAAATGAGATGGTAAAAATAAATTGAAATTTAACTTGAACCGAGTTAAATAAAATTGAATTGGATTAGAGATAATCTAGAATGGAACCAAATTGATAAGTCAATAATTTGGAATTTGATATTAGAGTTCGAATGAAATTCGATTTGGATTTGAGGATATGAACTGATTGGAGATCAATTGGAATGGATAACATTGGTATATGTCGAAGTGGTAGCAGATGAAAGGGATAGAGTTAAATGCCCGACAAAAAGGTACAAGTTTATATCATATATGAGTATGGATTTTATGAGCCGAATTGGCAAGCCGCTTGGCTATTTTGATTTCCTTTTGGACTGGAGGAGGCCTAGAGAGGCGAGTTGTGGTTTGACGTATTGAGCCGTACAAAGGAGGTTATGGTGAAATTTTCTAAAAATATAAAGTGTTAGAGAATTTTCAAAATTTTTGGAAATTTTAGTTAGTCGGAAGAATAAATATTTTAGTCAATATTAAGTGGTTCGGTTGAAATCAGAAGTAAGGTGTAAACCAATCTTAGGAGTTCCAATATATAGGGTCAACCTCTAACTTAGCAATTTCGAGGACGAAATTATTTTAAGGGGGGAAGTCTGTAATGGCGCGTTTTGTTAGCTGTCGAATAATTAATTTATTTAATTATTAAATATCGATTGGGCAATATCGATGACTTGAATTAAATAATATTGAATATTTAATTAAAATAAATAATATAATAATATATTATAATGTCGAAATAATCGGAAATCACCGAATTCACAACACTGTGTGAATTGGATCAGCTAAAATATTTAATTCAGTTTAGAATTGAATTTGAATAACGAATCGATTTAATAATCGACGTTAAAACGTATTAATTATATTATAATTAGAATAGAGCGCGTAACGACGCGGTATTTCGCTATTTGGCGATTTAGACTTCAACTAAGTATACAGGGTTCGTTTTAAATCGGATTGCTGTGAAACAAGAAACGTGTGGAGCTGGTGGAGTATATCTTTCTAGTGGAAGAGAAAAATAGGGATTTCGTTGTATAGATTTTGAGATATGTCCAAATAAAATTTTAAAATAGTCGTTATAGAATCGTTTATCGACCGTAACAGTTTATTCGATATAACTAGAGTTCGGGTTTGAATTTAGACAAGGTTCTTTTGGGACTTAACGATAATTTAATTTTTAGAATTTTACTGTAATTTTTAATTAATTTAAATAGGAAACTTTTTATTTGAAGTATTCCGCACCCTGAAATCAACATTTTTGAAGTTTCAAAATATGAGTCCATCTACCGGTATTATTACATTTTTGGGATCGTGACACCGAGCTGATCACAACGGTATGGTCATTTCTGTCTATAGCAGTCGTAAACAAACGAAATTTCATGAAATTGGTACCATAAATAAATTCCCAAAAATAATAATAATAATATCTAAACTATTCGTAAACAAAACAAGCCCAAGCCGTTCCTCTCTCTCAGCCACAAACAAGTAGAATGGTGGCACCCTTTAGAAACACAATCGAAATGAAATCGTGGACAAACCAACGCCCTAAAAATCCAAGCAACCGTATATATATATAACCCCGTAGACCAAAAACCTATTCGCGCTGGAAACTCAAAAACGAGCCGCCACCTCAAGCTAGAAAATCAAAAGAAATTTGTGTAAATCCTCTATAATTCCCGAAGATCCAAATACCCAACTCCTTATTTACTTCCTCCTTCACGCTGAAAGGATCTGGAGCCCAACGCAGCAACTCCGAACAAGAGGGAGTGACCGAGTTCGCATGAGCTCGCGGTGAGGAGGCCGGCTCAGGGTCGATGATCGGAGAATTCGCGAAGGGTTGAACTGGATGGTAGTCGAGGCAGATGATGCGGGGTATAAGCAGGTAGCGGTTTGAAGTCCTGTAGTGGTTTGTTGTTTTCGGAAGTTGGAATTCGGTTTCGTGTACAGGAAGATGGAGGGCGAGTTCGAGTTTGTGGTGTCGATTTATGGCTGCGGGAAGGGTTTTGTGAGGAACGATAAAAATATAGTTCGGTGATTTTTCTTGGATGCTGCTGTGTACGTCGGGCATTGTTTTGAGAGGAGATATTACTGAATGATGAAAGGGAAGTATGGGTTCACGTGAGCGTTTTGTACGGGATGGGAGTTTTGCACTGGCAAATGAAATTTGTAGGAGGGCGGAACAGTACGGGTACGTGAAGAAGCAGTGGAGTGTTGTTTTCTGCAAATGAAATTCAACGTGAGAAGAGAATGAAGGAAAAGTGGGTGACCTTAGTTCGTGTATGTTAAGGGGTCTGTTAGAATGGTCTACCGTGAATGAATGAATGGACTGACATTCGAAATTGTATGAGGGCAACAGCATGGGTGCGAGAGTGATTAAATTGGTACAGGAGGTCGTCTCGCTCCTTTGCTAATTGGGTGAAAGAACATGGGCCGGGTATTTTAATGGTGAGGCCCAAAACAATAATTTTAGTTTAATTTAAATTTAAATATGTATTTAACTTGTGTAAATCATATCTTGACCATACCATATCAGAATCACGAACATTCGAATCCGTTGGGACTGTATGGACGGTGACTACACGATGAAGCTGACTGGGAGTCCATCGGAGCTCGTTACAATTTATGGCGAGATAAATTGTTTGATTCAAATCAAATAAACAGTTTATCGTTCTTTAACGATGAACTGCCAAAGTGAGTAAATCTCACAAACTCTAAACAGTTTTATTTTCACGTTGTATTCTTAGAACTGTTAAAATATTATCTGTTTGACTGGTTGACTATGTGTTGACTGTTTGATTTGAACTGCTAGTCAGTTAGTAGAGATTATATATATATATTTACGTATATATATAAACCGTTAAATAGTCATATGTTGATTCTGCTATCAGAATATTTCACAGTGAAGTGAAATCGATGTTGTTGTATTGTCTAACATCTGTGGTGCAGGGAAACAGGTTGGAGGAATCCAACTGGATTCCTCAACAGTTATTTTACTGTGATTTTTATATTGTGATATATAATGTGATGTATATAATCTGTGTGATTATGTGTGGTGGGGCGATATTTATCGTTGTTATATGGTGTGTTAAATACCATGAGAAATACCAGAATGTAGGAGAGGGGTTTTCAAAGTATATTTTGAAAATAGTTTATATAAAATCAAGGGATTTTATATATATATATATATATATATATGTATGTATATATATATATAATAAAAAGGATTCTGAATATAAAGGAATACAGTTGGTAAAAACATATATAAAAGAATTATATTTGTAAATCAAATGCAAGGGGATATATATGTTAATCGAATATAAGGGGATATATTTGTTAATCAAAATATAAAGGAATTATATTCGTTAAAAGAAATATAAAGGATATTTATTTAGAGATTAAATAAATAGAATTAAACTAAAGGAGATATTTATTTGTTAAATAAATAGGAGTTAACCAAGTGAATTGGTCGAGTTAATCGAATTGAATTGGTTGAGTTAAACTAAGTGAATCGGTTAGAGTTAGTCAATGTGAATTAGTTGAGTTAAAAACTAAGTGAATCGGTTAGAGTTAATCAAAGTGAATTAGTTAAGTTAAACTAAGTGGTTAATCGAAGTGAATTAGTTAAGTTAACTAAGTGGTTAATCGAAGTGAATTAGTTGAGTTAAACTAAGTGAATCGGTTAGAGTTAATCAACGTGAATTAGCTAAGTTAAACTAAGTGGATTAGTTCAGTTAATCGAGACGAGTTAACCAGTTAGGTTAAACCATTTGAGTTAATCAGTTAGAATTGACCAGTTAGAGTTAACCAGTTAGAGTTAACCAGTTAGGTTAAACCAGTTAAGTTGACCGGTTAGAGTTATCCAAGTAGAGTTAATCGAGTAGAGTTGTCGAATATCACTTATCCGAAGTAGAGTTATCGAATATAGTATATTCGAGGGAAGAGTAATCGAATATAGTTTATTCGAGTGGAGAAATCAAATGTTATTCATTTGAGAAGAGTACCGAATATTATTTATTCGAAGAGTAGTTATCAAATATTGGTTATTCGAAGTTAGTTAATCCAAAGGAGTTATTCGAAGTTAGTTAATCCAAAGGAGTTATTCGAAGTTAGTTAATCCAAAGGAGTTATTCGAAGTTAGTTAATCCAAAGGAGTTATTCGAAGTTAGTTAATCCCAAGGAGTTATTCGAAGTTAGCTAATCCAAAGGAGTTATTCGAAGTTAGTTGATCCAAAGGAGTTAGTCGAAGAGTTAATCGAATATAGTTATTTCGAAAGAAGGTGTTAATCGAATATAGTTATTCGAGTAAAGTTAAAAGAGTTAATCAAATTTAGTTATTCGAAATGAGTTATTCGAATTAGATATTTGAATAGAGTTAAACACATTAGAGTGATTCGAATTACTTATGCAAATAGAGTTAAACACGTAAGAGTTAATTGAATATTAGTTATTCAATTAGAGTTAAATCGAATTTAGTTATTCGAAAGGAGTTAATCAATTTGAGTTAAGTTAATCGATTTGAATTAAGTTGAATCGAAATGGAGTAAATCGATTAGAATTAAGTTAATCGAGTTAGAGTAAATCGAATATTGGTTATTCGAAGGTAAGTTATTCGAATTAGTAATTCGAAGGAGTTAATCAAATGAGTTGATCCAAAGGAGTTAGTTGAATATTAGTTATTCGAAAAGAGTTAAAGGAGTTATCGATTTTAGTTTGATCGAAAGGAGTTATCGATTAGTGAATCGAAAGGAGATTTTCGAATATAGCATATTCGAAAGAAAGAGATCGAATATTGTTTATTCGAAAGAGAGAGATTTCGAATATGAGTTATTTGAAGAGAGATAATCGAATATAGGTTACTCGAAGAAGAGTTAATCAAATAGAGATTACTCGAAAGAGAGTTATACGTCGAATTCGATTATAGCGAATTAGGGAAAGTACTATTTACTTTCCAGGGTTTAAATCAAGATTTAGTTATTGATTTAGAAATTAGGTGTCTGTTAAATTATTCGAGTTAGGAAATAAATTTATAATTTAGGTTGGATATTTTAGGGGTTGGAATTATAACGTTATGGTTATAATCAAACGTTGTCATATAAGAAGTGGATTCGTATCCTGAATCCGAGAATTTGCGTAAACAGATGATTGTAAAAAGTGAGTGATGAGCTTCATCTATTTCACAGTAAAGGACGTTGTTCAATTAAGGTCTGAGAGGTAATTATACCCCAACTTGATTGACTTCAGAATTGACAAAGTAATAGTTGTGGTTCGATAGAAAAGGTTGATTTGAAATATAGTTAAGTAATAAGCGATTTATGGATTAAGCGTAACGATGTTTTATACAACATTCATTTGAAATCCGTAAATGAGTTTTGGAAACGTTTTCCAAATATAGTCAGATATGTTTTCTAAACATAGAAAATGAAATGTTTTCATGATAAGAATTTAAGAAATAGAGTTAAGCAAATTCAGAAACTAACCGGAGAGGGTAAGTTGAACGGTTTTCTAAGTGACGATCTGATGTTGGGTTCGACCTTCCGAATTGATACTTAGAGAATTGTCCTCATACTAGTTACAGTTAGGGACTGATAGTTGCGAAATAATAGTGATGTGAAAATAAGCTATGGAAATGTTTTCCAATGATTTATAACATATATTTTCTAAATATATGAAATAAGGAAATATGAACATATGATGATTGATCGATCGAATTTCCATTTGGAAATAAGATCGTTGTTTGTACACCGACATGTTTTCATTTGATAGTTGAATCACAGACTATCAAAGTTTTTACCATTTTAACGTTGTTAATATGGAGAGACCGGTTGGATTATTATCCAAAGAACCACTCTGTATTGGCATAAGCGTTGCGAGCAATATATGCCAAAGATAAATTGAAGACGGAGTAGAGTGCAAGGGCTGTTGTATAAGTCTTAGATAACAGTGACTAAGATGGATATACTGAATAGTGCCTTCGGTTTGTCCAGTCCCAGGACAACGTATATGGAAGAAGGTCTGACAGAGTATATCCAATGGATCGCGTAAGTTGATCTGTTCAAACGTATTCACGTTTGGTGGCAGAGGAATTCGTTTCTCTTAGCTATATACCCGGGTTATTTTTGGATAAGTCAATTTGTGATTTGGCGGGTATGACGATGTGGCATTCAAAGTGAATGGTGATCAGATGTTCTGAAGATAGACGTAGCTTCTAGCCTCACACCGGGAAGTAACAAAAGTTGGGCTAGGCAGCATGGCTAGTTGGGTCATCCCCAAGCAGGGTGTATTGTCACCGATCTAGAGAATATTCATATTTATACTTCTTTTTGATTCTGTATCTTCGGATGACGGTTTGATGGCCTATAACCGTGGTGGCAATATATTCGCGACACTCAAGCTAATGAGTGAGCGGTCATGTGTGGCCGGGTTGCAAGACGTTCTTGTTGAACCCTGAGTGTATCACCTCTAGAGTACACTATTCAGAAGGTGCTCCCATACCTTGTCTGTTGGAATCCATTCTCCGATAAGCACCCTGCGGTTTATGATTTTATACTATGTATGTAGAACGTGAGATGCAAGCGTTTCTGCTAGATTGATACCTATTTGTACTTAGACATTATTATAATATCACAATGATATTGCTTGTCAAAGTTGTTTAGATACTCACAAGGAAAAACCCGTTCCGTATTCACGGCGTGGTCTTATGGGATATCATATACCTGTTCAATTGTTTTAAACTGTTTTACTCATACCAGTCCCATGACTGACCCGGAGTTTACTTTGTTGTTTTCCCTAAACTCTTGGGTGCCTAAATTTGTACGGGCAGTCAAGTAGTCGGGATTTACAGATATACTTGGAGAGCTTGGAGCAGGAGGCTGCAAGATTTGATAGCTATAGTTATTTCCGCTGTGTTGTAAGTGTTGTACTCTGATAAGTGCTATTGTATATATATAACTGTGTACTTCAAAGTTATGTTATATATTATATGTATTCGTTCCGCTGTGAGATTCGTGTTACTCTGATGATTCTGATGTTCTTCTTCTTCTTCTATTCTATTAGTTCTATCTTTTCTTTCTCACCTTCTAAATTCTTTCACTAACGTCGCGGAATTTCCGACTCTCGAGGAGTCGGAAATTTCCAGCCGTTACAGTTAAGTGTTGCCTTCTTGTGTTAACTTAACCCTTCCCATTCATCATGTTATATTGGTTAAAGGTTGCTTTCTTGTTTTAACTTAACCCTACCCATTCATTATGTTGTACTGGTTAACTTAACCCTGCTCACTTGTCTAATTAACATGTTTATAATGGTTAAGTGTTCTAAATTTACTTAACCTCACCTTCTTGTTTAATTAACATGTTATAACGGTTAAGTGTTCTAAATTTACTTAACCCCATCTTCTTGTCTGTTATAACAGTTAAGTGTTGCCTTAGTTAACTTAACCATACCATTCTTAACATGTCTTGTTCATTAGCATTAATTGATTTATTGATGCACCAACCTCTCACATTAGATCTGTGTTGCTGCGGTTGCTGGATGTGCCGGGCGGTTCCGGGCAGTTTTACGCCACAACTCAGTCTAACCTCGGGTTTTTCTTGGACATGATGAACTAACCTCTCACATTAGATAGGTGTTGTTGCGGTTACTGGATGTGTCGGGCGGTTCCGGGCAGTTTTACACCGCAACTCAATCTAACCTTGGTTTAAGCATGTTTATCTTTTAGCATACTTACCATACATGTCCAAGTCTAGATTTTATATGCTAATTATCCCAAATTCACAAAACTAGCCATGTTCCAATTCTCAAGTTATACCCCAACAAAGCTGATTGCAAGTTATGCCCCACAAATTCAAATCAAAGTTATTACTCAAAATAGGTTACACCAAATTTTCCCAAATTTTCAATAATAGTCATGCACCAAAAATCACTATATAACACATGCCCTAAGGTTTAGTCATAATGCACCGTACAAAATATTCTCCAAAAACCGCCATTCATGATTCACAGTATAAACTATGCTAAATTATAGCCTTTAATTAGAGTGCATGCCAATTACACAAAATCCCACTTTAGCCGTGTTCACATTTAACAGTTATCCCTATCTTACTATAGGTTTTCATGCATAAGCCATACATTCCTATACACACTAATCTCCTTCTTTCAAGTCATAAACTATCGTGAATATATATATATATATGCCCCAATTTTAGGTCTTGAACCACAACATGTATTATGCCTTGCATGTTTACAGTTCAATTTACGCCCAAATCCCAAGTAAAATGTCCAATATACTTTATGCCTCAAATTTATAGTCATATGTTTGATACACTTTATGTTTTAAATACAACATGTTTTATGTCCTCAAATCAGTTACAAATTAGTTATGCCCAATTATACATAATTTAATACTTTTCCAAATTTTAGCGTTGGTCATGTCCAAATCATTTATTATGCCCAATTTTTCCCAACATATGTTCATCTCTTATGAGATTTGGCTCAGGCTCGTAGTAGCCTGGCTATAAAAACAAAAAGGGAAGAAGGAAAGAAGAGACAAAGAATGGACATAATAATATCAATGAGATAGATCCAATGGATATAGAAAGACAAATAGAAATAAGCATAATCTCAAATTCATATTTATTACAATGTCAGAATCACGATTAAATTTTATTTCTGAAAGTGATATGAACTTACAAATTATAGAATGGTCTTGAATTCTGGGATCTGATTTCGGAATTTGATTAGCTATTCCTTTGATGTAGACTTTCGATTATCTAATTTATATTTTATTCGTAGCTTCTAACTTGCTTTCTAGTTTGCTTCCTAGTTGGAGAAGAATGGTGGCTATGCTAGCTTGACCATGGACAACATGGTGGCTCCATGGAATGAAATTGTGTGATTTATGGTTGAGGGTTGGGGTTGGTTTTATAGAGGTTTAGATTTATGTGAGCCGTTAGATCAACCGAGGAGCAATCAGAACTGTCCAGACTAGATAGAGTTATCCAGAAATTGCCACCTATGCCCTAGTGACTCAGCAACAAGTCAGAAAATCGTCACTGTTTGGATCTAAGCGAGGGGGTCGACCCCTATGGGGGTCGACACTCCAGTCGACACCCCTCTTGGGGGGTCGACACCTATGTCGACACCCTGGTGGGAGTCGACCCCTATGGGCGGTAATTTTCCCGCCCAGCTGATTTACGTGATTTTGAAATTAGAACTGTTTTGTTTATTTAATTATTAAATATATAATTTTTTGTTTAAACATGAAATCTTCTTAACTCCATAACTTCTTCATACGGAGTCCGATTCACGTAAACTCGAACTCTATATCAAGCAAAATTCCGAGACGAATGCAATGGCATAACCCGTTTCCCTTAATTCTCGCTTTTACAGTTTAGTATTCTTTAATTCGTTACTTTAATAAACATAGAAAATACAGGGTGTTACATTAATATTCTGGTTTTTTTTCTAACACACTATTCTATGGAAGTATATTTGTTAAAATTTCGATTTTTTAAAATAAATCAATGGTTTATCAAAAATCATATTTTTAGGCTTTACATTTCTTTGTCGATTAGGAAAATCATGTTATTCTTTTAATTCTCCTGCCGCACCTACAATCTTTTCAACGAAGATTGATATATTCATTTATGGAATTCGGTATCTTTCCTTATCCATTTTCTTCCATATTCCTTAATTTCTCTTATCCTTATACATTCCTATTACATGTCCATTATGTTCATTTAAACCCTTTTAAATATTGCTTATTCATACATCTCATCCAAATATTCATTCCTACAAATGGTTTTAATAAATCCATTAATACTTTCATGTCTGACCATTTAGCATTGCTTTGAGAACTTAGACATTCATGGCTCTATTTTATGTCAATAATCAAAGATATACTTCTGTTTCTTACCAAAACCAGATATATTTCCCAATTTGGTCCATATTAATTTTCCACCTAATGGACATTTAATTAAATGCTTTCTTTCACATAATAAATGATTCATCCGATCAATGTCCATTTATCACTTACTGAATAAAGAAGTTTCAACCCTTTCCATTCTCTAGATTCTATAACCATCCAATGCTTAGAGGTCTCGAAATTGACAAGGAGGTTATTATATTACTATATGGCCTCTAGATTATTTCAAGAATTTAGTGCCAAGCCTTTCCTAAAAAGACCTACAAATACTTTTTTCTAAAGATATGTGTACTATAAAAACATATATATGCTTATATATATAGTAATACTTTTGATAGTCCTTTTTCAAAATAACGAGTATGTCTCTCATATGCATATATTTTCCATAATCGCGTAACCCAACCAAATGTAACAACGCGCCCGGAGTGGTGTGACGAGAAGGAATTTCGCTCGGTCCGAACCAGTCGCTAAACCAACCCAGACCGTTCGAAACGCCCTATCGTTTGAGAACACGACAAAATAGAACGCATACAGAAGAACATTTCATTGTATATTACAACAATGCACCAGATTACAAGAATATACAGAGTATAAATGAATATTACATAGAAATATCAGAGATTTAAATTACATTTAAATACATAGCAGCGTAAAATAATACAATACACAACTAGAAGTAGATATACGGATACAAAGCTTTCCGGATATCATTCCAGCTGTAAACCTGGATCCTGTGAACATAAATCTGCAAAACCGAAACTACTAGCTGCCCGTGTCAAAATAAGGGCACCCAGAGTTTAGGTTAAAACAATAAACTCCAGGTCAGTCATGGGACTGGTGTGAGAACTAAAACAGTTATTAATCTTTATTTTCAAAGTTAGGTAAATCAAGGGACCACGCCGTATAACACGGAACGGGTTTCCTCCCAAGCATACCAGTGCATAAAACAAACAGCGCAATGCTAAATAAAGAAAGATGAAGCTGTTATAAGACCCAGGTCCCATCACACAATGCAACGCAAGCCGGAGGATAGGGTTTTTTACCTTATAACAGCCAAAGCATGCTTGATACGTTTAAAACACACTATTTGATACTATTATAAGTGCATAGTGTATAAAACAACTTCAAATCATAAGTATCAATCATAGGCGGCATGAGCGCCCCATCCCACTATGTCACCATACTAGGTTCTACAAATAAAACCGCAAATGTCACGTATTTGGAAATTGGATTTCCGTCTTTGAACCGAGGCAAAAGATAGTCCTCTACCGATTCGAGACTGTCTAGCCCGAGCCTCAGG
This sequence comes from Allium sativum, assembly GCA_030737875.1. Lineage (NCBI taxonomy): Eukaryota > Viridiplantae > Streptophyta > Magnoliopsida > Asparagales > Amaryllidaceae > Allium > Allium sativum. The sequence goes on along the minus strand of CM060909.1, from coordinate 845,072,670 downwards.
AACAGCCGCAACTGCCCCATGGATCGTCAGGGCCGGTCCACCGATGTGGATTATTATGCCTGAACACTACGTCTCCCCACCCTATGGGGTGTAAGTCTGGTCCGTCTTCCGACCAGAATGCATCGGCCGAAACCGATATTACCGAGGCGCCTCGCAACAGCAACAACCACATAAGTCAAACTCGTCAGGGCATGTAAAACCAATGACGCCACTTCTAACTAGAAAGAAACGCAAGTCCTCCCTGAGGTCCGTCTCCCATTTTTGGTTCACAACCGGGGTGCGAGGCTCGCGAATTCACGTTACACAAAGCTGTGCCACACAGGCTGTGCTTTGATCATCACCACAAGACTTTGCTTTTCAACAGAAGCCTCGATCAATTGCCACTTAGGCATGCCACACAGGCAATTCACTCCATGCGTTTGATATCCATCAATATATAACCCCTGAGCTCGTACGTCTCAGAGAAGGGCGTTAAGCAAGAGAATAAATTCTCCGCCGCCAAGCAGATATATATTTAATAGAAATCAATCGCACGGACTAAAATCCAATGTCGGACACACAGTCCATTTACAAGTCCGTTCTGGGTCTGAACGAAACCGGAGGCACCTAGTACCCCGCATATCCATCGATCTCCAAGTACGTCTGGACGATCCCTAACTGTTTCCATCTTCTTGGGTGTACAGCCCAATCAAGATCATCAGTAATCACCCAAACAACATGAAGACTTCCGGTCTTCGACCATCGTCTTCATCTTCGACACCACGTCGAATCAGTTATTCAGAATGGGATAAACCCGGTCTTTCTGAATAACTCGCGTATATATTATAAAAGTGTTACACAAACACAACATACGCCTCATTCCAATTCAGAATATTCTTTTATTCAAATATTCCTATACTTTGGAAAAAAGTTCCCATTAATTTTATCCAAGATAAATTCTTTAAATTTATTCTTTAATCTCCTTTGAATATCAATTCAAACTAGTCGGGATTAGCGAACCACACCGAAGTAATCATTTATTTTATTTTCCCAATCCCAACCAATTCATCCCATGAAGTAAAACTGGTAATACTTCATATCTAACACCACAGTGTTATCGGTAAATTCAATTACCATTTCACGTTCAAATCTAATTAAAGATTTAACCATCGCCTGGAGCAAAACTGGTGATACTCCATTTTCGATCATCTCAATCTAATTAAAGATTCATTAAAACTCCACTTAGTTTTAATCTTTAACTGGGTTAAAGAATCAGTGTTATTTAAAACACGGTTCACGATAAACCCAAAATCACATTCCATTAATTATCGGGTTAAAGAACAAGTGTTATTTAAAACACTGTTCACGATAAACCCAAAAATCAATACCAATTCAATTCCAATTAAATATCGTTTAATTGGTACACTTCATTAAATCTAATTAAAAAGATTTAATCTTTTCACAACTAGGTTCAAGAACAGTGTTAGTGAAGACACCATTCACGACAAACCCAAATCACATTCGATATTCAATACAAGGCTCTGAATAGAAAATATATCGGCTTATATTCAATATCAAATTCTACGACTAACAAATGTCGTATTGGAAATAACGATATAAATATATATATCTTTCAAATTCCCGTAACAACACCTGTATAATCACGAATTCCAACATCGAAATATTCCGAAGACAATTTCGATTCAAATCCACTCCAATGCAATCATTGGATATTCTGGTATTTTAAAAACCCTTTTCAAATTCAATTTATTTATTTAAAAATAAATAGAATTATATTCCTAGTTCAAAACTAGTTCATTTCGATAAAAATCTATTTTTATCTTTTCAAATATGGAGTTTTTCATCCCAAATCTTCACAAATCATTTCTTATGATTTTACACAAATTATTACTATTTTTAATAATTTTATCAAGGCCCGTACAGTCGATTTCCATCAATGGCCATCGAACTGCACTTGTAGCGACCTTTTTCAAATTTGATTTGGACATAATTCCAAATCCAACCGTTAGATTTCTAATTTCTAATATTCGTTAGAAAGCTCCTTTCGATATGAACCCAACGGTTCCGGTTTTAGGAGAATCCGACGGTCGGATCTCCCGTAATGTCCGTTTGAAATAAATGGTCGAAATTCACGAACTGCCGCGGCGCGGCGCGTTCTATTCAGGCCATTATATTATATATATAATATATATATAATATATTTCGTCGATTTCTATTTAAAACGAATTATATAAATAGTTTTAAATTCGTTTCAAAAGCAATTTCAACTTCCGTTTCAATTCAAATCAAAATTGAATTCTTCTCTATAAATTCGTTTTAAAATTCATTTCTATTCAATTCAAATTTCAATTCAATTTGAATTCATTTCAATTTGCTTTCAATTCAATTTGAATTCGTTTTCAATTCACTTCATTTCGAAATCGTTTTCAATTCAATTCATTTCGAAATCGTTTTCAATTCACTTTGAATTCGTTTTCAATTCAATTCATTTCGAAATCGTTTTATATTCATTTCATTTCGAAATCGGTTTATATTCAATTCATTTCGAAATCGATATAAATATCGTTCACGTCAAAATGGCGTCAATATAATCAACACGGCTTCATATATTGATATTTTCAAATATTCCATTTCGAATATTTCTATTTCAAATACTTCTATTTTAAAACTGGAATGAGGCCCAATCAATTACCATATAAAGTTAATTATATGGATTTCCATACAACACATGTATATAATAGCATTGAAAAATAATCAACCATCAACCAAAGTGCACTAAACTGTATAAGCATCAAATATAGATATCTAACGCTTATAACAGCCTGTCAATCAATCGATCGACATATTTAATCAATCAGGATGAGTGAACTTCAAATTTCATCCCAACACCCGTGTGGGGTTTCAAACAATCAAACACAGATTTTATTTGTGCAGTTGGGCGATGTGTGAAATTTATCGACCCAATCAATATCTGTCAAATCAGTGTATATACAAACAAATCGGCCGATTTGTTTATAACTATTCATTTATTCACATTCACGTTAAAATTTATATTTTTAACGATAAAACATTTTATTTCAACCTATGAATTTCTATTCAATTCATTTACACAATAAAATGATATTTTTATTTTCTAACATATTTTAGAAAATTTCGGCGGCATAACGGCACGATACTAGAAACGGGACAAGGCCTAGCCTTATCCCCGGTCTAGTGAAGGCCCACACCATTCACACATCAATCAAAATCACCAAACAACCCAATTCAAATCAAATCACATAACTAAGCTATGCAACCAAACAAACAAGTCCATGGTCTGTGGACGATTGTGTCGGGTGCTACTAAGCACCGTCTGCATCCTATTATATATATATAATTAGAAAAGAAATTGAAAGGTGAGAAATTCTCACATATAGCTATCCTAGCTCCACGGCACTTCTTTTGCAGGAAATCTTCATCGCTATCGCATCTTCGTCATCTTCGTTGCCCGTAGTCACTATATATATAAAAATCGAATTTTTACTTTGCTATTCAATATATAAAAATCGAATTTTTACTTCGAAGTTCAATATATAAAAATCATATTTTTCTATCGAAGTTCAATATATAAAAATCATATTTTTCTATCGAAGTTCAATATATAAAAATCATATTTTTCTATCGAAGTTCAATATATAAAAATCATATTTTTCTATCGAAGTTCAATATATAAAAATCATATTTTTCTATCGAAGTTCAATATATAAAAATCATATTTTTCTATCGAAGTTCAATATATAAAAATCATATTTTTCTATCGAAGTTCAATATATAAAAATCATATTTTTATTTCGAAGTTCAATATATAAAAATCCTATTTTTCTATCGAAGTTCAATATATAAAAATCCTATTTTTATTTCGAAGTTCAATATATAAAAATCCTATTTTTCTATCGAAGTTCAATATATAAAAATCCTATTTTTATTTCGAAGTTCAATATATAAAAATCCTATTTTTCTATCGAAGTTCAATATATAAAAATCCTATTTTTATTTCGAAGTTCAATATATAAAAATCCTATTTTTCTATCGAAGTTCAATATATAAAAATCCTATTTTTCTATCGAAGTTCAATATATAAAAATCCTATTTTTATTTCGATTCAAAAATCAAAGCTTTGTTCGATAAAAATCACAACTTCGTATAGGCAAAAATCTAATTTTCCTTTGCTAATTAAAAATCAGACCTTTGCTTAAATAAATAAAAGAAAACTGATTTTTTTTTCAATTATTTAAATTAAGTTAACTAACTAAGAATTAAAACGAAATAAAACTCACCTTATAAGGAAAGGGGGGGAGGGGTTATTGTGTTCATCGGTGGCTGAGGGAGGCCTTTGCTGTTGAACTTCGAGGGGGGGGTCCAAAATTCGGCTTCAGGTGGTGGTGGAGGGGCGCAGGTCGTCGGGGAAGGGTGCAGGGGTCGCGGCAAGTCGAGGTGTGGGGCTAGGCGGTGCTTCGGTGCGGGTTCGACGATTTTGGGATGCTGTGGCTCGAGGTTCGTGAATGGACATGGGGAGAGAGAGAGGAGGTCGTAGGGGGTGTTGTGGTCGCAGGGATGGCTGACGATGGCGGCGGCGGGGCGCTGGGTAGCCAGCGACGAGGTGGGCGACGGATTTGGGGAGCTCCGGATTTTTATTTTTTTATTTTTTTTTAGATCTGAAGTAGATCGTTTAGGGGGGGTGAAGATAAAGGAGGGAGTTGACCTTTTTATTTATTTAATTTAATCCTAAAAAGCAACTTTTTATTTCAACTTCGAAATCGAACCCGCAGACTGTCGTCTATAGCGTTTTACCCCCATCCCGAACACAACGGAATATGCCACTCAAGCCAATTCATCTGTTTCGATTAGTTTCTGTCAAAATCAAAATATAAATCCTTTATATTTTAAATTTGAACGCACATTTCAATTTACCGAGGTCACATACTAACTAGAAAAATTCCAGAAAAATATTCTCTAGCTTCGTATTGACGATACGGTCCTAACAAAACTAGTTTCATTGAATTCTGAGACCGTTAGAAAAATGGCCAATTTCCAGTCGATTAAAATCAACTGAAACTGGTCAAACGCGTTTTCTTTTGCCATGCTCACATATTGATTCTAAAAATTATGAAATTTGAAACCTAGCAATAATTTGACACCACGGACCCAACAAAACAGGTTTCATCGAAATCCGAGGTCGTTTGCAAAATGGCTATTTTTAAGGCCTTTATATATATTAAAATATATATATAAATTCCACAACGCTATTTCTGAATTTTAAACTGGACACATCTTATCATTTCTAAAGTGAAATCTCAGTTTCTCAACTTCGTTAGAAAGATATTCTTTAACAGATTCCATTATTTTTGGTTTCACTAAAATCCGGATTGTTTTGCACCCGGTACATTCAATTGAAGTTTGAAATCGAATTATCGAACTACCGCGCCATTTTCAATTATATTTATAATCATATATAAATATTTATATTCTAACGACGACGCGTATAAATATATACGTTCTAATTATATTCAAAATAAATTTCTCGTCGATATTATTTAAAATAATTCATTTTAAATATTCAAAATTCGCTAAAATTGCCAAAATAAAAATTTCAAACTGGCCCGCATTTTACGGGTTGTTACAATCTCCCCCACTTAAAACTTTTCGTCCCCGAAAAGGAACAAAGTCGAAAGTGGTTTTATTAATCAACTCTACGCTCGAAAGTGCTCTGATACCAAATGTGACGAGAAGGAATTTCGCTCGGTCCGAACCAGTCGCTAAACCAACCCAGACCGTTCGAAACGCCCTATCGTTTGAGAACACGACAAAATAGAACGCATACAGAAGAACATTTCATTGTATATTACAACAATGCACCAGATTACAAGAATATACAGAGTATAAATGAATATTACACAGAAATATCAGAGATTTAAATTACATTTAAATACATAGCAGCGGAAAATAATACAATACACAACTAGAAGTAGATATACGGATACAAAGCTTTCCGGATATCGTTCCAGCTGTAAACCAGGATCCTGTAAACATAAATCTGCAAAACCGAAACTACTAGCTGCCCGTGTCAAAATAAGGGCACCCAGAGTTTAGGTTAAAACAATAAACTCCAGGTCAGTCATGGGACTGATGTGAGAACTAAAACAGTTATTAATCTTTATTTTCAAAGTTAGGTAAATCAAGGGACCACGCCGTATAACACGGAACGGGTTTCCTCCCAAGCATACCAGTGCATAAAACAAACAGCGCAATGCTAAATAAAGAAAGATGAAGCTGTTATAAGACCCAGGTCCCATCACACAATGCAACGCAAGCCGGAGGATAGGGTTTTTTACCTTATAACAGCCAAAGCATGCTTGATACGTTTAAAACACATTATTTGATACTATTATAAGTGCATAGTGTATAAAACAACTTCAAATCATAAGTATCAATCATAGGCGGCATGAGCGCCCAATCCCACTATGTCACCATACTAGGTTCTACAAATAAAACCGCAAATGTCACGTATTTGGAAATTGGATTTCCGTCTATGAACCGAGGCAAAAGATAGTCCTCTACCGATTCGAGACTGTCTAGCCCGAGCCTCAGGAACAGCCGCAACTGCCCCATGGATCGTCAGGGCCGGTCCGCCGATGTGGATTATTATGCCTGAACACTACGTCTCCCCACCCTATGGGGTGTAAGTCTGGTCCGTCTGCCGACCAGAATGCATCGGCCGAAACCGATATAACCGAGGCGCCTCGCAACAGCAACAACCACATAAGTCAAACTCGTCAGGGCGTGTAAAACCACTGACGCCACTTCTAACTAGAAAGAAACGCAAGTCCTCCCTGAGGTCCGTCTCCCATTTTTGGTTCACAACCGGGGTGCGAGGCTCGCGAATTCACGTTACACAAAGTTGTGCCACACAGGCTGTGCTTTGATCATCACCACAAGACTTTGCTTTTCAACAGAAGCCTCGATCAATTGCCACTTAGGCATGCCACACAGGCAATTCACTCCATGCGTTTGATATCCATCAATATATAACCCCTGAGCTCGTACGTCTCAGAGAAGGGCGTTAAGCAAGAGAATAAATTCTCCGCCGCCAAGCAGATATATATTTAATATAAATCAATCGCACGGACTAAAATCCAATGTCGGACACACAATCCATTTACAAGTCCGTTCTGGGTCTGAACGAAACCGGAGGCACCTAGTACCCGGCATATCCATCGATCTCCAAGTACGTCTGGACGATCCCTAACTGCTTCCATCTTCTTGGGTGTACAGCCCAATCAAGATCATCAGTAATCACCCAAACGACATGAAGACTTCCGGTCTTCGACCATCGTCTTCATCTTCGACACCACGTCGAATCAGTTATTCAGAATGGGATAAACCCGGTCTTTCTGAATAACTCGCGTATATATTATAAAAGTGTTACACAAACACAACATACGCCTCATTCCAATTCAGAATATTCTTTTATTCAAATATTCCTATACTTTGGAAAAAAGTTCCCATTAATTTTATCCAAGATAAATTCTTTAAATTTATCCTTTAATCTCCTTTGAATATCAATTCAAACTAGTCGGGATTAGCGAACCACACCGAAGTAATCATTTATTTTATTTTCCCAATCCCAACTTATTCATCCCATGAAGTAAAACTGGTAATACTTCATATCTAACACCACAGTGTTATCGGTAAATTCAATTACCATTTCACGTTCAAATCTAATTAAAGATTTAACCATCGCCTGGAGCAAAACTGGTGATACTCCATTTTCGATCATCTCAATCTAATTAAAGATTCATTAAAACTCCACTTAGTTTTAATCTTTAACTGGGTTAAAGAATCAGTGTCATTTAAAACACGGTTCACGATAAACTCAAAATCACATTCCATTAATTATCGGGTTAAAGAACAAGTGTTATTTAAAACACTGTTCACGATAAACCCAAAAATCAATACCAATTCAATTCCAATTAAATATCGTTTAATTGGTACACTTCATTAAATCTAAATAAAAAGATTTAATCTTTTCACAACTAGGTTCAAGAACAGTGTTAGTGAAGACACCATTCACGACAAACCCAAATCACATTCGATATTCAATACAAGGCTCTGAATAGAAAATATATCGGCTTATATTCAATATCAAATTCTACGACTAACAAATGTCGTATTGGAAATAACGATATAAATATATATATCTTTCAAATTCCCGTAACAACACCTGTATAATCACGAATTCCAACATCGAAATATTCCGAAGACAATTTCGATTCAAATCCACTCCAATGCAATCATTGGATATTCTGGTATTTTTAAAACCCTTTTCAAATTCAATTTATTTATTTAAAAATAAATAGAATTATATTCCTAGTTCAAAACTAGTTCATTTCGATAAAAATCTATTTTTATCTTTTCAAATATGGAGTTTTTCATCCCAAATCTTCACAAATCATTTCTTATGATTTTACACAAATTATTACTATTTTTAATAATTTTATCAAGGCCCGTACAGTCGATTTCCATCAATGGCCATCGAACTGCACTTATAGCGACCTTTTTCAAATTTGATTTGGACATAATTCCAAATCCAACCGTTAGATTTCTAATTTCTAATATTCGTTAGAAAGCTCCTTTCGATACGAACCCAACGGTTCCGGTTTTAGGAGAATCCGACGGTCGGATCTCCCGTAATGTCCGTTTGAAATAAATGGTCGAAATTCACGAACTGCCGCGGCGCGGCGCGTTCTATTCAGGCCATTATATTATATATATAATATATATATAATATATTTCGTCGATTTCTATTTAAAATGAATTATATAAATAGTTTTAAATTCGTTTCAAAAGCAATTTCAACTTCCGTTTCAATTCAAATCAAAATTGAATTCTTCTCTATAAATTCGTTTTAAAATTCATTTCTATTCAATTCAAATTTCAATTCAATTTGAATTCATTTCAATTTGCTTTCAATTCAATTTGAATTCGTTTTCAATTCACTTCATTTCGAAATCGTTTTCAATTCAATTCATTTCGAAATCGTTTTCAATTCACTTTGAATTCGTTTTCAATTCAATTCATTTCGAAATCGTTTTATATTCATTTCATTTCGAAATCGGTTTATATTCAATTCATTTCGAAATCGATATAAATATCGTTCACGTCAAAATGGCGTCAATATAATCAACACGGCTTCATATATTGATATTTTCAAATATTCCATTTTGAATATTTCTATTTCAAATACTTCTATTTTAAAACTGGAATGAGGCCCAATCAATTACCATATAAAGTTAATTATATGGATTTCCATACAACACATGTATATAATAGCATTGAAAAATAATCAACCATCAACCAAAGTGCACTACACTGTATAAGCATCAAATATAAATATCTAACGCTTATAACAGCCTGTCAATCAATCGATCGACATATTTAATCAATCAGGATGAGTGAACTTCAAATTTCATCCCAACACCCGTGTGGGGTTTCAAACAATCAAACACAGATTTTATTTGTGCAGTTGGGCGATGTGTGAAATTTATCGACCCAATCAATATCTGTCAAATCAGTGTATATACAAACAAATCGGCCGATTTGTTTATAACTATTCATTTATTCACATTCACGTTAAAATTTATATTTTTAACGATAAAACATTTTATTTCAACCTATGAATTTCTATTTAATTCATTTACACAATAAAATGATATTTTTATTTTCTAACATATTTTAGAAAATTTCGGCGGCATAACGGCACGATACTAGAAACGGGACAAGGCCTAGCCTTATCCCCGGTCTAGTGAAGGCCCACGCCATTCACACATCAATCAAAATCACCAAACAACCCAATTCAAATCAAATCACATAACTAACCTATGCAACCAAACAAACAAGTCCATGGTCTGTGGACGATTGTGTCGGGTGCTACTAAGCACCGTCTGCATCCTAGTATATATATATAATTAGAAAAGAAATTGAAAGGTGAGAAATTCTCACATATAGCTATCCTAGCTCCACGGCACTTCTTTTGCAGGAAATCTTCATCGCTATCGCATCTTCGTCATCTTCGTTGCCCGTAGTCACTATATATATAAAAATCGAATTTTTACTTTGCTATTCAATATATAAAAATCGAATTTTTACTTCGAAGTTCAATATATAAAAATCATATTTTTCTATCGAAGTTCAATATATAAAAATCATATTTTTCTATCGAAGTTCAATATATAAAAATCATATTTTTCTATCGAAGTTCAATATATAAAAATCATATTTTTCTATCGAAGTTCAATATATAAAAATCATATTTTTCTATCGAAGTTCAATATATAAAAATCATATTTTTCTATCGAAGTTCAATATATAAAAATCATATTTTTCTATCGAAGTTCAATATATAAAAATCATATTTTTCTATCGAAGTTCAATATATAAAAATCCTATTTTTCTATCGAAGTTCAATATATAAAAATCCTATTTTTATTTCGAAGTTCAATATATAAAAATCCTATTTTTCTATCGAAGTTCAATATATAAAAATCCTATTTTTATTTCGAAGTTCAATATATAAAAATCCTATTTTTCTATCGAAGTTCAATATATAAAAATCCTATTTTTATTTCGAAGTTCAATATATAAAAATCCTATTTTTCTATCGAAGTTCAATATATAAAAATCCTATTTTTCTATCGAAGTTCAATATATAAAAATCCTATTTTTATTTCGATTCAAAAATCAAAGCTTTGTTCGATAAAAATCACAACTTCGTATAGGCAAAAATCTAATTTTCCTTTGCTAATTAAAAATCAGACCTTTGCTTAAATAAATAAAAGAAAACTGATTTTTTTTTCAATTATTTAAATTAAGTTAACTAACTAAGAATTAAAACGAAATAAAACTCACCTTAGAAGGAAAGGGGGGGTTATTGTGTTCATCGGTGGCTGAGGGAGGCCTTTGCTGTTGAACTTCGAGGGAAGGGGTCCCAAAGTCGGCTTCAGGTGGTGGTGGAGGGGCGCAGGTCGTCGGGGAAGGGTGCAGGGGTCGCGGCAAGTCGAGGTGTGGGGCTAGGCGGTGCTTCGGTGCGGGTTCGACGATTTTGGGATGCTGTGGCTCGAGGTTCGTGAATGGACATGGGGAGAGAGAGAGGAGGTCGTAGGGGGTGTTGTGGTCGCAGGGATGGCTGACGATGGCGGCGGCGGGGCGCTGGGTAGCCAGCGACGAGGTGGGCGACGGATTTGGGGAGCTCCGGATTTTTATTTTTTTATTTTTTTTAGATCTGAAGTAGATCGTTTAGGGGGGGGGGTGAAGATAAAGGAGGGAGTTGACCTTTTTATTTATTTAATTTAATCCTAAAAAGCAACTTTTTATTTCAACTTCGAAATCGAACCCGCAGACTGTCGTCTATAGCGTTTTACCCCCATCCCGAACACAACGGAATATGCCACTCAAGCCAATTCATCTGTTTCGATTAGTTTCTGTCAAAATCAAAATATAAATCCTTTATATTTTAAATTTGAACGCACATTTCAATTTACCGAGGTCACATACTAACTAAAAAAATTCCAGAAAAATATTCTCTAGCTTCGTATTGACGATACGGTCCTAACAAAACTAGTTTCATTGAATTCTGAGACCGTTAGAAAAATGGCCAATTTCCAGTCGATTAAAATCAACTGAAACTGGTCAAACGCGTTTTCCTTTGCCATGCTCACATATTGATTCTAAAAATTATGAAATTTGAAACCTAGCAATAATTTGGCACCACGGACCCAACAAAACTGGTTTCGTCGAAATCCGAGGTCGTTTGCAAAATGGCTATTTTTAAGGCCTTTATATATATTAAAATATATATAAATTCCACAGCGCTATTTCTGAATTTTAAACTGGACACATCTTATCATATCTAAAGTGAAATCTCAGTTTCTCAACTTCGTTAGAAAGATATTCTTTAACAGATTCCATTATTTTTGGTTTCACTAAAATCCGGATTGTTTTGCACCCGGTACATTCAATTGAAGTTTGAAATCGAATTATCGAACTACCGCGCCATTTTCAATTCTATTTATAATTATATATAAATATTTATATTCTAACGACGACGCGTATAAATATATACGTTCTAATTATATTCAAAATAAATTTCTCGTCGATATTATTTAAAATAATTCATTTTAAATATTCAAAATTCGCTAAAATTGCCAAAATAAAAATTTCAAACTGGCCTGCATTTTACGGGTTGTTACAAGTGGGCCTAACTTTCGACCTAGAAAAGGCCCATCGAAACTTAGAGCCACTCTAAATGGGTCGTTAGTTCCCATAAAGAATTACATTTTCACAGAATAACAGATAAACATAGCATTATGGAATCTCACACAGCGGAATGAAGATGTATAGTACCAAATTAAGATGAACCATTTCATAAAAGCCACAAAATTCAAATACAAATTTTCAAGATACAAGTACTCAATAGGTACATTATTATGGTTCATAATCTAGAGTTTCCATAAGCAAAATAGCAATGATAACTAGCAATAGCATAATATCACCATCGCCGTCGTCGGGCTCCAGCTTCATTTCCTTCATTGGATAGTTACCCAAACTACTGACCTGTTAGATATGTTATGGAAAGGGTCAGAACATAAAGTCCTGTTTGATTGGAAATAATTTGCTTAAAGACCATCCCCTAGATTTAGTAGGTTATATATGTCAAGATATAACTACGAAATACACAAGCACATGCATATACAAAATTTGTTTAAACAATGAGGTGGATATCTGAATCAATCACTTAAGACCTCATTAGTGCATATAAGATGGAGATCTAACGAGGATGACATTCTCGGTCACTTAAGGCCTATTCCAGCATATTTTTTAGGGTGGATTCTTATGATCTTTTATGACCCTAAGACGAACCCTAGCCGCTTAAGACCTCGTCTTAATACGTCAAAGTCCTTAATATATATATTCTCACAAGTAATATGAGAAATAGTGATGCGTCGCTTAGTACCGTTTTAGGCTAGGCCTGCAAAGAGCCATTTAAGACCCCTTCGGCGGATGCCTTGCGTTACTATTTAATTGATATTACGGTAGAACACCTATACCATTTAAAACATCCCTTAGACCATTGGTGAATTAAATAGCATGCTATGTTCAACGTGAACCAATCATATCCCTAGGTTGTCCCTCCTAAAGACGCTAGAGGAAGTGGACATTCTGGTAAACTACCATACTCCGTTATCGCCATGTCTAAACCACTTTTAGAAAAGGAGAATCCATAGACCTTCTTCAAATCTAATAAGGGAGGGTCCCATGACTTTAGTCCATATCCGAGGAATAAGCCTTCAGAATGGTCTTAGTCCTAACCACTTAAGATCCAAACTAGATAAGAAGAGAGTCGGCCACTTAAAACCTTCTCAAGGCATAGTAAACCTACCTATTCACTTAAAACCTTCTCAAGGCTTAGTAAACCTACCTATTCATACACATAATAGGTATACATATATATACACAAGACCACTCATATTAGACCGTCTACCTGTAGATGCGAGATGTGTCGGGCGTTTCTGGGAGGACTTCTACTATAAGTGGGCTTCGCCTCGGGTCATAATGTACTAATTAAATGGCCCATGACACCTAGACCTCTCACATTATCCATACTCATTTGTGGTTACTGGACTTGCTACCCGGTTCTGGCAGACTTTTACAGATGGCAACTAACCTCGTGTCTGTATGTTATTATTTAATAAATAGATAAGCCATTTATACTCATGCACAAGAAGCAATTTATATGGGGACATTTCAAATTCAAATATTATCCTAATCACATTTATTACATCATTATTGCGAAAATTACATTAATTATGCTATATAAGTATAATATTTAGTACGTATAAATAACGATATTTTTTTGTATGAACGAAGGAACGTTTAACAAGGTAAAATTGTCAACTTGGTCTACTTTTAAGGCATACAAGTTAATTCCCACATCCGACCGCTACATACATGGCATAATGACATAGTGGCATAATTACAGATAGTAATGGGGAAAATACAACATACAATTAAAACTTGCATCCTAAGCTTGTAAGAATAATTCTAGAAATTAATCAAGAACAGGGTGTAAATTTGTAACGACCGGGAATTTTGCTCGATCCGAATCAGTCGCTAAACCGACCAAGACCGCACGAAACGCCTGATTGCTTTGAGAACACAACAAATTAGAACGCAGACAGAAGAACATTTCATTGTATATTACAACAATTCCATTAGATTACAAGAATATACAGAGTATAAATGAATAAAATACATTCGATAAATATCATAGATTAAATTACATTTAAATACAACGCAGCGGGAAATAATACAAAACACAACTAGAAGTAATACACGGATACAGAGCTTTCCGAATATCGTTCCAGCTGTAAATCAGGATCCTATGAATACAAATCTGCAAAACCAAAACTACTAGCTGCCCATGTCGAAAATAAGGGCACCCAGAGTTTAGGTTAAACCAATAAATTCCAGGTCAGTCATGTGATTGGTGTGAGAACTAAAACAGTTATTTAAAACTTTACTTTAAATCAGATATATCAAGGGACCACGCCGTATAACACGGAACGGGTTTCCTCCCAAGAATAACAGTGCATATAACAAAACAATGCAATGCTTTTTGGAAAAATGAAGCTATTATAAAACCCAAGTCCTATCACACAATGCAACGCAAGCCGGGGGATAGGGTTTTTCCTTATAATAGCCAAACATGCTTGGTACGTTTTAAAACAAATCATTTGATACTATTATAAGTGTATAGTGTCAAAACAATATCAAATCATAAGTACCAATCCTAGGCGGCATGGGTACCATATATCATGTCGCCAATACTAGGCTCTTCAAATAAAACCGCAAAGTCGCGTATTTGGAAATTGGATTTCCATCTGTGAACCGAGGCAAAAGATAGTCCTCTACCGATTCGAGATGCTCTAGCCCGTGTCTCAGGAACAGAACGCATCGTCCCTTGGATCGTCAGGGCCGGTCCACCGATGTGGATTAAATTGCCTGAACACTGCGTTTCGCCACCCTTTAGGGTGTCAATGAGCCAACAAATGACTCCATCGACTTCACATAGTCACCGATATATCCGAGGCGCCTCGCAACAGCAACAACCACATAAGTCAAACTCGTCAGGGCTTGTAAAACCACTGACGCCACTTTTTGCTAGAAGGAAACGCATGCCCTCCCTGATGTCCTCTCCCGTTTCTGGTTCACAACCAGGGTGTGACGCTCGCGAATCAACGCTACACAAAGCTACGCTACAAAGGCCGTGCTTTGATCATCAACCACAAGACTTTGCTTTTCAACAGAAGCCTTGATCATTTGCATATTAGCATGCCACACAGGCAAACCACTCCATGCAACCGATAACCGTCAATCACACAGAATGATATCCAATGTCAAATACATAGTCCATTTACAAGTCTGTTCTGGGTCTGAACGAAACCGGAGGCACCTGGTACCCCGCATATCCATCGATTTCCAAGTACGTCTGGACGACCACTAATTGATTCCCTCCTCTTGGGTGTACGGCCCAATCAAGATCATCAGTAATCACCCAAACGACGTGAAGACCTCCGATCTTCAACCATCGTCTTCATCTTCGACTAATCGTCGAATCATTTATTCAGAATGGGATAAACCCGGTCTTTCTGAATAACTCGCGTATATAATAAACAAGTGTTACACAAACACAACATACACCTCATTCCAATTCATCAGTCACTAACCGTAAATTAACAGGAGAGTAATTCCCCAAATATTAACCCCGAAGGCCGAAACCAACATCAGATCAATACCCAAGAAACCGTTCTGCTTAGCTAACCTACAGTTAGTTTCTAAATTTCACATTCTTAGGGAAAGGTTCCCATTAATTTTATCAAAGACAAATTCTTTTAAATTTATTCTTTAATCTTCCTTTGAATATCACTTCAAACTAGTCGGGATTAGCGAACCATACCGAAGTAATCATTTATTTTATTTCCCAATCCCAACCTATTCATCCCATGAAGTAAAACTGGTCATACTTCATATCTAACACCACGGTGCTATCGGTAAATTCAATTACCATTTCACGTTCAAATCTAATTAAAGATTTAACTACCGTCTGGAGTAAAACTGGTGATACTCCATTCTCGGTCTTTTCAATTTAATTAAAGATTCATTAAAATTCCACTTAGTTTTAACCTTTGACTGGGTTAAAGAATCAGTGTCATTTAAAACACAGTTCACAATAAACCCCAAAATCACATCATGTTTCAATCAGTCCCTAACCGTAAACTAGCAAGTGAGCGATTCCCTAAGTATTAACCCCGAAGGCCGAAACCAACATCTGATCAACACCCCAGAAACCATTCTACTTAACTAATCTTTAGTTAGTTTTTGATTTTCTTAACTTCGTTGGGTCTAAGAACAGTATTATTGAAGATACCGTTCACGACAACCCAAAATCGTATTCCATTAATTATCGGGTTAAAGAACAAGTGTTATTTAAAACACTGTTCACGATAAATCCAAAAATTAATACCAATTCAATTCCATTTAAATATCATTTAATTGGTACACTTCATTAAATCTAAATAAAAAGATTTTATCTTTTTCTCAACTGGGCTTAAGAACAGTGTTAATGAAGACACCATTCACGACAAACCCAAATCCCATTTGATATTAAATACAAGGCTCCGAATAGAAAATATATCGGCTTATATTAATATCAAATTCTACGACCAACAAATATCTTATTGGAAATAATGATATTAATTTATCTTTCAAATTCCCATAACAATATCTGTACCATCACGAAATCCAACATCGAAATATTCCGAAGACGATTTCGATTCAAATCCCTTCCAATTCAATTACTGGAAATTCTGGTTATATTTCAAAACCATTTCAAATTCACTTTATTTATTTCAAAAATAAATGAATTACAATTCTAGTTCATAACTAGTTCATTTCGATAAAAATCTATTTTTATCCTTTCAAATATGGAGTTTATCACCCCAATTCTTCACAAATCATTTCTTATGATTTTACACAAATTATTACTATTTTTAATAATTTTATCGCGGCCCGTACAGTCGATTTCCATCAACGGCCATCGAACTGCACTTACAGCAACCTTTTCCAAATTTTATTTGGACATAATTCCAAATCCAACCGTTAGATTTCAAATTCTAATATTCGTTAGAAAGCTCTTTTCGATATGAACCCAATGGTTCCAGTTTTAGGAGAATCCGACGGTCAGATCTCCCGCAATATCCATTCGAAGTCAATGGCCGAAATTCGCGAACTACCGCGGCGCGGCGCGTTCTATTCAGGCCATTATATATAATATATATATATATATATATTATATATATTTCGTCGATTTCCTTTTAAAACGTATTTTATAAATCGTTTTAAATTCATTTTTGAAACGATTTCAACTTCATTTCAAATTCAAATCAAAATTGAATTTTTTTTCCTTATAAATTCGTTATAATTTCATTTCAAATTGAATTCATTTCAAATCGATTTTTAATTCAATTTCAGTTCCTTTTCAATTCAATTCAATTTCAATTCGAATTCATTTCTATTCGAATTCAATTCGAATTCAATTGTATTCAATTTCAATTCGAATTCATTTTCAGTTCGAATTCATTTCAAATTGATTTCCATTCAATTCGATTCGAATTCATTTTATTTTCAATTCAATTCGAAATCATTTTATTTTCAATTCAATTCGAATTCTAATTCGTTTCAATTCAATTTAATTCGAATTTCAATTCTTTCCAATATAATTCAAATTTCAATTCACTTTCAATATTCATTGAAAAATGAATAAAATCGATATAAATATCGTTCGCATCAAAATGTCGTCATTCTAATCAACACGGCTTCATATATTTCTATTTTCAAATATTCTATTTCAAATATTTCTTTTCCTATTATTTCTTTCTCAAATATTTCTTTTTCAAATATTTCTATTTCAAATATTTCTATTTCAAAACTGGAATGAGGCCCAATCAATTACCATATAATGTTAATTATATGGATTTTCTACAACACACGTATATAACAGCAACGATAAATCATCAACTGTAACACCCCACGTCCGTTAGTGTCACTCACAAAGGGAATGCACTAAGTTCTGTGGAGCATTTTGGGTAAAAGATGCAGATAAATTACAAGACAGACAAATATTAAACAGCGGAAAATAGAACTTTGCTTTATTGATAAAATAGTCTGTACAAGATTCTTTTACAATATCAGAGTATCATCTGTCTTTACAAAATAAAGAAGCATAAAAATACATTTATATTCCCCAATGTAGCAAGAACCAGCCATAGCATCTGAAAAAGAGAATCCAAGCAAAACTTCGACAAATCTTCAAGCTGGGAAAGAGTGACGGTCCAACTTAACCTGAGCTATACTACTCCCTCCTCTACTACCTGGGGGGGGGGGGGGGAAACGGAAGAAAAGAAGACGAAAGAAAAACAGAGTCAGACATAAAGCCTGAGTAAGTTCAGTAACTTCTAGCATGTGAACATGGAAAAACAAAACGACATGAATTAACTGAATACAAGATTACACCATGACGATAGGGTCAACAAGATTAGACAAGGTAGTCACAAGATATGCTAAGATGACTGGATACGCTCTAATACTTTTGCAGCTTCGCTATTTCCTTGTTATACTGGTTTCTATATCTCTGCACCACCTAACTAGTGTTCAACTAGTAACGATAACGTGATCCCAACCCCGGTAGTTTCTATTGCCTTCAGGCATACATTTATTATTTATTACCTAGATCTAATCTAGGGTTTTCTATCAAGTTCTTTCTAGATTTAACTAGAGTTTTACGCTATCTGCTGAACGCTTTTCGAGTTCAGGGTTTATGCCACCTAGTCCAACTAGGGATTACGCTACCTATCGAACAATGCCCCCAAGTCTAGGACACACTACCTAGAGTGGTATATGTTCCTAGGCTTCCCCACGCATGTATCGCGAATCGTTATCGCTTGTCTAGATGCACATGTCCTGAAATGTGCGATCCGAGTCCTGTGACAGGGCAAATCAAGGAATACAGAACTCGGTCGGGAGCTTTCAGATATCTGCCGATGCAGATGCTAAGGTCTGTTTTTATTCCAGTGGCTATGGTCCCACTTGACCCCTCCCTCAACTAATGAAAGGCACACCTTGTAAAATGAGAACTATACGCCGGCCCCCGGTGCCCCACTATCCTATGGCCATCTGCAACCATAACTAGATAGCAAGTATATGGTCTTTTGGAGTTCTCCGCCTTTCCGATTCACGTATCTCGATTGACTCAAGATGGATGGTAGACAACGAGTTGCTATCACAGGGCTTCCGTCTTCTCGCCGAATCACGCTGGTCCATCCTAGTCTTTAGGTTGCCACATATATATATTGCAACCAAGGTATACCCTCGGTTCTTCTAACGCAGACCTTAACCTCTGTGAGCCCAGGATGATCATCTGCAGCCTCACAGAGGGATACCAAGAGTACCCTCACGTCCCCTCGAAGCCTTGGGCTTCGTAACCCAATTCGTTGGAGCCTTCTTAAAACCAGATGGATGTTCGCTCCTTCGTGTTATACTAAGAATTACTACTTATTTCTACTAACTAAGGTTTACCACTTAGTTTCCAAATTCCTTGTTTTCTTAACTAAGTTTTACTACTTAGTCACTTTTTCAACTGAGGTTTACTACTTAGTTTTCTTTCTCGCCAGGTTGGGTTGGTTAAGTGTCTTTAGTCGATTCAAGCTATCTTAACCCTCTTCCCTTATCCTATTACACTGGTTAAGTGTTATCCCTTTATGCTTTTTACTTAACCCTATTCATTTATCATATTCTGATGGTTAAGCGTTCAAGTTTACTTAACCTTATGGTCCAGTCGAGCTAACATATTAATTTGGCTAAGTGTATTACTTAACCCCAACCTCTAGTCTAATTAACATGTTAAATTGGCTAAGTGTATTAACTTTACTTAACCCCACCTTCTAGTCTAGTCAACATGTTAATTTGGCTAAGTATTCCCATGGACTTAACCCTCCCATTCTAGCTTTAACTGTGTTAAGTTGGTTAAGTGTTTCTATGGACTTAACCCTACCATTCTAGCTTAACAGTGTTAAGTTGGTTAAGTGCTCCTATGGACTTAACCTTCCCATTCTAGCTTTAACTGTGTTGGTTAAGTGTTCCTATGGACTTAACCCTCCCCTTCTTGTTCTAGCTTTAATTAATAAATTAAAGCCGCAACCTCTCACATTAGACAGATATTGCTGCGGTTACTGGATGTGCCGGTCGGTTCCGGGCAGGTTTACACCACAACTCAGTCTAACCTCGGGTTAGGCATATTCATGTTTTCTAAGTTCAAAGGGTTTTCTGATTAATTTCCAAACCTGGTTTTGAAAGCAACCATCCCGTTCGTCGGATCAGTTAGGGATAGCCAGGGAGGGCAGGAAACTTATATTTTCCAAACCCAAGCCTAGACACTATCCTCTCTGTCACCCTAGAACTTTCTGGTACGAGTTATAAAAAGGGGTTTTATCAAAATACTTTCTTTTGTTTATAAATTGTTAACAATTTATCTTACAGCCCATTTCCCCCTTTTTAAACAAATTTGGCCTATATTCATTTGTCGCTAACAGACTTATATTCTAGGCCCAAATCTTGATTTTCCTAACCTACAGTTCATAGCAATTTAGATCTATCATCTTTATTTTCAGTTTATGCTAAACTAGATTTTATATGCCAAACTAGATTTTCTATTCTAGTTCACCGTTTATGCCCAAAAACTAGATTTATTCTTCTAGTTTACAGTCTACATACAAACTAGATTTATTATTCTAGTTTTTCAGTTTACAGGCCAATACTAGATCTAAATTTCATAACCTATAATCCATGTCAAATCTACCCAATTCACATGTCTTAACACATGTTCTAAAATTGTGTAAATCAGAATCATGTTCGTTTCCAAACTATGCCAATTTCAAGCTTACAACTATATTTATGTTTATTTTTGTGTTTTTCCCAAATCGCATTCCCACCGTTCGTATAATCGTGATTCAACCTAGATTGTAAATAAATCTAGATTCGTAGAAAATAGGGAATGAACCAAAGATGCTATGAAAAAGGGTGGACATAATAATTGGCATAAAAAGATTTTGAATAACGACGCAGGTTCAAGAATATGGGTAGACCTAACTTAATAGGTAAATTCCCACGGTCTAAAACCAAGAATAGACAGAATAGGTTCGAGAACATGGGTAGACCTAACTTAATAGGTAAATTCCCACAGTCTAAAACCAAAGAAAATCAAGAACAGACAGAATAGATAAATCGGGTTTTAGACCCAATTTCATAGTCACAAAACCTAAGCAACAATTTTCCTAGTCATGAATCATAGGTGTTTAAATCACCGTTGTTATGTCATAGGTAATACTTTATGTCCAAATCAAAGGCTTGTGTTCATAGTCATAGGCAAATGTCCATAGTCATAGGCAATATTCATAGTCAAAAGGGAAAATAATTCCCATAGTCATAAGTCACCGTCATAGGCAATGTTTTATGTCCCAAAATCAAAGGCTTATGTTCATAGTCCAAAGGCACATGTTCTCAGAATCCATAGTCATAGGCAACGGTCTTAGGCAAAGTCTTATTTGTCCTTGAATCATAATAGTTCTTAATTTAGTCCAAGAGTATAAACACAGATTCGAATAGAGAGAGAGAGAGAGATTTGGCATATTCTTTTATTCCTTTAATTTCATGTCACAAAATAAAGCAAAAACGTTCAAATCTAGAAACAACTGACTTACAGAAATTAGATCTAGAATAGAAGAACGACGATGCTAAGATTCGTATGTCGTTGCTCGAGATTTGTTGATTTAGCCTTTGAATTCTTCACTTTGATTTGAATCTTCTCTTGAACAGATTTGAGCAGCATCTCCATGTCTTGAATTTATATTTTATTTTATTTATTTAAGAAAATTTAGAGGAGGGGAAGAAGCCATGAATCTTAGCAGCATAAGGATAGAAGAGAATTGGTGCAAAGAGAATGAAGACTAGGGTTGTTTATATAGCTGCTCAAGACCTTATCGTACACGCAGCGCTGAGTCAGCATTGAACCTAGTTAAGAAAATAGTCCAGGTACGTAGATGAATCTAGCCAAACCTTATCATACACGCAGTGCTGAGTCAGCATTGGGTCCCACAAGCTATTTTGGCGTAAAAGTTTGATTTTCAAACTTTTGAATTTCTGGAATTTATTTAACTGTTTTATTCACATGAAATATTCTTATATGTATACAATTCCTCTAACGACCATTTTACGCGTATATATATACGCACAACTTTCATTTTATTTTCAAAATTCAAATGATGTTGCCATATTTCATTGACTGTACCCTTATCTTGAATTTTATCTTTCGTATACATATATTTTTGTATATATATATATTTATATTTCTCATATGTATATATATATATATATATTCTTTATTTCCTTATATGTACGTTCTTATCCTTTCAAATTTTGAATTTGTATACGTACATATATTTGCATGTTTAGTTGGCCCTCTCTAAAACAAAGATAAAAAAATTATGCCGCCGCCGGGTTCGAACCCCCGACCTCCATGCTACCAATCCAATGCCTTAACCAACTGAGCTACAGAGGCTTTTGTTAATAAGTCTTAGAACAATAATAATTATTGTTCTCTCCTTACCTCTTTTTTTTCATGTTAGTTACAATACTTAAATTAAACAATCTGCATGGATCTTTTTCTTTTAATTTTTCTTTTAAAAATTAATTATACTTTAGTTTGAGAATCTGAATGTCATAGAATAACGGGGTGTTACATTCTCCCCCACTTAAAAGGATTTCGTCCCCGAAATCTTCAAGTTAGGAAGAATGTGTCCTACCATCCAATCACCCATCTATTCAATCATTTAATCACAGACATTCATTGTCCTTAAAAGATTTCTAATGCTTTCATGTTCATATGCATAGTGTGTGTATATGTCTCTATCTAATGCAAAATCAGGCGGTCTACTGATTCAGTTGACCTCCTTAATGCAAATCATGTTAGTGCCATGCATCCAATCATGCATGCAAACATCCCCGGTCATGTAAATACTACATGCGTGCACAACCATACATCCATACGCAACATCCATATGATATCATATCAAGTTCAACTTACAAACAAATGCATATATGTAAATGCTATATGAAAGCGTTCGAACTTGATCTAGTGTCTAATACGTATGCATATGCATCCATGAGCGACCATTTGCAACCACTTGCAACCATTCAACCATAACATGTTTCAAATACATGTTTACATCCATTGGCTTCTACCTAAAGATCGCAGATTCGATCTATAGGATATAATTTGGAAAGAGAGAAACAACTATGCGTAAAGCTCCTAAATAAAGAAATCAAGGATGCACCCTTAAGAAAAGGGTATGTTGCTAGTATCTAGCCTTCTTGAGCTTTACTCCACTGTATCTTAACCAATTTTTTACTGCACGATTGTGAAGTTTCTAAGCTCCATCTCCAAAATGAACAAATGTCAACCAAGTGTATATAATAGGATGATCAGAGGTCTCTCCTCCTATCTTATCCATCATGCCATAATTGTAAGGGTCAAAAGGTCACTACGCGCTTTTTAGAGCGCCTGCCACAACTATCCATCTCTCACGCAAACCATCCTAGTCGAACTCGACATTCCTCAAGTACAAGCCCCAAAGGCCTAAACCAATATCAGACAAGCACCCAAGGAATATCTCCTTTAGACAATCTACGTGATATGATATAAGCAAACTCGGTAGCTATTCAAACCCCTACTAACTAAAAATAAATGGGTCGAACCACCCACTGGGTTTGAGACTGATTGGGATCTTCTTACTATACAAGTACTAAGGTGAAGAGACTCAACTATGGAAGCAAATATGAACAAATGCGAAGTGCTAAATCCGAACAGAAAAACTAGATTCTTCCAAGAGAAACTTTTACCACCTATCTCCTAGGTACGCTCAGCATGTACTTGCCCTTCTGAAAATCTTGTCCTTTGTCCTTAATTATATGCCCTATCATACCATAGTAAAGATACTTCCTCTTGTCTTAGGTTTTATAATCCCTTCCTCCTTTGTGAGCCAAGTCTACATCCATGATTTTCCTCATCCTTGGGTTGTGCTCTTTTGCCAAACTCCTCGTCCTTTTCCGTGTGTAACCACATTGGCAAATATCTCGAAAGCCGCCTCCATCGCACGGAAAACCCTATAACCTTGAAAGAAGACTGGCCGTAAGTGAAACAACTACGGCTATAGATGGAAGTCGGGCACTACTTCGCCCTTCGATGAGGTTACCTCCCAGAAAGCCAGGAGCCCCAGAGAGTCAAGAAAGAAGGAGACGAGAATTCAAACAGAGGAAGAAGAGACAATGCGTATGGCTTTGGGGAATATGCCTTTAAAACAAATCCTTTCTTTTAAAAATGCTTCTTTAAAAACCGTTTGAAAATAATTTTTCAAATCTTTTATCTGATCCGGTAACCTTTAGCTCTGATACCACGTGTAACACCCCACGTCCGTTAGTGTCACTCACAAAGGGAATGCACTAAGTTCTGTGGAGCATTTTGGGTAAAAGATGCAGATAAATTACAAGACAGACAAATATTAAACAGCGGAAAATAGAACTTTGCTTTATTGATAAAATAGTCTGTACAAGATTCTTTTACAATATCAGAGTATCATCTGTCTTTACAAAATAAAGAAGCATAAAAATACATTTATATTCCCCAATGTAGCAAGAACCAGCCATAGCATCTGAAAAAGAGAATCCAAGCAAAACTTCGACAAATCTTCAAGCTGGGAAAGAGTGACGGTCCAACTTAACCTGAGCTATACTACTCCCTCCTCTACTACCTGGGGGGGGGGGAACGAAAGAAAAGAAGACGAAAGAAAAACAGAGTCAGACATAAAGCCTGAGTAAGTTCAGTAACTTCTAGCATGTGAACATGGAAAAAAAAAACGACATGAATTAACTGAATACAAGATTACACCATGACGATAGGGTCAACAAGATTAGACAAGGTAGTCACAAGATATGCTAAGATGACTGGATACGCTCTAATACTTTTGCAGCTTCGCTATTTCCTTGTTATACTGGTTTCTATATCTCTGCACCACCTAACTAGTGTTCAACTAGTAACGATAACGTGATCCCAACCCCGGTAGTTTCCATTGCCTTCAGGCATACATTTATTATTTATTACCTAGATCTAATCTAGGGTTTTCTATCAAGTGCTTTCTAGATTTAACTAGAGTTTTACGCTATCTGCTGAACGCTTTTCGAGTTCAGGGTTTATGCCACCTAGTCCAACTAGGGATTACGCTACCTATCGAACAATGCCCCCAAGTCTAGGACACACTACCTAGAGTGGTATATGTTCCTAGGCTTCCCCACGCATGTATCGCGAATCGTTATCGCTTGTCTAGATGCACATGTCTTGAAATGTGCGATCCGAGTCCTGTGACAGGGCAAATCAAGGAATACAGAACTCGGTCGGGAGCTTTCAGATATCTGCCGATGCAGATGCTAAGGTCTGTTTTTATTCCAGTGGCTATGGTCCCACTTGACCCCTCCCTCAACTAATGAAAGGCACACCTTGTAAAATGAGAACTATACGCCGGCCCCCGGTGCCCCACTATCCTATGGCCATCCGCAACCATAACTAGATAGCAAGTATATGGTCTTTTGGAGTTCTCCGCCTTTTCGATTCACGTATCTCGATTGACTCAAGATGGATGGTAGACAACGAGTTGCTATCACAGGGCTTCCGTCTTCTCGCCGAATCACGCTGGTCCATCATAGTCTTTAGGTTGCCACATATATATATTGCAACCAAGGTATACCCTCGGTTCTTCTAACGCAGACCTTAACCTCTGTGAGCCTAGGATGATCATCTGCAGCCTCACAGAGGGATACCAAGAGTACCCTCACGTCCCCTCGAAGCCTTGGGCTTCGTAACCCAATTCGTTGGAGCCTTCTTAAAACCAGATGGATGTTCGCTCCTTCGTGTTATACTAAGAATTACTACTTAGTTCTACTAACTAAGGTTTACCACTTAGTTTCCAAATTCCTTGTTTTCTTAACTAAGTTTTACTACTTAGTCACTTTTTCAACTGAGGTTTACTACTTAGTTTTCTTTCTCGCCAGGTTGGGTTGGTTAAGTGTCTTTAGTCGATTCAAGCTATCTTAACCCTCTTCCCTTATCCTATTACACTGGTTAAGTGTTATCCCTTTATGCTTTTTACTTAACCCTATTCATTTATCATATTCTGATGGTTAAGCGTTCAAGTTTACTTAACCTTATGGTCCAGTCCAGCTAACATATTAATTTGGCTAAGTGTATTACTTAACCCCAACCTCTAGTCTAATTAACATGTTAAATTGCTAAGTGTATTAACTTTACTTAACCCCACCTTCTAGTCTAGTCAACATGTTAATTTGGCTAAGTATTCCCATGGACTTAACCCTCCCATTCTAGCTTTAACTGTGTTAAGTTGGTTAAGTGTTTCTATGGACTTAACACTACCATTCTAGCTTAACAGTGTTAAGTTGGTTAAGTGCTCCTATGGACTTAACCTTCCTATTCTAGCTTTAACTGTGTTGGTTAAGTGTTCCTATGGACTTAACCCTCCCCTTCTTGTTCTAGCTTTAATTAATAAATTAAAGCCGCAACCTCTCACATTAGACAGATATTGCTGCGGTTACTGGATGTGCCGGTCGGTTCCGGGCAGGTTTACACCACAACTCAGTCTAACCTCGGGTTAGGCATATTCATGTTTTCTAAGTTCAAAGGGTTTTCTGATTAATTTCCAAACCTGGTTTTGAAAGCAACCATCCCGTTCGTCGGATCAGTTAGGGATAGCCAGGGAGGGCAGGAAACTTATATTTTCCAAACCCAAGCCTAGACACTATCCTCTCTGTCACCCTAGAACTTTCTGGTACGAGTTATAAAAAGGGGTTTTATCAAAATACTTTCTTTTGTTTATAAATTGTTAACAATTTATCTTACAACCCATTTCCCCCTTTTTAAACAAATTTGGCCTATATTCATTTGTCGCTAACAGACTTATATTCTAGGCCCAAATCTTGATTTTCCTAACCTACAGTTCATAGCAATTTAGATCTATCTTCTTTATTTTCAGTTTATGCTAAACTAGATTTTATATGCCAAACTAGATTTTCTATTCTAGTTCACCGTTTATGCCCAAAAACTAGATTTATTCTTCTAGTTTACAGTCTACATACAAACTAGATTTATTATTCTAGTTTTTCAGTTTACAGGCCAATACTAGATCTAAATTTCATAACCTATAATCCATGTCAAATCTACCCAATTCACATGTCTTAACACATGTTCTAAAATTGTGTAAATCGGAATCATGTTCGTTTCCAAACTATGCCAATTTCAAGCTTACAACTATATTTATGTTTAATTTTGTGTTTTTCCCAAATCGCATTCCCACCGTTCGTATAATCATGATTCAACCTAGATTGTAAATAAATCTAGATTCGTAGAAAATAGGGAATGAACCAAAGATGCTATGAAAAAGGGTGGACATAATAATTGGCATAAAAAGATTTTGAATAACGACGCAGGTTCAAGAATATGGGTAGACCTAACTTAATAGGTAAATTCCCATGGTCTAAAACCAAGAATAGACAGAATAGGTTCGAGAACATGGGTAGACCTAACTTAATAGGTAAATTCCCACAGTCCAAAACCAAAGAAAATCAAGAACAGACAGAATAGATAAATCGGGTTTTAGACCCAATTTCATAGTCACAAAACCTAAGCAACAATTTTCCTCGTCATGAATCATAGGTGTTTAAATCACCGTTGTTATGTCATAGGTAATACTTTATGTCCAAATCAAAGGCTTGTGTTCATAGTCATAGGCAAATGTCCATAGTCATAGGCAATATTCATAGTCAAAAGGGAAAATAATTCCCATAGTCATAAGTCACCGTCATAGGCAATGTTTTATGTCCCAAAATCAAAGGCTTATGTTCATAGTCCAAAGGCACATGTTCTCAGAATCCATAGTCATAGGCAACGGTCTTAGGCAAAGTCTTATTTGTCCTTGAATCATAGCAGTTCTTAATTTAGTCCAAGAGTATAAACACAGATTCGAATAGAGAGAGAGAGAGATTTGGCATATTCTTTTATTCCTTTAATTTCATGTCACAAAATAAAGCAAAAATGTTCAAATCTAGAAACAACTGACTTACAGAAATTAGATCTAGAATAGAAGAACGACGATGCTAAGATTCGTATGTCGTTGCTCGAGATTTGTTGATTTAGCCTTTGAATTCTTCACTTTGATTTGAATCTTCTCTTGAACAGATTTGAGCAGCATCTCCATGTCTTGAATTTATATTTTATTTTATTTATTTAAGAAAATTTAGAGGAGGGGAAGAAGCCATGAATCTTAGCAGCATAAGGATAGAAGAGAATTGGTGCAAAGAGAATGAAGACTAGGGCTGTTTATATAGCTGCTCAAGACCTTATCGTACACGCAGCGCTGAGTCAGCATTGAACCTAGTTAAGAAAATAGTCCAGGTACGTAAATGAATCTAGCCAAACCTTATCATACACGCAGTGCTGAGTCAGCATTGGGTCCCACAAGCTATTTTGGCGTAAAAGTTTGATTTTCAAACTTTTGAATTTCTGGAATTTATTTAACTGTTTTATTCACATGAAATATTCTTATATGTATACAATTCCTCTAACGACCATTATACGCGTATATATATACGCACAACTTTCATTTTATTTTCAAAATTCAAATGATGTTGCCATATTTCATTGACTGTACCCTTATCTTGAATTTTATCTTTCGTATACATATATTTTTGTATATATATATATTTATATTTCTCATATGTATGTATATATATATATTCTTTATTTCCTTATATGTACGTTCTTATCCTTTCAAATTTTGAATTTGTATACGTACATATATTTGCATGTTTAGTTGGCCCTCTCTAAAACAAAGATAAAAAAAATTATGCCGCCGCCGGGTTCGAACCCCCGACCTCCATGCTACCAATCCAATGCCTTAACCAACTGAGCTACAGAGGCTTTTGTTAATAAGTCTTAGAACAATAATAATTATTGTTCTCTCCTTACCTCTTTTTTTTTCATGTTAGTTACAATACTTAAATTAAACAATCTGCATGGATCTTTTTCTTTTAATTTTTCTTTTAAAAATTAATTATACTTTAGTTTGAGAATCTGAATGTCATAGAATAACGGGGTGTTACATCAACCATCATCCAAAGTGCGTTCTACGCTGCATAAGCATCAAATATAAATATTTAACGCTTAGAACAGTCTGTCAATCAATCGATCGACATACAACTAATTATTGGGAATAGTGAATGTCATATATCATCCCAATACACGTGTGGGGTTTCAATCAATCAAACACAGATTTTATTTGTGCAGTTGGGCGATGTGTAAAATTTATCGTCCCAATCAATATCAATCAAATGTGTGTATATAAACAAATCGTCTGATTTGTTTATATTTATTTCATTTTAAATACACGTTAAACATTCTATTTTTAACTATAAAATATTTTTAACTATATTAATATTTTATTTCATTTCACATCACATCACACAATCAACTACACATCAAAATCAAACAACCAAGCATACAAGCCGTCCATGGTCTGTGGACGACGGGTGTCGGGTGCTACTAAACACCGTCTGCATCCTAGTATATATTTTAAACTAGACATTTAAATTAAAGGTGAGGAGTTCTCACCGAACAGCTAAACCAAACGTCTCGACTCTTCATGTGTAGAAAATCTCCGCCGTATCTTCTTTCATCACTTTTGTCATCCGTATTCACTACATGTATAAAAATCACATTTTTATATTGTAGCTATGTATATAAAAATCTATTTATACCCCGCTACTATATAGATAAAAATTCTATTTTTACACCGCTAGTAATATAATAAAAATTATATTTTTATTACTCCACATAAATAAAAATCATAGTTTTATTCTTCCTATAACATAAAAATCATATTTTTATAATAAAAAAAAATCGTATCTTTCTAGTTTGAAAATCGTATATTTAAACCGCTATTATATCATAAAAATCCAACCTTTTTCTTACTTCACATATGATACAAATTGAAGTTTTCTTTAAAAATAAAATCAAACCTTTTAAAGAAATATAATTCAAAGAAAAATCAATTCTTTAAAACAATAGAATATATTAAAAAACTAAATTAAACAAATTAAATAAAAGGACTCACTTTCATTTATCGGGGAGGGAGGTGGAGGGCGGGGGGGGGGGGGGGAGGGGGGCTGTGGTGCTGCGTCGGGGGTCAAGGGGGAGGTGGATGGTCGGCGTTGGGTTTCAGGAGGGCAGAGGGTCTTCGTGCGTCGGGTTTCAGGAGGGCGGAGAAAGGAGAGGAGGTGGAGGAGGATACACGGCAGGAGGAGGGGAAGAAGATGGGGCGGCGGCGGCTCTGATGGGGGGCGGTGCGCGATGCAGTGAGGGGGGGCGATCGAGGCTGCTAGGGTTTTTTTCTTCTTTTTTTTCGATTTCGAGAAACTGACCGGGGGGGGGGGTTTGAGTTAGTGATAGAAGAAAAAGGGGAGGTGTGTTATATTAATATATTTATATTTTATTATTTTTAAATTCTAAAAAGCAACTTTTTATTTTGAACACCAAAGGAGACCCACCGACTGTCGTCCACAGCTAATTACCCCCATTCCGAACACAATGGGATATGTATCGTAGGCTGATTCGATTGTTTCAATCAGTTTTCGTCAAAATCAACATATAACTCTATATATTGAATTTGAACGCGTATTTCAATTTACCGGGGCCACATACTAACTCTAAAAATTCCCGAAAAAGATTTTCTATCTTCGTATTGACGATACGGTGCTAACAATACTAATTTCGTCGAATTCAGAGACCGTTTGAAAAATGGCCATTTTCCAGTCGATTAAAATCAACTAAAAATGGTCAAACGCGTTTTCATTTGCCACGCTCACATATTGATTCGAAAAATTATGAAATTTGAAACCTAGCAATAATTTGACATCGCGGATCCAACAAAAGTGGTTTCGTCGAAATCCGAGGTCGTTTGCAAAATGGCCATTTTTAAGGGCCGAAATTCCATAACGACTATTCTGAATTTTCAACTGGACATGTATTTTGACTCCCGCTATGAAATTTCAATTATTCGGACTCGTTGGAAAGATATTCTCAAATAGATTCTAATATTTTTGGTTTTGCTAAAATCCAGTTTGTTTTGAATCCTGTACATTCATTTGAAATTTGAAATCGAATTATCGAACTACCACGCCATTTTCAATTCCTTTTATAATTATAAATAATTATTTATATTCTAACGACGATCTATATAAATATATACGTTCGAATTCTATTCCAACTAAATTTCTTGTCGATATTATTTAAAATAATTCATTTTAAATAATCAAAATTCGCTAAAATTGCCAAAATAAAAATTTTAAATTGGCTCGGATTTCCGGGTTATTACAATCTCCCCCACTTAAAACTTTTCGTCCCCGAAAAGGAACGAAGCCGAAAGTTGTTTAACTAATCAAATCAACTTTCATTATTTTCATTACGGCTTAAGTTCTTCAAATTTCAGTTTCTAAGGACTTTTCAAATTTTTCAAAAATTTGGCTAACACCCAAAATTTTCGAAAAATTTCGCCATAACCTCCCCTGCACCGGGGACTTCGGGATATTTCATATAGCCTCCCATGGCCTTCTTCAATCCAAAAGAAAAAGAAAACGCCAAGCGGCTAGCCAATCGGCTCATAAAATCATCATCACCCAAACAAAACAATAAATTATGGTAAACATGTACCTATTTGTCGGGCAAACAATTTTATTCTTCTGCTCTAGCCTCCTTGCTATGACCTGTTCAATGTAAGTACAGGCATTCGCATGCATTTCTAAAACAAATTTCAATACAGTTCAATATTTGGTTCCATTTGGTTAAAGGTTTAACATTTAATTAATCAAACAATACAACCATCAGTCAATTATTGATTAGCTTTTCAAATTCATAATTTTGATACATAGTAAAAAATCTGATTTTTGATGACAAATCACAACAATAAGTCCTATCTAATTTTGGTTCTCACACCAGTCAATAGGAAATATATAAATATCACATCTTCGAAACTCGAATACCAATTCTGATGATGTTCGAACTATCATCAGAATCATCTCCGAACGACTAGAGTGTGATTCTATATCTATCCAGTATATTAAAACTTCGAATACACGCTAGCCAGGCGCATACGCAAAATCTTTATATATCGGATTGTCCAAATCAATTTGAAATAAATAATCAAATACGAATAATTGATTTTAAATTTTCAAAACAAAAATTGTTTTCGATTTAAAAATATACTCTTCACACTTGTTTTAGGATACTACTGATCCTATCTCTAACGAGTCATTCTAATTGGATATTACTAATCCAATCTCTGATGAATTCTTTCATATGGTTCTAACGTGTCTTGTTCTCTGAGCTTTGTAAACCAAAGCTCTGATACCACGATGTAACGACCAGGAATTTCGCTCGATCCGAATCAGTCGTTAAACCGACCAAGACCGTACGAAACGCCTGATTGTTTTGAGAACACGACAAATTAGAACGCAGACAGAAGAACATTTCATTATATATTACAACAATTCCATCAGATTACAAGAATATACAGAGTATAAATAAATAAAATACATTCGATAAATATCATAGATTAAATTACATTTAAATACATCGCAGCGGGAAATAATACAAAACACAACTAGAAGTAATACACGGATACAGAGCTTTCTGAGTATCGTTCCAGCTGTAAATCAGGATCCTATGAATACAAATCTGCAAAACCAAAACTACTAGCTGCCCGTGTCGAAAATAAGGGCACCCAGAGTTTAGGTTAAAACAATAAACTCTAGGTCAGTCATGTGACTGGTGTGAGAACTAAGTTATTTAAAACTTTACTTTAAATCAGATATATCAAGGGACCACGCCATATATCACGGAACGGGCTTCCTCCCAAGAATAACAGTGCATATAACAAAACAGCGCAATGCTTTTGGAAAAATGAAGCTATTATAAGACCCAGGTCCTATCACACAATGCAACGCAAGCCAGGGGATAGGGTTTTTCCTTATAATAGCCAAACATACTTTGTACATTTTAAAAAAAATCATTTGATACTATTATAAGTGTATTGTGTCAAAACAATTTCAAATCATAAGTATCAATCCTAGGCGGCATGGGTACCATATATCATGTCGCCAATACTAGGCTCTACAAATAAAACCGCAAAGTCGCGTATTTGGAAATTTAATTTCCATCTGTGAACCGAGGCAAAAGATAGTCCTCTACCGATTCGAGACGCTCTAGACCGTGTCTCAGGAACAGAACGCATCGTCCCTTGGATCGTCAGGGCCGGTCCAGCGATGTGAATTAAATTGCCTGAACACTGCGTTTCCCCACCCTTTGTGTTGTCAATGAGCCAACAAATGACTCCATCTGCTTCACATAGTCACCGATATATCCGAGGCGCCTTGCAACAGCAACAACCACATAAGTCAAACTCGTCAGGGCATGTAAAACCACTGACGCCACTTCTAGCTAGAAGGAAACGCATGCCCTCCCTGATGTCCTCTCCCGTTTCTGGTTCACAACCGGGGTGTGATGCTCGCGAATCAACGCTACACAAAGCTACGCTACAAAGGCCGTGCTTTGATCATCAACCACAAGACTTTGCTTTTCAACAAAAGCCTTGATCATTTGCATCTTAGCATGCCACACAGGAAAACCACTCCATGCAACCGATATCCATCAATCACATAGAATGATATCCAATGTTAGACACACAGTCCATTTACAAGTCCGTTCTGGGTCTGAACGAAACCGGAGGCACCTACTACCCCGTATATCCATCGATCTCCAAGTACGTCTGGATAACCACTAACTGATTCCCTCCTCTTGGGTTTTCGGCCCAATCAAGATCATCAGTAATCACCCAAACGACGTGAAGACCTCCGGTCTTCAACCGTCGTCTTCATCTTCGACTAATCGTCGAATCAGTTATTCAAAATGGGATAAACCCGGTCTTTCTGAATAACTCGCGTATATAATAAACAAGTGTTACACAAACACAACATACACCTCATTCCAATTCATCAGTCACTAACCGTAAATTAACAAGAGAGTAATTCCCCAAATATTAACCTCGAAGGCCGAAACCAACATCAGATCAATACCCAGGAAACCGTTCTGCTTAGCTAACCAACAGTTAGTTTCTAAATTTCACATTCTTAGGGAAAGGTTCCCATTAATTTTATCAAAGAAAAATTCTTTTAAATTTATTCTTTAATCTTCCTTTGAATATCACTTCAAACTAGTCGGGATTAGCGAACCATACCGAAGTAGTCATTTATTTTATTTCCCAATCCCAACCTATTCATCCAATGTAGTAAAACTGGTCATACTTCATATCTAACACCAGGATGCTATGGTAAATTCAATTACCATTTCACGTTCAAATCTAATTAAAGATTTAACTACCGTCTGGAGTAAAACTGGTGATACTCCATTCTCGATCTTTTCAATCTAATTAAAGATTCATTAAAACTCCACTTAGTTTTAACCTTTGACTGAGTTAAATAATCAGTGTCATTTAAAACACGGTTTACGATAAACCCCAAAATCACATCACGTTTCAATCAGTCCCTTGCCGTAAACTAGCAAGTGAGCAATTCCCTAAGTATTAACCCCGAAGGCCGAAACCAACATCAGATCAATTGTAACACCCCACCTCCATTAAGGTCACTCACAAAGGGAATGCCTTAACTTCAGTGGAGCGTTTTAGGTAAACAGACACAGAATATCGCAAGACAGATATAAAAAAATTTGCAGCGGAAATAAATAACTTTATTAAATTACCAAAATATTTTGTTACATAGTACCATGAGTCATAAAACCCTTACAACAAAACACTTCTTTCTTACATTATCAGAGTACATAGGTATTTGAAAAGAAAAACATCATTCCCCAGATTAAAGAGCAAGCCATAAAGAAACAGAGGTTCGAGCCATACTTCAGAAGAAGCTCCTAGAAGATGATATCCAAATCCTGACTAAACCTGGGTGTTTCCTCCCTGAACACCTAGTGGGAAGAAGGAAGAAAAGGAAAAAGGGGGGTCAGACATAAAGTCTGGCGAGTGCGATAACTCTAACAATATAATTAACAAAGTAACTAGGCCAAGGCATAAGTTGGAATGTAAGGAAATAACCATGAACCATTGGGTATGATAGAGTAAACAAGGAAACAAGAGGAACAACGATAACGTTAAAAGCACTCCTAAATCACTACAAGATAATCACTATACTGCACCACCACTAGTACAACAGGATTAGGTGTTACCTTAATGTTTAAACTTCCATAGAATCGAAACAGAATAATCTATACAGAAACAGAATGCAAGTAATGGGCCTTTACCACCCCAACATACAGAAGGTACGGAAGTAGAATACTAATAATGGGCCTTTACCACCCAACTAATGGGCCTTTATCACCCCAACAAACAGAAGGTACAGAAACAGAATCTGAGACGGAAACAGAATAATCCCTACGGAAATAGAATGTAGAATTAGGTGTACACTAGTAGATGGGCCTTTACCACCCCAACAGACGGTACCACGCAGAAACAGATAGGTGTTACCACCCAACAGAAACAGACGGTACCCCACAGAACAGACAGAACTAAGTGTACCCTAAATCTTACCCCCACGTGATCGGCTCCCTAACACATAAATACCCTGTGCCAGCCCCACAAAAGTGTGTATCATTCGCTAAAGTGGCAACCTTTGAGTGACACAGACCTATTTATAGATGTCACGACGTCTTACATCCTAAAAGGCAGACCGGGATCCATGCACGCACATGACCCGGTTGGAACGCACCATCAACACCCCCTCCCCATTATCAAAATGAACCGCTTAAAATTAGTTCAGTAAGCGTGCCCGGACCCTACCTACTGTTGGGTCATAGTTTTGATACCAGAAAGGGTTACTGACTAATATGGGTCCCACACAACAGATGACACAAGTAATTACCCATCCTAAACTTGTGTCCCCAAACTAACAGATTTCAGACTAACTTGTTTACAAGTTTCAGACATACAGAGTTCAGATTTACTAGTTCACAAATCAGACAATCAAGTTAACAAGTTTTCAGACTAACGGATCAGATGTACAGATTTAACAGACTTACAAATTGTCCAACTTTGTATTGGGCCTACAGATTCACGAAATGGGTTTGTTAAATTCATCAGTCCAGTTGGTTTAACACTATCCCCCCAACACGTTTTAGACATCATATTTATCTCAGATTTGCATTAATTAATTATTGAAATATCTAATCGTATTTCACATGCCACCCCAGGCACCCACTTAATTCCACATGCCACCCAAGGCACCAACTTAACCCCCTCATGTCCCACTACATGCTTATCTGGTTAAGTGTTTCTTAATTCATTAAGGTCGTAACCTTATAAAGACCTCTCACATTAGACTGGCGTTTTTGGCAGCTGGATTTGCCAGGCAGGTCCGGGCAGTCTTACACCACAAAAGAGCCTTACCTCGTGTCTTTACAACTGTTACGTATTTAATTTATGCCTAAGACCTCCCACATTAGACTGGCATTTGTGGCAGCTGGATTTGCCGGGCGGGTCCGGGCAGTCTTACACCACAAAAGAGCCTAACCTCATGTCTTAGACGATTAATTACTCCTAATTAATCATCCCCCAATTTGAATTACTTTCCCTATTCAAATTATCAATCAATTCCAAATTTAACGATGTCCATAATTGACTCAATTATGTCCATCCATTTATGGTATGTAAGATCATACCAATTTCACCACAATTATATTTTATGCCTTTTAAGGCATTTATGCCAATTAAATCTTCTTAATTTTATCCCCTTCGTACCCCCGTTATTCGTTCGCTTAAAATGACATATTCGTATTAGACTAGCAATTAGTCTAATACTTAAAAAAGGGAATAAACGTCACAAAGTCGCATACACACAATAATAGATCTAATTTGCATCTAACTTGCAATTAAGAATTACAACATACTCGCATAGTCTTTGTATTAACAAGGATCCAAAAATCATAGATCTAAAAAAAGTGTGAACTTGCATGTATGAACTTAGTTTTACACCCAACTAGCCTAGGTAATTATCACCAACTTACATAAACTGTGTATGTCGTCAACCTAAGCATAAAGGTGTCATCTTGCATAACTATGGATCCAATAAAGGTGTTAACTTGAGTAAACTATGGATCCACATAAAGGTGTAAACTTGCATAACTAGGCATGTCATAGATTCAACATAAAAATGTCAACTTGAATATGGATCTAAACTTTAAAGGTGTGAACTTGTATGAATCCAAATTATCACTTAAACTTGCATATGAACATAATACTTATATGAACTAGCATATGTTCCACATCCATATTCGCATAAAAACTGATGTTATAAACCTAGATGGTTGGATTATAAAAAGGGATTCATTAACACAAGTTAAAATCACGAACTACTAGCATATATTTTAGATCCAAACTTACATAACATCATATGTGAAACTGGCATAACATCATATATAAAACTTGCATAACATCATATATAAGATTTGCATAAGCCAAAATTACAACTTGGATGATAGCAACATAACTTTACATCATAAATGATAGCATCACAACATAACGTCATAGAGATTTCAATCATAATCCTACAACATAATCACAACATGAAATCAATACTTCAAATCACATCAATACAATCCGCATTATATCTTAATCCAATTAAATTACTAATTATCTTGTTAAAATTATTGAACTCACAACTCAAAAGCAGTCTTGAGTTCTTAATTCTGATTTCTGGAGTTGAATTAGCGCTCCTTTGATGAAGATTCGCTGTTAGGGTTTGAGTAGTTCTGATTTGATTGTTGTTCTTCCTCTTTAATTTGGTGGCGGCTGCTCTAGGGTTCAAGACAACAGCATGACGACCAAAGTTTTAGTTTTAATTCTGATTTAGGGTTTGAGTCTATGGGTCTTTTTATAGAGTTTTGAATTAATTTAAGCCGTCGGATGTTCTTAGGGTTAATCAAAACCATTCAATCCAGATTAGAGCTATCCAGAAACCCTAATGACTCATTAACTAGTCAGAAATGACTCAGCACGGACTCACCGTTCGAACCAGATGACTGTGCAGGTTTTCACTCGGCCTGGGCGCACTTGGGAAGTGCTCCAAGGCAAATTTGTACTGGCACACTTCCCAAGTGCGCCAGTGCATTTTTTTTTTCAAACTTCGTTCGTCCATATCTTCTTCATACGGTATCCGTTTTACGCAAACTCGGACTCTATCTTAAGCAGAATTCCGAGACGAACGCAATGGAACAACGTGTTTCCCTTAATTCCCACAATTGAAATTAAGTATTCTTAAATTTAGTTAATCTGATTATTCAAAAATTCGGGGTGTTACATTCTCCCCTACTTAAAGGATTTCGTCCCTGAAATCTTCAAGTTAAGAAGAATGTGTCCTACCATCCAATCACCCATCTACTCAACCATCATCCACAAGCATCCATTGTCCTTAGAAAACTTCTAATGCCGTATGAACATATGCAAAAAGTGTGTGTATATGTTCCTTAACTATGCAAAGATCAGGCGGTCTACTGATTCAGTTGACCTCCTTAATGCGAATTATGTTAGTGTCATGTGTACAACATGTATGCAATTTTCCTATTTGATACATATTATTTCTAAATGTCTGCGCAATCATTCATCTAAATGCAACATCCATGTGATGAGTCAACCATTATGCAACCACAAAAATTGAAAATGCTCACACATCCATATGCAGTATGAGAGTGTTTTCGAGCCGATCTAGTGCCTAATGTGTGTGTAAATGCATCCACGAGCAACCACTAGAAAACACTTACATCCACTTGCAACTATCAAACATAACATGTCCCAAGCACATGTTTACATCCATGGATTTACTATCTAAAGGTTGAAGATTCGGTTGATGGGATATAAACAATTGATACAACTAGAACAAAAGCTAAGTTCCCATTTGACATCGGTTAAGAGAATAATTCCCTAAGTCCCAGCCCCGAAGACCGAAATCAACATCAGACTGACACCCAAAGAATTACCCCCATTAAACAATGTCAAAACTGGAGATCTACTTCATGGTTCGAGTAGAAACCCGTATCCTTCAGAAATATATAGATACTTACAGACTGCTGGTGCTGATCAGATTACAGAATGATTCTTAGAAAGCTAAGCATAAAACACCCTTGCGGGTCACAAGAAACTTTGGGGTCTTCCCATGACAAGTTAGAAACCTAACGACCCTCCTCTCAAAATCTAGAACGACCCTCTACATAAAAAAACTGGTCCATTAAGAACCAATCCATAGCCCATAAACTTGAGCATACAAACGTCAAATTCAAATTTTTTTGACGCCTAACCCAGATAATTTCAAACCCTTACAAATCACCAATAAATAAGCCGAACCACCCAAGGGGTTTGAAACAACTACGGGATCAGAAACAAGACTAGTATTAAAGTGCAGAGTCTCAATGCCAAAATCATAAGAGTCTTAACTTCATAACCAGATAAGGAAATTAAACCATCTACATAAATTTTCCTATCCCTATCCTATCCATCAGCCATGAGAGCATTCGCCTATCCTATCGAAGGAAGAGATTCTAGACCAAGGACCGAAGGATACTACATATGGCTTTTCGGGGAATTTTTTTTAAAACAGGCCTTCCTTTTCGAAAATACTTTCTTTTAAAACCTTTTTGAAAAATGTTTTCAAAACTTTTATCTAATCTGGTGACCTTCAGCTTTGATACCATGTGTAACACCCCACCTCCATTAAGGTCACTCACAAAGGGAATTCCTTAACTTCAGTGGAGCGTTTTAGGTAAACAGACACAGAATATCACAAGACAGATATTAAAAAATTTGCAGCAGAAATAAATAACTTTATTAAATTACCAAAATATTTTGTTACATAGTACCATGAGTCATAAAACCCTTACAACAAAACACTTCTGTTTTACATTATCAGAGTACATAGGTATTTTAAAAGAAAAACATCATTCCCCAGATTAAAGAGCAAGCCATAAAGAAACAGAGGTTCGAGCCATACTTCAGAAGTAGCTCCTAGAAGATGATATCCAAATCCTGACTAAACCTGGGTGTTTCCTCCCTGAACACCTGGGGGTAAAGAAGGATGAAAAGGAAAAAGGGGGGTCAGACATAAAGTCTGGCGAGTGCGATAACTCTAACAATATAATTAACAAAGTAACTAGGCTAAGGCATAAGTTGGAAAGTAAGGAAATGACCATGAACCATTGAGTATGATAGAGTAAACAAGGAAACAAGAGGAACAACGATAACGTTAAAAGCACTCCTAAATCACTACAAGATAATCACTATACTGCACCACCACCAGTATAACAGGATAAGGTGTTACCCTAATGTTTAAACTTCCATAGAGTCGAAACAAAATAATCTATACATAAACAGAATGCTAGTAATGGGCCTTTACCACCCCAACATACAGAAGGTACAGAAGTAGAATACTAATAATGGGCCTTTACCACCCAACTAATGGGCCTTTACCACCCCAACAGACAGAAGGTACGGAAACAGAATCTGAAACGGAATCAGAGACGGAAACAGAAAAATCCCTACGGAAATAGAATGTAGAATTAGGTGTACACTAGTAGATGGGCCTTTACCACCCCAACAGACGGTACCATGTAGAAACAGATAGGTGTTACCACCCAACAGAAATAGACGGTACCCCATAGAACAGACAGAACTAAGTGTACCCTAAATCCTACCCCACGCGATCGGCTCCCTAACACATAAATACCCTGTGCCAACCCCACAAAAGGGTGTATCATTCCCTAAAGTGGCAACCCTTGAATGACATAGACTTATTTATAGATGTTACGGCGTCTTACATCCTCAAATGCAGACCGGGATCCATGCACGCACATGACCCGGTTGGAACGCACCATCAACACCCCTCGCCATTATCAGAATGAACCGCTTATGATTAGTTCAGTAAGCGTGCCTTGACCCTACCTACTGTTGGGTCATAGTTTTGATACCAGAAAGGGTTACTGACTAATATGGGCCCCACACAAAAGATGACACAAGTAATTACCCATCCTAACCTTGTGTCCCCAGACTATTAGATTTCAGATTTCAGACTAACTTGTTAACAAGTTTCAGACATACAGAGTTCAAATTTACTAGTTCACAAATCCGACAATCAAGTTAACAAGTTTTCAGACTAACGGATCTGATGTACAGATTTAACAGACTTACAAATTGTCCAACTTTGTATTGGGCCTACATATTCACGAAATGGGTTTGTTAAATCCATCAATCCAGTTGGTTCAACCTTATCCCCCCAACACGTTTTAGACATCATATTTATCTCAGATTTTCATTAATTAATTATTGAAATATCTAATCGTATTTCACATGCCACCCTAGGCACCCACTTAATTCCACATGCCACCCAAGGCACCCACTTAACCCCCTCATGCCCCACTACATGATTATCTAGTTAAGTGTTTTTAATTCATTAAGGTCGTAACTTTATAAAGGCCTCTCACATTAGACTGGCGTTTGTGGCAGCTGGATTTGCCGGGCGTGTCCGGGCAGTCTTACACCACAAAAGAGCCTAACCTCGTGTCTTTACAACTGTTACATATTTAATTTATGCTTAAGACCTCCCGCATTAGACTGGCATTTGTGGCAGCTGGATTTGCCGGGCGGGTCCAGACAGTCTTACACCACAAAAGAGCCTAACCTCGTGTCTTAGACGATTAATTACTCCTAATTAATCATCCCCCAATTTGAATTACTTTCCCTATTCAAATTATCAATCAATTCCAAATTTAACGATGTCCATAATTGACTCAATTATGTCCATCCATTTATGGTATGTAAGATCATACCAATTTCACCACAATTATATTTTATGCCTTTTAAGGCATTTATGCCAATCAAATCTTCTTAATATTATCCCCTTCGTACCCCCGTTATTCGTTCGCTTAACATGACATATTCATATTAGACTAGCAATTAGTCTAATACTTAAAAAAGGGAATAAAGGTCACAAAGTCACATACACACAATAATAGATCTAATTTGTATCTAACTTGCAATTAAGAATTACAACATACTCGCATAGTCTTTGTATTAACAAGGATCCAAAAATCATAGATCTAAAAAAAGTGTGAACTTGCATGTATGAACATAGTTTTACACCCAACTAGCCTAGGTAATTATCACCAACTTACATAAACTGTGTATGTCGTCAACCTAAGCATAAAGGTGTCATCTTGCATAACTATGGATCCAATAAAGGTGTTAACTTGAGTAAACTATGGATCCACATAAAGGTGTAAACTTGCATAACTAGGCATGTCATAGATTCAACATAAAAATGTCAACTTGAATATGGATCTAAACTTTAAAGGTGTGAACTTGTATGAATCCAAATTATCACTTAAACTTGCATATGAACATAATACTTATATGAACTAGCATATGTTCCACATCCATATTCGCATAAAAACTGATGTTATAAACCTAGGTGGTTGGATTATAAAAAGGGATTCATTAACACAAGTTAACATCATGAACTACTAGCATATATTTTAGATCCAAACTTACATAACATCATATGTGAAACAGGCATAACATCATATATAAAACTTGCATAACATCATATATAAGACTTGCATAAGCCAAAATTACAACTTGGATGATAGAAACATAACTTTACATCATAAATGATAGCATCACAACATAACGTCATAGAGATTTCAATCATAATCCTACAACATAATCAGAACATGAAATCAATACTTCATATCACATCAATACAATCCGCATTATATCTTAATCCAATTAAATTACTAATTATCTTGTTAAAATTATCGAACTCACAACTCAAAAGCAGTCTTGAGTTCTGAATTATGATTTCTGGAGTTGAATTAGCGCCCCTTTGATGAAGATTCGCTGTTAGGGTTGAGTAGTTCTGATTTGATTGTTGTTCTCCCTCTTTCATTTGGTGGCGGCTGCTCTAGGGTTCAAGACAAAAGCATGACGGACAAAGTTTTAGTTTTAATTCTGATTTAGGATTTGAGTCTATGGGTCTTTTTATAGAGTTTTGAATTAATTTAAGCCGTCGGATGTTCTTATGGTTAATCAAAACCATTCAGTCCAGATTAGAGCTATCCAGAAACCCTAATGACTCATT
This sequence comes from Allium sativum, assembly GCA_030737875.1. Classification (NCBI taxonomy): domain Eukaryota; kingdom Viridiplantae; phylum Streptophyta; class Magnoliopsida; order Asparagales; family Amaryllidaceae; genus Allium; species Allium sativum. The sequence continues at coordinate 845,029,107 of CM060909.1, read as the reverse complement.
AACTAGTCAGAAATGACTCAGCACTGACTCACCATTCGAACCAGATGGTTGTGCAGGTTTTCTCTCGGCCTGGGCGCACTTGGGAAGTGCGCCAATGCAAATTTGTACTGGCGCACTTCCCAAGTGCGCCAGTGCATTTTTTTTTTTCAAACTTCGTTCGTCCATATCTTCTTCATACGGTATCCGTTTTACGCAAACTCGGACTCTATCTTAAGCAGAATTCCGAGACGAACGCAATGGAACAACCCATTTCCCTTAATTCCCACAATTGAAATTAAGTATTCTTAAATTTAGTTAATCTGATTATTCGAAAATTCGGGGTGTTACATTCTCCCCTACGTAAAGGATTTCGTCCCCGAAATTTTCAAGTTAAGAAGAATGTGTCCTACTGTCCAATCACCCATCTACTCAACCATCATCCATAAGCATCCATTGTCCTTAGAAAACTTCTAATGTCGTATGAACATATGCATAAAGTGTGTGTATATGTTCCTTATCTAATGCAAAGATCAGGCGGTCTACTGATTCAGTTGACCTCCTTAATGCGAATTATGTCAGTGCCATGTGTCCAACATGTATGCTATTTTCCTATTTGATACATATTATTTCTAAATGTGTGCACAATCGTTCATCTAAATGCAACGTCCATGTGATGAGTCAACCATTATGCAACCACAAAAATTGAAAATGCTCACACATCCATATGTAGTATGAGAGTGTTTTCAAGCCGATCTAGTGCCTAATATGTGTGTAAATGCATCCACGAGCAACCACTACCAAACACTTGCATCCACTTGCAACTATCAAACATAACATGTCCCAAGCACATGTTTACATCCATGGATTTCCTATCTAAAGGTCGAAGATTCGGTTGATGGGATATAAACAAATGATACAACTAGAACAAAAGCTCAGTTCCCATTTGACATCGGTTAAGAGAATAATTCCCTAAGTCCCAGCCCCGAAGACCGAGATCAACATCAGACTGACACCCAAAGAATTACCCCCATTAAACAATGTCAAAACTGGAGATCAACTTCATGGTTCGAGTAGAAACCCATATCCTTCATAAATATATAGATACTTACAGACTGCTGGTACAGATCAGATTACAGAATGATTCTCAGAAAGCTAAGCATAAAACACCCTTGCGGGTCACAAGAAACTTTGGGGTCTTCCCATGACAAGTTAGAAACTTAACGACCCTCCTCTCAAAATCTAGAACGACCCTCTACATAAAAAAACTGGTCCATTAAGAACCAATCCATAGCCCATAAACTTGAGCATCCAAACATCACATTCAAATTTTTTTTGGCGCCTAACACAGATAATTTCAAACCCTTACAAATCACCAATAAATAAGCCGAATCACCCAAGGGGTTTGAAACAACTACGGGATCAGAAACAAGACAAGTATTAAAGTGCAGAGTCTCAATGCCAGAATTAAAAGAGTCTTAACTTCATAACCAGATAAGGAAATTAAACCTTCTACATAAATTTTCCTATCCCTATCCTATGCATCAGCCGTGAGAGCATTCGACTATCCTATCGAAGGACGGGATTCTAGACCAAGGACCGAAGGATACTACATATGGCTTTTCGGGGAATGTTTTTCAAAACAGGCTTTCCTTTTTGAAAATACTTTCTTTTAAAACCTTTTTGAAAAATGTTTTCAAAACTTTTATCTAATCTGGTGACCTTCAGCTCTGATACCATGTGTAACACCCCACCTCCATTAAGGTCACAAACAAAGGGAATGCCTTAACTTCAGTGGTGTGTTTTAGGTAAACAGACACAGAATATCACAAGACAGATACTAAAAAAATTGCAGCAGAAATAAATAACTTTATTAAATTACCAAAATATTTTGTTACATAGCACCATGAGTCATAAAACCCTTACAACAAAACACTTATGTCTTACATTATCAGAGTACATAGGTATTTTAAAAGAAAAACATCATTCCCCAGATTAAAGAGCAAGCCATAAAGAAACAGAGGTTCGAGCCATACTTCAGAAGTAGCTCCTAGAAGATGATATCCAAATCCTGACTAAACCTGGGTGTTTCCTCCCTGAACACCTGGGGGGAAAGAAGGAAGAAAAGGAAAAAGGGGGGTCAGACATAAAGTCTGGCGAGTGCAATAACTCTAACAATATAATTAACAAAGTAACTATGCTAAGGCATAAGTTGGAAAGTAAGGAAATGACCATGAACCACTGAGTATGACAGAGTAAACAAGGAAACAAGAGGAACAACGATAACTTTAAAAGCACTCCTAAATCACTACAAGATAATCACTATACTGCACCACCACCAGTATAACAGGATTAGGTGTTACCCTAATGTTTAAACTTCCATAGAATCGAAACAGAATAATCTATACAGAAACAGAATGCCAGTAATGGGCCTTTGCCATCCCAACATACAGAAGGTACAGAAGTAGAATACTAATAATGTGCCTTTACCACCCAACTAATGGGCCTTCACCACCACAACGGACAGAAGGTACGGAAACAGAATCTGAAATGGAATCAGAGACGGAAACAGAATAATCCCTACGGAAACAGAATGTCGAATTAGGTGTACACTAGTAGATGGGCCTTTACCACCCCAACCGACGATACCATGCAGAAACAGACAGGTGTTACCACCCAATAGAAACAGACGGTACCCCACAGAACAGACAGAACTAAGTGTACCCTAAATCCAACCCTACGCGATCGGCTCCCTAACACATAAATACCGTGTGCCAGCCCCACAAAGGGGTGTATCATTCCCTAAAGTGGCAACCTTTGAATGATGCGGACCTATTTATAGATGTCGCGGCGTCTTTCATCCTCAAAGGCAGACCGGGATCCATGCACGCACATGACCCGGTTGGAACGCACCATCAACACCCCTCGCCATTATCTGAATGAACCGCTTATAATTAGTTATGTAAGCGTGCCCGGACCCTACCTACTGTTGGGTCATAGTTTTGATACCAGAAAGGGTTACTGACTAGTATGGGTCCCACACAACAAATGACACAAGTAATTACCCATCCTAACCTTGCGTCCCCAAACTATTACATTTCGGATTTCAGACTAACTTGTTTACAAGTTTCAGACATACAGAGTTCAGATTTACTAGTTCACAAATCAGACAATCAAGTTAACAAGTTTTCAGACTAATGGATCAGATGTACGGATTTAACAGACTTACAAATTGTCCAACTTTGTATTGGGCCTACAGATTCACGAAATGGGTTTGTTAAATTCATCAGTCCAGTTGGTTTAACCCTATCCCCGCAACACGTTTTAGACATCATATTTATCTCAAATTTGCATTAATTAATTATTGAAATAACTAATCGTATTTCACATGCCACCCCAGGCACCCACTTAATTCCACATGCCACCCAAGGCACAAACTTAACCCCCTCATATCCCACTACATGCTTATCCGGTTAAGTGTTTCTTAATTCATTAAGGTCGTAACCTTATAAGGACCTCTCACATTAGACAGGCGTTTGTGGCAGCTGGATTTGCCGGGCGGGTCCGGGCAGTCTTACACCACAAAAGAGCCAAACCTCGTGTCTTTACAAATGTTACATATTTAATTTATGCCTAAGACCTCCCACATTAGACTGGCATTAGTGGCAGCTGGATTTGCCGGGCGGGTCCGGGCAGTCTTACACCACAAAAGAGCCTAACCTCGTGTCTTAGACGATTAATTACTCCTAATTAATCATCCCCCAATTTGAATTACTTTCCCTATTCAAATTATCAATCAATTCCAAATTTAACGATGTCCATAATTGACTCAATTATGTCCATCCATTTATGGTATGTAAGATCATACCGATTTCACCACAATTATATTTTATGCCTTTTAAGGCATTTATGCCAATTAAACCTTCTTAATATTAACCCCTTCGTACCCCCGTTATTCGTTCTCTTAACATGACATATTCATATTAGACTAGCAATTAGTCTAATACTTAAAAAAGGGAATAAACGTCACAAAGTCACATACACACAATAATAGATCTAATTTGCATCTAACTTGCAATTAAGAATTACAACATACTCGCATAGTCTTTGTATTAACAAGGATCCAAAAATCATAGATCTAAAAAAAGTGTGAACTTGCATGTATGAACATAGTTTTGCACCCAACTAGCCTAGGTAATTATCACCAACTTACATAAACTGTGTATGTCGTCAACCTAAGCATAAAGGTGTCATCTTGCATAACTATGGATCCAATAAAGGTGTTAACTTGAGTAAACTATGGATCCACATAAAGGTGTAAACTTGCATAACTAGGCATGACATAGATTCAACATAAAAATGTCAACTTGAATATGAATCTAAACTTTAAAGGTGTGAACTTGTATGAATCCAAATTATCACTTAAACTTGCATATGAACATAATACTTATATGAACTAGCATATGTTCCACATCCATATTCGCATAAAAACTGATGTTATAAACCTAGGGGGTTGGATTATAAAAAGGGATTCATTAACACAAGTTAACATCATGAACTACTAGCATATATTTTAGATCCAAACTTACATAATGTAATAACCCGCAAATTCTGAGCCAGTTTATAATTTTTATTTTGGCAATTTTGGCGAATTTTGAATATTTAAAATGAATAATTTGAAATAATATCGACGAAGAATTTATTTTCGAATATAATTAGAACGCATATATTATAAGCGTCGTCGTTAGAATATAAATATTTATATATAATTATAAATAGAATTGAAAATGGCGCGGTAGTTCAATAATTCGATTTCAAATTTCATTTGAATGTACCGGGTGCAAAACAATCCGGATTTTAGCGAAACCAAAAACATTAGGACCTAATTGATGATATCTTTCCAACGAATCCGAAAAATAAAGATTTCATAGCGGGAATCAATAGATATGTCCAGTTGAAAATTCTGAATAGTCGCTATGGAATTCAGGCCCGTAAAAATAAAGATTTTGCAAACGACCTCGGATTTCGACGAAACCACTTTTGTTGGATCCGCAGTGTCAAATTATTGCTAGATTCCAAATTTCATAATTTTTCGAATCAATATGTGAGCGTGGCAAAGGAAAACGCGTTTGACCAGTTTCAGTTGATTTTAATCGACTGGAAAATGGCCATTTTTCCAACGGTCTCGGAATTCGACGATACTAGTTTTGTTAGGACCGTATCGTCAATACGAAGCTAGAAAATATTTTTCTGAAATTTTTCTAGTTAGTATGTGACCCCGGTAATTTGAAATGTACGTTTAAAATTTAATATAATGATTTAAATGTAAATTTAACGGAAACTGATTCAAACGATCGAATCAACCTACGATACATATCCCATTGTGTTCGGAATGGGGGTAAAACGCTATGGACGACAGGCGGTGGGCCTCGTTTCGAGGTCTTACGTGAAAGTCAACTTTTTGCCAAATTAAATAATTAAATAATAAAAAAAAAAAAAAAAAAACCCTTTCTTCCCTTAAATACCCAGGCCCCCCCCGATAATTTCAATTCACTTTTGAAAATCAAAAAAAAAAAGAAAAAAAAGAAGAAAGGGGCTTCGTGCCCTAACTAACGCGCCGCGCCGCCTGGGGGTGGGCCACCGCCGCCTCCCCCTCACGCTGTGCCATCGCGCCACAGGCGTGGCCGCCCTCCCTCACTCCAAGACCGCGCGACGAAGTCAGACCCCCCCCCCCCAGTTCGATCGAACGCGAGAAGAACCCCCCTCCTCCGTTCGACGACCGCCGACGCCGCCTGTTTCCCCCTCCACAGTCGACGACCGACGCAGCCAAAGCCCCCCCTCCCCCCCCCCCCGCGAGCTCCTCTTCTCCAACCTTCAATGAATAAAAAGCAGTGAGTTTCCTTTTTTTTCTTTCTTTCTATTTATTTTTATTTTTATTTCTATTTTAGTTTGTTTAAATCTGAAATAAATATAAAATCAGTTTAAAAATATATTAGATTGTTTAAAAATAAAATAGCAATGTTTTAAACTAGAAAAAGGTTTGATTTTTTAATCAGTAAAGATTTGATTTTTAGAAATGAAAAAACGATATTTTTAGAAAAGAAAAGACGATATTTTTAATATGAGTAGTGAAGTAAAAATATGATTTTTACTTCGAGAAAAATAAAATTATATATTTGAAAAGGCGAAATTATATATTTGAAAAGGCGAAATTATATATTTGAAAAGGCGAAAATTATATATTTGAAAAGGCGAAAATTATATATTTGAAAAGGCGAAATTATATATTTGAAAAGGCGAAAATTATATATTTGAAAAGGCGAAATTATATATTTGAAAAGGCGAAAACTTCATATTTGAAAAGGCGAAATCTTTATATGAAGAATGGCGTGATAAAAATATAATCTTTACTATATGAACATCGAAGTAAAAATATGATTTTTATATATTGAATAGCATAGTAAAAATATGATTTTTATATATTGAATAGCATAGTAAAAATATGATTTTTATATATTGAATAGCATAGTAAAAATATGATTTTTATATATTGAATAGCATAGTAAAAATTCGATTTTTATATATTGAATAACGATGTAAAAATTCGATTTTTACATATGAAGAGAATACAGGCAACGAAGATAACAAAAGGGCGAGAACAACGAAGGTTTCTGCAAAAGAAGAGTTGAGATGGTTGGATAGCTATCGGTGAGAATTTCTCACTCTTCAATTTTCTTTTCTAGTTATATATATATACTAGGATGCAGACGGTGCTTAGTAGCACCCGACACAATCGTCCACAGACATTGGACTTGTTTGTTTGATTGCAAAAATTAGTTAGATTATTTGATTGAAATTGAATTGTTGGGTGAAATGAATGGATTTGATTGATGTGTGAATGGCGTGGGCCTTCACTAGACCGGGGATAAGGCTAGGCCTTGTCCTGTTTCTAGTATCGTGCCGTTATGCCGCCGAAATTTTCTAAAATAAGTTAGAAAATAAAAATATCATTTTATTGTGTAAATAAACGAAATAGAAATTAATGTGTTGAAAGGAAATAAAATATTTATATAGTTAAAAATATTTTATCGTTAAAAATATAATTTTTAACATGAATGTGAATAAATAAATATTCATTTACAAACCGGACGGTTTGTTTATATACACCTATTTGAATGACATTGATTGGGTCGATAAATTTTACACATCGCCCAACTGCACAATTAAAATCTGTGTTTGTTGATTTGAAACCCTACACGGGTGTTGGGATGAAATATGAAGTCCACTCATCCTGATTGATTAAATATTTCGATCGATTGATTGACAGGCTGTATAAGCGTTAGATATCTATATTTGATGCTTATACAATGTAGTGCACTTTGGTTGATGGTTGATTCTTTTTCAATGCTATTATATACATGTGTTGTATGAAAATCCATATAATTAATTTTATATGGTGATTGATTGGGCCTCATTCCAATCTAGAAAATAAAGAATATTATAAAATAAAGGTTCATGTGTTGACTGTACTCATCCGTTGAGATTAGTCATGTGTTGAACGAAATATTTTTATAATAAAATTTACATCTTTATTAATATAATATAAAGGTTCATGTGTTGATTGTACTCATCCGTTGAGATTAGTCATGTGTTGAACGAAATAATTTAATAAAAATAGTCACACGTGGACAGTACTCATTCGTTGAGATTAGTCGTGTGTTGACAAAAATAAATACTCATTTGTTGAAAATAGAAATATTTGAAATAGAATATTTGAAATAGAAATATTTGAAATAGAATATTTGAAAATAGAATTATATGAAGCCGTGTTGATTAGATTAACGCCATTTTGACGTGAACGATATTTATATCGATTTTATTCATTTCGAAATGAATTGAATATATAACGATTTCGAAATGAATTGAATATATAACGATTTCGAAATGAATTGAATATATAACGATTTCGAAATGAATTGAATATATAACGATTTCGAAATGAATTGAATATATAACGATTTCGAAATGAATTGAATATATAACGATTTCGAAATGAATTGAATATATAACGATTTCGAAATGAATTGAATATATAACGATTTCGAAATGGATTGAATAGAAAACTAATTTGAATTGAATCGAATAGAAAACTAATTTGAATTGAATCGATTAGAAAACCAATTTGAATTGAACCGAATAGAAAACGACTTTGAAATTGAATTGAAAACGAATTCAAATTGAATCAAAAGCAAATTGAAATGAAATCAAATTGAATTGAATAGAAAAGAATTTTAAAACGAATCTATAAGGGAAAATTCAATTTAGATTCGAATTGAATTGGAAGTTGAAATGAATTTAAAAACTATTTATAAAATTCGTTTTAAATAGAAATCGATGAAATATATATTATATATATTATATATATAATATAATGGCCTGAATAGAACGCGCCGCGCCATGGCAGTTCATAAATTTCGACCATTTATTTCAAACGGACATTACGGGAGATCCGACCGTCGGATTCTCCTAAAACCGAAACCGTTGGGTTCGTATCGAAAAGAGCTTTCTAGCGAATATTAGAAATTCAAAATCTAACGGTTGGATTTGGAGTTACGTCCAAATCAAATTTGGAAAAGGTCGCTATAGGTGCAGTTCGATGGCCGTTGATGGAAATCGACTGTACGGGCCTTGATAAAATTATTAAAAATAGTAATAATTTGAGTAAAGTCATAAGAAATGATTTGGAAAGAATTGGGGTGAAAAAACTCCATATTTGAAAAGGTAAAAATAGATTTTTATCAAAATGAACTAGTTTGAACTAAATTTAAAACCCGATTTGTTTTTAAATAAATAAATTAGATTTAAAAGGGGTTTTAAATAATCGGAATTCCTAATATATTTGATTTGAAATAAATAAAATGTGATTTGGGTTTGTCGTGAACTGTGTTTTAAATAACACCTAGTTCTTTAACCCAATAAAAGGAGTTTTAACGAATCTGCAATTAGATTGAAATGTAAATCTATAATCTAAATTATCAAATTTAGAAATGAGCGAGAATGGAGTATCGCCAGTTTTGCTCCAAAGCGATAGTTAAATCTTTAATTAGATTTGAACGTGAAATGGTAATTAATCTTACCGATAACACCATAGTATTAGATATGGAGTATTACCAGTTTTGCTTCATGGGATGAATAAGTTGGGATTGGGAAATAAAATAAATAAATAATTACTTCGTTACGGTTCGCTAATCTCAACTAGTTTAGAAAACCATAATTTGGTTTGATAGATCATCCAAAGGAAGATTAAAGGATAAATTTTAAAGAATTTATCTTGGATAAAATTAATGGGAACCTTTCCCTAAGAATGTGATTTTGCGAATAAAAGAATATTCTGAATTGGAATGAGGCGTATGTTGTGTTCTTATAACATTTGTTTTTAATATACGCGGGTTGTTCGGAAAGTCCGGGTTTATACCCATTCTGAATAACCGATTCGACGATAAGTCGAAGATGAAGACGGTGGTTGAAGACTGGAAGTCTTCACATCGTTTGGATTATTACTGACGATCCTGATTGGGCTGTACACCCAAGAGGATGGAAATAGTTGGTGGTCGTCCAGACGTACTTGGAGATGGATGGATATGCGAGGAAAGTGCCTCCGGTTTCGTTCAAACCCAGAACGGACTTGTAAATGGATTGTGTGTCTGACATTGGATTTTATTCTGTGTTGATTGATTTCTATTAAATATACATCTGTTTGGCGGCGGAGAATTTATTCTTTTGCTTAACGCCCTTCTCTGAGACGTACGAGCTCAGAGGTTGTATATCGATAGATATCAATCGCATGGCATGAATTGCCTGTGTGGCACGCTAAGATGCAATGATCAAGGCTTTTGTTGAAAAGCAAAGTCTTGTGGTTGATGATCAAAGCACGCCTACGTGGCAGCTTTGTGTATAACGGGAATTCGCGAGCCTCACACCTCGGTATGAGTTAAAAACGGGATACGGACTGCAGGGAGAGCACGACGTTTCTTTCTAGCTTTGGTGGTGTCAGTGACTTACCAGCCCTGACATATATATACTTTTCACCTTTGTGGTTGTTGGATGAGGCGCCTCGATTATAGGTCTGTAAGGACCGGGAAACGTGTGTTCAGGAATTGCCAATCCTCTAACGTAAGTGAGGACCGGCCCTGAAGCATCCAAGGGTTGCCCAGAGTGCGTAGCCCTGGGACATTTGCTAGAGTGTCTCGAACGCGGAGATGAGCTTGCCCCTTGCCTCGACTCATGACGGAATCCAATTTCCAATACGTGTATTTCGGTTTTATTTGTGGAGCCTAGTATGGCGACATAGTGGGATGGGGCACTTATGCCGTCTATGATTTATATTTATGATTGAAAGGTTTTGACACTATACACTTATTATAGTATCAAATGATTTGTTTTAAACGTATTAAGCATGTTTGGCTGTTATAAGGTAAAACCCTATCCTCCGGCTTGCGTTGCATTGTGTGATGGGACCCGGGTCTTATAATAGCTTCATTTTTCGAAAAAGCATTGCGTTGTCTTTTCTATGCACTGGTATTCTTGGGAGGAAACCCGTTCCGTGTTATACGTCGTGGTCCCTTGAATTACTCTCTTTTAAAATAAAGTTTTAATAACTGTTTTAGTTCTCACACCAGTCACATGACTGACCTGGAGTTTATTGTTTTAACCTAAACTCTGGGTGCCCTTATTTTCTGCACGGGTAGCTAGTAGTTTTGGTTTTGTAGATTTATATTCATAGGATCCTGGTTTACAGCTGGAATGATATCCGGAAAGCTCTGTATCCGTATATCACCTTCAGTTGTGCTTTGTACTATTTTCCGCTGCTATGTAATTTATTGTAATCTCTGATATTTATCAAATGTAATTTATTCATTATACTCTGTATATTCTTGTATCTGATGGAATTGTTGTAATAGCAATGAAATGTTCTTCCGTCTGCGTTCTGTTGTGTGTTGTCCTCAAAGTATCCGCCCTTTCCTTAACGGGGAAGAAACGGCCGTCACACATAACATCATATGTGAAACTGGCATAACATCATATATAAAACTTGCATAACATCATATATAAGACTTGCATAAGCCAAATTACAACTTGGATGATAGCAACATAACTTTACTTCATAAATGATAGCATCACAACATAACGTCATAGAGATTTCAATCATAATCCTACAACATAATCGCAACATGAAATCAATACTTCATATCACATCAATACAATTCGCATTATATCTTAATCCAATTAAATTACTAATTATCTTGTTAAAATTGTCGAACTCACAACTCAAAAGCAGTCTTGAGTTCTGAATTTTGATTTCTGGAGTTGAATTAGCGCTCCTTTGATGAAGATTCGCTGTTAGGGTTGAGTAGTTCTGATTTGATTGTTGTTCTTCCTCTTTAATTTGGTGGCGGCTGCTCTAGGGTTCAAGACAACAGCATGACGGCCATAGTTTTAGTTTAAATTCTGATTTAGGGTTTGAGTCTATGGGTCTTTTTATAGAGTTTTGAATTAATTTAAGCCATCGGATGTTCTTAGGGTTAATCAAAACCATTCAGTCTAGATTAGAGGTATCCAGAAACCCTAATGACTCATTAACTAGTCAGAAATGACTCAACACTGACTCGCCGTTCGAACCAGATGGCTGTGCAGGTTATCTCTCAGCCTGGGCGCACTTGGGAAGAGCTCCAATGCAAATTTGTACTGGCGCACATCCCAAGTTCGGCAGTGCGTTTTTTTTTTCAAACTTCGTTCGTCCATATCTTCTTCATACGGTATCCGTTTTACGCAAACTCGGACTCTATCTTAAGAAGAATTCCGAGAAGAATGCAATGGAATAACCCGTTTCCCTTGATTCCCACATTTGAAATTAAGTATTCTTAAATTTAGTTAATCTGATTATTCAAAAATTCGGGGTGTTACATCAATACCCCAGAAACCATTCAACTTAACTAATCTTCGGTGAGTTTCTGATTTTCTTAACTTCGTTGGGCCTAAGAACAGTGTTATTGAAGATACCGTTCACTACAACCCAAAATCGTATTCCATTAATTATCGGGTTAAAGAACAATTGTTATTTAAAACACTGTTCACGATAAACCCAAAAATCAATACCAATCCAATTCCAATTAAATATCATTTAATTGGTACACTTCATTAAATCTAAATAAAAAGATTTAATCTTTTTCTCAACTGGGCTTAAGAACAGTGTTAATAAGGATACCATTCACGACAAACCCAAATCCCATTTGATATTAAATACAAGGCTCTGAATAGAAAATATATCGGCTTATATTCAATATCAAATTCTACGACCAACAAATATCGTATTGGAAATAACGATATTAATTTATCTTTCAAATTCCCATAACAATATATGTATCATCACGAAATCCAACATCGAAATATTCCGAAGACAATTTCGATTCAAATCCCTTCCAATTAAATTACTGGAAATTCTGGTTATATTTCAAAACCATTTCAAATTCACTTTATTTATTTCAAAAATAAATGAATTACAATTCTAGTCCAAAACTAGTTCTTTCGATAAAAAACTATTTTTATCCTTTCAAATATGGAGTTTTTCACCCCAATTCTTCACAAATCATTTCTTATGATTTTACACAAATTATTACTATTTTTAATAATTTTATCGCGGCACGTACAGTCGATTTCCATCAACGGCCATCGAACTGCACTTACAGCCACCTTTTCCAAATTTTATTTTGACATAATTCCAAATCCAATCGTTAGATTTCAAATTTCTAATATTCGTTAGAAAGCACTGGTCGAAATCAATGGTCGAAATTCGCGAACTGCCGCGGCGCGGCGCGTTCTATTCAGGCCATTATATATATAATATATATGTATTATATATTTTTTGCCAATTTCCTTTTAAAACGTATTTTATAAATCGTTTTAAATTCGTTTTCGAAACGATTTCAACTTCATTTCAAATTCAAATCAAAATTGAATTTTTTTCCTTATAAATTCATTTCAAATTGATTTCAATTCAAATCGATTTTTAATTCAATTTCAGTTCGTTTTCAATTCAATTTCAATTCGAATTCATTTCTATTCAATTTCAATGCCAATTCATTTTCAATTCGAATTCATTTCAAATTGATTTCCATTCAATTTCAATTCGATTCGAAATCATTTTATTTTCAATTCAATTCGAATTCATTTTATTTTCAATTCGAATTCTAATTCATTTCAATTCAATTTAATTCGAATTTTAATTCTTTTCAATATAATTCGAATTTCAATTCACTTTCAATATTCATTGAAAAATGAGTAAAATCGATATAAATATCATTCGCGTCAAAATGGCGTCAATCTAATCAACACAGCTTCATATATTTTTATTTTCAAATATTCTGTTTCAAATATTTCTTTTTCTAATATTTCTTTCTCAAATATTTCTTTTTCAAATATTTCTATTTCAAACATTTCTATTTCAAAACTGGAATGAGGCCCAATCAATTACCATATAATGTTAATTATATGGATTTTCTACGACACACGTATATAATAGCAACGATAAATCATCAACCATCATCCAAAGTGCGTTCTACGCTGCATAAGCATCAAATATAAATATTTAACGCTTAGAACAGTCTGTCAATCAATCGATCGACATACAACTAATTATTGGGAATAGTGAATGTCATATATCATCCCAATACACGTGTGGGGTTTCAATCAACCAAACACAGATTTTATTTGTGCAGTTGGGCGATGTGTAAAATTTATCGTCCCAATAAATATCAATCAAATGTGTGTATATAAACAAATCGTCTGATTTGTTTATATTTATTTCATTTTATATACACATTAAAAATTCTATTTTTAACTATAAAATATTTTTAACTATATTAATATTTTATTTTATTTCACATCACATCACACAATCAACTACACATCAAAATCAAACAACCAAGCATACAAGTCGTCCATGGTCTGTGGACGACGGGTGTCGGGTGCTACTAAACACCATCTGTATCCTAGTATATATTTTTAACTAGAAATTTAAATTAAAGGTGAGGAGTTCTCACTGAACAGCTAAACCAAACGTCTCGACTCTTCATGTGTAGAAAATCTCCGCCGTTTCTTCTTTCATCACTTTCATCATCCGTATTCACTACATGTATATAACTCACATTTTTATATTGTAGCTATGTATATAAAAATCTCTTTTTACCCTGCTACTATATAGATAAAAATTCTATTTTTACACCGCTAGTAATATAATAAAAATTATATTTTTATTACTCCACATAAATAAAAATCATAGTTTTATTCTTCCTATAATATAAAAATCATATTTTTATAATCATAAAAAAAATCGTATCTTTCTAGTTTGAAAATCGTATATTTAAACTGCTATTATATGATAAAAATCCAACCTTTTTCTTACTTCACATATGATACAAATTGAAGTTTTCTATAAAAATAAAATCAAACCTTTTAAATCAATATAATTCAAAGAAAAATCAATTCTTTAAAACAATAGAATATATAAAAAAACTAAATTAAACAAAATAAATAAAAGGACTCACTTTCATTTATCGGGGAGGGAGGAGGAGGCCCGTGGGGGGGGGGGGCTGTGGTGCTGCGTCAGTGGTCAAGGGGGAGGTGGATGGTCGGCGTCGGGTTTCAGGAGGGCGGAGGGTCTTCGTGCGTCGTGTTTTAGGAGGGCGGAGATAGGAGAGGAGGTGGAGGAGGATACGCGGCAGGAGGAGGAGAAGAAGATGGGGCGGCGGCGGCTCTGATAGGGGGCAGTGCGCGATGCGGTAGCGGGGGCGATCGAGGCTGCTAGGTTTTTTTTTTTATTTCGAGAAACTAACATGGGGTTTGACTTAGTGATAGAAGAAAAAGGGCGGTGTGTTATATTAATATATTTATATTTTATTATTTTTAAATTCTAAAATGCAACTTTTTATTTCGAACACCAAAGGAGACCCACCGACTGTCGTCCATAGCTAATTACCCCCATTCCAAACATAATGGAATATGTATCGTAGGCTGATTCAACAGTTTCAATCAGTTTTCGTCAAAATCAACATATAACTCTATATATTGAATTTGAACGCGTATTTCAATTTACCAGGGCCACATACTAACTCTAAAAATTCCCGAAAAATATTTTCTAGCTTCGTATTGACCATACGGTTCTAACAAAACTAATTTCGTCGAATTCTAAGACCGTTTGAAAAATGGCCATTTTCCAGTCGATTAAAATCAACTAAAACTGGTCAAACGTGTTTTCCTTTGCCACGCTCACATATTGATTCGAATAATTATGAAATTTGAAACCTAGCAATAATTTGACATCGCGGATCCAACAAAAGTGGTTTCGTCGAAATCCGAGGTCGTTTGCAAAATGGCCATTTTTAAGGGTCGAAATTCCATAGCGACTATTCTGAATTTTCAACTGGACATATATTTTGACTCCCGCTATGAAATTTCAATTATTCGGACTAGATATTCTCAAATAGATTCTAATATTTTTGGTTTCGCTAAAATCCGGTTTGTTTTGAATCCTGTACATTCATTTGAAATCGAATTATCGAACTACCGCGCCATTTTCAATTCCTTTTATAATTATAAATAATTATTTATATTCTAACGACGTTCTATATAAATATATACATTAGAATTCTATTCCAACTAAATTTCTTGTCGATATTATTTAAAATAATTCATTTTAAATAATCAAAATTCGCAAACATTGCCAAAATAAAAAATTTAAATTGGCTCGGATTTCCGGGTTATTACAAAATTTCCTACATCTTATATATATATTCTGTAACACCCGCATTTTTAATGAAATTAAAAATGTGGAAATTTGTATATTATATAAATAGATATATTTAAGAGAAAATTAAATAATGACAATAAAATTGCATGTAATAAGTTCATGCAGTGAAATGAAGGAAAAAGATTAATAAAAGAAATTAAATGCAATACATTAAATGCGAAGAAATGCATGCAAACAATTAAATAGAAATAAAAAGAAAATTTTGAGAATCTTTAGTGATTTGGTCGAGAAATTAGCGTCATTGCGTTCGTGGCGATTTTCTAGTCAATTTAGACCTATAGTTTGTAGAAAACTGATTTAAAATGAAGAAGATATCTTTAAATTAAATATTACAGCAAAACATGAAAAAGAGGAATGAGAAAAGAATAATGTTTAGCATTGTTCTAATGTTTGTAAACAAAAGACTTAGTGGCTCATTTGGTTAGAGCATTTGACTTGTATACAAGAGGTTCTGAGTTCAATCCCCACCAGCGCCATATTTTTGTTTTAGGGGAATGGCTAAAAAGTGGCTTAGTGTGAACGCAGTTCAATAAAAAAAGCGGTTTAGTGTGAAAAGGGTTAATCGAAAAGATAGTTAAACAAATAAATAAATAAATAAATATATATATATATATATATATATGTGCACATATGACATGTGGGTATCAACACCCCTGCTGCTGCGCATCATGTTGCACATTTGACGCATTTTTATTTGTTAATGATGATTTTTGAGTTTTAGGGCTGACGTGGCCTCTTCTGATTAGTTAGATGACGTGTCTTTCAGCTGTGTAGTTCTAATGATCTCCTAGTTAATCTAAAGGCTCTAACTAAGCTAATACATCTATATAAGCACATCTAATCTAAACTAAATTCATTCATAAGCCTCCATGCTACTGCATCCAAAACTAAACTAGCATCTCTTCTTCAACGAATCAAAGCATAGGAATTGTGAAAAAGGGGAACGATTCTATAACAACAAAAAACACTTAATTTAGATCTATATTCTTTCTTCTTCTACCACTGTGTGTACAGTTACTTTCACAAGATAATTAATTAGAAATAATGGTGATAAGTGTGAATATATTGGACTGTATGACTATGCTTGTATGATATGCTATTAGATCTATTATGTTGAGATAAGCCAGTTCTGTTATCATATGTTATTGGATCTATTTTGTAGATTCATATGCATAATTAAATCTACTCTACTCTATTCTATGCAAGTTTATGTTAATTAGATCTACGCAAGTTTATGTTAATTAGATCTATGCAAGTTTATGTTGATTAGATCTATTCTATTCTGTGCAAGTTTATGTTAATTAGATCTATGCAAGTTTATGTTAATTAGATCTACGCAATTTTATGTTAATTAGATCTATGCAAGTTTATGTTGATTAGATCTATTCTATTCTATGCAAGTTTATGTTAATTAGATCTATGCAAGTTTATGTTAATTAGATCTATGCAAGTTTATGTTGATTAATTAGATCTATTATATTCTATGCAAGTTTATTTTAATTAATCTATGCAAGTTTATGTTAATTAGATTTATGCAAGTTTATGTTAATTAGATCTATGCAAGTTTATGTTGATTAGATCTATTCTATTCTATGCAGGTTTATGTTAATTAGATTTATGCAAGTTTATGTTGATTAGATCTATCCTATTCTATGCAAGTTTATGTTAATTAGATCTTTGCAAGTTTATGTTAATTAGATCTACACAAGTTTATGTTGATTAGATATATCCTATTCTATGCAAGTTCATATTCCATATGATTATTGGATATATATTATGTGTGGATGATGTCTCTTTCACTCTTCTTTTCCTTTTTCTTATGAGTTAGGCTAACGACAAGCCTAACATATTATGTGAATTATACGTACGAATGACGTAGGAACGTTGGGGAAAAGTTTGGGAAAAACATTTAATATTATGTAATCGGCATAAATTGGTTTGTAATCATGTAATTAACTTGGGGCATAAATTGGTATAATTTATGTACATGGAATTATGGACATAATTAAAATGAGAATTATGAACATAGCCTAAATTGGGAGTTATGGACAAATTGGAATATGGATATTAATTCAAATTGGGTTTTGAATAATAGAATGAGATAATGAACGCTTAAGACACAAGGTTAGACTTGGTTTGCGGTATAAGACTGCCCGGACCCGCCCGACACATCCAGCAACCGCAAACGGCAGTCTAATGTGAGAGATCAAAGGCATAAACCAGATGCGTAATAAGGCAAAGATACGAGGTTAGATTCGAATTGCGGTATAAGCCTACCCGAACCTGCCCGGCAAATCCAGCAACCGCAAAACGGAATCTAATGTGTGAGGTCTTGCAAGATTACAGTTATAATGAATTAAATAATACTTAACCAAGATAAGACATGTAGTGGGACATGGGGTTAAGTGGGTGACATGGGTGACATGTGAAATATAATTAGAAACACTTAGCCAAGTTGAAACATGTAAGAAGACATGAATAAGAAGGGGTTAAGTGTGAAATCCTAGTGGGGACAAAGCATAGACGGGAAGCTTGTGTCAAGTTTGGGGACCATTTTCAACCAGTAACACATTTAGTATCTATGTGAGCTCGAACTAGGTCGAGGACGGGACATGCTTACTGGGTTTGATTGTAAGAGGTCAATAAAGAGTTAGCGGCGGCAATGCAAGTCCAACAGAGATATGTGTGTGCATAGGTCCGGACTGGTAGGCAAGACGTTGTTGCATCGTGTTGGTATAAGCCGTGCATTCTTCGGGTTGCCACTTTAGGGAGTGATACACCCTACTGTTTGACCAGCATGGGTATCTACGAGTTAGGGAGCTGATCGAATGGGGAGGGTAGTGGGTACAACTAGTGGAGATAGGAGCAGGCGGCACCTATGACAGCAGCTAGAAGCACACGAAACTACTATTATTATGATTAGTAAGAGGGATCAACTTTCAGCATGGGACTAGTAAGGGTGCGGTGTAATTAGCATTGGTGCGGTGTAGGAATTATCTTATAGTGATTAGAAGTGCAATCAACGTTTATCTTGTCCATCTTGCTTACCTTGTCATACCTATTTATGTTATAGTCATTTCTTATATCCAGTTTATGTTCTTATCCTGTTACTTTAATGATTATATTGTTAAAGTCATTGGACTCGCTGGACTTTATGTCTGATCTCGTTTATTTCGCCTCTTTTCTTCCCTTTTTCCCCTCCAGGTTCTCAGGGTGGGACTAGTGGAGCTTCACTTGGATCTCTTTCTCTCTCTTTTGGAAGTGCTTGGAGTTGCTGAAAGTACTGTTTAGCTTTATCTTTTTTTTATTATGTCTATTTGTAATGGGATTATGCTTTTGGTTTTCATGTAATAATTTGACCAAGACGGATATTTGTGTACTTGGTTTTACAAGTTGGTTTTGATGTTGTTACCAAACTATGTTCTGTTTTCGCTGCAATGAAGTTATTTTAAATTTTGAAGTACCATTTTTATATATCTGTCTTGTGATGTTCTATTCTATACACTTATAATGATCCATGAAAGTTGATGCATTCCCTTTGTGAGTGACATTAATGGACATGGGGTGTTACACGTGGTATCAGAGCTGAAGGTTACTGAAGATAAAAGATTTTGAAAGCCGTTTTCCAAAGCATTTTTTTAAGAAGTATTTTCAAAACCATGTTTTAAAGAAGGTGTTTTCAAGAGAAAAATTTATTATGAAAAAAATAATCCCCAAGAGCCATATATCTTTCTTCCGATTCTCCATTTTGAATCTCTTCCTTTTTCCTTTCTAAATCTCTTCCGCCGCGTTTAGATGCTTTTCCTAAGATATGTAAGGACTTCCGTGCGATGAGCGAAAAACCGCTTCATGGGACTGAGACATTTGTCGAGGCTAGAAATTGGCTCAAGGAAGTAGAGGACTTGTTTGGTATCTTTGAAATAGACGATGGAAGGAAGGTTCAACTAGTTGCTTGATTATTGAAGAATGAAGCTCCATCTTGGTTGGAGGTCATTAATGGAGAACGTTCAGTGGAGGCATGGATATGACACAGGATAAGAAAGTAGAACCTAAGAAGGGTGGAAAGAATAATAAACTCCGTGACAAGAGGAAGACAGGTGGTTGTTTCCAGTATGGTGAAGCAGGGACAAGGATAGTGGGTAGGATCTTCTGGAGGGAAGGTTGTGTTCTCAAGGTCAGTATACTAGAAAGAGATGGAAAGTTTCTGTTGAAGATTTGATTTCTTTTTTTCCTAGAACTCTTTTTGACTCTTGCGCTTCGCATTCGTTTATATCTGCTTCGTTAGTTGAAACACTGCACCTAAATACTAGTTTAGTTCTAGATCCCATTGGAGTCTCAAATCCTATTGGTGGTTCGGCTCATTTATCTGTGGTTTTTGGGGATTTGAGAGTGTCTATCTTTAGCGTTGGGTTTGAATGCAACGCCTACATTCTTGGTTTCACGGGCTATGGGTTGATTCTAGGAATGGATTGGCTAGCCAGATATGGTGCCATCCTACACTGTGAAAGGAGGGTAGTTAGACTGTTGACTCATTGTGGAAAGACCCTTGATATTTCTTGTGACCCTAGAGGTTCGGTGATGCTTAGCTACCTAGAATCACTTGACACATCCATTGATGATTTGTAATCTGTTCGAGTAGTCCGTGAGTATGAAGATGTCTTTGAGGAGGTTAGGGGTTTACCTCCAAAATGCGAGATCGATTTTCGTATCTATTTGGTGGACAATGCAAAGCCAGTTGCATTTCCTGTGCGCCACATGGCTCCAAGAGAAAGGAGAGAGCTTAGTAAACAAGTGAAAGAGTTACTTGAGAAAGGGTTCATAAGAAGAAGTATTTCGGGATGGGGTGCTCCAGCTGTTTTTGCTACAAAGGCTGATGGTTCACTTAGATTGTGTGTGGACTATAGGGAGCTAAATAAACTCACAAAGAAAAATAGACACCTATTACCGAGGATAGATGATTTGTTCAATCAGTTGGTTGGCGCTTCGGTTTTCTCATAGTGGGACTTAGCTAAAGGATTTCAATTGAGGGTAGCTGAGGAGAGTATGGATAAGACTGCTTTTAGGACTCCCGATGGTTTCTTTGAATGGCTCATCATGCCTTTTTTGTTTGACGAACGCACCTGCATATTTCGTAGACTTGATGAGTAGGGTGTTTAGGGAGTTTCTAAACAAGTTCGTAGTAGTTTTTGTGGATGACATTTTGATAATCTCTACAAGTGAGGAAGAACATGCCCTACATCTTAGGGAAGTCTTAGAGACCCTTCGAGCACATCAACTCACGGCTAAGTTCCCCAAATGCCATTTTTGGAGGAAGGAAGTGAGGTTCTTAGGACACGTGGTCTCTAAGGAGGGGATAGCAGTGGATCCCGCGAAGGTGGTGGCAATCCAAGATTGGAAGATTCCTAGAAATGCAACGGAAGTAAGAAGTTTTCTAAGATTGACGGGCTATTATGGGAAGTTCATTAAAGACTTTGCATTTCACGAGACGAGAGCTTGAGAAAGAAAATTCTTGAAGACGGCACAGGGCTGACAAAAGTCATATGCTGATAAGAGAAGGACCGATATTGAGTTCGGTGTTGGGGACATGGTTTTTATTCGCTTTGGATCCGTAGGGAAGTTGGCACCAAGGTTCATAGGGCCATTCCCCATTACAGAAAGAATTGGACAGATGGCCTTCAGAGTGAAGTTACCTGAGAAGCTTTGTGGTGTTCATGACATATTTCATGGGTCACATTTGCGGAAATGTTTACATGATACCGCGGAAGTAGTAGAGCCGAGCATGCTTAGAGAGGTGGAAGTAGAGTGAGATGCCATGATTAGACGAGCTCCTACATGCATCCTTGGATCGGAGGTCAAGAAGTTACGCAACCGAGAGGTCAAGTTGGTTAAAGTCCAACGAGGAGATGATCAAGGGAATGCGACTTGGGAGACGGAAGACAAAATTCGTGCGTCGTACCCTTTCCTTTTTGAGGGTATGTTCTTAACTTCCCCTTTTTCTACCGTTTATACTTGATCTATCGTTTAGTATATCCTCTCGATTACATCTTCGATCTTTAGGTAGGAAAATCCTATGGTTGTAAACATGTGTTTGAGACATGTTATGTTTGGTGGATGAAAGTGGATGCAAGTGTTTTCTAGTGGTTGCTCGTGGATGCATTTACACACACATTAGGCACTAGATCGGCTCAATCACTTTCATATTGTATATGAATGAATGTGCATATTTAAATTAATGGTTGTATATTGAATGCGTTATCATATGGATGTTGCATTTGAATGAATGGTTGTGCACTCATATAGAAATGATATGTATCATTAGAATTCCTTTGCATACATGTAGGACTAATGGCACTGACATAATTTGCATTGAGGAGGTCAACTGAACTAGTAGACCGCCTGATCTTTGCATTAGATAAGGAAGATATACACACAACTTTGCATATGTTCATATAGCATTAGAAATATTTTAAGGAAATGGATGCTTGTGGATGATGGATGAGTAGATGGATGATGGATGGTAGGGTATATTCTTCTTAACTTGAAGATTTCGGGGACGAAATCCTTTGAGTAGGGGAGAATGTAACACCCCGCAATTTTAATGAAATTAAAAATGTGGAAATATGTATATTATGTACATAGATATATTTAAGAGAATAATTAAATAATGATAATAAAATTGCATGTAATAAGTTCATGCAGTGAAATGAAGGAAAAAGATTAATAAAAGAAATTAAATGCAATACATGAAATGCATGCGAACAATTAAATAGAAATAAAAAGAAAATTTTGAGAAGCTTCAGGAATTTGGTCACAAAATTAGCGTCATTGTGTTCGTGGCGGTTTTCTAGTCAATTTATACCTATAATTTGTAGAAAACTGATTTAAATTGAAGAAGATACCTTTAAATTAAATATTGTAGCAAAACATGGAAAGGAGAAATGAGAAAAGAATAATGTTTAGCTGTGTTCTAAGGTTTGTAAACAAAAGACTTAGTGGCTCATTTGGTTAGAGCACATAAACTTGTATACAAGAGGTTCTGAGTTCAATCACCGCCAGCGCCATATTTTTGTTTTAGGGGAATGGCTAAAAAGTGGCTTAGTGTGAACGCAGTTCAATAAAAAATGTGGTTTAATGTGAAAAGGGTTAATTGGAAAGATAGTTAAAAAGAAAGTAAATATATATATATATATACTACATAAATAAATAAATATATATATATATATATATACACACACACATATGACATGTGGGTATCAACAACCCTGCTGCTGCGCATCATGTTGCACATATGGCACATTTTTATTTGTTAATGACGATTTTTGAGATTTAGGTCTGACGTGGCCTCTTCTGATTAGTTGGACGACGTGTCTTTGAGCTGTGTGGTTCTGATGATCTCCTAGTTAATCTAAAGGCTTTAACTAAGCTAATACATCTGTATAAGCACATCTAATCTAAACCTAATCTAAACTAAATTCATTCATAAGCCTCTATGCTGCTGCATCCAAAACTAAACTAGTTTCTCTTCTTCAACAAATCAAAGCATAGGAATTATGAAAAAGGGGAACAATTCTAGAACAATAAAAAACGCTTAATTCAGATCTATATTCTTTCTTCTTCTACCACTGTGAGTACAGTTACTTACACAAGATAATTAATCAAAAGTAATGATGATAAGTATGAATTGGACTGTATGACTATGCCTGTTTCATATGCTATTAGATCTATTATGTTGAGATATGCCAGCTCTGTTATCATATGTTATTGGATCAATTTTTTATATTCATATGCGTAATTAAATCTACTCTATTCTATTCTATGAAAGTTTATGTAAATTAGATCTACGCAAGTTTATGTTAATTAGATCTACACAAGTTTATGTTAATTAGATCTATGCAAGTTTATGTTGATTAGATCTATTCTATTCTATGCAAGTTTATGTTAATTAGATCTATGCAAGTTTATATTAATTAGATCTATGCAAGTTTATGTTAATTAGATATATGCAAGTTTATGTTGATTAGATCTATTCTATTCTATGCATGTTTATGTTAATTAGATCTATGCAAGTTTATGTTGATTAGATCTATTCTATTCTACGCAAGCTTATGTTAATTAGATCTATGCAAGTTTATGTCAATTAGATCTATGCAAGTTTATGTTAATTAGATCTATGCAAGTTTATGTTGATTAGATCTATTCTATTCTATGCAAGTTTATGTTAATTAGATCAACGCAAGTTTATGTTAATTAGATCTATGCAAGTTTATGTTAATTAGATCTATGCAAGTTTATATTGATTAGATCTATCATATTCTGTGCAAGTTCATATCCCATATGATTATTGGATCTATATTATGTGTGGATGATGTCTCTTTCCCTCTTCTTTTCCTTTTTCTTATGAGTTAGGCAAACGACAAGCCTAACATATTATGTGAATTATACGTACGAATGACGTAGGAACGTTGGGGAAAAGTTTGGGAACATTGAATATTATGTAACTGGCATAAATTGGTTTGTAATCATGTAATTAACTTGGGGCATAAATTGGTGTAATTTATGTACATGGAATTATGGACATAATTAGAATGAGAATTATGAACATAGCTTAAATTGGGAATTATGGACAAATTGGAGTATGGATATTAATTCAAATTGGGTTTTGAATAATAGAATGATATAATGAACGCCTAAGACACGAGGTTAGACTTGGTTTGCGGTATAAGCCTGCCCGGACCCAACCGACACATCCAGCAACCGCAAGCGGCAGTCTAATGTGAGAG
This sequence comes from Allium sativum, assembly GCA_030737875.1. Classification (NCBI taxonomy): domain Eukaryota; kingdom Viridiplantae; phylum Streptophyta; class Magnoliopsida; order Asparagales; family Amaryllidaceae; genus Allium; species Allium sativum. The sequence goes on along the minus strand of CM060909.1, from coordinate 845,004,486 downwards.
GTCAAAGGCATAAACTAGATGCGTAATAAGGCAAAGACTTGAGGTTAGATTCAGATTGCGATATAAGCCTGCCCGGACCCGCCCGGCAAATCCAGCAACCGCAAAACGGAATCTAATGTGGGAGGTCTTGCAAGGTTACGGTTATAATGAAATAAATAACACTTAACCAAGAAAAGACATGTAGCGGGACATGGGGTTAAGTGGGTGACATGTGAAATATAATTAGAAACACTTAACCAATTTGAAACATGTAAGAAGACATGAATAAGATGGGGTTAAGTGGGAAATCCTAGTGGGGACCAAGCATAGACGGGAAGCTTGTGCCAAGTTTGGGGACCCTTTTCAACTAGTAACCAATTTAGTATCTATGTGAGCTTGAACTAGGTCGAGGACGGGACATGCTTACTGGGTTTGATTGTAAGAGGTCAATAAAGAGTTAGCGGCGGCAACGCAAGTCCAACGGAGTCATGTGCGTGCATAGGTCCGGGCTGGCAGGTAAGACGTTGTTGCATCGTGCAGGTATAAGCCGTGCATTCTTCAGGTTGCCACTTTAGGGAGTGATACACCCTACTGTGGGACCAGCATGGTTATTTATGAGTTAGGGAGCTGATCAAATGGGGAGGGTAGTGGGTACAACTAGTGGAGATAGGAGCAGGAAGCACCTATGACAGCAGCTAGAATTACACGAAACTACCATTATTATGATTAGTAAGAGGGATCAACTTTCAGTATGGGACTAGTAAGGGTGCGGTGTAATTAGCATTGGTGCAGTGTAGGAATTATCTTATAGTGATTAGAAGAGCAATCAACCTTTATCTTGTCCATCTTGCTTACCTTGTCATTCCTATTTATGTTACAGTCATTTCTTATATGCAGTTTATGTTCTTATCCTGTTACTTTGATAATTATATTGTTAAAGTCACTGGACTCTCCAGACTTTATGTCTGACCTCGTTTGTTTCGCCTCTTTTCTTTCCTTTTTCCACCTCCAGGTTCTCAGGCTGGGACTAGTGGAGCTTGACTTGGATCTCTTTCTCTCTCTTTTGGAAGTGCTTGGAGTTGCTGAAAGTAATGTTCAGCTATCTTTTTTTTATGGCTATTTGTAATAGGATTCTGGTTTTGGTTTTCATGTAATAATTTGACCAAGATGGATATTTGTGTACTTGGTTTTACAAGTTGGTTTTGATGTTGTAACCAAACTATGTTCCATTTTCACTGCAATGAAGTTATTTTAAATTTTGAAGTACCATTTTTATATATTTGTCTTGTGATGTTCTGTTCTATACACTTATTGTAACGACCCGCATTCTATGCATCGCAGGATCGTAGAATATTTATTTCTTTCACATACGAAGTCGTATGGTCATGTAACTTTGGGAGACGACTATTGGGGTCATTTCCCATGTTCATAATTTTTCCCGATTTTTAAATGACCATTTTGCCCCTAGTTGGTACTGTTTTGACCATAACTTTGACTGGAAGGGAATTTTGACCTGAAACTACTTCCATTAGATTCGTTTGATGGTTTACAATTCCGTAGAGTGGTCACATTCGCCAAACGGATTCACCGTTTGGGAGATAAGTCTGAAACACGTTTCAGATAGGGAAAAACAGCTTAATTGTGCTTAACCGGGTGATTAACAGCTAGGCCCAATAGGGAATTTCGGGATTAGGGTTATGAGGAGGCTGAAATCAGTTAGAGAACGATCTTATTTTCAATTTTCAGCCGCCGTTTTCATTCTTGAAACCCTAACAATGGCCTCCAACACCCAAATCAACTTTTAATCACTTTCTAATCAAGTTTTGGCTTAATCTACATCAAATTAAGGAGAGAAAACACCAAAGCAAGGTTGGAGCTGCTGAGTTGCATTGAGAACAATACCCAAACATTAGAGTTTCAGTTCTAAAGGTTTTATTTGTGGCTAAGGTGAGTGATTAACATTGTTTTGACACTAATTACAGTTAATCAAGGGTAATTAGTGAAGATTAGGGAATTTATACACTAATTAATTCAGGAAAAATGTTTATAAATTCGAAAATAATGTTTTAGACCTCTGTTAGAAATTTAGTTTGATTTGGTTAAGTTTTACTAATCATACCATTAGTTTTGCCTAAACATGCTTATGGGAAAATATGGGATTTTGACTATGTTTGATCAATTTTAACCTATCAAGTTATTGTTTTGATGTTTTTGGTTGATGTTACATGTTGCTATGACTGTATGGCATGATTTGTGATAGTCTAGAAGTGTTAATTAGTGGAAAACGCCGTCGAGTGGCGTAAACAGTAGCTGGAAGAAGTTGCAGGAAGTTGGCCGATCCGGATCGGATCTGAGGAAGGAGCTCCGAACCGAACCGCCCTCCAAGCAGTGTATCCACGAGACGGTCTGAAAATTTGGAAGCATCTTCTACGACCCGACCCGCATGGCCACCTCCGAACCGAACCGATGCATGGCAATTGGACTTGATGAATCCGACCCGATCCGCTATGAGGTGATTATGACCGACCCGATCCGCCAAGAGGTGATGATAACCGACCCGAACCGCCACATGATGAGGACGCCGACCCGATCCGGTGGGGGTAGCTCAACCGATCTGAACCGAGATGCTTGGACTTGAGACGTGAATCACGATCCGACTTTGAAGTATAGACTGAAGTGAAGCACTGATCCGGAGGAGACCAATAACCCGAGATGCAAAGGTAGTCCAAATGGAAGTTAGAGCTCAGGATCCAGTTAGGAAGCAATGAGTCGGCTTCATGAGTTGGGCTTTGCTGCGGGACGTGTGCTAAGGAGTTGTCGATGTCTGTAACTTTGAATCACTATGTGTAGGGAGTACGTGAACGGATTCAGGGCAACATTGGCTTAGGTACGACTAAAGGGCTATAAACTAATGAAGTGGGGTCATTTGTAAAGATTTGGTCATGACTCCATGTGGTAAGCTTGGTAGTAGCAGTAGTTGTACAAGTTGAACCCCGTCACTACTTCGATGGGTCTAGTGATTGACAGTGGTGGACATCGTATACTTTACGCACTGAATGAGAGATGTGAGGATGGTTGCTATGTTTGATTTGTTTGCCATCATTATGACGTGCACACCCCACCCCCGTTATCTTTACACCATCTTTTCAGTGGCACCTTAGAGTATTGTACGGTATGTAGTGCTAACTCTTTGGTTGCAGGTCCAGGTTCTTTGGTATACCTGTTATTGTTTTGTTTAGCTGCTTATCGCTCATACCAGACTTTTTGTCTGACACAGAGTTTTATGTCTCTTCTTATTACTCTGGGTGCTCTCACGAGCAGACTAGAGACAGGTTAGCTGTGTATGCACGGGTAGCTGATCCGGAGATGAGCAGGAGGCTTCCACGTATGATATATATAGTATTCTCCCTGTGTTGTTGAAGATCACTGCTTGGGCATTAGTAGTGCATCTTCTACTTTATCTTTCTTTTGTTTTAGATATAGTAAATTTGAAAAGTTGTAATAAGCTGTATTTGGATTTCCGCTGCTATGTTGGTTTAGTTTTCAGCTTATGCTCTGTCTCGCCTGTTTTATGTCAAGATTATGTTATTATTATATTTTGTTCCGTGCACTGTGAGACATTCTACAGGTTCCTTGTTAGTTCATTCTCTTCTTTCCTTTCTTTGGCGACCGTTCCGTGCTAGTCGGGCATGTGTACAGCGCACCTTCGGAGGAAATGCAGGCTAGTGCGGGGCGGGTCGTCACATTTGGTATCAGAGCTCTAGGTTGCGTAGTTAACCTAAGGAAAAACAACAGGGAGAGATAGTACGTATATGAGAGCGCGTATTTGTGATTATTTTGGTTTTCAAAAGCTATATCTATATATATTATTAGTATAGCTAAGGATGAAGTCGTACTGCACTGGCACCACTATGGAGATGGTTAATCGTTTTCTCTTTACAGATTGAACGATGAGCCGAGACACGAGGGGTGCTGGTAGAGGGACCAATAATGGAAATGCTCCTGACATGAGGACGATGTTCACTAACTTCATGAGGAAGATGCTTAGGGATGTTCAGGGAGCAGTTCCTAATCCCGGAAATGGTGGTGGTCCAGTAGTGCAGGCGCCTAGGGTCGACTTCGCCAAGTTGTACAAGGATTACAATAACCTTGGTGGGAAGCCGTTCCACGGAATGGAGTCGGCCATGGATGTTCAGGATTGGTTGGATAGCTGTGATCGTATCTTCAACGACTTGGGTATTGAGGATGCGATGAAGAGAAGGCTAGCATCTCGTCAGTTGCAAGGGCGAGCGATGAATTGGTGGATTGCCATTAAGACAGCTACTCCAGAGGATCAAGTTACTTGGAATCAGTTTAAGACTCGCTTTTGTGATAAGTTTATTCCAGCTGCTCATAAATCAGAATTGTTCAGGAAGTTCTTGGAGCTTAAGCAGAATGGTAGGGAAGTCTCGGAGTACATCACAGAATTTGATACTTTATCGAAATATGGATTGTCCCTTATCGATACAGTCAAAAAGAAGAACGAGAAGTTCATATCTGGCTTGGATGGGTACTTGGGGGAAAGACTTATAAACCATATTGATGAGACGTTCGAATCTATTGTAGGAAAGGCAATAAGGCCAGAGAGCCTTTTCCCTAAGTCAAAGACCGAAGTTGCTATTGCATCTACAGAGGAGCCAAAGCCGCAAGCAGGCGGTGAAGGCAAGAAGAATTCTCATAGCAAGAGGAAGCAGAACCCGTCCAAGGATGTTCAGAATAGAAAAATAAGAAAGATGGCGAATGCTTTAGTTGTGGCAAGAAGGGCCACTATGTCAGAGATTGTCGAGAAAAGCCTGGGGAAAGGAAGTGCTTTAACTGCGGCCAGGCGGGACATCACAAGGATGATTGGCCACAACCTCCTAAAGAGAAGCAGATGGTGAAAGCATATGCCCTTAATGCTATTCCTTCTTCGTCGAATGCCCCAACTGCGGCGGAGAAGGGAAAGATTGTCGTCATCCAAGGTCTGCTTTCTATTTATGATGTTCCTGTTAGAGTTTTGTTTGATACCGGAGCTTCCAGTTCTTTCATATCTACTGACCTAGTAGATAGATTGGGATTGGAGCCCGAGATTGTCGATAGACCTTTAGTAGTGACGAACCCGATTGGTGGTTCGACTAACCTTAGCATGATTTGTCGTAATGTGGTCTTATCGAGTCATGGATGCATATTTGTTTGTGATTGCTTTGTTTTGGGCTTTACTGGGTTTGGCATTATTTTGGGAGTCGATTGGCTCCAAAGATACGGGGTGGTGGTAGACTGTGAGGGCTTTTTGGTGACAGCTACAGCGAAGGATGGGAGGAGGGTAGTGTTTGGTGGTCTACCCGGTGATGGGGTAATGGCTAATTTTCTAAATTCCCTCAACATCCCGCATAGTGAGTTATCAGGATTGCTCGTGGTTGGCCAGTATTCAGACGTTTTTGAAGAAGTGACCGGGCTTCCACCACACCGAGAGATTGAGTTTCGTATTGATTTAGTGAAAGATGTCACACCTATAGTGATGCCACTTCGTCGTATGGCACCAAGGGAGCAGCGAGAGCTCGGGGTGCAAGTCAACGATCTTTTGAAGAAGGGATTTATCAGAAGGAGTGTTTCTGAATGGGGAGCACTAGTTGTGTATGCTACCCAGACGGATGGTTCCCTTCGTTTGTGTGTAGACTACCGCGAGTTGAATAAAGTGACGAGGAAGAATAAGTATCCTCTACCGCGGATAGATGATTTGTTTGATCAGTTGAGTGGTGCGAGAGTATTCTCCCAGTTGGATCTCGCGATAGAATTTCATCAGCTTAGAGTGGAAGCTGAGAGTATAGCTAAAACGGCATTCCGGACGCCGTCTGGATTTTATGAGTGGTTGGTCATGCCATTCGGGCTGACCAATGCCCCGACATATTTTGTGGATCTTATGAATAGGGTATTCAGAGATCAGTTGAATAAGTTTTTCCTTGTGTTCGTGGATGATATTTTGGTCTATTCGAGGACAGAGGAAGAACACAAGGAACATTTAAGAATAGTGATGGAGGTGTTGAGAAAACACCAATTGAGGGCAAAGTTTCTAAGTGTCACTTCTGGAGGAGGGAAGTGAGATTCTTAGGCCATGTTGTTTCAGAGAATGGTATTGCCGTGGACCCTGCGAAGGTGGCTACGGTACAAGATTGGTCTACGCCCAAGAATGCAATGGATATAAGAAGTTTCTTGGGATTAGCCGGATATTATCGTAAGTTTATCAAAGACTTTTCCAAGATAGCAGCACCATTGACTCAGTTGACCCAGAAGAATCAAGCTTTCGTCTGGGACGAAAAGTGTGAGAATGCATTCAAGAATCTAAAGGAAAAGTTGACATGTGCACCAGTGTTAGTCATCCCTAAGGGGAATGAAGAGATGACAATATGTACGGATGCATGTGGCACAGGGCTAGGTGCTGTATTGATGAAAAAAGGTAGGGTTGTAGCTTATGCAAGTCGGCAACTGAAACCGCACGAGAAAAGATACCCTACCCATGATTTAGAATTGGCAGCGATCGTGTTTGCATTGAAGATGTGGAGACATTATCTCTTGGGAGAAAGATTTGAGCTGTTTACCGATCATAAATCTTTAAAGTATCTCTTCTCTCAAAAGGATCTAAATCTCCGACAGCAAAGATGGTTAGAATTTTTAGCTTCCATGATTTCGATATCGCATACACACCAGGAAAGGGCAATGCGGTAGCTGATGCATTGAGTAGAAGACATGCCAGTTTAGGGGCTATGTTCCTAGAATGGAAGCAACTGGAGTACATCGCTGGGTATGATTTTAGACCAAAGTGCGAATTGGATCCAGAAATGTTAGCAAGTTTGACGGTCAGACCCACTTTGATTGAGCGGATCGGCTCTAGCAAGAGGGACGATCCTAACCTATTGGAAATCATCTCCAAGTTAGAGATGGGTATCGATGAGGAGATGAACAAGTATGGGCTTGATCGAGATGGATGGCTTAGAAGGAATGCAAGACTAGTTGTACCCAATGTCAATGGATTGAGGGATGAAGTGCTTAGAGAATGTCATCACTCAAAACTGACTATACACCCCGGTGGTAATAAGATGTACCGAGACATGAAGCAGACATACTACTGGGAAGGGATGAAAAGATACATTGGGAAGTTTATATCCAAATGCATGAATTGCCAGCTAGTTAAAGCTGAGCAAAAGAAGCCTAGTGGTTTGTTACAACCATTAGATATTCCAGAATGGAAATGGGAACAAGTGTCAATGGATTTCATTGATGGGTTACCAAGGACTAGATCGGGCCATGATAGCATTTGGGTGATTGTAGACCGATTGACCAAAAGTGCAAGATTTATACCCGTCAAGTCAAACAGGACGGTAGCTAAGTTAGCAGAACTGTATATGAAGTGGGTAGTGAGATTTCATGGAGTACCTAAAAGCATTGTGAGTGACCGAGACCCGTTGTTTACTAGTCGGTTTTGGAAGAGCTTACAAGAGGCTCTAGGGTCGGAATTATATCTCAGTACTGCGTATCATCCTCAAACCGATGGCCAGACAGAGAGGGTGAATCGTATATTGGAAGATCTCTTGAGGGCTTGTATATTGGATTTTTGTGGATCATGGGATGACCATTTGCATCTAGTAGAGTTTGCATATAACAATAACTACCAATCCAGTATCGGTATGGCTCCATATGAAGCTTTGTACGGAAGACCGTGCAACTCACCATCATGTTGGATAGAGACCGGTGGGAAGTTTGTCCTTGGACCAGATGTGGTAAGAGAAACTTCAGATAGGATTAAGATCATTCAACAACGAATGAAGGCTGCCCCGGATAGGCAGAAGAGTTATGCTGATAAGAGGAGAAGAGACTTAAAGTTCTCTGTTGGTGACTTGGTGTTTGTCAAGATTTCTCCGTTGAAGAGCATGATACGATTTGGCAGGAGAGGCAAGTTAACACAAAGATTTGTTGGCCCATTCCTAGTTCTCGAACAAGTTGGGAATTTGGCGTATAGAGTTGACTTACGCGAGAAGATGGCGGGAGTTCACAACGTATTTCATGTTTCCTAGCTCAGGAAGTTCGTACACGACCCATATATGACTATTTCACCTGATCCGTTAGAGGACTTCGAAGTTGAACCCGAGGCGGTTGGGAACCGCAAGCCGATTCGTATTGTCGAGCACGATACAAAGCAACTTCGAAGGAAGGCGGCAAAACTAGTCAAAGTTCAGTGGGGCGAGAACGAGAATGACTGTACTTGGGAGACAGAGGAGGGCATTAGGAAGACGTATCCAGAACTATTTGCCTGGTAAGATTTACTTTGCGATTTAGTTATTCCGCATGCTAGGATAGACTTGTTTTGCTTCTTTTGCATATTTGATTGTTGTTTTATGGCTGATAGGCATGCAGGACCCTTTGTGTGTTTTGGTTAGGGAATTTCGGGAGCGAAATTTCTTAAGGGGGGGAGAATGTAACGACCCGCATTCTACGCATCGCAGGATCGTAGAATATTTATTTCTTTCACATACGAAGTCGTATGGTCATGTAACATTGGGAGACGACTATTGGGATCATTTCCCATATTCATAATTTTTCCCGATTTTTAAATGATCATTTTGCCCCTAGTTGGTACTGTTTTGACCATAACTTTTGACTGGAAAGGAATTTTGACCTGAAACCACTTCCATTAGATTCGTTTGATGGTTTACAATTCCGTAGACTGGTCACATTAGCCAAACGGGCTCACCGTTTGGGAGGTATGGCTAAAACAAGTTTTAGATAGTGAAAAACAGCTTAATTGGGTTTAACCGGGTGATTAACAGCTAGGCCCAAAGGGGAATTTCGGGATTAGGGTTATGAGGAGGCTGAAATCAGTTAGAGAACGATCTTATTTTCATTTTTCAGCCACCACTTTCAATCTTGAAACCCTAACAATGGCCTCCAACACCCAAATCAACTTCTAATCACTTTCTAATCAAGTTTTGGCTTAATCTACATCAAATTAAGGAGAGAAAACACCAAAGCAAGGTTGGAGCTGCTGAGTTGCATTGAGAACAGCGCCCAAACAGTAGAGTTTCAGTTCTAAAGGTTTTATTTGTGGCTAAGGTGAGTGATTAGCATTGTTTTGACACTAATTACAGTTAATTAAGGGTAATTAGTGAAGATTAGCGAATTTATACACTAATAAATTCTGGAAAAATATTTATAAATTCGAAAATAATGTTTTAGACCTCTGTTAGAAATTTAGTTTGATTTGGTTAAGTTTTACTAATCATACCATTAATTTTGCCTAAACATGCTTATGGGAAAATATGGGATTTTGGCTATGTTTGATCTATTTTAACCTATCAAGTTATTGTTTTGATGTTTTTGGTTGATATTACATGTTGCTATGACTGTATGGCATGATTTGTGATTGTCTAGAAGTGTTAGATTAGTCGAAAACGCCGTCGAGTGGCGTAAACAGTCACTGGAAGAAGTTGCAGGAAGTTGGCCGATCCGGATCGGATCGGAGGAAGGGGCTCCGAACCGAATCGCGCTCCAAGCAGTGTATCCACAAGACGATCTGAAAATTTGGAAGCATCTTCTCTGACCCGACCCGCATGGCCACCTCCGAACCGAACCGATGCATGGCAATTGGACTTGATGAATCCGACCCGATCCGCCAGGAGGTGATGATGACCGACCCGATCCGCCAGGAGGTGATGATAACCGACCCGAACCGCCACAAGATGAGGACCCCGACCCGATCCGGTGGTGGTAGCTCAACCGATCCGAACCAAGATGCTTGGACTTGAGACGTGAATCACGATCCGACTTTGAAGTATAGACTGAAGTGAAGCACTGATCCGGAGGAGACCAATAACCCGAGATGCAAGGTAGTCCAAATGGAAGTTAGAGCTTAGGATCCAGTTGGGAACCAATGAGTCGGCTTCATGAGTTGGGCTTTGCTGCGGGACATGTGCAAAGGAGTTGTCGATGTCTGTATATTTGAATCACTATGTGTAGGGAGTACGTGAACGAATTCAGGGCCACAGTGGCCTTGGTACGACTAAAGGGCTATAAACTAATGAAGTGGGGTCATTTGTAAAGATTTGGTCATGACTCCATGTGGTAAGCTTGGTAGTAGCAGTAGTTGTACAAGTTAAACTCCGTCACTACTTCAATGGGTCTAGTGACTGACAGTGGTGGACATCGTATACTTTACGCATTGAGTGAGAGATGTGAGGATGGTTGCTATGTTTGATTTGTTTGCCATCATTATGACGTGCATACCCCACCCCCGTTATCTTTACACCATCTTTTCAATGGCACCTTAGAGTATTGTACGGTATGTAGTGCTAACTCTTTGGTTGCAGGTCCAGGTTTAGGTATGGTTTGGTATACCTGTTATTGTTTTGTTTAGCTGCTTATCGCTCATACCAGACTTTTTGTCTGACCCAGAGTTTTATGTCTCTTCTTATTACTCTGGGTGCTCTCACGAGCAGACTAGAGACAGGTTAGCTGGGTATGCACAGGTAGCTGATCCGGAGACGAGCAGGAGGCTTCCACGTATGATATATATAGTATTCTCCCTGTGTTATTGAAGATCACTGCTTGGGCATTAGTAGTGCATCTTCTACTTTAGCTTTCTTTTGTTTTAGAGATAGTAAATTTGAAAAGTTGTAATAAGCTGTATTTGGATTTCCGCTGCTATGTTGGTTTAGTTTTCAGCTTATGCTCTGTCTCGCTTGTTTTATGTCAATATTATGTTACTATTATATTTTGTTCCATGAGTTGTGAGACATTCTACAGGTTCCTTGTTAGTTCATTCTCTTCTTTCCTTTCTTTGGCGACCGTTCCGTGCTAGTCGGGCATGTATACAGCGCGCCTTCGGAGGAAATGCAGGCTAGTGCGGGGCGGGTCGTCACACTTATATTGCTCCATGAAAGTTGATGCATTCCCTTTGTGAGTGACATTAATGGACATAGGGTGTTACATATTCACACATCTATACACACATATATCTTAATATATACATATATACACATAAAACTTTATTTATCTAATTTACCCATTCTTATGTTGTACACAATAACGTTGATATTTGATTTATTTCAAATCTGAATACGTTCAAATTGTTCATTTACAATGGAAATCCAAAACTATTCAAATATTAAAACTAAATCAAATCTAAATATTTCTACATCACAAATAAAATTTATGTAAAAAGGATAAGCTAAATCAAATAAAAGTGAGTCACCCAAATATTCTTCATCCATTACTAAATAAACTCACAAACCCAATATCAATTGATAATTCATGCGAGATATATGTAAAAATATTAGGTTTGGGGGTTTTAAAGTTTAATATTATCGTTATTCCAGATCTCTGTAGGCATACCAATTCATATGAAGATGTTTGTCTTTTTGATGCGAACTCCAATTCTAGAAATATATATAAGAATCAAATCGTTTGAATTCTTATACGCATAAACTTTGTGATTTCAGATCTATATTTTAATCAAAATCCTATTAGAAGAAGAGACTAGAAAAAGAAGAATAGATTTTGAGAGAAGAGGAAAACATAATATAAATTTCTATGGAATCAGTGGCAGAATGGAGGCACTGATAGAGAGAGGCTAAGTTTAGGTATGGAGTCTATGGTGTTATTTATAGGTGTCTGTGTAAACAGGAACCGTAGGATTATTAAGATTTAATCCTTGTTGTTTTCTCTTATAATTAACCCCGAAACATAACCTAGACCCAACATTACTGGGCATTTTCTAAACTAGTAAACGTAGGTGGGGCTGGAAAGATTTATGTTATATAACGTTAATCAATTTAGTTTATTTCTTACCTTATAAACATGATTCTTGTCCACTTATCTTTATCATTTCGTTTGAAATTCAAATTCTCCTAAGGGAATGTTATTATTATCCAAATTATTTTATTCCTTAAATATTTATATTAATAATTTAACCATATATGCATACATGTTTACCATCCGATTTCTTTAAATTTTAATTTCTTCATATGAGTACTGTTTTCAACATGTTATATATAAAAACGTATCAGAATTTCATCACGAATCTAAATAAAATATTTTCATGGCCAAATTCTTAATGCTGCAAAATTCCATTTTTTAGTCCGTTTAAATTTATTGCTTTATTGTAGATTTCCATTATTTATTATTAATTAGTTTTAGGTATATTTTTACGGGTTGTTACATTTGTAATAAGAATGAATCTCCAGGAACAATCCTCTAAATAAATCAAAATTAAACACCTCCACCTTGTGAGCCTAGAGGGGAAGAAAGAGGAGTTGGTCAAACTTAAAGCCCATTGAGTGTTATAATTACTAGCATGATTGAGTAATAAAGGACTCAATAATTGTTCTAGTGTCGAATAGTTAAGTGTTCGTGCAAAACTATAAAGGCGAACATACTGGACTAGTATACAAAGAAATATACTTGAACTAGAGTACAGACTAATTTGATTGTTTACACTTTCTCAATTACTGAACCAAATAAATAAGATTAGGATATATTTATAATACTACCCATCGATTGGCTGCTAATCTACCACCTTACACGGTAGCTTATGTCACTATGGATCTTGGGTTTTATCCATCCCAATCCATCAATAAAAATATAACATAAACACAGTTGGACGCAGTTGTAACTTATTTTCCCACATCGATGCTCATGCATGCTCATTGCACCACCGAAACGCACCTACACATAGCCTTGTCTCTGTTAGCCCGTTATTTACCTTAATTAGCATAAGCATGCACAGCGTCCACCATCATCGTTTTTGAGACCATCAGTGATAAACCTGAAAGGGGTTGCTGCATGTATGGGTCCTAGAAAACGAATATTCTAATTTGTGCCATAGCCCAAATCTCCTATGACTTGGGCCTTTTCCTTTGGTCACTTATTTTCCTAAACAACCCTTTTGCTTTTGGAATGGACTACAACAAACATATATTTATTAACTTATACCGCTTATTTCCCCAAATCAACCTCTTACTACCGGAAAAGATCATAACTAGTACATATATATATATTAAACTTAACCTCTGTTTTAAGTTCATACTAATTATAAGTAGTTCCATTGTTTCATTCAACTATAACTTCGTGTTATAATTATATTTTCAAATAATCCCAAACTATTCATTATGATCTCTACGTGTGTTTGAAAAATTTATCATAATATTAATTTTATAGATATGTTCAGTCCTTTTCAGTTACAACCCATTTCATAATTTCAATTCAAATCTACATTAATTTTCCTATTTCAGTCCAATCTCGTTTTAATTACAGATTTATATTTTATGCACATTATTCTGTAAATTTAGTCTTATATGCTTAATCCACATCACAATTATTCTTAAATAATATTGATTTCGCACGAAAAATAAAAAGGATTATATCAGTCATTAAAATACTAAAATTTACAGATCTAGGCATGTATTAAGCATAAACCACAAAGAAGTTTAAATAAGTGAATAACAAAGAAAGAGGGGAGATGATAAGGAGAATATCTTATAGTACTTAAATAAATTAGAACTATAAGAAAAAGACTGAAAAATTATGGAAAATAAATTATAGAAATATACTTAAAGAAAATACTACTTATAGAAAACTAACAAAAACTGTAAGAAGACTATAAAGAAAAAATGCAGAAAAACTCTACAACTATTAAAAACCATATTTCCCTAAATTATAAAAATCTTAAATAATCACAAACTCGCTCGTGGTCCAAATCGTTCCTCCGTAGCTCCTTTAGATCCTACCTCCAAAAAGAGTATAAATATATGTACATGAAAGTATTTATTTTTACCAAATGTTTTCCCTAAAAATATCTGTCTCAAGAGTGAACCCATAGGGGAAGAGATTTGTTGTGAAGAATGATCTATATCTTGGGGTCTATTTATAGGTTATGCTAGGGATCATAGATTGTTTGATTTTTAGACTAAATCTAGGCCAGCTATGTCATGCTACTAATAGGAACTTGCCATGTTCGCAAAATTTGAATTTAAAACCAATAAAACAAGTCAACTCAGCAAAATATGAAGAAAACATGTTCAACCATTGTTGCATGCACCTATGCGCTACTTGCGCCCAAATGTTCGGGTGGGTCGACCCACCGCTGCCTGGATTGACTCATGGGTTGGCCCCACCCTATACATATATATTCCTTATTTCCGTAAAATTTGTTTTCACAATAACTTCTTTGTTCTGACTTTGTTTCTCGCAAACCAAATATGTAAATTGACAAGAAAATTACCATGCACCCAATGGTGCAAGTGTCGTAGCCATATTCTGACAATTACAAATTTTATTAAATAATTTGTTAATTAATTACCATGTTTTAAAAAAATTCGGGCAGTTACATTCTCTCCTCCTTAAAGGATTTTGCCTATGAAATCTCCCAGGACAGAAGAATAAGATAAGTATTTTCATCCAAATACCTACAACCATCTACTCAAACATCATCCATTAGCTTCTATCATCATTAAGTTTTCTAATGATATTCATGAAGTTATATAATAGTCTAGTGTGTATGACCCTAACTAATACAAAATATTAGATAGTCTATTGGTTCATTTGACCGCCTTTTTATGAATTATGCTTATGGAATGTTTCCAAATCTATGAATAAATCCTGGTGATAACATATAGTTATACATGGATGCTTTAAACATCATTTACACGAAATAATCATTTGATAATCACCCATTATATCATCTATGGAAATAATGTTAAAATGCGCACACATCTGTATGCAAACGTTTAGTGCGATGACCATTAATAATTCCTAGTGTGTGTATATGCATCCATTGCATCCACTTGAAACCACTCTCGTATATCATCCATACATATTCTACCAAAATGTTTCAACCAAATCTTATCATCCATAGGTTATACGAAGGTCTACGTATTCAAAGGGTTGAAAAGATAGAACCTATTCAAAGCTAATGATGGAAAAAAATAAATCAAAGTGTACTATTATCCAAATTTATGGTTAATACCCTAAACAGTGTGTTCCAGTAGAATCCTTGGCTTATGAAAGTGATGAGTTCTTGATTGAATACTGTTTCTGTAGCTGAATTCCCATAGAATGTTTCCAGTGATCTCCGAAAGTGAATTCCTGTAGAAAGCAAGAATTGAATAGTAAGATTTTCTTAACTTAGAAAATAGTTGTAATTTGCACTTTGATATTTCCTATGTAGTTTCGGCACAACTCTTTTGATTAAATAGGATGACTCTTCGCTTGCTTAGGATTTCCATTATTAATATCCATTTATGGTCTATGCTATCCTTTCGATAACCTTAGAGTAGAGCCTCTTGACGGCACAAGAAAGAAACATTGGATTCAGATAGAGTAGGAAAATCTTGTATAACCATCGTCTTGCTATAACTACCTACGGTTTTGGGTGGGTTATAGAGACCATATTGGGCAATTTTAATGGGACCTAAGACCATTGGTTGGCTAAACGATATTACATAACCATTGATAAGTAAATCTTTGCAAGGTTTAGGATAACTTGGATTCACTATGAATTAATGAGATGATCAATTCCTTTCATAGTCATTGGATAAGGATTTTGGATGAACTTATGTATCCTGGGATCATTGGAAAATAATACTGCAAAGTTATAACAATTATAATATGATAATTAAATAATTACAACTTCATTACCTTAGTTACTTGGCAAAATTCCTTTATTGATGACTTCAATGGTTACAGATTCTTTATCCCTAAATCAATTTAGAAATTAGGGTTTACAGTTTTAACTTATGATTAGAAGATTGAGAAATGAAAAGTAAGTCCCCTATCATGGATCGCTGGGGTCATATTTATAGGTGTAGGTTGGCTTTTCGGCTGGCATATTGGCTTCGTTCAGGCTTTCTATCGGAAAAACATATGGAAGCTTCATGAGTGCACTTTCTACCGTTTCTCAGGAGATTAACTATAGAGTTATCGTAAGGATTCACAAAAAGGATCTTTTGTAAGAGGAGGCCCTAGTAAAAGATAGAAGAGATGGACCTACTGGAACTTTCGGTGTTGCCAATTTCTTCTCTTTTTACATATGATGACTTGTTGGTGGAGGCTCGGGTTTCTCGTATGCCTATTCTAGGTGCACCGAAAGGTATACTAAGCTTAGACTTTCTTGCTTGGAAATTATATATTTGGGTTTTCTGCCCTTTAGGTTATGCTGATAGGGGGTTCCTAAAGAAAAAGAATTCTTTTCGTCTTTTTCCTTGGTTTCGAAAGCACATACTAAACTCCTGGTTTCGTCTCTTCCAAAGGAATGTTGTTATCTGCACCCCTTCATTTCATTTTGACTTTTCATTTATCCTTTTTATTTTGGTTCTAATAATTGTTCCCCCTCCCCCCAGTAGTAAAGGGGTGTTCTCGACATTCCAAGTTGATTGATTCAGCTGGCATCTATATATAATGATGATTCAACTTTCCTGCCTTTTGGTACTCATATCCATATGTCCAAGTTTGATCTAACAGTTTGGACAATTGGAGATCCTTTTTTATAAATAGATACATCTTCTCCTTCGTCTTCACTTTTTTGCATTCATAAAGATCCTCGTATAAGTATCAAAGTTTTATAGAATTTTTCAAGATTGTTGTAACTCATCATGATCAAAGATTAAGGTAATATTATTATCCTAATTTCAGGACTTCAGTCCTAAAAATTAATTTGTTGTACGATATTTTCCTAATCCATAATTATTTGGCTTTTGACTTCAAATAGATTATTTAAACAGTTGATTTGAAGTTAAATTGAAAATCCCTTAGGCATTTATATTTCATAGCTCAGAAAAGACAAAGACATAAAATATGTCAGAGCTCAGAAAATATCTCACAGTTGAATGGATGAAATATAATCTAACCAAAGTATAGCCTCACCGTATTAATAATACTGCCTAACCAGTATCCAAAGCTATAATGTCTCTGGCACAAATCTAACCTGCGAGTATGTTATGAGGAGGGGGTCAGAACACAAGTTCTAGTGACTGGATTTAAACTATACATTTTGGATAACCCTACATATAACGTTCAATCACATTTTCTTATTTAGTAGGTTACTTGGGTTAACAGCACTCAAGGTTTATACACAAGTCGTACCCATCTACTTTCCAGTGGATTAACCTAATACAAAATATATATAGCTACCCCCAATATCAAGGTACACCCCCATGGTACCCCACTCACACTGTCTCTACTGTAACACCATCAAAATATAAGCATTCCCTCATCCTACGTTGGAGTGACGTACGGATCTCTATATAATAATATTATGTTTCGCATATATTTTCCATTGCCATGCTACGTAAGCGTATGGACTTCCACCTTCGATCGAATTCGATTCCATCGTGGAGTAATGCACTCGACTCTATGATACACTGCTCAGAGCAGACATGCATGTATCTAGACATTCCGTGCATACCATCAATCGTACTTGATGCCTTAACCGCGCATATCCTCCTCTAATATACACTGAGTTCCGTGGCAGGGCTGTACAAGAAGCACGGAACTCGGTCAGGAGCTTTTCCATATCTGTACAGGCCCACCATTAAGAGCCTCAAAATACAGATATCCTTCAGGTTTGTTTTTAATGGTGGCTATGCCCCCACCTCGGCCCCTCCCTCAACTAGTAAAGACTTCAAGAGCTAAGCGACTTAACCCTAACAAACAATCACAACATCCTGTTGGCTTCTCCCCACAACCACTGTGCCTCAATAGTGAAATGTGGATGGTATCTTGGGTTTAGCTCTTGAAGCGACCCGAACTTCCACGATCTCCGAAGAGAAGAGAAAGAACGAATTACTTTGAGGACAAGACGAATCAGAACGCAAACAGAAGAACATTTCATTGTTTATTACAACAATTCCATCAGAATACAAGAATATACAGAGTATGAATAAATATTACACATTTACTAAATATCAGAGATTACAATAAATTACATAGCAGCGGAAAATAATAAAAAACACAACTGAAAGTAATACACGAATACAGAGCTTTTTGAGTATCGTTCCAGCTGTAAACCAAGATCCTGTGAATATAAATCTGCAAAACCAAAACTACTAGCTGCCCATGCGAAAAATAAGGGCACCCAGAGTTTAGGTTAAAACAATAAACTCCAGGTCAGTCATGTGATTGGTGTGAAAACTAAAACAGTTATTTAAAACTTTACTTTAAAAGAGAGTAATTCAAGGGACCACGCCGTATAACACGGAACGGGTTTCCTCCCAAGAACACTAGTGCATATAACAAAACAACGCAATCCTTTTTTGGAAAAATGAAGCTATTATAAGACCCAGGTCCCATCACACAATGCAACGCAAGCCGGAGGATAGATTTTTCCCTTATAATAGCCAAACATGCTTGGTACGTTTAAAACAAATCATTTGATACTATTATAAGTGTATAGTGTCAGAAAAAATTCAATCATAAATATCAATCATAGACGGCATGGGTACCATATGTCATGTCGCCATACTAGGCTCTACAAATAAAACTGAAATATCTCGTATTGGAAATTGGATTTCCGTCATGAGTCGAGGCAAGGGGCAAGCTCCTCTCCGTTCGAGACACTCTAGCAAATGTATCAGGACCACACACAACGATCCTGGATCTTCAGCGCCGGTCCTCTGTTACTTTTGAGGATTGGCAATTCTTGAACACACGTTTCCCGGTCCTAACAGACCTATATCCGAGGCGCCTCGCATCCAACAACCACACAGGTAAAAAGTATATAAATGTCAGGGCAGGTAGGTCATTGACATCACCCATAGCTAGAAAGAAACATTGTGCTCTCCCTGCAGTCACTACCCCGTTTTTGACTCATACCGAGGTGTGAGGCTCGCGAATTAACGCTATACACTAAGCTATGACACACAGGCCATGCTTCGATCATCAACCACAAGACTTTGCTATCCAGCAGAAGCCTTGATCATTTGCCACTTAGGCATGCCACACAGGCAATTCATGCCATGCGATTGATATCTATCGATATATAACCTCTAAACTCGTACGTCTCAGAGTAGGGCGTTAAGCAAGAGAATAAATTCTCCGCCGCCAAACAGATATATATTTAATAGAAATCAATCACACAGAATAAAATCCAATGTCAGACACACAATCCATTTACAAGTTCGTTCTGGGTCTGAACGAAACCGGAGGAACCTTATTCCTCGCATATCCATCGATCTCCAAGTACGTCTGGACGATCACCAACTGATTCCCTCCTCTTGGGTGTACAACCCAATCAAGATCATCAATAATCATCCAAACGACGTGAAGACCTCCGGTCTTCAACCAACGCCTTCATCTTCGACTTATCGTCGAATCGATTATTCGGAATGGGTATAAACCCGACCTTTCGGAATAACCCGCGTATATATTAAACAAGTATTACACAAACACAACATACGCCTCATTCCAATTCAGAATATTCTTTTATTCAAATATTCACATTCTTAGGAAAAGGACCCCATTAATTTTATAAAAGATAAATTCTTCTAAATTTATTCTTTAATCTTCCATTGGATATCATTTCAAACCATGTTAAGGTTTTCCAAACTAGTCGGGATTAGCGAACCACACCGAAGTAATTATTTATTTTATTTCCCAATCACAACCTATTCATCCCATGGAGAAAAACTGGTAATACTCCATATCTAACACCATAGTGTTATCGGTAATTTTAATTACCATTTCACGTTCAAATCTAATTAAAGATTTAACTATTTCTTTGGAGCAAAATTGGTGATACTCCATTCTCGATCACTTTAATCGAATTAAAGATTCATTAAAACTCCACTTAGTTTTAATCTTCCTAAAAATCAATATCCTGTCTTTAGCTGGGTTAAAGAACCAATGTCATCTAAAACAAGGTACACGATAAATCCAAAATCACTTTCCATTGTTAATCGGGTTAAAGAACAGGTGTTATTCAAAACACCGCTCACGATAAACCCAAAAACCAATTTAAATTCAATTCCAGTTATATACTAATTAACTAGACAATTTCACTAAATTTTAATTAAAAGATTTATTCTTTTTTTCTAAACTGGGTTCAAGAACAGTGTTATTTAAGACACCATTCACGACGAACCAAAAATCCCATTTGATACTAAATACAAGGCTCTGAATAGAAAATATATCGGCTTATATTCAATATCAAATTCTGAAACCAACAAATATCATTTTGGAAATAACGATATAAATTTATCTTTCAAATTTCCACAGCCATATATGTATAATCACGAAATCCAACATCGAAATATTCTGAATATAATTTCGATTCAAATCCATTCCAATTCGTATATTGGAAATTCTGATTATTTTAAAACAACTTCTAATCTAGTTCAAAAGTAGTTCATTTCGATAAAAATATATTTTTATCCTTTTAAATCTGGAATTTTTCATCCTATTTCTTTCCAATTCATATATTATGATTTTACACAAATTATTAATATTTTTAATAATTTTATCAAGGCCTGTATAGTCGGTTTTCAATAACGGCCACCGAACTGCACTTACAGCGACCTTTTCCACATTTGATTTGGACGTAATTCCAAATCCAACCGTTAGATTTCAAATTTCTAATATTCATTGGAAAGCACTTTTCGATACGAACCCAATGGTTCCGGTTTCAGGAGAATCCGACGGTCGGATCTCCCATAACATCAATTCAAAGTCAATGGTCGAAATTCGCGAACTGCCGCGGCGCGGCGCGTTCTATTCAGGCCATTTAATATATATAATATATATATATTATATTTATTTTGTCGATTTCAATTCAGAACGTATTCTATAATTCGATTTAAATTCGTTCTCAAAACGATTTCAACTTCATATTCAATTTTAAATCAAAATTGAATATTTCATTTCATTAACATATAAATGATAATATTTTCAAAACGTTATATTTTGAAATCATTTCCTTTTCTATATTCATTATAAAAACGAATATAATCGATATAAATATCGTTCATGTTAAAATGGCGCATATCTAATCAACACGGCTTTATATATTTCAATAACTTCGTTATTCTATTCTATTCAACACATGAATCTATATTTCTTTAAACACATGAATATATATTTTATCAACACATTAATATTTATTTATTCTTACTTACAATAAAAACATGGATTTTATTGTATAAATATTTTATTTAACACATGAGTATTTTCAACACATGAATGGTTTCAACACATGAATATTCTCAACACATGAGTATCGTCAACACATGACTATTTATTCTATTCAACACATGAATCTTATAATATTCTTTATTTTCAAAATTGAAATGAGGCCCAATCAATTACCATATAATGTTAATTATATGGATTTCCATACAACACATGTATATAATAGCAATGATAAATAATCAACCATCATCCAAAGTGCACCACACAACTGCATAAGCATTAAATATAAATAATTAATGCTTACACAGTCTGTCAACCTATCGATTGACATACAACTAAACAATTGGGATTAGTGTATGCCAAATATCATCCCAACACCCGTGTGGGGTTTCAAATCAACAAACATAGATTTTTATTTGTGCAGTTGGGCGATGTGTAAAATTTATCGTCCCAATCAATATCACTCAAATGGGTGTACATAAACAAACCGTCCGGTTTGTAAATGAATATTTATTTTATTCACATTCACATTAAAAAAAAATATTTTTAACGATAAATAGTTTATTTCAACACATGAATATATTTCCTACTATTCCACATCACAATCAATTTTCACCACACAACAAAATCAAACAAGTTGTCCATGGTCTGTGGACAACGGGTGTCGGGTGCTGCTAAGCACCGGCTGCATCCTATTATATATTTTTAACTAGAAAACAAGAATTAAAGCGAGAAGTTATCACATTTGGGATCCACTCCGTCATTCTTTACTTCTGAACGGTTCGGATTTCGTTTTGATTTCAATCCGTTCCATCGCACTCCTTTTCACACTGTTCATAGTAAAAATCATATTTTTATCGCTTCATCTAAAATAAAAATCACATTTTTACTTCACTATTTATATAATAAAAATCAGATTTTGACATCGCTACTTCATTATAAAAAATTATATTTTTATTTCGCCACTTCATATATAAAAATTATATTTTTAAAACGCTATTCTCTATATAAAGATTATATTTTTATTTCGCCACTTCAAAATAAAAATTATATCTTTATCCTTATGTTATACATATAATAAAGATCGTATCTTTATAAATCCTTCTTCAATGTAAAAATCACATCTTTATGTTATAAAAAAATCATGTCTTTATGAAAATAAAAATCATATCTTTACAAAGCTAAAAATCCTAACTTTATGAATTTGAAGATCTAAACTTTCTTTAAATAAAAATATAAACATTCTTCATAAAAATCCTACCTTTAACAACTTTAAAAATCGAAGCTTTTTAATTTCAAAAATCGTTGCTTTAACATCATCAAAATCGAAGCTTTAACATATATCATCTTTACAATGCCATTTACTTTTGATATAAAGAAAAATCAAAGAACTTACAGTTGAAATTTAAAGCGAGGAGGGGGAATCGATGAAGAGGGCGCTGGAGCTACCGGTGGGGAAGGTCTGGTGAGGGCGCAGGAGGTTGGAGGCGGCACGGTGGGGCATATGGCGGTAGACGGGGTGCTGTGGGGCTTAGGGTTCACGGGTGGACGAGATAAGAGGGAAGGGGATGGTCGGAGAAGCATCAGAGGGGGCGGAGTGGGATCGCGCGGTGGTGGGGGAGGAGCGGCATCGCCCCTGGCGGCGGCGAGGCAACGGGGAGAGGGGGGCGACGGCTGACAGGTGCGGGGTTTTTTTTTCTTTGATTTGATTTGAACGGGTATGGGAGAGAAGAGAGGGGGTTATATAAAAGTATATATATTATTTTAATATATTTTCAACAAGGGTTGACTTTTAATTTCGAACTCTAAACAAGACCCACCGACTATCGTCCATATCCATAGCTAATTACCCCCATTCCGAACACAATGGGATATGTTTCGTAGGCTGATTCGACTATTTCGATCAGTTTTCGTCAAAATCAAAATATAAATCTATATATTGAATTTGAACGCACATTTCAATTTACCAGGGCCACATACGACTCTAAAAATTCCCGAAAAATATTTTCTAGCTTCGTATTGACGATACGGTCCTAACAAAACTAATTTCGTCAAATTCCGAGATCGTTTGAAAAATGGCCATTTTCTGGTCGATCGAAATTGATTGAAACTGTTAAAACACGTTTTAGCTCTCCATGCTCACATATTGATTCGAAAAAATATGAATTTTGGAATCTAGCAATAATTCTACATCCCGGATCCAACAGAAGTGGTTTCGTCGAAAACCGAGGTCGTGTGCAAAATTTCCTTTTTTAAGGGCCAAAATTCTATAGCGACTATTCTGAATTTTCAATTGGACATAACTTTTTATCCCCGCTATGAAATTTCAATTTTTCGGATTCGTTGGAAAGATATTCCCGATTAGATTCTAATATTTTTGGTTTCACTAAAATCCGGTTTATTTTGAATCTTGTACAGTCATTTGAAATTCGAAATCGAAATTTCGAACCACCGCGCCATTTTCAATTCCTTGCACCGGGAACTTCGGGATATTTCAAATAGCCTCCCATGGCCCTCACCAATCCGAAAAAGAAAAAGCCAATCGGCTCATAAAATCATCCAAAATCCAATAAATTTGTAAACATGTACCTATTTGTCGGGCAAACAATTTTATTCCTCTGCTCTAGCCTCCTTGCTATGACCTGTTCAATGTAAGTACTTGTACATAAATGTAATCTTTTTTTCAGTACGGTTCAATATTCGGTTCCATTAGGCTAAATGGTTCAAAATTTTAATAAATCAAAACAATAATCATACGACACAACCACCAATCAATTAGTAAATTAATGTTTCAAATTCATAATTTTGATACATATACAGAAAATCATGTTCTTGGTGCCAAATCACAACAATAAACATATCTAGTTTTGGATCTCACACCAGTCTGATGGAAATATATAGATATCCCACTTTCGAAACTCGAACACAAATACTGATGATGTTGCAATCATCATCAAAATTGTCCCCGGGCAACTAGAGTGTGATTCTATATCTATCCAGTATATTAAAACTTCGAATATACGTTCATGACGCGTATATGAAAAATCTTTATATACTTGATTGTCCAAATTCAATACAAATAAAGTATTCAAATACGTATAAAATGGTTTAAATTTTCAAAACAAAACTTGTTTTCGTTTTTATTTTAAAAATAACACTCTTCACACTCGTTCTAGGATACTACTGATCCCATCTCTAACGAGTTATTCTTATTGGACACTACTAGTCCAATCTCTGATGAATTCTTTCGTTTGGTTCTAATGTGTCTTGTTCTCGAGCTCTGTAAACCAAAGCTCTGATACCAAATGAAGCGACCTGAACTTCCCCGATCTCTGAAGAGAAGAGAAAGAACGAATTACTTTGAGGACAAGACGAATCAGAACGCAAACAGAAGAACATTTCATTGTTTATTACAACAATTCCATCAGAATACAAGAATATACAGAGTATGAATAAATATTACACATTTACTAAATATTAGAGATTACAATAAATTACATAGCAGCGGAAAATAATACAAAACACAACTGAATGTAATACACGGATACAGAGCTTTCCGAGTATCGTTCCAGCAGTAAACCAAGATCCTGTGAATATAAATCTGCAAAACCAAAACAACTAGCTGCCCGTGCGGAAAATAAGGGCACCCAGAGTTTTGGTTAAAACAATAAACTCCAGGTCAGTCATGTGACTGATGTGAGAACTAAAACAATTATTTAAAACTTTACTTTAAAAGAGAGTAATTCAAGGGACCACGCCGTATTACACGGAACGGGTTTCCTCCCAAGAAAACTAGTGCGTATAACAAAACAGCGCAATGCTTTTTGGAAAAATGAAGCTATTATAAGACCCAGGTCCCATCACACAATGCAACGCAAGCCGGAGGATAGGGTTTTCCCTTATAATAGCCAAACATGCTTGGTACGTTTGAAACAAATCATTTGATACTGTTATAAGTGTATAGTGTCAAAACAATTTCAATCATAAATATCAATCATAGATGGCATGAGTACCATATATCATGTCGCCATATTAGGCTCTACAAATAAAACCGAAATATCTCGTATTAGAAATTGGATTTCTGTCATGAGTCGAGGCAAGAAGCAAGCTCCTCTCCGTTCGAGACACTCTAGCAAATGTCTCAAGACCACACACAGCGATCCTGGATCTTCAGGGCCAGTCCTCTCTTACTTTTGAGGATTGGAAATTCCTGAACACACGTTTCTCGGTCCTAACAGAACTAATATCTGAGGCGCCTCGCATCCAACAACCACACAGGTAAAAAGTATATAAATGTCAGGGATGGTAGGTCACTGACATCACCCATAGCTAGAAAGAAACGTCGTGCTCTCCCTGCAGTCACTATCCCGTTTTGACTCATACCGAGGTGTGAGGCTCGCGAATTAATGCTATACACAAAGCTATGCCACACAGGCCATGCTTTGATCATCAACCACAAGACTTTGCTTTTCAACAGAAGCCTTGATCATTTGCCACATAGGCATGCCACACAGGCAATTCATGCCATGCGATTGATATCTATCGATATATAACCTCTAAGCTCGTACGTCTCAGAGAAGGGCGTTAAGCAAGAGAATAAATTCTCCACCGCCAAAAAGATATATATTTAATAGAAACCAATCACACAGAATAAAATCCAATGTTAGACACACAGTCCATTTACAAGTTTGTTCTGGGTCTGAACGAAACCAGAGGGACCTTATTCCTCGCATATCCATCGATCTCCAAGTACGTTTGGACGATCACATACAGATTCCCTCCTCTTGGGTGTACAACCCAATCAAGATCATCAATAATCTTCCAAACGACGTGAAGACCTCCGGTCTTCAACCACCGCCTTCATCTTCGACTTATCGTCGAATCGGTTATTCAGAATGGGTATAAACCCGACCTTTCCGAATAACCCGCATATATAATAAACAAGTGTTACACAAACACAACAAACGCCTCATTCCAATTCAGAATATTTTTTTATTCAAATATTCACATTCTTAGGGAAAGGTTCCCATTAATTTTATCAAAGATAAATTCTTCTAAATTTATTCTTTAATCTTCCATTGGATATCATTTCAAACCATGTTAAGGTTTTCCAAACTAGTCGGGATTAGCGAAGCACACCGAAGTAATTATTTATTTTATTTCCTAATCCCAACCTATTCATTCCATGGAGCAAAACAGGTAATACTCCATGTCTAACACCACGGAGTTATCGGTAATATTAATTTCAAATCTAATTAAAGATTTAACTATTTCTTTGGAGCAAAACTGGTGATACTCCATTCTCGATCACTTTATTCTAATTAAAGATTCATTAAAACTCCACTTAGTTTTAATCTTCCCAAAAATTAATATCCCGTCTTTAACTGGGTTAAAGAACCAATGTCATCTAAAACAAGGTTTACGATAAACCCAAAATCACTTTCCATTGTTAATCGAGTTAAAGAACAGGTGTTATTCAAAACACCGCTCACGATAAACCCAAAAACCAATTTAAATTCTATTCCAATTAAATACTAATTAACTGGACAATTTCACTAAATCTTAATTAAAGGATTTAATCTTTTTTTCTAAACTGGGTTCAAGAACATTGTTATTTAAGACACCATTCACGACGAACCCAAAATCCCATTTGATATTAAATACAAGGCTCTGAATAGAAAATATATCGGCTTATATTCAATATAAAATTCTGAAACCAACAAATATCATATTGGAAATAACGATATAAATATATCTTTCAAATTTCCACAATCATATCTGTATAATCACGAAATCCAACATCGAAATATTCCGAATATAATTTCGATTCAAATCCATTCCAATTCTTATATTGGAAATTCTGATTATTTTAAAACCACTTCAAATCTAGTTCAAAACTAGCTCATTTCGATAAAAATATATTTTAATCCTTTTAAATGTGGAATTTTTCATCCCAGTTCTTTCCCATTCATATATTATGATTTTACACAAATTATTAATATTTTTAATAATATTATCAAGGCCCGTACAGTCGGTTTTCGATAACGGCCACCGAACTACACTTACAGCGTCCTTTTCCAAATTTGATTTGGACATAATTCCAAATCCAACCATTAGATTTCAAATTTCTAATATTCATTGGAAAGATCTTTTTGATACGAACCCAACTGTTCTTATTTCAAGAGAATCCGACGGCGGATCTCCCGTAACGTCAATTCGAAATCAATGGTCGAAATTCGCGAACTACCGCGGCGCGGCGCGTTCTATTCAGGCCATTTAATATATATAATATATATTATATATATATTGTCAATTTCAATTCAAAACGTATTCTATAATTCGTTTTAAATTTGTTCTCAAAATGATTTCAACTTCATATTCAATTTTAAATCAAAATTGAATATTCCATATCATTAACATATAAATGATAATATTTTCAAAACGTTATATTTTGAAATCATTTCCTTTTCTATATTCATTATAAAAACGAATATAATCGATATAAATATCGTTCACGTCAAAATGGGGGGTATCTAATCAACACGGCTTTATATATTTCAATAACTTCGTTATTCTATTCAACAAATGAATAATTTCTCTATTTAACACATGAATCTATATTTCTTTCAACACATGAATATATATTTTATCAACACATGAATATTTATTTATTCTTACTTACAATAAAAATGTGGATTTTATTGTATAAATTTTTTATTCAACACATGAATATTCTCAACACATGAGTATCGTCAACACATGACTATTTATTCTACTCAACACATGAATCTTATAATATTCTTTATTTTTCAAATTGAAATGAGGCCCAATCAATTACCACATAATGTTAATTATATGGATTTCCATACAACACATGTATATAATAGCAATGATAAATAATCAACCATCATCCAAAGTGCACCACACAACTGCATAAGCATTAAATATAAATAATTAACGGTTACACAGTCTGTCAACCTATCGATTGACATACAACTAAACAATTAGGATTAGTGTATGCCAAATATCATCCCAACACCCGTGTGGGGTTTCAAATCAACAAACATAGATTTTTATTTGTGCAGTTGGGCGAGGTGTAAAATTTATCGTTCCAATCAATATCATTCAAATGGGTGTATATAAACAAACCGTCCGGTTTGTAAATGAATATTTATTTTATTCTCATTCACGTTAAAAATTATATTTTTAACAATAAATAATTTATTTCAACACATGAATATATTTCCTACTATTCCACATCACAATCAATTTTCACCACACAACAAAATCAAACAAGTTGTCCATGGTCTGTGGACAACGGGTGTCGGGTGCTGCTAAGCACCGTCTGCATCCTAGTATATTTTTTAACTAGAAAATAAGAATTAAAGTGAGAAGTTATCACATTTGGGATCCACTCCATTATTCTTTACTTCTGAACGGTTCGGATTTCGTTTTGATTTCAATCCGTTCCATCGCACTCCTTTTCACACTGTTCATAGTAAAAATCATATTTTTTATCCCTTCCAGTCCTTAGGAGCTGATAGAATAATTAGATGAGCGTGCGCTCCCCTCGTGCCACATGGCACCATAATGATATACCCCGTTGGGTAATTCACCCTCAAACGTGCGGACTGGTCCAAGAGCCTCATTTTAATATGTTATTAGACCCTATGTCTAAACATTCTTTTATGTGCTTGCTTTACCTCATCAGGTTTCCATTTAACTTAGTTATTCCCATTCACATTGACTTCTTATTCAAGTTACAAAGTTCCTCTTGCTTATTAATTTCAGTCATATAACTTAACCTATTTAATCCTATTAATAAGCCCACAATATGTTATTCTCTAGATTGTGATCCAAGGTCTGTAATCCACAATTTCTTTATATTCTTGTTTGATTTCATAGTTACAATAACATGTTCTACTTAATATGTAATTAAGTATATTTCAATTCACATGTTTTCTATTCAACGTGTCAGTCATTATTAATGATTAAATATAACTTATTTCATTTCATAAATTTACCTCATTTTGTCTTGTTTAATCATAATTCCATCTTATACTGTCACTACAACTTATCGTTGTTTACTTATTAACTTAGTTCTCTTAACTAAGGTTCACTAATAAGTCTCCTTTACATTTATTATAAACTATGTTATAATTTCCACTTGTCCCTAGGACAGGCCTTAACATGTTATTCTTATCGGTAGATTTCAGATTTCCAAGTTTACAAATTACTTAATTTATAATTAAGCACAACTTCTTACATTTTCATAAACTTTACCCTTTTTCCCTACTCATTACAAACAACTAGTTTCAGGTTTTCCCCATTTATTGATTACTTAATTTACAATTAAGCACCATTTGTCTCATTACACAAGTTATCTCATTTTCTTACTAGTTTATTATAACCTAAGTTATAATATCCACTTTTCCCCAGGACAAGTCTACCTATTATATAACATTCTCATTAATGTAATTAATTATAATAGGTTATTATCATTCCTTGTTCATTCACTTTTTTTACTTTTGTAACTTTCATCCAATTCCATTAATTACAATTAATGCCATTTATTTCTATCCTTATATATATATATGTATGTATGTATTTATATATATATATACACACACATGTATACATATATATTTATGCACTAGACCTCTCACATTAACCAACCACTTGTGGATGCTAGATTTGCCAGGCAGTTCCGGGCAGACTTCTACCACAAATTGGACTTAATCTCGTGTCTTAGCACCATTTCATGTTTTATTTACGCACTAGACCTCTCACATTAAATTAACAACTTGTGGACGCTGGATCTGTCGGGCGGTTCCAGGAAGACTTATTCCACAAGTTGAATTTAACCTCGTGTCTAGATGCGTTACAGTTTTATGTTTACTGTAAATTTAGGCATACTATTCTTTCAAATTTTCACTTTAATCTATATTTTACATGTCATTATATTAAACCCATTTTATGTCGCTTGTTCTTTCTAACATGTAATCAATTCTATTCTAACAAGTAATCATTTAATCATGTAATTATTCAAATCTAACAAGTTAACATGTAATTTTCTCAATTCTACAGTTAATAATTCGTGTTCATAATATGCCACAAGTGAATCATGTAATTGCAACAGTAATCGTTACACATATTTTAACAAGTTTGCATTTCAATAGATGAACATTTTAGCGTATTAAACGTTTCAACATATGAATTTTTCCAACATATTAATATTTTAACATATTAATATTTCAACAAGTCATATTAGCATTTCATCACTTTACATTGTATAATAACAGGGAATGTTTAACGATAATATATCATTATCAAAATGATAAAACTTAAATCCACTCACTTAAATTGCTTTCCATTTCCTGAATCTGGTCTAGATTTAGCATTCCATGGTTTCCTCTAACTGGATTTAGAACCTAACAACCATGGATCCACAATTCTTACCAAAAGAAAAAAGAAAGAAAGAGGAAGAAAATTGAATAGACCAGATCTAAGAATTTACCTTACTTCGCATATGATTCTGAACACCTTCTTATTAATATTCATTCTTTTCCTCCAGATCTTGATTCAGAATTTTCCTGAATTAATTATCTTATTTTTTTGAAGAGATTTGAGGAGGTACAATGGCAGAGCTTAGACGTTCACTTAAAGAATGTGAGATTTAGGCTAGGCTCTACTGGCCTATTTATAGGTGTTCAGGATCTTATCGTACACGCAGCACTAAGTCAGCATTGAACTAGTTAAGAAAATAGTCCAGATATGTTGATGAGTCTGCCCGGATCTAGGGGGTGTCGACCCCAGTATCAACCCCCTATAGGGGTATCGACCCCGATGTTGACCCGCCTATAGGTCCCACGAGCTGTTTTGGCGTAGAAATTTGTTTTTCGAATGTTTGAATTTCTGGAATTTATTTAACTGTTATATTTATATGTAATCTTCTTATACGTATACAAATCTTCTACTGACCATTTTACGCATATATATATACGCACAATTTTTATTTTTATTTCAAAATTGAAACATTGTTGTATTGTTATTTAATTCTTGCCATATTTCTTTGATATCTGCCTTATCTTGAACTCTATCTTTTGTATATATATATATATATATATATATATATATATATATATATATTTCTGCACATATATATATATATATTCTCATATATACATGTATATATATATATATTTTCTTTTCTTACTTATATGTATATTTTTCCTTATATGTGTGTTTATACAGTTTTTTCTCTTATGAACATGTGTTATTTTAGCTGTTCCTTTAAAACAAAAATATGACGTCGACGGGAATCGAACTCTGCACCTCTTGTATGCAAGACACATGCTCTAACCAACTGGACTTCTAAGTCTATTTTTAATAAGGCTTAGAACAATGGTAATTATTGTTCTCTTCTTACTTCTCTTTTTCATTTTTGTTACAATATTTCAATTAAACCATTGCATGATTTTTTTTTCTTTTATTTTCTTTTATTATTAATGCATAATATTTGTAAATCAGTGCATGCAACCAATCCTTTCTTTCTTTAAATGCATGCATTACATTTTTATTTACATTAATATTTTCTTCTTTTACAGTGCATGTATTTACTACATGCAATCACATATTATCTTTATTTTATTCTTCGTATATATATCTATATTTGTGTCTATGCATATATATACACATATGCATTATTTAATTATTAAATTGTCATAAAATGTAGGGTGTTACATTCTCCTATCCTTAGGAACTTTCGACCCCGAAATTTGATGAGGGTAGATAATCCCTCGCATAATATCCATCCATCATGTGTGCATCCAAATTGTGAACTTATGCAAAGTGAAATACAATCATAATAATACCTGTATGCTGAAGTGGTACCTCCTATGTGTATGCAAGTTTTCAAAAATCCTTTTGAAATATGATACTCACATCCTAAATATACTGGCAGTTCAACATGAATGCAATATTTTAAAATCAAAATACAATTTCATTCAAATTTTCCCATACTCTTACTGAGTAAGACCATAGTTAATCCAATTTTTGCATCCAAAATCCTACCAACGAACTTTATTTTTCGAATTTCAGAAAAATATAATTTTCTAAATTCGATTTCTTACATTACAAAAAGGTGGAAAACTGAAAATTTCACGTCTTCCATTTTTCTTTTATGTACCTTTTTCCTACCGTACTTGGATTTATGTAACTATTTATAAAGATTCCCCATTTTCCTATCCAAGCACAACCCACATAAGAAAATTTTCTTTATTACTGATTTTGTTCTTCAACTTATCTTGGAATTTTTTATTTTTATCCATCTTTTCTTATAATTTTCCATTTTTCTTTAAATGTCAATGCTTTATTGAATTTTCCGTTTCCTTTTTAGTTGTACCATTTTCATCTATATCATCAAACGAAGTGTTTTAAAGTGGACGTAGGCTCTTCAAAGCCAAACCACTATAAATTCTGTGTCTCTTTTCTGTTTTTGATCTTATTCTATCAAAATTTTAGTCAATTTGGGTGTTAGAACCACTTTTTGGTCTAACGTTTTTGGTGCTTTCACTGAGAACCATTCGAATTCTCTGTTTTTTCTGGATTATCGTTCTACTTTTTGGACCGTTGAGTTCGAAGAAGTTAATCCCCGCCTTTCGACACTTGTAAGTACTTATTTGTTGTGAAGAATTATGGCCAAAGGAAAAGGCAAAGATGTTCAAACCAGTCGAGGGAACGAAGTTGGTGAAGATCAGCAAAATCCGGTTGTGACAAGGTCTCGTGGGCAGAGTTCGGGAGCGGATCGGACAGGAACAGGAAATCCGAACCGGTCGCATAGGGAGAGCTCCGATCCGAACCAGGTTGAAGATGTTGAAGCAGTGCACTTTCCCAACCCGATCCGATCCGGTCAAATTTCCTTGCTCCGATCTGACCCGACTCTAGGTGATGCTGGAACCTCTACTCGAGCCCCTCCAAATGCTCCGACTCCAGCCACCAGGACCAATGACCAGATCAATCCGTCCGCACCTGTCACTCAAGGAGATTTTTCGTGCCTTCTTGACATGCTCGAGAGCACTAGGGAGGCTATGAGAGTTCATGAGCGCACTAACCTTATGATGCAAGAGAATATGAGAATCATGAGTAGAGAAATTGGTGAGCTTCGCAGGAAGAGAACCCCTTCCCCAAATCATCATACTGTGATGGATCAATCTTCTTCTTCCGAGGAAGAACGGCCCTGTGAAAGGAGGCCGCTCGAACGACCTCAGAATTTGGAAGAAATGACTTTCGGATCTCTGGGATCCCACGAAGATGTTGCCCATGAGATCGACCGGGAACGTAGGGAGCAAAGCAGAGCAGAAGCCGCTAGTAGAAGGGGAATGTCCCCTGATTAGTAACCTAGAGGAAACCCAAACATCAGAGCCAGGGAGCCTGAACGACCTTTAACCAATGCTGATGTATGGGCTATGGTGCACCAAATCATGTCTGAAAGTCGAAATTACACCAATTAAGATTATGGTATTGAACGAAGCCATACTCCTTTTACTGAGGACATTCTTAACTTTCAGTTCCCCCGACGTTTTAATCTGCCGCAGATGGACAGATATAACGGGAGAACTGACCCGGGACAACATTTGATGCGATACGCATGGCTTATGAATGCTGCCGCTGCCCCTGACGCTGTAAAGTGCAAGGCTTTCCCGATCTACTTAGAAGACGTAGCATTACTATGGTTTACTCGACTTCATCCTCGATCGATATCAAATTTCAAAGAACTGAGTGAACGTTTTATGACTCAATTCCGACTTCACGCCCGAAAGTCTACGACTGTTATCGAATTATCGAGAATTAAGCAAGCACCGGGTGAGTCCTTAAAGTCATATCTAGACCGTTTCAATTTAGCTGTAACATAAGTCAGCGACCCTCATGAGCCTACAATCTTGATGGCATAAATGGAGGGAGTTGATCTTGATTCGGAGTTTGGAGATTATCTTTTTGGGAAGCCACCGCCTACAAGGGAGTTGTTTTATGAGAAGGCCAATATTCAGTTAAGACGGGAGGAAGTAAGGGCAAACAGAAAAAGGAAGTCCGGAGCAGCCTCAAAAGAAGCTGTTCATAGTAATGTTGTTGTAAAGCAGTATGGAGAAAGTTCTGGTAAAGTTGAAGTGAACGTTGGAAATAAGAATGGAAACGGGGGCAAAAGCAACCGTAATGCGAATGGTAATAGGAGAAACAGGAACCGAGGAAGTAATCCTGACAAAAGACCCTGGTTCCAGACTTTTTGAAAATTATTCACCATTGAATGACACTTTGGAGAATATTTATTTGGATACGTACAATGTTTTGCAATACAAGAAACCACCGCCGCGAGATTCAACAGAAAAAGAAATTGCTACTGGAAAGTTTTGTTTATTTCACGGAACCCACGGACATTCAACGAACGAATGTCAACACTTGAGAGATGTGGTTAAGAAGTTGTTGCGTGAAGGTAAGTTGGATGAGTATAAGGCTACCCTAAGGGACAGGGGGCACAGGCCCCAAACCCGAGTCAGCCTACAACACAACAAAAAGGCAAAGGGATTGTCATTAACACCATAGTAGGTGGACTCCATCCGGCTATCCATAGTTTCAGAGCAATGGACCAATATGTCAACGCAGTTAAGCACATAAATGTGGACGAGTGTGATGATTCAGAAGATATCACCCCTGTGAAACAGCAAAAGACAATGTTCGATGACGTAATGTTCCGTAACAGAGATGACACCGGAATCCAATCACCTACCGATGATCCATTGGTTATTACCACAACCATTGGGCCGACACTTGTCCATAAGGTACTAGTAGACAATGGAAGCTCTGTCAATGTTTTGTTTAAGAAGTCATTTAATCAGATGAAACTTGAGTCTGAAGATTTGAAGCCCTGTGAAGGTTGGATCTGAGGCTTCAATGGGGCATCGACAGCTCCAATGGGGTATATAGAATTGCCCATAACATTGGGACAGGGGGATCGTCGAAGAGTGCGAATGACTCAGTTTGTAGTGCTAGATATTGATTCTCCCTACAACGCATTTTTGGGAAGGCCCTCCCTTGCAGAGTTCAAGGCTTGTATCGCACCTTGGTGCTTATTGTTAAAGTTCCCAACTGAAGTCGGAATAGGAGTAATGACGGGAGACCAAGTCTCCGGACGAGCTTGTTATATTGCTGAATTGAAAATGCTGATGAAGGGAGTTAACATCGATTCCAAAGGTACTTCACCCCCTCCAAAGGGGAGTTCCACATAGTAATTAGAGGGATCAGCCCCGAAGGAGTTTACCAAGGGAATGCCTGAAGACCTAGATCCTAGAGAAGATGAGGAACCTGAGGATAGAAAAGCAACTCCTAACGAAACGATAGTG
Source organism: Allium sativum (assembly GCA_030737875.1). Lineage (NCBI taxonomy): Eukaryota > Viridiplantae > Streptophyta > Magnoliopsida > Asparagales > Amaryllidaceae > Allium > Allium sativum. The sequence continues at coordinate 844,968,928 of CM060909.1, read as the reverse complement.
GATATACCCATTGATGAAGCTGATCCAGCAAAAGTTTTGAAAATTGGATCCCAATTGGATCTGCATCGAGCCAAATAACTGGCTGATTTTCTGAAGGCAAACCTGGATGTGTTTGCTTGGGCCCACGCAGACATGTGTGGGATATCACCATCCATCATGAGTCATTCACTGAGTATAAACCCAAATCACCCGCCTGTAAAGCAAAGGAGACGTGTGCTGGGCCCAGAGAGGTCGGTCGCTCTGAAAGAAGAAGTGGAGTAGCTGAAAGAGAATGGATTTATTAGAGATTCGACATATCCCGACTGTATATCGAATCATGTTTTGGTGAAGAAGTCAAACGGAAAGTGGCGAACATGTATTGATTTTTCAGACTTGAACAAAGCCCGTCCGAAAGATAGCTTCCCACTCCCCAGAATAGACCAGCTTGTGGATTCGACGTCGGGACATGAACTTCTTTCTTTCATGGACGCATATTCCGGATACAACCAGATTCCCATGCATGTGCCCGATCAAGAGCACACGAGCTTCATCACAAATTTGGGGTTGTATTGTTATGTGGTTATGCCGTTTGGATTGAAGAATGTTGGAGCTACCTACCAACGCTTGGTGAACAAGATGTTTTATGACCAAATAGGGAAAACTATGGAAGTTTATGTGGATGATATGCTAGTCAAATCGAAGCAGTCCTCTAGCCATACGCAAGACTTGGCAGAGATGTTCGGTATCCTGCGAAAGTATCTAATGAAGCTAAATCCCCTGAAGTGCTCGTTTGGGGTGGCATCTGGAAAGTTTCTAGGTTTCATCGTGAGCTCTCGAGGAATTGAAATTAATCCCAATCAGATAGCAGCGATAAGGAACATCGAGGAACCACGAAGAATCAAGGATGTCCAAAGTCTTGCAGGGAAGGTGGCTGCGTTGAGTAGATTCATATCCAAAGCAACAGACAGATGCAACCCGTTTTTTGACTTGATAAAAAGAGGAAAGAAAAATTTCGAATGGACTTCGGACTGTGTTGAGGCCTTTCGAAATCTGTTGGACTTACTAGAGAGACCACCGATTTTGTCGAAACCAGTAGATCATGAAGAGTTCTTTATTTATCTAGCAGTATCGACCCACACCGTTAGCACCGCCTTGGTCCGAGAAAAAGACAAAGTGCAAAGGCCGGTATACTACGTAAGTAAGAAATTGGCAGCTGTAGAGCGAAACTACCCAAGGATTGAGAAGCTTGCTTATAGGCTTCTGATCGCCTCCCGAAAACTTCGCCGTTATTTTCAAGCTCACCCAATAACCATATACACCGATCAACCTCTGAGACAGGTGTTGCAAAGACCCGAAGCATCGGGACGGTTGATCAAGTGGAATATTGAATTAAGTCAGTTTGATTTAAATTTCCATCCGCGGTGATCGATCAAGGGGCAAGCTCTGGCTTATTTTATAGCAGATTTCACAATTCCGGAGGAAGAGATGATCAACGACAAGGTGGTCAAATCAGAGGAAGAGTTAGAATTAGGTCCATGGAAGTTATACATAAACGGAGCCAAGAACGACAGAAGGTCCGGAGCTGGAGTCATCTTAGTTACTCCTGAAGGACGATCGCTATATTACGCTCTGCGATTGGAATTTTCAGCGACCAACAATGACTCTAAATACGAAGCCCTGATTGCCGGGCTGAAGCTTGCTAAGGAATTTGGAATAAAGGCATTAGATATATTATGCGATTCCAAAATAGTCGTCTGCCAAGTGCGAGAGGAATTTGTGGCCCGGGGACCTCGACTTATTACCTATCTTGGAAAGGTGAAGGAGCTGTTGAGCAACCTGGAACGGTATAACATAACGCATATCCCGAGAGATGAAAACCAGAAGGCAGACCGGCTAGCAAAGCTGGCTAGCTCCGACAATCCGGAGGAAACCGAAATGGTTCCAATTGAGACATTGGGGTCGCCAAGCTTTGAGTTGATGGAAATTGAATTAGCTCTTGATGCAGAACCGGAGAGGGAGTCGTGGATGGCCCCAATCAAGAATTTCCTTAGAAATGGAATACTCCCGCCAAAGAAGATTGAAAGGAGGGCCATAGTTCGCAAAGCTACCAGATACATCCTTCAAGATGATGTCCTTTATCGGCAAGTAATTTTCTATGCCCCTGTTACGATGTATAGCACATAACGACATCAAGCGTGTACTGAGAGAAGTACATGAAGGTGAGTGCGGAGATCATACGGGAGGTCAAACCTTAGCCAAAAAGGTATTGCGGTATGGGTATTTCTGGCCCACAATTAATAAAGATGCAGCTGATTACTCACGACGCTGCGACAGATGCCAGAGGTTCGCCAAGATCCCTAGAGCACCACCGACCCAGCTCAAGTCGATGGTGAGTCCGTGGTCGTTTGCCATGTGGGGAACTGACATAATCGGACTTTTACCAATTGCCAAAGGAGGAGCAAAGTATGCAATAGTCGCCGTAGACTATTTTACGAAATGGGTGGAAGCTGAGCCCTTAACTAAAATCACAACGAGAAAGGTGATAAGTTTCGTGGTTAGAAATAACATATGCCGATTTGCGATTCCAAGGACCATTATAACTGATAATGGAACCCAGTTCGACGGTGCCGAATTCAGAAATTTCTGCTAGAAATACAAGATCAACAAGAGGTACACTGCAGTCGCCCATCCACAGTCAAATGGGCAAGTAGAAGCAATAAATAAAGTCATAAAGTCCATCCTTAAGAAGCGATTGGAACGTGCAAAAGCAAAATGGGTGGATGAATTGCCCTTGGCTTTATGGGCATATCGGACAACGTTTAAGACAGCTACCAGTCACACTCCTTTCTCTCTTTCCTTTGGTTCAGAGGCAGTAATCCCAGTGGAGCTTGAAGTTCCCTCTCATAGGGTGACATATTATAACCCGATGACGAATCGGTCACTCCTCCTTGAGTCTCTTGATGAGATCGAAGAGAAAAGGGACGAGGTAGACTTGCGTGCATCAAGACATCGACGTCAGATGGCACCCTATTATGACAAAAAAGTTTGTTTTAGAACCTTTGAACCGGGAGATTTGGTACTAAAGCGAGTTTTCCCATCCCTTCCTCACCTCGGACCAAAGTGTGAAGGGCCATTCGTCATACAGCGGAAACTTGAGACAGGAGCCTTCAAGTTAACGACCGTAGATGGAGAAGAAGTGCCTAGGGCTTGGAATGCCCAACATTTGATGCGATATTTGAATTAGCGATATTGTATCTTCTTTTGTCTTTCGTATGAACTCTATAAAAAGGCACGACTTGCCTTAGAAAAGTCCGTTGATGCGAACGAGAAACTATAAAGTGGATGTAGGCTACGACTTAACCGAACCACTATAAAAATATCGTGTGCCATTTACTTTCCTGCATTATTTATATCTTCAACCATTATTCTATTGTGACTGTAGAATACGAGATGTTAAATTAAAATCTGGAAAGTTGGAGATGGCTTATATGCAGGAACAAACATGACGACTGTTTGTGCAATAAAACATAAAAGAATGGGAAGTCGACATTCTTAACTCTAACTCTCAAGAATTGAGAGAGAGTATAAAGGACGGGAAGACAACGTCCTCCGAGGCGTGAAGGTGCACCCAGATAAGAGACCGCCTTGGCAAGAACGCTAACCTGAACACAAGACATGAGAGTATAAAAGATGCCGGAAAAGAACAGGCATCAATGACAAAAGGAATGTGACCCTCGTCTAACAATCGGGGACATTCGGACTTTTTAATTTAATCTTGAATAGTTTTTCAAGACTGACTGGGGGCATATATGTACACACATATTCCCCCCGCTATGATTCCATTACACAGTTTGAGTAGGACATGCATTTGAATTTTTACATAAGTAATGAACTGACGACTAACAGGCATTACAGGAGATGAATTATTTTTATTCACAAATGTATGAATTTGTACAGGGAAAAAGGCAAAAAGAAGATGCGAAGGCCACACTCGCTGCAACGATTGTGGGCCAATTAAATACAAATCACTTTATCACTTAGACTTGGAAGTGGACTTGGACTTCTTAGCAGCTTTTTGAGCATCCTTTGCCTCTCTTTCAGCATCAGTTAAGATGCACCTTGGTTTTTTCTTCCCCGAGACTGAAGTGCTGGAATCGGCTGATTTCTTCACGGGAGTCGGAACACTAGAATCAAGAGAAGACTTTTTAACAAGTTCTTCTGTGATAGATCTAGTCAAAAGCTTAACAACTAACCTTGATCCAGCATCCACAACTGCGAGAGGCTTAAGGCTTTCAAGGTCTAGATTTTCAACTTTAAGCTGCATGCGTTTGTCTTGTTTGGCTTTCAATGAAGCGAAAGTGATATCATCGGCACTTTTCAACTCCCCAACTATAGCCACCTCAGGGTCTTCCTCGTGTCCCCCATTGCCGCCATCATCCTTTAAGGCATATATCATTTCGTCATCATGAGGAGTATCAGCCTTAGACGGTTCAGTTCCTTCTCCCGAATCTATGGTGGCAGCCGTGTCCTTTCCCCCTTTAGCCTTCTCCGTACGTTCTGCTCCAGCGGTGGTTCCCTGGGACACGTCTGTCTTTTCGGACGGTTCAATACCTACAGAGTGAGAAGCAACAGCTATCAACTCAGGAGAAAATAATGGGTTCTTCATCGATTGCCAGATTACATTATAAAAGGTAGAAATAGCTTTGACGAATTGAGGTGAAAAGGTAGAGATACCTTCCGATGACTTCTCAGCTGGAGCGACCGCTGTCTCCGACGCTGTTTCGGGTATGGGGATAAAAGAGATACCCGAGGGATCCCCGGGTTTTCGGGATCATATCCCTCTACTTCAGAAGTTTCAAAGGAAGTAGAAGAAGAACCATCCTCAGGAATATTCTTTTGTTTAGCTCTCCGCTTCTCTTCCTCCATAGTAGCAACAATATGGCGGCGTCCCTCAGCTAGGCGTTCTGGTTCATCATCTCTTAGATATTTCACCATAGGCTTGTCCTCGTCAATGGAATCAACCTTGAGCTCCTCTTTCTCCCATTCAACGATTTGACTCCATACTTGGACCAAGGTAGATGGATAATCTTCAATCCAAGAGATGTTCCAGCGGCGAATTATATGCGCAAAGAATTCAATCATTAATTCGCCGAAACCATGCACCTCTTCCTCAGCTTCCGACAGCTACTTGCAGGTCTCTTCAGCAGATTTGATAACACCTTCGACGTTACCCTCCGCTAGAGCAGCCCTGTTATCCGGCTCCACCAACTTGGAAGCCAAGTCAGCGTTTTTCCTCTCCAATTCAGCGTTCTTCTTCGCTAACTCGACCTTCCCTCGCTCAAGGTCAGCGTAAGCAAGTTGCATTTTGGCAGCATCTGACTTGGCATCTTCTGCTTGCTTTTTCAATTCTGAACGCTCTTGGGTATGGGACTCAAGCAAGTCATGGTAGCGTTTTTGTAGGTCCTCAAATTGTTGCTTAAAGCTAGCAGCATCCCGTTGAGCGATAACAAGTTGGGCATGTGTATCCTCGAGGTCTTTTCCTAAATTTTTCAGGGCCTTTGCATCGGCTTCTGCGGTCTTCTGCATCGAGTCAGTATTCGTGATTAGAGTTCGGATGATTCTGGAAAGATTACGCGAATACATGAACATCTATGAATATTGTTTCTCGACCGCATCAATTTTTGCTTTGGCCTCATCTGCCCACCTCGAGGAAATAGGCTCAAGAGTAGGTAAAAAAGTCAAGCTTTCGAAGTAGTGTTCGGGAAATTGCTCCTCTAGATACGCCCGCTTAACTGCAGTTTCAGCATTCAATGGAGGAGGTGCAGGGAATGTCAGCTCGGCATCCTTACGTGTGGAAGGCTGAATAGCCTCCTCATTCCTCCTAGGCCGTTTAGCAGGAACCTTGTGCTTGCTTCGCGATTTGGTATCTCTCGGCGGGCTCCTTTCCCTACTGCGCTTTTCTTGAGAAAGAATTGGGTCCTTCGACTGCGGCCTATCATCTTCTCGACGACCTTGGTAGCCCTTATATCGCTCTGAATCTGACCGAACGGGAGAACGAGAACGAGAGTGAGAGCGCGAGGATCGCGACTGGTAAGAATCATAGGGCCTTCTATCCTCCCTACCGCGGCTTTCGCGACGATCATGCTCAGGATCAGAAGGGGGTCTAGACATGTTGCGACGAAGTTTCCTGATATCGTAATGAGAGTGGGACATTGTACCTGCACAACAAGGCAAATGAAATTCAGAGTCAGTGTTTTCACAAAAGAAAGTGCTGTGAAATGTGGTGTTATTGTGTTAAGTGCGTCTTAAGTGGTGTCCCCCCCCCCCCCGACAAACCCGAGTCCGAAGCCAGACTAGTACGAGCGGGCTCTTTGGCCTTAGCAGGAGTGGTCTCTTCGGAAGAAGTGAAAACTAAAGGTTTGTTCCAAAATCCTCTGAAGTGTAAATAGTTTCAGGTAAGGGGAGATCCCCCAAACCCTGAAATGTTGGGTCATCGGTACTAGGGGCGTCTCCCTGAGAAGCATCAGTCGACAGCTCTTTGGAAGACGTTGACCTCTCCGGAGAGATGGCATCCTCGGGAACAATATACCCCTCACGGTGCTTTTCGGCCATGTTAGCCAATTCTCTTGAGTCGAAGATGGAGAAGGTGAAGCCTGAAGCGGCATTGTAGGAGCTTTCGCCCGTTTCTGGGATTATGTCCACTAGGGGGATATATACATATGGACCCGTCCCGTAACCAATGCTACGGGTAATGGACAGCAACCCATGAAGATGAAGATATTCATCCTTAAGGACTTCATCAATAGTTAAAAACTTTTGATCACCGTTAAGGAGCCGGTGCATCCGACCAAAGAACGCTTGATCCGATATTTGTTTTGGGTTATCAACTGCAAACAAAAAGAAAACAGATTAATGTGGTGGCTTGGACGTACAAGAGTCGAGATTTAGAAAACCAGTGCTTTACTTGATTTCGTCCATCTCCTAGCACACCCTAGCTGTTGCCTTACATAAAACCATTCCATCCTGGAATCACCCGCTTTACTGCTGAACGACGCTGGAATTATTTTCCTCTTTGGGACAGACTCGAAGTAACAGAAAGAAGGAGTTTCTCGAGTCCGGTGCTTGAAGTTATAAAAGAAATGAACATCATCAAAAGTGAGCTCTATGCCTAATATCTCGTGGTATGCTACATATAGGGTATATAGGTAAGCATAAGAATTGGGGTGCAGCTGCATGGAGGCAATCCGCATTTGTCTTAGAAAATCGACGACGAAAGGAGAAAATGGAGGGATAGCCCCAACCATGCACATCAATCGAGTGATTGCCATAAATCCCTCTGGAGGGTTGTGAGGACGATCAGCTTTTGATGGCACCAAGGTATCCCCTTTGGGTATCCCGTACTTTAGGCGTATTCGAATAAGTCTGTCATCGTCGATCGTCGATTCAATAGAATCTTGAGGTGATTCCAGTATGATGGCAGACTCAAATTCATTAGGAGCTCGACTATCTCCAATCCCTCCTTCCTCTTCACAGCCCAGGGAAACTCCACCCTCAGAACACACATTATCGCTTTCATGAGTTTCTACCTCATAGTCTGAGCCCTCATCATCCCATTCTGGATCTGAGGAAGAAGATATGTCTTCAAGAGTGATTTTGTTGGATGTCTCTAGGATCTCTTTCTTTTCTGCAAATCTAGATGAACGTCTGGATGTCATGGTCACTAAACTATTGAAGAAGCAATAGCACAAGTTAGAGTAAATTAGCCCGTATCCCCCCGTGCATGTGTATGAACTAAAGTGTGAACAGTGTATGCAGAAAATGTAAAGTCAACGCTCGAAAGTGCAATGCAAAATCTTGGCAAAGTAATAATGTTCAGGGTAGTTCTTAATGTTCATGTATGTTCGCAAGGCACTGTCCTAACTGTCCATTAAGTTGAAGATTATATCAAGAATTGAACGGGCTACTCAAGCAAGTTCTTATTTGTTGAATGGGATTGTTTTTCTTTGGTTCGGTTCAGATGTATGCATTGGGATCGGATCGGAGAATATAGCCTTATCTTGGCTTGGGGATAAACATTGTTGCTCAGGGATAAAATCGGATCGGATCGGAGGTGGACTTCTGAAACGATCTGGATCGGATTAGGCAAACACACCATTTTCTTCCTTTGTTCCGATTTCAAGTCCGACCCGATCAAGGGAGCCCAGCCTTTATGACTTTTTGCTCCGACCCGATCCGGTTTTCCGAATTTCTCTTCCCTTTCTTCTTCTCCATTTTCTACACCCCATCATCCGAACCGATCCCCTGTAATATCCTTATTCTTCCTCCTTTTCTAACTTAGAACCCAATTCTGTCCTAATATCCCCAATCAAGACCAAGTTTTTATTTTTTGGTCAAATCTCCTACAGTGGGTCTTAATTCCATCCTCCCAACACCTCGAGGCGGCGACTGAGCCACTAACGACGATGGTAGCGGAGGAGGAGGCTGTGATGACGAACTCGAACCAAAACTGTGTCCAAATCAGTCAAGTCAATCGTAAATCCTAGTTGATATCGATTATTATCAAGAGAATCGAGTTTAAAACCCACATACGAGAGCGATTTGATGATTAATAAAGAGGATTTTGAAGTTTCAGAAGGTTAGGGATTCTGTGTTCAATAGGCTGAGAAAAAGAAAATAAAAAGAAAGAGAGGAAGAAAGAAAAGGGTGATAAGCTTATATAGGTCGATGGTGACTACTCGTGTTCCCCCTCTTTTTCTCCGCTTGAACCGGGATATAAGCCCACGAGGCATTCCAGCCCACCGACCCAGTGCTAACCAAGAGAGGAAGAAAGGCTGTTCGGGTCGGAGCCCGAACCGAACGTAATTTCGTGCATCAGCTTGGCATCAAAATTGAGTTAAAATTCGAAGAGGAAATAAAAACAAAGAAAAATCAAAAAGAAAATCACCTGGAAGGATATTCGGATGTTAATAAGAGTTCTCCAAGCTGTTTGAAAATAAAGAAAGGGATTTACATACTATGCGAAGTATATATAAACATCAAGAGATGCAACTTTCTGAAGCAACGTATCTTTATATGTCAATAGAAATGACTTTTCAATGATCCAATTTCAGAAAGGCACTGTGTAAATGACATCAAGGCATGCTCCGTATCCAACAGAAGCATCCTTTGAGGGGGCAAAATGTTAGCCTACTTTGTGAACTAGGCTACACAAAGTGGAGATATCGAACCTTGGTGAATCCTACTTCCTGAAGCGAGTCGGATCAGATCGGATGGTTAATGCCAGGGCGGATCGGAACGGAGCAGAAGAGGGATGAGCTTGAATTCAACGCAGGCTAAATCGGAATGGATCGGGTATAGTCAGAGAAAAGCAAAACGAAACAAAGTGAAGAAGGGCGAAATTCAAACCGGATCGGATCGGATGGGATGATCCGATCCGAACCGCATTTGCTACCTTATCCGAACCGAACCCAGTGCACTTTGCTACTTCAGCCCACGATCTCCTGGATATTCGGAGCGGTTACACCCACTTTCTACCCATTATGACCACTAACCTAGTGCGCGGTCAACACTGAAATCCATCTGAGCCCGAGAATGATGGGATACGAATCACGTAGCCCCGATCCGAACCGGATGCTGAATGAATTTCCACCTATAAATAGACCCCCAAAGGTCATTTAGAGGGATCTTTTTGGCACTTTGAAAATTGAAGTATCTCAGAGAACCGAATTCCAGCACTCCTAAACAATTCAAATCATCAGATATAGTGTATTTTGAGACAATTGAGTGAATGTATATGAAAAGTGAGTGAGATTGAGCGAATATCTTATTGTATTTTCATTTATATCATCACACAAAGTGTTTTAAAGTGGACATAGGCTCTTTAAAGCCGAACCACTATAAATTCTGTGTCTCTTTTCTGTTTTTGATCTCATTCTATCGAAATTTTAGTCAATTTGGGTGTTAGAACCACTTTTTGGTCTAACAGACTCAAAGCGGGTTTCTAATTTTCTAGGCTTTCCTAGACACTCCCACAAAGTCAATTCTCTCAACTATATATATTCCTAATCCACTTTTCTCTTTTAACCTTTTCCAATTTATAAGTTTTTACCGCCAAACCCACTAATATAAAATATTAACATATGGGATCCTCCTTTCTCTATTTTAAAATATATTTTACACTTCCCACCCAAATTTCCTAAGGGTCTCAAATTTCCATGTTCATTCCTTTAGTATACAAAACAGTCATCCCAATTCTTACCATATTATAGTCTTTCTATTTAGTGGGTTCCTCTATGGATCTAGGTATATATGATATGTAACACCCCCCATAACTCAAAATAATAAAATAAGAATAACTTAATCAAATATTCAGAATTACGTAAAATAGATTGCGCCATTGCGTCCATCTCGAAATTCTGGTTAAGATAGACACCTGGTTTGCGTAAAACGGAGATCGTATAAAGAAGTTACTAAGGTTTGAAGTTTGTATGCGCGCAAGAAGAATATATATATATATATTAGGATTAGAAATTCAAAAAAATAGGTTCAGAAAGTCAAAATTCGAATTTTGGGTAGGCGGCAGCTTTCCGCCCAGGGGTGTCGCCCCCCCCCCCCCCCCCCGGTCAAATTCAAGGAAGAATACATTTTTCTGAACATTGACACATTTATTGACCAAATTCGTTGATTCTAGGCTATAAATAGGACCCTAGAATCATTGTTTTATTCATCTAATTCAATGGCGATGACAAGGTGCTGCTCCAGCATAGTTTGATCTAGCCTTTTTCTTCTTCAACAATCAAGAGTTAGTCTGATTCAGAGATCTGTCATTCGACCTCTGCAACTGCTCTTCTATTTCTTAGATCTAATCAAAGTAAGGTAACATTCTAGATTCAATCTATTCAATTTTCCTCTTCTTTATTTTTCTTTCTATTTTAGTAAAAAATAGTCAATCCATGGTTGTTAGGTTCTGAATCCTATTAGGGGAAAACCATGGAAGATTATATTTGGACCAGGTCCAGGATTTGGAAAGCTTATGAGGTGAGTGGGTTTAAGCTATTGGATTTTAGATAATAATATGTTATCGTTTACCATTCCTCATTTTGTATAATCGAATTTGCCAGAATAATTAAAATTATTGTTATAACAAGTTGAGGTATTAATATGAATAATTCATATGTTGAATCAGTTAAAGTGTTGGAATGATTACACGTTGAAATACAAACTATTAGAATATGGGTAATGACTACTGTTGTTGTAATCACATAATTCACTTTTGGTACATTATTGAGTAAATGACATGCTTAACTTGTTGGATTTGAATAATTACCCAATTAAATGTTTACGTGTCAAAATAGAATTAAACACATGTTAAAAAGGACATGCGACAAAATATAGGCATAATTTGGTGATATGTAAATTGGATTGCAGTAAACATATGAAAAGGACAACATGCCTAAAAATTTACATGATGTAGGAATAATTGTTAAAGAATGAACATGCCTAGATCCACAGTAATTTGACACTATAACTCTCTTAGACACGAGGTTAGATTGCACTTGTGATTGAAGTTTGCCCAGAACTGCCTGACATATCCAATATCCACAAGTGGTAAATCTAATATGAGGGGTCTAAGTGCATAATTAAAACATGCAATGGTACCGAGACACGAGGTTAAGTCATCTTGTGGTAGAAGTCTACCCGGAGCCGCCCGGCAAATCCAGCGTCCACAAGTGTAGGCTTATTGTGAGAGGTCCAGTGCACACACACATATATATATATATAACATAAAATGAATAAATGTCAATGATGGTAATTAAATGTCTAACTCAGAAAATAAGAAACGAAGGAATGTAATGGACGGAGTTAGTGCGATGCAAAGGAAAGTGATGTATTTCCCTAAATGACCCATTTCTGAGAACGTGGTTGAAAGTAAGCTACAGTAAATAAAGTAAGAAAAAGGAAAGAAATTACTTGCCACCATGGATTTAGATGGGAATACGTTATGAAAATAAATCACTGATTCCTTCTATAAATCAAACTGATAAGGTGCATGATGTGTTTTGCTTAATAAACCGTGGAATAGATATTACAATGAATGAATAATAATGGATAATAACCTATTATTAAAAAAAATTAATGAAAATGTTGTATAATAGGTAGACTTGTCCTAGGGACAATTGAAGATTATAACTTAGGTTATAATAAACTAATATGAAAATGGGATAACTGGTGAAATCAGATAAGGGACACTTAATTGTAAAATTAAGTAATCAGTAAATGGGGATAACCTAAAACCAGTTGAGAAAAGGGGGAAATTTGTGAAATATAAGAATTGTGCTTAATTATAAATTAAGTAATCTATAAACTTGGAAGTCTGAAACCCGCCGATAAGAATAACATGTTTAGGCTTGTCCTAGGGACAAGAGGAAATTATAACATAGGTTATAATAAAAGGGTAGAGAAACTTATTAATGGGCCTTAGTTAAGAGAATTAATTTAATAAGTAAACAACGACAAGTTGTAGTAATGGTGTAAAATGGAATTATGATTAAATGAGAAAGAATGAGGAAAACTTATGAAATAAGTTATATTTAATCATAAATAATGACTGACATGTTAACCAGAAAACATGTGAATCAAGATATACTTAATAATAAATTAAGTAGAACATGTTATTATAATGATGAAATCAAGAAAGAATATAAAAGAGACTGTGGATTACAGACCTTGGGCCACAATCTAGAGAATAACATGTTGTGGGCTTATTAATGAATCTAAATGGGTTAACTTACATAACTGAAATTAATAAGCAAGAGGAACTTGGTAACTTGATCAAGAATTCAATATGAATGAGAATAACCAAGTTAAATGGAAACCTGATCAGGTAAGGCAAGCACATAAAAGTATGTTTAGACATAGGGTCTAACAACGTATTAAAGTGAGGCGCTTGGACCATTCCGCACATTTGAGGGTGAATAACCCAATGGGGTAGATCAACGCGATGGTATAAGGCATGAGGGGAGCGTACATTTATCTGATTATTCTATCAGCTCTGAAGGACTGGAAGGGGAAGCACGTGGCTTCTTGAGATACGTAAGGTGCTCCTAGTAGTCCTCTATGTGGTGGCAGATGTTTAAGCTGTGCTCGCAGAGGTTGGGTCTGCATGTAACTACTAGGTGGGTGGTCCTTGACTGCAAAAGTAGCTATGCAGTCAGAATGCTATGACGTGGTGACACCAGGGTGATTCGGCAGTAGCCTCAATGGGGAGACGAAGGGTCACGACTAATAAGGATAGTAAATCGTCGAATACCCATCATCGGCAGCCAGTGGGATGCGAAAAGACTAGACCTAAAACCAATAGACCATTCACCTATCACTATCGTGGTACGGCGGTTGAGGGAAGATGCCAAATAGATGTTTAGATACTTTTTTAAGGGGCAGTCGTTTAGCTCTTGTAGTCTTTACTAGTTGAGGGAGGGGCCGATGTGGGGCCATAGCCACCGTGAAAACAGACCCTAGGAATATCTGTATATAGTGTCTCTTAAAGACGGGCCTGTACAGATATGGAAAAGCTCCCGACCGAGTTCCTTGTTTCTTGTATTGCCCTGCCATGGAACTCGGTGCACATTAGAGGACGTGCGGTTAAGGCATCGAGCTACAATTGACGACACATATGTGGGACAGTCTATAAACATGCATGTCGGCTCTGGGTGGTGTATCGTAGACTTGATGGCATTACTCCGGTATGAAATCTGATTCGATCGGCGATGGCATTTCGTACGCTTACGTATCATACTAATAGCAGATATATGTAGAATGTAACATTGTTATGTAGAGATTAGTATGTCACTTCGGCGTAGGATGTGGGACCGCGTTCATTTCCGTGGAATTACGGTGGAGACCATGCGAGTGGGGTACCATGGGGTGTACCTTAGTACTGAGGGGTCGCTACATATATACTATATTAGGTTATCCACTCGGAAGTAAATGGGTACGATGTGCGTGTAAGCCTTGAGTGCTGTTGACCCGAGCAACCTAATAAATAAGAAAATATGATTGAACGGTATATGTAGGATTATCCAAAGTGTAAAATTTAAATCCAGTCACCAGAACTTGTGTTCTGACCCCTTCCTTATAACATACTCGGAGGTTAGGTTTGTGGCAGAGACATGATAACTTTGGATACTGGTTAGGAAGTATTATTAATACGGTAAGGCTATACTTTGAGTATATTATATTTTATCCATTCCGCTGTGAGATATTTTTTGAGATCTGACATGTTTTATGTCTCTGTCTTTTCTGTAGGATACCAGAGCAAACCAATTCGAGTTTCGATAGATTGGAATTTTGAAGAAAAAAATCGGTTTGTCGGAATTAGGATTGTTATATAATATATTTATATTTTTAAAAATACAAATACGTCCACTCACTATCTATACAGAAATCCTAAACCTAAGCTCTGATACCAGATGTAACAAACCGAATTCCAACAGACCGAATATTTTTCAAAATTCTAATCTATCGAAACTCGTGTTGGTTGGCTCTGGTATCCTGCAGAAAAGGCAGAGACATAAAATATGTCAGAGCTCAGAAAATATCTCACAGCGGAACGGATAAAATATAATATAATCAAAGTATAGCCTTACCGTATTAATAATACTGCCTAACCAGCATCCAAAGCTATCATGTCTCTGCCACAAATCTAACCTGTGAGTCTGTTATGAGGAGGGGGTCAGAACATAAGTTCTGGTGACTGGATTTAAACTATACATTTTGGATAACCCTACATATATCATTCAATCACATTTTCTTATTTATTAGGTTATTTGGGTTAATAACACTACACATGTCGTACCCATCTACTTAACAGTGGATTAACCTAATACAATATATATGTAGCTACCCCCACTATCAAGTACACCCCATGGTACCCGACTCGCACGGTCTCCGCCCTAACACTGCCAAAATATACGCAGTCCCTCATACTACGCCAAAGTGGCGTACAGATCCCTATATAACAATATTACATTTCGTATATATCTGCCATTGCCATGCTACATAAGCGTATGGACTGCCACCTTCGATCGAATCCGATTCCATCACGAAGTAATGCTCTCGAGTCTAAGATACACCACCCAGAGCAGACATGCATGTATCTAAACTTTCTCACATATGTATCGTCAATGTTACTCGATGCCTTAACCGCATGTATCCCCTAATGTGCAACGAGTTCCGTGTTAGGCCTATACAAGAAACATGGAACTCGGTTGGGAGCTTTTTCATATCTGTACAGGCCCGTCTTTAAGAGCCTCAAAATACAGATTCATGGTGGTTGTGGCCCCTCCTCGGCACCTCCCTAAACTGGTAAAGACTTCAAGAGCTAAGTGAATTGCCCCTAACAAACAATCTAAACATCCAGTTGGTGTCTCCCTTCAACCACCATGCCTCGATAGTGGAAGGTGGATGGCGTCTTAGGTTTAGCTCTAGTCTTTTCGTATCCCATTGGCAGCTGATGATGGGTACTTGATGATCTACTATCCTTATTGGTCGTGACCCCTACCTCCCTGTAAAGGCAATCGCCGAATCACTATAGTGTCATCTCGTCATAGCTTTCTGACTGCAAAGCTACTTTTGCAGTTAAGGCTACTCACAGGGTAGTTACGCACAGACCCAACCTCTGTGAGCATAGCCCGAACACTGCACCACCACAGAGGACTACCAAGGGCAGCTTCCACGTCTTAGGAAGCCGTGTCCTTTCCCTTCAAGTCCTTCAGAGCTGATAGAATAATCATATGAACATGCACTCCCCTCGTGCCTCATGACACGACGATGATCTAACCCATTGGGTTATTCATCCTCAAACATGCTGACTGGTCCAAGCGCCTCATTTTCATATGTTATAGAACCTAGGTCTAAACATTCTATTATGTGCTTGCTTTACCTCATCAGGTTTCGATTTAACTTGGTTATTCCCATTCACATTGACTTCTTATTCAAGTTACCAAGTTCTTCTTGCTTATTAATTTCAGTCATATAACTTTGTAATAACCCGGAAAATCCGAGCCAATTTAAAATTTTTATTTTGGAAATTTTAATGAATTTTGAATATTTAAAATAAATTATTTTAAATAATGACGACGAGAAATTTATTTTGAATAGAATTAGAACGTATATTTTTATTTGAATCATTGTTAGAATATAAATATTTATTTTAAAATATAAAAGGAATTGAAAATGGCGCGGTAGTTCGAAAATTTGATTTCAAATTTCAAATTAATGTACAGGATTCAAAATAAACCGGATTTTAGCGAAACCAAAAATATTTGAATCTAATTGAGAATATCTTTTCAATGAATCTGAAAAATTGAAATTTCATAGCGGGAATTAAAAGTTACGTCTAGTTAAAAATTCAGAATAATCGTTATGGAATTCTGGCCCTTAAAAATGGAAATTTTGCAAACGTCCTCGGTTTTCGACGAAACCACTTTTGTTGGATCCGGGATGTCTAGTTATTGCTAGATTTCAAAATTTATAATTTTTCGAATCAATATGTGAGCGTGGCGAAGTACAACGTGTTTTAACAGTTTTAGTCAATTTTGATCGATTGGAAACTGATCATTTTTCGAACGGTCTTCAAATTTGATGAAATTAGTTTTGTTAGGACCGTATCGTCAATACGAAGCTAGAAAATATATTTTTTGTAAATTTTAGAGTTAGTATGTGACCCCGGTAAATTGAAATGTATGTTCAAATTGAATATATAGATTTAAATTTTAATTTAAATGAAAACTGATCGAAATGATCAAATTGGCTTACGAAACATATCCCATTGTGTTCGGAATGGGGGTAATTAGCTAAGGACGACAGGCGGTGGGTCCCGTTTTGAGATCGAAATTTAAAGTTACTTTTTGGAGGATAAAAAATAATAATTTAAACCCTCTCTTCTCCCTCCTAGTCAACGCCCCTCACCCCCCCCCCCTTATCCCGTCAGTTTTCGAATCAAAGAAAAAAAGAAAAAAAAGGATGCGCCATTGGATCCAGCCGCCGCCGGGGCTGACCGCGCCTCCTCCCCCTGGCGCCTTCCCCTCCGGCCTCCCCTCGAGTCGCGGGTCTCCATCTCCGTTCAGAGCCCGCCAAAAACCGCCCCCCATCTCCAATCAGTCCAAACCGAAACTTAGGACCCCGAACCCCCAGAGCCGCCGCAGTTTCGCCGAGACCACCCCCTCACCGCTTGAACCACCATCTCCGACCTCCTGTGATCGAACCACTGTGATTTTCAATTTATAGATTCAGTTTTTTTTTCTTCTATATAAATAAAATCAATTTTTAACATGATAAATGGTAGGATTTTCTTTATGATGAAATGGCGAAGGTGATGAATACGATTTTATGTATATAAAAAATAGGATTTTTATTTTATGAATAGCAATATAAAAATAGAATTTTTATTTATACTTCTAGCGAATAAAAATATGATCTTTTATATGTGTGTAGCGAATTAAAGATTTGACTTTTAGAAGGTAAAAATATAATTTTTATATGATGTAGAGAATAAAAATATAATTTTTATATGATGTAGAGAATAAAAATATGATTTTTATATTATAGAGATAATAAAAATATGATTTTTATAATATATAGATAATAAAAATTTAGTCTTTATATATGTAGCGGAACAAAAATCTGATTTTTATTATATATATGTTGAGATAAAAATGTGAATTTTCTATATATAGTAGCATTGTTAAAAATATGATTTTTAATATAAATTTCGTGAAACAGATCTCGTTGAAACCGCGGCAAAGATTTCCTACATATGAAGAGTCTGGTGTTTGGTTAAGCTTATCGGTGAGAACTTCTCACTTTAAATCTTGTTTTCTAGTTAAAAGTATATACTAGGATGCAGACGGTGCTTAGCAGCACCCGACACCCATCGTCCACAGACCATGGACGACTTGTATGCTTGTTTGATGTGTTGTGAAGTTTGTTTGTGATGTCGATGTGAAATGGATAATAAAACATTCATGTGTTGAAATAAATTAATTATCGTAAAAAATATAATTTTTAACGTGAATGTGAATAAATAAATATTCATTTACAAACTGGACGGTTTGTTTATGTACACCCATTTGAAGGATATTGATTGGGACGATAAAATTTTACACATCGCCCAACTGCACAAATAAATATCTATGTTTGTTGATTTGAAACCCCACACGGGTATTGGGATGATATTTGACGTACACTAATCCCAATTGTTTAGTTGTATGTCAATCGATGGGTTGACAGACTGTGTAAGCGTTAATTATTTATATTTAATGCTTATGCAGTTGTGTGGTGCACTTTGGATGATGGTTGATTATTTATCATTGCTATTATATACATGTGTTGTATAGAATCCAAATAAATAATATTATATGGTAATTGAGTGGGTCTCATTCCAATTTAGATAATAATAGTAAATTCATGTGTTGAATAGAATAAATTCATGTGTTGAATAGAATAAATATTCGTGTGTTGAATAATAGAAAATTCATGTGTTGAATAGAATAAATTCATGTGTTGAATAGAATAAATATTCATGTGTTGAATAAAATATATATTGTAACAACCCGTATTTTCAATAACCTGTTATAACGTAAATCGAGGCAGAATTTAATTCTAAAATCTGAATCAAGGGAAACGGGCTATGCCATTGCGTTCGTCTCGGAAAAATACGCGAAATAGAGTCCGTGTTTTCGAAAATCGGAGTCCGTATGACCCGATTATGGCCCAACGAAGTTTTCAGAAAATTTCAAAGTAAAAACAGATTTCAAATTCAAGATTGAATTTGGAAATTTGGGCCAGTTTGGGCCAGGCTGGAAAATTCCCGCCAGAGCACCCAAGTTGACAGCCCTATCGACTTGGGATTCGACTTGGTTGGACCAAGTCGACAGCCCTGTCGACTTGGCTCAGCCGGGCAGTCCTGCCTGGTGCACCATTTTGAGATTGTGTTGAGCTTGGGGGCCAGATTCAGTTTTAAGGGCTGAGATTGCAACTAGGGTTTAATCTTATGGCCTAAAACACTTGCCTAATCTATAAATAAGACCCTAAGTTAGCCCTAAACCATCATTAATCAACCCTACAACTAAACTATGGCAAAATCAATCCTCTCATGGCCTCCACTCTCTTCATAAAATTTCTAAAATTATTTCTATGAAAGATTTTCCATACATACAAGTGTTTTCAAGCTTGTATGAGTGTCATTAGCTTGCATTCAAGTCAAGTTTCTATATTTGCATCATAAAGCAAGGGTTTTTATTGATTTGGAGCTTGCATTTTGGGTTCATTTGAGTGCATAAGGGCTTTATCTCAATCTTATATTTGCTTATACTCATTTGAGTCTTCATAAGCATTGTAAGCCCTTTTCTACTTTCATATTTAAACTCTAAAGTTAATGAATGATGCATGTTGTGTTTGATCATTATGATATGCAAGCTTACTATGATGTGTTATGCAAGTCTATCATGTAATGTATGCAAGTTTGCCATGTTATGATATGCAAGTTCATCATGTTATGTTATGCAAGTTTGATATGCAAGTTTATCATATGATATGCAAGTTATGTTATGCAAGTTTGGGTTGATCATTTTGCTCATGTTATCATGTTATGCAAGCTTATCTTGGGTTTATGAACATAAAGCTTCAAGCTTTATGCTAAAGGTTGCATTTTGGCAACATGTAAGTTATCATATCTCTTATGATAACTTGCATGTGAGGCTAAATGCGAACTTATGGCCATTTCTACATGTCATTTATCACCATGTATCACCAATATGCTAAGTTTGGTTTTATGCATGCTTTTGAGGCCTAAAAATGTAATATGCAAGTATATGAACATATGTACATTTCATATGCCACCATGTTAAACTTGTGGCTTCAACACCTTTATGTCATGATTATGCCAAGTTCCCTCTTTTTATCCTTTATGCGCTATTGCGATATGTAAGCGATGGGATTGCGTTTGGGGTTGGGTAAACTTAAAAGACATAAAAACATAAGCTTGGGAATTTACCTATTAAGTTAGGTCTACCCTTTAGGAATTTACCTATTAAGTTAGGTCTACCCAAATGCTTGAAAACTTGTAACATGTTTTGGAAACATGATGGACATGACACTTAGAAAAGATAAGTGTGACCAACTCGAGGTTGGGCTGAGTTTGTAGCGTAAACCTACCCGGAACCGACCGGCTTAACTAGTTGCTACAAACAATAGGACCCAATGTGAGAAGTTGGTCATGTTGTACCTTGAACCCGAGGTTAGACCAAGTTGTGGTGTAAAGCTACCCGGACCCGCCCGACTTAACTAGTAACCACAACAAGGTCTAATGTGAGAGGTTAAGGCGCATTAAATTAATTAATGCCTCGTGATTAGGGTTAAGTCATGGTCCACTTAATACTTAACCAATTTGGGCTTGGTAGATTAATCGGGGTTAAGTCGTGAACTCATCGTTACACTTAACCAAGTTAATCCATGATTAGCAAGAGGGTTAAACCGTACTTAACCCACTAGAAAAATCCTAGCAATGGGGGTCCACTCCAGCAGTAATCCCAAGTTTGTATCATTAAGGCCCTAGGGTCTAGGCTAGGGAGGGAGCACGATTACTGGACTGGAGGTAAGTGACCAAAAGCGACGGCAGAGTGGTACGCCGGTGTAGTTCCGGGCGGACCATGGTCGTGCACATAGTCCGAAGCCGGGGAAAACATGCACGTTTACTAGTAGATCGAGACTGTGCACTCATGTTTATGGTGTCCAGGGGTTGACACCCTAGGGCTTGATACACCCGACGGGAGACCCTGCACAGTCTGACTACAATTATGTTTGGGCCGCATTGACACCAACACGTGACGAGTTAGGCTTATAGGGAGCCGATCGACTAGACCGTTTGGTTGGACCGCGGATTAGGGTCACTTCATGTTATTGGGCCAAAGCTTGGGCCAAGGGATCAATACTTGTTTATTCAAGTCATGTTAGTTTGCTAGTACACCTGTGGTGCAAAACCCTTAATCCTGATTATGCGATGACACCTTTATCTACCTTGTTAGTTAATCATCATGCCAGTATGTAGTTATCCATATGTTCATCTCAGCTTTCATCATGCCAGTTAACTTTATCAGTTTACATTGATTGTAGTAGGGCTTACTCAGTCTTTTTGACTGACCTGTTTTCTTTCGCCTCTTTTCTTCCGTTCCCCCCCCCCAGGTTCTCAGGGTGGGAACGTTGGAGCTTAGCTTGGATTTCGGATTGCTTGCTTGTGGGATTTCAGCTCATGTACGGTTTCGACATGAAGCTAGCTATGGTTATCACTTATTTTGGGGATAGTACTTATGTATTTCAGTTTTTCAGCAATGTTGTTTTTATCTAGACTTGTGTATTTGGAAAGTTGACATTATGTTGTACCAGACTTGTTTTGAAATGGTTTGAAATCTTCCGCTGTTTTATCTATGTTATTTACTCTGTTTACATATATACATATGTTCTTGTTCTGCCTTGATATATCATTATGCATGTTTACCTGATTCAAACGCCCCTTCAAAGTCAGAGTGCTTGCAAGAGACACCCTGGCGGAGGTGGGGTGTTACATTTGGTATCAGAGCCAGGTTTACGAGAAGGAACAAAAAGGTTTTTAGAAAACTTTTGGAAAACTATTTTCAAAACCAAGTATAAAGTATTTTCCAAAGAAAAGTCTAGTTTATTTTAAAGGCTATTCCCCAAAAAGCCATTAGCAAAATTCCTTCGTTTTTCTCCATTCTGAATCTGTCTTTTTCTTCATTTTCAGTATGGCCGATAACTTTGCTATTCCGGAGGGAGTACACGTACTTGTTTCGTATAGGAGACTTTTGGAGGCTAGGGCGACCGAAGCCGGCCCCGCAGATGTCCCTCCTCCTCCTCCGGTAGTTAATGTTCCTCCTCCTCCTGTCGCTGAGGTTCCTCTTCCTCCTCCCCCTCAGCATCCTCAAGCTGACTTCGCAAAGACTTGCAAAGATTTCAAAGCAATGGGTGGCAAGAACTTTCAAGGCACTGAGACTTTTGTAGAGGCCAGAAATTTGTTGAAAGAGACCGAGGATTTGTTTGCTATCTTTGGGTTAGACGATCAGAGGAAGATCTTGTTGGCGGTTTGGCTTATGAAGGATGAAGCCGCTTATTGGTGGGAAGTCACCAATGGTACTAGACCTGTTGAGACTTGGGCCGATTTCAGGGCGAGGTTCGTGCTTAAGTTTCTATCTTCTGCTGAGGAGAATCTGCAAATGGAGAGGTTCATAACTTTGAAACAAGGAGATATGTCTGTCAAAGAATATGTGAACAAGTTCAATCAGTTAGCTCGTTTTGGCTTGGATATGGTTAATACTCCTCAGAAGAAGGCTCTTCGTTTTGCTAGAGGATTGAATGAGCCGTTACAGGGATTGGCTATGTCACATATTCCCCATGGGGCCACGTTTGAGAGCTTGGTTGATATGGCGTTACTTCAGGGAGATGTCAAGAAAGAGATCAAGATGAATGATACTCAAGCCAAGAAGACTGATTCCCAGTGGAAAGGAAATCAGGGTAATCCAAGTGGTCAGAGCAGTCAAGGCAATCAGAACAAGAACAAGAACAAGAGTCAAGGCAACAAGGGGAACAACAACAAGGGCAAGAACAACAAGGGGAAGTGCCATTATTGCGGTTCAGTTGGGCATCTTATTAAGGATTGTAAGAAGAGGAAAAGGAATAATGGTGAATGCTTTTTCTGCGGTGAGACTGGACATTTCAGTAAGGATTACCCAAAGAAGCAAGGGCAAGGTCAGGGTCAGACTCAGCGTGCTGGACCTTCAGGAGGGCAAGTTTATGCTCTCAATACCGCTCCAGTTCCCGATCGAGGTAGTATTTATGTTGAGAGCCTTGTATATATTTCTGATTTTCCAGTTCGTACCTTGTTTGATTCTGGTGCATCACATAGCTTTATTTCATCTGATCTTGTTGATAGTTTGCACCTTAGTACTAGCTTGGTAGATGATCCCGTCTGTGTCTCAAATCTTATTGGGGGTTCCGCCCATTTGTCTATGATATGTGGGGATTTGAGAATCTCTATACTGAGTGTAGAGTTCTTGTGTAGTGCTTATGTTCTTGGTTTTAGGGGATACGGATTGATATTGGGCATGGATTGGTTGTCCAGATATGGAGCCATCCTTGATTGTGAGCATAGGGTTGTGAGGCTCGTGACTCGCCTCGGAAACACCCTAGAGATTTCTTGTGATCCGAGAGGTCCCGTCATGTTGTGCTATCTTGAATCACTCGACTCGTCAATGGAAACTCTTCAGTCTGTGAGAGTGGTTCGAGAGTATCCGGATGTTTTTGATGAAGTTAGGGGGTTGCCCCCTAAGCGAGAGATTGATTTCCGCATTTATCTGGTGGATAATGCAAAGCCGGTTTCTTTGCCCGTTCGGCACATGGCTCCACGTGAAAGGCGGGAGCTAAGTAAGCAAGTGAAGGAGTTGCTTGAGAAGAACTTCATTAGACGAAGTATATCTGAATGGGGAGCGCCTGTGGTATTTGCTACCAAGGCAGATGGTTCTCTCCGACTTTGTGTTGACTATCGAGAGTTGAATAAGCTGACTAAGAAGAACAGACACCCATTACCAAGGATTGATGATCTCTTTGACCAGCTTGTCGGTGCTTCTGTTTTCTCTCAGCTTGATCTTGCTACTGGATTCCATCAGCTCAGGCTAGCTGAAGATAGTATAGACAAGACTGCGTTCAGAACTCCAGATGGATTCTTCGAATGGCTTGTCATGCCGTTCGGCTTGACTAATGCACCCGCATATTTCGTGGACTTGATGAGTAGGGTGTTCAGGGAGTTCTTGAACAAGTTTGTCGTGGTCTTCGTAGATGATATTCTGATCTTCTCTAAGGATGAGGAAGAGCACGCAAGGCATCTCGTGGAGGTGATGGATACGCTTAGAGCAGATCAGTTGAAGGCCAAGTTCTCCAAGTGTCACTTTTGGAGAAGGGAAGTTAGATTCCTTGGGCATATAGTATCTAAGCAAGGCTTAGCGGTGGATCCCGCTAAGGTAGTTGTAGTTCAGGATTGGAAGACTCCAAGGAATGCAACCGAAGTGAGAAGTTTTCTAGGTCTTGCAGGCTTTTACCGGAAGTTCATCAAGGACTTCGCGAAGATTTCCGCTCCTCTCACTAAATTGACGAAGAAGAATTTAGTTTTTGCTTGGAGCATAGAATGCGAGCTTGCTTTTCAGAAGCTCAAGAGAGCTCTCACATCAGCACCTGTTCTAGCTTTGCCCGATGGAGGGAAGTTATTTACAGTATACACCGATGCATGTGGCACGGGGTTAGGAGCTGTTCTTATGCAAGAAGGAAGGGTGATATGCTTTGGCGGTAGACAACTCAAAGTGCATGAGAAGAATTATCCCACTCATGACTTAGAGTTGGCAGCAATAGTATATGCACTCAAGGCTTGGCGCCATTATCTTCTGGGGGAAAGATTTGAACTTTATACCGATCACAAGTCATTGAAGTATCTCTTTTCTCAGAAGGATCTGAATCTGAGGCAACAAAGATGGATGGAATTCTTGGCGTCCTACGATTTTGAGATAGCTTATACCCCTGGCAAGGGGAATGTGGTAGCAGATGCATTGAGCAGAAGAAGGTTGACCCTAAGTCCTCTATTCGTTGAGATGAAGAATTTAGAGTATGTGGCAACCTTTGATTTCTCTTTGGCGGTTGAGTCGATGACCGGTTCTTTAGCATCTCTGGAACTCAGACCTACCCTTCTTGATCAAGTTGGGGCTTCGCAGAGAGAAGACCCTCAGATAGTTGAGATTATGGATAAGCTGATTCGAGGATAGACGTCTAGTCATCTCGCTCGATATTCTATTGATGACAAGGGTTGGCTGAGGAGAGACGGAAGGTTATGTGTTCCAAGGGTAGAAGATCTAGTAAGAAAAGTTCTTGAGGAAGCGCATCACTCTAAGTTGACTATACATCCAGGCGGAGATAAGATGTATAAAGATATGAAGCGCATTTTCTTTTGGCCTGGGATGAAAAAGGATGTGGCAGAGTTTGTCTCTAGATGTATCATTTGCCAGCAAGTTAAGGCCGAGTCGAAGAAGCCCGGTGGGCTATTGCATCCTCTAGACGTTCGACTATGGAAGTGGGAGAGTATTTCCATGGATTTTATCGATGGGCTACCAAGGTCAAGGAAAGGGAATACGAGCATTTGGGTTATTGTGGATAGACTTACGAAGAGTGCCCATTTCATTCCGATGAAGAGCAAGAGGACCGCATCTTGGCTAGCGTCTGTATATCTTCGTGAGATTGTGAGACTACATGGAGTCCCTTCTAGTATTGTCAGTGACCGTGACCCAATATTTACAAGTCAATTCTGGAATAGCTTGCAAGAAGCTATGGGCACGAGGTTGAATCTAAGTACGGCTTATCACCCACAGACGGACGGTCAAACCGAAAGGGTGAATAGGGTACACGAGGATCTGTTGAAGCTTTGTATTCTGGATTTTGGTGGTACTTAGGAAGACCATCTTCCTCTTGTTGAGTTTGCATATAATAACAGTTATCAGGCAAGCATAGGGATGGCACCATTTGAAGCGTTATATGGGAGGCCGTGCAAGTCGCCTACATGTTGGTGGGAGACTACAGATGAGCTTATACTTGGGCCTGACATGATCAGAGATACATCCGAGAAGGTCGAGTTGATTCGGAGGCAGATGAAAGCAGCCCAAGACCGACAGAAATCCTATGCTGATAAGCGAAGAACTGATTTGGAGTTTGATGTTGGGGATATGTTTTTCGTGAAGGTTTCTCCTTTGCGGAATGTGGTACGATTTGGAGCCGTTGGGAAGTTAGCACCGAGGTTTGTTGGACCATTCCCTATTATAGAGAGGATCGGGCAGATGGCTTATAGAGTGGAGTTGCCCGAGAAGCTTGCCGGAGTACATGATGTTTTTCATGTCTCGCATCTCCGGAAGTGTTTACATGAATCAGCAGAGGTTGTTGAGCCGAGTGTTCTGAAAGATGTGGAAGTGGAGAAAGAGGCTACCTTGAGGAGAGCTCCGATTCGTATCTTGGGGACGGAGACCAAGAAGCTAAGGAATCGAGAGGTCAAGTTGGTGAAGGTTCAATGGGGTGAAGCCGAAGAAGATGCAACTTGGGAAACCGAGGAGAAGATGCGTGGGCTTTATCCATTCTTTTTTGAGGGTACACTCTCAATCTCTTTTCTTTGTTAGCATATCTTTCTCTTTGCTATCCATGTTTATCTAGTTTATCATGTTAATCTTGTCATGAGAACCTTAGGTAGAACCCCTTTGTATGAAACATGTGTTTGAAACATGTTATGCTTGATGGTTGCAAGTGGTTGCAAGTGTTTGCAAGTGGTTACTCATGGATGCATTATACACGTTAGGCACTAGATCGGCTCACACACTCCTCATATTGCATATGCATGAGTGTTTACGCTTATTCATGGATGAAAATTTTTGTGCTATCACATGAATGTTGCATATGGATGTATGTTATGTGCACACATATAGATGTTATACATTATGTTAGGAATTGCATACATATGAATTCATTTCACTAACATAATTTGCATTGATGATATTTGCATTAGATAAGTACATATACACACACCTTTGCATATGTTCATACAACATTTAGAATCTTGTAAGGACAATGATTGCTCGTGGATGATGTTTTTAGTAGATGGATGTTGGATGGTAAGATACGTTCTTCCTAACTTGAAGATTTCGGGGACGAAATCCTTTAAGGAGGGGAGAATGTAACAACCCGTATTTTCAATAACCTGTTATAACGTAAATCGAGGCAGAATTTAATTCTAAAATCTGAATCAAGGGAAAAGGGCTATGCCATTGCGTTCGTCTCGTAAAAATACGTGAAATAGAGTCCGAGTTTTCGAAAATCGGAGTCCGTATGACCCGATTATGGCCCAACGAAGTTTTCAGAAAATTTCAAAGTAAAAACAGATTTCAAATTCAAGATTGAATTTGGAAATTTGGGCCAGTTTGGGCCAGGCGGGAAAATTCCCGCCAGAGCACCCAAGTCGACAGCCCTGTCGACTTGGGAGTCGACTTGGTTGGACCAAGTCGACAGCCCTGTCGACTTAGCTGTCGACTTGGCTCAGCCGGGCAGTCCTGCCTGGTGCACTATTTTTAGATTGTGTTGAGCTTGGGGGCCAGATTCGGTTTTAAGGGCTGAGATTGCAACTAGGGTTTAATCCTATGGCCTAAAACACTTGCCTAATCTATAAATAAGACCCTAAGCTAGCCCTAAACCATCATTAATCAACCCTACAACTAAACTATGGCAAAATCAATCCTCTCATGGCCTCCACTCTCTTCATAAAATTTCTAAAATTATTTCTATGAAAGATTTTCCATGCATAAAAGTGTTTTCAAGCTTGTATGAGTGTCATTAGCTTGCATTCAAGTCAAGTTTCTATATTTGCATCATAAAGCAAGGGTTTTTTTTGATTTGGAGCTTGCATTTTGGGTTCATTTGAGTGCATAAGGACTTTGTCTCAATCTTATATTTGCTTATACTCATTTGAGTTTTCATAAGCATTGTAAGCCCTTTTCTACTTTCATATTTAAACTCTAAAGTTAATGAATGATGCAAGTTGTGTTTGATCATTATGATATGCAAGCTTACTATGATGTGTTATGCAAGTCTATCATGTTATGTATGCAAGTTTGCCATGTTATGATATGCAAGTTCATCATGTTATGTTATGCAAGTTTGATATGCAAGTTTGTCATATGATATGCACGTTATGTTATGCAAGTTTGGGTTGATCATTTTGCTCATGTTATCATGTTATACAAGCTTATCTTGGGTTTATGCACATAAAGCTTCAAGCTTTATGCTAAAGGTTGCATTTTGGCAACATGTAAGTTATCATATCTCTTATGATAACTTGCATGTGAGGCTAAATGCGAACTTATGGCCATTTCTACATGTCATTTATCACCATGTATCACCAATATGCTAAGTTTGGTTTTATGCATGCTTTTGAGGCCTAAAAATGTAATATGCAAGTATATGAACATATGTACATTTCATATGCCACCATGTTAAACTTGTGGCTTCAACACCTTTATGTCATGATTATGCCAAGTTCCCTCTTTCTATCCTTTATGCGCTATTGCGATATGTAAGCGATGGGATTGCGTTTGGGGTTGGGTAAACTTAAAAGACATAAAAACATAAGCTTGGTAATTTACCTATTAAGTTAGGTCTACCCTTTGGGAATTTACCTATTAAGTTAGGTCTACCCAAATGCTTGAAAACTTGTAACATGTTTTGGAAACATGATGGACAT
Source organism: Allium sativum (assembly GCA_030737875.1). Lineage (NCBI taxonomy): Eukaryota > Viridiplantae > Streptophyta > Magnoliopsida > Asparagales > Amaryllidaceae > Allium > Allium sativum. The sequence goes on along the minus strand of CM060909.1, from coordinate 844,940,565 downwards.
GACACTTAGAAAAGATAAGTGTGACCAACTCGAGGTTGGGCTGAGTTTGTAGCGTAAACCTACCCGGAACCGACCGGCTTAACTAGTTGCTACAAACAATAGGACCCAATGTGAGAAGTTGGTCATGTTGTACCTTGAACCCGAGGTTAGACCAAGTTGTGGTGTAAAGCTACCCGGACCCGCCCGGCTTAACTAGTAACCACAACAAGGTCTAATGTGAGAGGTTAAGGCACATTAAATTAATTAATGCCTCGTGATTAGGGTTAAGTCATGGTCCACTTAATACTTAACCAATTTGGGCTTGGTAGATTAATCGGGGTTAAGTCGTGAACTCATCGTTACACTTAACCAAGTTAATCCATGATTAGCAAGAGGGTTAAACCGTACTTAACCCACTAGAAAAATCCTAGCAATGGGGGTCCACTCCAGCAGTAATCCCAAGTTTGTATCATTAAGGCCCTAGGGTCTAGGCTAGGGAGGGAGCACGATTACTGGACTGGAGGTAAGTGACCAAAAGCGACGGCAGAGTGGTACGCCGGTGTAGTTCCGGGCGGACCATGGTCGTGCACATAGTCCGAAGCCGGGGAAAACATGCACGGGTACTAGTAGATCGAGACTGTGCACTCATGTTTATGGTGTCCAGGGGTTGACACCCTAGGGCTTGATACACCCGACGGGAGACCCTGCACAGTCTGACTACAATTATGTTTGGGCCGCATTGACACCAACACGTGACGAGTTAGGCTTATAGGGAGCCGATCGACTAGACCGTTTGGTTGGACCGCGGATTAGGGTCACTTCATGTTATTGGGCCAAAGCTTGGGCCAAGGGATCAATACTTGTTTATTCAAGTCATGTTAGTTTGCTAGTACACCTGTGGTGCAAAACCCTTAATCCTGATTATGCAATGACACCTTTATCTACCTTGTTAGTTAATCATCATGCCAGTATGTAGTTATCCATATGTTCATCTCAGCTTTCATCATGCCAGTTAACTTTATCAGTTTACATTGATTGTAGTAGGGCTTACTCAGTCTTTTTGACTGACCTGTTTTCTTTCGCCTTTTTTCTTCCGTTCCCCCCCCCCCCCAGGTTCTCAGGGTGGGAACGTTGGAGCTTAGCTTGGATTTCGGATTGCTTGCTTGTGGGATTTCAGCTCATGTACGGTTTCGACATGAAGCTAGCTATGGTTATCACTTATTTTGGGGATAGTACTTATGTATTTCAGTTTTTCAGCAATGTTGTTTTTATCTAGACTTGTGTATTTGGAAAGTTGACATTATGTTGTACCAGACTTGTTTTGAAATGGTTTTAAATCTTCCGCTGTTTTATCTATGTTATTTACTCTGTTTACATATATACATATGTTCTTGTTCTTCCTTGATATATCATTATGCATGTTTACCTGATTCAAACGCCCCTTCAAAGTCAGAGTGCTTACAAGAGACACCCTGGCGGAGGTGGGGTGTTACATATATTCATGTGTTGAATAATAGAAAATTCATGTGTTGAATAGAATAAATTCATATGCTGAATAGAATTAATTTAGGTGTTGAATAAAATATATATTCATGTGTTGAATAAAAGAAAATTCATGTGTTGAAGAAAATATTCATTTGTTGAATAGAATAAAGAAGTTATTGAAAGATATAAAGTCGTGTTGATTAGATTTGCACCATTTTGACGTGAACGATATTTATATCGATGATATTTGTTTTTAAAATGAATATAGAAAAGGAATTAATTTCAAAATCTAATGTTTTGAAAATATTATCATTTATATATATCGATGATATGGAATATTCAATTTTGATTAGAAATTGAATATGAAGCTGAAATCGTTTTGAAAACGAATTTAAAACGGTTTTAAAAATACGTTTTGAAAGGAAATCGACGAAATATATATATAATATTATATATATATATATATATACATATATAATGGCCTGAATAGAACGCGCCGCGCTGCGGCAGTTCGCGAATTTCGACCATTGACTTCGAATGGATATTACGGGAGATCCGACTGTCGGATTCTCCTAAAATCGGAACCGTTGGGTTCGTATCGAAAAGAGCTTTCTAACGGATATTAGAGATTTGAAATCTAACGGTTCGTGATGGCCGGGAATTTCGCTCGATCCGAATCAGTCGCTAAACCGATCTAGACTGTTTGAAACTCCTGATCGTTTGAGAACAGGACAAAACAGAATGCAGATGGAAGAACATTTCATTGCTATTACAATAATCCCATCTGATACAAGAATATACAGAGTATAATTGAATAAATTACATTCGATAAACATCAGAGATTACAATAAATTACATAGCGGCGGAAAATAATACAAGCACAACTGAAGGTGATATACGGATACAGAGCTTTCCGGATATCATTCCAGCTGTAAACCAGGATCCTGTGAATATAAATCTGCAAAACCAAAACTACTAGCTGCCCGTGTGGAAATAGGGGCACCCAGAGTTTAGGTTAAAACAATAAACTCCAGGTCAGTCATGGGGCTGGTGTGTGAACTAAAACAGTTATTTAAAACTTTACTTTAAAAGAGAGTAATTCAAGGGACCACGCCGTATAACACGGAACGGGTTTCCTCCCAAGAATACCAGTGCATAGAATAAACAGCGCAATGCTTTTTCGAAAAATGAAGCTATTATAAGACCCAGGTCCCATCACACAATGCAACGCAAGCCAGAGGATAGGGTTTTCCCTTATAATAGCCAAACATGCTTGATACGTTTAAAACAAATCATTTGATACTATAATAAGTGTATAGTGTCAAAACAATTTCAATCATAAATATAAATCATAGACGGCATAAGTGCCCCATACCACTATGTCGCCATACTAGGCTCTACAAATAAAGCCGAAATACATGTATTGGAAATTGGATTTCCGTCATGAGTCGAGGCAAGGGGCAAGCTCCTCTCCGCTTTCGAGACACTCTAGCAAATGTCTCAGGACTACACACTCTGGGCAATCCTGGATCTTCAGGGCCGGTCCTCACTTACGTTAGAGGATTAGTTATGCCTGAACACACGTTTCCCGGTCCTTACAGACCTAAAATCGAGGCGCCTCATCCAACAACAACATAGGTGAAAAGTTTATAAATGTCAGGGCTGGTAAGTCACTGAAACCACCAAAGCTAGAAAGAAACGTCGTGCTCTCCCTGCAGTCCGTATCCCGTTTTTAACTCATACCGAGGTGTGAGGCTCGCGAATTCACGTTATACACAAAGCTGCCACGTAGGCCGCGCTTTGATCATCAACCACAAGACTTTGCTTTTCAACAGTAGCCTTGATCCATGCAACTCAGCGTGCCACACAGGCAATTCATGTCGTGCGATTGATATCTATCGATATATAACCTCTAAGCTCGTACGTCTCAGAGAAGGGCGTTAAGCAAGAGAATAAATTCTCCGCCGCCAAACAGATATATATTTAACAGAAATCAATCAACACAGAATAAAATCCAATGTCAGACACACAATCCATTTACAAGTTCGTTGTGGGTCTGAACGAAACCGGAGGCACTTTCCTCGCATATCCATCGATCTCCAAGTACGTCTGGACGACCACCAACTATTTCCATCCTCTTGGGTGTACGGCCCAATCAGGATCGTCAGTAATTATCCAAACGATGTGAATACTTCCGGTTGAAACCACCGTCTTCATCTTCGACATATCGTCAAATCGGTTATTCAGGATGGGTGTAAACCCGGACTTTCCGAACAACCCGCGTATATTAAAAACAAATGCTACACAAACACAACATACGCCTCATTCCAATTCATTAGTCATTAGCCGTAAATCAGCAAGAGAATAATTTCCCAAACATTAACCTCGAAGGCCGAAACCAATATCAGATCAATACCCAGGAAACCATTCTTCTTAGCTAACCTACAACTAGTTTCTAAATTCCACATTCTTAGGGAAAGGTTCCCATTAATTTTATCCAAGATAAATTCTTTAAAATTTATCCTTTAATCTTCCTTTGAATGTCGTTTCAAACCAAATTATGGTTTTCTAAATTGGTCGAGATTAGCGAACCACACCGAAGTAATTATTTATTTTATTTCCCAACCTATTCATCCCATGAAGCAGAACTGGTAATACTCCATATCTAACACCGTGGTGTTATCGGTAAAATTAATTAACATCTCCTGTTCAAATCTAATTAAAGATTTAACTATCGCTTTGGAGCAAAAATGGTGATACTCCATTCTCGCTCATTTTCCAAATTTGATAATTTAGATTATCAATTCACATTTCAATCTAATTGAAGATTCATTAAAACTCCTTCTACTGGGTTAAAGAACTAATGTCATTTAAAACACAGTTCACGACAAAACCAAATCGCAATCTATTTATTATCAGGTTAAAGAACTAGTGTTATTTAAAACACAGCTCACGATAAACCCATGAATCAGTTCTATTTAAACCCATTTCAAATCCAATTTATTTATTTAAAAATAAATGGATTTTAATTTTAGTTCAAAACTAGTTCATTTCGATAAAAATCTATTTTTATCTTTTCAAATATGGAGTTTTTCATCCTAATTTTTCCCAAATCATTTCTTATGATTTTACACAAATTATTACTATTTTTAATAATTTTATCAAGGCCCGTACAGTCGATTTCAATCAACGACCATCGAACTGCACTTACAGCGACCTTTTCCAAATTTGATTTGGACGTATCTCCTAATCCAACCGTTAGATTTCAAATTTCTGATACTCGTTAGAAAGCTCTTTTCGATACGAACCCAACGGTTCCGGTTTAGGAAAATCCGACGGTCGGATCTCCCGTAATGTCCGTTTGAAATAAATGGTCGAAATTCACGAACTGTCGCGGCGCGGCGCGTTCTATTCAGGCCATTATATATATAATATATATATATTATATATATTTCGTCGATTCCTATTTAAAACGAATTTTATAAATAGTTTTAATTTCGTTTCAAAATTCATTTCTATTCAATTCAAATTTCAATTCAATTTGAATTCATTTCAATTCGTTTTCAATTCAATTCAAATTCGTTATACATTCGATTCAATTCAAATTCGTTATACATTCGATTCAATTCAAAATCGTTATACATTCAATTCAATTCAAATTCGTTATACATTCAATTCAATTCAAATTCGTTATATATTCGATTCAATTCAAATTGGTTTTCTATTCGATTCAATTCAAATTGGTTTTCTATTCGATTCAATTCAAATTGGTTTTCTATTCGATTCAATTCAAATTGGTTTTCTATTCAATTAAATTCAAATTTCGTTTCAAAATATTCGATTTTGAAATCACTTTTCAATATTCATTTAAAATGAATAAAATCGATATAAATATCGTTCACGTCAAAATGGCGTCAATCTAATCAACACGGCTTCATATATTTCTATTTTCAAATATTCTATTTCAAATATTTCTTTTTCAAATATTTCCTTTTCAAATATTTCTATTATTAAATTATTACGTTAAACACATGACTAATCTCAACGGATGAGTACCGTCAACAAATGAACCTTTATTTTATATTATTCTTTATCTTCTAAATTGGAATGAGGCCCAATCAAGTACCATATAATGTTAATTATATGGATTTTCATACATCACACGTATATAATAGCATTGAAAAATAATCAACCATCAACCAAAGTGCACCACACTGTATAAGCATCAAATATAGATATCTAACGCTTGTAACAGCCTGTCAATCAATCGATCGACATATTTAATCAATCAGGATGAGTGAACTTCAAATTTCATCCCAACACCCATGTGGGGTTTCAAACAATCAAACACAGATTTTATTTGTGCAGTTGGGCGATGTGTAAAATTTATCGGCCCAATCAATGTCCTTTAAATAGGTGTACATAAACAAACCATCCGGTTTGTAAATGAATATTTTATTTTATTCACTTCCATGTTAAAAATTATATTTTTAACGATAAAATATTTTATTTCAACACATGAATTTCTATTCAGTTCATTTACACAATTAAAATGATATTTTTGTTTTTCTAACATATTTTAGGAAATTTCGGCGGCATAACGGCACGATACTAGAAACGGGACAAGGCCTAGCCTTACCCCCGGTCTAGTGAAGGCCCACGCCATTTACACATCAATCAAATCCATTCCATTTCACCAAACAATTCAATCCAAACCCAAATAATTGTAAAGACCCGAAACTTCCCCGAGAAGGAAAGCGCGGATAGTTTGAGAACAAGCCACAAAATAGAACTCAGACGGAAGAACATTTCATTGTATATTACAACAATGCATCAGATTACAAGAATATACAGAGTAGAAATGAATATTACACAGAATTATCAGAGATTTAAATTACATTTAAATACATCGCAGCGGAAAATAATACAATACACAACTAGAAGAGATATACGGATACAAAGCTTTCCGGATATCATTCCTGCTGTAAACCAGGATCCTGTGAATATAAATCTGCAAAACCAAAACTACTAGCTACTCGTGTCAAAATAGGGGCACCCAGAGTTTAGGTCAAAACAATAAACTCCAGGTCAGTCATGGGACTGGTGTGAGAACTAAAAACAGTAATCTTTATTTTTAAAGTTAGGTAAATCAAGGGACCACGCCGTATAACACGGAACGGGTTTCCTCCCAAGAATACCAGTGCATAAAGCAAACAACGCATTGCTAAATGAAGAAAAATGAAGCTGTTATAAGACCCAGGTCCTATCACACAATGCAACGCAAGTCGGGGGATAGGGTTTTCCCTTATAACAACCAAAGAATGCTTGATACGTTTTAAAACAAATCATTTGATACTATTATAATTGCATAGTGTATAAAACAACTTCAAATCATAAGTATCAATCATAGGCGGCATGGGTACCATATATCATGTCGCCGTACTAGTTCTACAATTAAAACCGCAAATGTCACGTATTTGGAAATTGGATTTCCATCTATGAACCGAGGCTAGGGATCGTCCTCTACCGATTCGAGACTCTCTAGCCCGAGCCTCAGGCAAGCACGCAGGCAAGCCTTGGAGCGACAGGGCCGGTCCACCGATGTGGATTATTATGCCTGAACACTACGTTTCCCCGCCCTTTGGGGCGTAAATGAGCCAACGAATGGCTCCATCGGACCCGGATCGTCCGATCTAACCGAGGCGCCTCGCAACAGCAACAACCACACAGGTGAAAAGTATATAAATGTCAGGGCTGGTAGGTCACTGACACCACCCTAGCTAGAAAGAAACGCATGTCCTCCCTGAGGTCCTCTCCCGTTTTTGGTTCACAACCGGGGTGCGAGGCTCGCGAATTCACGTTACACAAAGCTGTGCCACACAGGCTGTGCTTTGATTATCACCACAAGACTTTGCTTTTCAACAGAATCCTCGATCAATTGCATCTTACCATGCCACACAGGAAATTTACTCCATGCGTTTGATATCCATCAATATATAACCCCTGAGCTCGTACGTCTCAGAGAAGGGCGTTAAGCAAAAGAATAAATTCTCCGCCGCCAAACAGATATATATTTGATAGAGATCAATCACACGGACTAAAATCCAATGTCAGACACACAGTCCTTTTACAAGTCCGTTCTGGGTCTGAACGAAACCGGAGGCACCTAGTACCCCGCATATCCATCGATCTCCAAGTACGTCTGGACGATCACCAACTGTTTCCATCTTCTTGGGTGTACAACCCAATCAAGATCATCAGTAATTACCCAAACGACGTGAAGACCTCCGGTCTTCAACCACCGTCTTCATCTTCGACTTATCGTCGTATCAGTTATTCGGAATGGGATAAACCCGGTCTTTCCAAATAACTCGCGTATATTTTAAATAAGTGTTACACAAACACAACATACGCCTCATTCCAGTTCATTAGTCACTAACCGTAAATTAATCACGAGAATAATTCCCCAAATATTAACCCCGAAGGCCGAAACCAACATCAGATCAATATCTAGAAAACCATTCTGCTTGGCTAACCGACAGTTTGTTTCTAAATTTCACATTCATAGGGAAAGGTTCCCATTAATTTTATCCAAGATAAATTCCTTGAATTTATTCTCTAATCTCCTTTTGAGTTTCAATTCAACTAGTCGAGATTAATGAACCTTACCGAAGTAATCATTTGTTTTAATTTCCCCATCCCAACTTATTCATCCCATGAAGTAAAACTGGTTATACTTCATATCTAACACCACGGTGTTATCGGTAAATTCAATTACCATTTCACGTTCAAATCTGATTAAAGATTTAACTATCGCCTGGAGCAAAACTGGTGGTGCTCCATTTTCGATCTTTTCAATCTAATTAAATATTCATTAAAACTCCACTTAGTTTTAATCGTTAACTGGGTTAAAGAATCAGTGTCATTTAAAACACGGTTCACGATAAACCCAAAATCACTTTCCATTAATTATCGGGTTAAAGAACGAGGGTTATTTAAACACTGTTCACGATAAACCCAAAAATCAATATCAATTCAATTAAATCTCATTTAATTGGTACACTTCATTAAATCTAAAGAAAAGGATTTAATCCTTTCTCAACTGGGTTCAAGAACAGTGTTAGTCAAGACACCATTCACGACAAACCCAAATCACATTTGATATTAAATACAAGGCTCTGAATAGAAAATATATCGGCTTATATTCAATATCAAATTCTACGACCAACAGATATCGTATTTGGAAACAACGATATATATATCTATATCTTTCAAATTTCCAAAACAACATCTGTATAATCACGAAACCCAACATCGAAATATTCCGAAGACAATTTCGATTCAAATCCATTCCAATGCAATCATTGGAAATTCTGGTTATTTTTAAAGCCCTTTTTCAAATTCAATTCATTTATTTAAAAACAAATAGAATTTTTATTCTAGTTCAAAACTAGTTCGTTTCGATAAAAATCTATCTTTATCTTTTCAAATATGGAGTTTTTCATCCCAAATCTTCACAAATCATTTCTTATGATTTTACACAAATTATTACTATTTTTAAGGATTTTATCAAGGCCCGTACAGTCGATTTCCATCTATGGCCATCGAACTGCACTTACAACGACCTTTTCCAAATTTGATTTGGACATAATTCCAAATCCAACCATTAGATTTCAAATTTCTAATATTCTTTAGAAAGCCCTTTTCGATACGAACCCAACGGTTCCGGATTTAGGAGGATCCGACGGTCGGATCTCCCGTAATATCCGTTTGAAGTCAATGGTCGAAATTCGCGAACTGCCACGGCGCGGCGCGTTCTATTCAGGCCATTATATTATATATATATATAATATATATAATATATACTTCGTCGATTTTCTTTTCAAAACGATTTTTAATTCAATTTCCAGTCGTTTTCAATTCAATTTAATTTCAAATTAATTCAATTTCATTTCAAACTTACTTCTATTCAATTTCTATTCGAATTCATTTTAAAACGATTTCAATTCTATTCGAATTCATTTCAAAACGATTTCAATTCTATTTCAATTCTATTCGAATTCATTTCAATATAGTTCGAATTTCAAATCTATTCAATATTCATTGAAGAATGAATAAAATCGATATAAATATCGTTCACGTCAAAATGGCGTCAATCTTACCAACACGGCTTCATATGTTTCTATTTTCAAATATTCTATTTCAAATATTTCTATTTCAAATATTTTTATTTAAAATATTTTTATTTCAAATATTTTTATTCCAATATTTTTATTTCAAATATTTTTATTCAAATATTTCTTTTTCGAAACTGGAATGAGGCCCAATCAATTACCACATAATGTTAATTATATGGATTTTCTACAACACATGCATATATCAACAACGATGAATAATCAACCATCATCCAAAGTGCATTCTACACTATATAAGCATCAAATATAAATATTCAACGCTTATAGCAGCTGTCAATCAATCGATCGACATACAACTAAACAATCGGGATTAGTGTACGTCAAATATCATCCCAATACCCATGTGGGGTTTCAAACAATCAAACACATATTTTATTTTTGCAGTTGGGCGATGTGTAAAATTTATCGTCCCAATCAATATCAGTCAAATGTGTGTATATAAACAAATCGTCCGATCTGTTTATTTTTATTTCATTTCATATACACATTAAAAATTCTATTTTCAACTATAAAATATTTCTAACTATAAAAATATTTTATTTTCATTTCACATCACATCACTCAATCAACTACACATCAGCATCAAACAAACAAACAAACAAGCCGTCCATGGTCTGTGGACGACGGGTGTCGGGTGCTACTAAACACCGTCTGCATCCTAGTATATATAAATATAACTAGAATAAAAGGAAATTTAGAGTGAGGAGTTCTCACCTTTGGTTTCCACTCCACCAGTTTTATTTTTGAATCTCTGGACGGTTTGAATTCTGTTCGCTTCCAGACAATTCCATCGCAATCTGTTTTCAAGCGGTTTATATTAAAATCATATCTTCAATTTGCTACATATATAAAAATCACATTTTTATATTGTTGTTCATATAATAAAAACCATATTTTTTACTTCGTCACTTCATCATAAAAATTATATTTTTATAACGCGACTGTAAATATAAAAATCACATTTTTATCATAACGCTATATATATAAAAATCGGATTTTTATTTCAAAACCATACATGTAAAAATCGGATTTTTATTACAGAAACATGTATGTAAAAATCGTATTTTTCCTTCGCTACTTCATAAAAAATATCACATTTTCATTTACGTTATGTATGTATGAAAATCCTATTATTAAATTGCTAATTTTATTTTAAAAATAATTCTAATTTTTATAAAAACATCGCTATTTTTATTTCTAAAAATCAAAACTATTTTTATTCTTCAAACATAAGGTTCTTTCTATATTTTCAAAAATAATGTTCTTTTTATTTTTGCTTCATATAATACATAAAAACCATATTTTTCTCGCTTCTTCCTACGAATAAAACTCACTCCCTTTCCGCCTTATCCTATGAATAAAAACCATTCCTTTTTCGCATTTTCATTTTAATAAAAATATAAACTTTTACTTAGTAAAAATATAAACTTTACTTGTTAATAAAAATATAAACTTTATAACAAAGCAAAGAAAACTGATTTTATTATTATTATTATTATTTTTAATCTAATTACATTAAAACAAACAAATATAAACAAAAAATAAAAAGCTCACAGCAGTTTCTTCAAGCCGGAGGGGAGGAAAGCTGTTGTTGTCGGCGCAGGAAGCGGAGGAGGTGGCAATGGCGGTCGGCAGTGGTTGCAGGGTGGCTGGGCGCGGGTTTTCGGGCTTCCAAAAGAGGGAGCGATGGTTTGGGGTCTCATCGGCAGAGGGGGTGGCGGCTAGATAGGCGGGGTCGTGTGGAATGGCGGCGCCGCGGTGGGGCACTCCAGCGGAGGCGCGGTGGCCAAGGGGGGGGGGGGGGGCGGTGGCAACGAGATCGAGGGAGGAAGGCGGCTAGGGCTGAATCGGTTTTTGTTTTTTGTTTTTTTTCTTTTTCTAAACTGACGTGGAGATAAGTGAAGGAGAGGGAAAGGGGGTTGACCCCATTTATAATATATATTTAATTATATTTAATTTTCATAAAGTAACCTTTTCATTCGAACTCAGAATCGAACCCACCGACTGTCGTCCCTAGCTAATTACCCCCATTCCGAACACAATGGGATATGTACGGTAAGCCAATTTGACAGTTTCGATCAGTTTTCGTTCAAATCAAAATATAAATCAATGTATATTGAATTTGAACGCACATTTCAATTAACCGGGACCACATACTAACTCTAAAAATTCCCAAAAAATTATTTCTAACTTCGTATTGACGATACGGTCATAACAAAACTAATTTCGTCGAATTCTGAGACCGTTTGAAAAATGGCCATTTTTCCAGTCGATTAAAACCAACTAAAACTGGTCAAACGCGTTTTCCTTTGCCAAGCTCACATATTGATTCGTAAAATTATGAAATTTGAAACCTAGCAATAACTTTACATCCCGGATCCAACAAAAGAGGTTTCGTCGAAATCCAAGGTCGTTTGCAAAATTTCCATTTTTTTAAGGGCCTGAATTTCATAGCGACTATTCAGAATTTTCAACTGGACGTATCTTTTGATTCCCGCTATGAAATTTTGATTTTTCGGATTCGTTGGAAAGATATTATCAATTAAATCCTATTATTTTTGGTTTCTCTAAAATCCGGTTTATTTTGCACCCGGTACATTCATTTGAAGTTTGAAATCGAATTATCGAACTACCGCGTCATTTTCAAATCCTTTTATAAATATAAATAAATATTTATATTCTAACGACGACGAATATAAATATATACATTCTAATTATATTCAAATTAAATTTCCTCGACGATATTATTTAAAATAATCTATTTTAAACATCAAAATTCGCTAAAATTGCCAAAATAAAAATTTTAAACTGGCCCAGTTTTTCAGGTTGTTACAATAATCTAACCAACTACACAACCAAACAAACAAGTCCATGGTCTGTGGACGATTGTGTCAGATGCTACTAAACACCGTCTGCATCCTAGTTTTTATATATATATATATATATATATATATATATATATATATAACTAGAAAAAGAAATTTAAAGTGAGAAGTTCTCACCAAAGCTAATCCAAACGCCACGATTCTTCATATGTAGGAAATCTTCGCCGTGCTCGGTTTTTTTCACTTTCGTTGTCCTCATTCACTATAGATATAAATATCACATTTTTATATTCTCTAGTGTATAAAATTCATATTTTTAATACTCTACTTATATAAAAACAATATTTTTATTCTTTCTCTAATATAAAAATCATATTTTTATTGCTTCATTATTATAAAGATCATATTTTTATTGCATTATCTTCATAATAAAAATCACTTCTCGTTTTAATGTTAAAAACCATAACTTCTTAATGTTGAAAATCATAACTTCGTGTATAAAAATTCCATCTTTCCTTATATAAAAATTCCTTATATAAAAATTCCTTTTTCCCTTATATAAAAATTATTTCTTTAATCTTTCTATCTAATAAAAATTATATTTTTTAATATCTCTATAGTATAAAAATCATATTTTTACCTTGCCACTATATATATATATATATATATATATATATATATATCAATAAAAATCACAACTTTCCTTAGCTAAAAATCATTTCTTTATATATTTAAAAATCCAATCTTTTTATAAAGAAGAATCACATCTTTTTAGAAAGAAAAATCAAATCTTTCAATATAAACAAAATCATGTTTTCCACTCGCTTTCATGTTAATAAACATATCGCCTTTCATACTTTAAAAATTCAACCTTTCATATAATTAAAATTTTGACCTTTCATGTTATATAAAAACTGAAAAGTAAAAATTTATGTAAATGAATAAAATTTGAAATGAACACTCACTTCTTTTTGCTCGGAGGATGGCTCGCATCGCTGAAAATTGTTAAAGATTGCATTTTTATTCCCGAAGTGGCTCACCGTTGGAGTTGGAGGCTTGGGGTGGCGACTGTAGGTGGCGCAGGTGGCTATGGGGGTCGGGGGTGCTGTGCTCGGCGCTGGAGCTTGGTGGAGGCGAGGGTGGACGGGTTGGGTCAAATGGAGAAAGAAGAGGGCGCAGGAGCTTCCGATTGGGAGAGAGTAGCATACAGAGGAGAGAGAGGGAGGAGTAGAGAGGCGCGAGGGGGTCTGGGCGGTGGCGTCGCCGTTGATGAGGAGGCGCGGTGGGTTGCGGAGGGGGTCGAACGGGTTCGGATTTGGGACGAGGGTGGTTTGGGCGTGGGCGTCGGCTGCAAGGAAGAAGGGAAGGAAAGGGAGGGAAGAGAGAGAGTGCTGGAGGTTGGCGATCGCCGGACTTAGGTGGGGGTCCTCGATGGAGGCGGGCGCCTCCTGGCGGCGTGGCGGCGGACGCGAGTGAAGGGGAGGGGCTGAGCGGGATTTGCAATTTTAATTTTAGGTGTAGAGAATAAGGGGAAAAAAGGGGGGGCTGAGAGTTTTATAATATTTTTTTTTTCCACTTAAGGTTGACTTTTCTTTCGAACTCAAAACGAGACTCAACGACTGTCGTCCCTAGCGTTTTGCCCCCGTTCCGAACGCAATGGGATATGTATCGTAGGCCAGCTCGACTGTTTGAATCAGTTTCCGTTGAATTTAAAGTATAATTCTTTATATATTCAATTTAAACGCGCATTTTAATTTACCGGGGCCACATACTAGCTCGAAAAATTCCCGAAAAATAATTTCTAGCTTCGTATTGATGATACGGTCCTAACAAAACTAGTTTCGTCGAATTCTGAGACCGTTGGAAAAATGGCCATTTTCCAGTCGATTAAAATCAACTGAAACTGGTCAAACGCGTTTTCCTTTGCCACGCTCACATATTAATTCGAAAAATTATGAAATTTGAAACCTAGCAATAAATTGACATCACAGATCCAACAAAAGTGGTTTCGTCGAAATCCGAGGTCATTTGCAAAATTCCCATTTTTAAGGGCCTGAATTCCATAGCGACTATTCAGAATTTTCAACTGGACATATCTTTTGATTCCTGCTATGAACTTTCGATTTTTCGGATTCGTTGGAAAGATATCATCAATTAGATCCTAATGTTTTTGGTTTCACTAAAATCCGGATTGTTTTGCACTAGGTACATTCAATTGAAGTTTGATATCGAATTATCGAACTACCGCGCCATTTTCAATTCTATTTATAATTATATATAATTATTTATATTCTAACGACGACGCGTATAAATATATACGTTCTAATTCTATTCAAAATTAATTTCTCGTCGATGTTATTTAAAATAATCCATTTTAAATATAGAAAATTCGCTAAAATTGCCAAAATAAAAATTTTAAACTGGCCCAGATTTTCGTGTTATTACAATCTCCCCCACTTAAAACTTTTCGTCCCCGAAAAGGAACAAAGTCGAAAGTGGTTTGATTAATCAACTCTACGTTCGATCTGGCTTCCATTCTCCAACTTTTCACTTTCTGAGAATTTTCAAAAATTTGGCTAACACCCAGAATTTTCGAAATTTTTTGCCATAACCTCCCTTGCACCGGGAGCCACGGGAAAATCCCGAAATTTCCATACAGGCCTTCTGATCTCAAAAAGAAAAAGAAAAAGCCAAGCGGCTAGCCAATAGGCTCATAAAATCATCATCACCCAAACAATACAGTAAATTATAGTAAACATGTACCTATTTATCGGGCAAACAAATTTTATTCTCTGCTCCAGCCTCCTTGCTATGACCTGTTCAATGTAAGTGCATGTATATGCAAGCAAATGCTACCAATTTTCAATACAATTCAATATTTGATTCAATTAGGCTAAATGGTTCAAAATTATCAAACAAATGAACAAACAACACAAACATCAATCAATTAGTGGATTAACGTTTCAAATTCATAATTTTGATACATATATACAAAAATCATGTTTTTGATGCCAATTCACAACAATAAATCTATCTGTATAAGTTTTGGTTCTCACACCAGTCTAATGGAAATATATAGATATCACACCTTCGGAACACGAACATAAATACTGATGATGCACGTGTTATCATCAGTACCATCTCCGGGCGACTAGAGTGTGATTCTATATCTATCCAGTATATTAAAACTTCGAATATACGTTCATGACACGTATATGCAAAATCTTTATATATCGGATTGTCCAAATTCAAAATAAATAAATATTCTAATAAGTATAAAGCGATTTAAATTTTCAAAACAAAATTGTTTTCATTTGAAAAATATACTCTTCACACTCGTTCTAGGATACTACTGATCCTATCTCTAACGAGTCATTCTAATTGGATATTACTAATCCAATATATGATGAATTCTTTCGTATGGTTCTAACGTGTTTTGTTCTCGAGCTCTGTAAACCAAAGCTCTGATACCAAATGTGACGGCCGGGAATTTCGCTCGATCCGAATCAGTCGCTAAACCGATCTAGACTGTTCGAAACCCCTGATCGTTTGAGAACAGGACAAAACAGAACTCAGACGGAAGAACATTTCATTGCTATTACAACAATCCCATCAGATACAAGAATATACAGAGTATAATTGAATAAATTACATTCGATAAACATCAGAGATTACAATAAATTACACAGCGGCGGAAAATAATACAAGCACAACTGAAGGTGATATACGGATACAGAGCTTTCCGGATATCATTACAGCTGTAAACCAGGATCCTGTGAATATAAATCTGCAAAACCAAAACTACTAGCTGCCCGTGTGGAAATAGGGGCACCCAGAGTTTAGGTTAAAACAATAAACTCCAGGTCAGTCATGTGACTGGTGTGAGAACTAAAACAGTTATTTAAAACTTTACTTTAAAAGAGAGTAATTCAAGGGACCACGCCGTATAACACGGAACGGGTTTCCTCCCAAGAATACCAATGCATAGAATAAACAGTGCAATGCTTTTTCGAAAAATGAAGTTATTATAAGACCCAGGTCCCATCACACAATGCAACGCAAGCTGGAGGATAGGGTTCTCCCTTATAATAGCCAAACATGCTTGATACGTTTAAAACAAATCATTTGATACTATAATAAGTGTATAGTATCAAAACAATTTCAATCATAAATATAAATCATAGACGGCATAAGTGCCCCATACCACTATGTCACCATACTAGGCTCTACAAATAAAGCCGAAATACACGTATTGGAAATTGGATTTCCGTCATGAGTCGAGGCAAGGGGCAAGCTCCTCTCCACTTTCGAGACATTCTAGCAAATGTCTCAGGACTACACACTCTGGGCAATCCTGGATCTTCAGGGTCGGTCCTCACTTACGTTAGAGGATTAGTTATGCCTGAAAACACGTTTCCCGGTCCTTACAGACCTAAAATCGAGGCGTCTCATCCAACAACCACATAAGTGAAAAGTATATAAATGTCAGGGCTGGTAAGTCACTGACACCACCAAAGCTAGAAAGAAACGTCGTGCTCTCCCTGCAGTCCGTATCCCGTTTTTAACTCATACCGAGGTGTGAGGCTCGCGAATTCACGTTATACACAAAGCTGCCACGTAGGCCGTGCTTTGATCATCAACCACAAGACTTTGCTTTTCAACAGGAGCCTTGATCCATGCAACTCAGCGTGCCATACAGGAAATTCATGCCATGCGATTGATATCTATCGATATATAACCTCTAAGCTCGTACGTCTCAGAGAAGGGCGTTAAGCAAGAGAATAAATTCTCCGCCGCCAAACAGATATATATTTAACAGAAATCAATCAACACAGAATAAAATACAGTGTCAGACACACAATCCATTTACAAGTTCGTTCTGGGTCTGAACGAAACCGGAGGCACTTTCCTCACATATCCATCGATCTCCAAGTACGTCTGGACGACCACCAACTATTTCCATCCTCTTGGGTGTACAGCCCAATCAGGATCGTCGGTAATTATCCAAACAATGTGAAGACTTCCGGTCTTCAACCACCGTCTTCATCTTCGACATATCGTCGAATCGGTTATTCAGAATGGGTGTAAACCCGGACTTTCCGAACAACCCGCGTATATTAAAAACAAATGTTACACAAACACAACATACGCCTCATTCCAATTCATTAGTCATTAGCCGTAAATCAGCAAGAGAATAATTTCCCAAACATTAACCCCGAAGGCTGAAACCAACATCAGATCAATACCCATGAAACCATTCTTCTTAGCTAACCTACAACTAGTTTCTAAATTCCACATTCATAGGGAAAGGTTCCCATTAATTTTATCCAAGATAAATTCTTTAAAATTTATCCTTTAATCTTCCTTTGAATGTCGTTTCAAACCAAATTATGGTTTTCTAAACTGGTCGAGATGAGCGAACCACACCGAAGTAATTATTTATTTTATTTCCCAATCCCAACCTATTCATCCCATGAAGCAAAACTGATAATACTCCATATCTAACACCGTGGTGTTATCGGTAAAATTAATTATCATCTCCCGTTCAAATCTAATTAAAGATTTAACTATCGCTTTGGAGCAAAACTGGTGATACTCCATTCTCGCTCATTTGCCAAATTTGATAATTTAGATTATCAATTCACATTTCAATCTAATTGAAGATTCATTAAAACTCCTTTTACTGGGTTAAAGAACTAATGTCATTTAAAACACAGTTCACGACAAACCCAAATCACAATCTATTTATTATCGGGTTAAAGAACTAGTGTTATTTAAAACACAGCTCACGATAAACCCATGAATCAGTTCTATTTAAACCCATTTCAAATCCAATTTATTTATTTAAAATAAATGGATTTTAATTTTAGTTCGAAACTAGTTCATTTCGATAAAAATCTATTTTTATCTTTTCAAATATGGAGTTTTTCATCCTAATTTTTCCCAAATCATTTCTTATGATTTTACACAAATTATTGCTATTTTTAATAATTTTATCAAGGCCCGTACAGTCGATTTCCATCAACGGCCATCGAACTGCACTTACAGCGACCTTTTCCAAATTTGATTTGGACGTATCTCCAAATCCAACCGTTAGATTTCAAATTTCTGATACTCGTTAGAAAGCTCTTTTCCATACGAACCCAACGGTTCCGGTTTTAGGAGAATCCGACGTGCGGATCTCCCGTACTGTCCGTTTGAAATAAATGGTCGAAATTCACGAACTGCCGCGGCGCGGCACGTTCTATTCAGGCCATTATATATATAATTTATATATATATATATATATTATATTTCATCGATTCCTATTTAAAACGAATTTTATAAATAGTTTTAATTTCGTTTCAAAATTCATTTCTATTCAATTCAAATTTCAATTCAATTTGAATTCATTTCAATTCGTTTTCAATTCAATTCAAATTCGTTATACATTCGATTCAATTCAAATTTGTTAAACATTCGATTCAATTCAAATTCGTTATACATTCAATTCAATTCAAATTCGTTATACATTCAATTCAATTCAAATTCGTTATATATTCAATTCAATTAAAATTGGTTTTATATTCGATTCAATTCAAATTGGTTTTCTATTCGATTCAATTCAAATTGGTTTTCTATTCAATTTAATTCAAATTTCATTTCAAAATATTCGATTTCGAAATCACTTTTCAATATTCATTTAAAATGAATAAAATCGATATAAATATCGTTCACGTCAAAATGGCGTCAATCTAATCAACACGGCTTCATATATTTCTATTTTCAAATATTCTATTTCAAATATTTCTTTTTCAAATATTTCCTTTTCAAATATTTCTATTATTAAATTATTTCGTTCAACACATGACTAATCTCAACGGATGAGTACTGTCAACACATGAACCTTTATTTTATATTATTCTTTATCTTCTAAATTGGAATGAGGCCCAAACAATTACCATATAATGTTAATTATATGGATTTTCATACATCACACGTATATAATAGCATTGAAAAATAATCAACCATCAACCAAAGTGCACCACACTGTATAAGCATCAAATATAGATATCTAACGCTTATAACAGCCTGTCAATCAATCGATCGACATATTTAATCAATCAGGATGAGTGAACTTCAAATTTCATCCCAACACCCGTGTGGGGTTTCAAACAATCAAACACAGATTTTATTTGTGCAGTTGGGCGATGTGTAAAATTTATCGACCCAATCAATGAACTTTAAATAGGTGTACATAAACAAACCGTCCGGTTTGTAAATGAATATTTTATTTTATTCACTTCCACTTTAAAAATTATATTTTTAACGATAAAATATTTTATTTCAACACATGTATTTCTATTCAGTTCATTTACACAATAAAAATGATATTTTTGTTTTTCTAACATAATTTAGGAAATTTCGGCGGCATAACGGCACGATACTAGAAACGGGACAAGGCCTAGCCTTACCCCCGGTCTAGTGAAGGTCCACGCCATTCACACATCAATCAAATCCATTCCATTTCACCAAAAAATTCAATCCAAACCCAAATAATCTAACCAATTACACAACCAAACAAACAAGTCCATGGTCTGTGGACGATTGTGTCGGGTGCTACTAAACACCGTCTGCATCCTAGTTTATATATATATATATATATATATATATATATATATAACTAGAAAAGGAAATTTAAAGTGAGAAGGTCTTACCAAAGCTAATCCAAACGCCACGACTCTTCATATGTAGGAAATCTTCGCCGTGCTCGGTTTTTGTCACTTACGTTGTCCTCATTCACTATAGATATAAAGATCACATTTTTATATTCTCTAGTGTATAAAATTCATATTTTTAATACTCTACTTATATAAAAACAATATTTTTATTCTTTCTTTAATATAAAAATCATATTTTTATTGCTTCATTATTATAAAGATCATATTTTTATTGCATTATCTTCATAATAAAAATCACTTCTCTTTTTAATGTTAAAAACCATAACTTCTTAATGTTGAAAATCATAACTTCTTATATAAAAATTCCATCTTTCCTTATATAAAAATTCCTTATATAAAAATTCCTTTTTCCCTTATATAAAAATTATTTCTTTAATCTTTCTATCTAATAAAAATTATATTTTTAATATCTCTATAGTATAAAAATCATATTTTTACCTTGCCACCATATATATATATATATATATATATATATATCATACTTTTATATCAATAAAAATCACAACATTCCTTAGCTAAAAATCATTTCTTTATATATTTAAAAATCCAATCTTTTTATAAAGAAGAATCACATCTTTTTGTAAAGAAAAATCAAATCTTTCAATATAAACAAAATCATGTTTTCCACTCGCTTTCATGTTAATAAACGTATCGCCTTTCATACTTTAAAAATTCAACCTTTCATGTAATTAAAAATTTGATCTTTCATGTTATATAAAAACTGAAAAGTAAAAATCAATGTAAATGAATAAAATTTGAAATGAACACTCACTTATTTTTGCTCGGAGGAGGGCTCGCATCGCTGAAAATTGTTAAAGATTGCATTTTTATTCCCGAAGTGGCTCACCGTTGGAGTTGGAGGCTTGGGGTGGCGATTGGAGGTGGCGCAGGTGGCTATGGGGGTCGGGGGTGCTGTGCTCGGCGCCGGAGCTTGGTGAAGGCGAGGCTGGTCGGGTTGGGTCAATTGGAGAAAGAAGAGGGCGCATGAACTTCCGATTGGGAGAGAGGAGCATACAGAGGAGAGAGAGGGAGGAGTAGAGAGGCGCGAGGGGGTCTGGGCGGTGGCGTCGCTGTTGATGAGGAGGCGCAGTGGGTTGCGGAGGGGGTGGAACAGGTTCGGATTTGGGACGACGGTGGTTTGGGCGTGGGGCGTCGGTTGCAAGGAAGAAGGGAAAGAGAGGGAGGGAAGAGAGAGAGAGTGATGGAGGTGGGCGATCGCCGGACTTAGGTGGGGGTCCTCGATGGAGGATGGCGCCTCCTGGCGGCGTGGCGGCAGACGCGAGTGAAGGGGAGGGGATGAGCGGGATTTGCAATTTTAATTTTAGGTTTAGAGAATAAGGGAAAAAAAAGGGGGGGCTGAGAGTTTTATAATATTTTATTTATTTATTTTTTCCACTTAAGGTTGACTTTTCTTTCGAACTCAAAACGAGACTCAACGACTGTCGTCCCTAGTGTTTTGCCCCCGTTCCGAACGCAATGGGATATGTATCGTAGGCCAGCTCGACTGTTTGAATCAGTTTCTGTTGAATTTAAAGTATAATTCTTTATATATTCAATTTAAACGCGCATTTTAATTTACCGGGGCCACATACTAGCTCGAAAAATTCCCGAAAAATAATTTCTAGCTTCGTATTGACGATACGGTCCTAACAAAACTAGTTTCGTCGAATTCTGAGACCGTTGGAAAAATGGCCATTTTCTAGTCGATTAAAATCAACTGAAACTGGTCAAACGCGTTTTCCTTCGCAACGCTCACATATTAATTCGAAAAATTATGAAATTTGAAACCTAGCAATAAATTGACATCACGGATCCAACAAAAGTGGTTTTGTCGAAATCCAAGGTCATTTGCAAAATTCCCATTTTTAAGGGCCTGAATTCCATAGCAACTATTTAGAATTTTCAACTGGACATATCTTTTGATTCCCGCTATGAACTTTCGATTTTTCGAATTCGTTGGAAAGATATCATCAATTAGATCCTAATGTTTTTGGTTTCACTAAAATCCGGATTGTTTTGCACCAGGTACATTCAATTGAAGTATGAAATCGAATTATCGAACTACTGCGCCATTTCCAATTCTATTTATAATTATATATAATTATTTATATTCTAACGACGACGCGTATAAATATATACGTTCTAATTCTATTCAAAATAAATTTCTCGTCGATGTTATTTAAAATAATCCATTTTAAATATAGAAAATTCGCTAAAATTGCCAAAATAAAAATTTTAAACTGGCCCAGATTTTCGGGTTATTACACGGTTGGATTTGGAAAAGGTCGCTGTAAGTTCAGTTCGATGGCCGTTTATGGAAATCGACTATACGGGCCTTGATAAATTATTAAAAATAGTAATAATTTGTGTAAAATCATAAGAAATGATTTGGAAAGAATTGGGATGAAAAATTCCATATTTGAAAAGATAAAAATAGATTTTTATCGAAATGAACTAGTTTTGAACTAGAATTAAAATCCATTTATTTTTGAAATAAATAAATTGGATTTGAAAGGGTTTTTAAAGTAACCAGGATTTCCAATAATTGAATTGGAATGTATTTGAATCGAAATTATCTTTGGAATATTTCGATGTTGGATCTCGTGATTATATAGATATTGTTACGGAAATTTGAAAGATATATTTATATCGTTATTTCCAATATGATATTTGTTGGTCGTAGAATTTGATATTGAATATAAGCTGATATATTTTCTATTCAGAGCATGTATTTAATATCAAATGGGATTTGGGCTTGTCGTGAACGGTATCTTTAATAATATTGTTCTTAGACCCAATGGAGTTAAGAAAATCAAAAATTAACTGGAGATTAGTTAAGTTGAATGGTTTCCTGGGTATTGATCTGATGTTGGTTTCGGCCTTCGGGGTTATTACTTAGGGAATTGTTCGCTTGCTAATTTACGGTTAAAGGCTGATGGAATAGAATGTGATTTTGGGTTTATCGTGAACCGTGTTTTAAATGACATTGGTTCTTTAACCCAGTTAAAGACAGGATATGATTTCCCAAGTTAAACAATCATTAATATTTATTTTTGGGAAGATTAAAACCAAGTGGAGTTTTAATGAATCTTTAATTAGATTGAAATGATCGAGAATGGAGTATCACCAGTTTTGCTCCAGGCGATAGTTAAATCTTGAATTAGATTTGAACGTGAAGTGGTAATTTAATTTACCGATAACACCGTGGTGTTAGGTATGAAGTATTACCAGTTTTACTTCATGGGATGAATAGGTTGGGGTTGGGAAATTTAACAATTGATTACTTCGGTAAGGTTCGTTAATCCCGACTAGTTTGGATAAACCATAATTTGGTTTGAATTGATTTTCAAAAGAAGATTAAAGAATAAATTTAAGGAATTTATCTTCGATAAAATTAATGGGAACCTCTCCCTAAGAATGTGAAATTTAGCAATTAACTGAAGATTAGTTAAGATGAATGGTTTCCTGGGTATTGATCTGATGTTGGTTTCGGCCTTCAGGGTTAATATTTGGGGAATTGTTCTCTTACTAATTTACGGTTAGTGACTGATGAATTGGAATGAGGCGTATGTTGTGTTTGTGTAAAACTTGTTTTTATTATGTACGCGAGTTATTCGGAAAGACCGGGTTTATCCCATTCCGAATAACTGATACCACGATAAGTCGAAGGTGAAGACGGTGGTTGAAGATTGGAGGTCTTCACGTCATTTGGGTGATTACTGATGATCTTGATTGGGTCGTACACCCAAGAGGAGGGAATCAGTTAGTGGTCGTCCAGACGTACTTGGAGATCGATAGATATGCGAGGTACAAGGTGCCTATGGTTTCATTCAGACCCAGAACGAACTTGTATATGGACTGTGTGTCTGACATTGGATATCATTCTGTGTGATTGATGGATATCGGTTGCCTGGAGTGGTCTGCCTATGTGGCATGCTATGATGCAAATGATCAAGACTTCTGTTGAAAAGCAGAGTCTTGTGGTTGATGATCAAAGCACAGCCTGTGTGGCACAGCTTTGTGTAGCGTTGATTCGCGAGCCTCACACCCCGGTTGTGAACCAGAAACGGGAGAGGACATCAGGGAGGACATGCGTTTCTTTCTAGTTAGAAGTGGCGTCAGTGATTTGACACGCCCTGACGAGTTTGTCTTACGTGGTTGTTGGGTTGCGAGGCGCCTCAGATATATCGGTGAGTCTGTGGAGCCGATGGAGTCATTTGGCTCATTTACACCCCAAAGGGCGGGGAAACGCGGTGTTTAGGCATAATATTCCACATCAGTGGACCGACCCTGACGATCCAAGGATTGTCTGCGCGCTTTCCTGAGGGGCGGACTAGAGGCTCTCGAATAGGTAAGGACTATCTTTTTCCTTGGTTCACAGATGGAAATCCGATTTCCAAATATGACATCATGCGGTTTTGATTGTATACCTATATATGGCGACATAGTGGTATGGGGCACTTATGCCGTCTATGATTGATACTTATGATTGAAATTGTTTTGACACTATACACTTATAGTAATAATAAAAAATGAAATTTAGCGTATCAAGCATTCTTTGGCTATTATAAGGTAAAAACCGTATCCTACGGCTTGCGTTGCATTGTGTGATGGGACCTAGGTTTTATAATCGCTTCATTGTTCTTTATTTAGCATTGCGCTGTTGTTTTATGCACTGTTATTCTTGGGAGGAAACCTGTTCCGTGTTATATGGCGTGGTCCCTTGATTTATCTAAATTTAAAATAAAGATTAATAACTGTTTTAGTTCTCACACCAGTCACATGACTGACCTGGAGTTTATTGTTTTAACCTAAACTCTGTGTGCCCTTATTTTGACACGGGCAGCTAGTAGTTATGGTTTTGCAGATTTATATTCACAGGATCCTGATTTGCAGCTGGAACGATATCGGAAAGCTGTGTGTTTGCTCCAAATTTGGGATCAAACACCAAAGGTGTAAGAGTTACACTTCACCGATTCGGTAAGAATATGGAACCGCGTAATCATAAGACAAACGAATAAAAGCAAGTAAGAACACAAAGGAATTTTTATAGTGGTTCGATTCAATATGAATCTACATCCACTTTTAGCCAATTCTCATTATGACATTCTAGCTTACAACATATGAATTTCCCTCATTACAATCATTTCTCTCTTCTCACTGTATTTATGATCTAACTTCTCTTAAATGTAGTGAGGAGTTGACGGAGTCTCTAGCTTAATAGTGATAGAAGTATGAATCTTCAATCCTTCAAGTGCTTCGACCCTTCTCCATGATTTTGTAAGAGCTTTGCATTAGATCCGGATTTAGAGTGGATTAGAGAAGATATGGGATCCCTTGAATGATGTTGAAGTGATTCATCTTGTAGCTTGAATGAAATTGATGGTGCTTAGATTCAATTGTAGAAAGCCCTCATGATCATTGACATTGATTTGATCTTCATGAAGTTGAACAAAGTGTTGTTGAATCCATAGAAGCCAATAAAGAAGTTGTAGGTGAGTTTTCAATTTTGTAGAGTCTCCTTGTAAGAATGAATTTTCGGTCCTCCTTTCAAATGAATTATGAGGGGTATTTATAGGTGATTTTAGCCCGGGTGGCAATTCTATAAATAAGGGTGTTTACGGCATGGTTTGGTGGAAGATATGGGTAGGCGCGACATGAAATTGAAGCAGGCCCTTCCGTATGACTCAAGACATGCATGCGACTTAAATTATATCGTTGCCCCCGTCCAATTGCTTAACGACATGGTTTATCTGGATAATCATGTCGGAGAATGAAATGGGCCTGTGCGGCTTGACTCCATCCAAACGACATGGTGTGCTGCTTGTATGGCTTACGCCATGAATCTTCTTGCACCATGGGTTACGATACGACATGCGTATTTGTGGCCCTGATATCTTGATCTGTGACCTGATTCAAGTCGTCTTAACGACTTGAGTTTGTTAGCTAAATATGACTTGGATTTGGCAGTTGTTATCAGTTGGCATGCGCAACAATCTCTATTCTGCAACGTCATCTTTACTTGCTACAACCTGGTGTATCCTCACAAGCAAACAACGAACTGCTTTGGCGGTCCTTTCTCTTGCCACGTGTTCCATCTTCTAAGCATTAATACTTATGTCGCTTGAAGTTATCACACCAACGACATGGTTTAGGTTGCGACGTAAGGTGAACAGTGACATGGATAATCTGTTTTCAATGTCGTACTCACGACTTGACTATATTTCTCCAACAGCATGGTATACTACAACATGAAGGTTTGACGACTTATGGTATGGACCGCGTTGTGTTAATGGTTCGAACGACATGTGGCATGCAGACCCACGATATGAATTGTCCAGGGCAACTTGAGGCATGGATAAGAATGCCACAGTAACAACTTGACGTTTAAGCTTATATCCACTGTTTCCATTGGATTTACGGATGTACGCATCATCTTGCGATATGAAATAGGTCATGTCGGCTAGTTGGAATGGTCCTATCTTAATGTCGCATTAACGACTCAGCGAAGCTCATCGCTTGCGACATGGAATAAGGCATGGCACGATCTAGAGGCACCGCACGACATGATTCAGACGACTTGTCTTATGTCTTGTGTCATGTTACCGACTTATAACCATCTCACATCAGCGACTTAAAGTCATGTCGTATGGATGACTGCAGGATCCATGTCGTAGAAACGACTTGAATCAGTTATGGTGTGTGTCATCATTAGTAAATATTTTTTAGTTCTGGACCACATTCTAAGAACGGGGTTAACATTTGCCCCTCGAAGCTTGTATTTTCTGCTTGCGGGAAATGTGGGCTTCGAAATGACTAACGTAACTGGTGAGCTTTTCCTGGATTGGTGTTGGACTATAATCTGGATTTGCTCGCATCATCACATTATTTGATCTGGTATCATAAATTCTGGTGTATTTTTGCACTGTTGATGATTTTCCAGAATTTCGTCTTTGTTTGTCGTCTTTTGACGATGCATTGGATCGTAAAGTGCTTTATTCCACCTGTTCTGTAATAAAAACAAGTGTTTGCATGATTTGTGGGCTTATACTTTGTCATTGATCGCCCACATCAATAACAGGATTAGTTTAATCATTAGAAAATGAATTATAGCGAATTTTATTCTGAATTGAATAAAATATCTGCACAGAATCGTTTTACTCAGTGGTTCATAACTCACTGAATACTGTTTGTACAAATACGATATTCAAATTTGTGTTTACGCTTAAAATCGACTAATCGACTAAAGTCAACTGTAGATTTCTCGGTTTCCATTCGAAGAAGACTTGGATATTTATGGCCCGGTTTTAAGGAGTCGTTATCAGTCTTCTTCGCAGGAAGTATTTTGGATTTCAAATCTGTGTTCAGGCTAAAATTTTATACTCGTTGTGTCTGATATTTTCAGACACTACGCAAGTTAAGCGATTGATATTCGAACTCTGTTTTCAATCCAGCTTGGTTGATTTAGCCACTTGGAGGCTTTTGCCATTTGATTATACTAAGTAATCCAAGCGTCGGTAATTTTTAAAGGAGTGCCCCTAGAAAGGACCTCGGTTAAGACCCCAATATTTGTCGTTATTACATCAGGTACTTCCTGATTCAAACGAACAATCGGATGCCCCTGGTAAGGACTTTACATGCTATGCACCCACTAAGGGTAGATTTCAGGTTTAGTGCCCAATAATACTGTCGCGTCTGAAATGATCAGATGTCAAGCAAATAGACTTTCATTCTTCACGCTATCCAGATGGATTCTCATTCTTCACGTTACGCAAACGGATTCGCATTCTTCATGTTTGATCCTATCAAATGCTACGCAAATGTCAAGCAAATAGATTTTCATTCTTCACGCTATGCAGATGGATTCTCATTCTTCACGTTACGCAAACGGACTCGCATTCTTCACGTTTGATCATACCAAACGCTACGCAAATGGATTTTCATTCTTCACATTTGATCATATCAAACGCTACGCAAATGGATTTTCATTCTTCACGTTTGATCATATCAAACGCTACGCAAATGGATTTTCATTCTTCACGTTTGATCATATCAAACGCTATGCAAAAGGTTTTTCATTCTTCACGTCTGATCATATCAAACGCTACGCAAATGGTTTTTCATTCTTCACATTTGATCATATCAAACGCTACACAAATGGTTTTTCAGTCTTCACGTTTGATCATATCAAACGCTACGCAAATGGTTTTTCATTCTTCATGTTTGATCATATCAAACGCTACGCAAATGGATTTTCATTCTTCACGTTTGATCATATCAAACGCTACGCAAATGGATTTTCATTCTTCACGTTTGATCATATCAAATGCTAATCATATCAAATGCTATGCAAATGGTTTTTCATTCTTCACGTTTGATCATATCAAATGCTACGCAAATGGTTTTTCATTCTTCACGTTTGATCATACCAAACGCTACGCAAATGGTTTTTCATTCTTCACGTTTGATCATATCAAACGCTATGCAAATGAATTTTCATTCTTCACGTTTGATCATATCAAACGCTACGCAAAGGTATTTTCATTCTTCACGTTTGATCATATCAAACGCTACGCAAATGGATTTTCATTCTTCACGTTTGATCGTATCAAACGCTACGCAAATGGTTTTTGATTCTTCACGTTTGATCATATCAAAAGCTACGCAAAGGGATTTTCATTCTTCACGTTTGATCATATCAAACGCTACGCAAACGGATTTTCATTCTTCACGTTTGATCATATCAAACGCTACACAAATGGTTTTTCATTCTTTATGTTTGATCATATCAAACGCTACGCAAATGGTTTTTCATTCTTCACGTTTGATCATATCAAACGCTGCGCAAATGGTTTTTCATTCTTCACGTTTGATCGTATCAAACGCTACACAAATGGATTTACATTCTTCACGTTTGATCATATCAAATGCTACGCAAATGGTTTTTCATTCTTCACATTTGTTCATATCAAATGCTACGCAAAGGGATTTTCATTCTTCACGTTTGATCATATCAAACGCTACACAAATGGATTTTCATTCTTCACGTTTGATCATATCAAACTCTAAGCAAACGGTTTTTCATTCTTCACGTTTGATCATATCAAACGCTACGCAAATGGTTTTTCATTCTTCACGTTTGATCATATCAAATGCTACACAAATGGATTTTCATTCTTCATGTTTGATCATATCAAACGCTACGCAAATGGATTTTCATTCTTCACGTTTGATCATATCAAATGCTACACAAATAGATTTTCATTCTTCACGTTTGATCTTATCAAACGCTACGCAAAAGGATTTTCATTCTTCACGTTTGAACATATCAAACGCTACGCAAATGGTTTTTCATTCTTCACGTTTGATCATATCAAACGCTAGGCAAAGGGATTTTCATTCTTTGCGTTTGATCATATCAAACGCTACGCAAATGGATTTTCATTCTTCACGTTTGATCATATCAAACGCTACGCAAATGGTTTTTCCTTCTTCACGTTTGATCATATCAAACGCTACGCAAATGGTTTATCATTCTTCACGTTTGATCATATAAAACGCTACACAAATGGTTTTTCATTCTTCACGTTTGATCATATCAAACGCTACGCGAATGGATTTTCATTCTTCATGTTTGATCATATCAAACGCTGCGCAAATGGATTTTCATTCTTCACGTCTGATCATATCAAACCCTACGCAAAGGGATTTTCATTCTTCACGTT
The DNA here is from genome assembly GCA_030737875.1 of Allium sativum. NCBI lineage: Eukaryota > Viridiplantae > Streptophyta > Magnoliopsida > Asparagales > Amaryllidaceae > Allium > Allium sativum. Next base: position 844,910,635 of record CM060909.1, on the reverse strand, counting down.
TGATCATATCAAACGCTACGCAAATAGTTTTTCATTCTTCACGTTTGATCATATCAAACGCTACGCAAATGGTTTTTCATTCTTCACGTTTGATCATGTTAAACGCTACGCAAATGGATTTTCATTCTTTACGTTTGATTATATCAAACGCTACGCAACGCAAATGGTTTTTCGTTCTTCACGTTTGATCATATCAAACGCTACGCAAATGGTTTTTCATTCTTCACGTTTGATCATATCAAACGCTACGCAAATGAATTTTCATTCTTCACGTTTGATCATATCAAACGCTACGCAAATGGTTTTTCATTCTTCACATTTGATCATATCAAACGCTACGCAAACGGTTTTTCATTCTTCACGTTTGATCATATCAAACGCTACGCAAATGGTTTTTCATTCTTCACGTTTGATCATATCAAACGCTACGCAAATGGATTTTCATTCTTCACATTTGATCATATCAAACGCTACGCAAATGGTTTTTCATTCTTCACGTTTGATCATATCAAACGCTATGCAAATGGATTTTCGTTCTTCACATCTGGGGATTCTGGATTCTACGCAAACGGTCTCAATGGTTGTTATATTGTTTCGCGGGGCGGCCATCAGTCCCTTTGTCAGATGCTCGACTTAGCATGCTATTTTGGTTTAGGAACTGAAGCTCTGAACCTTCCACTTAGGGAAGTGCCCCTTCAATAAAAATTTCAGCTCTTGTGCGTGTTTGTCGTGGCGCTTGCTCGCTGTTTGAATCTTTGCGACTTTCCCATTCACTTTTCAAGGTAGTGTTTTTCTTATTTTGCATTCGTACATGTTAATATTTACAACATTCGGCTCTTGAGCTAGCATTGTTGGGGTCGCGATGTTACAGGAACAAGCGCTCGACAAATGGCCTGCAATATGAAACCATCTTTTAAGAAAGTTTTGATTTGACATATAACTTTACAAGCAGGAAATTCATTTAAACAGACATGCTCTTAGTCATAGAGCTAATGTTCAGTGCATCACTTGCAGATTATTATAGACTGTTTACATAAAGTTTTGGAATATACCGGAAAGTAAACGCAAAGTAAAGCATGAACTAAAGCAAGAAATAGAGCATGAAGTAAAGATGTAGCGACATTGATCGCTTATTCTAAGTCATTGAAATCGGAGCACCGTTAGCGGTTATTAGTTGATGATCAGCTTTGGCATGATTTGAGCAGAGGCAACATTGCTTGGACCGGACTGATCATTCGATGCCCCTTGCCCCTGGGGAGTAGCAGAAGGATTCATGGCTTGTGGATTCTTTACATACTGCTGTAACCTGTTTTTCCTGATCAATTCCTCAATAAGGTTCTTTAGGTGTCGGCACTCGTTAGTGTTATGACCAGGTTGGTTATGAAATCTGCAATATTTCCCGGAGTTTTCTGCTTTGTTATTTATCCTTATCGGATTTGGCTCTGCGTACTCTTCAGAATCCTTTGTTGCAAGATAGATATTCTCAGGGGTGTCATTCAAAGGCGTTTTCTCTGATGAGTTGAAAAGGCGAGACTTCTTATTAGTCTTGTTGTCATTCCCATTATTGGGTCTCTTTTGTCCCTGATTATTCTTCTGGTTAGATTGGACAACCATATTTTTAGGAGCTTCAAGGAGTTGGTTGCCATCAATGACATGAAGGGGTATAGGATTATCGTCCACTCTCATGTACTCCTCCGCCTTCTTATAGAACTCGTCAAGTGTAGTAGGTTCCTTCATTTTTATCCATCTTCCGAACTCGCTTGTTTTGTCAATAGCGTCGAGTAAAGCCATGAGAATTATGCGTGGCTCTGGATTCGTCACTTCAGACAAAGCAACATTTAATCGACTAAGGAAGGCTTTGACAGTTTTCCCTAGATTCTATTTCATTGCTGAAAGCGTTATAGCATCCTTGGCTTTGGTAGCCTACTAGCGGAACTGCTCCTTGAACTTTTTGGTCAGGTCAGAGAACTGATCGATGGATTTGGGTGGCAGCTTTGTGAACCATAGTGATGCGACACCATCTAAGTAGAGGGGAAAGTACGTGCATCTCATCTCAACAGTCGCCTTGGCTGCACTCATATGTCATTCATATTTGAATAGGAAGTAGTTGGGATCAACGAGGCCGTTGTACGGAGGCAAAGTCGGAGGATTGAACTTCTTCAGACATTCTGCTTCGAGGATTTTTCGGTGAACGGAGTCCTATCGGGAGAAAAGTCCCATTCTCTTTCACCGTCTTTTCTAGCTTGATTCATTTTCATGGCTTGTTCAATCATATCTGAGATGTATTCCTCAGTGTTATGGCGCTCGGTGAAGCTGAGCTCTTTACCAAATGTTCGCCTAGGCATACGATCTCGATTAGGGATTTTAGGCCCTTCGCCTTCTCGACGAAGAGGTGCCCCCATGATAGGATTAGCGGCTTTTTGAGCATTCATTTCGGAATGGTCCTTAGCTTTTGATCTCAAATCCTCGATGCTAGCTTCGTCCTTATCACTCGCCCAATCATAGTCATCTTCCATATTGTCATTGCGGTTATGATTGGAAGTGGGCGATTTGTCATTTTTCTTGAGATCCACATGCACTTTTGAAGGAGCTGGATTTGATCGAGCATTAAGAATGGCGTCTAGTTACTCAATCATCATTTTAGTAGAGGCATCCACTCGGTTGTTGACGTTGGCAATAGCGGCTTTCAATTCATTTCTAGTCACACCGGCTCCACTTTCCGAGTTTTCGCCAATTTCAAAGCGGTTTGTGAGCGGTGTTTCTTCGTTAGCAACATTTTCGGCATTTCCGACATCTTTACTTACGATCTTCTTTGATTTAGCCATAACTTCGGAGAATAATGCGGTTTAGAGCTTTAATGCAAGGATCTCATCTTTGGGAGAGTGTGAGAGAAGGTAGGAAATGTGAACGCGAGCCCACGGTGGGCGCCAAATGTTTGCTCCAAATTTGGGATCAAACACCAAAGGTGTAAGTACTACACTTCACCTATTTGGTAAGAATATGGAACCACGAAATCGCAAAATAAACGGATAAAAGAAAGTAAGAATACAAAAGAATTTTTATAGTCGTTCGATTCTCTATGAATCTACATCCACTTTCAATCAATTCTCATTATGATATTCAAGCTTACAACATATGAATTTTCCCTCATTACAATCATTTGTCTCTTTTTTCCTTCCTTATGATCGAATTCCACTTGAATTTGGTGAAGAAAATGAAGAGATCTATTAGCTTTGTGATGAATCTTCAACCACTTGTGTGCTTTGATCCTTTCTCATGATCTTCATAGATTTCATAGTGAATTAGCATTTGATTTAGGCTTTGGAGAGGATTAGAGGAGATATGAAATTGCTTGAGAGATTCATTATGTAGCTTGAATGAGATTGAAGGTGCTTAGATTCAATTGTAGAAATCTCTCATGATCATTGATTTGGATTTGATCTTCATGAAGTTAGAAAAGTGTTGTTGAATCCATGGAAGCCATTAGAGAAGTTGTAAATGAGCTTTGAATTTGACGGAGTCTCCTTATAGGAATGATTTTTTCCTCTCCCCATTCAAGTGAATTGTGTGGGGGTATTTATAGAGGTGTCCTAAGGGTAGTGGCAAAGTAGTAAATAGGGTGTACAATTGTCATACAACATCATGCGCCATGGATCGGTTTACAGAACGCTCCATGCGACATGGAGACCCGCTTTGGACTTGCGGGATGTAGTAACTTGAGTCCAGCGACATGTTTTCATGAACGATATGGACCCAATTTCTCCCAACGACTTGGTGTATAAGGAGAATGGCCTAATGCAAGAATGCCCACGTGTACGCATCTTTACAGCTGTCAGTGAGCTGTGATAACTGTCTTGAATGTTATATGTAACGCATCAGCCCATTTACATGCATTTGATATCTCGTTTCTATGTGGTACATGTGCTACCTCATTGTTAAGGCGCTGGAGAGCCAATGATATGATTTATGTTGTTTGCGGCATAATGTATGGTTGGTGAACAACATACGACATGGTGTAACTGATAGGATACTTGCGACATGAATACATGGTTGGCAAATTTACAGCATTCGACATGGTCTGAACATTCGATATGAAACGAACGGCATGATGAAACCTGCGGCATATGGTGTGAATATGGTGACGACATGAGTAGTATTTGCGACTTGCGCTACGAACTTATCCCTCATAATCATGGACAACGACATGGCCATTTATATAGTTGACATCTGCTTTATGGCAGTAACGCCATGGTCCCATGCGACTTAGGAGAGAACAAGCGACATACTTCTTATGGTTTAAATCCCAGCAACTTGTAGCAATGAGACTTACTACCTGATTCAATACATGAATTATTTACGCTATGAACCATGCGGAATGACTTGAGCGTGATTTTGTTACATAGCTATCACACACGTGTCCTTATGGGATGAATAACATCTTGCAATAACTTCTAGAAGCTAGCCCCTTCTTTATAAATGCATTTAGCCTGGACGCCATGAATACATACTTTGCTGCCTTCATATCTTATAAGTGATATGCCTTTAAGTACTACTTACGACATGGTTAAAATAGGTATCACGACATGGATGAAAGTTGGGGCATGACATGAATAGAAGAGAGACAGCATGGTGCATGTCGTATAATCAGCTCACGACTTGGAGGGTGCACAACGACATAACTATGCATGTCATATTAATTTCTTGGGTGCGCATGTCCGGTTTTTAAACCATCCTGGCAACTCGATTTGCCCCGATGTGGCTTCATGTCTTCTTATGACTTAGACGGTCTCAAAGCATCATCTTTTGAACCGCGTTTTCACAACGGGGTTAACACTCTGTATCCGTATATCTCTTTCAGTTGTGTATTGTAATATTTTTCCACTGCGATGTATTTAAATGTAATTTAAATCTCTGATATTTTCTGTGTAATATTTATTCATACTCTATATATTCTTGTATTCTGATGGAGTTGTTGTAATTGACAATGAAACGTTCTTCTGTTTGTGTTCTAATTCGTCTTGTCCTCAGTATAATCCGCGATTTCCCGTAAGGGGGATTTCAGGTCGTCTCAGCTTGGTACCAGAGCTTTGGTTTACAGAGCTCGGAGAACAAGGCACATTAGAACCATACGAAAGGATTCATCCGAGACTGGATTAGTAATATCCAATAAGAATGACTCGTTAGAGATGGGATTAGTAGTATCCTAGAACGAGTGTGAAGAGTATATTTTTAAATTGAAAACAATTTTTGTTTTGAAAATTTACATCAATCATTCGTATTTGAATATTGTTTTTATATTGATTTGGACAATCAAGTATATAAAGATTTTGCGTATACGTCTGATCCGCGTGTATTTGATGTTTTAATATACTGGATAGATATAGAATCACACTCTAGTAGCCCGGGGATGATTCTGATAATGCTGAAGCTTTATCAGTATTTATGTTTGAGTGACAAAAGTGGGATTTCTATATGATTCCAATAGACTAGTGTGAGAACCAAAATTAGATAGGGTCTACTGTTGTGATTTGGCACCAAAAATGTGATTTTTTTGACTATATATCCAAATTATGAATTTGGAACGTTAATTCACTAATAGATTGCTGATTGTGTTTTTTGATTATTGTTCGATTAATTAAATGTTGAACCTTTAGCCAAATTGAATCAAATAGTGAGTTGTATTCAAAATTAGTCGCATTTGCATGCATATACATGTACTTACATTGAACAGGTCATAGCAAGGAGGCTAGAGCAGAAGAATAAAATTGTTTGCTCGACAAATAGGTACATGTTTATTGTATTTCTTTGGGTTTGGATGATTTTATGAGCCGATTGGCTAGCCGCTTGGCTTTTTCTTTTTCTTTTGGATTGGTGAGGGACATGGGAGGCTATTTGAAATATCCCGAAGCTCCCGGTGAAGGGGAGGTTATGGCGAAATTTTTCGGAAATTTAGAGTGTTAGCAAAAATTTTGAAAAATTTGAAAAGTTCTTCGAAACTGAAAAGTTGAAGAACTTAAGCCATAAAGAAAATAATGAAAGTTGAGTTGATTTGTAAAACAACTTTTGGCTTCGTTCCTTTTCGGGGACAAAAATTTTTAAGTGGGGGAGATTGTAATAACTCGGAAAATCCGAGCCAATTTAAATTTTTTATTTTGGCAATTTTAATGAATTTTGAATATTTAAAATGAATTATTTTAAGTAATGATGACAAGAAATTTATTTTGAATAGAATAAGAATGTATATTTTTATTTGAATCGTCGTTAGAATATAAATATTTATTTTAAAATATAAAAGGAATTGAAAATGGCGCGGTAGTTCGAAAATTTGATTTCAAATTTCAAATGAATGTACAGGATTCAAAATAAACCGGATTTTAGCGAAACCTAAAATATTTGAATCTAATTGAGAATATCTTTTCAACAAATCTGAAAAATTGAAATTTCATAGCGGGAATCAAAAGTTACGTCCAGTTGAAAATTCAGAATAGTCGCTATGAAATTCTAGCCCTTAAAAATGGAAATTTTGCAAACGACCTCAGTTTACGATGAAACCACTTTTGTTGGATCCGGAATGTCTAGTTATTGCTAGATTCCAAAATTTATAATTTTTCGAATCAATATGTGAGCGTGGCGAAGTAAAACGTGTTTTAATAGTTTAAGTCAATTTTGATCGACTAGAAAATGACCATTTTTCAAACGGTCTTCAAATTTGACGAAATTATTTTTGTTAGGACCATATCGTCAATACGAAGCTAGAAAATATTTTTTTGTAAATTTTAGAGTTCATATGTGAACCTGGTAAATTGAAATGAATGTTCAAATTGAATATATGGATTTAAATTTTAATTTAAAAGAAAACCGATCGAAACGTTCAAATTGGCTTGCGAAACATATCCCATTGTGTTCGGAATGAGGGTAATAAGCTAAGGACGATAGGCGGTGGATCCCGTTTTGAGATCGAAATTTAAAGTTACTTTTTGGAGGATAAAATAAATAATTAAACCCCTCTCTTCTCCATCCTAGTCAACGCCCCTCACCCCCCTTTATCCCATCAGTTTTCGAATCAAAGAAAAAAAAAGAGGATGCGCCATCGGAGCCAACCCCCGCCGGGGCGGACTGCGCCTCCTCCCCCTGCGCGCCTTCCCCTTCGGCCTCCCCTCGACTCGCGGGTCTCCTTCTCCGTTTAGAGCCCGCCAAAAACCGCCCCCCATCTCCAATTAGCCCAAACCGAAACCAAGGACCCCAAACCCCAAACCCACCTGAGCCGCCACAATTCCACCGACACCACCCCCTCACCGCTTGAACCACCATCTCCGACCTCTTGTGATCGAACCAAGGTGATTTTCAATTTATAGATTCAGTTTTTTTTCTTCTATATAAATAAAATCAGTTTTTAACATGATAAAAGGTAGGATTTTCTTTATGATGAAATAGCGAAGGTGATGAATACGATTTTATGTATATAAAAATGGGATTTTTATTTTATGAATTGCAATATAAAAATAGGATTTTTATTTATACTTCTAGCGAATAAAAATATGATCTTTTATATGTATGTAGCGAATTAAAGATTTGATTTTTAGAAGGTAAAAATATATTTTTTATATGATGTAGAGAATAAAAATATAATTTTTATATGATGTACAGAATAAAAATAATATAATTTTTATATGATGTAGAGAATAAAAATATAATATATGATGTAGAGAATAAAAATATGATTTTTATATTATAGAGATAATAAAAATATGATTTTTATAATATATAGATAATAAAAATTTGGTCTTTATATATGTAGCGGAATAAAAATATGATTTTTATTATATATATGTTGAGATAAAAATGCGATTTTTCTATATATAGTAGCATTGTTGAAAATATGATTTTTAATATAAATTTCGTGAAACAGATCTCGTTGAAACCGCGGCGAAGATTTCCTACATATGAAGAGTCGCAGTGTTTGGTTAAGCTTATCGGTGAGAACTTCTCACTTTAAATCTTGTTTTCTAGTTAAAAATATATATTAGGATGCAGACGGTGCTTAGCAGCACCCGACACCTGTCGTCCACAGACCATGGACGACTTGTATGCTTGTTCGATGTGTTGTGAAGTTTGTTTGTGATGTTGATGTGAAATGGATAATAAAACATTCATGTGTTGAAATAAATAAATTATCATTAAAAATATAATTTTTAACGTGAATGTGAATAAATAAATATTCATTTACAAACCAGACAGTTTGTTTATGTACAACCATTTGAAGGATATTGATTGGGACAATAAAATTTTACACATCGCCCAACTGCACAAATAAAAATCTATGTTTGTTGATTGAAACCCCACACGGGTATTGGGACGATATTTGACGTACACTAATCCCGATTGTTTAGTTGTATGTCAATCGATGGGTTGACAGACTATGTAAGCGTTAATTATTTATATTTAATGCTTATGCAGTTGTGTGGTGCACTTTGGATAATGGTTGATTATTTATCATTGCTATTATATACATGTGTTGTATAGAATCCATATAAATAATATTATATGGTAACTGAGTGTGTCTCATTCCAATTTAGAGAATAATAGTAAATTCTTGTGTTGAATAGAATAAATATTCATGTGTTGAATAATAGAAAATTCATGTGTTGAATAGAATAAATTCATGTGTTGAATAGAATAAATATTCATGTGTTGAATAAAATATAATTTAATTTGTTGAATAATAGAAAATTCATGTGTTGAATAGAATAAATTCATGTGTTGAATAGAATAAATTCATGTGTTGAATAAAATATATATTCATGTGTTGAATAAAAGAAAATTCATGTGTTGAAGAAAATATTCATTTGTTGAATAGAATAATGAAGTTATTGAAAGATATAAAGCCGTGTTGATTAGATTTGCGCCATTTTGATGTGAACGATATTTATATCGATTATATTCATTTTTAAAATGAATATAGAAAAGGAATTGATTTCAAAATCTAATGTTTTGAAAATATTATAATTTATATATATCAATGATATGGAATATTCAATTTTGATTAGAAATTGAATATGAAGTTGAAATCATTTTGAAAACGAATTTAAAATGGTTTTTAAAATATGTTTTGAAAGGAAATTGATGAAATATATAATATATATATATATATATATATATATATATATATATATAATGGCCTGAATAGAACGCGTCGCGCTGCAGCAGTTCGCAAATTTCGACCATTGACTTCGAATGGATATTACGGGAGATCCGACCATCGGATTCTCCTAAAACTAGAACCATTGGGTTCGTATCGAAAAGAGCTTTCTAACGAATATTAGAGATTTGAAATCTAACAGTTGGATTTGGAATTATGTCCAAATCAAATTTGGAAAAGGTTGATGTTAGTGCGGTTAGATGGCCGTTTATGGAAATCGACTGTACGGGCCTTGATAAAATTATTAAAAATAGTAATAATTTGTGTAAAATCATAAGAAATGATTTGGAAAGAATTGGGATGAAAAATTCCATATTTGAAAAGATAAAAATAGATTTTTATTGAAATGAACTAGTTTTGAACTAGAATTAAAATCCATTTATTTTTAAAATAAATAAATTGGATTTGAAAGGGTTTTAAAAGTAACCACGATTTCCAATAATTGAATTGGAATGGATTTGAATCAAAATTATCTTTGGACTATTTTGATGTTGGATCTCGTGACTATATAAATATTGTTATGGAAATTTGAAAGATATATTTATATCGTTATTTCCAATACAATATTTGTTGGTCGTAGAATTTGATATTGAATATAAGCCGATATATTTTCTATTCATAGCCTTGTATTTAATATCAAATGGAATTTTTGTTTGTCGTGAACGGTATCTTTAATAATACTGTTCTTAGACCCAATAGAGTTAAGAAAATCAGAAACTAACTGGAGATTAGTTAAGTTGAAGGGTTTCCTGGGTATTGATCTGATGTTGGTTTCGGCCTTCGGGGTTATTACTTAGGGAATTGTTCGCTTGCTAATTTACGGTTAAAGGCTGATGGAATAGAATGTAATTTTGTGTTTATCGTGAATCGTGTTTTAAGTGACATTGGTTCTTTGACCCAGTTAAAGACAGGATATGATTTCCCAAGTTGAACAATCATTAATATTGATTTTTAGGAAGATTAAAACCAAGTCGAGTTTTAATGAATCTTTAATTAGATTGAAATGATCCAGAATGGAGTGTCACCAATTTTTCTCCAGGCGATAGTTAAATCTTTAATTAGATTTGAACGTGAAATGGTAATTGAATTTACCGATAACACCGTGGTGTTAGGTATGAAGTATTACCAGTTTTACTTCATGGGATGAATAGGTTGGTGTTGGGAAATTTAACAATTGATTACTTCGGTAAGGTTCGTTAATCCCGACTAGTTTGGATAAACCATAATTTGGTTTGAATTGATTTCCAAAAGAAGATTAAAGAATAAATTTAAGGAATTTATCTTTGATAAAATTTATGGGAACCTCTCCCTAAGAATGTGAAATTTAGCAATTAACTGAAGATTAGTTAAGATGAATGATTTCCTGGGTATTGATCTGATGTTGGTTTCGGCCTTAGAGGTTAATATTTGGGGAATTGTTCTCTTACTAATTTACGGTTAGTGGCTGATGAATTGGAATGAGGCATATGGTGTGCTTGTGTAACACTTGTTTTATTATATACGCTAGTTATTCGGAAAGACCGGGTTTATCCCATTTTGAATAGTTGATACGACGATAAGTCGAAGGTGAAGATGGTGGTTGAAGACTGGAGGTCTTCACATCGTTTGGGTGAAAACTGATGATCTTGATTGGGCCGTACACCCAAGAGGAGGGAATCAGTTAGTGGTCGTCCAGACGTACTTGGAGATCGATGGATATCCGAGGTACAAGGTGCCTCCGGATTCATTCAGACCCAGAACAGACTTGTAAATGGACCGTATGTCTGACATTGGATATCATTCTGTGTGATTGATGGATATCGGTTGCATGGAGTGGTCTGCCTGTGTGGCATGCTAAGATGCAAATGATCAAGACTTCTGTTGAGAAGCAGAGTCTTGTGGTTGATGATCAAAGATCAAAGCACAGCCTGTGTGGCATAGCTTTGTGTAGCGTTGATTCGCGAGCCTCACACCCCGGTTGTGAACCAGAAACGGAAGAGGACATCAGGGAGGACATGCATTTCTTTCTAGTTAGAAGTGGCATCAGTGGTTTGACACGCCCTGATGAGTTTGACATATCTGGTTGTTGGGTTGCGAGGCGCCCCGGATATATCGGTGACTGTGTGGAGCCGATGGAGTCATTTGGCTCATTTACACCCCCAAAGGGCGGGGAAATACAGTGTTCAGGCATAATAATCCACATCGGTGGACCGACCCTGACGATTCGAGGCTTGTCTACGCGCTTGCCTAAGGGGTGGACTAGAGGCTCTCGAATCGGTAAGGACTATCTTTTGCCTTGGTTCACAGATGGAAATCCAATTTCCAAATACGACATCGTGCGGTTTTGATTGTATACCTATATATGGCGACATAGTGGTATGGGGCACTTATGTCGTCTATAATTGATACTTATGATTGAAATTGTTTTGACACTATACACTTATAGTAATAATAAAAGATGAAATTTAGCGTATCAAGCATTCTTTGGCTATTATAAGGTAAAAACCATATCCTCCAGCTTGCGTTGCATTGTGTGATGGGACATGGGTCTTATAATAGCTTCATTGTTCTTTATTTAGCATTGCGCTGTTGTTTTATGCACTGGTATTCTTGGGAGGAAACCCGTTCTGTGTTATATGGCGTGGTCCCTTGATTTACCTAACTTTAAAATTAAGATTAATAACTGTTTTAGTTCTCACACCAGTCACATGAATGACCTGGAGTTTATTGTTTTAACCTAAACTCTGGGTGCCCTTATTTTGACACGGGCAGCTAGTAGTTTTGGTTTTGCAGATTTATATTCATAGGATCCTGATTTGCAGCTGGAACGATATCCAGAAAGCTTTGTATCCGTATATCTCTTTCAGTTGTGTATTGTAATATTTTTCCGCTGCGATGTATTTAAATGTAATTTAAATCTCTGATATTTTCTATGTAATATTTATTCATACTCTGTATATTCTTGTATTTTGATGGAATTGTTGTAATTGACAATGAAATGTTCTTCTGTTTGTGTTTTGATTCATCTTGTCCTCAGTACAATCTGCGATTTCCCGTAAGGGGGATTTCGGGTCGTCTCAAACTTAACCCATTTAAGCGTATTAATAAGCCCACAACATGTTATTCTCTAGATTGTGATCCAAGGTCTGTAATGCACAATCCCTTTATATTCTTGTTTGATTTCATAGTTAAAATAACATATTATACTTATATTAAGTATATCTCAATTCACATGTTTTCTGTTTAACATGTCAGTCATTATTTATGATTAAATATAACTTAATTTATTTCATAAGTTTACCTCATTTTATCTTATTTAATCATAATTCCATCTTATACTGTCACTACAACTTATCGTTGTTTACTTATTAACTTAGTTCTCTTAACTAAGGTTCACTAATAAGTCTCCTTTCCATTTATTATAACCTATGTTATAATTTCCACTTGTCCTTAGGACAATCCTTAACATATTATTTTTATCGGTAGATTTCAGATTTCCCAGTTTACGGATTACTTAATTTATTATTAATTTCAACTTCTTACATTTCATAAACTTTTCCCCTTTTCTCTACTCATTACAAACAACTGGTTTCAGATTTTCCTCATTTACTAATTACTTAATTCACAATTAAGTACCACTTATCTCATTACACAAGTTATCTCATTTTCTTACTAGTTTATTATAACCTAAGTTATAATCTCCACTTGTCCCTAGGACAAGTCTACCTATTATATAACATTCTCATTAATGTAATTAATTATAATAGGTTATTATCATTCTCCATTCACTTCTTTTACCGTTGTAACTTTCATCCAATTCCATTGCACTAGACCTCTCACATTAAGCCAACCACTTGAGGATGTTGGATTTGTCAGGCGGTTCCGGGCAGACTTTTACCATAAATTGGACTTAACCTTGTGTCTTAGCACCATTTCATGTTTTATTTACGCACTAGACCTCTCACATTAAATTAACAACTTGTGGACGCTAGATTTGCCAGGCGGTTCCGGGAAGATTTCTTCCACAAGTTGAATTTAACCTCATGTTTAGATGCGTTACAGTTTTCTGTTTACTGCAAATTTAGGCATATTATTCTTTCAAATTTTCACTATAATCTATATTTTAGATGTCATTATATTAAACCAATTTTATGTCGCATGTTCTTTCTAACATATAATCGATTCTATTCTAACATGTAATCATGTAATTGTTCAAATATAACAAGTTAACATGTAATTTTCTCAATTATACAGTTAATAATTCAAGTACATAATATTCCATAAGTGAATCATGTAATTGCAACAGTAATTGTTACACATATTTTAACAAGTTTGCATTTCAATAGATGAACGTTTTTGCGTATTAAACGTTTCAGCATATGAATTTTTCCGAGATATTAATATTTCAACATGTCATATTATCATTTCATCACTATACATTGCGTAATAACGGGGAATGTTAAACGATAATATATCATTATCAAAAATGATATAACTTAAATCCACTCACCTAAATTGCTTTATACTTTAAATCCACTAACCTAAATTGCTTTCCAATTCCTGAGCCTAGTCCAGATTTAACATTCCATGGTTTCCCCTAACTGGATTTAGAATCTAACTACCATGGATCCACAAATCTTACTAAAAGATAAAGGAAACAAAGAGGAAGAATATTGAATAGACCAGATCTAAGAATTTACCTTACTTCACATATAATATTCATTCTTTTCCTCCAAGTATTGATTCAGAATTTTCCTAAACTAATTATCATATTTTTCTGAAGAGATTTGAGAAGGAGGAAGAATGGAAGAGCTTGGACATTGTCTCAGAGAATGTGAGATTTAGGCTAAGCTCTGCTAGCCTATTTATAGGTGTTCAGTATATTATCGTACATGCATCGCTAACTTCTCGAATCCCATTCGATCATTTTTAACATAGAACGTAGTGTAATGATTTATGCCAACAAAATCAAGTGAACCAGTAAAAAATTTCGAAACTTGAGTTGTGATATTGTGAAGCCTACTGCCTACTAGTCTCTCCATTGAACTAGGATAATGGCTGAATATTAGAGGATCCAAGAACCTGATCATATGTTTAATCAATTATACGATTGTAGCCAATAATCGAATAAAAATGTTATAATCTAATTACCATCCTAATTCAAAATCCATTGCTCTGCGAGAAGCCTCAAAATCCTCTTCAACATCTGTAACACCCCACGTCCATTAATGTCACTTACTAAGGGAATGCATTAACTTCCATGGAGGTTATAAGTGAATATAGAACAGAAAAATTACAACAAGACAGATAATAAATAGTACTTGGAAATCTAAAACTTCATTTTATTGCAGCGGAAATTAAACATGTTTGTTACATCATAAAACCATAGATCATAACCAAGTACAATATCCATCTTCATAAAAACAAAGTACATAATCCCATTACATAAATAGCCAATAAAAAGATAACAAGCTGGACTTTACTTCAACGGTCCAAGCTTTCCAAAGAGAGATAAAGCAATTCAATCAAACTCCACTAGAGCTGGGCCCAACCCGAGGACCTGGAGGGGGAAAAAGGATAGAAATGGAGGGGGTCAGACATAAAGTCTGGCGAGTATGATAATTCTAACAATACTATTATCAAAATAACTAGACTAAGGCATAAACTGGAAGACAAGTAAATGTCTATGAACTATTAGGTATGGAATGAGCAGATAATGATAACGTGAAAGATAACGTCAAAGGCACACCTAATTACTAACGAATGATTACTACACTGCACCGCGCATTACTACACTGTACCACACCAGTCACCCTATTGTTTGATCCCACTTGCTTCACACAGAAACTTCATAAATAGCCGTACGTACCCCTAGCGGACTACATAGGTGCCGTCTGACCCTATCTCCACTAGGTGTACCCCACTACCCACTTTCGATCGGCTCCCTACTCGTAGATACCCATACTGGCCCCACAGTGGTGTGTATCACTCCCCTAAAGTGGCAACCCGATACAACTTGAGAATGCACGGCTTATACCTACACGATGCAACAACGTCTTACCTACCAGCCCGGGTCCACACACGCATACGAAACCCGTTGGACTTGCGTTGCCACCGCTCCCCGTTTTGCCTCTTACAGTCAAACCCAGCATGCGTGTCCCGTCCTCGACTTGGGTCGAGCCCACAAAGATACGTTTGGGATACTGGTCGAAATGGGCCCCCACAAACTACCCACCTAAGCTTGTCACTAGTATATCCCACTTAACCCTCTTAGTCATGTTCATTTACATGTGTGTTTGGTTAAGTCTTACTAATCGTATTTCACATGCCACTAAGGGCACCCCCTAGATTCCTCATGCCACCCAAGGCACCTACTTAACCCCCATGTCCCACCTTACATGTTTATCTGGTTAAGTATTTCTTAATTCATTCAGGCCATAAACTTATAAAGACCTCTCACATTAGACTGGCATTTATGGCAGCTGGATTTGCCGGGCGGGTCCGGGCAGTCTTACACCATAAAAGAGTCTAACCTCGTGTCTTTACAACCGTTATGCTTTAGTTTAGGCCTAGGACCTCTCACATTGGGCTGACATTTGTGACCACTGGATTTGCCGGGCGGGTCTGGGCAGGTTTACGTCACAAACGAGTCCAACCTCGTGTCCTAAGCATTGATTAACACTTAAAATCTTTTACCCCAGTTTTAATAATTTCCTATTCAAATTATTAATTAAGTCAACTTTTAATGATGTCCATAATTGACTCAATTATGGCCATCCACTTATGGCATGCAAAATTATATCAATTGCACCCCAATTTTTTAATATTAAATCCTTAATATTACCCCTACCCCACGTTTATACGTTCGCTTATTCAACGCATAATATAGGCTAGACTTGTATAGTCTAACACCTAGCACAAAGATAAATTATCACAACATATAGACAATTAAAATAAATCTAATCATAATAGGGGTGAAACTTGCATAAACTACACATGTTAAGGATCAAAAGTTGTCAACTTGTTAAATGTCTCAATTTATATGATATGGTCATAGCCCAAATCTATACATAAACTTGCATATGGGGTTTTTAGGCAACATAATGATGGTGTGAACTAGCATAGGATATCATATATGTCATAGCATAATTCTCGATGTCATAATAGATGTCTTGGCATATGTTCATAACCTTTCTAATCAATCTAACTTGCATATATGACTTGTCATATAGATCAACATAACCCAAACATGATGATTTAATTAATATGAACTAACTAGCATAGATGGTAACATCATGGCCTTTTTAACATGTATGATCACAACTTAGCATAGAAACTTTCAACATACATAACATCATCATAGCATGATTTACAACATATAAGATATCATCATCACATAACATTGGATTTACAATATACATGATAGCAAAAAGGGTTTACAACAACATATATGATAATTCACATCATCTACTCATAATCCATTCATAACTCAACCTAATTAAAATGATAATCTTCTTGTTAAGATCATCATACTCACAATTTAGAGAAGAAAAGAGAGAGTTTTGCTTTGCTTTAGGGTTGAGAGAATTAGAATTGAATTTGCTTTTCTTCTTTCTTAGTTGGCGACGGCTCCATTGATTTCCATGGCGATGGTATGACGGTAACTATTCTATTTTAATTAGGTTTAGGGTTAGCATTAGGATGTATTTATAGGTGTAGGAAGTTATTTAGGACCATTAGATTAACCCTGAACCATGAGAACCAATCAAATGCAAAATCTGCATTTGAGCGAATCGGCCCACGGGTTGACATCCAAGCACCCTGGATTAACCCCTAGTCGACCCAGCGGTGCTCAGGTCGACCTCAAAAATGGGCCAGTTCGGTTATTCCCCCTCCCAATTCGTTGTTTTGAACTTTTTCGCATATTTATTTGTTTAATTTTTAATATATATATATATATCAATATATATATATATATCAATATATATATATATATATATTTCTCTGCGCAACCCATTTCACTTAATTCTTTTCTAAAAATTAAGTATACTTTAATTTATGAATTTTAATGTTATAAAATTACGAGGTGTTACATTCTCCCCTCCTTAAAGGATTTCGTCGCCGAAATCTCCAAGTCAAGAAGAATGTATATCCTACCATCTAATCGTCCATCTACTCAACCATCAAACACCAGCATCCATTGTCCTTAAAAGACTTCTAATGCTTTAATTTTTATATGCACAGTGTGTGTATATGTCCATATCTAATGCAAAATTAGGCGGTCTACTAATTCAGTCGACCTCCTTAGTGCAATTCATGATAGTGCCATGCGTTCAATATGTATGCAAAAGATTCCTAATGATACATATTAATTCTATATGCGTGCACAACCATCCACCCAAATACAGCAACTATATGATAATACAACCATTATACATCCATTTTACTAAATACATCCATATATATGCAATATGCAATATGAAGTGACTAAGCCGATCTGGTGCCTAATAGTGTGTGTATATGCATCCACGAGCAACCATTAGCAAACACTTGCATCCACTTTGCATCCACCATACATAACATGTCTCAAACACATGTTTCAACCATAGGATTATCCTAACTAAAGGTCAAAGATACTAGCGAGAGGATATACTAAAGATAAGATAAGTACAAGCTAAGCGATAAAGGAGAAATTAAAAGACATACCCTCAAAAAGAAAAGGGTATCGTGAACGCATCTTCTCTTCTGTCTCCCAAGTAGCGTTGCTCTCATCATCTCCCCATTGCACTTTGACTAGTCTGACCTCTCGATTCCTCAACCTCTTGATCTCCGACCCAAGAATGCTCGTAGGAGCTCATCGAATTGTCGCATCACGCTCTATCTCCACCTCTCTAAGAAAGCTCGGCTCTACCACTTCCGCGGTCTCGTGCAAGCACTTCCTCAAATGTGACACATGGAATACGTCGTGTACACCATTAAGTCTCTCGGGCAACTCCACTCTATATGCCATCTGTCCAATTTTCTCCTTAATAGGAAACATCCCTACAAACCTTGGTGCTAATTTCCCAATGGACCCAAAGCGAAAAACGTTCCGTAATGGAGACACTTTGACAAAGACCATGTCCCCAACTTCAAACTCGAGATCTGTCCTCCTCTTATCCGCATAAGATTTCTGCCTATCCTGTGCTGCTTTCATCCTCCTTCGAATCAAGTCGATCTTCTCCGAAGTCTCCCTAATCATATCTGGCCCAAGTAAGATCTTATCCGTAGATTCCCACCAACATGTATGTGAACGACAAGGTCGTCCATAAAGAGCTTCGAATGGTGCCATACCAATGCTGGACTGAAAGCTGTTATTATATGCGAACTCCACCAATGGAAGATGCTCTTCCCACGTACCCCCAAAGTCTAGGATACATAGCCTCAACAGATCCTCTAGTATGCGATTCACCCTCTCGGTCTGGCCGTCCGTCTGAGGATGATATGCGGTGCCCAAACATAACTGAGTCTCTACCGCCTCTTGAAAGCTTCTCCAAAATTCGCTAGTGAAAATAGGATCGCAGTCGCTCACTATGCTAGAAGGAACACCGTGCAAACAAACTATTTCTCGAACGTATACGGAGGCTAACCATGGAGCAGTCCTCTTACTCTTTACGGGAATGAAATGGGTGCTTTTAGTAAGTCTATCTAGTATAACCCAAATTCCCGTATTACCCTTCCTTGATTGCGGTAACCTATCCACAAAATCCATCGAGGCACTTTCCCACTTCCATAGTTGAACCTCCAATGGGTGAAGCAACCCACCGGGTTTCTTTTGCTCCGCTTTTACTTGTTGGCACACCAAGCATCTAGCGACATACTCGGCCACATCTTTCTTTATGCCGGCCCAAAAGTAAACTCTCTTCATGTCTTTGTACATCTTGTCCCCGCCGGGATGAATGGTCATCTTCGAATGATGTGCTTCGTCAAGAATAGTCTTCCTTAGGTCATCGTCTTTTGGTACACAAAGTCTACCGTCCCTACGTAACCAACCCTTATCATCTAGGGTATACCTACGGAGATAGCTTGATGACTCCCCTCCTTTGAGCTTTTCTACTAACTCAACTAACTGTGGGTCGTCTCGCTGTGCCTCGCCAATCCGTCCCAAAAGCGTAGGTCTGACCTCCAAGGATGCTAGAAAACCAGGTACGAAGTCAACGGAGGGTCTAAAGTCAAACATCGAAATGAATTCTAAACTTTGCCGCTCAACAAACAAAGGACTTAAGGATAATCTTTTTCTACTTAAGGCGTCTGCCACCAAGTTACCCTTGCCAGGGGTATAGGCTATTTCGAAGTCGTAGGACGCTAAGAACTCCATCCACCTTTGTTGCCTTAAGTTCAAGTCCTTTTGAGAGAATAGGTATTTTAAAGACTTGTGGTCAGTGAATAATTAGAATTTCTCGCCATGAAGATAATGACGCCAAGACTTAAGCGCGAAAACAATAGCGGCCAATTCTAGGTCATGTGTAGGATAATTTTTCTCATGCGCTCTCAACTGCCTTCCACCATAGGCTATTACCCTACCCTCTTGCATTAAGACTGCACCTAGTCCTATCCCACAAGCATTAGTATTAACGGTAAACGGCTTACTCCCGTCTGGCAATACTAAGACTGGGGCTGAAGTCAAAGCTCTCTTCAAATGTTGGAACGCATCATCACAATCTACGTCCCACGTGAAAACTAGGTTCTTCTTCGTCAAGCGTGTCAATGGAGTTGATATCTTTGCGAAGTCTTTGATAAACTTCCTATAGTAGCCAGCCAACCCCAAGAAACTTCTCACTTCGGTAGCATTTTTAGGAACCTTCCAATCTTGGATGGCCACCACCTTCGCGGGATCCACGGCTATCCCTTCTTTGGAAACCACATGTCCTAAGAACCGTACTTCCTTCCCCAAAAAGTGACACTTAGAAAATTTAGCTTTAAGCTTATGCGCTCGAAGAGTCTCCAACACTTCCCTAAGATGTAGGGCATGCTCTTCTTCATCCTTAGAAAAGATCAAGATGTCATCTACAAAGACTACCACGAATTTGTTAAGGTACTCCCTAAACACCCTACTCATCAAATCAACAAAGTATGCGGGGGCGTTTGTCAAACCGAAGGGCATCACTAGCCATTCATAGAAACCGTCTGGAGTCCTAAAGGTAGTCTTGTCTATGCTATCCTCAGCCACTCTCAACTGATGGAACCCGGTGGCTAAGTCCAACTGCGAAAACGCTGAGGCGCCAACTAACTGATCGAAGAGATCGTCAATCCTCGGCAGTGGGTGTCTGTTCTTCTTAGTAAGCTTATTAAGTTCTCTATAGTCCACACAAAGTCTAAGGGACCCATCCGCCTTCGTGGCAAATACTACTGGAGCACCCCACTCCGATATACTTCGTCTTATGAACCCCTTCTCAAGCAACTCCTTCACTTGCTTACCGAGTTCCCTCCTTTCACGTGGAGCCATGTGGCGTACTGGTAAAGATACTGGTTTTACATTATCCAAAAGATATATTCGAAAATCTATCTCCCTCTTTGGAGGAAAGCCCTTCACCTCCTCAAACACATCCTAATATTCTCGGACAACTCTAACAGATCGTAGATTTTCCTCAGACACGTCAAGCGATTCTAGATAACTTAGCATAACCGAATTTATGGGATTACAAAAGATTTCGAGAGTGTTGCCAAGGCGAGTCATGAGCCTAACTACTCTCCTTTCACAATCAAGAACGGCCCCATTTCTGGATAACCAATCCATTCCTAAAATTAGCCCATAGCCCGTGAAGCCCAACACATAAGCATCACATCTAAATTCAACGCTAAGTATGGAAATTTTCAAATCCAAACACATCATAGACAAATAAGCTAAGCCCCCTATTGGATTCGAAAAAACTAAGGGATCCTCTACTAAACTGGTGTTTAAGTGCAGTGATTCAACTAATGATGTATAGATAAACGAATGTGATGTGCCCGAATCGAATAAGGTACAGACAGGATGATCAAACAGAAAAACTAAGCTTTCAACAAAAATGGTTCTACCTCGTTCTTGCAGCGGTGGGACCGCGAGAGCCGGAACTTGTCCCCTAGCCTGCCCTGGTGCCATAAGAGCCTGCACCTGTCCTCCCGAGGTAGCTCCTGCCCTCTGCCCCTTCTTTGGGCAGTCCTTCACTAAATGTCCCGCATCGCCACAATGAAAACAGCCTGTCTTCTTTTTCTTTCGGCAATCCTTGCTGAGATGGCCTGGGGTTCCACAGTTAAAGCACTTCTTCTTTCCCTTGCCATTATTGTCTTTTCCACCCTTCTTATTTTGCTGTTGTGGTTTCTTCTGATCCCCCTTCTTCTCGGGTGCCTTATCAGCTTTAGCGCTTTTCTCCTCATGCATGAGTGCCATTTCTACTAACTTCTCAAAGGTGGCCCCCATCAGGATGTGGGTCATAGCCAATCCTTGCAATGGTTCATTCAAGCCATTCACGAACCTTAGAGCCTTCTTCTCCGGCATGTTTACTAAGTCCAAGCCAAACCTTGCTAACTGATTAAATTTATTGACATATTCTTTCACTGATGAGCTTCCTTGCTTCAATGTCAAGAACCTTTCCATATATAGATTTTCTTCCACCCTTGAGAGAAACTTCGCCTTGAACCTACGTATGAAATCCGCCCAAGAGTCAACAGGACGCTCTCCATTAGTGACCTCCTACCAAAACGAGGCCTCTCCCTTCATCAACCAAGCTGCTAAACGAACTCTCCTCCCTTCTTCTACTTCAAAGATTTCTAGCAATTCTTCCACCTCCTTAATCCAATCTCTAGCTTCCACAAACGTTTCTGACCCTTGAAATGGTTTTCCACCCATAGCCTTGAATTCCTTGCACGTCTTTGCAAAAGTATCTACGCGAGGAGGAGCAGGAATGGGTGCAACTGGTGGTGGAGGAACATTGGTTGGACCTGCAGCGGCCCTAGCCTCTAATAACCTCCTATACCATCCTAGTATCGTTACACCGTCGGGTAGATTAAGATCTTCAGCCATGCTGAAACGAAAAAGGAAAGATTCAAAATAGAGAATTCGAAAGATAAAGATATGGGCTATTAGGGATTATGTTTTTTTCTTAAAAACTTTTCTCTTTAAATTTCTCATTAAAACATGTTTTTGAAAGCACTTCTTCCAAAAATAACTATTTTTCTAAAGTATTTTTATCTATTCTGGTAACCTTAAGCTCTGATACCACGTGTAGCACCCCACGTCCATTAATGTCACTCACAAAGGGAATGCATTAACTTCCACGGAGGTTATAAGTGAATATAGAACAGAAAAATTTCAACAAGACAGATAATAAATAGTACTTGGAAATCTAAAACTTCATTTTATTGCAACGGAAATTAAACATGTTTGTTACATCGTAAAACCATAGATCATAACCAAGTACAATATCCATCTTCATAAAAAAGTACATAATCCCATTACATAAATAGCCATTAAAAAGATAACAAGCTGGACTTTACTTCAACGGTCCAAGCTTTCCAAAGAGAGATGAAGCAATTCGATCAAACTCCACTAGAGCTGGGCCCAACCTGAGGACCTGGAGGGGGAAAAAGGATAGAAATGGAGGGGGTCAGACATAAAGTCTGGCGAGTATGATAATTCTAACAATACTATTATCAAAATAACTAGAATAAGGCACAAGATGGAAGACAAGTAAATGTCTATGAACTATTAGGTATGGAATGAGTAGATAATGATAACGTGAAAGATAACGTCAAAGGCACACCTAATTACTAACGAATGATTACTACACTGCACCGCACATTACTACACTGTACCACACCAGTCACCCTATTGTTTGATCCTACTTGCTTCACACAGAAACTTTATAAATAGCTTTACGTACCCCTAGCTGACTACACAGGTGCCGTCTGCCCCTATCTGCACTAGGTGTACCCCACTACCCACTTTCGATCGGCTCCCTACTCGTAGATACCCGTGCTGGCCCCACATTGGGGTGTATCACTCCCCTAAAGTGGCAACCCGATACAACTTGAGAATGCATGGCTTATACCTACACGATGCAACAACGTCTTACCTACCAGCCCGGGTCTACACACGCATACGAAACCCGATGGACTTGCGTTGCCACCGCTCCTCGTTTTGACCTCTTACAGTCAAACCCAGCATGCGTGTCCCGTCCGCGACTTGGGTCGAGCCCACAAAGATACGTTTGGGATACTGGTCGAAATGGGGCCCCACAAGCTACCCGCCTAAGCTTGTCACTAGTATATCCCACTTAACCCTCTTAGTCATGTTCATTTACATGTGTGTTTGGTTAAGTCTTACTAATCGTATTTCACATGCAACTAAGGGTACCCCCTGGATTCCTCATGCCACCCAAGGCACCTACTTAACCCCCATGTCCCACCTTACATGTTTATCTGGTTAAGTATTTCTTAATTCATTCAGGCCATAACCTCATAAAGACCTCTCACATTAGACTGGCATTTATGGCAGTTGGATTTGCCGGGTGGGTCCGGGCAGTCTTACACCATAAAAGAGTCTAACCTCGTGTCTTTACAACCTATATGCTTTAGTTTAGGCCTAGGACCTCTCACATTGGGCTGGCATTTGTGACCACTGGATTTGCCGGGCGGGTCCGGGCAGGTTTACGTCACAAACGAGTCCAACCTCGTGTCCTAAGCATTGATTAACACTTAAAATCTTTTACCCCAGTTTTAATAATTTCCTATTCAAATTATTAATTAAGTCAACTTTTAATGATGTCCATAATTGACTCAATTATGGCCATCCACTTATGGCATGCAAAATCATATCAATTGCACCCCAACTTTTTAATATTAAATCCTTAATATTACCCCTACCCCACGTTTATACGTTCGCTTATTCAACGCATAATATAGGCTAGACTTGTATAGTCTAACACCTAGCACAAAGATAAATTATCACAACATATAGACAATTAAAATAAATCTAATCATAATAGGGGTGAAACTTGCATAAACTACACATGTTAAGGATCAAAAGGTGTCAACTTGTTAAATGTCTCAATTTATATGATATGATCATAGCTCAAATCTATACATAAACTTGCATATGGGGTTTTTAGGCAACATAATGATGGTGTGAACTAGCATAGGATATCACATATGTCATAGCATAATTCTAGATGTCATAATAGATGTCTTGGCATATGTTCATAACCTTTCTAATCAATCTAACTTGCATACGTGACTTGTTATATAGATCAACATAACCCAAACATGATGATTTAATTAATATGAACTAACTAGCATAGATGGTAACATCATGGCCTTTTTAACATGTATGATTCATCACAACTTAGCATAGAAACTTTTAACATACATAACATCATCATAGCATGATTTACAACATATAAGATATCATCATCACATAACATTGGATTTACAATATACATGATAGCAAAAGGGGTTTACAACAACATATATGATAATTCACATCATCTACTCATAATCCATTCATAACTCAACCTAATTAAAATGATAATAATCTTGTTAAGATCATCATACTCATAATTTAGAGATGAAAAGAGAGAGTTTTTCTTTGCTTTAGGGTTGAGAGAATTAGAATTGAATTTGCTTTTCTTCTTTCTTAGTTGGCGGCGGCTCCATTGATTTCCATGGCGATGGTATGACGGTAACTATTCTATTTTAATTAGGTTTAGGGTTAGCATTAGGATGTATTTATAGGTGTAGGAAGTTATTTAGGACCATTAGATTAACCCTGAACCATGAGAACCAATCAAATGCAAAATATGCATTTGAGCGAATCGGCCCATGGGTTGACAGCCAAACACCCTGGATTAACCCCTTTTCGACCCAGCGGGGCTTGGGTCGACCTCAAAAATGGGCCGGTTCGGTTATTCCCCCTCCCAATTCGCTGTTTTGAACTTTTTCGCCTATTTATTTATTTAATTTTTAATGTATATATATATATATCAATATAAATATATTTCTCTGCGCAACCCATTTCACTTAATTCTTTTCTAAAAATAAAGTATACTTTAATTTGTGAATTTTAATGTTATAAAATTATGGGGTGTTACAGCATCGGATATTGGCTCATACCATTTTGAATCTAAAGCAATTCCGATGGAACCGCCCTGCTTGCTCTGCCAATGTCGATCAATTCATAATTCCGTATATTCATAGAACACTTTTAGGTTAAAAATAAGTGCAACTGTCATGGTACCTTGAATTGAATCTTGTACATATTAAATGTTGTTGCATGAGCTAACAAGATATAATGTGCAACAAAATATGGTTATGTATATGAATTTCCACTTTCACAAAACAGGTGTGACAGTATTGAACATCTTCCCGGAGCCTGAATACCAAAATCATAGCCTTGTATTGAGAAGCCATGAGGTTCATTAAATGTAATCTAGTGCTTTACTCTATCACCAAATGCTTCAAAACATGATGAGGTATAATTACTAAAATCATCCCTGCAATTTGAGTACATTTTTTCCTTATAGGATCACTGTATTCACAAATACATCAAATTCGAACTAAATGTTTAATACAAATCTTACACTATTTCATAGCTTAACCAGCCATTGTATCTATCTTGGAGATCTTGCGAAAGATCCCAATGAAAAAGTGTAACATATGGTTGTATTCCTAAAACATGATAGATGTACTATAGACCAGTGATAAAATGAAACTGATAACATAGTTCATGTAGAAAACCAGTAACCTTTATCAAGAAGCACATTGATTAAATTATTGTAATAATATATTCCTTCCATGTTGACTTCACCAGTACCTTCTGTATGTTAAAACACACTCAATGAAATGGCAAATAAATTAGAGAATAGAAAATGGAGGAGGTAAAGTTGGAGATTCATAATTACTTGGAAAGATCCTTGACCATGATATTGAAAATCTATATGCATCCATTCCCAAATCATTCATCAAGTCCTCATCAGTCTATACATTACAAGAACTTTTTTTACTTAATTTTAAACAACACAGTATAAAAGAGTTTTTACCCAGATAACTTTTGAGGTTTGAGTTTGTAAAATGCGACTCCAAATTTTATCAGACCACTAGAATAATTCCAAAGAATGGCATGGCTAATATTAATCATACAAATAAACTCCAAATGTGGTTAAGGCTTACATGCATCACAGTTAGAACTTAAAAGCATGCCATATTTTATAATACATTAAAATCACATAGATATGCAAGCTCTGTATTCCATCTTCCTCACTCACACCAAGCTCGCAAATAAAGGAAAATAAAAATTCATTTCTTAGATTTTATAACGTAGATGCTTTTGATACGCATGCCAATTAAATTTAAAAAACAACAAAATTATTGTCAAATTTACTGCTAAAATCTGTATTTGTCAATGCTTAGACATAAATTATTATATAAACAAAAATTATTATATAAAGATTAGAGTAACTTACATCAATAGTAAGAAGCAATCTTCCACATCTAGTTCTTTCCCTTGAACCGCTCATAAAGCACACCACTGGCTCCATCATACATGCCACCATGCTCTTCATCTCCATGAAAAGCATTAAATATCATTCATACATTATACACCACCCTTATGTATCGAAAATTGAAACCGAAGTCTCGTTGGTTCTGGATATGCTAGAAATCAAAGTCGTCGCTGGAGATGCTGAAAATTAGAGATGTCACTGGAGAACATGGAATCCCAAACCACAAATTTCCACATCATAAGCGTATTCGATGACTGTATTTCTTTGGTTTCCACCTGTCACAAAATATGCAGGGAAGTAATAAATCAAATGTTATTATAGCCTTTACGCGAATCATGCGTAAAGTTTGATAATGAGACAAATCTTTAAATAATAATATGCCAATGTAACACCCCACATCCGTTAGTGTCACTTACAAAGGGAATGCATTAAGTTCTGTGTAGCATTTAGGGTAAAAGATGCAGATAAATTACAAGACAGACAGAAATTAAACAGCGGAAAATAAAACTTTGCTTTATTGATAAAATAGTTTGTACAAAGATTTCTTTACAATATCAGAGTGTGATCTGTCTTACAAAATAAAGAAGCATAAAAATACATTTATATTCCCCAATGTAGCAAGAACCAGCCATAGCATCTGGAAAGAGAATCCAAGCAAAACTTCGACAAATCTTCAAGCTGGGAAAGAGTAATAGTCCAACATAACCTGAGCAATACTACTCCCTCCTCTACTACCTGGGGGGGGGGGGGAAACGGAAGAAAGAAGACGAAAGAAAAACAGAGTCAGACATAAAGCCTGAGTAAGTTCAGTAACTTCTAGCATGTGAACATGGAAAAACAAAACGACATGAGTTAACTGAATACAACATTACACCATGATGATAGGGTCAACAAGATTAGACAAGGTAGTCACAAGATATGCTAAGATACGATAAACTGGATACGCTCTAATACTTTCGCCGCTTCGCTATTTCCTTGTTATGCTGGTTTCTATATCTCTGCACCACCTAACTAGTGTTCCAACTAGTAACGATAACGTGATCCCAAACCCTGTATTTTCCATCGCCTTCAGGAATCCATTTATTTATTTGTTGCCTAGATTCAACCTAGGGTTTTTACCAAGTGCCTTCTAGATTCAACTAGAGTTTACGCTGTCTGCTGAACGCTTCTTGGATTCAGGATTTATGCCACCTAGTTAAACTAGGAATTATGCTACCTGTCGAATGATGCCCCCAAGTCTAGGACACACTACATAGAGTGGTATATGTTCCTATACTTCCCCACGCATGTATCGCGAATCGTTATCGCTTGTCTAGATGCACATGTCCTGTAATGTGCGACCCGAGTCCTTTTGTCAGGGCAAATCAAGGAATACAGAACTCGGTCGGGAGCTTTCAGATATCTGCTGATGCAGATGCTAAGGTCTGTCTTTATTTCAGTGGCTATGGTCCCACTTGACCCCTCCCTCAACTAATGAAAGGCACACTTTGAAAAATGGGAACTATACGCCGGCCCCCTATGCCCAACTGTCCTATGGCCATCCACAACCATAACTAGATAGCAAGTATATGGTCTTTTGGAGTTCTCCGCCTTTCCGCTTCACGTATCTCGATTGACTGAAGATGGAAGGTAGACGACGAGTCGCTATCACAGGGCTACCGTTTGCTCGCCGAATCATGCCGGTCCATCCTAGTCTTTAGGTTGCCATGTATTGCAACCAAGGCATACCCCTGGTTCTTCTACGCAGACCTTAACCTCTGTGGGCCCAGGCGGATCATCTGCAGCCTCACAGAGGGATACCAAGAGTACCCTCACGTCCCCTCGAAGCCTCGGGCTTAGTAACCCAATTCGTTGGAGCCTTCTTTCTACTCAGACGGACATTCGCTCCTTCTCACGTTATACTAAGAATTACTACTTTGTTTTATTAACTAAGATTTACCACTTAGTTTCCAGAATCGTTGTTTTCTTAACTATGGTTTACCACTTAGTTCTCTTTCCCGTCTATTAGGATTGGTTAAGTGTCATTAGTCAATTCAAGCTAACTTAACCCTCTTCCTTTATCCTATTAAACTGGTTAAGTGTTATCAGTAATTCATGTCGACTTAACCCGACCACAAACCAAGTTATATTGGTTAAGTATTACTTAACCCTACCCGTTCATCCTGTATTGGTTAAGTGTTCCTTTTTAACTTAACCTTGCCCGTCTGTTTTTAACTAACATGTTATTAATGGTTAATTATTACCCCTTCATGTTTTAGACTTAGCCCTATTCCTTTATCAAAATCTGACGGTTAAGTGTTCAAGTTTACTTAACCCTACGGTCTTATCCAGCTAACATATCAAATTGGCTAAGTGTATTAACTTTACTTAACCCCACCTTCTAGTCATGTTAATTTGGCTAAGCGTATTAACTTTACTTAACCCCACCTTCTAGTCTAGTTACCATGTGAAGTTGGTTAGGTATCCTTATGGACTTAGCCCTCCCATCCTAGCTTAACTGTGTTAAATTGGTTAAGTGTTCCTATGGACTTAACCCTCCCATTCTAGCTTAATTGTGTCTGTATGAACCAAACCCCACCCATCGGTTTGGTTATCTTGTTGAATTGGTTAAGTGTCTTAGTTAACTTAACCCTACCATTCTTGTTCTAGCTTTAACTAAATAAACTAAAGCCGCTACCACTCACATTAGACAGATATTGTTGCGATTACTGGATGTGCCGGTTGGTTCAGGGCAGGTTTACATCGCAACTCAGTCTAACCTCGGGTTAGGCATATTCGTGTTTTCTAAGTTCAAAGGGTTTGATTAATTTTCAAATTAGGTTTTGAAAGCAACCATCCCGTCCGTCGGATCAGTTAGGGAGAGCAGGAAACTTGTATTTTCCAAACCCAAGCCTAGACACTATCTTCTCTGTCACCCTAGAACTTTCCGGTTTATTATTAAAAGAGATGTCGTTAATAAACCTTTAATTTGTTTATATTTCCTCATTTAGGCCAGATCCTATAAGTAAATTATTCCTAATTTACTTATTTCCTAATTACTCTTTTAATGTAAATTGTCTACATTTATTCTTATGGCCTATTCTCCCCTCTATATCATATTTATGCCTTTTGGTATGTAAACTATACCAATTAAGTGTCACTAACCATGATTTTGCTAAACCTGACGGTTATTCCCGATTATGGCCAATTTCAAATTTATACCAACATACTTATTACGCCAAATTAGCTAATCCAATCCTGATTTAACATTCTAATTACCGTTCACGTCAAACTAGACTTATTATTCTAGTTCCCAATTCATGTAAATGCTAGATTTACCAGTCAATACCAGATTCAAATTACACATCCTACAATTCATGTCAAATTTATCCAATTTGCATTCTTATGAACATGCCATAATACTTGTTCCCAATTTATGCCAATTTCCAAGTTTTAAAACTACGTTTCTAGTAAATTTCATATTTTCCCCAAATCGTATTCCCACCGTTCGTATAATCGTGATTCAATCTAAATTATAGATAAATCTAGACTCGTAGAAGATAGGGAATGAACCAAAGATGTTATGAAAATGATAGACATAACAACTGGCATAAAATGGTTTTGAATAACGACGTAGGTTCAAGAACATGGGTAGACCTAACTTAATAGGCAAATTCCCAAGGTCTAAAACCAAGAATAGACAGAATAGAGACGTAGGTTCAAGAACATGGGTAGACCTAACTTAATAGGTAAATTCCCAAGGTCTAAAACCAAGAATAGACAGAATAGATAATCGGGTTTAGACCCAATTTCATAGTCACAAAACTTAAGCAACACTTTCCTAGTCATGAATCACAGTTGTTCTTGTTATGTCATAGGCAATAGTTTATTTTTCCTAATCAAAGGCATAGGCTTGTGTTCATGGTCAAGGGAATGATTCTCATAGTCACAGTCACAGTCATAAGCAATGTTCATAGTCATAGGCAATGTCCATAGTCATAAGCAATGTCCATAGTCATAGGCAATGTCCATAGTCATAGTTAAAGAGGCATATGGTTTTAAGGTCCATAGTTTCATAGTATTATCGGTCATCGGATCATAACAGTTCTTACCTAAGTCCAAAGATATAGGCACATATTCAAATAAAAAGATTTGGCATATTCCTTTATTCCTTTAATTCATGTCACGAATAGAGAAAACGTTCAAATCTAAAAATAACTGACTTACAGAGATTAGATTAGGATAGAAAGATGGCGTTGCTATGATTTGTAGAAAAACAGTCGTTGCAGTCATTCGAATCTTCACTTGAATTCTAGCTTGAATCTCCTCTTTGAAAGTCTTTGAGCAGCAACTCCTCGTCTTGATTTATTTTATATATATTATTTTAATTATTATTTGATTAAGAGGAGGAGAGGAAGCCATGTTCACTAAGAATCTTTGCAGCATAAGGGTAGAGAAGAATTGTGAATAGAGAAGGAGTCTAAGGCTGTTTATATAGTGTAGAAGTCAACGAATCTGGTCAGAATAGCGTCTAGGTACATCACAACGAACCAGGCTCATAAAGCTGGAAAAAGTAGGGGGGTCGACCCCCAGGTCGACTACCCAGTCGACCTGGGTGCCTTGGGCGGGAAAATTCCCGCCCAGCCCAATCTGGGTCTGATTTGAATTTTGAACTTGACTTGTTTTGAAATTTGAACTTCGCTGAATCTTCTGGAGGCCATATCTTCCTCATACGGACTCCGATTTACGCAAACCCGGACTCGTTTTCATGCAGAATTCTGAGACGAACGCAATGGCGCAGCCCGTTTCCCTTGATTTTGATTTTAACTTTTAATTCTGCCCTAATTTGTGAATCCTAGTGTTATAGAATTACGGGGTGTTACATTCTCCCCCACTTAAAAGGATTTCCTCCCCGTAATCATCAAGTTAGGAAGAATATGTCCTACCATCCAATCACCCATCCACTCAACCATTCACTCACAGGCATTCATTGTCCTTAAAAGATTTCTAATGCTTTCATGTTCATATGCATAGTGTGTGTATATGTCTTTATCTAATGCAAAATCAGACGGTCTACTGATTCAGTTGACCTCCTTAATGCGAATCATGTCAGTGCCATGCGTCCAATCATGTACGCAAGCATCCCTAGTTATGTAAATACTATATGCGTGCACGGCCATTCATCAATATGAATCACCCTTATGATAACATATCAAGTTCAATTTACAAACAAATACATATCTGTAAATGCAATATGAAAGCGTCTGAGCTGATCTAGGGCCTAATACGTATGCATATGCATTCACGAGCAACCATTTGCAACCACTTGCAACCATCAACCATAACATGTTTCAAATACATGTTTACATCCAAAGGAGTTTCTACCTAAGGATTGAAGATACGACCTAGGTGATATACTTTGGAAAGAGAGAAACAATTATGCGTAAAGCTCCTAAACAAAGAAATCATGGATGCAACCTCAAGGAAAAAGGTATGATGCTAGTATCTAGCCTTCTTGAGCTTTACTCCACTGTATCTTAACTAATTTAACTTCACGGTTGTGAAGTTCCGGATCTCCATTTCCAAAATAAACAGGTGTCAAACACGGTACCAGGTATACGTACCAAGATGATTAGAGGTTTCCCTCTTATCCGCCATGCCATAACTATAAGAGTCGAAAGGTCACTACGTGCTCTTTGGAGTGCCTGCCACAACTATTCATCTCTCACGCAAACCATCCAAACCGAACTCGACATTCCTCAAGTACAAGCCCCAAAGGCCTAAACCAATATCAGACAAGCACCCAAGGAATATCTCCCCCGAATTTAGACGATCTACGTGAGATGATATAAGAAAACTCGATAGCTATTCTCAAATCCCTACTAACCAAAAATAAACTGGTCGGACCACCAATTGGATTCGAGACTCTAGTGGGATCTTTCTACTATACAAGTACTATGGTGCAGAGACCCAACTATGGAAGTGGATATGAACAAATGAGAAGCACTAGAACCTAAGGAAATAGTACGAACAGAAAACTAGACTCTTCCAACCGGACTACCTTTCTCCTAGGTACGCTTGGTGGTGAAAGAATGTACTTTTCCTTCTGAAAATTTCATCCTCGTTCTTGCCCTTGTCCTTAAGTATATGCCCTATCATACCCTAGTAAAGATACTTCCTCTTGTCTTAGTTTTTATAGTTTCTTCCTCCTTCGTGTGCTAAGTCTACATCCATGAATTCCTCATCCTAGGGTTATGCTCCTTAGCCAAACTCCTCATCCCCTTCCATGTGTAGTCATGTTGACAAATCTCTCTAAAACTGCCTCCATCGTCCGGAAAACCCTATAAGCTTCGAGAGAAAACTTCCCGTAGATGAAACAACTACGGCTATGGATGGAAGCCGGGCACTACTTTGCCCTTCGATGAGGTTACCTCCCAAAAAGCCAGGAGCCCCAAAGACTCAAGAAAGAAGGAGACAAGAATTTAAACAGAGGAAGAGAAGATAGTGCGTATGGCTTTGGGGGAATATGTCTTTAAAACAAATCTTTTCTCTTGAAAATGCTTCTTTAAAGACCGTTTTGAAAATAATTTTTCAAATATTTTATCTGATCTGGTAACCTTCAGCTCAGATACCACGTGTAACACCCCACATCCGTTAGTGTCACTCACAAATGGAATGCACTAAGTTCTGTGGAGCATTTAGGGTAAAAGATGCAGATAAATTAGAAGACAGACAGAAATTAAACAGCGGAAAATAAAACTTTGCTTTATTGATAAAATAGTTTGTACAAAGATTTCTTTACAATATCAGAGTGTGATCTGTCTTACAAAATAAAGAAGAATAAAAATACATTTATATTCCCCAATGTAGCAAGAACCAGCCATAGCATCTGGAAAGAGAATCCAAGCAAAACTTCGACAAATCTTCAAGCTGGGAAAGAGTAACAGTCCAACATAACCTGAGCTATACTACTCCCTCCTCTACTACCTGGGGGGGGAACGGAAGAAAGAAGACGAAACAAAAACAGAGTCATACATAAAGCCTGAGTAAGTTCAATAACTTCTAGCATGTGAACATGGAAAAACAAAATGACATGAGTTAACTGAATACAAGATTACACCATGATGATAGGGTAAACAAGATTAGACAAGATAGTCACAAGATATGCTAAGATAAGATAAACTGGATACGCTCTAATACTTTCGCCGCTTCGCTATTTCCTTGTTATGCTGGTTTCTATATCTCTGCACCACCTAACTAGTGTTCCAATAAGTAACGATAACGTGATCCCAATCCCTATATTTTCCATCGCCTTCAGGAATCCATTTATTTATTTGTTGCCTAGATTTAATCTAGGGTTTTCCACCAAGTGCCTTCTATATTCAACTAGAGTTTACGCTGTCTGCTGAACGCTTCTTGGATTCAGGATTTATGCCACCTAGTTAAACTAGGAATTATGCTACCTGTCGAATGATGTCCCCAAGTCTTGGACACACTACCTAGAGTGGTATATGTTCCTAAACTTCCCCACGCATGTATCGCGAATCGTTATCGCTTGTCTAGATGCACATGTCCTGTAATGTGCGACACGAGTCCTGTTGTCAGGGCAAATCAAGGAATACAGAACTCGGTCGGGAGCTTTCAGATATCTGTTGTTGCAGATGCTAAGGTCTGTCTTTATTTCAGATGTTGTGGTCCCACTTGACCCCTCCCTCAACTAATGAAAGGCACACCTTGAAAAATGAGAAATATACGCCGGCCCCCTATGCCCCACTGTCCTATGGCCATCCGCAACCATAACTAGATAGCAAGTATATGGTCTTTTGGAGTTCTCCGCCTTTCCGCTTCACGTATCTCGATTGACTGAAGATGGATGGTAGACGACGAGTCGCTATCACAGGGCTACCGTTTGCTTGCCGAATCACGCAGGTCCATCCTAGTCTTTAGGTTGCCATGTATTGCAACCAAGGCATACCCCTGGTTCTTCTACACAGACCTTAACCTCTGTGGACCCAGGCGGATCATCTGCAGCCTCACAGAGGGATACCAAGAGTACCCTCACGTCCCCTCGAAGCCTCGGGCTTCGTAACCCAATTCGTTGGAGCCTTCTTTCTACTCAAACGGACATTCGCTCCTTCCCGCGTTATACTAAGAATTACTACTTAGTTTTATTAACTTAGATTTACCACTTAGTTTCCAGAATCGTTGTTTTCTTAACTATGGTTTACCACTTAGTTATCTTTCCCGTCAATTTGTATTGGTTAAGTGTCATTAGTCAATTCAAGCTAACTTAACCCTCTTCCTTTATCCTGTTAAACTGGTTAAGTGTTATCAGTAATTCATGTTGACTTAACCCGACCACAAACCAAGTTATATTGGTTAAGTATTACTTAACCCTACCCGTTCATCCTGTATTAGTTAAGTGTTCCTTTTTAACTTAACCTTGCCCGTCTGTTTTTAACTAACATGTTATTAATGGTTAAGTATTACCCCCTTCATGTTTTAGACTTATCCCTATTCCTTTATCAAAATCTGATGGTTAAGTGTTCAAGTTTACTGAACCCTACGGTCTTGTCCAGCTAACATATCAAATTGGCTAAGTGTATTAACTTTACTTAACCCCACCTTCTAGTCATGTTAATTTGGCTAAGTGTATTAACTTTACTTAACCCCACCTTCTAGTCTAGTTACCATGTGAAGTTTGTTAAGTGTCCCTATAGACTTAGCCCTCCCATCCTAGCTTAACTGTGTTAAATTGGTTAAGTGTTCCTATGGACTTAACCCTCCCATTCTAGTTTAACAGTGTCTGTATGAACCTAACCCAACCCATCGGTTTGGTTATCTTGTTGAATTGGTTAAGTGTCTTAGTTAACTTAACCCTACCATTCTTGTTCTAGCTTTAACTAAATAAATTAAAGCCGCTACCACTCACATTAGACAGATATTGTTGCGATTACTGGATGTGCCGGTTGGTTCCGGGCAGGTTTACATCGCAACTCAGTCTAACCTCGAGTTAGGCATATTCGTGTTTTATAAGTTCAAAGGGTTTGATTAATTTTCAAATTAGGTTTTGAAAGCAACCATCCCGTCCGTCGGATCAGTTAGGGATAGCCAGGGAGAGCAGGAAACTTGTATTTTCCAAACCCAAGCCTAGACACTATCCTCTCTATAACCCTAGAACTTTCTGGTTTATTATTAAAAGAGATGTCGTTAATAAACCTTTAATTTGTTTATATTTCCTCATTTAGGCCAGATACTATAAGTAAATTATTCCTAATTTACTTATTTCCTAATTACTCTTTTAATGTAAATTGTCTACATTTATTTTTATGGCCCATTCTCCCCTCTATTTCATATTTATGCCTTTTGGTATGTAAACTATACCAATTAAGTGTCACTAACCATGATTTTGCTAAACCTGACGGTTATTCCCGATTATGCCCAATTTCAAATTTATACCAATATACTTATTACGCCAAATTAGCTAATCCAATCCTGATTTAACATTCTAATTACCGTTCACGTCAAACTAGACTTATTATTCTAGTTCCCAATTCATGTAAATGCTAGATTTACCAGTCAATACTAGATTCAAATTACACATCCTATAATTCATGTCAAATTTATCCAATTTGCATTCTTATGAACATGCCATAATACGTGTTCCCAATTTATGCCAATTTCCAAGTTATAAAACTACGTTTCTAGTAAATTTCATATTTTCCCCAAATCGTATTCCCACCGTTCGTATAATCATGATTCAATCTAGATTATAGATAAATGTAGATTCGTAGAATATAGGGAATGAACCAAAGATGCTATGAAAAGGATAGTAATAACAACTGGCATAAAATGGTTTTGAATAAAGACGTAGGTACAAGAACATGGGTAGACCTAACTTATTAGGTAAATTCCGAAGGTCTATAACCAAAAATAGACAGAATTGAGATGTAGGTTCAAGAACATGGGTAGACCTAACTTAATAGGTAAATTCCCAAGGTCTAAAACCAAGAATAGACAGAATAGATAATCGGGTTTAGACCCAATTTCATAGTCACAAAACTTAAGCAACACTTTCCTAGTCATGAATCACAGTTGTTCTTGTTATGTCATAGGCAATACTTTATTTTTTCTAATCAAAGGCATAGGCTTGTGTTCATGGTCAAGGGAATGATTCTCATAGTCACAGTCACAGTCATAAGCAATGTTCATAGTCATAGGCAATGTCCATAGTCATAGGCAATGTCCATAGTCATAGTTAAAGAGGCATATGGTTTTAAGGTCCATAGTTTCATTGTCTTATCGGTCATCGGATCATAACAGTACTTACTTAAATCCAAAGATATAGGCACAGATTCAAATAGAAAGATTTGGCATATTCCTTTATTCCTTTAATTCATGTCACGAATAGAGAAAACGTTCAAATCTAAAAATAACTGACTTACAAAGATTAAATTAGGATGGAAAGATGGCGTTGCTATGATTCGTAGAAAAACAGTCGTTGCAGTCGTTCGAATCTTCGCTTGAATTCTAACTTGAATCTCCTATTTGAAAGTCTTTGAGCAGCACCTCCTAATCTTGATTTATTTTATATATATTATTTTATTTATTATTTGATTAAGAGGAGGAGAGGAAGCCATGTTCACTAAGAATCTTTGCAGCATAAGGGTAGAGAAGAATTGTGAATAGAGAAGGAGTCTAGGGTTGTTTATATAGTGTAGAAGTCAACGAATCTGGTCAGAATGGCGTCTAGGTACATCAGAACGAACCAGGCTCATAAAGCTGGAAAAATCAGCGGGGTCGACCCCCAGGTCGACTACCCAGTCGACCTGGGTGACCCAGGTCGACTACCCAGTCGACCTGGGTGCCTTGGGCGGGAAAATTCCCGCCCAGCCCAATCTGGGTCCGATTTGAATTTTGAACTTGACCTGTTTTGAAATTTGAACTTCGCTGAATCTTCCGGAGGCCATATCTTCCTCATAAGGACTCCGATTTACGCAAACCCGGACTCATTTTCATGCAGAATTCCGAGATGAACGCAATGGCGCAGCCCGTTTCCCTTGATTTTGAATTTAACTTTTAATTCTGCCCTGATTTGTGAATCCTAGTGTTACAGAATTACGGGGTGTTACAGCCGACATAGGAAGTGCCAAATCCACTATTACTGGTAGACAAATCCACAAGCGCCTAATCAAATAGAAAATTAATTTAATTTTGATCCATTTGAAAGTTGGATTTTAATTCTATAGAGACGGTGAAAGCATGCAAAATAAATGTAGAAGAAGAAAACGAAAAAAAGAGGATGTGGATCTCAGTCTAATAATACTTACATTATAAGAACAAATGATGCAAACTCGCTAAGCTTTGCAGGTCCAAAGGGTCTTGCAGAGTTGAAAGAGGAAAATCTTGAATGCAAATCTATTATGTCAACAGGGGCAAAATTGGTCACAAACCCAGGTGGATTATGTACTGGTAGTGAACAAAATCCTTGCTAAATATTTCAATTACAGATGGCATCAGTGGACAATTTTATGGCCTTTCTTAAACACACTGTAGGCTAATTTTGATACATTTAATGATCTCATTAGCATTAGCCAAGGTAATGATGATGCCAAGTCAAGCGACTACCCACTAGAAGACTAGTCGACAAATCGCCCGACTAGTCGTGACTAGTCAACAAGTCTTTTATATACATATATTTATTAGATTTAAATATATAATATAATTAGATATAATTATAAATTTATAATAAGTTCAAATTCAACAAAGATAACAAAATAATAGGTTCGAATTCAACAAATATCCATAATAGATCATAGTCACAACATTTTCTTTTCTTATTTCCTTTTTATATCCCGACCCATCTGCTCAAAGAAAAACCCATCTTCCTTATTTCTCTTCCTCAGGTCCATTCCTTTCTTTTCTTTCCCCTCTTGCTTCATGTGGTTGAACCAAGAAAACAATGAATTTGGCACCCAAAAAACGATGATCAACCATACTGATCTTATATTTTCTCTGCTCCGCTTCTTGCCTTCTTCGTTCCTAATTTCTTGCCTTTTTTTATCGATATGCGATTTAGGGTTTATATCGATTTGGTCTGTTATGGGACGAGGAGCAATTTGGTTGTATCGATGTCGATTTAGGGTTTTTTGGGCTGATCGATGTCGATTTAAGGTTTTTTGGGCTGATCGATGTCGATTTAGGGTTTTTTGGGCCGATTAAGCCCAGCACCATCGAATTGGATAAGTCGAGCATCGTCGAATCTTCTCGGGCAACTTGTCGACTTATCGTCGACTAGTCGTCAACGTGATAATAGTGGCATTAGTATTAGCATTATCTACTATTTTCTCATCGACAAGTCACAGATTATCACTTTTCTTCCATAAATTCCAAACTTGAAACAAACTACTAGGTCATCTACTTTGAATTATAAAACAGAAGTGTTAAAAAGTTATTCAGGTTAACAAACATGAGATAAAAGGTTTAGAGAAGTAGAGAAATCATACACCTCTCTGTTTTTCTTCCCATTTATGATCTCTAAATCTAAAAACCAAAGCTAAATATATCCAACTTCATTGGAAAAAAATTCCCTGCAGTATGTATTCAGGTTACATGTATCAAAAAGAACATAGAAATGAATATTTTGTAGAAATGAAAATAAATAATGCTTGAAAGGTAAAGCCATAAAAAACTTATAATGTACCAACAAATTTTCTTGTATTTAAGTCCGCTTCATATCCAATAATTCTTGCCATTCCAAAATTTGAAATTTTGGGTTTTATATCTTTGTCGAGAAGAATATTTCCTGAAATAAACGGACAAGTTCAATCGAATGAACATTTAAATTTATAATCATATGGGACAGCATGAGTCATCTAATATGACAGAAATTCGGTCTTACTCATTGGAAAAATATGCAGTGATGATAAATAGTACGTGCTTCCTTAAGATTAACGTCATAGTTGTCATTAAAATCTCTCTTATCAAATTCATTGTCTTCTCCATGTAGAACTAAAATCATAGTTAAACACTAAGAATTTAAAGTCAATTTAAAAAGACTTGGTTTCATCACTTACATGGAAGAAAGCATTTAGTTCACGATCCTTATTACGGAATGCCAATTTGGGTTATGATTCTCTAGAATCCGGTATGGATTGAATCGTGTTGAGAGCAAATATGTAACCCTTGTTAGAATTCATTAGGTTATGATAGGTTAAAAGCTAGAAAGAGATTTAGAAGTTAAAAGAGAGAAAGCTTTGTGTGATTTCCATTTAATTTCTATGAAGATATTAATCCACTCAATTCTTGAGCTAGTAGATGGGATATGAATCTCCCATTAAATAAAAGAGAAACCTATATGAATTTTCCGAATGCAAGTGCACAACATTATTGGTGGCATCACACAAACAGTTCAACTAAAATATCGATGCCATTTCCAAAATTATCAATCTTTACCACATACGTCCACATAGGCATAGTTATCAAGGCGCGTGCCTAGGCGCGCCTAAGCAAAGAAAAGCCCAAGGCTTAAGGATTGCGCCTTTTGCAGTTTGAGTGCGCCTTTTTGTAGTTTAAGGCGCTTTTTGGCTTAATTCAAAATTTTGTTTATAAATAGTTAAATAAAAAATTTAATTGTTCAATAAATTATAAAATATGGTTTAAAATTTAAATCTTATTAATAAAATATGTAGATAATTGAATGAATTATAAAATATGGTTTAAAAATTAATTTGTAGTTAGTAAAATAATAGATCAAACTCATATAAAAGGCACACAAAAAAGCCCAAGGCTCAAAAAAGCCCTAGGCTCAATGCTTGCGCCTTTTTGCGCCTTAGCGCTTTAACGCCTTAACTACTATGCACATAGGATATCTAATCAAGGACAGGATCATGCATTGTGATCCATAATTTCATTTTCAATATCAAAAATATGTCTGACTGGAACCCAATGAGCTATATAAACAATAAAACATTTTGGTCAAGACCAGAACAAATATATAAAAACTCAAATGAGGCAATATCTGTGCATTCAAGGCCAATCTGAATTGGCAAATGGTCCCTCCGTTTCATTGTCTAATTCATGCTTAACCCTACGATAGTTGTTTTGAACAACATTATTTATGAATGTAAAATTAAAATCAATGTTTCAATTAGATATATGATCAAATTAATATGCTTTACATGATTTGAAAATCACAGCAGCTATGGCAACTAAGGAATATACAGGTTGAAGTCAAGACAAGGAGAATAAGTTTACTAGAACGTAACTTTGTTATACCTGGTTCGTGTATGATACATAGTGGTAGTTACATTACAACATGTGCAAATATACAGTAAATAATTTTAGGATGTTTATGGTTGTGGTAATACCTCACTGATAGGATGCCTCTTTCGAAATAGTGTATTGCGTACATCAAGTATATAATAGGCATAATGTATGTTCAACTTGAAATAATGCAGATAATTATGAGTATAACTATTACAGGAAAAATGTCACAACCTAAAATGTGAAGGTATGACCTGACAAATCCATGGTATCTTCTCGGAAGATATCAACAAGATTTAAAATGTCTCTTCTGGGACTGGTATTTACAACAACTTCAATTAGCATAAGTTCTCTTCCCGCAAATGGCATGTGAGGCCAAATCTGAAACCTATGTTTTAAAAATTGTACTGTAATAAAAAGGAACGCCTTTACTGTTATCACATATATATCAGAGACAGTAAGAAACTACAGTTATCTCACATTATGGACGTTGATTATCTTGTATATCTGTTTTACTAACTTGGATATATAGTTTTCGATTCCTGAGACATCATTGTGATTCAGGAAATTTCTTCTGTCTTTGTTGGATACACAACAAGATTCTACAAATAAGAGACACGGTATCACTTAAGATTTTAATAAATTTTAACCCAAATTTTAATAAAAAGTAAAAGAAGAAATCAATAAATAATATTAACCTAAATGGTACAGCCCCTATGGGAAATTGCAACTGAAACAATCTTGAGAACTCCAGAAGTGTCATTGCGTTCTGTTTCGAATTAATAGTTTGTTATTGCATCTGTTACGAATACAAAATATTAGCAAGAAACTTTTTTTTATCAAATATGTGAGATATGAATCTTCAAACAATAATAAAATGCAATTAGTATGCAATTATTTTATTTTCATTCCTTCAAATATTTCAAGTCTTAGAAATTAGTACGCAATTCTTTATTTAAAGCATAAACTTGATAAAAACTAGTAGAAGGTCCGGGATAGTTAAGAATCTTATATATGGATTCTGTCTATTTGCATTAGGCTTTTGCATGTTGCAATCAGCTTACCGTGTATGAAACCATGATAAAGATCACCTTTGATTTATGTAGTGCATGCATCATTTAGATTATCGTCATAGCATGCATAAGATAGATTTTAATGTCATATATATTGACCTCAGATCTCCTGTTAAAATGAAGGAAAACAATATATTATGATTTGATCAAGAAATGTACGAAATTAGCCAACATGATGACATTCACTGTGATGCCAATAAAATTATAAGAAGGAACATTTGCTCATAATACCATAAATTTCACTATCTGCCTAGTACACAACTACCATAACACTGAAGTAGAGTAGACAAAATTCTAAGTAGTAGCATACTCAAGTAGAACATAAATTGGATATGAAAATATACATTTTCAGTTGTATAAAGCACAATGCAGAAATGCATCTCCTTCCTTTCCTAAAAGAACAAAATTCTTAGTAAACATTATCCATAGCACAGACATAAAACAGAAAGAAAAAAAAAATTAATCTTGCATTTTTTTTTAATTATCTAAAAACAATTTTCATTGGTCAACACATTATCTAAAATCTTTATATATCGGATTGTCCAAATCAATTTGAAATAAATAATCAAATACGAATAATTGATTTTAAATTTTCAAAACAAAAATTGTTTTCGATTTAAAAATATACTCTTCACACTTGTTTTAGGATACTACTGATCCTATCTCTAACGAGTCATTCTAATTGGATATTACTAATCCAATCTCTGATGAATTCTTTCATATGGTTCTAACGTGTCTTGTTCTCTGAGCTTTGTAAACCAAAGCTCTGATACCACGATGTAACGACCAGGAATTTCGCTCGATCCGAATCAGTCGTTAAACCGACCAAGACCGTACGAAACGCCTGATTGTTTTGAGAACACGACAAATTAGAACGCAGACAGAAGAACATTTCATTATATATTACAACAATTCCATCAGATTACAAGAATATACAGAGTATAAATAAATAAAATACATTCGATAAATATCATAGATTAAATTACATTTAAATACATCGCAGCGGGAAATAATA
Source organism: Allium sativum (assembly GCA_030737875.1). Taxonomy (NCBI): domain Eukaryota; kingdom Viridiplantae; phylum Streptophyta; class Magnoliopsida; order Asparagales; family Amaryllidaceae; genus Allium; species Allium sativum. Next base: position 844,867,609 of record CM060909.1, on the reverse strand, counting down.
CAAAACACAACTAGAAGTAATACACGGATACAGAGCTTTCTGAGTATCGTTCCAGCTGTAAATCAGGATCCTATGAATACAAATCTGCAAAACCAAAACTACTAGCTGCCCGTGTCGAAAATAAGGGCACCCAGAGTTTAGGTTAAAACAATAAACTCTAGGTCAGTCATGTGACTGGTGTGAGAACTAAGTTATTTAAAACTTTACTTTAAATCAGATATATCAAGGGACCACGCCATATATCACGGAACGGGCTTCCTCCCAAGAATAACAGTGCATATAACAAAACAGCGCAATGCTTTTGGAAAAATGAAGCTATTATAAGACCCAGGTCCTATCACACAATGCAACGCAAGCCAGGGGATAGGGTTTTTCCTTATAATAGCCAAACATACTTGGTACATTTTAAAAAAAATCATTTGATACTATTATAAGTGTATTGTGTCAAAACAATTTCAAATCATAAGTATCAATCCTAGGCGGCATGGGTACCATATATCATGTCGCCAATACTAGGCTCTACAAATAAAACCGCAAAGTCGCGTATTTGGAAATTTAATTTCCATCTGTGAACCGAGGCAAAAGATAGTCCTCTACCGATTCGAGACGCTCTAGACCGTGTCTCAGGAACAGAACGCATCGTCCCTTGGATCGTCAGGGCCGGTCCAGCGATGTGAATTAAATTGCCTGAACACTGCGTTTCCCCACCCTTTGTGTTGTCAATGAGCCAACAAATGACTCCATCGGCTTCACATAGTCACCGATATATCCGAGGCGCCTTGCAACAGCAACAACCACATAAGTCAAACTCGTCAGGGCATGTAAAACCACTGACGCCACTTCTAGCTAGAAGGAAACGCATGCCCTCCCTGATGTCCTCTCCCGTTTCTGGTTCACAACCGGGGTGTGATGCTCGCGAATCAACGCTACACAAAGCTACGCTACAAAGGCCGTGCTTTGATCATCAACCACAAGACTTTGCTTTTCAACAAAAGCCTTGATCATTTGCATCTTAGCATGCCACACAGGAAAACCACTCCATGCAACCGATATCCATCAATCACATAGAATGATATCCAATGTTAGACACACAGTCCATTTACAAGTCCGTTCTGGGTCTGAACGAAACCGGAGGCACCTACTACCCCGTATATCCATCGATCTCCAAGTACGTCTGGATGACCACTAACTGATTCCCTCCTCTTGGGTGTACGGCCCAATCAAGATCATCAGTAATCACCCAAACGACGTGAAGACCTCCGGTCTTCAACCGTCGTCTTCATCTTCGACTAATCGTCGAATCAGTTATTCAGAATGGGATAAACCCGGTCTTTCTGAATAACTCGCATATATAATAAACAAGTGTTACACAAACACAACATACACCTCATTCCAATTCATCAGTCACTAACCGTAAATTAACAAGAGAGTAATTCCCCAAATATTAACCTCGAAGGCCGAAACCAACATCAGATCAATACCCAGGAAACCGTTCTGCTTAGCTAACCAACAGTTAGTTTCTAAATTTCACATTCTTAGGGAAAGGTTCCCATTAATTTTATCAAAGAAAAATTCTTTTAAATTTATTCTTTAATCTTCCTTTGAATATCACTTCAAACTAGTCGGGATTAGCGAACCATACCGAAGTAGTCATTTATTTTATTTCCCAATCCCAACCTATTCATCCAATGTAGTAAAACTGGTCATACTTCATATCTAACACCAGGATGCTATGGTAAATTCAATTACCATTTCACGTTCAAATCTAATTAAAGATTTAACTACCGTCTGGACTAAAACTGGTGATACTCCATTCTCGATCTTTTCAATCTAATTAAAGATTCATTAAAACTCCACTTAGTTTTAACCTTTGACTGAGTTAAATAATCAGTGTCATTTAAAACACGGTTTACGATAAACCCCAAAATCACATCACGTTTCAATCAGTCCCTTGCCGTAAACTAGCAAGTGAGCAATTCCCTAAGTATTAACCCCGAAGGCCGAAACCAACATCAGATCAATTGTAACACCCCACCTCCATTAAGGTCACTCACAAAGGGAATGCCTTAACTTCAGTGGAGCGTTTTAGGTAAACAGACACAGAATATCACAAGACAGATATAAAAAAATTTGCAGCGGAAATAAATAACTTTATTAAATTACCAAAATATTTTGTTACATAGTACCATGAGTCATAAAACCCTTACAACAAAACACTTCTTTCTTACATTATCAGAGTACATAGGTATTTGAAAAGAAAAACATCATTCCCCAGATTAAAGAGCAAGCCATAAAGAAACAGAGGTTCAAGCCATACTTCAGAAGAAGCTCCTAGAAGATGATATCCAAATCCTGACTAAACCTGGGTGTTTCCTCCCTGAACACCTAGTGGGAAGAAGGAAGAAAAGGAAAAAGGGGGGTCAGACATAAAGTTTGGCGAGTGCGATAACTCTAACAATATAATTAACAAAGTAACTAGGCCAAGGCATAAGTTGGAATGTAAGGAAATAACCATGAACCATTGGGTATGATAGAGTAAACAAGGAAACAAGAGGAACAACGATAACGTTAAAAGCACTCCTAAATCACTACAAGATAATCACTATACTGCACCACCACTAGTACAACAGGATTAGGTGTTACCTTAATGTTTAAACTTCCATAGAATCGAAACAGAATAATCTATACAGAAACAGAATGCAAGTAATGGGCCTTTACCACCCCAACATACAGAAGGTACGGAAGAAGAATACTAATAATGGGCCTTTACCACCCAACTAATGGGCCTTTATCACCCCAACAAACAGAAGGTACAGAAACAGAATCTGAGACGGAAACAGAATAATCCCTACGGAAATAGAATGTAGAATTAGGTGTACACTAGTAGATGGGCCTTTACCACCCCAACAGACGGTACCACGCAGAAACAGATAGGTGTTACCACCCAACAGAAACAGACGGTACCCCACAGAACAGACAGAACTAAGTGTACCCTAAATCTTACCCCCACGTGATCGGCTCCCTAACACATAAATACCCTGTGCCAGCCCCACAAAAGTGTGTATCATTCGCTAAAGTGGCAACCTTTGAGTGACACAGACCTATTTATAGATGTCACGATGTCTTACATCCTAAAAGGCAGACCGGGATCCATGCACGCACATGACCCGGTTGGAACGCACCATCAACACCCCCTCGCCATTATCAAAATGAACCGCTTAAAATTAGTTCAGTAAGCGTGCCCGGACCCTACCTACTGTTGGGTCATAGTTTTGATACCAGAAAGGGTTACTGACTAATATGGGTCCCACACAACAGATGACACAAGTAATTACCCATCCTAAACTTGTGTCCCCAAACTAACAGATTTCAGACTAACTTGTTTACAAGTTTCAGACATACAGAGTTCAGATTTACTAGTTCACAAATCAGACAATCAAGTTAACAAGTTTTCAAACTACCGGATCAGATGTACAGATTTAACAGACTTACAAATTGTCCAACTTTGTATTGGGCCTACAGATTCACGAAATGGGTTTGTTAAATTCATCAGTCCAGTTGGTTTAACACTATCCCCCCAACACGTTTTAGACATCATATTTATCTCAGATTTGCATTAATTAATTATTGAAATATCTAATCGTATTTCACATGCCACCCCAGGCACCCACTTAATTCCACATGCCACCCAAGGCACCAACTTAACCCCCTCATGTCCCACTACATGCTTATCTGGTTAAGTGTTTCTTAATTCATTAAGGTCGTAACCGTATAAAGACCTCTCACATTAGACTGGCGTTTTTGGCAGCTGGATTTGCCGGGCAGGTCCGGGCAGTCTTACACCACAAAAGAGCCTTACCTCGTGTCTTTACAACTGTTACGTATTTAATTTATGCCTAAGACCTCCCACATTAGACTGGCATTTGTGGCAGCTGGATTTGCCGGGCGGGTCCGGGCAGTCTTACACCACAAAAGAGCCTAACCTCATGTCTTAGACGATTAATTACTCCTAATTAATCATCCCCCAATTTGAATTACTTTCCCTATTCAAATTATCAATCAATTCCAAATTTAACGATGTCCATAATTGACTCAATTATGTCCATCCATTTATGGTATGTAAGATCATACCAATTTCACCACAATTATATTTTATGCCTTTTAAGGCATTTATGCCAATTAAACCTTCTTAATTTTATCCCCTTCGTTCCCCCGTTATTCGTTCGCTTAAAATGACATATTCGTATTAGACTAGCAATTAGTCTAATACTTAAAAAAGGGAATAAACGTCACAAAGTCGCATACACACAATAATAGATCTAATTTGCATCTAACTTGCAATTAAGAATTACAACATACTCGCATAGTCTTTGTATTAACAAGGATCCAAAAATCATAGATCTAAAAAAAGTGTGAACTTGCATGTATGAACATAGTTTTACACCCAACTAGCCTAGGTAATTATCACCAACTTACATAAACTGTGTATGTCGTCAACCTAAGCATAAAGGTGTCATCTTGCATAACTACGGATCCAATAAAGGTGTTAACTTGAGTAAACTATGGATCCACATAAAGGTGTAAACTTGCATAACTAGGCATGACATAGATTCAACATAAAAATGTCAACTTGAATATGAATCTAAACTTTAAAGGTGTGAACTTGTATGAATCCAAATTATCACTTAAACTTGCATATGAACATAATACTTATATGAACTAGCATATGTTCCACATCCATATTCGCATAAAAACTGATGTTATAAACCTAGGGGGTTGGATTATAAAAAGGGATTCATTAACACAAGTTAACATCATGAACTACTAGCATATATTTTAGATCCAAACTTACATAATGTAATAACCCACAAATTCTGAGCCAGTTTATAATTTTTATTTTGGCAATTTTGGCGAATTTTGAATATTTAAAATGAATAATTTGAAATAATATCGACGAAGAATTTATTTTCGAATATAATTAGAACGCATATATTATAAGCGTCGTCGTTAGAATATAAATATTTATATATAATTATAAATAGAATTGAAAATGGCGCGGTAGTTCGATAATTCGATTTCAAATTTCATTTGAATGTACCGGGTGCAAAACAATCCGGATTTTAGCGAAACCAAAAACATTAGGACCTAATTGATGATATCTTTCCAACGAATCCGAAAAATAAAGATTTCATAGCGGGAATCAATAGATATGTCCAGTTGAAAATTCTGAATAGTCGCTATGGAATTCAGGCCCGTAAAAATAGACATTTTGCAAACGACCTCGGATTTCGACGAAACCACTTTTGTTGGATCCGCAGTGTCAAATTATTGCTAGATTCCAAATTTCATAATTTTTCGAATCAATATGTGAGCGTGGCAAAGGAAAACGCGTTTGACCAGTTTTAGTTGATTTTAATCGACTGGAAAATGGCCATTTTTCCAACGGTCTCGGAATTCGACGATACTAGTTTTGTTAGGACCGTATCGTCAATACGAAGCTAGAAAATATTTTTCTGAAATTTTTCTAGTTAGTATGTGACCCCGGTAATTTGAAATGTACGTTTAAAATTTAATATAATGATTTAAATGTAAATTTAACGGAAACTGATTCAAACGATCGAATCAACCTACGATACATATCCCATTGTGTTCGGAATGGGGGTAAAACGCTATGGACGACAGGCGGTGGGCCTCGTTTCGAGGTCTTACGTGAAAGTCAACTTTTTGCCAAATTAAATAATTAAATAATAAAAATAAAAGAAAACCCTTTCTTCCCTTAAATACCCAGGCCCCCCCGATAATTTCAATTCACTTTTGAAAATCAAAAAAAAAAAAGAAAAAAAAGAAGAAAGGGGCTTCGTGCCCTAACTAACGCGCCGCGCCGCCTGGGGGTGGGCCACCGCCGCCTCCCCCTCACGCTGTGCCATCGCGCCACAGGCGTGGCCGCCCTCCCTCACTCCAAGACCGCGCGACGAAGTCAGACCCCCCCCCCCAGTTCGATCGAACGCGAGAAGAACCCCCCCCCTCCTCCGTTCGACGACCGCCGACGCCGCCTGTTTCCCCCTCCACAGTCGACGACCGACGCAGCCAAAGCCCCCCTCCCCCCCCCCCCCCCCGCGAGCTCCTCTTCTCCAACCTTCAATGAATAAAAAGCAGTGAGTTTCCTTTTTTTTCTTTCTTTCTTTCTATTTATTTTTATTTCTATTTTAGTTTTTTTAAATCTGAAATAAATATAAAATCAGTTTAAAAATATATTAGATTGTTTAAAAATAAAATAGCAATGTTTTAAACTAGAAAAAGGTTTGATTTTTTAATCAGTAAAGATTTGATTTTTAGAAATGAAAAAACGATATTTTTAGAAAAGAAAAGACGATATTTTTAATATGAGTAGTGAAGTAAAAATATGATTTTTACTTCGAGAAAAATAAAATTATATATTTGAAAAGGCGAAATTATATATTTGAAAAGGCGAAATTATATATTTGAAAAGGCGAAAATTATATATTTGAAAAGGCGAAATTATATATTTGAAAAGGCGAAAATTATATATTTGAAAAGGCGAAATTATATATTTGAAAAGGCGAAAACTTCATATTTGAAAAGGCGAAATCTTTATATGAAGAATGGCGTGATAAAAATATAATCTTTACTATATGAACATCGAAGTAAAAATATGATTTTTATATATTGAATAGCATAGTAAAAATATGATTTTTATATATTGAATAGCATAGTAAAAATATGATTTTTATATATTGAATAGCATAGTAAAAATATGATTTTTATATATTGAATAGCATAGTAAAAATTCGATTTTTATATATTGAATAACGATGTAAAAATTCGATTTTTACATATGAAGAGAATACGGGCAACGAAGATAACAAAAGGGCGAGAACAACGAAGGTTTCTGCAAAAGAAGAGTTGAGATGGTTGGATAGCTATCGGTGAGAATTTCTCACTCTTCAATTTTCTTTTCTAGTTATATATATATACTAGGATGCAGACGGTGCTTAGTAGCACCCGACACAATCGTCCACAGACATTGGACTTGTTTGTTTGATTGCAAAAATTAGTTAGATTATTTGATTGAAATTGAATTGTTGGGTGAAATGAATGGATTTGATTGATGTGTGAATGGCGTGGGCCTTCACTAGACCGGGGATAAGGCTAGGCCTTGTCCTGTTTCTAGTATCGTGCCGTTATGCCGCCGAAATTTTCTAAAATAAGTTAGAAAATAAAAATATCATTTTATTGTGTAAATAAACGAAATAGAAATTAATGTGTTGAAAGGAAATAAAATATTTATATAGTTAAAAATATTTTATCGTTAAAAATATAATTTTTAACATGAATGTGAATAAATAAATATTCATTTACAAACCGGACGGTTTGTTTATATACACCTATTTGAATGACATTGATTGGGTCGATAAATTTTACACATCGCCCAACTGCACAATTAAAATCTGTGTTTGTTGATTTGAAACCCTACACGGTTGTTGGGATGAAATATGAAGTCCACTCATCCTGATTGATTAAATATTTCGATCGATTGATTGACAGGCTGTATAAGCGTTAGATATCTATATTTGATGCTTACACAATGTAGTGCACTTTGGTTGATGGTTGATTCTTTTTCAATGCTATTATATACATGTGTTGTATGAAAATCCATATAATTAATTTTATATGGTGATTGATTGGGCCTCATTCCAATCTAGAAAATAAAGAATATTATAAAATAAAGGTTCATGTGTTGACTGTACTCATCCGTTGAGATTAGTCATGTGTTGAACGAAATATTTTTATAATAAAATTTACATCTTTATTAATATAATATAAAGGTTCATGTGTTGATTGTACTCATCCATTGAGATTAGTCATGTGTTGAACGAAATAATTTAATAAAAATAGTCACACGTGGACAGTACTCATTCGTTGAGATTAGTCGTGTGTTGACAAAAATAAATACTCATTTGTTGAAAATAGAAATATTTGAAATAGAATATTTGAAATAGAAATATTTGAAATAGAATATTTGAAAATAGAATTATATGAAGCCGTGTTGATTAGATTAACGCCATTTTGACGTGAACGATATTTATATCGATTTTATTCATTTCGAAATGAATTGAATATATAACGATTTCGAAATGAATTGAATATATAACGATTTCGAAATGAATTGAATATATAACGATTTCGAAATGAATTGAATATATAACGATTTCGAAATGAATTGAATATATAACGATTTCGAAATGAATTGAATATATAACGATTTCGAAATGAATTGAATATATAATGATTTCGAAATGAATTGAATATATAACGATTTCGAAATGGATTGAATAGAAAACTAATTTGAATTGAATCGAATAGAAAACTAATTTGAATTGAATCGATTAGAAAACCAATTTGAATTGAACCGAATAGAAAACGACTTTGAAATTGAATTGAATTGAAAACGAATTCAAATTGAATCAAAAGCAAATTGAAATGAAATCAAATTGAATTGAATAGAAAAGAATTTTAAAACGAATCTATAAGGGAAAATTCAATTTAGATTCGAATTGAATTGGAAGTTGAAATGAATTTAAAAACTATTTATAAAATTCGTTTTAAATAGAAATCGATGAAATATATATTATATATATTATATATATAATATAATGGCCTGAATAGAACGCGCCGCGCCATGGCAGTTCATAAATTTCGACCATTTATTTCAAACGGACATTACGGGAGATCCGACCGTCGGATTCTCCTAAAACCGAAACCGTTGGGTTCGTATCGAAAAGAGCTTTCTAGCGAATATTAGAAATTCAAAATCTAACGGTTGGATTTGGAGTTACGTCCAAATCAAATTTGGAAAAGGTCGCTATAGGTGCAGTTCGATGGCCGTTGATGGAAATCGACTGTACGGGCCTTGATAAAATTATTAAAAATAGTAATAATTTGAGTAAAGTCATAAGAAATGATTTGGAAAGAATTGGGGTGAAAAAACTCCATATTTGAAAAGGTAAAAATAGATTTTTATCAAAATGAACTAGTTTGAACTAAATTTAAAACCCGATTTGTTTTTAAATAAATAAATTAGATTTAAAAAGGGGTTTTAAATAATCGGAATTCCTAATATATTTGATTTGAAATAAATAAAATGTGATTTGGGTTTGTCGTGAACTGTTTTTTAAATAACACCTAGTTCTTTAACCCAATAAAAGGAGTTTTAACGAATCTGCAATTAGATTGAAATGTAAATCTATAATCTAAATTATCAAATTTAGAAATGAGCGAGAATGGAGTATCGCCAGTTTTGCTCCAAAGCGATAGTTAAATCTTTAATTAGATTTGAACGTGAAATGGTAATTAATCTTACCGATAACACCATAGTATTAGATATGGAGTATTACCAGTTTTGCTTCATGGGATGAATAAGTTGGGATTGGGAAATAAAATAAATAAATAATTACTTCGTTACGGTTCGCTAATCTCAACTAGTTTAGAAAACCATAATTTGGTTTGATAGATCATCCAAAGGAAGATTAAAGGATAAATTTTAAAGAATTTATCTTGGATAAAATTAATGGGAACCTTTCCCTAAGAATGTGATTTTGCGAATAAAAGAATATTCTGAATTGGAATGAGGCGCATGTTGTGTTCTTATAACATTTGTTTTTAATATACGCGGGTTGTTCGGAAAGTCCGGGTTTATACCCATTCTGAATAACCGATTCGACGATAAGTCGAAGATGAAGACGGTGGTTGAAGACTGGAAGTCTTCACATCGTTTGGATTATTACTGACGATCCTGATTGGGCTGTACACCCAAGAGGATGGAAATAGTTGGTGGTCGTCCAGACGTACTTGGAGATGGATGGATATGCGAGGAAAGTGCCTCCGGTTTCGTTCAAACCCATAACGGACTTGTAAATGGATTGTGTGTCTGACATTGGATTTTATTCTGTGTTGATTGATTTCTATTAAATATACATCTGTTTGGCGGCGGAGAATTTATTCTTTTGCTTAACGCCCTTCTCTGAGACGTACGAGCTCAGAGGTTGTATATCGATAGATATCAATCGCATGGCATGAATTGCCTGTGTGGCACGCTAAGATGCAATGATCAAGGCTTTTGTTGAAAAGCAAAGTCTTGTGGTTGATGATCAAAGCACGCCTACGTGGCAGCTTTGTGTATAACGGGAATTCGCGAGCCTCACACCTCGGTATGAGATAAAAACGGGATACGGACTGCAGGGAGAGCACGACGTTTCTTTCTAGCTTTGGTGGTGTCAGTGACTTACCAGCCCTGACATATATATACTTTTCACCTTTGTGGTTGTTGGATGAGGCGCCTCGATTATAGGTCTGTAAGGACCGGGAAACGTGTGTTCAGGAATTGCCAATCCTCTAACGTAAGTGAGGACCGGCCCTGAAGCATCCAAGGGTTGCCCAGAGTGCGTAGCCCTGGGACATTTGCTAGAGTGTCTCGAACGCGGAGATGAGCTTGCCCCTTGCCTCGACTCATGACGGAATCCAATTTCCAATACGTGTATTTCGGTTTTATTTGTGGAGCCTAGTATGGCGACATAGTGGGATGGGGCACTTATGCCGTCTATGATTTATATTTATGATTGAAAGGTTTTGACACTATACACTTATTATAGTATCAAATGATTTGTTTTAAACGTATTAAGCATGTTTGGCTGTTATAAGGTAAAACCCTATCCTCCGGCTTGCGTTGCATTGTGTGATGGGACCCGGGTCTTATAATAGCTTCATTTTTCGAAAAAGCATTGCGTTGTCTTTTCTATGCACTGGTATTCTTGGGAGGAAACCCGTTCCGTGTTATACGGCGTGGTCCCTTGAATTACTCTCTTTTAAAATAAAGTTTTAATAACTGTTTTAGTTCTCACACCAGTCACATGACTGACCTGGAGTTTATTGTTTTAACCTAAACTCTGGGTGCCCTTATTTTCTGCACGGGTAGCTAGTAGTTTTGGTTTTGTAGATTTATATTCATAGGATCCTGGTTTACAGCTGGAATGATATCCGGAAAGCTCTGTATCCGTATATCACCTTCAGTTGTGCTTTGTACTATTTTCCGCTGCTATGTAATTTATTGTAATCTCTGATATTTATCAAATGTAATTTATTCATTATACTATGTATATTCTTGTATCTGATGGAATTGTTGTAATAGCAATGAAATGTTCTTCCGTCTGCGTTCTGTTGTGTGTTGTCCTCAAAGTATCCGCCCTTTCCTTAACGGGGAAGAAACGGCCGTCACACATAACATCATATGTGAAACTGGCATAACATCATATATAAAACTTGCATAACATCATATATAAGACTTGCATAAGCCAAATTACAACTTGGATGATAGCAACATAACTTTACATCATAAATGATAGCATCACAACATAACGTCATAGAGATTTCAATCATAAACCTACAACATAATCGCAACATGAAATCAATACTTCATATCACATCAATACAATTCGCATTATATCTTAATCCAATTAAATTACTAATTATCTTGTTAAAATTGTCGAACTCACAACTCAAAAGCAGTCTTGAGTTCTGAATTCTGATTTCTGGAGTTGAATTAGCGCTCCTTTGATGAAGATTCGCTGTTAGGGTTGAGTAGTTCTGATTTGATTGTTGTTCTTCCTCTTTAATTTGGTGGCGGCTGCTCTAGGGTTCAAGACAACAGCATGACGGCCATAGTTTTAGTTTAAATTCTGATTTAGGGTTTGAGTCTATGGGTCTTTTTATAGAGTTTTGAATTAATTTAAGCCATCGGATGTTCTTAGGGTTAATCAAAACCATTCAGTCCAGATTAGAGGTATCCAGAAACCCTAATGACTCATTAACTAGTCAGAAATGACTCAACACTGACTCGCCGTTCGAACCAGATGGCTGTGCAGGTTATCTCTCAGCCTGGGCGCACTTGGGAAGAGCTCCAATGCAAATTTGTACTGGCGCACATCCCAAGTTCGGCAGTGCGTTTTTTTTTCAAACTTCGTTCGTCCATATCTTCTTCATACGGTATCCGTTTTACGCAAACTCGGACTCTATCTTAAGAAGAATTCCGAGAAGAATGCAATGGAATAACCCGTTTCCCTTGATTCCCACATTTGAAATTAAGTATTCTTAAATTTAGTTAATCTGATTATTCAAAAATTCGGGGTGTTACATCAATACCCCAGAAACCATTCAACTTAACTAATCTTCGGTGAGTTTCTGATTTTCTTAACTTCGTTGGGCCTAAGAACAGTGTTATTGAAGATACCGTTCACTACAACCCAAAATCGTATTCCATTAATTATCGGGTTAAAGAACAATTGTTATTTAAAACACTGTTCACGATAAACCCAAAAATCAATACCAATCCAATTCCAATTAAATATCATTTAATTGGTACACTTCATTAAATCTAAATAAAAAGATTTAATCTTTTTCTCAACTGGGCTTAAGAACAGTGTTAATAAGGATACCATTCACGACAAACCCAAATCCCATTTGATATTAAATACAAGGCTCTGAATAGAAAATATATCGGCTTATATTCAATATCAAATTCTACGACCAACAAATATCGTATTGGAAATAACGATATTAATTTATCTTTCAAATTCCCATAACAATATATGTATCATCACGAAATCCAACATCGAAATATTCCGAAGACAATTTCGATTCAAATCCCTTCCAATTAAATTACTGGAAATTCTGGTTATATTTCAAAACCATTTCAAATTCACTTTATTTATTTCAAAAATAAATGAATTACAATTCTAGTCCAAAACTAGTTCATTTCGATAAAAAACTATTTTTATCCTTTCAAATATGGAGTTTTTCACCCCAATTCTTCACAAATCATTTCTTATGATTTTACACAAATTATTACTATTTTTAATAATTTTATCGCGGCACGTACAGTCGATTTCCATCAACGGCCATCGAACTGCACTTACAGCCACCTTTTCCAAATTTTATTTTGACATAATTCCAAATCCAATCGTTAGATTTCAAATTTCTAATATTCGTTAGAAAGCACTTTTCGATACGAACCCAATGGTTCCGCTTTTAGGAGAATCCGACGTTCGGATCTCCCGCAATCTCCATTCGAAATCAATGGTCGAAATTCGCGAACTGCCGCGGCGCGGCGCGTTCTATTCAGGCCATTATATATATAATATATATGTATTATATATTTTTTGCCAATTTCCTTTTAAAACGTATTTTATAAATCGTTTTAAATTCGTTTTCGAAACGATTTCAACTTCATTTCAAATTCAAATCAAAATTGAATTTTTTTCCTTATAAATTCATTTCAAATTGATTTCAATTCAAATCGATTTTTAATTCAATTTCAGTTCGTTTTCAATTCAATTTCAATTCGAATTCATTTCTATTCAATTTCAATGCCAATTCATTTTCAATTCGAATTCATTTCAAATTGATTTCCATTCAATTTCAATTCGATTCGAAATCATTTTATTTTCAATTCAATTCGAATTCATTTTATTTTCAATTCGAATTCTAATTCATTTCAATTCAATTTAATTCGAATTTTAATTCTTTTCAATATAATTCGAATTTCAATTCACTTTCAATATTCATTGAAAAATGAGTAAAATCGATATAAATATCATTCGCGTCAAAATGGCGTCAATCTAATCAACACAGCTTCATATATTTTTATTTTCAAATATTCTGTTTCAAATATTTCTTTTTCTAATATTTCTTTCTCAAATATTTCTTTTTCAAATATTTCTATTTCAAACATTTCTATTTCAAAACTGGAATGAGGCCCAATCAATTACCATATAATGTTAATTATATGGATTTTCTACGACACACGTATATAACAGCAACGATAAATCATCAACCATCATCCAAAGTGCGTTCTACGCTGCATAAGCATCAAATATAAATATTTAACGCTTAGAACAGTCTGTCAATCAATCGATCGACATACAACTAATTATTGGGAATAGTGAATGTCATATATCATCCCAATACACGTGTGGGGTTTCAATCAACCAAACACAGATTTTATTTGTGCAGTTGGGCGATGTGTAAAATTTATCGTCCCAATAAATATCAATCAAATGTGTGTATATAAACAAATCGTCTGATTTGTTTATATTTATTTCATTTTATATACACATTAAAAATTCTATTTTTAACTATAAAATATTTTTAACTATATTAATATTTTATTTTATTTCACATCACATCACACAATCAACTACACATCAAAATCAAACAACCAAGCATACAAGCCGTCCATGGTCTGTGGACGACGGGTGTCGGGTGCTACTAAACACCATCTGTATCCTAGTATATATTTTTAACTAGAAATTTAAATTAAAGGTGAGGAGTTCTCACTGAACAGCTAAACCAAACGTCTCGACTCTTCATGTGTAGAAAATCTCTGCCGTTTCTTCTTTCATCACTTTCATCATCCGTATTCACTACATGTATATAACTCACATTTTTATATTGTAGCTATGTATATAAAAATCTATTTTTACCCTGCTACTATATAGATAAAAATTCTATTTTTACACCGCTAGTTTATAATAAAAATTATATTTTTATTACTCCACATAAATAAAAATCATAGTTTTATTCTTCCTATAATATAAAAATCATATTTTTATAATCATAAAAAAAATCGTATCTTTCTAGTTTGAAAATCGTATATTTAAACTGCTATTATATGATAAAAATCCAACCTTTTTCTTACTTCACATATGATACAAATTGAAGTTTTCTTTAAAAATAAAATCAAACCTTTTAAATCAATATAATTCAAAGAAAAATCAATTCTTTAAAACAATAGAATATATAAAAAAACTAAATTAAACAAAATAAATAAAAGGACTCACTTTCATTTATCGGGGAGGGAGGAGGAGGCCCGTGGGGGGGGGCTGTGGTGCTGCGTCAGTGGTCAAGGGGGAGGTGGATGGTCGGCGTCGGGTTTCAGGAGGGCGGAGGGTCTTCGTGCGTCGTGTTTTAGGAGGGCGGAGATAGGAGAGGAGGTGGAGGAGGATACGCGGCAGGAGGAGGAGAAGAAGATGGGGCGGCGGCGGCTCTGATAGGGGGCAGTGCGCGATGCGGTAGCGGGGGCGATCGAGGCTGCTAGGTTTTTTTTTTTATTTCGAGAAACTAACATGGGGTTTGACTTAGTGATAGAAGAAAAAGGGCGGTGTGTTATATTAATATATTTATATTTTATTATTTTTAAATTCTAAAATGCAACTTTTTATTTCGAACACCAAAGGAGACCCACCGACTGTCGTCCATAGCTAATTACCCCCATTCCAAACATAATGGAATATGTATCGTAGGCTGATTCAACAGTTTCAATCAGTTTTCGTCAAAATCAACATATAACTCTATATATTGAATTTGAACGCGTATTTCAATTTACCAGGGCCACATACTAACTCTAAAAATTCCCGAAAAATATTTTCTAGCTTCGTATTGACCATACGGTTCTAACAAAACTAATTTCGTCGAATTCTAAGACCGTTTGAAAAATGGCCATTTTCCAGTCGATTAAAATCAACTAAAACTGGTCAAACGTGTTTTCCTTTGCCACGCTCACATATTGATTCGAATAATTATGAAATTTGAAACCTAGCAATAATTTGACATCGCGGATCCAACAAAAGTGGTTTCGTCGAAATCCGAGGTCGTTTGCAAAATGGCCATTTTTAAGGGTCGAAATTCCATAGCGACTATTCTGAATTTTCAACTGGACATATATTTTGACTCCCGCTATGAAATTTCAATTATTCGGACTAGATATTCTCAAATAGATTCTAATATTTTTGGTTTCGCTAAAATCCGGTTTGTTTTGAATCCTGTACATTCATTTGAAATCGAATTATCGAACTACCGCGCCATTTTCAATTCCTTTTATAATTATAAATAATTATTTATATTCTAACGACGTTCTATATAAATATATACATTAGAATTCTATTCCAACTAAATTTCTTGTCGATATTATTTAAAATAATTCATTTTAAATAATCAAAATTCGCTAACATTGCCAAAATAAAAATTTTAAATTGGCTCGGATTTCCGGGTTATTACAAAATTTCCTACATCTTATATATATATTCTGTAACACCCGCATTTTTAATGAAATTAAAAATGTGGAAATTTGTATATTATATAAATAGATATATTTAAGAGAAAATTAAATAATGACAATAAAATTGCATGTAATAAGTTCATGCAGTGAAATGAAGGAAAAAGATTAATAAAAGAAATTAAATGCAATACATTAAATGCGAAGAAATGCATGCAAACAATTAAATAGAAATAAAAAGAAAATTTTGAGAATCTTTAGTGATTTGGTCGAGAAATTAGCGTCATTGCGTTCGTGGCGATTTTCTAGTCAATTTAGACCTATAGTTTGTAGAAAACTGATTTAAAATGAAGAAGATATCTTTAAATTAAATATTACAGCAAAACATGAAAAAGAGGAATGAGAAAAGAATAATGTTTAGCATTGTTCTAATGTTTGTAAACAAAAGACTTAGTGGCTCATTTGGTTAGAGCATTTGACTTGTATACAAGAGGTTCTGAGTTCAATCCCCACCAGCGCCATATTTTTGTTTTAGGGGAATGGCTAAAAAGTGGCTTAGTGTGAACGCAGTTCAATAAAAAAAGCGGTTTAGTGTGAAAAGGGTTAATCGAAAAGATAGTTAAACAAATAAATAAATATATATATATGTGCACATATGACATGTGGGTATCAACACCCCTGCTGCTGCGCATCATGTTGCACATTTGACGCATTTTTATTTGTTAATGATGATTTTTGAGTTTTAGGGCTGACGTGGCCTCTTCTGATTAGTTAGATGACGTGTCTTTCAGCTGTGTAGTTCTAATGATCTCCTAGTTAATCTAAAGGCTCTAACTAAGCTAATACATCTATATAAGCACATCTAATCTAAACTAAATTCATTCATAAGCCTCCATGCTACTGCATCCAAAACTAAACTAGCTTCTCTTCTTCAACGAATCAAAGCATAGGAATTGTGAAAAAGGGGAACGATTCTATAACAACAAAAAACACTTAATTTAGATCTATATTCTTTCTTCTTCTACCACTGTGTGTACAGTTACTTTCACAAGATAATTAATTAGAAATAATGGTGATAAGTGTGAATATATTGGACTGTATGACTATGCTTGTATGATATGCTATTAGATCTATTATGTTGAGATAAGCCAGTTCTGTTATCATATGTTATTGGATCTATTTTGTAGATTCATATGCATAATTAAATCTACTCTACTCTATTCTATGCAAGTTTATGTTAATTAGATCTACGCAAGTTTATGTTAATTAGATCTATGCAAGTTTATGTTGATTAGATCTATTCTATTCTGTGCAAGTTTATGTTAATTAGATCTATGCAAGTTTATGTTAATTAGATCTACGCAATTTTATGTTAATTAGATCTATGCAAGTTTATGTTGATTAGATCTATTCTATTCTATGCAAGTTTATGTTAATTAGATCTATGCAAGTTTATGTTAATTAGATCTATGCAAGTTTATGTTGATTAATTAGATCTATTATATTCTATGCAAGTTTATTTTAATTAATCTATGCAAGTTTATGTTAATTAGATTTATGCAAGTTTATGTTAATTAGATCTATGCAAGTTTATGTTGATTAGATCTATTCTATTCTATGCAAGTTTATGTTAATTAGATTTATGCAAGTTTATGTTGATTAGATCTATCCTATTCTATGCAAGTTTATGTTAATTAGATCTTTGCAAGTTTATGTTAATTAGATCTACACAAGTTTATGTTGATTAGATATATCCTATTCTATGCAAGTTCATATTCCATATGATTATTGGATATATATTATGTGTGGATGATGTCTCTTTCACTCTTCTTTTCCTTTTTCTTATGAGTTAGGCTAACGACAAGCCTAACATATTATGTGAATTATACGTACGAATGACGTAGGAACGTTGGGGAAAAGTTTGGGAAAAACATTTAATATTATGTAATCGGCATAAATTGGTTTGTAATCATGTAATTAACTTGGGGCATAAATTGGTATAATTTATGTACATGGAATTATGGACATAATTAAAATGAGAATTATGAACATAGCCTAAATTGGGAGTTATGGACAAATTGGAATATGGATATTAATTCAAATTGGGTTTTGAATAATAGAATGAAATAATGAACGCTTAAGACACAAGGTTAGACTTGGTTTGCGGTATAAGACTGCCCGGACCCGCCCGACACATCCAGCAACCGCAAACGGCAGTCTAATGTGAGAGATCAAAGGCATAAACCAGATGCGTAATAAGGCAAAGATACGAGGTTAGATTCGAATTGCGGTATAAGCCTACCCGAACCTGCCCGGCAAATCCAGCAACCGCAAAACGGAATCTAATGTGTGAGGTCTTGCAAGATTACAGTAATAATGAATTAAATAATACTTAACCAAGATAAGACATGTAGTGGGACATGGGGTTAAGTGGGTGACATGGGTGACATGTGAAATATAATTAGAAACACTTAGCCAAGTTGAAACATGTAAGAAGACATGAATAAGAAGGGGTTAAGTGTGAAATCCTAGTGGGGACAAAGCATAGACGGGAAGCTTGTGTCAAGTTTGGGGACCATTTTCAACCAGTAACACATTTAGTATCTATGTGAGCTCGAACTAGGTCGAGGACGGGACATGCTTACTGGGTTTGATTGTAAGAGGTCAATAAAGAGTTAGCGGCGGCAATGCAAGTCCAACGGAGATATGTGTGTGCATAGGTCCGGACTGGTAGGCAAGACGTTGTTGCATCGTGTTGGTATAAGCCGTGCATTCTTCGGGTTGCCACTTTAGGGAGTGATACACCCTACTGTTTGACCAGCATGGGTATCTACGAGTTAGGGAGCTGATCGAATGGGGAGGGTAGTGGGTACAACTAGTGGAGATAGGAGCAGGCGGCACCTATGACAGCAGCTAGAAGCACACGAAACTACTATTATTATGATTAGTAAGAGGGATCAACTTTCAGCATGGGACTAGTAAGGGTGCGGTGTAATTAGCATTGGTGCGGTGTAGGAATTATCTTATAGTGATTAGAAGTGCAATCAACGTTTATCTTGTCCATCTTGCTTACCTTGTCATACCTATTTATGTTATAGTCATTTCTTATATCCAGTTTATGTTCTTATCCTGTTACTTTAATGATTATATTGTTAAAGTCATTGGACTCGCTGGACTTTATGTCTGATCTCGTTTATTTCGCCTCTTTTCTTCCCTTTTTCCCCTCCAGGTTCTCAGGGTGGGACTAGTGGAGCTTCACTTGGATCTCTTTCTCTCTCTTTTGGAAGTGCTTGGAGTTGCTGAAAGTACTGTTTAGCTTTATCTTTTTTTTATTATGTCTATTTGTAATGGGATTATGCTTTTGGTTTTCATGTAATAATTTGACCAAGACGGATATTTGTGTACTTGGTTTTACAAGTTGGTTTTGATGTTGTTACCAAACTATGTTCTGTTTTCGCTGCAATGAAGTTATTTTAAATTTTGAAGTACCATTTTTATATATCTGTCTTGTGATGTTCTATTCTATACACTTATAATGATCCATGAAAGTTGATGCATTCCCTTTGTGAGTGACATTAATGGACATGGGGTGTTACACGTGGTATCAGAGCTGAAGGTTACTGGAGATAAAAGATTTTGAAAGCCGTTTTCCAAAGCATTTTTTTAAGAAGTATTTTCAAAACCATGTTTTAAAGAAGGTGTTTTCAAGAGAAAAATTTATTATGAAAAACATAATCCCCAAGAGCCATATATCTTTCTTCCGATTCTCCATTTTGAATCTCTTCCTTTTTCCTTTCTAAATCTCTTCCGCCGCGTTTAGATGCTTTTCCTAAGATATGTAAGGACTTCCGTGCGATGAGCGAAAAACCGCTTCATGGGACTGAGACATTTGTCGAGGCTAGAAATTGGCTCAAGGAAGTAGAGGACTTGTTTGGTATCTTTGAAATAGACGATGGAAGGAAGGTTCAACTAGTTGCTTGATTATTGAAGAATGAAGCTCCATCTTGGTTGGAGGTCATGAATGGAGAACGTTCAGTGGAGGCATGGATATGACACAGGATAAGAAAGTAGAACCTAAGAAGGGTGGAAAGAATAATAAACTCCGTGACAAGAGGAAGACAGGTGGTTGTTTCCAGTATGGTGAAGCAGGGACAAGGATAGTGGGTAGGATCTTCTGGAGGGAAGGTTGTGTTCTTAAGGTCAGTATACTAGAAAGAGATGGAAAGTTTCTGTTGAAGATTTGATTTCTTTTTTTCCTAGAACTCTTTTTGACTCTTGCGCTTCGCATTCGTTTATATCTGCTTCGTTAGTTGAGACACTGCACCTAAATACTAGTTTAGTTCTAGATCCCATTGGAGTCTCAAATCCTATTGGTGGTTCGGCTCATTTATCTGTGGTTTTTGGGGATTTGAGAGTGTCTATCTTTAGCGTTGGGTTTGAATGCAACGCCTACATTCTTGGTTTCACGGGCTATGGGTTGATTCTAGGAATGGATTGGCTAGCCAGATATGGTGCCATCCTACACTGTGAAAGGAGGGTAGTTAGACTGTTGACTCATTGTGGAAAGACCCTTGATACTTCTTGTGACCCTAGAGGTTCGGTGATGCTTAGCTACCTAGAATCACTTGACACATCCATTGATGATTTGTAATCTGTTCGAGTAGTCCGTGAGTATGAAGATGTCTTTGAGGAGGTTAGGGGTTTACCTCCAAAATGCGAGATCGATTTTCGTATCTATTTGGTGGACAATGCAAAGCCAGTTGCATTTCCTGTGCGCCACATGGCTCCAAGAGAAAGGAGAGAGCTTAGTAAACAAGTGAAAGAGTTACTTGAGAAAGGGTTCATAAGAAGAAGTATTTCGGGATGGGGTGCTCCAGCTGTTTTTGCTACAAAGGCTGATGGTTCACTTAGATTGTGTGTGGACTATAGGGAGCTAAATAAACTCACAAAGAAAAATAGACACCTATTACCGAGGATAGATGATTTGTTCAATCAGTTGGTTGGCGCTTCGGTTTTCTCATAGTGGGACTTAGCTAAAGGATTTCAATTGAGGGTAGCTGAGGAGAGTATGGATAAGACTGCTTTTAGGACTCCCGATGGTTTCTTTGAATGGCTCATCATGCCTTTTTTGTTTGACGAACGCACCTGCATATTTCGTAGACTTGATGAGTAGGGTGTTTAGGGAGTTTCTAAACAAGTTCGTAGTAGTTTTTGTGGATGACATTTTGATAATCTCTACAAGTGAGGAAGAACATGCCCTACATCTTAGGGAAGTCTTAGAGACCCTTCGAGCACATCAACTCACGGCTAAGTTCCCCAAATGCCATTTTTGGAGGAAGGAAGTGAGGTTCTTAGGACACGTGGTCTCTAAGGAGGGGATAGCAGTGGATCCCGCGAAGGTGGTGGCAATCCAAGATTGGAAGATTCCTAGAAATGCAACGGAAGTAAGAAGTTTTCTAAGATTGACGGGCTATTATGGGAAGTTCATTAAAGACTTTGCATTTCACGAGACGAGAGCTTGAGAAAGAAAATTCTTGAAGACGGCACAGGGCTGACAAAAGTCATATGCTGATAAGAGAAGGACCGATATTGAGTTCGGTGTTGGGGACATGGTTTTTATTCGCTTTGGATCCGTAGGGAAGTTGGCACCAAGGTTCATAGGGCCATTCCCCATTACAGAAAGAATTGGACAGATGGCCTTCAGAGTGAAGTTACCTGAGAAGCTTTGTGGTGTTCATGACATATTTCATGGGTCACATTTGCGGAAATGTTTACATGATACCGCGGAAGTAGTAGAGCCGAGCATGCTTAGAGAGGTGGAAGTAGAGTGAGATGCCATGATTAGACGAGCTCCTACATGCATCCTTGGATCGGAGGTCAAGAAGTTACGCAACCGAGAGGTCAAGTTGGTTAAAGTCCAACGAGGAGATGATCAAGGGAATGCGACTTGGGAGACGGAAGACAAAATTCGTGCGTCGTACCCTTTCCTTTTTGAGGGTATGTTCTTAACTTCCCCTTTTTCTACCGTTTATACTTGATCTATCGTTTAGTATATCCTCTCGATTACATCTTCGTTCTTTAGGTAGGAAAATCCTATGGTTGTAAACATGTGTTTGAGACATGTTATGTTTGGTGGATGCAAGTGGATGCAAGTGTTTTCTAGTGGTTGCTCGTGGATGCATTTACACACACATTAGGCACTAGATCGGCTCAATCACTTTCATATTGTATATGAATGAATGTGCATATTTAAATTAATGGTTGTATATTGAATGCGTTATCATATGGATGTTGCATTTGAATGAATGGTTGTGCACTCATATAGAAATGATATGTATCATTAGAATTCCTTTGCATACATGTAGGACTAATGGCACTGACATAATTTGCATTGAGGAGGTCAACTGAACTAGTAGACCGCCTGATCTTTGCATTAGATAAGGAAGATATACACACAACTTTGCATATGTTCATATAGCATTAGAAATATTTTAAGGAAATGGATGCTTGTGGATGATGGATGAGTAGATGGATGATGGATGGTAGGGTATATTCTTCTTAACTTGAAGATTTCGGGGACGAAATCCTTTGAGTAGGGGAGAATGTAACACCCCGCAATTTTAATGAAATTAAAAATGTGGAAATATGTATATTATGTACATAGATATATTTAAGAGAATAATTAAATAATGATAATAAAATTGCATGTAATAAGTTCATGCAGTGAAATGAAGGAAAAAGATTAATAAAAGAAATTAAATGCAATACATGAAATGCATGCGAACAATTAAATAGAAATAAAAAGAAAATTTTGAGAAGCTTCAGGAATTTGGTCACAAAATTAGCGTCATTGTGTTCGTGGCGGTTTTCTAGTCAATTTATACCTATAATTTGTAGAAAACTGATTTAAATTGAAGAAGATACCTTTAAATTAAATATTGTAGCAAAACATGGAAAGGAGAAATGAGAAAAGAATAATGTTTAGCTGTGTTCTAAGGTTTGTAAACAAAAGACTTAGTGGCTCATTTGGTTAGAGCACATAAACTTGTATACAAGAGGTTCTGAGTTCAATCACCGCCAGCGCCATATTTTTGTTTTAGGGGAATGGCTAAAAAGTGGCTTAGTGTGAACGCAGTTCAATAAAAAATGTGGTTTAATGTGAAAAGGGTTAATTGGAAAGATAGTTAAAAAGAAAGTAAATATATATATATATATATATATATATATACTATATATATATATATACACACACATATGACATGTGGGTATCAACAACCCTGCTGCTGCGCATCATGTTGCACATATGGCACATTTTTATTTGTTAATGACGATTTTTGAGATTTAGGTCTGACGTGGCCTCTTCTGATTGGTTGGACGACGTGTCTTTGAGCTGTGTGGTTCTGATGATCTCCTAGTTAATCTAAAGGCTTTAACTAAGCTAATACATCTGTATAAGCACATCTAATCTAAACCTAATCTAAACTAAATTCATTCATAAGCCTCTATGCTGCTGCATCCAAAACTAAACAAGTTTCTCTTCTTCAACAAATCAAAGCATAGGAATTATGAAAAAGGGGAACAATTCTAGAACAATAAAAAACGCTTAATTCAGATCTATATTCTTTCTTCTTCTACCACTGTGAGTACAGTAACTTACACAAGATAATTAATCAAAAGTAATGATGATAAGTATGAATTGGACTGTATGACTATGCCTGTTTCATATGCTATTAGATCTATTATGTTGAGATATGCCAGCTCTGTTATCATATGTTATTGGATCAATTTTTTATATTCATATGCGTAATTAAATCTACTCTATTCTATTCTATGAAAGTTTATGTAAATTAGATCTACGCAAGTTTATGTTAATTAGATCTACACAAGTTTATGTTAATTAGATCTATGCAAGTTTATGTTGATTAGATCTATTCTATTCTATGCAAGTTTATGTTAATTAGATCTATGCAAGTTTATATTAATTAGATCTATGCAAGTTTATGTTAATTAGATCTATGCAAGTTTATGTTGATTAGATCTATTCTATTCTATGCATGTTTATGTTAATTAGATCTATGCAAGTTTATGTTGATTAGATCTATTCTATTCTACGCAAGCTTATGTTAATTAGATCTATGCAAGTTTATGTCAATTAGATCTATGCAAGTTTATGTTAATTAGATCTATGCAAGTTTATGTTGATTAGATCTATTCTATTCTATGCAAGTTTATGTTAATTAGATCAACGCAAGTTTATGTTAATTAGATCTATGCAAGTTTATGTTAATTAGATCTATGCAAGTTTATATTGATTAGATCTATCATATTCTGTGCAAGTTCATATCCCATATGATTATTGGATCTATATTATGTGTGGATGATGTCTCTTTCCCTCTTCTTTTCCTTTTTCTTATGAGTTAGGCAAACGACAAGCCTAACATATTATGTGAATTATACGTACGAATGACGTAGGAACGTTGGGGAAAAGTTTGGGAATATTGAATATTATGTAACTGGCATAAATTGGTTTGTAATCATGTAATTAACTTGGGGCATAAATTGGTGTAATTTATGTACATGGAATTATGGACATAATTAGAATGAGAATTATGAACATAGCTTAAATTGGGAATTATGGACAAATTGGAGTATGGATATTAATTCAAATTGGGTTTTGAATAATAGAATGATATAATGAACGCCTAAGACACGAGGTTAGACTTGGTTTGCGGTATAAGCCTGCCCGGACCCAACCGACACATCCAGCAACCGCAAGCGGCAGTCTAATGTGAGAGGTCAAAGGCATAAACTAGATGCGTAATAAGGCAAAGACTTGAGGTTAGATTCAGATTGCGATATAAGCCTGCCCGGACCCGCCCGGCAAATCCAGCAACCGCAAAACGGAATCTAATGTGGGAGGTCTTGCAAGGTTACGGTTATAATGAAATAAATAACACTTAACCAAGAAAAGACATGTAGCGGGACATGGGGTTAAGTGGGTGACATGTGAAATATAATTAGAAACACTTAACCAATTTGAAACATGTAAGAAGACATGAATAAGATGGGGTTAAGTGGGAAATCCTAGTGGGGACCAAGCATAGACGGGAAGCTTGTGCCAAGTTTGGGGACCCTTTTCAACTAGTAACCAATTTAGTATCTATGTGAGCTTGAACTAGGTCGAGGACGGGACATGCTTACTGGGTTTGATTGTAAGAGGTCAATAAAGAGTTAGCGGCGGCAACGCAAGTCCAACGGAGTCATGTGCGTGCATAGGTCCGGGCTGGCAGGTAAGACGTTGTTGCATCGTGCAGGTATAAGCCGTGCATTCTTCAGGTTGCCACTTTAGGGAGTGATACACCCTACTGTGGGACCAGCATGGTTATTTATGAGTTAGGGAGCTGATCAAATGGGGAGGGTAGTGGGTACAACTAGTGGAGATAGGAGCAGGAAGCACCTATGACAGCAGCTAGAATTACACGAAACTACCATTATTATGATTAGTAAGAGGGATCAACTTTCAGTATGGGACTAGTAAGGGTGCGGTGTAATTAGCATTGGTGCAGTGTAGGAATTATCTTATAGTGATTAGAAGAGCAATCAACCTTTATCTTGTCCATCTTGCTTACCTTGTCATTCCTATTTATGTTACAGTCATTTCTTATATGCAGTTTATGTTCTTATCCTGTTACTTTGATAATTATATTGTTAAAGTCACTGGACTCTCCAGACTTTATGTCTGACCTCGTTTGTTTCGCCTCTTTTCTTTCCTTTTTCCACCTCCAGGTTCTCAGGCTGGGACTAGTGGAGCTTGACTTGGATCTCTTTCTCTCTCTTTTGGAAGTGCTTGGAGTTGCTGAAAGTAATGTTCAGCTATCTTTTTTTTCTGGCTATTTGTAATAGGATTCTGGTTTTGGTTTTCATGTAATAATTTGACCAAGATGGATATTTGTGTACTTGGTTTTACAAGTTGGTTTTTATGTTGTAACCAAACTATGTTCCATTTTCACTGCAATGAAGTTATTTTAAATTTTGAAGTACCATTTTTATATATTTGTCTTGTGATGTTCTGTTCTATACACTTATTGTAACGACCCGCATTCTATGCATCGCAGGATCGTAGAATATTTATTTCTTTCACATACGAAGTCGTATGGTCATGTAACTTTGGGAGACGACTATTGGGGTCATTTCCCATGTTCATAATTTTTCCCGATTTTTAAATGACCATTTTGCCCCTAGTTGGTACTGTTTTGACCATAACTTTGACTGGAAGGGAATTTTGACCTGAAACCACTTCCATTAGATTCGTTTGATGGTTTACAATTCCGTAGAGTGGTCACATTCGCCAAACGGATTCACCGTTTGGGAGATAAGTCTGAAACAAGTTTCAGATAGGGAAAAACAGCTTAATTGTGCTTAACCGGGTGATTAACAGCTAGGCCCAATAGGGAATTTCGGGATTAGGGTTATGAGGAGGCTGAAATCAGTTAGAGAACGATCTTATTTTCAATTTTCAGCCGCCGTTTTCATTCTTGAAACCCTAACAATGGCCTCCAACACCCAAATCAACTTTTAATCACTTTCTAATCAAGTTTTGGCTTAATCTACATCAAATTAAGGAGAGAAAACACCAAAGCAAGGTTGGAGCTGCTGAGTTGCATTGAGAACAATACCCAAACATTAGAGTTTCAGTTCTAAAGGTTTTATTTGTGGCTAAGGTGAGTGATTAACATTGTTTTGACACTAATTACAGTTAATCAAGGGTAATTAGTGAAGATTAGGGAATTTATACACTAAATAATTCAGGAAAAATGTTTATAAATTCGAAAATAATGTTTTAGACCTCTGTTAGAAATTTAGTTTGATTTGGTTAAGTTTTACTAATCATACCATTAGTTTTGCCTAAACATGCTTATGGGAAAATATGGGATTTTGACTATGTTTGATCAATTTTAACCTATCAAGTTATTGTTTTGATGTTTTTGGTTGATGTTACATGTTGCTATGACTGTATGGCATGATTTGTGATAGTCTAGAAGTGTTAATTAGTGGAAAACGCCGTCGAGTGGCGTAAACAGTAGCTGGAAGAAGTTGCAGGAAGTTGGCCGATCCGGATCGGATCTGAGGAAGGAGCTCCGAACCGAACCGCCCTCCAAGCAGTGTATCCACGAGACGGTCTGAAAATTTGGAAGCATCTTCTACGACCCGACCCGCATGGCCACCTCCGAACCGAACCGATGCATGGCAATTGGACTTGATGAATCCGACCCGATCCGCTATGAGGTGATTATGACCGACCCGATCCGCCAAGAGGTGATGATAACCGACCCGAACCGCCACATGATGAGGACGCCGACCCGATCCGGTGGGGGTAGCTCAACCGATCTGAACCGAGATGCTTGGACTTGAGACGTGAATCACGATCCGACTTTGAAGTATAGACTGAAGTGAAGCACCGATCCGGAGGAGACCAATAACCCGAGATGCAAAGGTAGTCCAAATGGAAGTTAGAGCTCAGGATCCAGTTAGGAAGCAATGAGTCGGCTTCATGAGTTGGGCTTTGCTGCGGGACGTGTGCTAAGGAGTTGTCGATGTCTGTAACTTTGAATCACTATGTGTAGGGAGTACGTGAACGGATTCAGGGCCACATTGGCCTAGGTACGACTAAAGGGCTATAAACTAATGAAGTGGGGTCATTTGTAAAGATTTGGTCATGACTCCATGTGGTAAGCTTGGTAGTAGCAGTAGTTGTACAAGTTGAACCCCGTCACTACTTCGATGGGTCTAGTGATTGACAGTGGTGGACATCGTATACTTTACGCACTGAATGAGAGATGTGAGGATGGTTGCTATGTTTGATTTGTTTGCCATCATTATGACGTGCACACCCCACCCCCGTTATCTTTACACCATCTTTTCAGTGGCACCTTAGAGTATTGTACGGTATGTAGTGCTAACTCTTTGGTTGCAGGTCCAGGTTCTTTGGTATACCTGTTATTGTTTTGTTTAGCTGCTTATCGCTCATACCAGACTTTTTGTCTGACACAGAGTTTTATGTCTCTTCTTATTACTCTGGGTGCTCTCACGAGCAGACTAGAGACAGGTTAGCTGTGTATGCACGGGTAGCTGATCCGGAGATGAGCAGGAGGCTTCCACGTATGATATATATAGTATTCTCCCTGTGTTGTTGAAGATCACTGCTTGGACATTAGTAGTGCATCTTCTACTTTATCTTTCTTTTGTTTTAGATATAGTAAATTTGAAAAGTTGTAATAAGCTGTATTTGGATTTCCGCTGCTATGTTGGTTTAGTTTTCAGCTTATGCTCTGTCTCGCCTGTTTTATGTCAAGATTATGTTATTATTATATTTTGTTCCGTGCACTATGAGACATTCTACAGGTTCCTTGTTAGTTCATTCTCTTCTTTCCTTTCTTTGGCGACCGTTCCGTGCTAGTCAGGCATGTGTACAGCGCACCTTCGGAGGAAATGCAGGCTAGTGCGGGGCGGGTCGTCACATTTGGTATCAGAGCTCTAGGTTGCGTAGTTAACCTAAGGAAAAACAACAGGGAGAGATAGTACGTATATGAGAGCGCGTATTTGTGATTATTTTGGTTTTCAAAAGCTATATCTATATATATTATTAGTATAGCTAGGGATGAAGTCGTACTGCACTGGCACCACTATGGAGATGGTTAATCGTTTTCTCTTTACAGATTGAACGATGAGCCGAGACACGAGGGGTGCTGGTAGAGGGACCAATAATGGAAATGCTCCTGACATGAGGACGATGTTCACTAACTTCATGAGGAAGATGCTTAGGGATGTTCAGGGAGCAGTTCCTAATCCCGGAAATGGTGGTGGTCCAGTAGTGCAGGCGCCTAGGGTCGACTTCGCCAAGTTGTACAAGGATTACAATAACCTTGGTGGGAAGCCGTTCCACGGAATGGAGTCGGCCATGGATGTTCAGGATTGGTTGGATAGCTGTGATCGTATCTTCAACGACTTGGGTATTGAGGATGCGATGAAGAGAAGGCTAGCATCTCGTCAGTTGCAAGGGCGAGCGATGAATTGGTGGATTGCCATTAAGACAGCTACTCCAGAGGATCAAGTTACTTGGAATCAGTTTAAGACTCGCTTTTGTGATAAGTTTATTCCAGCTGCTCATAAATCAGAATTGTTCAGGAAGTTCTTGGAGCTTAAGCAGAATGGTAGGGAAGTCTCGGAGTACATCACAGAATTTGATACTTTATCGAAATATGGATTGTCCCTTATCGATACAGTCAAAAAGAAGAACGAGAAGTTCATAACTGGCTTGGATGGGTACTTGGGGGAAAGACTTATAAACCATATTGATGAGACGTTCGAATCTATTGTAGGAAAGGCAATAAGGCCAGAGAGCCTTTTCCCTAAGTCGAAGACCGAAGTTGCTATTGCATCTACAGAGGAGCCAAAGCCGCAAGCAGGCGGTGAAGGCAAGAAGAATTCTCATAGCAAGAGGAAGCAGAACCCGTCCAAGGATGTTCAGAATAGAAAAATAAGAAAGATGGCGAATGCTTTAGTTGTGGCAAGAAGGGACACTATGTCAGAGATTGTCGAGAAAAGCCTGGGGAAAGGAAGTGCTTTAACTGCGGCCAGGCGGGACATCACAAGGATGATTGGCCACAACCTCCTAAAGAGAAGCAGATGGTGAAAGCATATGCCCTTAATGCTATTCCTTCTTCGTCGAATGCCCCAACTGCGGCGGAGAAGGGAAAGATTGTCGTCATCCAAGGTCTGCTTTCTATTTATGATGTTCCTGTTAGAGTTTTGTTTGATACCGGAGCTTCCAGTTCTTTCATATCTACTGACCTAGTAGATAGATTGGGATTGGAGCCCGAGATTGTCGATAGACCTTTAGTAGTGACGAACCCGATCGGTGGTTCGACTAACCTTAGCATGATTTGTCGTAATGTGGTCTTATCGAGTCATGGATGCATATTTGTTTGTGATTGCTTTGTTTTGGGCTTTACTGGGTTTGGCATTATTTTGGGAGTCGATTGGCTCCAAAGATACGGGGTGGTGGTAGACTGTGAGGGCTTTTTGGTGACAGCTACAGCGAAGGATGGGAGGAGGGTAGTGTTTGGTGGTCTACCCGGTGATGGGGTAATGGCTAATTTTCTAAATTCCCTCAACATCCCGCATAGTGAGTTATCAGGATTGCTCGTGGTTGGCCAGTATTCAGACGTTTTTGAAGAAGTGACCGGGCTTCCACCACACCGAGAGATTGAGTTTCGTATTGATTTAGTGAAAGATGTCACACCTATAGTGATGCCACTTCGTCGTATGGCACCAAGGGAGCAGCGAGAGCTCGGGGTGCAAGTCAACGATCTTTTGAAGAAGGGATTTATCAGAAGGAGTGTTTCTGAATGGGGAGCACCAGTTGTGTATGCTACCCAGACGGATGGTTCCCTTCGTTTGTGTGTAGACTACCGCGAGTTGAATAAAGTGACGAGGAAGAATAAGTATCCTCTACCGCGGATAGATGATTTGTTTGATCAGTTGAGTGGTGCGAGAGTATTCTCCCAGTTGGATCTCGCGATAGAATTTCATCAGCTTAGAGTGGAATCTGAGAGTATAGCTAAAACGGCATTCCGGACGCCGTCTGGATTTTATGAGTGGTTGGTCATGCCATTCGGGCTGACCAATGCCCCGGCATATTTTGTGGATCTTATGAATAGGGTATTCAGAGATCAGTTGAATAAGTTTTTCCTTGTGTTCGTGGATGATATTTTGGTCTATTCGAGGACAGAGGAAGAACACAAGGAACATTTAAGAATAGTGATGGAGGTGTTGAGAAAACACCAATTGAGGGCAAAGTTTTCTAAGTGTCACTTCTGGAGGAGGGAAGTGAGATTCTTAGGCCATGTTGTTTCAGAGAATGGTATTGCCGTGGACCCTGCGAAGGTGGCTACGGTACAAGATTGGTCTACGCCCAAGAATGCAATGGATATAAGAAGTTTCTTGGGATTAGCCGGATATTATCGTAAGTTTATCAAAGACTTTTCCAAGATAGCAGCACCATTGACTCAGTTGACCCAGAAGAATCAAGCTTTCGTCTGGGACGAAAAGTGTGAGAATGCATTCAAGAATCTAAAGGAAAAGTTGACATGTGCACCAGTGTTAGTCATCCCTAAGGGGAATGAAGAGATGACAATATGTACGGATGCATGTGGCACAGGGCTAGGTGCTGTATTGATGAAAAAAGGTAGGGTTGTAGCTTATGCAAGTCGGCAACTGAAACCGCACGAGAAAAGATACCCTACCCATGATTTAGAATTGGCAGCGATCGTGTTTGCATTGAAGATGTGGAGACATTATCTCTTGGGAGAAAGATTTGAGTTGTTTACCGATCATAAATCTTTAAAGTATCTCTTCTCTCAAAAGGATCTAAATCTCCGACAGCAAAGATGGTTAGAATTTTTAGCTTCCATGATTTCGATATCGCATACACACCAGGAAAGGGCAATGCGGTAGCTGATGCATTGAGTAGAAGACATGCCAGTTTAGGGGCTATGTTCCTAGAATGGAAGCAACTGGAGTACATCGCTGGGTATGATTTTAGACCAAAGTGCGAATTGGATCCATAAATGTTAGCAAGTTTGACGGTCAGACCCACTTTGATTGAGCGGATCGGCTCTAGCCAGAGGGACGATCCTAACCTATTGGAAATCATCTCCAAGTTAGAGATGGGTATCGATGAGGAGATGAACAAGTATGGGCTTGATCGAGATGGATGGCTTAGAAGGAATGCAAGACTAGTTGTACCCAATGTCAATGGATTGAGGGATGAAGTGCTTAGAGAATGTCATCACTCAAAACTGACTATACACCCCGGTGGTAATAAGATGTACCGAGACATGAAGCAGACATACTACTGGGAAGGGATGAAAAGATACATTGGGAAGTTTATATCCAAATGCATGAATTGCCAGCTAGTTAAAGCTGAGCAAAAGAAGCCTAGTGGTTTGTTACAACCATTAGATATTCCAGAATGGAAATGGGAACAAGTGTCAATGGATTTCATTGATGGGTTACCAAGGACTAGATCGGGCCATGATAGCATTTGGGTGATTGTAGACCGATTGACCAAAAGTGCAAGATTTATACCCGTCAAGTCAAACAGGACGGTAGCTAAGTTAGCAGAACTGTATATGAAGTGGGTAGTGAGATTTCATGGAGTACCTAAAAGCATTGTGAGTGACCGAGACCCGTTGTTTACTAGTCGGTTTTGGAAGAGCTTACAAGAGGCTCTAGGGTCGGAATTATATCTCAGTACTGCGTATCATCCTCAAACCGATGGCCAGACAGAGAGGGTGAATCGTATATTGGAAGATCTCTTGAGGGCTTGTATATTGGATTTTTGTGGATCATGGGATGACCATTTGCATCTAGTAGAGTTTGCATATAACAATAACTACCAATCCAGTATCGGTATGGCTCCATATGAAGCTTTGTACGGAAGACCGTGCAACTCACCATCATGTTGGATAGAGACCGGTGGGAAGTTTGTCCTTGGACCAGATGTGGTAAGAGAAACTTCAGATAGGATTAAGATCATTCAACAACGAATGAAGGCTGCCCCGGATAGGCAGAAGAGTTATGCTGATAAGAGGAGAAGAGACTTAAAGTTCTCTGTTGGTGACTTGGTGTTTGTCAAGATTTCTCCGTTGAAGAGCATGATACGATTTGGCAGGAGAGGCAAGTTAACACAAAGATTTGTTGGCCCATTCCTAGTTCTCGAACAAGTTGGGAATTTGGCGTATAGAGTTGACTTACGCGAGAAGATGGCGGGAGTTCACAACGTATTTCATGTTTCCCAGCTCAGGAAGTTCGTACACGACCCATATATGACTATTTCACCTGATCCGTTAGAGGACTTCGAAGTTGAACCCGAGGAGGTTGGGAACCGCAAGCCGATTCGTATTGTCGAGCACGATACAAAGCAACTTCGAAGGAAGGCGGCAAAACTAGTCAAAGTTCAGTGGGGCGAGAACGAGAATGACTGTACTTGGGAGACAGAGGAGGGCATTAGGAAGACGTATCCAGAACTATTTGCCTGGTAAGATTTACTTTGCGATTTAGTTATTCCGCATGCTAGGATAGACTTGTTTTGCTTCTTTTGCATATTTGATTGTTGTTTTATGGCTGATAGGCATGCAGGACCCTTTGTGTGTTTTGGTTAGGGAATTTCGGGAGCGAAATTTCTTAAGGGGGGGAGAATGTAACGACCCGCATTCTACGCATCGCAGGATCGTAGAATATTTATTTCTTTCACATACGAAGTCGTATGGTCATGTAACATTGGGAGACGACTATTGGGATCATTTCCCATATTCATAATTTTTCCCGATTTTTAAATGATCATTTTGCCCCTAGTTGGTACTGTTTTGACCATAACTTTTGACTGGAAAGGAATTTTGACCTGAAACCACTTCCATTAGATTCGTTTGATGGTTTACAATTCCGTAGACTGGTCACATTAGCCAAACGGGCTCACCGTTTGGGAGGTATGGCTAAAACAAGTTTTAGATAGTGAAAAACAGCTTAATTGGGTTTAACCGGGTGATTAACAGCTAGGCCCAAAGGGGAATTTCGGGATTAGGGTTATGAGGAGGCTGAAATCAGTTAGAGAACGATCTTATTTTCATTTTTCAGCCACCACTTTCAATCTTGAAACCCTAACAATGGCCTCCAACACCCAAATCAACTTCTAATCACTTTCTAATCAAGTTTTGGCTTAATCTACATCAAATTAAGGAGAGAAAACACCAAAGCAAGGTTGGAGCTGCTGAGTTGCATTGAGAACAGCGCCCAAACAGTAGAGTTTCAGTTCTAAAGGTTTTATTTGTGGCTAAGGTGAGTGATTAGCATTGTTTTGACACTAATTACAGTTAATTAAGGGTAATTAGTGAAGATTAGCGAATTTATACACTAATAAATTCTGGAAAAATATTTATAAATTCGAAAATAATGTTTTAGACCTCTGTTAGAAATTTAGTTTGATTTGGTTAAGTTTTACTAATCATACCATTAATTTTGCCTAAACATGCTTATGGGAAAATATGGGATTTTGGCTATGTTTGATCTATTTTAACCTATCAAGTTATTGTTTTGATGTTTTTGGTTGATAT
Source organism: Allium sativum (assembly GCA_030737875.1). Classification (NCBI taxonomy): domain Eukaryota; kingdom Viridiplantae; phylum Streptophyta; class Magnoliopsida; order Asparagales; family Amaryllidaceae; genus Allium; species Allium sativum. Next base: position 844,833,310 of record CM060909.1, on the reverse strand, counting down.
TACATGTTGCTATGACTGTATGGCATGATTTGTGATTGTCTAGAAGTGTTAGATTAGTCGAAAACGCCGTCGAGTGGCGTAAACAGTCACTGGAAGAAGTTGCAGGAAGTTGGCCGATCCGGATCGGATCGGAGGAAGGGGCTCCGAACCGAATCGCGCTCCAAGCAGTGTATCCACAAGACGATCTGAAAATTTGGAAGCATCTTCTCTGACCCGACCCGCATGGCCACCTCCGAACCGAACCGATGCATGGCAATTGGACTTGATGAATCCGACCCGATCCGCCAGGAGGTGATGATGACCGACCCGATCCGCCAGGAGGTGATGATAACCGACCCGAACCGCCACAAGATGAGGACCCCGACCCGATCCGGTGGGGGTAGCTCAACTGATCCGAACCAAGATTCTTGGACTTGAGACGTGAATCACGATCCGACTTTGAAGTATAGACTGAAGTGAAGCACTGATCCGGAGGAGACCAATAACCCGAGATGCAAGGTAGTCCAAATGGAAGTTAGAGCTTAGGATCCAGTTGGGAACCAATGAGTCGGCTTCATGAGTTGGGCTTTGCTGCGGGACATCTGCAAAGGAGTTGTCGATGTCTGTAACTTTGAATCACTATGTGTAGGGAGTACGTGAACGAATTCAGGGCCACAGTGGCCTTGGTACGACTAAAGGGCTATAAACTAATGAAGTGGGGTCATTTGTAAAGATTTGGTCATGACTCCATGTGGTAAGCTTGGTAGTAGCAGTAGTTGTACAAGTTAAACTCCGTCACTACTTCAATGGGTCTAGTGACTGACAGTGGTGGACATCGTATACTTTACGCATTGAGTGAGAGATGTGAGGATGGTTGCTATGTTTGATTTGTTTGCCATCATTATGACATGCATACCCCACCCCCGTTATCTTTACACCATCTTTTCAATGGCACCTTAGAGTATTGTACGGTATGTAGTGCTAACTCTTTGGTTGCAGGTCCAGGTTCAGGTATGGTTTGGTATACCTGTTATTGTTTTGTTTAGCTGCTTATCGCTCATACCAGACTTTTTGTCTGACCCAGAGTTTTATGTCTCTTCTTATTACTCTGGGTGCTCTCACGAGCAGACTAGAGACAGGTTAGCTGGGTATGCACAGGTAGCTGATCCGGAGACGAGCAAGAGGCTTCCACGTATGATATATATAGTATTCTCCCTGTGTTGTTGAAGATCACTGCTTGGGCATTAGTAGTGCATCTTCTACTTTAGCTTTCTTTTGTTTTAGAGATAGTAAATTTGAAAAGTTGTAATAAGCTGTATTTGGATTTCCGCTGCTATGTTGGTTTAGTTTTCAGCTTATGCTCTGTCTCGCTTGTTTTATGTCAATATTATGTTACTATTATATTTTGTTCCATGAGTTGTGAGACATTCTACAGGTTCCTTGTTAGTTCATTCTCTTCTTTCCTTTCTTTGGCGACCGTTCCGTGCTAGTCGGGCATGTATACAGCGCGCCTTCGGAGGAAATGCAGGCTAGTGCGGGGCGGGTCGTCACACTTATATTGCTCCATGAAAGTTGATGCATTCCCTTTGTGAGTGACATTAATGGACGTAGGGTGTTACATATTCACACATCTATACACACATATATCTTAATATATACATATATACACATAAAACTTTATTTATCTAATTTACCCATTCTTATGTTGTACATAATAACGTTGATATTTGATTTATTTCAAATCTGAATACGTTCAAATTGTTCATTTACAATGGAAATCCAAATCTATTCAAATATTAAAACTAAATCAAATCTAAATATTTCTACATCACAAATAAAATTTATGTAAAAAGGATAAGCTAAATCAAATAAAAGTGAGTCACCCAAATATTCTTCATCCATTACTAAATAAACTCACAAACCCAATATCAATTGATAATTCATGCGAGATATATGTAAAAATATTAGGTTTGGGGGTTTTAAAGTTTAATATTATCGTTATTCCAGATCTCTGTAGGCATACCAATTCATATGAAGATGTTTGTCTTTTTGATGCGAACTCCAATTCTAGAAATATATATAAGAATCAAATCGTTTGAATTCTTATACGCATAAACTTTGTGATTTCAGATCTATATTTTAATCAAAATCCTATTAGAAGAAGAGACTAGAAAAAGAAGAATAGATTTTGAGAGAAGAGGAAAACATAATATAAATTTCTATGGAATCAGTGGCAGAATGGAGGCACTGATAGAGAGAGGCTAAGTTTAGGTATGGAGTCTATGGTGTTATTTATAGGTGTCTGTGTAAACAGGAACCGTAGGATTATTAAGATTTAATCCTTGTTGTTTTCTCTTATAATTAACCCCGAAACATAACCTAGACCCAACATTACTGGGCATTTTCTAAACTAGTAAACGTAGGTGGGGCTGGAAAGATTTATGTTATATAACGTTAATCAATTTAGTTTATTTCTTACCTTATAAACATGATTCTTGTCCACTTATCTTTATCATTTCGTTTGAAATTCAAATTCTCCTAAGGGAATGTTATTATTATCCAAATTATTTTATTCCTTAAATATTTATATTAATAATTTAACCATATATGCATACATGTTTACCATCCGATTTCTTTAAATTTTAATTTCTTCATATGAGTACTGTTTTCAACATGTTATATATAAAAACGTATCAGAATTTCATCACGAATCTAAATAAAATATTTTCATGGCCAAATTCTTAATGCTGCAAAATTCCACTTTTTAGTCCGTTTAAATTTATTGCTTTATTGTAGATTTCCATTATTTATTATTAATTAGTTTTAGGTATATTTTTATGGGTTGTTACATTTGTAATAAGAATGAATCTCCAGGAACAATCCTCTAAATAAATCAAAATTAAACACCTCCACCTTGTGAGCCTAGAGGGGAAGAAAGAGGAGTTGGTCAAACTTAAAGCCCATTGAGTGTTATAATTACTAGCATGATTGAGTAATAAAGGACTCAATAATTGTTCTAGTATCGAATAGTTAAGTGTTCGTGCAAAACTATAAAGGCGAACATACTGGACTAGTATACAAAGAAATATACTTGAACTAGAGTACAGACTAATTTGATTGTTTACACTTTCTCAATTACTGAACCAAATAAATAAGATTAGGATATATTTATAATACTACCCATCGATTGGCTGCTAATCTACCACCTTACACGGTAGCTTATGTCACTATGGATCTTGGGTTTTATCCATCCCAATCCATCAATAAAAATATAACATAAACACAGTTGGACGCAGTTGTAACTTATTTTCCCACATCGATGCTCATGCATGCTCATTGCACCACCGAAACGCACCTACACATAGCCTTGTCTCTGTTAGCCCGTTATTTACCTTAATTAGCATAAGCATGCACAGCGTCCACCATCATCGTTTTTGAGACCATCAGTGATAAACCTGAAAGGGGTTGCTGCATGTATGGGTCCTAGAAAACGAATATTCTAATTTGTGCCATAGCCCAAATCTCCTATGACTTGGGCCTTTTCCTTTGGTCACTTATTTTCCTAAACAACCCTTTTGCTTTTGGAATGGACTACAACAAACATATATTTATTAACTTATACCGCTTATTTCCCCAAATCAACCTCTTACTACCGGAAAAGATCATAACTAGTACATATATATATATTAAACTTAACCTCTGTTTTAAGTTCATACTAATTATAAGTAGTTCCATTGTTTCATTCAACTATAACTTCGTGTTATAATTATATTTTCAAATAATCCCAAACTATTCATTATGATCTCTACGTGTGTTTGAAAAATTTATCATAATATTAATTTTATAGATATGTTCAGTCCTTTTCAGTTACAACCCATTTCATAATTTCAATTCAAATCTACATTAATTTTCCTATTTCAGTCCAATCTCGTTTTAATTACAGATTTATATTTTATGCACATTATTCTGTAAATTTAGTCTTATATGCTTAATCCACATCACAATTATTCTTAAATAATATTGATTTCGCACAAAAAATAAAAAGGATTATATCAGTCATTAAAATACTAAAATTTACAGATCTAGGCATGTATTAAGCATAAACCACAAAGAAGTTTAAATAAGTGAATAACAAAGAAAGAGGGGAGATGATAAGGAGAATATCTTATAGTACTTAAATAAATTAGAACTATAAGAAAAAGACTGAAAAATTATGGAAAATAAATTATAGAAATATACTTAAAGAAAATACTACTTATAGAAAACTAACAAAAACTGTAAGAAGACTATAAAGAAAAAATGCAGAAAAACTCTACAACTATTAAAAACCATATTTCCCTAAATTATAAAAATCTTAAATAATCACAAACTCGCTCGTGGTCCAAATCGTTCCTCCGTAGCTCCTTTAGATCCTACCTCCAAAAAGAGTATAAATATATGTACATGAAAGTATTTATTTTTACCAAATGTTTTCCCTAAAAATATCTGTCTCAAGAGTGAACCCATAGGGGAAGAGATTTGTTGTGAAGAATGATCTGTATCTTGGGGTCTATTTATAGGTTATGCTAGGGATCATAGATTGTTTGATTTTTAGACTAAATCTAGGCCAGCTATGTCATGCTACTAATAGGAACTTGCCATGTTCGCAAAATTTGAATTTAAAACCAATAAAACAAGTCAACTCAGCAAAATATGAAGAAAACATGTTCAACCATTGTTGCATGCACCTATGCGCTACTTGCGCCCAAATGTTCGGGTGGGTCGACCCACCGCTGCCTGGATTGACTCATGGGTTGGCCCCACCCTATACATATATATTCCTTATTTCCGTAAAATTTGTTTTCACAATAACTTCTTTGTTCTGACTTTGTTTCTCGCAAACCAAATATGTAAATTGACAAGAAAATTACCATGCACCCAATGGTGCAAGTGTCGTAGCCATATTCTGACAATTACAAATTTTATTAAATAATTTGTTAATTAATTACCATGTTTTAAAAAAATTCGGGCAGTTACATTCTCTCCTCCTTAAAGGATTTTGCCTATGAAATCTCCCAGGACAGAAGAATAAGATAAGTATTTTCATCCAAATACCTACAACCATCTACTCAAACATCATCCATTAGCTTCTATCATCATTAAGTTTTCTAATGATATTCATGAAGTTATATAATAGTCTAGTGTGTATGACCCTAACTAATACAAAATATTAGATAGTCTATTGGTTCATTTGACCGCCTTTTTATGAATTATGCTTATGGAATGTTTCCAAATCTATGAATAAATCCTGGTGATAACATATAGTTATACATGGATGCTTTAAACATCATTTACACGAAATAATCATTTGATAATCACCCATTATATCATCTATGGAAATAATGTTAAAATGCGCACACATCTGTATGCATACGTTTAGTGCGATGACCATTAATAATTCCTAGTGTGTGTATATGCATCCATTGCATCCACTTGAAACCACTCTCGTATATCATCCATACATATTCTACCAAAATGTTTCAACCAAATCTTATCATCCATAGGTTATACGAAGGTCTACGTATTCAAAGGGTTGAAAAGATAGAACCTATTCAAAGCTAATGATGGAAAAAAATAAATCAAAGTGTACTATTATCCAAATTTATGGTTAATACCCTAAACAGTGTGTTCCAGTAGAATCCTTGGCTTATGAAAGTGATGAGTTCTTGATTGAATACTGTTTCTGTAGCTGAATTCCCATAGAATGTTTCCAGTGATCTCCGAAAGTGAATTCCTGTAGAAAGCAAGAATTGAATAGTAAGATTTTCTTAACTTAGAAAATAGTTGTAATTTGCACTTTGATATTTCCTATGTAGTTTCGGCACAACTCTTTTGATTAAATAGGATGACTCTTCGCTTGCTTAGGATTTCCATTATTAATATCCATTTATGGTCTATGCTATCCTTTCGATAACCTTAGAGTAGAGCCTCTTGACGGCACAAGAAAGAAACATTGGATTCAGATAGAGTAGGAAAATCTTGTATAACCATCGTCTTGCTATAACTACCTACGGTTTTGGGTGGGTTATAGAGACCATATTGGGCAATTTTAATGGGACCTAAGACCATTGGTTGGCTAAACGATATTACAGAACCATTGATAAGTAAATCTTTGCAAGGTTTAGGATAACTTGGATTCACTATGAATTAATGAGATGATCAATTCCTTTCATAGTCATTGGATAAGGATTTTGGATGAACTTATGTATCCTGGGATCATTGGAAAATAATACTGCAAAGTTATAACAATTATAATATGATAATTAAATAATTACAACTTCATTACCTTAGTTACTTGGCAAAATTCCTTTATTGATGACTTCAATGGTTACAGATTCTTTATCCCTAAATCAATTTAGAAATTAGGGTTTACAGTTTTAACTTATGATTAGAAGATTGAGAAATGAAAAGTAAGTCCCCTATCATGGATCGCTGGGGTCATATTTATAGGTGTAGGTTGGCTTTTCGGCTGGCATATTGGCTTCGTTCAGGCTTTCTATCGGAAAAACATATGGAAGCTTCATGAGTGCACTTTCTACCGTTTCTCAGGAGATTAACTATAGAGTTATCGTAAGGATTCACAAAAAGGATCTTTTGTAAGAGGAGGCCCTAGTAAAAGATAGAAGAGATGGACCTACTGGAACTTTCGGTGTTGCCAATTTCTTCTCTTTTTACATATGATGACTTGTTGGTGGAGGCTCGGGTTTCTCGTATGCCTATTCTAGGTGCACCGAAAGGTATACTAAGCTTAGACTTTCTTGCTTGGAAATTATATATTTGGGTTTTCTGCCCTTTAGGTTATGCTGATAGGGGGTTCCTAAAGAAAAAGAATTCTTTTCCTCTTTTTCCTTGGTTTCGAAAGCACATACTAAACTCCTGGTTTCGTCTCTTCCAAAGGAATGTTGTTATCTGCACCCCTTCATTTCATTTTGACTTTTCATTTATCCTTTTTATTTTGGTTCTAATAATTGTTCCCCCTCCCCCCAGTAGTAAAGGGGTGTTCTCGACATTCCAAGTTGATTGATTCAGCTGGCATCTATATATAATGATGATTCAACTTTCCTGCCTTTTGGTACTCATATCCATATGTCCAAGTTTGATCTAACAGTTTGGACAATTAGAGATCCTTTTTTATAAATAGATACATCTTCTCCTTCGTCTTCACTTTTTTGCATTCATAAAGATCCTCGTATAAGTATCAAAGTTTTATAGAATTTTTCAAGATTGTTGTAACTCATCATGATCAAAGATTAAGGTAATATTTTTATCCTAATTTCAGGACTTCAGTCCTAAAAATTAATTTGTTGTACGATATTTTCCTAATCCATAATTATTTGGCTTTTGACTTCAAATAGATTATTTAAACAGTTGATTTGAAGTTAAATTGAAAATCCCTTAGGCATTTATATTTCATAGCTCAGAAAAGACAAAGACATAAAATATGTCAGAGCTCAGAAAATATCTCACAGTTGAATGGATGAAATATAATCTAACCAAAGTATAGCCTCACCGTATTAATAATACTGCCTAACCAGTATCCAAAGCTATAATGTCTCTGGCACAAATCTAACCTGCGAGTATGTTATGAGGAGGGGGTCAGAACACAAGTTCTAGTGACTGGATTTAAACTATACATTTTGGATAACCCTACATATAACGTTCAATCACATTTTCTTATTTATTAGGTTACTTGGGTTAACAGCACTCAAGGTTTATACACAAGTCGTACCCATCTACTTTCCAGTGGATTAACCTAATACAAAATATATATAGCTACCCCCAATATCAAGGTACACCCCCATGGTACCCCACTCACACTGTCTCTACTGTAACACCATCAAAATATAAGCATTCCCTCATCCTACGTTGGAGTGACGTACGGATCTCTATATAATAATATTATGTTTCGCATATATTTTCCATTGCCATGCTACGTAAGCGTATGGACTTCCACCTTCGATCGAATTCGATTCCATCATGGAGTAATGCACTCGACTCTATGATACACTGCTCAGAGCAGACATGCATGTATCTAGACATTCCGTGCATACCATCTATCGTACTTGATGCCTTAACCGCGCATATCCTCCTCTAATATACACTGAGTTCCGTGGCAGGGCTGTACAAGAAGCACGGAACTCGGTCAGGAGCTTTTCCATATCTGTACAGGCCCACCATTAAGAGCCTCAAAATACAGATATCCTTCAGGTTTGTTTTTAATGGTGGCTATGCCCCCACCTCGGCCCCTCCCTCAACTAGTAAAGACTTCAAGAGCTAAGCGACTTAACCCTAACAAACAATCACAACATCCTGTTGGCTTCTCCCCACAACCACTGTGCCTCAATAGTGAAATGTGGATGGTATCTTGGGTTTAGCTCTTGAAGCGACCCGAACTTCCATGATCTCCGAAGAGAAGAGAAAGAACGAATTACTTTGAGGACAAGACGAATCAGAACGCAAACAGAAGAACATTTCATTGTTTATTACAACAATTCCATCAGAATACAAGAATATACAGAGTATGAATAAATATTACACATTTACTAAATATCAGAGATTGCAATAAATTACATAGCAGCGGAAAATAATAAAAAACACAACTGAAAGTAATACACGAATACAGAGCTTTCTGAGTATCGTTCCAGCTGTAAACCAAGATCCTGTGAATATAAATCTGCAAAACCAAAACTACTAGCTGCCCATGCGAAAAATAAGGGCACCCAGAGTTTAGGTTAAAACAATAAACTCCAGGTCAGTCATGTGATTGGTGTGAAAACTAAAACAGTTATTTAAAACTTTACTTTAAAAGAGAGTAATTCAAGGGACCACGCCGTATAACACGGAACGGGTTTCCTCCCAAGAACACTAGTGCATATAACAAAACAACGCAATGCTTTTTTGAAAAAATGAAGCTATTATAAGACCCAGGTCCCATCACACAATGCAACGCAAGCCGGAGGATAGAGTTTTCCCTTATAATAGCCAAACATGCTTGGTACGTTTAAAACAAATCATTTGATACTATTATAAGTGTATAGTGTCAAAAAAAATTCAATCATAAATATCAATCATAGACGGCATGGGTACCATATGTCATGTCGCCATACTAGGCTCTACAAATAAAACTGAAATATCTCGTATTGGAAATTGGATTTCCGTCATGAGTCGAGGCAAGGGGCAAGCTCCTCTCCGTTCGAGACACTCTAGCAAATGTATCAGGACCACACACAACGATCCTGGATCTTCAGCGCCGGTCCTCTGTTACTTTTGAGGATTGGCAATTCTTGAACACACGTTTCCCGGTCCTAACAGACCTATATCCGAGGCGCCTCGCATCCAACAACCACACAGGTAAAAGTATATAAATGTCAGGGCAGGTAGGTCATTGACATCACCCATAGCTAGAAAGAAACATTGTGCTCTCCCTGCAGTCACTACCCCGTTTTTGACTCATACCGAGGTGTGAGGCTCGCGAATTAACGCTATACACTAAGCTATGACACACAGGCCATGCTTCGATCATCAACCACAAGACTTTGCTATCCAGCAGAAGCCTTGATCATTTGCCACTTAGGCATGCCACACAGGCAATTCATGCCATGCGATTGATATCTATCGATATATAACCTCTAAACTCGTACGTCTCAGAGTAGGGCGTTAAGCAAGAGAATAAATTCTCCGCCGCCAAACAGATATATATTTAATAGAAATCAATCACACAGAATAAAATCCAATGTCAGACACGCAATCCATTTACAAGTTCGTTCTGGGTCTGAACGAAACCGGAGGAACCTTATTCCTCGCATATCCATCGATCTCCAAGTACGTCTGGACGATCACCAACTGATTCCCTCCTCTTGGGTGTACAACCCAATCAAGATCATCAATAATCATCCAAACGACGTGAAGACCTCCGGTCTTCAACCAACGCCTTCATCTTCGACTTATCGTCGAATCGATTATTCGGAATGGTTATAAACCCGACCTTTCGGAATAACCCGCGTATATATTAAACAAGTATTACACAAACACAACATACGCCTCATTCCAATTCAGAATATTCTTTTATTCAAATATTCACATTCTTAGGAAAAGGACCCCATTAATTTTATAAAAGATAAATTCTTCTAAATTTATTCTTTAATCTTCCATTGGATATCATTTCAAACCATGTTAAGGTTTTCCAAACTAGTCGGGATTAGCGAACCACACCGAAGTAATTATTTATTTTATTTCCCAATCACAACCTATTCATCCCATGGAGAAAAACTGGTAATACTCCATATCTAACACCATAGTGTTATCGGTAATTTTAATTACCATTTCACGTTCAAATCTAATTAAAGATTTAACTATTTCTTTGGAGCAAAATTGGTGATACTCCATTCTCGATCACTTTAATCGAATTAAAGATTCATTAAAACTCCACTTAGTTTTAATCTTCCTAAAAATCAATATCCTGTCTTTAGCTGGGTTAAAGAACCAATGTCATCTAAAACAAGGTACACGATAAATCCAAAATCACTTTCCATTGTTAATCGGGTTAAAGAACAGGTGTTATTCAAAACACCGCTCACGATAAACCCAAAAACCAATTTAAGTTCAATTCCAGTTATATACTAATTAACTAGACAATTTCACTAAATTTTAATTAAAAGATTTATTCTTTTTTTCCAAACTGGGTTCAAGAACAGTGTTATTTAAGACACCATTCACGACGAACCAAAAATCCCATTTGATACTAAATACAAGGCTCTGAATAGAAAATATATCGGCTTATATTCAATATCAAATTCTGAAACCAACAAATATCATTTTGGAAATAACGATATAAATTTATCTTTCAAATTTCCACAGCCATATATGTATAATCACGAAATCCAACATCGAAATATTCTGAATATAATTTCGATTCAAATCCATTCCAATTCGTATATTGGAAATTCTGATTATTTTAAAACAACTTCTAATCTAGTTCAAAAGTAGTTCATTTCGATAAAAATATATTTTTATCCTTTTAAATCTGGAATTTTTCATCCTAGTTCTTTCCAATTCATATATTATGATTTTACACAAATTATTAATATTTTTAATAATTTTATCAAGGCCTGTATAGTCGGTTTTCAATAACGGCCACCTAACTGCACTTACAGCGACCTTTTCCACATTTGATTTGGACGTAATTCCAAATCCAACCGTTAGATTTCAAATTTCTAATATTCATTGGAAAGCACTTTTCGATACGAACCCAACGGTTCCGGTTTCAGGAGAATCCGACGGTCGGATCTCCCATAACATCAATTCAAAGTCAATGGTCGAAATTCGCGAACTGCCGCGGCGCGGCGCGTTCTATTCAGGCCATTTAATATATATAATATATATATATTATATTTATTTTGTCGATTTCAATTCAGAACGTATTCTATAATTCGATTTAAATTCGTTCTCAAAACGATTTCAACTTCATATTCAATTTTAAATCAAAATTGAATATTTCATTTCATTAACATATAAATGATAATATTTTCAAAACGTTATATTTTGAAATCATTTCCTTTTCTATATTCATTATAAAAACGAATATAATCGATATAAATATCGTTCATGTTAAAATGGCGCATATCTAATCAACACGGCTTTATATATTTCAATAACTTCGTTATTCTATTCTATTCAACACATGAATCTATATTTCTTTAAACACATGAATATATATTTTATCAACACATTAATATTTATTTATTCTTACTTACAATAAAAACATGGATTTTATTGTATAAATATTTTATTTAACACATGAGTATTTTCAACACATGAATGGTTTCAACACATGAATATTCTCAACACATGAGTATCGTCAACACATGACTATTTATTCTATTCAACACATGAATCTTATAATATTCTTTATTTTCAAAATTGAAATGAGGCCCAATCAATTACCATATAATGTTAATTATATGGATTTCCATACAACACATGTATATAATAGCAATGATAAATAATCAACCATCATCCAAAGTGCACCACACAACTGCATAAGCATTAAATATAAATAATTAATGCTTACACAGTCTGTCAACCTATCGATTGACATACAACTAAACAATTGGGATTAGTGTATGCCAAATATCATCCCAACACCCGTGTGGGGTTTCAAATCAACAAACATAGATTTTTATTTGTGCAGTTGGGCGATGTGTAAAATTTATCGTCCCAATCAATATCACTCAAATGGGTGTACATAAACAAACCGTCCGGTTTGTAAATGAATATTTATTTTATTCACATTCACATTAAAAAAAAAATATTTTTAACGATAAATAGTTTATTTCAACACATGAATATATTTCCTACTATTCCACATCACAATCAATTTTCACCACACAACAAAATCAAACAAGTTGTCCATGGTCTGTGGACAACGGGTGTCGGGTGCTGCTAAGCACCGGCTGCATCCTATTATATATTTTTAACTAGAAAACAAGAATTAAAGCGAGAAGTTATCACATTTGGGATCCACTCCGTCATTCTTTACTTCTGAACGGTTCGGATTTCGTTTTGATTTCAATCCGTTCCATCACACTCCTTTTCACACTGTTCATAGTAAAATCATATTTTTATCGCTTCATCTAAAATAAAAATCACATTTTTACTTCACTATTTATATAATAAAAATCAGATTTTGACATCGCTACTTCATTATAAAAAATTATATTTTTATTTCGCCACTTCATATATAAAAATTATATTTTTAAAACGCTATTCTCTATATAAAGATTATATTTTTATTTCGCCACTTCAAAATAAAAATTATATCTTTATCCTTATGTTATACATATAATAAAGATCGTATCTTTATAAATCCTTCTTCAATGTAAAAATCACATCTTTATGTTATAAAAAAATCATGTCTTTATGAAAATAAAAATCATATCTTTACAAAGCTAAAAATCCTAACTTTATGAATTTGAAGATCTAAACTTTCTTTAAATAAAAATATAAACTTTCTTCAGAAAAATCCTACCTTTAACAACTTTAAAAATCGAAGCTTTTTAATTTCAAAAATCGTTGCTTTAACATCATCAAAATCGAAGCTTTAACATATATCATCTTTACAATGCCATTTACTTTTGATATAAAGAAAAATCAAAGAACTTACAGTTGAAATTTAAAGCGAGGAGGGGGAATCGATGAAGAGGGCGCTGGAGCTACCGGTGGGGAAGGTCTGGTGAGGGCGCAGGAGGTTGGAGGCGGCACGGTGGGGCATATGGCGGCAGATGGGGTGCTGTGGGGCTTAGGGTTCACGGGTGGACGAGATAAGAGGGAAGGGGATGGCCGGAGAAGCATCAGAGGGGGCGGAGTGGGATCGCGCGGTGGTGGGGGAGGAGCGGCATCGCCCCTGGCGGCGGCGAGGCAACGGGGAGAGGGGGGCGACGGCTGACAGGTGCGGGGTTTTTTTTTCTTTGATTTGATTTGAACGGGTATGGGAGAGAAGAGAGGGGGTTATATAAAAATATATATATTATTTTAATATATTTTCAACAAGGGTTGACTTTTAATTTCGAACTCTAAACAAGACCCACCGACTATCGTCCATATCCATAGCTAATTACCCCCATTCCGAACACAATGGGATATGTTTCGTAGGCTGATTCGACTATTTCGATCAGTTTTCGTCAAAATCAAAATATAAATCTATATATTGAATTTGAACGCACATTTCAATTTACCAGGGCCACATACGACTCTAAAAATTCCCGAAAAATATTTTCTAGCTTCGTATTGACGATACGGTCCTAACAAAACTAATTTCGTCAAATTCCGAGATCGTTTGAAAAATGGCCATTTTCTGGTCGATCGAAATTGATTGAAACTGTTAAAACACGTTTTAGCTCTCCATGCTCACATATTGATTCGAAAAATTATGAATTTTGGAATCTAGCAATAATTCTACATCCCGGATCCAACAGAAGTGGTTTCGTCGAAAACCGAGGTCGTGTGCAAAATTTCCTTTTTTAAGGGCCAAAATTCTATAGCGACTATTCTGAATTTTCAATTGGACATAACTTTTTATCCCCGCTATGAAATTTCAATTTTTCGGATTCGTTGGAAAGATATTCCCGATTAGATTCTAATATTTTTGGTTTCACTAAAATCCGGTTTATTTTGAATCTTGTACAGTCATTTGAAATTCGAAATCGAAATTTCGAACCACCGCGCCATTTTCAATTCCTTGCACCGGGAACTTCGGGATATTTCAAATAGCCTCCCATGGCCCTCACCAATCCGAAAAAGAAAAAGCCAATCGGCTCATAAAATCATCCAAAATCCAATAAATTTGTAAACATGTACCTATTTGTCGGGCAAACAATTTTATTCCTCTGCTCTAGCCTCCTTGCTATGACCTGTTCAATGTAAGTACTTGTACATAAATGTAATCTTTTTTTCAGTATGGTTCAATATTCGGTTCCATTAGGCTAAATGGTTCAAAATTTTAATAAATCAAAACAATAATCATACGACACAACCATCAATCAATTAGTAAATTAATGTTTCAAATTCATAATTTTGATACATATACAGAAAATCATGTTCTTGGTGCCAAATCACAACAATAAACATATCTAGTTTTGGATCTCACACCAGTCTGATGGAAATATATAGATATCCCACTTTCGAAACTCGAACACAAATACTGATGATGTTGCAATCATCATCAAAATTGTCCCCGGGCAACTAGAGTGTGATTCTATATCTATCCAGTATATTAAAACTTCGAATATACGTTCATGACGCGTATATGAAAAATCTTTATATACTTGATTGTCCAAATTCAATACAAATAAAGTATTCAAATACGTATAAAATGGTTTAAATTTTCAAAACAAAACTTGTTTTCGTTTTTATTTTAAAAATAACACTCTTCACACTCGTTCTAGGATACTACTGATCCCATCTCTAACGAGTTATTCTTATTGGACACTACTAGTCCAATCTCTGATGAATTCTTTCGTTTGGTTCTAATGTGTCTTGTTCTCGAGCTCTGTAAACCAAAGCTCTGATACCAAATGAAGCGACCTGAACTTCCCCGATCTCTGAAGAGAAGAGAAAGAACGAATTACTTTGAGGACAAGACGAATCAGAACGCAAACAGAAGAACATTTCATTGTTTATTACAACAATTCCATCAGAATACAAGAATATACAGAGTATGAATAAATATTACACATTTACTAAATATTAGAGATTACAATAAATTACATAGCAGCGGAAAATAATACAAAACACAACTGAATGTAATACACGGATACAGAGCTTTCCGAGTATCGTTCCAGCAGTAAACCAAGATCCTGTGAATATAAATCTGCAAAACCAAAACAACTAGCTGCCCGTGCGGAAAATAAGGGCACCCAGAGTTTTGGTTAAAACAATAAACTCCAGGTCAGTCATGTGACTGATGTGAGAACTAAAACAATTATTTAAAACTTTACTTTAAAAGAGAGTAATTCAAGGGACCACGCCGTATTACACGGAACGGGTTTCCTCCCAAGAACACTAGTGCGTATAACAAAACAGCGCAATGCTTTTTGGAAAAATGAAGCTATTATAAGACCCAGGTCCCATCACACAATGCAACGCAAGCCGGAGGACAGGGTTTTCCCTTATAATAGCCAAACATGCTTGGTACGTTTGAAACAAATCATTTGATACTGTTATAAGTGTATAGTGTCAAAACAATTTCAATCATAAATATCAATCATAGATGGCATGAGTACCATATATCATGTCGCCATATTAGGCTCTACAAATAAAACCGAAATATCTCGTATTAGAAATTGGATTTCTGTCATGAGTCGAGGCAAGAAGCAAGCTCCTCTCCGTTCGAGACACTCTAGCAAATGTCTCAAGACCACACACAGCGATCCTGGATCTTCAGGGCCAGTCCTCTCTTACTTTTGAGGATTGGAAATTCCTGAACACACGTTTCTCGGTCCTAACAGAACTAATATCTGAGGCGCCTCGCATCCAACAACCACACAGGTAAAAAGTATATAAATGTCAGGGATGGTAGGTCACTGACATCACCCATAGCTAGAAAGAAACGTCGTGCTCTCCCTGCAGTCACTATCCCGTTTTGACTCATACCGAGGTGTGAGGCTCGCGAATTAATGCTATACACAAAGCTATGCCACACAGGCCATGCTTTGATCATCAACCACAAGACTTTGCTTTTCAACAGAAGCCTTGATCATTTGCCACATAGGCATGCCACACAGGCAATTCATGCCATGCGATTGATATCTATCGATATATAACCTCTAAGCTCGTACGTCTCAGAGAAGGGCGTTAAGCAAGAGAATAAATTCTCCACCGCCAAAAAGATATACATTTAATAGAAACCAATCACACAGAATAAAATCCAATGTTAGACACACAGTCCATTTACAAGTTTGTTCTGGGTCTGAACGAAACCAGAGGGACCTTATTCCTCGCATATCCATCGATCTCCAAGTACGTTTGGACGATCACATACAGATTCCCTCCTCTTGGGTGTACAACCCAATCAAGATCATCAATAATCTTCCAAACGACGTGAAGACCTCCGGTCTTCAACCACCGCCTTCATCTTCGACTTATCGTCGAATCGGTTATTCAGAATGGGTATAAACCCGACCTTTCCGAATAACCCGCATATATAATAAACAAGTGTTACACAAACACAACAAACGCCTCATTCCAATTCAGAATATTTTTTTATTCAAATATTCACATTCTTAGGGAAAGGTTCCCATTAATTTTATCAAAGATAAATTCTTCTAAATTTATTCTTTAATCTTCCATTGGACATCATTTCAAACCATGTTAAGGTTTTCCAAACTAGTCGGGATTAGCGAAGCACACCGAAGTAATTATTTATTTTATTTCCTAATCCCAACCTATTCATTCCATGGAGCAAAACAGGTAATACTCCATGTCTAACACCACGGAGTTATCGGTAATATTAATTTCAAATCTAATTAAAGATTTAACTATTTCTTTGGAGCAAAACTGGTGATACTCCATTCTCGATCACTTTATTCTAATTAAAGATTCATTAAAACTCCACTTAGTTTTAATCTTCCCAAAAATTAATATCCCGTCTTTAACTGGGTTAAAGAACCAATGTCATCTAAAACAAGGTTTACGATAAACCCAAAATCACTTTCCATTGTTAATCGAGTTAAAGAACAGGTGTTATTCAAAACACCGCTCACGATAAACCCAAAAACCAATTTAAATTCTATTCCAATTAAATACTAATTAACTGGACAATTTCACTAAATCTTAATTAAAGGATTTAATCTTTTTTTCTAAACTGGGTTCAAGAACATTGTTATTTAAGACACCATTCACGACGAACCCAAAATCCCATTTGATATTAAATACAAGGCTCTGAATAGAAAATATATCGGCTTATATTCAATATAAAATTCTGAAACCAACAAATATCATATTGGAAATAACGATATAAATATATCTTTCAAATTTCCACAATCATATCTGTATAATCACGAAATCCAACATCGAAATATTCCGAATATAATTTCGATTCAAATCCATTCCAATTCTTATATTGGAAATTCTGATTATTTTAAAACCACTTCAAATCTAGTTCAAAACTAGCTCATTTCGATAAAAATATATTTTAATCCTTTTAAATGTGGAATTTTTCATCCCAGTTCTTTCCCATTCATATATTATGATTTTACACAAATTATTAATATTTTTAATAATATTATCAAGGCCCGTACAGTCGGTTTTCGATAACGGCCACCGAACTACACTTACAACGTCCTTTTCCAAATTTGATTTGGACGTAATTCCAAATCCAACCATTAGATTTCAAATTTCTAATATTCATTGGAAAGATCTTTTTGATACGAACCCAACTGTTCTTATTTCAAGAGAATCCGACGGTCGGATCTCCCGTAATGTCAATTCGAAGTCAATGGTCGAAATTCGCGAACTACCGCGGCGCGGCGCGTTCTATTCAGGCCATTTAATATATATAATATATATTATATATATATTGTCAATTTCAATTCAAAACGTATTCTATAATTCGTTTTAAATTTGTTCTCAAAATGATTTCAACTTCATATTCAATTTTAAATCAAAATTGAATATTCCATATCATTAACATATAAATGATAATATTTTCAAAACGTTATATTTTGAAATCATTTCCTTTTCTATATTCATTATAAAAACGAATATAATCGATATAAATATCGTTCACGTCAAAATGGGGGTATCTAATCAACACGGCTTTATATATTTCAATAACTTCGTTATTCTATTCAACAAATGAATAATTTCTCTATTTAACACATGAATCTATATTTATTTCAACACATGAATATATATTTTATCAACACATGAATATTTATTTATTCTTACTTACAATAAAAATGTGGATTTTATTGTATAAATTTTTTATTCAACACATGAATATTCTCAACACATGAGTATCGTCAACACATGACTATTTATTCTACTCAACACATGAATCTTATAATATTCTTTATTTTTCAAATTGAAATGAGGCCCAATCAATTACCACATAATGTTAATTATATGGATTTCCATACAACACATGTATATAATAGCAATGATAAATAATCAACCATCATCCAAAGTGCACCACACAACTGCATAAGCATTAAATATAAATAATTAACGGTTACACAGTCTGTCAACCTATCGATTGACATACAACTAAACAATTGGGATTAGTGTATGCCAAATATCATCCCAACACCCGTGTGGGGTTTCAAATCAACAAACATAGATTTTTATTTGTGCAGTTGGGCGAGGTGTAAAATTTATCGTTCCAATCAATATCATTCAAATGGGTGTACATAAACAAACCGTCCGGTTTGTAAATGAATATTTATTTTATTCACATTCACGTTAAAAATTATATTTTTAACAATAAATAATTTATTTCAACACATGAATATATTTCCTACTATTCCACATCACAATCAATTTTCACCACACAACAAAATCAAACAAGTTGTCCATGGTCTGTGGACAACGGGTGTCGGGTGCTGCTAAGCACCGTCTGCATCCTAGTATATTTTTTAACTAGAAAATAAGAATTAAAGTGAGAAGTTATCACATTTGGGATCCACTCCATTATTCTTTACTTATGAACGGTTCGGATTTCGTTTTGATTTCAATCCGTTCCATCGCACTCCTTTTCACACTGTTCATAGTAAAAATCATATTTTTTATCCCTTCCAGTCCTTAGGAGCTGATAGAATAATTAGATGAGCGTGCGCTCCCCTCGTGCCACATGGCACCACGATGATATACCCCGTTGGGTAATTCACCCTCAAACGTGCGGACTGGTCCAAGAGCCTCATTTTAATATGTTATTAGACCCTATGTCTAAACATTCTTTTATGTGCTTGCTTTACCTCATCAGGTTTCCATTTAACTTAGTTATTCCCATTCACATTGACTTCTTATTCAAGTTACAAAGTTCCTCTTGCTTATTAATTTCAGTCATATAACTTAACCTATTTAATCCTATTAATAAGCCCACAATATGTTATTCTCTAGATTGTGATCCAAGGTCTGTAATCCACAATTTCTTTATATTCTTGTTTGATTTCATAGTTACAATAACATGTTCTACTTAATATGTAATTAAGTATATTTCAATTCACATGTTTTCTATTCAACGTGTCAGTCATTATTAATGATTAAATATAACTTATTTCATTTCATAAATTTACCTCATTTTGTCTTGTTTAATCATAATTCCATCTTATACTGTCACTACAACTTATCGTTGTTTACTTATTAACTTAGTTCTCTTAACTAAGGTTCACTAATAAGTCTCCTTTACATTTATTATAAACTATGTTATAATTTCCACTTGTCCCTAGGACAGGCCTTAACATGTTATTCTTATCGGTAGATTTCAGATTTCCAAGTTTACAAATTACTTAATTTATAATTAAGCATAACTTCTTACATTTTCATAAACTTTACCCTTTTTCCCTACTCATTACAAGCAACTAGTTTCAGGTTTTCCCCATTTATTGATTACTTAATTTACAATTAAGCACCATTTGTCTCATTACACAAGTTATCTCATTTTCTTACTAGTTTATTATAACCTAAGTTATAATATCCACTTTTCCCCAGGACAAGTCTACCTATTATATAACATTCTCATTAATGTAATTAATTATAATAGGTTATTATCATTCCTTGTTCATTCACTTTTTTTACTTTTGTAACTTTCATCCAATTCCATTAATTACAATTAATGCCATTTATTTCTATCCTTATATATATATATATATGTATGTATGTATTTATATATATATATACACACACATGTATACATATATATTTATGCACTAGACCTCTCACATTAACCAACCACTTGTGGATGCTAGATTTGCCAGGCAGTTCCGGGCAGACTTCTACCACAAATTGGACTTAATCTCGTGTCTTAGCACCATTTCATGTTTTATTTACGCACTAGACCTCTCACATTAAATTAACAACTTGTGGACGCTGGATCTGTCGGGCGGTTCCAGGAAGACTTATTCCACAAGTTGAATTTAACCTCGTGTCTAGATGCGTTACAGTTTTATGTTTACTGTAAATTTAGGCATACTATTCTTTCAAATTTTCACTTTAATCTATATTTTACATGTCATTATATTAAACCCATTTTATGTCGCTTGTTCTTTCTAACATGTAATCAATTCTATTCTAACAAGTAATCATTTAATCATGTAATTATTCAAATCTAACAAGTTAACATGTAATTTTCTCAATTCTACAGTTAATAATTCGTGTTCATAATATGCCACAAGTGAATCATGTAATTGCAACAGTAATCGTTACACATATTTTAACAAGTTTGCATTTCAATAGATGAACATTTTAGCATATTAAACGTTTCAACATATGAATTTTTCCAACATATTAATATTTTAACATATTAATATTTCAACAAGTCATATTAGCATTTCATCACTTTACATTGTATAATAACAGGGAATGTTTAACGATAATATATCATTATCAAAATGATAAAACTTAAATCCACTCACTTAAATTGCTTTCCATTTCCTGAATCTGGTCTAGATTTAGCATTCCATGGTTTCCTCTAACTGGATTTAGAACCTAACAACCATGGATCCACAATTCTTACCAAAAGAAAAAAGAAAGAAAGAGGAAGAAAATTGAATAGACCAGATCTAAGAATTTACCTTACTTCGCATATGATTCTGAACACCTTCTTATTAATATTCATTCTTTTCCTCCAGATCTTGATTCAGAATTTTCCTGAATTAATTATCTTATTTTTTTGAAGAGATTTGAGGAGGTACAATGGCAGAGCTTAGACGTTCACTTAAAGAATGTGAGATTTAGGCTAGGCTCTACTGGCCTATTTATAGGTGTTCAGGATCTTATCGTACACGCAGCACTAAGTCAGCATTGAACTAGTTAAGAAAATAGTCCAGATATGTTGATGAGTCTGCCCGGATCTAGGGGGTGTCGACCCCAGTATCAACCCCCTATAGGGGTATCGACCCCGATGTTGACCCGCCTATAGGTCCCACGAGCTGTTTTGGCGTAGAAATTTGTTTTTCGAATGTTTGAATTTCTGGAATTTATTTAACTGTTATATTTATATGTAATCTTCTTATACGTATACAAATCTTCTACTGACCATTTTACGCATATATATATACGCACAATTTTTATTTTTATTTCAAAATTGAAACATTGTTGTATTGTTATTTAATTCTTGCCATATTTCTTTGATATCTGCCTTATCTTGAACTCTATCTTTTGTGTATATATATATATATATATATATATATTTTTGCACATATATATATATATATATATATATTCTCATATATACATGTATATATATATATTTTCTTTTCTTACTTATATGTATATTTTTCCTTATATGTGTGTTTATACAGTTTTTTCTCTTATGAACATGTGTTATTTTAGCTGTTCCTTTAAAACAAAAATATGACGTCGACGGGAATCGAACTCTGCACCTCTTGTATGCAAGACACATGCTCTAACCAACTGGACTTCTAAGTCTATTTTTAATAAGGCTTAGAACAATGGTAATTATTGTTCTCTTCTTACTTCTCTTTTTCATTTTTGTTACAATATTTCAATTAAACCATTGCATGATTTTTTTTTCTTTTATTTTCTTTTATTATTAATGCAAAATATTTGTAAATCAGTGCATGCAACCAATCCTTTCTTTCTTTAAATGCATGCATTACATTTTTATTTACATTAATATTTTCTTCTTTTACAGTGCATGTATTTACTACATGCAATCACATATTATCTTTATTTTATTCTTCGTATATATATCTATATTTATGTCTATGCATATATATACACATATGCATTATTTAATTATTAAATTGTCATAAAATGTAGGGTGTTACATTCTCCTATCCTTAGGAACTTTCGACCCCGAAATTTGATGAGGGTAGATAATCCCTCGCATAATATCCATCCATCATGTGTGCATCCAAATTGTGAACTTATGCAAAGTGAAATACAATCATAATAATACCTGTATGCTGAAGCGGTACCTCCTATGTGTATGCAAGTTTTCAAAAATCCTTTTGAAATATGATACTCACATCCTAAATATACTGGCAGTTCAACATGAATGCAATATTTTAAAATCAAAATACAATTTCATTCAAATTTTCCCATACTCTTACTGAGTAAGACCATAGTTAATCCAATTTTTGCATCCAAAATCCTACCAACGAACTTTATTTTTCGAATTTCAGAAAAATATAATTTTCTAAATTCGATTTCTTACATTACAAAAAGGTGGAAAACTGAAAATTTCACGTCTTCCATTTTTCTTTTATGTACCTTTTTCCTACCGTACTTGGATTTATGTAACTATTTATAAAGATTCCCCATTTTCCTATCCAAGCACAACCCACATAAGAAAATTTTCTTTATTACTGATTTTGTTCTTCAACTTATCTTGGAATTTTTTATTTTTATCCATCTTTTCTTATAATTTTCCATTTTTCTTTAAATGTCAATGCTTTATTGAATTTTCCGTTTCCTTTTTAGTTGTACCATTTTCATCTATATCATCAAACGAAGTGTTTTAAAGTGGACGCAGGCTCTTCAAAGCCAAACCACTATAAATTCTGTGTCTCTTTTCTGTTTTTGATCTTATTCTATCAAAATTTTAGTCAATTTGGGTGTTAGAACCACTTTTTGGTCTAACGTTTTTGGTGCTTTCACTGAGAACCATTCAAATTCTCTGTTTTTTCTGGATTATCGTTCTACTTTTTGGACCGTTGAGTTCGAAGAAGTTAATCCCCGCCTTTCGACACTTGTAAGTACTTATTTGTTGTGAAGAATTATGGCCAAAGGAAAAGGCAAAGATGTTCAAACCAGTCGAGGGAACGAAGTTGGTGAAGATCAGCAAAATCCGGTTGTGACAAGGTCTCGTGGGCAGAGTTCGGGAGCGGATCGGACAGGAACAGGAAATCCGAACCGGTCGCATAGGGAGAGCTCCGATCCGAACCAGGTTGAAGATGTTGAAGCAGTGCACTTTCCCAACCCGATCCGATCCGGTCAAATTTCCTTGCTCCGATCTGACCCGACTCTAGGTGATGCTGGAACCTCTACTCGAGCCCCTCCAAATGCTCCGACTCCAGCCACCAGGACCAATGACCAGATCAATCCGTCCGCACCTGTCACTCAAGGAGATTTTTCGTGCCTTCTTGACATGCTCGAGAGCACTAGGGAGGCTATGAGAGTTCATGAGCGCACTAACCTTATGATGCAAGAGAATATGAGAATCATGAGTAGAGAAATTGGTGAGCTTCGCAGGAAGAGAACCCCTTCCCCAAATCATCATACTGTGATGGATCAATCTTCTTCTTCCGAGGAAGAACGGCCCTGTGAAAGGAGGCCGCTCGAACGACCTCAGAATTTGGAAGAAATGACTTTCGGATCTCTGGGATCCCACGAAGATGTTGCCCGTGAGATCGACCGGGAACGTAGGGAGCAAAGCAGAGCAGAAGCCGCTAGTAGAAGGGGAATGTCCCCTGATTAGTAACCTAGAGGAAACCCAAACATCAGAGCCAGGGAGCCTGAACGACCTTTAACCAATGCTGATGTATGGGCTATGGTGCACCAAATCATGTCTGAAAGTCGAAATTACACCAATTAAGATTATGGTACTGAACGAAGCCATACTCCTTTTACTGAGGACATTCTTAACTTTCAGTTCCCCCGACGTTTTAATCTGCCGCAGATGGACAGATATAACGGGAGAACTGACCCGGGACAACATTTGATGCGATACGCATGGCTTATGAATGCTGCCGCTGCCCCTGACGCTGTAAAGTGCAAGGCTTTCCCGATCTACTTAGAAGACGTAGCATTACTATGGTTTACTCGACTTCATCCTCGATCGATATCAAATTTCAAAGAACTGAGTGAACGTTTTATGACTCAATTCCGACTTCACGCCCGAAAGTCTACGACTGTTATCGAATTATCGAGAATTAAGCAAGCACCGGGTGAGTCCTTAAAGTCATATCTAGACCGTTTCAATTTAGCTGTAACATAAGTCAGCGACCCTCATGAGCCTACAATCTTGATGGCATAAATGGAGGGAGTTGATCTTGATTCGGAGTTTGGATATTATCTTTTTGGGAAGCCACCGCCTACAAGGGAGTTGTTTTATGAGAAGGCCAATATTCAGTTAAGACGGGAGGAAGTAAGGGCAAACAGAAAAAGGAAGTCCGGAGCAGCCTCAAAAGAAGCTGTTCATAGTAATGTTGCTGTAAAGCAGTATGGAGAAAGTTCTGGTAAAGTTGAAGTGAACGTTGGAAATAAGAATGGAAACGGGGGCAAAAGCAACCGTAATGCGAATGGTAATAGGAGAAACAGGAACCGAGGAAGTAATCCTGACAAAAGACCCTGGTTCCAGACTTTTTGAAAATTATTCACCATTGAATGACACTTTGGAGAATATTTATTTGGATACGTACAATGTTTTGCAATACAAGAAACCACCGCCGCGAGATTCAACAGAAAAAGAAATTGCTACTGGAAAGTTTTGTTTATTTCACGGAACCCACGGACATTCAACGAACGAATGTCAACACTTGAGAGATGTGGTTAAGAAGTTGTTGCGTGAAGGTAAGTTGGATGAGTATAAGGCTACCCTAAGGGACAGGGGGCACAGGCCCAAAACCCGAGTCAGCCTACAACACAACAAAAAGGCAAAGGGATTGTCATTAACACCATAGTAGGTGGACTCCATCCGGCTATCCATAGTTTCAGAGCAATGGACCAATATGTCAACGCAGTTAAGCACATAAATGTGGACGAGTGTGATGATTCAGAAGATATCACCCCTGTGAAACAGCAAAAGACAATGTTCGATGACGTAATGTTCCGTAACAGAGATGACACCGGAATCCAATCACCTACCGATGATCCATTGGTTATTACCACAACCATTGGGCCGACACTAGTCCATAAGGTACTAGTAGACAATGGAAGCTCTGTCAATGTTTTGTTTAAGAAGTCATTTAATCAGATGAAACTTGAGTCTAGAGATTTGAAGCCCTGTGAAGGTTGGATCTGAGGCTTCAATGGGGCATCGACAGCTCCAATGGGGTATATAGAATTGCCCGTAACATTGGGACAGGGGGATCGTCGAAGAGTGCGAATGACTCAGTTTGTAGTGCTAGATATTGATTCTCCCTACAACGCATTTTTGGGAAGGCCCTCCCTTGCAGAGTTCAAGGCTTGTATCGCATCTTGGTGCTTATTGTTAAAGTTCCCAACTGAAGTCGGAATAGGAGTAATGACGGGAGACCAAGTCTCCGGACGAGCTTGTTATATTGCTGAATTGAAAATGCTGATGAAGGGAGTTAACATCGATTCCAAAGGTACTTCACCCCCTCCAAAGGGGAGTTCCACATAGTAATTAGAGGGATCAGCCCCGAAGGAGTTGACCAAGGGAATGCCTGAGGACCTAGATCCTAGAGAAGATGAGGAACCTGAGGATAGAAAAGCAACTCCTAACGAAACGATAGTGGATATACCCATTGATGAAGCTGATCCAGCAAAAGTTTTGAAAATTGGATCCCAATTGGATCTGCATCGAGCCAAATAACTGGCTGATTTTCTGAAGGCAAACCTGGATGTGTTTGCTTGGGCCCACGCAGACATGTGTGGGATATCACCATCCATCATGAGTCATTCACTGAGTATAAACCCAAATCACCCGCCTGTAAAGCAAAGGAGACGTGTGCTGGGCCCAGAGAGGTCGGTCGCTCTGAAAGAAGAAGTGGAGTAGCTGAAAGAGAATGGATTTATTAGAGATTCGACATATCCCGACTGTATATCGAATCATGTTTTGGTGAAGAAGTCAAACGGAAAGTGGCGAACATGTATTGATTTTTCAGACTTGAACAAAGCCCGTCCGAAAGATAGCTTCCCACTCCCCAGAATAGACCAGCTTGTGGATTCGACGTCGGGACATGAACTTCTTTCTTTCATGGACGCATATTCCGGATACAACCAGATTCCCATGCATGTGCCCGATCAAGAGCACACGAGCTTCATCACAAATTTGGGGTTGTATTGTTATGTGGTTATGCCGTTTGGATTGAAGAATGTTGGAGCTACCTACCAACGCTTGGTGAACAAGATGTTTTATGACCAAATAGGGAAAACTATGGAAGTTTATGTGGATGATATGCTAGTCAAATCGAAGCAGTCCTCTAGCCATACGCAAGACTTGGCAGAGATGTTCAGTATCCTGCGAAAGTATCTAATGAAGCTAAATCCCCTGAAGTGCTCGTTTGGGGTGGCATCTGGAAAGTTTCTAGGTTTCATCGTGAGCTCTCGAGGAATTGAAATTAATCCCAATCAGATAGCAGCGATAAGGAACATCGAGGAACCACGAAGAATCAAGGATGTCCAAAGTCTTGCAGGGAAGGTGGCTGCGTTGAGTAGATTCATATCCAAAGCAACAGACAGATGCAACCCATTTTTTGACTTGATAAAAAGAGGAAAGAAAAATTTCGAATGGACTTCGGACTGTGTTGAGGCCTTTCGAAATCTGTTGGACTTACTAGAGAGACCACCGATTTTGTCGAAACCAGTAGATCATGAAGAGTTCTTTATTTATCTAGCAGTATCGACCCACACCGTTAGCACCGCCTTGGTCCGAGAAAAAGACAAAGTGCAAAGGCCGGTATACTACGTAAGTAAGAAATTGGCAGCTGTAGAGCGAAACTACCCAAGGATTGAGAAGCTTGCTTATAGCCTTCTGATCGCCTCCCGAAAACTTCGCCGTTATTTTCAAGCTCACCCAATAACCATATACACCGATCAACCTCTGAGACAGGTGTTGCAAAGACCCGAAGCATCGGGACGGTTGATCAAGTGGAATATTGAATTAAGTCCGTTTGATTTAAATTTCCATCCGCGGTGATCGATCAAGGGGCAAGCTCTGGCTTATTTTATAGCAGAGTTCACAATTCCGGAGGAAGAGATGATCAACGACAAGGTGGTCAAATCAGAGGAAGAGTTAGAATTAGGTCCATGGAAGTTATACATAAACGGAGCCAAGAACGACAGAAGGTCCGGAGCTGGAGTCATCTTAGTTACTCCTGAAGGACGATCGCTATATTACGCTCTGCGATTGGAATTTTCAGCGACCAACAATGACTCTAAATACGAAGCCCTGATTGCCGGGCTGAAGCTTGCTAAGGAATTTGGAATAAAGGCATTAGATATATTATGCGATTCCAAAATAGTCGTCTGCCAAGTGCAAGAGGAATTTGTGGCCCGGGGACCTCGACTTATTACCTATCTTGGAAAGGTGAAGGAGCTGTTGAGCAACCTGGAACGGTATAACATAACGCATATCCCGAGAGATGAAAACCAGAAGGCAGACCGGCTAGCAAAGCTGGCTAGCTCCGACAATCCGGAGGAAACCGAAATGGTTCCAATTGAGACATTGGGGTCGCCAAGCTTTGAGTTGATGGAAATTGAATTAGCTCTTGATGCAGAACCGGAGAGGGAGTCGTTGATGGCCCCAATCAAGAATTTCCTTAGAAATGGAATACTCCCGCCAAAGAAGATTGAAAGGAGGGCCATAGTTCGCAAAGCTACCAGATACATCCTTCAAGATGATGTCCTTTATCGACAAGTAATTTTCTATGCCCCTGTTACGATGTATAGCACATAACGACATCAAGCGTGTACTGAGAGAAGTACATGAAGGTGAGTGCGGAGATCATACGGGAGGTCAAACCTTAGCCAAAAAGGTATTGCGGTATGGGTATTTCTGGCCCACAATTAATAAAGATGCAGCTGATTACTCACGACGCTGCGACAGATGCCAGAGGTTCGCCAAGATCCCTAGAGCACCACCGACCCAGCTCAAGTCGATGGTGAGTCCGTGGTCGTTTGCCATGTGGGGAATTGACATAATCGGACTTTTACCAATTGCCAAAGGAGGAGCAAAGTATGCAATAGTCGCCGTAGACTATTTTACGAAATGGGTGGAAGCTGAGCCCTTAACTAAAATCACAACGAGAAAGGTGATAAGTTTCGTGGTTAGAAATAACATATGCCGATTTGCGATTCCAAGGACCATTATAACTGATAATGGAACCCAGTTCGACGGTGCCGAATTCAGAAATTTCTGCTAGAAATACAAGATCGACAAGAGGTACACTGCAGTCGCCCATCCAAAGTCAAATGGGCAAGTAGAAGCAATAAATAAAGTCATAAAGTCCATCCTTAAGAAGCGATTGGAACGTGCAAAAGCAAAATGGGTGGATGAATTGCCCTTGGCTTTATGGGCATATCGGACAACGTTTAAGACAGCTACCAGTCACACTCCTTTCTCTCTTTCCTTTGGTTCAGAGGCAGTAATCCCAGTGGAGCTTGAAGTTCCCTCTCATAGGGTGACATATTATAACCCGATGACGAATCGGTCACTCCTCCTTGAGTCTCTTGATGAGATCGAAGAGAAAAGGGACGAGGTAGACTTGCGTGCATCAAGACATCGACGTCAGATGGCACCCTATTATGACAAAAAAGTTCTTTTTAGAACCTTTGAACCGGGAGATTTGGTACTAAAGCGAGTTTTCCCATCCCTTCCTCACCTCGGACCAAAGTGTGAAGGGCCATTCGTCATACAGCGGAAACTTGAGACAGGAGCCTTCAAGTTAACGACCGTAGATGGAGAAGAAGTGCCTAGGGCTTGGAATGCCCAACATTTGATGCGATATTTGAATTAGCGATATTGTATCTTCTTTTGTCTTTCGTATGAACTCTGTAAAAAGGCACGACTTGCCTTAGAAAAGTCCGTTGATGCGAACGAGAAACTATAAAGTGGATGTAGGCTACGACTTAACCGAACCACTATAAAAATATCGTGTGCCATTTACTTTCCTGCATTATTTATATCTTCAACCATTATTCTATTGTGACTGTAGAATACGAGATGTTAAATTAAAATCTGGAAAGTTGGAGATGGCTTATATGCAGGAACAAACATGACGACTGTTTGTGCAATAAAACATAAAAGAATGGGAAGTCGACATTCTTAACTCTAACTCTCAAGAATTGAGAGAGAGTATAAAGGACGGGAAGACAACGTCCTCCGAGGCGTGAAGGTGCACCCAGATAAGAGACCGCCTTGGCAAGAACTCTAACCTGAACACAAGACATGAGAGTATAAAAGATGCCGGAAAAGAACAGGCATCAATGACAAAAGGAATGTGACCCTCGTCTAACAATCGGGGACATTCGGACTTTTTAATTTAATCTTGAATAGTTTTTCAAGACTGACTGGGGGCATATATGTACACACATATTCCCCCCGCTATGATTCCATTACACAGTTTGAGTAGGACATGCATTTGAATTTTTACATAAGTAATGAACTGACGACTAACAGGCATTACAGGAGATGAATTATTTTTATTCACAAATGTATGAATTTGTACAGGGAAAAAGGCAAAAAGAAGATGCGAAGGCCACACTCGCTGCAACGATTGTGGGCCAATTAAATACAAATCACTTTATCACTTAGACTTGGAAGTGGACTTGGACTTCTTAGCAGCTTTTTGAGCATCCTTTGCCTCTCTTTCAGCATCAGTTAAGATGCACCTTGGTTTTTTCTTCCCCGAGACTGAAGTGCTGGAATCGGCTGATTTCTTCACGGGAGTCGGAACACTAGAATCAAGAGAAGACTTTTTAACAAGTTCTTCTGTGATAGATCTAGTCAAAAGCTTAACAACTAACCTTGATCCAGCATCCACAACTGCGAGAGGCTTAAGGCTTTCAAGGTCTAGATTTTCAACTTTAAGCTGCATGCGTTTGTCTTGTTTGGCTTTCAATGAAGCGAAAGTGATATCATCGGCACTTTTCAACTCCCCAACTATAGCCACCTCAGGGTCTTCCTCGTGTCCCCCATTGCCGCCATCATCCTTTAAGGCATATATCATTTCGTCATCATGAGGAGTATCAGCCTTAGACGGTTCAGTTCCTTCTCCCGAATCTATGGTGGCAGCCGTGTCCTTTCCCCCTTTAGCCTTCTCCGTACGTTCTGCTCCAGCGGTGGTTCCCTGGGACACGTCTGTCTTTTCGGACGGTTCAATACCTACAGAGTGAGAAGCAACAGCTATCAACTCAGGAGAAAATAATGGGTTCTTCATCGATTGCCAGATTACATTATAAAAGGTAGAAATAGCTTTGACGAATTGAGGTGAAAAGGTAGAGATACCTTCCGATGACTTCTCAGCTGGAGCGACC
This sequence comes from Allium sativum, assembly GCA_030737875.1. NCBI lineage: Eukaryota > Viridiplantae > Streptophyta > Magnoliopsida > Asparagales > Amaryllidaceae > Allium > Allium sativum. Next base: position 844,802,392 of record CM060909.1, on the reverse strand, counting down.
GCTGTCTCCGACGCTGTTTCGGGTATGGGGATAAAAGAGATACCCGAGGGATCCCCGGGTTTTCGGGATCATATCCCTCTACTTCAGAAGTTTCAAAGGAAGTAGAAGAAGAACCATCCTCAGGAATATTCTTTTGTTTAGCTCTCCGCTTCTCTTCCTCCATAGTAGCAACAATAAGGCGGCGTCCCTCAGCTAGGCGTTCTGGTTCATCATCTCTTAGATATTTCACCATAGGCTTGTCCTCGTCAATGGAATCAACCTTGAGCGGCTCTTTCTCCCATTCAACGATTTGAATCCATACTTGGACCAAGGTAGATGGATAATCTTCAATCCAAGAGATGTTCCAGCGGCGAATTATATGCGCAAAGAATTCAATCATTAATTCGCCGAAACCATGCACCTCTTCCTCAGCTTCCGACAGCTACTTGCAGGTCTCTTCAGCAGATTTGATAACACCTTCGACGTTACCCTCCGCTAGAGCAGCCCTGTTATCCGGCTCCACCAATTTGGAAGCCAAGTCAGCGTTTTTCCTCTCCAATTCAGCGTTCTTCTTCGCTAACTCGACCTTCTCTCGCTCAAGGTCAGCGTAAGCAAGTTGCATTTTGGCAGCATCTGACTTGGCATCTTCTGCTTGCTTTTTCAATTCCGAACGCTCTTGGGTATGGGACTCAAGCAAGTCATGGTAGCGTTTTTGTAGGTCCTCAAATTGTTGCTTAAAGCTAGCAGCATCCCGTTGAGCGATAACAAGTTGGGCATGTGTATCCTCGAGGTCTTTTCCTAAATTTTTCAGGGCCTTTGCATCGGCTTCTGCGGTCTTCTGCATCGAGTCAGTATTCGTGATTAGAGTTCGGATGATTCTGGAAAGATTACGCGAATACATGAACATCTATGAATATTGTTTCTCGACCGCATCAATTTTTGCTTTGGCCTCATCTGCCCACCTCGAGGAAATAGGCTCAAGAGTAGGTAAAAAAGTCAAGCTTTCGAAGTAGTGTTCGGGAAATTGCTCCTCCACATACGCCCGCTTAACTGCAGTTTCAACATTCAATGGAGGAGGTGCAGGGAATGTCATCTCGGCATCCTTACGTGTGGAAGGCTGAATAGCCTCCTCATTCCTCCTAGGCCGTTTAGCAGGAACCTTGTGCTTGCTTCGCGATTTGGTATCTCTCGGCGGGCTCCTTTCCCTACTGCGCTTTTCTTGAGAAAGAATTGGGTCCTTCGACTGCGGCCTATCATCTTCTCGACGACCTTGGTAGCCCTTATACCGCTCTGAATCTGACCGAACGGGAGAACGAGAACGAGAGTGAGAGCGCGAGGATCGCGACTGGTAAGAATCATAGGGCCTTCTATCCTCCCTACCGCGGCTTTCGCGACGATCATGCTCAGGATCAGAAGGGGGTCTAGACATGTTGCGACGAAGTTTCCTGATATCGTAATGAGAGTGGGACATTGTACCTGCACAACAAGGCAAATGAAATTCAGAGTCAGTGTTTTCACAAAAGAAAGTGCTGTGAAATGTGGTGCTATTGTGTTAAGTGCGTCTTAAGTGGTGTCGCTCCCCCCCCCCCCCGACAAACCCGAGTCCGAAGCCAGACTAGTACGAGCGGGCTCTTTGGCCTTAGCAGGAGTGGTCTCTTCGGAAGAAGTGAAAACTAAAGGTTTGTTCCAAAATCCTCTGAAGTGTAAATAGTTTCAGGTAAGGGGAGATCCCCCAAACCCTGAAATGTTGGGTCATCGGTACTAGGGGCGTCTCCCTGAGAAGCATCAGTCGACAGCTCTTTGGAAGACGTTGACCTCTCCGGAGAGATGGCATCCTCGGGAACAATATACCCCTCACGGTGCTTTTCGGCCATGTTAGCCAATTCATCATCTTGAGTCGAAGATGGAGAAGGTGAAGCCTGAAGCGGCATTGTAGGAGCTTTCGCCCGTTTCTGGGATTATGTCCACTAGGGGGATATATACATATGGACCCGTCCCGTAACCAATGCTACGGGTAATGGACAGCAACCCATGAAGATGAAGATATTCATCCTTAAGGACTTCATCAATAGTTAAAAACTTTTGATCACCATTAAGGAGCCGGTGCATCCGACCAAAGAACGCTTGATCCGATATTTGTTTTGGGTTATCAACTGCAAACAAAAAGAAAACAGATTAATGTGGTGGCTTGGACGTACAAGAGTCGAGATTTAGAAAACCAGTGCTTTACTTGATTTCGTCCATCTCCTAGCACACCCTAGCTGTTGCCTTACATAAAACCATTCCATCCTGGAATCACCCGCTTTACTGCTGAACGACGCTGGAATTATTTTCCTCTTTGGGACAGACTCGAAGTAACAGAAAGAAGGAGTTTCTCGAGTCCGGTGCTTGAAGTTATAAAAGAAATGAACATCATCAAAAGTGAGCTCTATGCCTAATATCTCGTGGTATGCTACATATAGGGTATATAGGTAAGCATAAGAATTGGGGTGCAGCTGCATGGAGGCAATCCACATTTGTCTTAGAAAATCGACGACGAAAGGAGAAAATGGAGGGATAGCCCCAACCATGCACATCAATCGAGTGATTGCCATAAATCCCTCTGGAGGGTTGTGAGGACGATCAGCTTTTGATGGCACCAAGGTATCCCCTTTGGGTATCCCGTACTTTAGGCGTATTCGAATAAGTCTGTCATCGTCGATCGTCGATTCAATAGAATCTTGAGGTGATTCCAGTATGATGGCAGACTCAAATTCATTAGGAGCTCGACTATCTCCAATCCCTCCTTCCTCTTCACAGCCCAGGGAAACTCCACCCTCAGAACACACATTATCGCTTTCATGAGTTTCTACCTCATAGTCTGAGCCCTCATCATCCCATTCTGGATCTGAGGAAGAAGATATGTCTTCAAGTGTGATTTTGTTGGATGTCTCTAGGATCTCTTTCTTTTCTGCTAATCTAGATGAACGTCTGGATGTCATGGTCACTAAACTATTGAAGAAGCAATAGCACAAGTTAGAGTAAATTAGCCCGTATCCCCCCGTGCATGTGTATGAACTAAAGTGTGAACAGTGTATGCATAAAATGTAAAGTCAACGCTCGAAAGTGCAATGCAAAATCTTGGCAAAGTAATAATGTTCAGGGTAGTTCTTAATGTTCATGTATGTTCGCAAGGCACTGTCCTAACTGTCCATTAAGTTGAAGATTATATCAAGAATTGAACGGGCTACTCAAGCAAGTTCTTATGTGTTGAATGGGATTGTTTTTCTTTGGTTCGGTTCAGATGTATGCATTGGGATCGGATCGGAGAATATAGCCTTATCTTGGCTTGGGGATAAACATTGTTGCTCAGGGATAAAATCGGATCGGATCGGAGGTGGACTTCTGAAACGATCCGGATCGGATTAGGCAAACACACCATTTTCTTCCTTTGTTCCGATTTCAAGTCCGACCCGACCCGATCAAGGGAGCCCAGCCTTTATGACTTTTTGCTCCGACCCGATCCGGTTTTCCGAATTTCTCTTCCCTTTCTTCTTCTCCATTTTCTACACCCCATCATCCGAACCGATCCCCTGTAATATCCTTATTCTTCCTCCTTTTCTAACTTAGAACCCAATTCTGTCCTAATATACCCAATCAAGACCAAGTTTTTATTTTTTGGTCAAATCTCCTACAGTGGGTCTTAATTCCATCCTCCCAACACCTCGAGGCGGCGACTGAGCCACTAACGACGATGGTAGCGGAGGAGGAGGCTGTGATGACGAACTCGAACCAAAACTGTGTCCAAATCAGTCAAGTCAATCGTAAATCCTAGTTGATATCGATTATTATCAAGAGAATCGAGTTTAAAACCCACATACGAGAGCGATTTGATGATTAATAAAGAGGATTTTGAAGTTTCAGAAGGTTAGGGATTCTGTGTTCAATAGGCTGAGAAAAAGAAAATAAAAAGAAAGAGAGGAAGAAAGAAAAGGGTGATAAGCTTATATAGGTCGATGGTGACTACTCGTGTTCCCCCTCTTTTTCTCCGCTTGAACCGGGATATAAGCCCACGAGGCATTCCAGCCCACCGACCCAGTGCTAACCAAGAGAGGAAGAAAGGCTGTTCGGGTCGGAGCCCGAACCGAACGTAATTTCGTGCATCAGCTTGGCATCAAAATTGAGTTAAAATTCGAAGAGGAAATAAAAACAAAGAAAAATCAAAAAGAAAATCACCTGGAAGGATATTCGGATGTTAATAAGAGTTCTCCAAGCTGTTTGAAAATAAAGAAAGGGATTTACATACTATGCGAAGTATATATAAACATCAAGAGATGCAACTTTCTGAAGCAACGTATCTTTATATGTCAATAGAAATGACTTTTCAATGATCCAATTTCAGAAAGGCACTGTGTAAATGACATCAAGGCATGCTCCGTATCCAACAGAAGCATCCTTTGAGGGGGCAAAATGTTAGCCTACTTTGTGAACTAGGCTACACAAAGTGGAGATATCGAACCTTGGTGAATCCTACTTCCTGAAGCGAGTCGGATCAGATCGGATGGTTAATGCCAGGGCGGAACGGAGCAGAAGAGGGATGAGCTTGAATTCAACGCAGGCTAAATCGGAATGGATCGGGTATAGTCAGAGAAAAGCAAAACGAAACAAAGTGAAGAAGGGCGAAATTCAAACCGGATCGGATCGGATGGGATGATCCGATCCGAACCGCATTTGCTACCTTATTCGAACCGAACCCAGTGCACTTTGCTACTTCAGCCCACGATCTCCTGGATATTCGGAGCGGTTACACCCACTTTCTACCCATGATGACCACTAACCTAGTGCGCGGTCAACACTGAAATCCATCTGAGCCCGAGAATGATGGGATACGAATCACGTAGCCCCGATCCGAACCGGATGCTGAATGAATTTCCACCTATAAATAGACCCCCAAAGGTCATTTAGAGGGATCTTTTTGGCACTTTGAAAATTGAAGTATCTCAGAAAACCGAATTCCAGCACTCCTAAACAATTCAAATCATCAGATACAGTGTATTTTGAGACAATTTAGTGAATGTATATGAAAAGTGAGTGAGATTGAGCGAATATCTTATTGTATTTTCATTTATATCATCACACAAAGTGTTTTAAAGTGGACATAGGCTCTTTAAAGCCGAACCACTATAAATTCTGTGTCTCTTTTCTGTTTTTGATCTCATTCTATCGAAATTTTAGTCAATTTGGGTGTTAGAACCACTTTTTGGTCTAACAGACTCAAAGCGGGTTTCTAATTTTCTAGGCTTTCCTAGACACTCCCACAAAGTCAATTCTCTCAACTATATATATTCCTAATCCACTTTTCTCTTTTAACCTTTTCCAATTTATAAGTTTTTACCGCCAAACCCACTAATATAAAATATTAACATATGGGATCCTCCTTTCTCTATTTTAAAATATATTTTACACTTCCCACCCAAATTTCCTAAGGGTCTCAAATTTCCATGTTCATTCCTTTAGTATACAAAATAGTCATCCCAATTCTTACCATATTATAGTCTTTCTATTTAGTGGGTTCCTCTATGGATCTAGGTATATATGATATGTAACACCCCCCATAACTCAAAATAATAAAATAAGAATAACTTAATCAAATATTCAGAATTACGTAAAATAGATTGCGCCATTGCGTCCATCTCGAAATTCTGGTTAAGATAGACACCTGGTTTGCGTAAAACGGAGATCGTATAAAGAAGTTACTAAGGTTTGAAGTTTGTATGCGCGCAAGAAGAATATATATATATATATATTAGGATTAGAAATTCAAAAAAATAGGTTCAGAAAGTCAAAATTCGAATTTTGGGTAGGCGGTAGCTTTCCGCCCAAGGGTGTCGCCCCCCCCCCCCCCCCGGTCAAATTCAAGGAAGAATACATTTTTCTGAACATTGACACATTTATTGACCAAATTCGTTGATTCTAGGCTATAAATAGGACCCTAGGCTCATTGTTTTATTCATCTAATTCAATGGCGATGACAAGGTGCTGCTCCAGCATAGTTTGATCTAGCCTTTTTCTTCTTCAACAATCAAGAGTTAGTCTGATTCAGAGATCTGTCATTCGACCTCTGCAACTGCTCTTCTATTTCTTAGATCTAATCAAAGTAAGGTAACATTCTAGATTCAATCTATTCAATTTTCCTCTTCTTTATTTTTCTTTCTATTTTAGTAAAAAATAGTCAATCCATGGTTGTTAGGTTCTGAATCCTATTAGGGGAAAACCATGGAAGATTATATTTGGACCAGGTCCAGGATTTGGAAAGCTTACGAGGTGAGTGGGTTTAAGCTATTGGATTTTAGATAATAATATGTTATCGTTTACCATTCCTCATTTTGTATAATCGAATTTGCCAGAATAATTAAAATTATTGTTATAACAAGTTGAGGTATTAATATGAATAATTCATATGTTGAATCAGTTAAAGTGTTGGAATGATTACACTTTGAAATGCAAACTGTTAGAATATGGGTAATGACTACTGTTGTTGTAATCACATAATTCACTTTTGGTACATTATTGAGTAAATGACATGCTTAACTTGTTGGATTTGAATAATTACCCAATTAAATGTTTACGTGTCAAAATAGAATTAAACACATGTTAGAAAGGACATGCGACAAAATATAGGCATAATTTGGTGATATGTAAATTGGATTGCAGTAAACATATGAAAAGGACAACATGCCTAAAAATTTACATGATGTAGGAATAATTGTTAAAGAATGAACATGCCTAGATCCACAGTAATTTGACACTATAACTCTCTTAGACACGAGGTTAGATTGCACTTGTGATTGAAGTTTGCCCAGAACTGCCTGACATATCCAATATCCACAAGTGGTAAATCTAATATGAGGGGTCTAAGTGCATAATTAAAACATGCAATGGTACTGAGACACGAGGTTAAGTCATCTTGTGGTAGAAGTCTACCCGGAGCCGCCCGGCAAATCCAGCGTCCACAAGTGTAGGCTTATTGTGAGAGGTCCAGTGCACACACACATATATATATATAACATAAAATGAATAAATGTCAATGATGGTAATTAAATGTCTAACTCAGAAAATAAGAAACGAAGGAATGTAATGGACGGAGTTAGTGCGATGCAAAGGAAAGTGATGTATTTCCCTAAATGACCCATTTCTGAGAACGTGGTTGAAAGTAAGCTACAGTAAATAAAGTAAGAAAAAGGAAAGAAATTACTTGCCACCATGGATTTAGATGGGAATACGTTATGAAAATAAATCACTGATTCCTTCTATAAATCAAACTGATAAGGTGCATGAAGTGTTTTGCTTAATAAACCATGGAATAGATATTACAATGAATGAATAATAATGGATAATAACCTATTATTAAAAAAAATTAATGAAAATGTTGTATAATAGGTAGACTTGTCCTAGGGACAATTGAAGATTATAACTTAGGTTATAATAAACTAATATGAAAATGGGATAACTGGTGAAATCAGATAAGGGACACTTAATTGTAAAATTAAGTAATCAGTAATTGGGGAAAACCTAAAACCAGTTGAGAAAAGGGGGAAATTTGTGAAATATAAGAATTGTGCTTAATTATAAATTAAGTAATCTATAAACTTGGAAGTCTGAAACCCGCCGATAAGAATAACATGTTTAGGCTTGTCCTAGGGACAAGAGGAAATTATAACATAGGTTATAATAAAAGGGTAGAGAAACTTATTAATGGGCCTTAGTTAAGAGAATTAATTTAATAAGTAAACAACGACAAGTTGTAGTAATGGTGTAAAATGGAATTATGATTAAATGAGAAAGAATGAGGAAAACTTATGAAATAAGTTATATTTAACCATAAATAATGACTGACATGTTAACCAGAAAACATGTGAATCAAGATATACTTAATAATAAATTAAGTAGAACATGTTATTATAATGATGAAATCAAGAAAGAATATAAAAGAGACTGTGGATTACAGACCTTGGGCCACAATCTAGAGAATAACATGTTGTGGGCTTATTAATGAATCTAAATGGGTTAACTTACATAACTGAAATTAATAAGCAAGAGGAACTTGGTAACTTGATCAAGAATTCAATATGAATGAGAATAACCAAGTTAAATGGAAACCTGATCAGGTAAGGCAAGCGCATAAAAGTATGTTTAGACATAGGGTCTAACAACGTATTAAAGTGAGGCGCTTGGACCATTCCGCACATTTGAGGGTGAATAACCCAATGGGGTAGATCAACGCGATGGTATAAGGCATGAGGGGAGCGTACATTTATCTGATTATTCTATCAGCTCTGAAGGACTGGAAGGGGAAGCACGTGGCTTCTTGAGATACGTAAGGTGCTCCTAGTAGTCCTCTATGTGGTGGCAGATGTTTAAGCTGTGCTCGCAGAGGTTGGGTCTGCATGTAACTACTAGGTGGGTGGTCCTTGACTGCAAAAGTAGCTATGCAGTCAGAATGCTATGACGTGGTGACACCAGGGTGATTCGGCAGTAGCCTCAATGGGGAGACGAAGGGTCACGACTAATAAGGATAGTAAATCGTCGAATACCCATCATCGGCAGCCAGTGGGATGCGAAAAGACTAGACCTAAAACCAATAGACCATTCACCTATCACTATCGTGGTACGGCGGTTGAGGGAAGACGCCAAATAGATGTTTAGATACTTTTTTTAGGGGCAGTCGTTTAGCTCTTGTAGTCTTTACTAGTTGAGGGAGGGGCCGATGTGGGGCCATAGCCACCGTGAAAACAGACCCTAGGAATATCTGTATATAGTGTCTCTTAAAGACGGGCCTGTACAGATATGGAAAAGCTCCCGACCGAGTTCCTTGTTTCTTGTATTGCCCTGCCATGGAACTCGGTGCACATTAGAGGACGTGCGGTTAAGGCATCGAGCTACAATTGACGACACATATGTGGGACAGTCTATATACATGCATGTCGGCGCTGGGTGGTGTATCGTAGACTTGATGGCATTACTCCGGTATGAAATCTGATTCGATCGGCGATGGCATTTCGTACGCTTACGTATCATACTAATAGCAGATATATGTAGAATGTAACATTGTTATGTAGAGATTAGTATGTCACTTCGGCGTAGGATGTGGGACCGCGTTCATTTCCGTGGAATTACGGTGGAGACCATGCGAGTGGGGTACCATGGGGTGTACCTTAGTACTGAGGGGTCGCTACATATATACTATATTAGGTTATCCACTCGGAAGTAAATGGGTACGATGTGCGTGTAAGCCTTGAGTGCTGTTAACCCGAGCAACCTAATAAATAAGAAAATATGATTGAACGGTATATGTAGGATTATCCAAAGTGTAAAATTTAAATCCAGTCACCAGAACTTGTGTTCTGACCCCTTCCTTATAACATACTCGGAGGTTAGGTTTGTGGCAGAGACATGATAACTTTGGATACTGGTTAGGAAGTATTATTAATACGGTAAGGCTATACTTTGAGTATATTATATTTTATCCATTCCGCTGTGAGATATTTTTTGAGATCTGACATGTTTTATGTCTCTGTCTTTTCTGTAGGATACCAGAGCAAACCAATTCGAGTTTCGATAGATTGGAATTTTGAAGAAAAAAATCGGTTTGTCGGAATTAGGATTGTTATATAATATATTTATATTTTTAAAAATACAAATACGTCCACTCACTATCTATACAGAAATCCTAAACCTAAGCTCTGATACCAGATGTAACAAACCGAATTCCAACAGACCGAATATTTTTCAAAATTCTAATCTATCGAAACTCGTGTTGGTTGGCTCTGGTATCCTGCAGAAAAGGCAGAGACATAAAATATGTCAGAGCTCAGAAAATATCTCACAGCGGAACGGATAAAATATAATATAATCAAAGTATAGCCTTACCGTATTAATAATACTGCCTAACCAGCATCCAAAGCTATCATGTCTCTGCCACAAATCTAACCTGTGAGTCTGTTATGAGGAGGGGGTCAGAACATAAGTTCTGGTGACTGGATTTAAACTATACATTTTGGATAACCCTACATATATCATTCAATCACATTTTCTTATTTATTAGGTTATTTGGGTTAATAACACTACACATGTCGTACCCATCTACTTAACAGTGGATTAACCTAATACAATATATATGTAGCTACCCCCACTATCAAGTACACCCCATGGTACCCGACTCGCACGGTCTCCGCCCTAACACTGCCAAAATATACGCAGTCCCTCATACTACGCTAAAGTGGCGTACAGATCCCTATATAACAATATTACATTTCGTATATATCTGCCATTGCCATGCTACATAAGCGTATGGACTGCCACCTTCGATCGAATCCGATTCCATCACGAAGTAATGCCCTCGAGTCTAAGATACACCACCCAGAGCAGACATGCATGTATCTAAACTTTCTCACATATGTATCGTCAATGTTACTCGAAGCCTTAACCGCATGTATCCCCTAATGTGCAACGAGTTCCGTGTTAGGCCTATACAAGAAACATGGAACTCGGTTGGGAGCTTTTTCATATCTGTACAGGCCCGTCTTTAAGAGCCTCAAAATACAGATTCATGGTGGTTGTGGCCCCTCCTCGGCACCTCCCTAAACTGGTAAAGACTTCAAGAGCTAAGCGAATTGCCCCTAACAAACAATCTAAACATCCAGTTGGTGTCTCCCTTCAACCACCATGCCTCGATAGTGGAAGGTGGATGGCGTCTTAGGTTTAGCTCTAGTCTTTTCGTATCCCATTGGCTGCTGATGATGGGTACTTGATGATCTACTATCCTTATTGGTCGTGACCCCTACCTCCCTGTAAAGGCAATCGCCGAATCACTATAGTGTCATCTCGTCATAGCTTTCTGACTGCAAAGCTACTTTTGCAGTTAAGGCTACTCAACGGGTAGTTACGCACAGACCCAACCTCTGTGAGCATAGCCCGAACACTACACCACCACAGAGGACTACCAAGGGTAGCTTCCACGTCTTAGGAAGCCGTGTCCTTTCCCTTCAAGTCCTTCAGAGCTGATAGAATAATCAGATGAACATGCACTCCCCTCGTGCCTCATGACACGACGATGATCTAACCCATTGGGTTATTCATCCTCAAACATGCTGACTGGTCCAAGCGCCTCATTTTCATATGTTATAGAACCTAGGTCTAAACATTCTATTATGTGCTTGCTTTACCTCATCAGGTTTCGATTTAACTTGGTTATTCCCATTCACATTGACTTCTTATTCAAGTTACCAAGTTCTTCTTGCTTATTAATTTCAATCATATAACTTTGTAATAACCCGGAAAATCCGAGCCAATTTAAAAATTTTATTTTGGAAATTTTAATGAATTTTGAATATTTAAAATAAATTATTTTAAATAATGACGACGAGAAATTTATTTTGAATAGAATTAGAACGTATATTTTTATTTGAATCATTGTTAGAATATAAATATTTATTTTAAAATATAAAAGGAATTGAAAATGGCGCGGTAGTTCGAAAATTTGATTTCAAATTTCAAATTAATGTACAGGATTCAAAATAAACCGGATTTTAGCGAAACCAAAAATATTTGAATCTAATTGAGAATATCTTTTCAATGAATCTGAAAAATTGAAATTTCATAGCGGGAATTAAAAGTTACGTCTAGTTAAAAATTCAGAATAATCGTTATGGAATTCTGGCCCTTAAAAATGGAAATTTTGCAAACGTCCTCGGTTTTCGACGAAACCACTTTTGTTGGATCCGGGATGTCTAGTTATTGCTAGATTTCAAAATTTATAATTTTTCGAATCAATATGTGAGCGTGGCGAAGTACAACGTGTTTTAACAGTTTTAGTCAATTTTGATCGATTGGAAACTGATCATTTTTCGAACGGTCTTCAAATTTGATGAAATTAGTTTTGTTAGGACCGTATCGTCAATACGAAGCTAGAAAATATTTTTTTTGTAAATTTTAGAGTTAGTATGTGACCCCGGTAAATTGAAATGTATGTTCAAATTGAATATATAGATTTAAATTTTAATTTAAATGAAAACTGATCGAAATGATCAAATTGGCTTACGAAACATATCCCATTGTGTTCGGAATGGGGGTAATTAGCTAAGGACGACAGGCGGTGGGTCCCGTTTTGAGATCGAAATTTAAAGTTACTTTTTGGAGGATAAAAAATAATAATTTAAACCCTCTCTTCTCCCTCCTAGTCAACGCCCCTCACCCCCCCCCCCCCCCCTTATCCCGTCAATTTTCGAATCAAAGAAAAAAAGAAAAAAAAGGATGCGCCATTGGATCCAGCCGCCGCCGGGGCTGACCGCGCCTCCTCCCCCTGGCGCCTTCCCCTCCGGCCTCCCCTCGAGTCGCGGGTCTCCATCTCCGTTCAGAGCCCGCCAAAAACCGCCCCCCATCTCCAATCAGTCCAAACCGAAACTTAGGACCCCGAACCCCCAGAGCCGCCGCAGTTTCGCCGAGACCACCCCCTCACCGCTTGAACCACCATCTCCGACCTCCTGTGATCGAACCACTGTGATTTTCAATTTATAGATTCAGTTTTTTTTCTTCTATATAAATAAAATCAGTTTTTAACATGATAAATGGTAGGATTTTCTTTATGATGAAATGGCGAAGGTGATGAATACGATTTTATGTATATAAAAAATAGGATTTTTATTTTATGAATAGCAATATAAAAATAGAATTTTTATTTATACTTCTAGCGAATAAAAATATGATCTTTTATATGTGTGTAGCGAATTAAAGATTTGACTTTTAGAAGGTAAAAATATAATTTTTATATGATGTAGAGAATAAAAATATAATTTTTATATGATGTAGAGAATAAAAATATGATTTTTATATTATAGAGATAATAAAAATATGATTTTTATAATATATAGATAATAAAAATTTAGTCTTTATATATGTAGCGGAACAAAAATCTGATTTTTATTATATATATGTTGAGATAAAAATGTGAATTTTCTATATATAGTAGCATTGTTAAAAATATGATTTTTAATATAAATTTCGTGAAACAGATCTCGTTGAAACCGCGGCGAAGATTTCCTACATATGAAGAGTCTGGTGTTTGGTTAAGCTTATCGGTGAGAACTTCTCACTTTAAATCTTGTTTTCTAGTTAAAAGTATATACTAGGATGCAGACGGTGCTTAGCAGCACCCGACACCCATCGTCCACAGACCATGGACGACTTGTATGCTTGTTTGATGTGTTGTGAAGTTTGTTTGTGATGTCGATGTGAAATGGATAATAAAACATTCATGTGTTGAAATAAATTAATTATCGTAAAAAATATAATTTTTAACGTGAATGTGAATAAATAAATATTCATTTACAAACTGGACGGTTTGTTTATGTACACCCATTTGAAGGATATTGATTGGGACGATAAAATTTTACACATCGCCCAACTGCACAAATAAATATCTATGTTTGTTGATTTGAAACCCCACACGGGTATTGGGATGATATTTGACGTACACTAATCCCAATTGTTTAGTTGTATGTCAATCGATGGGTTGACAGACTGTGTAAGCGTTAATTATTTATATTTAATGCTTATGCAGTTGTGTGGTGCACTTTGGATGATGGTTGATTATTTATCATTGCTATTATATACATGTGTTGTATAGAATCCAAATAAATAATATTATATGGTAATTGAGTGGGTCTCATTCCAATTTAGATAATAATAGTAAATTCATGTGTTGAATAGAATAAATTCATGTGTTGAATAGAATAAATATTCGTGTGTTGAATAATAGAAAATTCATGTGTTGAATAGAATAAATTCATGTGTTGAATAGAATAAATATTCATGTGTTGAATAAAATATATATTGTAACAACCCGTATTTTCAATAACCTGTTATAACGTAAATCGAGGCAGAATTTAATTCTAAAATCTGAATCAAGGGAAACGGGCTATGCCATTGCGTTCGTCTCGGAAAAATACGCGAAATAGAGTCCGTATTTTCGAAAATCGGAGTCCGTATGACCCGATTATGGCCCAACGAAGTTTTCAGAAAATTTCAAAGTAAAAACAGATTTCAAATTCAAGATTGAATTTGGAAATTTGGGCCAGTTTGGGCCAGGCTGGAAAATTCCCGCCAGAGCACCCAAGTTGACAGCCCTGTCGACTTGGGATTCGACTTGGTTGGACCAAGTCGACAGCCCTGTCGACTTGGCTCAGCCGGGCAGTCCTGCCTGGTGCACCATTTTGAGATTGTGTTGAGCTTGGGGGCCAGATTCAGTTTTAAGGGCTGAGATTGCAACTAGGGTTTAATCTTATGGCCTAAAACACTTGCCTAATCTATAAATAAGACCCTAAGTTAGCCCTAAACCATCATTAATCAACCCTACAACTAAACTATGGCAAAATCAATCCTCTCATGGCCTCCACTCTCTTCATAAAATTTCTAAAATTATTTCTATGAAAGATTTTCCATACATACAAGTGTTTTCAAGCTTGTATGAGTGTCATTAGCTTGCATTCAAGTCAAGTTTCTATATTTGCATCATAAAGCAAGGGTTTTTATTGATTTGGAGCTTGCATTTTGGGTTCATTTGAGTGCATAAGGGCTTTATCTCAATCTTATATTTGCTTATACTCATTTGAGTCTTCATAAGCATTGTAAGCCCTTTTCTACTTTCATATTTAAACTCTAAAGTTAATGAATGATGCATGTTGTGTTTGATCATTATGATATGCAAGCTTACTATGATGTGTTATGCAAGTCTATCATGTAATGTATGCAAGTTTGCCATGTTATGATATGCAAGTTCATCATGTTATGTTATGCAAGTTTGATATGCAAGTTTATCATATGATATGCAAGTTATGTTATGCAAGTTTGGGTTGATCATTTTGCTCATGTTATCATGTTATGCAAGCTTATCTTGGGTTTATGAACATAAAGCTTCAAGCTTTATGCTAAAGGTTGCATTTTGGCAACATGTAAGTTATCATATCTCTTATGATAACTTGCATGTGAGGCTAAATGCGAACTTATGGCCATTTCTACATGTCATTTATCACCATGTATCACCAATATGCTAAGTTTGGTTTTATGCATGCTTTTGAGGCCTAAAAATGTAATATGCAAGTATATGAACATATGTACATTTCATATGCCACCATGTTAAACTTGTGGCTTCAACACCTTTATGTCATGATTATGCCAAGTTCCCTCTTTTTATCCTTTATGCGCTATTGCGATATGTAAGCGATGGGATTGCGTTTGGGGTTGGGTAAACTTAAAAGACATAAAAACATAAGCTTGGGAATTTACCTATTAAGTTAGGTCTACCCTTTAGGAATTTACCTATTAAGTTAGGTCTACCCAAATGCTTGAAAACTTGTAACATGTTTTGGAAACATGATGGACATGACACTTAGAAAAGATAAGTGTGACCAACTCGAGGTTGGGCTGAGTTTGTAGCGTAAACCTACCCGGAACCGACCGGCTTAACTAGTTGCTACAAACAATAGGACCCAATGTGAGAAGTTGGTCATGTTGTACCTTGAACCCGAGGTTAGACCAAGTTGTGGTGTAAAGCTACCCGGACCCGCCCGACTTAACTAGTAACCTCAACAAGGTCTAATGTGAGAGGTTAAGGCGCATTAAATTAATTAATGCCTCGTGATTAGGGTTAAGTCATGGTCCACTTAATACTTAACCAATTTGGGCTTGGTAGATTAATCGGGGTTAAGTCGTGAACTCATCGTTACACTTAACCAAGTTAATCCATGATTAGCAAGAGGGTTAAACCGTACTTAACCCACTAGAAAAATCCTAGCAATGGGGGTCCACTCCAGCAGTAAACCCAAGTTTGTATCATTAAGGCCCTAGGGTCTAGGCTAGGGAGGGAGCACGATTACTGGACTGGAGGTAAGTGACCAAAAGCGACGGCAGAGTGGTACGCCGGTGTAGTTCCGGGCGGACCATGGTCGTGCACATAGTCCGAAGCCGGGGAAAACATGCACGGGTACTAGTAGATCGAGACTGTGCACTCATGTTTATGGTGTCCAGGGGTTGACACCCTAGGGCTTGATACACCCGACGGGAGACCCTGCACAGTCTGACTACAATTATGTTTGGGCCGCATTGACACCAACACGTGACGAGTTAGGCTTATAGGGAGCCGATCGACTAGACCGTTTGGTTGGACCGCGGATTAGGGTCACTTCATGTTATTGGGCCAAAGCTTGGGCCAAGGGATCAATACTTGTTTATTCAAGTCATGTTAGTTTGCTAGTACACCTGTGGTGCAAAACCCTTAATCCTGATTATGCGATGACACCTTTATCTACCTTGTTAGTTAATCATCATGCCAGTATGTAGTTATCCATATGTTCATCTCAGCTTTCATCATGCCAGTTAACTTTATCAGTTTACATTGATTGTAGTAGGGCTTACTCAGTCTTTTTGACTGACCTGTTTTCTTTCGCCTCTTTTCTTCCGTTCCCCCCCCCCCCAGGTTCTCAGGGTGGGAACGTTGGAGCTTAGCTTGGATTTCGGATTGCTTGCTTGTGGGATTTCAGCTCATGTACGGTTTCGACATGAAGCTAGCTATGGTTATCACTTATTTTGGGGATAGTACTTATGTATTTCAGTTTTTCAGCAATGTTGTTTTTATCTAGACTTGTGTATTTGGAAAGTTGACATTATGTTGTACCAGACTTGTTTTGAAATGGTTTGAAATCTTCCGCTGTTTTATCTATGTTATTTACTCTGTTTACATATATACATATGTTCTTGTTCTGCCTTGATATATCATTATGCATGTTTACCTGATTCAAACGCCCCTTCAAAGTCAGAGTGCTTGCAAGAGACACCCTGGCGGAGGTGGGGTGTTACATTTGGTATCAGAGCCAGGTTTACGAGAAGGAACAAAAAGGTTTTTAGAAAACTTTTGGAAAACTATTTTCAAAACCAAGTATAAAGTATTTTCCAAAGAAAAGTCTAGTTTATTTTAAAGGCTATTCCCCAAAAAGCCATTAGCAAAATTCCTTCGTTTTTCTCCATTCTGAATCTGTCTTTTTCTTCATTTTCAGTATGGCCGATAACTTTGCTATTCCGGAGGGAGTACACGTACTTGTTTCGTATAGGAGACTTTTGGAGGCTAGGGCGACCGAAGCCGGCCCCGCAGATGTCCCTCCTCCTCCTCCGGTAGTTAATGTTCCTCCTCCTCCTGTCGCTGAGGTTCCTCTTCCTCCTCCCCCTCAGCATCCTCAAGCTGACTTCGCAAAGACTTGCAAAGATTTCAAAGCAATGGGTGGCAAGAACTTTCAAGGCACTGAGACTTTTGTAGAGGCCAGAAATTTGTTGAAAGAGACCGAGGATTTTTTTGCTATCTTTGGGTTAGACGATCAGAGGAAGATCTTGTTGGCGGTTTGGCTTATGAAGGATGAAGCCGCTTATTGGTGGGAAGTCACCAATGGTACTAGACCTGTTGAGACTTGGGCCGATTTCAGGGCGAGGATCGTGCTTAAGTTTCTATCTTCTGCTGAGGAGAATCTGCAAATGGAGAGGTTCATAACTTTGAAACAAGGAGATATGTCTGTCAAAGAATATGTGAACAAGTTCAATCAGTTAGCTCGTTTTGGCTTGGATATGGTTAATACTCCTCAGAAGAAGGCTCTTCGTTTTGCTAGAGGATTGAATGAGCCGTTACAGGGATTGGCTATGTCACATATTCCCCATGGGGCCACGTTTGAGAGCTTGGTTGATATGGCGTTACTTCAGGGAGATGTCAAGAAAGAGATCAAGATGAATGATACTCAAGCCAAGAAGACTGATTCCCAGTGGAAAGGAAATCAGGGTAATCCAAGTGGTCAGAGCAGTCAAGGCAATCAGAACAAGAACAAGAACAAGAGTCAAGGCAACAAGGGGAACAACAACAAGGGCAAGAACAACAAGGGGAAGTGCCATTATTGCGGTTCAGTTGGGCATCTTATTAAGGATTGTAAGAAGAGGAAAAGGAATAATGGTGAATGCTTTTTCTGCGGTGAGACTGGACATTTCAGTAAGGATTGCCCAAAGAAGCAAGGGCAAGGTCAGGGTCAGACTCAGCGTGCTGGACCTTCAGGAGGGCAAGTTTATGCTCTCAATACCGCTCCAGTTCCCGATCGAGGTAGTATTTCTGTTGAGAGCCTTGTATATATTTCTGATTTTCCAGTTCGTACCTTGTTTGATTCTGGTGCATCACATAGCTTTATTTCATCTGATCTTGTTGATAGTTTGCACCTTAGTACTAGCTTGGTAGATGATCCCGTCTGTGTCTCAAATCCTATTGGGGGTTCCGCCCATTTGTCTATGATATGTGGGGATTTGAGAATCTCTATACTGAGTGTAGAGTTCTTGTGTAGTGCTTATGTTCTTGGTTTTAGGGGATACGGATTGATATTGGGCATGGATTGGTTGTCCAGATATGGAGCCATCCTTGATTGTGAGCATAGGGTTGTGAGGCTCGTGACTCGCCTCGGAAACACCCTAGAGATTTCTTGTGATCCGAGAGGTCCCGTCATGTTGTGCTATCTTGAATCACTCGACTCGTCAATGGAAACTCTTCAGTCTGTGAGAGTGGTTCGAGAGTATCCGGATGTTTTTGATGAAGTTAGGGGGTTGCCCCCTAAGCGAGAGATTGATTTCCGCATTTATCTGGTGGATAATGCAAAGCCAGTTTCTTTGCCCGTTCGGCACATGGCTCCACGTGAAAGGCGGGAGCTAAGTAAGCAAGTGAAGGAGTTGCTTGAGAAGAACTTCATTAGACGAAGTATATCTGAATGGGGAGCGCCTGTGGTATTTGCTACCAAGGCAGATGGTTCTCTCCGACTTTGTGTTGACTATCGAGAGTTGAATAAGCTGACTAAGAAGAACAGACACCCATTACCAAGGATTGATGATCTCTTTGACCAGCTTGTCGGTGCTTCTGTTTTCTCTCAGCTTGATCTTGCTACTGGATTCCATCAGCTCAGGCTAGCTGAAGATAGTATAGACAAGACTGCGTTCAGAACTCCAGATGGATTCTTCGAATGGCTTGTCATGCCGTTCGGCTTGACTAATGCACCCGCATATTTCGTGGACTTGATGAGTAGGGTGTTCAGGGAGTTCTTGAACAAGTTTGTCGTGGTCTTCGTAGATGATATTCTGATCTTCTCTAAGGATGAGGAAGAGCACGCAAGGCATCTCGTGGAGGTGATGGATACGCTTAGAGCAGATAAGTTGAAGGCCAAGTTCTCCAAGTGTCACTTTTGGAGAAGGGAAGTTAGATTCCTTGGGCATATAGTATCTAAGCAAGGCTTAGCGGTGGATCCCGCTAAGGTAGTTGTAGTTCAGGATTGGAAGACTCCAAGGAATGCAACCGAAGTGAGAAGTTTTCTAGGTCTTGCAGGCTTTTACCGGAAGTTCATCAAGGACTTCGCGAAGATTTCCGCTCCTCTCACTAAATTGACGAAGAAGAATTTAGTTTTTGCTTGGAGCATAGAATGCGAGCTTGCTTTTCAGAAGCTCAAGAGAGCTCTCACATCAGCACCTGTTCTAGCTTTGCCCGATGGAGGGAAGTTATTTACAGTATACACCGATGCATGTGGCACGGGGTTAGGAGCTGTTCTTATGCAAGAAGGAAGGGTGATATGCTTTGGCGGTAGACAACTCAAAGTGCATGAGAAGAATTATCCCACTCATGACTTAGAGTTGGCAGCAATAGTATATGCACTCAAGGCTTGGCGCCATTATCTTCTGGGGGAAAGATTTGAGCTTTATACCGATCACAAGTCATTGAAGTATCTCTTTTCTCAGAAGGATCTGAATCTGAGGCAACAAAGATGGATGGAATTCATGGCGTCCTACGATTTTGAGATAGCTTATACCCCTGGCAAGGGGAATGTGGTAGCAGATGCATTGAGTAGAAGAAGGTTGACCCTAAGTCCTCTATTCGTTGAGATGAAGAATTTAGAGTATGTGGCAACCTTTGATTTCTCTTTGGCGGTTGAGTCGATGACCGGTTCTTTAGCATCTCTGGAACTCAGACCTACCCTTCTTGATCAAGTTGGGGCTTCGCAGAGAGAAGACCCTCAGATAGTTGAGATTATGGATAAGCTGATTCGAGGATAGACGTCTAGTCATCTCGCTCGATATTCTATTGATGACAAGGGTTGGCTGAGGAGAGACGGAAGGTTATGTGTTCCAAGGGTAGAAGATCTAGTAAGAAAAGTTCTTGAGGAAGCGCATCACTCTAAGTTGACTATACATCCAGGCGGAGATAAGATGTATAAAGATATGAAGCGCATTTTCTTTTGGCCTGGGATGAAAAAGGATGTGGCAGAGTTTGTCTCTAGATGTATCATTTGCCAGCAAGTTAAGGCCGAGTCGAAGAAGCCCGGTGGGCTATTGCATCCTCTAGACGTTCCACTATGGAAGTGGGAGAGTATTTCCATGGATTTTATCGATGGGCTACCAAGGTCAAGGAAAGGGAATACGAGCATTTGGGTTATTGTGGATAGACTTACGAAGAGTGCCCATTTCATTCCGATGAAGAGCAAGAGGACCGCATCTTGGCTAGCGTCTGTATATCTTCGTGAGATTGTGAGACTACATGGAGTCCCTTCTAGTATTGTCAGTGACCGTGACCCAATATTTACAAGTCAATTCTGGAATAGCTTGCAAGAAGCTATGGGCACGAGGTTGAATCTAAGTACGGCTTATCACCCACAGACGGACGGTCAAACCGAAAGGGTGAATAGGGTACTCGAGGATCTGTTGAAGCTTTGTATTCTGGATTTTGGTGGTACTTAGGAAGACCATCTTCCTCTTGTTGAGTTTGCATATAATAACAGTTATCAGGCAAGCATAGGGATGGCACCATTTGAAGCGTTATATGGGAGGCCGTGCAAGTCGCCTACATGTTGGTGGGAGACTACAGATGAGCTTATACTTGGGCCTGACATGATCAGAGATACATCCGAGAAGGTCGAGTTGATTCGGAGGCAGATGAAAGCAGCCCAAGACCGACAAAAATCCTATGCTGATAAGCGAAGAACTGATTTGGAGTTTGATGATGGGGATATGTTTTTCGTGAAGGTTTCTCCTTTGCGGAATGTGGTACGATTTGGAGCCGTTGGGAAGTTAGCACCGAGGTTTGTTGGACCATTCCCTATTATAGAGAGGATCGGGCAGATGGCTTATAGAGTGGAGTTGCCCGAGAAGCTTGCCGGAGTACATGATGTTTTTCATGTCTCGCATCTCCGGAAGTGTTTACATGAATCAGCAGAGGTTGTTGAGCCGAGTGTTCTGAAAGATGTGGAAGTGGAGAAAGAGGCTACCTTGAGGAGAGCTCCGATTCGTATCTTGGGGACGGAGACCAAGAAGCTAAGGAATCGAGAGGTCAAGTTGGTGAAGGTTCAATGGGGTGAAGCCGAAGAAGACGCAACTTGGGAAACCGAGGAGAAGATGCGTGGGCTTTATCCATTCCTTTTTGAGGGTACACTCTCAATCTCTTTTCTTTGTTAGCATATCTTTCTCTTTGCTATCCATGTTTATCTAGTTTATCATGTTAATCTTGTCATGAGAACCTTAGGTAGAACCCCTTTGTATGAAACATGTGTTTGAAACATGTTATGCTTGATGGTTGCAAGTGGTTGCAAGTGTTTGCAAGTGGTTACTCATGGATGCATTATACACGTTAGGCACTAGATCGGCTCACACACTCCTCATATTGCATATGCATGAGTGTTTACGCTTATTCATGGATGAAAATTTTTGTGCTATCACATGAATGTTGCATATGGATGTATGTTATGTGCACACATATAGATGTTATACATTATGTTAGGAATTGCATACATATGGATTCATTTCACTAACATAATTTGCATTGATGATATTTGCATTAGATAAGTACATATACACACACATTTGCATATGTTCATACAACATTTAGAATCTTGTAAGGACAATGATTGCTTGTGGATGATGTTTTTAGTAGATGGATGTTGGATGGTAAGATACGTTCTTCCTAACTTGAAGATTTCGGGGACGAAATCCTTTAAGGAGGGGAGAATGTAACAACTCGTATTTTCAATAACCTGTTATAACGTAAATCGAGGCAGAATTTAATTCTAAAATCTGAATCAAGGGAAAAGGGCTATGCCATTGCGTTCGTCTCGTAAAAATACGTGAAATAGAGTCCGAGTTTTCGAAAATCGGAGTCCGTATGACCCGATTATGGCCCAACGAAGTTTTCAGAAAATTTCAAAGTAAAAACAGATTTCAAATTCAAGATTGAATTTGGAAATTTGGGCCAGTTTGGGCCAGGCGGGAAAATTCCCGCCAGAGCACCCAAGTCGACAGCCCTGTCGACTTGGGAGTCGACTTGGTTGGACCAAGTCGACAGCCCTGTCGACTTAGCTGTCGACTTGGCTCAGCCGGGCAGTCCTGCCTGGTGCACCATTTTGAGATTGTGTTGAGCTTGGGGGCCAGATTCGGTTTTAAGGGCTGAGATTGCAACTAGGGTTTAATCCTATGGCCTAAAACACTTGCCTAATCTATAAATAAGACCCTAAGCTAGCCCTAAACCATCATTAATCAACCCTACAACTAAACTATGGCAAAATCAATCCTCTCATGGCCTCCACTCTCTTCATAAAATTTCTAAAATTATTTCTATGAAAGATTTTCCATGCATAAAAGTGTTTTCAAGCTTGTATGAGTGTCATTAGCTTGCATTCAAGTCAAGTTTCTATATTTGCATCATAAAGCAAGGGTTTTTATTGATTTGGAGCTTGCATTTTGGGTTCATTTGAGTGCATAAGGACTTTGTCTCAATCTTATATTTGCTTATACTCATTTGAGTTTTCATAAGCATTGTAAGCCCTTTTCTACTTTCATATTTAAACTCTAAAGTTAATGAATGATGCAAGTTGTGTTTGATCATTATGATATGCAAGCTTACTATGATGTGTTATGCAAGTCTATCATGTTATGTATGCAAGTTTGCCATGTTATGATATGCAAGTTCATCATGTTATGTTATGCAAGTTTGATATGCAAGTTTGTCATATGATATGCACGTTATGTTATGCAAGTTTGGGTTGATCATTTTGCTCATGTTATCATGTTATACAAGCTTATCTTGGGTTTATGCACATAAAGCTTCAAGCTTTATGCTAAAGGTTGCATTTTGGCAACATGTAAGTTATCATATCTCTTATGATAACTTGCATGTGAGGCTAAATGCGAACTTATGGCCATTTCTACATGTCATTTATCACCATGTATCACCAATATGCTAAGTTTGGTTTTATGCATGCTTTTGAGGCCTAAAAATGTAATATGCAAGTATATGAACATATGTACATTTCATATGCCACCATGTTAAACTTGTGGCTTCAACACCTTTATGTCATGATTATGCCAAGTTCCCTCTTTCTATCCTTTATGCGCTATTGCGATATGTAAGCGATGGGATTGCGTTTGGGGTTGGGTAAACTTAAAAGACATAAAAACATAAGCTTGGGAATTTACATATTAAGTTAGGTCTACCCTTTGGGAATTTACCTATTAAGTTAGGTCTACCCAAATGCTTGAAAACTTGTAACATGTTTTGGAAACATGATGGACATGACACTTAGAAAAGATAAGTGTGACCAACTCGAGGTTGGGCTGAGTTTGTAGCGTAAACCTACCCGGAACCGACCGGCTTAACTAGTTGCTACAAACAATAGGACCCAATGTGAGAAGTTGGTCATGTTGTACCTTGAACCCGAGGTTAGACCAAGTTGTGGTGTAAAGCTACCCGGACCCGCCCGGCTTAACTAGTAACCACAACAAGGTCTAATGTGAGAGGTTAAGGCGCATTAAATTAATTAATGCCTCGTGATTAGGGTTAAGTCATGGTCCACTTAATACTTAACCAATTTGGGCTTGGTAGATTAATCGGGGTTAAGTCGTGAACTCATCGTTACACTTAACCAAGTTAATCCATGATTAGCAAGAGGGTTAAACCGTACTTAACCCACTAGAAAAATCCTAGCAATGGGGGTCCACTCCAGCAGTAATCCCAAGTTTGTATCATTAAGGCCCTAGGGTCTAGGCTAGGGAGGGAGCACGATTACTGGACTGGAGGTAAGTGACCAAAAGCGACGGCAGAGTGGTACGCCGGTGTAGTTCCGGGCGGACCATGGTCGTGCACATAGTCCGAAGCCGGGGAAAACATGCACGGGTACTAGTAGATCGAGACTGTGCACTCATGTTTATGGTGTCCAGGGGTTGACACCCTAGGGCTTGATACACCCGACGGGAGACCCTGCACAGTCTGACTACAATTATGTTTGGGCCGCATTGACACCAACACGTGACGAGTTAGGCTTATAGGGAGCCGATCGACTAGACCGTTTGGTTGGACCGCGGATTAGGGTCACTTCATGTTATTGGGCCAAAGCTTGGGCCAAGGGATCAATACTTGTTTATTCAAGTCATGTTAGTTTGCTAGTACACCTGTGGTGCAAAACCCTTAATCCTGATTATGCGATGACACCTTTATCTACCTTGTTAGTTAATCATCATGCCAGTATGTAGTTATCCATATGTTCATCTCAGCTTTCATCATGCCAGTTAACTTTATCAGTTTACATTGATTGTAGTAGGGCTTACTCAGTCTTTTTGACTGACCTGTTTTCTTTCGCCTTTTTTCTTCCATTTCCCCCCCCCCCAGGTTCTCAGGGTGGGAACGTTGGAGCTTAGCTTGGATTTCGGATTGCTTGCTTGTGGGATTTCAGCTCATGTACGGTTTCGACATGAAGCTAGCTATGGTTATCACTTATTTTGGGGATAGTACTTATGTATTTCAGTTTTTCAGCAATGTTGTTTTTATCTAGACTTGTGTATTTGGAAAGTTGACATTATGTTGTACCAGACTTGTTTTGAAATGGTTTGAAATCTTCCGCTGTTTTATCTATGTTATTTACTCTGTTTACATATATACATATGTTCTTGTTCTTCCTTGATATATCATTATGCATGTTTACCTGATTCAAACGCCCCTTCAAAGTCAGAGTGCTTACAAGAGACACCCTGGCGGAGGTGGGGTGTTACATATATTCATGTGTTGAATAATAGAAAATTCATGTGTTGAATAGAATAAATTCATGTGCTGAATAGAATTAATTTAGGTGTTGAATAAAATATATATTCATGTGTTGAATAAAAGAAAATTCATGTGTTGAAGAAAATATTCATTTGTTGAATAGAATAAAGAAGTTATTGAAAGATATAAAGTCGTGTTGATTAGATTTGCACCATTTTGACGTGAACGATATTTATATCGATGATATTTGTTTTTAAAATGAATATAGAAAAGGAATTAATTTCAAAATCTAATGTTTTGAAAATATTATCATTTATATATATCGATGATATGGAATATTCAATTTTGATTAGAAATTGAATATGAAGCTGAAATCGTTTTGAAAACGAATTTAAAACGGTTTTAAAAATACGTTTTGAAAGGAAATCGACGAAATATATATATAATATTATATATATATATATATATATATATAATGGCCTGAATAGAAAGCGCCGCGCTGCGGCAGTTCGCGAATTTCGACCATTGACTTCGAATGGATATTACGGGAGATCCGACCGTCGGATTCTCCTAAAATCGGAACCGTTGGGTTCGTATCGAAAAGAGCTTTCTAACGGATATTAGAGATTTGAAATCTAACGGTTCGTGATGGCCGGGAATTTCGCTCGATCCGAATCAGTCGCTAAACCGATCTAGACTGTTTGAAACTCCTGATCGTTTGAGAACAGGACAAAACAGAACGCAGATGGAAGAACATTTCATTGCTATTACAATAATCCCATCTGATACAAGAATATACAGAGTATAATTGAATAAATTACATTCGATAAACATCAGAGATTACAATAAATTACATAGCGGCGGAAAATAATACAAGCACAACTGAAGGTGATATACGGATACAGAGCTTTCCGGATATCATTCCAGCTGTAAACCAGGATCCTGTGAATATAAATCTGCAAAACCAAAACTACTAGCTGCCCGTGTGGAAATAGGGGCACCCAGAGTTTAGGTTAAAACAATAAACTCCAGGT
This sequence comes from Allium sativum, assembly GCA_030737875.1. Taxonomy (NCBI): domain Eukaryota; kingdom Viridiplantae; phylum Streptophyta; class Magnoliopsida; order Asparagales; family Amaryllidaceae; genus Allium; species Allium sativum. The sequence goes on along the minus strand of CM060909.1, from coordinate 844,776,262 downwards.
CAGTCATGGGGCTGGTGTGTGAACTAAAACAGTTATTTAAAACTTTACTTTAAAAGAGAGTAATTCAAGGGACCACGCCGTATAACACGGAACGGGTTTCCTCCCAAGAATACCAGTGCATAGAATAAACAGCGCAATGCTTTTTCGAAAAATGAAGCTATTATAAGACCCAGGTCCCATCACACAATGCAACGCAAGCCAGAGGATAGGGTTTTCCCTTATAATAGCCAAACATGCTTGATACGTTTAAAACAAATCATTTGATACTATAATAAGTGTATAGTGTCAAAACAATTTCAATCATAAATATAAATCATAGACGGCATAAGTGCCCCATACCACTATGTCGCCATACTAGGCTCTACAAATAAAGCCGAAATACATGTATTGGAAATTGGATTTCCGTCATGAGTCGAGGCAAGGGGCAAGCTCCTCTCCGCTTTCGAGACACTCTAGCAAATGTCTCAGGACTACACACTCTGGGCAATCCTGGATCTTCAAGGCCGGTCCTCACTTACGTTAGAGGATTAGTTATGCCTGAACACACGTTTCCCGGTCCTTACAGACCTAAAATCGAGGCGCCTCATCCAACAACAACATAGGTGAAAAGTTTATAAATGTCAGGGCTGGTAAGTCACTAACACCACCAAAGCTAGAAAGAAACGTCGTGCTCTCCCTGCAGTCCGTATCCCGTTTTTAACTCATACCGAGGTGTGAGGCTCGCGAATTCACGTTATACACAAAGCTGCCACGTAGGCCGCGCTTTGATCATCAACCACAAGACTTTGCTTTTCAACAGTAGCCTTGATCCATGCAACTCAGCGTGCCACACAGGCAATTCATGTTGTGCGATTGATATCTATCGATATATAACCTCTAAGCTCGTACGTCTCAGAGAAGGGCGTTAAGCAAGAGAATAAATTCTCCGCCGCCAAACAGATATATATTTAATAGAAATCAATCAACACAGAATAAAATCCAATGTCAGACACACAATCCATTTACAAGTTCGTTGTGGGTCTGAACGAAACCGGAGGCACTTTCCTCGCATATCCATCGATCTCCAAGTACGTCTGGACGACCACCAACTATTTCCATCCTCTTGGGTGTACGGCCCAATCAGGATCGTCAGTAATTATCCAAACGATGTGAATACTTCCGGTTGAAACCACCGTCTTCATCTTCGACATATCGTCGAATCGGTTATTCAGAATGGGTGTAAACCCGGACTTTCCGAACAACCCGCGTATATTAAAAACAAATGCTACACAAACACAACATACGCCTCATTCCAATTCATTAGTCATTAGCCGTAAATCAGCAAGAGAATAATTTCCCAAACATTAACCTCGAAGGCCGAAACCAATATCAGATCAATACCCAGGAAACCATTCTTCTTAGCTAACCTACAACTAGTTTCTAAATTCCACATTCTTAGGGAAAGGTTCCCATTAATTTTATCCAAGATAAATTCTTTAAAATTTATCCTTTAATCTTCCTTTGAATGTCGTTTCAAACCAAATTATGGTTTTCTAAATTGGTCGAGATTAGCGAACCACACCGAAGTAATTATTTATTTTATTTCCCAACCTATTCATCCCATGAAGCAGAACTGGTAATACTCCATATCTAACACCGTGGTGTTATCGGTAAAATTAATTAACATCTCCTGTTCAAATCTAATTAAAGATTTAACTATCGCTTTGGAGCAAAACTGGTGATACTCCATTCTCGCTCATTTTCCAAATTTGATAATTTAGATTATCAATTCACATTTCAATCTAATTGAAGATTCATTAAAACTCCTTTTACTGGGTTAAAGAACTAATGTCATTTAAAACACAGTTCACGACAAAACCAAATCGCAATCTATTTATTATCAGGTTAAAGAACTAGTGTTATTTAAAACACAGCTCACGATAAACCCATGAATCAGTTCTATTTAAACCCATTTCAAATCCAATTTATTTATTTAAAAATAAATGGATTTTAATTTTAGTTCAAAACTAGTTCATTTCGATAAAAATCTATTTTTATCTTTTCAAATATGGAGTTTTTCATCCTAATTTTTCCCAAATCATTTCTTATGATTTTACACAAATTATTACTATTTTTAATAATTTTATCAAGGCCCGTACAGTCGATTTCAATCAACGACCATCGAACTGCACTTACAGCGACCTTTTCCAAATTTGATTTGGACGTATCTCCTAATCCAACCGTTAGATTTCAAATTTCTGATACTCGTTAGAAAGCTCTTTTCGATACGAACCCAACGGTTCCGGTTTAGGAGAATCCGACGGTCGGATCTCCCGTAATGTCCGTTTGAAATAAATGGTCGAAATTCACGAACTGTCGCGGCGCGGCGCGTTCTATTCAGGCCATTATATATATAATATATATATATTATATATATTTCGTCGATTCCTATTTAAAACGAATTTTATAAATAGTTTTAATTTCGTTTCAAAATTCATTTCTATTCAATTCAAATTTCAATTCAATTTGAATTCATTTCAATTCGTTTTCAATTCAATTCAAATTCGTTATACATTCGATTCAATTCAAATTCGTTATACATTCGATTCAATTCAAATTCGTTATACATTCAATTCAATTCAAATTCGTTATACATTCAATTCAATTCAAATTCGTTATATATTCAATTCAATTCAAATTGGTTTTCTATTCGATTCAATTCAAATTGGTTTTCTATTCGATTCAATTCAAATTGGTTTTCTATTCGATTCAATTCAAATTGGTTTTCTATTCGATTCAATTCAAATTGGTTTTCTATTCAATTAAATTCAAATTTCGTTTCAAAATATTCGATTTTGAAATCACTTTTCAATATTCATTTAAAATGAATAAAATCGATATAAATATCGTTCACGTCCAAATGGCGTCAATCTAATCAACACGGCTTCATATATTTCTATTTTCAAATATTCTATTTCAAATATTTCTTTTTCAAATATTTCCTTTTCAAATATTTCTATTATTAAATTATTACGTTAAACACATGACTAATCTCAACGGATGAGTACCGTCAACAAATGAACCTTTATTTTATATTATTCTTTATCTTCTAAATTGGAATGAGGCCCAATCAAGTACCATATAATGTTAATTATATGGATTTTCATACATCACACGTATATAATAGCATTGAAAAATAATCAACCATCAACCAAAGTGCACCACACTGTATAAGCATCAAATATAGATATCTAACGCTTGTAACAGCCTGTCAATCAATCGATCGACATATTTAATCAATCAGGATGAGTGAACTTCAAATTTCATCCCAACACCCATGTGGGGTTTCAAACAATCAAACACAGATTTTATTTGTGCAGTTGGGCGATGTGTAAAATTTATCGGCCCAATCAATGTCCTTTAAATAGGTGTACATAAACAAACCATCCGGTTTGTAAATGAATATTTTATTTTATTCACTTCCATGTTAAAAATTATATTTTTAACGATAAAATATTTTATTTCAACACATGAATTTCTATTCAGTTCATTTACACAATTAAAATGATATTTTTGTTTTTCTAACATATTTTAGGAAATTTCGGCGGCATAACGGCACGATACTAGAAACGGGACAAGGCCTAGCCTTACCCCCGGTCTAGTGAAGGCCCACGCCATTTACACATCAATCAAATCCATTCCATTTCACCAAACAATTCAATCCAAACCCAAATAATTGTAAAGACCCGAAACTTCCCCGAGAAGGAAAGCGCGGATAGTTTGAGAACAAGCCACAAAATAGAACTCAGACGGAAGAACATTTCATTGTATATTACAACAATGCATCAGATTACAAGAATATACAGAGTAGAAATGAATATTACACAGAATTATCAGAGATTTAAATTACATTTAAATACATCGCAGCGGAAAATAATACAATACACAACTAAAAGAGATATACGGATACAAAGCTTTCCGGATATCATTCCTGCTGTAAACCAGGATCCTGTGAATATAAATCTGCAAAACCAAAACTACTAGCTACTCGTGTCAAAATAGGGGCACCCAGAGTTTAGGTCAAAACAATAAACTCCAGGTCAGTCATGGGACTGGTGTGAGAACTAAAAACAGTAATCTTTATTTTTAAAGTTAGGTAAATCAAGGGACCACGCCGTATAACACGGAACGGGTTTCCTCCCAAGAATACCAGTGCATAAAGCAAACAACGCATTGCTAAATGAAGAAAAATGAAGCTGTTATAAGACCCAGGTCCTATCACACAATGCAACGCAAGTCGGGGGATAGGGTTTTCCCTTATAACAACCAAAGAATGCTTGATACGTTTTAAAACAAATCATTTGATACTATTATAATTGCATAGTGTATAAAACAACTTCAAATCATAAGTATCAATCATAGGCGGCATGGGTACCATATATCATGTCGCCGTACTAGTTCTACAATTAAAACCGCAAATGTCACATATTTGGAAATTTGATTTCCATCTATGAACCGAGGCTAGGGATCGTCCTCTACCGATTCGAGACTCTCTAGCCCGAGCCTCAGGCAAGCACGCAGGCAAGCCTTGGAGCGACAGGGCCTGTCCACCGATGTGGATTATTATGCCTGAACACTACGTTTCCCCGCCCTTTGGGGCGTAAATGAGCCAACGAATGGCTCCATCGGACCCGGATCGTCCGATCTAACCGAGGCGCCTCGCAACAGCAACAACCACACAGGTGAAAAGTATATAAATGTCAGGGCTGGTAGGTCACTGACACCACCCTAGCTAGAAAGAAACGCATGTCCTCCCTGAGGTCCTCTCCCGTTTTTGGTTCACAACCGGGGTGCGAGGCTCGCGAATTCACGTTACACAAAGCTGTGCCACACAGGCTGTGCTTTGATTATCACCACAAGACTTTGCTTTTCAACAGAATCCTCGATCAATTGCATCTTACCATGCCACACAGGCAATTCACTCCATGCGTTTGATATCCATCAATATATAACCCCTGAGCTCGTACGTCTCAGAGAAGGGCGTTAAGCAAAAGAATAAATTCTCCGCCGCCAAACAGATATATATTTGATAGAGATCAATCACACGGACTAAAATCCAATGTCAGACACACAGTCCTTTTACAAGTCCGTTCTGGGTCTGAACGAAACCGGAGGCACCTAGTACCCCGCATATCCATCGATCTCCAAGTACGTCTGGACGATCACCAACTGTTTCCATCTTCTTGGGTGTACAACCCAATCAAGATCATCAGTAATTACCCAAACGACGTGAAGACCTCCGGTCTTCAACCACCGTCTTCATCTTCGACTTATCGTCGTATCAGTTATTCGGAATGGGATAAACCCGGTCTTTCCAAATAACCCGCGTATATTTTAAATAAGTGTTACACAAACACAACATACGCCTCATTCCAGTTCATTAGTCACTAACCGTAAATTAATCACGAGAATAATTCCCCAAATATTAACCCCGAAGGCCGAAACCAACATCAGATCAATATCTAGAAAACCATTCTGCTTGGCTAACCGACAGTTAGTTTCTAAATTTCACATTCATAGGGAAAGGTTCCCATTAATTTTATCCAAGATAAATTCCTTGAATTTATTCTCTAATCTCCTTTTGAGTTTCAATTCAACTAGTCGAGATTAATGAACCTTACCGAAGTAATCATTTGTTTTAATTTCCCTATCCCAACTTATTCATCCCATGAAGTAAAACTGGTTATACTTCATATCTAACACCACGGTGTTATCGGTAAATTCAATTACCATTTCACGTTCAAATCTGATTAAAGATTTAACTATCGCCTGGAGCAAAACTGGTGGTGCTCCATTTTCGATCTTTTCAATCTAATTAAAGATTCATTAAAACTCCACTTAGTTTAATCGTTAACTGGGTTAAAGAATCAGTGTCATTTAAAACACGGTTCACGATAAACCCAAAATCACTTTCCATTAATTATCGGGTTAAAGAACGAGGGTTATTTAAACACTGTTCACGATAAACCCAAAAATCAATATCAATTCAATTAAATCTCATTTAATTGGTACACTTCATTAAATCTAAAGAAAAGGATTTAATCCTTTCTCAACTGGGTTCAAGAACAGTGTTAGTCAAGACACCATTCACGACAAACCCAAATCACATTTGATATTAAATACAAGGCTCTGAATAGAAAATATATCGGCTTATATTCAATATCAAATTTTACGACCAACAGATATCGTATTTGGAAACAACGATATATATATCTATATCTTTCAAATTTCCAAAACAACATCTGTATAATCACGAAACCCAACATCGAAATATTCCGAAGACAATTTCGATTCAAATCCATTCCAATGCAATCATTGGAAATTCTGGTTATTTTTAAAGCCCTTTTTCAAATTCAATTCATTTATTTAAAAACAAATAGAATTTTTATTCTAGTTCAAAACTAGTTCATTTCGATAAAAATCTATCTTTATCTTTTCAAATATGGAGTTTTTCATCCCAAATCTTCACAAATCATTTCTCATGATTTTACACAAATTATTACTATTTTTAAGGATTTTATCAAGGCCCGTACAGTCGATTTCCATCTATGGCCATCGAACTGCACTTACAACGACCTTTTCCAAATTTGATTTGGACATAATTCCAAATCCAACCATTAGATTTCAAATTTCTAATATTCTTTAGAAAGCCCTTTTCGATACGAACCCAACGGTTCCGGATTTAGGAGGATCCGACGGTCGGATCTCCCGTAATATCCGTTTGAAGTCAATGGTCGAAATTCGCGAACTGCCACGGCGCGGCGCGTTCTATTCAGGCCATTATATTATATATATAATATATATAATATATACTTCGTCGATTTTCTTTTCAAAACGATTTTTAATTCAATTTCCAGTCGTTTTCAATTCAATTTAATTTCAAATTAATTCAATTTCATTTCAAACTTACTTCTATTCAATTTCTATTCGAATTCATTTTAAAACGATTTCAATTCTATTCGAATTCATTTCAAAACGATTTCAATTCTATTTCAATTCTATTCGAATTCATTTTAATATAGTTCGAATTTCAAATCTATTCAATATTCATTGAAGAATGAATAAAATCGATTTAAATATCGTTCACGTCAAAATGGCGTCAATCTTACCAACACGGCTTCATATGTTTCTATTTTCAAATATTCTATTTCAAATATTTCTATTTCAAATATTTTTATTTAAAATATTTTTATTTCAAATATTTTTATTCCAATATTTTTATTTCAAATATTTTTATTCAAATATTTCTTTTTCGAAACTGGAATGAGGCCCAATCAATTACCACATAATGTTAATTATATGGATTTTCTACAACACATGCATATATCAACAACGATGAATAATCAACCATCATCCAAAGTGCATTCTACACTATATAAGCATCAAATATAAATATTCAACGCTTATAGCAGCTGTCAATCAATCGATCGACATACAACTAAACAATCGGGATTAGTGTACGTCAAATATCATCCCAATACCCATGTGGGGTTTCAAACAATCAAACACAGATTTTATTTTTGCAGTTGGGCGATGTGTAAAATTTATCGTCCCAATCAATATCAGTCAAATGTGTGTATATAAACAAATCGTCCGATCTGTTTATTTTTATTTCATTTCATATACACATTAAAAATTCTATTTTCAACTATAAAATATTTCTAACTATAAAAATATTTTATTTTCATTTCACATCACATCACTCAATCAACTACACATCAGCATCAAACAAACAAACAAACAAGCCGTCCATGGTATGTGGACGACGGGTGTCGGGTGCTACTAAACACCGTCTGCATCCTAGTATATATAAATATAACTAGAATAAAAGGAAATTTAGAGTGAGGAGTTCTCACCTTTGGTTTCCACTCCACCAGTTTTATTTTTGAATCTCTGGACGGTTTGAATTCTGTTCGCTTCCAGACAATTCCATCGCAATCTGTTTTCAAGCGGTTTATATTAAAATCATATCTTCAATTTGCTACATATATAAAAATCACATTTTTATATTGTTGTTCATATAATAAAAACCATATTTTTTACTTCGTCACTTCATCATAAAAATTATATTTTTATAACGCTACTGTAAATATAAAAATCACATTTTTATCATAACGCTATATATATAAAAATCGGATTTTTATTTCAAAACCATACATGTAAAAATCGGATTTTTATTACAGAAACATGTATGTAAAAATCGTATTTTTCCTTCGCTACTTCATAAAAAATATCACATTTTCATTTACGTTATGTATGTATGAAAATCCTATTATTAAATTGCTAATTTTATTTTAAAAATAATTCTAATTTTTATAAAAACATCGCTATTTTTATTTCTAAAAATCAAAACTATTTTTATTCTTCAAACATAAGGTTCTTTCTATATTTTCAAAAATAATGTTCTTTTTATTTTTGCTTCATATAATACATAAAAACCATATTTTTCTCGCTTCTTCCTACGAATAAAACTCACTCCCTTTCCGCCTTATCCTATGAATAAAAACCATTCCTTTTTCGCCTTTTCATTTTAATAAAAATATAAACTTTTACTTAGTAAAAATATAAACTTTACTTGTTAATAAAAATATAAACTTTATAACAAAGCAAAGAAAACTGATTTTATTATTATTATTATTATTTTTAATCTAATTACATTAAAACAAACAAATATAAACAAAAAATAAAAAGCTCACAGCAGTTTCTTCAAGCCGGAGGGGAGGAAAGCTGTTGTTGTCGGCGCAGGAAGCGGAGGAGGTGGCAATGGCGGTCGGCAGTGGTTGCAGGGTGGCTGGGCGCGGGTTTTCGGGCTTCCAAAAGAGGGAGCGATGGTTTGGGGTCTCATCGGCAGAGGGGGTGGCGGCTAGATAGGCGGGGTCGTGTGGAATGGCGGCGCCGCGGTGGGGCACTCCAGCGGAGGCGCGGTGGCCAGGGGGGGGGGGCGGTGGCAACGAGATCGAGGGAGGAAGGCGGCTAGGGCTGAATCGGTTTTTGTTTTTTCTTTTTTTTTCTTTTTCTAAACTGACGTGGAGATAAGTGAAGGAGAGGGAAAGGGGGTTGACCCCATTTATAATATATATTTAATTATATTTAATTTTCATAAAGTAACCTTTTCATTCGAACTCAGAATCGAACCCACCGACTGTCGTCCCTAGCTAATTACCCCCATTCCGAACACAATGGGATATGTACGGTAAGCCAATTTGACAGTTTCGATCAGTTTCCGTTCAAATCAAAATATAAATCAATGTATATTGAATTTGAACGCACATTTCAATTAACCGGGACCACATACTAACTCTAAAAATTCCCAAAAAATTATTTCTAACTTCGTATTGACGATACGGTCATAACAAAACTAATTTCATCGAATTCTGAGACCGTTTGAAAAATGGCCATTTTTCCAGTCGATTAAAACCAACTAAAACTGGTCAAACGCGTTTTCCTTTGCCAAGCTCACATATTGATTCGTAAAATTATGAAATTTGAAACCTAGCAATAACTTTACATCCCGGATCCAACAAAAGAGGTTTCGTCGAAATCCAAGGTCGTTTGCAAAATTTCCATTTTTTTAAGGGCCTGAATTTCATAGCGACTATTCAGAATTTTCAACTGGACGTATCTTTTGATTCCCGCTATGAAATTTTGATTTTTCGGATTCGTTGGAAAGATATTATCAATTAAATCCTATTATTTTTGGTTTCTCTAAAATCCGGTTTATTTTGCACCCGGTACATTCATTTGAAGTTTGAAATCGAATTATCGAACTACCGCGTCATTTTCAATTCCTTTTATAAATATAAATAAATATTTATATTCTAACGACAACGAATATAAATATATACATTCTAATTATATTCAAATTAAATTTCCTCGACGATATTATTTAAAATAATCTATTTTAAACATCAAAATTCGCTAAAATTGCCAAAATAAAAATTTTAAACTGGCCCAGTTTTTCAGGTTGTTACAATAATCTAACCAACTACACAACCAAACAAACAAGTCCATGGTCTGTGGACGATTGTGTCAGATGCTACTAAACACCGTCTGCATCCTAGTTATATATATATATATATATATATATATATATATATATATATATATATATATATAACTAGAAAAGGAAATTTAAAGTGAGAAGTTCTCACCAAAGCTAATCCAAACGCCACGATTCTTCATATGTAGGAAATCTTCGCCGTGCTCGGTTTTTTTCACTTTCGTTGTCCTCATTCACTATAGATATAAATATCACATTTTTATATTCTCTAGTGTATAAAATTCATATTTTTAATACTCTACTTATATAAAAACAATATTTTTATTCTTTCTCTAATATAAAAATCATATTTTTATTGCTTCATTATTATAAAGATCATATTTTTATTGCATTATCTTCATAATAAAAATCACTTCTCGTTTTAATGTTAAAAACCATAACATCTTAATGTTGAAAATCATAACTTCGTGTATAAAAATTCCATCTTTCCTTATATAAAAATTCCTTTTTCCCTTATATAAAAATTATTTCTTTAATCTTTCTATCTAATAAAAATTATATTTTTTAATATATCTATAGTATAAAAATCATATTTTTACCTTGCCACTATATATATATATATATATATCAATAAAAATCACAACTTTCCTTAGCTAAAAATCATTTCTTTATATATTTAAAAATCCAATCTTTTTATAAAGAAGAATCACATCTTTTTAGAAAGAAAAATCAAATCTTTCAATATAAACAAAATCATGTTTTCCACTCGCTTTCATGTTAATAAACATATCGCCTTTCATACTTTAAAAATTCAACCTTTCATATAATTAAAATTTTGACCTTTCATGTTATATAAAAACTGAAAAGTAAAAATTTATGTAAATGAATAAAATTTGAAATGAACACTCACTTCTTTTTGCTCGGAGGATGGCTCGCATCGCTGAAAATTGTTAAAGATTGCATTTTTATTCCCGAAGTGGCTCACCGTTGGAGTTGGAGGCTTGGGGTGGCGACTGGAGGTGGCGCAGGTGGCTATGGGGGTCGGGGGTGCTGTGCTCGGCGCTGGAGCTTGGTGGAGGCGAGGGTGGACGGGTTGGGTCAATTGGAGAAAGAAGAGGGCGCAGGAGCTTCCGATTGGGAGAGAGTAGCATACAGAGGAGAGAGAGGGAGGAGTAGAGAGGCGCGAGGGGGTCTGGGCGGTGGCGTCGCCGTTGATGAGGAGGCGCGGTGGGTTGCGGAGGGGGTGGAACGGGTTCGGATTTGGGACGAGGGTGGTTTGGGCGTGGGCGTCGGCTGCAAGGAAGAAGGGAAGGAAAGGGAGGGAAGAGAGAGAGTGCTGGAGGTTGGCGATCGCCGGACTTAGGTGGGGGTCCTCGATGGAGGCGGGCGCCTCCTGGCGGCGTGGCGGCGGACGCGAGTGAAGGGGAGGGGCTGAGCGGGATTTGCAATTTTAATTTTAGGTGTAGAGAATAAGGGGAAAAAAAGGGGGGGCCGAGAGTTTTATAATATTATTTTTTTCCACTTAAGGTTGACTTTTCTTTCGAACTCAAAACGAGACTCAACGACTATCGTCCCTAGCGTTTTTCCCCCGTTCCGAACGCAATGGGATATGTATCGTAGGCCAGCTCGACTGTTTGAATCAGTTTCCGTTGAATTTAAAGTATAATTCTTTATATATTCAATTTAAACGCGCATTTTAATTTACCGGGGCCACATACTAGCTCGAAAAATTCCCGAAAAATAATTTCTAGCTTCGTATTGATGATATGGTCCTAACAAAACTAGTTTCGTCGAATTCTGAGACCGTTGGAAAAATGGCCATTTTCCAGTCGATTAAAATCAACTGAAACTGGTCAAACGCGTTTTCCTTTGCCACGCTCACATATTAATTCGAAAAATTATGAAATTTGAAACCTAGCAATAAATTGACATCACAGATCCAACAAAAGTGGTTTCGTCGAAATCCGAGGTCATTTGCAAAATTCCCATTTTTAAGGGCCTGAATTCCATAGCGACTATTCAGAATTTTCAACTGGACATATCTTTTGATTCCTGCTATGAACTTTCGATTTTTCGGATTCGTTGGAAAGATATCATCAATTAGATCCTAATGTTTTTGGTTTCACTAAAATCCGGATTGTTTTGCACTAGGTACATTCAATTGAAGTTTGAAATCGAATTATCGAACTACCGCGCCATTTTCAATTCTATTTATAATTATATATAATTATTTATATTCTAACGACGACGCGTATAAATATATACGTTCTAATTCTATTCAAAATTAATTTCTCGTCGATGTTATTTAAAATAATCCATTTTAAATATAGAAAATTCGCTAAAATTGCCAAAATAAAAATTTTAAACTGGCCCAGATTTTCGTGTTATTACAATCTCCCCCACTTAAAACTTTTCGTCCCCGAAAAGGAACAAAGTCGAAAGTGGTTTGATTAATCAACTCTACGTTCGATCTGGCTTCCATTCTCCAACTTTTCACTTTCTGAGAATTTTCAAAAATTTGGCTAACACCCAGAATTTTCGAAATTTTTTGCCATAACCTCCCTTGCACCGGGAGCCACGGGAAAATCCCGAAATTTCCATACAGGCCTTCTGATCTCAAAAAGAAAAAGAAAAAGCCAAGCGGCTAGCCAATAGACTCATAAAATCATCATCACCCAAACAATACAGTAAATTATAGTAAACATGTACCTATTTATCGGGCAAACAAATTTTATTCTCTGCTCTAGCCTCCTTGCTATGACCTGTTCAATGTAAGTGCATGTATATGCAAGCAAATGCTACCAATTTTCAATACAATTCAATATTTGATTCAATTAGGCTAAATGGTTCAAAATTATCAAACAAATGAACAAACAACACAAACATCAATCAATTAGTGGATTAACGTTTCAAATTCATAATTTTGATACATATATACAAAAATCATGTTTTTGATGCCAATTCACAACAATAAATCTATTTGTATAAGTTTTGGTTCTCACACCAGTCTAATGGAAATATATAGATATCACACCTTCGGAACACGAACATAAATACTGATGATGCACGTGTTATCATCAGTACCATCTCCGGGCGACTAGAGTGTGATTCTATATCTATCCAGTATATTAAAACTTCGAATATACGTTCATGACACGTATATGCAAAATCTTTATATATCGGATTGTCCAAATTCAAAATAAATAAATATTCTAATAAGTATAAAGCGATTTAAATTTTCAAAACAAAATTGTTTTCATTTGAAAAATATACTCTTCACACTCGTTCTAGGATACTACTGATCCTATCTCTAACGAGTCATTCTAATTGGATATTACTAATCCAATATATGATGAATTCTTTCGTATGGTTCTAACGTGTTTTGTTCTCGAGCTCTGTAAACCAAAGCTCTGATACCAAATGTGACGGCCGGGAATTTCGCTCGATCCGAATCAGTCGCTAAACCGATCTAGACTGTTCGAAACCCCTGATCGTTTGAGAACAGGACAAAACAGAACGCAGATGGAAGAACATTTCATTGCTATTACAACAATCCCATCAGATACAAGAATATACAGAGTATAATTGAATAAATTACATTCGATAAACATCAGAGATTACAATAAATTACATAGCGGCGGAAAATAATACAAGCACAACTGAAGGTGATATACGGATACAGAGCTTTCCGGATATCATTCCAGCTGTAAACCAGGATCCTGTGAATATAAATCTGCAAAACCAAAACTACTAGCTGCCCGTGTGGAAATAGGGGCACCCAGAGTTTAGGTTAAAACAATAAACTCCAGGTCAGTCATGTGACTGGTGTGAGAACTAAAACAGTTATTTAAAACTTTACTTTAAAAGTGAGTAATTCAAGGGACCACGCCGTATAACACGGAACGGGTTTCCTCCCAAGAATACCAATGCATAGAATAAACAGTGCAATGCTTTTTCGAAAAATGAAGTTATTATAAGACCCAGGTCCCATCACACAATGCAACGCAAGCTGGAGGATAGGGTTCTCCCTTATAATAGCCAAACATGCTTGATACGTTTAAAACAAATCATTTGATACTATAATAAGTGTATAGTATCAAAACAATTTCAATCATAAATATAAATCATAGACGGCATAAGTGCCCCATACCACTATGTCACCATACTAGGCTCTACAAATAAAGCCGAAATACACGTATTGGAAATTGGATTTCCGTCATGAGTCGAGGCAAGGGGCAAGCTCCTCTCCACTTTCGAGACATTCTAGCAAATGTCTCAGGACTACACACTCTGGGCAATCCTGGATCTTCAGGGTCGGTCCTCACTTACGTTAGAGGATTAGTTATGCCTGAAAACACGTTTCCCGGTCCTTACAGACCTAAAATCGAGGCGTCTCATCCAACAACCACATAAGTGAAAAGTATATAAATGTCAGGGCTGGTAAGTCACTGACACCACCAAAGCTAGAAAGAAACGTCGTGCTCTCCCTGCAGTCCGTATCCCGTTTTTAACTCATACCGAGGTGTGAGGCTCGCGAATTCACGTTATACACAAAGCTGCCACGTAGGCCGTGCTTTGATCATCAACCACAAGACTTTGCTTTTCAACAGGAGCCTTGATCCATGCAACTCAGCGTGCCATACAGGAAATTCATGCCATGCGATTGATATCTATCGATATATAACCTCTAAGCTCGTACGTCTCAGAGAAGGGCGTTAAGCAAGAGAATAAATTCTCCGCCGCCAAACAGATATATATTTAACAGAAATCAATCAACACAGAATAAAATACAGTGTCAGACACACAATCCATTTACAAGTTCGTTCTGGGTCTGAACGAAACCGGAGGCACTTTCCTCACATATCCATCGATCTCCAAGTACGTCTGGACGACCACCAACTATTTCCATCCTCTTGGGTGTACAGCCCAATCAGGATCGTCGGTAATTATCCAAACAATGTGAAGACTTCCGATCTTCAACCACCGTCTTCATCTTCGACATATCGTCGAATCGGTTATTCAGAATGGGTGTAAACCCGGACTTTCCGAACAACCCGCGTATATTAAAAACAAATGTTACACAAACACAACATACGCCTCATTCTAATTCATTAGTCATTAGCCGTAAATCAGCAAGAAAATAATTTCCCAAACATTAACCCCGAAGGCTGAAACCAACATCAGATCAATACCCATGAAACCATTCTTCTTAGCTAACCTACAACTAGTTTCTAAATTCCACATTCATAGGGAAAGGTTCCCATTAATTTTATCCAAGATAAATTCTTTAAAATTTATCCTTTAATCTTCCTTTGAATGTCGTTTCAAACCAAATTATGGTTTTCTAAACTGGTCGAGATGAGCGAACCACACCGAAGTAATTATTTATTTTATTTCCCAATCCCAACCTATTCATCCCATGAAGCAAAACTGATAATACTCCATATCTAACACCGTGGTGTTATCGGTAAAATTAATTATCATCTCCCGTTCAAATCTAATTAAAGATTTAACTATCGCTTTGGAGCAAAACTGGTGATACTCCATTCTCGCTCATTTGCCAAATTTGATAATTTAGATTATCAATTCACATTTCAATCTAATTGAAGATTCATTAAAACTCCTTTTACTGGGTTAAAGAACTAATGTCATTTAAAACACAGTTCACGACAAACCCAAATCACAATCTATTTATTATCGGGTTAAAGAACTAGTGTTATTTAAAACACAGCTCACGATAAACCCATGAATCAGTTCTATTTAAACCCATTTCAAATCCAATTTATTTATTTAAAATAAATGGATTTTAATTTTAGTTCGAAACTAGTTCATTTCGATAAAAATCTATTTTTATCTTTTCAAATATGGAGTTTTTCATCCTAATTTTTCCCAAATCATTTCTTATGATTTTACACAAATTATTGCTATTTTTAATAATTTTATCAAGGCCCGTACAGTCGATTTCCATCAACGGCCATCGAACTGCACTTACAGCGACCTTTTCCAAATTTGATTTGGACGTATCTCCAAATCCAACCATTAGATTTCAAATTTCTGATACTCGTTACAAAGCTCTTTTCGATACGAACCCAACGGTTCCGGTTTTAGGAGAATCCGACGTGCGGATCTCCCGTACTGTCCATTTGAAATAAATGGTCGAAATTCACGAACTGCCGCGGCGCGGCACGTTCTATTCAGGCCATTATATATATAATTTATATATATATATATTATATTTCATCGATTCCTATTTAAAACGAATTTTATAAATAGTTTTAATTTCGTTTCAAAATTCATTTCTATTCAATTCAAATTTCAATTCAATTTGAATTCATTTCAATTCGTTTTCAATTCAATTCAAATTCGTTATACATTCGATTCAATTCAAATTCGTTATACATTCGATTCAATTCAAATTCGTTATACATTCAATTCAATTCAAATTCGTTATACATTCAATTCAATTCAAATTCGTTATATATTCAATTCAATTAAAATTGGTTTTATATTCGATTCAATTCAAATTGGTTTTCTATTCGATTCAATTCAAATTGGTTTTCTATTCAATTTAATTCAAATTTCATTTCAAAATATTCGATTTCGAAATCACTTTTCAATATTCATTTGAAATGAATAAAATCGATATAAATATCGTTCACGTCAAAATGGCGTCAATCTAATCAACACGGCTTCATATATTTCTATTTTCAAATATTCTATTTCAAATATTTCTTTTTCAAATATTTCCTTTTCAAATATTTCTATTATTAAATTATTTCGTTCAACACATGACTAATCTCAACGGATGAGTACTGTCAACACATGAACCTTTATTTTATATTATTCTTTATCTTCTAAATTGGAATGAGGCCCAAACAATTACCATATAATGTTAATTATATGGATTTTCATACATCACACGTATATAATAGCATTGAAAAATAATCAACCATCAACCAAAGTGCACCACACTGTATAAGCATCAAATATAGATATCTAACGCTTATAACAGCCTGTCAATCAATCGATCGACATATTTAATCAATCAGGATGAGTGAACTTCAAATTTCATCCCAACACCCGTGTGGGGTTTCAAACAATCAAACACAGATTTTATTTGTGCAGTTGGGCGATGTGTAAAATTTATCGACCCAATCAATGAACTTTAAATAGGTGTACATAAACAAACCGTCCGGTTTGTAAATGAATATTTTATTTTATTCACTTCCACTTTAAAAATTATATTTTTAACGATAAAATATTTTATTTCAACACATGTATTTCTATTCAGTTCATTTACACAATAAAAATGATATTTTTGTTTTTCTAACATAATTTAGGAAATTTCGGCGGCATAACGGCACGATACTAGAAACGGGACAAGGCCTAGCCTTACCCCCGGTCTAGTGAAGGTCCACGCCATTCACACATCAATCAAATCCATTCCATTTCACCAAAAAATTCAATCCAAACCCAAATAATCTAACCAATTACACAACCAAACAAACAAGTCCATGGTCTGTGGACGATTGTGTCGGGTGCTACTAAACACCGTCTGCATCCTAGTTTATATATATATATATATAACTAGAAAAGGAAATTTAAAGTGAGAAGGTCTTACCAAAGCTAATCCAAACGCCACGACTCTTCATATGTAGGAAATCTTCGCCGTGCTCGCTTTTTGTCACTTACGTTGTCCTCATTCACTATAGATATAAAGATCACATTTTTATATTCTCTAGTGTATAAAATTCATATTTTTAATACTCTACTTATATAAAAACAATATTTTTATTCTTTCTTTAATATAAAAATCATATTTTTATTGCTTCATTATTATCAAGATCATATTTTTATTGCATTATCTTCATAATAAAAATCACTTCTCTTTTTAATGTTAAAAACCATAACTTCTTAATGTTGAAAATCATAACTTCTTATATAAAAATTCCATCTTTCCTTATATAAAAATTCCTTATATAAAAATTCCTTTTTCCCTTATATAAAAATTATTTCTTTAATCTTTCTATCTAATAAAAATTATATTTTTAATATCTCTATAGTATAAAAATCATATTTTTACCTTGCCACCATATATATATATATATATATATATCATACTTTTATATCAATAAAAATCACAACTTTCCTTAGCTAAAAATCATTTCTTTATATATTTAAAAATCCAATCTTTTTATAAAGAAGAATCACATCTTTTTGTAAAGAAAAATCAAATCTTTCAATATAAACAAAATCATGTTTTCCACTCGCTTTCATGTTAATAAACGTATCGCCTTTCATACTTTAAAAATTCAACCTTTCATGTAATTAAAAATTTGACCTTTCATGTTATATAAAAACTGAAAAGTAAAAATCAATGTAAATGAATAAAATTTGAAATGAACACTCACTTATTTTTGCTCGGAGGAGGTCTCGCATCGCTGAAAATTGTTAAAGATTGCACTTTTATTCCCGAAGTGGCTCACCGTTGGAGTTGGAGGCTTGGGGTGGCGATTGGAGGTGGCGCAGGTGGCTATGGGGGTCGGGGGTGCTGTGCTCGGCGCCGGAGCTTGGTGAAGGCGAGGCTGGTCGGGTTGGGTCAATTGGAGAAAGAAGAGGGCGCATGAACTTCCGATTGGGAGAGAGGAGCATACAGAGGAGAGAGAGGGAGGAGTAGAGAGGCGCGAGGGGGTCTGGGCGGTGGCGTCGCTGTTGATGAGGAGGCGCAGTGGGTTGCGGAGGGGGTGGAACGGGTTCGGATTTGGGACGACGGTGGTTTGGGCGTGGGGCGTCGGTTGCAAGGAAGAAGGGAAAGAGAGGGAGGGAAGAGAGAGAGAGTGATGGAGGTGGGCGATCGCCGGACTTAGGTGGGGGTCCTCGATGGAGGATGGCGCCTCCTGGCGGCGTGGCGGCAGACGCGAGTGAAGGGGAGGGGATGAGCGGGATTTGCAATTTTAATTTTAGGTTTAGAGAATAAGGGAAAAAAAAGGGGGGGCTGAGAGTTTTATAATATTTTATTTATTTATTTTTTCCACTTAAGGTTGACTTTTCTTTCGAACTCAAAACGAGACTCAACGACTGTCGTCCCTAGTGTTTTGCCCCCGTTCCGAACGCAATGGGATATGTATCGTAGGCCAGCTCGACTGTTTGAATCAGTTTCTGTTGAATTTAAAGTATAATTCTTTATATATTCAATTTAAACGCGCATTTTAATTTACCGGGGCCACATACTAGCTCGAAAAATTCCCGAAAAAAAATTTCTAGCTTCGTATTGACGATACGGTCCTAACAAAACTAGTTTCGCCGAATTCTGAGACCGTTGGAAAAATGGCCATTTTCTAGTCGATTAAAATCAACTGAAACTGGTCAAACGCGTTTTCCTTTGCAACGCTCACATATTAATTCGAAAAATTATGAAATTTGAAACCTAGCAATAAATTGACATCACGGATCCAACAAAAGTGGTTTTGTCGAAATCCAAGGTCATTTGCAAAATTCCCATTTTTAAGGGCCTGAATTCCATAGCAACTATTTAGAATTTTCAACTGGACATATCTTTTGATTCCCGCTATGAACTTTCGATTTTTCGAATTCGTTGGAAAGATATCATCAATTAGATCCTAATGTTTTTGGTTTCACTAAAATCCGGATTGTTTTGCACCAGGTACATTCAATTGAAGTATGAAATCGAATTATCGAACTACTGCGCCATTTCCAATTCTATTTATAATTATATATAATTATTTATATTCTAACGACGACACGTATAAATATATATGTTCTAATTCTATTCAAAATAAATTTCTCGTCGATGTTATTTAAAATAATCCATTTTAAATATAGAAAATTCGCTAAAATTGCCAAAATAAAAATTTTAAACTGGCCCAGATTTTCGGGTTATTACACGGTTGGATTTGGAAAAGGTCGCTGTAAGTTCAGTTCGATGGCCGTTTATGGAAATCGACTATACAGGCCTTGATAAATTATTAAAAATAGTAATAATTTGTGTAAAATCATAAGAAATGATTTGGAAAGAATTGGGATGAAAAATTCCATATTTGAAAAGATAAAAATAGATTTTTATCGAAATGAACTAGTTTTGAACTAGAATTAAAATCCATTTATTTTTGAAATAAATAAATTGGATTTGAAAGGGTTTTTAAAGTAACCAGGATTTCCAATAATTGAATTGGAATGTATTTGAATCGAAATTATCTTTGGAATATTTCGATGTTGGATCTCGTGATTATATAGATATTGTTACGGAAATTTGAAAGATATATTTATATCGTTATTTCCAATATGATATTTGTTGGTCGTAGAATTTGATATTGAATATAAGCTGATATATTTTCTATTCAGAGCATGTATTTAATATCAAATGGGATTTGGGCTTGTCGTGAACGGTATCTTTAATAATATTGTTCTTAGACCCAATGGAGTTAAGAAAATCAGAAATTAACTGGAGATTAGTTAAGTTGAATGGTTTCCTGGGTATTGATCTGATGTTGGTTTCGGCCTTCGGGGTTATTACTTAGGGAATTGTTCGCTTGCTAATTTACGGTTAAAGGCTGATGGAATAGAATGTGATTTTGGGTTTATCGTGAACCGTGTTTTAAATGACATTGGTTCTTTAACCCAGTTAAAGACAGGATATGATTTCCCAAGTTAAACAATCATTAATATTTATTTTTGGGAAGATTAAAACCAAGTGGAGTTTTAATGAATCTTTAATTAGATTGAAATGATCGAGAATGGAGTATCACCAGTTTTGCTCCAGGCGATAGTTAAATCTTGAATTAGATTTGAACGTGAAGTGGTAATTTAATTTACCGATAACACCGTGGTGTTAGGTATGAAGTATTACCAGTTTTACTTCATGGGATGAATAGGTTGGGGTTGGGAAATTTAACAATTGATTACTTCGGTAAGGTTCGTTAATCCCGACTAGTTTGGATAAACCATAATTTGGTTTGAATTGATTTTCAAAAGAAGATTAAAGAATAAATTTAAGGAATTTATCTTTGATAAAATTAATGGGAACCTCTCCCTAAGAATGTGAAATTTAGCAATTAACTGAAGATTAGTTAAGATGAATGGTTTCCTGGGTATTGATCTGATGTTGGTTTCGGCCTTCAGGGTTAATATTTGGGGAATTGTTCTCTTACTAATTTACGGTTAGTGATGATGAATTGGAATGAGGCGTATGTTGTGTTTGTGTAAAACTTGTTTTTATTATGTACGCGAGTTATTCGGAAAGACCGGGTTTATCCCATTCCGAATAACTGATACCACGATAAGTCGAAGGTGAAGACGGTGGTTGAAGATTGGAGGTCTTCACGTCATTTGGGTGATTACTGATGATCTTGATTGGGTCGTACACCCAAGAGGAGGGAATCAGTTAGTGGTCGTCCAGACGTACTTGGAGATCGATAGATATGCGAGGTACAAGATGCCTATGGTTTCATTCAGACCCAGAACGGACTTGTATATGGACTGTGTGTCTGACATTGGATATCATTCTGTGTGATTGATGGATATCGGTTGCCTGGAGTGGTCTGCCTATGTGGCATGCTATGATGCAAATGATCAAGACTTCTGTTGAAAAGCAGAGTCTTGTGGTTGATGATCAAAGCACAGCCTGTGTGGCACAGCTTTGTGTAGCGTTGATTCGCGAGCCTCACACCCCGGTTGTGAACCAGAAACGGGAGAGGACATCAGGGAGGACATGCGTTTCTTTCTAGTTAGAAGTGGCGTCAGTGATTTGACACGCCCTGACGAGTTTGTCTTACGTGGTTGTTGGGTTGCGAGGCGCCTCAGATATATCGGTGAGTCTGTGGAGCCGATGGAGTCATTTGGCTCATTTACACCCCAAAGGGCGGGGAAACGCGGTGTTTAGGCATAATATTCCACATCAGTGGACCGACCCTGACGATCCAAGGATTGTCTGCGCGCTTTCCTGAGGGGCGGACTAGAGGCACTCGAATAGGTAAGGACTATCTTTTTCCTTGGTTCACAGATGGAAATCCAATTTCCAAATATGACATCATGCGGTTTTGATTGTATACCTATATATGGCGACATAGTGGTATGGGGCACTTATGCCGTCTATGATTGATACTTATGATTGAAATTGTTTTGACACTATACACTTATAGTAATAATAAAAAATGAAATTTAGCGTATCAAGCATTCTTTGGCTATTATAAGGTAAAAACCGTATCCTACGGCTTGCGTTGCATTGTGTGATGGGACCTAGGTTTTATAATCGCTTCATTGTTCTTTATTTAGCATTGCGCTGTTGTTTTATGCACTGTTATTCTTGGGAGGAAACCTGTTCCGTGTTATATGGCGTGGTCCCTTGATTTATCTAAATTTAAAATAAAGATTAATAACTGTTTTAGTTCTCACACCAGTCACATGACTGACCTGGAGTTTATTGTTTTAACCTAAACTCTGTGTGCCCTTATTTTGACACGGGCAGCTAGTAGTTATGGTTTTGCAGATTTATATTCACAGGATCCTGATTTGCAGCTGGAACGATATCGGAAAGCTGTGTGTTTGCTCCAAATTTGGGATCAAACACCAAAGGTGTAAGAGTTACACTTCACCGATTCGGTAAGAATATGGAACCGCGTAATCATAAGACAAACGAATAAAAGCAAGTAAGAACACAAAGGAATTTTTATAGTGGTTCGATTCAATATGAATCTACATCCACTTTTAGCCAATTCTCATTATGACATTCTAGCTTACAACATATGAATTTCCCTCATTACAATCATTTCTCTCTTCTCACTGTATTTATGATCTAACTTCTCTTAAATGTAGTGAGGAGTTGACGGAGTCTCTAGCTTAATAGTGATAGAAGTATGAATCTTCAATCCTTCAAGTGCTTCGACCCTTCTCCATGATTTTGTAAGAGCTTTGCATTAGATCCGGATTTAGAGTGGATTAGAGAAGATATGGGATCCCTTGAATGATGTTGAAGTGATTCATCTTGTAGCTTGAATGAAATTGATGGTGCTTAGATTCAATTGTAGAAAGCCCTCATGATCATTGACATTGATTTGATCTTCATGAAGTTGGACAAAGTGTTGTTGAATCCATAGAAGCCAATAAAGAAGTTGTAGGTGAGTTTTCAATTTTGTAGAGTCTCCTTGTAAGAATGAATTTTCGGTCCTCCTTTCAAATGAATTATGAGGGGTATTTATAGGTGATTTTAGCCCGGGTGGCAATTCTATAAATAAGGGTGTTTACGGCATGGTTTGGTGGAAGATATGGGTAGGCGCGACATGAAATTGAAGCAGGCCCTTCCGTATGACTCAAGACATGCATGCGACTTAAATTATATCGTTGCCCTCGTCCAATTGCTTAACGACATGGTTTATCTGGATAATCATGTCGGAGAATGAAATGGGCCAGTGCGGCTTGACTCCATCCAAACGACATGGTGTGCTGCTTGTATGGCTTACGCCATGAATCTTCTTGCACCATGGGTTACGATACGACATGCGTATTTGTGGCCCTGATATCTTGATCTGTGACCTGATTCAAGTCGTCTTAACGACTTGAGTTTGTTAGCTAAATATGACTTGGATTTGGCAGTTGTTATCAGTTGGCATGCGCAACAATCTCTATTCTGCAACGTCATCTTTACTTGCTACAACCTGGTGTATCCTCACAAGCAAACAACGAACTGCTTTGGCGGTCCTTTCTCTTGCCACGTGTTCCATCTTCTAAGCATTAATACTTATGTCGCTTGAAGTTATCACACCAACGACATGGTTTAGGTTGCGACATAAGGTGAATAGTGACATGGATAATCTGTTTTCAATGTCGTACTCACGACTTGACTATATTTCTCCAACAGCATGGTATACTACAACATGAAGGTTTGACGACTTATGGTATGGACCGCGTTGTGTTAATGGTTCGAACGACATGTGGCATGCAGACCCACGATATGAATTGTCCAGGGCAACTTGAGGCATGGATAAGAATGCCACAGTAACTACTTGACGTTTAAGCTTATATCCACTGTTTCCATTGGATTTACGGATGTACGCATCATCTTGCGATATGAAATAGGTCATGTCGGCTAGTTGGAATGGTCCTATCTTAATGTCGCATTAACGACTCAGCGAAGCTCATCGCTTGCGACATGGAATAAGGCATGGCACGATCTAGAGGCACCGCACGACATGATTCAGACGACTTGTCTTATGTCTTGTGTCATGTTACCGACTTATAACCATCTCACATCAGCGACTTAAAGTCATGTCGTATGGATGACTGCAGGATCCATGTCGTAGAAACGACTTGAATCAGATATGGTGTGTGTCATCATTAGTAAATATTTTTTAGTTCTGGACCACATTCTAAGAACGGGGTTAACATTTGCCCCTCGAAGCTTGTATTTTCTGCTTGCGGGAAATGTGGGCTTCGAAATGACTAACGTAACTGGTGAGCTTTTCCTGGATTGGTGTTGGACTATAATCTGGATTTGCTCGCATCATCACATTATTTGATCTGGTATCATAAATTCTGGTGTATTTTTGCACTGTTGATGATTTTCCAGAATTTCGTCTTTGTTTGTCGTCTTTTGACGATGCATTGGATCGTAAAGTGCTTTATTCCACCTGTTCTGTAATAAAAACAAGTGTTTGCATGATTTGTGGGCTTATACTTTGTCATTGATCGCCCACATCAATAACAGGATTAGTTTAATCATTAGAAAATGAATTATAGCGAATTTTATTCTGAATTGAATAAAATATCTGCACAGAATCGTTTTACTCAGTGGTTCATAACTCACTGAATACTGTTTGTACAAATACGATATTCAAATTTGTGTTTACGCTTAAAATCGACTAATCGACTAAAGTCAACTGTAGATTTCTCGGTTTCCATTCGAAGAAGACTTGGATATTTATGGCCCGGTTTTAAGGAGTCGTTATCAGTCTTCTTCGCAGGAAGTATTTTGGATTTCAAATCTGTGTTCAGGCTAAAATTTTATACTCGTTGTGTCTGATATTTTCAGACACTACGCAAGTTAAGCGATTGATATTCGAACTCTGTTTTCAATCCAGCTTGGTTGATTTAGCCACTTGGAGGCTTTTGCCATTTGATTATACTAAGTAATCCAAGCGTCGGTAATTTTTAAAGGAGTGCCCCTAGAAAGGACCTCGGTTAAGACCCCAATATTTGTCGTTATTACATCAGGTACTTCCTGATTCAAACGAACAATCGGATGCCCCTGGTAAGGACTTTACATGCTATGCACCCACTAAGGGTAGATTTCAGGTTTAGTGCCCAATAATCCTGTCGCGTCTGAAATGATCAGATGTCAAGCAAATAGACTTTCATTCTTCACGCTATCCAGATGGATTCTCATTCTTCACGTTACGCAAACGGATTCGCATTCTTCATGTTTGATCCTATCAAATGCTACGCAAATGTCAAGCAAATAGATTTTCATTCTTAACGCTATGCAGATGGATTCTCATTCTTCACGTTACGCAAACGGACTCGCATTCTTTACGTTTGATCATACCAAACGCTACGCAAATGGATTTTCATTCTTCACATTTGATCATATCAAACGCTACGCAAATGGATTTTCATTCTTCACGTTTGATCATATCAAACGCTACGCAAATGGATTTTCATTCTTCACGTTTGATCATATCAAACGCTATGCAAAAGGTTTTTCATTCTTCACGTCTGATCATATCAAACGCTACGCAAATGGTTTTTCATTCTTCACATTTGATCATATCAAACGCTACACAAATGGTTTTTCAGTCTTCACGTTTGATCATATCAAACGCTACGCAAATGGTTTTTCATTCTTCATGTTTGATCATATCAAACGCTACGCAAATGGATTTTCATTCTTCACGTTTGATCATATCAAACGCTACGCAAATGGATTTTCATTCTTCACGTTTGATCATATCAAATGCTAATCATATCAAATGCTATGCAAATGGTTTTTCATTCTTCACGTTTGATCATATCAAAAGCTACGCAAATGGTTTTTCATTCTTCACGTTTGATCATACCAAACGCTACGCAAATGGTTTTTCATTCTTCACGTTTGATCATATCAAACGCTATGCAAATGAATTTTCATTCTTCACGTTTGATCATATCAAACGCTACGCAAAGGTATTTTCATTCTTCACGTTTGATCATATCAAACGCTACGCAAATGGATTTTCATTCTTCACGTTTGATCGTATCAAACGCTACGCAAATGGTTTTTGATTCTTCACGTTTGATCATATCAAAAGCTACGCAAAGGGATTTTCATTCTTCACGTTTGATCATATCGATCATATCAAACGCTACGCAAATGGTTTTTCATTCTTCACGTTTGATCATATCAAACGCTGCGCAAATGGTTTTTCATTCTTCACGTTTGATCGTATCAAACGCTACACAAATGGATTTACATTCTTCACGTTTGATCATATCAAATGCTACGCAAATGGTTTTTCATTCTTCACATTTGTTCATATCAAATGCTACGCAAAGGGATTTTCATTCTTCACGTTTGATCATATCAAACGCTACACAAATGGATTTTCATTCTTCACGTTTGATCATATCAAACTCTAAGCAAACGGTTTTTCATTCTCCACGTTTGATCATATCAAACGCTACGCAAATGGTTTTTCATTCTTCACGTTTGATCATATCAAATGCTACACAAATGGATTTTCATTCTTCATGTTTGATCATATCAAACGCTACGCAAATGGATTTTCATTCTTCACGTTTGATCATATCAAATGCTACACAAATAGATTTTCATTCTTCACGTTTGATCTTATCAAACGCTACGCAAAAGGATTTTCATTCTTCACGTTTGTACATATCAAACGCTACGCAAATGGTTTTTCATTCTTCACGTTTGATCATATCAAACGCTAGGCAAAGGGATTTTCATTCTTTGCGTTTGATCATATCAAACGCTACGCAAATGGATTTTCATTCTTCACGTTTGATCATATCAAACGCTACGCAAATGGTTTTTCCTTCTTCACGTTTGATCATATCAAACGCTACGCAAATGGTTTATCATTCTTCACGTTTGATAATATAAAACGCTACACAAATGGTTTTTCATTCTTCACGTTTGATCATATCAAACGCTACGCGAATGGATTTTCATTCTTCATGTTTGATCATATCAAACGCTGCGCAAATGGATTTTCATTCTTCACGTCTGATCATATCAAACCCTACGCAAAGGGATTTTCATTCTTCACGTTTGATCATATCAAACGCTACGCAAATAGTTTTTCATTCTTCACGTTTGATCATATCAAACGCTACGCAAATGGTTTTTCATTCTTCACGTTTGATCATGTTAAACGCTACGCAAATGGATTTTCATTCTTTACGTTTGATCATATCAAACGCTACGCAACGCAAATGGTTTTTCGTTCTTCACGTTTGATCATATCAAACGCTACGCAAATGGTTTTTCATTCTTCACGTTTGATCATATCAAACGCTACGCAAATGAATTTTCATTCTTCACGTTTGATCATATCAAACGCTACGCAAATGATTTTTCATTCTTCACATTTGATCATATCAAACGCTACGCAAACGGTTTTTCATTCTTCACGTTTGATCATATCAAACGCTACGCAAATGGTTTTTCATTCTTCACGTTTGATCATATCAAACGCTACGCAAATGGATTTTCATTCTTCACATTTGATCATATCAAACGCTACGCAAATGGTTTTTCATTCTTCACGTTTGATCATATCAAACGCTATGCAAATGGATTTTCGTTCTTAACATCTGGGGATTCTGGATTCTACGCAAACGGTCTCAATGGTTGTTATATTGTTTCGCGGGGCGGCCATCAGTCCCTTTGTCAGATGCTCGACTTAGCATGCTATTTTGGTTTAGGAACTGAAGCTCTGAACCTTCCACTTAGGGAAGTGCCCCTTCAATAAAAATTTCAGCTCTTGTGCGTGTTTGTCGTGGCGCTTGCTCGCTGTTTGAATCTTTGCGACTTTCCCATTCACTTTTCAAGGTAGTGTTTTTCTTATTTTGCATTCGTACATGTTAATATTTACAACATTCGGCTCTTGAGCTAGCATTGTTGGGGTCGCGATGTTACAGGAACAAGCGCTCGACAAATGGCCTGCAATATGAAACCATCTTTTAAGAAAGTTTTGATTTGACATATAACTTTACAAGCAGGAAATTCATTTAAACAGACATGCTCTTAGTCATAGAGCTAATGTTCAGTGCATCACTTGCAGATTATTATAGACTGTTTACATAAAGTTTTGGAATATACCGGAAAGTAAACGCAAAGTAAAGCATCAACTAAAGCAAGAAATAGAGCATGAAGTAAAGATGTAGCGACATTGATCGCTTATTCTAAGTCATTGAAATCGGAGCACCGTTAGCGGTTATTAGTTGATGATCAGCTTTGGCATGATTTGAGCAGAGGCAACATTGCTTGGACCGGACTGATCATTCGATGCCCCTTGCCCCTGGGGAGTAGCAGAAGGATTCATGGCTTGTGGATTCTTTACATACTGCTGTAACCTGTTTTTCCTGATCAATTCCTCAATAAGGTTCTTTAGGTGTCGGCACTCGTTAGTGTTATGACCAGGTTGGTTATGAAATCTGCAATATTTCCCGGAGTTTTCTGCTTTGTTATTTATCCTTATCGGATTTGGCTCTGCGTACTCTTCAGAATCCTTTGTTGCAAGATAGATATTCTCAGGGGTGTCATTCAAAGGCGTTTTCTCTGATGAGTTGAAAAGGCGAGACTTCTTATTAGTCTTGTTGTCGTTCCCATTATTGGGTCTCTTTTGTCCCTGATTATTCTTCTGGTTAGATTGGACAACCATATTTTTAGGAGCTTCAAGGAGTTGGTTGCCATCAATGACATGAAGGGGTATAGGATTATCGTCCACTCTCATGTACTCCTCCGCCTTCTTATAGAACTCGTCAAGTGTAGTAGGTTCCTTCATTTTTATCCATCTTCCGAACTCGCTTGTTTTGTCAATAGCGTCGAGTAAAGCCATGAGAATTATGCGTGGCTCTGGATTCGTCACTTCAGACAAAGCAACATTTAATCGACTAAGGAAGGCTTTGACAGTTTCCCCTAGATTCTATTTCATTGCTGAAAGCGTTATAGCATCCTTGGCTTTGGTAGCCTACTAGCGGAACTGCTCCTTGAACTTTTTGGTCAGGTCAGAGAACTGATCGATGGATTTGGGTGGCAGCTTTGTGAACCATAGTGATGCGACACCATCTAAGTAGAGGGGAAAGTACGTGCATCTCATCTCAACAGTCGCCTTGGCTGCACTCATATGTCATTCATATTTGAATAGGAAGTAGTTGGGATCAACGAGGCCGTTGTACGGAGGCAAAGTCGGAGGATTGAACTTCTTCGGACATTCTGCTTCGAGGATTTTTCGGTGAACGGAGTCCTATCAGGAGAAAAGTCCCATTCTCTTTCACCGTCTTTTCTAGCTTGATTCATTTTCATGGCTTGTTCAATCATATCTGAGATGTATTCCTCAGTGTTATGGCGCTCGGTGAAGCTGAGCTCTTTACCAAATGTTCGCCTAGGCATACGATATCGATTAGGGATTTTAGGCCCTTCGCCTTCTCGACGAAGAGGTGCCCGCATGATAGGATTAGCGGCTTTTTGAGCATTCATTTCGGAATGGTCCTTAGCTTTTGATCTCAAATCCTCGATGCTAGCTTCGTCCTTGTCACTCGCCCAATCATAGTCATCTTCCATATTGTCATTGCGGTTATGATTGGAAGTGGGCGATTTGTCATTTTTCTTGAGATCCACATGCACTTTTGAAGGAGCTGGATTTGATCGAGCATTAAGAATGGCGTCTAGTTACTCAATCATCATTTTAGTAGAGGCATCCACTCGGTTGTTGACGTTGGCAATAGCGGCTTTCAATTCATTTCTAGTCACACCGGCTCCACTTTCCGAGTTTTCGCCAATTTCAAAGCGGTTTGTGAGCGGTGTTTCTTCGTTAGCGACATTTTCGGCATTTCCGACATCTTTACTTACGATCTTCTTTGATTTAGCCATAACTTCGGAGAATAATGCGGTTTAGAGCTTTAATGCAAGGATCTCATCTTTGGGAGAGTGTGAGAGAAGGTAGGAGATGTGAACGCGAGCCCACGGTGGGCGCCAAATGTTTGCTCCAAATTTGGGATCAAACACCAAAGGTGTAAGTACTACACTTCACCTATTTGGTAAGAATATGGAACCACGAAATCGCAAAATAAACGGATAAAAGAAAGTAAGAATACAAAAGAATTTTTATAGTCGTTCGATTCTCTATGAATCTACATCCACTTTCAATCAATTCTCATTATGATATTCAAGCTTACAACATATGAATTTTCCCTCATTACAATCATTTCTCTCTTTTTTCCTTCCTTATGATCGAATTCCACTTGAATTTGGTGAAGAAAATGAAGAGATCTATTAGCTTTGTGATGAATCTTCAACCACTTGTGTGCTTTGATCCTTTCTCATGATCTTCATAGATTTCATAGTGAATTAGCATTTGATTTAGGCTTTGGAGAGGATTAGAGGAGATATGAAATTGCTTGAGAGATTCATTATGTAGCTTGAATGAGATTGAAGGTGCTTAGATTCAATTGTAGAAATCTCTCATGATCATTGATTTGGATTTGATCTTCATGAAGTTAGAAAAGTGTTGTTGAATCCATGGAAGCCATTAGAGAAGTTGTAAATGAGCTTTGAATTTGACGGAGTCTCCTTATAGGAATGATTTTTTCCTCTCCCCATTCAAGTGAATTGTGTGGGGGTATTTATAGAGGTGTCCTAAGGGTAGTGGCAAAGTAGTAAATAGGGTGTACAATTGTCATACAACATCATGCGCCATGGATCGGTTTACAGAACGCTCCATGCGACATGGAGACCCGCTTTGGACTTGCGGGATGTAGTAACTTGAGTCCAGCGACATGTTTTCATGAACGATATGGACCCAATTTCTCCCAACGACTTGGTGTATAAGGAGAATGGCCTAATGCAAGAATGCCCACGTGTACGCATCTTTACAGTTGTCAGTGAGCTGTGATAACTGTCTTGAATGTTATATGTAACGCATCAGCCCATTTACATGCATTTGATATCTCGTTTCTATGTGGTACATGTGCTACCTCATTGTTAAGGCGCTGGAGAGCCAATGATATGATTTATGTTGTTTGCGGCATAATGTATGGTTGGTGAACAACATACGACATGGTGTAACTGATAGGATACTTGCGACATGAATACATGGTTGGCAAATTTACAGCATTCGACATGGTCTGAACATTCGATATGAAACGAACGGCATGATGAAACCTGCGGCATATGGTGTGAATATGGTGACGACATGAGTAGTATTTGCGACTTGCGCTACGAACTTATCCCTCATAATCATGGACAACGACATGGCCATTTATACAGTTGACATCTGCTTTATGGCAGTAACGCCATGGTCCCATGCGACTTAGGAGAGAACAAGCGACATACTTCTTATGGTTTAAATCCCAGCAACTTGTAGCAATGAGACTTACGACCTGATTCAATACATGAATTATTTACGCTATGAACCATGCGGAATGACTTGAGCGTGATTTTGTTACATAGCTATCACATACGTGTCCTTATGGGATGAATAACATCTTGCAATAACTTCTAGAAGCTAGCCCCTTCTTTATAAATGCATTTAGCCTGGACGCCATGAATACATACTTTGCTGCCTTCATATCTTATAAGTGATATGCCTTTAAGTACTACTTACGACATGGTTAAAATAGGTATCACGACATGGATGAAAGTTGGGGCATGACATGAATAGAAGAGAGACAGCATGGTGCATGTCGTATAATCAGCTCACGACTTGGAGGGTGCACAACGACATAACTATGCATGTCGTATTAATTTCTTGGGTGCGCATGTCCGGTTTTTAAACCATCCTGGCAACTCGATTTGCCCCGATGTGGCTTCATGTCTTCTTATGACTTAGACGGTCTCAAAGCATCATCTTTTGAACCGCGTTTTCACAACGGGGTTAACACTCTGTATCCGTATATCTCTTTCAGTTGTGTATTGTAATATTTTTCCACTGCGATGTATTTAAATGTAATTTAAATCTCTGATATTTTCTGTGTAATATTTATTCATACTCTATATATTCTTGTATTCTGATGGAGTTGTTGTAATTGACAATGAAACGTTCTTCTGTTTGTGTTCTAATTCGTCTTGTCCTCAGTATAATCCGCGATTTCCCGTAAGGGGGATTTCAGGTCGTCTCAGCTTGGTACCAGAGCTTTGGTTTACAGAGCTCGGAGAACAAGGCACATTAGAACCATACGAAAGGATTCATCCGAGACTGGATTAGTAATATCCAATAAGAATGACTCGTTAGAGATGGGATTAGTAGTATCCTAGAACGAGTGTGAAGAGTATATTTTTAAATTGAAAACAATTTTTGTTTTGAAAATTTACATCAATCATTCGTATTTGAATATTGTTTTTATATTGATTTGGACAATCAAGTATATAAAGATTTTGCGTATACGTCTGATCCGCGTGTATTTGATGTTTTAATATACTGGATAGATATAGAATCACACTCTAGTAGCCCGGGGATGATTCTGATAATGCTGAAGCTTTATCAGTATTTATGTTTGAGTGACAAAAGTGGGATTTCTATATGATTCCAATAGACTAGTGTGAGAACCAAAATTAGATAGGGTCTACTGTTGTGATTTGGCACCAAAAATGTGATTTTTTTGACTATATATCCAAATTATGAATTTGGAACGTTAATTCACTAATAGATTACTGATTGTGTTTTTTGATTATTGTTCGATTAATTAAATGTTGAACCTTTAGCCAAATTGAATCAAATAGTGAGTTGTATTCAAAATTAGTCGCATTTGCATGCATATACATGTACTTACATTGAACAGGTCATAGCAAGGAGGCTAGAGCAGAAGAATAAAATTGTTTGCTCGACAAATAGGTACATGTTTATTGTATTTCTTTGGGTTTGGATGATTTTATGAGCCGATTGGCTAGCCGCTTGGCTTTTTCTTTTTCTTTTGGATTGGTGAGGGACATGGGAGGCTATTTGAAATATCCCGAAGCTCCCGGTGAAGGGGAGGTTATGGCGAAATTTTTCGGAAATTTAGAGTGTTAGCAAAAATTTTGAAAAATTTGAAAAGTTCTTCGAAACTGAAAAGTTGAAGAACTTAAGCCATAAAGAAAATAATGAAAGTTGAGTTGATTTGTAAAACAACTTTTGGCTTCGTTCCTTTTCGGGGACAAAAATTTTTAAGTGGGGGAGATTGTAATAACTCGGAAAATCCGAGCCAATTTAAATTTTTTATTTTGGCAATTTTAATGAATTTTGAATATTTAAAATGAATTATTTTAAGTAATGATGACAAGAAATTTATTTTGAATAGAATAAGAATGTATATTTTTATTTGAATCGTCGTTAGAATATAAATATTTATTTTAAAATATAAAAGGAATTGAAAATGGCGCGGTAGTTCGAAAATTTGATTTCAAATTTCAAATGAATGTACAGGATTCAAAATAAACCGGATTTTAGCGAAACCTAAAATATTTGAATCTAATTGAGAATATCTTTTCAACAAATCTGAAAAATTGAAATTTCATAGCGGGAATCAAAAGTTACGTCCAGTTGAAAATTCAGAATAGTCGCTATGAAATTCTAGCCCTTAAAAATGGAAATTTTGCAAACGACCTCAGTTTACGATGAAACCACTTTTGTTGGATCCGGAATGTCTAGTTATTGCTAGATTCCAAAATTTATAATTTTTCGAATCAATATGTGAGCGTGGCGAAGTAAAACGTGTTTTAACAGTTTAAGTCAATTTTGATCGACTAGAAAATGACCATTTTTCAAACGGTCTTCAAATTTGACGAAATTATTTTTGTTAGGACCATATCGTCAATACGAAGCTAGAAAATATTTTTTTGTAAATTTTAGAGTTCATATGTGAACCTGGTAAATTGAAATGAATGTTCAAATTGAATATATGGATTTAAATTTTAATTTAAAAGAAAACCGATCGAAACGTTCAAATTGGCTTGCGAAACATATCCCATTGTGTTCGGAATGAGGGTAATAAGCTAAGGACGATAGGCGGTGGATCCCGTTTTGAGATCGAAATTTAAAGTTACTTTTTGGAGGATAAAATAAATAATTAAACCCCTCTCTTCTCCATCCTAGTCAACGCCCCTCACCCCCCTTTATCCCATCAGTTTTCGAATCAAAGAAAAAAAAAGAGGATGCGCCATCGGAGCCAACCCCCGCCGGGGCGGACTGCGCCTCCTCCCCCTGCGCGCCTTCCCCTTCGGCCTCCCCTCGACTCGCGGGTCTCCTTCTCCGTTTAGAGCCCGCCAAAAACCGCCCCCCATCTCCAATTAGCCCAAACCGAAACCAAGGACCCCAAACCCCGAACCCACCTGAGCCGCCACAATTCCGTCGACACCACCCCCTCACCGCTTGAACCACCATCTCCGACCTCCTGTGATCGAACCAAGGTGATTTTCAATTTATAGATTCAGTTTTTTTTCTTCTATATAAATAAAATCAGTTTTTAACATGATAAAAGGTAGGATTTTCTTTATGATGAAATAGCGAAGGTGATGAATACGATTTTATGTATATAAAAATGGGATTTTTATTTTATGAATTGCAATATAAAAATAGGATTTTTATTTATACTTCTAGCGAATAAAAATATGATCTTCTATATGTATGTAGCGAATTAAAGATTTGATTTTTAGAAGGTAAAAATATATTTTTTATATGATGTAGAGAATAAAAATATAATTTTTATATGATGTACAGAATAAAAATAATATAATTTTTATATGATGTAGAGAATAAAAATATAATATATGATGTAGAGAATAAAAATATGATTTTTATATTATAGAGATAATAAAAATATGATTTTTATAATATATAGATAATAAAAATTTGGTCTTTATATATGTAGCGGAATAAAAATATGATTTTTATTATATATATGTTGAGATAAAAATGCGATTTTTCTATATATAGTAGCATTGTTGAAAATATGATTTTTAATATAAATTTCGTGAAACAGATCTCGTTGAAACCGCGGCGAAGATTTCCTACATATGAAGAGTCGCGGTGTTTGGTTAAGCTTATCGGTGAGAACTTCTCACTTTAAATCTTGTTTTCTAGTTAAAAATATATATTAGGATGCAGACGGTGCTTAGCAGCACCCGACACCTGTCGTCCACAGACCACGGACGAATTGTATGCTTGTTCGATGTGTTGTGAAGTTTGTTTGTGATGTTGATGTGAAATGGATAATAAAACATTCATGTGTTGAAATAAATAAATTATCATTAAAAATATAATTTTTAACGTGAATGTGAATAAATAAATATTCATTTACAAACCAGACAGTTTGTTTATGTACACCCATTTGAAGGATATTGATTGGGACAATAAAATTTTACACATCGCCCAACTGCACAAATAAAAATCTATGTTTGTTGATTGAAACCCCACACGGGTATTGGGACGATATTTGACGTACACTAATCCCGATTGTTTAGTTGTATGTCAATCGATGGGTTGACAGACTATGTAAGCGTTAATTATTTATATTTAATGCTTATGCAGTTGTGTGGTGCACTTTGGATAATGGTTGATTATTTATCATTGCTATTATATACATGTGTTGTATAGAATCCATATAAATAATATTATATGGTAATTGAGTGTGTCTCATTCCAATTTAGAGAATAATAGTAAATTCTTGTGTTGAATAGAATAAATATTCATGTGTTGAATAATAGAAAATTCATGTGTTGAATAGAATAAATTCATGTGTTGAATAGAATAAATATTCATGTGTTGAATAAAATATAATTTAATTTGTTGAATAATAGAAAATTCATGTGTTGAATAGAATAAATTCATGTGTTGAATAGAATAAATTCATGTGTTGAATAAAATATATATTCATGTGTTGAATAAAAGAAAATTCATGTGTTGAAGAAAATATTCATTTGTTGAATAGAATAATGAAGTTATTGAAAGATATAAAGCCGTGTTGATTAGATTTGCGCCATTTTGATGTGAACGATATTTATATCGATTATATTCATTTTTAAAATGAATATAGAAAAGGAATTGATTTCAAAATCTAATGTTTTGAAAATATTATAATTTATATATATCAATGATATGGAATATTCAATTTTGATTAGAAATTGAATATGAAGTTGAAATCATTTTGAAAACGAATTTAAAATGGTTTTTAAAATACGTTTTGAAAGGAAATTGACGAAATATATAATATATAATATATATATATATATATATATATATATATATATATATATATAATGGCCTGAATGGAACGCGTCGCGCTGCAGCAGTTCGCAAATTTCGACCATTGACTTCGAATGGATATTACGGGAGATCCGACCATCGGATTCTCCTAAAACTAGAACCATTGGGTTCGTATCGAAAAGAGCTTTCTAACGAATATTAGAGATTTGAAATCTAACAGTTGGATTTGGAATTACGTCCAAATCAAATTTGGAAAAGGTTGATGTTAGTGCGGTTAGATGGCCGTTTATGGAAATCGACTGTACGGGCCTTGATAAAATTATTAAAAATAGTAATAATTTGTGTAAAATCATAAGAAATGATTTGGAAAGAATTGGGATGAAAAATTCCATATTTGAAAAGATAAAAATAGATTTTTATTGAAATGAACTAGTTTTGAACTAGAATTAAAATCCATTTATTTTTAAAATAAATAAATTGGATTTGAAAGGGTTTTAAAAGTAACCACGATTTCCAATAATTGAATTGGAATGGATTTGAATCAAAATTATCTTTGGAATATTTTGATGTTGGATCTCGTGACTATATAGATATTGTTATGGAAATTTGAAAGATATATTTATATCGTTATTTCCAATACAATATTTGTTGGTCGTAGAATTTGATATTGAATATAAGCCGATATATTTTCTATTCATAGCCTTGTATTTAATATCAAATGGGATTTTTGTTTGTCGTGAACGGTATCTTTAATAATACTGTTCTTAGACCCAATAGAGTTAAGAAAATCAGAAACTAACTGGAGATTAGTTAAGTTGAAGGGTTTCCTGGGTATTGATCTGATGTTGGTTTCGGCCTTCGGGGTTATTACTTAGGGAATTGTTCGCTTGCTAATTTACGGTTAAAGGCTGATGGAATAGAATGTAATTTTGTGTTTATCGTGAATCGTGTT
This sequence comes from Allium sativum, assembly GCA_030737875.1. Taxonomy (NCBI): domain Eukaryota; kingdom Viridiplantae; phylum Streptophyta; class Magnoliopsida; order Asparagales; family Amaryllidaceae; genus Allium; species Allium sativum. The sequence continues at coordinate 844,738,857 of CM060909.1, read as the reverse complement.
TTAAGTGACATTGGTTCTTTGACCCAGTTAAAGACAGGATATGATTTCCTAAGTTGAACAATCATTAATATTGATTTTTAGGAAGATTAAAACCAAGTCGAGTTTTAATGAATCTTTAATTAGATTGAAATGATCCAGAATGGAGTGTCACCAATTTTTCTCCAGGCGATAGTTAAATCTTTAATTAGATTTGAACGTGAAATGGTAATTGAATTTACCGATAACACCGTGGTGTTAGGTATGAAGTATTACCAGTTTTACTTCATGGGATGAATAGGTTGGTGTTGGGAAATTTAACAATTGATTACTTCGGTAAGGTTCGTTAATCCCGACTAGTTTGGATAAACCATAATTTGGTTTGAATTGATTTCCAAAAGAAGATTAAAGAATAAATTTAAGGAATTTATCTTTGATAAAATTTATGGGAACCTCTCCCTAAGAATGTGAAATTTAGCAATTAACTGAAGATTAGTTAAGATGAATGATTTCCTGGGTATTGATCTGATGTTGGTTTCGGCCTTAGAGGTTAATATTTGGGGAATTGTTCTCTTACTAATTTACGGTTAGTGGCTGATGAATTGGAATGAGGCATATGGTGTGCTTGTGTAACACTTGTTTTATTATATACGCTAGTTATTCGGAAAGACCGGGTTTATCCCATTTTGAATAGTTGATACGACGATAAGTCGAAGGTGAAGATGGTGGTTGAAGACTGGAGGTCTTCACATCGTTTGGGTGATTACTGATGATCTTGATTGGGCCGTACACCCAAGAGGAGGGAATCAGTTAGTGGTCGTCCAGACGTACTTGGAGATCGATGGATATCCGAGGTACAAGGTGCCTCCGGTTTCATTCAGACCCAGAACAGACTTGTAAATGGACCGTATGTCTGACATTGGATATCATTCTGTGTGATTGATGGATATCGGTTGCATGGAGTGGTCTGCCTGTGTGGCATGCTAAGATGCAAATGATCAAGACTTCTGTTGAGAAGCAGAGTCTTGTGGTTGATGATCAAAGATCAAAGCACAGCCTGTGTGGCATAGCTTTGTGTAGCGTTGATTCGCGAGCCTCACACCCCGGTTGTGAACCAGAAACGGAAGAGGACATCAGGGAGGACATGCATTTCTTTCTAGTTAGAAGTGGCATCAGTGGTTTGACACGCCCTGATGAGTTTGACATATCTGGTTGTTGGGTTGCGAGGCGCCCCGGATATATCGGTGACTGTGTGGAGCCGATGGAGTCATTTGGCTCATTTACACCCCCAAAGGGCGGGGAAATACAGTGTTCAGGCATAATAATCCACATCGGTGGACCGACCCTGACGATTCGAGGCTTGTCTACGCGCTTGCCTAAGGGGTGGACTAGAGGCTCTCGAATCGGTAAGGACTATCTTTTGCCTTGGTTCACAGATGGAAATCCAATTTCCAAATACGACATCGTGCGGTTTTGATTGTATACCTATATATGGCGACATAGTGGTATGGGGCACTTATGTCGTCTATAATTGATACTTATGATTGAAATTGTTTTGACACTATACACTTATAGTAATAATAAAAGATGAAATTTAGCGTATCAAGCATTCTTTGGCTATTATAAGGTAAAAACCATATCCTCCAGCTTGCGTTGCATTGTGTGATGGGACATGGGTCTTATAATAGCTTCATTGTTCTTTATTTAGCATTACGCTGTTGTTTTATGCACTGGTATTCTTGGGAGGAAACCCGTTCTGTGTTATATGGCGTGGTCCCTTGATTTACCTAACTTTAAAATTAAGATTAATAACTGTTTTAGTTCTCACACCAGTCACATGAATGACCTGGAGTTTATTGTTTTAACCTAAACTCTGGGTGCCCTTATTTTGACACGGGCAGCTAGTAGTTTTGGTTTTGCAGATTTATATTCATAGGATCCTGATTTGCAGCTGGAACGATATCCAGAAAGCTCTGTATCCGTATATCTCTTTCAGTTGTGTATTGTAATATTTTTCCGCTGCGATGTATTTAAATGTAATTTAAATCTCTGATATTTTCTATGTAATATTTATTCATACTCTGTATATTCTTGTATTTTGATGGAATTGTTGTAATTGACAATGAAATGTTCTTCTGTTTGTGTTTTGATTCATCTTGTCCTCAGTACAATCTGCGATTTCCCGTAAGGGGGATTTCGGGTCGTCTCAAACTTAACCCATTTAAGCGTATTAATAAGCCCACAACATGTTATTCTCTAGATTGTGATCCAAGGTCTGTAATGCACAATCCCTTTATATTCTTGTTTGATTTCATAGTTAAAATAACATATTATACTTATATTAAGTATATCTCAATTCACATGTTTTCTGTTTAACATGTCAGTCATTATTTATGATTAAATATAACTTAATTTATTTCATAAGTTTACCTCATTTTATCTTATTTAATCATAATTCCATCTTATACTGTCACTACAACTTATCGTTGTTTACTTATTAACTTAGTTCTCTTAACTAAGGTTCACTAATAAGTCTCCTTTCCATTTATTATAACCTATGTTATAATTTCCACTTGTCCTTAGGACAATCCTTAACATATTATTTTTATCGGTAGATTTCAGATTTCCCAGTTTACGGATTACTTAATTTATTATTAATTTCAACTTCTTACATTTCATAAACTTTTCCCCTTTTCTCTACTCATTACAAACAACTGGTTTCAGATTTTCCTCATTTACTAATTACTTAATTCACAATTAAGTACCACTTATCTCATTACACAAGTTATCTCATTTTCTTACTAGTTTATTATAACCTAAGTTATAATCTCCACTTGTCCCTAGGACAAGTCTACCTATTATATAACATTCTCATTAATGTAATTAATTATAATAGGTTATTATCATTCTCCATTCACTTCTTTTACCGTTGTAACTTTCATCCAATTCCATTGCACTAGACCTCTCACATTAAGCCAACCACTTGAGGATGTTGGATTTGTCAGGCGGTTCCGGGCAGACTTTTACCATAAATTGGACTTAACCTTGTGTCTTAGCACCATTTCATGTTTTATTTACGCACTAGACCTCTCACATTAAATTAACAACTTGTGGACGCTAGATTTGCCAGGCGGTTCCGGGAAGATTTCTTCCATAAGTTGAATTTAACCTCATGTTTAGATGCGTTACAGTTTTCTGTTTACTGCAAATTTAGGCATACTATTCTTTCAAATTTTCACTGTAATCTATATTTTAGATGTCATTATATTAAACCGATTTTATGTCGCATGTTCTTTCTAACATATAATCGATTCTATTCTAACATGTAATCATGTAATTGTTCAAATATAACAAGTTAACATGTAATTTTCTCAATTATACAGTTAATAATTCAAGTACATAATATGCCATAAGTGAATCATGTAATTGCAACAGTAATTGTTACACATATTTTAACAAGTTTGCATTTCAATAGATGAACGTTTTTGCGTATTAAACGTTTCAGCATATGAATTTTTCCGAGATATTAATATTTCAACATGTCATATTATCATTTCATCACTATACATTGCGTAATAACGGGGAATGTTAAACGATAATATATCATTATCAAAAATGATATAACTTAAATCCACTCACCTAAATTGCTTTATACTTTAAATCCACTAACCTAAATTGCTTTCCAATTCCTGAGCCTAGTCCAGATTTAACATTCCATGGTTTCCCCTAACTGGATTTAGAATCTAACTACCATGGATCCACAAATCTTACTAAAAGATAAAGGAAACAAAGAGGAAGAATATTGAATAGACCAGATCTAAGAATTTACCTTACTTCACATATAATATTCATTCTTTTCCTCCAAGTATTGATTCAGAATTTTCCTAAACTAATTATCATATTTTTCTGAAGAGATTTGAGGAGGAGGAAGAATGGAAGAGCTTGGACATTGTCTCAGAGAATGTGAGATTTAGGCTAAGCTCTGCTAGCCTATTTATAGGTGTTCAGTATATTATCGTACATGCAGCGCTAACTTCTCGAATCCCATTCGATCATTTTTAACATAGAACGTAGTGTAATGATTTATGCCAACAAAATCAAGTGAACCAGTAAAAAATTTCGAAACTTGAGTTGTGATATTGTGAAGCCTACTGCCTACTAGTCTCTCCATTGAACTAGGATAATGGCTGAATATTAGAGGATCCAAGAACCTGATCATATGTTTAATCAATTATACGATTGTAGCCAATAATCGAATAAAAATGTTATAATCTAATTACCATCCTAATTCAAAATCCATTGCTCTGCGAGAAGCCTCAAAATCCTCTTCAACATCTGTAACACCCCACGTCCATTAATGTCACTTACTAAGGGAATGCATTAACTTCCATGGAGGTTATAAGTGAATATAGAACAGAAAAATTACAACAAGACAGATAATAAATAGTACTTGGAAATCTAAAACTTCATTTTATTGCAGCGGAAATTAAACATGTTTGTTACATCATAAAACCATAGATCATAACCAAGTACAATATCCATCTTCATAAAAACAAAGTACATAATCCCATTACATAAATAGCCAATAAAAAGATAACAAGCTGGACTTTACTTCAACGGTCCAAGCTTTCCAAAGAGAGATAAAGCAATTCAATCAAACTCCACTAGAGCTGGGCCCAACCCGAGGACCTGGAGGGGGAAAAAGGATAGAAATGGAGGGGGTCAGACATAAAGTCTGGCGAGTATGATAATTCTAACAATACTATTATCAAAATAACTAGACTAAGGCATAAACTGGAAGACAAGTAAATGTCTATGAACTATTAGGTATGGAATGAGCAGATAATGATAACGTGAAAGATAACGTCAAAGGCACACCTAATTACTAACGAATGATTACTACACTGCACCGCGCATTACTACACTGTACCACACCAGTCACCCTATTGTTTGATCCCACTTGCTTCACACAGAAACTTCATAAATAGCCGTACGTACCCCTAGCGGACTACATAGGTGCCGTCTGACCCTATCTCCACTAGGTGTACCCCACTGCCCACTTTCGATCGGCTCCCTACTCGTAGATACCCATACTGGCCCCACAGTGGTGTGTATCACTCCCCTAAAGTGGCAACCCGATACAACTTGAGAATGCACGGCTTATACCTACACGATGCAACAACGTCTTACCTACCAGCCCGGGTCCACACACGCATACGAAACCCGTTGGACTTGCGTTGCCACCGCTCCCCGTTTTGCCTCTTACAGTCAAACCCAGCATGCGTGTCCCGTCCTCGACTTGGGTCGAGCCCACAAAGATACGTTTGGGATACTGGTCGAAATGGGCCCCCACAAACTACCCACCTAAGCTTGTCACTAGTATATCCCACTTAACCCTCTTAGTCATGTTCATTTACATGTGTGTTTGGTTAAGTCTTACTAATCGTATTTCACATGCCACTAAGGGCACCCCCTAGATTCCTCATGCCACCCAAGGCACCTACTTAACCCCCATGTCCCACCTTACATGTTTATCTGGTTAAGTATTTCTTAATTCATTCAGGCCATAAACTTATAAAGACCTCTCACATTAGACTGGCATTTATGGCAGCTGGATTTGCCGGGCGGGTCCGGGCAGTCTTACACCATAAAAGAGTCTAACCTCGTGTCTTTACAACCGTTATGCTTTAGTTTAGGCCTAGGACCTCTCACATTGGGCTGACATTTGTGACCACTGGATTTGCCGGGAGGGTCTGGGCAGGTTTACGTCACAAACGAGTCCAACCTCGTGTCCTAAGCATTAATTAACACTTAAAATCTTTTACCCCAGTTTTAATAATTTCCTATTCAAATTATTAATTAAGTCAACTTTTAATGATGTCCATAATTGACTCAATTATGGCCATCCACTTATGGCATGCAAAATCATATCAATTGCACCCCAATTTTTTAATATTAAATCCTTAATATTACCCCTACCCCACGTTTATACGTTCGCTTATTCAACGCATAATATAGGCTAGACTTGTATAGTCTAACACCTAGCACAAAGATAAATTATCACAACATATAGACAATTAAAATAAATCTAATCATAATAGGGGTGAAACTTGCATAAACTACACATGTTAAGGATCAAAAGTTGTCAACTTGTTAAATGTCTCAATTTATATGATATGGTCATAGCCCAAATCTATACATAAACTTGCATATGGGGTTTTTAGGCAACATAATGATGGTGTGAACTAGCATAGGATATCATATATGTCATAGCATAATTCTCGATGTCATAATAGATGTCTTGGCATATGTTCATAACCTTTCTAATCAATCTAACTTGCATATATGACTTGTCATATAGATCAACATAACCCAAACATGATGATTTAATTAATATGAACTAACTAGCATAGATGGTAACATCATGGCCTTTTTAACATGTATGATCACAACTTAGCATAGAAACTTTCAACATACATAACATCATCATAGCATGATTTACAACATATAAGATATCATCATCACATAACATTGGATTTACAATATACATGATATCAAAAAGGGTTTACAACAACATATATGATAATTCACATCATCTACTCATAATCCATTCATAACTCAACCTAATTAAAATGATAATCTTCTTGTTAAGATCATCATACTCACAATTTAGAGAAGAAAAGAGAGAGTTTTGCTTTGCTTTAGGGTTGAGAGAATTAGAATTGAATTTGCTTTTCTTCTTTCTTAGTTGGCGACGGCTCCATTGATTTCCATGGCGATGGTATGACGGTAACTATTCTATTTTAATTAGGTTTAGGGTTAGCATTAGGATGTATTTATAGGTGTAGGAAGTTATTTAGGACCATTAGATTAACCCTGAACCATGAGAACCAATCAAATGCAAAATCTGCATTTGAGCGAATCGGCCCACGGGTTGACATCCAAGCACCCTGGATTAACCCCTAGTCGACCCAGCGGTGCTCAGGTCGACCTCAAAAATGGGCCAGTTCGGTTATTCCCCCTCCCAATTCGTTGTTTTGAACTTTTTCGCATATTTATTTGTTTAATTTTTAATATATATATATATATCAATATATATATATATCAATATATATATATATATATATATATATATATTTCTCTGCACAACCCATTTCACTTAATTCTTTTCTAAAAATTAAGTATACTTTAATTTATGAATTTTAATGTTATAAAATTACGAGGTGTTACATTCTCCCCTCCTTAAAGGATTTCGTCGCCGAAATCTCCAAGTCAAGAAGAATGTATATCCTACCATCTAATCGTCCATCTACTCAACCATCAAACACCAGCATCCATTGTCCTTAAAAGACTTCTAATGCTTTAATTTTTATATACACAGTGTGTGTATATGTCCATATCTAATGCAAAATTAGGCGGTCTACTAATTCAGTCGACCTCCTTAGTGCAATTCATGATAGTGCCATGCGTTCAATATGTATGCAAAAGATTCCTAATGATACATATTAATTCTATATGCGTGCACAACCATCCACCCAAATACAGCAACTATATGATAATACAACCATTATACATCCATTTTACTAAATACATCCATATATATGCAATATGCAATATGAAGTGACTAAGCTGATCTGGTGCCTAATAGTGTGTGTATATGCATCCACGAGCAACCATTAGCAAACACTTGCATCCACTTTGCATCCACCATACATAACATGTCTCAAACACATGTTTCAACCATAGGATTATCCTAACTAAAGGTCAAAGATACTAGCGAGAGGATATACTAAAGATAAGATAAGTACAAGCTAAGCGATAAAGGAGAAATTAAAAGACATACCCTCAAAAAGAAAAGGGTATCGTGAACGCATCTTCTCTTCTGTCTCCCAAGTAGCGTTGCTCTCATCATCTCCCCATTGCACTTTGACTAGTCTGACCTCTCGATTCCTCAACCTCTTGATCTCCGACCCAAGAATGCTCGTAGGAGCTCATCGAATTGTCGCATCACGCTCTATCTCCACCTCTCTAAGAAAGCTCGGCTCTACCACTTCCGCGGTCTCGTGCAAGCACTTCCTCAAATGTGACACATGGAATACGTCGTGTACACCATTAAGTCTCTCGGGCAACTCCACTCTATATGCCATCTGTCCAATTTTCTCCTTAATAGGAAACAGCCCTACAAACCTTGGTGCTAATTTCCCAATGGACCCAAAGCGAAAAACGTTCCGTAATGGAGACACTTTGACAAAGACCATGTCCCCAACTTCAAACTCGAGATCTGTCCTCCTCTTATCCGCATAAGATTTCTGCCTATCCTGTGCTGCTTTCATCCTCCTTCGAATCAAGTCGATCTTCTCCGAAGTCTCCCTAATCATATCGGGCCCAAGTAAGATCTTATCCGTAGATTCCCACCAACATGTATGTGAACGACAAGGTCGTCCATAAAGAGCTTCGAATGGTGCCATACCAATGCTGGACTGAAAGCTGTTATTATATGCGAACTCCACCAATGGAAGATGCTCTTCCCACGTACCCCCAAAGTCTAGGATACATAGCCTCAACAGATCCTCTAGTATGCGATTCACCCTCTCGGTCTGGCCGTCCGTCTGAGGATGATATGCGGTGCCCAAACATAACTGAGTCTCTACCGCCTCTTGAAAGCTTCTCCAAAATTCGCTAGTGAAAATAGGATCGCAGTCGCTCACTATGCTAGAAGGAACACCGTGCAAACAAACTATTTCTCGAACGTATACGGAGGCTAACCATGGAGCAGTCCTCTTACTCTTTACGGGAATGAAATGGGTGCTTTTAGTAAGTCTATCTAGTATAACCCAAATTCCCGTATTACCCTTCCTTGATTGCGGTAACCTATCCATAAAATCCATCGAGGCACTTTCCCACTTCCATAGTGGAACCTCCAATGGGTGAAGCAACCCACCGGGTTTCTTTTGCTCCGCTTTTACTTGTTGGCACACCAAGCATCTAGCGACATACTCGGCCACATCTTTCTTTATGCCGGCCCAAAAGTAAACTCTCTTCATGTCTTTCTACATCTTGTCCCCGCCGGGATGAATGGTCATCTTCGAATGATGTGCTTCGTCAAGAATAGTCTTCCTTAGGTCATCGTCTTTTGGTACACAAAGTCTACCGTCCCTACGTAACCAACCCTTATCATCTAGGGTATACCTACGGAGATAGCTTGATGACTCCCCTCCTTTGAGCTTTTCTACTAACTCAACTAACTGTGGGTCGTCTCGCTGTGCCTCGCCAATCCGTCCCAAAAGCGTAGGTCTGACCTCCAAGGATGCTAGCAAACCAGGTACGAAGTCAACGGAGGGTCTAAAGTCAAACATCGAAATGAATTCTAAACTTTGCCGCTTAACAAACAAAGGACTTAAGGATAATCTTTTTCTACTTAAGGCGTCTGCCACCAAATTACCCTTGCCAGGGGTATAGGCTATTTCGAAGTCGTAGGACGCTAAGAACTCCATCCACCTTTGTTGCCTTAAGTTCAAGTCCTTTTGAGAGAATAGGTATTTTAAAGACTTGTGGTCAGTGAATAATTCGAATTTCTCGCCATGAAGATAATGACGCCAAGACTTAAGCGCGAAAACAATAGCGGCCAATTCTAGGTCATGTGTAGGATAATTTTTCTCATGCGCTCTCAACTGCCTTCCACCATAGGCTATTACCCTACCCTCTTGCATTAAGACTGCGCCTAGTCCTATCCCACAAGCATTAGTATTAACGGTAAACGGCTTACTCCCGTCTGGCAATACTAAGACTGGGGCTGAAGTCAAAGCTCTCTTCAAATGTTGGAACGCATCATCACAATCTACGTCCCACGTGAAAACTAGGTTCTTCTTCGTCAAGCGTGTCAATGGAGTTGATATCTTTGCGAAGTCTTTGATAAACTTCCTATAGTAGCCAGCCAACCCCAAGAAACTTCTCACTTCGGTAGCATTTTTAGGAACCTTCCAATCTTGGATGGCCACCACCTTCGCGGGATCCACGGCTATCCCTTCTTTGGAAACCACGTGTCCTAAGAACCGTACTTCCTTCCCCAAAAAGTGACACTTAGAAAATTTAGCTTTAAGCTTATGCGCTCGAAGAGTCTCCAACACTTCCCTAAGATGTAGGGCATGCTCTTCTTCATCCTTAGAAAAGATCAAGATGTCATCTACAAAGACTACCACGAATTTGTTAAGGTACTCCCTAAACACCCTACTCATCAAATCAACAAAGTATGCGGGGGCGTTTGTCAAACCGAAGGGCATCACTAGCCATTCATAGAAACCGTCTGGAGTCCTAAAGGTAGTCTTGTCTATGCTATCCTCAGCCACTCTCAACTGATGGAACCCGGTGGCTAAGTCCAACTGCGAAAACGCTGAGGCGCCAACTAACTGATCGAAGAGATCGTCAATCCTCGGCAGTGGGTGTCTGTTCTTCTTAGTAAGCTTATTAAGTTCTCTATAGTCCACACAAAGTCTAAGGGACCCATCCGCCTTCGTGGCAAATACTACTGGAGCACCCCACTCCGATATACTTCGTCTTATGAACCCCTTCTCAAGCAACTCCCTCACTTGCTTACCGAGTTCCCTCCTTTCACGTGGAGCCATGTGGCGTACTGGTAAAGATACTGGTTTTGCATTATCCAAAAGATATATTCGAAAATCTATCTCCCTCTTTGGAGGAAAGCCCTTCACCTCCTCAAACACATCCTAATATTCTCGGACAACTCTAACAGATCGTAGATTTTCCTCAGACACGTCAAGCGATTCTAGATAACTTAGCATAACCGAATTTATGGGATTACAAAAGATTTCGAGAGTGTTGCCAAGGCGAGTCACGAGCCTAACTACTCTCCTTTCACAATCAAGAACGGCCCCATTTCTGGATAACCAATCCATTCCTAAAATTAGCCCATAGCCCGTGAAGCCCAACACATAAGCATCACATCTAAATTCAACGCTAAGTATGGAAATTTTCAAATCCAAACACATCATAGACAAATAAGCTAAGCCCCCTATTGGATTCGAAAAAACTAAGGGATCCTCTACTAAACTGGTGTTTAAGTGCAGTGATTCAACTAATGATGTAGAGATAAACGAATGTGATGTGCCCGAATCGAATAAGGTACGGACAGGATGATCAAACAGAAAAACTAAGCTTTCAACAAAAATGGTTCTACCTCGTTCTTGCAGCGGTGGGACCGCGAGAGCCGGAACTTGTCCCCTAGCCTGCCCTGGTGCCATAAGAGCCTGCACCTGTCCTCCCGAGGTAGCTCCTGCCCTCTGCCCCTTCTTTGGGCAGTCCTTCACTAAATGTCCCGCATCGCCACAATGAAAACAGCCTGTCTTCTTTTTCTTTCGGCAATCCTTGCTGAGATGGCCTGGGGTTCCACAGTTAAAGCACTTCTTCTTTCCCTTGCCATTATTGTCTTTTCCACCCTTCTTATTTTGCTGTTGTGGTTTCTTCTGATCCCCCTTCTTCTCGGGTGCCTTATCAGCTTTAGCGCTTTTCTCCTCATGCATGAGTGCCATTTCTACTAACTTCTCAAAGGTGGCCCCCATCAGGATGTGGGTCATAGCCAATCCTTGCAATGGTTCATTCAAGCCATTCACGAACCTTAGAGCCTTCTTCTCCGGCATGTTTACTAAGTCCAAGCCAAACCTTGCTAACTGATTAAATTTATTGACATATTCTTTCACTGATGAGCTTCCTTGCTTCAATGTCAAGAACCTTTCCATATATAGATTTTCTTCCACCCTTGAGAGAAACTTCGCCTTGAACCTACGTATGAAATCCGCCCAAGAGTCAACAGGACGCTCTCCATTAGTGACCTCCTACCAAAACGAGGCCTCTCCCTTCATCAACCAAGCTGCTAAACGAACTCTCCTCCCTTCTTCTACTTCAAAGATTTCTAGCAATTCTTCCACCTCCTTAATCCAATCTCTAGCTTCCACAAACGTTTCTGACCCTTGAAATGGTTTTCCACCCATAGCCTTGAATTCCTTGCACGTCTTTGCAAAAGTATCTACGCGAGGAGGAGCAGGAATAGGTGCAACTGGTGGTGGAGGAACATTGGTTGGACCTGCAGCGGCCCTAGCCTCTAATAACCTCCTATACCATCCTGGTATCGTTACACCGTCGGGTAGATTAAGATCTTCAGCCATGCTGAAACGAAAAAGGAAAGATTCAAAATGGAGAATTCGAAAGATAAAGATATGGGCTATTAGGGATTATGTTTTTTTCTTAAAAACTTTTCTCTTTAAATTTCTCATTAAAACATGTTTTTGAAAGCACTTCTTCCAAAAATAACTATTTTTCTAAAGTATTTTTATCTATTCTGGTAACCTTAAGCTCTGATACCACGTGTAGCACCCCACGTCCATTAATGTCACTCACAAAGGGAATGCATTAACTTCCACGGATGTTATAAGTGAATATAGAACAGAAAAATTTCAACAAGACAGATAATAAATAGTACTTGGAAATCTAAAACTTCATTTTATTGCAACGGAAATTAAACATGTTTGTTACATCGTAAAACCATAGATCATAACCAAGTACAATATCCATCTTCATAAAAAAGTACATAATCCCATTACATAAATAGCCATTAAAAAGATAACAAGCTGGACTTTACTTCAACGGTCCAAGCTTTCCAAAGAGAGATGAAGCAATTCGATCAAACTCCACTAGAGCTGGGCCCAACCTGAGGACCTGGAGGGGGAAAAAGGATAGAAATGGAGGGGGTCAGACATAAAGTCTGGCGAGTATGATAATTCTAACAATACTATTATCAAAATAACTAGAATAAGGCACAAGATGGAAGACAAGTAAATGTCTATGAACTATTAGGTATGGAATGAGTAGATAATGATAACGTGAAAGATAACGTCAAAGGCACACCTAATTACTAACGAATGATTACTACACTGCACCGCACATTACTACACTGTACCACACCAGTCACCCTATTGTTTGATCCTACTTGCTTCACACAGAAACTTTATAAATAGCTTTACGTACCCCTAGCTGACTACACAGGTGCCGTCTGCCCCTATCTGCACTAGGTGTACCCCACTACCCACTTTCGATCGGCTCCCTACTCGTAGATACCCGTGCTGGCCCCACATTGGGGTGTATCACTCCCCTAAAGTGGCAACCCGATACAACTTGAGAATGCATGGCTTATACCTACACGATGCAACAACGTCTTACCTACCATCCCGGGTCTACACACGCATACGAAACCCGTTGGACTTGCGTTGCCACCGCTCCTCGTTTTGACCTCTTACAGTCAAACCCAGCATGCGTGTCCCGTCCGCGACTTGGGTCGAGCCCACAAAGATACGTTTGGGATACTGGTCGAAATGGGGCCCCACAAGCTACCCGCCTAAGCTTGTCACTAGTATATCCCACTTAACCCTCTTAGTCATGTTCATTTACATGTGTGTTTGGTTAAGTCTTACTAATCGTATTTCACATGCAACTAAGGGTACCCCCTGGATTCCTCATGCCACCCAAGGCACCTACTTAACCCCCATGTCCCACCTTACATGTTTATCTGGTTAAGTATTTCTTAATTCATTCAGGCCATAACCTCATAAAGACCTCTCACATTAGACTGGCATTTATGGCAGTTGGATTTGCCGGGTGGGTCCGGGCAGTCTTACACCATAAAAGAGTCTAACCTCGTGTCTTTACAACCTATATGCTTTAGTTTAGGCCTAGGACCTCTCACATTGGGCTGGCATTTGTGACCACTGGATTTGCCGGGCGGGTCCGGGCAGGTTTACGTCACAAACGAGTCCAACCTCGTGTCCTAAGCATTGATTAACACTTAAAATCTTTTACCCCAGTTTTAATAATTTCATATTCAAATTATTAATTAAGTCAACTTTTAATGATGTCCATAATTGACTCAATTATGGCCATCCACTTATGGCATGCAAAATCATATCAATTGCACCCCAACTTTTTAATATTAAATCCTTAATATTACCCCTACCCCACGTTTATACGTTCGCTTATTCAACGCATAATATAGGCTAGACTTGTATAGTCTAACACCTAGCACAAAGATAAATTATCACAACATATAGACAATTAAAATAAATCTAATCATAATAGGGGTGAAACTTGCATAAACTACACATGTTAAGGATCAAAAGGTGTCAACTTGTTAAATGTCTCAATTTATATGATATGATCATAGCTCAAATCTATACATAAACTTGCATATGGGGGTTTTAGGCAACATAATGATGGTGTGAACTAGCATAGGATATCACATATGTCATAGCATAATTCTAGATGTCATAATAGATGTCTTGGCATATGTTCATAACCTTTCTAATCAATCTAACTTGCATACGTGACTTGTTATATAGATCAACATAACCCAAACATGATGATTTAATTAATATGAACTAACTAGCATAGATGGTAACATCATGGCCTTTTTAACATGTATGATTCATCACAACTTAGCATAGAAACTTTTAACATACATAACATCATCATAGCATGATTTACAACATATAAGATATCATCATCACATAACATTGGATTTACAATATACATGATAGCAAAAGGGGTTTACAACAACATATATGATAATTCACATCATCTACTCATAATCCATTCATAACTCAACCTAATTAAAATGATAATAATCTTGTTAAGATCATCATACTCATAATTTAGAGATGAAAAGAGAGAGTTTTTCTTTGCTTTAGGGTTGAGAGAATTAGAATTGAATTTGCTTTTCTTCTTTCTTAGTTGGCGGCGGCTCCATTGATTTCCATGGCGATGGTATGACGGTAACTATTCTATTTTAATTAGGTTTAGGGTTAGCATTAGGATGTATTTATAGGTGTAGGAAGTTATTTAGGACCATTAGATTAACCCTGAACCATGAGAACCAATCAAATGCAAAATATGCATTTGAGCGAATCGGCCCATGGGTTGACAGCCAAACACCCTGGATTAACCCCTTTTCGACCCAGCGGGGCTTGGGTCGACCTCAAAAATGGGCCGGTTCGGTTATTCCCCCTCCCAATTCGCTGTTTTGAACTTTTTCGCATATTTATTTATTTAATTTTTAATATATATATATATATATATATATCAATATAAATATATTTCTCTGCGCAACCCATTTCACTTAATTCTTTTCTAAAAATAAAGTATACTTTAATTTGTGAATTTTAATGTTATAAAATTATGGGGTGTTACAGCATCGGATATTGGCTCATACCATTTTGAATCTAAAGCAATTCCGATGGAACCACCCTGCTTGCTCTGCCAATGTCGATCAATTCATAATTCCGTATATTCATAGAACACTTTTAGGTTAAAAATAAGTGCAACTGTCATGGTACCTTGAATTGAATCTTGTACATATTAAATGTTGTTGCATGAGCTAACAAGATATAATGTGCAACAAAATATGGTTATGTATATGAATTTCCACTTTCACAAAACAGGTGTGACAGTATTGAACATCTTCCCGGAGCCTGAATACCAAAATCATAGCCTTGTATTGAGAAGCCATGAGGTTCATTAAATGTAATCTAGTGCTTTACTCTATCACCAAATGCTTCAAAACATGATGAGGTATAATTACTAAAATCATCCCTGCAATTTGAGTACATTTTTTCCTTATAGGATCACTGTATTCACAAATACATCAAATTCGAACTAAATGTTTAATACAAATCTTACACTATTTCATAGCTTAACCAGCCATTGTATCTATCTTGGAGATCTTGCGAAAGATCCCAATGAAAAAGTGTAACATATGGTTGTATTCCTAAAACATGATAGATGTACTATAGACCAGTGATAAAATGAAACTGATAACATAGTTCATGTAGAAAACCAGTAACCTTTATCAAGAAGCACATTGATTAAATTATTGTAATAATATATTCCTTCCATGTTGACTTCACCAGTACCTTCTGTATGTTAAAACACACTCAACGAAATGGCAAATAAATTAGAGAATAGAAAATGGAGGAGGTAAAGTTGGAGATTCATAATTACTTGGAAAGATCCTTGACCATGATATTGAAAATCTATATGCATCCATTCCCAAATCATTCATCAAGTCCTCATCAGTCTATACATTACAAGAACTTTTTTTACTTAATTTTAAACAACATAGTATAAAAGAGTTTTTACCCAGATAACTTTTGAGGTTTGAGTTTGTAAAATGCGACTCCAAATTTTATCAGACCACTAGAATAATTCCAAAGAATGGCATGGCTAATATTAATCATACAAATAAACTCCAAACGTGGTTAAGGCTTACATGCATCACAGTTAGAACTTAAAAGCATGCCATATTTTATAATACATTAAAATCACATAGATATGCAAGCTCTGTATTCCATCTTCCTCACTCACACCAAGCTCGCAAATAAAGGAAAATAAAAATTCATTTCTTAGATTTTATAACGTAGATGCTTTTGATACGCATGCCAATTAAATTTAAAAAACAACAAAATTATTGTCAAATTTACTGCTAAAATCTGTATTTGTCAATGCTTAGACATAAATTATTATATAAACAAAAATTATTATATAAAGATTAGAGTAACTTACATCAATAGTAAGAAGCAATCTTCCACATCTAGTTCTTTCCCTTGAACCGCTCATAAAGCACACCACTGGCTCCATCATACATGCCACCATGCTCTTCATCTCCATGAAAAGCATTAAATATCATTCATACATTATACACCACCCTTATGTATCGAAAATTGAAACCGAAGTCTCGTTGGTTCTGGATATGCTAGAAATCAAAGTCGTCGCTGGAGATGCTGAAAATTAGAGATGTCACTGGAGAACATGGAATCCCAAACCACAAATTTCCACATCATAAGCGTATTCGATGACTGTATTTCTTTGGTTTCCACCTGTCACAAAATATGCAGGGAAGTAATAAATCAAATGTTATTATAGCCTTTACGCGAATCGTGCGTAAACTTTGATAATGAGACAAATCTTTAAATAATAATATGCCAATGTAACACCCCACATCCGTTAGTGTCACTTACAAAGGGAATGCATTAAGTTCTGTGGAGCATTTAGGGTAAAAGATGCAGATAAATTACAAGACAGACAGAAATTAAATAGCGGAAAATAAAACTTTGCTTTATTGATAAAATAGTTTGTACAAAGATTTCTTTACAATATCAGAGTGTGATCTGTCTTACAAAATAAAGAAGCATAAAAATACATTTATATTCCCCAATGTAGCAAGAACCAGCCATAGCATCTGGAAAGAGAATCCAAGCAAAACTTCGACAAATCTTCAAGCTGGGAAAGAGTAATAGTCCAACATAACCTGAGCTATACTACTCCCTCCTCTACTACCTGGGGGGGGGGGGGGGGGGAAACGGAAGAAAGAAGACGAAAGAAAAACAGAGTCAGACATAAAGCCTGAGTAAGTTCAGTAACTTCTAGCATGTGAACATGGAAAAACAAAACGACATGAGTTAATTGAATACAACATTACACCATGATGATAGGGTCAACAAGATTAGACAAGGTAGTCACAAGATATGCTAAGATAAGATAAACTGGATACGCTCTAATACTTTCGCCGCTTCGCTATTTCCTTGTTATGCTGGTTTCTATATCTCTGCACCACCTAACTAGTGTTCCAACTAGTAACGATAACGTGATCCCAAACCCTGTATTTTCCATCGCCTTCAGGAATCCATTTATTTATTTGTTGCCTAGATTCAACCTAGGGTTTTTACCAAGTGCCTTCTAGATTCAACTAGAGTTTACGCTGTCTGCTGAACGCTTCTTGGATTCAGGATTTATGCCACCTAGTTAAACTAGGAATTATGCTACCTGTCGAATGATGCCCCCAAGTCTAGGACACACTACATAGAGTGGTATATGTTCCTATACTTCCCCACGCATGTATCGCGAATCGTTATCGCTTGTCTAGATGCACATGTCCTGTAATGTGCGACCCGAGTCCTTTTGTCCGGGAAAATCAAGGAATACAGAACTCGGTCGGGAGCTTTCAGATATCTGCTGATGCAGATGCTAAGGTCTGTCTTTATTTCAGTGGCTATGGTCCCACTTGACCCCTCCCTCAACTAATGAAAGGCACACTTTGAAAAATGGGAACTATACGCCGGCCCCCTATGCCCAACTGTCCTATGGCCATCCGCAACCATAACTAGATAGCAAGTATATGGTCTTTTGGAGTTCTCCGCCTTTCCGCTTCACGTATCTCGATTGACTGAAGATGGAAGGTAGACGACGAGTCGCTATCACAGGGCTACCGTTTGCTCGCCGAATCATGCTGGTCCATCCTAGTCTTTAGGTTGCCATGTATTGCAACCAAGGCATACCCCTGGCTCTTCTACGCAGACCTTAACCTCTGTGGGCCCAGGCGGATCATCTGCAGCCTCACAGAGGGATACCAAGAGTACCCTCACGTCCCCTCGAAGCCTCGGGCTTAGTAACCCAATTCGTTGGAGCCTTCTTTCTACTCAGACGGACATTCGCTCCTTCTCACGTTATACTAAGAATTACTACTTTGTTTTATTAACTAAGATTTACCACTTAGTTTCCAGAATCGTTGTTTTCTTAACTATGGTTTACCACTTAGTTCTCTTTCCCGTCTATTAGGATTGGTTAAGTGTCATTAGTCAATTCATGCTAACTTAACCCTCTTCCTTTATCCTATTAAACTGGTTAAGTGTTATCAGTAATTCATGTCGACTTAACCCGACCACAAACCAAGTTATATTGGTTAAGTATTACTTAACCCTACCCGTTCATCCTGTATTGGTTAAGTGTTCCTTTTTAACTTAACCTTGCCCGTCTGTTTTTAACTAACATGTTATTAATGGTTAATTATTACCCCTTCATGTTTTAGACTTAGCCCTATTCCTTTATCAAAATCTGACGGTTAAGTGTTCAAGTTTACTTAACCCTACGGTCTTATCCAGCTAACATATCAAATTGGCTAAGTGTATTAACTTTACTTAACCCCACCTTCTAGTCATGTTAATTTGGCTAAGTGTATTAACTTTACTTAACCCCACCTTCTAGTCTAGTTACCATGTGAAGTTGGTTAGGTATCCTTATGGACTTAGCCCTCCCATCCTAGCTTAACTGTGTTAAATTTGTTAAGTGTTCCTATGGACTTAACCCTCCCATTCTAGCTTAATTGTGTCTGTATGAACCTAACCCCACCCATCGGTTTGGTTATCTTGTTGAATTGGTTAAGTGTCTTAGTTAACTTAACCCTACCATTCTTGTTCTAGCTTTAACTAAATAAACTAAAGCCGCTACCACTCACATTAGACAGATATTGTTGCGATTACTGGATGTGCCGGTTGGTTCAGGGCAGGTTTACATCGCAACTCAGTCTAACCTCGGGTTAGGCATATTCGTGTTTTCTAAGTTCAAAGGGTTTGATTAATTTTCAAATTAGGTTTTGAAAGCAACCATCCCATCCGTCGGATCAGTTAGGGATAGCCAGGGAGAGCAGGAAACTTGTATTTTCCAAACTCAAGCCTAGACACTATCTTCTCTGTCACCCTAGAACTTTCCGGTTTATTATTAAAAGAGATGTCGTTAATAAACCTTTAATTTGTTTATATTTCCTCATTTAGGCCAGATCCTATAAGTAAATTATTCCTAATTTACTTATTTCCTAATTACTCTTTTAATGTAAATTGTCTACATTTATTCTTATGGCCTATTCTCCCCTCTATATCATATTTATGCCTTTTGGTATGTAAACTATACCAATTAAGTGTCACTAACCATGATTTTGCTAAACCTGACGGTTATTCCCGATTATGGCCAATTTCAAATTTATACCAACATACTTATTACGCCAAATTAGCTAATCCAATCCTGATTTAACATTCTAATTACCGTTCACGTCAAACTAGACTTATTATTCTAGTTCCCAATTCATGTAAATGCTAGATTTACCAGTCAATACCAGATTCAAATTACACATCCTACAATTCATGTCAAATTTATCCAATTTGCATTCTTATGAACATGCCATAATACTTGTTCCCAATTTATGCCAATTTCCAAGTTTTAAAACTACGTTTCTAGTAAATTTCATATTTTCCCCAAATCGTATTCCCACCGTTCGTATAATCGTGATTCAATCTAAATTATAGATAAATCTAGACTCGTAGAAGATAGGGAATGAACCAAAGATGTTATGAAAATGATAGACATAACAACTGGCATAAAATGGTTTTGAATAACGACGTAGGTTCAAGAACATGGGTAGACCTAACTTAATAGGCAAATTCCCAAGGTCTAAAACCAAGAATAGACAGAATAGAGACGTAGGTTCAAGAACATGGGTAGACCTAACTTAATAGGTAAATTCCCAAGGTCTAAAACCAAGAATAGACAGAATAGATAATCGGGTTTAGACCCAATTTCATAGTCACAAAACTTAAGCAACACTTTCCTAGTCATGAATCACAGTTGTTCTTGTTATGTCATAGGCAATAGTTTATTTTTCCTAATCAAAGGCATAGGCTTGTGTTCATGGTCAAGGGAATGATTCTCATAGTCACAGTCACAGTCATAAGCAATGTTCATAGTCATAGGCAATGTCCATAGTCATAAGCAATGTCCATAGTCATAGGCAATGTCCATAGTCATAGTTAAAGAGGCATATGGTTTTAAGGTCCATAGTTTCATAGTATTATCGGTCATCGGATCATAACAGTTCTTACCTAAGTCCAAAGATATAGGCACATATTCAAATAAAAAGATTTGGCATATTCCTTTATTCCTTTAATTCATGTCACGAATAGAGAAAACGTTCAAATCTAAAAATAACTGACTTACAGAGATTAGATTAGGATAGAAAGATGGCGTTGCTATGATTTGTAGAAAAACAGTCGTTGCAGTCATTCGAATCTTCACTTGAATTCTAGCTTGAATCTCCTCTTTGAAAGTCTTTGAGCAGCAACTCCTCGTCTTGATTTATTTTATATATATTATTTTAATTATTATTTGATTAAGAGGAGGAGAGGAAGCCATGTTCACTAAGAATCTTTGCAGCATAAGGGTAGAGAAGAATTGTGAATAGAGAAGGAGTCTAGGGCTGTTTATATAGTGTAGAAGTCAACGAATCTGGTCAGAATAGCGTCTAGGTACATCAGAACGAACCAGGCTCATAAAGCTGGAAAAAGTAGGGGGGTCGACCCCCAGGTCGACTACCCAGTCGACCTGGGTGCCTTGGGCGGGAAAATTCCCGCCCAGCCCAATCTGGGTCTGATTTGAATTTTGAACTTGACTTGTTTTGAAATTTGAACTTCGCTGAATCTTCTGGAGGCCATATCTTCCTCATACGGACTCCGATTTACGCAAACCCGGACTCGTTTTCATGCAGAATTCTGAGACGAACGCAATGGCGCAGCCCGTTTCCCTTGATTTTGATTTTAACTTTTAATTCTGCCCTAATTTGTGAATCCTAGTGTTATAGAATTACGGGGTGTTACATTCTCCCCCACTTAAAAGGATTTCCTCCCCGTAATCATCAAGTTAGGAAGAATATGTCCTACCATCCAATCACCCATCCACTCAACCATTCACTCACAGGCGTTCATTGTCCTTAAAAGATTTCTAATGCTTTCATGTTCATATGCATAGTGTGTGTATATGTCTTTATCTAATGAAAAATCAGACGGTCTACTGATTCAGTTGACCTCCTTAATGCGAATCATGTCAGTGCCATGCGTCCAATCATGTACGCAAGCATCCCTAGTTATGTAAATACTATATGCGTGCACGGCCATTCATCAATATGAATCACCCTTATGATAACATATCAAGTTCAATTTACAAACAAATACATATCTGTAAATGCAATATGAAAGCGTCTGAGCTGATCTAGGGCCTAATACGTATGCATATGCATTCACGAGCAACCATTTGCAACCACTTGCAACCATCAACCATAACATGTTTCAAATACATGTTTACATCCAAAGGAGTTTCTACCTAAGGATTGAAGATACGACCTAGGTGATATACTTTGGAAAGAGAGAAACAATTATGCGTAAAGCTCCTAAACAAAGAAATCATGGATGCAACCTCAAGGAAAAAGGTATGATGCTAGTATCTAGCCTTCTTGAGCTTTACTCCACTGTATCTTAACTAATTTAACTTCACGGTTGTGAAGTTCCGGATCTCCATTTCCAAAATAAACAGGTGTCAAACACGGTACCAGGTATACGTACCAAGATGATTAGAGGTTTCCCTCTTATCCGCCATGCCATAACTATAAGAGTCGAAAGGTCACTACGTGCTCTTTGGAGTGCCTGCCACAACTATTCATCTCTCACGCAAACCATCCAAACCGAACTCGACATTCCTCAAGTACAAGCCCCAAAGGCCTAAACCAATATCAGACAAGCACCCAAGGAATATCTCCCCCGAATTTAGACGATCTACGTGAGATGATATAAGAAAACTCGATAGCTATTCTCAAATCCCTACTAACCAAAAATAAACTGGTCGGACCACCAATTGGATTCGAGACTCTAGTGGGATCTTTCTACTATACAAGTACTATGGTGCAGAGACCCAACTATGGAAGTGGATATGAACAAATGAGAAGCACTAGAACCTAAGGAAATAGTACGAACAGAAAACTAGACTCTTCCAACCGGACTACCTTTCTCCTAGGTACGCTTGGTGGCGAAAGAATGTACTTTTCCTTCTGAAAATTTCATCCTCGTTCTTGCCCTTGTCCTTAAGTATATGCCCTATCATACCCTAGTAAAGATACTTCCTCTTGTCTTAGTTTTTATAGTTTCTTCCTCCTTCGTGTGCTAAGTCTACATCCATGAATTCCTCATCCTAGGGTTATGCTCCTTAGCCAAACTCCTCATCCCCTTCCATGTGTAGTCATGTTGACAAATCTCTCTAAAACTGCCTCCATCGTCCGGAAAACCCTATAAGCTTCGAGAGAAAACTGCCCGTAGATGAAACTACTACGGCTATGGATGGAAGCCGGGCACTACTTTGCCCTTAGATGAGGTTACCTCCCAGAAAGCCAGGAGCCCCAAAGACTCAAGAAAGAAGGAGACAAGAATTTAAACAGAGGAAGAGAAGATAGTGCGTATGGCTTTGGGGGAATATGTCTTTAAAACAAATCTTTTCTCTTGAAAATGCTTCTTTAAAGACCGTTTTGAAAATAATTTTTCAAATATTTTATCTGATCTGGTAACCTTCAGCTCAGATACCACGTGTAACACCCCACATCCGTTAGTGTCACTCACAAATGGAATGCACTAAGTTCTGTGGAGCATTTAGGGTAAAAGATGCAGATAAATTAGAAGACAGACAGAAATTAAACAGCGGAAAATAAAACTTTGCTTTATTGATAAAATAGTTTGTACAAAGATTTCTTTACAATATCAGAGTGTGATCTGTCTTACAAAATAAAGAAGAATAAAAATACATTTATATTCCCCAATGTAGCAAGAACCAGCCATAGCATCTGGAAAGAGAATCCAAGCAAAACTTCGACAAATCTTCAAGCTGGGAAAGAGTAACAGTCCAACATAACCTGAGCTATACTACTCCCTCCTCTACTACCTGGGGGGGAACGGAAGAAAGAAGACGAAACAAAAACAGAGTCATACATAAAGCCTGAGTAAGTTCAATAACTTCTAGCATGTGAACATGGAAAAACAAAATGACATGAGTTAACTGAATACAAGATTACACCATGATGATAGGGTAAACAAGATTAGACAAGATAGTCACAAGATATGCTAAGATAAGATAAACTGGATACGCTCTAATACTTTCGCCGCTTCGCTATTTCCTTGTTATGCTGGTTTCTATATCTCTGCACCACCTAACTAGTGTTCCAATAAGTAACGATAACGTGATCCCAATCCCTATATTTTCCATCGCCTTCAGGAATCCATTTATTTATTTGTTGCCTAGATTTAATCTAGGGTTTTCCACCAAGTGCCTTCTATATTCAACTAGAGTTTACGCTGTCTGCTGAACGCTTCTTGGATTCAGGATTTATGCCACCTAGTTAAACTAGGAATTATGCTACCTGTCGAATGATGTCCCCAAGTCTAGGACACACTACCTAGAGTGGTATATGTTCCTAAACTTCCCCACGCATGTATCGCGAATCGTTATCGCTTGTCTAGATGCACATGTCCTGTAATGTGCGACACGAGTCCTGTTGTCAGGGCAAATCAAGGAATACAGAACTCGGTCGGGAGCTTTCAGATATCTGTTGTTGCAGATGCTAAGGTCTGTCTTTATTTCAGATGCTGTGGTCCCACTTGACCCCTCCCTCAACTAATGAAAGGCACACCTTGAAAAATGAGAAATATACGCCGGCCCCCTATGCCCCACTGTCCTATGGCCATCCGCAACCATAACTAGATAGCAAGTATATGGTCTTTTGGAGTTCTCCGCCTTTCCGCTTCACGTATCTCGATTGACTGAAGATGGATGGTAGACGACGAGTCGCTATCACAGGGCTACCGTTTGCTTGCCGAATCACGCAGGTCCATCCTAGTCTTTAGGTTGCCATGTATTGCAACCAAGGCATACCCCTGGTTCTTCTACACAGACCTTAACCTCTGTGGACCCAGGCGGATCATCTGCAGCCTCACAGAGGGATACCAAGAGTACCCTCACGTCCCCTCGAAGCCTCGGGCTTCGTAACCCAATTCGTTGGAGCCTTCTTTCTACTCAAACGGACATTCGCTCCTTCCCTCGTTATACTAAGAATTACTACTTAGTTTTATTAACTTAGATTTACCACTTAGTTTCCAGAATCGTTGTTTTCTTAACTATGGTTTACCACTTAGTTATCTTTCCCGTCAATTTGTATTGGTTAAGTGTCATTAGTCAATTCAAGCTAACTTAACCCTCTTCCTTTATCCTGTTAAACTGGTTAAGTGTTATCAGTAATTCATGTTGACTTAACCCGACCACAAACCAAGTTATATTGGTTATGTATTACTTAACCCTACCCGTTCATCCTGTATTAGTTAAGTGTTCCTTTTTAACTTAACCTTGCCCGTCTGTTTTTAACTAACATGTTATTAATGGTTAAGTATTACCCCCTTCATGTTTTAGACTTATCCCTATTCCTTTATCAAAATCTGATGGTTAAGTGTTCAAGTTTACTTAACCCTACGGTCTTGTCCAGCTAACATATCAAATTGGCTAAGTTTATTAACTTTACTTAACCCCACCTTCTAGTCATGTTAATTTGGCTAAGTGTATTAACTTTACTTAACCCCACCTTCTAGTCTAGTTACCATGTGAAGTTTGTTAAGTGTCCCTATAGACTTAGCCCTCCCATCCTAGCTTAACTGTGTTAAATTGGTTAAGTGTTCCTATGGACTTAACCCTCCCATTCTAGTTTAACAGTGTCTGTATGAACCTAACCCCACCCATCGGTTTGGTTATCTTGTTGAATTGGTTAAGTGTCTTAGTTAACTTAACCCTACCATTCTTGTTCTAGCTTTAACTAAATAAATTAAAGCCGCTACCACTCACATTAGACAGATATTGTTGCGATTACTGGATGTGCCGGTTGGTTCCGGGCAGGTTTACATCGCAACTCAGTCTAACCTCGAGTTAGGCATATTCGTGTTTTATAAGTTCAAAGGGTTTGATTAATTTTCAAATTAGGTTTTGAAAGCAACCATCCCGTCCGTCGGATCAGTTAGGGATAGCCAGGGAGAGCAGGAAACTTGTATTTTCCAAACCCAAGCCTAGACATTATCCTCTCTATAACCCTAGAACTTTCTGGTTTATTATTAAAAGAGATGTCGTTAATAAACCTTTAATTTGTTTATATTTCCTCATTTAGGCCAGATACTATAAGTAAATTATTCCTAATTTACTTATTTCCTAATTACTCTTTTAATGTAAATTGTCTACATTTATTTTTATGGCCCATTCTCCCCTCTATTTCATATTTATGCCTTTTGGTATGTAAACTATACCAATTAAGTGTCACTAACCATGATTTTGCTAAACCTGACGGTTATTCCCGATTATGCCCAATTTCAAATTTATACCAATATACTTATTACGCCAAATTAGCTAATCCAATCCTGATTTAACATTCTAATTACCGTTCACGTCAAACTAGACTTATTATTCTAGTTCCCAATTCATGTAAATGCTAGATTTACCAGTCAATACTAGATTCAAATTACACATCCTATAATTCATGTCAAATTTATCCAATTTGCATTCTTATGAACATGCCATAATACGTGTTCCCAATTTATGCCAATTTCCAAGTTATAAAACTACGTTTCTAGTAAATTTCATATTTTCCCCAAATCGTATTCCCACCGTTCGTATAATCATGATTCAATCTAGATTATAGATAAATGTAGATTCGTAGAATATAGGGAATGAACCAAAGATGCTATGAAAAGGATAGTAATAACAACTGGCATAAAATGGTTTTGAATAAAGACGTAGGTACAAGAACATGGGTAGACCTAACTTATTAGGTAAATTCCGAAGGTCTATAACCAAAAATAGACAGAATTGAGATGTAGGTTCAAGAACATGGGTAGACCTAACTTAATAGGTAAATTCCCAAGGTCTAAAACCAAGAATAGACAGAATACATAATCGGGTTTAGACCCAATTTCATAGTCACAAAACTTAAGCAACACTTTCCTAGTCATGAATCACAGTTGTTCTTGTTATGTCATAGGCAATAGTTTATTTTTTCTAATCAAAGGCATAGGCTTGTGTTCATGGTCAAGGGAATGATTCTCATAGTCACAGTCACAGTCATAAGCAATGTTCATAGTCATAGGCAATGTCCATAGTCATAGGCAATGTCCATAGTCATAGTTAAAGAGGCATATGGTTTTAAGGTCCATAGTTTCATTGTCTTATCGGTCATCGGATCATAACAGTACTTACTTAAATCCAAAGATATAGGCACAGATTCAAATAGAAAGATTTGGCATATTCCTTTATTCCTTTAATTCATGTCACGAATAGAGAAAACGTTCAAATCTAAAAATAACTGACTTACAAAGATTAAATTAGGATGGAAAGATGGCGTTGCTATGATTCGTAGAAAAACAGTCGTTGTAGTCGTTCGAATCTTCACTTGAATTCTAACTTGAATCTCCTCTTTGAAAGTCTTTGAGCAGCACCTCCTAATCTTGATTTATTTTATATATATTATTTTATTTATTATTTGATTAAGAGGAGGAGAGGAAGCCATGTTCACTAAGAATCTTTGCAGCATAAGGGTAGAGAAGAATTGTGAATAGAGAAGGAGTCTAGGGTTGTTTATATAGTGTAGAAGTCAACGAATCTGGTCAGAATGGCGTCTAGGTACATCAGAACGAACCAGGCTCATAAAGCTGGAAAAATCAGGGGGGGTCGACCCCCAGGTCGACTACCCAGTCGACCTGGGTGACCCAGGTCGACTACCCAGTCGACCTGGGTGACCCAGGTCGACTACCCAGTCGACCTGGGTGCCTTGGGCGGGAAAATTCCCGCCCAGCCCAATCTGGGTCCGATTTGAATTTTGAACTTGACCTGTTTTGAAATTTGAACTTCGCTGAATCTTCCGGAGGCCATATCTTCCTCATAAGGACTCCGATTTACGCAAACCCGGACTCATTTTCATGCAGAATTCCGAGATGAACGCAATGGCGCAGCCCGTTTCCCTTGATTTTGAATTTAACTTTTAATTCTGCCCTGATTTGTGAATCCTAGTGTTACAGAATTACGGGGTGTTACAGCCGACATAGGAAGTGCCAAATCCACTATTACTGGTAGAAAAATCCACAAGCGCCTAATCAAATAGAAAATTAATTTAATTTTGATCCATTTGAAAGTTGGATTTTAATTCTATAGAGACGGTGAAAGCATGCAAAATAAATGTAGAAGAAGAAAACGAAAAAAAGAGGATGTGGATCTCAGTCTAATAATACTTACATTATAAGAACAAATGATGCAAACTCGCTAAGCTTTGCAGGTCCAAAGGGTCTTGCAGAGTTGAAAGAGGAAAATCTTGAATGAAAATCTATTATGTCAACAGGGGCAAAATTGGTCACAAACCCAGGTGGATTATGTACTGGTAGTGAACAAAATCCTTGCTAAATATTTCTATTACAGATGGCATCAGTGGACAATTTTATGGTCTTTCTTAAACACACTGTAGGCTAATTTTGATACATTTAATGATCTCATTAGCATTAGCCAAGGTAATGATGATGCCAAGTCAAGCGACTACGCACTAGAAGACTAGTCGACAAATCGCCCGACTAGTCGTGACTAGTCAACAAGTCTTTTATATACATATATTTATTAGATTTAAATATATAATATAATTAGATATAATTATAAATTTATAATAAGTTCAAATTCAACAAAGATAACAAAATAATAGGTTCGAATTCAACAAATATCCATAATAGATCATAGTCACAACATTTTCTTTTCTTATTTCCTTTTTATATCCCGACCCATCTGCTCAAAGAAAAACCCATCTTCCTTATTTCTCTTCCTCAGGTCCATTCCTTTCTTTTCTTTCCCCTCTTGCTTCATGTGGTTGAACCAAGAAAACAATGAATTTGGCACCCAAAAAACGATGATCAACCATACTGATCTTATATTTTCTCTGCTCCGCTTCTTGCCTTCTTCGTTCCTAATTTCTTGCCTTTTTTTATCGATATGCGATTTAGGGTTTATATCGATTTGGTCTGTTATGGGACGAGGAGCAATTTGGTTGTATCGATGTCGATTTAGGGTTTTTTGGGCTGATCGATGTCGATTTAAGGTTTTTTGGGCTGATCGATGTCGATTTAGGGTTTTTTGGGCCGATTAAGCCCAGCATCATCGAATTGGATAAGTCGAGCATCGTCGAATCTTCTCGGGCAACTTGTCGACTTATCGTCGACTAGTCGTCAACGTGATAATAGTGGCATTAGTATTAGCATTATCTACTATTTTCTCATCGACAAGTCACAGATTATCACTTTTCTTCCATAAATTCCAAACTTGAAACAAACTACTAGGTCATCTACTTTGAATTATAAAACAGAAGTGTTAAAAAGTTATTCAGGTTAACAAACATGAGATAAAAGGTTTAGAGAAGTAGAGAAATCATACACCTCTCTGTTTTTCTTCCCATTTATGATCTCTAAATCTAAAAACCAAAGCTAAATATATCCAACTTCATTGGAAAAAAATTCCCTGCAGTATGTATTCAGGTTACCTGTATCAAAAAGAACATAGAAATGAATATTATGTAGAAATGAAAATAAATAATGCTTGAAAGGTAAAGCCATAAAAAACTTATAATGTACCAACAAATTTTCTTGTATTTAAGTCCGCTTCATATCCAATAATTCTTGCCATTCCAAAATTTGAAATTTTGGGTTTTATATCTTTGTCGAGAAGAATATTTCCTGAAATAAACGGACAAGTTCAATCGAATGAACATTTAAATTTATAATCATATGGGACAGCATGAGTCATCTAATATGACAGAAATTCGGTCTTACTCATTGGAAAAATATGCAGTGATGATAAATAGTACGTGCTTCCTTAAGATTAACGTCATAGTTGTCATTAAAATCTCTCTTATCAAATTCATTGTCTTCTCCATGTAGAACTAAAATCATAGTTAAACACTAAGAATTTAAAGTCAATTTAAAAAGACTTGGTTTCATCACTTACATGGAAGAAAGCATTTAGTTCATGATCCTTATTACGGAATGCCAATTTGGGTTATGATTCTCTAGAATCCGGTATGGATTGAATCGTGTTGAGAGCAAATATGTAACCCTTGTTAGAATTCATTAGGTTATGATAGGTTAAAAGCTAGAAAGAGATTTAGAAGTTAAAAGAGAGAAAGCTTTGTGTGATTTCCATTTAATTTCTATGAAGATATTAATCCACTCAATTCTTGAGCTAGTAGATGGGATATGAATCTCCCATTAAATAAAAGAGAAACCTATATGAATTTTCCGAATGCAAGTGCACAACATTATTGGTGGCATCACACAAACAGTTCAACTAAAATATCGATGCCATTTCCAAAATTATCAATCTTTACCACATACGTCCACATAGGCATAGTTATCAAGGCGCGTGCCTAGGCGCGCCTAAGCAAAGAAAAGCCCAAGGCTTAAGGATTGCGCCTTTTGCAGTTTGAGTGCGCCTTTTTGTAGTTTAAGGCGCTTTTTGGCTTAATTCAAAATTTTGTTTATAAATAGTTAAATAAAAAATTTAATTGTTCAATAAATTATAAAATATGGTTTAAAATTTAAATCTTATTAATAAAATATGTAGATAATTGAATGAATTATAAAATATGGTTTAAAAATTAATTTGTAGTTAGTAAAATAATAGATCAAACTCATATAAAAGGCACACAAAAAAGCCCAAGGCTCAAAAAAGCCCTAGGCTCAATGCTTGCGCCTTTTTGCGCCTTAGCGCTTTAACGCCTTAACTACTATGCACATAGGATATCTAATCAAGGACAGGATCATGCATTGTGATCCATAATTTCATTTTCAATATCAAAAATATGTCTGACTGGAACCCAATGAGCTATATAAACAATAAAACATTTTGGTCAAGACCAGAACAAATATATAAAAACTCAAATGAGGCAATATCTGTGCATTCAAGGCCAATCTGAATTGGCAAATGGTCCCTCCGTTTCATTGTCTAATTCATGCTTAACCCTACGATAGTTGTTTTGAACAACATTATTTATGAATGTAAAATTAAAATCAATGTTTCAATTAGATATATGATCAAATTAATATGCTTTACATGATTTGAAAATCACAGCAGCTATGGCAACTAAGGAATATACAGGTTGAAGTCAAGACAAGGAGAATAAGTTCACTAGAACGTAACTTTGTTATACCTGGTTCGTGTATGATACATAGTGGTAGTTACATTACAACATGTGCAAATATACAGTAAATAATTTTAGGATGTTTATGGTTGTGGTAATACCTCACTGATAGGATGCCTCTTTCGAAATAGTGTATTGCGTACATCAAGTATATAATAGGCATAATGTATGTTCAACTTGAAATAATGCAGATAATTATGAGTATAACTATTACAGGAAAAATGTCACAACCTAAAATGTGAAGGTATGACCTGACAAATCCATGGTATCTTCTCGGAAGATATCAACAAGATTTAAAATGTCTCTTCTGGGACTGGTATTTACAACAACTTCAATTAGCATAAGTTCTCTTCCCGCAAATGGCATGTGAGGCCAAATCTGAAACCTATGTTTTAAAAATTGTACTGTAATAAAAAGGAACGCCTTTACTGTTATCACATATATATCAGAGACAGTAAGAAACTACAGTTATCTCACATTATGGACGTTGATTATCTTGTATATCTGTTTTACTAACTTGGATATATAGTTTTCGATTCCTGAGACATCATTGTGATTCAGGAAATTTCTTCTGTCTTTGTTGGATACACAACAAGATTCTACAAATAAGAGACACGGTATCACTTAAGATTTTAATAAATTTTAACCCAAATTTTAATAAAAAGTAAAAGAAGAAATCAATAAATAATATTAACCTAAATGGTACAGCCCCTATGGGAAATTGCAACTGAAACAATCTTGAGAACTCCAGAAGTGTCATTGCGTTCTGTTTCGAATTAATAGTTTGTTATTGCATCTGTTACGAATACGAAATATTAGCAAGAAACTTTTTTTTATCAAATATGTGAGATATGAATCTTCAAACAATAATAAAATGCAATTAGTATGCAATTATTTTATTTTCATTCCTTCAAATATTTCAAGTATTAGAAATTAGTACGCAATTCTTTATTTAAAGCATAAACTTGATAAAAACTAGTAGAAGGTCCGGGATAGTTAAGAATCTTATATATGGATTCTGTCTATTTGCATTAGGCTTTTGCATGTTGCAATCAGCTTACCGTGTATGAAACCATGATAAAGATCACCTTTGATTTATGTAGTGCATGCATCATTTAGATTATCGTCATAGCATGCATAAGATAGATTTTAATGTCATATATATTGACCTCAGATCTCCTGTTAAAATGAAGGAAAACAATATATTATGATTTGATCAAGAAATGTACGAAATTAGCCAACATGATGACATTCACTGTGATGCCAATAAAATTATAAGAAGGAACATTTGCTCATAATACCATCAATTTCACTATCTGCCTAGTACACAACTACCATAACACTGAAGTAGAGTAGACAAAATTCTAAGTAGTAGCATACTCAAGTAGAACATAAATTGGATATGAAAATATACATTTTCAGTTGTATAAAGCACAATGCAGAAATGCATCTCCTTCCTTTCCTAAAAGAACAAAATTCTTAGTAAACATTATCCATAGCACAGACATAAAACAGAAAGAAAAAAAAATTAATCTTGCATTTTTTTTAATTATCTAAAAACAATTTTCATTGGTCAGCACATTTGAGATTTGGAGTTTCAATTGTTCTATTATTAGATTATAAGCGACTGATTTTTCTTCCTCATGAATAATGCATATCATACATAAGTTAAACTGCACATCATACCAAAAAGTGTACTTAAAATGCAGAAAGTATTTGTTAGAAGAACAAAATTTTGCAAAGGTTAAAATGGAGTAGAAGATCAAAGTTAAAATTTTGTAATTAAATTAAATATCTAGCTCATACTCTTTGTGAATATATTTCAGTTAATGTAAAATGTATGCCACTTTTTCGCATCTCATGATACCAGAAAGTACAAAATAATAACCATTGTGTAAGCTTGGATATGAAACTTGATGGACAATTTATTACTATTACAGAAAGTAAAGATATACCAAAGAAAAAAGCATCTAAGCTTTTGTTGGGCAAATACTCATGTATCAACATCCTTTTTTATCTTTGAATGCAACGACTAAGAAGTCGAACAAGATTTCAATGCTGGGATTTAACAAAAAGTTTTAGTTCATTTTTTAATCCATCAACACCTTGTTGTGAAGACCAGCTGAGCTGTTTAATAGCTATAACTTGATCTTCTTTTAAAGCCTTCATTGTTCACTAAAAATTTACTCATAGAAGAGATAAAATGTCAACAGAAATATACTCACCAAAAAACATGTGATAACAGGCAGTGCAACTCCTTTAGAATTTACTTCAGCATAACTCACAAACATAAACTGTGTGGTGCTAATTTCCTATCCAATTCTACATAGATTAATTGTTTCGAAAGTTAAGGCAATGAGTAGTCATTCAGTTTCATTGAACCTGAAATTCAATAATTTCATGTTAATAAATCGATTGAATTGGCAATAAATTTACGAATTATTACCATCGGCAATAAATTGATCGAATAACTCAAGAAATAATCACTCAAATCCAAATAGCTAAACAAATCAAATTCTTATTACCTCGGGTTCTTAGGTTGATCGATGAACACCGTCAGAAACAGATAAAGAATGGTGAAGGAAGATTTGCAACGATGGATGGTCGATAATGATGTCAGAATTTGAAAACGAGTCTTGATTTGATCCGGAGAAATGGTTGTTAGGGCTTGGGAACGGGAAAAGTTGCAATTCTATTTTTTGCGACCACAGTAAAATTTGCAGAGGAATGCTAAACTGATAGTGCATGGTCTTTAGGCATGGGCTTTTAAAGCCACGGTGTTTGCAGTAAAAATGTTTTGACAAAATAAACAAATAAAACTCGAAACACTTTTGTGTAAACTGAAACACTGTCATAGTGTAGTAAGGCCAGCAACATTACTATAGTGTTTCTAGGAAAAAAAGATGTTTCTAATATAACATTTTGGTGTAGTGGGGGTGAGGAACTCCCCATTTGAGATGAGTAGAACATATGAAGTCCTTGTTGATTTATAAGAGATCTGAAACTCAAGGTCCGGGTAATGATAGCATTTCTTGAATTCCAATTCTAATATAACGGGCATGAATCTTTCTTTGGCTTACCGAAAATCCAAAAACCCAGTTTCATATATTAATAAATTTGGAGGTTCAAAAATTTCAATTCTGGAAATATGAAAGATCCTTCACCCTACTAGAAGAACCAAAACCCAACTTCACGTAATAAGGAATTTAGAAATCTAGAAATCCCGACACTAGAAATAATTTGTACGGAGCCTCCTTCGGCTTATTAGAAATCCCAAAACCAAGATTCAGGTATTAAGAAATTTAGAATCCCAAAATCCCAACTCTGGAAATAATATGTTAGAAGCCTTCTTCAGCTTTTTGGAAATACTGAAAACCAGATTAGGGTATTAAGAAATTTAGAAATCTATAATTCCAACTCTGGAAATATTATGTATGAGCCTTCTTCACCTTATTTGAAATCCTGGAACCTAGATTCATGTATTAAGAAATTTAGAAATCCGTAAATCCCAACTACGAAAATATTATGTATGAAGCCTTATTCGGATTATTAGAAATCCTAAAACCTATATTCACATATTAAGAAATTCAAAAGTCTATGTCCTCTTTCGATTTCAATAGTTATGAAGACATTTTAGCCTAAATAGAGTTTCAGAATGTCCTATTCCAATTTTTAGATACAAAAGCACTTTCGATTTTATCTTCCCTTTTTTCCATTTTTAGGCTTCACCCGAAGAAGAGGCTTGGCATGCTTTATTTGCTCCTTTTGAGTCTTCGCCCCTTCTGTGGAATGGAACATAAGCAGAGGCTTGGCATGCTTGTATTTTATTCAAAACCCGTATGTACCTGGAATACATTACATATCCCTCCTCCAGAGTCTTAACTACGTCAAGGACATACAGATCCAGGCTCGTATGTCCTAAGCTTACTCTCCTCCTTATTTGGAGAAGAACTTAGGTATGCCGAAGATTTAATCAAGTACTGGATGTCTGGTACTTAACCCTCCTCCCTTTCATAAGGCGCCCCAATTATGTTGTTGGTTTTTTAAGTTAATTCGTTTATGAAGGGAATATCTCTTTCAACCAAATAAAATTTCTTGTTTTTGGTGTTTGACTTTGTAGGAATTCTTTCCTCATAATAGAGTTTCATTTCTTAAAAATTCATTCACAATCCATTAAGTACTCTTTCTATTTTCTATGTTTGCATAACTGGATTCCATTTTCCTTGGTCCTTGCATTGGTTGGTTTAATGACCATTCATTAAGTGATAATGGAAATAACTGTCTCCCTGATTCCTTTCGTATTTCCTATCTCCTTTTGCTGACAGCCAATAATCAAGGTTTTATTTTATTAACAGAAAGACATTTTCCATTGAAGTAATCATCGCGTATTCGGTAAATGATGATATTTTGACTTTCGAAGATTTATTCCTTAACTTTTTACCTTTCAGCGATGATTCTTGGTTATAACCAACTATTTTCCCTTTTGGTTTTTCCATTGGTGGATAGCATGGGGAAACCTCTTGAGTGAAACTTGTTTCCCACCCTGACTTCTCCTATTGGGTATCATCTAATGATAGTCTACTTGCGTTAGGCTGCCATTTTTAAGCGAAA
This sequence comes from Allium sativum, assembly GCA_030737875.1. Classification (NCBI taxonomy): domain Eukaryota; kingdom Viridiplantae; phylum Streptophyta; class Magnoliopsida; order Asparagales; family Amaryllidaceae; genus Allium; species Allium sativum. The sequence continues at coordinate 844,703,318 of CM060909.1, read as the reverse complement.
GCCTTTTAGTCCTTTATTATTTCCTTTTCAAACTTTGTTTCTCATGAGTAACCTTGTATTGCCTGCTTCATCTGTAGGAACAAATCGCTGCCCTTGCCAAAGTTTAGCCATATGTGGGTGATGATGTCAGTCCCTTTTTTAGCGTGTTCGTCCTTTCAATGTTTAATTGATAGGCCTCGATCCTCCTTTGATTAATCATATTCATGGCCTTCCCTCTTAGCATTTGATCCTCGTGGAACCGTAAATACGCATAGGTTCTTGTATGATTATATTCGAACGTCCTTGTTTTTTCATTTCTTCTATGTCGCTTTCATGATAGGAAGGAATTGCAACAACCCCCTTTCTTGTTAGACTTCGCGGGCGTCTGCATTATCCTATCAAAATTATACTTAATCCTTCAGAAATACCTCTTTTTTTGTATGGCCTCTTTTCTAATTTAATTTTATTATTTTTTGTCTTAGATAAAATATCCTTTGCGGCACACGCGATCCTTCGCATCCCATTCCAAGTTCTTATATACTTAGAGTCCATTTTTTTAGACAAAGTTCTCATCGGGTAAGGAAGGTTAAGGGTTTCGGAGGTTTGGTACCTCCTTCTAGAGCTAAAATGTCAACCAAATTTATGGTTAAAACCCTAAAAAGTGTGTTCAAGTAGAGTCCTTGGGTCATGAAAGGGATGAATTCTGGATTAAATATTGTTTCTGTTGTTGAATTCGTGTAGAATGTTTTTGGTGATCTCTAAAAGCGAATTCCTGTAGAAAGCAAGATTTGAACAGTATGATTTCCATTACTTAGAAGATAATTGTAATTTGAACTTTGGTATTTCCTATGTAGTTTCAACGTAAATCTTTCGATTAAACATAATGACACTTCGATGGCCTATGATTTCCATTATTAATATCCTTTTAGGGTCTATGAATCCTTTTGTTAACATTGGTGTCTGCATCTTAATGACACAAGAAGGAAACATTAGGTTCAGATGAGCAGGATAATCTTAAATAACCATCATTTTACTATAACTACCTGTGGTTTCGGTTGGGTTATAGAGAGCCTATCGGGCGGTTGAAATGGGATCTAAGACCTTAGGTAGGCTAAACAGTCATAGGGAACCAAAGATAAGTAAATCACTATAAGGTTTCGCATAGCTTGGATTCGAGACGAATTAATACGATGATTTGGTCCTTTCATAGTCCTTGGATATGGCTTTCAGATGAACTTATGTATCCTAGGATCATTAGACAACAATCCTGCAAAGCTATAACAATAATAAAATAATAATTAAATAATTATGACTTCACTACCATGGTTGCTTGGAAAAACTCTTTTATTGATATATTTGATGATTATAGACTCTTTTTCCCTAAATCTATTTAGAAATCAGGATTTACAATTCAAATTTAAGATTACTAGATTGAGAAATAAAAAGTTGGTCCTCTATTCTAAACCCTTGGGGACGTGTATATAGGTGTGGGTTGACCCTTCGACTGACATATGGGCTTCATCATGGCTTTCTATGAGAAGTGTATATGGAAATTTCGTGAGTACACTTTCTATTGTTCCTCGGGAGAGAAACAATAGGATTGTTGCAAGGGTTTACGAAAGGGTTCTTCTGAAAGTGGAGGCTCTAGTATAAGATAAAAGAGATGGACCCATGGAGATTTCAGCCTTCGGTGTTGCCAATGGCTTATGTTTTTACATATGATTCCATATTGATGGAGGCTCAAGTTTCCTGTATGCCTACTTTAGGTAAACTGTTAGGTATACTATGCTTATCCTTTCATGGTTGGGAATCATATATTTGGCATTGCTGCCTTTCGGGTTATGCCGATACGGGCTTCCTAAAGAAGGAGAATTCTTTGCTTCTTCATCCTTCGCACCAAAAGAGCATACTAAGCTACTAGTTTCATCTCTTTCAAAGGAATGCTTTTGTCTGCTCCCCTTCACCTCAGTTTTGACTTTTGGTTTTCCCTTGCTTATTTTTGTGCTAACAAGTACCATGAAAAAAAATGGATAAGAAATATGTATCTTCCCTTCGGCTTCCTATGTAGCCTCGCTCACATCATCTCCCCACTAAATTTTTAGCTGTCGCACTTCTTTATTCCTAAGCTTCTTCACTTCATGGTCTAAAATCTATGTAGACATGCGATGAATATACGCCTCTCTCTTAATCTCCACATCCTCCAATAAATTGGGCTCGACTACCATAACTGAGTCATGTAAGCACTTTCACATGTGTGAAACTTGAAACACACCGTGAACTCCGGAAAGTTCTCACATAGTCTAACTCTATATGCCATCTAGCCTGCTCTATCCACGATTGGGAATAGTCCAACAAAACTGGGAGTTAAATTACCTATTAAACCAAAGCTCATCACATTTTTAAGTTGTGATACCTACACAAAAACTATATTTTTGACCTCGAGCTCCAAATCTGACCTCCTTCTATTAGCATAGGATTCTACCAATCTTGGAATGCTTTCATGTTTTTTCGTATTAAGTTGATCTTCTTAGTAGTCTCTCTCATCATGTTTGGCCCTAGCAATAGTCTATCATTTGTATCCCACCAACACGAGGGTAATTTACAAGGTTGTTCATACGATGCCTTGAAGAGAGTCATCCCAAAGCTTGTTTGGAAACTACTATTATACGTATATTCTACCGAAAGGTAGAAGCTCCTCCCATGTCCCTTTGAAGTCTCGGATACATAACCTTGACAAATCCAGTAAAATCTTGTTTACCCTCTCTGTCTATCCGTCGGTCCGTGGGTGATAATATGTAATCATTCTAAACTATGTTCTTAATGACTCTTGTAGACCCCTCCAAAACTTAATAGTAAAGATGGGATCTTGTCGCTCTCAATGCTAGTGGGAGTGCCATGGAGTTGAATGATCCCTCCAATATATACAAAAGCTAACCTAGAGACCGTCCTCTTACTCTTGACTGGAATGAAGTGGGCGCTCTTCATCAATCGGAATACTATCCCCTGAGTGTTATTGTGGCCTTTCCTTGATCTAGACAATCTATCGATGAAGTCCATAGTGTTGGAAACTAGGGTGTCTACAACATAGTGTTGGATGAACCTTAAGGCTATTACGAAGCTAAAAGCAGTGAAATGTGTACTAACTACTTACTGATGAATCTAACACTATATCTATTCAAATTGCATCAAGAAACAAGTAATTAAAGAATAAGTAAGTAATAAAGTAAAATACAGAAAAGTAAAGAACACTCAGATTTTTATACTGGTTTGGATTAACCAATCCTACACCCAGTCCTGCACTCCACCATGCAGAATTTCACTATAAGTGCTTGTTTTCCACGGGTGGAAAGAACAACATTACAATCTTGATTTCACAAGCCACAAGATACACCTTCTTCTTATCACCAACAACAAACTTTGGCAAGTTGTTGTATATTCAATACAAATTCTAGCACATTCGGTATAATTATCCTATAGGACTCCAATGGTAATATATCTTTGACTTCTTTGAGGAAATAAAATGAAATCAAAGAGAAAATGATGAAATTCATGTACATCTTTATGATATTATGTGGTTTGAAAATCCTTGAAGAATTTGTGTTAAAGAGATTGGATTTGCAAACGTAACTGGAAAATATTCAATTGATTTGTATTGCAAATGTTTAGAGAACAGGTATATGAGAAAATGAGAAAAAATGATGTTAAAATCTGTTTTCAGAGGCCTTTACATAGTTGTTGAAAAGACGTGTCTTTTAGTGAAGAGATGGATGGAAGTGTCTCTTTATTTAATATTTAAAAAATGAAAAATGGCTAGTATGTTGACATGTACTAACCCGTATGTCAACATAGGCTGTTCGAAAAATGAACAACAACAATAATAAGCATTACAAATTTTCAGCTATTCAAAATTCCTTATATTTTTGGATTTTGGTGAATTTGTTGAGGTGAATGGTTGATGAGCTTCAAGTATAACTGCCATGGGTTTTAACAATATATTCTAAGGTTTAACCAACACCTTATCACTTCGAATACAATTGTTCTTTATCATTTATTTCTAATAGGATTTTGTCTTAATTTTAACTAACTATCCTTTTTCTGTTATTCTTCCAATGCTCTGAATAACCTTCTTTTATAATTCTTCTTTTGTACTCTTGTTTATCTCTATAAATGTCTCCATAATATATATGATGTTACTACGTAACTCGAGGATATGTTAGTAGTAATGTTTATATGATTGTCGTCATCGAAGTCAATTCCTAGGATGTTAACAGTCTCCCCCTTTTTGATGATGAAAACCATACAAATATTTAAGAGAAAAAAAATACTTCTATGTTTGAATCTCCCTTACTCTATGCATTCCCCTATTATTTTTTGCAGCATGTTTATATCTTTTTCCCCCATTGTAATCAACAAAAATGGCACAAAGAGCCATTTAAATCATTGCTAGACAATATGTAGAGTTTATATATAGAAATAAATGCAAATAAATAAAACACAAGATAAACAAATCCGAATAAATTCAAAACATGAAATAAATTTTAAAATTAAATTAGTTTTAGAGTTACCAACTTTATTGATGCCAATAACAATCCCTTTTCATATTAATCCTAGGTTCAATAGTATTCTTGTCATATGCTTTAAGCATCCTCTATTTAGTATCTGAAAAATTATGAAATATGCACACTAGTACTCTTTTTATTTTGGGGTCCACGGGGTTATGTTTTGGAATGCTAAACCAATGAAGAGTTTGAATGCCTTTTCAAACTATAATCATTAGATAAATGAATAAAACTATCAATATATTTTTCTTTTTCAACATTATCCAACATTTTTGGAATCTATAAATTAATGAACCTATTTGTTGGTTTTAACTTTAATTTCCTAGGTTTTGGTTTGAACTTAGTAGCCTTAACAAATTTAGTACATTGAGTACATTTTTTTATTTAGCCTTACATGTGTATCCAAGTCATGTTTATTCCATATGTGTTTAGATGCAGATAGTAATTTTTCTAGATTATCCTTCCATTTGTTAAATTAATCAATATCAGTTTTCATTATGTCAAAATCCTTACTGTGGTTGAGAATAACATTGTCCAGAAATGTTATTTTGTCATTCAGATCAGTGATCTCTGACTTAACTGAAAGAATTTCTAATTATAAAGACTGATTTTCACTTTTTAGTTTTTCAAAACTTCCAAATGTTAAATCCTTTCCAATTTTATGATCATTAAATCATTCATTTTCATCTTTTGGACATTGTTTTTCTTAACTCAACTTTTCATTAAACTTTTTTAATCTATCTATTTCTGACAAACTATTATTGAACCCTTTCCTAAGTATTTTATATCCCTATTGCATATCATTCAAAATACTAATAATTTCTTCATCAAAATCCCATGTCTGGTCATTTATTTCCATAAATCACATGTTGGCATTTTCTGTTTTCAAATTACTATCACTTGATGTTGTATCTGAATCATCCCATGTTGCATTAAATGCATATTTCCTCTCCTTATCGAAAGTATTTGAGGAGTACTTTGGTTTATTCAAATTGGGTTAGTTTTGACTTTTCAAATGATAGGGTCCCTTAACGAAAGTATTTGAGGAGTACTTTGGTTTATTCAAATTGGGTTAGTTTTGACTTTTCAAATGATAGGGTTTATCACATTTAACAACATTTCAATTTATGGAATTATTGTTGTTAGTGTTGGAAAATGGACTTTTGATGACAACAACCTTATTCCAATTATCAGTTGATTATAAAATATATACTAACATCTTTATCTAATATATATATATATATATATATATGCTGGATTTGTAAACAGGACTTAAATACTGAAGAATGTACTGTTTTAGAGTTTCAAGAGATTCAGAATTCAGAAGAGATTCAAGAATCATGAGTTATCAAGATATCAATAGTTTAAGAAAAATATAGTAATAAAGTCTAGTTTAAATGTAAGACTTTTGAATAGCACTCCAGGTTCAAATTTTGTTTTTCAAATTCTAATTTTCAAATTTCAATTTCTGATTTCAAATTATTTTCAAACTATTATCTTACTTATGATTTCAAACATATAAGTTTAAAGTTTTAATAAATATAGGTTTATATATAGTTATATAGTTTTTAACCTTATAACTTTATAAATATGTTTATATAATATATTATTATGATTTCATGTGATTTTACACTTTAGAATATCCATTTATATTATTAAATTTTGATCTTCCAGAATAATATATATGATTAAACACTTGAAATGTAGTTTTAAAAAATAAAAATAAAGTGCATATGACGACATACATAATAGCCTATGCCGACATACAACTGTCACTTTTTCAATTTTCAAAGGAAGTGTCTTTTCACCATTTGTAACGTTTCTGAGATGTTGTAGACTTTCACATACTATAAATAGGGGCTGATTTCAATTTTTTATAATTCTTTTTCTCCATCTTCACCCCTCTTCATACTACCATTAATATTTCATATTTTCTTGATTTCTATACTTATACTTTGCCGATTTCTACTCAAATTATATAAAACATCATCTTTTCTCAATCTCTATCTAAGACTCTCTGAACTGAAGTGCTATTAAAGAGTTATAGGGTTGCTGTAATCATTTGGGAAATGTTTTGGAAAGTGTATGTGCCTTGTAGACCTAAAATCAAGGAAAGGAAGCGGTGTTAACCTTATAGCCTTGAAATCAAGGGTGTCTGGAGCAGTGCCAACCTTGTAGCCGTGAAAGCAAGGGGTTGTACTTGGATATCGACAATAATAAAAAATTTCATGAGACTGGACGTGTGAGTAATCCGAACCAATATAAAATTTGGTGTGTTCTTTTCTTTTTCTCCATTTCATATTTATCTATTTCATTGTTTATGTTTGATTCTGTGTCTGCGATCATCTCTGGTTTGTGTGATTCATATAGTAAATCATTTAAGTTTAAGATTTTCATAAATTCCTTGTAAACATCATTCACCCCTTTATTGTTTGTTTTTCCTTAAAATCTGCATTTCGCATTCCCTAAAAATTGGTATCAAAGAATAGGTTTTCAAAAAGTTCATAATCTAATTTTTGGAAATATTAAATGGAAAATATTGAAATGATTTATAACACTGGTTTCAATTCATACATTGCATCGATGTTAAAAGAATCTGCATTCAATTATGTTGAAAATTCAAGTCATTTACTGAATTATTGTCTAGTACAGGAAAATATGTGTTACATTGTAACGACCCACATTCTACGCATCGAAGGATCGTAGAATATTTATTTCTTTCACATACAAAGCCGTATAGCCATGTAACTTTGGGAGACGACGATTGGGGTCATTTCCCATGTTCATAATTTTTATCGATTTTTAAATGACCGTTTTGCCCCTAGCTGATCTTATTTCGGCCATAACTTTTGATTTGTAAGGAGTTTTGACCTAAAACAACTTCCAACAAACCCGGGTGATGGTTTACCTTTCCGTGGAGTGGTCACATTAGCCAAACGGACTCACCGTTTGGGAGATATGGCCGAAACAAGGTTTAGAAGGTGAAAAATAGCTTAACCTGGCCTAATTAGGGTGATTAGCAAGAGGGCCCATAACCCATTTCGGGATTAGGATTTTGGGAGGGCTGAGATGAGTTAGTAAATCAATTTTCATTTCATTTCCTAGCCGCCACTTACAACCTTTGAACCCTAGCAATGGCATCCACTTGCTAATACACCCCAAATCACCTTCTAATCGCTAATTAAGCCAAATCTACGTCAAATCAAAGCGGATTAGCCCAAAAATCGAGGTAGAGCTGCTGGAGTGTATTGAAATCCGAACCATTTTGTCCAAAAGTTTCAGATCTGAGTTTATTTGTGGCTAAGGTGAGTGATTAACGTTGTTTTTACACTAATTAAGGTTAATTAAGGGTAATTAGTGATAATTAGTGAATTTATACATGATTAAATTCTGGAAAAATATTTATAAATTTCAAAATATTGTTTTAGGCCTTTATTAGAAATTTGGGTTAATTTGGTTAAGTTTTGCTTACCATACCATTAGTTATACTTAAACATGATTGAACTGAAAACATGGGTTTTTAGGTATGTTTGATCTATATTATCATGATTGTTTGTTGTTTTGGTGTTTGTGGATGACTATACATGTTGTTATGACTGTTTGGAATGTTTTGTAATTGCTTAGAACGATTAGAATGGTCGAAAACGCCGTCGTGTAGCGTAAAAACAGTCGCTGGAAGTTATAGGAAAAATATGCAGGATCCAGACCAGATCGGATCGCCCCATCTCCGATTTGACCTGCTCGTGATGATGGCGACCGACCCGACTGCTTGCACCTAAATCTCTCTAACCGATCCTCTCGTGAATGGTGGCACGACCCGACCAGATGGAAGCATCATTCTCTGAACCGACCCGCCTGCACAGGCCAACGGGAGTTTGACCCCGAACCGAAGTCCTATCCGACCCGACCCGAACCAGTGTGACATCACGACCCAGCTTATAGCACCACGATCTGACCCGGTGGAGGGAGCACGACCTAACCCGAACAGAGCTGACGGCCATGGACTGAACGAGAAGAAGAGAGTTGATCTGGATAGAAGCTTGTTCCGAACCGATCCGGAGAAGACCAAAACCCGAGATGCAAAGTTAGTCCAAATGGGAAGTTTGTACTCAGGATCCAATTGGGAACCAATGATTTAACTTTATGGTTGGACTTTGCTGCGGGACGTGTGCCAAGGGGTTGTCGACGTCCATAACTTTGATCCACCACCAAGACAGTTGTTAGGCTACTCCATGGGGCATAGTGATGGTAGCACGGATATTAGCCAGTGCGGTGGGGTTGTTATGACTCCATGGGGCAGAGTGGACATAGCAAGGGATTAACGGCTATGGATCAATGTAGTGGAGCAATCATGACTCCATGGGGCAGGGTGATCATAACAAGGATTTGGGTGATCAAAGTGGTGGATATCGTATGCTTTACGCACTGAGTGAGAGATGTGAGAATGGTTGCTATGCTTGATTATTTGTCATCATTATGACATGCACATCCCCTTCCCCGTATCTTTACACCATATGTTAGTGTCACCTTAGTGTATTGTACATATTGTTGTGCTAACTCTTTGGTTGCAGGTCCAGGTTCAGGTATGGTTTAGTACACCTGTTATTGTTCTGTTTTGTTGCTTATCGCTCATACTAGACTTTTGTCTGACCAAGAGTTTTATGTCTCTTCTTATTACTCTGGGTTCTCTTAAACGGACAGACTAGAGACAGGTTAGCTGGTTATGCATGAGTAGCTGATCCGGAGACGAGCAGGAGGCTTCCACGTATGATATATATATATTCTCCCTGTGTCGCTGCTGGTCACTACTTAGGGCATTAGTAGTCTACCTTTATTATTTTGCTTTAGAGACAGTTTTAAAGTTGTAATAATTATGAAGTGGAACATAAGCTGTATTTGGACTTTTCGCTGCTACGATGTTTAGTTTTCAACTTATGCACTATCTCACCTATTTTATGTCAAGTATGTTATTATTATATTTTATTCCATGCGCTGTGAGACATTCTACAAGTTCCTTGCTAGTTCGAATTCCCTTTTTTTCCTTTCTTTGGTGACCGTCCCGTACTAGTTGGACATCGGCACAGCGCACTTTCATTGGAAATGTCGGCTGGTGCGGGGCGGGCCGTCACATTTGGTATTGAGCTCTAGGTTGCGTAGTTAACCTAGGGAAATGCACCAGGGGGAGATAGTACATATATGAGAGCGTGTATTTGTTATATTTTGGTTTTCAAAAGTTATATTTATTTATATACTATTAGTGTATTTAAGGATGAAGTTGCATTGCACTGGCACCACTGAAGAGATGGTTAATCGTTTTCTCCTTACGGATTGAACGATGAGCCAATATAATAGGGGTACTGGTAGAGGAGCTAATAATGGGAATGCTCCTGATATGAGGACGATGTTCACCGACCTCATGAGAGAGATGCTTAGGGATGTTCAGAGGGCAGCTCCTAATGCTGCAAATGGTGGGGTGCAGCGGTGCAGGCGTCTAGGGCCGATTTCGCCAAGCTATGCAAGGATTACACTAGTCTTGGTCGGAAGCCGTTCCACGGAACGGAATCGGCTACAGAAGTTCAGGATTGGTTTGATAGCTGTGAGCGCATCTTCTAAGACTTGGGTATCGAGGATACGACGAAGAGAAAGCTAACACTCATCAACTGCAGGGACGGGCGATGAATTGGTGGAATGTTATTAAGGTAGTTACCCTAGAGGATCAAGTTACATGGGATCAGTTTATGGCCCGATTCAGTGATAAGTTTATCCCAACTGCTCAGAAATTAGAATTGTTTAGGAAATTCTTGGAACTTAAGAAGAATGGTAGAGCAGTCTCAGAGTATATTGCTGAGTTCGATATTTTATCGAAGTATGGATTATCACTTATTGACACTCCCGAGAAGAAGAATGAGAAGTTCATAACAGGCTTAGATCAGTAGTTGGGGGAATGGCTTATTAACCACATCGACGAGATGTTTGAATCGATTGTCGGAAAAGCTTTGAGATCAGAGATTCTATACCCTATGTCGAAGACTGGGGTTGCTTCTGCAGAAGAGCCAAAGTCGCAAGCAAGCGATGGAGGCAAGAATGGTTCTCAAATTAAGAGAAAGCAAAATCAGACCAAGGATGGCCAGAAGAAAAGGAATAAGAAAGATGTTGAGTGCTTTAGTTGTGGCAAGAAGGGCCATTATGCTAAAGAATGTCGAGCAAAGCCTACGAACAGGAAGTGCTTCGACTGCGGCCAAGTGGGACATCACAAGGATAAGTGTTCGCAACCCCCTAAAGAAAAGCAGATTGTGAAATCATATGCTATCAATGTTGTTCCTTCTTCGTCAAATGCCCCGACTGCGGTGGAGAAAGGAAAGAATGTCGTCATTCAAGGTATGCTTTCTGTTTATGATGTTCCTGTTCGAGTATTATTTGATACCGGAGCTTCCCGTTCCTTCATATCTAGTGACCTGGTAGATAGGTTGGGATTGGAACCCGAGATAGTCGATAGACCTTTAGTGGTGACGAACCCGATTGGTGGTTCAACTGGCCTTAGCATGATTTGTCGTAATGTGGTTTTATCGAGTCATGGATGTATGTTTTCTTGTCATTTCTTTGTTTTGGGCTTTACTGGGTTTGGCATTATTTTGGGAGTCGATTGGCTCCAAAGATACGGGATGGTGGTAGACTGTGAGGGATTTTTGGTGACAGTTAGAGCGGATGATGGATGGAGGTTAGTGTTTGGTGGTCTACCTAGTGATGGGGTAATGGCTAGTTTTCCAAATTCCCTCGACATCCCGCATGATGAGTTGCCAGATGTGCCCGTGGTTGGCCAGTATCCGGACGTCTTCGAGGAAGTGACCGGACTTTCACCATACCAAGAGTTTGAGTTTCATATTGATTTAGTGAAAGATGCCAGACCTCTAGTGATGCCACTTCGTCGTATGGCACCAATGGAGCAGCGAGAGCTCGAGATGCAAGTAAGCCATCTGTTGAAGAAGGTATTTATCAGAAGAAGTATTTTTGAGCGGGGAGCACCAGTTTTGTTTGCTACCAAGGCAGATGGTTCCCTTCAATTGTGTGTGGACTACCGCGAGTTGAATAATGTGCTGAGGAAGAATAAGTATCCTCTACCACGAATAGATTATTTGTTTGATCAGTTGAGTGGTGTGAGAGTGTTCCTCCATTTGGATCTCGTGACAAGTTTTCATCAACTTAGGGTTGAAGCTGAGAGTATAGCTAAAACGGCCTTTTGGATGCCGTATGGATTCTATGAGTGGTTGGTCATGCCATTTGGGTTGACTAACGCACTAGCATATTTTGTGGATCTTATGAATAGGGTATTTAGGGATCAATTGAATAATTTTGTTCTTGTGTTCGTAGACGGTATCTTGGTTTATTCGAGGACAGAGGAAGAACACAAGGAACATCTGAGGATAGTAATGGAGGTGTTGAGAAAACACGAATTGAAAGCAAAGTTTTCTAAGTGTCACTTCTGGATGTGGGAAGTGAGATTCTTGGGCCATGTTGTTTTAGAGAATGGTATTGCCGTGGACCCTGCAAAGGTGGCTACGGTACAAGATTGGTCTGCGCCTAAGAATGCAGCAGATGAAAGAAGTTTCTTGAGGCTGGTTGGATGTTATCATAAGTTTATCCAAGACTTCTCCAAGATAGCGGCACCGTTGACTCAGTTGACCAAGAAAAATCAAGCTTTTGTTTGGGACGAAATGTGCGAGAAGGCATTTAAGATTTTAAAGGAAAGGTTGACGTGTGCACCAGTGTTAGTCATTCCTAAAGGGAATGAAGAGATGATGATATACACAAATGCCTGTGGTACCGGACTAGGTGCTATATTGATGCAAGGAGGTAGGGTTGTAGCTTATGCTAGTCGGCAACTGAAACCGCATGATAAAAGGTATCCTACCCATGATTTGGAATTGGCAGCGATCGTGTTCGCATTGAAGATGTGGAGACATTATCTCTTGGGAGAAAGATTTGAGTTTTTTACTGATCATAAATCATTAAAGTATCTTTTCTCTCAGAAGGATCTAAATCTCCGACAGCAAAGATGGTTAGAATTCTTGGCTTCCTACTATTTCGATATCGCATATACACCAGGAAAGGGAAATGCGGTAACTGATGCATTAAGTAAAAGACATACCAGTTTAGGGGCTATGTTTCTAGAATGGAAGCAACTGGAGTAAATCGTTGGGTATGATTTCAGACCAAAGTGCGAATTGGATCCAGAAGTATTAGCAACTTTGACGATCAGACCCACTTTGTTGAGCAGATTGGTTCTAGTCGGAGGGACGATCCTAACTTGTTAGATATCATATCCAAGTTAGAGATGGGTATCAATAGGGAGATGGACAAGTATGGGCTTGATCGAGATGGATGGCTTAGGAAGAATGGAAGACTAGTTGTGCCCGGTGTTGATGGATTGAGAGATGAAGTGCTTAGAGAATGTCATCACTCAAAACTGACAATACACCCCGGTGGTAATAAAATGTATCGAGACATGAAGCAGACCTACTACTAGGAAGGGATGAAAAGAGACGTTGGGAAGTTTATATCCAAATGCATGAACTGCCAGCTAGTTAAAACCGAGTAAAAGAAACGTAGTGGTTTGTTCCAACCATTAGAAATTCCATAATGGAAATGGGAACAAGTCTCAATGGATTTCATTGATGGGATTACCAAGGACTAGATCGGGCCATGATAGCATTTGGGTGATTGTGGACCGATTGACTAAGAGTACAAGTTTTATACCGATCAAATCGAATAGAACAGCAGCTAAATTAGCAGAACTGTATATGAAGTGGGTAGTGAGATTTCGTGGAATACCCAAAGGAATTGTGAGTGACCGAGATCTGTTGTTCACTAGTGGATTTTTGAAGAGATTACAAGAGGCGTTAGGATCAGAATTACATCTCAATACCACGTATTATCCTCAAACCGACGGTCAGACAGAGAGGGTGAATCGAGTATTAGAAGATCTCTTGAGAGCTTGCATATTGGATTTTGGTGGATCATGGGACGAACATTTGCATCTTGTAGAGTTTGCATATAGTAATAGTTACTAATCTAGTATTGGTATGGCTCCATATGAAGCTTTGTACGGAAGACCGTGCAACTCATCGTCATGTTCGTTAGAAACTGGTGAGAAGTTTATGCTTGGACCAGATGTGATAAGAGAAACTTCAGACAAGATTAAGATCATTCAACAGCGAATGAAGGCTGCCCAAGATAGGCAGAAGTGTTATGCTGATAAGAGGCAAAAGGATTTAAAATTCTCCATTGGTGACCTGGTGTTTGTCAAGATTTCTCCGTTAAAGAGTGTGATACAATTTGGTAGGAGAGGCAAGTTAACACCAAGATTTGTTGGTCCATTCCCAGTTCTCGAGCAAGTTGAGAATTTGGCATATAAAGTTGAATTACCAGAGTAGATGGCAGGAGTTCATAATGTATTTCTTGTTTCCCAGTTAAGGAAATTCGTGCACGACCCCGATATGACTATTTCACCTGATCAGTTGGATGATATCGAAGTAGAACCCAAGGCGGTTGGGAACCGCAAGCCGATTTGTATTTTTGAGCACGATACGAAGAAACTTCAAAGGAAAGCGGTGAATCTAGTCAAAGTTCAGTGGGGCGAGAATGAGAATGACTGTACTAGGGAGACAGAGGAAAGCATTAGGAAGGCATATCCAGAACTCTTTGCCTGGCAAGATTTTAATTGCAATTACGCTTTCCGCATGCTAGGATAGACTTGTTTGTTGTTTTGTATGTTTGATTGTTGTGAATGGTTGTTAGGCATGCAGGATCCTGTGCTTGTTTCTTAGTTAAGGAATTTTGGGGGCGAAATGTCTTAAGGGGGTAGAATGTAACGACCCGCATTCTACGCATCGAAGGATCATAGAATATTTATTTATTTCACGTACGAAGTCGTATAGCCATGTAACTTTGGGAGACGAATATTGGGGTCATTTCCCATGTTCATGATTTTTGTTGATTTTTAAATGACCATTTTGCCCCTAGTTGATCTTGTTTTGGCCATAACTTTTGATTTGTAAGAAGTTTTGACCTGAAACCACTTTCATCAGATCCGGGTGATGGTTTAACTTTCCGTGGAGTGGTCATATTAGCCAAACTGACTCAACATTTGGGAGATATGGCTGAAACAAGGTTTAGAAGGTGAAAAACAGCTTAACCTGGCCTAATTAGGGTGATTAGCAAGAGGGCCGATAACCCATTTCAGGATTAGGGTTATGGATGGGCTGAGATGAGTTAGTAAATCAGTTTTTATATCATTTCCTAGCCGCCACTTACAACCTTTGAACCCTCGCAATGGCCTCCACTTGCTAAAACACCCCAAATCACCTTCTAATCGCTAATTAAGACAAATCTACGTCAAATCAAAGCGGATTAGCCCAAAAATCGAGGTAGAGCTGCTGGAGTGTATTTGGAATCCGAACCATTTTGTCCAAAAGTTTCAGATCTGAGTTTATTTGTGGCTAAGGTGAGTGATTAGCATTGTTTTTATACTAACTAAGGTTAATTAAGGGTAATTAGTGATAATTAGTGAATTTATACATTAATAAATTCTGGAAAAATTATTTATAAATTTCAAAATATTGTTTTAGGCCTCTGTTAAAAATTTGGGTTAATTTGGTTAAGTTTTGCTAACCCTATCATTAGTTATACTTAAACATGATTGAAGGGAAAACATAGGTTTTTGGGTATGTTTGATCTATATTATCATGATTGTTTGTTGTTTTGGTGTTTGTGGATGACTATACATGTTGGTATGACTATTTGGAATGTTTTGCAATTGTTTAAAACGATTAGAATGGTCGAAAACGCCGTCATGTGGCGTAAAAACAGTCGCTGGAAGTTGCAGGAAAAATATGCAGGGGCCAGATCGGATCGGATGGCCCCCTCTCCGACCCGACCCGCTCGTAATGATGGAGACCCGACTGCTTGCACCTGAAGCTCTCTGACCGATCCTCTCGTGAATGGTGGCACGATCCGACCCGATGGAAGCATCATTCTCTGAGCCGACCCGCCTGCACAGGCGAAGGGGAGTTTGACCCCGAACCAGAGTCCTATCCGACCTGACCCGAACCAGTGTGACACCATGACCCAGCTTAGAGCACCACGATCTAACTCGATGGAGAGAGCACGACCCGACTCGAACAAAGTTGACGACCATGGACTGAACGAGAAGAAGAGATTCGATATGGATAGAAGCTTGTACCGAACCGATCCGGAGAAGACCAAACCTGAGATGCAAAAGTAGTCCAAACGGGAAGTTTGTACGCAGGATCCAGTTGGGAACCAACGAGTTAACTTCATGGTTGGACTTTGCTATGGGACATATGCTAAGGGGTTGTCGATGTCCATAACTTTGATCCACCACCAAGACAAATGTTAGGCTACGGATCAGTGCAGTGGGGTAGTTATTACTCCATGGGGCAGAGTGATCGTAGCAAGGCTATGAGCCAGTGCAGTGGGGTTGCTATGACTCCATGGGGGCAGAGTGGACATAGAAAGGGGCTAGTGGCTATGGATCAGTGCAGTGGAGCCATCATGACTCCATGGGGCAGAGTGATCATAGCCAGGATTTGGGTGATCAAAGGTGTGGATATCGTATGCTTTACGCACTGAGTGAGAGATGTGAGAATGGTTGCTATGCTTGATTGTTTTCCATCATTATGACATGCACACCCCCTTCCCCGTATCTTTACACCATATGTTAGTGTCACCTTAGAGTATTGTACATCTTGTTGTGCTAACCTTTTGGTTGCAGGTCCAGGTTCAGGTATGGTTTAGTATACCTGTTATTGTTTTGTTTTATTGCTTATCGCTCATACGAGACTTTTGTCTGACCCAGAGTTTTATGTCTCTTCTTATTACTCTGGGTGCTCTTAAACGGGAAGACTAGAGACAGGTTAGCTAGTTATGCATGAGTAGCTGATCCGGAGACGAGAAGGGGGCTTCCACGTATGATATACATAGATATTTTCCCTGTGTCACTGCTAGTCACTACTTAGGGCATTAGTAGTGTACCTTTCTTATTTTTCTTTAGAGATAATTTTAAAGTTGTAATAATGATGAAGTGGAACATAAGCTGTATTTGGATTTTTCGTTGCTACGATGTTTAGTTTTCAGCTTATGCTTTGTCTCACTTGTTTTATGTCAAGTATGTTATTATTATATTTTATTCCAAGCATTATGAGACATTCTACAGATTCCTTGCTAGTTCAAATTCCTTCTTTTCCTTTCTTTGGTGATCGTCCCGTACTAGTTGGACATCGGCACAGCGTACTTTCATTGGAAATGTCGGGCTGGTGCGGGGCAGGCTGTCACATATGGCTATTGGAGATTCAAATTTTGGAAAGATGGGTTTTATGGCAGTTGAAAATTCAAATTCTGAAATGGTGTCTCACATGGCCATTGAGAATTCAAATTCTGTTGAACAAATGGTGGAAATCAAAAAGGACAAATGGATATTGGATAGTGGCTGTTCAAGGCATATGACGGGAAATTCGGAATTACTAAATAATCTAGTATATGAAGATGGTGGAATGGTCAAATTTGGTGATAACTCTAAAGGATATATAGTTGGCATTGGCAATGTCGGTAATTCTGAAACTCCTAATATTTCTGATGTTTTATTAGTTAGGAATCTAAAATATAATTTACTTTGCATAAGTCTGTTGATTCTTGAAGTTTTTAATTCATGATAAAGAAGAAATGAAGATCGATTGAAGAGTTAGTTCATATATATATATATATATATATATATATATATATATATATATATATCTGTGTGTGTGTGTGTGTGTGTGTTTGTGTGTTTAATGTATTAGATTTATGTTAAAATCTATCCTCATTTATTATAACATAATTTCACAAAACAAAAATTGACGCATATATATGAGAATTGCTTAAAACAGCCATTACTGGGCATTTTGTCCTGGACCAGTCGACTAGTCCATTTCATACCAGTCGATTGGTAACAAGGTAAAACCCCAGTAACGGCTATTTTCTGCCATTTTTTAAATATATGTGTGTGTATATATATATATATGATTCATATTTTTTACCAGTTGACTGATGATTTTTATACCAGTCGACTAACCCGACAATAACAATCATATTTCTGAAGGGTCACTTTCTTTCATGAAAAGCTCTCTTTTGGTTTCTAAAGGAAATGGTTGCTTCTTTTCAATAAAACTTTTCATGAACATTTACTACTCTTCAACCACTATAAATACATTACAAATTTGTTTATCAAATAACCAATTCTTACTGATTTTATTCTATTTCTTGATCTATATTTCTAAAGCACTCTTGTATTCTAAAAAGCTCTCAAATATTCAAATTGCTTATTGAATCTTTGAATTTATTTCAAATCTCTTGATTCAATAAGTAATATATTTTCTGCAATCTTCACATACATGTTATATACTTGAGGATAAGATTATAGGAAGGGTGTACTCAAGTATTGGCTATTCAGTGTTGTTCAAAAACACAATCAGAAGTCAAACTTATATTACTTGTTAAAGTCCTATGTCGATGCTCAGGCAGGAAATCCTTATTGTGGATCAGATTGTTGTAAACCTATTCCTCTCGATGAAGAGTGGGCATTGATAGTAAAATTCTAGAAGGTGTCTGGGACTGGGCGTAGGATGGGAAGTCTGAACCAGTATAAAATTCCTAGTGTCACTTTACTTACTGCATTTACTTATTTGTGATATTTATATTAGTTGACATTTACTTGCATAACTATTGTAATAGACAAGTTAGTATATCATAGTCAATTCTGCAATATTTCATATATAAAGATCCTGCACTAAGTCACACGAATTTTCATTTGGTATCAGAGCCTGGTGTTCTAGAGATCGTAATAACATCCTAGAATGAATGGAAATAAAGAAATCTTGTCAAGGGATTAGAAAATGGAAGAGCAACAAAGCAGAATAAAGAGAGAAAATGTTTCATGGCTAAAGTTATATCACAATCGGTATGTGTAGATTCATTATATAAAGATCTTCTGTCAGACCATGAAAAATTATTGAAAGATTTTAAAAGTTTAGGTAAACTTAATGCAGTTATTTTAGTGAAGTTTAAAGACTATGAGAAAGAAAATTCCAAATAAAAAATTGAAAACAAATTTTTAGTAAAACAAGCCAAATATTTTGGAAATACCTTAGAAGATCTAGTTTTTCAAAAAGATTGCCTTCTAAAAGAAAATGAGCAACTAGAAGATTAAAACAATGTTCTTTTGAAGGAAATCGATCTTTTACAAAGCAAAAAATGCATCTGTGGAAGATTCTTTAAATAATTCTAATTCTTTAATTTTGTCTCTTAAAATGGAGAATGAAGCTTTAATTAAAAAGAATATAGAATTATCTAAAGAATGTGAGTTTTTAAAGGTGAATAATAATATTATGCAAAATGAAATTTCTAACTCAAAAGAAAATTTTGAAAAATTACAATCTTCTTTAGATAATTCAGAATCCCAAATTTTTGGTCACAAAACTGAGAATTGTACTTTAAAAAGGAAGGATTCTGAATTAAATAAGGAAATTGATGATTTAAAAAAATTACAAAATTTCTTTTGAAAATGTCAATCGTGGATTTGGAATCAAATTTGATAAATGTACAAGTAAGTTCATGAAATTTAATAAAGGTCAAAATGATTTAAATATGATTCTATCACGATCTTGACCTTTACATGACAAAAGTGGTTTAGGTATAATAAAACTAATCATAGAAATAGTACTGATATGCTTTTATGTACAACAAAAATATCACTGCTAGTACTAATGCACATCCAAGATCCAATTCTTTTATAAATTCGAATACTTATATGACTAGAGATATTTATAATAAATTTAGAAGTACAAAAAGAAATACCAACAGAATTTGTTTAAGTATTTGGGCTCCTGTAAATTGGAAAAACAGAGAAAAATATTGATGATTACTTTAATTCAATAGTTAATGATGAAAATTTCATTTTTAAAGGCTTCACTAAACCCTCTTGGGCATGGTTACCATCCATCTAACCCCCGGACCCTAATGAAGGAAGTGGGTACCAAAGTGTGTATATACATATAATATTCTTTACAGGTACAAGTAACACCCCACGTCCATTAATGTCACTCGCAAAGGGAATGCATTAACTTCCATGGAGCATTGTAAGTGAATATAGAACAGAAAATTACAACAAGACAGATATAAAGCAGTACTTGAAATTTTAAAACTTTATTTATTGCACCAGAAGGTAAATATGTTTGGTTACATCATCAAAAACCATAAACCAAAGTCAAGTACATAATATCCATCTTGATAAAACAAAGTACATAATCCCACTACTACCAATAGCCACAAAGAAAATGATAGGCTGAACTTTACTTCGGCAATCCAAATCCAAGTGCTCCCAAAGAGATCCCAATCAAGCTCCACTAGTACTAGTCCCACCCTTAGAACCTGGGGGGAAAGGAAGAAAAGAGGTGGAAACAAAGGGGGTCGGACATAAAGTCTGGCGAGTGCGATAACTCTAACAACATGATTATTAAAGCAATATGATAAGATATAAGCTGAAGAATAAGGTAATGACTGTGTGAACCACATGGGTATGGAAAGGCAATCAAGAGAAACAGAGATAACGTAAATGGCGCTTCCTAATCGATATAGGATAATTACTATACTCTACCATACTATATTGTACTAACACTAACTGCACCCCTACTAGTCACTCTAGAAATTTGATCCCTCTTGGCTAAATAGAACGATGATAGCTTCGTGTACAACTAGATGTACCCACTATTCTCCATGTTTGGCTGTATATCTCTAGTTGCTATTATAGGTATCCAGCGTGTACCAATCCCCACTAGATGTACTCCTTCAATAAGTAATAATGGTAATTCCATGTACTCCTAGCTGACGTCATAGGTGTCGCGTGCTCCTATCTCCACTAGGTATACCGCCTTAATAATTATTAATAATAGTTGTAGCTTCGTGTACCCCTAACTGACTACATAGGTGCCGTCTGCTCCTATCTCCACTAGGTGTACCCACTACCCTGCCCCATTCGATCGGATCCCTAACTCGTAGATACCCGTGTTGGCCCCATAGTGGGGTGCATCACTCCCCAAAGTGGCAACCCGATACCACCAATGATGCACGGCTTATACCTACACGATGCAACAATGTCTTACCTACCAGCCCGGGTCCACACACGCACATGATCCCATTGGACTTGCGTTGCCACCGCTAACCCGGTTTGGCCTCTTACAGTCAAGCCCAGTATGCGTGTCCCGTCCTCGACTTGGGTCGAGCCTACAAAGATACGAATGGGTTACTGGTTGAAACGGACCCCCGTTACTTGACACAAGCTATCCACCTAAGCTTGGTCCCCTCTAGTATATCCCACTTAACCACTTTCATGTCCACTTACATATTTTAAATTTGGTTAAGGGTTTCCATTAGTAATTCCACATGCCACCCAAGGCACCCACTTAACCCCTATGTCCCACTTACATGTTTTACCTTGGTTAAGTGTTACTAATCGTATTTCCTCATGCTACCCAAGGCACCCTCTAGATTTCGCATGTCGCCCAAGGCACCCACTTAACCCCCTCATGTCCCACTACATGTTTATCTGGTTAAGTGTTTCTTAATTCATTAAGACCGTAACATCATAAAGATCTCTCACATTGGACTGGCATTTGTGGCAGCTGGATTTGCCGGGCGGGTCCGGGCAGTCTTACACCACAAACGAGCCTAACCTCATGTCTTTACAACTATTACGTATTTAATTTGTGCCAAAGACCACTCACATTAGACTGGCATTTGTGGCAGCTGGATTTGCCGGGCGGGTCTTGGCAGTCTTACACCACAAACGAGCCTAACCTCGTGTCTTAGACGATTAATTACTAATTAATCATTTCCCCAATTTGAATTACTTTCCCTATTCAAATTATCAATCAATTCCAAATTTAACCATGTCCATAATTGAATCAATTATGTCCATCCATTTATGGTATGTAAAATCATACCAATTTCTTCACTAATTAATTTTATTCCTTAAAATTAATTACATGCCTTTTTAGGCCATTACATGCCAAATTCACAATATGTGTGTATCCACTATTATCCCCATCATACCCCCGTCATTCGTTCGCTTAACATGATATATACATATTAGACTAGCAAATAGTCTAATACTTAAAAAAAAAGAATAAACGTCACAAAGTCACATACACACAATAATAGATCTAATTTGCATCTAACTTGCAATTAAGAATTACAACATACTTGCATAGTCTTTGTATTATCAAGGATCCAAAAATCATAGATCTAAAAGGTGTGAACTTAATTATATGAACATAGTTTTACACCCAACTAGCCTAGGTAATTATCACAAACTTACATAAACTATGTATGTCGTCAACCTAAACATAAAGGTGTCATCTTGCATAACTATGGATCCAATAAAGGTGTTAACCTGAGTAAACTATGGATCCACATAAAAGTGTAAACTTGCATAACTATGCATGTCATAGATTCAACATAAAATGTCAACTTGAATATGGATCTAAACTTTAAAGGTGTGAACTTGTATATATGTGAATCCAATTATCACTTAAACTTGCATATGAACATAATACTTATACGAACTAGCATATGTTCCACATCCATATTCGCATAAAAACTGATGTTATAAACCTAGGTGATTGGATTATAAAAAGTGATTCATTGACACAAGTTAACATCATGAATTACTATCATATATTTTAGATCCAAACTTATAACTCGCATACAACTTGCGCGATCCTATTAACTTGCATAACATCATATGTACAACTTGCATAATCATATTAACTTGCATAGCATCATATATGAAACTTGCATAATCATATTAACTTGCATAACATCATATGTGAAACTTGCATAACATCATACATGAAACTTGCATAACATCATATATAAAACTTGCATAACATCATACATGAAACATACATAACATCACATATAAAACTTTCATAACATCATATAATATGAATCAAGTTAACATACATGATTAAACATATGAATTAGATTCACAACCACAACTTATAATCCAACGTATATCACATCATAATTGATTTAGCAATTATTTTGTTAAAGTGATCGAACTCACTACTCAAAAGCGGTCTTGAGTTCTGAATTCTGATTTCTGAAGTTTTATTAGCTCTCCTTTGAAGAAGATTCGCTGTTAGGGTAGAGTAGAACTTATTTGATTTGTTGTTCTTCCTCTTTAATTTGGTGGCGGCTGCTCTAGGGTTCAAGACGGTAGCATGACGGTCATAGTTTCAGTTTTAATTCTGATTTAGGGTTTGAGTCTATGGGTCTTTTTATAGAGTTTTGAATTAATTTAAGTGGTCGGATGATCTTAGGGTTAATCAAAACCATTCAGTCATGAAAGGGTGACAAGTCAGGCCTAATGACTCAGCAAAGAGTCAGAAAGGACTCAACAACGAGTCAGAATATGGGTCAGACTGAGCCAGAAAGCTGTGCAGGTTTTCCCTCGGCCTGGGCGCACTTGGGAAGTGCGCCAATGCAAATTTGTACTGGCGCACTTCCCAAGTGCGCCAGTGCAATTTAATATTTTTTTTCTCTTTTTGCCACCAATCTTCGTTCGTCCATAACTCCTTCATCCGGTACCCGTTTCCCGCAAAATCGGACTCTATTTCAACCAGAATTCCGAGACGAACAAAATGGCGCAACCCCATTCCCATAATTCTCACGTCTGACATTAATTATTCTTTATTTTAATTAATTCGACTATTCAAAAATCCGGGGTGTTACATTCTCCCCTCCTTAAAGGATTTCGTCCCTGAAATCTCCAAGTTAAGGAGAATGCATATCCTACCATCCAAACAACCATCTACTCAACCGTCAAACACGGGCATCCATTGTCCTTATAAAGTTTCTAATGCTGTATGAACATATGCAAGAAGTGTGTGTATATGTTCCTTATCTAATGCATAATCAAGCGGTCTACTGATTCAGTTGACCTCCTTAATGCAAACCATGATAGTGCCATGCGTCCATTATGTATGCGAAAGAACCCTATCGGTATATATTATTTCTACATGTGTGCACAAACATTCACCAAAATGCAACGTCCATATGATGGTACAACCATTATACATCCATTACTTAAATATGTACACACATTTATATGCAATATGAAGTGACTGAGCCGATCTAGTGCCTAAAGTGTGTGTATATGCATCCACGAGCAACCACTAGAAAACAACTACATCCACGTGCATCCATCATACATAACATGTCTCAAACACATGTTTCAACCATAGGAATCTCCTATCCAAAGGTCAAAGATACTTGCGAGAGGACATACTAAAAATAAGATAACTACAAGGTAAGCGATAAAGGAGAAATTTAAAAGACATACCCTCGAAAAGAAAAGGGTATAATGAACCCATCTTCGCTTCCGTCTCCCAAGTAGCGTTGCTCTCATCATCTCCCCATTGCACTTTGACTAGTTTGACCTCTCGATTCCTCAACTTCTTAATCTCCGACCCAAGAATGCGCGTAGGAGCTCGTCGCATCATGCTCGATCTCCACCTCTCTATGCAAGCTCGGCTCTACCACTTCCGTGGTCTCGTGCAAGCACTTCCTCAAATGTGATACATGGAATACGTCGTGTACACCACTAAGTCTCTCGGGCAACTCCACTCTATACGCCATCTGCCCAATCCTTTCCTTAATAAGAAACGACCCTACGAACCTTGGTGCTAACTTTCCAACGGACCCAAAGCGAACGACGTTCCGTAATGGAGACACCTTGACAAAGACCATGTCCCCAACATCTGACTTCCTCTTGTGCGCATAAGATTTCTGCCTATCTAGCGCCATCTTCATCCTCCTTCGAATCAAATCGATCTTTTCCGAAGTCTCTCTAATCATATCGGGTCCAAGCAAGGCCTTGTCTGTAGACTCCCACCAACATGTAGCCGAACGACACGGATGTCCATAAAGAGCCTCGAACGGTGCCATGCCAATGCTAGACTGAAAGCTGTTATTATATGCGAACTCCACCAATGGAAGATGTTCCTCCCATGTAACTCCGAAATCTAAGACACACAACCTCAATAAGTCCTCTAGAATACGATTCACCCTCTCGGTCTGGCCGTCCGTCTGAGTATGATATGCGGTGCTCAAACATAACCGAGTCCCTACCGCCTCTTGTAAGCTTTTACAAAATTCGCTAGTGAAAATAGGATCGCGGTCTCTCACTATGCTAGAAGGAACACCGTGCAAACGAACTATTTCTCGAATGTATACGGAGGCTAACCATGGAGCAGTCCTCTTACTCTCTACGGGAATTAAATGGGCGCTCTTAGTAAGTTTGTCTACCACAACCAAAATCCCCGTATTACCCTTCCTTGATCTTGGTAATCTGTCAACAAAGTCCATCGAAACACTTTCCCACTTCCATTGTGGGACCTCCAATGGGTGTAGCAATAAACCGGGCTTCTTTTGCTCTTCTTTTACTTGTTGGCACACCAAGCATCTAGCGACATACTCGGTCGCATCTTTCTTCATGCCGGCCCAAAAGTAAACTCGTCTCATGTCCATGTACATCTTGTCCCCGCCGGGATGGATGGTCATCTTCGAACGATGTGCATCATCAAGAATGGTCTTCCTTAGGCCATCGTCTTTTGGTACAAAAAGTCTACCGTCCCTAAGTAACCAACCCTTATCATCTAGGGTATACCTACTTAGGTGGCTTGATGACTCCCCTCTTATGAGCTTCTTTACTAACTCAATCAACTGTGGGTCATCACGCTGTGCCTCTCCAACCCGTCCCAAAAGCGTAGGTCTGACCTCAAGGACGCTAGCAAGCTGGGTACAAAATCAATGGATGGTCTAAAGTCAAAGGTAGAGATAAACTCTAAGCAACGCCGCTCGACAAACAAAGGACTCAATGTCAACTTTTTCCTACTCAAGGCATCCGCCACAACGTTACCCTTGTCAGGGGTATATGCTATCTCGAAATCGTAGGATGCCAAGAACTCCATCCACCATAACATATCACCCTTCCCTAGAGACCACATGGCCTAAAATCCTCACTTCTTTCCTCCAAAAATGGTATTTTGGTGAACTTAGCCTTAAGCTGGTGCACTTGTAGCGTCCCTAAGCTTTCCCTAAGATGTAGGGCATCCTCTTCTCTGCTTCTAGAGAAAACCAGGATATTATCCCATGCAAAATCGTCACAACTATCCATCTCTCACACAGACCCTCCTAGTCGAACTTGACATCCCCCAAGTGCAAGCCCCAAAGGCCTAAACCAATATCAGACAAACACCCAAGGGATACCTCCTTCGAATTTAGACGACCTACGTGAGATGATACTAGTAAGACGACCAACCAATTGAGCACTTGACTGACTCTGGCTGTCCTTGCCAGTCTTGCTCCAAAACCACCGCTGATTACATAACTGGCTTTGCTTAATCTATTAAGCACATACGAAAACTTATTTCGCGCCTCTGGGTAAACCCCGCACTTTATCAACGACGTCTTCATACTCGCGAACCACACAAACAGACTCCCAATCATCATTCGATGCGTCAGAAGATTCTAGGCAGCTAAGCATCACTGAAGCCCTAGGGTCACAAGGAATATGAGGGTCTTTCCATAACGAATCAATAGTCTGACTACCCTCCTTTCACAATCTAGGATGGCACCCCGCCTGGCTAGCCAATCCACCCCTAGAATCAAACTATAGCCCGTGAAACCAAGGACGAAGGCATTGCATTCAAATCAAACGCCCAAGATAGACACTCTCAAATCCCGACAAACCATTGAAGGATGAGACGAACCACCAACAGGATTTGAGACTAGGATGGGATCCTTAACTAGACTAGTATTTAGGTGCAGTGTTTCAACTAACGAAGCAGATACTAACGAGTATGAAGCGTCAGAATCAAAAAAAGTTCAAATAGGATGATAAAGAAAACCAAATTTCAACCTAGACGGTCCTACCCCCATCAGGTATACCAGCCGTGAGTGAATACAACCACCCTCCAGAAGATCCTGTACTTTGTCCTTGCCTCTTTGGACAATCCTAAGGTGTCCTATTTTTCCAAAACAACTAGCCTTCTTCTTCACATTCTCCTTTCGTGACCTCCCACCAAGATGAGGTTTCGTCCTTTGTTAACCAAACAGCTATTTGAACCTTCCTCCCATCGTCTATGTTAAAGGTACCAACAAGCCCTCCACTTCCTTGGACTAACTTCTAGCCCGACAAACGTTTAAGTCCCTTGAAGTGGTTTTCTGTACTTCATACGGAAGTCCTTATTTATCTTAGAAAAACCATCTATACGCGGAGGGGGGGGGGGAGGGAAAGAAACTCAAAAGGAGAAAGAGGAAGAAATTCAAAACGGAGAATCGAAGGAAGATTTATGGCTCTTGGGGATTATGTTCTAAAATAAACCTTTCTTTCAAAAATACTCTTCTACCAACATATTTTTGAAAGTATTCTTTATAAAAATGCTTTTGAAAAATATTTTTTCAAAATATCTTATCTATTCTGGTAACCATCAGCTCTGATACCACGTGTAACACCACACGTCCATTAATGTCACTCGCAAAGGGAATGCATTAACTTCCATGGAGAATTTTAAGTGAATATAGAATAGAAAATCACAACAAGACTGATATAAAGCAGTACTTGAAAATTTAAAACTTTATTTATTGCAGCAGAAGGTAAATATTTTTGGTTACATCATCAAAAACCATAAACCAAAGTCAAGTACATAATATCCATCTTGATAAAAAAATTACATAATCCCACTACTACCAATAGCCACAAAGAAAATGATAGGCTGAACTTTACTTCGGCAATCCAAATCCAAGTGCTCCCAAAGAGATCCCAATCAAGCTCCACTAGTACTAGTCCCACCCTTAGAACCTGGGGGGAAAAGGAAGAAAAGAGGTGGAAACAAAGGGGGTCAGACATAAAGTCCGGCGAGTGCGGTAACTCTAACAACATGATTATGAAAGCAATATGATAAGATATAAGCTGGAGAATAAAGTAATGACTGTGTGAACCACATGGGTATGGCAAGGCAATCAAGAGAAACAGAGATAACGTAAATGGCGCTTCCTAATCGATATAGGATAATTACTATACTCTGCCATACTGTACCATACTGTACTGTACTAACATTAACTGCACCCCTACTAGTCACTCTAGAAATTTGATCCCTCTTGGCTAAATAGAACGATGATAGCTTCGTGTACTACTAGATGTACCCACTATCCTCCATGTTTGACTGTATATCTCTAGATGCTATCATAGGTACCCAGCGTGTACCTATCCCCACTAGATATACTCCTTCAATAAGTAATAATGGTAATTCCATGTACTCCTAGCTGACGTCATAGGTGCCGCCTGCTCCTATCTCCACTAGGTATAACCCCTTAATAATAATAATTAATAATAGCGGTAGCTTCGTGTACCCCTAACTGACTACATAGGTGCCGTCTGCTCCTATCTCCACTAGGTGTACCCACTACCCTGCCCCATTCGGTCGGCTCCCTAACTCGTAGATACCCGTGCTGGCCCCACAGTGGGGTGTATCACTCCCAAAAGTGGCAACCCGATACCACCAATGATGTACGGCTTATACCTACATGATGCAACAACGTCTTACCTACCAGCCCGGGTCCACACACGCATATGAACCCGTTGGACTTGCGTTGCCACCGCTAACCCGGTTTGGCCTCTTACAGTCAAGCCCAGTATGCGTGTACCGTCCTCGACTTGGGTCGAGCCCACAAAGATACGAATGGGTTACTGGTTGAAACGGGCACCTATTACTTGACACAAGCTATCCACCTAAGCCTGGTCCCCTCTAGTATATCCCACTTAACCCACTTCATGTCCACTTACATGTTTTAGATTTGGTTAAGGGTTTCCATTAGTAATTCCACATGCCACCCAAGGCACCCACTTAACCCCTATGTCCCACTTACATGTTTTACCTTGGTTAAGTGTTACTAATCGTATTTCCTCATGCCACCCAAGGCACCCACTAGATTCCACATGCCGCCCAAGGAACCCACTTAACCCCCTCATGTCCCACTACATGTTTATCTGGTTAAGTGTTTCTTAATTCATTAAGACCGTACCCTCATAAAGACCTCTCACATTAGACTAGCATTTGTGGCAGCTGGATTTGCCGGGCGGGTCCGGGCAGTCTTACACCACAGAAGAGCCTAACCTCGTGTCTTTACAACTGTTACGTATTTAATTTGTGCCTAAGACCTCTCACATTAGACTGGCATTTGTGGAAGCTGGATTTGCCGGGCGAGTCCGGGCAGTCTTACACCACAAACGAGCCTAACCTCGTGTCTTAGACGATTAATTACACCTAATTAATCATTCCCCCAATTTGAATTACTTTCCCTATTCAAATTATCAGTCAATTCCAAATTTAACGATGTCCATAATTGACTCAATTATGTCCATCCATTTATAGTATGTAAAATCATACCAATTTCTTCACTAATTAATTTTATTCCTTAAAATTAATTACATGCCTTTTTAAGCCATTACATGCCAAATTCACAATATGTGTGTATCCACTATTATCCCCATCGTACCCCCGTCATTCATTCGCTTAACATGATATATACATATTAGACTAGTAAATAGTCTAATACTTAAAAAAAAGAATAAACGTCACAAAGTCACATACACACAATAATAGATCTAATTTGCATCTAACTTGCAATTAAGAATTACAACATACTTGCATAGTCCTTGTATTATCAACGATCCAAAAATCATAGATCTAAAAGGTGTGAACTTGCATGTATGAACATAGTTTTACACCCAACTAGCCTAGGTAATTATCACAAACTTACATAAACTATGTATGTCGTCAACCTAAACATAAAGGTGTCATCTTGCATAACTATGGATCCAATAAAGGTGTTAACCTGAGTAAACTATGGATCCACATAAAGGATTAAACTTGCATAACTATGCATGTCAAAAATTCAACATAAAAATGTCAACTTGAATATGGATCTAAATTTAAAGGTGTGAACTTGTATATATGTGAATCCAATTATCACTCAATCTTGCATATGAACATAATACTTATACGAACTAGCATATGTTCCACACCCATATTCGCATAAAAACTGATGTTATAAACCTAGGTGATTGGATTATAAAAAGGGATTCATTGACACAAGTTAACATCATGAATTACTAGCATATATTTTAGATCCAAACTTACATAACATCATATAACTCGCATACAACTTGCGCGATCCTATTAACTTGCATAACATCATATGTACAACTTGCATAATCATATTAACTTGCATAGCATCATATATGAAACTTGCATAATCATATTAACTTGCATAACATCATATGTGAAACTTGCATAACATCATACATGAAACTTGCATAACATCATATATAAAACTTGCATAACATCATACATGAAACATGCATAACATCACATATAAAACTTTCATAACATCATATAATATGAATCAAGTTAACATACATGATTAAACATATGAATTAGATTCACAACCACAACTTACAATCCAACGTATATCACATCATAATTGATTTAGCAATTATTTTGTTAAAGCGATCGAACTCACTACTCGAAAGCGGTCTTGAGTTCTGAATTCTGATTTCTGAAGTTTTATTAGCTCTCCGTTGAAGAAGATTCGCTGTTAGGGTTGAGTAGAACTGATTTGATTTGCTGTTCTTCCTCTTTAATTTGGTGGCGGCTGCTCTAGGGTTCAAGACGGCAGCATGACGGTCATAGTTTCAGTTTTAATTCTGATTTAGGATTTGAGTCTATGGGTCTTTTTATAGAGTTTTGAATTAATTTAAGTGGTCGGATGATCTTAGGGTTAATCAAAACCATTCAGTCATGATAGGGTGACAAGTCAGCCCTAATGACTCAGCAAAGAGTCAGAAAGGACTCAACAATGAGTCAGAATATGGGTCAGACTGAGCCAGAAAGCTGTGCAGGTTTTCCCTCGGCCTGGGCGCACTTGGGAAGTGCGCCAATGCAAATTTGTACTGGCGCACTTCCCAAGTGCGCCAGTGCAATTTAATATTTTTTTTCTCTTTTTGCCACCAATCTTCGTTCGTCCATAACTCCTTCATCCGGTACCCGTTTCCCGCAAACTCGGACTCTATTTCAACCAGAATTCCGAGACGAACACAATGGCGCAACCCCATTCCCATAATTCTCACGTCTGAGTTTAATTATTCTTTATTTTATTTAATTCCATTATTCAAAAATCCGGGGTGTTACAGTACACCACAACAAAAAGAAGGATATTTTTAGTATTTCTGAATATCTGTGAAATCAAAATTCAGCTTATCTAAATGCACATGTTCTAATATCTCCTGAAGGTGCTTTAATTATTTCTGTTTTATGATCGATTACTACTATTTATCATGGTACGTATTATTTTTAATCGATGGCAAAGGGGGAGAAAAATATGAAATAAATATGAATTATACACTAAAATTTTGTTAAAGGAAAGAAAATGGCAAGTATTTCTATATATGCACTAGTAAAATGTTGCAAAGATGCTTTCTATTCAGTGGGAGATAAATATATGCAAGCATACATTTAGTGGGAGAAAATAAATAACTCTATACAATTTCAAGAGGTTGTCATCAGTTAAAAAAGAGGGAGAATGTAGATTCATGGAGTTTTTGATTCACGACAACGAAGAAGTTAAGATCAATTAAAGAGTTAGTTAATTAACATATATATATATATACACACACACACACCCCTGTGTGTACGTGTGTGTGTTTTTTGTGTATTAGATTTATGTTAAAATCTATCCTCATTTATTATAACACAATAACACAAAACACAAATTTACACATATATATGAGAATGGCTTAAAACAACCATTACTGGGAATTTTTCCCTAGACCAAACGACTGGTCCATTTCATACCACTCGACTGGTAACAGGGTAAAAACCAAGTAACGGCTATTTTTTGCGATTATATATATATATATATATATATATATATACACACACAACTCACATTTTCAACAAGTTGACTGGTGATTTTATATCAGTCAACTAACCCGACAATAACAACCATATTTATGAAGGGTCACTTTCTTTCTTGAAAAGTTCTCTTTTGATTTCTAAAAGAAATGGTTGCTTCTTTTAAATAAAACTTTTCATGAACATTTACTACTCTTTAACCACTATAAATACATCACAAATTTGTTTATCAAATAACCAATTCTTACTGATTCTATTCTATTTCTTGATCTATATTTCTAAAGCACTCTTACATTCTAAAAAGCTCTCAAATATTCAAATTGCTTATTGAATCTTTGAATTTATATAAAATCTCTTGATTCAATAAGTAATATACTTCCTTCAATCTTCATATACACGTTATATACTTGAGGATAAGATTATAGGAAGGGTGTACTCAACTATTGGCTATTCGGTGTTGTTCAAGAACACAATCAGAAGTCAAACTCATATTACTTGTTAAAGTCCTATGTCAGTGCTCAGGCGGGAAATCCTTGCTGGGGCTCGGATTGTTGTGAACCTATCCCTCCGGTCAAGAGAGGGCGTTGATAATAGAATTCCATAAGGAGTCTGGGACTGGACGTAAGAAGGGATGTCTGAACCAGTATAAAATTCCTAGTGTCACTTTACTTACTTCATTTACTTATCTGTGATATTTTATATTAGTTAATATTTACTTGCCCAACTATTGTATTAGACAAGTTAGTGTATCATAGTTAATTCCGCAATATTCCATATATATAGATCCTATACTAAGTCACTCAACTTTTCAAAGTCAACTTTGCGATAAAGTCTATAAAATAAACTTTGAAAAGGATAAATGCTTTATAGAAGATAAGAATTTAAAAATAATATTCGAAGGAGATAGAAAGGAAAATATCTATATATTAAGTATGAAAATCTCCAATGATAATCTATGCCTTATGGCCAATACAACTGACCCTGGATCTGGCATAAGAGATTTGATCATATAAATTTTGAATACATCTCTAGGATTTCAAAGTTAGATTCAATTAGGGGATTACCCAAAATGAAATTTAAAGTAAATAATTTATGCGACGCTTCTCAGTTTGAAAAATTAAAAAGAAGTTCTTTTAAATCAATCAAAAGAGGAAATTACAACTTTGAAACCATTAGAGTTAATTAACATGGATCTGTTCGGTCCATCCCAAACTCAATCAATAAATCACAAAAGATATATTTACGTAATAATCGATAATTTTTCTATATTTACCTAGACTTTACTTCTTAAAAATAAAAGTGATTTTTTTGAAAATCAAAACAATAAGTAGTGACCACGGTGGAAAGCTCAAAAATGAAATTTTTGAAAAGTTATTTAAATAAAAATGGGATAACTCATAATTTTTCTTTTCCATGAACCCCTCAACAAAATGGAGTAGTTGAATGTAAAAATAGAAAAATTCAAGAGTGCGTGAGAACTATGTTATCTGACTTTTGGGCTGAGGTAGTTGCAACAACTTGTTGTATATTAAATAGAATATTTATAACACCCTTAACTCAAAAACACCATATGAACTTTTGTATAATAAGGAATCAAAAGCATCATATTTTAAAATATTTGGAAGTTAATTATTTATCCTTAAAACTAAAGAAATTTTAAATAAATTTGACTCAAAATCTGGTAAAGGAATATTTATTGGATATTCGGAAAGAAGTAAGGCATATAGAGTTTTTGAATTAAGAACTTATACCATCGAAGAAACATTAAATGTATCCTTTGATGAAAATTATAGAAATATAACAAACCATAAAAAAGATGAAAGTGAAAATTAGATAGATGAAACAAATAATAAAATTAATCAACCAAATAAACGAATTAGTTTAGTAAGAGATCGCCCTATAGAAAATATCATAGGAGATATTAAATCCGTTGTTATAACTCGAAACCAATTAAATAATATGATTTACTCGGCATTTATTTCAACTATTGAACCTAAAAATCCAAAGGAAGCATCATCCAATTATTCATGGATCCTTGCTATGCAAGAAGAATTGAATCAATTTACCCGTAATGATGTATGGGAACTTGTTCCTAGACCAGAGGATAAACTATAATCGAAACTACATGGGTTTATAAAAATAAAATGAATGAACACGGTGAGGTCGTAAGAAATAAGACATGATTAGTAGCACAAGGTTATACTCAAGAAGAAGAAATAGATTATGATGAAAGGTTTGCCCTTGTAGCAAGATTAAAAGCTATTAAGATATTATTAGCCTTTGAAAATTATAATAATTTCAAATTATATCAAATGGATGTTAAAAGAGATTTTCTAAACGAATATGTTAAAGAAGATGTATATGTAGAGCAACCACTTCTTTTTGAACATGAAAAATTTCCAGAGCACATATATAAATTAAAGAAAGCGTTATATGGATTAAAACAGGCTCTTAGATCTTGGTATGATAGATTAAGAAATAATTTATTACATCTAACTTCGAAATTGGTAAAATAGATAATACACTTTTTATTAAAAGAAATAATAACGATATTTAGTTAGTACATACATATGTTGGCAATATAATCTTCGGATCAACAAATAATAAAATGAATAAAGAATTTTCATATATTTTGACCAAAGAATTTGAGATGATTCATATGGGAGAACTAACATTCTTCTTAGGCTTACAGATTCGTCATTTAAAGAGTGGAATATTTATCAATCAAGAAAAATATGCAAGAGATTTAATTAATATATATAATTTAACAACAACTAATCAAAGACCAACACTAATTGCAACTAATATAGCCTCAAGTAAGATGATACATCAAAAGATGTTGATCAAAAATTATATACAGGTATGATAGGATCATTATTATATATAACCTCTAGTAGACCAGATATAATGCATAGTGTATGTCTCTGTGCAAGATATCAATCACAAACTAAGGCATCTAAAAGTCGTAAAATGTATTATAAGATATTTAAAACATACATTAGATTTTGTACTATTTTACCCTAAGGATGATTCGTTTGATTTAATTTCTTATTGTGATGATAATTATGTGGGATGTAAATCCGATCAGAAAAGCAATAGTGGAACATGACATTTCTTGGGACATTCACTAGTTTAATGGTTTAGTAAAAAGCAAAATATAGTATCTTTGTCAACAACTGAAGCATAATATATATCTGCTGCTTTGGCTTGTTCACAAGTAATATATATGCAACAAACTTTAAAATATTTTGGATTAAGTGTAATTAAATCACCAGTATACTGTGATAATACAAGAGCTATAAATACGTCTAAAAATCCAACTCATCATTTAAGAAGTAAACATATAGATACATAACATCATTTTCTAAGGGATAACGTAAGTAAATGGAAAATCTCACTCGAATTCATAAAAACAGAAAAACAAATAGCAGGTATATTAACAAAACCATTAAACGAAGCAACGTTCACTAAATTTAGAATAGAATTAGGTATTTGTTCGTTAAGTGAATTAAAGTAATTAAATATATTAATATATAATAAAGTATAACAAAAATCAGAAGAAAAAAAAAATTTAGTACCCTTATGTCGGCATACATTTTTTGATATGTCGACAAATAACTGCCAGATTTCAAAAATTAAATCCCACCAAAAATTAGTTACAACAACTAGTCAAACTTTACATTTCGAATTTTCTTCTTCATCTTCTCATTTCATTTCTGGAAAAATTCAAAACTAAATTAAACAATGGCCTCCACTAATTATAATAATCAAATTAATCCTGAATCGTAGGGCGGACCATCCGGAGGTTTGTTTCAATGCTCTACTCCCGTTCATGTGATGAAATTGGAAGACAAAATGGAGAATGTACTTCAAATGCTCGCTGAAATCCAAGTTCTACAAATTAGGATGAATCAAGAGCATGCGAAACAAGGAAAAATCATGAGAAATCTATAAAAATTTGTTATGGATAATGAAACAAATCTGATTATCATCGAAGATGATAATCCAATAGTGGAAGAGGAGGAGGAAGAAGAAGAGGAAGAGGAAGAGATGATAGAAGATGAGGAACAAGAACAAGAACAAAATGAAGGCATGGAAGTGAATGATCAAGTCATATGCATTGGGAAGTCTGTTTCGATCGAGAAGGGAATATAATTGAGCAAAATGGGGAATTTTGTCTCCCTTACCCCAGTTTCCCAATTCATAAGTCCCCAATTACAAAGAATTAGATGTTTAGGTTTCTCGCTTATTCGTACAAGCAATGTAATATGTACATAGTATTTCGTGTTCTCGTAAAATGTTCTAATTTGCATTGGTTTGTATTGTTTGACTTGTAAAACAATGATTATAGTGTTTAGTTCAAACAATGTTTGTTTCTCATAGATTTTGGAACTAGTATTAGAATAGTTACATATAGAACAAAGGATATAATATAGGCATACATTTAATGGGAGTCATGTATAGTATCAAGTATTATAATCTTGGAATATATAGATAGATATAGTTTATAATTGTTTATAGGTTTAGGAGGAGTACATTTAAAATTTCTTTTTGTTGATGACAAAGGGGGATAGATTATAACATAAGGATTAGATAGGCATAGTTTAAGTGGGAGTATGTAGAATTCATGGTGACAGGGGGAGTAATCGAAGAACTAGATCAAAAAGTATCAACAGGTATGAACATGTATGAATATTTTATAAATCAGGGTTGTCATCATCAAAAGGGGGAGATTGTTGGAAAATGGAGTCTTGATGACAACAACCTTATTTCAATTATCAATTGATTTTAAAATATATACTAACATCTCTATCTAGAATATATATATACAGGTTTTGTATACAGAACTTAAATACTGAAGACTGTGCGGTTTTAGAGTTTCAAGACATTAAGAATTCAGAAGAGATTCAAGACTCAAGAGTTGTCAAGTTATCAAGAGTTCAAGAAAAATATAGTAATAGAGTCTAGTTTATGTATAAGACTCCGAATAGCACTCCAGGTTCAAATTATGTTTTTCAAAATTCAAAATTTAAATTTTGATTTTCAAATTATGAGTTCAAACTATTATCTTACTTATGATTTCAAACATATAATTTTAAAGTTTTAATAGATATAAGTATATATATAGTTTTAGAGTTTTATAATATTAAACATTATTATTTTATAAATATGTTTATATAATATATTATTCTGATTTCATATGATTTTACACTTTAGATTATTCATTTATATTATTAAATTTTGATTCAAGGATATGATTAAACACTTGAAAAATAGTTTTAAAAATAAAAAATAAAGTAAATATGTTGACATACATAATAGCCTATGTCGACATACAACTGTCACTTATTCAATTTTCAAAGAAAGTGTCTTTTCACCATTTGTAACGTTTCTGAGACGTTGCAACCTTTCACATACTATAAATAGGGGTTGATTTCGATTTTTTTTTATAATTCTTCTTCTCCATCCTCACCCATCTTCATAACACCATTAATATTTCATATTTTCTTGATTTCTATACTTATACTTTGTTGATTTCTAATAAAATTACATAAAACTTCATCTTTTCTCAATCTCTATCTACTACTATTTAAATTGAAGTGTTATTGAAGAGTTAAAAGTTTGTTATAATCATCTGGGAAGTGTTTGGGAAAGGATGTGTTCCTTATAGCTATGAAATCAAGGAAAGAGAGCGGTGTTATCCTTGTAGTTGTGAAATCAAGGGTGTTTGGAGCGGTGTTAACCTTGTAGCCATAAAATCAAGGGATGCACTTGGTATTGATAATAATAAAACTCTATGCAATCTAGCGTTGCATGGGATTGGACGTAGGAGTAATTCGAGCTAGTTATAATCTGGTATGTTCTTTCCTTTTTCTGCATTTCATATTTATCTGTTTTTGTGTTTGATTCTATGTCTGTGATCATCTCTGGTGTGTGTGATTCGTATAGTAAATCATTTAAGTTTAAGATTTTCATAAATTCCTTATATACACTATCCACCCCCATCTAGTCTTTGTTTTGCCTTAAGATCGGCATTCTGCATTCCCTTATAGTTAGTTTTTTGAAGTATTCCAATGCTTGAAGAATCTCTTGATCTTCTTTGCAATAAACTTGAAATCATCATCAACTTCATAATTAGGTTCATCATCGTCGATCATAGCATTAAGTGCTAGTGATATCTTCTCATTTCCCTTATTCTCTTTTATAACCCGCAACTTTACTTCGTAGGACATTAGAATACCAATTAATTTTTCTATTTCCATAGTACTAATATCATTGGCTTCTTAGATTGCCACAGTCTTCTAATCCCATTTACTAGGAAGTGAATTCAAGATCTTTCAGATTTGGTCTTCTTTAGTAATTTTCTTTCTTATGATATTAAGTCATGTACTATATCTTCAAATCTAGAATACATATCAGAAATAGACTCATTTGGTTTCATTTGAAAGAGTTTAAATTGGTGATTTAGCATAGATATCTTTGTTTGTTTTACATTATTGGTTCCCTCATGTGTGACTTGTAGTGTTCTCCTAGTTTCATATGCAGAATTACAAATTGACGCTCGATTGAATTCATTTCTATTTAAGGAACAAAATAAAAAGTTCATGGCCTTAGAATCATTAAGTTCTTGTGTCTTTTGGTATACTATCCATTTTGAATATTTAGTTTGAGGCTCTATGTATTCTATTTTGGGTAATGTTCAAATATCTAAACCATTAGACTGCAAAAAAATTCCATCCTACAATCCCAATAAGAAAAAATGTTGTCATCAAATAGAGGTGATCTATTGGTAGGTTATCCTTTTATTAAAGTGTTAAAAAATTTGTTACTAGTGTCATTAGCTATTTTACTTTTCAAAAATTCAAATTATGAAAACTTTGAAAAAAAAGGCTCTGATATCAATTGTTGGAAATTGGGGGTGTCTACAACACGATATTGGATGGATCTTAAGGCTATTAAAACACTAGAAACAATGAAACGTGTACTAACTACTTACTTATGAATTTAACTTTATATTTATTTAAACTGCAACAAGAAACAAGTAATCAAAGAATAAGTAAGTAATAAAGTAGGACGCAAAAAAGTAAATACCACCCGGATTTTTATACTGGTTTGGATTAACAAATCCTACATCCATTTTTACAATTTTGATTTAACGGGCCACAAGATACACCTTCTTTTTATCACCAAAAACAAACTATTGCAAATTCTTGTATCTTCAATGCAGATTCCTACAGATTTAGTATAATGATCCTATAGACCTCATATGGCAGTATATCTTTGAATTCATTGAGTAAATAGGATGATATTAGAGAGAGAGAGAGAGAGAATAATGTGAATCCAAGTACAACTCTCTAATATTGTGTGGTTTGCAAGTCCTGGAGGAATAGAGTGAAAGAGAGCGGATTTGCAAGGATAATAGGAAAATATTTAATGGATTCGTATTGCAAATATTTAGAGAAGGAGTAGGAGAAAATGAGAAAATTTGATGTTAAAATTTGTTTTCAGAGACCTTTATATGATGGTTGAAGATGTATCTTTTAGTGAAGAGACGGAGGGAAATGTCTCTTTATTTAAAATTTAAAAAAAATGCAAAATAGCTAGTATGTCGGCATGTGCTGCCCCCCTCCGCCCCCCCTCCCCCCGGTCGACATGGGGTGTTCCAAAAAATAGACAACAACAATAACAAGTGTTACAAATTTTCTTATATTTGTGGATTTTGTTGATTTGGTTAAGGTCAGTGTTTGATGGGCTTCAAGCATAATTTCCATGGGATCTATAATAAGATATTCTAAGGTTCAAACAACTCCTCATCACATCAAACACCATTGTTCTTCAGCATTCTTCTAATAGGATTTGGTCTTCAATGG
Source organism: Allium sativum (assembly GCA_030737875.1). Taxonomy (NCBI): domain Eukaryota; kingdom Viridiplantae; phylum Streptophyta; class Magnoliopsida; order Asparagales; family Amaryllidaceae; genus Allium; species Allium sativum. The sequence goes on along the minus strand of CM060909.1, from coordinate 844,663,820 downwards.
TTTTGATTATACTTCCTCTATTATTCTTCAATTGCTCTGATTAACCTTCTTTTACAATTCTTCTTTTGTACTCTTGTTTATCTCTATAATGTCTCTATAATATATCTGATGTAACTGAACAACTCGAAGATATGCTAGTCGTAATGTTTATATGCTTGTTGTTATCAAAATCATTACCTAGGGAATTAACATATGGATAACCTCTCCCACTTCCATAGTGATATGTCTAACGGTTGGAGCAATCCACCAGTTTTTGTTGCTCCGCCTTCACTCTTTGACAGACCATGCATCGTCCACATCTTTCTTCATGCCAGTCCAGTAGAAAACTCCCATCTTGCTCCTATACACATTATCACTACAGGGATAGATGGTCATCCTCGAATGGTTTCCTCGTTTAATACCGCATCCACCAGATCACCTGTGTGGGGGACATAAAGTCATTCATCTTTGCATAGTCATCCACTACTATCAACAAAACAATGTTGGAGATGTCTAGAGGTCTCTCCTCTATAAAGTCTTTCCAAAATATCCACAAGCTCGAGATCCTCTCATTGTCTCAATCCAATGTGCTCTAAAAATGTATGTTGTACGTCCAAAGATGCTAACGATCCAGTGGTATAGTCCACGGAGGGGTTAAATCTAAAAAGTAGATATATACTCCAAGCTTTCCCACTCTACAAGTCGAGGACTCAAGATGCCCTCTTCCTACTCAAGGTGTCCACGACTAAATTCCTATTACGAGGGTATAAGCTATCTCAAAATCATATGATGCTAAGAAATACATCCAACATTGTTGTCTTAGGTTCAGATCCCTACACGAAAATAAGTACTTCACTGGCTTATGATTCATATAGAGCTTGAATCTCTCATCAAGCAAATAATGCCTCCATAACTTGAGTGCAAACTATCACGGATAATTCAAAATAATGGGTAGTGTAATTACTCTCATGAATCCTAAGCTGCCTACTCCCATAGCACATGACGTTACCCTCCTACATCAATACCACTCCCAAGCCAATCATGCATGCATCAGTGCATATCGTGAACATTTTAGAACCATCATGAAGTGTCAACACCGATGTACCGGTAAAAACCTTCTTGATTCTCGTGAAGGAATCCTCACAATCTATGTCCCATAAATATGTCAAATTCTTTTTGATTAGGCTAGTAAACATTGCTAGTATCCACGTAAAGTCCTTAATAAACTTTATATAATAACTAGCTAGACCTAGAAAGCTCCTTGATTCAGTTGCGTTCTTTGGGGACTTCGAATCCTGTATCGACACCACTTCGCAGTATGAACAACTTAACCATCTTTAGAGACCATGTGCTCAATGAAACACATTTCCTCTCTTAAGAAATGGCACTTCGAAAATTTCTCCTTAAGTTTATGCGCTCGAGAGTACATAGTAAGTCAATCAAATGTAAGGTGTGCTTATCCTTGCTCCTGGAGAATACCAAAATATCATCCAAAAAAGCAACCATAAACTTATTGAGGACATCTCTAAAGACTCTGCTTATCAAATCAACAAAATAGATTGGTGCATTGGTTAGTCCAAAAGCATAACCAACCGCTCGAAAAATCTGTCAAGCATTTGAAAAGTTGTCTCATCAAAACTATCCTTTTCCACTCTGAATAAATGGAAACCAGTGGAAAATCCAATTCAAAAAATAGTAGCGTGTTAACCAATAAGTCAAATAAATCATCAATCCGAGGGAGTGGGCAACGATTAGTTTTTGTGAGCTTATTAACTCTAGATAGTCCACACAAAGTGAAAGAGAACAATTCGCCATTGTCGCAAAGACGATTGGTGCTCCCCACTTTGAGATATTCCACCAGCGGGCTCCCTTCTCCAACATCTCACCCACTTGCTTGCTAAGCTCTCTATATTACCTCAGGGTTATGGGTCGTACGAGCAATGTTATGGGCTTGGCATTCTCACCGAGGTAAATCCGAAAATCAATCTCTCACGCCTAGAAGATAGCCCTATCACCTCCTCAAACACATCTTGAAAATCATGCACTACATGTACAGAATTAATATCATAAATAAATGAATCAAGAGGATAAAGTAAACTCAACATAACTAACCTCCGTAGGTTACAAGAAATCTCGAGAGTCCAACTACTACATGTAACTAATCGAATGACCCTCCTCCTACAGTCCAAGATAGCCCCACATGGCTATCCAATCCATCCAAAAGATCATCCTATACATCGAGAATTCCAGTACGTAAGTGTTACAGTCAAACTCAACGCCTAATATCAACATTTTCAAACCCTTACAAACTATAAGATAATGCACCGAACTGCTTATGAGGTTCGATATAACTATGGGATCAGTGATTAAAGAAGTATGCAAGTGCAAATAATCGACTAAAGCATTAGAGATAAAAGAATAAGACGCTCCTAAGCCAGAGAGAGTATAAATAGGAAAGTAGGAAATAGAAATCAAACCTTCCACTACTACTTTCCTATCTTTGTCTAGTCTACCACTAGACGAAGCTTCCTCTAAGACCTGTACATGAGTATTTGAATCACTAGCCCTTTCCTTGTCTTTTAGGTACAAGCTTTACTAGTATTTTGGGCCGTCCACAATTATAGCACTTTCCTTTCTTCGCAGTACTCCTACAGTCCCTGACGTAGTGACCCTATCAATTCACATCCATGACACTTAATGTCCTTCTTGATTTAACTTTTGTGAGGCCCTCCAGTATTCTTCTTGTTTCCTTTCTTATATTTCCACCACTTCTTCTTCGAGCTCACAACCTTGAAAACATCCTCTTTACTATGTTTAACCTCTTCCATTGCATCTTAATGCATAAGAGCCATCTTTAACGACGACTCGAGTGTCGAGCTCGCTAGTATATGTGTCACCGCCAACCTTTGGAGAGGTTAGTTCAATCCTCTTGCAAACCTGACCACTTTCTTACGAGATATATTAACTAAACCCACCAAAATCCCGACTGATCATTGAAGTATTTGATATATTCATTAACAACAAGGTCCCTTTGATTCAATCCAAGAAATCAATCTATGTGCATACCTTCCTCCGTCTATGACAAAAATCTCCTCTTAAATAAGTCTTTGAAACCAACCCAATAAAATTTTCTACCCTGCTCTTCGACTATCTCGCACCAATAAGATGCTCCTCTTTCAGCTGCCAAGTAGCCAGCTGAACTCTCTGACGATCCCTGAGCTCTAATAATTGAAAATTCCAATCTGTACTCTCAGCTAAATACGAGCCTCAACAAAAGTAATTGTGACCTAAAAAGTATTGCCGTCAAGATTCGAGAAATTCTTACAAAGATTAAAGAAATCAATACCTGCTGGTGGATTAGGAGGAACTATAGCAGTGGGTATTGGATATTGAATGCTCTTTCTCTTCAGATGGTACTGTAGCCTCAAGATATCTACGAAACCAACCGGGAAAGAGGACTGCCTTGGGAAGATTTGGGTCCCCCGACATACTGCATGAGAGAAAAGAAAGAGATTTAAGATTTCAAAGCAATCAGAGAAGGTTGTATTTGACCTGAAGGGATAAAATTTTATTTTCAAAAATTTCTTTTGTTTTGGAAATCTAGTTTCTTTTGAAAATTATTTTTCTTTTCAGAACAATTTTTAGGAATCTTGTAACCTCAAGCCCTAATACCAAATGAAACATCCAACACCCTTTAACGTTCTCTAAAGCAGGGTCATTTAAAGAAATGTGAAACACTATAGGTATAAAGACGTACATCACAAAGACCAAGATTCACAAGACCCATAAATATAAATATAAAAGAAACATTTTTATAACTGAAACATAATATTTATTTCAACAACCACAAGCTATTTCAATACAAAACCACATGTCTTATGAAAAAAAAAATCTCTGTAACAAATCAAAGTTCAATATGAATAACCCTCAGAATAGCCATAAATACAACCATCATCATGAAATAAGATAAAATAAAAGTACGAATACATTGGCATCAAGAATGAATCTCTAAGAACAATCCTTAAAGAAAATCAAAACTAAACACATCAACCCGGTGAGCCTAGAGAAAAGAAAAAGGAAGAATAAGGAGAGAGTTATACATAAAGCCTAGTAAGTGTTGCAATTAGTAGCATGATTGAGTAATAGAGGAAATATAGACTTAGTAATAGTTATAGTGTCAGACATGGTAAGTGTCCGTCCATAACTATTAAGGTGAACATACTGGAATAATACACAAAGAAATATACATAAACTGTACGAGTATAAATTTATTCAATTGTTTACACTTTCTCGATTATTGAACCTGATAAAAAAGACTAGGATATATTCCTAGTACTACCAATCGGTCGGTTGGTAATCTACCATCTTACAAAGTAGCTTATGTCACAATGTATCTCGGGTTTTATCTGACTGGACCCATCAGTAAAGACATAACGTAAAATCCATTGGATGTAGTATTGAATTATTTTCCCTCATCGATGCTCATGCACGCTCATTGCACTAGTGGAATGCACCTACATGGCCTTGTCTTTGTTAACACCTTATTTACCCTAATCAGCATAAGAGTGCCTAACCTACACAACCATCGTTTTTATAAGACCGTTAGTGATAAAATAAAAGGGAATGCTACCGCTATGGGTCCTAGCAAATAAATGTTTATTTTTCTCCTCTGCCCAGATCCCACTTGATTCGAGCCTTAACCTTTAGCCACTCATTTTCCACAATCAGACTCATTACTACTGGAACAGACGACAACAGACGTATGCTTATTAACTTATGTTGCTTATTTTTTCAAATCTGCCCATTGCTAATAGAACAGACCATAACTAGTACATATATATTAAGCATAACTTAGTTTTAAGTTTATGTCAATGATAAGCAGTTCCATTGTTTCAGTCAACTATAACCTTCATGTTATAATTATCTTTGTAAATAAGCCCAAACTGTTCATTATAATTTCTACACATGTTTACAATTTATCATAATATAATATTTTGCAAATATGTCCAATCTTTTCCAGTTACAGCATTTATCATAATTTAACTGCAAATCTACATTAATTTTACTATTTTAATCCAATTCTTTTTCGATTCCAGATCTATATTTTATGCACATTATTCTATAAATTTAGTTTTATATGTTTAATTTACATTTACATAATTATTATTAAATAATATTATTTTTTATACGTAAAATAAAAAGGAGTATATTAGTCGTCAAAATAGTAATATGTACAGATCTAGGCTTGTTTTAAGCATAAAATACAAACAGGTATAGAAACTGCAAAATAAGTGGAAAACAAAGAAAGAGGGAAGAAGGCCGAGAGATTACATTATAGTACTAAAATAAAATAAAATTTTAAGAAAAAGACTAAAAAATTATAGAAATAACTTATAGAAATATACTTATAGAAAACATTAACTTATAGAAAATTTATAAAACTGTTATAAAAAATGTAAGAAAAATATAAAGAAAAACTATACAAAAACTCTACAACTAATAGAAACCGTATTTCCCTAAATTATCAAGAATCTAAAATAATTACAAACTCACTCTTTAGTCCAAAGCATTCTTCTATGGCCCCTGTAGGTCTCGCCTCCAAAACGGTATAAATATATGTATATATAAATATTTATTTTTATAAATCTTTTACCCTAAAAAAATTTAGGTCAAGTCCATCTCTAGAGGGGAAGAGATTGTGTTATGAAGAATGAGTTGTGTCTAGGGGTCTATTTAGGTTAGGATGGGGATCTTAAGCCATTGGATTTTTAAATAAAATCTAGGCCTGCCACATCACACGACCAATGGAAACTCGTTATGTAAGAAAAATTTGAATTTAAAACAATGCAGAACTAGCCAACTCAGCACAGTATGAATAAAAAATGTTCAGCCATTTTCGCATCTTGGCGGTATTTGGGTAGGTCGACCCTCCCTTTGCTCGGGTCGACCCAAGGACCGACCCGCCCTATATATGTATACCCATTATTTTCTTAAAACTTGTTTTTCTCCATAACTTCTTCGTTCTAACTCCATTTCTCACAAACCACGTGTGTAACTTGGCTACAAAATTGCCACAGATCTAATGAAGCAAGTCCCATAGCCAAATTATGATAATTTAACAACTTATTATTTTATTAATTAATTTGTTAATTATTTACCGTGTCTTAAAAAAATTGGGTTGTTACAAGTAGGAAGATATGTTATAATTAAACCTTCATTCCTCTTAAAAGGCCCAAGAGAAATCTAACTAGCATTTTCAGTGTGATAGGTGCATGTTCAGTTGCCAGAGAAAGTGTAGAGATACTCTCAAATAGCTTTTCTTCCCCTCCTTGAGTAGTATCGCCCTCTTGGATGAGAGATAATGTTGGCTAAGTCGGTAGACTCTGATGCTCAAGGTTATTTCAAAGGCCTGCGGAAAATGATTAAGAAGCTGAGTTAACAAGAGCCTTATGCCTGATGATTGGCATACACAACCAAAATTAGGAGAGATGCTTGAACTCTGAACGATGGCTCCTATCCCTTTTTATTGAGCCCTCTCAACTTCTCTCTTGGCTTTCATCTTCCTTTGAAGCATGCAACGACCCTCTTAGAACACGTTTGGTTCCTCCCTATGCAAATTTTGCTTGATCAATCCCTCCTCATCAGCTGAGTTACTATGAGGTAAAAACTTCTCTTGCTTATTGAAATGATTCTGGGATCTTGCTAATGTTGTAGGTACCCTTGAAACCATGACCTAAATCACAATGTTGGAAAACATTTTTATAAAATATGAGGATAATGTATTCAAGTTCAAGATTTACCCTTTTTGCCTTATCGAGCCTGCGAGCTCCATGGTATCTCTTTCATGTCTAAGACTTGTCTCTATGGCTTCTCCATATGTTGCTTAAACTATCTCCTTAATCGATTTTTTTGGCTTCTCACCTCACTAAATTTAACCCTAAGATCAATCACTTCATTCTTCAACTTCTATTTTTCAATGGTAAGGGCTTTGTTGTCATTCGTTAGAGTAGCGATTTAAAAGACATGCTATCTAGTGTAATTCAAAGATGCTTCCTATTGTCTCTATCCTCTTTCTTATCTATCTCAATTTTCATCCCTGACTCAACCAACTTAGCCTTGTAACCAACAACCTCCTCATCAAGATGCTTAAGCTTATCCTTGTCAAAGCTAGCCTCTGAGGTCCATCTCCAATTTCGTTGTAATTATAAAACATTTCTCAGCTATGTTATGCATCTCCCTGTACTTCTTGTACACGTCATAAACCTTATCCATAACCTCTTTATCATTTTCACATGGGATGAGGTGAATTAATGGGATAAACATTATTCTACCAAAATAGAGAGTAGGAAATAAGGCTTGAAGCTAATGTTTTTGCTCTCGTGTAGAAAAACCTAGCTAAGGGAAACTATGACTTGTGCCATCTTATGCTTTGATGATTCAAAATGTGTTGAAGTCTTTTTTAATGATTTCTAAAGATCCTTTAGTGGGCCTCCGAATCATATTCTTAGGGGTGGAGGAACATGAGGAAAAGAACTTGAACAAGCTCTCTTGATTGCATAGTACCATGAACCAACGGTTCATAACCCTATAGAGATGGTGAGCGAGATCGGGGTAATTCTCTTTATTGAAGACACATTGTTCTTTTCCTCCATGATCATGACTGTTATGGTATTTTTACCCTAACTTAATTGATGATTGTAAGGCTTATAGTCACTACTAACACTATTTTGATGATGGTGAAATTTTCTTCCTATATTAACTGAAAATAGGGATAAGTGCCAATCTGAATCATTAGATAAAACATGAGTAGAAGAAGGTAAGTGAAATGATTGTGTTGTGTGTATACTATAGTCCTCCTAATGAATCAGTTTTCAGTCCCCCACTTAAGGTAGAAATCTCTTTGAAAATAAGAGATGTCCCTTTCTGGACTAGTGAAGAAGGTATTAGGATTGTCATCACTGAAATCTAATGGTGTTATCTCAAGTGGGATATCAACCATTCCCTTGAAGGTCTCTTCTTAATCAGTGAAAGCCTTTATGTCTGAAATAGCTTGGGATACTGAGAACGTGAAAGTTGCCCTACGTCATGTTTAAGACTATGATGGTGTCTCGAGGAGGACAGCTAAGCATCTCCTATCTGTTCCATTCAAGTCTCCTAACTCAGAACCACCTTTTATCCCTTAGTGTGTCCCTTAGCCCCCTTAATATCTTGCTTAGGAACTATGGGCATGCCACACCCAATCTCCTCTTCACCAACGCCTTCGCCTTCTATTTGGATATCTTCAGATGCTCAAACTCGATTGAAACTAAGACTCTAAACATTTTCGAACAACACAAGGCCATGTGGAATTTCATCATTAATGAAGCTCTAAACATTCAAGCAATTTGCTAGTACGATGCACAGTTTAGCAATAGCCATATCTTATACTCTTCCTAATGACCTTATTGTACTCCTTGAGATATAAAAAATATTCATATCAATTATGATGGAAATATTTTGCCATAAAAATTTGAATGTCACAACAAATTTAAGAGGATATCACTCATTTTCTTCAATCCAACACCAGACCAAACTATCTAGGCATCAAACGAAGAACCAGTCGATCTCAAAGGCACTCAGTTTGATTTAACCTCTAGTTAATATCTGGTTAGTTTTAGTAACCTCCAAATATGTAAAGGATGGTGCACCACTCCTTCGCTTGAAATTGAATAAGAAGCAGATAATGTCAACGGTTTGGAACTCAATGGATATACTCAGGATACAAGATATAAATGCAAAGTGAGAATACATAGGCGTTTGGATGAAGTTGCATAGGGTAAACCTCATATGATAAATAATATCACCACTAAAGGAGCTAAAGGTGAAACGCATCCAACCATGCATATACATTGATTCGAGTCCTTCAGAGGCAAATATGCCCTATCTTTATGACCATGGACAAACATATCTTTGAGTGGAATCTTATGTTTGGCATAAATTCTCTTTAACTTAAATTCTTCAATGGTGGTAGATAGGTAATCTATAGGATTCTCTAACAATGTGACTCCTTTTAAACTATCAAGAGATTTAAGTCACTAGCAGCTGCTTTTTATATGATCTCTTTTTGTGCCATAATATTATTAGTATGACTCAAATTTAGAATGGAGTCACTGTCATTGTTAATCATTACACAAGCCTTGGGATTGGAAAACATCTGACTTAGCCAAACATCGGGATTGATTATTAGCTATTCAAAGTTCAAATTTTTTTGAGTGAAATAGTTGTGTAGTGCGGAACTACATAGTCAGTTACTAAGTATAAATAGATAATAGATAAAATCGGTCAAAAGGCCTAACCGATGGCCAAAACGTCGTTATTTGAGTTTAACCAATATAGAATACAAGAGAGCTACAATAAATGGGGACAAAACATAATGCAACCCAATAACCAAACACCATAAAAGGCAAAAAGGTAAAGAGAGAACCAAAAGATGAGGAGCAACATTGGAGTAGCTAAGTAGTGAGATTACCATGGTTTGGGGTAGTGTCTTCAAGCAAGAGTGTCAGCAACATTGGACTCCCCACCGATTAAGAAGATGTATTGTTGGTTCCCAAGGACGCAGTTGGAATAGAGGCAAAGGTTGAGCACTTGACCAAGAAGAGTGTAAGTGAATGATTTTGTGATATAGGGCAAGCTGGGAGAGAGAAGGACGGTTGAAGCATAAATTATTTCTCTTAATCCAAATGGTCCACCAAAAGGAAGCAATAAAAGTGTCTAAAGTTGAGTTAGCAAAGAACATTGCTAGTTTTCGAATAGAAGCAGCAAGATGGGATGAAGCTAAGGATGTAGATGGAGTAGGAGCCCCAGATGTAGTAACTAAAGTCACAATTCATGAAAAGGTGCATAATGGTTTCGTCAACAGATTGGGAAATAAGACATTTGGGATTAACTTGGATATTCTTGTGGATAAGTCTGTCTTTTATGTTTACCTTACCACGATCAAGGCACTAGAGGAAAAAGTGGATGCGTTGCGGCGCCAGATATTTCCAAAGCCTAGGGAAAGAGAAAGATCTACCCAAGTAGTTGAGCTGGTGGTAATAGGAGGGGACAGTGAAGCCAGTGTTGGGGTTGAGGTCATAGATAAATCTGTTCGGTTGGGGGTGAAAGGGATAAAGGGAATAGGATGTAAGAAAGCTGGAGTGGTTGAGAAAGTGCATCATCGAAGAAGTAGGAGGGAGGGGTGAGGTTGGCTAGCTAAGGAGAGCTACCTCATGAACGGTAAGCGAGTGGTTGGGGAAGGCGGCATATAAATAAGGGAAAAGGTGATAGAGTGGATAGTTATGGTACCGGGTAGCATCCCAGAATATGCAAGTGTGATGGCTATGAGGAAAAGGTGACGTGGTAATAAAGTTTGATATTTAATGTTTATTATCATGAGTTTTCAACTCCATATGCTTTGGCATATGTTCTTTCATATTCGGCACATGATCTAGTCCTTAAGTTCAAAGTCCATGCTCAAGTCGAGTTCATATGCAATTTGTGTATGTGACAGAGCATCCAGGTGATTTCCTGCATAGAATTAAATAGATCTGTCTCAAGGACCACCAAACTGATCCAATCACTTTCCGACAAACTTAACGGCCTAGAGTGTGCCTCACTACTCTATTATTTCTACTGGTCTAGGTCTTACTGGTCTAGGTCCCAGCAGTCTTCTATTGATTTGGATTGCCTGGTCCAGATCCCACATCTCATCTATCAGTGTGATCTTCAACATTTCCATCCATTACATACTACGCTGCGCAGGCACTAGCATCTCTTCTTCTTCCATATTTTTTGAATCCATTCACCTCACCCCTTCTACCATTCTTCCTTAAGCTTCCATCAATTAATTTGACGTTATGGCTCCAACACCTTACCTGACCATCTCCATTTCCCATTCATCACTTCATCGACATTGACTTTGTTTCCTTGTAGCACCCCAAATTTTAATAATTAATAATTGAATGTAAAAAATAAATAAATTAACTATTAATTATAATAATATTCATAATTGACAACGGGACTAGCACCATTGGGTCCGTTGTAATTTTCTAATCAAAATGGATACTTGGTTTGCAAAAATAGGAGTTAAAATGAAATAGTTATGAATTAAAGAAGAATTTATAAAAAATTAAAATAAATTAATAGATGGAACGAATAGTCACTAGATGGCCCATCTCACTTGGGACGACCCTTGCGGCAACCAAGATAGGCGGGTGGGTCGACCCAGGTCGGGAGATATGCATGCCTTAGCATGCATGCAAGGTAGGATACGGTTAATTATTTTCTAATGTTATTTTGCTGAGTTAGCTGAGTTTTATTTGTCTATTTTAAACCATAGGCTGACATGGCACTTTCTTATTGATTCGATTACATGGCTTGACCAGATCTAATTTTAGGTATGAATGGTTGAGGGAATCCAGTATACCCTATAAATAGACTAGCAGAGGCTCTTTCATTTTTAAAATCCATTCTTTCTTATCTCTTCTTCCTCTTCCCCAGGAATATTCTCAAAATTAGGAAGGCCCAAATAATTAAAATTTTAAGGGGTGAAGAAGTTCTTAAGTTTTAATGCTTATTTTTTTATAGGCACTTCTGGAGGTGGAGGTTCTGCTAGATTTAAGAAGAAGGCCATGAGGGAAGCTTTGTACATCAGATATGTGAGTTTTTATGTAATTTTTAGATTAGTTATTTGCGTAGGAAAATTTAGATAGTTAGATAGCTTCAATTTGCTAGTTTTATGTTTATAGTTTTAACGTTTAGTTTTCTTGTAAGTAACTGTAATTTGTTTACTATCTATGCCTATTTCTTTCCAGTTGTTTATTGTTTATAAGTAATTCTCCTTATTTTATCCCCCTCTTTGTTATAGTTTACCTACAATTATGTTTATGCCTATTTTATTTGCTTTTGATTATTTCGAGTCTAGGCCTTACCAGCAGCCCAGACCATTTCCCTTCTTCTTTTAGCGTTGAACTTAGGCCTAAAAAGAGCCTAGGCCTTTATCGTCATTTTATCGTTAAATTGGAATAATGTTGGAATTGAATAAAAAGGTACTTTTGGGAATATTGAAACTGATTAGGTATTGTAATCTGTAATTTGGGATAAATTTTAATTTGTAATTGAAGAACATATAAACATTTTAACTGGAATTGTTTTAACTTAATTTAATATTAAGTAATGTGGGGATGTGTTGTATAAAAAGATAACATTAATTAGAAATGTTAATACAACCTTGGGATATAACATGACGTTATATTGGGCTTATTAACAAACTTAAATTGTGTTAAGTTAAAATTGATAAAGTTAATAAGCTAAGAAAGAGAGAATCCATTTCGGTAACATGGGGATAATTGGGGAAGATAAGTGGCTCATAGATTAGGCCTGTTCCGACAGCGTGGTGCTGATTAGGGAAGATAAGAGGCCTGATAACATAATTAAATTCTAGTTTAGATTCGTTCCGGCAGCATGGGGCTGATTGGGGAAGACAAAAGGCGTAATAAAGTAATGAATGTTGACAAGTCTAGGGGTGACTTATGTCCATTGCATTTTTGGTCGGAGAGCCATATCAGTTAGCTTCCCTTTTTATCATGGAGTCTCACACGAGGTAGAGGCTAGGTCACACTTTACTGAACTGGATAGTACGTGGTTCAAACAAGGTGGATATGGGCGTGTTCCGACAAGACGATGAGCGTACATCGTGCCGATTGGAAAGATAAGCCGGTGTAATGCCTTTTATTAATGGCTATGTCCTTTTAGTTGATGGGTTTGAGATTAATAACCCCGAATTCTATAGCTGGCATAGGTTGTTACATTATGGGTATAGGAGTCGATCATCGGGTAGAAATTAGGTAAAGACTAATTGTGATATCATGGTAGTTAGTGCAGCAATCTCATATATGAATAAGAAGCCTATCTTTATTCATGTTTATCTTTCCTGCTATTTCATTTAATTTTTTATGCTTACTTTTAGAACTATTCATCTATCTAAATGCTTCCTTAACTTATGCTAATGCTAGAAATTACTACAACTCACCAGATGTATGTCTGATGTAATAACCCGGAAAATCTGGGCCAGTTTAAAATTTTTATTTTGGCAATTTTAGCGAATTTTGATTATTTAAAATAGATTATTTTAAATAAAATCGGCGAGAAATTTATTTTGAATATAATTTGAACGTATATATTATATACGTCGTCGTTAGAATATATAATATTTATATATAATTATAAATAGAATTGAAATTGGCGCGGTAGTTCGATAATTCGATTTCAAACTTCGATTGAATGTACCGGGTGCAAAACAATCCGGATTTTAGTGAAACCAAAAACAATAGGATCTAATTGATAATATCTTTCCAACGAATCCGAAAAATCAAAATTTCATAGCGGGAATCAAAAGATATGTCCAGTTGAAAATTCTGAATAGTCGCTATGGAATTCAGGCCCTTAAAAATGGAAATTTTGCAAATGACCTCGGATTTCGACGAAACCACTTTTGTTGGGTCCGTGATGTTAAGTTATTGCTAGATTCCAAATTTCATAATTTTTCGAATCAATATGTGAGCGTGGAAAAGGAAAACGCGTTTGACCAGTTTCAGTTGATTTTAATCGACTGGAAATTGGCCATTTCTCTAACGGTCTCAGAATTCGACGAAACTAGTTTTGTTAGGACCGTATCGTCAATACGAAGCTAGAAAATATTTTTCTGCAATTTATAGAGTTAGTATATGACCCAGGTAATTTGAAATGTAAGTTTAAATTCAATATAGTGATTTAAATGTAAATTCAACGGAAACTGATCGAAACGATCGAATTAGCTTGCGATACATATCCCATTGTGTTCGGAATGGGGGTAAAACGCTATGAACGACATGCGGTGGGCCTCGTTTTGAGTTCGTTTGTAAAAGTCAACTTTTTGAAAAATTAATTAAAAAAAAACCCTCTTCTTTTAATCTCTGGCCCCCCCGATCATTCTCCTGTAACTCGATTTTTTTTTTTTTTAAAAAAAAAGAAACCTAAGGAAATCGCGACGACCTGGCAGCCGCCGCCCTCCCCGAGACCACCGCCGCCGGCGTCCAAGGCGCGCCACCCCCACCTCCCTTCCCCTCCCCTCTCTCGACGCCCTCCTCCGGCTGAATCGATGTCGCCAGGAACCCGCACCCCCCCTCGCGATCCACCACCCTCACCCCGCATCCCCTCCGCCTGCTCGAGAGCCCCCCCATCCTCCGACGATGCAGGAAGACCCCCCCCCCCACGGCTGTAAGTTTAATTTTAGTTTTTTTTTATTTTTTATTTTATTTTCTTTATTTTTTTGTGGTTTATTATTTAATTTACATTCATATAATAAACCTGCGAATTCAAGCCATAGGAAAATAGGGTTTTTGAAATAAAGTTAGGATTTTTATAATTTTTTAACCCATGAAGAAGATAGAATGTGATTTCTATATTTCAGAAAGGTAATAAAAAAATAAAATATATAATTTTTAATTTATAAAAAGGTTAAAGATATAACTTTTATATATGAAGTAATAAAAATATGATTTTTATATATTTAAAGTAATAAAAATATGATTTTTATATTTTTAAAGTATTAAAAAATATAATCTTTACTATATAGAAGATGTAAAAATATGATTTTTGGTTAGGTAGAGAATTAAAAATATAATTTTTACATGATAGGAATATTAAAAATATCATCTTTATATGTGTAGGAAAATAAAAATGAGATTTTTATAAAGATGAAATCTTTAAATTTGAAAAGGCGAAGTCTATGTTTTTATAAAGGCGAAAACTTTATTTTTGAAAAGGCGAAATCTTTATATGGAAAATAGCGTGATAAAAATATAATTTTTATCTATATGACATACTAGTAAAAATTCGATTTTTATATATTGAATAGCGAAGTAAAAATTCGATTTTTAAATGTAGGAAGCGATTATAAAAATATGATTTTTATTTTAAAGACATCTGCAAATATAAAAATGTGTGATTTTTATATATGTAGTGGCTACGGGCAACGAAGATGACGAAGATGCGATAGCGATGAAGATTTCTATCAATGAAGTGCCGAGAAGTTGGATAGCTATCTGTGAGAATTTCTCACTCTTCAATTTCTTTTTCTAGTTATATATATATACTAGGATGCAGACGGTGCTTAGTAGCACCCGACACAATCGTCCACAGACCATGAACTTGTTTGTTTGGTTGCATAGATTAGTTAGATGATTTGATTTGAATTTGGTTGTTTGGTGATTTTGATTGATGTGTGAATGGCGTGGGCCTTCACTAGACCGGGGATAAGGCTAGGCCTTGTCCTGTTTCTAGTATCGTGCCGTTATGCCGCCGAAATTTTCTAAAATAAGTTAGAAAAATAAAGATAGCATTTTATTTAAGAAATGAACTGAATAGAAATTCATATGTTAAAATAAAATGTTTTATCGTTAAAAATATAATTTTTAACGTGAATATGAATATAGTGAATGTGAATGAATAAATAAATATTCATTTACAACCCGGACGGTTTGTTTATGTACACCTATTTGAAGGACATTGATTGGGTCGATAAATTTTACACATCGCCCAACTGCACGAATAAAATATGCGTTTGATTGTTTGAAACCCCACACGGGTGTTGGGATGAAATTTAAAGTTCACTCATCCTGATTGATTAAATACGTCGATTGATTGATCGTCAAGCGGTTATAAGCGTTAGATATCTATATTTGATGCTTATACAGTGTAGTGCACTTTGGTTGATGGTTGAATATTTTTCAATGCTATTATATACATGTGTTGTATGAAAATCCATATAATTAATGTTATATGGTGATTGATTGGGCCTCATTCCAATTTAGAAAATTAAGAATATTATATAATAAAGGTTCATGTGTTGACTGTACTCATCCGTTGAGATTAGTCATGTGTTGAACGAAATATTTTTATAATAAAAATTACATCTTTATCAATATAAAATAAAGGTTCATGTGTTGACTGTACTCATCCGTTGAGATTAGTCATGTGTTGAACGAAATATTTTTATAATAAAAATTACATCTTTATCAATATAAAATAAAGGTTCATGTGTTGACTGTACTCATCCGTTGAGATGAGTCATGTGTTGAACGAAATATTTTTATAATAAAATTTACATTTTTATCAATATAAGATAAAGGTTCATGTGTTGACTGTACTCATCCGTTGAGATTAGTCATGTGTTGAACGAAATAATTTAACAAAAATAGTCACACGTGGACGGTACTCATTCATTGAGATTAGTCGTGTGTTGACAAAAACAAATATTTGAAAAAGAAATATTTGAAATAGAAATATTTGAAATAGGAATATTTGAAATAGAATATTTGAAATAGAAATACGTTAAGCCGTGTTGATTAGATTGACGCCATTTTGACGTGAACGATATTTATATCGATTTTATTCATTTCGAAATGAATTGAATATAAAACGATTTCGAAATGAATTGAATATAAAACGATTTCGAAATGAATTGAATATAAAACGATTTCGAAATGAATTGAATATAAAACGATTTCGAAATGAATTGAATATAAAACGATTTCGAAATGAATTGAATAGAAAACGATTTCGAAATGAATTGAATAGAAAACGATTTCGAAATGAATTGAATAGAAAACGATTTCGAAATGAATTGAATAGAAAACGATTTCGAAATGAATTGAATAGAAAACGATTTCGAAATGAATTGAATAGAAAACGATTTCGAAATGAATTGAATAGAAAACGATTTCGAAATGAATTGAATAGAAAACGATTTCGAAATGAATTGAATATAAAACGATTTCGAAATGAATTGAATATAAAACGATTTCGAAATGAATTGAATATATAACGATTTCGAAATGAATTGAATAGAAAACGATTTCGAAATGAATTGAATAGAAAACGATTTCGAAATGAATTGAATATAAAACGATTTCGAAATGAATTGAATATAAAACGATTTCTAAATGAATTGAATAGAAAACGATTTCTAAATGAATTGAATAGAAAACGATTTCGAAATAAATTGAATATAAAACGATTTCGAAATGAATTGAATATATAACGATTTCGAAATGAATTGAATATATAACGATTTCGAAATGAATTGAATATATAACGATTTCGAAATGAATTGAATATATAACGATTTTGAAATGAATTGAATATATAACGATTTCGAAATGAATTGAATATATAACGATTTCGAATTGAATTGAATTGAAAACGAATTCAAATTGAATTGAAAGCGAATTGAAATGAATTCAAATTGAATTGAAATTTGAATTGAATAGAAATGAATTTTAAAACGAATTTATAAAGAAGAATTCAATTTTGATTTGAACTGAAATGGAAGTTGAAATTGCTTTTGAAACGAATTTAAAACTATTTATATAATTCGTTTTAAATAGGAATTGACGAAATATATATATTATATATATTATATATATAATATAATGGCCTGAATAGAACGCGCCACGCCGCGGCAGTTCGTGAATTTCGACCATTTATTTCAAACGGACATTACGGGAGATCCGACCGTCGGATTCTCCAAAAACCGGAACCGTTGGGTTCGTATCGAAAAGAACTTTCTAACGAATATTAGAAATTCAAAATCTAACGGTTGGATTTGGAGATACGTCCAAATCAAATTTGAAAAAGGTCGCTGTAAGTGCAGTTCGATGGCCGTTGATGGAAATCGACTGTACGGTCCTTGATAAAATTATTAAAAATATCAATAATTTGTGTAAAATCATAAGAAACGATTTGGGAAAAATTGGGGTGAAAAACTCCATATTTGAAAAGATAAAAATAGATTTTTATCGAAGTGAACTAGTTTGAACTCAATTTAAAACCCGATTTGTTTTTAAATAAATAAACTAGATTTAAAAAGGGGTTTTAAATAATCGGAATCCCTAATATATTTGATTTAAATTGAACTAGAATTGATTTGTGGGTTCATCGTGAACGGTGTTTTAAATAACACTAGTTCTGTAACCCGATAATAAATATAATGTGATTTGGGTTTGTCGTGAACTGTGTTTTAAATAACACCTAGTTCTTTAACCCAGTAAAAGGAGTTTTAATGAATCTGCAATTAGATTGAAATTCGAATTGATAATCTAAATTATCAAATTTGACAAATAAGCGAGGATGGGGTATCACCAGTTTTGCTCCAAAGCGATAGTTAAATCTTTAATTAGATTTGAACGTGAAATGGTAATTAATTTACCGATAACACCATGGTGTTAGATATGAAGTATCACCAGTTTTGCTTCATGGGATGAATAGGTTGGGATTGGGAAATAAAATAAATAATTACTTCGATGTGGTTCGCTAATCTCGACTAGTTTGAAAAACCATAATTTGGTTTGAAATGACATCCAAAGGAAGATTAAAGGATAAATTTGAAAGAATTTATCTTGGATAAAATTAATGGGAACCTTTCCCTAAAAATGTGATTTTGTGAATAAAAGAATATTCGGAATTGGAATGAGGCGTATGTTGAGTTTGTGTAACATTTGTTTTCAATATACGCGGGTTGTTCGGAAAGACCGGGTTTATACCCATTCTGAATAACCGATTCGACGATATGTCGAAGATGAAGACGGTGGTTGAAGACCGGAAGTCTTCACATCGTTTGGATAATTACTGACGATCCTGATTGGGCAGTACACCCAAAAGGATGGAAATAGTTTGTGACGGCAAAGAATTTCGCTCGGTCCGAACCAGTCGCTAAACCGATCCAGGCCGTTCGAAACGCCCTATCGTTTGAGAACACGACAAAACAGAACGCATACAGAAGAACGTTTCATTGTATATCACAACAATGCATCAGATTACAAGAATATACAGAGTATAAATGAATATTACACAGAAATATCAGAGATTTAAATTACATTTAAATACATCGCAGCGGAAAATAATACAATACACAACTAGAAGAGATATACGGATACAAAGCTTTCCGGATATCGTTCCAGCTGTAAACCAGGATCCTGTGAATATAAATCTGCAAAACCAAAACTACTAGCTGCCCGTGTCAAAATAAGGGCACCCAGAGTTTAGGTTAAAACAATAAACTCCAGGTCAGTCATGTGACTGGTGTGAGAACTAAAACAGTTATTAATCTTTATTTTTAAAGTTCGGTAAATCAAGGGACCACGCCGTATAACACGGAACGGGTTTCCTCCCAAGAACCAGTGCATAAAACAAACAGCGCAATGCTAAATAAAGAAAAATGAAGCTGTTATAAGACCCAGGTCCTATCACACAATGCAACGCAAGCCGGGGGATAGGGTTTTTCCTTATAATAGCCAAAGAATGCTTGATACGTTAAAAACAAATCATTTGATACAACTATAAGTGCATAGTGTATAAAACAACTTCAAATCATAAGTATCAATCATAGGCGGCATGGGTACCATATATCATGTCGCCATACTAGTTTTACAATTAAAACCGCAAAGTCACGTATTTGGAAATTGGATTTCCGTCTATGAACCGAGGCAAAAGATAGTCCTCAACCGATTCGAGACAATCTAGCCTACCATGTCTCAGGATCAGAGCTCGAGTGACCCTAGGAGCGACAGGGCCGGTCCACCGATGTGGATTAAAATGCCTGAACACTACGTTTCCCCGCCCTTTGGGGCGCAAGTCTGGTCCGTCAGCCGACCAGAAGCATCGGCCGAAACCGATATAACCGAGGCGCCTCGCAACAGCAACAACCACATAAGTCAAACTCGTCAGGGCGTGTAAAACCACTGACGCCACTTCTAGCTAGAAAGAAACGCAAGTCCTCCCTGAGGTCCGTCTCCCGTTTTTGGTTCATACCGGGTGTGAAACTCGCGAAGTAAACGTTACACAAAGCTACGCCACAAAGGCCGTGCTTTGATCACCAACCACAAGACTTTGCTTTTCAACAGAAGCCTTGATCATTTGCATCTTAGCATGCCACACAGGCAAACCATCCCATGCAACCGATATCAGTCACACAGAATGAAATCCGATGTCAGACACACAGTCCATTTACAAGTCCGTTCTGGGTCTGAACGAAACCGGGAGCACCTAGTACCCCGCATATCCATCGATCTCCAAGTACGTCTGGACGATCACCAACTGTTTCCATCTTCTTGGGTGTACAGCCCAATCAAGATCATCAGTTATCACCCAAACGACGTGAAGACCTCCGGTCTTCGACCATCGTCTTCATCTTCGACTTATCGTCGTATCAGTTATTCAGAATGGGATAAACCCGGTCTTTCCGAATAACTCACGTATATTTAAATAAGTGTTACACAAACACAACATACGCCTCATTCCAATCCACCAGTCACTAACCGTAAATTAATCAAGAGAATAATTCCCCAAATATTAACCCCGAAGGCCGAAACCAACATCAGATCAATATCCAGAAAACCATTCTACTTAGCTAACCGACAGTTAGTTTCTAATTTCACATTCATAGGGAAAGGTTCCCATTAATTTTATCAAAGATAAATTCTTGAATTTATTCTTTAATCAACTTTTGAATATCAATTCAAACTAGTCGGGATTAGCGAACCTTACCGAAGTAATCATTTGTTTTAATTTCCCAATCCCAACCTATTCATCCCATGAAGTAAAACTGGTTATACTTCATATCTAACACCACGGTGTTATTGGTAAATTCAATTACCATTTCACGTTCAAATCTAATTAAAGATTTAACTATCGCCTGGAGCAAAACTGGTGATACTCCATTTTCGATCTTTTCAATCTAATTAAAGATTCATTAAAACTCCACTTAGTTTTAATCTTCGACTGGGTTAAAGAATCCGTGTCATTTAAAAACACCGTTCACAATAAACCCAAAATCACCTTCATTAATTATCGGGTTAAAGAACGAGTGTTATTTAAAACACTGTCCACGATAAACCCAAAAATCAATATCAATTCAATTCCAATTAAATATTATTTAATTGGTAAACTTCATTAAATCTAAATAAAAAGATTTAATCTTTTCTCAACTGGGTTCAAGAACAGTGTTAGTGAAGACACCATTCACGACAAACCCAAATCACATTCGATATTCAATACAAGGCTCTGAATAGAAAATATATCGGCTTATATTCAATATCGAATTCTACGACTAACAAATGTCGTATTGGAAATAACGATATAAATATATATCTTTCAAATTTCCATAACAACACCTGTATAATCCCGAATTCCAATATCGAAATATTCCGAAGACAATTTCGATTCAAATCCACTCCAATGCAATCATTGGAATTTTGGTTACTTTTAAAACCCTTTTCGAATTCAATTTATTTATTTAAAAATAAATAGAATTATAATTCTAGTTCAAAACTAGTTCATTTCGATAAAAATCTATTTTTATCTTTTCAAATATGGAGTTTTTCATCCCAAATTCACAAATCATTTCTTATGATTTTACACAAATTATTTCTATTTTTAATAATTTTATCAAGGCCCGTACAGTCGATTTCCATTAACGGCCATCGAACTGCACTTACAGCGACCTTTTTCGAATTTGATTTGGACGTATCTCCAAATCCAACCATTAGATTTCAAATTTCTAACATTCGTTAGAAAGCTCTTTTCGATACGAACCCAACGGTTCCGGTTTTAGGAGAATTCGACGGTCGGATCTCCCGTAATGTCCGTTTGAAATAAATGGTCGAAATTCACGAACTGCCGCGGCGCGGCGCGTTCAATTCAGGCCATTATATTATATATATAATATATATAATATATACTTCGTCGATTTCTGTTTAAAACGAATTATATAAATAGTTTTGAATTCGTTTCAGAAACAATTTCAACTTCCTTTTCAATTCAAATCAAAATTGAATTCTTCTTTATAAATTCGTTTTAAAATTCATTTCTATTCAATTCAAATTGAATTCATTTCAATTCACTTTCATTTCGAAATCGTTTTCAATTCATTTCATTTCGAAATCGTTTTCAATTCATTTCATTTCGAAATCGTTTTCAATTCATTTCATTTCGAAATCGTTTTCAATTCATTTCAAAATATTCGATTTCGAAATCACTTTTCAATATTCATTTTTAAGATGAATAAAATCGATATAAATATCGTTCACGTCAAAATGGCGTCAATCTAATCAACACGGCTTCATAAATTTCTATTTTCAAATATTCTATTTCAAATATTTCTTTTTCAAAATAGTTGTTATTATCAAAATATTTCGTTCAACACATGACCAATCTCAATGAATGAGTACTATCAACACATGAACTTTTATTTTATATCGATAAAGATGTAAATTTTATTACTAAAATATTTCGTTCAACACATGACCAATCTCAAAGGATGAGTACTGTCAACACATGAACTTTTATTTTATAATCTTCTTTATTTTTCAAATTGGAATGAGGCCCAATCAATCACCATATAAAGTTAATTATATGGATTTTCATACAACACATGTATATAATAACATTGAAAATAATCAACCATCAACCAAAGTGCACTACACTGTAAAAGCATCAAATATAGATATTCAACGCTTATAACAGCCTGTCAATCAATCGATCGACATATTTAATCAATCAGGATGAGTGAACTGCAAATTTCATCCCAACACCCGTGTGGGGTTTCAAACAATCAAACAAATATTTATTCGTGCAGTTGGGCGATGTGTAAAATTTATCGTCCCAATCAATGTCATTCAAATAGGTGTACATAAACAAACCGTCTGGTTTGTAAATGAATATTCTATTTTATTCACTTCACGTTAAAAATTATATTTTTAACGATAAAACATTTTATTCCAACATATGAATTTCTATTCAGTTCATTCTTTAAATAAAATGATATTTTTATTTTTCTAACACATTTTATAAAATTTCGGCGGCATAACGGCACGATACTAGAAACGGGACAAGGCTTAGCCTTATCCCAGGTCTAGTGAAGGCCCACGCCATTCACACATCATCAAATCAATTCATTTCACCACACAATTCAATTTCAATCAAACAATCTCTAATCTATGCAACCAAACAAACAAGTCCATGGTCTGTGGACGGTTGTGTCGGGTGCTACTAAGCACCGTCTGCATCCTAGTATATATATAACTAGAAATAAAATTGAAGAGTGAGAATTCTCACATATAGCTATCCTAGCTCCACGGCTCTTCCTTTGCAGAAGTCTTCGTCGTTTCGCCTTTTTGTCACCTTCGTTGTCCGCTTTCACTACATATGTAAAAATCGAGTTTTTACTTCGCTATTCAATATATAAAAATCATATTTTTAATTCGAAGTTCACTATATAAAAATCATATTTTTATCTCGACTTTCTAATCTCCTTTTAGTTTATAAATCATTTTTTTTTAAATCATCTTAAACATCAGTTTTTATACTTTTATAAAATTCAGTTTTTATTTAACTAAAAAATCAGTTTTTACTAAACTAAAAAATCAGTTTTTACTTAACTAAAAAATCAGTTTTTACTTTTCTTTTAATGTTCAGTTTTAACTTCCTTAAAATTTCAGTTTTGATTTCCTTAAAATTTCAGTTTTATAACTTCTTAAAAAAAATCTAAAATCAGTTTTAAATTCTTATTCAAATCAGTTTTTATATCTAAAATAAAAATCAGAAAAAAAAACAGTAAAATAAGAATCAGAAAAAAAAAAAAAAAACAGGAAACTAAAAATCAGAAAAAAACAGAAAACTTACAGGGGGGCTGTAGCGAGGTCGGCGCCGGGGGGGGGGGGGGGCTTCGATGATGGACTGCGGCGGTGGCTAGGAGGTCGGGCGCGGGGGTTTTGGGTAGGGTCGGGGGTTCGATTTGGGGGCTGTAGCGATGCGACATCGCGTGAGGAGGAAGGGGGTCTGGCGTAGCATCGCCTGAGGAGAGGGGGGGGGCTCGCGGTTATCGATTGATGAGGGGAGGGGGGGCAATCGATGGTGGACGGCGGCGAAATCCTGGGGGGGCGCGATCGCCTTTTCTTTTTTTTTTCTTTTTTTTTTTCTTCTTCGATCTGTTAAACGAAAACAGGGGGGCCAAAGGTTATAGGGAGGAGAGGGTTAATTAAATTTTTTTTTATTATTTTATTATTTATCATTAAAAAGCAACTTTTATTTTCGACCTCTAAACGAGGCCCACCGCCTGTCGTCCATAGCGTTTCACCCCCATTTCGAACACAATGGGACATGTATCGTGAGCTGATTCGGCTGTTACAATCAGTTTCCGTTGAATTTTCATTTAAATCACTATATTGAATTTTAAACGTACATTTCAAATTACCGGGGTCACATACTAACTAGAAAAATTCCAAAAAAATATTTTCTAGCTTCGTATTGACGATACGGTCCTAACAAAACTAGTTTCGTCGAATTCTGAGACCGTTAGAAAAATGGCCAATTTCCAGTCGATTAAAATCAACTGAAACTGGTCAAACGCGTTTTCCTTTGCCACTCTCACATATTGATTCGAAAAATTATGAAATTAGAAATCTAGCAATAACTTTACACTGCGGATCCAACAAAAGTGGTTTCGTCGAAATCCGAGGTCATTTGCAAAATGTCCATTTTTAAGGGCCTGAATTCCATAGCGACTATTCAGAATTTTCAACTGGACATAACTTTTGATTCCCGCTACTAACTTTTGATTTTTCGGATTCGTTGGAAAGATATTCACTATTAGATTCCATTATTTTTGGTTTCACTAAAATCCGGATTGTTTTGCACCCGGTACATTCAATTGAAGTTTGAAATCGAATTATCGAACTACCGCGCCATTTTCAATTCCTTTCATAATTATATATAATTATTATATATTCTAACGACGACGTATATAATATATACGTTCTAATTATATTCAAAATAAATTTCTCGTCGATATTATTTAAAATAATTCATTTTAAATATTCAAAATTCGCTAAAATTGCCAAAATAAAAATTTTAAACTGGCCCAGATTTTCGGGTTGTTACAATCTCCCCCACTTAAAACTTTTCGTCCCCGAAAAGGAACAAAGTCGAAAGTGGTTTGATAATTCAACTCTACGTTCGATCTGGCTTCCATTCTCCAACTTTTCAGTTTCTGAGAATTTCCAAAATCTCAAAAATTTGGCTAACACCCTAAATTTTCGAAAAATTTCGCCATAACCTCCCCTGCACCGGGAGCATCGGGGAATTTCAAATAGCTTCCCCGGTCCTTCAGATCTCAAAAAGAAAAGGAAAAAGCCAAGCGGCTAGCCAATAGGCTCACAAAATCATCATCACCCAAACAAAACAGGAAATTATGTAGTAAACATGTACCTATTTGTCGGGCAAACAAATTTTATTCTCTGCTCTAGCCTCCTTGCTATGACCTGTTCAATGTAAGTATATGTATATGCAAGCTAATGCGACCTATTTTCAATACAATTCAATATTTGGTTCAATTAGGCATAATGGTTAAAAATTAGCAAACAAATAAACAAACAACACAAACATCAATCAATTAGTGAATTTAACGTTTCAAATTCATAATTTGATATATATACTAAAAATCATGTTTTTGATGCCAAATCACAACAATGTATTCTAGCTATATTAGTTTTGGTTATCACACCAGTCTAATGGAAATATATAGAAAATCACACCTTCGAAACTCGAATATAAATGTTGATGATGCGATCGCTATCATCAATATCATCTTCGGGCGACTAGAGTGTGATGCTATATCTATCCAATATATTAAAATTTCAAATACACGTGGATCAGACGTATACGCAAAATCTTTATATACTGGACTGTCCAACTCAATATAAATAGATAATCAAATACGAATAATTGATTTAAATTTTCAAAACAAAAATTTGTTTTCACTTGAAAAATATACTCTTCACACTCGTTCTAGGATACTACTGATCCCATCTCTAACGAGTCATTCTCATTGGATATTGCTAATCCAATATCTGATGAATTCTTTCGTATGTTTCTAATGTGTCTTGTTCTCTAGCTTTGTAAACCAAAGCTCTGATACCAACTGTGACGGCAAAGAATTTCGCTCGGTCCGAACCAGTCGCTAAACCGATCCAGGCCGTTCGAAACGCCCTATCGTTTGAGAACACGACAAAACAGAACGCATACAGAAGAACGTTTCATTGTATATCACAACAATGCATCAGATTACAAGAATATACAGAGTATAAATGAATATTACACAGAAATATCAGAGATTTAAATTACATTTAAATACATCGCAGCGGAAAATAATA
Organism: Allium sativum; assembly: GCA_030737875.1. Classification (NCBI taxonomy): domain Eukaryota; kingdom Viridiplantae; phylum Streptophyta; class Magnoliopsida; order Asparagales; family Amaryllidaceae; genus Allium; species Allium sativum. Next base: position 844,637,574 of record CM060909.1, on the reverse strand, counting down.
CAATACACAACTAGAAGAGATATACGGATACAAAGCTTTCCGGATATCGTTCCAGCTGTAAACCAGGATCCTGTGAATATAAATCTGCAAAACCAAAACTACTAGCTGCCCGTGTCAAAATAAGGGCACCCAGAGTTTAGGTTAAAACAATAAACTCCAGGTCAGTCATGTGACTGGTGTGAGAACTAAAACAGTTATTAATCTTTATTTTTAAAGTTCGGTAAATCAAGGGACCACGCCGTATAACACGGAACGGGTTTCCTCCCAAGAACCAGTGCATAAAACAAACAGCGCAATGCTAAATAAAGAAAAATGAAGCTGTTATAAGACCCAGGTCCTATCACACAATGCAACGCAAGCCGGGGGATAGGGTTTTTCCTTATAATAGCCAAAGAATGCTTGATACGTTAAAAACAAATCATTTGATACAACTATAAGTGCATAGTGTATAAAACAACTTCAAATCATAAGTATCAATCATAGGCGGCATGGGTACCATATATCATGTCGCCATACTAGTTTTACAATTAAAACCGCAAAGTCACGTATTTGGAAATTGGATTTCCGTCTATGAACCGAGGCAAAAGATAGTCCTCAACCGATTCGAGACAATCTAGCCTACCATGTCTCAGGATCAGAGCTCGAGTGACCCTAGGAGCGACAGGGCCGGTCCACCGATGTGGATTAAAATGCCTGAACACTACGTTTCCCCGCCCTTTGGGGCGCAAGTCTGGTCCGTCAGCCGACCAGAAGCATCGGCCGAAACCGATATAACCGAGGCGCCTCGCAACAGCAACAACCACATAAGTCAAACTCGTCAGGGCGTGTAAAACCACTGACGCCACTTCTAGCTAGAAAGAAACGCAAGTCCTCCCTGAGGTCCGTCTCCCGTTTTTGGTTCATACCGGGTGTGAAACTCGCGAAGTAAACGTTACACAAAGCTACGCCACAAAGGCCGTGCTTTGATCACCAACCACAAGACTTTGCTTTTCAACAGAAGCCTTGATCATTTGCATCTTAGCATGCCACACAGGCAAACCATCCTATGCAACCGATATCAGTCACACAGAATGAAATCCGATGTCAGACACACAGTCCATTTACAAGTCCGTTCTGGGTCTGAACGAAACCGGGAGCACCTAGTACCCCGCATATCTATCGATCTCCAAGTACGTCTGGACGATCACCAACTGTTTCCATCTTCTTGGGTGTACAGCCCAATCAAGATCATCAGTTATCACCCAAACGACGTGAAGACCTCCGGTCTTCGACCATCGTCTTCATCTTCGACTTATCGTCGTATCAGTTATTCAGAATGGGATAAACCCGGTCTTTCCGAATAACTCGCGTATATTTAAATAAGTGTTACACAAACACAACATACGCCTCATTCCAATCCACCAGTCACTAACCGTAAATTAATCAAGAGAATAATTCCCCAAATATTAACCCCGAAGGCCGAAACCAACATCAGATCAATATCCAGAAAACCATTCTACTTAGCTAACCGACAGTTAGTTTCTAATTTCACATTCATAGGGAAAGGTTCCCATTAATTTTATCAAAGATAAATTCTTGAATTTATTCTTTAATCAACTTTTGAATATCAATTCAAACTAGTCGGGATTAGCGAACCTTACCGAAGTAATCATTTGTTTTAATTTCCCAATCCCAACCTATTCATCCCATGAAGTAAAACTGGTTATACTTCATATCTAACACCACGGTGTTATTGGTAAATTCAATTACCATTTCACGTTCAAATCTAATTAAAGATTTAACTATCGCCTGGAGCAAAACTGGTGATACTCCATTTTCGATCTTTTCAATCTAATTAAAGATTCATTAAAACTCCACTTAGTTTTAATCTTCGACTGGGTTAAAGAATCCGTGTCATTTAAAAACACCGTTCACAATAAACCCAAAATCACCTTCATTAATTATCGGGTTAAAGAACGAGTGTTATTTAAAACACTGTCCACGATAAACCCAAAAATCAATATCAATTCAATTCCAATTAAATATTATTTAATTGGTAAACTTCATTAAATCTAAATAAAAAGATTTAATCTTTTCTCAACTGGGTTCAAGAACAGTGTTAGTGAAGACACCATTCACGACAAACCCAAATCACATTCGATATTCAATACAAGGCTCTGAATAGAAAATATATCGGCTTATATTCAATATCGAATTCTACGACTAACAAATGTCGTATTGGAAATAACGATATAAATATATATCTTTCAAATTTCCATAACAACACCTGTATAATCCCGAATTCCAACATCGAAATATTCCGAAGACAATTTCGATTCAAATCCACTCCAATGCAATCATTGGAATTTTGGTTACTTTTAAAACCCTTTTCGAATTCAATTTATTTATTTAAAAATAAATAGAATTATAATTCTAGTTCAAAACTAGTTCATTTCGATAAAAATCTATTTTTATCTTTTCAAATATGGAGTTTTTCATCCCAAACTTTCACAAATCATTTCTTATGATTTTACACAAATTATTACTATTTTTAATAATTTTATCAAGGCCCGTACAGTCGATTTCCATTAACGGCCATCGAACTGCACTTACAGCGACCTTTTTCGAATTTGATTTGGACGTATCTCCAAATCCAACCGTTAGATTTCAAATTTCTAACATTCATTAGAAAGCTCTTTTCGATACGAACCCAACGGTTCCGGTTTTAGGAGAATCCGACGGTCGGATCTCCCGTAATGTCCGTTTGAAATAAATGGTCGAAATTCACGAACTGCCGCGGCGCGGCGCGTTCTATTCAGGCCATTATATTATATATATAATATATATAATATATACTTCGTCGATTTCTGTTTAAAACGAATTATATAAATAGTTTTGAATTCGTTTCAGAAACAATTTCAACTTCCTTTTCAATTCAAATCAAAATTGAATTCTTCTTTATAAATTCGTTTTAAAATTCATTTCTATTCAATTCAAATTTCAATTCAATTTGAATTCAATTCACTTTCATTTCGAAATCGTTTTCAATTCATTTCATTTCGAAATCGTTTTCAATTCATTTCATTTCGAAATCGTTTTCAATTCATTTCAAAATATTCGATTTCGAAATCACTTTTCAATATTCATTTTTAAGATGAATAAAATCGATATAAATATCGTTCACGTCAAAATGGCGTCAATCTAATCAACACGGCTTCATAAATTTCTATTTTCAAATATTCTATTTCAAATATTTCTTTTTCAAAATAGTTGTTATTATCAAAATATTTCGTTCAACACATGACCAATCTCAATGAATGAGTACTGTCAACACATGAACTTTTATTTTATATCGATAAAGATGTAAATTTTATTACTAAAATATTTCGTTCAACACATGACCAATCTCAAAGGATGAGTACTGTCAACACATGAACTTTTATTTTATAATCTTCTTTATTTTTCAAATTGGAATGAGGCCCAATCAATCACCATATAAAGTTAATTATATGGATTTTCATACAACACATGTATATAATAACATTGAAAATAATCAACCATCAACCAAAGTGCACTACACTGTAAAAGCATCAAATATAGATATTCAACGCTTATAACAGCCTGTCAATCAATCGATCGACATATTTAATCAATCAGGATGAGTGAACTGCAAATTTCATCCCAACACCCATGTGGGGTTTCAAACAATCAAACAAATATTTATTCGTGCAGTTGGGCGATGTGTAAAATTTATCGTCCCAATCAATGTCATTCAAATAGGTGTACATAAACAAACCGTCTGGTTTGTAAATGAATATTCTATTTTATTCACTTCACGTTAAAAATTATATTTTTAACGATAAAATATTTTATTCCAACATATGAATTTCTATTCAGTTCATTCTTTAAATAAAATGATATTTTTATTTTTCTAACACATTTTAGAAAATTTCGGCGGCATAACGGCACGATACTAGAAACGGGACAAGGCCTAGCCTTATCCCCGGTCTAGTGAAGGCCCACGCCATTCACACATCATCAAATCAATTCATTTCACCACACAATTCAATTTCAATCAAACAATCTCTAATCTATGCAACCAAACAAACAAGTCCATGGTCTGTGGACGGTTGTGTCGGGTGCTACTAAGCACCGTCTGCATCCTAGTATATATATATAACTAGAAATAAAATTGAAGAGTTAGAATTCTCACATATAGCTATCCTAGCTCCACGGCTCTTCCTTTGCAGAAGTCTTCGTCGTTTCGCCTTTTTGTCACCTTCGTTGTCCGCTTTCACTACATATGTAAAAATCGAGTTTTTACTTCGCTATTCAATATATAAAAATCATATTTTTAATTCGAAGTTCACTATATAAAAATCATATTTTTATCTCGACTTTCTAATCTCCTTTTAGTTTATAAATCATTTTTTTTTAAATCATCTTAAAAATCAGTTTTTATACTTTTATAAAATTCAGTTTTTATTTAACTAAAAAATCAGTTTTTACTAAACTAAAAAATAAGTTTTTACTTAACTAAAAAATCAGTTTTTACTTTTCTTTTAAAGTTCAGTTTTAACTTCCTTAAAATTTCAGTTTTGATTTCCTTAAAATTTCAGTTTTATAACTTCTTAAAAAAAATCTAAAATCAGTTTTAAATTCTTATTCAAATCAGTTTTTATATCTAAAATAAAAATCAGAAAAAAAAACAGTAAAATAAGAATCAGAAAAAAAAAAAAAAACAGGAAACTAAAAATCAGAAAAAAACAGAAAACTTACAGGGGGGCTGTAGCGAGGTCGGCGCCGGGGGGGGGGGGGGCTTCGATGATGGACTGCGGCGGTGGCTAGGAGGTCGGGCGCGGGGGTTTTGGGTAGGGTCGGGGGTTCGATTTGGGGGCTGTAGCGATGCGACATCGCGTGAGGAGGAAGGGGGTCTGGCGTAGCATCGCCTGAGGAGAGGGGGGGCTCGCGGTTATCGATTGATGAGGGGAGGGGGGGCAATCGACGGTGGACGGCGGCGAAATCCTGGGGGGGCGCGATCGCCTTTTTTTTTTTTTTTTTTTTTTTTTCTTCTTCGATCTGTTAAACGAAAACAGGGGGGGCCAAAGGTTATAGGGAGGAGAGGGTTAATTAATTTTTTTTTTATTATTATTTTATTATTTATCATTAAAAAGCAACTTTTATTTTCGACCTCTAAACGAGGCCCACCGCCTGTCGTCCATAGCGTTTCACCCCCATTCCGAACACAATGGGACATGTATCGTGAGCTGATTCGGCTGTTACAATCAGTTTCCGTTGAATTTTCATTTAAATCACTATATTGAATTTTAAACGTACATTTCAAATTACCGGGGTCACATACTAACTAGAAAAATTCCAAAAAATATTTTCTAGCTTCGTATTGACGATACGGTCCTAACAAAACTAGTTTCGTCGAATTCTGAGACCGTTAGAAAAATGGCCAATTTCCAGTCGATTAAAATCAACTGAAACTGGTCAAACGCGTTTTCCTTTGCCACTCTCACATATTGATTCGAAAAATTATGAAATTTGAAATCTAGCAATAACTTTACACTGCGGATCCAACAAAAGTGGTTTCGTCGAAATCCGAGGTCATTTGCAAAATGTCCATTTTTAAGGGCCTGAATTCCATAGCGACTATTCAGAATTTTCAACTGGACATAACTTTTGATTCCCGCTACTAACTTTTGATTTTTCGGATTCGTTGGAAAGATATTCACTATTAGATTCCATTATTTTTGGTTTCACTAAAATCCGGATTGTTTTGCACCCGGTACATTCAATTGAAGTTTGAAATCGAATTATCGAACTACCGCGCCATTTTCAATTCCTTTCATAATTATATATAATTATTATATATTCTAACGACGACGTATATAATATATACGTTCTAATTATATTCAAAATAAATTTCTCGTCGATATTATTTAAAATAATTCATTTTAAATATTCAAAATTCGCTAAAATTGCCAAAATAAAAATTTCAAACTGGCCCAGATTTTCGGGTTGTTACATAGTTGGTGGTCGTCCAGACGTACTTGGAGATGGATGGATATGCGAGGAAAGTGCCTCCGGTTTCGTTCAGACCCAGAACGGACTTGTAAATGGATTGTGTGTCTGACATTGGATTTTATTCTGTGTCGATTGATTTCTATTAAATATACATCTGTTTGGCAGCAGAGAATTTATTCTTTTGCTTAACGCCCTTCTCTGAGACGTACGAGCTCAGAGGTTGTATATCGATGGACATCAGTCGCATGGCATGAATTGCCTATGTGGCACGCTAAGATGCAATGATCAAGGCTTCTGTTGAAAAGCAAAGTCTTGTGGTTGATGATCAAAGCACGCCTACGTGGCAGCTTTGTGTATAACGTGAATTCGCGAGCCTCACACCTCGGTATGAGTTAAAAACGGGATACGGGCCGTTGGGAGAACACGACGTTTCTTTCTAGCTTTGGTGGTGTCAGTGACTTACCAGCCCTGACATTTATATAATTTTCACCTTTGTGGTTGTTGGAATGAGGCACCTCGATTATAGGTCTGTAAGGACCGGGAAACGTGTGTTCAGGAATTGCCAATCCTCTAACGTAAGTGAGGACCGGCCCAACCGATCCAAGTGGCTGCCCAGAGTGTGTAGTCCTGAGCATTTGCTAGAGTGTCTCGAAACGGAGAGGAGCTTGCCCCTTGCCTCGACTCATGACGGAAATCCAATTTCCAATACGTGTAATTCGGTTTTAATTGTAGAACTAGTATGGCGACATGATTGATGGTACCCATGCCGCCTATGATTGATATTTATGATTGAAATATTTTGACACTATACACTTATTATAGTATCAAATGATTTGTTTTAAACGTACCAAGCATGTTTGGCTGTTATAAGGTAAAACCCTATCCTCCGACTTGCGTTGCATTGTGTGATGGGACCTGGGTCTTATAACAGCTTCATTTTTCGAAAAAGCATTGCACTGTTTATTCTATGCACAGGTATTCTTGGGAGGAAACCCGTTCCCTGTTATACGGCGTGGTCCCTTGAATTACTCTCTTTTAAAATTGAATTAAATAACTGTTTTAGTTCTCACACTAGTCACATGACTGACCTGGAGTTTATTGTTTTAACCTAAACTCTGGGTGCCCCTATTTTCCGCACGGGCAGCTAGTAGTTTTGGTTTTGCAGATTTATATTCACAGGATCCTGGTTTACAGCTGGAATGATATCCGGAAAGCTCTGTATCCGTATATAACCTTCAGTTGTGCTTTGTATTATTTTCCGCTGCTATGTAATTTATTGTAATCTCTGATATTTATCGAATGTAATTTATCCATTTATACTCTGTATATTCTTGCAATCTCATGCATGGTTGTAATATACAATGAAATGTTCTTCTGTGTGGATTCTGATTTGTCCTGTTCTCAACGATTAGGGGTTTCGAACGGTCTAGATCGGTTTAACGACTGATTGAGATCGAGCGAAATTCCCGGCCGTCACATTTGGTATCAGAGCTTTGGTTTACAGAGCTCGAGAACAAGACACATTGGAACCATACGAAAGAATTCATCAGATGTTTGATTAGTAATATCCAATTAGAATGACTCGTTAGAGATAGGATCAGTAGTATCCTAGAACGAGTGTGAAGAGTATATTTTTCAAATGAAAACAATTTTGTTTTGAAAACTTAAACCATTTTATGCGTATATGAATATTTATTTATTTTGAATTTGGACAATCTAGTATATAAAGGTTTTGCATATACGCGTCATGAACGTATATTCGAAGTTTTAATATATTAGATAGATATAGAGTCACACTCTAGTCGCCCGGACATGGTCCTGATGATGAAGTATACCATCACCAGTATTTATTTTCGTGGTGCGAAGGTGTGCTTTCTATATGTTTCCCTTAGACTGGTGTGAGAACCAAAACTTATATAGCTAGAACACATTGTTGTGAATTGGCATCAAAAACATGATTTTTTGTATATGTATCAAAATTATGAATTTGAAACTCTAATCCACTAATTGATTGATGTTTGTGTTGTTTGTTTATTGGTTTGATAATTTTGAACCATTATGCCTAATTGCATCAAATTTTGAATATTATTGAAAATTGGTCGCATTTGCTTGCATATACATATACTTGCATTGAACAGGTCATAGCAAGGAGGCTAGAGCCGAAGAATAAAATTTGTTTGCCCGACAAATAGGTACATGTTTACTACATAATTTACTGTTTTGTTTGGGTGATGATGATTTTATGAGCCTATTGGCTAGCCGCTTGGCTTTTTCTTTTTCTTTTTGAGATTAGAAGGACCGGGGAAGCTATTTGAAATTCCCCGATGCTCCCGGTGCAAGGGAGGTTATGGCGAAATTTTTCGAAAATTTAGGGTGTTAGCCAAATTTTTGAAATTTTGAAAATTCTCAGAAACTGAAAAGTTGGAGAATGGAAGCCGGATCGAACGTAGAGCTAATTAATCAAACCACTTTCGACTTTGTTCCTTTTCAGGGACGAAAAGTTTTAAGTGGGGGAGATTGTAATAACCCGGAAAATATAGGCCAGTTTAAAATTTTTATTTTGGCAATTTTAGCGAATTTTGATTATTTAAAATAGATTATTTTAAGTAAAATCAGCGAGAAATTTATTTTGAATATAATTTGAACGTATATATTATATACGTCGTCGTTAGAATATATAATATTTATATATAATTATAAATAGAATTGAAAATGGCGCGGTAGTTCGACAATTCGATTTCAAACTTCGATTGAATGTACCGGGTGCAAAACAATCCGGATTTTAGTGAAACAAAAAACAATAGGATCTACTTGATAATATCTTTCCAACGAATCCGAAAAATAAAAATTTCATAGCGGGAATCAAAAGATATGTCCAGTTGAAAATTCTGAATAGTCGCTATGGAATTCAGGCCCTTAAAAATGGAAATTTTGCAAATGACCTCGGATTTCGACGAAACCACTTTTGTTGGGTCCGTGATGTCAAGTTATTGCTAGATTCCAAATTTCATAATTTTTTGAATCAATATGTGAGCGTGGCAAAGGAAAACGTGTTTGACCAGTTTCAGTTGATTTTAATCGACTGGAAATTGGCCATTTCTCTAACGGTCTCAAAATTCGACGAAACTAGTTTTGTTAGGACCGTATCGTCAATACGAAGCTAGAAAATATTTTTCTGCAATTTATAGAGTTAGTATGTGACCCAGGTAATTTGAAATGTACGTTTAAAATTCAATATAGTGATTTAAATGTAAATTCAACGGAAACTGATCGAAACGATCGAATCAGCTTGCGATACATATCCCATTGTGTTTGGAATGGGGGTAAAACGCTATGAACGACAGGCGGTGGGCCTCGTTTCGAGTTCGTTTGTAAAAGTCAACTTTTTGAAAAATTAATTAAAAAAAATAAAAAAATAAATAAAACCCTCTTCTTTTAATCTCTGGCCCCCCCGATCATTCTTCTGTAACTCGATTTAAAAAAAAAAAAAAAAAAGAAACCCAAGGAAATCGCGACGACCTGGCAGCCGCCGCCCTCCCCGAGACCACCGCCGCCGGCGTCCAAGGCGCGCCACCCCCACCTCCCTTCCCCTCCCCTCTCTCGACGCCCTCCTCCAGCTGAATCGATGTCGCCAGGAACCCGCACCCCCCCTCGTGATCACCACCCTCACCCCGCATCCCCTCCGCCTGCTCAAGAGCCCCCCCCATCCTCCGACGATGCAGGAAGACCCCCCCCCCACGGCTGTAAGTTTAATTTTAGTTTTTTTTTATTTTTTTATTTTATTTTCTTTATTTTCTTTGTGGTTTATTATTTAATTTACATTCATATAATAAACCTGCGAATTCAAGCCATAGGAAAATAGGGTTTTTGAAATAAAGTTAGGATTTTTATAATTTTTTAACCCATGAAGAAGATAGAATGTGATTTCTATATTTCAGAAAGGTAATAAAAAAATAAAATATATAATTTTTAATTTATAAAAAGGTTAAAGATATAACTTTTATATATGAAGTAATAAAAATATGATTTTTATATTTTTAAAGTAATAAAAATATGATTTTTATATTTTTAAAGTATTAAAAATATAATCTTTACTATATAGAAGATGTAAAAATATGATTTTTGGTTAGGTAGAGAATTAAAAATATAATTTTTACATGATAGGAATATTAAAAATATCATCTTTATATGTGTAGGAAAATAAAAATGAGATTTTTATAAAGATGAAATCTTTAAATTTGAAAAGGCGAAGTCTATGTTTTTATAAAGGCGAAAACTTTATTTTTGAAAAGGCGAAATCTTTATATGGAAAATAGCGTGATAAAAATATAATTTTTATCTATATGACATAGTAGTAAAAATTCGATTTTTATATATTGAATAGCGAAGTAAAAATTCGATTTTTAAATGTAGGAAGCGATTATAAAAATATGATTTTTATTTTAAAGACATCAGCAAATATAAAAATGTGTGATTTTTATATATGTAGTGGCTACGGGCAACGAAGATGACGAAGATGCGATAGCGATGAAGATTTCTATCAATGAAGTGTCGAGAAGTTGGATAGCTATCTGTGAGAATTTCTCACTCTTCAATTTCTTTTTCTAGTTATATATATATATACTAGGATGCAGACGGTGCTTAGTAGCACCCGACACAATCGTCCACAGACCATGGACTTGTTTGTTTGGTTGCATAGATTAGTTAGATGATTTGATTTGAATTTGGTTGTTTGGTGATTTTGATTGATGTGTGAATGGCGTGGGCCTTCACTAGACCGGGGATAAGGCTAGGCCTTGTCCTGTTTCTAGTATCGTGCCGTTATGCCGCCGAAATTTTCTAAAATAAGTTAGAAAAATAAAGATAGCATTTTATTTAAGAAATGAACTGAATAGAAATTCATATGTTAAAATAAAATGTTTTATCGTTAAAAATATAATTTTTAACGTGAATATGAATATAGTGAATGTGAATAAATAAATATTCATTTACAACCCGGATGGTTTGTTTATGTACACCTATTTGAAGGACATTGATTGGGTCGATAAATTTTACACATCGCCCAACTGCATGAATAAAATATGCGTTTGATTGTTTGAAACCCCACATGGGTGTTGGGATGAAATTTAAAGTTCACTCATCCTGATTGATTAAATATGTCGATCGATTGATCGACAGGCTGTTATAAGCGTTATATATCTATATTTGATGCTTATACAGTGTAGTGCACTTTGGTTGATGGTTGATTATTTTTCAATGCTATTATATACATGTGTTGTATGAAAATCCATATAATTAATGTTATATGGTGATTGATTGGGCCTCATTCCAATTTAGAAAATTAAGAATATTATATAATAAAGGTTCATGTGTTGACTGTACTCATCCGTTGAGATTAGTCACGTGTTGAACGAAATATTTTTATAATAAAAATTACATCTTTATCAATATAAAATAAAGGTTCATGTGTTGACTGTACTCATCCGTTGAGATTAGTCATGTGTTGAACGAAATATTTTTATAATAAAAATTACATCTTTATCAATATAAAATAAAGGTTCATGTGTTGACTGTACTCATCCGTTGAGATGAGTCATGTGTTGAACGAAATATTTTTATAATAAAATTTACATTTTTATCAATATAAGATAATGGTTCATGTGTTGACTGTACTCATCCGTTGAGATTAGTCATGTGTTTAACGAAATAATTTAACAAAAATAGTCACACGTGGACGGTACTCATTCATTGAGATTAGTCGTGTGTTGACAAAAAGAAATATTTGAAAAAGAAATATTTGAAATAGAAATATTTGAAATAGGAATATTTGAAATAGAATATTTGAAAAAGAAATACGTTAAGCCGTGTTGATTAGATTGATGCCATTTTGACGTGAACGATATTTATATCGATTTTATTCATTTCGAAATGAATTGAATATAAAACGATTTCGAAATGAATTGAATATAAAACGATTTCGAAATGAATTGAATATAAAACGATTTCGAAATGAATTGAATATAAAACGATTTCGAAATGAATTGAATATAAAACGATTTCGAAATGAATTGAATATAAAACGATTTCGAAATGAATTGAATAGAAAACGATTTCGAAATGAATTGAATATAAAACGACTTTGAAATGAATTGAATATAAAACGATTTCGAAATGAATTGAATATAAAACGATTTCGAAATGAATTGAATATAAAACGATTTCGAAATGAATTGAATATAAAACGATTTCGAAATGAATTGAACAGAAAACGATTTCGAAATGAATTGAATAGAAAACGATTTCGAAATGAATTGAATAGAAAACGATTTCGAAATGAATTGAATAGAAAACGATTTCGAAATGAATTGAATAGAAAACGATTTCGAAATGAATTGAATAGAAAACGATTTCAAAATGAATTGAATAGAAAACGATTTCGAAATGAATTGAATAGAAAACGATTTCGAAATGAATTGAATATATAACGATTTCGAAATGAATTGAATATATAACGATTTCGAAATGAATTGAATATATAACGATTTCGAAATGAATTGAATATATAACGATTTCGAAATGAATTGAATATATAACGATTTCCAAATGAATTGAATATATAACGATTTCGAAATGAATTGAATATATAACGATTTCGAATTGAATTGAATTGAAAACGAATTCAAATTGAATTGAAAGCGAATTGAAATGAATTCAAATTGAATTGAAATTTGAATTGAATAGAAATGAATTTTAAAACGAATTTATAAAGAAGAATTCAATTTTGATTTGAACTGAAATGGAAGTTGAAATTGCTTTTGAAACGAATTTAAAACTATTTATATAATTCGTTTTAAATAGGAATTGACGAAATATATATATTATATATATTATATATATAATATAATGGCCTGAATAGAACGCGCCGCGGCAGTTTGTGAATTTCGACCATTTATTTCAAACGGACATTACGGGAGATCCGACCGTCGGATTCTCCTAAAACCGGAACCGTTGGGTTCGTATCGAAAAGAACTTTCTAACGAATATTAGAAATTCAAAATCTAACGGTTGGATTTGGAGATACGTCCAAATCAAATTTGAAAAAGGTCGCTATAAGTGCAGTTCGATGGCCGTTGATGGAAATCGACTGTACGGGCCTTGATAAAATTATCAAAAATATAAATAATTTGCGTAAAATCATAAGAAATAATTTGGGAAAAATTAGGGTGAAAAACTCCATATTTGAAAAGATAAAAATAGATTTTTATCGAAGTGAACTAGTTTGAACTCAATTTAAAACCCGATTTGTTTTTAAATAAATAAACTAGATTTAAAAAGGGGTTTTAAATAATCGGAATCCCTAATATATTTGATTTAAATTGAACTAGAATTGATTTGTGGGTTCATCGTGAACGGTGTTTTAAATAACACCAGTTCTGTAACCCGATAATAAATATAATGTGATTTGGGTTTGTCGTGAACTGTGTTTTAAATAACACCTAGTTCTTTAACCCAGTAAAAGGAGTTTTAATGAATCTGCAATTAGATTGAAATTCGAATTGATAATCTAAATTATCAAATTTGACAAATAAGCGAGGATGGGGTATCACCACTTTTGCTCCAAAGCGATAATTAAATCTTTTATTAGATTTGAACGTGAAATGGTAATTAATTTACCGATAACACCATGGTGTTAGATATGAAGTATCACCAGTTTTGCTTCATGGGATGAATAGGTTGGGATTGGGAAATAAAATAAATAATTACTTCGATGTGGTTCGCTAATCTCGACTAGTTTGAAAAACCATAATTTGGTTTGAAATGACATCCAAAGGAAGATTAAAGGATAAATTTGAAAGAATTTATCTTGGATAAAATTAATGGGAACCTTTCCCTAAAAATGTGATTTTGTGAATAAAAGAATATTCTGAATTGGAATGAGGCGTATGTTGATTTTGTGTAACATTTGTTTTCAATATACGCGGGTTGTTCGGAAAGACCGGGTTTATACCCATTCTGAATAACCAATTCGACGATATGTCGAAGATGAAGACGGTGGTTGAAGACCGGAAGTCTTCACATCGTTTGGATAATTACTGACGATCCTGATTGGGCAGTACACCCAAATGGATGGAAATAGTTGGTGGTCGTCCAGACGTACTTGGAGATGGATGGATATGCGAGGAAAGTGCCTCCGGTTTCGTTCAGACCCAGAACGGACTTGTAAATGGATTGTGTGTCTGACATTGGATTTTATTCTGTGTCGATTGATTTCTATTAAATATACATCTGTTTGGCGGTGGAGAATTTATTCTTTTGCTTAACGCCCTTCTCTGAGACGTACGAGCTCAGAGGTTGTATATCGATGGACATCAGTCGCATGGCATGAATTGCCTATGTGGCACGCTAAGATGCAATGATCAAGGCTTCTGTTGAAAAGCAAAGTCTTGTGGTTGATGATCAAAGCACGCCTACGTGGCAGCTTTGTGTATAACGTGAATTCGCGAGCCTCACACCACGGTATGAGTTAAAAATGGGATACGGGCCGTTGGGAGAACACGACGTTTCTTTCTAGCTTTGGTTGTGTCAGTGACTTTCCAGCCCTGACATTTATATACTTTTCACCTTTGTGGTTGTTGGAATGAGGCGCCTCGATTATAGGTCTATAAGGACCGGGAAACGTGTGTTCAGGAATTGCCAATCCTCTAACGTAAGTGAGGACCGGCCCAACCGATCCAAGTGGCTGCCCAGAGTGTGTAGTCCTGAGCATTTGCTAGAGTGTCTCGAAGCGGAGAGGAGCTTGCCCCTTGCCTCGACTCATGACGGAAATCCAATTTCCAATACGTGTAATTCGGTTTTAATTGTAGAACTAGTATGGCGACATGATAGATGGTACCCATGTCGCCTATGATTGATATTTATGATTGAAATGTTTTGACACTATACACTTATTATAGTATCAAATGATTTGTTTTAAACGTACCAAGCATGTTTGGCTGTTATAAGGTAAAACCCTATCCTCCGGCTTGCGTTGCATTGTGTGATGGGACCTGGGTCTTATAACAGCTTCATTTTTCGAAAAAGCATTGCGCTGTTTATTCTATGCACAGGTATTCTTGGGAGGAAACCCGTTCCGTGTTATACGGCGTGGTCCCTTGAATTACTCTCTTTTAAAATTGAATTAAATAACTGTTTTAGTTCTCACACCAGTCACATGACTGACCTGGAGTTTATTGTTTTAACCTAAACTCTGGGTGCCCCTATTTTCCGCACGGGCAGCTAGTAGTTTTGGTTTTGCAGATTTATATTCACAGGATCCTGGTTTACAGCTGGAATGATATCCGGAAAGCTCTGTATCCGTATATCACCTTCAATTGTGCTTTGTATTATTTTCCGCTGCTATGTAATTTATTGTACTCTCTGATATTTATCGAATGTAATTTATCCATTTATACTCTGTATATTCTTGCAATCTCATGCATTGTTGTAATATACAATGAAATGTTCTTCTGTGTGTATTCTGATTTGTCCTGTTCTCAACGATCAGGGGTTTCGAACGGTCTAGATCGGTTTAACGACTGATTCAGATCGAGCGAAATTCCCGGCCGTCACATCTGACCTAGTTTGTTTTCTCCTTCTCTCTTCCTTTTCCCCTAAATTCGCAGGTGGGAGAGCCTCAGCAGTGATTCTTGATTATTAGGTTCAGCTTAGATTCAGACTCTTTCCAGATTCTTGTATTGGTTAACTTCTTTTTTCTGATCATTGTATTACATATGACAAGGATGATTTTTATTGTTTTTCATATGTACTCTGATTTTTTACATGATACAACATGTTTAGTTTATGATGATGACTATTAGGTATTTTAAAATGTAATAAGTACTATGATTTACTTGCTTATTTAATTAACTTTTTAGAGTTTCCATAGTGTTTAACATTTCTGTCTTGTGAATTTTAGTCTCTGTATTGTCACTTTATAACCAATCGCTTCATAAACCTTAATGCATCCTCATATAGGTGATATTAAGGGGTGTGGGGTGTTTCATTTGGTATCAGAGCCTAAGGTTACAAGATCAAAGAAAAGTTTTTAAAAAAAGTGTTTTCAAAAGGTAAGTATTTTCATGTAAAACTTAATTTTTGAAAAATGACCCCTCAAGTCAAATACAATATTGCTTTGGTCCCTTTTTGAATCCTTGTCTCTTTTCTTTTCAAGATGTCTGGGGATCCCACTTTTTCAGATAATGTTCCTATTCCGGCACGGTTCCGTAGATATGTTAAAGCTACGACGCTTCCCGAAGGGCAAGGAAATGCCTACCTCCAGTTATAGCCGCTGTAGTTCCACCAAATTAAGAAGTTAATATCTCTTAGCTCTGTAAGATTTTTCTACTATGGGAGGCAACCCATTTCTTGGATCAAAGAGTTTTGTCGATGCTTGTAATTGGCTGAGAGTGACCGATTGTGTTGATGTTTTAGAGCATGATGAAATGAGGAGGATTTGGTTGGCTGCTTGCAACTAAAAGAGGAGGCGTCATATTGGTGGGAAGTTGTTGAGGCAGAGCGTAACATAGAGACATAGAATGCATTCAAGGATAAGTTTGAAAAAAATTTGTCATAAGTTGAAGAAGGGATGCAGTTGGAAAAGTTCTTGAGTATGAGATAGGGTATATGTCAGTTAAGGAGTACGTTAATAGCTTTAATGAGTTGGCAAGATTTGGCTTATATCAAGTTAACACTGCGCATAAGAAGGCATTGAGGTTTGCAAAGGGACAGAGCCAATCCCTATAAGGATTAGCACTGACACATATTCCAATGTGAGCTACATTTGAGAGGCTTGTGGATATGGCTCTTATACATGAGATGGAAAGGAGAGTAAACTAGAGGATAAGTCTGAAGCGGTCAAGCCAGGCACTGAAAAGAAAAAGTGGTGGCCCAAGAATGGTGCAATGGAAAAAGAAGAGAAGCCATATAAAGCACAAATCTAGAAGTAATTGAAGTGTCATGGATTCGATATAATGGGACACTTCATCAAAGATTGTAAGAAGACAACTAAAAAGGGTGCTTGTTTTAAGTGCAGACAGATGGGACATTATAGCAAGCAGTGCCGTCAAAAGCAGGGACATGAGGCAGGTTCATGTAGAGCATAGGTTCATGCGCTTGAGGTGACTCAGGCTGGTGGTAGCAGTCAAGATAGAGGTTGGAAGGTCACTGTAGTATGTTTGATTTCTCTTTTCGACTTTACCATTAGGACCTTGCTTGATTCCAGTACTTCTTGTTCATTCATATCCAATTCTTTTGTTGATAGTCTGCACCTAGATATTTTAATAATTTCTAATCTAGTAGTTAACTCGAACTCCATAGGTAGTATGGCTCACTTATCTATGATGTGTAGGAGTTTGAGGATTTCATTCTTGGCGTCGAGTTTGAGTTTGAAGCATATGTACTAGTTTTTATGGGTTATAGGCTTATTCTAGGGATGGATTGGCTGGCCATGTATGGTGTCATCCTTGACTGTGAGAGGAGAGTTAAGCTTTTGACGTGCCATGGGAAGACTCTCAAGATTTATTGCAACCCGTGAGGGTCAGTCATGCTCGGTTTCTTAGATTCCATAAATGCTTCTATTAACAATCTCAGTTTGGTTCCTGTAGTTAGAGAATTTCCAAACGTATTCAAGGAGGCGAGAGCGCTACCTCCTAGGCATGAGATAGATTTCCAGATATAGATGGTGGAGAATGCTAAGCCTATTGCATAGCCAGTGTGCCACATGGCTCTGAGAGAGAGGAGGGAGCTCAGTAAGCAAGTGGGTGAGTTGTTCAGGAATGGGTTTATTAGACGAAGCATTTCTAGGTGGGGAGCACCAGTCGTCCTCGCAACTAAGGCAGATGGATCTCTCCGTTTATGTGTTGATTACAGGGAAATAAACAAGCTCATGAAGAAGAATGAATTATTTGATCAGTTAGTGGGAGCTTCGGTTTTCTCATAATTGGATTTTGCTACAAGTTTTCATCAGCTTAAGGTAGCAGATTATAGCATAGACAAGTATTCTTTTAGGACTCTTGATGGATTCTTTGAATGCCTGGTAGTCTTTTAGGCTAACCAATGCTCTGACATATTTTGTGGATTTGATGATCCGGGTATTTAGGGAGCACCTGAATAAATTCATGGTGGTATTCGTTGATGATATCCTGGTATTCTCAAGGAGCGAGGATGAGCACGCCTTGCCCTTAAGAGAGGTCCTCCGTACTCTCGGTGCACATTAGTTAAAGGCGAAGTTGTCTAAGTAATACTTTTGGCGGAAGGAGGTAAGGCTCTTAGGGCATGTTGTCTCTAGTGATGGTATGGTGGTGGATCCCGCTAAGGTTGTCGTAGTCTAGGATTGGAAATCCCCCAAGAGTGCGAAGGAGGTAAGGAATTTTCAGGATTGGCGGGATATTATTGGAAGTTCATTAAGGATTGTGCAAATTTCAGCTCTACTTAGCTGCCTAACAAAGAACTTAGTATTTGCTTGGGATGAGGATTTTGAGGATGCATTCATAAGGTTGAACAAGGCTATCGCATCTTCTCCGGTATTTATTCTTCTTGATGATACGAAGATGTTCACCGTATATGCAGATGCTTGCGGCATGGGTTTAGGTGCAGTGCCTATGTAAGAGGTTAGGATTGTCTTCTACAGGAAAAGGCATTTGAGGATACATGAGAAGAACTATGCTATCCATGATTTGGAACTGGCGGTGATAGTGTTTGTGCTTAAGTCTTGGAGACATTATTTATTAAGTGAGAGGTTCAAGCTTTATAAGGATCATAAGTCTCTCAAGTACTTGTACTCGTAAAAGGATATTAAATTGCGATAGTAGCACTGGATGGAGTTCCTTGCATCTTATGACTTCGAAATAGCGTATACCTTGGGGAAGAAGAATGTAGTAGAAGATGCATTGAGTATGCAAAGAATGACTTTGAGACCATTGTTCATAGAGTGGTAGAGTTTGGATTTCATCTCATTTTTCGATTTAAGACCACCTACAGAGTATTCACCAGGATTATTGGCATCGTTGGAGCCATTGGATCCAGTCAGCGCGAGGATCAACAGTTAGCGGACATCATGGACCGACTCAGTAGAAGGGAGACCTCTAGTCATCTTTTTATGTATTATGTGGAGGAGAGAGGTTGGCTAGATTGTAATAGGAGATTTTGTGCTCCTCTAATTGATGATCTATTGATATTGGTTTTAAAGGAGGCTCATTAGTCTCGGATGAAAATCCATTCAGGAAGTGATAAGTTGTACAGAAATATGAGGAGGGATTTTCATTGGATAGGGATGAAGAAGGACATAGCTAAGTATGTAGCTCGATGCATGACTTGTCAACGAGTGAAGGCTGAGCAGAGGAAGCCTAGAGGATTGCTTTAGCCTCTATATGTGCCACAATCGAAGTGGGATAGCGTCTCGATGGACTTCATAGATGGGTTTCCCAGATCGAAGTAGGGCAACACCACTTTCTGGGTTATAGTCGATATGTTGACTAAGAGTGCTCACTTTATCTCGGTTAAGATTAAGTAGATAGTAGCTTGGTTGGCATCAGTGTATCTTAAAGAGCACATCCGACTTTATGGAGTACATTCTAGTATTGTTAGTGATAGAAATCCTGTCTTTACGAGCGAGTTTTGGAGGAGCATGCAGGAGGCATTGGGGACACAACTACGACTTAGTATCGCCTATCACCCCAGACAGATGGACATACATAGCGGCTTAACACGATTTTTGAGGATTTATTACGGCTGCGTATCCTAAAATTCAGAAGGTCTTGGGAGGAGCATCTTCTGTTGGTAGAGTTCGCATACAATAACAACTATCGGACGAGTATAGGTATGCCTCCCTTCAAGGTATTATATGGACGACCCTGCAGATCACCTACATGTTGGTGGGAGTCAACAGATAGACTTTTACTTGGACCTAAGATGGTTAGAGAGACCTTGAAGAAGTTAAAGTTGTTTAGATGGAGGATGAAGGCAACTCAGGAAAGACATATGTCGTATGTAGATTAGTAGAGGATTAATCTAGATTTCGCGGTAGGAGCCATGGTTTTTGTTAAGGTGTCACCCTTGAGAAGTGTTGTTCGGTTTGGCTAAGTGGGGAATTTCGCGCCGAGGTTCGTAAGGCCATTCTCTAAGATAGAGAGGATAGGTTAGATGGCTTACAAACTTAGACTACCAGAGAGAATGGTAGGATTTAATGATGTATTATATGTTTCACTCTTGCGGAAGTGTCTACATGATTCCGTGGTAGTAGTAAAGTTGAGTACTCTGAAGGATATCGAGGTAAAGAAGGAGGCATCTGTCAAGAGAGTTCTTACTCTGATACTAGTATCTGAAGTGAACAAGCTACAGAATAAAGAGTCCAAGCTTGTTAATATTGAGTGGGTGGTGAACAATGACGACACAACTTAGGAACCCGAGGATAGGATTCACGAGTATGCTTTTAATTCTTTCCTAAGCTTTGAATTTGAATCTATTTTTCTTATCATTTGAATCGTAAGTCTTAGGTAGATGCCTATGGATTGTAGGAAATGGTTTAAAACATGTTAATAGAACATGTTATAGTTCAATGGATTCATGTGGATGCAAGTATTTGCATATACATACCCTAAGCACTAGTTAGAGATCGGCTGAAATAGGACACTTACATAATTACAAATGGATGCGTGTGCATTTTTCTTTTGTATGAATGAAAATGATTGAATCATCACTTGGAAGTTGCATTTTGATGAATGGTTGTTGCACATATATAGAGTTTTATATGTATCACTAGGGTTCCTTTGCATACATATTGGATGCATGACACAAACATGAATTGCATTAAGGAGGTCAACTGAATCAGTAGACCACCTGATTTCTACATTAGCACAGCGACATATACACAACACCTTTGTACATTTCCATAGAAAGCATTATAAAATCGAAGGACAATGGATGCCAGAGTTTGATGGTTGAGTAAATGGGTGTACATAATATTTGATAACATTTATAATAATTTTCTAGCCTTGGATATTTCGGAGACGAAATCCTTTAACAAGGGGAGAATTTAACACCCAAAATTTTAATAAATAATAATTAAATGTAAAAGATTAATATACTAAATATTAATCAGAATAATGTTCAGAATTGACAACGGGACAAGCACCATTAGGTCCGTCATAATTTTTTGATCAAAATGGACACTTGGTTTGCTAAATTGGAGTTAAAATGATTTGGTTACGAATTTAAGAAGAATTTAGAAAAATAAAATTAATTAACAGATGGAACAAACGGTCACTGGGTGACCCACCCCACTAAGGTCGACCCCTGTGTCGACCCAGGTAGGCGGGTTGGTCAACCCAGGTCATGAGATTTGCATGCCTTGGCCTACACGCATGGAAATTATGTTTAATTATTTTCTAACGTTATTTTGCTGAGTTGATTGAGTTTTATTGGCCTGGTTTAAAACATAGGCTGATGTGGCACTTTCATATAGGTCTGATGACATGGCTGGAACAAATTTAATCTAAGATTTGAATGGCTGTTGGCATCTAGTAAACCCTATAAATAGACTAGCAGAGCCTCTCTCATTTCTTCACATTCATTCTCTCTTCCCACTTCTTCTACTTCTTCCCGTGACCCATCTTAAAAACTAGGAAGGGCCAAATAATTAAATTTTTAAGGGGTGAAGAAGTTCTTACGTTTAATTTTTTTTATGAACACTTTTAGAGGCGGAGGTTATGCTAGATTTAAGAAGAAGGCTATGGGGGAAGCTCTGTACATCAGATCTGGGAGTTTTTATGTAATTTTAGATTAGTTATTTGTGTAGGAAAGTTTAAACACTTAGATAGTTTAAATGTGCAAGTTTTATTTTTATAGTTATGTACGATATTTATGTGTTTATGTATTCTGTAAGTTACTGTAATTTATTTACTATCTATGCCTATTTCTTTCCAGTTATTTATTGTTTATAAGTAATTATCCTTCTTCTATCCTCTTCCCTGTTATAGTTTATTTACATTTATGTTTATGCTTATTTTATTAGCTTTTGTTTATTTCGAGTCTAAGCCCTGTGAGTAGCCAAGACCATTTCTCTTTTTCTTTTAGCATTGAGCCTAGGCCTTTGCCATCATTTTTGCATTAAATTGGAATAATGTTGGAATTGAATAAAAAGGGACTTTTTGGCATATTAAAACTGATTAGGTATGGTAATTAGATTGGATCGTAAATTAGGGATAAATCTTAACATGTAATTGGAGAACATATAAACATGTAAATTGGATTAGACTGAACTTAATTGAATATTAAGTAACGTGGGGATGAGTTGTAAAAAAGATAACATTAATTAGGAATGTTTGAAAGGAAAGCCGAAAAATTTATTTACACTCCAAAAATTTATAAAGTTGTAACAACAATTATACATGATATACAAAATTGACAAAACAAATAAATACAAAACCACCTCACAACATTCACAAGTCTCAGAAAATAAAATATTAACACAACAGCTACATAATAATTCACACTCAAGCAACAAAATGGACTGTAAGCAACAACTGAAATAAGAAACTCAAATATCACAATCCATCCCTCTTAAGATCTCTTATAATTCCTCTATGAATGAAAGCAAACAACTGATTTGAATTTAAAGCAAAAATGCCAAACACTCTATTATTTCTCTCAGTCCAAATTTCTTGAATAAAGTGTTTCAGAATCTTCAATTATGCCTTAGTTCTTGCATTCTTCCATCAAGTAGATTTGAATGTATTGAACCACTCAATTCTACAAGAGTTAGAGGGTCTATGGAAATTTCCATTAGCAAGTATCCTCCACCATAACTGAAACACAAATGTACATTCAAAGAATAAATGCACATTAGTCTCTGAATCAGCATTAAACAATTCACATGTATTATTAGGGATCAATCCAATGGAATAAAGCTTTTCTTTGGTATTCGGTGCATTGGCCATAACTTTCCATAGTGTAAAGTTCTTCTTATCCGAGCTTCCACCATATTCTGGTTGACCATGCAAACACCTGCCTTTCCTGCTTCATTCAACTATACACATACTTTATAGAGTGCTTCTTACCATTCCAATATAAAGCACTATCACCTGACAACAAGACACATAAAAACTTCACTCTATAACTGTCTGAGAGAAGCTAAACAGGAATAAGGCAATGTCAGTTCACCATCATGAAAATAATAAACTACCGCTGCTGATTCAGGTATACCACTGTTAATTATCACATTATAATATACTATGTTACTCAAAACCAATCATTGCCTTGACCAAGGGGTGTGCCAAAAAGATAAATTCCTAATGCTTCTGCAATTGAAATGAATAAATGGCAAGAAAGTTTCTCTAAGTTTCAATTTGCATCTCTAACTACAACATTGAGGAATATGCTTTAACCAAAAATCCTTGCTACCAATTAAATTCAAGTGAACCCATTTAGCCAATAAACTTTTATCACCACTAAACAGATTATTGAAATACATTGAAACAGCTGCTTTATTCCATATAAACAAGTTTGTAATACCCAACCCTCCACTCCTCTTGTCATCATAAAGGTTTTGGTAAGAAATGGGTATAAGTTTCTTAGAAAATGGGTCCCCATGCTAAAGGAATTTATTAAATGCACTACTAATCATCTTAATTAACTTAATTGGTAAAATATAGTGCCTAGACCAATAGGTTGTCATAGCAATGGCAGTAAACTGAATAATAGTTAATCTTTCTGCCTGTGATAGTTTGCAACTAGGCCATTGCTGTAGTTTACGAATTATTGTTTCAAACAGTGGCACACACATCTGTTTAATAATTCTAGAACATATAAGAGGTAAACCTAAATAAGCAGCATTCCTAGGCAATTCCATAAGTCTAGAAAATTTAATAATTTCTTCCTTTCTTTATGTAAACCAGCAGTCATGATTGATGATTTTTCAATCTTAATCTTAAGCCAAGTAATGATATAAAAAGTATGAAGATTTGACAGAATACTTTGTATATTGGATTGAGAAGGCTTTGTGAAATTAATATGATCATAGTAAAAAGAAGATGATTGATTAAAGGATTCTTACATTTTGGATGCAACTCCAATATCTTCTTCTAAACTTTATCAACCAAAAGTGAAATTAACAGCTCCATAACAATGATAAAGAGATACAAAAGAATTGGATCTCCTTGCCAAACCCCTTGAGAGCCTTTAAAAATCCATGCAAACCATCATTTCTAGAAATGGAATAAAATGGAGAAGAAATAAAAGTGTATATACATGCAAGGAAAGGCTTTGGAAAGTTCATCATGGACATAACAACCAAAATAGAACTCCATGAAATAGAATCGAATGCTTTCCTTATACAAAATTTAATCATACACCTAGGGGAGATATTTTCCTATTATAACCATAAAGCAGCAACTGAGAGATTAGAATATTATCGCTTATAGATCTGCCATTGATATATGTTGCTTGATTCTAAGAGATGATAGTTGGCAAGACCTCTTATAATCAGATAGGCAATATTTTGGAGATCACTTTATATATAACATTACAACAGGAAATTGGCCTAAACTCATAAATTAAAGCAGGATTATCAACTTTTGGTATTAAAGCTATGGCTATAGTAGATAAACCAAATGGCAGTACATTATGCATGAAAAAAATACTGAATAGCATCAATAACCTCGTCAGCAATTATAGACCAACATTGTTGTATGAAAAAAGCATTATACCTATCTGGCCCTCCAAAACTAGATGCATTAATACTAGATACAACTTTCTTAACCTCTTCTCTAGTTATATGACTGATAAGTTGGTCAGATTTTAGAGAAAACAAAGAAGGCAAATTAATTGAAAACAGAGGATGAACATCTACTGCAAGAGCACTTGTTAAAGCCAATATTGAAGAGAAATATTTAACAAAAGCACCATTAATCCCAGCTTCAGAAGACTGGATATTGCCATTCAAATCTATGATCATGAAAATAGAATCCTTTACCTTCTGAATCTGTAAGGAATTATGATAAAATTTAGTATTCTTGTCTGCTTCATTTTCCCTTCTAAGTATGCATGTTGCTTGAGTGCATTGAGTTCTGTATCTAAAGCTTGCTCTAGCTTTTTCCGAAAATCAATCTCAGCTAAATTCAAATTTGTATCATTATGATTCGTATTTACTGCTACTTGGACCTTGTGAAGCTCTTCCATGATAGTAGTAGATTTCTTAGAACAACTACCAAAATTACATGCTGACCACTCCTTAAGCTGAATTTTGAGAGCTCTCATCTTATATATATATATATATATATATATATATATATATATATATATAAGAGACAACAATGGATTTGCATTATACTGGTAGAACAAACCTGCAATAAAATGTTAGAAAAATCTGTTTGTTTAACCTAAAAATTTAAAATTTTAAAAGAAGATTTACTCCTACCAATAACATCATGACTACCCCAATAAAAAAGCAAAGGACTATGACCTGATAAAGATGAAGGAAGTATTTGATAGAAGGATTTAGGCCAGAGGTTAAGGAACTGAATATTTGCAAAGACATGATCGAGTTTACACAGAGTTGGATTGCTAGTTTTACTCCTGTTAGACCATGTAAAATAAAAAATATAACTACTAACAAGAGTAAGACTTGACATGATTAAGGCTTGATTCAAAGGAGCAATATCTTTGATAGATAAAGAACATCCACCAGAGTTTTGAAGAGAGGAAAACATACAATTAAAGTCACCACCAATAATCCAAGGATCTGATAATGAATGAATTTTGCATAAATTGTCAAGAAAACCTTGTCTCAAAGATATTGCATTGTGTGCATAAACAGAAGTTAGAAAGAAGCATGAATTCAATGGCAAGTGCAAATACTTGAAGTGAATAAACTGATTTGAGGAAGAAATTTTGATCAATCTAAAGTAAGAAGGATTCCACACTGTCAATAACCTACCAAAACTCGCATCTAAAAGATTAGGATCAAAGTTCCACTTAGGAGAAATGAAAGAAGCAACTTTTAATGTAGAGCACAAATCTACCTTGGTTTTAGATAAACAAATAAGTTGTGTATTATTGTCTCTTATAAAAACATTAATATCACTTTGCTTTAAAGCCAAATGCATGCCCCTAACATTCCAAAAAGATATGTTGTGTTTTATTAATTCAAAGGAGGGTCAATAAAAGGGGTACATGTTTCCTGGTATGTCTTTTTTATGGAATTTTTTGACTGCTCAAAGTCATGACGTCATTTAATGAGTACTCGGTACCATCATTTAAATCTCTAGTATCATCAGAATTAGAATTCTCTGTTTTTTCATTTTACCTTTAGTCTTTTTCTTACTTCCATGTGATGAATAAATTCCTACTGAAAGTGAAATTAAGCTATTATCAAAAGAAGACATTGGAGGTGGAAGGATATGAGGTGGTGTAGATAAGTGAGCATATGGTGAGGATGATAGAGCAGAAGAGTTAAGCTTGTAACTAAAAGAAGAATTAGAAGGAACATGAAAGCTAAATGATGAAGAACAAGAGGTAGTGTGAATATATGAAAACAAAGATGAATTAGAAGAACAATCAGATCAAAAGGTGATGTGGTAGCACAGTTTGTATTTTCCACTGCATTGAGATTTTCCATAAAAGAGAAAGTATTATGTACTTGAAACTCCTCATGAACTTGATCACTTTCAATAACAACTTGTTTCCCTTTGCTTAAAGTAGAAGGATGATCATTCTTATCAATGTTCTCACTATTCATTGGATATCTAATGACATTAATATCCTTACCCAATACATCTTGCATTTCACTATCCTTTACTCCAGATTGATGCACAGTTCCGTAACTATCAATGATATATAATTACATTCTTCCTTTCTACATATTTATTCCCAAATACCCTTAACTCTGACATTTTCATTGTTTGCAACTTCATTTCTATCCATATTCATATCAATTACATGTTCTGCATTTTCTTTCTTTCTCCAAATGTTCTTCATTTTAGGAGCTAATTCAATCCATTCTCTCTTATATGCGTTCACATTATTCTTTCTCCAAAACTGTTAAGAACTCATGTTGGTATTCACAAACTCCTCATCACAATTAACATGATTCTGAGCATTACAGTTATCATCACTAGCATTAAACTCACACTCAACAGTATAATGACCAAATACCTTGCAATAATTACATGTACTTGGTTTCCAATCATAAGAAATTTTAACTGATGGACAATTCTCACCAAGGCTAGCCACTTCTACACATTTAGGAAACTCATAATCAGGTGAAATTTCGACTAGAGATTTAGTATACTTGAATCTTTTGATTTTCTTCGTGCTTTCATCAAAACAGAGAAGTTTACCAACATGGCATGCAAGCCAATTAATCCCAAATAGAGTCCAAAGCAAAAGAGGAATTCGATGAAAATGAATCCAAATTAGAAATGTTAATACAACCTAGGGATATAAATGAGGTTATATTGGGCTTATTAATAAACTTAAATGGAGTTAAGTTAAAATTGATAAAGTTAATAGGCTAAAATAGAGGAGTCTGTTCCAGCATGGTGGGGCTGATTGGGGAAGATAAATATCCCGTAGATTAGGTCTATTTCAGTAGCATGGGGTTGACTGGGGAAGTTAAGAGGCCTGATAACATAATCAAATCTCAGTTTAGGTCCCTTTCGGCGGAGGGGGGCTGATTGTGGAAGATAAGAGGCCTAATAAAGTAACGAATGAGGACCAATTCTAGGGATGACTTGTGTCAATTGTATTTTTGGTTGGAAACCCGTATCGGTCGATTTCCCTTTTTAATATGGAGTCTCACACTAGGAGAGGCTAGGGCATGCTTTACCGAACTTGGATAGTGAGTGTTTCAAAAAAGGTGGATATAGGCGTGTTTCGATGGGATGATGAGCGTGCATCATGCCGATTGGGAAATATAAGCTATTTTAACACTTTTGATTAACGGCTATGTCCTTTTAGTTGATGGGTTTGGGATTGATAACTCTGAATTCCATAACTGGCATAGGTTATCACATTATGGGTATAGGAGCCTATCGATGGGTAGAAATTAGGTAAAGCCTAATTGTGATATCTTGGTAGTTAATGCAACAATCTTGGATATAAATGAGAAACCTATCTTTATTCATGTTTATTTATCCTGCTATTTCATTTATGTTTTTATGCTTATTGCTCTTAGAACTATTCATATGTCAAAATGCATACTTAACTTATACTCATGCTAGAAATTACTAGAACTCGCCAGACATATGTCTGACTTAGTTTGATTTCTCCTTCTCTCTTCCTTCCCCTCGGATTCGCTGGGTGGAGAGTCTCAGCAGTAATTCTCGATTATTTGGTTCCGCTTGGATTTAGAGTCTTTCCATATTCTTGTATTGGTTCACTTCTATTTTTCTGATAATTGTATTGACATATAAGAGGGATGGTTTTTATGGTTTTACTTGTTACTCTGATATTTTCCACGAAAAGTATGTTTGTTTTGTGATGATGACTATCTAATATTTTGAAATGTAATAAGTATTATGAATTGACTTGCTTACTTAAATAATATTTTAAAGTTTTCGATGTGCTTTATATTTTTTCTTGTGAATTTTAGTCTTTGTGTTGTTACTTTATACCTAATCGCTTCATAAACCTTAATGCTTCCTCATATGGGTGACGTTAAGGGGTGTGTTGTGTCTTATTCTTCCTCCATATCAGACCTCATACGAGTCACATGGCTGATGGAATTAAATAAGAGTAAAAAGGTAAACACACCTTTATCGAGCATTAGTGGATGACGAATTGGGAAGTTTTGGTTATGGAAAAACATTAATAATCTAGAGTGACAAGAGAGGCATAATAAACATCGAGTTTTGGAGATTAATTGTAACAACTTGATTTTCTGACCCTTATTTCGACACTAATACATTCACAGTATTGACATGCCAAACATTCAAGTATTAGAAAACCAAATCATTTAGAGTTAAAGAAAAATAAGATAGAGTTGAATCTCACAGTCACAAAGGAAAACATATAATATATAACAAGTATTTACAAATTGAAAGAATTTTATTGATATACATATAGGACATCAGAGTACACTATTAACCAACTGATACTAACTTGGACCATTATAATAACATGTCTGAACAAACTCCGATAGCTTCAACATATAGTCGAAAATGTGAATCTATGGAAGTACGTCTTGAACTCCAGCTCCTCTTCTAAGAGCCAAGCGCCTAACTGATCTTTCAATATGCTCTATCTGACCCAAGCATTATCGTGAAGTAACACCCTGGTCTGGATAGAAAACAGTGTGTGAAACTCAAGTAACAATAAACTTTATTTCCTATTAGCTTATAAAACCTTTTGAAACAAAAGGTATCTTGTAAGAACGTGATGGGACAAATGCATAGATGGGTTTTTACCTTACGATAACCAAACACTTTGTAGAAAATCTCATGATATTATAATAGTGTCTAAATACAAATACTTATCAGTCTAGAAAAAAATTTACATTGATTAAGTTCCACCATAATAGGTATACAAGTATAATCGTAAAAGGCACGTATTGGAGTTCGAACTCCATAATATGACAAGTTAAGTGACTACCTTCTGATCAGTACACTCTAAGCAAATGTACAGGAAAGCCTTGCATGGACTCCCTATAAATTAGGATTGGCTAACCCCTCTCTAGATTGTACCAAATATTTCATCCCCGTGGTTGTAATCAGCAATCATGCCGAAACCATACATAATCAAAGTGTCATTCGATTTAGATTAGGAGATGACAATGCTCTACGTGGGTGCTACCCAATTACCCCTTAAGCATATTAAAAGAGTGCTAGAGTAGGATCGAGTAATATGAAATAAAATTTGACTTAGAGAAAGTGTTGGTAATGTGATATTATACCAATTGAAAAATGCCAGAATAGGATCGCATAATATGGAATAAAATGGGACTTAGTGGAGGTGTTGATAATGTGATATTCTTAACTATGCAATAGTTATGCAGTAAAAATTTAATGAACTTAATATAACGATATCACTGATAAGCTATATGTAAATACAATAAATAAAATAAACGACACCAGGAATTTTTATACTGGTTCAGAGCACCGTCCTACGTCTATTCCCAGACTCCTTTTGGAATTTCATTAAACAATACCCTCACTTCACTTGGGGGAACGGTTTTACAAACACCCGAGCAGTAGACATGGGACCTGAGCAGTAGAACGGGATTTCGCCTCAACAACTGAAGATGACTTCTTGCCTATGCAGCAGAACAGTACTTCAACAATACAATGGTAGCTTTGACTTTTATATGTATTCTAAGTAACATGGATTAGTCACGATTTGAGTACATCCTTCCTATAATCTTATCCTCAGATATATGAAGTGTTTGTGAAGATTTGAAGGAAGTAGATTGCTTTTGAATTAAGAAGTATGAAAATAGAACCAATGATTCAAAGCAAAGAGAATTATTTTAAGAGCTTTTGAAAGCAAAGAGTATAAGAGAATAAAATTAATGATTTGGAAAGTAATGTTTGTAGTGTATAAATAGTAGTCGAAGAGTAGCAATTATTCATGAGAAGTTTCGATGAAAAGAAGCGGCTATTTCTCCTGAAATTGGGTTGAAAACTCTTGGTAAAGGGAAGTGTCTCTTCGTTGGAAATAGCCGTTGGAAATAATCAGTCGACTGGTAAAAAATAAGCAGTCAACTGGTCGACAAACGTGTGTACATATATACACAAGTGCTTGGAACTGTTCACTTTTGTGCACTACCAGTAAACTGGTAGAATAATGAGCAGGTGAGGATATATTTTAGCAATATTTAACACAACTAATTCACAAATAAACAATCACACTAAATCACTTTCCTTTGATCTTCTTTTCTTTCTTGTCATGAATCAAAAATTCATGAACCAACATTCTCCCCGTTTTTTGATTGATGACAAATCTTGCAATCTCTTGTAGATATTTTTAAATGTATATTTCTCCCTCTGTATATGTGATGTATATGAATTTTCTCCCCTGAGTATATGACTATATTTTTTCTTGCAACAACTTGTTAATATATCACTTTCTCTCCTCTTTTGTCATCACTAAAAAAAGAATAACAGCAAGATAGAAAAACCATAAATACAAAAGATTCTTTGATTTACTCCAGCATTTTAGATTTGTTCCAAGGATATTAGAGATATCGAAATAACATTATCTTTGTTATGGTGTACCTACAAAAATATGATACATATACATTGGTACTCACTTCCTACGTTAAGGTCAAGGGGTTTGGTGGAAGGTAACCATACCCAAAAGGGTTTATGGTACCTTTAAAAATGAAATAATCATTATTAACTATTGAATTACAATAATCATCAATATATTTTCCTCTGTTTTTTCAATTTACAGGAGCCTACTTTCAAACTTCTAGATTTATTATAAAGATCCCCAATCATAGAATTATTCAAATTTCTATAAAAACTAGATCTTGAATTTATTGGTGCTATAGTACTAACAGTGATATTTTTATTATACGTAAAGGCATATCTAGTACTATTTCTATGATTAGTTTTATTATATCCCAAACGACTTTTGTTGTGTAAAGGTCGAGATCTAGATAAAACCATATTTAAATCATGTTAGCCTACTTTGTGAACTAGGCTACACAAAGTTAAAGAATTAAATAATGAAGAACAATCTGCCAAACATTCAGATCGAATCGGGTCTTCTTTGGATAGAGACAAACCAACACAAAGCAATGAAAGAAAGGACGCAGACCGGATCGGAAGCGACAAAGCCGATCCGACCCCCCTAGTTATTAGCCTACCCGATCCGAACCTAGAACACCAATTGCTTCACCCCACGTTCTCCTTAAGAATCGGAGCGGTTACACACACGTTCTACCCACGGTGGCCACTAACCAGATGTGTTGTCCTCACCAGAATCCATCCGAACCCGAAAGTGACGGGATGAAGGCCACGTGGACCCGAACCGATCCGGTTCCAGTAGAATTTTACACCTATAAATACCCCCATCAAGAGGCATTTGGAAGAATCTTTTGGCACTTTCAGGATTAAAACTCCTTTGCAACCCGAATTTTATCAACTTATTCAGCCTGCAATCATCTTTCAAGTCATACTTCAAAGGAAATTGAGTGAATCAATGTATGAAATGAGTGAGAATTGAGTGAAAATCATTGTTGTACTCGCATTCAAGACATCAATCAAAAAAGAAGAAAAGTGGACGTAGGTTATTTAACGCCGAACCACTATAAATTGTGTGTTTTCTTCGTTTTAGTTTTCATTTCATTAGAATCTTTACTAGTTTGGATGTTAGAGCCAATTTTCGATCTAACATTTTGGTGCTTTGGATGTTAGAGCCAATTTTCGATCTAACATTTTGGTGCTTTCACTGAGAAATCTTCGAATTCTTAGCTTTTTGGGATTATCATTCTACTATTTGGACCCTCAAGTTCAAAGAAGTTAATCCTCTGTTTTTGACATCTTTAAGTATTTGTTGACTAATTGTTGAAGAATCGAATATTATGGCCAACACAAAAGGAAAAGAAGTGCAAGACGCTAGGGGAAACGATGCTAGAGAAGATCAACAAGCCATCGTGCTAACGAGGTCGCGTGCTCAAGGCTCTGGAGCAGACCGCTCCGATCAGGAAGGTCCGAACCAGATGGAAGGCCCCGATCTGAGCCAGTCCAACGAAGTTGAGGGCACACATTCTCCCCATTTAAACCGCTCCGGCCAGGCCACTGCACTCCAATTCGATCCGAACCAGAATGAAGCAGGAACTTCTACTCGAGCTCCCACCAACGCTTCGATTCCAGCCACGATGACTAATGTTCAGCCTGATCCATCTGCACCCATCACACAGGGAGATTTTTCACGCTTTCTTGACATTCTCCAGAGCACTAAGGAAGCATTGGAAGCCCAAAGGCGTGACAGCCTTCGCATGCAGGAAAACATGATCACTATGGGTAGAGAACTCCAAGAGCTCCGGAGGCAGAAGACTCCTTCCCCAACACTGTAATGACCGGCATTTGCAGAGGTATTATAATTAATTTATTTAATTATATAAATAGTGATATAGTGAATTAAATGGTGGTTTAATTAAATAATGGGGAATATTTAATTAAAATAATAAAATTAAATAATATATTTAATTCCGAAATAATCAAAATTGGCTGAAATGACGATACGGTGTGAACCAGATCATCTGTGATATTTAATTCAGCTTGGAATTGAATTTGAATAATGAATATATTATATAAACGACAGTTTGAACGTAGAATTATAATATAATTAAAATCGAGCTTGAAATGGCGCTGTAGTTCGTAAATTGGCGATTCGAACTTCAACTGAATGTACAGGATTCGTTTTAAGCCGGATTTTTGTGAAAAAAGAAACGTGTGGAGCTGGTGGAGTATATCTTTCTAGTGGAAGAGAAAAATCGGGATTTCATCGTGTAGAATTTGATTCACGTCCAAATCAAATTTCAGAAAAGTCGCTGTGGAATTCCTTTATAATTTATAAAGGAATTATTTATATTTTAAAAAGGAATTTCAACATAAATCGAATATCGGGTTGACCCAGAAGTGAATATCAAGTTAGAAATTCATATAGGAATATTCTAGAGCTGTATGGTATTCCACTGTGAATATAGACGATAATATTTATTTTTAAATATTAAATTTAATAATATTTAAATATATTTATATATTTAAATAGGCTATTTAGAGCGTTAAAAATAGCCAGTTTTGCAAATGAAGTCGAAATTCGACGAAACTAATTTTGTTGTATCCGCAATGTCAAATAGTTGCTAGATTTCAGTTTTCGTGATTTTTAGAGTCACTGTGTGGTCGTACAGATTTTTAGAATGAGAAACAGTCAGTATTTTGACAGTTAAAAATATGCTGTGTGAGCAAACGGAGTCGTAATTCGATGAAACTAGTTTCGTTGGGAGCGTAATGTCGGACTCTAGCTGCATGACCATTTTCATGATTTTTGGGTATTTTGTGTGGTCATACGAATTTTTAGAGACAAGGATAATTAACGTTTGATTATAAATAGAATAAAATAATCAACCTAAAAATATCTAAATCCTCTGTAAATACACCACTAACTATCTCTAACCCTAAAACATTTATTCACGATGGTCAAAACTTATCAGCCACCACCAAATTTATTTACATAGTGAAAATCAAAGCTTGGAAATTAAAGAGAAAATCAAAGAAAATTCGATAAATTGCAAAACCATAATCATTGTGATCCACTTGGCTTCCTCTTCGTTCTCATGTGAATTTTGGTGGGTTCGATCAATATTTCTGTCAAACGGAAATCACCCAGAAGTGCTAGGGTTTGAGATCACGGAAAATAGAAGTCTCGATTTGTATTTTGGGTATTATATTTAGGTTGTGGTGTCAGGAAGATGGGGTTTTGAATTTGCAAGGAGAATCCGAGGTGAAAAGTGTCGATGGCTGTAGTGGAGGGGCTCGTCGTCGCGACACCTGGGAGGGGTTCGTGCTGCTCAAAATGGTGATGGGGGGAGGGCGCTCGAGACAAGGAGGAAGTAGTTACTCTCGGATTTTGAAAATGTGGATTGGAACGAGAGGACGTGGAGGAATTTTGATGGTAAATTGTGGAGCAAATATCTGGAGCTCGTTCGAATGATTTGGGAAGAAGAGAGTTCGGGTCGTGGGCTGATAAAAGGGGATAGGCCGGGGATTTAGAAGGGGTAAGGCCCAATCAATTAAAAGTTTAGTTTTATTTTAAATTAAAACGATGTATTAACTTGTAAAATGAATTTCTTATCCATACGATATCAGAATCACGAACGGCCGGATCCGTTGGGACCGTATGGACGGACACTACACCATGGAACTGACTTGAAGTCCATCCGAGCTCGTATGAATTTATGGCAAAATAAACTGTTTGATTCAAATCAAACAACAGTTTATCGTTCTTTAACGATGAACTTCCAAAGTGAGTAAATCTCACTAACTCTAAACAGTTTATGTTTTCATGTTGTATTTTTAGAACTGTTAAATATAGGCTGATTGACTGTGTGTTGACTATTTGATTGAACTGCTAGTCAGTTAGTTGAATTTCTATATTGATTCTGTTTAACAGAATATATCATATGGAACTGAAAGTGATGTTGATTTTATTGTGTAACATCTGTGGATGCAGGGAAACAAGTTGGAGGAATCTGACTGGATTCCTCAACATTTATTTTACTGTTTTTCATATATTGTGATATATGATGTGATATATAATCTGTTGTCAATTATATGTGTTTGGACGATATTGATCATCGTGATTTGATATGTTGAATACCATAACATACCGGAATGTTGATAAGGGAATAATTATAAAATCAAATAATTTTATAAAACGATTATTTACTTAGCAAGTAGATAGAAGTGTAAAACGATATTTATTTAAGAAGTAAATAGAAGTATAAAGAAAGATATTTACGTAGAAAGTAAATAAATAGAATAAAGGAATATTTAGTTGATAAATAAATAGAATAAAGGAATATTTATTTGGAAAATAAATAGGATTATAAAAGGAAATTAATGAGATAGAAAAGAGTTAGTCGATTAGAGTTATCAAATAGAGTCATCAAATAGGAGTCAATTGAACATAGTTATTCAAAAGAAGTTAATCGAACATAGTTAAAAGAAATAGAGTTAAACAAGATTAGAAACTGACTAGAGATTAGTTAAGTCGAATAGTTTTCTGAGTATCGATCTGATGTTGGTTTCGGCCTTCGGGGTTTATACTTAGAGAATTGTTCTCTTACTAGCTTACGGTTAGGAACTAATAGTTGTGGAATGGTAGTGATGTGTGAATAAGCTATGGAAATGTTTTCCAATGTTAATAATGTATATATATATATATATATGATTGATGATTGATTGATAGAATTTCCATTTGGAAATAATATCGTTGTTTGCACACCTTTTTTTCTTTGATGGTTAAATCACAGACTATCAAAGTTTTGACCATTTTAACGTTGTTAATATAGAGAGACCGGTTGGATTATTATCCAAAGAACCACTATGTATTGGCATAAGCATTGCGAATCATATATGCCAAAGATAATTGAAGATGGAGTAAAGTGCAAGGGCTATTGTATAAGTCTTAGATAACAGTGCCTAAGATGGATATACTGAATAGTACCTTCGGTTCATCCTGTTCCTGGATGACTTGTATGGATGAATGTCTGATAGAGTATTTCCAGAAAGGTCATGTACATTGATCTCTTCAACCTTACCAAGTGTGGAAGCGGAGAAGGAAACTCCTTTAGCTAACACGTAATGTACTGTTGTAAACGTCAATTAGTGATTTTCAATGGATCTGACAATGCGGCATTCGAAGTGAATCTGATGTGATGATGAAGTGTAACCTCAAGCCTCATCAACCGGTAAATGACAGAAATCAGGCAGACAGCATGGCTTAGTCGGTCGCTCCGAAGTAGGGTGTATAATCACCAGATCTAGAGTTTCATTTATTTCTAAAAATCTATTGTCGATACTGTCCCATTCGGGAAACGGTTGCTGATCCCAACCGTTGGTGATATACATTCGATACACTCAAGCGAAAAGAGTGGTCGGTCATGTGTGGTCGGGTTGCAAGATGTTCTTGTTGAACACAGTGTATTCCTCTCTAGAGGTACACTAGCGAAAGGTGGTTCCATACCTTGTCATAGTTGGAAATCCATTACCCAATACGTGCTTGCGGTTTTGATTGTATACTATATATGTAGAACGTGAGATGAAAGCGTTTCTGCTAGATGATTATTATATTGTGGTTGATAGACATTATTATAATATCAAAATGTTTTGATATAAAGATATTTTGGATTCTCATAAGGGAAAACCCGTTCCGTTATACGGCGTGGTCTTATGAGATATCGTTTAATGGCTCAAACTGTTTTTTTACTGCTTTACTCATACCAGTCCCATGACTGACATGGAGTTTATTTTGTTTTGTTTTCCCTAAACTCTGGGGTGCCCAATTTTGTATGGGCAATCAAGTAGTTGGGATTTACAGATACTTGAAGAGCTGGAGCAGGAGGCTTCAGGATCATATAACTATAGTTTATTTCCGCTGTGTTGTAAGTGTTGTACTTTGATAATGATGTATATTCAAGTACAGATTTATATTTCAAGTTATGTTATCTATTATATGTTATTCGTTCCGCTGTGAGGTTCGTGTTATTCTGATGTTGTGTTCTTCTTATTCTTCTATTCTAAGTTTCTATCTTATCTATTCTCACCCTCTAATTTCTTTCATTAATCATCCGGTTTTTTTCGATGTTTGGTTAGTCATCATTGAGTTTATGGCGATAACCAAAGTCTCAAAAACCCGGGTCATTACAAACACGCCGCCTTGCTATAGATGATTCGTCTTCTTCAGACTAGGGACGCCCTCGTGAAAGAAGGCCACTTGAACAACCTCAGAATCTCGATCAGTTAACTTTTGGATCTTTATCATCCCGAGAAGACGCTGCTCGTGTATTAGGGCCTGATGACCCAAGCCTGCAACAGCCTATGTTGCTACCCATGCATGGATCCCACGTCCTACACAGGGATCCTAATATTACCAACCCTACGCAAGAACAACTTCTTCAACCTCAACCTTCTGAGATCGACCAGGAGCGCAGAGAGCAGTGTAGAGCAGCTACCGCTAAAAACAGGAGGTTATCCCCTAATCAGGAACACAGGGGTAATCCAAACATCAGACCTAGAGAAACTGTGCAGACATTAACAAATGTCGATGTATGGGCAATGATGCACCAGATTATGTCCGAGAGCCGACGATATACTAATGAAGATTGGGGGCATTGAGCAAAGTTGTAACACCCCACACCCGCTACGGTCACTCACTAAGGGAATGCCATAACATCGGTGGAGTATTTTAAGTGAATATAGAACAGAAAAATTACAACAAGACAGATATAAGTAATACTTGAGAATTTAAAACATCATTTCATTGCAGCGGAAAGTAAAACATGTTTGGTTACACCAAAACCATAAAAAAGAGTCAAGTACATAATATCCATCCTGATAAAACAAAAGTACATAATCCCACTACATAACTTAATAGCCATAATAGAAAAGATAAACTGGGCTTTACATCCACGGTCCAAGCTCCAAAAGATAGATAAAGCAGTCTGATCAAAGCCCACTAGTGCTAGGCCCACTCTGATAACCTGAGGGTTGGGAAAAAGATAAAAACAACGGGGTCAGACATAAGTCTGAGCGAGTCCTATAACTTTAACAATACAATCATTAAAGTAACCAGAGTAAGACGTAAGCTTGATATACGGTAACGACTGGGGATAAATGGCTACACTAAGCAGCCAACTAGACTTAGGATGAACTAAGATAACCGTAAAGACGCATTTACCCACCCCAGGATAATTCCTACACTGCACCACACCAGTTCTACCCACCCAAGGGTAATTCCTACTTAAAGGTTGATCCCACTAAGTGTACTTAGTAATTTTTAATAGTAGTTTCGTGTACCCCTAGCTGACTACATAGGTGCCGTCTGCCCTTATCTCCACTAGGTGTACCCACTACTCCCCAAGCGATCGGCTCCCTACCGTAGATACCCGTGCTGGCCTCACAATGGGGTGTATCACTCCCCAAAGTGGCAACCCGATACAACAAATGGTGCACGGCTTATACCTACACGATGCAACAACGTCTTACCTACCAGCCCGGGTCCACATACGCATATGAAACCCGTTGGACTCGCGTTGCCACCGCTAACCCGTTTTGGCCTCTTACAGTCAAGCCCAATATGCGTGTCCCGTCCTCGACTTGGGTCGAGCCCACAAAGATACGTTTGGGATATTGGTTGAAATGGGCCCCCACAAGCTACCCACCTAAGCTTGTCATTTCTAGTGAATCCCACTTAACCCTTTAACCATGTCCACTTACATGTTATAAATTTTGGTTAATTCATTTAATCATACTTTAATTGCCACACAAGGCACCCACTAGATTTCCAAATGCCACCCAAGGCACTTACTTGATTCCCACATGCCACCCAAGGCACTTAATTAACCCTTTAATCATGTTTAATTACATGTTCCACTTTGGTTAAGTATTCTAATCGTATTTTCTATTGCCACCCAAGGCAACCCACTAGTTTCCTCATGCCACCCAAGGCACCCCCACTAGTTACTACATGCCACCCAAGGCACCCACTTAACCCCTCATGCCTCACTACATGCTAATTTGGTTAAGTGTTTCTTAATTAATTAAGATCGTAACCTTTTTAAAGACCTCTCACATTAGACTGTCTTTTATGGCAGCTGGATATGCCGGTTGGTTCCGGGCAGCCTTACACCATAACAGAGTCTAACCTCGTGTCTTTACACTTGTCACGTATTAAGTTTATGACTAAGACCTCTCACATTGGGCCTATCATTTGTAGCCGCTGGATTTGCCGGTCGGTTCCGGGCAGTCTTATGCTACAAAAGGGTCCAACCTCGTGTCTTAGTTGATTAATTACACCTAATTAATCACCCCCATAATTTGTATTAATTGTCCCTAATTAATTACCAATATTTAAGAATATGGGTAGACCTAACTCAATAGGTAAATTCCCAATTCCATAATATAGGTAGACCTAACTTAATAGGTAAATTCCCAATTATGTCCATCCACTTTATGGTATGTTAAATCATACCCACTTCACACAATTTTATGTGTTCATTAATTTTTACCCCATCGTCCCCACGTAAATACGTTAACATGACATACTTCAAAAGAGAAGATTCATCATACACCCAATGGGTTCAACTTAGCATATCATTAGCATTATCATGGGTTTAAAAAGTGTCAACTTGCATATATGACCATAAACCCAACTTGAATAAATAACCAACCCAAACTTGCATGAATCACATATGTCATAAAGATGGTAACTTGCTTAAATGTTCATGTCATAGACCTATCATAAAGATGTCAACTTGCACACATGTCATAGGTCTAAAAGGGATGAACTTGCACATGTACTTATGTCATACATAGAGGCAAACTTGCATATATTATGCATATCATAAAAAGAGACAAACTTGCATATGAACTTGCATCATAACTTGCATATGAACTTGCATCATAACTTGCATATGAACTTGCATCATAACTTGCATATGAACTTGCATAACATGCCATACTTAGAGGCAAACTTGCATATATTATGCATATCATAAAAAGAGACAAACTTGCATATGAACTTGCATCATAACTTGCATATGAACTTGCATCATAACTTGCATATGAACTTGCATCATAACTTGCATAAAACCAAACACTTAGCATGCATAAAACCAAATACTTAGCATGCATAAAACCAAATACTTAGCATGCATAAAACCCACCACTTAACATGCATAAACCCAAACACTTAACTTGCATAAACATAGTGTCATCATGAATAGGTGTTAAACATAGTGATTAGCAAACTAGCATCACAACATATGACCTAAAACCCATTGATCCGCAAGCAAAACCATATGATCTCATCACATCTCATCTACTTAGTTTAACAATTGGTTATTAAAGTGATAGAAACTCACAAACTCCAAGATTAGCTCCTTAAATAGTTGCTAGAGTTGAATTAGAGGTGGATTAGTAGTTGATTAGCTTGCAACCCTCTTCTCTAATTAGTGGAGGCTCCTTCTAAGTTGCATTTTGGCGGCATGATGGCATAGATTCCATTTTTAGTATGGATTAGGGTAGTCTTAGGGTGTATTTATAGGATTAGGTTGTGTTTTAGACCCTTAGATTAACCCTAGGTTAGTTTAGGTCAGTCAGATTTCGTCCCAAGCCCTCCAACCCAGCCCAAAACTCAACCAGGTGCACCCAGGCCAGAATCAGCTGACAGGGCAAGTCGACAGCCCTGTCGACTGCCAAGTCGACAGGCATGTCGACAGGCAAGTCGACAGCCCTGTCGACAGCCAAGTCGACTTAGCTGGGCGGGAGTTTTCCCGCCTAGCCCCCATTTCTGCATGTTTCGAAATTCAAATTTCCCGAAAACTTTTTTGGGCCTTAACCGGGTCATACGGACTCCGATTTACAAAATTTCAGACTCTATTTCGCGTATTTTTCCGAGACGAACACAATGACGTAACCCGTTTCCCCTGATTCTCACATCTGAGATTATTAATTCTGTAATTAGTGAATATCAGTGTTGACTGAAATTCGGGGTGTTACATTCTCCCCTCCTTAAAGGATTTCGTCCCCGAAATCTCCAAGTTAAGGAGAATGCATATCCTACCATCCAAACAACCATCTACTCAATCCATCAAACACGGGCATCCATTGTCCTTAAAACAATTTCTACTGATGTATGAGCATATGCAAAAAGTGTGTGTATATGTTCCCTATCTAATGTATGAACATATGCAAACCGTGATAGTGCCATGCATCCAATATATATGCGAAAGAACCCTATCGACACATACTATATCTACATGAGTGCACAATCATTCACCAAAATGCATCATCCATATGATAACACAACCATTATACATCCATAAATATAGCTACCTACACACAATTATATGCAATATGCAATATGAAGTGATTGAGCCGATCTAGTGTCTAGAGTGTGTGTATATGCATCCACGAGCAACCACTAGCAAACACTTGCATCCACATGCATCCATCAATCATAACATGTCTCAAACACATGTTTCAACCATTGGTTTACCCTATCTAAAGGTCAAAGGCACTAACAAGAGGACATACTAAAGATAAGATAAGTACTAGACAAACGATAAAGGAGAAGTTAAAAGACATACCCTCAAAAAGGAATGGGTATAATGAACGCATTTTCGCTTCCGTCTCCCAAGTAGCGTTGCTCTCATCTTCTCCCCATTGCACTTTGACTAGTTGAACCTCCCTGTTTCTCAACCTCTTAATCTCTGACCCAAGGATGCGTGTAGGAGCTCGTCGAATAGTCGCATCACGCTCTATCTCTATTTCTCTAAGCAAGCTTGGCTCTACCACCTCTGCGGTCTCATGTAGGCACTTCCTCAAATGTGACACATGGAATACATCATGTACACCACTAAGTCTGTCGGGCAACTCCACTCTATAGGCCATCTGTCCAATCCTTTCCTTAATAGGAAACGGTCCAACAAACCTTGGTGCTAACTTCCCAACAGATCCAAAGCGAACCACATTCCGTAACGGATATACTTTGACAAAGACCATGTCCCCAACATCAAACTCAAGATCCGTCCTCCTCTTTTCCACATAAGATTTCTGTCTGTCTTACGCCGCTTTCATCCTTCTTCGAATCAAATCAATCTTTTCTGAAGTCTCTCTAACCATATCGGGCCCAAGTAAGATCTTATCCGTAGATTCCCACCAACATGTAGGTGATCGACAAGGCCTTCCATAAAGAGCTTCGAAAGGAGCCATGCCTATACTAGACTGAAAGCTGTTATTATATGCGAACTCCACCAATGGAAGATGCTCTTCCCATGTACCTCCAAAATCCAAGATACATAGCCTCAAAAGGTCTTCTAAAATACGATTCACCCTCTCGGTCTGGTCGTCCGTCTGAGGATGATATGCGGTACTCAAACACAACTGAGTCCCTACCGCCTCTTGCAAACTCTTCCAAAACTCTCTAGTGAAGATAGGATCTTGATCGCTCACTATACTGGAAGGTACACCATGCAATCTAATAATCTCTCGAATGTAAACTGAAGCTAGCCATGGAGCAGTTCTCTTACTCTTCACGGGTATAAAATGGGCGCTCTTAGTAAGTCTGTCTACCACAACCCAAATTCCCGTATTACCCTTCCTCCATTTCGGTAATCCATCGAGACACTATCCCACTTCCATAGCGGAACCTCCAATGGGTGAAGCAACCCACCGGGTTTCTTTTGCTCCGCTTTCACTTGTTGCCACACCAAGCATCTATCGACATACTCGGCCACGT
This sequence comes from Allium sativum, assembly GCA_030737875.1. Classification (NCBI taxonomy): domain Eukaryota; kingdom Viridiplantae; phylum Streptophyta; class Magnoliopsida; order Asparagales; family Amaryllidaceae; genus Allium; species Allium sativum. The sequence goes on along the minus strand of CM060909.1, from coordinate 844,594,560 downwards.
CTTCCTTCATACCGGCCCAAAAGAAAACTCGCTTCATGTCTTGGTACATCTTGTCCCCATCGGGATGAATGGTCATCTTCGACCGATGTGCATCATCAAGTATAGCCTTCCTCAAACCCTCGTCTTGCGGTACACAAAGTCTACCGTCTCTACGCAACCACCCCTTACCATTTAGGGTGTACCTACTCAAATGGCTGGACGACTCCCCCTCCTCATGAGCTTCTCTACTAACTCAACCAACTGTGGGTCGTCTCGCTGCGCTCCGCCAATCCGCCCCAAAAGAGTAGGCCTAACCTCCAAGGAGGCTAGCAAACCGGGTACGAAGTCAACGGAAGGTCTAAATTCAAACATAGAAATAAACTCTAAGCTCCGTCGTTCAACGAACAATGAACTCAAGGACAACCTTTTTCTACTTAAGGCGTCCGCTACCACGTTACCCTTGCCATGGTATACGCTATCTCAAACTCATAGGATGCTAAGAATCCCATCCAAAATCATCACAACTGTCCATCTCTCACGCAGATCACCCTAGTCGAACTCGACATCCCCCAAATGCAAGCCCCAAAGGCCTAAACCAATATCAGACAAACACCCAAGGGATACCTCCTTCGAATTCAGACGACCTACGTGAGATGATACTAGTAAAAACGGCTAAATAATTAAGCCCTTGTCCAACTCTGGATGTCCTTGCCAGTCTCGCTCCAAAACCACCGTTTATCCCATAACTGGCTTTGCTCAACCTATTGAGCACATACGAAAACTTATTTCGCTCCTAGAAAAGACCAAGATGTCATTTACAAAGCCCATCACGAACTTATTTAGGTACTCCCTGAACACCCTTCTCATCAAATCAATAAAGTATGTGGGGCGTTCGTCAAACCAAATGGCATCACCAGCCACTCATAAAAAAAAACCATCCGGAGTCCTAAAGGCAGTCTTCTCTATACTATCCTCAGCCACTATCAACTGACGAAACCCCGTAGCTAAGTCCAACTGCGAAAATACTGAGGCGCCAACTAACTGATCAAAGAGATCATCAATCCTCGGCAATGGGTGTCTATTCTTCTTTGTGAGTTTATTTAGTTCTCTTTAGCCTACACAAAGTCTGAGGGACCCATCCGCCTTCGTGGCAAAAACTAATGGAGCACCCCACTCCGATATACTTCGTCTTATAAACCCCTTCTCAAGCAAATCGCCTACTTGCTTATGGAGTTCCCTCCTCTCACGAGGAGCCATGTGGCACACTGGCCAAGATACTGGTTTGGCATTGTCTACCAGATATATTCGGAAGTCAATCTCCCGCTCCGGAGGTAAGCCCTTCACCTCCTCAAACACATCCGAGTATTCCCGGACCACTCTAACAGATCGCAAACTCTCGACCGACGTGTCAAGCGATTCTAGATAACTTAGCATAACAGATTCCATGGGATTACAAGAGATCTCGAGAGTGTTACCCAAGCGGGTCATAAGCCTAACAACTCTCCCTTCAAAATCAAGAACGGCACCCCTACTGGATAACCAGTCCATGCCCAAAACTAACCCATAGCCCGTGAAGCCCAAAAAGCATCACATCTAAACTCAACGCTAAGTATAGAAACTTTCAAACCCAAACACATCATGGAGCCCCCAATTAGGTTTGAAACAACCAAGGGATCATCTACTAAACTGGTGTCTAAGTGCAGTGACTCAACTAACAACGATGAGATAAACGAACTCGATGCGTCAGAATCAAATAAAGTTCGAACCGGACAATAAAGAAATCCAAATTCCAACCTAGACGGTCTTATCCCCATCTGGTACACTAGCCGTGAGGGAATACAACTACCCTCCAGAAGATTCCGTGCCTTGCCCTTGCCTCCTTGGACAATCCTAATAAGGTGTCCTATTCCTCCCAAAAGGATAACTACTAGCCCTCTTCTTCACATTCTCCACTCGTTACCTCCCATCAATGAGGTTTCATCCTTTATTAACCAAACAACTATTTGAGCCTTCCTCCCATCGTCTATCCCATAGATACCTACAAGCCCTCCTCCTTCTTAAACCAACTTCTAGTCCGACTAATGTCTAAGTCCCTTGAAGTGGTTTTCCATTCTTATCTATCTTAGAAAGATCATCTATACGCGGAGGGGAAACTCAAAACGAGAGAGGAAGAGATTCAAAACGGAGAATTTGAAAGATATAGATATGGCTATTGGGGATTATGCTTTTCTTTCAAAAACTTTTCTCTTAAAAGACATGTTTTTGAAAATACTCCTTTCAAAAATATTCTTAGAAAATAGTTTTTCTAAAAATTTTATCTGTTCTGGTAACCTTAAGCTCTGATACCACGTGTAACACCCCACACCCGCTACGGTCACTCACTAAGGGAATGCCATAACATCGGTGGAGTATTTTAAGTGAATATAGAACAGAAAAATTACAACAAGACAGATATAAGTAATACTTGAGAATTTAAAACATCATTTCATTGCAGCGGAAAGTAAAACATGTTTGGTTACACCAAAACCATAAACAAGAGTCAAGTACATAATATCCATCCTGATAAAACAAAAGTACATAATCCCACTACATAACTTAATAGCCATAATAGAAAAGATAAACTGAGCTTTACATCCACGGTCCAAGCTCCAAAAGATAGATAAAGCAGTCTGATCAAAGCCCACTAGTGCTAGGCCCACTCTGATAACCTGAGGGTTGGGAAAAAGATAAAAACAACGGGGTCAGACATAAGTCTGAGTGAGTCCTATAACTTTAACAATACAATCATTAAAGTAACCAGAGTAAGACGTAAGCTTGATATACGGTAACGACTGGGGATAAATGGCTACACTAAGCAGCCAACTAGACTTAGGATGAACTAAGATAACCGTAAAGACGCATTTACCCACCCCAGGATAATTCCTACACTGCACCACACCAGTTCTACCCACCCAAGGGTAATTCCTACTTAAAGGTTGATCCCACTAAGTGTACTTAGTAATTTTTAATAGTAGTTTCGTGTACCCCTAGCTGACTACATAGGTGCCGTCTGCCCCTATCTCCACTAGGTGTACCCACTACTCCCCAAGCGATCGGCTCCCTACCGTAGATACCCGTGCTGGCCCCACAATAGGGTGTATCACTCCCCAAAGTGGCAACCCGATACAACAAATGGTGCACGACTTATACCTACACGATGCAACAACGTCTTACCTACCAGCCAGGGTCCACACACGCATATGAAACCCGTTGGACTCGCGTTGCCACCGCTAACCCGTTTTGGCCTCTTACAGTCAAGCCCAATATGCGTGTCCCGTCCTCGACTTGGGTCGAGCCCACAAAGATACGTTTGGGATATTGGTTGAAATGGGCCCCCACAAGCTACCCACCTAAGCTTGTCATTTCTAGTGAATCCCACTTAACCCTTTAACCATGTCCACTTACATGTTATAAATTTTGGTTAAGTCATTTAATCATACTTTAATTGCCACACAAGGCACCCACTAGATTTCCACATGCCACCCAAGGCACTTACTTGATTCCCACATGCCACCCAAGGCACTTACTTAAACCTTTAATCATGTTTAATTATATGTTCCACTTTGGTTAAGTATTCTAATCGTATTTTCTATTGCCACCCAAGGCAACCCACTAGTTTCCTCATGCCACCCAAGGCACCCCCACTAGTTACTACATGCCACCCAAGGCACCCACTTAACCCCTCATGCCTTACTACATGCTAATTTGGTTAAGTGTTTCTTAATTAATTAAGATCGTAACCTTTGTAAAGACCTCTCACATTAGACTGTCTTTTATGGCAGCGGGATATGCCGGTTGGTTCCGGGCAGCCTTACACCATAACAGAGTCTAACCTCGTGTCTTTACACTTGTCACGTATTTAGTTTATGTCTAAGACCTCTCACATTGGGCCAATCATTTGTAGCCGCTGGATTTGCCGGTCGGTTCCGGGCAGTCTTATGCTACAAAAGGGTCCAACCTCGTGTCTTAGTTGATTAATTACACCTAATTAATCACCCCCATAATTTGTATTAATTGTCCCTAATTAATTACAAATATTTAAGAATATGGGTAGACCTAACTCAATAGGTAAATTCCCAATTCCATAATATGGGTAGACCTAACTTAATAGGTAAATTCCCAATTATGTCCATCCACTTTATGGTATGTTTAATCATACCCACTTCACACAATTTTATGTGTTCATTAATTTTTACCCCATCGTCCCCACGTAAATACGTTAACATGACATACTTCAAAAGAGAAGATTCATCATACACCCAATGGGTTCAACTTAGCATATCATTAGCATTATCATGGGTTTAAAAAGTGTCAACTTGCATATATGACCATAAACCCAACTTGCATAAATAACCAACCCAAACTTGCATGAATCACATATGTCATAAAGATGGTAACTTGCTTAAATGTTCATGTCATAGACCTATCATAAAGATGTCAACTTGCACACATGTCATAGGTCTAAAAGGGATGAACTTGCACATGTACTTATGTCATACATAGAGGCAAACTTGCATATATTATGCATATCATAAAAAGAGACAAACTTGCATCATAACTTGCATATGAACTTGCATCATAACTTGCATGTGAACTTGCATCATAAATTGCATATGAACTTGCATAACATGCCATACTTAGAGGCAAACTTGCATATATTATGCATATCATAAAAAGAGACAAACTTGCATATGAACTTGCATCATAACTTGCATATGAACTTGCATCATAACTTGCATATGAACTTGCATCATAACTTGCATAAAACCAAACACTTAGCATGCATAAAACCAAATACTTAGCATGCATAAAACCAAATACTTAGTATGCATAAAACCCACCACTTAACATGCATAAACCCAAACACTTAACTTGCATAAACATAGTGTCATCATGAATAGGTGTTAAACATAGTGATTAGCAAACTAGCATCACAACATATGATCTAAAACCCATTGATCCGCAAGCAAAACCATATGATCTCATCACATCTCATCTACTTAGTTTAACAATTGGTTATTAAAGTGATAGAAACTCACAAACTCCAAGATTAGCTCCTTAGATAGTTGCTAGAGTTGAATTAGAGGTGGATTAGTAGTTGATTAGCTTGCAACCCTCTTCTCTAATTAGTGGAGGCTCCTTCTAAGTTGCATTTTGGCGGCATGATGGCATAGATTCCATTTTTAGTATGGATTAGGGTAGTCTTAGGGTGTATTTATAGAATTAGGTTGTGTTTTAGACCCTTAGATTAACCCTAGGTTAGTTTAGGTCCGTCAGATTTCGTCCCAAGCCCTCCAACCCAGCCCAAAACTCAACCAGGTGCACCCAGGCCAGAATCAGCCGACAGGGCAAGTCGACAGCCCTGTCGACTGCCAAGTCGACAGGCATGTCGACAGGCAAGTCGACAGCCCTGTCGACAGCCAAGTCGACTTAGCTGGGCGGGAGTTTTCCCGCCTAGCCCCCATTTCTGCATGTTTCGAAATTCAAATTTCCCGAAAACTTTTTTGGGCCTTAACCGGGTCATACGGACTCCGATTTACAAAATTTCAGACTCTATTTCGCGTATTTTTCCGAGACGAACACAATGATGTAACCCGTTTCCCCTGATTCTCACATCTGAGATTATTAATTCTGTAATTAGTGAATATCAGTGTTGACTGAAATTCGGGGTGTTACAGAAGTCATACCCCCCTCACAGATGATATATTGGACTTCCAGTTCCCTCGGCGATTCAACTTGCCTCAGATAGATCGATATTCAGGAAGAACGGACCCGGGACAACATCTGATGAGGTATGCATGGTTCATGATTGCTGTAGTAGCTCCAGATGCTGTAAAATGCAAAGCCTTTCCAATCTATCTTGAAGACGTGGCGTTAATGTGGTTCACCTGACTCTCCACTCGGTCGATATCAAATTTCACAGAATTGAGTGAGCGCTTCATGAATCAGTTTCGACTTCATGCTCGAAAGTCCAAAAGCGTCATAGAGTTGTCACAGATTAAACAGGCCCCAGGAGAATCTTTGAAGTCATATTTAGATCGCTTCAACCTGGCCGTCACCGAAGTTAGTGATCCTCATGAGTCCACTATCCTGATGGCCTTAATAGAAGGGGTAGATCCTGACACAAAATTCGGGGATTACTTGTCTGGGAAACTGCCTCCTACTAGAGAATTGTTCTATGAAAAAGCAAATATCCGCTTAAGGCGAGAAGAAGTTCATGCAAATCGGAAGAGAAAGTCCAAGGGTGCCTCGAGGGAAGGTGCCCAGAGTAATGTTGTTGTGAAACAATCTGGTGACAGTTCAGGGATGGTTGAAGTAAACGTTGGTAACCAGAGTGGGGGTAATAGCAACAGAAATGGGAACGACAATAGAAGGAACAAAAACCGAGGGAATAGCTCTAGTAAAAGACCCAGATTCCGGATTTTTGAAAATTATACGCCGTTAAATGATACGTTGGAGAATATTTACTTTAATACATATAGCATATTGTAGTACAAAAAACCACCACCCAGAGACCCCACTGAGAAAGAGATTGCAACGGGAAAGTTTTGTTTGTTCCATGGAACCCATGGTCATTCCACCAATGAATGTCGTCATTTGAGAGATATAGTCGAAAGATTGCTGCGGGAAGGGAAGTTAGATGAGTACAAGGATGCCCCAAGGGACAGGGGGCAAGGGGTACAAGCCCCGGACCAAAACCAGCCTACTTCAAAACCCACGGCCCAGTAAAATGGTAAGGGGATCGTTATTAATACTATTATAGGCGGACCTCACTTATTTGGTCGTAGTTTTAAAGCAATGGATCAGTACGTCAACGCCGCCAAGCATTTTGAGGTAGGAGAATGCAGTAGCCTCGAAGACATTACTCCAATAAAACAACAAAAGATGATGTCAGACGACGTCGTATTCCGCAGTAGAGATGATTCCGGAGTTCAATCCCCAACTGACGATCCACTAGTGATTACCACGACAATTGGCCCTGCATTAGTCCATAAAGCATTAGTGGACAACGGGAGCTCGGTCAATATCCTCTTCAAGAAAGCTTTTGAACAAATGAGACTCGAAGCAAAAGATCTAAAGCCATGCGAAGGATGGATACGTGGCTTCAACGGAGCGTCGACTGCTCCGATAGGCTATGTGGAATTTACAGGCACATTAGGGCAGGGAGATCGCCAAAGAGTAAGGATCCTGCCATTTGTAGTTTTGGATGTGGAGTCTCCCTACAATGCCTTCCTAGGCCGACCGGCCCTTGCCGAGTTTAGGGCATGTATTGCACCTTGGTGCTTGCTGCTTAAATTACCGACTGACTCAGGAATTTGGGTGATGAAGGGCGACCAAGCTACGGGACGAGCTTGTTACATGACGGAGTTAAAGATGCTAATGAAGGGGTTGAATATAGAAATTAAGGACGATTCTACCCCTCCAAAGGAGAACTCAGCATAGCAATTAAGGGGTCCTGCCCCAAGAGATTCGCTCTCTGATGTGCTCGAAGATATAGATCCCAGAGGGTATAGAGATCCCGAGAATAGGAAGGCGACTCCCAATGAAATAACAGTAGATATACGTATTGATGAGGCAGATTCGACAAAAGTACTAAAGATCGGCTCGCAACTAGATCCAGTTCGAGCGAAAGAGTTGGCAGATTTTTTAAAGGCAAATCTGGATGTGTTTGCCTGGACTCACGCTGACATGTGTGGGATTTCGCCTGCCATCATGACCCACTCTTTATGTATTAATCCAAAGCACCCGCCAGTCAAACAGAAGAGACGGATGTTAGGCCCAGAGCGGTTAGCAGCTTTAAAAGAAGAGGTTGAGAAATTAAAAGATAATGGATTCATTAAGGATACGAAATATCCCGACTGGATATCGAATCATGTCCTGGTCAAAAAGTCAAGTGGGAAGTGGCGAACATGTATCGACTTTTCTGATTTGAACAAGGCTTGTCCGAAGGATAGCTTTCCTCTCCCCAGAATTGATCAGCTCGTAGATTCGACGGACGGGCACGTGCTTTTATCCTTTATGGACGCCTATTCTAGGTACAATCAAATTCCCATGCACATACCAGATCAAGAGCATACAAGCTTCATCACAGACTTGGGGTTATATTATTTTGTGGTAATGCCATTTTGGTTAAAGAATGCAGGAGCCACATATCAGCGCCTGGTCAACCGCATGTTTTATAATCAAATCGGGAAAACCATGGAGGTTTGCATGGATGACATGCTTGTGAAGTCTAAGCAATCTTCTGTCCATACAAGGGACTTAGCTGAAATGTTTGATATTCTTCGAAGGTATGGGATGAAGTTAAACCCCCTAAAATGTTCGTTTGGGGTTGCATCTGGAGAATTCCTTGGGTTTATTGTGAGTTCTCTAGGAATTGAGATAAATCCTAGCCAAATAGCAGCAATAAGGGATATTGAAGAACCACACAAGATCAAAGACGTTCAAAGCTTGGCCGGAAAAGTTGCTGCATTGAGTAGGTTTATCTCCAAAGCCACAGATAGATGTGTACCTTTCTTCGATCTCATAAAACGAGGAAATCAAATTTTTGAGTGGACCCTTTATTGTGTGGAGGCGTTCCAGAATCTATTAGACTTCTTAGAAAATCCTCCAATATTATCAAAACCCGTGGAACATGAGGATTTGTTCTTCTACTTAGCGGTATCATCTCACGTCATCAGTACGGCATTAGTACGTGAAGAGGATAAAGTCCAGAAGCCTGTATATTACGTGAGCAAAAAGCTAGTTGCTGCAGAACGTAATTATCCGAAGATAAAAAAGCTTGCTTATAGCCTCCTGATTGCTTCCCGCAAACTTCTCCATTATTTTCAGGCTCACCCAATAGTTGTATATACCGATCAACCTTTGAGACAAGTGTTGAAAAAAACCCGAAGCATCGGGGCTGTTACTTAAATGGAACATCGAACTTAGTCAATTTGATTTGAATTTTCAGCCATGAAGATCAATAAGGGGGCAGGCATTGGCTGACATTATAGCTGAATTTACAATTCCCGAAGAGGAAACGGTGGGTGACAAGGTAGTTACTTTGGACCAAAAGTTAGATCTTAGTCCGTGGAAGCTATATACGGACGGAGCCAAAAATGATTGAAAGTTCGGCGCCAGAGTTGTTTTAGAAACTCCTGAAGGACGATCTATTTACTATGCATTACGGTTAGAGTTTGCTGCTACTAACAACGATTCCGAGTATGAAGCCCTTATTGCTGGGATGAAACTCGCCAAAGAATTGGGAGTGAAGACACTAGATATATATATATATTGCGATTCCAAGATAGTTGTATGCCAGGTTCGGGAAGAATTTACTGCTAAAGGACCTCGACACATTACTTATCTCAAAAAGGTAAAGAAGCTATTGGGAAGTTTGGAGCATTACAACATAACACACATTCCAAGAACGGAAAACCAGAAAGCAGATCGACTGGCGAAGCTGACAAGTTCTGATAATCCTAAAGAAACTGAAATGGTTCCGATAGAGGTTTTGGAATCACCTAGTTTCGAAATAATGGAAGCCGAGCTAGCCTTGGAAGTCGACCCAGAGAGAGAAACCTGAATGACATCGATCGAGAATTTTCTCAAGAGTGCATCCCTCCCGTTGAAAAAGAGCGAAAGGCGAGCTGTAAGACACAAGGCTGCAAGATACGTTTTACAGGATGGCGTCCTTTATCACCAAGGGTTTTCAATGCCCCTATTATGGTGTATCGCACACGACGACATTAAACGTGTACTACAAGAAGTACATGAAGGTGAGTGCGGAGACCACACTGGGGGCCAAACCCTAGCAAAGAAAGTATTGCGGTATGGATATTTCTGGCCTACCGTGAATAAAGACGCGGTTGATTATTCATGACGCTGCGACAGATGTCAAAGATTTGCCAAAGTTCCCAGAGCGCCTCCGACTCAGCTCAAGTCGATGGTAAGCCTATGGCCGTTCTCCATGTGGGGGATTGATATTATTGGAGTGTTGCCTATTGCCAGAGGAGGAGCCAAGTACGCGATCATCGCCGTGAACTATTTTACAAAATGGGGTGGAAGCTGAACCTTTAACAACCATCACGGCGAGGAAGGTAATCAGTTTTGTGGTCAGAAACATCATTTGTCGATTTGGGATACTGAAGACCATCATAACTGATAATTGGACGCAGTTTGACAGCATCGAGTTCAGAAACATCTGCCAGAAATACAAGATTGATAAACGATACACTGCAGTAGCTCACCCGCAGTCAAATGGCCAGGTCGAAGCCATAAATAAGGTCATTAAATCTATCCTGAAGAAGCGGTTGGAGCGAGCCAAAGCCAAATGGGTAGACGAGTTGCCACTAGTTTTATGGGCCTACAAGACAACCTTTAAGACGACTACCAACCATACTCCCTATTCACTTTCCTTCGGGTCAGAAGCAGTGATTCCGGTAGAATTGGAAGTCCCCTCTCATCGAGTCGTGTATTATGACTCAATGACAAATAGGACACTCCTCCTAGAGTCTCTTGATATGATTGAAGAAAAAAGAGACGAAGCACACTTACGTGCCTCGAGACATCAACATCAAGTAGCACGTTATTATGATCGGAAAGTTCGCTTCAAAACCTTTGAACCAGGAGATCTATTACTGAAACGAGTCTTCCCACCTTCGACCCAATTGGGTCCAAAATGTGAAGGGCCATACACCATCCGACGGAAGCTTGATATAGGAGCATTCAAGCTAACGACCGTGGACGGTGAAGAGATTCTCAGAGCTTGGAATGCTCAGCACTTATGATGATATCTGAGCTAAATATGAAATGTCTTCCCTTTTGTTTTTTTAAACCGTGTTAAAAGGCACAACTTGCCTTAAAAAGTCTGTTTATATGAACAAAGGATTATGAAATAGATGTAGGCTACGACTTAGCTGAACCACTATAAAAATATTGTGTGTCATTTACTTTCCTGCATTATTTATGTATTTGACAATCATTCTATCATGACCATGGTATACGAAACATTAAATTAAATCTGGAAAATTGAAGATAACCTATGTGCAGGAGCGAACAAAATGACCGCTTGCATGATATAATGCAAAAGAATGGGAAGATGACATTCTTAACTCTAACTCTCATGAATCGAGAGAGAGTATAAAGGACGGGAAGACGACGTCCCTTTAGGCGTGTAGGTGCACCCGGATAAGAGACCGCCTCAACAATACTCTAACCTGGTTATGAGACAGGAGAGTATAAAGATGCTAGAAAGAATAGGCGTCAATGACGAAAGGAATATGGCCCCGTCGGAGAATCGGGGGTAATTGGATTTTGAATTTAATCAATCTTGAATAATTCTTGCTCAGTTGTCCAAGATTGATTGGGGGCACATATGTGTACACATATTCCCCTCAACAATGACTTTATTATATAACTGTAATATGACATGATGTCTATTTGCATTTTTATTTAAGAACTAAACTAACAACTTTCAGACATTCCAGGAAATAAACTATTTTTATTTACAAACATGTGAGTTTGTACAAGGAAATCAAGCAAAGGATGCGACGGCCGCACTCACTGCAACAATTGCAGACCAATTGAATATCAAAATAAAACAAAGCACATCATGCCCCTCATTACCACCGTCGTCTTTTAAGGCATCTATCATCTCGTCATCATGAGAAGTGTCGGCCTTAGACAGTTCAGCTCCCCCTCCTGACTCAATAATGGTAGCCTTATCCTGTTCTCCTTGAGTCTTTTCCACAGATTTTTCCCCAGTGGTGGTTCCCTGATGCACGTCAGTCATCTCGGTCGGTTCAACACCTACAGAATGAGAAGAAACAGTTATCAACTCAGGAGAAAATAAAGGATCCTCCATTGATTGCTCAATTATGTGATGAAAGGAGGAGACGGCCTTGACAAATTGAGGTGAAAAGGTAGAAATACCTTCCGATGGTCTCTCAATTGGAGTGACTACTGTCTCTGACGCTGATTTAGGTATAGGAGATAAAAGAGACGCCCGAGGAATTCCCGGATTCTCGGGATCATATCCCTTGACTTCAATAGTTTCAGCGGTAGCGGAAGAAGAACCAGCCTCAAGGATACTCTTTTGTTTGGCCATCCGCTTCTCCTCCTCCATAGCAGCGGCAATGAGGCGACGCCCCTCGGCCAGGCGTGCCGGTTCATCATCTCTCAGATACTTCTCCATAAGTTTATCTTCATCAACGAAGTCTACCGTAAGTTCTTTCTCCCATTCGATGATTTGACTCCATACGCGAACTAAGGTGTTGGATAGTCTTCAATCCAAGAGATGTTTCGACGATGAATAATGTGCGCAAAGAATTCAATCAGTAATTCGCCAAAACCGTGCACTTCTTCCTAAGCCTCTGATAGCTATTTACGTGTCTCTTCAGCAGACTTAATGACGTTCTCCACATTCCCCTCAGCTAGGGCAGCCCTATTTTCGGCTTCCATTAACTTGGACTCCAAGTCAGCGTTCTTTTTCTCCAGTTCAGCATTTTTTCTCGCTAACTCGACTTTTTCTTGCTCAAGAGTATTATAAGCCAGTTGCATTTTGACATTGTCCAACTTAGCGTCTTCCACTTGTTTCTTCAACTCCAAGCGCTCTTGACTATGAGATTCTAGCAAGTAATGATAACGCTTCTGTAGCTCCTCAAATTGTTGTTTGAAGTTGTTGGCGTCTCGTTGAGCGATGACGAGTTGAGCCTGTGTGTCTTCCAGGTCCTTCTCCAAATTTTTCAAGGCCTTTTCATCGGAATCCGCAGTCTTTTTCATTGAATTAACATCTGTAATTAAAGTCCGAATAATTCTGGAGAGATTGCCTGAATATCTGAACATCTTCGAGTATTGCTTCCCAACTGCGTCATTCTTTGCTTTAGCCTCATTTGCCCACTTTGAGGAGATAGGCTCGAGTGTAGGTAAAAAAGTCATATTCTCAAAGTAGTAATCTAGAAACTGTTTCTCCAGATATGCCAGCTTAACTTTGAACTCAGCATCCAGTGGTGGAGGTTTGCAGTATGTTAGTTCAATGTCTTTTCGCTTAGTCGGGACGATGGCTGTATCAACCTTTCCAGATTGCTTCTCGGAAACCTTGTGTTTGTCTCGTGAACCGGTATGTTTCGGTGGACTATTTTCCCGACTGTGTTTGTCTTGAGGAAAAGTTTGGTCTTCAGGCTGCGATGTATCTTCTCCTCGACGACTCTGGTAGCTCTTATATCTGTCTGGATCCGACTGGATGGGGGAACGAGAGCGCGGGGTATGTGGTCGATAAGAATCATGAGGCCTTCTTTCATCTCTGCCCCGGCTCTCCGGTGATCATGCTCGATATCGGAAGGAGGTCTAGACATGCTACGGCGCATTTTTCTGACATCGTAGTAAGGGAGAGACATTGTACCTGCGCAACAATGTAAGTAGAATTCAGGATCAGTGTTCACATAAGAAGTGAGTGCTGTGATGTGTGGTGATAATGGGTTGAGTGCATCCTAAGTGGTGTTCCCCCCGACAAACTCGAGTCTGATGCCAGACTGGCACGAGTGGGCTCTTTGGCCTTCACAGGAGTAGTTTCCTCTGAAGAAGTGAAAGTTAGAGGATTTGTGCCAAAGTCCTCTGAAGTATATATGGTTTCAGGCAGGGGGAGGTCTCCTAAACCCTTAAATGTGGAATCGTCTGTAGTAGGAGCATCTCCTTGAGAAGCATCTGTCGGCAGCTCTTTAGGGGATGTGGACTTCTCAGGAGAAATAGCATCATCAGGGACGGTATACCATTCTCTGTGCTTTTCAGCTATGTTGGCTAACTCGTCGTCCTGAGTTGAAGATGGAGAAGGTGAAGTCCGAAGAGGTATTGTTGGACCTTTCGAGCCCTCGCCCGTCTCAGGAATAATGTCTACTGGGGTTATGTACACATATGGACCAGTCCTATGACCTATGCTACGGGTAATGGATAGTAACCCGTGATGATGGAGATACTCATCCTTAACAACTTCGTCGATGGTTAGAAACTTTTGATCGCCATTGAGAATCGATGCAAATGATCAAAGTACAATTGATCGGATATTTGTTTTGGGTTATCAACTGCGAATAAAAAAGAAAGCAGGTTAATATGTTGGCATGAACATTTAAAATTGAGACCTAGAAAATCAGTGCTTTACTTGATTTAGTCCATCTCCTGGCGCACCCCGACTGCTGCCTGATATAAAACCATTTGAGCTTAGAATCGCCAGCCTTGCTGCTAAATGGAGCTGTAATAATTTTCCTTTTTGGGACTGATTCAAAATAGGAGAAGGAAGGAGTCTCTTGAGTCCGATGCTTGAAATTATAAAAAAAGTGGACGTCATCGAAGGTAGGCTCTACTCCTAAAACCTCTTTGTATGCTAAATACAAGGTGTATAAATAAGCATAAGAGTTGGGATGTAATTTCATGGGGGCAATCCGCATCTGTCTCAGAAAATCGACGACAAAAGGCAGAAACGGTGGAATAGCCCCTGCGATACACATCAATCGGGTAACTGCCATAAATCCTTCTGGAGGACTGTGGGGGCGATCTGTTTTCGATGGCACCATGGTATCTATTTTTAATATCCCGTGCTTTAGACATATTCGAACAAGTCTATCGTCATCAATCGTCGATTCAACAGAATCTTTGGGTAACTCCAATATAATGGCAGACTCAAACTCATCAGGAGCTCGATTATCTCCTATCCCTCCTTCCTCTTCATCGCCAAGAGAAACTGCACTATCAGAAGGTATTTCACTATTGTGTGCTTCTACTTCGTAATCTGGGCCCTCATTGTCCCATTCAGGGTCTGAGGAAGAGGATATGTCATCGAGAGTAAATTTCTCGGGAGTTTCTGCAACTTCTATCTTCTTTGCTAACCTAGATGAACGTCTCTTTGCCATGATCACTAGACTACTGAAGAAGCAATAACATAAGTTAGAGTAAGATAGCCCGTATCCCCCCATGTTCGTGTGTGAACTAAAGTGTATGCTATGTGTGCAAAGGATGCAAAATAAACACATGAGAGCATAATGCAAAGGTTCGATAAAGCAGTAATATTCAGAATAGTTATTGATATTCGTTTATGTTCGTAAGGCCCTATCCTAACTGTTCATTAAGTTGAAGGATATGTCAGGCATTGATTTAACCAATTGGACGAATTCTTGGGCATTGAGTTAGACTGCTTCGGCTCAGTTCGGGTGCATGTGTTGGGATCAGATCGGGGGGGCAAAGCCATGCTTTGGTCTGAAGCAGACATTCACACCTATTAAGCGAAATCGGATCAGTTCGGAGGTAGGCATTCGGGGCGGTTCGGATTGACGTGAACATCCATGCCTCTCTTCCTCCTTGTTTCTCCCTCCGACCCGATCCGGTCAAGCGAGCTTTGTTTCCCCACTTTGCTTTTTTACTCTGATCCGATCTGGTCACATGAACTTCTCTCCCTTCCCTTCACTTTAATGTTTCTCCACCCGAACCGATCCCAACTCCTCTCCTCCTCTTCTTCTTCTCCATCTTCCATCTCACTCAACTGATACCAAACCCAACTCCATACCAAAAAACCCCATTTAAGGCCAAGCACTTGTATGCTCAGATATCCAACAATAAATCCTAATCCTAATCCCATCTCCCAACGCCTCGAGGTGATGGCGGAGCCACCAACGATGACGGCGAGGGAAGAGGGGGCCACGACGTCTAAGCCGGGCAAACTCCATGCCTAAATCATTCAAATTTACTGCCAATTATAACTGAAATCAATTATGATGAGGTGAATCGAAGTTTTAAACCTACCTATGCGTTCGATTTGAAGATTAAAACAAAAATTTTGAAGTTCTTGAGAGCTAGGGTTTTTTCTTGTGTAAAACTAAATGGGCGGCGAGAATAAAAAGAAAGAAAGAAGGAGAAGAGGTGGCGAGTTTATATGGATCTGACATGTATCTTTGTATTCCTCGTCATTCACCCCATTTGGATCGGAGTTTAGGCCCACAAATATGCTCTGGCCCATTGATCTGATACTAAGCAAAGTCAAAGATAGAAGCTGTTCAGGTCGGAGTCCGAACCGAATGGAATCTTACACATAGAAGTGGTGTATAAATTGAATTTAAAGAAGAAATAAACAAGGAGCTAACCTGGAAGAGTTACTAGACATCAAGGAGAAGTCTCTAAATTACGTGAAGTAAAGAAAATATTTTGCGCATTCCATGACGTATATATAAGCAGCAAGGGATACGACTTTATGAAGCAACACGTCCCTGCGAACGAGTGGAGATGACTATCTAACGATTCAAATTTAGAGGCCAATGAATATGCGATGTCAAGGCACGCTCCATCTTCGATAGAAGCATCCCTTGAAGGGGCAAAATGTTAGCCTACATTGTGAACTAGGCTACACAAAGTTAAAGAATCAAATAATGAAGAACACTATGCCAAACATTCGGATTGGATCTTCTTTGGACAGAGACAAACCAACACAAAGCAATGAAGGAAAGGACGCAGACCGGACCGGATCGGAAGTGACAAAGCCAATCTGACCCCCCAGTTATTAGCCTACCCGATCCGAACCTAGAACTCCAATTGCTTCACTCCGCGTTCTCCTTAAGAATCGGAGCGGTTACACACACGTTCTACCCACGATGGCCACTACCCAGATGTGTTGTCCTCACCAGAATCCATCCGAACCCGAAACTGACGGGATGAAGGCCACGTGGACCTGAACCGATCTGGTTCCAGGAGGATTTTACACCTATAAATACCCCCATCAAGAGGCATTTGGAAGGATCTTTTGGCACTTTTAGGATTAAAACTCCTTTGCAACCCGAATTTTATCAACTTATTCAGCCAACAATCATCTTTCAAGTCATATTGCAAAGGAAATTGAGTGAATCAATGTATGAAATGAGTGAGAATTGAGTGAAAATTAATGTTGTACTCGCGTTCAAGACATCAATCAAAAAAGAAGAAAGGTGGACATAGGCTATTTAACGCCGAACCACTATAAATTGTGTGTTTTCTTCGTTTTAGTTTTCATTTCATTAGAGTCTTTACTAGTTTGGATGTTAGACCCAATTTTGGATCTAACAAATCATTTTGACCATTATTAAATTTCGTGAACTAACTTGTGCATTTTTCAAATTTGATTCCAAAGCCGCTTTTGATATTTTCAAAAGAAATTTTGTTATTTTTTAAATCATCAATTTCCTTATTTAAATCAAAATTCTTCCTTTTAAAAGTACTAATCTCATTTTAGAGACGACAAATTTGAGATTCTGAATTATCCAAAGATGATTGTAATTTTTGAAAATTTTCTTTTGATTTAGAAATTGCTTTTTGCAAAATATTATTACTAACTTTTAAAATCTCATATTCTGTAACATCCCGGATTTTTACCTATTTTATAATTAACATTTAAATTTGGGTTAAATGTTGAAATAGAAATATAAATAAATTTTTACAATGAATTTATCAACTTAATAATTGATATATTATTTAATTTTTGATATATAGAATTATCATAATACGATAATAATTGAATTTGCAGTTAAAACTGAATCGAAACGATTCAGTCGATCTAAACTCTATTTGGATTAGGACGATAATAATTATTTATTTTTGACAAATTTAAACATTTGAAATCAATTTATATTTTAAATCGAATTTAATTTAAATGGTTAATTTAAATTGTTGTCTTCTCTATATATGGTCGAATTAAATTTTGGAATCTGTACCACTTAGTGTAGAATAACGAATAACGTTGGGAACGTTGTTTGTTGTGTTTCAGTTGGAGTTAAAGATCCCAAAGTATATTATTATAAAATTTAAATGGATAAGAACAAAATCAAATCGCATTAAATAAAAATCAAATCAAGTTAAAAGTGTTTGTACGTTGGCAGACAACCATTTAAAACATCAGTACGTATTATCCTCTCTCCCACTTATAAATCTTGGCTCTTTTTCCTTTTTCAAAAAAAAAAAAAAAATCAAACTCCAGAAATTCAATCAATAGAAAATGGTTACTACTCTCATCACTCAACAAAACAATACGAACTTCAGAATCAAAGATCAAGGCCGAGCCTGTTTTCCTATTATTCCTTTCATTCCTACAAGTATTCCCAAATTGAAAAAAGGCGAATCCAAATAAATAGTACAAATCAATTTCTAAAAGCCTCAAATCAATTCCTCTTTGTTCATTAAGATGTCCCGATTTCAGTGGAGATGACTGATCTTAGGTTGCGTGCTCGAAGGGTTGCAACTGGCATTCAATACTAACGTTGACGGGGTTGCTGTGGAGTTTGAACTAAGGAAGCTCGATTAGTTCTTCAAAGATTGCTGAGGTGTGCAATTCCAGAAGAGGATCTATGTAGTGATGAAGCGATACTGTTAGTTTATGGCATCAAGTAGGTCGAGAAGATCTGCAAAAGGGAAGCTGATATTGGTATTGACGAATTGAGTGGAATTGGAGTTACAATGACAGTGCAGTATAAGGTGTTGACTGCATTGATTTTGGGGTGTGACTGTAGATGTTTGGGGAACTACGATCTATGGCTTAAGGGAATATGGGTGCTCTGGTGATTGAATGTAAATGGTTGTTGAATTTAAGGAGGAGATATGGACATAGAAGATGTTGGGCCGAGACATTTAAGTGGTAATGCAGCGGTGAGGGTTGGTTTTTGAGTTGATGCTATTGTTGAAACCGATAGTGGTCGAAGTGGAATGGGAGGCACGCATAAGTCAGGGGATTAGCAGGTAATTAAGGTAAAGTTAATATTTAATTTTATTAACAAATAATGATTAGTTAAACTTATATTAAGCGTATATAAAAAATGTATATCCTTTTCATAGGTAATTTTGTTAAGATATGTAATTAAGTTTTATAATAGTGATTAGTTTTAAATTAATTTTATCATATAAGAGTTAATGAATAAAATGTATACAATGTTGTAACACACATATATATATTTCATACATCAACAGATTTCGACAAAACGGAGTGCGTTGAATTGGTATAGGCGAAGGCTAGTGTATGAGTCAAATTGGAATAATTGGAAGCCGAAAATATGGAATTAAATAGGATATTCGACAAATAAATTCAGGTGAGTAAACTCGCTCTCTATTTCTATTATAATTTATTATAACCGAATTTTTATTTAATAAGATATTTATATGTTGTTTGTTGGTACTACTAGCGGATGCCTACAATATCATTAGTGGATGGCCCTATCTCCCCACGATATATGAGTGGATGACCTTCTATACTGCGATATCCTGCCTTAAATAAGGATTGGTATTATTTATTTTGTCTGACATACATGGATGCAAGAAAAAAGGTTGGAGGTATCCAACTAGATTCCTCAAAATTTATAATTGTTTGTTTCCACATATATTATCATATATGATGTGTTTGAAAATATGTGGTTTGAAATTGTGTGTTTTGGATGTATGAATATCACTGGCCTTAGATATTGATATTTAAAAATATTATACAAAGGCATTTTTAGATATAAAAAGGAAAATTTAATTTTCGAAATAGAAATGGAATTTCAAATGGGTTAGGAAATATTTACTTGTCTAAATAATAAAAACAAGTAATTGAATTTATAAAAAATATTAATAAATAGAAAGAAATATTATCATTGATAGTATTAAATTTTAATTTCAAGTATGAATTCAAAAATGGGATTGGGAATCACTTAAAATGAAAAACGATGGATTTATTCCAACATTCGGAATATGAATTGGATTGGAATAATTTGTATGGATTTATATTTAAAAATTGACTATGTCAAGTTTATAAAAATAATTAATTCCAGAAAAGGTATTGGAATTATATTAAATAGGAATTTAAATTTTAATACGGAAATAGATGTGTTAAGTTTATATATATAAGTTATACTAATAAAATATTTCAAAATGAGAATAGAGTTTCAAATAGATTATTAATATGGAAGTTTGTTTAATACAAAATAAGGAAGTTAAATTACAACAATATTTATGAATATAATGAAGTGATTTCCGTTTGATAAATTTGGTAATAGATTTTTGCAAATATAAGAGATGAAATTTCAAAAATCATATTTTTAAATGACATAGAAGAGGGGATTTTTGTGATAAGTAATGTCAGTTTTTATTACAAACTCTTATCCGTCTCAAGATAAGAATGTTGTTGATCAAGGTCAGAGAGGTAAACAAAATACCCCAACTTGAATGGCTTCACTATTATCGTGGGATGACATAATAACCCGAAAAATCAGAACCAATTTAAAATTTTTATTTTAGCTATTTTAATGGATTTTGAATATTTAAAATGATTTATTTTAAATAATGATGACAAAAAAATTATTTTAAATGAAGTAAGAACGTAAAAATTTATTTTAATTATAAATAGAGCCTAAAATGGCGTGGTAGTTTGAAAATTCCATTTTAAATTTCAATTGAATGTACAGAATTCAAAATAAATCGGATTTCAGTAAAACCAAAATAATTTGAATCTATTTAATTATATCTTTCTAATGAATGTGAATAATCCAGATTTCACAACGAGTTGAAAGTTAAGACCAGTTTAAAATTTAAAAAAGTCGCTATGGAATTTATATATATTTTAATATAATATATAGCCCTTAAAAATAGCCATTTTGCAAATGAATTCTGTTTTGAACGAAACCACTTTTGTTGGATCTGGAATGTCAAATTATTGTTATTTTTCAAATTTCATAATTTTTGGAATTAATATATGAGCGTGGTAAATTTAAACGTGTTTTGAAAGTTTCATTTTGAATTGGATCGACTAGAAAATGGCCATTTTTCAAACGGTCTCCAAATTCGACGAAATTAGTTTTGTTAGGACCATATCATCAAAACATAGTTAGATTTATTTTTTGGGAATTTTTAGAGTCAGTATGTGGCCCCGGTAAATTAAAATGTATGTTTAAATTTAGTATATATTGATTTATATTTTAACCTTGTTGAAAACTGATCGAAACGATAGAATTGGCTTACGAAACATATCCCATTGTGCCCGGAATGGGAGTATTTGGCTAAGGGAGACAATCGCTGTGGAGTCCGGAACATTAAACAAGAAATTTGTGAATTAATTAATAATTAAATAATATATATAAAGAATTAAAACCCTAATTCTATTAATAACATCTTGCCGCGCTTCTTCAGCACGAACGAACGAAATCGTTCGAGGATTCACCTCCAAAATTTTGCCAATCCATTCATTAAAATTCAATGCTCCAGAAGAGAAAATCAAAGAGCTTCTCCTCCTCTTTCCATCCATACCTAGTTGATCGAAGTTGGATTAGAATTGAGCTCGATATTGGAGCGAGAAGTGGTGATTTTTTAGCGCGATTTACGGTGTGGTGGGACCACCGAATTGGAAGCGGTTCTGGTTGTGGGTGGAGATGGCCAAGGCGGTTCACAGGTGCGGGTCTGATATGGGTCCGATGGTGGAGAAAGGGAGCGATGGGGAGAGGATGATTTTGAGCATGGCAGGCTTTGGTTCCAGGAAGAATGATGGCAAAGGAGTGGTTAAGGAAATGGTATTAATTAATTTAATTAAGTTTTTATTATTTTAAGTTAATTAAATTATGTGATTAACGCTAAAATTATCATAACCTGTTCATATGGAATAAGAATTGCATGAAACTGAGTGTTTTGGGATCATGAAGTCAAAATCTACGCTATGGGACTGACTAGAAATAAAATGGACCTAATTAGAATTTTAGGCGAGTTTATATCTAAACGTATTGAAATATTCCATAAAAAAATGGAGGAGTGGAAATGAATGTGAGAACTCTCTCTCTCACTCAAATTATTTTACAGTTATTATATAATAGGTTGGAGGCAGGGCTTAGTAGCTCGTAACACTATTTTTTTGTACAAACCATGGTCGATTGTTTGTTTGGACTGTGATTGGGATTGTCATTTATTGATATTGTTGTGTATAAAAATTATTTATATAAACTGCATATAAAAATTATCATGAAATGAAAACAAAATAAATATTCCTTTACAAATCGGACGATTAATTTATGTACATTTATTTACCTGATATTGATTGGGACGATAAATTTTACACATCGCCCAACTGCACAAATAATAAACAGTACATGTTGTTTGAAACCCCACACGGGTATTGGGATGATATTTGGCATACACTAATCCCAATTGTTTAGCTGTATGTCAATCGATGGGGTTGACAGGCTGTATTAGCGTTATTTATTTATTTATTTTAATGCTTATACAGTTGTAAAATGCACTCTTGATGTTGTATGAATTTTTAATGATAGTTTATCATTATTGTTGTATACATACGATGTATGAAATCCATATAACTGGAATTATATGGTAATTGATTGAGTCGCATTCCGATTCAGAAATAAATAATACTTTAAAATAAATAATATTTTAAAATAATGAATTAAAATAATATTCAGTGAATAATCAAAGTGTGATTTTGATGTCTGATTTGGGATGGACACGAAAATATTGAATTATGAAGCCGTGTTAAGTAGCTAAACAACATTTTAACACAAATGGGATTTTCTATTGATTCTATTCATTTTATAATGAATATCAAAAAGTGATTTCAAAATCTAATATTTTGAACATATTATCAATTTAAATTTTATAATGATATGGAATATTCAATTTTGGTTTAAAATTGAAAAGGTAGTTGGAATCGTCTTGAAATGAATTTATAAATACGTTTTAAATGGGAATCGGCGATACAATATATATATATATATATATATATATATATATATATATATATAATGGCCTGAATAGAACGCACCATGCAGCGACCGTTCGTGAATTTCGACGATTAACTTCAAATGGACGTTACGGGAGATCAAACAGTCGGATTCTCCTAAAGCTGAAACCGTTGGGTTCGTATCGAAAAGAGCTTTCCCATGAATACACGATATTTGAAATCTAATGGTTGAATTTTAAGATATGTATAAATCAATTTCAGAAAAGGTCGTTATGGATGTAGTCCGGTGGCCGTTATTGGAAACCGACTGTACGGGCGATATTAAAATTATTAAAAATATGGAAAAATTATGTAAATTCATAATAAGGGTTTTGGAAAGATTTTGGATGAAAAATTCTAGTTCTGAAAAGATAAAAATATATTTTTATTGAAATGAACTAGTTAATAACTAGAATAATAATCCAATTATTTTCAGAAATAAATAAATTAGATTTGAAAATGATTTTAAAATACCCAGAATTTTCCAATGATAAAATTGGAATGGATTTGGATGGAAATCATCTTCGGAATATTTCGATATTGGATTCGCTAATTATGCGAATATTGTTGAGGAATTTGGAAGATATATATATATATCGTTATTTCCAATACGATATTTGTTGGTTTCAGAATTTGATACTGAATATAAGCCGATATGATTTCTATCCAGAGCCTTGTATTTAGTATCAAATTGGATTATGGGTTTGTTGTGAATGGTGTCTTTACTAACACTGTTCTTAAACCCAATTGAGAAAAGAATAAATCTTTTAATTAAGATTTAGTGAAGTTTTCCAATTAATTAATATTTAATTGGAATTGAATAAAAGAATTGGATTTTTAGGTTTATCGTAAATGGTGTTTTAAATAACATTTTTTCTTTAACCAAATTAATAGTGAAGTTATGATTTGGAATCTATAAATTTTTATTCTAAGATTTAATGAAATTTTCCAAAGTGAAGTTTTTTTTCCAATTTAATATATTAAATTGGAACTGAATGGAATTCGATTTGGTGATAATCGAGATGAGCTTCTATGAAGGAAGACCGTTATTAAATATGTAATTTAAAAGGCTTTGTCGTTATTCCATTTATATTATTAGTCTGATATGGAAATTTATATCGACTATATATTGATCTGTTTTCCGTGAAAGTTCCAGTTTGATGGAACATGATTTGGGGTTTATCGTGGACTGTGTTTTAAAGGACGTTCGTTCTTTAACCCTATTCAAAACAAGATTTCATGTCTGACATTGTATTTCGAGCTGTGTACGTTGATCTCTGCTAAATGTATTTCTGTTTGGTGGGAGAATTTATTCTCTTGCTTAACACCCTTCTCTGAGACGTACGAGCATAGAGGTTATATATTGGTAGAAATCAATGGTATAACATAGATTGTCAATGTGGCATGATGGATTTCCCAATGTTAAATAATCATTAAACAATGATATTTGGAGATTAAAACTCAGTGGAGTTTTAATAAATCTTTAATTAGATTGGAATATTAATGTGGTAATTAAATTTGCTGAATTTGAGAAGTGTTCGAAAATGGAGTATCACCAATTTTACTTCATGCAATATTTAAATCTTCAATTATATTAGAACGTGAAATGGTAATTGAATTTACCGACAACACCGTGGTGTTAGATATGGAGTACTACCAGTTCTGCTCCATGGGATGAATAGGTTGGGATGGGATGATAAAACGAATGATTACTTGGTTAAGGCGTTAATCCCGACTAGTTTGATAAACATTAGTTTGGTTTAAACTGTGAAAAGATACTATAAAATCTTTTGAAATGATTTCCAAAGAAATGGATTAAAAAGTGTGTTTAAAAGTGATAATCTTTGATAAGATGAATAAGGACCTTTCCAGAATAAAGAAGTACAAATAAAAGAATATTATGGATTGGAATGAGGCATATAATGTGTTGTTATAGCACTTGATTATAAGATACGCGATTTACTCGGAAAGACTGGGTTTAACCCATTCTGAATAATTGATATGACGACTAACAGTTGAAGAGATTGAAGACAGTGCAAGACTGACGATTTTCACATCAAAAGGATGGGTTGCTACCGATGCCCATGATTGGAGTAGCTACCTTGAAGGGGCTACAGTGGTAGTCGTCTGGATGTATTTGTTCATTGTTCGGATTTGCGAGGGCCTCTCTCCTGTATTGGACATACGGGACGAGGAATAAGGTGCCTCCAGTTTCGTTCAGACCCAGAACGGACTTTAAAATGGATGGTGTGTCTAACATTGTATTCCTTTATACTGTATTCATTGATCACTACTAAATATATATTTGTTTGGTGGCGGATAATTTAGTCTCTTGCTTAACACCCTTCTCTGAGACGTACGAGCTCAGAGATTATATATTGGCAGAAATCAGTGGTATGGTATGGATTGATAGTGTGACATGCTGAGTTGCAGTGATCAAGGCTTTTGTTGAAAAGCAGAGCCTTGTGGATGATGATCAAAGCATAGCTTTAATTTGCGTAGCTTTGTGTAGTGTTAATTCGTGAGCCTCACACATCAGTATGATGGTGAACTGATGGTTAGATCAGTATACTTTTGATATGAGGATGGATTCGGTCGACAGAGATAGGCTTGGTGTGGTTGCACAACATCTGGTAGGGATAAGGCGCACCCCCCGATTCCCAAAAGGATAGAGTATACGGCGTTTTCTCATGCACGGGACGTAAGCCGTTGAGATACTTGATATCGTAGATATAGTGTGGATGTGCATTACGGTGTTTTCTCGTGCCTGGGACGTAAGCCGTTGAGTATTGCACTACGCGATGGATCTTTAGAATTAGGAGTCATCATGATGGAAATCCAACTTCCTATATGACATTTTATGGTTTTAGTTGTATACTATAGGTGGCATAGTGGCATGGGACATTCATGTCGTCTATGATTGATACATTTATATTTGAAGTTAATTTCTTCACTTATAGTAATAATAAAAGATAAATATAGCGTACTAAGCAAATTTGTCTATTATGAGGGAACTCTATTGCGTTCATTGTGTGATGATACCTAAGTCTTATAATAGCTTCATTTTTCTCTTTAGCATTGCGTTGTTATTTTTATGCACTGGTATTCTTAGGGGTAAACCCGTTCTGTGTTATACGGCGTGGTCCCTTGATTTACCTAACTTTAAAATCAAGTTAATAACTGTTTTAGTTCTCACACCAGTCCCATGACTGACTCGGAGTTTATTATTTTAACCTAAACTCTAGGGACCTATATTTTCCACATGGGTAGCTAGTAGTTTTGGTTTTCGCATATATTTCTTTTCCCAGGATCCTAGATTATAGTTGGAGCTATATTCGGAAAGCTTTATATCCGTGTATTTCATTCAGTATTGCTAGTTATTGTATTTTCCGCTACGCATTTTACTTATACATTTAAATTTCCGCTGCTATGTATTTTAATCTCTGATATTTACCAATGTATATTATTTGTTTATACTCTGATGTGATTGTGGTAATAGCAATGAAATGTTCTGTTGTTTTTGTTCTGATGCGTCGTGTTCTCAATTCAACCTAGGCTTTCCCCTAAGGGCATGTTTTGTGTCGTCTTAGATGAAATTAGTTTGTAATGGTCAAAGGATGTTGAATTTATTGATTTTTCACACAAAAGAAATTTATAATTTGAATTTCATTATATCGAATCTTTTTATACAATACTTTTTGACCAAGGAAATTGGAAACTAATATAAAAGTGGAGTTATGAATAACTTATAACCGCGTTATGAATTTTGGGTAAAGCAATCAACGATTTGTAAAATCGTGACATTTATGTTACATTTGGAAAACTGATTTAATTTATATTTAAATATTTGAGAATGAAGTTGAAATTTATTTATAAACGAAGTTTAAATTTAATATTTAGTTTATTTAAAATGACCTCGCCGAGGGGTCATAGTTTGTGTACGATTCATCATCAATTGAGCATATAAAACTCCATATATATTGGAATTTGATGAAACAAGAAACACTAGGACCTATTAAATAGTAGTTTTCTAATGGAAGAGAAAAAACTGAATTTCGTCTTATAGATTTTGAGTAATATCAAAATCAAATTTTCAGAAAAACAGCGCCATAATCGTTTTAAAACATTAACGGTTTGTTAAATTAAATAAAAGGATTTTTTTTAGCGAATAAAAATGCGAATTTCCGTTAGTAAAATTCGGACTTGAGTTATAAATTAAATATGAAATCAAGTTGAGTAAATGGATTGATTTTTGGATCAAAAATCAGATTTTGAATTTTCGAAGGGCGTTAACTAATCTTTATGGAAATTAGTTAATAAAAAGTTCTTGGATTGAACTTAATTCGTTTAAGTGAACTGAATTTGTTAACTGA
The DNA here is from genome assembly GCA_030737875.1 of Allium sativum. Lineage (NCBI taxonomy): Eukaryota > Viridiplantae > Streptophyta > Magnoliopsida > Asparagales > Amaryllidaceae > Allium > Allium sativum. The sequence continues at coordinate 844,567,437 of CM060909.1, read as the reverse complement.
AATTGCGGATTCGAATATAAAAACTTGGGCTAGAATTTGGAAGCGAGCAAGGAGCATGAGTTTATTTACGCATAAGTGAATATAAACATGTCTGAACGTAATATGTTCAAATTAAAGGTAAACTAAGCAAAGAAGCTATTTAATTAACTAGCGAATGGGAAGAGATTAAAGTAAAATAGTGTTGAATGGTTTGATATAAATTGGAAATGAGAGTATATATATTAATCAGGTATGGAATGAAGAGAATGAAGATAATATATTAAGTGCTCGACAAAAAGGTACATGTTTCAATTTTCATATGAGATTTTATGAGCCTATTGGGCAAGTCGCTTGGCTTTTCGGTTTTCTTTTGAATGGAAAGGGACTAGAGAGGCGAATTTTAGTTGTACCGATTGAGCCGTACAAAGGAGGTGCTGGCGAAATTTTCTAGAAATTTAAGGAGTTAGAATATTTTTAAGAAATTTTGATAACAGAAATCAATATATCGATATATATATATATATAATTCGATAAGGAATTCAAAAAATAGTTAATGAATGAATATTAATTAAAAGGGCCCAGTGGTTATTTGATTGTTTGATGGATGTTTGTTTTTCCTTTGATAGTTAAATCACCGGCCATCAAATATTTTTGACCATCGTTGTCAATATGGGGAGACTGGTTGGATTTATTATTCGAAAACCACTCTGTATAGGCATAGGCGTTGCGAATTAGATATGCTGAAAATAATTGGAGACGGTGTAAGATTGATTTGACGATGGATTGATGGAGTAGTGCCGTCGGTTTGTCCAAACCCAAGACAACCTGTATGGATGAATGTCTAATAGAATATTCCTAACGTATCACATAAGACGATCTTCTCAAGGTATTACATCGGTGGCGGAGGAATTTGTTTCTCTTAGATTTTATACCCGTAATATTTTTGGGAAGATCAACTATTGATTTGACGGGGTTAATGATGAGACATTCAAAGTGAATGGTGGTCAGATGTTCTAAAAGGTATACGTAGCCTCAAGCCTTGCAACCGAGAAATGACAAAAATTAGGTAGGCAACATGGCTAGTTGGGTCATACCCAAGCAGGGTGTATTATCATCGATCTAGAGAAAATTCATTTATTCTCCTTTTGATTCTATATCTTATGGATTACGGTTGGATGGCCAACAACTAAGGGTGATAATACATTCGGTACACTCAAGCTGAATGAATGGTCGGTCATGTGTGGCCGGGTTGCAAGATGTTCTTGCTGAACCAAAGTGCATCCCCTCTAGAGTACACTGATCGGGAGGTGGTCCCATACGTTGTCATAGTTGGAATCCAATCTCCAATAAGCGCCCTGTGGTTTTTGATTTTATACTATATATGTAGAGCGTGAGATGCAAGGGTTCTACTAGATGGTTATTTATTTGATTAGACATTATTATAATATCACTGGATTTTGATATCAAAACCGTGTTGGTTAAAGTAAGGTAAAAATCCATCCATGTTTATGTGCGGGATGGTCTTACTATTACCCTTTCTTTCAAAAGGATTTTCAAAGTTAAGCAATATGATGGAGTTTACTCACACCAGTCCCATGACTAACCCAGAGTTTATTTTGTTTGTTTTTCCCCTAAACTCTTGGGTGCCCAAATTTATATAGGCAGTTAAGTGTTTAGGATTTTACTGATACATTTGGAGGACCTCGAAGCAGAGGCTTCACCGTTAGTTAGTTAGAGTTATTTCCTCTGTGACGTATATGTGTTGTACTCTGATATGGTATGTATTAAAAATACAGCTTTGTATTTCAAAGTTATGATATATGATATTATATTTTGTTCGGTTCCGCTATGAGAATCTGATACTTCTTTAGTTGTTCTTCTATCTTTTCTTCTTTAACCCATAATGACTCGTAATTTTGTGTTATTTGAGTTGGATTTGTATGGTATTTAGTCAACTCAGGTTGTACGGGTTTTCGGGCCATCACATTCTTAAGATAATTCTAAATGCTTTTCTATTAAAGCTTCATTCTCTTTTTCAAGAGACAAAATTAAATAATCTTCTAAAGATGTATTTTTATTTTGTAAAACATCAGTTCCCTTTAAAAGATCCTTGTTTTTATCTATTAGCCGCTCGTTTTCTTTTTGAAGGAAATCCTTTTGAAAAACAAGCTCTTTTAAGGTATTTTCAAAACAATTTGTTTTCTTTACTAAAAAATTAATTTCCTCTTTTAGTTTGCAATTTCCTTACTAATAGTCTTTTGACTTAGCTACAATAATTGTACTAAGTTTATTCAAATGTTTTAAAATCTTTCAATAATTTTTCATGGTCTAGCAAAAGATCTTTATATAATGAACCTACTACACCGATTGTGATCTGACTTTAGCCATGAAACATTTGCTTGCTTGCTATTTTGATTCTACTTTGTTGTACTTCCATTTTCTGATTCCATGACTAGATTTCTTAATCATCATTTATTCTAGGATGTTGTTATGACCTCTAGAATCCCAGGCTCCGATACCAATTGAAAAGAGCGCTAGAGTAGGATCGAATAATATGGAATAAAATGTGACTTAGAGGAAGTGTTGATAAGGTGATATTATACCAATTGAGAAAAAATGCTAAGTAAGATTGAGAAAAAATGTGACTTAGCAGAAGTGTTGATCATGTGATATTCTTAACTATGCAATAGTTATGCAAGTAAAAATTCAATGAACGTAATATAACGATATCACAGATAAGCTATATAGAAATGTAGTAAATAAATGACACCAGAAATTTTTATAATGGTTCGGAGCACCGTCCTACGTCCAGTCCCAGACTCCTTCTGGAATTTCACTAAAAAATACCCTTACTTCACCCGAAAAAACAGGTTTACAATCACCCGGTCTGCAAAACGGGGACCTGAGCAGCATCACATGATTTCACCTCAAAAGCCGAAGAGGACTTCTTTTGTGAGTAGCAGAACAGGACTTCAACAATAAAACAGTAGCTTTGACTTTTTATATGTGTTCTAGTAACACGATTAAGTCACAATTTGAGTACACTCGTTTTATTATCCTATCCTTAGATATATGAAGTGTTTGTGAAGATTTGAAGGTAGTACATTGCTTTTGAATCAAGAAGTATGAAAATAGAACCAACAATTCAAAGCAATGAGAATTTTTCTAAGAGCTTTTGAAAGCAAAGAGTATAAGAGAATAGAATCTGAAATTAAGATCAGAATCGTTGATATGTTTGTATTGTATATATTGTAATCAAAGAATAGTAATTATTCATGATAAGTTTCAATGAAAAGATGCGGTCATTTCTCTTGAAATTGCATTGAAAACTCCTGGTGAAAGGAAGTGTCTCTTCGCTGGAAATAGCTTTTGGAAATAATCAGTCGTCTAGTAAAAATAACTAGTAAATCGGTCGAAAAACGTGTGTATATATACATAAGTGCTCAGAGTTGTGCACTTTTGTGTTGTGATATTTTGTTATAATTGAGGATATATGTTAACAATATTTAACACAACTAATTCACAAATAAAAAATCACACTAAATCACTTTCCTTTGATCTTCTTTTCTTCCTTGTCATGAATCAAAAATTCGTGAATCAATAGCATATCCCTATTTTAGTCATTACCAGTTGATGAGGCTAGAGTTTATGTTTCTTCCTTTCATACATGGCACATATCCATCTTCAAAAGCCACGTCGCTATTCTATCGATAATTAATTGATGCCCACAAAATACAACCGCTGAGCCCATACGTCTTAGAGAAGGGTGTTAAGCTAAGAGTAGTTGCCTTCTCCATCACCAAATAGTTGTATGCATGTAAAAACCAATGTTCATAATCTAAGAAATGCAATGTCTAACATCCATCAATAAAAGTTGTCCAAGAACATGAAAAATCAAAGGAACTCTTTTACCACATCCTATCGGGAATAATCCCACATATTAATAATAAGAAGTCCTCGGATCATGCAAAAACCCAATATGTAAGAACCACTGCTATATGTATAACCTTGGTTGCTAACCAGAGACATTAAAAAGCACTCTTTCTATTTGGAAGGTCTACACCTTCAAAGAATAGACCTTAATCTTTCTTTGATTTTGTCATATTCAACATCTTCTACATTCTCTGCTTAGCTAGATCGAAGTAGTTTTTGGATAATTGATCCGATCCCGGCCTCTTTGAAATGACTATCGAAAATTTCTGGTAAACTAAACCCTAGTTCTTTAGAAGGTAAACAAACAACACAAATTACGGAGTTTACCTCCTAACCATTAGCGGATAGATTTCACTATCCTTGTCCTTAGAGAACTAAATGAGGTTTATACGCGCAGTGAATCATTAATAGGGATGATTGTGTCATATCATTCAAGCGTTTCTTCAAGATATTTCCAATGTAAAATTTTTGTCCAAAATCGATATTGGTTATTTAGCTATCCAGTGTCGCTCTCAAACAATCAAAGGTATATTTCCCATAATAATCACTAAGCCTCTTTTTAATTAATTTGCTATTAATTAAATTTCAAATCACTTATCTTAAGATAATCACATACTTAAACCTCCGATATAAGTATGTATTTTAAAGCCAATTAAGATGATTTCTCATTTCTAGTTTATCGTTAGTTGGTTAATAGAACTCAAATCACTTTATTTAACACCTAAGATTTTTTTTTTTGTCTTTTAAGTAATAAATCATTTAAGGAAATTAGGATAATTTCCAAAATTAGTTCTCAATCTCAAACTAATATTATTCCTCGGATAACAATGAAGTCGTTCAAGTTGGTTTTTTATATTTGTCTCGCATACCTTGACTCGACGTCACTCTCATCTTTGAAATGATAGAAGTTTAATATACCAAGTTATAAAAGTCTAACTTATGATGACCAAATTCCAAACGAAATTCATTTCAAAATAAGTTCTATAAACTCAATCTTTAAATAGAATTCAAGTCTCCATTTACACACCCAAAACATTTTACTTAATTATTTTCATTAAGTAAATTATTTTACTCAAATAGATTATTTAGTTTAAATCGAATTGAAAATCCAATAATGAACTTAAAGCTTATTCTTAAGTTAATTGAATTTACTTGAACCTTAATGGTTAATAAATAAATAAATTATAATAAACTACTTACTTAAACGCATCTACTAGCTAAAATGTTTCATTTAAGCCTAAACCTCATTATTAAATAAATTGAATAAGTTTTAATTTATATTTAAAAAGCAATCAATTCGTCTAATCTTGCTAAAACATTGATCAATTTATATCCCCTATTTCTAAATAATAATCAATTTAAACATCATTACTAACAAATTAATTAACCTAGAAGGATCATTATAAAATTGAAATAACTTAATTACTTTTAAATTAAGATACAAAATCTTAAATAATAATTAATTAATTAATAATTTTAATAATTATTGATCCTTAAAACAAATAATTAAGTTTTTAGTTAGCCTTTATGTAAATAGTTAATCATTAGGCAAATAATTTAAAGACTCAAATAATCTTTTATTCATTATTAAATATTAATTTTAAAACTTTAATAATCATTAAAAAAATTAGATAAATAAAGTAATATTTAAATTTTAATCAAATAGTTAAATAATTTATTGTTTAATAAATGGTTAAACAATAAGTAACCTAAGTTAATTATAATAATTTATAATTAACTTCTAGTTAAAACTTCATCATCACAAAGTATAAACAAATTCTTAAGTTTAAATCAACACTAATGAAAGTATTGACAAAGCATTAAATTAATAAAATTAATCTTAAATAATTAAATTCACATAAAACATTTTAAGTAATACTCAATTAATTCTTTAAATCTTCGATAAGTACTTTTCTAGATTGAATATATAGTAGTTAATACAAATTCTGTTTAGAAACTTAAATAAATAAAAACAGTTTCAATTTGGGGCTTAAAGATCATAACAGTACTTAAATAAGTTACCATAAATTTCCACATCCAAAAGGATTCACATGTCAGTGTCACAAACAATATGGCCAAGATATCAAGGTTCTAACAATCAATAGTTAAATAACTATTTGATTCATATCAATAAATACTGATAGCGACTAATCACACAATTTAAATTGTCACTTAGCAAGTATAATATGGGGTTTTATTCTGCTCAATAAATGTCCATAACGATCTATTGTATTCAAATTAACTTGACAATTTTTCATTGGCCAAATAAATAACAAAAATTAAAGTATGTTAATTAAACATTGTTATTATTTAAAATAATTACATTTGTAACTCATCCATTTAAATTTCCATGATTTTCAACTCATCCAAACCTTACAATAATTTACACTACAATGTTGTGTTCGTTACTAAAACCTAATGCAAAAATCCATGAGTAAATCAGATCACGTATGAACAAGTTATGTTTTATAAACATTAGAGTGTATTTACATAACAAATTAACTTGTAGTTTGAGAACTTCTCACCATCATCTTTTAAGCCCAGTCCATAAACATATGACCCAAACCCGCTACACCTCTACTCTTCTTCCTCTTCCCTCTCATCATTTCCATCTCCAAATCCTATAGCCAAAATGCGCACAATGTTGGAGTCTACAATCACCAAAACAACCTCTTGACCAAACTACCGACTTGCACTTCCCTTTATCAAAACTCGACACCAAAAAAATCCTGCATCATCCTAATTTAACACGACATTAAATGTTGCCAAAATCCACAAAAACCAATGCGACCTGTGCTTCTCCCTTCCCATCACATTGCCATCAACCATTTTATTAAATGCTGCTTCGATTTGGAGCAGTTCCAAACCCTAGCGAGCCTTTAATCGACCATGGCTTAGACAGTAATCCAAATACCACAAAACGCAAACTTGAACTCCGTAGATCGACAAAACTAGAAAATAGAACCACTCTAAAACTTGGTTAATAATTGTTAGACAAGAATATGAATTTAAATTAATTTTGAAATATATTTTACTTTGTATATTCTTAGTTTTCTTTTACTATCTTGTTTATTTTGCAAGCTTTCACAGTTTTTAAAAAACTTGTTTTTTTTATAGTTGTTACCGTTTTAGTTATGAGAAGAGAATGTAAATGCAAATTAGAGGAATGAGAACTTAAAAGTAGTGGATACGTATATATTACAAAAATATAATTAAATAAATTAAACAAAAGACTTATTTTTCCTTCTATCATTTCAGTCTGCTTCAAAATCTATGTTAGTATAATGACATTTAATGATATGTTTGAACTTACACTGTATATTTACTTAAGCATCATTATGTATTTTTTTCGCAAATCACGTCATTATGTTATTACATGTGTGTATATATACACACTTTTTCTTTAATTCTTTAAAATCACATCAAGGTACTTAAAAGTAAAATTTTAAAATATGTCTTAATAAATAACTTCAGATCACCTTTTATATAATATAATATATAACGATTCATAATCTTATTATTAAAATAACATATATGATATTTAAATACATTATAAAAATATATTTTTAAAGAAAATACAAATCTATATTTATAATCAATATAAACTAAGTTTGAATTATAATTTGTATAATTTAAAAAGGCTGTTAAACTATTACTTGGATGTTTTAAACAAATTCTATAATAAACTAACATTAAAAATGGAATTTAATGATTAATAACATAAATTTAATATATAAATAGAATCATCTTTTAGTAATATAATTTAAAAGCTTATGATTTATTATGAAATTGCGACAAGAATTAGCTCGATTTCGCTACATTATTCTTCCTCTTCCTCCTTTCGATTCGAAATTGCCCCTCTTCGACTCTCCTCCTAAATTAGTGGTTCTTACTTTTGTCATGACTGGATATTTGCAGAATCCCTTCACTCCAGCCCCCAAAATTAGTGTTAGATTTTTGGGGGTTATACTATGTTATCTGTGAGTTTTTGTGTCTTATGGTTTGTATCTATGTAAGCTTCGGTATTGGAGTACTGTATTGGTGTTTGTTGGATCTGATTATGCTTGGTTCGAGCGGAGTGACTGGTTATGTTTGGTCTATGTTTCACACCACTTACTAGCTCTGCAATTTTTGTGAAACATTTCTTGAGTTTTTGCTTTGTCTTTTTGTGGTTTTTCTCATATTCTTACTTACATCACCAACCTGTGACAATGTTTGAATTTAACGTTTTGTGTGGCCATGGATTTGCCTTAGTTTTCTATATCACATGTTTCTTCCTCTTTGGTGAAACAAAGTCAGGCTATATGTTCATAAGTTCAGGGTTACTCTGGTGATAGGCCATCAAGTTGTGTCATACACAATCAGGTCATATTGCAATGAGAAAATGGTTGGTGCTTTCCTGTACTTGCCATGTCTCTCTATTGATATGCAAAAAACAATGTTTTTAGAAGATAAGTTTCCTTTGGAAATTCTATGTTGGCCTACTTGTTAGGTCCGGTGATGTAATTTGCTATGCAATTTGATGGTTGTTTTATGATATATGAACTATTTTGGAGTAATTTCTGGGATGTGTTGTGCTTTTGATACACTGCGTAACACCCTGTAGTTTTAAAGAACACTATAACGATAAACTAAAGAATAATTAATTAAATATTGGGAATTAAGTAAAAATGGCTGCACCATTGCGTTTGCCTCGGAATTCTGCTTGAGATAGACTCCAAGTTTGCGTAAAATGGACATCATATGAGAAAGTTATTAAGCTTAGAAGTTTGTATACATATAGGAGAAATACATATAAACAAATCAAGTCTAGAAAATTAAAAATAGTTCAAAAATCAAGCGGGAAAGGGACACGGGATTGTGACCCGTTGGGGGTTGACCCACGCCCCAAGGGGGTCGACCCACTCAAGGGGGTGTCAACCCACCCCATATCCATCCAGGTTCATTTCTGAACCTGGACTTTTTTCTGAACGAGATTCATTGGCTTAAGGCTATAAATAGGTCCCCATTTCTATTGTTTTACACATCAAAAACAATGGAGACGATGGGATGCTGCCCCTGCTTGGATTGAGTTAGCCTATTTTTTTTCAACAACACCCTATATGCATACAAGAAATTCTTCTGCAACATCTGCTTGTTATCCAGTCTCTGTGAGTTCATGTTATTTTTAGATATAAACATTTAGCAAGTAATCTTGATATGTTAATAAATCTATATCTAAACCTATGCTGGTTAAGAATCTAATTCATACATAAACAGATATGTCATTCCTTGTACACCTGATGTACTGTTCAGTTCTCATATGCCTATTTCTGATATGCCTATTTCTTTTATCATATGCCTATTCTATTATTATGCCTATTTCTGTTTTTTTCTGTCCCTCTTTCCCTTTTTATTTTTATAGCCTGGGCTGCCTTCGAGCCTAGGCCTATCACTGAAATATGCGAACGAACGAAGTTGGGAATGGTTGTGAAGGATAAATTGAGGCATATCTTGTATTATGAATCATGACTGGGATTTGGGGGCATAACCTATACAATGACACATGACTAAAATTTAGGTCATATCTTATACTGTAAATTATGACTTGAGGGTTGGGGCATGTAAATTTGTAGGCTTAATTTGTAGATAAAGCAGAACATGTAATGAAACCTTAAACAACACACGAAACCTATTTAGATCTGTGGGGGTTATATGAACCTATTAACTTGTAATACTTAACATGTTTAAATCGGTGGGGATTATATGAACCTGTTAACTAGTGGGGGTTAAGTAAACTTGATTGAAGCTATAGGGGTTAAGCAAATCTGTAAAATTTGTAGAGGGTTATATGAACTCGATAAACTTAACATGTTTTTTCTGTTGGGGTTATGCGGGCTTGTTAATCTGTTAGGCATAACCTGTCAAAATCCTAGTAGTTGGGGATACAAGCCTGGGAGGTGGCTTGTGTCATCTGTTGCGTGGGATCCGTATCAGTCAGTAACCCATTATGGTATCAAAGGGGGACCCCTAACTAGGTAGGGGTTTGGGCATGCTTACTGAGCTGATTATAAAAGGTTCATATGGGTGGAGGTGTTTTGATAGCACGTTCCAATGGAGTCATGTGCGTGCATGGTTCGGACTTGCTTGAGAAAATAAGATGCTATGACACCAATAAATAAGTCTGTGTCCTACTGGGGGTTGCCACTTTAGGGTGTGATACATCTAACTATGGAGTCGGCATAGGGTATTTACAAGATAAGGAGTCGATCGATTGGGGATAGTAATTAAGGTACATCTAGTCCTGTCTGTTTAGGTGCCTGTGGTTTATGGTTGGTTAACACCCGTTATTTCTGCTGGGGTACCTATTATTACTATTTGGTGTAAAACCCGTTACTAAAATTACACCTAAGTCTATTATATGTTTGAAACACCCCACCTTCGTTAAGGTCACTCACAAAGGGAATGCATTAACTTCGGTGAAGCATTATAGGTAAAAGATACATATAGTTTACAAGACAGACATACAAAACACGAAAAAACTGGATTTATTTCATAAGTAGCTTGGTTTAGTCAAAATGTTACGCCCATTGTTTTAAAACCTAACTTCCAAATCATTACAATAAAACCTCTATCTTGATTCAAAACTACAAATACATAAAGAAACATAAAACAGTAGTAAAGCAGCATAAATCCCCAATAAATGAGTAACCATAGCCATAGCCCATGAAAAGAGAATCCAAGCAATGCATCTACTCTCTTCAAGCTGGAAAAGGTCTGAACTAAGCTGAAGTATTCCCTCCCTGTGGACCTTAGGGGGGAAACGTAAGAAAAGAAGACGAAGGAAAATGGGTCAGACATAAAGCCTGGTAAGCCCAGTGATTTTCAACATGTAAACAAGAAAAAGGATCATGACATGAATAAAACGAATATAAGACAATACCATAGTAACAAGATAACATAAGGAAAGGTAAACTGTATATTCTATCGCACCCATTTCTATTTCTCTGCACCTACTAACAATTGTTTCAACTAGCCTCATGTGTTCAAAATAAAATGATCCCTTTATCGATCGCCTTCTACTCGCATGTATTTATTACTTGTGTCATTCGGCCATGCTTGTTTGTAGATACCCGTGCTGGTTCTACCATGGGGTGTATCAATCCCTATGATCGCAACCCGACACAATTCAAGATGCACAGTGTATAACTATTGATGCCCAGTGATTGATTTTTCCACTCCGGAGCACGTGCAGGCCCGTACTCCATTGGAACCTACACTGATGCAGCATCTACCGCTATTTTTGACCTCTTATAATCAGCCCAATAATCGTGCCCCACCCTGCCTAGTTCAGAGTACCATGATACATCTATGTGGGTTACTGCTGAAATTGGTCCCCGTTACTAGGGTTTCCTAACCAACATGTTATAACGGTTAAGTGTTATCAATTTAACCTAACCCCACCCATTTGTCTAATTAACACGTTGCATTGCTTATGTTTTGCCTACGTTAACTTAACCCTACTATTCTTAGCATGTCTGTTCATTAGCATTAATTCATTCATTAATGCACCAACCTCTCACATTAGAACTGTTGTTTGCGGTTGTTGGATGTGCCGGGCGGTTCCGGGCAGACTTCTACCGCAAACTCATTCTAACCTCGGGTTTCGGGCTTAATGTGCTAACCTCTCACATTAGATCTATTGTTGTGGTCGCTGGATGTGCCGGGCGGTTCCGGGCAGCCTTGCACCGCAACTCAATCTAACTTCGGGTTAGGCATGTTCATATTTTAGCCAATTTACGTATTTACCATACATGTCCAAGTCTATATGTCAATTATCCACAAGTGTAGTCAATTCACGTTATGTCACATTTACTTGTTTTGCCCAAAATTACTTAATTAAGTTATACCCAGTTCCCTACGTTTCAATTGTACGTACAACAAGATTCAAACTAGGTTTTCAAATGAACCTAGTATTCATAAAATAAAACGAAAAGGGGAATAGAGAAGAAATGCAAGAATTGATATAAGAGAATAAGCATGTAAAGGTGTACCAAAAACAAGAATCATGGTTCCAATAGATTTTTTGTACATTAACAATAAATATGAGCAAACTGAGCAAGTTACATCATAGGCATAAAGATTTGATAGAACTTAACATAAAAGAATCACCAATTTGATGTACAACAAGATAGATTCAATCATATCACTAGTAACAGTCTCATAGGCATAGGTAATCTCAGATTTGACAAAATAATAAGAATGAATTAGAATTGGTTATCATTATAATCTTGCATAGTTCTAGATTAGATTCATTACAGTCAAGATTTCTATTATGTGTTCAAATCTGAATAATAACTGAACTTACAGTGATAGGATTAGAAAAAGTGAATTAGTTGGCGTTGTAGCGATTCTAATCTCTCTTTGTTGGTTGAAGCAGAAAACCTTTACTTTAATTTGAAGCTCTCCATTTGATTTCTAGTTTGGAGGAGGCTAGGCTAGTTTAGAGATGGACAACATGGTGGCATCATAGAATAAGGTTATGAGGTTAGTGTTTAGGTTTGTGTGTGCTTATATAGATGTGTAGGATTAGTTAGAGCCTTTAGATCAACATAGGATCCATCCAAACCATTAAGTCTAAGAAAATGCGTCATCAGGCCAATCAGAAGTCGCCACGTAGCCCTAAAACTCAGAAAATAATCACTGTCCAGATCAGTCAGTAGGGATCGACCCCTACAGGGGGGTCGACACCTGTGTCGACACCCCTATAGGGGGGTCGACACCCTCTGGAGGGTATTTTCCCGCCCGCTTCTTTTCGCTGGTTTGAATTTCGAATTTTGATTTATTATTTATTTATTTATTTCTGATTTAAACTTACATCTTCTAACCTCCATAATTTCTTCATACGGAGTCTGATTTACACAAACTCGGACTCTTTCTCAAGCAGAATTCTGAGACGAATGCAATGGCGTAACCCATTTTACTTAATTCATCTTTTAAAATTTAAGTGTTTTTAATTCGTTATTTTAATATTCATAGAAAATACATGGTGTTACATTCTCCCATCCTTAAAGAATTTCGTCCCTGAAATCTCTGAGTCAAGAAGAATGTATCCTAACATCCAACATCCATCTATTCAACCATCAATCACAGACATCCATTGTCCGTAAAAAGATTTCTAATGCTTTCATGATTAAATGCATAGTGTGTGTGTATATGTCCTTATCTAATGCAAAATCAGGCGGTCTACTGATTCAGTTGACCTCCTTAATGCAAATTATGCCAGTGCCATGAGTCCATCATGTATGCAATTATTCCTAATCGTACTTTATAAATTCTACATGAGTGCACAATCATTCATATAAATGCAACATCTGTATGATAACACATCAAGTTTCAATCCATATACAAATACATATATGCATATGCAATATGAAAGTGACTGACCTGATCTTGTACCTAATGTGTGTGTATATGCATCCACACGCAACCACTAGCGACCACTTGCAACCATCAATCATAATATGTTTCAAATACATGTTTACATTCATTGGTTTCTACTTAAGGATCAAGAATAGAACTGAGGAGATACACTTAAATGATAGATACAAGCATGCATAAACTTATGGAAAAAGAGATCAAGGATGTACCCTCGAAAAGAGAAGGGTAGGCTGCGCGTATCTTGTCTTCAGTTTCCCAAGTCGCGTCTTCCTCAGCATCACTCCATTGTACTTTAACTAGCTTGACCTCACGATTGCGTAGCTTTTTAACTTCTGTTCCCAAGATACGAGTTGGAACTCTTCTCACCGTCGCTTCTCGTTCCACTTCTACTTCCTCTAGTATGCTTGGCTCCACAACTTCAGCAGACTCATGCAAGCACTTTCGTAGATGAGAAACATGAAAAACATTATGAACTCCAGCAAATCTTCCAGGCAGCTCTACTCTATAATCCATCATCCCAATCCTCTCAATGATAGGAAATGGCCCTACAAATTTTGGCGCCAATTTTCCTACGGATCCAAAGTGAATGACATTCCTCAAAGGAGGCACTTTATGGAAAACCCTGTCTCCAACCTCAAACTCAAGGTTGGTCCTTATTTTATTTGCATAGGACTTCTGTCTATCTTGTGCGGTCTTCATTCGTCTTCGTATCAAGTCCACCTTCTCTAAATTTTCTCTAATCATGTCGGGCTCAAGTACGAGCTTGTCTGTAGATTCCCACCAACAAGTTGGTGATCGACATAGTCTTCCATATAAGGCCTCAAAGGGTGCCATGCCTATGCTGGCTTGGTAGCTATTGTTATAGGCGAACTCCACCAAAGGAAGATCATCCCACGTTCCTCCAAAATCAAGAATGCACAATCTCAAAAGATCTTCTAATACTTTGTTCACCCTTTCAGTCTGACCATCGGTTTGAGGGTGATAGGCAGTGCTTAAGCATAGCTGTGTGCCTACAACCTCTTGCAAACTCCTCCAAAACTCACACGTAAAGATAGAATCTCAATCACTTACTATGTTAGAGGGTATCCCATGCAGTCGAACTAGTTCTCTAAGATAAATGGATGCTAATGATGAGGTAGTCCTCCTACTCTTAACAGGTATAAAGTGAGCGCTTTTAGTGAGCCTGTCAACTATTACCCAAATACTGGTATTTCCCCTTCTTGACCTAGGCAACCCATCTATAAAGTCCATCGAAATGCTATCCCATTTCCGCTGTGGGACCTCTAGAGGATGAAGCAGACCATCAAGCTTCTTCTGCTCCGCCTTGACTTGCTGGCATATCAAGCACTTAGAGACGAATTCAGCTACATCCTTCTTCATGCCATTCCAAAAGAAAACCCTTTTTATGTCTTTATACATCTTGTCTCCACCTGGGTGTATGGTCCACTTAGAATGGTGTGCTTCTTCAAGAACTGTCTTCACCAAATCTCTTGCTTGTGGGACACATAGGCTTCCATCCCGTCTCAACCAACCCTTGTCATCTATGGAGTATCTATTGAGGTGGCTTGAAGTCTAACCTCCAACTAACTTATCCATCATATCAACTATCTGAGGGTCTTCACATTGCGTTGTTCCTATTGAGTCCAAAAGAATAGGCCGCACCTCTAGCGTTGCTAACAAACCAAGTACAAACTCAAAAGAGGGTCTAAAGTACAAGGTTTCTATGTACTCCAAGTTTTGTCTTTCCACAAAGAGAGGAATTCAGGTCAGCCTTTTCCTACTTAAGGCGTCTGCTACCACATTGCTCTTGCCAGGGGTATAAGCAATCTCAAAATCGTATGAGGCAAGAAATTCCATCCACCTTTGTTGTCTTAAGTTAATATCTTTTTGTGAGAAAAGGAACTTTAATGATTTATGGTCAGTAGACAATTCAAAACTTTCTCCTAGTAGGTAATAACGGCATGACTTAAGAGCGAAAACAATGGCAGCTAGTTCTAAATCATGAGTTGGGTAGTTCTTCTCATGTACCTTCAACTGCCTTCCCCCATAACAAACTACCTTGCCATCTTGCATCAAGACAACGCGTAATCCTGTATCACATGCGTCTGTGTATACCGTAAACATGTTACCCCCATCAGGCAGTGCTAGAGCTAGGGCTGTTGTTAGAGCCCTTTTCAATCATTGGAAAGAAACATTTGAATCCAAATCCCAAGCGAAAGTTAGGTTTTTCTTCGTCAATCTTGTAAGTGGGGCTGAGATCTTCACAACATCTTTAATGAAAATAGCCCGCTAGTCCGAGAAAACTTCGTACTTCGGTTGCATTCCTTGAAATCTTCCAATCTTGCACCGCCACTACTTTTGTGGGAGCCACAACTATCCCCTCTTTGGACACCACATGTCCAAGAAACCTTACTTCTTCTCTCCAAAAATGGCATTTGGAGAATTTTTCTTTCAGCCGATGTGCTTGAAGAGTATCCATAACTTTCCTTAAATGCAAAGCATGTTCTTCCTCACTTTTTGAGAAAATCAAAATGTCATCCATGAAGACTACTACAAATTTATTAAGTAACTCCCTAAACACCCTACTCATCAAGTCTACGAAATAGGCAGGTGCATTTGTCAAGCTGAAAGGCATGAAAAGCCATTCGAAGAAACCATCCGGAGTTCTGAACGCAGTCTTATCTATGTTGTCTTCAGCCACTCTTAGCTGATGAAATCCGGTAGCCAGATCCAGTTGGGAGAAAACTGATGCACCTACATGCTGGTCGAACAAGTCGTCTATTCTTGGTAGTGGGTGCCTATTCTTCTTGTTCAGCTTGTTTGGCTCCCTATAATCAACGCATAAGCGAAGTGAACGATCCGCTTTGGTTGCAAACACTACTGGAGCACCCCATTCAGAAATACTCTGCCTTATGAACCCCTTTTCGAGCAACTCTTTAACTTGCTTGCTGAGCTCCTTCCTATCCCTTGGAGCCATGTGTCTAACGGGTAAAGAAACTGGTTTTGCATTATCAACTAGGTTTATGCGGAAATCTATCTCTTGCTTTGGAGGTAAACCATTCACTTCTTCAAAGACATTCGAATACTCATGGAATACTCTAACATATTGCAAATTTTCAACAGACGCATCAAGAAATTCTAGGTAGCTAAGCATAGTAGAATTCATAGGATTACAAGAGATTTCGAGAGTATTACCGAGGCAAGTCATAAGTCTAACCACTCTCTTTTCACAATCGAGGATGGCACCATTACTGGATAACCAATCCATGCCTAGAATCAACCCATAGCCTGTGAAACTCAAAACATAAGCATTACATCTAAACCCAACGCTTAGTATAGAAATTTCCAAATCCAAACAAATCATTGATAAATAAGCCGAACCCCCAATTGGATTTGAAACAACTATGGGATCCTCTACTATACTGGTATCTAGGTGTAGAGATTCAACTAGGGCAGTAGATATAAAAGAGTGTGAAGCGCCAGAATAAAAAAGAGTATGAACAGGATGATCAGAAAGATAAACTAAACTCTCAACAGAAATATTTCTACCTCTTTCTTGCGTAGGGCTATGAGAGCATGAATCTTCCCTCCAGAAGTAGATCCAGTACTCTGCCCTTGCCCTTGCCTTCTTGGGCAGTCTTTGGCCATATGTCCTGTCTCGCCGCATTGAAAATAACCACCCATCTTCCTCTTCTTCTTCCTGCAGTCCTTAACTAGACGTCCAGGTATGCCACAAAAATTACACTTCCTCTTGTCACGGGTTTTTTTTATTCTTCTCGCCCTTTTTGGAATCCGTCTTCTTATTCTGCGATCCCTCCCCTTTCTTGTCTAGAGGTTCTTTCATCTTTGCCTCTTTCTTTTCGCCCTTGCTTTCCTTATGTAACAGTGCCATGTCCACCAGTCTCTCATAAGTCACGCCCATAGGTATATGGGACATAGCTAGGTTGTGCAATGACTCATTTAACCCTTTAGCGAAACGGAGAGCCTTTATATGTGGAGTGTTTACCAACTCCAGTCCGAATCTAGCCAACTGGTTGAACTTGTTGACGTATTCCTTAACCGATAGACTTCCCTGTTTGAGTGCTAAGAACTTCTCCATCTGTAGGCTTTGTTCAGCTTGTGAGAGGAACTTTATTTCAAATCTCATTCTGAAATCCTCCCAAGTCTCAACTGGTCTCTCAGCATTAGTAACTTCCCACCAGAAAGAGGCCACGTCCTTAAGTCACCATACAGCTAACTGTATCTTCTACCTATTGTCCACTTCGAAGATAACAAACAAATTTTTTGTTTCCTTGAGCTAGTTCCTTGCTTCCACGAATGATTTAGTCCCATTAAAATTCTTTCTGCCCATAGCTCGAAAGTCTCTACATATCTTCGAGAAAGCATTCACATGCAGAGGAGGAGGAGGAACGATGGGTACAGCTGGAGGAATGTTTTCTTGGCCTTCGACGGGTGCTGTGGCCTCCAAATACCTACGGAACCATCAAGGTATGGTGACTCCCTCTGGAAGATTAAGATTCCCAGACATGCTGAAATGAAAAGAAAAGATTCAAAACAAAGGATAGGAAGATAGTGCATATGGCTTTGGGGAATATGCCTTAAAAATAAAACAACACTTTTCTTGAAAATGCTTCTTTAAAACTTATTTTTGAAAAATAGTTTTCAAAAACTTTTATCTGATCAGGTAACCATCGGCTCTGATACCAAGTGGAACACCCCACCTCCGTTAAGGTCACTCACAAAGGGAATGCATTAACTTCGGTGAAGCATTATAGGTAAAAGATACATATAGTTTACAAGACAAACATACAAACAGCAGAAAAACTGGAATTATTTCATAAGCAGCGTGGTTTAGTCAAAATGCTACAACCATTATCTCAAAACCCAACTTCTAAATCATTACAATAAAACCTCTGTCTTGATTCAAAACTCCAAATACATAAAGAAGCATAAATCCCCAACAAAAGTGTAACCATAGCGATAGCCCAAGAAAAGAGAATCCAAGCAATACATCTATAATCTTCAAGCTGGAAAAGGTCTGAACTAAGCTGAAGTATTCCCTCCCTATGGACCTTGGGGGGGGGGAGAGGGAACGGAAGAAAAGACGACGAAAGAAAATGGGTCAGACATAAAGTCTGGTAAGCCCAGTGATTTTCAGCATGTAAACAAGAAAATGGATCATAACATGAATAAACCGAATATAAGACAATACCATAGTATCAACATAACAAAAGGCAAGATAAACTGAATATGCTATCGCACCCATTTCTATTTCTCTGCACCTACTAACAATTGTTTCAACTAGCCTCATGTGTTCAAAATAAAAAGATCCCTTCATCGATCGGCTTCTACTCGCATTTATTTATTACTTGTGTCATTCGGCACCGCTTGTTTGTAAATACCTGTGCTGGTTCCACCATGGGGTGTATCTATACCAATGATGGAAAGCCGACATAATTCAAGATGCACAATGTATAACTACTGGTGCCCAGTGCCTGATTTTTCCACTTAAGAGCACGTGCACGCCCGTACTCCATCGGAACCTACACTGACGCACCACCTGCCGCTATTTTTGACCGCTTATAACCAACTCAATAATCGTGTCGCACCCTGCCTAGTTTAGGGTACAGTGATACATCTATGTGGGTTACTGCTGAAATGGGTCCCCATTAGTAGGGTTTCCTAACCAACATGTTATAACGGTCTCAATTCAACCTAACCCCACCCATTTGTTTATTTAACATGTTGCATTGGTTAAGTGTTGCCTACGTTAACTTAACCCTACCATTCTTAGCATGTCTGTTCATTAGCATTAATTCATTCATCAATGCAACAACCTCTCACATTAGAACTATTGTTTGTGGTTGCTGGATGTGTCGGGCGGTTCCGTGCAGATTTCTACCGCAAACTTATTTTAACCTCAGGTTTTGGGCTTAATGCGCTAACATCTAACATTAGATCTGTTGTTGCAGTCGCTAGATGTGCCGGGCGGTTCCGGGCAGCCTTACAATGCAACTCAATCAAACCTCAGGTTAGACATGTTCATCTTTTAGCCAATTTACATTTTTACCATACATGTCCAAGTCTATTGTTCGCTACAACGGAATTTCTATTAAATTAGAAAACTGTCGCACGAATATTGAAATAACCGCAAGTGCAAGGCGTACTATTGTAATATGTAGTGAGTGCGAGTCGATCCACAGGGAAAGAAGTGATTTCAATTTTATTCAATCGAATTAAACCAAACTTTGAATTGTTCTAATAAAAACTATGAAACTAGAAACTAAGTTGAGAGCTAAATATGAAATTAGAGAGTAATTTAGAGGTAAATCCACCCTCACCTTTATGTAAGTTACCAAACATACAATGTATGATCTCAATAAGTGATATAAATGCAATATTTAAACCACTTATGATTCTCATGAAAATGAAACTAAAGTAAAACTATTCTAAGTATGGTCTATGAACTATTGGCTAGAACAATAGACCATCAAATTTTGTTCATACTTTCATTTCAAAATCAATAATCACTTAGCAAATATTGATGTAACTTGTGTTTATATTGAATAAGTATAGATCATTTGAAAATGCAACATAACTTATCAAACCCATATGTATAAACTTACATCAATATTCACTAACATGAAGCACATATTAAATATCACAAATCATACACATGTTGAACTTACACAAAGTTAGAGAGCATCATTACCCCTAAATCAAGGGATTAGCCACTCATATGTGTTGTAATATGAACATATGTAAGTTTCAACATTAGAAGATTAAGCAAAATGAAAGAAAAACTAAGTAAAACAAGAAGAGAACTAAACTAAGAACATAAATTAAATCTAAGCTATGAACATGAAAGTAAATCTAAGCTATGAACATGAAAGTAAAGAGCATAGAAATTAAATTGCATTAAAGCAAAGAAGTTACATAAAGAAAATGGCTAAGTAGCCCTTAAAATAAAAGAGAGCTATGATCTAAACTAAAATACTAAAAGATAAAGGAGAGGATGATAAAAAAACATAAAGGGGGTATATATACAATATCACAAACCCTAAAACCCTAATCACTCATAATGGGAAATCCCCAAAATGGCCCTTCATGAAGCTTCTAATCCTCTCTTAGCCACTAATGAGTCATGTATGATGCATGAGGCCTTTTGTCTCATTCACTTAGTCTTTAATAAGAATCTTAAGAGAAAGAGGTTAATTTGAGAAGTGGGGTCCTCTATGATCATGTATGAGAATTATTTCCTCTTCATTCCTTTGTATGCATGCATTTGTGCTCTAAATCTTCATGTGTATGCATTATTTGTGCTCCAAAATTCCTATTAGAGAAAATAAAAAAAACAAGTAAATGCAATCACAAAATAAAACATGCATAAGTGATCAATTTTTCCCAAAATGAGTGATGATTTTGAATATATTTAAAATATGGTTTGATCGTATAAAACACCCAAAAATGTTCATTTATTTATTTAACAAGAATAAATATGTGAATATAAATGTGCATTTTTACGTGCACATCAAATACCCCCACACTTATATTTTTATTCGTCCTCGAATAAAGTAAAGAAACTAAGATAAATCCACTTTCGTAGGGAGCACGATTGCATTGAGC
Source organism: Allium sativum (assembly GCA_030737875.1). Taxonomy (NCBI): domain Eukaryota; kingdom Viridiplantae; phylum Streptophyta; class Magnoliopsida; order Asparagales; family Amaryllidaceae; genus Allium; species Allium sativum. Next base: position 844,546,479 of record CM060909.1, on the reverse strand, counting down.
ATATGCAACAAGCCGTTAAACCTCTGGGTGTCCCCAGTAGGACGAGTGTTGTCTCATGAGGGTTTTCAGCGGATACTACACATAAAATCCAAAAGTTAAATGCAAAAAATATTTACAAAAATTCTAGATTTGAAAATATTCACAAGATGAATGCATGTTTTTAAAAGAGTATTTACAAATGGGTAATTTACTTTTAAATTTGACACGAAGGAGTTAACACAAGTTTGGGTCGTCACTATGAAATTTAAGTCCGTTACTAATCAAAACTTCAAACAAAAGTCAGTTATCATTACAAACTCCTCTAGTTTGGCCAGTTGTTTTGGTAGAAACATAGTGCAAATATGAAATGAATTCTGTAATCGATATCAACAACCGCATATTGGCATCTTTATTTACTTTTGGTTAGCAAGTTAGGTCAAATAAGTGAAGAGTGTGCTTGGATTTCAAGTGCTAACTCTCTCTTTATTACAAAATATTTACATTGTTATTATTTACAAATACCTAGGTATACCACCCCTACACTACACTACGACTTACGTGAGGGTCAGTAATCCTAAGGTGTCCAACTCATAAAATGAGACCAAGATATACCGACGCTGACTTTGTCAACAAGGTGCCAGATAGAGCTTGGCGGGTTTGCACACCAACGCCAGATGTACCAACAATGTTGGATACCCTTGGATTATTATATATATATATATATATATATATTTTTAAAAGAGTCTAGCGAGAATATCTTAGCACAACTTCACTTAAATGATCTAAAATGTTAACGTAAGTAATCTAAATCAACCGTTCATTCAATCAGATTACAATTTTAGAAAACATTTTATACTCATCACCCATGAATTTCCCTATATACCAGTTACACTAAATTTGCTCATAATTCAAACTTTTCTTTCGTTATCCGTTAAGAGAAGTAAAATTCCAAATATTTTAAATGTACGACCAAAACCGTATATTTACTTCATCGTGCCCACTTAAAAGTAAAATAAATGTTTTTTTTTTAAATTTGTTTTGGGATGAAAAAGGAAAAGAAAGTTGAAATCTATGCAAAAACAAATAAATATAAAACTCCCCCCCCCCCCACACTAGATTTTGACTGTGTCCCCACAGTCAACCCAAGCGGAAGGAGAAAAGAAAAGAAAAGAAAATTTTGAAAATATGCGCTATAATTACAAGAGAAAAAAAAGAAAAAATTTATTTACAGTATATCAGAAAATATATTGACAAGAAGTAAATGAAACGGTCTTCTAAAGACCGATTCATTTGTCTCTTCAAGTGTGAGAGACACAGCTTAATCTCGAAAAACCAAATCATAAAAAGTTTCAAAGTTGAATGTAGATTTGGAAAAACAAATGTCGTTTTATTAAAAATCGAACGAGTTGGTTTGTTTTCGATGGTTTGTTGGGTAGATTGAATAATGGATTGAATTTCATGTTTATTTCCACCAAATTGAAATTCAAAATTATCGTTGAAAAGCTCTTTGGAATTATCAATTTCAAATTCAAAATGGTGATTCAAATCTACTACTTTAAAATTCAACTTATTTTCGAAAAGTCCGAAAAATTCGTGTTCGTCAAATTCGTCCTCCTTTGAATTATTCACAACTTCATTGCACAAATCATTTTCAAATTCTAAAGTTGTGGTTTGAAATTCGTTATTTTCAAAAAAAGGAAGATCGAATTTCAAATTTTGTTCCACCCTCTCAAAAGAATTAAAATCCAAATCAATTACTGTATTTTCAACAATCGTTAAGATCATCATTTTCAATTTCGAAAGTCGTTATTTGAAAATCGTTGAGTTTGGTAAATGATGGATTATCGTTCGAATCCTGACACGTTCGGTTTTGATTATTCTGTTTTTCACGAAAATTGAAGTAGTTTTCCAACAACAAATTTGTGTGATTATCGTGAATTTCATTCATTTGCTCAACAAAATCAAATTTATAATTATTTACTTGAAAATTTTCAATTTGAAATTGTTGAGAACAAAAATTTTCGGGTTCACCACAATTGAAAGTATTCCTATTGCCAAAATCATTTGAAAAATTATTCACATTCTCATTTTGAATTTTATATTCATTTTGGAGTTCGAAATAGATTTCGCAAGGGTTATAATCAAAATGATTTGAATTTGGAAGTGAATTCAAATTTTGATTATTTTGAAAACTTTGACTTGAATTGTTGCACAAATATGAATTAAACCATTCATTTATTTTTTGATTTTGCTGTGTGCTCATTTCAAGTAAAGATTCAATTTTTGTTTCAAGAGTTGAAGGTTGATCATTAGTTTGAAAATTATGTGGTGCAAAATCAGCGTTATTTTGAAAATTTTCAAAAGTTGATGGTGTAAAATCCAAAGTGTTTGGACAATAGTTGTTATTGAAATATCCATATAAATTTGGTGCAAAATTATATGGATTATATTGATTTTCACAACTATCATAAAATTCATGAGAATAATGAAATTGGGACATTTTCAAGAAAGCTTCTTCTTCTTTTTTTGAAAAAAAATCACTAAAGAAAATTGTTTTTTTTTTTTAGATTTTTGGATTTTTAATTTTTTTTATATGCATGAATCTAATGCAACTATATGAATGCAAACTACGTATTTACAAATTTTAAAATTATATAACGACGGTTAGATTAATTTCAACAAAAAATTTCTCAGCCAGTTAACGGACAGGAGTTATCGGTGCACCAGGAATCACCCTAGCAATGTGATCGAAGGTTTAAGTACCTTCAGAGGAACAACCGATATAATATTTATGAATCACCGTAATATTTATAAACGGTTATTACTGTACCGTAGTCTAGACACCGAGAAATAAATCGTTAAAAATTAAACAGTTTATCAAAATATAATGATGTTCTTTAAAAAGATAAAAACAAAACTAAATGAATGCAAAATAGAAATTAAACGTGAATAACGATGCAACTACAAATGATTTTTTTAAAGTTTTGGAATTTCTTATGCAAATGCAAACAAACAACAATGCAATGAAATAAAAACAAGGGAGAAGAGAACAATACCAGAGGGTCTGAATTTGTAGCAATTTTTTTTTAAGCGGCTATTTTTTTAGCAAGCACGCAAAGCAGTTTTTTAGCAAGCAAATCTCTTCCTTTTATTTCCTGTAACCTGAAAAAGATTTCAAAACAAGTGTCGTATTGCCCAAGCTAAATGAATGAAAAAGGCGTCTAGATAAAAGTATAGAAATATTCTTTGCCCCTTTTTTTTCGAAACTAAAATTAAAAATAAACAAGAAAAACTCACCTCAAGAATACAAACTCAAAAGCCAAGAAAGGAAAATGAGTAAAACTAAATCTCGGCCTACATAAGCACAGCCCAAAATCAAAAGCTTACAACAAAACAATGTATTTCACCTCACCTAGTTAAAACAATTCATACTGCTGAAACCTTCCAGAAGCCACCGAACGAAGGGGGAAATTCAAAAAATCGATTTTAAAACATATTTGCGATCACAATTTTTGGAGGATACAGAAGGAATTGGGGGTTTGTGTTCGATTGGGGTTTTGTGAAGTCGCGGAAATCGGTTTGTGGAGTTCGCGATGGGGTGGTGGGTAATTTCGGCGAGGTTAAAGAAGAAGCGTGGATGATTGGGAATTTGGGTGGGTGGTTTCGGGTATGGAGAGGAGTGAGATGAGGAGTTGAGTTCGGAGGTGGTTGGCCTGGCGTGGCGTGGAGGAGTATAGGAACGGAAATTGGGGGTTACGGTTGTGTGAAGGAGTGGTGATTCGGGGTGTGGGCTGTTGAGCAGAGGTGATGATGGGTTCAGTGATTGTCGGTGGGCTGGTTTTAGTCGCAGGTGGACTGTAGTGTGGAGACAGTGGGTGTGATAGTAATGTAATGAGTTAAGGGAAAGGCAGGAATGTAGAGATGTTGGAGGAAATTGAGAGGCGGTAGGAAAGATGGCTAGCTGTTATGAGGATTGGGTGGTTGCGTTTGGAGGTGCTAATGGGAGTGTAGTGCTGATGAAGTGGTTAGAGGAGATGGGTAGAGAAGGTGATGTATGGTAGAAGTTTGATGGAAGTTAATGATGCAAATGTGGGTAGTCTGTTGTGGTACTGTGGAGGAGGGTGTTAAGAAGAGGTCTGAAGTGATGGTTAAGAAAGGGTATGGAAAATGGTTAAAAGAAAAGCGGAAGAAACAGTTTTGATGTAGCTGGTGTTAAGAAGAATGATGGTTGAGCAACTATGGCAGTTGTTGGTAGTGATATATTGTGATAAATGGTATGCAAGTATGAAGTAGGGTATGCGTGGTATATGTATGGTGTGGTGTAGCAGGTGTAGGGAGTAGGGTATGGTGTGGTATATGCCAAGTTGATGTAAGTATGGGTGACTGGCAGTGAATACAGGTTCAGGTTGGTAGCAGGGTATTTGAAATGCTGTGTTGAGAGGTGAATGAGGTTTTAACTGTGGGAATGGAGGGGCTTTGAGTTGAAAATGGTTGTGGTGGTTGATTGGGTAGGAGCAAAGTGGTGGAGGGTCTGTTTGGTATGGTTTGGTGAATGAGCGTTGAAGTGTTTGCCAAGGGAAATGAAGTAGGATGGGAGAGTAGAAGGCTGTGTAATGTGACAGGGGGTTGAGTATAGCAGTATGGGGAAGAGTGGTGTCACTTTGGAGTTTTGATGAGGCTTAAGGAGTATTTAAGGTGGTTGACGCCTCGGCTTGGTATTGCAGCTGTGGATATAGGGTGAAGGTTTTGAAAGTGGTGAAGGCGCTGGAGTGGTTTTGGGGATTGTGAAGTGGAGTTCGGCAGTTCAGTTGGGCGTTGGATGAAAAGGGTGGCAGTGTGCACCTGAATGTAATGCTGTGTTGACAGTTTGGGTGCTGAAGTTGTATGAAAAACAGAAATGAATGTGAACAGCAGAATGTAAAGAAACAGAATTTTGAAAGTGTGAAAACAGTGAAATGTATGAAAACAAAACAATGACAGAATTCACAGTGAAAGCACAGATGCAATAGAGAAAGCAAACTGAAACAACTGAAAATGAAAGAGACTTTTTTTTTTTGAAATCAGAATAGAGAATGCAAACAGACAGTAAAAAAAATTGAAAACTGTTTGTGAAAAACTTTTTTTTTTTTAAACAAAAATGCAAATATAAGTAAAGAAGGCAGAGATGAGAGGAAAGAAATGCATACATCAATTTTTTTTTTTTAGAATGATGCAAAATGCACAAAATGAGAACATAATATACAAATGAAACAATGCAAGGTGAGATATAGAAGCACACTGTAGAATGTAAATCAAAAAACAGAATGTAGGGAATGTTAAAAACTGCTGAAACAGAATGTAATTTTTTTGTTTTTTAATTAATATTGAAAGAAGACTAAACTAGACAACCCAAAACACAGTAACAGCAATATCACAAAAGAATTAAAATGATTTTTTTTTAAGAGAAATGGGAACTACTCACACATTTTTTTTATAAACCAACACAAACAAAACAAAAAACACACAAACAAATATGAAACACAAGTGAACAAACTAAACACAAAAAAAAATGCAACACACACAAAATTAATCCAAAGAATAGAACTAAAATCAAATTTCTCTCCCCGACAACGGCGCCAAAAACTTGTTCGCTACAACGGAATTTCTATTAAATTAGAAAACCGTCGCACGAGTATTGAAATAACCGCAAGTGCACGACGTACTATTGTAATACGTAGTGAGTGCGAGTCGATCCACAGGGAATGAAGTGATTTCAATTTTATTCAATCGAATTAAAACAAACTTTGAATTGTTCTAATAAAAACTATGAAACTAGAAACTAAGTTGAGAGCCAAATATGACATTAGAGAGTAATTTAGATGTAAATCCACCCTCACCTTTATGTAAGTTACCAAACATACAATGTATGATCTCAATAAGTGATATAAATGCAATATTGAAACCACTTATGATTCTCATGAAAATGAAACTAAAGCAAAACTATTCTAAGTATGGTCTATGAACTATTGGCTAGAACAATAGACCATTAAATTTTGTTCATACTTTCATTTCAAAATCAATAATCACTTAGCAAATATTGATGTAACTTGTGTTTATATTGAATAAGTATAGATCATTTGAAAATGTAACATAACCTATCAAACCCATATGTATAAACTTACATCAATATTCACTAACATGAAGCACATATTAAAGATCACAAATCATACACATGTTGAACTTACACAAAGTTAGAGAGCATCTTTACCCCTAAATCAATGGATTAGCCACTCATATGTGTTGTAATATCAACATATGTAAGTTTCAACATTAGAAGATTAAGCAAAATGAAAGAAAAACTAAGTAAAACAAGAATAGAACTAAACTGAGAACATAAAGTAAATCTAAGCTATGAACATGAAAGTAAATCTAAGCTATGAACATGAAAGTAAAGAGCATAGAAATTAAATTGCATTAAAGCAAAGAAGTTACATAAAGAAAATGGCTAAGTAGCCATTAAAATAAAAGAGAGCTATGATCTAAACTAAGCTACTAAAAGATAAAGGAGAGGATGAAAAAAGAACATAAAGGGGGTATATATACAAGATCACAAACCCTAAAACCCTAATCACTCATAATGGGAAATCCCCAAAATGGCCCTTCATGAAGCTTCTAACCCTCTCTTAGCCACTAATGAGTCATGTAGGATGCATGAGGCCTTTTGTCTCATTTACTTAGTCTTTAATAAGAATCTTAAGAGAAAGAGGTTAATTTGAGAAGTGGGGTCCTCCATGATCATGTATGAGAATTATTTCCTCTTCATTCCTTTGTATGCATGCATTTGTGCTCTAAATCTTCATGTGTATGCATTATTTGTGCTCCATAATTCCTATTAGAGAAAATAACAAAAAACAAGTAAATGCAATCACAAAATAAAACATGCATAAGTGATCAATTTTTCCCAAAATTAGTGATGATTTTGAAAATATTTAAAATATGGTTTGATCGTATAAAACACCCAAAAATGTTCATTTATTTATTTAACAAGTATAAATATGTGAATGTAAATGTGCATTTTTACGTGCACATCATCTATATGTCAATTATCCACAAGTGTAGTCAATTCAAGTTATGTCACATTTACTTGTTATGCCCAAAATTACTTAATTAAGTTATACCCAATTCCCGGCGTTTCAATCGTACGTACAACAAGATTCAAACAAGGTTTCCAAATGAACCTAGTATTCATAAAATAAAATGAAAAGGGGAATAGAGAAGAAACGCAAGAACTGACATAAGAGAATAAGCATGTAAAGGTGTACCAAAAACAAGAATCATGGTTCCAATAGATTTGTTGTACATTAACAAAAAATATGAGCAAACTGAGCAAGTTGCATCATAGGCATAAATATTCGATAGAGCTGAACATAAAAGAATCACCAATTTGATGTAGAACAAGATAGATTCAATCATATCACTAGTAACAGTCTCATGGGCATATGTAATCTCAGATTTGACAAAAGAATAAGAATGAATCAGAATTGGTTATCATTACAATTAGGCAAAGTTCTAGATTTGATTCATTACAGTCATGATTTCTATTATGTGTTCAAATCTGAATCATAACTGAACTTACAGTGGTAGGATTAGAAAAAGTGAATTAGCTGGCGTTGTAGTGATTCTAATCTCTCTTTGTTGATTGAAGCGGAAAACCTTTACTTAAATTTGAAGCTCTCCAATTTTTTTCTAGCTTAGAGAAGAAGGAGGATGGGCTAGTTTAGAGATGGACAACATCGTGGCATCATAGAATAGGGTTATGAGGTTAGGGTTTAGGTTTATGTATGCTTACATAGATGTGTAGGATTACTTAGAGCCTTTAGATCAACATAGGATCCATCCAAACCATTCAGTCCAAGAAAATGCGTCATCAGGCCAATCAGAAGTCGCCACGTAGCCCTAAAACTCATAAAATCGTCACTTCCAGAATAGTCAGCACGGGTCGACACCCCTAAAGGGGGGTCGACACCTGTGTCGACACCCCTTAAGGGGGGTTGACACCCTCTGGCGGGAATATTCCCGCCAACTTCTTTTCGCTGGTTTGAATTTCGAATTTTGATTTATTAATTATTTATTTAATTTTGATTTAAACTTAAATCTTCTAACCTCCATAACTTCTTCATACAGAGTCCGATTTACGCAAACCCGGACTCTATCTCAAGCAGAATTCCGAGACGAACGCAATGGCTTAACCCATTTTACTTATTTCATATTTTAAAATTTAAGTGTTCTTAATTCGTTATTTTAATATTCCTAGAAAATACAGGGTGTTATAATGTTTCAATTGGGATCATATCTGTTATACTAGTGTTGGTGTAGGGAAAGTATTTGAGAAGCGTATTCTGTTCTGTTCATTCTACTTATCCTGTTCATACCTGTTTTATGATACTGTTATCTCTCATCCAGTTTGTATGCCTGTCACGATGCTTTTACTTATTTATATGCTAAAAGTAACTGGACTCGCTAGACTTTATGTCTGACCCATTTTGTTAACTCTTTTCTCTCTTCCTTCCCTCCTCCAGGTTCTCAGGGTGGGAACGCTCATACCTGATTAGCATTCTCTCTTTTCTGTTTCAGCTTGGATTTTGGATATTGCTTAGATGTACCTCTTTGAATCCCTCTCTACTTGTTTATGGCTTCTTATGGAGACTATGGCTTTTTACTTCTGTACTCTGATGGTTTTTAGGGAAAGACAGATGCTTTTATTTGATGTATTTTATTTCAGTTTGATGTTGTAACTAGATTTTTGGACCACGATGTTTTCTGTTGGAAAATAAAGTTTTAAATTTTCGCTGCTATTATATATATATATATATATATATATATATATATATATGTCTTGTGAGATTCTGTTCTGTTTACCTGTAACGCTTCATGGAACTTAATGCATTCTATAATGATTGATATTAACGGACGTGGGGCATCACATTTGGTATCAGAGCTGAAGGTTACAAGATCGGGTAAAAGATTTTGAAATTTGTTTTCAAAAGGTTTCAAAAAGAAAGTATTTTGTAAGGAAAGTCTATTTTTGAAAAACATACTCCCCAAGGCCATATGAAATATCTCTCGACTCTCTACTTGAATCCCTTTTGCTTTTCTTTTTAGCATGTCAAGTGAACCAAATATTCTCGAGGGCATTCAGATACTGGCTTGGTTTCGTAGATATCTTGAGGTTACGACACCTGGCTTGGTTTCGTTGATATGGCATTGATGCATGAAGAAGATGAAGGCGAAAAGAAAGATGCTAATACTATGAGACACAAAGCAAGTAAGTGTGGCCCAAAAAAGAACAGCAATAGCAAAAGAAAGGCGAAAAGAATGACGAAGCTCAAGGCAACAGGAAATGTCATGGTTGTGCAAGAGTGGGTCATTTGATCAAAGACTACAGAAAAAAGAAGAACGCTTGTTTCCACTGTGGTGAGGTCGGACACTATTCTAGGGAGTGCCCGAAGAAGTAAGGACATGACCAAAGGGTAGGATCTTCTAGAGGGCAGGTTCACGCTCTCGAGGCCACTGTACCGGACGGAGGTAGGAAAGATTATTTTGAAGGTTTGATTTCTCTTTTCGATCACCCTATTAGGACTCTTTTTGATTCTTATGCTTCGCAATATTTTATATCTGATTCTTTGGTTAAGTCTCTGTACCTTAATACTAGAATGGTTTCAGATCCTGTTGTTGTCTCAACCCCATTGGGGGGCACAGCTCATCTGTCTAGACGCATATGTGTTGAGCGTTGAGTTTGAGTGCGATGCATATGTGCTTGGTTTTATAGGCTATGGTTTGATTCTAGGACGGATTGGCTAGCTATGTATGGTGTCATTCTTGACTGTGAGAGGAGGGTTGTTAGACTTTTGACTTGCCTTAGGAGGACTCGAGATTTCTTGTAACCCAAGGGCAGTTTGTCATGCTTATTTTCCTAGAATCACTTGATGCTTCTGTTGATGATTCGCGATATGTATCAGTAGTCTGTGAGTACTCGAATGTTTTTGAAGAGGTTAGGGGATTACCTCCGAGGAAAGAAATTGATTTTCGGATATACTTGGTGGATAATGCGATGCTAGTCGGATTGCCATTGTGATACATGGCTCCTAGGGAAAGGATTGAGGTCATCAAGCAAGTAGGGGAGCTACTTGAGAAAGGGTTTATTAGACGAAGCATATCTAAATGGGGTGCTCTAGTCGTCTTTACAACTAAGGCTGACGGCTCGCTTCGTTTATGTGTGGACTACAAGGAGTTAAATAAACTCACTAAGAAGAATAGGCAACCACTTCTGAGGATAGATGATCTATTCGACCAGCTTATGGGTGAATCTGTTTTCTCTTAGTTAGACTTCGCCATGGGTTTTCATCAGTTAAGGGTGGACAAGGACAGTATAGACAAGACCGCTTTCAGAACTCCAGATAGTTTCTTCGAGTGGTTTGTCATGCCTTTTGGGTTGACGAATGCACCCACGTACTTTATGGATCTGATGAGTAGGGTGTTTCGGGAGTTTCTGAATAAGTTCGTAGTGGTCTTTGTGGATGACATTACGATCTCCTCGAAGAGCGAGGAAGAGCATGCCCTACATTTAGGGGAGGTTTTAAAGACTCTCCAAGTGCACCGGCTTAAGGAAAAATTCTCCGAATGTCATTTTTGGAGAGAGGAATTAAGATTTCTAGGGCATGTGGTCTCCAAGGATGGGATAGCAGTGGTCCCACAAAAATAGTTGTAGTTCAAGATTGGAAGGTTCCAAAGAATGCAAAGGAGGTGAGGAGTTTTCTTGGTTTAGAGGGCTATTATAGGAATTTTATTAAGGACTTCGCTAAGGTATTGGCTCCACTCACCAGACCGACGAATAATAATTTGACCTTTTCTTGGGATATTGAATGTGAGGATATTTTCAGCGATTGAAGAGGGCTCTGACAACAACCCCAGTTTTGACTTTTCCTGATGGGAACAAAGTGTTCACAAAGTACACTGATGCATGTGGTACAGGGCTTGGTGCCGTCCTGATGCAAGTGGGAAGGGTAGTATGTTACGGTGCTAGACAACTGAGAGTTCACGAGATGGACTACCCCACCGATGATTTATAGTTGGCAGCTATAGTATTTGCACTTTAGACTTGGAGGTATTATCTACTTTGAGAGAGGTTCAAATTATACACGGACCATAAGTCGCTCAAGTATCTGTTCTCGCAAAAGGATCTCTATTTGAGACAATAGATATGGATGGAGTTCCTAGCATCCTATGATTTTGAAACTGCTTATACCCCTGGAAAGGGTAATTTGGTGGCGGATGAGTTGAGTAGGCAAAGGATGAGTTTGAGTCCTCTATTCATAGAGAGGCGGGGCTTGGAGTACATATCGACCTTTGATTTTAGGCCATCTACGAATTTTATACCTGGTTTGTTGGCATCCTTAGAGGTACGACCTACTCTTATGGATCAGATTGGATCTTCGTAGCGAGAGGACCCACAGATAGAAGACATATTGGATAGGCTCGGTAGAGGGGAGACTTCTATTCACCTGAGTAGATACTCCACGGATGATAGAGGGTGGTTGCGACGGGATAGAAGGCTCTGTGTTCCCTGAGTTGGGAGTCCGTTGAAGTAAGTCCTTGACGAAGCCCATCATTCTAGGATGACTCTCCATCCAGGCGGTGATAAAATGTATAGGGATATGAAGAGGGTTTTCTTTTGGGTTGGGATAAAGAAAGATGTAGCGGAGTTTGTCTCTCGATGTTTAGTTTGCCAACAAGTCAAATCTGAGAAAAGGAATCCCAGCGGTTTACTTCATCCTTTGGAAGTCCCATAGTGGAAGTGGGAGACATCTCTATTGATTTCATGAATGGTATGCCTAGATCGAGGAAGGGCAACATCAGTATTTGGGTTATAGTAGACAGGATTACTAAGAGAGCTCATTTCATTCATGTTAAGAGTAAGGTAATGGCAGCATGATTGGCATCAGTTTATCTTCGTGAGATAGTCTGTCTACATAGAGAACCTTCTAGCACAGTGAGTCGTTGTGACCCCATCTTCACTAGTGAATTCTGGAAGAGCCTACAAGAAGCATTAGGTACACGGTTATGTTTGAGCACCGCATATCACCCTCAGACCGATGGGCAGACTGAAAGGGTGAATAGAGTTCTAGGGGATCTTTTGATGCTGTGTATCCTAGACTTTAGCGGAGCATCTTCCGTTGGTTGAGTTCGCCTACAACAGCAGTTATCAGGCTAGTATTGGCATGGAACCTTTCAAAGCATTGTACGGATGACCTTGTAGATTTCTGACTTGTTGGTAGGAGTCTACAGATTGGCTCCTACTTGGACCGGAGATGATTAGAGAAACCTCAGAAAAGATTGATCTTATCCGCGGACGCATGAAGACAGCTCAGGACAGGCAGAAGTCATGCGCAAATATGAGAATGACCGATATTGAGTTTGAGGTGGGAGATATGGTTTTCATCAATGTATCACCTCTGAAGAATGTGGTTCACTTTGGATTTGTAGGGAAACTGGCGCCAAGGTTTGTAAGGCCATTTCCGACAGTGGAAAGGATATGTCAAATGGCCTCTATGGTAAAGCTACCATAAAGATTGGAGGGTGTTCATGATGTTTTCCACGTTTCTCATCTACGGAAGTGTCTTCATGATACATCACAGGTAGTTGAGCCGAGTATGCTTGAGGAAGTAGAGATAGAACGAGAGGCGACAGTTGAACGATTTCCTACCCGTATTCTTGGATCAGAGGGTAAGAAACTTCGCAACCGAGAGATCAAATTGATGAAATTTCAATGGGGAGAAGACCACGAGGATGCAACTTGGGAGACTGAAGACAAGATTTTTGCTTTGTATCCTTTTCTTTTCAAGGGTATGTTCTTAACTTCTTTTTCAAAGCTTTTATTCGTACTTGCTTCTGTCATGTAAGTATATCCTATCAATCGAATCTTCAACCTTTAGGTAGAAAACTAATGGGTGTAAACATGTGTTTGCGATATGTTATGTTTGGTGGATGCAATTGTTTGCTAGTGGTTGCTCATGGATGCATATACACACACACACACATTAGGTACTAGATCGGCTCAATCACTTACATATTGCATATGGATGTGTGTGCATATTAAATTTAATGACGGAAATGACTGTATCATCATATGGATGTTGCATATAGATGGATGATTGTGCATACATTAGGGTTTTACATTATACATTAGGACTATTTGCATACATGTTGGATTCATATCACTAACATACATTGCATTAAGGAGGTCGACTGAATCAGTAAACCGCCTGATCTTTCCCATAAATATAGGGACATATACACACACCTTTGCATATGTTCATATAAACATTAGAAATCTTTTAAGGAAAATGGATGTTTGTGATTGATGGATGAGTAGATGATTGTTGGATGTTCGGATATACATTCTTCTTAACTTAGAGATTTTGGGGACGAAATCCTTTAAGTAGGGGAGAATGTAACACCCCATAATTTTAAAGAATGCTATATTGATAAACTAAATAATATTTAATTAAATAGTGGGAATTAAGTAAAATAAAATTACACCATTGCATTAGTCTTGGAACTCTGCTTAAGATAGTATATGAGTTTGCGTAAAACGGACATTGCATGAAAAAGTTATTAAGCTTAGATGTTTGTATACGTATAAGAGAAATATATATAAGCAAATAAAGTCCAGAAAATTAAAAACAGTTCAAAAATCAAGCGGGAAAGGGATGTGGAACTGTGACCCATTGGGGTTCGACCCATGACCCAATGGGGTCGACCCACGCCCCAAGGGGGTCGACCCATGGGTCGACTCACTCAAGGGGGTGTCGACCCCAGGGTCGACCCCGGGGTCAACCTACCCCAGATCCATCCAGGTTCATTTCTGAACCTGGACTTGTTTTTGAACAAGATTTATTAGCTTAAGGCTATAAATAGGACCTAATTTCTATTGTTTTACACATCAAAAACAATGGAGGCGACGAGATGTTGCACCTGCTTGGATTGAGTTAGCCTATTTTTCTTCAGTAATAGCCTATACGCATACAAGAAATTCTTCTGCAACATCTGCTTGTTATTCTCTGTTCTTTATATCTAGTCTTTGTGAGTTCAGGTTAATTTTAGATATAAACATTTAACAAGTAATCTTGACATGTTTATAAATCTGGATCTAAACCTATACCTTTTAAGATTTTAATTCATACCTAAACAGATATGTCATTACATGTACACCTGATCTACTGTTCAGTTCTTATATGCCTATTTTTGATATGCCGATTTCTGTTATCATATGTCTATTTTGTTATTATGCCTATTTCTGTTATTTTCTATCATGATTTCCTTTTTATTTCTATAGTCTGGGCTACCTTCGAGCCTAAGCCTGTCGCTAAAATATGCGAATGAACGAAATTGGGAATAGTTGAGAAGGATAAATTGGGGCATACCTTGTATTATGAAATCATGACTGGGATTTGGGGGCAAAACCTATACTATGACGTATGACTAAAATTTGGGGGCATATCTTATACTGTAAATTATGACTTGAGGGTTGGGGCATGTAAATCTGTAGGCTTAATTTATAGATTAAGAAGAACATGTAATGAAACCTTAAACAACACGTGAATCCTATTTAGATCTGTGGGGGTTATATGAACCTACTAACCTGTAATACTTATCCTGTTTAAATTGGTGGGAATTATATGAATCTGTTAAATAGTGGGGGTTAAGTAAACTTGTTTGAATTTGTGGGGGTTAAGTAAATATGTTAAATTTGTGGGGGGGTTATACGAACCTGATAAACTTAACCTATTTTATTTATTGGGGTTATGCGAGCTTGTTAATCTGTTATACATAACCTATCAAAATCCTAGTAGTTGGGGATACAAGCCTAGGGGGTGGCTTGTGTCGTCTATTACGTGGGACGTGTATTAGTCGGTAACTCATTCTGGTATCAAAGGGGGACCCCGAACTAGGTAGAGGTCAGGAAGCGCTTATTGAGCTTATTATAAGAGGTTCATATGGGTGGAGGTGTTCTGATAGTGCGTTCTAGCGGAGTCATTTGAGTGCATGGGTCTGACTTGCTCGGGAAAATAAGACGCTATAACACCAGTAAATAGGTCTTTGTCCTTCTAGGGGTTGCCACTTTAGGGTGTGATACATCATACTTTGGGGCCAACACAGGGTATTTACCTGATACGGAGCCGACTGATGGGGATAGTAATTTAAGTACAACTAGTCCTGCCTGTTTAGGTGCCCGTGGTTTATGGTTGGGTTAACACCCATTATTTTTGTTGTGGTACCTGTTGTTACTGTTTGGGGTAAAACCTGTTGCTAGAATTACAACTATGTCTACCATATGTTTCTATTAGGATCAAATCTATTATACTAGTGTTGGTGCAGAGAAAAGTATTTGAGAAGCGTAATCTGTTCAGTTCATTCTACTTATCCTGTTCACCTGTTTTATGATACTGTTATCTCTTATCCCGTTTATATACCTATCACGATGCTTTTACTTATTTATACGCTAAAGTAACTGGACTCGCCAGACTTTATGTCTGGCCCATTTTATTTCTTTTTCTCTCTCTTCTTTTTCCCTCCTTCAGGTTCTCAGGGTGGGAACGCTCAGGCTTGATTAGGATATTCTCTCTTCTGTTTCAGATTGGATTTTGGATATTGCTTATATGTACCTCTTTAACTACCCATCTACTTGTTTATCGCTACTTATGGGGACTTTGGCTTTTTTACGTATGTACTATGTTGGTTTTTAGCGCAAGATAGATGCTTTTTGTAATACCCCAAGTCCATTAATGTCACTCACAAAGGGAATGCATTAACTTTCATGGAGTATTATAAGAGCATAGAACAGAATATCACAAGATAGATATGTAAAATGGTACTTAAGAAAATTCAAAATTTATTCATTATAGTGGAAAAGAAAAACATGTTTGGTTACAACATCAAAATCACATACTAGAGCCAAGTACACAAATATCCATCTTGAACAAAATTATTATCAGAGTACATAAAAGTAAAACCATAATCCCACTCCAAATAGCCACAATGGAAAAGAGATAAACCTTGAGCATTACTTTCAACACTTCAAAGCACTTCAAGAAGAAAGGAATCTAAGTCAAGTTTCACTAATCCCTCCCTGAGGACCTGGGGAAAATGAAAGAAAAGAGGCAAAACAAAAGGGGTCATACATAAGTCTAGCGAGTTTGGTAACTTTAACAATATAATCAATAAAGTAACAGGATAAGAACATAAACTGGATATAAGAGAGGATTGTAACATAAGCAGATATGACAAGGTAAACAAGGTAAGTAAGATAGAACATCGGATGCGCTCCTAACCACTATAAGATATGATATGCACCGTACCACATACTAGTTACATACTAAAAGATGATCCCTCCCTATTAATCATAATAATGGTAGCTTCGTGTACCCCTAGCTACTCTCGTAGGTGCCCACTTGCTCCTACCACCACTAGTTGTACCCAAAACCCTCCTCATTCGATCGGCTCCCTAACCTCGTAGATACCTGTGCTGGTCCCACAATAGGGTGTATCACTCCCTAAGGTGGAAACCCCGATACTACTGAAATGCACATCTTATACCTACACGATGCAACAACGTCTTACCTACCAGCCGTGACCCACGCACGCACATGACTCCGTTGGACATGCACTGCCATAGCTAACTCTTTATTGACCTCTTACATTCAGCCCCAGTAAGCATGTCCCTATCCTCAACCAAGTTCGAGCTCATATAGATACTAAAATGGGTTACTGGTTGAAAAGGGCCCACTCACTTGACACAAGCTTCCCTCCTACGCTTGGTCCCCACTAGGAATTCCCACTTATCCCCTCTTTATCCCCACGTCTAATCACATGTCTCATCTTGGTTAAGTGCTTTTATTATGTTTCACATGCTATCCATGTTACCCACTTAACCCTTTATCATCCCCATATCTAATCACATCTCTTATCTTGGTTAAGTGTTCATTAATTTATTATAACCGTAATCTTGCAAGACCCCTTGCATTAGATTGTCGTTTTGCGGTTGCTGGGTATGCCGGGCGGTTCCAGGCAGGCTTATACCACAAACCGAATCTAACCTTGTGTCTTTGCATTATTACGCATCTAATTTCTGCCTTTGACCTCTCACATTAGACAAACGTTTGTGGTTGCTGGATATGTCGGGTGGTTCCGGGAAGACTTCTACCACAAACCAAGTATAACCTCGTAACTTAGGCTTTCATTATCTCTTCTTTTCTACAAACCCAAATTCAAGTTCTGACTTATTACATATATTCCAGTTGCCCATAATTTCCAATTCAAGTTACGTTTATAATTCCAATCCAAGTCATTCCTATTATTCCATGTATATAAATTGTACCAATTTATGCCCCAAATCAATTACATGATTTAAAATCGATTTATGCCCAATTACATATTATTCAATATTTTCCCAAACTTTTCCCAATCATTCAAACGTTATTCGTACGCAAACCTTAACGCAATATGTTAGGCATGAAGTTAGCCTAATCTCATAAAGAAAAAGGAAAAGAAGAAGGGAAGAGAATCATGACATCAAAATTGGCATAAAATAGGCATATGAACATGAACTGGTATAGAACAATAAAATAGATCCAATAGGCATATGATAACAGTTATTTGGGTATGAATCTGAAAGATAAGAAATCTACAAAACTTGATATGATTCGTCTTACTTACAGGCATGATCATTAAATCCAATTTACAATCCTATCACAATTAATTTTTAATTATATGTGAAAGTAACATAGACTCACAGCGAAAAGATTTACGAGAGAGGATAGATCTGAATTCTGATTTCTGAATTTGATTAGCTAAACCGTTTTTGTAAAATTTGATTCTTATCTTCCAATTTGAATACTCTTATTCTGATTTGCTTTGGTGGAGAAGAAAGGCTAGGTTAATTAAGATTTGAGCTGCATGGAGGCGCCATGGATTAGTGTAATGAAATTAGGGTTAGGTTTATGTGTCTATTCATAGGAGTACTAGGTGTATTAGGACCTTTAGATTAGACTAGGAACCATCTGAACCATCCAAACCAGAAAAACACGTCATCCAGCCAATCCCAGAAGGACACATCGGCCCTAAACCACCAAAACACATCGGCCAGATCTGGGCAGATGGGGGTCGACACCCCTATAGGGGGGGCGACACCCCCTATGGGGGGTTGACACCCATGTCGACACCCCTTGGGGGGTTGACAACCACGAGCGGGAATTTTCCCGCTCAGCCCTTTTCGCTGATTTCGAATTTTGAATTCATTTTTTATTTTTAATTATTATTTAAATAAATTCTCTTTTAAATGAAATATTCTAAGCTTCATAACTTCTTCATATAATATCCGATTTACACAAACTCGGACTCTATTCCAAGCAGAATTCCGAGACGAACGCAATGGCACAGCCCGTTTCCTTTAATTCTTCTTATAAAAATTAAGTATTCTTTAATTATCTCTTATGTCATGCTTTAAAATTACGGGGTGCTACATTCTCTCCTCCTTAAAGGATTTCGTCCCCGAAATCTTCAAGTTAAGAAGAATGTATCCTACCATACATCACCCATCTACTCATCCATCATCCACAAGCATCCATTGTCCTTAAAATATTTCTGATGTTATATGAACATATGCAAAAGTGTGTATATATGTCCCCTATCTAATGCAAAGATCAGGCGGTCTTATGATTTAGTTGACCTCCTTAATGTGAAACATGATAGTGTCGTGCATCCATTATGTATGCAAAAGAATCCTAATGATACATATCATTTCTATATGAGTGCACAACCATTCATTCAAATGCAGCATCTATATGATAACACATTCAATACACATCCATTAACTTAAATATGCACACTCATTCATATGCAATATGAAAGCGAATAAGCCGATCTAGTGCCTAATGTGTGTGTAAATGCATCAACGGGCAACCGCTAGCAAACAATTACATCCACTTGCATCCACCAAACATAACATGTCTCAAACACATGTTTACAACCATAGGATTTTCTACCTAAGGGTCGAAAATATAATTGAGAGGATACACTAAACGATAGAACAAGTATAAACAAAGCAGTAGAAAAAAGGAGAATTTAAGAACATACCCTCAAAAAGGAAAGGGTACGATGTGCGTATCTTGTCTTCAGTCTCCCAAGTCGCGTCTCCTTGATCATCTCCCCGTTGGACTTTAACCAACTTGACCTCTCGTTTGCGTAATTTCTTGACCTCCGATCCAAGGATGCATGTAGAAACTCGTCTAACTGTGGCATCTCACTCTACTTCCGCTTCTCTAAGCATGCTCGGCTCTACTACTTCCGCGGTATCGTGTAAACACTTCCTCAAATGCGACACATGAAATACGTCATGAACACCACTAAGATTCTCAGGCAACTTCACTCTGTAGGCCATCTGTCCAATTCTTTCTTTAATGGGGAATGGCCCTACGAACCTTAGTGCCAATTATGCTACAGATCCAAAACGAACTACATTCCTTAATGGTGACACTTTAATAAAAACCATGTCTCCCACATCGAACTCAAGATCGGTTCTTCTTTTATCAGCGTATGACTTTTGTCAGTCTTGTGCTGTCTTCATGCGTCTTCAAATCAAGCTTGTCTTCTCTGAAGTTTCCCTAACCATTTCGGGCCCAAGCAAAATCTTATCCGTAGATTCCCACCAAAAAGTCGGTGATCGGCAAGATCATCCATATAAAGCTTCAAAAAGTGCCATGCCAATACTAGTCTAATAGTTGTTGTTGTAGGCGAACTCTACTAACTGAAGATGTTCCTCCCATGTCCCTCCAAAGTCCAAGATGCATAATCTCAAAAGATCTTCTAGAATCCGATTCACTCTTTCTATTTGGCCATCCGTCTGAGGGTGATAAGCGGTGCTCAAACACAATTGCTTTCCGACCACCTCTTGCAAGCTCTTCCAAAACTCACTAGTGAAAATGGGATCTCGATCGCTTACGATACTAGAAGGTATGCCGTGTAGACGAACTATCTCTCGGAGATAAAAAGATGCTAACCATGTCATTGTTCTTTTACTCTTCATGAGAATGAAATGGGCGCTCTTGGTAAGTCTATCTACTACAACCCAAATCCCCGTATTACCCTTCCTTGACCTCGGCAACCCGTCGATGAAATTCATGGAAATACTTTCCCATTTCCACTGTGGAACCTCTAAAGGTTGAAGCAAACCACCAGGCTTCTTTTGCTCAGCCTTGACTTGCTGGCATACCAAGCATTTAGAAATGAACTCAGCCACATCTTTTTTCATTCCGGCCCAAAAGAAAACTCGCTTCATTTCCCTATACATCTTGTCACCACCGGGATGTATGGTCATCTTAGAATGATGCGATTATTCAAGGATTGTCCTCCTCAAACCCTCGTCTCATGATACACAAAGTCTCCCATCTCTATGCAACCAACCTTTGTCATCTATAGTATACCTACTAAGATGGCTCGAAGACTTCCCATTTATGAGCTTGTCTACTATCTCTATCAATTGTGGGTCATCTCGTTGTACCGCACCTATATGTCCCAAAAGCGTAGGTTGTACCTCTAATGATGCCAACAAACTGGGTACATAATCGATAGAGGGTCTAAAGTCAAAGGTAGAGATATACTCTAAACTCTGTCGCTCGACAAACAAAGGACTCAAAGTCAACTTCTTTCTACTCAAGGCGTCAGCTACACATTACCCTTGCCAGGATTATATGCAATCTCAAAATCGTAGGATGCTAAGAACTCAATCCACCTCTGTTGCCTTAATTTTAGATCTTTTTGAGAGAACATGTATTTTAGTGACTTATGGTCTGTATACAACTAAAACCTCTCATCAAGCAAGTACTGGCACCAAGACTTAAGCGCAAAAACTATGGAAGCTAATTCTAAGTCATGGGTAGGGTAGTTCTTCTCATGGGCCTTCAACTGCCTTCCACCATAGCATATCACCTTTCCCTTTTACATCAAAAATGCGCTAAGCCCTGTCCTGCAAGCATCGGTATACACCGTGTATGGTTTACTCCCATCCGGCAAAACTAAAACTGGAGCTGTCGTTAATGCCCTCTTCAAATATTGGAAAGCATCGTCACAGTCAACGTCCTAGAAAAAGGTTAAATTCTTTTTCGTCAACCGTGTAAGTGGGGCTGATATCTTTGCAAAGTCCTTGATGAACATCCTGTAATAGCCCGCCAAACCGAGAAAACTTCTTGCTTCTGTTGCGTCGCGGGATCCACTGCTATCCCTTCCTTAGAGACCACGTGCCCTAAGAACCTCACTTCCTTTCTCCAAAAATGACATTTGGAGAACTTAGCTTTGAGTTGATGTGCTCGAAGGGTCTCTAAGACTTCCCTAAGATGTAGGTCACGTTCTTCCTCGCTTCTAGAGAATATCAAGATATCATCCATAAAGACCACCACGAACCTGCATAGAAACTCCCTAAACACCCTACTCATCAAGTATACGAAATAGGTGGGTGCATTCGTCAAACCAAAAGGCATGACGAGCCATTCGAAGAAACCGTCGGGAGTCCTAAAAGTAGTCTTATCTATACTATCCTCAGCTACCCTCAACTGATGAAATCTTGTAGCTAAGTTCATGTAACACCCGTAATTTCTGTGAACATTAACGAATTAGAAAATACATAATTTTAAAAGTGAAAATTAAGTAAAATGGCTTAGGCCATTGCGTTCGTCTCGGACTTCAGCTTGAGATAGAGTCTGAGTTTGCGTGGATCGGACTCCGTATGAAGAAGTTACGGAGTTCAGAAGATTTCAAGTATAAACAGAAATTAAATTAAAAGTCAGAAAATAGTTTGAAATTCAAAATTCGGTTAGAATAACTGGGCGGGAAATTTCCCGCTTAGGGGTGTCGAACCCCCCCCCCCCCCAGGCGGAGTCGACATTGGTGTCGACCCCCCCGTAGGGAGTCGACCCCTTTGAGATCCAATTCCCGTGACAAATTTTTATAGCCCTAAGCTAATGTGGCCTTCCCTGATTGGCCTGATGACAAATTTCTAAGGTATTAAGGCTTCTGTGTCATGTTGTGGTTGGCTGGATGATACATCTCTTTGGTTTGGATGGCTTTTATTACTCCTAGACTAATCTTAAGGCTAGAATTAATCCTAGACATCTATATAATCAACCCAAACCTCAAACCTATGCATCATAACCCTATTCTATGAAGCCATCATGTTGTCCATGTCTAAGCTAGCCTAGTCTCCATCTTCTCCAAATTAGAAATCAAGTTAGAAAGCTCTAAACCAAATCCAAACTAGAGAATCAAATGTCTACATCAAAGGATAAGCTTAACAAATTCAGAAATCAGATCCCAGAATACAAGATCCTTCTTTTTTGTAAGTTCAGTTATTATTCCAATTTAAACACCTAATAGAAATCATGACTATAATAATCGGATTAAGAACTATGCCTAATTCCAATTCATGCTTATCCTTTGGTCAAATCTGAATTGCCTATGCCTATGAGACTATTGTGATTGATGTAATGACACCTATCATGCCTATGGGACTATTGTGACTGACATAATGAAACCTATCATGCCTATGGGACTGTTGTGATTGACATAATGGAACCTATCATGCCTATGAGACTGTTGTGACTGACATAATGGAACCTATCATGCCTATGAGACAACTGTTATTGATATGATGGAACTTATCATGTTGTACATCCTATGCCTATGAGACTATTGTGATTGATATAATGGGACTTATCATGTTGTACATCAAAATTAGTGATTCTCTTAAGTCCAATTCTATCTAATCTTTATACCTATGGTGTAAACTGCTTAGCTTGCCCACACTTATTATTAATGTACAACATGCCTGTTGAAACATGATTCTTGAATTGGGTATACCTTTACATGCCTAATTTTCTTTATGTCAATTCTTATGCTCCTTCTCTATTTTTCCTTTTTTTTTTATTTTCTTTTGTGAATACTAAGTTCATTCAGAACTTAGATTGAATCTCGTTGTACGTGCGATTATAACGCGGGAAAATTGGGTATAATTTAATTGAGTAAATTTTGGCATAGCATGTGAATGTGGTATAAAACTTGTACTAACTACACTTGGGAAATATTGACATAAAACTTGGACGCATATGAAAAATATGTAAAATGGCTAAAGATGAACATGCCTAACCCGAGTTTAGATTGAGTTGCGGTGTAAGACTGCCTGGAGCCGCCCGGCACATCCAGCGACCACAAAAATATAGATCTAATGTGAGAGGTTAGCGCATTAAGCCCAAAAACCCGAGGTTAGATTGAGTAGCAATGTAAGACTTCCCAGAACCGCCTAGCACATCCAGCGACCGCAACAATATAGATCAAATGTGAGAGGTTGGCGCTTTAATGAATGAATTAAAGATAAGGAACAGACAGGCTAAGAATGGTAGGGTTAAGTTAATTAAGGCAACACTTAACCAATATAACATGTTAAATAGATGCGTGGGGTTAGGTAAATTTGAGAACACTTAACCGATATAACATGTTGATTAGGAAACCCTAGTGACGGGGACATATTTCAGCAATAACCCACATAGATGTATCATGGTACCCTAAACTAGGCACGGTGGGGCATGATTACTGGGTTGATTATAAGCGGTCAAAATAGCGGCGGGTGGTGCAGCAGTGTAGGTTCCGACGGAGTATGGGCGTGCACGTACTCCGAAGTGGAAAAAGCAGGCACTGGGCATCAATAGTATACCTAGTGCATCTTGAATTTGTGTTGGGTTTCCTCCATAGGGATTGATACACCCTATGGCGGGACCAGCACAGGTATCTACAATCAAGCGGGGTTGAATGGCACAAGTAGTAAATGCATGCGAGTAGAAGCCGATTGGAAAAGGGATCACTTTGTTATGAACACATGATGGTAGTTGAAACATTCATTAGTAGGTGCAGCAAATTGGAAATGAGTGTGATAGTATATTCAGTTTATCTTGCGTTATCTTATGTTATCTTATTGCTATGGTATTGTCCTATATTCAGTTAATTCATGTCACGATCCTTTTACCTGTTTACGTGCTGAATAATCACTGGACTTACCAAGCTTATGTCTGACCCATTTTCTTTTACCTTCTTTTCTTCTGTTCTCCCCCCCCCCCCCACCCCTAGGTCCACAGGGAGGGAATACTTCAGCTTAGTGCAGACCTTTTCTAGCTTGAAGAGAGTAGATGTATTGCTTGGATTCTCTTTCCTTAGGCTATGACTGTAGTTACACTTTTATTGGGGATTTCTGCTGCTTTACTACTGTTTTATGCTTCTTTATGTACTTGGATTTTTAAATCAAGATAGATGTTTTATTGTAATAATTTAGAAGTTGGGTTTTGAGACAATGCTTGTAAAGTTTTGACTAAACCATGTTATTTATGAAATGATTTCAGTTTTCCGCTGTTTATATGTCTATCTTGTACATTATCTGTGCCTTTTACCCAAAATGCTTCACCAAAGTTAATGCATTCCCTTAGCGAGTGACCTTAACAGAGGTGGGGTGTTTCACTTGGTATTAGATCGATGGTTTACCAGATCAGATAAAAGTTTTTGAAAACTATTTTTCAAAAAGAAATTTAAAGAAGCATTTTCAAGAAAAGTGTTGTTTTAATTTAAAGGCATAATCCCCAAAGCCATATGCACTATCTTTCTATCCTTTGTTTTGAACCTTTTCTTTTCGTTTCAGCATGTCTGGGGATCTTAATCTTCCCGAGGGCGTACCGATACCTGGCTGGTTCAGAAGGTATATGGTGGCTAGGGCTAATGGCGCAGGCCCAACAGACGTTCCTCCTCCCCCAGCCGCAGTCGTTCCTCCTCCTCTTCCATTTGTGAATGCTTTCTCGAAGATATGTAGAGACTTTCAAGCTATGGGTGGAAAGAATTTTAACGGGACTGAGTCATTTGTGGAAGCAAGAAACTGGCTCAAGGAAAAAGAAGATTTGTTTGTTATCTTCGAAGTGAACGATAGGCAGAAGATACAATTGGCTGTATGGTTACTTAAGGACGGAGCCTCTTACTTGTGGGAAGTTACTAATCCTGAGAGACCAGTTGAAACATGGTAGGATTTCAGAATGAGATTTGAAATGAAGTTCCTCTCACAAGATGGACGAAACCTACAGATGGAGAAGTTCTTAGCACTCAAACAAGGAAGCCTACCAGTTAAGGAATACGTCAACTAATTCAACCAACTGGCTAGATTCGGACTGGAGTTAGTAAACACTCCACATAAAAAGGCTCTCCGATTCATTAATCGGTTAAATAAGCCACTTCACAGCCTAACTATGTCCCATATACCCATGGGTACGACTTTTGCGAGACTGGTGGACATGGCACTGTTAGAGGAGGAAGACAAGGATGGCAAGAAAGAGGCAAAGGTAGAAGAACCTCTAGACAAGAAAGTGGAGGGATCGCAGAATAAGAAGACAAATTCCAAGAAAGGCGGGAAGAATAACAAACCCCGTGATAAGAGGAAGTGTAAATTTTGTGGCATACCTGGACATATACTTAAAGACTGCAGGAAGAAGAAGAGGAAGATGGGTGGTTGCTTTCAATGCGGCGAGACAAGACATATGGCTAAGGATTGCCCGAAAAGGCAAGGGCAAGGGCAGAGGACTGGATCTACTTCTGGAGGACTGATTCATGCTCTCATTGCACCTCCACAAGAAAGAGGTAGAAATATTTCTGTTGAGAGTTTAGTTTATCTTTCTTATCATCCAGTTCGTACTCTTTTTAATTCTGGCGCACTGCACTCTTTTATATCTACTGCTTTAGTTGAATCTCTGCATCTAGATACCAGTATAGTAGAGGATCCCATAGTTGTTTCAAATCCAATTGGGGGTTCGGCCTATTTATCAATGGTTTGTTTGGATTAGGAAATTTCTATACTAAGCGTTGGGTTTAAATGTAATGCTTTTGTTTTGGGTTTCACCGGCTATGGGTTGATTCTGGGAATGGATTGGTTATCCAGTAATGGTGCCATCCTCGATTGTGAAAAGAGAGTGGTTAGACTTTTGACTCGCTTTGGTAACACTCTCGAAATCTCTTGCAATCTCATGAATTCTGCTATGCTTAGCTACCAAGAATCTCTTGATGCGTCTGTTGAAAACTTGCAATCTGTTAGAGTAGTCCGTGAATACTCGGATGTCTTTGATAAGGTAAAGGGTTTAGCTATGAAGCGAGAGATATACTTCCGCATATACCTTGTTGATAATGCAAAAACCTGTTGCTTTACCCATTAGAAACATGGCTCCAAGGGAAAGGAAAGAGCTCAGCAAGCAAGTTAAAGACTTTCTTGAAAAGGGGTTCATAAGGCGGAGTATTTCTGAATGGTGTGCTCCAGTGGTGTTTCCAACCAAAGCGGATGGTTCACTTTGCCTGTGCATGGATTATAGGGAGCTAAACAAGCTGACCAAGAAGAATAGGCACCCACTTCCTAGAATAGACGACTTGTTCGACCAGCTCGTAGGTGCCTTGGTTTTCTCCCAACTAGATCTTGCCATCGGATTTCATCAGCTAAGAGTGGCTGAAGACAGCATAGATAAAACCGCGTTCAGGACCTCGGATGGTTTCTTCGAATGGCTTGTGATGCCTTTCGGCATGACAAACGCACCCGCCTACTTCGTAGACTTGATGAGTAGGGTGTTCAGAGAATTCCTTAATTAATTTGTAGTGGTCTTCGTGGATGACATTTTGATTTTCTCAAAAAAATGAGGAAGAACATTCTTTGCATTTAAGGGAAGTTATGGATACTCTTCGTGCACATCAACTGAAAGCAAAATTCTCCAAATACCATTTTGGAGAGAAGAAGTAAGGTTTCTTGGACATGTGGTGTCCAAAGAGGTAATAGCTGTGGATCCCGCAAAAGTAGTTGCGGTGCAAGGTTGGATGATTCCACGGAATGCAACCGAAGTACGAAGTTTTCTCGGGCTAGCGGGCTTTTACAGAAAGTTCATTAAGGACTTTGCGAAGATCTCAGCCCCACTTACTAGGTTGACGAAAAAGAACCCAAATTTTGCCTAGGATTTGGATTGTGATGTTGCTTTCCAACGATTGAAATGGGCTCTAACAACAGCCCCGGTTCTGACACTGACAGATGGGAGTAAGATGTTTATGGCATACACATACACATGCGGTACCGGACTAGGCATTGTCTTGATGCAAGAAGGCAAGGTAGTTTGTTATGGGGGAAGGCAGTTGAAGGTACATGAGAAAAACTACCCAACTCATGATTTAGAGTTAGCTGCCATTGTTTTCGCTCTTAAGTCATGGCGTCATTACCTACTAGGAGAAAGGTTTGAATTGTTTATTGAGCGTAAATCATTAAAGTACCTTTTCTCGTAGAAAGATCTTAACTTAAGACAACAAAGGTGGATGGAATTTCTTGCCTCATACGATTTTGAGATTTCTTATACCCCTGGCAAGGGCAATGTGGTAGAGGATGCCTTAAGTAGGAAAAAGCTAACCTTAAGTCCTCTCTTTGTAGAAAGGAAAAGCTTGGAGTACATGGAAAACTTTGACTTTAGACCCTCCTTTGAATTTGTACCTGGTTTGTTAGCTTCACTAGAGGTGTGACCTACTCTTTTGGACTCAATAGGAACCGCGCAACGTGAAGACCCTCAGCTAGTTGATGTAATGGATAAGCTAATTAGAGGTGAGACTTCTAGTCACGTCAATAGATACTCCATCGATGACAAGGGTTGGTTGAGACGGAATGGAAGACTATGCGTCCCACAAGCAAAGGATTTAGTGAAAACAGTTCTCGAAGAAGCACACCATTCTAAGTTGACCATGCACCCATGTGGGGACAAGATGTATAAAGACATAAAAAGGGTTTTCTTTTGGAATGGCATGAAGAAGGATGTAGCTGAGTTTGTCTCTAAATGCTTGATATGCCAGCAAGTTAAGGCAAAGCAGAAGAAGCCTGGTAGTCTACTTCATCCTCTAGAGGTCCCATAGTGGAAATGGGATAGCATTTCGATGGACTTTATTGATGGGTTGCCTAGGTTAAGAAGGGGGAATACCAGTATTTGGGTAATAGTGGACAGGCTCACTAAAAGCACTCACTTTATACCTGTTAAGAGTAGGAGGACTGCCTCATCATTAGCATTCATTTATCTTAAAGAGGTAGTTCGACTGCGTGGAATACCCTCTAGCATAGTAAGTGATCGAGACCCTATCTTTACAAGCGAGTTTTGGAAGAGTTTGCAAGAGGCTGCAGGCACACAGTTATGCTTAAGCACTGCCTATCACCCTCAAACCGATGGTTAGGCAGAAAGGGTGAAAAGAGTATTAGAAGATCTCTTGAGATTGTGCATTCTTGATTTTGGGGGAACATGGGAGGATCACCTTCCTTTGGTGGAGTTCGCCTACAACAATAGCTACCAAGCCACCATAGGCATGGCAGCCTTTGAGGCCTTGTATGAGAGACCATGCTGATCACCAACTTGTTGGTGGGAGTTTACAGACAAGCTCGTGCTTGGGCCTGACATAATCAGAGAAACTTCAGAGAAGGCGGACTTGATACGAAGACGAATGAAGACCGCACACGATAGACAGAAGTCCTACACTGATAAAAGAATGAACAACCTTGAGTTTGAGGTTGGAGACAGAGTTTTTCTTAAAGTGTCTCCTTTGAAGAATGTCGTTCGCTTTGAGTTTGTAGTAAAATTGGCACCAAGATTTTTTGGCCATTCCCTATCATTGAGAGGATTGGGAAGATGGCTTATAAAGTAGAGTTGCCCGAAAGATTGGCTACAGTACATAATGTCTTTCATATCTCTCATCTACGAAAGTGCTTACATGAGTCTATGGAAGTTGTGGAGCCAAGCATACTAGAGGAAATATAAGTGAAACGAGAAGCAACGGTGAGAAGAGTCCCAACTCGTATCTTGGGTACAGAAGTTAAAAAGCTACGCCATCATGAGGTCAAGCTAGTTAAAGTACAATGGAGTGATGCTGAGGAAGACACAACTTGGGAGACTAAGGACAAGATACGCACAACCTACCCTTATCTTTTTAAGGGTACATTCTTGATCTCTTTTTCCATAAGTTTATTCATGCTTGAATCTATCTTTTAAGTATATCTCCTCGGTCCTATTCTTGATCCTTAAGTAGAAACCAATGAATGTAAACATGTATTTGAAAACATGTTATGATTGATGGTTGCAAGTGGTTGCTCGTGTTCATATTGCATATGCATATATGTATTTATATATGGATTGAAACTTGATGTTTTATCATGTGTACGTTGCATTTGTATGAATGATTGTGCACTCATGTAGAAGTTACAAAATACGATTAGGAATAATTGCATACATGATGGACTCATAGCACCGACATGATTCGCATCAAGGAGGTCAACTGAATCAGTAGACTGCCTGATTTTGCATTAGATAAGGACATATACACACACTATGCATATGATCATGAAAACATTTGAAATCTTTTAAGGACAATGGATGCCTATGATTGATGGTTGAGTAGATGGATGTTGGATGTTAGGATACATTTTTCTTAATTAGAGATTTCAGGGACGAAATCCTTTAAGGATGGGAGAATGTAACACCTCATATTTTCTGTGAACATTAATGAATTAAAGAATACTTAACTTTAAAAGTGGGAATTAAGTAAAATGGGTTATGCCTTGCGTACGTCTCGGAATTCTGCTTGAGATAGAGTCCGAGTTTGCGTGGATCGGACTCCGTATGAAGAAGTTATGGAGTTCAGAAGATTTCAAGTATAAAAAGAAATTAAATTAAAAGTCAGAAAACAGTTTGAAATTCAAAATTTGGTCAAAACAGCTGGGCGGGAAATTTCCCGCTCAGGGGTGTCGACCCCCCAGGGGGAGTCGACATAGGTGTCGACCCCTTATAGGGGTGTTGACCCCCTATAGGGGTGTCGACCCCCCCCGTAGTGAGTCGACCCCTTTGAGATCCAATTCCTATGACGAATTTTTATAGCCCTGAGCTGATGTGGCCTTTTCTGATTGGCCTGATGACAAATTTCTGAGGTATTAGGGCTTATGTGTCGTGCTACGGTTGGCTGGGTGACACATCTCTTTGGTTTGGATGGTTCCGATTACTCCTAAACTAATCTAAAGGCTAGAATTAATCCTAGACTTCTATAAAATCACCCCAAACCTCAACCCTAGGCCTCATAACCCTATTCTATGAAGCCGTCATGCTGTCCATGTCTAAGCTAGCCTAGTCTCCATCTTCTCCAAACTAGAAATCAAGTTAGAAAACTCCAAACCAAATCCAAACTAGAGAATCAAACGTCTACATCAAAGGATAAGCTTAACAAATTCAGAAATCAGATCCCAGAATACAAGATCCGTTCTTTTTCTGTAAGTTCAGTTATTATTCGGATTTAAACACCTAATATAAATCATGACTGTAATAATCGGATTTAGAACTATGCCTAATTCTAATTCATGCTTATACTTTTGTCAAATCTTAATTGCCTATGCCTGTGAGACTATTGTGATTGATGTAATGACACATATCATGCCTATGGGACTGTTGTGACGGACATAATGAAACCTATCATGCATATAAGACTGTTGTGACTGACATAATGGAACTTATCATGCCTTTGAGACTGTTGTGTTTAATATGATGGAACTTATCATGTTGTACATCCTATGCCTATGAGACTATTGTGATTAATATAATGGGACTTATCATGTTGTACATCAAAATTAGTGATTCTCTTAAGTCCAATTCTATCTAATCTATATACCTATGGTGTAAATTGCTTAGCTTGCCCACACTTATTATTAATGTACAACATGTCTGTTGAAACATGATTCTTGAATTGGGTATACCTTTACATGCCTATTTTTCCTTATGTCAATTCTTATGCTCCTTCTCTATTTTTCCTTTTTTTATTTTCTTTTGTGAATACTAAGTTCATTCGGAACTTAGATTGAATCTCGTTGTACGTGCGATTATAATGTGGGAAAATTGGGTATAATTTAATTGAGTAAATTTTGGCATAGCATGTGAATGTGGCATAAAACTTTTACTGACTACACTTGGGAAATATTGACATAAAACTTGGACGCCTATGACAAGTATGTAAAATGGCTAAAGATGAACTTGCCTAACCCGTAGTTAGATTGAGTTGCGGTGTAAGATTGCCCGAAACCACCCGACACATCTAGCGACCACAACAATATAGATCTAATACGCATTAAGCCCAAAAACCCGAGGTTAGATTGAGTTGCGGTGTAAGACTGTGCGGAACCGCCTAGAACATCCAGCGACCGCAACAATATAGATCTAATGTGTGAAGTTGGTGCTTTAATGAATGAATTAAAGCAAAGGAACAGACAGGCTAAGAATGTTAGGTTTAAGTTAATTATGGAAATACTTAACCCATATAACATGTTAAACAGATGGGTGGGGTTAGGTAATTTTGAGAACACTTAACTGTTATAACATGATGATTAGGAAACCCTAGGGGACCCATTTCAGCAGTAACCCACATAGATGTATCACGATACCCTGAACTAGGCAGGGTGGGGCACAATTACTGGGCTGATTATAAGCGGTCAAAATAGTGGCGGGTGGTGCAGCAGTGTAGGTTCTGACTGAGTTTGGGCATGCACCTACTCTGTAGTGGAAAAAGTAGGCACTGGGCATTAGTAATATACACTGTGCATCATAAATTTGTATCGGGTTGCCTCCATAGGGATTGATTCACCCCATGGCGGGACTAACACAGGTATCTACAATCAAGCGGGGCCGAATGGCACAAGTAATAAATGCATGCGAGTAGAAGCCGATCGGAAAAGGGATCACTTTGTTATGAACACATGATGGTAGTTGAAACATTCGTTAGTAGGTGCAGAAAAATGGAAATGAGGGTGATAGTATATTTATTTAATCTTGTCTTATCATATGTTATCTTATTGCTACGGTATTGTCCTATATTCAGTTTATTCTTGTCATGATCCTTTTACCTGTTTACATGTTGAATAATCACTAGACTTACCAGGCTTATGTCTGACCCATTTTCTTTCGACTTCTTTTCTTCTGTTCCCCTCGCCCCCCAGGTCCGCAGGGAGGGAATACTTCAGCTTAGTGCAGACCTTTTCCAGCTTGAAGAGAGTAGATGTATTGCTTGGATTCTCTTTCCTTGGGCTATGGTTGTGGTTACACATTTATTGGGGATTTATGCTGCTTTACTACTGTTTTAATTCTTCTTTATGTACTTGGTGTTTTAAATCAAGACAGATTTTTTTTGTAATAATTTAGAAGTTGGGTTTTGAGACAATGCTTGTAATGTTTTGACTGAACCACGTTATTTATGAAATGATTTCAGTTTTCCGCTGTTTATATGTCTGTCTTGTAAATTATCTATGCCTTTTACCCAAAATGTTTCACCAAAGTTAATGCATTCCCTTAGTGAGTGACCTTAACGAAGGTGGGGTGTTTTAGTCCAACTGCAAGAAAACTGAAGCACCAACCAACTGATCGAACAAATCATCTATCCTCGGCAATGGGTGTCTGTTCTTCTTCGTGAGCTTATTTAGCTCCCTATAGTCCACGCACAATCTAAGCGAATCATCAGCCTTCGTAGCAAAAGCAACAGGAGCACCCCACTCCGAGATACTTCTTCTTTTGAACCCGTTCTCAAGCAACTCTTTCACTTGTTTACTAAACTCCCTCCTTTCACTTGGAGCCATGTTGCGCACAGGCAATTCAACTGCCTTTGCATTGTCCACCAAGTATATATGGAAATCTATCTCGCGTTTTGGAGGTAAGCCCCTAACCTCCTCAAAGACATCTGCATACTCATGGACTACTCGAACATATTGCAAATCATCAATAGATGTGTTAAGAGATTCTAGGTAGCTAAGCATAACATAACCCTTAGGGTCACATGAGATATCGAGAGTATTACCCAAACTTGTCAACAGTCTAACTACTCCCTTTTCATAGTCGATAATGGTACCATACCTGGCTAGCCATTCCATTCCTAGAATCAACCCATAGTCCATGAAGCCAAGCACAAAAGCGTTGCATTCGAACTCAACGCCATACACATATATTCTCAAATCCCGATATAACATAGAAAGATGAGCCATACCCCCAATAGGATTTGAGACAGCAACGGGATCCACTACTATACTAGTATATAGGTGCATAGACTCAATAACAGAAGCAGATATAAATGAATGTGAAGCGCCAGAATCAAACAAAGTACGTACAGGATGATCGTAAAGGAAAATCAAACTTTCAACAGAAATGTTTCTACCTCTCTCTTGTCTAGGTGCCATGAGAGCATGAACATGCCCTCCAGAAGTAGATCTAGTCCTTTGTACTTTCCCGTCTCCTTGCCTTCTTGGCCAGTCTTTAATCATATGTCCTGCCTCACCACATTGGAAGCAACCCGTCTTCTTCTACTTCTTACAGTCCTTCTTCAAATGGCCAGGTATTCCACAATTGTGACACTTCCTTTTCTCTGGACCCTTGTTATCCTTGCTGCCCTTCTTTTGTTGTTGTTGTGCCTTCTTTGGATCCCCTTTCTTATCCTGTGCCTTATCTACATTAACTCCTTTCTCCTCTTCATGCATCAATGCCATGTCAACAAGATTCTCGAAAGTAGCCTCCATAGGAATGTGGGACATAGCCAACCCGTGTAATGGTTCGTTCAGACCCTTAGCAAACCTCAAAGCCTTCTTATTAATTCCATACCAAGTCTTGCTAACTGATTAAACTTGTTAACGTACTCCTTCACATACAAACTCCCTTGTTTCAAAGCCAAGAACCTCTCCATGTATAAACTCTCTTCCGCTTGTGAAAGAAATTTCAATGCGCACCTTCGCCTAAAGTCTATCCATGTCTCCACTGCACGTCCTCCATTAGTTACTTGCCACCAAAAGGAAGCTTCATCCTTCATTAACCAAGAAGCTAGTTGTACTTTCCTTCCCTCGTCTATCTCAAAGATACCAAACAAGTCCTCCACTTCCTTGAGCCAATTCCGAGCCTCCAAAAACGTCTCATCCACATAAAACGGCTTTCCGCCCATCGCATGGAAGTCTTTGCATATCTTAGAAAAAGCATCTACACGGGGAGGAGGAGGAGGGGCGGCTGTAACTGGGGGAGGAGGAACGTCTGCTGAACCTACGATAGTAGCCCTAGCCCCTAGATACCTTCTGAACCAACCTAGTATCTGTATGCCCTTGGGTATAACGGGTTCCCCAGACATGCTGAAAGGAAAAAGGAAGAGATTCAAAACAGAGAATCGAAAGATAGATATATGACTTTTTGGGGATTATGTTTTTCATAATAAACTTTTCTCTTGAAAATACCCTCTTTAAAACATGTTTTTTTTAAATACTTCTTTCTAAAAATGCTTTTGAAAACGGTTTTCAAAATCTTTTATCTGTTCTGGTAACCTTCAGCTCTGATGCCACATGTAATAACCCATGTCCATTAATGTAACTCATAAAGGGAATGCATTAACTTTCATGGAGTATTATAAGAGTATAGAACAGAATATCACAAGACAGATATATAAAATGGTACTTAAGAAAATTCTAAATTTATTCATTGCAGCGGAAAAGTAAAACATGTTTGGTTACAACATCAAAACCAAATACTAGAGCCAAGTACACAAATATCCAACTTGAACTAAATTATTATCAGAGTACATAAAAGTTAAACCATAATCCCACTCCAAATAGCCATAATGGAAAAGAGATAAAGCTTGAGCATTACTTTCAATACTTCCAAGCACTTCATGAAGAAAGGAATCCAAGTCAAGCTTCACTAATCCCACCCAGAGGACCTAGGGGGGGGGGGAAGAAAGAAAAGATGAGAAACAAAAAGGGGTCAGACATAAGTCTGGCAAGTCTGGTGACTTTAACAATATAATCAGTAAAGTAATAGGATAAGAACATAAACTGGATATAAGAGAGGATTGTAACATAAGCAGATATGACAAGGTAAACAAGGTAAGTAAGATAGAACATCGGATGTGCTCCTAACCACTATAAGATATGATCTGCACTGTACCACATACTAGTTACATACTAAAAGATGATCCCTCCCTACTAATCATAATAATGGTAGCTTCGTGTACCCCTAACTACTCTTGTAGGTGCCCACTTACTCCTACCACCACTAGTTGTTCCCACAACCCTCCTCATTCGATCGGCTCCCTAACTTCGTAGATACCGGTGCTGGTCCCACGATAGGGTGTATCACTCCCTAAGGTGGCAACCCCGATACTACTGAAATGCACAGCTTATACCTACACGATGCAACAGCGTCTTACCTACCAGCCAGGAACCACGCACGCACATGACTCCATTGGATTTGCACTGCCATCGCTAACTCTTTATTGACCTCTTACATTCAGCCCCAGTAAGCATGTCCCTGTCCTCAACCTAGTTCAAGCTCATATAGATACTAAAATGGGTTACTAGTTGAAAAGGGCCCACTCACTTGACACAAGCTTCCCTCCTACGCTTGGTCCCCACTAGAAATTCCCACTTATCCCCTCTTTATCCCCACGTCTAATCACATATCTCATCTTGGTTAAGTGCTTTTATTATGTTTCACATGCTACCCATGTTACCTACTTAACCCTTTATCATCCCCATGTCTAATCACATGTCTTATCTTGGTTAGGTGTTCATTAATTTATTATAACTGTAATCTTGCAAGACCCCGCACATTAGATTGTCATTTTGCGGTTGCTGGGTATGCCGGGCGGTTCCAGGCAGGCTTATACCGCAAACCAAATCTAACCTCGTGTCTTTGCATTATTACGCATCTAATTTCTGCCTTTTACCTCTCACATTAGACAGCCGTTTGCGGTTGCTGGATATGTCGGGTGGTTTCGGGCAGACTTCTACCACAAACCAAGTATAACCTCGTGTCTTAGGCGTTCATTATCTCTTCTTTTCTACAAACCCAAATTCAAGTTCTGACTTATTACATATATTCCAATTGCCATAATTTCCAATTCAAGTTACGTTTATAATTCCAATCCAAGTCATGCCTATTATTCCATGTATATAAATTTTACCAATTTATGCCCCAAATCAATTACATGATTACAAATCGATTTATGCCCAATTACATATTATTCAATATTTTCCCAAACTTTTTCCAATCATTCAAACGTTATTAATACGCAAACCTTAATGCAATATGTTCTGCTCGAAGTTAGCCTAATCTCATAAAGAAAAAGGAAAAGGAGAAGGGAAGAGAATCATGACATCAAAATTGGCATAAAATAGGCATATGAACATGAACTGGTATAGAACAATAAAATAGATCCAGTAGGCATATGATAACAGTAATTTGGGTATGAATATGAAAGATAAGAAATCTACAAAACTTGATATGATTCGTCTTATTTACAGGCATGATAATTAAATCCAATTTACAATCCTATCACAGTTACTTTTTAATTATATGTGAAAGTTACATAGACTCACAGCAACAGGATTTAGGAGAGAGGATAGATCTGAATTCTGAATTCTGAATTTTATTAGCTAAATCGTTATTGTAGAATTTGATTCTTATCTTCCAATTTGAATACTCTTATTCTGATTTGCTTTGGTGGAGCAGAAAGGCTAGGTTAATTTAGATTTGAGCTGCATGGAGGTGCCATGGATTAGTGTAATGAAATTAGGGTTAGGTTTAGGTGTCTATTTATAGGTTTACTAGGTGTATTAGGACCTTTCTATTAGACTAGGAACCATCTGAACCATCCAAACCAGAAAAACACGTCATCCAGCCAATCCCAGAAGGACACATCAACCCTAGACCACCAAAACACGTCGGCCAGATCGGGGCAGATGGGGGTCGACACCCCTATAGGGGGGTCGACACCCCTGTCGACACTCCCTATGGGGGTTCGACACCTATGTCGACACCCCCTGGGGGGTCAACACCCACGAGCGGGAATTTTCTCGCTCATCCCCTTTCGCTGATTTTGAATTTTGAATTCGTTTTTGATTTTTAATTATTATTTAAAAAAATTATATTTTAACTGAAATCTTCTAAGCTTCATAACTTCTTCATATGGTATCCGATTTACGCAAACTCGGACTCTATTCCGAGCAGAATTTTGAGAAAAACGCAATGGCGTAGCCCGTTTCTCTTAATTCTTCTTATAAAAGTTAAGTATTCTTCAATTATCTCTTATGTCATGTTTTAAAATTACTGGGTGTTACGCTTTTATTTGATGTATTTTATTCCAGTATTTCAGTTTGATGTTGTAAATGGATTTGTGGACCATGATGTTTTCAGTTGCAAAATAAAGTTTTAAATTTATGCTACTATATTATATATATGTCTTGTGATATTTCGTTTTGTTTACCTATAACTGTTCACAAAACTTAATGCTTTCTATAAAGAGTGACATTAAAGGAAGTGGGGGTGTCACACACTGTTTCCTGTTGTTATTGTGTAGCCATGCTAGGTGATAGCTATGCGCTATTAGGTTGTGCAGGCCTTTTTTTGCATGTGCTGTGTAGGTGTCCTAGCAAGGGAAATGTTTTATGTCGCATTTTTTTAAGTTGTGCAATTTGTTGTTTTACACCTATTGTTATTTATCTCCCTACGTGGAGTATGAAACTTGTATGTGAAAGAGCAGTCTGGTCGTGTTAACTAGCTCATGTGTTGTAAGCTAGTATATTTGAAGTGGACGGGCCACTTTAAAAACCAATAGTGGCAGACAATTCACCTTAAAAACTGATAGTAGTAGATTGACAGCCTGCCAACCCCACATTACTTTTTGCAGTTAATATTTGTTATAATAATAAGTGTTGCGAATCTCTTTAAAACCGGTCGATCTTAACAAAAAAATATCTAAATAAATTA
Source organism: Allium sativum (assembly GCA_030737875.1). Classification (NCBI taxonomy): domain Eukaryota; kingdom Viridiplantae; phylum Streptophyta; class Magnoliopsida; order Asparagales; family Amaryllidaceae; genus Allium; species Allium sativum. The sequence continues at coordinate 844,508,569 of CM060909.1, read as the reverse complement.
AATATTCATAAATTAAATTGATAAAATTCTAGATTGTTTCATTCTTCCATCCTAAAAATATTTTCTTCCTTGAAATTTCATCCTCATCCCATCTAGAAATAAAACTCAAATTAAGCAACCAATTTTACTTATTGATTTAATTAGTCCATATGATGAATAAGGATCATCTATATGCAATGCCTTACTCGATCAATATTTGAATGCTTTACTTACTTTTTGAAGTAGAATCATTCACTCGACGTCTCTTGTGCAAACTCTGGTCAGATTCCTTGATTAGGAACCTAAACTCTCCTTGCATTGCCAAATACCATGATAGAGAATTTCAGTTCCATATAAAAAAACTCTCATGAAGTGCTCTCCATCAAGATTCGAGTGGTTAGTCTTTATTTCGATCGAAATAAAACATCTCGAAGTTATATGCTCAAATCTTAAATCAAAACAGAACTACGAACAAATCACCTATATCCAACTTACATACTTAGACCTATTATTTATTATTATATAAATTTCTATTTTCTATCTCTACAGATTTAATCATGTTATTTAAATTTAATTCTATTTAATTCACCAACACTTAGTAAAATTTCTATACTTAACATAGATACCTCGACTGTTCAAAATCTTCAAAATTTTCATTAATTATAAACAATGAATATCCAATAATCCTACTCATCTTAGATTCTAAACTAATCTAACCAATTACATAGGCTATGTATAATTCATAACCAAAAATTTAAGAACTTAAATACCCAACTTTTATTTCAATAAAATTTGAAATTACACTTAACATGTATACTTATAACATGAGAATTCATTCTTCAAAATAATTTAAATTGAAATTTTCCAATGTAGAAATTCCTCACTTAGAAACTCAAAAATGAACATCGATGATGACATGCGATCATCAACGAAATTATTTCCTAGCGACTTAAGTGAGTTCAATGCTTTTTTATTTCATAAAATCCCTTTTCAGAATATTTAAGTCATCGAATAATATCATTACTATTACTCAAAACTTTTAGAAATAGTTTTTCAAACACTTGGATTCGATTCTCAAATTCTCATCTAAAACCCATTTCTAATTATAAACACTATTTATAATTTATTCTGTAAGAATTTAAATTCCAACCCAGCAGTGATATCGAACACCTTATAGTCAAAGTGTGGAACTAAATTCACAAGTTTGTTTCAGTGTTTATTAAAAAAATTATTATCCCAACCTATGTAGAAAATGGGAAATTTGTTCGTAAACTGACCAAGCAAAGATAATCAACTAACTTATGATAATAATTAAATATTATCATCTCTATTAAACAAACATTTCCTAAGTTTGTAAAATTATTAAGAAAATACTCTTTTATAAATAAAATTTAATTTTAAGTAAAATTATTTCATTTACCAAATCTTTAAAATAATATTGGTTTAATCTGACCTGTTCAAGTGTTTAGAAATCCATACCGATATCGTGGCGTCCCACAACTAGAATTCATAAACCGCTCAATGGATAAACCAACACAATATAAAACACTTTTATAATACTAACAAATACGTTCTCCTATATACATACACTCAACTCATAATAAGGCATTACATTACCTTATCTCTCACTAAGTTTACCCATAAAGCCAAGGTTTTTGCTCATACTTCAGCTTTGATACCAAAATGCAACGACCTAATTTTTCGATCCTTAGAGTCGACACTAGTACATCCACAGTATACATGATAAACATCCAAGTGCCAGAAGACCAAAACATTTAGGGTTAAAGAAAAATAAGGTAGAACGGATCTCACAATCGCAGCTGATAACATATAATATATAATAAATCTTTATAAACTGAAAGAGCTTATGATTATTATATATATTACATCAGAGTGCTCCACTAACCAACTAATACTAACTTGGACATTATAATAACATATCAAAGAAAATTCAGATAACTACAACATGCAATGAAAAATATGAATCTATGGAACTATATCTTGAACTCCAGCTCCTCTCCTAATCTCCAAGCACCCCGCTTTGTCTGACCCCAAGAATTATCGTGAAATAACACCTAGGTCAGGCTGGAAAGCAACATGAGAAACTCAAGTAACAAGAAAATTTATTTCTTATTAGCTTATAATACCGTTTGAAATGAAAGGTATCTCATAACACTACAAGAAAAATACCCTATTGCAACTAGCTATTTGCAATAGGCTTCAAATGACAGTTGCAGTAAATGATATTTAGCAACAGGCCTTTTGTTGCTGTTGCAATAGGTAAGATTTAACAACAGGCTTATTCTTCCTGTTGCGAAAAGCATATTTTTCGCAACAGCGATTTCGTGCCTGTTGCAAAAACATACTTTTAGCAACTGGACTTCCATTCCTGTTGCAATAGGAATATTATTTGCAACTACACTTTCAAACTAGTTGCAAGAAATATATATTTAGCAACTGTCTTTACTAGTTGCGATAACTGTAATTTTTTTGCAAGTGGTAAAGCCTGTTGCGAATAACGTACTTTTGAAAATTATTTTTTCTCCAAGTAATATTCGGTTGTAATATAAGAAGTATAAGCATAATAGTTTATATATTATATATGTGTGTGTGTATATTTGAAAATTATATGATTAACATAATATTTATGAGTTATATTTATGACTAATATTATATGAGTTATAATATTTGAAAATTATTTGAAAATTATATGATTAACATAATAGTTCCGAAATAACAAGTAATCAATAAAAATTAGTAAATAATGAGTTATATTTTACTAAGTAATTAGCATAATATTTATTAATGTATGATATTTGATAATCATAATTTAGTTCCACTAAGTAATAAAAATTAGTAAATCAAACGATTCCATTCCTATGCAACTAGTCACGCCGTCCAGGAGCACTACAGCAACTCAATTTCAAAAGTATATACTTAACGTATTATTGAATTTCAAAAGTATATACGCCGTCCAGGAGCACTCCACTAAGTAATAACGGGTTTAAGTTTTTAACCCTTCTGTTTCGTGAAACTTTATCAATCTATCCGTAATCCTAAAAGCTTTCCACTTCGTAACCCTAGTTTGCGATCCCACGTTTCCTCCGTATTCAATCGATCCGCCGCCATTCGACATCTCATTCAATCGATCCGTCCAGGAGCTCTCAGTTCGTGCCAACGTTCAATCTCCAGACTCAAAATCGATCCACTTCGTGTCGGCGTTCTGGTATCAGGTAAAATTCAAACCCTACGTTTCCTTCGTTGTAATTGGTTGCTCGATTTCGATTAATCCTCATCCTGTTTAAATCTGTGATGAAACGAATTTAAGATTCAATTTTGTTTTACTGTAGAAGCTGTTCTCAAATCAGTATGAAACTATTATTTATGAAACTGTTTTGTTTTAATGTAGAAGCTGTTCTCAATTTCGTTTTAATGTAGAAGCTATTTCAATGTCGGTCAAATAAATTACTATGGCAGTGGCTGAACTAGAGCACAAACATTTCATGGAATTTGTAATTAGCTTTGCATATATTCATAAACTAAAATCATCAGAAGATTCAAAACTAAGGCCTATATTATTAGTTCAAATATAAATGCAAACCTTTTTGGAAAATAATCGGAGACCCTTACTGTTTCACATGTTTTTTGGGACCATATCAGCAGAGATTGGTCTTTGTGAGAATTTTATTAACCTTTTGCTAGATATAACTTGAAAGGAAAGAGTACTCTTGAGCTAATGAAGTTAAACACTCTTTACTGTTTGCATGTTATATAAGCATCTTGATTCCTGATATGGAATGGAGTTTTGCTTCCATTTAAGAGTAGTAGGAAGTTCCGTGTTCCTATTATGTGCAATGTTCAACAAGATAATCTTTGGGAGGCATGACAATTAGTCTGTATGAGAAACTAATTTCACTGAAATGCAGGCCTGCCAAAATGCAAACTGAAATATTGCTAGCTGGTCATTGTATTACTAATATATTTACTTAGACTCGTCTTCCCAGGATCAAATAAAACACTGTAACCATTTTTCTTTCCAATAATACACTATTATCATAACACACTCTAATATATGATATCCACCTTGATTTTATTTCATTTTTTGAGACATTTTAGTTAATAGTTGTAAATATGCTTTAACGACTACAAAATTATGTAAATTTAAAATCACATTCTAAAATTAAAAATAGCATCCGTGCATGTAAATTTGAGTTTTACGTGTATCTTTCTCCATTGTTCTATCTTATGTAGCTTAAAACAAATTGTTACCATCTTAATCTTTTATTTAACAAACACGTTCATCCATGTAGATAGTCATAATTCATATGTTCTTAATTATATTTTGTAAACTTGCACAATCAACTGGATAAACTATTGCCAGATCTGTTAGAACACATGAGCTTGATACATCTTATATCAACTATGACTTGAATATACTCAGTGCACATTTAACTATCAATTTGAACCACTCTTCTGTTCACAACACATCTTTAATTTTGCTACATTTTTTAAAGATTATCACAGCTGCATCAAACATGTCTGCTTGTATCTTCAGTTGCTAATGTGGGTGAGTGTATATTATTCAACTATTAATTTATAAATTAAAATGAAAAAAGTGTTATATAAGCAGAGGTGAAACTATATATCTAAGCAGTGACCTAACTCAGGTAAAAATGAAAAATTAATTATGTGATCATGGTATAAATTAATACTTATACTTTTCCAATCTTTATTTCAATCCCGCTTGAACATCAAATGGAAAACATCAAAGAGATTATGTGTGTGCATCATGGTTTATGCACCAGAATTCAACATAAATACTCAATGCGCAAGTTCTACTGGTCTCCCTAATATCAGTAGTATTCCAAGAGTCTATGACTTGGAGTGAATTTAACTAGCATAGGAGGTTTTCCATAAAGATGGAAAAAAAATTGTAGGTAGTTTGCTTACGTGCATAATCAACTAAACCAAAGTTTGATATTCTTTAGTTAGAAACCAAGAATTAGTTTTTTTTTTAAATTTAGTCGGATTAGGTTTCAAGTACAAAATATAAACATTCTAGGCTGCAGGCAAAACATGGCTTGTTTTAGGGGTTGAAAGGGTTTTAGGTTCCGAATACCCACTTATAACTCACACCATTGATCGATTTTGGGAATTTCAGGTTTTTAGGAAAGGCTAAGATATTAGAGGATCGTCAAGATGGACAAAACATGGATCTATCTACGAAGGTTTAGTTAGTTTTGGTTATTAATTTCATAGTTGCAATTATTTAAGATTGATTACCAATATCTTCATGTTTTATAGAATGACAGAAGAATATAAGCAAGCTGTTTGGAATTTTGTATATGGGCATGCAGAAAGGGAGGGAAATCCGGAGAAAATTATTTGTCCTTGCTTAGAATGTCGGAATCTTAACAGGGAATCGCCAATGAATGTCGTGTCACACTTGATTTGTTATGGATTTGACCCAACATATGATGTTTGGATTTTTCACGGGGAAGAACGTCCTTTACAAAATGAAGGTAATAAAGGTAATGAAACGTCAGATGCATATAAAATGTACTTGGATACACAAATATGTAATGAGGAGATGGAAGGTCATGCTAATGTAAGACATGGAGAAGGGATTAATGAGATGCTGAAGAATGTTGAAATTCCTTTGTATCCCGGGTGTGCAAGCTACACAAAGCTATCAGCTACAATACTTCTTTATAAACACAAAGCTCGAAATGGTTTAACTGACACAACATTTACGGAACTTCTTAAACTTTTGAAGGATATGTTGCCTGTAGAAAACACGCTTCCTGATTCCACGTATGAAACAAAGAAGCTGCTTAAATCATTTGGTTTAGGCTATAAGAAAATACACTCATGTGTGAATGATTGTTGTCTATTTCGAAAAGATCTTGCACATAGTGATTTTTGTCCTAAATGTGGTAAGTCTCGTTGGAAAAAAGCAAGACAAAGACAGACGAAAAGGATGCCAAAATACCTATGAAGATTTTGAGATACTTTCCAATAATACCTAGATTGAAAAGAACGTTCACGTCCTTAGAAACATTAGAGCAGTTGAGATGGCATAGCAACCATAAGAGTGAAGATGATAAATTACGTCATCCAGTGGATTCTTCTCAGTGGGCTACAATTGATAGGATGTATCCATCTTTTGCATCTGATTCACGAAATTTAAGGCTTGGTCTTGCAAGTGATGGCTTTAATCCTTTTGGCAATTGGAACAGTAAATATAGTTGTTGGCCTGTGTTTCTTGTTGCGTACAACTTTCCTCCATGGCTTTGTATGCACAAAGACAATATGATGTTATCTTTATTAATTCCTGGGACACAACAACCAGGAAATGACATCGATGTGTATCTGCAACCACTAATTGATGATCTAAAAAAATTATGTAAAAACTTTATCAATAAAAGTTTTCTGTTAGTTCAATTTATGTGTATGGGAAAAGCGGGTTAGGATATTGTTATATGAAGATTTTACATGCAACTTATGAAATTTAAGCGAATTGAGAACTCCAGACATGGATGGAAAGCTGATTTGCTAATAATCACGTGTAATAGTCCATATTCTTACATTTTTGATTTATATACGTTTAGATTTGCAATCCCAAATAAAGTCAAGTGGTGAGAAGACTATTTTTTTTCTTTTTGGAACTATATAGAAGAAATTGAATGTGAATTCGCTATAATTTAACAAAAAATGTCGCTTGCATTAATAGTGAAATGAATTCTCAGAGAAATAAATCTTACTTGGAGAAATACTGAATATACCAGATAATGATATTAAGTTGTAGTGATTATAATTGAAAATGATAAGGCATACATAAACTACTCCAAGAAGTAACATTAGAGGAATCCGTCAATTGTCAATCGATCATCGTTTTGTCGATATGCAAATCCAAACTGAGTCAGTAAATGGCGTTCCTTGGAAAACTCGCTTTGCCCTTATGTTGCCCCATGTTGTACGATCATGATTGACCGACGAATACATTAGGTAAGGCTGCCGCAACAACTACAGCAGCGTCTACTACCCAAACAGCGAAAACAATGTATATATATATATATATAAAAGTGAAAACTGAAAAAAAAAAAAAAGGGGAAGAATAGCGCAACAGCATGGTCGCTGCTGCTACAAGTCTACTGCCACGAAAACAACAACAATTTAGAGGAAAAAAGAAGATAAAATAAAACCTACACTAGAAGGAAAGGAGGGTTGTACTTGTATATGTAGCATCATGGTTCTAATATTAGCAAGTACATAGAATATACATAGAAGCCAATTCATAGTTTTATGGATAAACAGTAAGTTCATGCATAGTTTATCTTGCTTTCCTCACTAAAATAGACTTTGGCCTTAATGTTACATTACAAAAATAAACAATAAGGGGCTGTTACATTACAAAGTCATAGACTTCAAGTTTATGGCTTCAAGTTCACAGTTAACGCAATAAACAAAAATAAACATTGTTGATTTCTTGGTTTCTGACATAATTGTTGATGTCTTGGCCACATGCAGTGCATTACAGCATAGTGCAGGCACTGTTACATTACAAAATGATGAAGTCAAAAGTGGGTAGGCAAAACAATAAGGGACCAGATGTTAATTATGACAGTGGTCCTATTCTTATCATTATTTGCAGTACAGATTATTATTAGTTTTCTGAATAATCAAATGCTTATCATTATTTGTGTCTATTATGTGGATTCTATTCTTCCAAAGGCATGGCAGAAACTAGGATTTGGTTTTAGGAAACACAAATTAGGTATAAATGCTACTTGAATGTTTGTTTTACCAGGAGAAAGCAAATTAGTGTACCCAAGCATCCAGCCAATTTTTTCAGCACTGTTTCAACTCTGTTTCTGTTTCAGCCATTTTTTTTATTTTATTTTTTGTAGTCGCACCGTGAAAGTAATAATGTGCAAATTGAAGATCGTCAAAATAGCAAAAGTCCCGAAAGTTTGCTTAAAAGGAAGTGCAAGCTATTGGGTTTGAGCAAGAACATAGTTGCAGAAGGAACGATTGCAAGCACCGATCCGAATGCTACGGTACACTTTATGAAACTTGGGCACGACTTCTGGAAGGTATGGGTTAATAATGTGATATCACCTTGATCTTAGTGTTCTGGGTAGTAAGTGGTTTTATTAAGAAAAATTGGAATTTGTACAGTTACTCATACCGTAAGATATAAGCTCGTCAAATAAGTGTTCCGGTTTTTTATGCTTGCAAGTTAAAAGCTTGTCATGTTAATATAGCTTACAGTTTGTTTATTATATTATCATTAGTTGACAGAACATGTACAAAAAATTCAACTGCAAGTCGAAAAAAAAAAATCTTTACAAACATTTGAACATGTCACATATGGAGGAGAACCGAAGCATTTTTCTTTTTGATGTGGCACAACTGCACTAACAAATCTGAGTGCATATATACTTCATTATCAATGGGTTAACCCTTCATTATCAGAGCAGAGATGATCCAAGACCTTCATAACTATAGTATGATTATCGATTAATATTAATTAATCATCTGAAATGCTATAAGCAAGTATATATACAGCAATATTATATGTTTATCCTCTACAAATTGTGTGCAAGCTATATTGTTTTTGCTAGTTAAACTATTTATGGTTTTCAGGTTTCTTTTGTGATATTTTTCTTGTATTGCTCAACTTAAATTATAAATAAGAAGATGCGAGACACAAAGCAACTTTCAGAGCTGCTATCTTTCTAATCCACTTTTTTTCCAGTATATTGGTCTTTACTTTCACTATTTCTGTTAAAATTAGAATTTTAATGTGTATTGTATTGCTTTTGGAAGGTATGGGTTAACGTAGCCGTGGATCCTGAAGCTTTTCTACTTAGGCCTAATTCAGAGATAAACACCATTAAAGAGGTCGTTGGAACAACCGTGGTGTGGCACAAAGACTTCATTTCACTAGAGTAATATGTGCTGCTTAGCTTTTAGATGTTATGTTATGCTATATTTTGGAATTGTTGGTACGGTGTAACGGTATGCATTTATATTATGTATGGATCACGTTTGTTACTATGCTAATTTTGGAATGTAACTTCAACTAATGTTTTGGAATGTTCTAAAGTTATTGAATCTATAGTTTTGTCATTGTCTTTTCGAATGCACGTGTATTTATTTGTAATTTCTTATCGTTACTACAGTAAATTATCGAACTTAGATATTGATGAATTCAATGTAGCATCTGCAAATGTCAGTTGTAGTTGAGTCATTAGCAACAGTAAATAGCAGTTGTATTTGAACTTATTGCAACTGTCAAAAAAAGTTGTGGTATCACTATCTGCTAAAAATTAAAATTACCTATTGCAACGGTCAAAAACAGTTGTGGTATCACTATCTGCTAAAAATTAAAATTACCTATTGCACCGGTCAAAAACAGTTGTGGTATCACTATCTGCTAAAAATTAAAATTAACTATTGCAACGGTTAATAACTGTTGTAATTTGACTTACTGCAACTGTCAAAAATAGTTGTGGTATCTTTTTTGTTGATACTTAATATGGACTATACAACGGTCATTTGTTGTTGCAAAAGGAGATATTGCAACAACAAAAGTCTGTAACAACCCGTATTTCGATAACATGTTAAGATGAGAATCAAGGCAGAATTTAATTTTAAATTCTGAATCAAGTAGAACGGGCTATGCCATTGCGTTCGTCTCGGAAAAATACGCGAAATAGAGTCTGAGTTTTCGAAAATCGGAATCCGTATGACCCGATTAAGGCCCAACGAAGTTTTCAGAAAATTTCAAAGTAAAAACAGATTTCAAATTCAAGTTTGAATTTGGAAATTTGGGCCAGTTTGGGCCAGGCGGGAAAATTCCCGCCAAAGCACCCAAGTCGACAGCCCTGTCGACTTGGGAGTCGACTTGGTTGGACCCAAGTCGACAGCCCTGTCGACTTGGCTGTCGACTTGGTCCAGCCGGGCTGTTTAGCCTGGTGCACCATTTAGAGATTGTGTTGAGCTTGGGGGCCAGATTCGGTTTTAAGGGCTGAGATTGCAACTAGGGTTTAATCCTATGGCCTAAAACACTTGCCTAATCTATAAATAAGACCCTAACCTAACCCTAAATCATCATTATTCATTCATACAACTAAACTATGGCAAAATTTTACCTCTCATGGCCACCACTCTCTTCATAAAATTTCTAAATTGTTTCTATGAGAGATTTTCCATGCATATAAGTGTTTTCAAGCTTGTATGAGTGTCATTAGCTTGCATTCAAGTCAAGTCTCTATAATTGCATCATAAAGCAAGGGTTTTGATCATTTTGGCTCAAGGGTTTTTATGTTAGAGCTTGCATTTTGGGTCTAGTTGATTGCATAAGGGCTTTGTCATATCTTTTGTGCCTTCATAGCAATGTAAGCCCTTTCCCTACTCTTAGATATTAACTATGAAGTTAAACGTTCATGTTGCAAGTTTGGGTTTGATCATTGAGAATGATACATGCTATCATGTCATGCAAGTTTATGAAGTCATTATCTTGATCTTGTGAGCTAAAAGCTACAACCTTTATGTTGAAATGTTGCATTATGCAACATGAGAACCTTCATAACCTTTATGTCAACTTGCATATGAAGTCATAACCCCTATATGATGATATATGCGAGTTACTAGTCATCATTCCATGTCTTTTGTCACCATGATTCGTTTGTGTGCCAAGTTTGGGTTTATGCATGTTTTTGAGGCTTAAGAATGTAACATGCAAGTTAATGAACACATTTGTGCCTCATTTGCCACCATGATTAACTTGAGGCTTAATATCCATTATTGCCATGCCTTTGCCAAGTCTATTCTTTTAATCCATTGCGTTGTTGCGAACGTATATGCGAGTTTAAAAGCGTTGGGTTATGTTATGGGAAATTTCTAATGACATAAAAACATAAGCTTGGGAATTTACCTATTAAGTTAGGTCTACCCAATTGCTTGAAAACTTGTAATGTGTTTTGGAAACACGATGGACATGACACTTAGATAATATAAGTGTGGCCAACTCGAGGTTGGGTTGAGTTTGCAACGTAAAACTACCCGGAACCGACCGGCCTAACTAGTAGTTGCAAACAATAGGACCCAATGTGAGAAGTTGGTCATGTTGTGCTTGAACCCGAGGTTAGACCAAGTTGTGGTGTAAAGCTACCCGGAACCGACCGCCTTAACTAGTAACCACAACAAAGTCTAATGTGAGAGGTTGAGGTGCATTAAGTAATTAATGCCACATGATAGGGTTAAGTTAATTTGATTAATGACTCTTAACCAAATATGACATGGACAATGGGTTAAGTAAATTGATTAGGCCAATGATACTTAACAAAACATGACAAGGTTAGGTAGGTTAAGTAATTTGATTTGCCTAATGACACTTAACCATTTTTATACGACTAGTGGACGGGGTTAAGTTAACCAACACTTAATCAATCCAACACGATAATTTGGTAAGGTTAAGTAAGTTTTCTTAATGACACTTAATCGAAAGATACAGTTAATGGATGGGGTTAAGATTAGACTCAACTAGTCTTAACATGGAAATCGGATGGGGTTAAGTTAGCCTAGACTTAATTAATCCCACTTGGTAGTTTGATGGGGTTAAGTTAAACACTTAACTAATCTAACACGATGATTTGAAGTGGTTAAGTTAACCAACACTTAACCAATCTAACTCGGTAATTTTGAAGTGATTAAGTAACCTATACTTAAACACTCCAACTCGGTTATTTGATAAGGTTAAGTTAACCAATACTTAACCAATCTAACGTGATAACAGGATAAGGCTAAGTCACGAATTGCTTAAATACGCTTGACTGATTTGACTCAGTAATTTGATAGGGTCAAGTTAATATATACTTAACCAACTTAAGCATGGTTTGTAGGGTTAAGTCTTGAACTTGGATACTTAGCCAATTTTGACATGATTTGTAGACGGGTTAAGTCATGAACTTAAGTGACACTTAATCCATTATGTAAACCCTAGTTCTGAGGATTAGGTGGATAACCGTAGTTAACAAGGATAACGGAAATAAGGCTAAGTGGTAAACCTTAGTTGAAGAATAACTAAGTGATGATTCTTAGTCAAGGAAATTTAGACCAGTTCATAGATAGATGAGTAACCTGATACGGTAGGTCATCGTTTAAGTATACAAGTAGGAGCAAGTATCTGATTTAGATAAAGGCTCCAGCGAACTGGGTAACGAAGCAGCGGCTTCGGGGAACGTAAGGGTATTCTTGGTATCCCTCTGTGAGCTGCCAGGTGATCATACTGGGCTCATGAGAGGTTAAGGTCTGCGTTAGAAGAACCAAGAGTATGCCTTGGTTGCTATACGAGCGACCTAAATATGGGGATGGATAGGGGATAGTCGACGATACACGGTCGTACCCTAGATAGCATTTCGTCAGGCTACCTACCATCTTTGGTCAAGCGTGTACGTACGGAAAGGCAGAGAACACCCAAAAGACCATAATTGCTATCTAATTATGGTTGCGGAAAGGCTGGGATGTGGGTTGGCCAGTAGTGTGTTCTCATACAGGATTTATCCTGCCTTGTCTTTCACTAGTTGAGGGAGTGGTCTCGTGGGACCATAGCCACGTATAGAAAAAAATAGACCTTAGCATCTGCATCGGCAGATAAATCGAAAGCTCCCGACCGTGTCCTGTATTTCCTGGTATGCCCTGTGACAGGACTCGGATGGCACGATGTGATACATGTGCATATAGTCATGGAAAAACGATTCACGATGAATGCGTGGGAAAAAGGGCATGGTTGACGGGTAGCGTAAATCCTAGTGGCCCTGGGTGGTTGAACCAAAACCGAGATACGAAAACGTGCAATAGGTAAGCATAATCCCTAGTAGTCCTAGGTAGCATAAGTCCTAGTTGTGCAAACGATGATTCAGGTTGAAAGACCCTAGTTAGATATAGGGTGACAGTCCAAAACGATCTTAAGGATCATGGAACTATGTTAAAGTAGTATAGAATCTCATGGGGAAGCCCGTATGGTCTACGGCAAGGGACTGAACATTTACATAGAATAAAACATACGAGTTGAGTAACCTATATATGCGATATATTAGGTTGACATGGACCATTACACGACTTTTGAGTAAGGGTCATTCATGGTTAACACATGATACGGTGGGGATACTAGTACGGTAGGTGCAGAGCTAAAATACAGGATAGATACCATGGGACGTTATACGTGATAGATATATTGGGGATATTATACTTGATAGGAACCTGATGATGGGATACCTTGTTTTATCTTGACACCGTAATTTATCATGACACCTTAGTTTATCTGAGTTCAGTAGTTCATCCTGTTATTTTGATTTAGCTTATTTATCTTGTCATCATGCTTATGTTCATCTCAGTTTCTCATGTCAGTTAACTTTACTAGTTTTTATGCTGATAGTAGATAGGGCTTACTCAGTCTTTTTGACTGACCCGTTTTGTTTCACCTCTTTTCTTCCGTTTCCCCCCCAGGTTACAGGGAGGAAATACTGTTGTTTAGTTCGGACTTCTTCTGCTTGAAGGTCATCATGGATGGCTTGGATATTTCTTGGCTATGGCTACTTTACTGTTTTTACTTAGGGAATAAATTATGAAAAAGTCTTTATGCTTCTTTACTATTGCAAGACAGGTTTTGATGTACTCTGATGTAAAAGGCTTTAGACCTTAATTATTGATGTTTATGAAAGTTTGATTTTACTTCCGCTATTTTATATGTTCTGTCTTGTGATATTTCTGTGCATGTTTACCAATAATGCCCCTCTAAAGCTAGTGCATTCCTTTGCGAGTGACCCTAGCGGAGGCGGGGTGTTACACGTGGTATCAGAGCAGAAGGTTACCAGACTGGGCAAAAGTTTTTTTAAAGACCTTCTGAAAACTATTTGAAAATCGTTTACAAAGAAGCATTTTTCAAGAAAAATTTCTTTTAAAAGAAAAAGGCTATTCCCCAAAGGCCATTAGCACTATCCTTGTTTCCTTAATTGAATCTCTTTTCCTTTCTTTCCTCTATTTGTAGTCACAGTGGTTTTAACTGGGACTAGTCTTTTCTATCTACGAAAGTGCTTTCCATACGATGGAGGTGGTTCTCGAGAGACCAGTGGCCGCGTTATAAGAAAGGATAGTGAGAAAGAGGATAAAGGATACGAGCTTAAGGATGGGCAACTTGTTGGTATGGCTTAGTCCTCAACGGAGGGAGAAAGATGAACAATGAAACCCATGTCGAGAGAGTACCTTTGGCATGGTAAAACGGGGCGGATAGTTAAGTATTGTGGGACAAGGACAAGATCATTGGGAGGCCAATAGTATGCTCTCATTTTTAGGGTACCTCGGAAGGAGGGTAACGACCTTGTTAAAGGTTTAGCTTTTCTTCTCTATCATCCCGTTAGGACTTCGTTTTTCGTATCATTTAAGTCTGCTTCGATAGTTGAGTCTCTGCACCTTAAGTACTAGCGTAATAGAGAATCCCATTTTTGTCTCAAAGTCCTATTGGAGAATCGGTCCATTTATACATGACCTGTTTGGATTTGAGAATGTCTATGCCAAGTGTTGAGTTTGGAAATAATGCTTATGCTTATAAGCTATGGATGGATTCTAGGGATGAAGTGGTTATCCAGTAGGGGGTGCCACTCTCGGTTTTGATAGGAGGGTAGTTAGACCTTTTGACTAGCCTTGGTAATGCCCTCGAAGTATCGTGTAACCTTTTTGAGGTCCTGTCATGACTAGTTACTTAGAATCCCTTGATGCCTTTATTGGAAATTGGAAGCCCGATCGAGTGGTGTTCGCCAATGAGACGAATGGTTTGCTTCATTCATGCATGGGTTATAGAGATCACCTTAGTAAGTGCGCTTGATAACCTGGTTGACATCTGTTTACTTTCAAGAGAAAGTTCTTCTACATGGAATACCTTATAGTATATAAACGAGATCCAAGATTCACTAGTGAATTTTGGAAAGCTTGCATGAGATCATGAGTACGCAGTCATGTTTGCGACAAGTACTCTAGGAGAAGGATAAGTGCAAGTGGAACGAGAGGCGACGAAGAAATGAGTTCCAGCTCATGTTATGGAAACAGGAAATAAGAAGCTACGGAATCGCGAAGTAAAAAGACGGTCAAGGCACAATGGAATTAAGCTCAAGGAAATACGACTTTGATGGTCAAAGACTAGATACGCGCATGATACCTCTTTTTGGGAGTATATCCTTGATCCCTGTTTTCTGTAGAGCTTACTTGTAGGCTACCTTTTGTGGACATCCTCTCGGTCCTATTTTCTGTTACAAACCCCGTAAGGAGTTTGTCTTGTTTATCTTCTCGACCCTGTTTCAGGGAATTCTAGGTAGAACCCTATGGATGTAAACATGTATTTGAAACATGTTATGATTGATATGGTTGCAAGTGGTTGCTCGTGGATGCGCGAATACACATTAGATACTATCTCGATTCGGTCACATTCCATATTGCATATGCACGAGTATTTATACTTGTTTATGGATGAAATCGAATGTATTATCATGTGGTTGTTGCATATGAATGAATGATTGTGCACGCATATAGTATCTATATGACTAGGATTATTTGCATACATGTTGGATTCATGGCACTATACATATTTTGCATTAGAAAGATTATTCAGGCCTGATCATTAGCATTAGCTAAGGAACATGTACACACACGTTTTGCATATATTCATACAGCATTAGAAATCATCTAAGGACAATGGTTGCTGGTGGATGATGTTTTGAGTAGATGAATGATGGATGGTAGGATATGTTCTTCCTAACTTGGAGATTTCGGGGACGAAATCCTAAAAGGTGGGGAGAATGTAACAACCCGTATTTCGATAACATGTTAAGATGAGAATCAAGGCAGAATTTAATTTTAAATTCTGAATCAAGTAGAACGGTGTAACAACCCGTATTTTCAATAACCTGTAATAACATAAATCGAGGCAGAATTTAATTCTAAAATGGGAATCAAGGGAAACGGGCTATGCCATTGTGTTCGTCTCGGAAAAATACGCGAAATAGAGTCCGAGTTTTCGAAAATCGGAGTCCGTATGACCAAGATATGGCCTCGCGAAGTTTCACGAAAATTCCCAAATTAAAGTATACTTAATTAAGTGAAATGGGTTGTGTAGATATATATATATATATATATATTGATATATATATATATATATAATTGAAAATTTAATAAATAAATATGCAAAAATGCTCAAAACAGCGAATTGGGAGAGGGGAATAACCGAACCGGCCGATTTTTGAAGTCGACCCGAGCCCGCTGGGTCGACTAGGGGTTAATCCAGGGTGTTTGGCTGTCAACCCGTGGGCCGATTCGCTCAAGTGCAGATTTTGCATTTGAATGGTTCTCATGGTCCATCTTTAATCTAAAGGCCCTAGATGGTTCCTACACTTGACTTCTTCCCCAAGACATGCTTTGATGGCTTGGATTGAATCTAGGGTTAATCCTATGGCCTAAAACACTTGCCTAATCTATAAATAAGACCCTAACCTACCCTAATTCATTCATAATTAAACCTAGTGACTAAACTATGGCAAAATGCTAGCTCTCATGGCCTCCACTAATTTTATGAAGAGGGTTGCATACTAATCACTCTCTAATCAACTTCTAATCCCTTCTTAGCATCTTAATCTTCTTCATTTGGTGTTCAAAGTTGCTAGTTGTGAGTTTCTATCACTTTGATGATCTTTTGGTAAACTAATTAGATGAGATGTGATGAGATTTATGGTTTTGTATGTGGGTTAATGAGCTTTGAATCATATGATATGATGTTAGCATTAATCTTATGTTTATGCATGTTGAGTATGTAAGCTTATGCAAGTTTAATATGATGTATGTTATGTTTGCATGATGCTAAATATGCAAGTTGTGGGCTATGTAATCATATGCATGTTATGCAAGTTCATGGTAATATGCTATGCAAGTTACATGTTTGTTAATATGCAAGTTACATGTTTGTTAATATGCAAGTTACATGTATGTAAATATGCAAGTTACATGTTTCTTTATATGCAAGTTACATGTTTGTTAATATGCGAGTTACATGTATGTAAATATGCAAGTTACATGTTTATTAATATGCAAGTTCATGATGACACATTATGCAAGTCTATAAGCTAATATGCAAGTTTGTTATGCAAAATGAATATGTAAGTTATGTGACATATTATATGCAAGTTATGTGACATGTTATGCAAGTTCATATGCAAGTTATGTGTTTGTTAATATGCAAGATGGCACCTTTGAAACATGTTCATTCATATGCAAGTTGACACCTTTTATATGTGTTATATCATGAACGAAATTACGTGGGAACGATGGGGTAATTAAATGCATAAGTTAATAAGATTGTGTGAAATTAATATAATTATGCATAACACAAAATAAATAAACATAGTATGGGAATTTGCCTATTTGGTTAGGTGTACCCATACTATGTGTTGGGAATTTACCTATTGAGTTAGGTCTACCCCATGGGAATTTACCTATTAAGTTAGGTCTACCCATGTTAAGAAAACTTGATTAATTAGGGATAATTAATATAAAATTATGAGGGTGATTAATTAGGTGTAATTAATTGACTAAGACACGAGGTTGGACTCAGTTGTAGCGTAAAACTGCCCGGACCCAACCGGCTTAACCAGTTGCTACAAATGTTAGCCCAATGTGAGAGGTCTTAGGCACAAACTAAATACGTAATTAATGTAAAGACACGAGGTTAGACTCTGTTATGACATAAGGCTGCCCGGACCCAACCGGCTTAACCAGCGGTCATAAAAGACAGTCTAATGTGAGAGGTCTTTACAAAGGTTACGTTCTTAATTAATTAATTAAGAAACACTTAACCACATTAGCATGTAGAGGGACATGAGGGGTTAAGTGGGTGCCTCGGGTGGCATGAGAAAATCTAGTGGTTGCCTTGGGTGGCAATAGAAAATACGATTAGAATACTTAACCAAAATAGAACATGTAATTAAAACATGATTAAAGGGTTAAGTGGGATATACTAGAAAAAGGGACAAGCTTAGGTGGGTAGCTTGTGGAGGCCCATTTCAACCAGTAACCCATACGTATCTTTGTGGGCTCGACCCATGTCGAGGACGGGACACGCATACTGGGCTTGACTGTAAGAGGCAAACGGGTTAGCGGTGGCAACGCAAGTCCAACGGGCTTCATATGCGTGAGTGGGCCCGGGCTGGTAGGTAAGCCGTTGTTGCATCGAGTAGATATAAGCCGTGCACCTTTAGTTTCATCAGGTTGCCACATTGGGGAATGATACATCCCACGGTGGGGCCAGCACGGGTATCTACGTTAGGGAGCCGATCGAATGGGAAGTAGTGTGTACACCTAGTGGATTGTAGGGCCCCGTGGCGCCTACTTGGTCACCTAGGGGTACGCAGGTACTAATTAGTAAATTTTATAAGTCCTTGGGTGGGATCAACCTTTAAGTTAGGAACGACTGGTGTGGTGCAGTTTAGTAATTTACCTTAGGGAGGGTAGATGCGTCTTTATCCTTTATCTTCGTTTAGTTGACTGCTTAGGGTAGCCATTCATCCCTATATGTTACCGTATATCAGTTTATGTCTTCTCTGGTTACTTTAACGATTGTATTGTTAAAGTTATAGGACTCGCTCAGACTTATGTCTGACCCTGTTGTTTTTATCTTTTTCCCAACCCTCAGGTCCTACGGTGGATCCTAGCAGTAGTGGAGCTTGATCGGATTGCTGTTCCAGTCTTTAGGAGCTTGGATAGATGTAAAGCTCCAGTTATCCAGTTATCTTTTCTTTTGTTTGGCTATTGTATGAGAGTGGGATTATGTACTTCTTTATTTTGATGGATATTGTACTTGACCTTTATTGTGGTTTTATGATGTAACCAGACATGTTTTACTTCCGCTGTTATGAGATGATGTTTTAAAATTTCAAGTACTATTTATATCTGTCTTGTTGTAATTTTTCTGTTCTATATTCACTAAAATACTCCACCGATGCTATGGCATTCCCTTAGTGAGTGATCATAGCGGGAGTGGGGTGTTACACGTGGTATCAGAGCTTAAGGTTACCAGAACAGATAAAATTTTTGAGAAAAACTACTTTCTAAGAGTATTTTCGAAGAAAGTATTTTTAAAAGCATGTCTTCTAAGAGAAAAAGTTTTTGAAAAAGAAAAGCATAATCCCCAATAGCCATATCTTTATCTTTCGGAATCTCCTTTTTGAATCTTTCCTCTTTCGTTTCAGCATGGCTGAAGATCTTAACATCCCGGAGGGTTTAGTTATACCACTATGGTATAGGAGGTTGCAAGAGGCTAGGGCCGCGGCTGCGGGTCCGGCCAATGCTACTACACCAGAGACAACCGCTCCTCCTCCTCAGCCTAGAGTGGATAATTTTGCTAAGGTTTGCAAGGAGTTCAAGGCTATAGGAGGAAAACCTTTTCTTGGTTCAGAGACTTTCGTAGAGGCTAGAGATTGGCTTAAGGAAGTGGAAGAGTTGCTAGATATCTTTGAAGTGGAAGAGGGAAAGAAAGTCAAGTTGGCGGCTTGGTTAATGAAGGGAGAGGCCTCATTCTGGTGGGAGGTCACTAATGGAGAACGCCCTGTTGACTCTTGGGCAGATTTTAAGCAAAGGTTTGGGGCTAAGTTTCTCTCAAGGGCGGAAGAGAATCTGTTTATGGAGAAGTTCTTGAATTTGAAGCAAGGGAATCTCACGGTGAAAGAATATGTCAACAAATTCAATCAATTAGCAAGGTTTGGCATAGAGTTGGTGAATACACCGGAGAAGAAGGCTTTGAGGTTCGTTAGAGGCTTGAACGAACCATTGCAAGGAATAGCTATGACTCACATTCCTATGGGGGCCACTTTTGAGAAGCTTGTCTACATGGCACTTATGCATGAGGATGATAAGAATTCTAAGGCACCAGAGAAAAAGGGGGATCAGAAGAAACCGCAACAGCAACAACAAGGCAAGGGCGGAAAAGGCAATGGTGACAAAAAGAAGACGAAGAAGAAGTGCTTCAATTGTGGAACACCAGGACACCTCAGTAAGGATTGTCGCAAAAAGAAGAAGACCGGTTGCTTTCATTGTGGTGAAGCAGGGCATCTTGTGAAAAACTGCCCAAAGAAGGGGCAGAAGACGGGGTCTACCTCAGGAGGCCAGGTGCAAGCTCTTATAGCACCACCTCAGTCAGGGGGGCAAGTTCAGGTTCTCTCAGTTCCACCGATTCAGCAGAGAGGTAGAACTATTTCCGTTGAAAGTCTGGTTTTTCTGTTTGATCATCCAGTTCGTACTTTGTTTGACTCTGGCGCATCGCATTCTTTTATCTCATCATCGTTAGTTGAGTCACTGCACTTAGACACCAGTCTAGTTGATGATCCCTTGGTTGTCTCAAACCCAATTGGGGGCTCCATATATCTGTCTATGATATGTTTGGGTTTGAAGATTTCTATACTTAGCGTTGAGTTTAGATGTGATGCTTTTGTATTGGGCTTCACGGGCTATGGGTTGATCTTGGGCATGGACTGGTTATCCAGTAATGGTGCCGTTCTTGATTGCGAAAGGAGAGTTGTCAGGCTCATGACCCGCTTGGGTAACACTCTCGAGATCTCTTGCAATCCCATGGAATCTGTTTTGCTAAGTTATCTTGAATCGCTCGATGCTTCGGTCGAAAGTTTGTGTTCTGTCAGAGTAGTCCGGGAATATCCGGATGTGTTTGAAGAAGTAAAGGGTTTGCCTCCGAAGCGGGAGATAGATTTCCGAATTTATTTGGTGGATAATGCCAAACCAGTGTCTTTGCCAGTACGCCACATGGCTCCTCGTGAGAGAAGAGAACTTCATAAGCAAGTAGGGGAGTTGCTTGAGAAGGGGTTCATAAGGCGAAGTATATCGGAGTGGGGAGCTCCAGTAGTGTTTGCCACGAAGGCGGATGGGTCCCTCAGACTTTGTGTGGATTATAGGGAACTTAATAAGCTCACGAAGAAGAATAGACACCCATTACCGAGGATAGATGATCTCTTTGATCAGTTGGTTGGCGCGTCAGTATTTTCGCAGATGGACTTAGCTACAGGGTTTCATCAGTTAAGAGTGGCGGAGGACAGTATAGAGAAGACTGCTTTCCGGACTCCGGATGGTTTTTATGAGTGGCTAGTGATGCCATTTGGGTTGACAAACGCCCCCGCATACTTTGTTGATCTCATGAGTAGAGTGTTCAGAGAGTATCTGAATAAGTTTGTAGTAGTTTTTGTGGATGACATCTTGGTCTTTTCCAAGAATGAAGAAGAGCATGCCTTACATCTCAAGGAAGTGTTGGAGACTCTTCGAGCGCATAGTCTTAAAGCTAAATTCTCTAAATGCCATTTTTGGAGAAGAGAAGTGCGATTCTTAGGGCATGTGGTCTCTAAGGAAGGGATAGCTGTGGATCCCGCAAAGATAGTATCTATCCAGGATTGGAAAGTTCCTAGAAATGCTACCGAGGTAAGAAGTTTCTTGGGGTTGGCAGGATATTATAGGAAGTTCATCAAAGACTTCGCGAAGATATCAGCCCCATTAACCCGCTTGACGAAGAAGAATCTGGTTTTCTCATGGGATGTAGATTGTGATGATGCTTTCCGACGGTTAAAGAGAGCTTTGACCACCGCTCCAGTTTTAGTGCTTCCAGATGGGAGTAAGCCGTTTGTTGTTTATACCGATGCTTGTGGAACAGGATTAGGCGCAGTCTTGATGCAGGAGGGAAGGGTAATAGCCTATGGAGGGAGACAATTGAGAGTGCATGAGAAGAATTACCCTACCCATGATCTAGAGTTGGCCGCGATTGTTTTCGCACTTAAGTCTTGGCGCCATTATCTTCTTGGTGAGAGATTCGAGTTGTTCACCGACCATAAATCATTGAAGTACTTATTCTCTCAGAAGGATTTAAACTTAAGACAGCAAAGGTGGATGGAGTTCTTAGCATCCTATGATTTCGAGATAGCGTATACCCCTGGTAAGGGTAACGTGGTGGCAGACGCCTTAAGTAGAAAAAGGCTATCTTTGAGTCCATTGTTCGTGGAACGACGAAGCTTGGAGTTTCTTTCTTTGTTTGACTTCAGACCTTCTGTTGATTTTGTACCTGGTTTGTTGGCATCCTTGGAGGTTAGACCTACTCTTTTGAGACGGATTGGCGAGGCTCAGCGAGACGACCCACAGTTGGTTGTGTTGGTAGAGAAGCTTATAAGAGGGGAGTCGTCCAGCCATTTGGGTAGATACACCATAGATGATAAGGGATGGTTGCATAGAGACGGTAGACTTTGTGTACCGCAAGATGAGGGTTTGAAGAAGGCTATTTTGGATGATGCACATCGTTCAAGAATGACTATTCATCCCGGTGGAGACAAAATGTACCAAGACATGAAGAGAGTTTTCTTCTGGGCCGGTATGAAGAAAGATGTGGCCGAGTATGTGGCTAGATGCTTAGTGTGCCAACAAGTTAAAGTGGAGCAAAGGAAACCCGGTGGGTTGCTACACCCATTGGAAGTTCCACAGTGGAAGTGGGATAGTGTCTCGATGGATTTCATCGACGGGTTACCGAGATCGAGGAAGGGCAATACGGGAATTTGGGTTGTGGTAGACAGACTTACCAAGAGTGCCCATTTTATACCCGTAAAGAGTAAGAGGACCGCTCCATGGCTTGCTTCAGTCTATGTTAGAGAGATTGTTAGATTGCATGGCGTACCATCCAGCATTGTGAGTGATCGAGATCCTATTTTCACTAGTGAGTTTTGGAGAAGTTTGCAAGAGGCGGTAGGGACTCAGTTGTGTTTGAGCACCGCATATCATCCTCAGACGGACGGTCAGACCGAGAGGGTGAACTGTATCTTAGAAGATCTTTTGAGGCTTTGTATCTTGGATTTTGGAGGTACATGGGAAGAACATCTTCCTTTGGTGGAGTTCGCATATAATAACAGCTTTCAGTCCAGTATTGGTATGGCTCCTTTCGAAGCTCTTTATGGAAGGCCTTGTCGATCTCCTACATGTTGGTGGGAATCTACGGATAAGATCTTGCTTGGGCCGGATATGGTTAGAGAGACTTCAGAGAAGATTGATTTAATTCGAAAAAGGATGAAAGCAGCGCAAGATAGACAGAAATCTTATGCGGATCGGAGAAGGACGGATCTTGAGTTTGAGGTTGGGGACATGGTTTTTGTCAAAGTATCTCCATTGAGAAATGTTGTTCGCTTTGGGTCCGTAGGGAAGTTAGCACCGAGATTTGTTGGGCCGTTTCCTATTAAGGAAAGGATTGGACGGATGGCATATAGGGTGGAGTTGCCCGACAGACTTAGTGGTGTTCATGATGTATTCCATGTATCACATTTGAGGAAGTGCTTACATGAGACCGCGGAGGTGGTAGAGCCGAGCTTGCTTAGAGATGTAGAGGTAGAGCGTGATGCGACGATTCGACGAGCTCCTACTCGCATCCTTGGGTCAGAAACTAGGAAGTTGAGGAACAGAGAAGTTCAGCTAGTTAAAGTGCAATGGGGAGATGACGAAAGCAATGCTACTTGGGAGACGGAAGCAAAGATGCGTTCTTTGTATCCATTTCTTTTTGAGAGTATGTCTTTTAACTTCTCCTTTATTGCTTGTCTAGTACTTATCTTATCTTTAGTATATCCTCTCGCTAATACCTATGACCTTTAGATAGGGTAAAACCTATGGTTGAAACATGTGTTTGAAACATGTTATGGTTGATGGATGCATATGGATGCAATTGTTTGCTAGTGGTTGCTCGTGGATGCATATACACACACATTAGGCACTAGATCGGCTCAGTCACTTCATGTTGCATATTGCATAAATGGATGTGGTAGTTAGATTGATGGATGTATCATGGCTGTGTTATCATATGGATGATGCATTTTTGTGTATGGTTGTGCACGCATGTAGAAATTTGTATGTGTCAATAGGGTTTCGCATACATATTGGATGCATGGCACTATCATGGTTTGCATTAAGGAGGTTTACTGTATCAGTAACCGCCTGATTTTCGCATTAGGTAAGTACATATACACACACTTTTGCATATATCCATCCAGCATTTAGAATCTTGTAAGGACAATGATTGCTCGTGGATGATGCTTTGAGTAGATGGATGATTGGATGGTAGGATACGTTCTTCCTAACTTGAAGATTTCGGGGACGAAATCCTTTAAGGAGGGGAGAATGTAACAACCCGTATTTTCAATAACCTGTAATAACATAAATCGAGGCAGAATTTAATTCTAAAATGGGAATCAAGGGAAACGGGCTATGCCATTGTGTTCGTCTCGGAAAAATACGCGAAATAGAGTCCGAGTTTTCGAAAATCGGAGTCCGTATGACCAAGATATGGCCTCGCGAAGTTTCACGAAAATTCCCAAATTAAAGTATACTTAATTAAGTGAAATGGGTTGTGTAGATATATATATATATATATATATATATATATTGATATATATATATATATATAATTGAAAATTTAATAAATAAATATGCAAAAATGCTCAAAACAGCGAATTGGGAGAGGGGAATAACCGAACCGGCCGATTTTTGAAGTCGACCCGAGCCCGCTGGGTCGACTAGGGGTTAATCCAGGGTGTTTGGCTGTCAACCCGTGGGCCGATTCGCTCAAGTGCAGATTTTGCATTTGAATGGTTCTCATGGTCCATCTTTAATCTAAAGGCCCTAGATGGTTCCTACACTTGACTTCTTCCCCAAGACATGCTTTGATGGCTTGGATTGAATCTAGGGTTAATCCTATGGCCTAAAACACTTGCCTAATCTATAAATAAGACCCTAACCTACCCTAATTCATTCATAATTAAACCTAGTGACTAAACTATGGCAAAATGCTAGCTCTCATGGCCTCCACTAATTTTATGAAGAGGGTTGCATACTAATCACTCTCTAATCAACTTCTAATCCCTTCTTAGCATCTTAATCTTCTTCATTTGGTGTTCAAAGTTGCTAGTTGTGAGTTTCTATCACTTTGATGATCTTTTGGTAAACTAATTAGATGAGATGTGATGAGATTTATGGTTTTGTATGTGGGTTAATGAGCTTTGAATCATATGATATGATGTTAGCATTAATCTTATGTTTATGCATGTTGAGTATGTAAGCTTATGCAAGTTTAATATGATGTATGTTATGTTTGCATGATGCTAAATATGCAAGTTGTGGGCTATGTAATCATATGCATGTTATGCAAGTTCATGGTAATATGCTATGCAAGTTACATGTTTGTTAATATGCAAGTTACATGTTTGTTAATATGCAAGTTACATGTATGTAAATATGCAAGTTACATGTTTCTTTATATGCAAGTTACATGTTTGTTAATATGCGAGTTACATGTATGTAAATATGCAAGTTACATGTTTATTAATATGCAAGTTCATGATGACACATTATGCAAGTCTATAAGCTAATATGCAAGTTTGTTATGCAAAATGAATATGTAAGTTATGTGACATATTATATGCAAGTTATGTGACATGTTATGCAAGTTCATATGCAAGTTATGTGTTTGTTAATATGCAAGATGGCACCTTTGAAACATGTTCATTCATATGCAAGTTGACACCTTTTATATGTGTTATATCATGAACGAAATTACGTGGGAACGATGGGGTAATTAAATGCATAAGTTAATAAGATTGTGTGAAATTAATATAATTATGCATAACACAAAATAAATAAACATAGTATGGGAATTTGCCTATTTGGTTAGGTGTACCCATACTATGTGTTGGGAATTTACCTATTGAGTTAGGTCTACCCCATGGGAATTTACCTATTAAGTTAGGTCTACCCATGTTAAGAAAACTTGATTAATTAGGGATAATTAATATAAAATTATGAGGGTGATTAATTAGGTGTAATTAATTGACTAAGACACGAGGTTGGACTCAGTTGTAGCGTAAAACTGCCCGGACCCAACCGGCTTAACCAGTTGCTACAAATGTTAGCCCAATGTGAGAGGTCTTAGGCACAAACTAAATACGTAATTAATGTAAAGACACGAGGTTAGACTCTGTTATGACATAAGGCTGCCCGGACCCAACCGGCTTAACCAGCGGTCAT
Source organism: Allium sativum (assembly GCA_030737875.1). Taxonomy (NCBI): domain Eukaryota; kingdom Viridiplantae; phylum Streptophyta; class Magnoliopsida; order Asparagales; family Amaryllidaceae; genus Allium; species Allium sativum. The sequence goes on along the minus strand of CM060909.1, from coordinate 844,482,439 downwards.
AAAAGACAGTCTAATGTGAGAGGTCTTTACAAAGGTTACGTTCTTAATTAATTAATTAAGAAACACTTAACCACATTAGCATGTAGAGGGACATGAGGGGTTAAGTGGGTGCCTCGGGTGGCATGAGAAAATCTAGTGGTTGCCTTGGGTGGCAATAGAAAATACGATTAGAATACTTAACCAAAATAGAACATGTAATTAAAACATGATTAAAGGGTTAAGTGGGATATACTAGAAAAAGGGACAAGCTTAGGTGGGTAGCTTGTGGAGGCCCATTTCAACCAGTAACCCATACGTATCTTTGTGGGCTCGACCCATGTCGAGGACGGGACACGCATACTGGGCTTGACTGTAAGAGGCAAACGGGTTAGCGGTGGCAACGCAAGTCCAACGGGCTTCATATGCGTGAGTGGGCCCGGGCTGGTAGGTAAGCCGTTGTTGCATCGAGTAGATATAAGCCGTGCACCTTTAGTTTCATCAGGTTGCCACATTGGGGAATGATACATCCCACGGTGGGGCCAGCACGGGTATCTACGTTAGGGAGCCGATCGAATGGGAAGTAGTGTGTACACCTAGTGGATTGTAGGGCCCCGTGGCGCCTACTTGGTCACCTAGGGGTACGCAGGTACTAATTAGTAAAATTTATAAGTCCTTGGGTGGGATCAACCTTTAAGTTAGGAACGACTGGTGTGGTGCAGTTTAGTAATTTACCTTAGGGAGGGTAGATGCGTCTTTATCCTTTATCTTCGTTTAGTTGACTGCTTAGGGTAGCCATTCATCCCTATATGTTACCGTATATCAGTTTATGTCTTCTCTGGTTACTTTAACGATTGTATTGTTAAAGTTATAGGACTCGCTCAGACTTATGTCTGACCCTGTTGTTTTTATCTTTTTCCCAACCCTCAGGTCCTACGGTGGATCCTAGCAGTAGTGGAGCTTGATCGGATTGCTGTTCCAGTCTTTAGGAGCTTGGATAGATGTAAAGCTCCAGTTATCCAGTTATCTTTTCTTTTGTTTGGCTATTGTATGAGAGTGGGATTATGTACTTCTTTATTTTGATGGATATTGTACTTGACCTTTATTGTGGTTTTATGATGTAACCAGACATGTTTTACTTCCGCTGTTATGAGATGATGTTTTAAAATTTCAAGTACTATTTATATCTGTCTTGTTGTAATTTTTCTGTTCTATATTCACTAAAATACTCCACCGATGCTATGGCATTCCCTTAGTGAGTGATCATAGCGGGAGTGGGGTGTTACAAACGGGCTATGCCATTGCGTTCGTCTCGGAAAAATACGCGAAATAGAGTCCGAGTTTTCGAAAATCGGAGTCCGTATGACCCGATTAAGGCCCAACGAAGTTTTCAGAAAATTTCAAAGTAAAAACAGATTTCAAATTCAAGTTTGAATTTGGAAATTTGGGCCAGTTTGGGCCAGGCGGGAAAATTCCCGCCAAAGCACCCAAGTCGACAGCCCTGTCGACTTGGGAGTCGACTTGGTTGGACCCAAGTCGACAGCCCTGTCGACTTGGCTGTCGACTTGGTCCAGCCGGGCTGTTTAGCCTGGTGCACCATTTAGAGATTGTGTTGAGCTTGGGGGCCAGATTCGGTTTTAAGGGCTGAGATTGCAACTAGGGTTTAATCCTATGGCATAAAACACTTGCCTAATCTATAAATAAGACCCTAACCTAACCCTAAATCATCATTATTCATTCATACAACTAAACTATGGCAAAATTTTACCTCTCATGGCCTCCACTCTCTTCATAAAATTTCTAAATTGTTTCTATGAGAGATTTTCCATGCATACAAGTGTTTTCAAGCTTGTATGAGTGTCATTAGCTTGCATTCAAGTCAAGTTTCTATAATTGCATCATAAAGCAAGGGTTTTGTTCATTTTGGCTCAAGGGTTTTTATGTTAGAGCTTGCATTTTGGGTCTAGTTGATTGCATAAGGGCTTTGTCATATCTTTTGTGCCTTCATAGCAATGTAAGCCCTTTCCCTACTCTTAGATATTAACTATGAAGTTAAATGTTCATGTTGCAAGTTTGGGTTTGATCATTGAGAATGATACATGCTATCATGTCATGCAAGTTTATGAAGTCATTATCTTGATCTTGTGAGCTAAAAGCTACAACCTTTATGTTGAAATGTTGCATTATGCAACATGAGAACCTTCATAACCTTTATGTCAACTTGCATATGAAGTCATAACCCCTATATGATGATATATGCGAGTTACTAGTCATCATTCCATGTCTTTTGTCACCATGATTCGTTTATGTGCCAAGTTTGGGTTTATGCATGTTTTTGAGGCTTAAGAATGTAACATGCAAGTTAATGAACACATTTGTGCCTCATTTGCCACCATGATTAACTTGAGGCTTAATATCCATTATTGCCATGCCTTTGCCAAGTCTATTCTTTTAATCCATTGCGTTGTTGCGAACGTATATGCGAGTTTAAAAGCGTTGGGTTATGTTATGGGAAATTTCTAATGACATAAAAACATAAGCTTGGGAATTTACCTATTAAGTTAGGTCTACCCAATTGCTTAAAAACTTGTAATGTGTTTTGGAAACACGATGGACATGACACTTAGATAATATAAGTGTGGCCAACTCGAGGTTGGGTTGAGTTTGCAACGTAAAACTACCCGGAACCGACCGGCCTAACTAGTAGTTGCAAACAATAGGACCCAATGTGAGAAGTTGGTCATGTTGTGCTTGAACCCGAGGTTAGACCAAGTTGTGGTGTAAAGCTACCCGGAACCGGCCGGCTTAACTAGTAACCACAACAAAGTCTAATGTGAGAGGTTGAGGTGCATTAAGTAATTAATGCCACATGATAGGGTTAAGTTAATTTGATTAATGACTCTTAACCAAATATGACATGGACAATGGGTTAAGTAAATTGATTAGGCCAATGATACTTAACAAAACATGACAAGGTTAGGTAGGTTAAGTAATTTGATTTTCCTAATGACACTTAACCATTTTTATACGACTAGTGGACGGGGTTAAGATAACCAACACTTAATCAATCCAACACGATAATTTGGTAAGGTTAAGTAAGTTTTCTTAATGACACTTAACCGAAAGATACAGTTAATGGATGGGGTTAAGATTAGACTCAACTAGTCTAAACATGGAAATCGGATGGGGTTAAGTTAGCCTAGACTTAATTAATCCCACTTGGTAGTTTGATGGGGTTAAGTTAAACACTTAACTAATCTAACACGATGATTTGAAGTGGTTAAGTTAACCAACACTTAACCAATCTAACTCGGTAATTTTGAAGTGATTAAGTAACCTATACTTAAACACTCCAACTCGGTTATTTGATAAGGTTAAGTTAACCAATACTTAACCAATCCAACGTGATAACAGGATAAGGCTAAGTCATGAATTGCTTAAATACGCTTGACTGATTTGACTCAGTAATTTGATAGGGTCAAGTTAATATATACTTAACAAATTTAAGCATGGTTTGTAGGGTTAAGTCTTGAACTTGGATACTTAGCCAATTTTGACATGATTTGTAGACGGGTTAAGTCATGAACTTAAGTGACACTTAATCCATTATGTAAACCCTAGTTCTGAGGATTAGGTGGATAACCATAGTTAACAAGGATAACGGGAATAAGGCTAAGTGGTAAACCTTAGTTGAAGAATAACTAAGTGATGATTCTTAGTCAAGGAAATTTAGACCAGTTCATAGATAGATGAGTAACCTGATACGGTAGGTCATCGTTTAAGTATACGAGTAGGAGCAAGTATCTGATTTAGATAAAGGCTCCAGCGAACTGGGTAACGAAGCAGCGGCTTCGGGGAACATAAGGGTATTCTTGGTATCCCTCTGTGAGCTGCCAGGTGATCATACTAGGCTCATGAGAGGTTAAGGTCTGCGTTAGAAGAACCAAGAGTATGCCTTGGTTGCTATACGAGCGACCTAAAGACGGGGATGGATAGGGGATAGTCGACGATACACGGTCGTACCCTAGATAGCATTTCGTCAGGCTACCTACCATCTTTGGTTAAGCGTGTACGTACGGAAAGGCAGAGAACACCCAAAAGACCATAATTGCTATCTAATTATGGTTGCGGTAAGGCTAGGATGTGGGTTGGCCAGTAGTGTGTTCTCATACAGGATTTATCCTGCCTTGTCTTTCACTAGTTGAGGGAGTGGTCTCGTGGGACCATAGCCACGTATGGAAAAAAATAGACCTTAGCATCTGCATCGGCAGATAAATCGAAAGCTCCCGACCGAGTCCTGTATTTCCTGGTATGCCCTGTGACAGGACTCGGATGGCACGATGTGATACATGTGCATACAGTCATGGAAAAACGATTCACGATGAATGCGCGGGAAAAAGGGCGCGGTTGACGGGTAGCGTAAATCCTAGTGGCCCTGGGTGGTTGAACCAAAACCGAGATACGAAAACGTGCAATAGGTAAGCATAATCCCTAGTAGTCCTAGGTAGCATAAGTCCTAGTTGTGCAAACGATGATTCAGGTTGAAAGACCCTAGTTAGATATAGGGTGACAGTCCAAAACGATCTTAAGGATCATGGAACTATGTTAAAGTAGTATAGAATCTCATGGGGAAGCACGTATGGTCTACGGCAAGGGACTGAACATTTACATAGAATAAAACATACGAGTTGAGTAACCTATATATGCGATATATTAGGTTGACATGGACCATTACACGACTTTTGAGTAAGGGTCATTCATGGTTAACACATGATACAGTGGGGATACTAGTACGGTAGGTGCAGAGCTAAAATACAGGATAGATACCATGGGACGTTATACGTGATAGATATCTTGGGGATATTATACTTGATAGGAACCTGACGATGGGATACCTTGTTTTATCTTGACACCGTAATTTATCATGACACCTTAGTTTATCTGAGTTCAGTAGTTCATCCTGTTATTTTGATTTAGCTTATCTATCTTGTCATCATGCTTATGTTCATCTCAGTTTCTCATGTCAGTTAACTTTACTAGTTTTTATGCTGATAGTAGATAGGGCTTACTCAGTCTTTTTGACTGACCCGTTTTGTTTCGCCTCTTTTCTTCCGTTTCCCCCCCAGGTTACAGGGAGGAAATACTGTTGTTTAGTTCGGACTTCTTCTGCTTGAAGGTCATCATGGATGGCTTGGATATTTCTTGGCTATGGCTACTTTACTGTTTTTACTTGGGGAATAAATTATGAAAAAGTCTTTATGCTTCTTTACTATTGCAAGACAGGTTTTGATGTACTCTGATGTAAAAGGCTTTAGACCTTAATTATTGATGTTTATGAAAGTTTGATTTTACTTCCGCTATTTTATATGTTCTGTCTTGTGATATTTCTGTGCATGTTTACCAATAATGCCCCTCTAAAGCTAGTGCATTCCTTCGCGAGTGACCCTAGCGGAGGCGGGGTGTTACAAAGTCCGTTGCAAAAAGATATACTGCAACATCTTATTGCAACGGGCAAAAACTGTTGCAGACCTTTGGCAACTTCGGCTATACCAACAGGCGATGGCCTGTTGCAATAGGCCTACTGCAACAGATTTTTCCTGTTGCGATAGGTTATTTTTCTTATAGTGTAAGACAATGCTATATATAATTACAGATAAGTTTTTACCTTATGATAACCAAAACACTTTATGGAAAATCTCATGATATTATAATAGTGTCTAAATACAAATACTTATTAATCTACCTGAAATTGTTACATCGGTTAAATTCTAGCATAATAAGTATAAAGCTACAACCATAAAAGTCATGTATTTTAGTTTGGATTCTTTATAATGACAGGGTAAGGACTACCTTCCGATCAGTACACCTCTAGGCAAATGTACTGGAGAATCTCGCATGGAATCCCTATGAGTAAGACCGACCAACCCCTTTCTGGATCATCCTGAATATTTCATCCATTAATTTTGATCAGCAACCAAAACGAAAACATAGATAGTCAAAGGATCATCCGATCTAGATTAGGTGGTGACAGTACCCTACCTGGTGCTACCCACTTAGCCTAAAAGATAACCCTGTTTTAGTTATTACCAATTGATGAGGTCATAGGATATGATTATACCTTTCATACATGACACATATCCATCTTTGGATGCCGCCTCGCCATTCCATCGATCACTAATTGACATCCTCAAAAATTCTACCTCTGAGCTTAAATGTCTCAGCGAAGGGTATTAAGCTAAGAGAAGTTTCTTTCTTCGCTACCAAATAGATTTATGTATGTAAAAATCAATGTTCATGATCTAAAAAATGCAATGTTCGGCATCCATCCATATAGGACGTCTAGGAACAGGACGAATCAAAGGTATTGTTCTACCATATCCTGTTGGGAATTGTAACGACTCGCAAAGTATCAAAGGATTGTAAAATAGATTTATTTAATTCTCTAAGGGTCGAATCATTCTCATATTTTGATATGTTGTTTATAGGGATGTGGGACATTGTCCCTTATTTTTATTAATTTTATTTATGACCATTTTCCCCTGTTAGTTTTGTATCGGGGATAACTTTTGACTGGAATTTAATTAGGTGCTGGGATCAATTTCATTGAATTGGAAATGGTGCTTACAATTCCGTAAAGGAGTCACATTAAAGATTTGGCTGAGCGATTTAGGAGGAATCCTATTTTAGTGTAACACAATTTCTGGACAGACTAATCAGTCATTGGTGGACTGGTTAGTAAGGCCCACTAAAGCCAGGGGCTATTGGCTAAAAAGAGAGGGGTAGGGGTAAAGAGAATAGTTTAGTTACGTCATTCTCTCATTTGGTTGGGTGACTATGATTCTTCGGCTCAACTAAATACACCTCCACTTCATTTAATTCATAGATTTACATAAGAAGATTGAAGATCAACATCAAAGAAGGCTAGATCGCTTCAAATTAGTTGATTTGGAGGTCGTTCTTCATTGTTCTTTGCTGTCCAGATTAGAGATACATCGATTTCAAGATATTTTTGGATTTGGTGAGTGATAAGCATCTCTCACACATATTCTATCAAGTATATAGGTTTGTTTGATCTTATTTTCATCAAAACATGTCACTTTCACCTAGATCTAATCTAGGTAAGTTTATTTTGATTCGAATCACCATAGGATCTAATCTAGAAAGATTATAAAGGTAAAAATCATATGTTAATTCTATGTTTATGCAAGTCTAGACCCATTTATTGATTTGTTTTATCATGGTTTGGTGAATTACACATGATTGAATGATGATTATTTGATGTGTTAATGATTCTTGATGATTGATTCATTGTGTTATTGATTATTTCGATGAAATTGATCGATTTAGATGAGTTGATTGCATAGATGTTCTTCGTGGACTGTAAGAACGTATGGATCGTTCATCGAAAAGGTGGATCTAGGCATGGATCGCATAAAGTAGCATGGACTGCCTAGATTGTTCGACAAGAAATGGATGGACTGCATTCAGATGGATCAGCGTTGAAGGATCGTGTAGTGGGGACATGGATCAGCCATATAACCTGGAGTGCGCAAGGCAATTCCTAGAATCGGATCTGAGTTATCCAGTGATGGATCGCGTGCACTGACATGGATCAATCGGCAAGAGTAAAGCGTGGTATAAAGATGGATCTGTAACATTAGGTCAGGTTGAAGAAACAATTGGTCGGTGGTGTGGCATGCACGAAGCCAAGGCATCGATCGTCGATTATGAAAGTACTCTATAACCCAATGCAATGGATTGGGTCGTTTGCTTCCAGATTGTGTCGTTCATGCATGGATTAGCAAGGGTGTTTCATGGCGATTTGATGAGTGGGGTCCAGTGCGATACGATGGATCGACGGATTGGAAAAAGTTGATGGATCTGCCGAAGATGTTAAGTCTTGATGGAAGCATGGGTCAGTGGTAGAGGTGGACCAGTGGTGTGATTCGTAGTAGGGGTGACCTACATGATGAACGATCCATCGAGTGGTGACCATATATATGATGTTTATATGATTCGACGATGGGCGTAGCTTCGACGTAAATTCAAATGGAATGTTCGAAGCAAAGTGAAGTGTTCGTTGATCGATGAAATGCAATGAAGTTGTGAAGATGACTCAAGGATGTTTGAGCTTGTGGATAATGGTTACTCAAGAAGGTGCTTGAGTTTATGGATAGTCATTAAGGTGGATGTCCACAGTTATTGAAAGCCGAGGGATTATCATTAGTCGGAGGTTCTAGAGGACTCAAAGCAGGGTTATATTGGGGCTACCCAAAGACTAGAAGATGTCTGGTCGAGTACCTTAGGAATCGAGGAAAGGCCTAGATAAGAGTCAGGATGGCGTATGGAATTTCGCTAAAACTGGGTTTACCATTAGCCCTTGAAGGATGGCAAGTTGGGCCAGTCATACAATTAATGATGGTTTGAAGGCATGGAAAGCAGTGATAGCCAGAGTCATGGATGTTATAGTTGATTGTATCGTCTTGTGTAGATTGTCCGACGTCGAGGGAGATATCTCGTAGGTGCTTGTCTGATGTTGCTTTAGGCCTTCAGGGATTATACTTGGGGGATGTTAAACTTGATTAGGATGATCTACGCTTGATAATTGGTTGCTGTGGATGTACTATTTGTTTCTTCTCTAGTTCTTAGGAAAGGCTATCACTGTCAGATGTGGAGGAGGTGAGGTAGGTTCTTCTTTGTTGATGTGTTGGTAGATTAACTGATTGATTTGCCTACTTCTCGTATACTTATTGATGATGTTAAATAGTTGTTTTATTGCTCATTAAGACTATTGTTTGGCTCAAGTTTTTATGTTTCCCTCTTGTTACCTTGGGCTATTCATTCGGTTGTGGATGGGCAGACTAGGTAATAGGTAATATATCTTGATGAGAACGATGCTGCTGAGTGACGATGAGATGGAGGCTTACTTATTTGTTTTCTACTATCTACTATATGATTTTTTCCGTTGTTGTTGTTGATGTATGTGCTCTGAGTGACTTATAGTGAAGTTTCCTGTACAAATTCTGATGATGTAATCTAGTTTGGCGTATCGAGACATTTATGATGCTATGAAAGTTTTAGATTCTACTCAATGATGTTTCACTATTATCTCCTGTTTTATATGTTCTAATATATTTTCTCCTTGCATTGTGAATTATGCTACAGGTTACCATGTGTGTTTTATTCTACTGATGATCGTCCCGTATCGGCATGGCATGTCATACAACGCACTTCTCCTCGTTTGTGCAGGAGGTACATGGAGGTCGTCACATTTGGTATTAGAGCTTTGGTTAAGAGAATTTATCCAATGTTCGTTGGTATAATGATGTATGAGAGACGTATTTGTACTTTGATAATGGATGAATACTATATTATAGTTTATAGTATAGTAGCGCTTGAACTTAATTATAGTTATTCTCATGTACGGGCTAATCATTCTATTCACATATTTAGAATGAGTTATCGATCATCATGACATACTGCTAGGGTGGATCTTGTTTTTAGAGGGGTAGATGGTCGTTTACCATAATGCCTGGGGACGTTTGAGGCCATAGTGGCAACGATCCTGAAGAGTGTACCCTCTCCAGAGACAGCTGCGGTAGATGTAGGGGTTCACGTGCAAGTGCCTAGAGTGGTTGATTTTGCTAAGCTGTGTAAGGACTTCACTACTCTAGGAGGAAAGTCGTTCAAAGGGACATAACCGACTGTAGAGATTCAAGGGTGGCTTGACACTTGCATTTGGATATTCGGAGACTTGGATGTTGACTATGCGACTGAGAGGAAGCTTGCATCGAGATAGCTACAGGGCAGAGCTATGGACTGGTAGAACTCGGTCACTTTAGAGACTCTAGAAGATGATATCAATTGGGATCTGTTCTGAGTCAAGTTCGAGGCTAAGTTCATTTCTACGATTCATAAGTCAATTCCATTCAAGAAATTTGTTGAGCTAAAGCAAAATGGTCGATCGGTGTTGGAGTACATTTCTGATTTCAAAGCTTTATCCAAGTATGCTCATTCGTATATTGAGACTCGTTACTAGAAGAATGAGAAGTTCGTCATGAGCTTGGATAAAAATCTTGGGAACCAGCTGGTTGACCATTTGGATGAAACTTATAAGAAGATAGTCAAGAAATCTTTGAGGCATGAAAGTTTTTTTCCCTAAGGAAGAGATTATTGTTGCAGTTAAGGAGGATCAAAAACCACAGTAGGGTGGAAATAACAAAAAGAGGAAGCAGCAACAACAGAAAGTAAAAAAGGGTTATAAGAAGTAAAAAAGCGAGGTGATTTGCTTCAACTGACAACGGAAGAGCCATTTTTCCAAGGATTGCAAGAATTCGAAAGCTGAGAGAAAGATCTATAACTGTGGAAGCCCCGGCATAACAAGAAGCATTGTCTAGAATAATGGAAGGGTAAGAGGATAGTGAAGGTGTATGCTTTGGAGGTTGTGCCATATTCTTCAAGGTTTGGAGGAGAAAGGGAAGAGTGTTGTTGTTCAGGGTACGCTTACTATCAGAAGTGTTTCAGTTCGAGTGTTATTTGATACTGGAGCTTCGCATTCTTTCATTTGAAATGAGCTTGCATGCCGATTGGATTCGGAACCCGAGATTTGTTATAGACTATTGGTTGTGACTATTCTAGTCGGGGGTTCGTAAAGTTTGTATATGCTTTTTCATGGTCTAGTGTTGTCGGGTCATGGTTGCTCCTTTGTGTGTGATTGCTTTGTGATGAACTTCATTGGGCTTGGGATTATTTTGAGTATAGACTAGCTCAAGAGGTATGTGGCTAAAGTGGATTGCGAGAAGCTCGAGGTGACAATCGGGAATGTGGAACGGTGAATGGTTGTAATTCGATGTAAGCCAGAAGACGGGGTTTTCGCAAGATTTTTATATTCTCTTGTGATTCCTCGGGAAGACTTGTCATCTGTGTCGATCGCTAGTGAGTTTGATGATCTCTTTGAAGAGGTCAACAGTTTGTCGCCATATCGCGAGATTTAGTTCAGAATTGATTTGGTCGAAGGTGCTAGACCTATCGTTATGTCACTTAGGCGGATGGCGTCTTGAGAACAATGAGAGTTAAAGGTGCAAGTTAGTGACCTTTTGAGTGAAGGATTTATTTGGAGGAGCGTGTTCGAATGGGGTGCACAAGTTGTGTTTGCAACCAAGGCTGATGAATCTTTGAGATTGTGTGTCGATTATCGTGAGTTGAACAAGGTGACCAAGAAGAACAAGTATCCATTGCCGGGGATAGATGACTTGTTTGATCAGCTTCACGAAGCCAAGGTGTTTTCTCAGATGGAACTGGCGGCGAGATTTCACCAGTTGAGTGTGGCAAAGGATAGTGTGCCGAAGACACCTTATAGGAAACCGTCTGTTTTCTTTGAGTGGCTGGTGATGCCATTTGGATTGACTAAAGCGCCAACGTATTTCGTGGATCTTATGAATAGATTTTTCAAAGACCAGTTGAACAAGTTCGTGCTTGTGTTCGTAGATGATATTCTGGTTTACTCCCAGAATGAAGAAGAGCATAAGATGCACTTGTGAGCAGTTATGGAAATCTTGCGAAAGCATAAGCTAAGAGATACATTTTTGAAGTGTCACTTTTGGAAGAATGAAGTGAGGTTCTTAGGCAACGTTGTTTTTGAAAACGGAATATCGGTGGATTCCGCTAAGGTGGCAGCAATCCAGGACAGAGATAGACCTAAGAATTCTATGAATGTGAGGAGTTTCCTTGGGCTGGCGAGTTATTATCGTCATTTTATCAAGGATTTCTCCAAGATAGCTGCACCATTAACAAGATTGACGAAGAAGAATCAAGTGCTCACATGGGAAGCGAAGTATGAGCAAGTTTTTGGAATCCTGAAAGAGAGGCTAACGAGTGCTCCTATTCTGATGATTCCAAGTGGTAATGAGGAAATGGTGGTATCACCGATGCATGTGGTACTGGACTTGGAGCAGTGTTGATGTAGAAGGATAAAGTTGTGGCCTACACGAGTCGACAGCTGAAGCCGCATGAGAGGAATTATCTGACTCATGATTTAGAGTTGGCAGCGATCGTGTTTGCTCTGATGATGCAGAGACATTACTTGTTGGGAGTTTGATTCAAGTTGTTTACAGATCACAAGTCGTTAAAGTATCTTTTCTCCCAAAAGGATTTGAATCTTCGGCAACAACAGTGGTTAGAGTTTATGCATCATATGATTTTGGTATTACATATACTCTTGGTAAAGGTAACTTAGTGGCAGTAGCGTTGAGTCAAAGACAAGCAAGTTTGGGAGCGATGTTTTCGGAATGTAAGAACCTCGAGTACTTGGTGGGATTTGATTTCAAGCCTAGGTGCGAGTTAGAGCCTGAAATATTGGCAAGCTTAACGATATGACCTACTCTCATCGAAAGGATTGGTAAAAGCCAAAAGCATGAGAAAAAGCTTGTCGAGATCATTCAGAAGTTGGAACCAGAGGATAAGGAATTCGATATCAATCGAGAAGGTTGGCTTCGAAGGAAAGGATGACTGGCTATTCCTGATATTGATGGATTGAGAGATGAGGCTTTGAGTTGTGCAGTTAAAGCGCTTAGCAGGTCTATAGCGGTGGAGGTGCAAATGGTGTAGCGGGGGTAAAGCGAGGAAATAGTGGAAGCGCAAAAAGTTTCATTAGATGTTGAAACCAAATACTTTAAACTAATTAATTACCATTTCCATATTATGATGTAGAAAAAACGAATATTAATTAATCTTATATAACTAAACTATAGAATGGCATGGTTATACACACTAGATTTGATGACTACAATAGATTTTTATAATATATTGGGAATTTATGCATTAAAATTTGCTATTTACACTAACTTTATTTATCCTTTTATAAAGAAAACTAGTCAAATCAATCTCCGTATATGAATATTGCTAAAGAGGTTGCTAAAAAGCCTTGATCTAGCGGATGCAGCGAAAAAATATGAGGCTAAAAGAGGTTCTATTGTTCATCAATGCTAAATTAAAATAACGTAGCGGTTGAATAGTGCTCCAAGCTATAAAGGGGGATTGTGCGGGGCTTTAAGTGCATAAGTTCTAAGAAAATATCATCACTCAAAATTGATGATTCATCCTGGTGGCAATAAGATGTATCGGGACATGGAGCGAGTTTACTACTGGGAAAGGATAAAGAGGGATGTTGGAAATTTCAATTTCAAATGCATGAACTGTCAATTGGTGAAAGTTGAACAGTAGAAGCCGAGTGGATTTTCTCATCCATTAGAAGTTCCTACATGAAAGTGGGAGCAAATATCAAGGGATTTTATTGATGGAATACCTAGAACCAGGGAAGGAAATAAAGGAATTTGTATCATAGTAGTTCGTTTGACCAAGAGCGCAAGGTTTATTCCTGTCAGACTGACTAGGACAACATCAAAATTGGCTGAGCTATATATAAAGTGGATAGTTCAATTCCATTGTATCCCGAAGAGCATAGTAAGTGATTGAGATCCATTGTTTACGAGTGGATTTTAGAAGTGTGTGTAAGAGACTTTAGGAACCGAGCTACGATTGAGTATGGCTTATCATCCCCAGACTGATGATCAGACCCATCGTAAAATGAGTTATGGAAGATCTCCTTAGAGCTTGTGTACTAGACTTCGGGGGATCGTGCGAAGACCATATACATCTAGTTGAGTTTGCATATAACAACAGATAACACTCAAGCATTGGGATGGCACCATACAAGGCTTTGTATGGAAGACCATGCAATTTTCCAGCATGTTGGTTAGAGACTGGAGATAAGTTGATACTTGGGCTAGAGATGATAAGAGAGACTTTAGATTGTATTGAGATCGTCTGACAACGAATGAAGACAGTCTAAGATCATCGAAAAAGTTATGCCGATAAGCATCAAAAAGACTTGGAGTTCGACATTGGTGATATAGTTTTCGTGAAGATTTCGCGGTGAAGAATGATTTTCGATTTAAAAGTAAAGGAAAGTTAGCTTCAAGGTTTGTTGGACCATTTGGTTAGTCGAGCAGGTGGGAAAGCTCGCGTATAGATTAGAATTACCCGAGAAGATATCAAGTGTGCACAATGTTTTCCATGTGTCGATTCTATGCAAGTGCGTGCACGATTCGAAGAAAGTGGTATCTCTGGATCAGTATGAAGACCTAGAAGTCAAGTCCATTGTTTTGAGACCTCGTAAGGCACTTATCGTTGTCGGAAATGACACGAAACATCTTGGAAGGAAGACGGTTAAGCTAGTCAAGGTGCAATGGAGTGGGGATGATGACGATTGTATGTGGGAAACCAAAGAGAGTATGAAGACGTTGCCTCCAGAACTCTTAATTGGTGTGACACATAAATGTCATGTCAGCCTTACACCATTGTAACTTGTACTATTATTAGAGTTCCATGTGTTAGGTTAAGGCTATGGATTCATGGGTTGATGGATGCTGGATTGAGTGATAGATTGGCTGCCTGTGGATGGTAGGCATGCGGAATTGTTTCTGGCTACTTGTTTTTGCTTAGGATTTCAGGGGAAAATTTCCTAAAGCGGGTGAGAATGTAACGACCCGCATTTTACATATCGGAGGATCGTAAAATATTTTTATTTAATTCTCGAAGGGTCGGATCAGTCACATATTTTGATATGTTTATGGGGATGTGATACATGTCCATGATTTTTATTAATTTTATTTGTGACCATTTTGCCTATGTTATTTTTGTATAGGGCATAACTTTTGACTGAAATCAAATCAGGTACTGCGAACAATGTCATTAAATCGGAAATGGTGCTTACAATTCCGTATAGGGACCACATTAAAGATTTGGCTAAGCGGTTTGGGAGGAATCATTGCTTTAGTGTTACACAATTTCTGGACAGATTAATTAGTCATTAATAGGTTGATTAGTTAGGCCCATTAAGGCTAGGGGCAGCTGGTTATAAATAGAGGGGTAAGGAGAATGGTTTAGTTTCTTCATTCTCTCATTTGGTTGGGTGACTATGATTCTCCGGCACAACCAAATACACCTCCACTTCATTTAATTCATATATTTACATAAGGAGATTGAAGACCAACATTGAAGAAGGTTAGATCACATCAAATTAGTTGATTTGGAAGCCACTCTTCGATGTTCTTTGCTGTCCGGATTAGAGATTCATCAATTTTAAGCTAATATGTGGATTTGATTAGTGATAAGCATCTTTCACACGGATTCAATTGAGTATATGGTTTTGTTTGATCATATTTTAATCAAAACGTATCATTTTCACATAGATCTAATCAAGGTAAGTCTATTTTCATTCGAAACTCCATAGGATCTAATCTAGCAATATTATAAAGGTAAAATTCATATGATAATTCAATTTTAATGCAAGTTTAGATCCATTTATTGATTCATTCATTGATTTATCATGATCTGGTGAATTTTATATGATTGAATGGCGATTATTTGATCTGCTAATGATTGATTTATTGTACTATTGATTATTTTAATGAAATTGGCAGATTTGGATGAGTGGTTTACATAGATTTTCTTTATGTAGTTTTAGACCGTATGGATCGTTTGTCGAAAAGATGGATCTAGGCATGGATCGCATAAAGTAGCATGGACCGCCTGGTGTGTTCGACAAGAAAATAGATAGACCACATTTGGATGGATCAACGTTCAAGGATCGTGTAGTGGAGACATGAGTCAGGTGAATAACCTGGAGTGCATAAGGCAATGCTTTGAATCGGATTTTAGCAATCCATTGATGGATTAGGTGTGCTAACATGGATCAGTCGGTAAGAGTAGAGCATGTCATAAAGATGGATCGGTGACACCGGTTAGGTCGAAGAAATGATCGGTCGGTGGTGTGGCATGCATGAAGCCAAGGCATGGATTGCCGATGATGAAAGCACTCTAGAAATCAATGCAATGGATCGGATCATTTGCTTCCATAATGGGTCACTCGTGCATGGATTGGCAAGGGGGTGCATGGAGATTTGATGGATCGGGTCGAGTGCAATCTAATGGATCGGTGGATTGGCAAAAGTAGATGGATTGGACGAAGATGTTAAGTCTTGACAGAAGTATGGGTTAGTGATGGAGGTGGATCGGTATTTTGATCCATAGTATGAGCGGCCTATATGATGAACAATCCATCAAGTGGTGACCGTACGATGTTTATTTGGGTCGACGATGGGCATAGCTTCAATTTAAATTTAAATGTAATGTTCAAATCAAAGTGAAGTGTTCGTTGATCGATGAAATGCGAAGAAGTTGTGAAGAGAACTCAAAACTTGAGCTTGTGGATAATGGTTGCTTGAGAAAGTTCTTGAGCTTATGGATAGTCATTAAGGAGGATGGCTAGAGTTATTGAAGGCCGAGGGATTATCGTTAGTCGGAGGTTCTAGCAGACTCAAAGCAAAGGTATAATGAGGGCACCCAAAGACTAGAAGATGTCTGGTCGAGTACCCTGGGTATCGATGAAAGGCCTAGATACGAGTCATGATGGCATATGGAGTCTTTCTAGAACTTGGGTTACCATTAGCCCTTGACGGATGGCAAGTTGGGCCAGTCATACGATTAACGATGGTTTCAAGTCAAGGCAGATAGTGATAGCCAGACTCATGGATGATATTATTGTTTGTATCATCTTGTGCGGATTGTCCGACGTCGACGGAGATATCTCTTGGGTGCTTGTCTGATGTTGGTTTAGGCCTTTAGGGCTCATGCTTGAGGGATGTTGAACTTGATTAGGATGATCTACGCTTAATAATTGGTTGCTATGGATGTACTGTTTGTTTCTTCTCTAGTTCTCTGGGAATAGCTATCACTGTCAAATGTGGACGAGGCGGGTTGGGTTCTTCTCTATTGACTTTTAGGTAGATTAGATGATTGATCTGACTACTTCTCATATACTTTATTGATGATGTTAGATAGCTGAGTTCTCACTCACTAAGACTATTGTCTGACTCAAGGTTTTATGTTTCCCTATTATTACCTTAGGTTGTTTATCCATTTGTGGACGGGTAGACTAGGTAGCAGGTTGCAGGTAGCAGATCTTCATGAGAACGATACTGCTGAGCGACGACGAGATGGAGGCTTATGTATTAGTTTTATACTGTCTACTATATGATATTTTCGTTTTTATTGTTGATGTATGTTGTTCTTAGTGACTTATAGTGAGGCTTCCTGGACATATTATGATGATGTAATCCAGTTTAATGTATGGATATTTTCATGATGCTATGAAAGTTTTAGATTCTGCTCAATGATGCTTCACTATTACGTCCTATTGTAAATGTTCAATTATATTTCCTCGATGCGCCGTGAGTTATACGACAGGTTTTCGCATGTGTTTTCTTCTCCTGATTATCGTCCCGTTTTGGCCTGACATGTCATACAATGCACTTCTCCTCAGTTTATGCAGGAGGTATGGGGCGGTCTTCATAGGAATAATCCCTAGGATTAGTAACAAGAAGTCCTTGCATCATGTAGAACCTCAAAACGTAAAGACCACTGCTACAATTATGATCTAGGTAGCTAACTAGAGACATCAACATGCAGACCTTTCCGCTCCGAAGGGTTACACATTTAAATCATAGTGTTCAAGATGTCCTTTATTTCATCATCTTCAATGTCTCCCATATTTTCCTCTCAATCGGATCTAAGTGGTTTTCAGAAACTATATCTTATCCTGGTCTCTTCAGAACGATTATCGAATGTTTTTGGTAATCTCAACCTCGGTGCTTTAGAAAATATGTAGACAAGGATAATTACAGAGTTCGCCTTCTAGCCATTAGTGGATAGATTTCACTATCCATTATTCTTAGAGAACTAAACTAGGTTTATATGCATAGTGAATCATTAGCAGGGATGACTGTACCATATATCTTAAGTGTTTCTCCAAGATATTTGCAAAGACTTTAGTCCAGATTTGATAGTTAGTTATTTAACTATCAAATGACACATTCAAACAACCAACGTTTTATTTCGTATTATAGTTATTAAGCCTTTTTAAAGTAATTTCTTATTAATTATATTTTAAATTCTTTATCTCAGTAACAATCAAATACTTAATCCTCCGATAAAAGTATTCATTTCAAAGCCAATCAAATGGTCTCTCATTTCTAGTTCACTATTAATGGGGTACTAAAACTCAAATCACTTCAATTAACTTCTAAGACTTTGTCTATTAAATAACAAATTATTTAAGGGAATAAAGATTTAATTTCCAAAATTGGCTCTCAATCTCAAACTAATATTTTTCCTTAGATAACAATCAAGTCGTTTAAGTTGGGGTACTTTATTTACCTCTCAGACCTTGACTTGGAGTCACTTTCACCTTTAAAATAATGGAATTTTAATATCTCAAGTTCTAAATGTCTAACTTTAGTCGACCAAATTCCAAATGAAATTCATCCTAAAATAAGTTCTATATATTCATTCTTTAAATAGATTACAAATCTCCTTTTACATACATAATTTTTTTTACTTAATTCTTTTTATTCAGTAAATTCTTTAATTTAAATAGCTTATCAAGTTTAAATCTAATTCAAAATCCAATATTAAACTTTAAAAATCAATTGGTCTTACCAAAAAAATCCAACGTAAAACTTATTCTTATGTTAACTGAATTAAGTTGAACCTTGGTAGTTAATAAATTAATTTTTTTTTGGGGCAAGGCATAGTTAATAAATTAATTAAACTAAAAAAACTACTTGTCTTATATACATTTGGAAATTAGTTCATTTAAGTCTAAACCTCATTATTGAATAATTTATTTAAGTTTGTCCACAAGTAGTGGTGCAATGGTATGTTACATGCTTCCTGTTAACGAGGTCGCAGGTTCGATACATGTCTGCCTTACTCCCATTCAAGGCGCGGAGGTGGGTTCCCATAAAACCTATAACTCAGTTGGGGACAAAAGCCTTTGTGCTAGGCTAGTCAAAAGTGGAGCCGCCGTGGTGGGCAGACGAGTAACCTAGTTGGCTTCGATTTCATCAGGCAGTTTTTTATAAAAAAAATTAAGTTTTAAGTCATATTTAAAAGTAATCAACATGTCTAATCATATTAAAACAATTAATCAATTTAAATCCACTATTTCTAAATAATTAATCAACTTAAATATCATTAACTAATTAATTAATTAACAAAGAAAGATCATTTATAAAAATGAAATAACTTAACTATTTTTTAAGTTAGATAATAAAAATCTTAAAAAATTATTAAATAAATAATAATTAACCATTTAATAATAATTTAAACACTTATTAATCCCCAAGATAAATGATTGAGAATTTATTCAGTTGAATAAATAATTATATAATAGTTAATTTTTAAACAATAAATTTAACGACCCAAATAATCTTTAATTCATTATTAAAAAATAATTTTAAAACATTATTAATAATTAAATAATTATTTAAAACACTTTTTTAAAACAATTTGATAGCTAAATCTTAATCAAATAGTTTAATAATAATTTATTCTTTAATAAATCATTAAAAATAATTAACCTTAATTAATTATAACAATTTATATTTAACTTCTAATTAAAATTTAAATGTAAGTTATACTTAAAACATCATTGTGAAATTTAAACAAATTCTTAAGTTTAAACCAAAATTAATGAATAACTGATGACTTAGCATTTAATTAATAAAATTAATCTTAAATAATTAAATTAACTTAAATTTTTTAAATTAATACTTAATTAATTCTTCAAATCTTCGATAAGTACTTTTTTAGCCAATTTAAATTTGAATATTTAGCAGTCAACACTAATTGCATTTAGGAACTTGAAGAACTGAAAACAGTTTTAAGTTGAGGCTTAACGACCCATATTTTACATATCAAATGGTCATAAAATAATTCTATTTAAATCGCACGATGTCATGTCATTCCCATATTTTGATGTATGGCTAGTTAGGATGTTTTACACATCCGTGATTTTTGCCGAATCGTTTTGTGACCATTTTACCCTTGAGTATCTTGTTATGATCGTATACTTTTATTGGCGCATAATTAGATGCTCAAACTTGTTCCACTGGAAAGATTTTAGGGTTGGAGATTGGTTACATTAATGATTTGGTTAAGGGGTTAAGGAGATATAGCATTTTCAAATTTTCAGGACTGTTGGCCAAATTTGATTAGCAACTAATGTGCTGGTTAGGTTAGCCCATAAGGGTTAATGACCTGTAGTATAAATAGGAAGTTAAAGAGATTAATTAGGTTTCTCTCTTCATTTGTACAATAGTCACAAGAACTAAGATCCTCTAGTTCTTCTTTCCAAAACCTCGAAATACATTTTAAATCACTTTTAATCTCCTCCAAACTTATAGAGGAGATTAGATCTTCATTGATCTACACATTTCATTCATTTAGGAGCTGCCTATATTCATTTCTTTGTTGTGCCATATCATCGTGGCATTGATTTTCACATATTCATCGATTTATTGAGTGATTTAGACCTCTCACTATGTTATGCTACATCATATACTCAAATTAATGGTTTTTTAATCACATTTACATGTTTGATCACACAGAGCCATGATCATATATGTTGATTCCAATTTTCAATCCTTAGAAATAATAAAACTAGTGAAAAATAGATTAAAATGAAAAGTTTTAATTCATTTACATGTAGATATACAATTAATCTATGCATATGAATGATTTTTTCATGTTTTATATGAATTTGGATGATTGAATATGCTTTTCGATTCATTTGTTTGTTGTTTGAATTGTTGGAATCATTGTTTGGATGCTATACTTAATTTTGTGTGCTTGTATCGATGGAATTAGGTCATGGAATGAAGATTGAAGCGCAACAGAATCAAAGTTCATCGAAATCACACGAAATTTGGGGGTTTAGCTCAAGAAGGCCGTGGGAAGACGCTAAGAAAATTTAGTGTTATGATTCTCTAATTATATGGACCAGTAATGGTCCATGGCCTATAGGCTAGTACCAACCCATAGGGAAAACTATTTCGCTTCCAAATTTTTTGTGTGGACTCCTTGGGGGATTTGAAAGTCATAGGCAAACTTTGGGGCCAAATGGAGTTGGCTTGCAACGTGAAGTAATTTTTCCAAGTCATGGACTGGTAGGGAACCACGATGGACTGATAGGAGATCGTCCGATAGGAAAATGGATCTGGGAGATGTGTATTACGATGATTCGAAATACTTTGCCAAGAATTGGCTAAGTGTATGGAACGGCACCGATCCATAAGCTATGGACTAGTATCGATCCATAATGGTGGTGAATTATTGCATGCAAACCGTAAGGGAGGAAGTTGATGTCTTAGGGATTGTATTGGTGGTCTTGGTTTGACAATTGCCGCTCTACTTTTAGAAATATATCATGATCAAGAAATAATCTCCTCAATAGGAGACTCAGATGTGGATTGACTTGAATGGAAAGCTATGGTTAGTACGTGGAGTGGCGTAACTACCTAGTCGTGGAGTTGTTTGTAGTAGACGAAGTTATGCAATGATGGATTGGTTGAGATACGTCTCAAGCTTGTGATAGAGTGGAGTGGCTCTAATGATAGACTGTTAAGGAATCATTGATAGCTCAGAGAGGTCTAGTGTTAACTCTAGAATAGGTGTGTCGTATGCTTGGATCCTAAAGGCACATGTGCTGGGCAGATGTGGTCCCACAAATAGAACTAGAACTTATATCCTAGCTTAACAAGTGGAGGAACCTAAACAGTTGGACACTTGGGTCCTGAAGGAAGACGTACTGGACAACGGGATCCTGGAGGTATGTAGGAATCATACTAGTACCAGGATTTCCATTAGTCGTGGGCTAAAAGAGGAATACAATATGAGTATCGATACATTCATAGCTTTGAAGGTGATAATTAGGATTTGGATGATGATTGCTATGGTTTCTCTGACACACACACATTAACTTCTTGGGCAGAATATCACCTATAAGGATTAAAGAAGGAGACATGGAATGGAAGCCGGTAGGACTTGACATATTCCCTTATCTTGTGACTTTGCCTTCTTTTTTATTACTGCTTTACAACATTATTTCTTTGAGTAGCAAATATTATTAGGTTATTATATGCTGACTCTTTGGTTGTAGGAATAGGCCAGGTTTGAAACTTAACTCGTATATGTACTTATTTTATAGTACAACTTTTGATAGACCTTGTCACTCATACCAAACTATTGCACGACCCAAGATTTTATGTTTCATCTTGTTATCTTAGGTACTCATTAATGATGTTGATGAGTAGACTAGATAACAGGTCAGGTTATATGGAATGCCGAACCAGATACAAGCATAGAGGAGGTATAGCGTATACTTACTTATATATATTATTTCCACTATTGAGTGTACTCTGAGTATTTTAGTTAGGGTGACATGTTATTCGATATCACTGGATTCAAGTACATAACTTGGTAATTTTGTTGGTATATCAACAGCTTTTTGTTTTTTCATCTTTCACTATATCACTGCCTATATTTCTTATTAAATATTGTCGATGTGCTGTGAGATATATGGCAGGTCTGGTCTCTATTATCACTCTTGATGGTCGGCCCATATCAGCTTGGCATGCTACAATGCACTATTTTATTAAATGCAAGCGATATGGGGCGGTCGTTACACTTGGTATCAGAGCTTTGGCTATACGATTTAACCAAATAGTTAGGATGTATATGCGTAAGAGAGACATATTTGTAGATTGTCGAATCTATATTATAAAGTAGTATAAATAGTAGTCCTTAGTTGAGCATCGTTGCTACATTTCTCGAGTTTGGATTGACTATTCTTGTTGTGGATTCAAGATGAGTCTAGCCGCTTGAAACATAGCTAGGAACAATTTTGCACCAGGGGTAGTTGGTGAAGGTGGATCAGGGATGGGAACTACTGACTACTAAGCTATGTTCGAAGCTATGATCACGTAGGTTGTGGGAAGAGTTCGAGCTGCCCCTGGAGTAACTATAGATGGGGGTGGTGTTTTGTGCATGTAACACAAATGGATTTTGCCAAACTAGGCGAGGAATTCTCTACTTTGGGAGGCAAGCCATTCAGTGGGTCTGAGTCTACTATCGAGGTCCAGGAGTGACTGGACACTTATGCTCACCTTTTTGGAGACTTGGGTATCAAAGATAGGATGAAGAGGAAGCTTATTCTCGGTAACTTCAAGGTAGAGCTATGAACTGGAAAAACTCTATTATTCTTATCACCTTGGAGGATCAAATCACTTGGAATGATTTTAAGACTAGATTCATAAACAAGTTTATTCCTATGGTCAAGAAATTCGTCTTGTTTAAGAAGTTTACCAAGTTGAAACAAGGTGGTAACACGATTTCGGAATATGTTTCTGAGTTTAAGGCTCTCTCCAAGTATGGATGTTCTTTTATCGAAAATGCTTATCAGGAAAATGAGAAGTTCATTCTGGGTCTAGGTGAGTATACATATGAGAGGCTCATAGATTACATCGAGGATCTATTTGAGAAGCCCCTTAAGCATAAGAGCATATTCTCTAAGAAGGTTGTTGCCTCCTATGTTTTCGAGGAACCAAAGCCGCAGTAGAGTGGTCAAGGTAATAAGAAGAAATGGAATGGGAAGAGGAAGCAGCAGCGACAGGGTAAAAGGTGGACCCGATAAGCAAAAGGATAAAAGTTAGATGGTTTGTTATAACTGCTTGGAAAAGGGTCACTATTCCATGGAATGCAATGCTCTGAAGGTGAAGAAGTTCTATAACTGTAACAAGGTGGGTCGCTTGAATAAAGATTGTCCAGATCTTATGAAAGATAAGCAAGTTGCGAAAGCTTATGCTTTGGACGCAGTTCCTACCTTATCCAGTGCACCAGCTGCTAAGAATAAGGGAAAGAACATAATAATGCAAGGTATGCATTCTATCTGAGATGTTTCTATTAGAATTTTATTTGATACTACAACTACACATTTTTTTATTAGTAATGATTTCGTGTATAGATTGGATTTTTAACCTTAACTTGTATACGAGTCTATGGTTGTGACTAACAATGGGGGTTCTGTTAGTCTATGTATGATTTATCCTTATCTTATTTTATCGAGTCATGGATACTCATTTGTTTGTGATTGTTTTAATTGGAACTTTGCGATGATCGGAAATATCTTGGTTATGGATTAGCCTAGGAACGATGCATATATTGTTGATTGCGAGATGATTAAGGTTACGATCAGGAACATGGAGGATCAAGGAATTGTGCTTGACTGTTTCCGGGGGGGGGGGTAGTGTAATGGTCAGTTATTTATTCGCTATATATCCCACAGGAAGGGTTGTCATCTACGCTTATTGTTTGTAAGTACCCAGAAGCTTCGATGAAGTTTCATGATTATCGTCTCATTGTGAGGTCGAGTTCATGATTGATTTGGTTAATGGAGACAGACCCATTGTTATGCCATCGAGATAGATAGCACCGAGAGAGCAGAGGGATCTAGAGGTGCAAGTTAGAGACTTGCTGAGGGAAGTATTCTTTTAGAGAAGTGTATCTAAATGGGGTACACCTGTTGTATTCGTGATTAAGGCGGATGGCTCATTGAGACTATTTGTGGATTATCGTGAGTTGAATAAAGTGACTAAGAAGAACAATTGTCCATTACGGGTGACAGACAACTTGTTTGATCAGTTGCACGAGGCCAAGGTGCTTTCCTAGATGGATTTGGCTACGAGCTTTCACCAACTGAGAATGAAAGATAATAGTTGCAAAAGACTTCTTTTAGGACACCATCAGTTTTCCTTGAGTGGTTAGTGATGCCGTTTGGATTGGTTGAGGCGCCGACATACTTTGTGGATCTTATTAATGGGGTATTCGCGGATTAGCCGAACAAGTTTGCACTTGTGTTTGTGGATGATATTCTTATATATTCTAGAATAGAAGAGGAACACAAGACTCACTTGGGCCTTGTGCTTGATATGTTGAAGAAATATAAAAAAGGGCAAAATTTCCCTCTTGAAAGGATGAAGTGAGATTCTTGGGTCATGCAATATCCATTCACAAGATAACAGTGGATCCTGCAAAGGTAGCAACGATTCAAGATTAGAATAGACCTGAAAATGATAAAGATATTCATAATTTCCTTGGTCTAGCAGGATATTATAAATGATTTACCAAGGACTTCTCTAAGGTAGTTGCATGTCATTTCAATTGAAGAAGAAGAATCAGGTTTTTGATTGGGATGCGCAGTGCAAGCATGCTTTTATGTTTCTAAAAGAGAGATTGATAAACACATCTGTATTGATTATTCCAAGTGGGAATGAAGAGAAAATTGTGCACGCAGATGCTTGTGGTACAGGTCTTGGTGCTGTATTGATGGGTATAAGAAGGGTTGTCGCTTATACCACTCGACCACTAAAGCCATATAAAAGTAATTACCCTACACATGATTTGGAGTTTGCGGGGATTGCCTTTTTTGAAGATATCCAAGCACTAATTATTGGAAGAAAGGTTTGAGTTGTTCACGGATCATAAGTCATTGAAGTATTTTCTCTCAAAATGATCTTAACCTTCGACAATATAGATGGTTAGACTTTCTGGCTTCATACGACTTTAGTATTTTCTATTATTACAACAAATTTGCCCTTTCACACCATTGTAGAAACATTGTGAAAATCTTTAACATCATTTTGATTAACTCTGTCTATTAACAAGTTGTAGTAGGCCCTAGAAATATCACAATACATACCAAACACCGTAGAAAATTGACATACTACAGTGTTTCAAGTGATGTTGTTCTAATGTTTTTACAACGTTTTATGTTATTGTGTTTTTATAGTGTATCACAACAATTCCTTCTCCCATCAAATATTTAACGGTGTTTTATATCATTTAGAAATGTTGTCATCTTCCCTTTTCTATAGTTTTTTTCCCCACATTTCACATCGTTTCTAAAGGTTTACATACTCTGTGTTCTATAGTGTTTTGTTTGATGTTCAGATGTTTTTTACAATGTTTTTGGCTTTCTGTAGAGTTTTTGAGGTACATCTATCACAGCATTTATCATTTTCTACAACATTTTCACACAACGCATATATCTTCAAAATAATCACAACACAAAACAATTATAATCTTAAAACTCTATCACATAAGTTACAATAATTCCATATGTCAAATAGACGATAATCGTACATAACATTTTGTAATCAATGTTCCCATAAAAAATGTTATTAACATGTTTTTACAGAAGGTGCTTACTAAGAGAAATAAAATATGAATCGTTGAATGTCCAAGCTCGTGTGCTCCAAAGTTGAATTTCCTACACGAGAAATAAAATAAAATCAAAACCTGAAAATCATAATCATGGGCACTAGCAATAAAACACCATATGCACCACAAAGTGGTCCTATTACACCACTGAGTGGTGCAGTGCACCAATATGGTGCATTTGCACACACTAGTGCAGCACATGCACCACTATGTGGTGCAACTACTGTTGAGATGTGTGCAAATGTGCAATACTGGTGTAGTGCACCACTGTAGCGGTGTAGATGCACCACAGAGTAATTTTTGTTGGTGTGGCTCTTGTAATAATCTAGACAATAATACCCAAAGGAGCAAGAAATTTCTAAAACTTGATCCTTAAGCTATTAGTTAGGCATGAAAATGTATAAAGGAGAATAAAACTTGGAATCTAGTTACCTACTTCAGTGCATGCATTAAAACATAATAATAATGGTTCAGAGTAACAGCTCCTCAATGCCAGCAACTGCATAGCATACCCAATGTCCAGTGGTATGAAAAATGATGCAGTGAAAAGAATCATAATTCTTGTTTTATATTCTGCATTTAAACTCAATACAAAGCCAATAGCAAGCATAACTTTTTCCAAAAACTCTCTCCATGTCTCGGTCGTGCATCATGAAGTAAAATATCGTTTAATACAAAATTGTGTATGATGAACAAGGGAAGTGTTTTATAGGCGAACAAATAGCAAAATAACACATACCTCACTATAACACTTTGATTCATTTAATTCATCTTACAATTAAGAATTTTGGCAAAATGGCTTTAATAACCCATTGTTCTACTTCATCCTTTATGACCTGGAGGGGGAAAAAGTCGGTGTCATTTTGCACTATAGTGTTTTCAGATATTTAACCTTGCATCGCATACAAAATATTTGATATACCACATAAGCACATCTCTATTTGCTATGAAAAATTGTTAACATGCTAGGAATTAAGCATCCGGTGTTCAATAGATAGCCTACTTTATACAAACGCTGATTCTTCCTTTACTATATATATTATTTTAGTCTCTTATTTTTTACTCGACTATGTATGCATTAATGTGCGAGAAAAAATATTAGAAATTAGGTTTCCACATTCCTCAACTTTCACGATTGCAATAAATATTATTATAACTTTTTCTAAAACTTTTTCTCACATATTTATTAAATTATTTTAACAAACCCGAGTTGCATAAAAAATAGTATTTATTATTCGATTATGTAGCTTAATTGGTTTTTGATTTTTTGGTTAAAAAAATCTATCACTGTATCTATTTAATATTTTATGTTTAGCATTATATGTTATGATATTTCTGAGAAAAGGGTATAAAAAGCTTTGTTTGATTTCCTTTTATTGTGAAAATACTTTTTGTAATAGTTCTCTGTCTGATTGAACTGCATTTCATACCAAAAAAATTAAGCACTGACTGTTCAAATAAATGCAAATTATTTCTTTATGGTGTGTATCATGTAGGAAGGCCATAAAAAACTTTAATATTACGGGTATTCACAAGGAACAGAGAAGTACTTGAAGAGCTTCCTTGATTTTGGAATATGGAATTTCACCTGACGTGCTGAGTTGAGATCAAACAAGGTAATCAGTCACATTTTTGCAATGTAGTCTTCATGAACAAGACCTACATATTCTTGTATCATTACAAAAATAGAACGAACTAGAGCAGAAAAGAAAAGTAGATAGTTTAACGTCTAGAATATAGTTTACCATAATCACTCAAAAAAGTAGAATTTGATGCATGAAATTCTATATAGACATCAAGCCTTTTGGTGAGAAATATCTTCAATGACTAGTAAACAAATGAATAATGATCATTTCTTTCTAACTATTTAACTGCAGGCATGTCAAGCAAATCATACTGCGAGAATATAAAACTAAAATAAGAAACCACTCATTAGATGCAAGCAGAGGTTTAAAGATAACAATAGTGGGGTAGACAATAAGGTCGTACCACCATTTATGGTGAAATGAATGTAGTAAAGAAGCAGCATATACAATAAAGACTATCCAATGTTGTTGTACATATCAAAATATGTTAGTCTAAATGATACATTTTTTGAAATCAACAATTTTTAGATTGAATAAAAAACAACCATGTTTGTGTTATTATCTCTTTTAGACTTGCGTCTAGACTGGGGACAGTCAGTCAACCGACTAAAAACTGATTCAATTTTTTGGCTCGAGATGTGAAAATAGGAGTAATGATGAACTTTTTGGGTCGGCGCAGCGACAAGAATCATAATTCTTGTATTACCATATGTTGGCTCTGGAGATAATGAAAATTTTCCAAGGTTTGGAATCAAACAACATCCTAATGGTACACATATCAAAGGTATTACCATATGCTAATATTATATACAGAAGGACTTAGCTTGTATTAGTGTCACCAAAACCTTAAGCAAAACTAATATAGAAATATGACACCCCACATCCGTTAATGTCACTCTAATGAGAATACAGTAAGTTTTGTGAAGCGCAACAGGTAAATAGTAACTAAATGTACAAGACATATATAAATAATGCAGTAGGAAAAAACTTGAACTTTTTATTAATCAGGAAAACAATGTTTCAAACCCAAATTTACAGCATCGTGTTTTCTCAAATATCAAAAGAAATCTGTCTCATAATCAGAGTACAAGAAACATAACAATATCCCTTAAGTGTCATTATAACAAGCATGAATAAACTATAGAAAATACTTGAAAAAGGAGAGCTATCCAAGTCCAAGCAGAATCACATTCTCTATTATTAACCACTCCCACTCTGAGAACCTGAGGGGAGGGGGAAGGAAGTGAGAAAAGGAAAACAAAATGGTCAGACATGAAGTCTGGTGAGTTCCAATTACTTTTAGCATATGTATATGAAAAGATGCCAAGACAGTTCAATAATACTAGAAGAGAAAGTACAGTAACACATGTATATACGTAAGAGGTAAATGAGATGTCAAAACAAGATAAAGGTGGATTAAACTTCTCATTCATATCCCAAGAATCAAACTAACTGTACAATTTTACTAGTATTAACAAGATTAAGTGTTACCCTAATTACATAACGGTAGATTAAACTTCTCATTCATATCCCAAGAATCAAATTAACTGCACAATTTTACTAGTATTAACAAGATTAAGTGTTACCCTAATTACTACCCATGCGATCGACTCCCTATTGCCTGAATATTCTGTGTTAGCCCTGGCGGTAGGGTGTATCAGTCCTTAACCCAGCAACTTATAAGACACATCCATATCCGCAGGTGTTACTTTCTGCTTAGTTTCTTGTAGTCGGACTCATGCACGCTCATGACTCCATCGGAACACCGTACACCCCGTAAACATTGAACCTCTTATAATCAAGTTCAGAAAAGCATGCACGATCCCTATCTAGTGCGGGGTCCCTACCAAGATACCAACAGGGATATTGACTGATGTGGGTTCCACACAACTTGACACACGCCACCCCAAGGCTTGAGTCCCCGTGCACCTAGAATTTAAGAGTCCCGACAACCTTATACAACAACTAAACTTGGGACCTCTTTAGCTTATTATTTAATAGGTGTAACTTAGCATGTTTAAGTCCAATAATAATCCTGGTTGTAGAATCACATTTATCTAAATGTTATTAGTGTAAAAACTCCCCAACAAGCACCTGCCCTGATGTGTACTTAGACTTACAATAACTTACTCATTTTTCACATCTGGTACATATCATACTTAATATCATATTAAGTCCATTTTAACTGATTATCATGTCGCATGTTTTTCTTAACATGTAATTAACCCAATTTTAAAAGAATAACATGTAATTATCCAATTCTAATAGATTAACATGTAATTATCTCAATCTAATAGATTAACATGTAGTTATTCCAATTCTTAAAGTCAAGGGTTTCAATACATATTCTGCCCATTTTTCTCTATTTATATTTCATTATCAATTCATTCCAATTTATGTCCTTTATACGCAATCAACGTAATAGCCTAGGCTTGAGTAGCTTAGGTTTTGCGTAAAGGAAAAAGGGATAAAATAGATCTCAGACGGAGCAAAAATGCATATAGAAAGACTGTAAATAAATGAAAGGCATAATAGGGACAAGAAAGATTAAAGTACATAATATAACTTGAAGATCTGAATAGAAAAACAAGTATAAACACACACACACACACACGCATATATATATATATATATATATATATATATATATATATATATATATATATGGATTACTTTATGCGTTGTTTATATCGGATCCAATCTTATTCACTGTCCAAAACCTTTTTAAATAAAAGTCTAAAAATCACATAGAACCCACAGTGGGACTTGGTGAAGAGTATGGATATACTACTGAAGAAAATGTCCAATTTAATCTTGTATTGGTGTAGAGCAGTCTGAATTGTCCTTGCTAATATATGTTTAGGCCATACCTCGATAGTTCTATTCACATATTTATCTTAGAAAAGGTTTTGAGGAAGAAGGAGGAAGAAATGGTTTTGTGTAGTGTACAACAAATGAGGTTACATGCGTTTATATAGTCTACCTTGGACAATATGTTATCGTCAGATATTAGGGTTTTAATCTAGTCTATAACTCAATGCTGACAATGAATGCAGTCCGTAAAACAGTTCAGGTTCATCATTCAGAACCTGCCCGGATCTGGGGTGGGTCGACCCACCTACCTTCTGGTCAACCTAAGGTCAACCAACCTACCCCCTAGGTCGACCTAGGGTCGACCCAGCCCCCCTTAGGTTAACCCGGGTTGACACGAGCTGAGCGTGGGTCTCCGTATAATGAGCCTAGTTCCCTCTTTCTTTTCCTCCTTGCTTCGTTAGGAAATTATGGAATTAATTTTAACATTCTATTTAAATATAAGCTCCTTACACATATACAAACTTCTAATGCTCACAATTTCTTCATACGTTACCCGTTTTATACAAACTTGGGTTCTATCTGAACCAGAATTTCAAGACAAAAGCAAGGGTAATGCCATTTTCACTTAATTCTTAATATTTAATTATGTTATTCCCTATTTATTGTCTTAATGTATGTTATAGTGTTAAATTTTCAAGGTGTTACATTACCCTTTACATAAAGGATTTCATCCCCGAAATCTCCAAGTTAAGAAAAATGTTATAACCTATAACAACCGCCTACAACCATCTACTGGTCCATAGGCATCCATTGTCCTTAAGTATTACTAATTCTTTGTATGAACATATGCAAAAGTGTATATGTTCCTACACTAATGCGAAAATTAGGCGGTCGACTGATTCAGTTGAACTCCTTAATGCAATATATATTTGTGCCATGTATCCAATATGTATGCAAATAATCCTAATAATACATATTAGTTCTACGTATGTGCTCCTCAATTCATCAAAATGCAACATCCATATAATGATCCATCCATTTCCATTCATATAAAATTTAAATGCACACGTACCCATATGCAATATGTAAGTGACTGAGCCGATCTAGTGCCTAGTGTGTGTATATGCATCCACGAGCAATCACTAGCAAACATTTGCAACCATCAACCATATCATGTTTCAAACACATGTTTCCAACAATTGGATTCTACCTAAGGGTCAAAAGGTTCAAATGATTGGGTAAACTTGAAAGATAGAAGCAAATGCAAAGTAAAAGGCTTAGAAAAGAAGTCAAGAATGTACTTTCAAAAAGAAAAGGGTAAGAAGCGCGAATCCTATCTTCGGGTTCCCTTGTCACATCTTCACGGTCTTCTCCCATTGAACTTTCACTAATCTGATCTCCTTATTACGTAGCTTCTTGATTTCTGATCCAAGGATATGAGTAGGAAGTCTTCTTACCGATGCTTCCTTCTCAACTTCCACGCCTTTAAGTGTGCTCGACTCTACTACCTCTGTCGTATCATAGAGACATTTCCTTGAATGAGAAACGTGAAATACATCGTGCACACCCGCAAGCCTATCTGGTAGTTTGATCCTATAGGCCATTTGACTTATCCTCTCTACTATAGGGAATGGTCCTACAAATCTTGGCGCCAACTTCCCTACTGAGCTAAAGTAAACTACATTCCTTAGCAGTGAAACATTGATGAAGACCATATCTCCCATCTCAAATTCCAAGTCGGACCTCCTTTTATTGGCATAAGATTTTTGTCGATCTTGAGTATCTTTCATCCTTCTTCGAATGAGGTCTATCTTTCCCGATGTCTCTCTTATCACGTCGTGCCCTAGTAGAAATCCATCAGTATACTCCCTCCGACAAGTAGGTGTCCTCCAAGGTCATTCGTATAACACTTCGAAGGGTGCCATGCATTTTCTCGACTGATAACTATTATTATATGCGAACTCAACCAATGGGAGACGCTTCTCCCAAGTCCCTCTGAAGTCTAGTATACACAGTCTTAGTATATCCTCAAGAACTTTATTAACCCTCTCAGTTTGCCCATTGGTCTGAGGGTGATAAGTTGTGCTAACTCTTAATTATGTACCTAGAGCTTCTTGCAAGCTCCTCCAAAATTCACTAGTAAATATGGGGTCATGGTATCTTACCATACTTGAAGGTATCCCATGTAGTCGCACGATCTCCTTGAGGTAAACTGAAGCTAGCTAAGCTGTCGTCCTCTTGCTTTTGACTGAGATGAAATGAGCGCTCTTTGTAGGCCTATCCACTATCACCCATATGCTTGTGTTGCCCTTCCTTGATCTGGGCAGTCTATCAATGAAATCCATGGAGACACTCTCCCATTTCCATTGCAGGATATCTAAAGGCTGAAGTAATCCACCAGATTTCTTTTATTCAGCCATGACTTGTTGACAAGTCAAACATTGGGCCATGAATTCTGCTACTTCATTCTTCATGCCCATCCAATGGAAAACACGTTTCATTTCTCGATACATCTTGCTACCACTCGGATGGATAGTTATCCGAGAATGACGAGCTTCCTCTAGCGCTGCCTTTAGTAATTCCCTAATTCTAGGGACACACAGCATTCCATCTCATCTTAGCTTTCCTTTTCCATCCACATTATATCTAGTAAGGTGACTATAAGTTTCTCCTTAACCAAGTCTATCCAAGATGTCCTTCAACTGTTGGTTCTCTTGCTGCAATGATCCAATTTGCTCCAATAGAGTAGGTCACACCTCCAATGATGCCAATAAACCATGTGTGAAACCTATAGATGGCTTAAAATTAAAGGTCAAGATTTACTCCAAGTTCTTCCTTTCAATGAATAGAGCACTCTAGGTCATCCTTTACCTATTCAATGCGTCCTCCACTACATTACCCTTGCCTGCGGTATAAGCTAACTCGAAGTCGTAGGACGCTAGGAACTCCATCCACCTTTGTTGCCTTAGGTTGAGGTCTTTTTGTAAGAATAAGTACTTGAGCGACTTATGTTCTGTATACAGCTCAAATCTATCTCCAAGTAGAGAGTGTCGCCAAGACTTTAGTGCGAACACTATTGCTGCTAATTCCAAGTCATGGGTGGGGTAGTTCTTCTCATGAACCTTTAGTTTCCTACTTCCATAGCATACTACCCTTCACTCTTGCATCAGTACAATGCCTGATCCTATGCGGCAAGCATCCGTGTAAACAGTGGACATTTTGGTTTCATCGGGGAGAATCAAAACTAGAGTTGTTGTCAGATCCCGTTTCTATCTCTGGAAAGCATCATCAACATCCATGTTCCAAGCAAAAGTCAAGTTCTTCTTTGTCAGACGGGTAAGCGGAGCTAAGACCCACAAAAAGTATTTAATAAACTTCCTATAATAGCCTGCCAATCCAAGGAAACTTCTTACCTCAATTACATTCTTTGGAGCCTTCCAATCTTAAACGCCGACCACCTCAGCGGGGTCTATCGCTATCCCTTCCTTGGAGACCACATGTCCCAGGAACCTCACTACCTCCCTCCAGAAATGACACTTAGAAAATTTTGCTTTAAGATGGTGTGTTGTAAGTGCACTTAGAACCTCCTCTAAGTGTTGGGTATGTTCTTCGCTCTTGGAGAAGATCAGAATGTCATCCATGAACACCACCACGAAATTGTTCAGTTACTCCCTAAACTCCCGAATCATCAAGTCCATGAAATATGCGGGTGCATTGGTTAACCCAGAAGGCATAACTATCCACTTAAAGAAACCATCTGGAGTTCTGAAATTTGTCTTGTCGATACTATCGTCTACCACTCTGAGCTGATGAAATCCCGTGGCCAGATCCAATTACGAAAAGATTGAAGCACCTACTGGTTGGTCAAACAAGTCATCATTCCTTGGTAGTGGGTGCATATTCTTCTTGGTGAGTTTGTTCAGTTCTCTGTAGTCTACACATGGACTTAGAGAGTAGTCTTCTTTGGTTGCGAAGACAACCAGAGCTCCCCATTCTGAAATACTCCGCCTAATGAATCCTTTTTCCAATAACTCACCCACTTGTTTGCTGAGCTCCCTCCTCCATATGGGAGCCATGTGTCGCAATGGTAATGCGACTAGCTTCGCATTTACACCAAGTATATCCAGAAGTCTATCTCACGCCTTGGAGGTAACCCTTTAACTTCATCGAATACATTCAAAAATCTGCCAACTATGGGTAACGATTGAAGATTATCAATAGAAGCCTCAAGAGATTCTAGGAAACTAAGCATCATCGACCCCCGTGGGTCACAAAAAATTTCGATAGTTCTACCATGGCAAGTAAGAAGTCTAACTACTCTCTATTCACAATCAAGGATGGCACCATACATGTCTAGCCAATCCATACCTGGAATTAATCTGTAACCCATGAAACCGAGAACATATGCATCACATTCAAATTCGACGCCTATAACAGAAATCCTCAAACTCCTACATATCATGGATAAATGAGTTGTTCCTCCTATAGGGTTTGAGACTATAATGGGATCAGAAATAATACTAGTACTTAGGTGCATATTTTCTACTATTGATTTGGATATGAATGAGTGAGAAGCACCGGAATCCATAAGAGTTCTAATAGGATAGTCTAAAAGAGAAATCATACCTTCAACTGTGACTTCCATACCCCGCTTCTATTCACCAGCCTTTAAAGCAGTAACCTGCCCTCTAGACATTCCAGCCTTTTGTCCTTGTCTCTGAGGGCACTATCCCTTGAAACATCCCACTTGGACAAATTAAAGAAATCATTCTTTGTTTTTTTTGCAGTCTTTAACAAAGTGTCCTATGGCACCATGCCCACGGCATTTCACTTCTGTCTTGATCAATGCTTTTTCGGTCTTTCCCCCCTTCTTTTTGTTATTAGGCCACCATTTCTTTTTCTTTTCCTTGGGCTTCTCTTCCTCTTTCTTTTTTTCTGTCTTTCCTTCTTTACTTTCCTCGTGCATTAAGTCCATGTCCAGTAGTTTTTCAAAGGGTGATCCCATTGGTACATGCATCAGTGCTAATTCTTGGAGCGGCTGGTTCAATCCCTTAGCAAACCTCAAGGCCTTTTTGTGAGAAGTATTTACTAACTCTAATCCAAACCTTTCCAGTTAGTTAAAAGTGTTGACATACTCCTTTATAGTTATGCTCCCTTATTTTAAGTTCAGAAACTTCTCCAATTGCATTCCTTATTCAGTTTCTGATAAGAATCTTGCCTCAGAGATAACTTTAAAGCAATCCTAAGTAGCTACTTCTGGTCCGTCTTGAAATATTTCCCACCAATATGATGCTTCATCCTCTAGCTGAAAAGCTGCTAACTGGACTCTCACCTATCATCGAACTCTAACAAGTTGAACACCTGATTCGTTTCTCTTAACTAATTTCAAACTTCTATAAAACTTTCGGTCCTTGCTTTGACTATTGTTGCACCAAAGGGGCTTAAAGGGCATGGACTCTTTTCTTTGAACGGGTCGGTTTGAGCACTGGAGGCTTACTTAGAATACGAGTAGCCCCTTTCTTTATATAAATTTGTCAAATGAAATCTCTCTCCCCTTTCACTTCATTTCGCCTCCATCTTCCTAACTCAACATGAACCCTAATTCCCAAATTCCTCGTAATCTCTTATAGATTCTAAATCCAATCCGAAGGTAGTTTTAAATCTTTTTCTCTTTAAATTAATCGTTGGTTTTGCAATAATCATAATCGAACCTTGCTTCAATTCATATGAACCCATGGTGATTATTGTTGATATCGATCTTGGGAGTCTCCGGCTTACCATCATCATCGTTGGTGGAGCTTTTCATTAACTCGAGGTGTCGAATTTGACTAACCCAGCCATGGTGTCGTGCGTAATTGCTTGTGGATGAGCCATGGGTCTCAGTAATTTGGGAGTAGGGAGAGCGAGCTTTTGTTGGGGTATAGGGAGAAGAAGAACAGTGAATTTGGAAAAGAAGGGACGGATCGGCGTGATGCAAGGAAGCCTGTGACCTCGGTTCAGGTCGGAAGAGTCTAGTTCGGGTGGAGTTCCAAAGACACATAAATGAAGGAAAATATATTTCAAAACATCAGTGCGGTTCGGTTCGTGATAACTGACCCGAATCGAACTCTTTCTTTGAATGTCCACCCGATACAAATCCCTTCATCTTTGTTAGCCTGCTTTGTGACCAGACTATCCAAAGCCGAAGAACTCTATCAGGAAGGCCACTCAGGGCTTGAGTATGAACTATCAGAGATCGACATCTGCTTGGACGAAGTAACGAAGGATGGGAAAACTCGTATTTCTATGCACATAAGCTTCGGGTTGGATTCCACCATTTCGGATCAAGCTAAAGCGAATATTTCTGACCAACCAAACCGGATCGGGTAAACCGGATCGGGTCATCCGGATCGGGTTATCCGGATCGAGCCAACCGGATCGGGTATCTACCCCTAAACGAATTCTGGGCAGTTAAAGACCATTTCCCCATGTTCTCCACTACTTCTGAGATTTACTCTGAAGCTGCCACGTGGCCACTCAACCCTAACCGAATTTCTACCTATAAATACACATACAACACATCATTTAAGGGGACTTTTTGGCCTCAAGGAAGCTCTATCTATTTCGGCCATGGCTACCAACGAAGAAACTTCATCCTCTTTAATAAAATCAATGAGTTCGGAGAGTATTATTCATTGTAATTGAGTGCTTGAGCGTCAATACTAATTGTATTTGTAATTTCTGAATGAATTGAGAAGCTATGAAGTGGATGTAGGCTTGTTAACGCCGAACCACTATAAATTCCATGTGTTGATTGATTTTTCTTGCTTTTTGTTCATGATTCCTCATTATTCTCTACAAAAAATTATCAATTGGGTGTTAGGACCATTTTTGTGTCTAACATTTTGGTGCTTTCACTGAGAAATGAAGATTCTCAACTTTCTGGATTATTTATCTACTGTTTGGATCACCAAGTCCGAAGAGATAATCAATATCTTCATCGCTTTCGAAGCTTTCAACGACGTCAACAAGTTTGTATATTACGGTTCCAAGAAAAGTTAGGAACCAACGAGTTTCATGAAGACAACAGAGAGCATCGGCGTAACAGAAAGCTCACAGCAGCAGCTTGAGCTCCGGGTCGAATGTGGTCAACCGACCCGATCCGACAACCCGAGATATCTTTTTATCTAAGGCGTGGACGTCTTTCAACCCAATCACAACCCCAGTTCAGTGACCTACGGACCGAACAAGTGCAGATCGAACAAGCGCGAGCTGAACAAGGACCTCCTATCCGAACTGGAAGGGGAGATCCGAACCGAACATCTGCTAACGAGAAGAGCTCAACCCCGAGCCGAACCGAAGAGGGAGATCTGAACCGACCCGATACTGACACCTCAATCCGACCCGATCCCCTATCACCTCGAATGAGAGCCAAGTAATTCAAGTTCCTGGCAAGCTTTATCATTGGCTCGGATGTGTACCCCCGACCCGAGCCATAAAGGAGTGGCACCACGAACCGACCCGACTTGTTGAGCAGGACTCGAATCCAGCTGCTGTTGATACCCCGACCTGACCCAATGATGCATCTCCGAACCGAACCGAAGAGGGTGCCCCGAACCGAACCGAGGAAATGAATGTTACTGATGGTGCATCCATAATCCGACCCAACCTAAAGGCACTCCCGAGCCGTAATTTGAAGGGATGATCCGATCCGATCCGAAACAGCTATTTTTGGAAAAAATACATTTTTAAGATCATTTCAGAAAAGGCTCCATCTTCAAAAATCGAAAAAATCGTGCGGCTATCCGATCCGATCCGACCCGCCGGCGTTGCGCCCGGACCCGCTGACGGCCTCGCCTTCGGCTCGGAGCACGGCTCGCCTTCGGCTCGATGTATATTTTGACCAACAGTAGTCATCAAAGTTTGTTAATGAAGATAAGGTGGATAGTCAAAGAATATGACAACCAAAGGGCAACGACTAGGATTCCTCCAGAAGCCATAGCCTCTATTTGCCGATGCCATTCAATGAGAGGAGCTGTTAGTCAGATTCACCTTGCTATCAACGACAGTATACGAGATAAGGATTGTCTAATAATAGCCTCATCTTCTGGAACTCCGATAGTGTAGATTTCAGCAATGCAACTGATGTTGTTCCCTAATGAGTAGTGACCATCCCATTTATATGACTTAAACCTGTCCAATCGACGGAGCATCGAATGACGGTTATATAGAACAGTTCGAGCACTACTTCAAAGATGATTCATATGATCTTAGTGACCATGATTGTCAATAGTGGGATACCAGAAAGCAGCTAAGGATCCCAACATCCCAAAGCTACACTTCAATTGTATGATGTGATGAATAAAATGTCCTGCGTCTCACCTCCCGAAGAACTTAGCTAACCTTTGCAATTGCTATTTGCTATCAATCGCATTGAGGAAGACTGATTTCCATCGAATAAGGGTTAGGTCAACATACTTTGGTGCCCAGCGATAGGTAACAGCTGAACCCCTGCAGGCCATGATTGGACATATGAATCTTTGCTCGGATGATAGCAACTTGACTGCTCACCAGTTACCATATGACCTTTGTCAAGAGATGAGAGTTCGAGATCAAAACAAATATGAATCGACCGTTAGCTCTCAACTTCATACATCAATTGTGATAGAAAACGTGAACATTACTTCAAGCCTTGGAAGCCATGCTATTGTAGTCAGGTTTTATCTGACTAAGGTCTAAACTGACCAGCTCTAGCGGCGATTAGAGCTTACATTACACCTTGGTATCTATTGCTAAAATTCCTAATGAAAGACGGAATGGGAATGGTCCATGGCGACCGTGTTACTGGAAGAGCCTGCTATTTAGCTAATTAGGAGATGCTACTCAATGGAGGTGGCAAGTTAAAGGTTTAGAGCACTTAAGCCTGGATGTTGATTGATTATCTGTGCATTAGATCTTATTCCCAACGTGGGACTAAAGGCATATCTGCGGATGGATGAGATATGACTATCCCCCCAGCAGCCATGACTCCCTTATACTCAATCCTTGCCCTTAGCATGGGGGCAAGAAGGCGATTCAAATAAGATGCGACCTCGTCATTCGCTTATAATATTTACCTAATTGCCTTTGTCACTCCAAGTCCTCAATCAAGGTCTGTTCATTCTTAGGACCGCCACCCCATAACGGTTTGAAAAGACGTTCATCACCAGCTAAAGATTTTGACAGCCATCCCCTGACAGAGATGTAGTGAGGAAAAATGGACCTGCAAAGAGCGTGCAATGCCATCTTCGCACAGAATGATATTCATTCCTTTAACAGGATTAATTTTTAACCATGACTCTTATATTTCCATGCTTTATGAGTTATTGATGTAACTAACTCGGATGAATTTATATGTGGATGATGTAGGTACCCCGAATCTGGTACCGATCAAACTTTGAGCACCTACAGGAAGAATTATGGAGCATTGCCGTAACGAGCCCGATTAAACTGCTCGTTTACAGAGCCACGTCCTTCGCCTGAGAGAAGTTGTATAGCTTAAGATGGATCCGAGGTGACCATCCACTCATTGGCTCACACGTGGCAGACCTCAAGATAATTGTGCATTGACGTTCAACGTCGGAATCCAATTCCGGATGGATGCAGTTCTACCGTCTACATGGCTCGATCCGTTAAAGGAGGCAGCACTGCCCCTTGATATGCTTACTTTTCAATCATACAATTTACTTTTACATGCTTCCTGAGTTATGGACATGCTAACTCATGCGATATGAATGATGCAGGTACCCGAAGTTTGGTGTCAATCACTCCTCCCATAGATTGATCGTAGGAACGCAAAGCTTTGGCCAACGTCTTTTGACTGTTTGCCCGACTAACTCTAATCCTCAGAGATTGGATAGAAGTACCAACCTAGGACGAGGGTGATGGGTGTGCCATGATTGAAAGATCACTTGATCTGTGACTCTAGCTGTAACACCCCGAATTTCAATTAACAATAATGGTTAGTAATTAAAGTATAAATAATCTCAGATGTGAGAATCAGGGGAAACGGACTGCGTCATTGCGTTCGTCTCGGAAAAATACGCGAAATAGAGTCCGAGTTTGCGTAAAACGGGTACCGTATGAAAGAGATATGGACGAACGAAGTTAGGCAGAAAAACCCGAAACAGGCCAGAAATGCACTGGCGCACTTGTGAAGTGCGCCAGTACAAAAATACACTAGCGCACTTGGGAAGTGCGCCCATGTCCGGACAGGGAACCTGCACAGTTTCTAGAGAGTTCTGTGGTTGGGTGCACCAGTTTGGGTTTGGGCTTGGTCTTAGGGCTGGTTCCTGGAAGGTTCCGAAATCTAAGGGTCCTAATCTAATTTAGGGTTAATCTAACGGCCTAAAATACTCCACCGATGCTATGGCATTCCCTTAGTGAGTGATCATAGCGGGAGTGGGGTGTTACACGTGGTATCAGAGCTGAAGGTTACCGGAACAGATAAATTTTCGAGAAAAATACTTTTTTTTTAAAGTAGTAAAGGTATTATTTTTGGAAAAAGTATTTTCAAAAACATGTCTTTTAAGAGAAAAGTTTTTGAAAAAGAAAAGCATAATCCCCAATAGCCATATCTTTATCTTTCGGAATCTCCTTTTTGAATCTTTCCTCTTTCGTTTCAGCATGGCTGAAGATCTTAACATCCAGGAGGGCTTAGTTATACCACTATGGTATAGGAGGTTACAAGAGGCTAGGGCCGCGGCTGCGGGTCCAGCCAATGCTACTACACCAGAGGCAACCGCTCCTCCTCCTCAGCCTAGAGTGGATAATTTTGCTAAGATTTGCAAGGAGTTCAAGGCTATAGGAGGAAAACCTTTTCTAGGTTCAGAGACTTTCGTAGAGGCTAGAGATTGGCTTAAGAAAGTGGAAGAGTTGCTAGATATCTTTGAAGTGGAAGAGGGAAAGAAAGTCAAGTTGGCGGCTTGGTTAATGAAGGGAGAGGCCTCATTCTGGTGGGAGGTCACTAATGGAGAACGCCCTGTTGACTCTTGGGCAGATTTCAAGCAAAGGTTTGGGGCTAAGTTTCTCTCAAGGGCGGAAGAGAATCTGTTTATGGAGAAGTTCTTGAATTTGAAGCAAGGGAATCTCACGGTGAAAGAATATGTCAACAAATTCAATCAATTAGCAAGGTTTGGCATAGAGTTGGTGAATACACCGGAGAAGAAGGCTTTGAGGTTCGTTAGAGGCTTGAACGAACCATTGCAAGGAATAGCTATGACTCACATTCCTATGGGGGCCACCTTTGAGAAGCTTGTCTACATGGCACTTATGCATGAGGATGATAAGAGTTCTAAGGCACCAGAGAAGAAGGGGGATCAGAAGAAACCGCAACAACAACAACAAGGCAAGGGTGGAAAAGGCAATGGTGACAAGGGGAAGAAGAAGAAGAAGAAGTGCTTCAATTGTGGGACCCCAGGCCACCTCAGCAAGGATTGTCGCAAAAAGAAGAAGACTGGTTGCTTTCATTGTGGTGAAGCAGGACATCTTGTGAAGGACTGCCCAAAGAAGGGGTAGAAGACGGGGTCTACCTCAGGAGGTCAGGTGCAAGCTCTTATGGTACCAGCTCAGGCAGGGGGGCAAGTTCAGTCTCTCTCAGTTCCACCGATTCAGCAGAGAGGTAGAACTATTTCCGTTGAAAG
Source organism: Allium sativum (assembly GCA_030737875.1). NCBI lineage: Eukaryota > Viridiplantae > Streptophyta > Magnoliopsida > Asparagales > Amaryllidaceae > Allium > Allium sativum. The sequence continues at coordinate 844,440,225 of CM060909.1, read as the reverse complement.
TCTGGTTTTTCTGTTTGATCATCTAGTTCGTACTTTGTTTGACTCTGGCGCATCGCATTCTTTTATCTCATCATCGTTAGTTGAGTCACTGCACTTAGACACCAGTCTAGTTGATGATCCCTTGGTTGTTTCAAACCCAATTGGGGGCTCCATATATCTGTCTATGATATGTTTAGGTTTGAAGATTTCTATACTTAGCGTTGAGTTTGGATGTGATGTTTTTGTATTGGGCTTCACGGGCTATGGGTTGATTTTGGGCATGGACTGGTTATCCAGTAATGGTGCCGTTCTTGATTGTGAAAGGAGAGTTGTCAGGCTTATGACCCGCTTGGGTAATACTCTCGAGATCTCTTGTAATCCCATGGAATCTGTTTTGCTAAGTTATCTTGAATCGCTCGATGCTTCGGTCGAGAGTTTGCGTTCTGTCAGAGTGGTCCGGGAATATCCGGATGTGTTTGAAGAGGTGAAGGGTTTGCCTCCGAAGCAGGAGATAGATTTCCGAATTTATTTGGTGGATAATGCCAAACCAGTGTCTTTACCAGTGCGCCACATGGCTCCTCGTGAGAGAAGAGAACTTCATAAGCAAGTAGGGGAGTTGCTTGAGAAGGAGTTCATAAGGCGAAGTATATCGGAGTGGGGAGCTCCAGTAGTGTTTGCCACGAAGGCGGATGGGTCCCTCAGACTTTGTGTGGATTATAGAGAACTTAATAAGCTCACGAAGAAGAATAGACACCCATTACCGAGGATAGATGATCTCTTTGATCAGTTGGTTGGCGCCTCAGTGTTTTTGCAGATGGACTTAGCTACAGGGTTTCATCAGTTGAGAGTGGCGGAGGACAGTATAGAGAAGACTGCTTTCCGGACTCCGGATGGTTTTTATGAGTGGCTTGTGATGCCATTTGGGTTGACAAACGCCCCTGCATACTTTGTTGATCTGATGAGTAGAGTGTTCAGAGAGTATCTGAATAAGTTTGTAGTGGTCTTTGTGGGTTACATCTTGGTCTTTTCCAAGAGTGAAGAAGAGCATGCCTTACATCTCAGAGAAGTGTTGGAGACTCTTCGAGCACATAGTCTTAATGCTAAATTCTCTAAATGTCATTTTTGGAGAAGAGAAGTGCGATTCTTAGGGCATGTGGTCTCTAAGGAAGGGATAGCTATGGATCCCGCAAAGATAATATCTATCCAGGATTGGAAAGTTCCTAGAAATGCTACCGAAGTAAGAAGTTTCTTGGGGTTGGCAGGATATTATAGGAAGTTCATCAAAGACTTCGCGAAGATATCAGCCCCATTAACCCGCTTGACGAAGAAGAATCTGGTTTTCTCATGGGACGTAGATTGTGATGATGCTTTCCGACGGTTAAAGAGAGCTTTGACCACCGCTCCAGTTTTAGTGCTTCCAGATGGGAGTAAGCCGTTTGTTGTTTATGCCGATGCTTGTGGGACAGGATTAGGCGCAGTCTTGATGCAGGAGGGAAGGGTAATAGCCTATGGAGGGAGGCAATTGAGAGTGCATGAGAAGAATTACCCTACCCATGATCTAGAGTTGGCCGCGATTGTTTTCGCACTTAAGTCTTGGCGCCATTATCTTCTTGGTGAGAGATTCGAGTTGTTCACTGACCATAAATCATTGAAGTACTTATTCTCTCAGAAGGATTTAAACTTAAGACAGCAAAGGTGGATGGAGTTCTTAGCATCCTATGATTTCGAGATAGCGTATACCCCTGGCAAGGGTAACGTGGTGGCGGACGCCTTGAGTAGAAAAAGGCTATCTTTGAGACCATTGTTCGTGGAACGGCGAAGCTTGGAGTTTCTTTCTTTGTTCGACTTCAGACCTTCTGTTGACTTTGTACCTGGTTTGTTAGCATCCTTGGAGGTTAGACCTACTCTTTTGGGACGGATAGGCGAGGCTCAGCGAGACGACCCACAGTTGGTTGAGTTGGTAGAGAAGCTTATAAAGGGGGAGTCGTCCAGCCATTTGGGTAGATACACCATAGATGATAGGGGATGGTTGCATAGAGATGGTAGACTTTGTGTACCGCAAGATGAGGGTTTGAAGAAGGCTATTTTGGATGATGCACATCGTTCAAGGATGACTATTCATACCGGTGGAGACAAAATGTACCAAGACATGAAGAGAGTTTTCTTCTGGGCCGGTATGAAGAAAGATGTGGCCGAGTATGTGGCTAGATGCTTAGTGTGCCAACAAGTTAAAGCGGAGCAAAGGAAACCCGGTGGGTTGCTACACCCATTGGAAGTTCCGCAATGGAAGTGGGATAGTGTCTCGATGGATTTCATCGATGGGTTACCGAGATCGAGGAAGGGCAATACGGGAATTTGGGTTGTGGTAGACAGACTTACCAAGAGTGCCCATTTTATACCCGTGAAGAGTAAGAGGACCGCTCCATGGCTTGCTTCAGTCTATGTTAGAGAGATTGTTAGATTGCATGGCGTACCATCCAGCATTGTGAGTGATCGAGATCCTATCTTCACTAGTGAGTTTTGGAGAAGTTTGCAAGAGGCGGTAGGGACTCAGTTGTGTTTGAGCACCTCATATCATCCTCAGACGGACGGTCAGACCGAGAGGGTGAACCGTATCTTAGAAGATCTCTTGAGGCTTTGTATCTTGGATTTTGGAGGTACATGGGAAGAACATCTTCCATTGGTGGAGTTCGCATACAATAACAGCTTTCAGTCTAGTATTGGCATGACACCTTTCGAAGCTCTTTATGGAAGGCCTTGTCGATCTCCTACATGTTGGTGGGAATCTACGGATAAGATCTTGCTTGGGCCAGATATGGTTAGAGAGACTTCAGAGAAGATTGATTTGATTCGAAGAAGGATGAAAGCAGCGCAAGATAGACAGAAATCTTATGCGGATCGGAGAAGGACGGATCTTGAGTTTGAGGTTGGGGACATGGTTTTTGTCAAAGTATCTCCGTTGAGAAATGTTGTTCGCTTTGGGTCCGTTGGGAAGTTAGCACCGAGGTTTGTTTGGCCGTTTCCTATTAAGGAAAGGATTGGACGGATGGCATATAGGGTGGAGTTGCCCGACAGACTTAGTGGTGTTCATGATGTATTCCATGTATCACATTTGAGGAAGTGCTTACATGAGACCGCAGAGGTGGTAGAGCCGAGCTTGCTTAGAGATGTAGAGGTAGAGCGTGATGCGACGATTCGACGAGCTCCTACTCGCATCCTTGGGTCAGAAACTAGGAAGTTGAGGAACAGAGAAGTTCAGCTAGTTAAAGTGCAATGGGGAGATGACGAAAGCAATGCTACTTGGGAGACGGAAGCGAAGATGCGTTCTTTGTATCCATTTCTTTTTGAGAGTATGTCTTTTAACTTCTCCTTTATCGCTTGTCTAGTACTTATCTTATCTTTAGTATATCCTCTCGCTAGTACCTATGACCTTTAGATAGGGTAAAACCTATGGTTGAAACATGTGTTTGAAACATGTTATGGTTGATGGATGCATGTGGATGCAATTGTTTGCTAGTGGGTGCTCGTGGATGCATATACACACACATTAGGCACTAGATTGGCTCAGTCACTTCATGTTGCATATCGCATAAATGGATGTGGTAGTTAGATTGATGGATGTATCATGGCTGTGTTATCATGTGGATGATGCATTTTTGTGTATGGTTGTGCACGCATATAGAAATTGTATGTGCCAATAGGGTTTCGCATACATATTGGATGCATGGCACTATCATGGTCTGCATTAAGGAGGTCGACTGAGTCAGTAGACCGCCTGATTTTGCATTAGTATACGGACATATACACACACTTTCTGCATATGTTCATACATCATTAGAAGTTTCTAAGGATAATGGTTGCTTGTAGTTGATGGTTTAGTAGATGGTTTTTTGGTTGATAGGATACGTTCTTCTTGACTTAGAGATTTCGAGGACGAAATCCTTTAAGTAGGGGAGAATGTAACACCCCGAATTTCAATTAACACTAATGGTTAGTAATTAAAGTATAAATAATCTCAGATGTGAGAATCAGGGGAAACGGGCTGCGTCATTGGGTTCGTCTCGGAAAAATACGCGAAATAGAGTCCGAGTTTGCGTAAAACGGGTACCGTATGAAAGAGATATGGACGAACGAAGTTAGGCAGAAAAACCCGAAACAGGCCAGAAATGCACTGGCGCACTTGTGAAGTGCGCCAGTACAAAAATACATTGGCGCACTTGGGAAGTGCGCCCATGTCGGGACAGGGAACCTACACAGTTTCTAGAGAGTTCTGTGGTTGGGTGCACCAGTTTGGGGTTTGGGCTTGGTCTTAGGGCTGGTTTCTGGAAGGTTCCGAAATCTAAGGGTCCTAATCTAATTTAGGGTTAATCTAAGGGCCTAAAACACTCACCTAATCTATAAATACACCCTAAACCTACCCTAATCCATACTAAAAATAGAATTGAGGGCTACATGCCGCCAAATTAAATCTTAGAAGGAGCCTCCACTAATTTATGAAGAGGGTTGCAAGCTAATCACTCTCTAATCAACCTCTAATCCGTTCTAAGCATCTTAATCTTCTTCATTTGGAGTGCAAATTGGCTAGTTGTGAGTTTCTATCACTCTAATGATCAATTGCTAAACTAAGTAGATGAGATATGATGAGATCATATGGTTTTGTTTGGGGATTAATGGGTTTTAAGTCATATGACATGATGTTAGTTTGCTAATGTATGTGGGTTATGCAAGTTTTGTGCTTTGTGATCATATGTTAATATGCAAGTTACATGTATGATAATATGCAAGTTACATGTATGATAATTATGCAAATTGTATGTTTCTTCATATGCAAGTTTATGAGTTCATATGCAAGTATGTAACATGTTATGCAAGTTCATATGCAAGTTTATGAGTTCATATGCAAGTTATGTAACATGTTATGCAAGTTCATATGCAAGTTATGTGACATATTATGCAAGTTCATATGCAAGTCACGTATTTTTTAATATTTAAGTTTATGTAACATGTTATGCAAGTTAATATGCAAGTTATGTGACATGTTATACAAGATTATATGCAAGTTATGTGACATGTTATACAAGATTATATGCAAGTTATGTGACATGTTATACAAGATTATATGCAAGTTATGTGACATGTTATGCAAGTTCATATGCAAGTTATGTGTTTGTTAATATGCAAGATGGCACCTTTGAAACATGTTCATACATATGCAAGTTGACACCTTTTATATGTGTTATGTCATGGGAACGAAATTTTGTGGGAACGATGGGGTTAATTAAATGCATATGTTAATAAGATTGTGTGAAATTAATATAATTATGCATAACATAAAATAAATGAACATAGTATGGGAATTTGCCTATTAAGTTAGGTGTACCCATACTATGTGTTGGGAATTTGCCTATTAAGTTAGGTGTACCCACACTTTGGAGTTGGGAATTTGCCTATTAAGTTAGGTGTACCCATATTCCTAAAATAAACATGATAATTAACACAAATTATGGGGGTGATTAATTAGGAGTAATTAATCGATTAAGACACGAGGTTGGACCCGTTTGTAGTGTAAGACTGCCCGGAGTTTACCGGCTTAACCAGGCATCTACAAATGACGGTCCAATGTGAGGGGTCTTAATCATAAATTAAATACGTAACAAGGGTAAATGACACGAGGTTGGACCCGTTTGTAGTGTAAGACTGCCCGGAACCTACCGGCTTAACCAGGCATCTACAAATGACGGTCCAATGTGAGGGGTCCTTTACACGGTTACGGTGTTAATCAATTAAGAAACACTTAACCAGATAAGCATGTAGTGGGGCATGGGGGGTTAAGTGGGTACCTTGGGTGGTATGTGGAAATTGCTAGTGGTTGCCAACAGAAAATATGATAAAATACTTAACCAAGATGAAACATGTAATTAAACATGATTAAAGGGTTAAGTGGGAAACACTAGTGTGTGGGCCAAGCTTAGGGGGATGGCTTGTGCTGGGGGCCCATTTCAACCAGTAACCCATATGTATCTTAGTGGGCTCGACCCATGTCGAGGACGGGACACGCATACTGGGCTTGACTACAAGAGGCCAAAATGGGTTAGCGGTGGCAACACATGACCAACGGGTTTCATATGCGTGTGTGGACCCAGGCTGGTAAATAAGACGTTGTTGCATCGTGTAGATATAAGCCGTGCACCGTTAATTTTATCAGGTTGCCACGTTGGGGAATGGTACACCCCACGGTGGGGCCAGCACGGGTATCTACGTTAGGGAGCCGATCGAATGGGGAGTAGTGTGTATACCTAGTGGATTGTAGGGCCCCGTGGCGTCTACTTAGTCACCTAGGGGTACGCGAGAACTATTAAGTTAATTTTATAAGTCCATGGGTGGGATCAACCTTTAAGTTAGGAATGACTGGTGTGGTGCAGTTTAGTAATTTACCTTTGGAAGGGTAGATGCGTCTTTATCTTTTATCTTAGTTTAGTTGACTGCTTAGTGTAGCCATTCATCCCCATTAGTTACCGTATATCAGTTTATGTCTTCTCTGGTTACTTTAACGATTGTATTGTTAAAGTTATAGGACTCGCTCAGACTTATGTCTGACCCCGTTGTTTTTATCTTTTTTTTTTCCCAACCCTCAGGTCCTACGGTGGATCCTAGCAGTAGTGGAGCTTGATCGGATTGCTGTTCCAGTCTTTAGGAGCTTGGATAGATGTAAAGCTCCAGTTACCCAGTTATCTTTTCTTTTGTAATGGCTATTGTATGAGAGTGGGATTATGTACTTCTTTATTTTGATGGATATTGTACTTGACTTCTATTGTGGTTTTATGATGTAACCAGACATGTTTTACTTCCGCTATTATGAGATGATGTTTTAAATTTCAAGTACTATTTATATCTGTCTTGTTGTAATTTTTCTGTTCTATATTCACTAAAATACTCCACCGATGCTATGGCATTCCCTTAGTGAGTGATCATAGCGGCAGTGGGGTGTTACACTAGCTCTCATGATTTGAGAGAACATTTAAAGGACAATATTGCAGCTTTCGACCAAACTTCATCCCATGAGTTGACGGGATAAGAGAGACTTGATCACTGCATACAACCACCTTTACCCATGAATCGGGAATTATGAGGTAGCGCCTCGGCGAGTGTGATCCGACCGCTTGCCCGAAAAGCTCCATCTGCCAGAGTGAAGCGTGGAGTAAGGACTAAAATCGAGTTTGAGAATGACACTCGAGACGGCAGACTCCTAGTCTTTGAAATAGATTGAAGAAGGAACGCCAAAGCGAATGACACGACCGTTCGCCTGGACAACTCTAACTCTCATGATTCGAGAGAGAGTATAAAGGACGGGAAGACGACGTCCCCAAGGCGTGATGGTGCACCACGATTAAAAGACCGCCTTGATTCCACTATACCCTAGGCATTTGACGGGGGAGTATAAAGGCGCCAAAGACTGGCACCGCAAGAACTCCCACCCTGCTGAAGGATTGGGGAGCAGACTGAAAGCTGATTTCGAACTCTATCCTGGGCATACGACAGGAGAGTATAAAGGCATGTTGATTAAATGCCGTAAAAGGCCTCCTACCCTGCTGTAGTACCGGGGGCAAGAGTGAAAGCTGAGCCCGAACCCTTCATGTCCGGACATGAGGGGCAATGCACTGTCGATCCTAATCAATCCCAAACAAGCCATGGGCAGGCACTTTATTCACGATTGATTGGGGGCACACACACATCACCCCTTTAGATAAATTCTATATGATTTGCTATATATTATTTGATTGCAGGGATTCTGAATTGGGACCCTTGCTTGATTGTGATGTGCTTTATTACCTATTACTTAGAGATTTTCTTTGTTTACAGAGTGCAGGCTTGTACAAGATAACAAGACAAGAATGCGAGCGCCGCACTCGCGACAACCGCAACAGGCCGGTGGAAAACAAACAAAAGGCTACGTCCAGAAGGCTGATATTGATGCCTAATGATAAACTTCTCAGGAGACTCAAGGCGATGACAGAAAGGAGGCCTTGAGAGTGAATTGTTCAATGACGTGTCACACGACTTAAGGCAATGACCGAAAGGAGGCCCTAAGAGTGATATATCGAATCAACATACACACCCATGTGTGACTGGCCATAGCCCAAGTGCAACGATGAGTGCTACCTCGCAAATACGTTGAATGGAAAACGTGATAACTCGAGCACTTGGATAACTCAATCACATAAGCTTATAAAGCAATGTCTCTTTTCCATGCATCCATGTCTAAATTTGAATGGGAGGTGATACAACTACCGACCTTTCGCCATTACCCCTGGACTGGGGCCACATTGCTGCTTGAGGACCACGAAATGGATGCAGAACGAACGTCCATTTGCTAGTCCAGACCGAATTCCCGGTTGAAAGAACCCATATAAAGGAGGACGCCATTACTTTGACCTATAACTTGCGTGGAGGCAAATTGCCTGACACTCAAACTCAAAGGCTAAGAAGAAGGAAGATAGAAATTTCTTCCGTGCTGAGGATATTGGCGCAGAAGGCGCTTGGAACGAAGGAAGTCAGCAAATTTCTTCTTGCAATGATCCCTCAGCATGTCAAGCTAGATATGAAATAGATGGTACCCTCGCTGATTTGAGAACTCAGATGGCTCAGTGAGACAAACTTCTCTGAAAACGACAAAAAATGATGGATAACTTTTTTACTTGGATAGATGGAAGGCCGAGTAACTACGGCTTACTCGCTGGAGCGAGCACCATGGAAATTCAAGCAACAACGAACTTGGCTCAAACACTCCCTGCTCCATGGTCCAGATCATATGGGACCCAAGGACAAGTTGGCATAGTCGTCTTTAATGAAACAAGATGCAACCAACCTCCTCCCAGGCATTTGTAGCATGCAACTTCCGACTGTAAAATTTTGGATGAAAACGATGGATATGCAAGAGCCACCGAAAAATTAAACGAAGCCCAACCAACCTTTGCTCCAATTCGGAGGAAAATCCAGCTCAACCTCAACATGAGGCTCCCCATGTAGGGGGAAGACGAGAGCATTCGAGAAAGCTATTGTCTAACTTCATTGCCATCCGACTCCGAACCTCAAAGCTTGGATGGGAGACCAAGGACTAACATTAGCTGGACACGAATAAATCATTCTCTATCAAACTCTAACTCACAGCTCGATGAGGGAGTATGAATTCAGAGAATACGTGGATTTGATGACCACCGTTTAGTAAAATCCCCATGGATGGGGAGTACAGGATAAGAGCTTCGAACATCATCATCTGACTATCTGCCAGCTTTAGGCACATTTACGATTATCTGAGCTTCACAATAAACCAGACTATAACAGAAGAATGGCTCCTCAAGAACAACCTGCATACATCCAAGTAGCGGATCACCATCCAGAATTAAAAAACAGAAGCCTGATTGACTGCTATTACATATGCGCAACCAAGAAGCCAGAAACCGGCTTCCACCCAATTTAAGACTTCATACCGGGGGCACTAGCGCTAAATTAGGTAATTAGCGACAACTTCTCAAAGATAAGGGCCAAATTGGCAACATTAATTGATGCTTCAACAGAGATCAGGCGATACCCTGCATGCATTCCTTGAAAGATTCAACGTCGCAGTGGCATCGGTAAATCGACCTGGACCATATATAGCGTTGATTGCTGTAGTATCCGGTATTCTGGATATCTCAAACTTCAAAATCTCTTTGCATCGAGACCCACCAAGAGGACTTGGCGGATTCACCTATGAAACAAACCTCGATATCGCTCTACCATGAGATTTGTAACAACCCGTATTTTCAATAACCTGTTATAACATAAATCGAGGCAGAATTCAATTTATAAATCTGAATCAAGGGAAACGGGCTATGCCATTGCGTTCGTCTCGGAAAAATACGCGAAATAGAGTCCGAGTTTTCGAAAATCGGAGTCCGTATGACCCGATTAAGGCCCAACGAAGTTTTCAGAAAATTTCAAAGTAAAAACAGATTTCAAATTCAAGTTTGAATTTGGAAATTAGGTCAGATTGGGCCAGGCGGGAAAATTCCCGCCAGAGCACCCAAGTCGACAGCCCTGTCGACTTGGGAGTCGACTTGGTTGGACCCAAGTCGACAGCCCTGTCGACTTGGTCCAGCCGGGCAGTTTTGCCTGGTGCACCATTTTGGGGTCTTGGTTAGGTTTTGGGGCCAGAATCGGTTTTGAGGGCTGAGATTGGAACTAGGGTTTAATACTAAGGCTAAAACTAGTCCTAATCTCTATAAATAAGCCCCTAACCTAACCCTAAATCATCAATATTCATTCAAGTAACTAAACTATGGCAAAATCAATCCTCTCATGGCCTCCACTCTCTTCATAAAATTCCTAAGTTATTTCTATGAGAGATTTTCAATGCATACAAGTGTTTTCAAGCTTGTATGAGCATCATTAGCTTGCATTCAAGTCAAGTTTCCATATTTACATCATAAAGCAAGGGTTTTGATCATTTTGGCTCAAGGGTTTTCTATTAGAGCTTGCATTTTGGGTCTAACTGATTGCATAAGGGCATTGTCATATTTTTGTGTCTTCATAAGCATTGTAAGCCCTTTTCTACTTTCATATTTAAACTCTAAAGTTAATGAATGATGCAAGTTGTGTTTGATCATTATGTTATGCAAGTTTACTATGATGTGTTATGCAAGTTTATCATGTTATGTTATGCAAGTTTGATATGCAAGTTTGTCATATGATATGCAAGTTATGTTATGCAAGTTTACTATGATGTGTTATGCAAGTTTGCTATGATGTGTTATGCAAATTTACTATGATGTGTTATGCAAGTTTATCATGTTATGTCATGCAAGTTTGATATGCAAGTTTGTCATATGATATGCAAGTTATGTTATGCAAGTTTGATATGCAAGTTTGTCATATGATATGCAAGTTATGTTATGCAAGTTTGATATGCAAGTTTGTCATATGATATGCAAGTTATGTTATGCAAGTTTGATATGCAAGTTTGTCATATGATATGCAAGTTATGTTATGCAAGTTTGGGTTGATCCTTTTGTTCATGTTATCATGTTATGCAAGCTTATCTTGGGTTTATGAGCTTAAAGCTTCAAGCTTTATGCTAAAGGTTGCATTTTGGCAACATGTAAGTTATCATATCTCTTATGATAACTTGCATGTGAGGCTAAACGCGAACTTATGGCCATTTCTACATGCCATTTATCACCATTTATCACCAATATGCTAAGTTTGGTTTTATGCATGCTTTTGAGGCCTAAAAATGTAATATGCAGGTATATGAACATATGTACATTTCATATGCCACCATGTTAAACTTGTGGCTTCAACACCTTTATGTCATGATTATGCCAAGTTCCCTCTTTCTATCCTTTATGCGCTATTGCGATATGTAAGCGATGGGATTGCGTTTGGGGTTGGGTAAACTTAAAAGACATAAAAACATAAGATTGGGAATTTACCTATTAAGTTAGGTCTACCCATTGGGAATTTACCTATTAAGTTAGGTCTACCCAAATTCTTGAAAAACTTGTAACATGTTTTGGAAACATGATGGACATGACACTTAGAAAATATAAGTGTGACCAACTCGAGGTTGGGTTGAGTTTGTAGCGTAAACCTACCCGGAACCGACCGGCTTAACTGGTTGCTACAAACAATAGGACCCAATGTGAGAAGTTGGTCATGTTGTACCTTGAACCCGAGGTTAGACCAAGTTGTTGTATAAAGCTACCCGGAACCGACCGGCTTAACTAGTAACCGCAACGAAGTCCATTGTGAGAGGTTAAGGCACGTTAATTAATGCCTCGTGATTAGGGTTATGTCATGGTCCACTTAATACTTAACCAATTTGGGCTTGGTAGATTAATCAGGGTTAAGTCGTGAACTCATCGTTACACTTAACCAAGTTAATCCATGATAGCAAGAGGGTTAAACCGTACTTAACCCACTAGAAAATCCTAGCAATGGGGGTCCACTCCAGCAGTAATCCCAAGTTTGTATCATTATGACCCTAGGGACTAGGCTAGGGTGGGGGCACGATTACTGGACTTGAGGTAAGTGACCAAAAACGACGGCAGATTGGTACGCCGGTGTAGTTCCGGGCGGACTATGGTCGTGCACTTAGTCCGAAGCCGGGGAAAACATGCACGGGTACCGGTAGATCGAGACTGTGCACTTATGTTTATGGTGTCCAGGGGTTGCCACCCTAGGGCTTGATACACCCGACGGGAGACCCTGCACAGTCTGACTACAATTATGTTTGGGCCGTATTGACACCAACACGTGACGAGTTAGGCTTATAGGGAGCCGATCGACTAGACCGTTTGGTTGGACCGCGTAGTAGGGTCACTTCATGATATTGGGCCAAAGCTTGGGCCAAGGGATCAATACTTGTTTATTCAAGTCATGTTAGTTTGCTAGTACACCTGTGGTGCAAAAACCTTAAACCTGATTATGCGATGACACCTTTATCTACCTTGTTAGTTAATCATCATGCTAGTATGTTGTTATCCTTATGTTCATCCATGCTTCTCATGCCAGTTAACTTTATCAGTTTACATTGATTGTAGTAGGGCTTACTCAGTCTTTTTGACTGACCTGTTTTCTTTCGCCTCTTTTCTTCCGTCCCCCCCCCCCCCCCCAGGTTCTCAGGGTGGGAATATTGGAGCTTAGCTTGGATTTCTGATCGGTTGCTTGTGGAATTTTAGCTCATGTACGGTCTTGACATGAAGCTAGCTATGGTTATCACTTATTTTGCGGATAGTACTTATGTATTTCAGTTTTTCAGTGATATTGTTTTTATCTAGACTTGTGTATTTGGAAAGTTAACATTATGTTGTACCAGACTTGTTTTGAAATAGTTTGAAATCTTCCGTTGTTTTACTTATCTTATTTACTCTGTTTACATATATACATATGTTCTTGTTCTGCCTTGATATATCATTATGCATGTTTACCTGATTCAAACGCCCCTCCAAAGTCAGAGTGCTTGCAAGAGCCACCCTGGCGGAGGTGGGGTGTTACATTTGGTATCAGAGCATATGGTTTATGAGAAGGGAACAAAAAGGTTTTTAGAAAACTTTTGGAAAACTATTTTCAAAACCAAGTATAAAGTATTTTCCAAAGAAAAGTCTAGTTTATTTTAAAGGCTATTCCCCAAAAAGCCATTAGCAAAAATTCCTTCGTTTTTCTCCATTCTGAATCTGTCTTTTTCTTCATTTTCAGTATGGCCGATAACTTTACTATTCCGGAGGGAGTGCACGTACCTGTTTGGTATAGGAGACTTTTGGAGGCTAGGGCGACCGAAGCCGGCCCCGTAGATGTCCTTCCTCCTCCTCCTCCAGTAGTTAATGTTCCTCCTCCTCCTGTCACTGAGGTTCCTCTTCCTCCTCACCCTCAGCATCCACAAGAGGATTTCGCGGAGATTTGCAAAGACCTTAAGGCGATGGGTTGCAAGAATTTTGTTGGGATGGAGACTTCTGTTGAGGCAAGAAACTGGTTAAAGGAAACTGAAAACCTCTTTGCTATCTTAGATATAGAAGATCGTATGAAAGTTCTGTTGGCGGTATGGTTATTGAAAGGGGAAGCTGCTTATTGGTGGGTAGTCACCACCACTGCTAGACCAATTGAGACTTGGGATGAGTTTAAAAGAAGGTTTGGACTGAGGTTTTTATCGTCAGCAGAGGAGAACCTTCAGATGGAGAGGTTCCTATCACTAAAGCAAGGGGACATGACCATTAGGGAATACGTGGATAAGTTTAATCAACTTGCTCGGTTCGGTTTAGACTTGGTTAACACAGCTCAGAAGAAGGCCATGCACTTTGCTCTAGGACTAAACGAGCCATTGCGCGGTTTGGCCATATCTCATATACCCATCGGATCGACCTTCGAGAGTTTGGTGAATGTGGCCCTACTCAATGAAGAGAGTAGGAGTGACAAGAAGGAAATCAAGGTGAATGAGTCTCAAAACAAGAAAATGGGGCCCAAAAAGGAAATGAAAAAGAAGAAGGAGAAGTCTAAAGATAAGAAGGAAAAGAAGTGCTTTTCTTGTCAAAGTTCGACTCATCTTATTAAGGATTGTAAGAAGAGGAAAAGGAAGAATGGTGAATGCTTTTTCTGCGGTGAGACTAGACATTTCATCAAAGATTGCCCGAAGAAGCAAGGGCAAGGCCAGGGTCAGACTCAGCGTGCTGGACCTTCGGGAGGGCAAGTTCATGCTCTCAATGCCGCTCCAGTTCCCGATCGAGGTAGTATTTCTGTTGAAAGTCTTGTTTACATTTCTGATTTTCCTGCTCGTACTTTGTTTGATTCTGGCGCATCGCATAGTTTATTTCATCTGGTTTAGTTGAAAGTTTGCACCTAAGTACTAGTCTAGTTAATGATCCCGTGTGTGTTTCAAATCCAATTGGGGGTTCCGCCCATTTGTCTATTATCAACGTGGATTTGAAAATCTCTATCTTGAGTATAGAATTCTCGTGTGATGCTTATATTCTTGGTTTCATGGGGTATGGGTTGATTTTGGGCATGGATTGGTTGTCCAGTTTTGGAGCCATCCTTGATTTTTGAGCATAGGGTTGTGAGGCTCATGACTCGCCTCGGTAATACCCTAAAAATTTCTAGTAACCCTATGAGTCCCGTCATGTTGTGTTATCTTGAATCCCTCAACTCGTCTATCGATAGTTTGCAATCGGTGAGGGTGGTCCGAGAGTATCCCGATATCTTGGGTGAAGTGAAGGGGGGTTACCCCTAAGCGAGAGATTGATTCTCGCATTTATCTGGTTGATAATGCCAAGCCAGTTACATGGCCGGTTAGGCACGTGGCCCCGCAAGATGAGAGTTAAGAAAGCAAGTCAAGGAGTTGCTTGAGAAGAACTTCATTAGACGAAGTATATCTGAATGGGGAGCGCCTGTAGTATTTACTACCAAGGCAGATGGTTCTCTTCGACTTTGTGTCGATTATCGTGAGTTAAACAAGGAGAATAGACAACCATTGCCCAGGATCGATGATTTGTTTGATCAGCTTATAGAAACATCCGTTTTCTCTTGATCTTGCTACTGGATTCCATCAGCTCAGGGTAGCTGAAGATAGTATAGACAAGACTGCGTTCAGAACTCCAGATGGATTCTTCGAATGGCTTGTCATGCCATTTGGCTTGACTAATGCACCCGCCTACTTCGTGGACTTGATGAGTAGGGTGTTCAGGGAGTTCTTGAACAAGTTTGTCGTGGTCTTCGTAGATGATATTCTGATCTTCTCTAAGGATAAGGAAGAGCACGCAAGACATCTCGTGGAGGCAGTGGATACGCTTAGAGCGCATTAGTTGAAGGCCAAGTTCTCCAAGTGTCACTTTTGGAGAAGGGGAGTTAGATTTCTTGGGCACATAGTTTCTAAGCAAGGCTTAGTGGTGGATCCTGCTATAGTGGTCGCGGTTCAAAACCGAAAAGCTCCGACGAGGACAATTGAAGTAAGAAGTTCTCTCAGTTTAATTAGTTAGTTAGCATCCCTTGAGCTTAGACCTACCCTTCTGGATCAAGTAGGGACTTCACAGAAAGAAGACCCGCAGTTAGACGAGATCATGGACAAGTTGATTCGAGGCGAGATGGTAAGTCACCTCTCTATAGATGACAAGGGATGGCTAAGACGCGATGAGAGAAAGAAGATTCTTGAAGATGCACATCACTCGAGGAGGTGGCCGAGTTTGTCCCAAGGTGCATGTTGTGCCAACAGGTTAAAGGCCGAGTCATAAAAAGCCCGGTGGGCTATTACATCCATTGGAGGTCCCCGCAATGGAAGTAGTAAAGCGTCACGAAGGATTTCGTGAATGGACTGCCTAGATCAAGAAAGGGAATAAGAGCATGTGGGCCATAGTAGGTAGACTCACGAAGAGTGCTCATTTCACTCCAGTAAAGAGCAAAAAGGACTGCATCATAGCTAGCGACAGTTTACTTTCAAGAAATAAAGCAGTTGCACGAGGTTCCCTAAAGTATAGTTAGTAACCATGACTCAATCTTCACTAGCCAGTTTTGGGATAGTCTACGGGAAGTCATGGGCAAGCGACTAAATCTAAGTACGGCCTATCATTCGCAGGCGGATGGTTCATTTCGTTCAAGCATGAGTTATAGAAAATCACGTTAGTAAGAGCAATTGGCAACGTGGATTGGTATTTTCAAGAAAAGTTCTGCTGCGTGGAATACTTTATAGTAAGTAAACGAGATCCAGGATTCACTGGTGAATTTTGGAGAGCTTGCATGAAACCATGAGGTCATAGTTATGTTTAAGCCAAGAATGATGGAAGAGTAAGTTAAAGAGGAAGACGAGAGGCGACAATGAAATGTGTTCCAACTCATATTTGGAAATAAGAGTTAAGAAGCTAAGAAATCATGAGGTAAAAGACGGTCAAAGCACAATGCAGTTAAGCTCAAGGAAACGTGACTTAGAAGACTGAAGGCTAGATACGCGCATCATATCTCTTTCTAAGAGTATATCCTTGATCCCTATTGTTCCGTAGAGCTTACTCGCATGTTATCTTTTTACGTATATCCTCTCGGTCCCATTCTCGGTTCTATTTCTGTCGGGAGGTATGACTTATTGGCTAGTAATACATGTCAAGGTTTGAAGGGGTCTGTTAGGTTGACTAAACCTTTTGGGCTTTTATAGAATATGGGTTGGGTTAGGAAGGGATTTCTTGTAATCCGAAAGGGGTATATCCTGCTTATCTTCCCGATCTCTTTGTAGCATATCTTTTGCTATCCATGTTTGTCTTGATTATCTAGTTTATCATGTTAATCTTGTCATGAGAACCTTAGGTAGAAACCCTTTGGATGAAACATGTGTTTGAAACATGTTATGGTTGATGGTTGCAAGTGGTTGCAAGTGTTTGCAAGTGGTTACTCGTGGATGCATTATACACATTAGGCACTAGATCGGCTCACACACTCCTCATATTGCATATGCATGAGTGTTTACGCTTATCCATGGATGAAAATTTTTGTGTTATCACATGGATGTTGCATATGGATGTATGTTATGTGCACACATATAGATGTTATACATTATGTTAGGAATTGCATACATATGGATTCATTTCACTAACATAATTTGCATTGATGATATTTGCATTAGATAAGTACATATACACACACCTTTGCATATGTTCATACAACATTTAGAATCTTGTAAGGACAATGATTGCTCGTGGATGATGTTTTGAGTAGATGGATGTTGGATGGTAGGATACGTTCTTCCTAACTTGAAGATTTCGGGGACGAAATCCTTTAAGGAGGGGAGAATGTAACAACCCGTATTTTCAATAACCTGTTATAACATAAATCGAGCCAGAATTCAATTTATAAATCTGAATCAAGGGAAACGGGCTATGCCATTGCGTTCGTCTCGGAAAAATACGCGAAATAGAGTCTGAGTTTTCGAAAATCGGAGTCCGTATGACCCGATTAAGGCCCAACGATGTTTTCAGAAAATTTCAAAGTAAAAACAGATTTCAAATTCAAGTTTGAATTTGGAAATTAGGTCAGATTGGGCCAGGCGGGAAAATTCCCGCCAGAGCACCCAAGTCGACAGCCCTGTCGACTTGGGAGTCGACTTGGTTGGACCCAAGTCGACAGCCCTGTCGACTTGGCTGTCGACTTGGTCCAGCCGGGCAGTTTTGCCTGGTGCACCATTTTGGGGTCTTGGTTAGGTTTTGGGGCCAGATTCGGTTTTGAGGGCTGAGATTGGAACTAGGGTTTAATCCTAAGGCTAAAACTAGTCCTAATCTCTATAAATATGCCCCTAACCTAACCCTAAATCATCAATATTCATTCAAGTAACTAAACTATGGCAAAATCAATCCTCTCATGGCCTCCACTCTCTTCATAAAATTCCTAAGTTATTTCTATGAGAGATTTTCAATGCATACAAGTGTTTTCAAGCTTGTATGAGCATCATTAGCTTGCATTCAAGTCAAGTTTCCATATTTACATCATAAAGCAAGGGTTTTGATCATTTTGGCTCAAGGGTTTTTCTATTAGAGCTTGCATTTTGGGTCTAATTGATTGCATAAGGGCTTTGTCATATTTTTGTGTCTTCATAAGCATTGTAAGCCCTTTTCTACTTTCATATTTAAACTCTAAAGTTAATGAATGATGCAAGTTGTGTTTGATCATTATGATATGCAAGTTTACTATGATGTGTTATGCAAGTTTATCATGTTATGTTATGCAAGTTTGATATGCAAGTTTGTCATATGATATGCAAGTTATGTTATGCAAGTTTACTATGATGTATTATGCAAGTTTGCTATGATGTGTTATGCAAGTTTACTATGATGTGTTATGCAAGTTTATCATGTTATGTTATGCAAGTTTGATATGCAAGTTTGTCATATGATATGCAAGTTATGTTATGCAAGTTTGATATGCAAGTTTGTCATATGATATGCAAGTTATGTTATGCAAGTTTGATATGCAAGTTTGTCATATGATATGCAAGTTATGTTATGCAAGTTTGTCATATGATATGCAAGTTATGTTATGCAAGTTTGATATGCAAGTTTGTCATATGATATGCAAGTTATGTTATGCAAGTTTGGGTTGATCCTTTTGTTCATGTTATCATGTTATGCAAACTTATCTTGGGTTTATGAGCTTAAAGCTTCAAGCTTTATGCTAAAGGTTGCATTTTGGCAACATGTAAGTTATCATATCTCTTATGATAACTTGCATGTGAGGCTAAATGCGAACTTATGGCCATTTCTACATGCCATTTATCACCATGTATCACCAATATGCTAAATTTGGTTTTATGCATGCTTTTGAGGCCTAAAAATGTAATATGAAAGTATATGAACATATGTACATTTCATATGCCACCATGTTAAACTTGTGGCTTCAACACCTTTATGTCATGATTATGCCAAGTTCCATCTTTCTATCCTTTATGCGCTATTGCGATATGTAAGCGATGGGATTGCGTTTGGGGTTGGGTAAACTTAAAAGACATAAAAACATAAGATTGGGAATTTACCTATTAAGTTAGGTCTACCCATTGGGAATTTACCTATTAAGTTAGGTCTACCCAAATTCTTGAAAAACTTGTAACATGTTTTGGAAACATGATGGACATGACACTTAGAAAATATAAGTGTGACCAACTCGAGGTTGGGTTGAGTTTGTAGCGTAAACCTACCCGGAACCGACCGGCTTAACTAGTTGCTACAAACAATAGGACCCAATGTGAGAAGTTGGTCATGTTGTACCTTGAACCCGAGGTTAGACCAAGTTGTGGTATAAAGCTACCCGGAACCGACCGGCTTAACTAGTAACCGCAACGAAGTCTAATGTGAGAGCTTAAGGCACGTTAATTAATGCCTCGTGATTAGGGTTAAGTCATGGTCCACTTAATACTTAACCAATTTGGGCTTGGTAGATTAATCAGGGTTAAGTCGTGAACTCATCGTTACACTTAACCAAGTTAATCCATGATAGCAAGAGGGTTAAACCGTACTTAACCCACTAGAAAATCCTAGCAATGGGGGTCCACTCCAGCAGTAATCCCAAGTTTGTATCATTATGACCCTAGGGACTAGGCTAGGGTGGGGGCACGATTACTGGACTTGAGGTAAGTGACCAAAAACGACGGCAGATTGGTACGCCGGTGTAGTTCCGGGCGGACTATGGTCGTGCACTTAGTCCGAAGCCGGGGAAAACATGCACGGGTACCGGCAGATCGAGACTGTGCACTTATGTTTATGGTGTCCAGGGGTTGCCACCCTAGGGCTTGATACACCCGACGGGAGACCCTGCACAGTCTGACTACAATTATGTTTGGGCCGTATTGACACCAACACGTGACGAGTTAGGCTTATAGGGAGCTGATCGACTAGACCGTTTGGTTGGACCGCGTAGTAGGGTCACTTCATGATATTGGGCCAAAGCTTGGGCCAAGGGATCAATACTTGTTTATTCAAGTCATGTTAGTTTGCTAGTACACCTGTGGTGCAAAAACCTTAAACCTGATTATGCGATGACACCTTTATCTACTTTGTTAGTTAATCATCATGCTAGTATGTTGTTATCCTTATGTTCATCCCTACTTCTCATGCCAGTTAACTTTATCAGTTTACATTGATTGTAGTAGGGCTTACTCGGTCTTTTTGACTGACCTGTTTTCTTTCGCCTCTTTTCTTCCGTTTCCCCCACCCCCCCAGGTTCTCAGGGTGGGAATATTGGAACTTAGCTTGGATTTCTGATCGCTTGCTTGTGGAATTTTAGCTCATGTACGGTCTTGACATGAAGCTAGCTATGGTTATCACTTATTTTGGGGATAGTACTTATGTATTTCAGTTTTTCAGTGATATTGTTTTTATCTAGACTTGTGTATTTGGAAAGTTAACATTATGTTGTACCAGACTTGTTTTGAAATAGTTTGAAATCTTCCGCTGTTTTACTTATCTTATTTACTTTGTTTACATATATACATATGTTCTTGTTCTGCCTTGATATATCATTATGCATGTTTACCTGATTCAAACGCCCCTCCAAAGTCAGAGTGCTTGCAAGAGCCACCCTGGCGGAGGTGGGGTGTTACAAGATTCTCCTAGAAACGTTGGAAAATCCTATCCTGGGACAGACAGATTCGTGCAATAAGAGTGTGCTAATGTTGAAATGGATGATCTCAATGTCTTCACGACAGAATGGAGCACCATCTGACTCTTGAAATAATAAAGGAAAAATAAAAGCCCCAGGAAAGACTAACAGGAATTTACAATTCTGGAAATGACCAATGTCATTAATCGGGTCCGTGGTCTTGATTGTCAAGCTTAATGGAACCAAGCATGGGAGATAGACTCAACAAGACTATGATGGCTATTTCGGATTATGCCAAAGCATGAACGAAAGAGCTCGAATAACTCACTAACGACGTTCGCTCGCTTGCAAGATTGACGAGCTTACTCAACTCTGCAGCTGATGCGAGGAGAGTATCTAAGTTTGCTGATATACTCAATAAGGCGATCACTGCTTTCTGGCTAAACAGATGGGTTGACCCCAACGCGAATGTGAATCGACCATTCGCATATACAACTCCAACCCTTGATGACTTGGGAATGTGCACATAATGACACAGGGTGACTAAGATTGTTGAACCTACATATCTAACCCGATGCGGCAGAAAAAAGTATAAAGGCTAAAAGATTGGATGTCTGATTGACCTATCATAACCCCCAACAATGCTGGGGGCATAAGCACTGACTTCGCTCTTCCTCCACTAATGCTAGGAACATCAACTTCAACCGACATATTGAATTTAAACATGACCCTGACTCAATGCATGATTCAGAACATATACATTATATCTTTAGAATATGACGTGATTCGTCCCGACCATCCAAGTGAGCGAAATTACGGATCAAGCAAGAATTCAAAGACTTGATCTGCAACTGCATCAAATGGAGATTAAGATGAACTCCTCTGCTGCCTTACAATTGTGATAATCCTACCAGCTATTGGCTTGCATGTTTTCAACAACATCTTGTACTGACTCGTATGTGATCACGGGACTATAAAACAATCTGAAGTGGTCATGGCATTCGGATGCACTATTATTACGATTAGATGCAATCATGGAGTCCTAGATTAATATCCTGATATCGAGATAGTTCAAATCCAAGCAAAAATGACAAATTCATATGCCGACTCTGATGCGCTCTATCTGAATGGTCCAGATGCTAGCTCAAGATACGAAGATTCTGACACTATACTATGACTTGGATGGCTATTATATACATTGACTTATACATTAAAGAAATCTTAACTTAGTAATGCACTTGACTTGTTTAGGAAGATGGCGTCGTTTGGCATCAACTTTTATATGTACGATCTCACACGGGAGCCAAACATACCGCATGACCTATGATGAAGGAATTCTACCACTTGATTCGACGAAGTCTAAACGATTACTTGATCATCTTGACCACTCTAGCCATGAAATTTGGCCCGATAAGCATCAACGGAAGCAATGCGACATATGACAAGCCATTTATACAGAAAAAGATCCAAAAAGATTCATCTCGGCTTATTCAAAGAACATCTTATTTGCAACAAGATGTACTTTGGGAGGCAAAATGTTAGCCTGCTTTGTGACCAGACTATCCAAAGCCGAAGAACTCTATCAGGAAGGCGACTCAGGGCTTGAGTATGAACTGCCAGAGATTGACATCTGCTTGGACGAAGTAACGAAGGATGGGAAAATTCGTATTTCTGTGCACATAAGCTTCGGGTTGGATTCCACCATTTCGGATCAAGCTAAAGCGAATATTTCTGACCAACCAAACCGGATCGGGTCATCCGGATCTGGTAAACCGGATCGGGTCATCTGGATCGGGTTATTCGGATCGGGCCAACCGGATCGGGTCTCTACCCCTAACCGAATTCTGGGCAGTTAAAGACCATTTCCCCATGTTCTCCACTACTTCCGAGATTTACTCTGAAGCTACCACATGGCCACTCAACCCTAACCGAATTTCTACCTATAAATACACATACAACACATCATTTAAGGGGACTTTTTGGCCTCAAGGAAGCTCTATCTATTTCGGCCATGGCTACCAACGAAGAAACTTCATCCTCTTTAATAAAATCAATGAATTCGGAGAGTATTATTCATTGTAATTGAGTGCTTGAGCGTCAATACTCATTGTATTTGTAATTTCTGAATGAATTGAGAAGCTATGAAGTGGATGTAGGCTTGTTAACGCCGAACCACTATAAATTCCATGTGTTGATTGATTTTTCTTGCTTTTTGTTCATGATTCCTCATTATTCTCTACAAAACATTATCAATTGGGTGTTAGGACCATTTTTTGGTCTAACAATCTTCAATCTCTAATCTGATTCGCTCGCAATATAGATGCCCAAGCCAATCCATCGATGATGAAAATATCCGAACTGATCCATTCATTATAGAGGCATCCGAACCGATCCGAATCTATGCCAGCATGCCCTAATCAACTTAATCAAAACTAGACAATGGATTGTGATTTTATGGACAGTTAGGATAGAGCCTTATGATCATGAATGAACTTTCAAGGCTATCATGAACACATAGTTGCTTTGTCAATCTCTTGCATTGCTTCCTTATATACTTACTTTGTATTTCTTTAATTCAGTCACTGCACACACATAGGCACATACATGCACGGGGGGACATGGGCAATTTTACTCTAACTCCTGCTATTGTTTCTTTGATAGTTTAGCAACATGGCTGAGAGACGCTCGTCTAGATTAGCAGAAAGGAGAGAAGCTGCTAGGTCATCTGTGAATCCACCCGTTGAAGACGTATCTTCCACTTCAGATTCAGGTTAGAATAGCAAAAGTTTCAGATTATGAAATGGGAACTCATGAAAGTGACGTATCATCCGTGCGTAATGTCTCTCTAGGCGAGGAAGAAAAACGAGGGGTAGGAGATAGTCGTGCCCTAGATGAGTTTGGGAATGTTAATATCTTGGAACCGCCTAAGGATTCAGCCAAATCAACAATCGATAATGACAGACTTGCACGGATATGTTTAAAGCGTGGGATTCTTCGAAGAGATACTGAGTTTCCCTCGAAAATAGATCGTCCTCATAATCCACCAGAAGGGTATAGATCTATCACCAGATTAATGTGCCTAGTTGGGGTGATACCTCTATTTCTGCCATTCGTCGTCGACTTTCTGAGACAACTGCGGATTTCCCCCATGCAGCTTCATCCCAACTCCTACGCCTATCTGTATACTCAATACATAGCATATAAAGAAATTCTAGGTGTAGAACTTGCTTTTGAGGATGTTCATTTCTTTTACAATTTCAAGCTTCAGACAAATGATACCCCGTCTTTTGTATACTTCGAATCGGTACCAAAAAGGAAAATCATCACTGTTCTGTTTAGCAGTAAAGCTGGGGACCTGAAACCTGAATGGTTTTATACTAGGCAGCAACCGAGGTGTTCCAGAAGATGGTTTAAGTAAAGTAAGGACATCGGTTTTCGAGTTCCAGTTCCGATCTTTATCATAAATACATTAAGCATTGCTTGTTTTCACTTGTAGTTCCTAACCCGCCACAAGAGAAGCATCCGGTGCAATTTGATCGCTTGAATCGGTTACTTAATGGTGACCAAAAATTCTTGACCATCAAGTACTGCTTAGTGGATGAATATCTTCATCAGCATCGTCTGATTGCTATAACTCATAGCATAGGTCATGGGGAAGGCCCTTATGTGTACATACCCCCAGTTGAAGGGCCAATTGACACTACACTCGAGAAGGGAGAAAGTTCGAAAGACCAATAGTACCTCTTAGGGATCCTCCTTCTTCTCCCTCTTCAACTCAAGATGATATATTTGAAAATATAATGGAAAAGTATAGAGATAAATATATCACTCCCGAGGATGCTGCCACTCCTAAAAACCCGGTTTCTCCAAAAGAGTTGCCGTCAGAGGATCCTCAAGGAGATGCCTCCACTGCGGATGAATCTATATTTCGGGGTTTGGAAAATATTCCTTTTCCCGGGACTCTTTATACTTCACAAGATTTCAGAACGAACCCTCTTACCTTTACTTCTGAAGAAGAAGTTACTCCTGTAAAGACTAAGGAAACTGCACATACTAGCCTAACTTCGGGATCTGGTTAGTTAGGGGGATATCACTTAGGATATGCACAACACACTAGCACTGCACGTCACAGTACCTGTGCTTTACAAAAACATTGGTTCTGAACTTTACGTACCTTATTTTGCAGGAACAATGACAAGCCCCCGCTATGATGTCAGGAAAATCCGCGCCAGTATGCCAAGATTTGATTCGGATGCGGAACATGATCGGCACGAGAGCCTCGGTAGAGATGATAGGAGGCGTTATGATTCCAATCATCCTCATTCTTCGTGCTCTCGTTCTTCCCATCGATCTGACCCGGACAAGTACAAGAGCTACCAAGATCGTCGCGAAGGGGACAAACCACATTCCAAAGATCTGATTCCTCCTAAAGAAACGCATCCTTAAGAGAAACCGGCGACGAAAAGTGTTGATTCACAGGATAAACATAAAATTTCCAAAAAAAGATCAGGTAAAGATGAAATATCCACTGTACCCGCTAAGCGAAGAAATGTCGAATTATCCCTATCCAAGCCCGCTTGTCGAATTATCCCTATCCAAGCCCGTGTCGCTTGATTCTGAGCACAAAGCGAAACTAGCATATTTGAAGAAAATATTCCCGGATCATTATTTTGATCATTTGTAGTTTGTTCCTTCACTTGAGCATGTTTCTTCGAAACGAGTGGATGATGCTAAAGCAAAGATAGACTTAGTGGACAGGTAATACATGGAGATGTATAAATATTCATGCAACCTTTCTAAGATTATTCAGGAATTGATCACTAATATTGGTCACATGAAGGAAATGGCCGATTATGGCAAAAGCGTCTTGAAAAATTCAGAGAAGGGCTGGAAGATGCATAGGCCCAGCTTGCTCTTGCTCAACGAGATGCTAACAACTACAAAAAGCAACATTAGGAGTTACAGAAGCGCTATCACACTTTATTGGAATCCCATATCCAAGAGCGCCTGGATCTAAAGAAGCAGACTGAGGATGCTAAATCTGAGAGTGTTAAAGCACAATTGGCATGTACTACCGTTGAACAGGAGAAGGCTGAGTTAGAGAAGAAAAATACTGATTTTGGCACAACCGAATGCTGAATTGGAAGACAAACTAATGGAGGCTGAATCTAGAGCAGTCTTGGCTGCGGGGAATACGAGCATTGCCATTAAATCTGCCGAAGAGGTCCAAGCTCAGCTTTCTGCAACTCAGAAGGATTTGGATGGTTATGATGAGCTAATGATAGAGTTCTTTGCTCAAGTGATTCATCGTCGGGATATTTCTTAGATCGAGGATTACCCAACAACTCTGGTTTATGTGTGGCACCAAATCAATGAATGGGAGAAGAAAGAGCTCAAGGTAGACTCCAACGATGAAAACAAACTTATAGAGAAATTTCTAAGGGGTGAAGAACCAGTGCGTTTGGCTGAAGGACGCAAACTCATCGCTGCAGCTATGGAAGAAGAGACACATCAAGCTAAGGGAAAAAATGTCCTTGAAACTGGTTCTTCTTCTGTTGCCCCTAGAGATGCCAAAATGGAGGGATATGATCTAGAGAATCCGGGAATCCCTAAGACATCTTTTTATCCCCTATTCCTGAAGCGACACTAGAGACTCTAGCTACTCCAATCGAGAAATCATCTGAAGGTATGTCTACCTTTTCACCCCAATTTGTTAGGGCTATTTCAACTTTTTGCTACATTATTGGGCAGTCAATCGAAGACCCTATTGTTCCTTTTGAGCTAATACTAGTTAACCCTCATTATATAGGTGCACAGCCAGTTGAAAAGGCCGATGAGCAACAGAAAGAAACCATTGATACGAGGTCTGCCGAAGAGATCCAAGAGAAGCATACTGAAGCCACTGGCTCAAAACCAGTGGAAGAGGTCAAGGATAAGGATGAGGTTGACGAGAAGACTCCCATGCCATCTACCACTGAAAACCTCCAAGAAGAAGATGTGATAGATGCCCAAAAAGACGTTGATGTCAACGATGGACATGAGGAAGAGGACGATGATGTTGTCATGACCGGAGATTCGGGGATTGTCGATGACATGACTTTGGCCGAGATGAAGGCCAAGCAGGATAAGTGTATGCAGCTAAAAGTTGAGGAAATAGATCCTGAAAATTTTAAGCCTCTTGCGATAGTACCTCCTGGGTCAAGGTTAGTTGTCAAACTTTAAACTAGACCAATCACTGAAGAGCTTGCTAAAAAATCTTTTACTGATCCCAGCGCTCCAGTTCTAGGGAAGAAGAAACCAAAGCTAATTCAGACCAAGGCTGAAAAAGAGGAGAAGGAAAAACTTAAAGCTACCAAGAAAGCGAAGTCCACTCCAAAGTCCAACTGAGAGGAAGTTATATTCTTCATTTTGCATGTTCCTCGGTCCGCTGTTGTTGTAGAGAGTGCAGCTCTCGCCTTCGTTTATTTAGTTCTTTTGTATAAACCTTCTTATGTGTAAATAAAGTAGTTCACTTCCCACTATGTCAAATGCTTGCGAGTTCGTCATTTGTTTCTGTTAGTGTAGAGAAATTAATAAGCATGAGTAATGATTCAAGTCACAATCGCGTTTCCCTGCAAATGCATAGACAAAGAAAATATCATTCACAAAAATTGTCGTTTAAATAAATAAAATAAATGATTGATGGCAGGGTGCGTGATGTATATGCCCCCAATAAATCTTGAATATAGCACTTGGCTAAGGCTTGTTCGAAATTGATTAAACTGCCCCCTGCTCTTTCGGCGGGGATAAAATTCTTCTTTATTGGTACTCATTCTTTTTACCTTTATACTCACCTATCATATGGTCAGGTTAGAGTGGATTCGAGACGGTCTTTTGTCATGGTGCACCTTCACACATCAAGGACGTCGTCTTCCCATCCTTTATACTCTCTCTCGACTCGTTAGAGTTTGGGACGTCGGCTTCCCATCCCTTTTTTATGTCGTTATGCAAATGGTTGTTTCATTTGCTTTCGTATCAATTCAAACATCTAATGTTTTCGACTTATGTTACGACAATCACAGAAAATACATGAAACCAAATTCGAATGGGTAAAGTAAATCACACAAAGTATTTTACAGTGGTTCAGCCAAGTCGTGACCTACATCAACTTTATAATATTTTGTTTATATTAACCAGACTTTTCTAGGCCGGTCATGCCTTTTTACATGGCTTATAAAACAAAAGAATATAGTACAATTTCAAGTCAAGTATTTCTGCAAATGTTGGGCATTCCAAGCTCTAGGAATTTATTCACCATCCACGGTCGCTAACTTGAAAGCTCTTGTGTCAAGTTTCCATCGGGTGGTGTATGGTCCTCCCCACTTTGGGCATAGATAAATTGGAGATGGAAAGACTCACTTCAGTACCAAGTCTCTGGGTTTGAAAGTCCTAAAGCGAACCTTTCAGTCATAATAGCGTGCCACTTGGCGTTGATGCCTTGAAGCACGCAAGTCCGCTTCGTCCATCTTCTCTTCAATCATGTCCAGGGACTCTAGGAGGAGTGCTTTATTCATCATTGGTTCATAATACGTCATTGGTTCATAATACGTCACGCTGTGAGAGGGGACTTTAAGATCCACTGGAATTACCGATTCTGATCCAAAGGAGAGTGAAAAAGGGGTATGACCAGTAGTCGTCTTGAAGATTGTTCGATAGGCCCATAAAGCCAGCGGTAATTCTTCAACCCACATGGCTTTTGCTCATTCTAGCCGCATTTTAAGAATAAACTTAATAACTTTGTTTATTGCTTCAACCTGCCGATTCGACTGCGGGTGAGCTACGGTGGTATATCTCTTATCAATTTTATACTTTTGGCAGAAGTTTCTAAATTCCGCACTATCGAATTGGGTTCCATTATCAGTTATAAAGGTTTTCGGTATCCCAAATCGACAAATGATATTCCTGATGATAAAGCTTATCACTTTTCTTTCCATGATCGTGGTTAAGGGTTCGGCCTCCACCAATTTCGTGAAATAATCCACAGCCACGATCACATATTTAGCTCCACCTTTAGCAATTAGCAGGGTCCCGATGATGTCTAATCCCCACACTGCGAACGGCCATGGACTGACCATTGATTGAGCTATCTTGTGGGTGCTCTTCGAACTTTAGTGAATCTATGGCATTTGTCATAGCTTCGTGAGTAATCAGCTGCATCGTTATTCATGGTAGGCCAAAAATAGCCATATCGTAATACTTTTTTGCCAAAGTTTGACCTCCGATATGATCCCCACACCCACCTTCATGTACTTCTTTCAGCATACACGTGATGTCGTCCTGTAAAACGTATCTTGCAGCTTTACGTGTTACAGCTCATCTCTCGCTCTTCTTTGATGGGATAATTCCGCTCTTAAGGAAGTTCTTAATCGGTGTCATCCATGACTCCCTTTCTGGATCAGCTTCCAAAGCTATTTCAACTTCCATTTGGTCAAAGCTTGGCAATTCCAATATCTCTATCGGAACCATTTTGGTTTCTTCTTGGTTGTCAGAACTAGCTAGCTTAGCCAATCAATCTGCCTTCTGGTTTTCTGTTCTCGGAATGTGAGTTATACTATAATGCTCTAAGTTACCTAGTAACTCCTCTACTTTTTCAAGATAAGTAACCATTCGTGGTCCCTTGGTAATAAATTGCTTTCGAACTTGGAAGACGGCTATCTTGGAGTCACATAGTATGTCCAACGTTCTTACCTCTAATTCCTTAGCGAGCTTCAACCCGAAAATCAGGGCTTCGTATTCGGAATCATTATTAGTGGCAGAGAATTCCAACCGTAGGGCGTAGTAAATGGATCGTCCTTCAGGAGTAGTTAAAATGACTCTGGCGCCGGACCTTCGATCAATATTAGCCCCATCCGTATATAATTTCCACGGACTAAGTTCTAACTTATATTCTGAAATGACAGTCTTGTCATCCACTGTTTCTTGCTCATGAATCATGAATTCTGCTATGAAGTTAACTAGGGCTTGCCCCCTTATTGATCTCCTTAGTTGAAAATTCAAATCAAGTTGGCTCAATTTGATATTCCACTTAAGCAATCGTCCCAAACCTTCGGGTCTTTATAACACTTGCCTTAGTGGTTGGTCGGTATATATGACTATAGGGTGGGCTTGGAAGTAACGATAGAGCTTTCGGGAGGTAACTAAGAAACTATAAGAAAGCTTTTCTATTTTCGTATAATTGCGTTCTGCAACTGCTAACTTTTTGCTTACATAGTATACTGGCTTCTGGCCCTTGTCTTCTTTATGCACCAAGGCTATGCCGATAGCATGAGATGACACTGCCAGGTAAACGAATATATCTTCATGATCTACCAGTTTTGGCAATATCGGGGGCTTCTCCAACAAGTCCAACAGATTTTGGAAGGCCTCTACACAGTCATGGGTCCATTCGAAATGACGTTTCCCTCGTTTGATTAAATCAAAGAATGGGACACACTTATCCGTGGCTTTGGAAATGAACCTGCTCAATGCAGCAACCTTCCCTGCCAGGCATTGAACATCCCTAATCTTCTGTGGCTCTTCTATGTCCCTGATTACTGCTATTTGGCTAGGATTAATCTCAATCCATCGAGAACTTACGATGAAACCAAGAAATTTCCCTTATGCCACCCCAATTGAGCACTATAAGGGGTTCAACTTCAACTTGTACTTCCGTAGAATGTCAAACATCTCTGTCAGGTCTTGTATATGACTAGAAGATTTTCTGGATTTCACGAGCATGTCATCTATGTAAACTTCCATAGTTTTTCTGTTATGATTATAGAACATTCAGTTCACCAGGCGCTGATATGTGGCTCCGGCATTCTTTAGTCCGAATGGCATCACCACATAGCAGTATAAACCCAAGTTTGTAATAAAACTTGTGTGCTCCTGATTCGGCACATGCATGGGGATCTGGTTATATCTTGAGTATGCGTCCATGAAGGAAAGAAGTTCGTGCCCGACTGTTGAGTCCACCAATTGGTCAATCCTAGGAAGTGGGAAACTATCTTTTGGACAAGCTTTGTTCAAATTCGAAAAATCAATGCACGTTCGCCATTTCCCTTTTGATTTCTTAACCAAAACAGGATTCGATATCCATTCAGGATACGTCGAATCTCTAGTGAACCCATTATATTTCAACTTCTCTTCTTCTTCCTTTAAGGCTGCTGACCTTTCTGGGCCCAACATACGTCTCTTCTGTTTAACGGGTGGATGCTTTGGGTTGATACTCAATGAGTAACTCATAACGGAGGGAGTTATCCCACACAAATCAGCGTGAGTCCAGGCAAACACATCCAAATTTGCCTTTAAAAAATCGGTCAATTCCTTTGCTTGGAATGGACCCAGCTGGGATCCAATCTTTAAAACCTTTGTCGGATCAACATCGTCAATGGAGATGTCCACAGTCGTTTCATTGGGTGTCGCCTTTCTGTCCCCAGGCTCTTCATCCTCTCTGGGATCTAAGTCCTCGGGCAGTTCTCTAGGCGGTTCCCTCGGGGCTGGTCTCTTTAATTGCTATGCTGAACACTCCCTCGCAGGGGAGGAGGCACCTTTAGCTTCGATGCTTAATCCCTTCAGCAACATCTTTAGTTTGGCCATGTAGCAGGCTCGTCCGGTGGCTTGATCACCTCTCATTACTTCCAATCCTGCTTGGGTTGGGAATTTCAACAATAAGCACCAGGGCGTGATGCAAGCCCTAAATTCTGTGAGGGTTGGTCGGTCTAAGAAGGCGTTATAGGGTGAGTCGATGTCCAGAACTACAAATGGGAGAATTCTCACTCTTTGGTAGTCTCTTTGTCCCAATGTCACTGACAATTCTACATATCCTATTGGAGTTGTCGATTCCCCATTGAAGCCACGTATCCATCCCTCGCAAGGCTTTAAGTCTTTCGCTTCGAGTTTCATCTGATCGAATGCTTTCTTAAAGAGAATATTAACTGAACTCCCATAGTCCACTAATACTTTATGAACTAGAGCTGGAGATAGCGGTAGTGATCACCAATGTGTCTTCGGTTGGCGATTGAACTCCAGTACAATCTCTATCACGAAATATGACATCATCTGACATAGTTTTCTGTTGCTTCACTGGAGCAGTGTCCTCGAAGTTACTACATTCTCCTACTTCAAGATGTTTGGTTGCGTTCACATACTGGTCCATTGCCCTATAGCTATGGCCAGCTGGATGCGGTCCCCCCACTATAGTGTTGATGACAATTCCTATACCTTTTTGTTGAGCTGTGGGTTTTGGGGGCGGGCTGATTTTGATTCGGGGTCTGCCCTCCTTGTCCCCTATCTCATGGAATAGCCTTGTATTCATCTGACTTTCCTTCCCGTAGTAGATTTTCAACAACATCTCTCAAATGCCGACACTCATTAGTAGAGTGTCCGTGGGTTCCATGAAACAGGCAAAATTTTCCAGTTGCTACCTCCTTCTCTGTGGAGTCTCTAGGCAGAGGCTTTTTATATTGCAAGACGTTGTAAGTATCCAGGTAGACATTTCCCAATGTGTCATTCAGTAGTGAGTAGTTTTCAAAGGTTTGGAATCGAGGTCTTTTACCGGAGTTGTTTCCTCAGTTCCTATTCCTCCTATTGCCGTTTTCATTCCTATTGTTACTTCCTTCGTTTTTGTTTCCAACATTTACCTCGACTTTCCCCGAACTGTCACCGGACTGTTTCACAACAACATTATTTTGAATATCTTCTCTCCAAGCTCCATCAGACTTTCTCTTTCGATTGGCGTATTTTTCTTCTCGCCGTAGACGAATATTTGCCTTTTTGTAGAAAGCCACCCTAGTCAATGGTGGCTTTCCAGCTAAATAATCTTCGAATTCAGTATCTGGATCGACCCCATCTATCAAGGCCATTAAAATGGTTGGTTCGTGGGGATCGATTACTTTGGTAATTGCTAAGTTGAAGCGGTCCGAGTACAATTTCAGAGATTCTACAAGGGCCTGTTTAATTCTGGATAGTTCGATAACACTTTTAGCTTTCCAGGCGTGGAGTCGGAACTGATTCATAAAATGCTCGTAGAGTTCTTGAAAGCTCGACACCGATCGTAGGGGAAGTCGCGTAAACCACATTAATGCAACTTTCTAGTTATATCAGTAAGGCTTTACATTTTACAACATCAGGTGCAGCTGCGGCGTTCATATACCACGCATACCTCATCAGAAGTTGTTTCGGTTCTGTTTTCCCAGCATATCAGTCCATTTATGGTAGACTGAACCATCGAGGGAATTGGAAATTCAGGATGTCATCAGTGAATGGAGTGTGACTGCGCTCAATACCCCAATCTTCATTGGTATATCGGCGACTATCAGCCATGATTTGACGCACCATCGCTTCTACTTCCACGTTGGTTAGAGGTGGTTCAGGATCCATGCTTCTGTCTCTTCTCACACGTTACCGCCTACTTCAGTGACGCCCTTTGGTTTCGGTTGGTAGCTGAACCTCCTCGCCTCCTGCGGTCCTAGTCATTCACAGGACGAACAGGCTGAAGGAGTTTCCCCTTGGTGGGATTGGTAATATTTGGATCTCTGGGGAGAACGTGTGATCCTCGCATCGGTAACAGAAATGGTTCCCTCAAACTCGGATCATCTGGTCCTAGAATGCGGGTCGCATCTTCATGGGGTCCCAATGATCTGAAAGTCAATTGGTCCAGATTTTCGGGTCTTTCGTGTGGCCTCCTTTCATGTGGGCGCTCTTCATCTGAAGATGATGAATGATCCATAGTAGGATGACGAATTAGAGAGGACACTCTTTGTTTGCGAAGTTCTCTTATTTCTTCGTTCATAACCCTCATATTTTCCCTCATGAGAACACTATCGCGTTTGCGATCATCCAAAGCATTCCTAGTGCTCTCAAACATATCAAGCAAGCGGGAAAATTCCCCATGGTTTACGATTGCAGAAGGCGTAGGTTGATCATCAGTTGTTACAGTTGGTATCGGAGCATTTGTACAGGCTCGAGTAGAGTTTCCAACCTCTGCTGCATTTGGTTCGGATCGGCCCGAAGTTGTACCAGTGGTTCGGATCGGAGGGGAGCGAGCAACGACGTTCAGGGAACCAGATCGGATCGGTGTTGCATCACTGGATCGGTTCGGGGGTTGGTAATCGGTTCAGTTCGAAGATGTCCTGCCAGATCGGTTAGTTCCTGAACTTTGTCCCCTTGACCGTGTAACGACCATAGCTTGCTGATCCTCACCGATTTCACTTTCCCGCGCATTTTGCACTTCTTTTCCTTTTCCATTGGTTATAGTATCCAATTTATCGAGACCATTTTTGAAGAGAAATTCAGAAATATTGACTGTATGGACTATCTTCTTCGGATATACAAACCCAAGTAGTAGAATGGTAGCCAAAAGTATAGAGAATTC
The DNA here is from genome assembly GCA_030737875.1 of Allium sativum. Classification (NCBI taxonomy): domain Eukaryota; kingdom Viridiplantae; phylum Streptophyta; class Magnoliopsida; order Asparagales; family Amaryllidaceae; genus Allium; species Allium sativum. The sequence goes on along the minus strand of CM060909.1, from coordinate 844,406,258 downwards.
GAAGATTTCTTAGTGAAAGAACCAAAATTTTATATATAAAATCGCTTCTAACACCCAAATGAATGATAATACTGACTAAAATGAAAGCAAAAAGTAGAGAAGACACACAATTTATAGTGGTTTGACGTTAAAGAGCCTACGTCCACTTTATACTTTGTTGACGAATAATTCAGATACAAATACAAGATTAAATAACACTTAATCTCCCCTTTACAAAGGATAATTTCACTCAATCTTTGCTAAATCATGCTTCAAATGATGATAATGATCTGATTAACGTGGTGAAATTCAGTTGTAATGAGAGTTAGAGCCAAGAGTTTGCCAAAAGATCCCTTCAAATGAAGCTTGGTGGTGTATTTATAGCCAGAAAATTCCTCTTGAGGGCCTTCGGTTCAGGTACACGTGGCAGCCATCCCATTCGGTGCGAAATGAGAAGCCCTGAGATGTTGCTAGCGCATAGCCTCGTGGGTTAACATAGGATGATGTGTGCCTAACTGCTCCGAGTCTTCAGGAAATCGCTGCAGCTTCTGGCTTTCGGATTGGATGGAAAAACGAAGGATCCAGATCAGAGGAGCCCGAACCGATCCGGTCATGCTCTCCATTCATCACTTCCTAAGCTTCTTCCTTTAAAGTAAATAGGATTGGTTCGGAGATCTCCAAACCGAACCGACTTCATGGTGTTCATCCTCCCCTTTGAACCTATTTGTAAAGAAATCTCTTAGCTTTGTATAGTCTAATCACAAAGTGGGCTAACATCCTGGTTGCACTATATTTTCTCAACTAAGTTTCTTGATCATGCTTTCTCATTTAAAGTGTGCTTATGGAATTAACGAGATTGCGTTTGGGGAATTAATAAAGCATATAAAAGAAGCCTTTCCTGATGCCCAACTGCCTTTGTCTTCCTACGCTACAAAGAGTGTCATTAAGGATTTAGGTCTTGATTACCAAAAATTACATGCCTGCCCAAACAATTGCATGTTATATTGGGAAGAGAATAAAGGTAAAGAGGCTTGTAACACTTATGGTTTTTAGAGGTGGGTTGTAAAAGAAAAGGAAAATATCGTTGATAATAATGATCCACCAATGTTGATTCCCAATGCGTCAGCAAATGTTATGAGGTACTTTCCTCTAAGACCAAGGTTACAAAGAATGTTTATGTGCAAAGAATTTTCCAAACTTATGAGATGGAACCAAGTGGAATGGAAAGAAGATGGAAAACTAAGACATCTGGCTGATGGTGTGGCATGGAAGATGATGGATGCTCGATATCCTGATTTTTCATCAGAAAATCGTAATTTTAGATTGGGTCTAACATCTGATGGATTTAATCCATATCGTTCAATGAAGTCAAGTTATAGGACATGGCTAATTGTGTTAGTAAACTACAATCTCCCGCCTTGGTTATATATAAACCAAGAGAATTTGATTCTTTTAACATTAATATGTGGTCCAGATTTTCCAAAGAACTGCATTGATGTATTTATGCAACCTTTAATTGCGGAATTGAAAGTGCTATGGAATGTTGGCGTCGCAACTTATGATTCCTTGACTGATGTGTATTTTAATTACATGCAAGCGTCTGATGGACCATTAGTTATTTTCCGGGATATGTCATGTTGTCAGGATGGAGCACAAAGGGGAAACTAGCGTGTCGAGTATGCCATAATGAAACTTCTTCAAATTATTTGAAGCATAATAAAAAAATGCATTATATGAACCATAGAATGTTTCTTGATCCGACACATAAGTGGAGGCTGGATAAAAGGAGATTTAATGGCGAAACTGAAATGGGAAGCATACCAGAAATATTATCAGGAACAAATATTGAAGAGTTATTGTAAGGGTAGAAAAATCAGTTTGGGGATAAGACCAAGAAAACGGGTAAAAGTGATGGCTCATTTAAAAAAAGGTCAATACATTTTGACTTACCATATTGGTGTCATAATCCGCTTCGACATAACGTGGATGTCATGCACATAGAGAAGAACATATGCGACAAAATATTAGGTAATTTATTTAATATAGGTCGCATGTCGAAGGATCACCAAAACGCTCGTTTGGAATTACAGGAGTTGGGCATAAGAAAGCCCTTCATCCTATTGAATGTGTGATGGAAAGCATGTTGAAATTAGAGATGCGATATTTAATATGATAGATAAGGAAAAAAAAATGTTTTTTCTGTATTGAAGAACGCCAAACTGCCTCACGGTTGTGCCTGGAATGTTAGTTGGTAAGTGCACATAAAAAAGAGAACGGTTGATACTCCATTATTTGTTACAATTTGTCGAGACGAAAGCGTACAAACCCGAGGTTGTGTTATCAACGATCAGATTTAGTGCATTCCTTAGAGGACTATGGAGCAAGGTTATTGAAGTGGATGATATCAAGAGGCTAAAAAAGAAATTGTCGAGATACTTTGTATTTTTGAAATGATTTTTCCACATGCCGTTTTCGATATAATGGGACACTTGCCTATTCATTTATGCAGAGAAATCGAATACGATGACCCTGAATACCTTAGATGCACATATCCAATTGGGCAATATCTAGGAAAGTTGAAATATTATGTTCGAAATAGAAATAGACCAGAAGGTTTAATTATAGAAGATTACGTAGTAGAAGAGTGTGTGACATTCTGTTTAGAATTTTAGGAGCAAAATTCCTGAAGGAGGAAAGAATATAATGACCTGTATTTTACATATTGAAGGATCATGAAATAAATCTTTTTAAATTACACAAGGTCGTGTCATTATCGTATTTTGATATATGACTAGTTAGGTGTTTATATCATTGAGTAACTACTCTAGCCGTGTCTTTTGATCAGCGTAGAATTATACGCCCAAACTTGTGCCATTGGAATGAATTGAGAGATGGTCATTCCGTAGAGTGATATATTAACGATTTGGTTATGGGGTTAGGGATATACAACAGTTTTAAATTTTTGAGACTCCTAGGCATATTAGATTAGTAGTTATTGTGTTGATTATTTTATCCGATAAAGGTTAATGGCCTGTAGTATAAATAGGAGTCTGAAGAGATTAAATAGGGTTCTCTCTTCGTTTGACTAGTAGTCATAAGAACTAAGATCCTCTAGTTCTCCCTCCCAAAACCTAAAAGCACAGTCTAAATCACTGCTAATCTCCTCTAAACTGCTAAAAGAGAGCAAATCTTCATTCATCTACACATCTGCAACATTATGGGTTTCCTATATCATTTCTTTGTTGTCCCAAACCAAAGGGTATTGATCTTCACAATTCATTGATTGTGTGAGTGATTTAGATCTCTCACTATGCTATGTTACATTATATGCTAAAATTATTTTTTTAATCATAATTACATGTTAGATCACACCGAATCATGTTCATATATGTTAATTCCCATTTTCAAACCTTAAGAATAATAGAATTTGTGAAAAATGGATTAAAACTATAAGTTTAGATTCAATTACATGTAGATATACATTTACTCTATGCATATGAATGATTGTTTTACATTTTATATGAATTTGGGTATTTGAATATGCTTGTCGATTCATCTGTTTGTTGTTTGAATTGTTGAAATTATTATTTGGATGTTATACTTGATTATATGTGTTAGCATCGACGAAATTAGGTCTTGGGATGATATTGGAGTGCAATAGAGTCAAAGTTCATCGAAATCGCATGAAATTTTGGGGTTGAGCTCTGGAAGACGGCAGGAAGATGCCTATAAAATTTGGGGTTGAAATTGGCTAAGTACACGGATTACAACTGATTCATAGGAAAGTGCTATTTTCACCTCCAAACTTTTCACGTGGACTCCTAGGGAGATTTGTAAGTCATAGGCAAAGTTTGGTGTCAAATAAGCGACATGAAGAAAATTTTCCAAGTCATGGACCAGTAGGGAGTCGCGATGGACCGGTGGGGAAATGGAGCCTTAGGGAGGTGTACTTTGAGGATCCAAAGTACTTAGCCAAAAATTATCTAAGTACATGGACCAGTACCCGTCCATAGGCTATGGGTCGTTACTAATCCATCAGGGTGGAGAATTATGGCATGCGTTCCATAAAAAAGGAAGCCAGTGCATCAAGGATTGTGTTGGAAATCTTGGTTTGATAGTTGTTGCTCTGGTTTGAGAGATATAGCATGATCAAGAAATAAATTATTTGATTGGACATTTAGATGTGGAGTGAATCGAATGGAAAAGTAAGGCCAGTACATGGAGTGGCATAGCTACATAGTACTGAAGCAATTTGTAGTAAACGAAGTTGTACGATAATGGATTGGCTGGGTTATGTCTCGAGCTTTGGATAGAGTGGAGTGGCTTTGATGATGGGCTGCCGAGGAATCGTTGATAGCTATGAGTTTTCTAGTGCTCACCCTAGAATAGGGTGCAATAGATGCTTGGGTCCTGAAGGCACATGTGCTGAATAGATGGGGTCCTGTAAGCACAACTAGATTATATACCCTTTCATATTAGGTGGTAGCACCTAAACTACAAGACACTTGGGTCCTGAAGGTAAACGTATTGGACAACTGGATCTTGAAAGTACAGAAAGTGACACTAGAATTGGAATTTCCATTAGTCCCTAGTTAAGAGAGGATTTCCATATGAGTGTCGATAGATTCAGACTTTAGAAGTGATAGTTATAATTTGGATGATGATTGTTATAGTTGGTTTGACGCACACACTTTCACTTATTGGGTAGATTATCACCTATAGGGCTTAGAGAAGGTGATTGGGAGTTGGTGTCAACAGGGCTAGACAGATTCTCTTATCATCTGACTTCGCCGACTTCTTTTGTTACTTCTTTGCGTAACATTATTTCTTTGCGTAGCATATATTATGTTATTATGTGGTGACTTTTTTGTTATAGGGACAGGTCAGGTATGAGACTTAACATGTATATTAACGAATCTTATAGTAATGCTTTTGATATATCTTATTGCTCATACCAGACTATTGTCTGACTCATGATTTTATGTTTCCACTTATTATTTGGGTACTCATTGACGATCTTGGTGAGTATTCTAGATAGCATGTCAGCTTATACGGGATGGCGAGCCAGAGAGGATCTAGGAGGAGCTATAGCGTATGCTTACTTGTATATATTTGTTTTCCTTAGTTGAGCATAGAGTGTTATTCTAACACCTCATACAATATACTTCATTTAAACATAAGTTAATTTAATTTAAAAATAAATAGTAATAATTAATAATATATTAAAAGGATGAAAATGGAATTTTGGATAATTGAGAATTTGACCATGAAAGAATTTTAGTTGCGTTCGTGGCGAGATCATGATCCGTTTTCATATTTTATTTGCTAAAAACGGAGTCCGTATGCAAAATTTATTAATAAATTAAGTTGTACGTATATATTAACGTATAAAAGTTTGAAATCCAAGTAAATATATATATACAAGTTGGGAATATATTAAATATGATAAGCATTAAAAGAATATTCTCTTTTGTTTCAAAGTTATATGCATATATTCACACATAACAGTGGACAAGAATAAATAAGTTAAGGAAATAAATAATGATAATTAATTAACGAACGACCAAAAAGTAACTTTTTGGTGGTAATTCTTCTTGGGCCTGACCCTAGAAGGGGGATCGACCGCCCCTCTATGACGGGTGCGGACCACCCTCCTAGGGGTGTCGACCGCCCTCTTGTAGGGAAGCCCAGTGAGGGTTGTTTTATGTAGAGACTTATTTATAGTATATATCCAATAGACTGTTTAGATTTAATCAAACTAATCTAATGGTTCATACTCATGATAATAACTATAAATAGACCCTTAAACCTTCATTTTAAACCCTATAACCATTTCTCTCAATGCCTCCATCATGCCTTTCTTTTGTCTCTAATTCCAAAAAGCTTAAAGGATTTAGGTTTCTTCTATTTCTCAAAATTTATTTTATCTTCTCTAACTTATTCTAACATTAGATTTAAGATTTATTTGGAAACTAAATTCCTACGTATATATATAAGATTCCAATGGTTATATATATAGATTTGAAAGGATTGGAGCATATATTCGTTCTTGAAGGCCAAATCCAATTTCTGTTCTATTCAATCTTGTTACTAGTCTTCCTAATAGCTCTGTGAGTGGAATCCATCTGAGTTGCTATTTTTTGTAATTTGATAGTTATAGATTTGGATTGTTGTGCCTTGGAGTATTTGGGATATACGAAAAGAAAACATGATTAAACCCTTCAAATCCTTCGTTATTATATTGTTCGTAGAAATGTTCAATCTAGTTATATTTGGGTTTTGGGTTGTTGTAATGTTAAGTTAGTTTTGGAGCTACATTTGAGGCCTTGGTAGAAGCAGTCATCTTATATTCAGCTGGCAATGTTATGGAAGTTAAGAACTCTAATAAAGGAGAAGGTACTTATGGTGATGGGAAGAATAAGAATTACTGGCTCAAGAAGAAGAAGGGCGACAAATTTAAGAAGGAAACCAAGACATGCCATAAGAAATGGAATGAAGCAAAGGACTGTAGAGTGAACTTTACAAGGATAGAGTTCAAAGGGAAATGATTTAGCTTCCACGAAGATGGACATTTAGGGAGGAACTTCCCTAATCCAAGAGTAGTGCAAGGCAGCCAAAACTATGCATTAGAAGTAGCATTGATTCATTATCAACCCTCTAGGGATTAGGGACAACATACACTACAAGGTATAATTTCTATTATAGGAAAATCTTTGTGTACCCTATTTGATTCTGGAGCCACCCACTCATTTATTGCTAAGAAGATTGTTGTTTTTTTGAAACTTCCCTTATCCTTTGCTAGTCATCCGATAGAGGTGTCCACCCCTATCGGAGGGACTATGCATATTTCTATTATTTGTAAATACCTAGTATTGGATGTCGGTGATGTCGGCTTCTTTTATAATGCATATGTGCTTGATTTTCAGGGGTATGGTCCTATTTTGGGTATGGACTAGCTATTATTTTTATGGGGTTGTCTTCAACTGCGATAGGAGAGTGGTTTATGTGAGAAGTTGCCTACAACATAGAAATTCCTTATAGGACAAGAAGTAGTATTTGCAAGGAAGTTGGATGGATCTTTAAGTTTATGTGTGGACTACGAGGAACTTGACAAGATGACCAAAAAGAATAAATATCCCTTACTAAGAACCAATGACTTTTTGACCATTTGCACTACGCCATAGATGGCCTACGGCAACCCCAGAGAAGTGACGCGGTAGGTTCCAAAAAGTGTTGCTATAGGCAAAAAATGATCTGTGACAACACTTTTTTGGGGTTGCCTTTTGCCGTGTTGCCTTAGAGTCAAAGGCAATGCCATTGCGACCCTATGGAAATATCGGTGCAGGTGTTGCCACAGGTACCAATAGAACAAAAAAATGCCCTTTCACAACTGCCAAAAACAGTTGTAATATGTCTATTGCAGCTGGCATGCACCACTAATTATATTGCAATCGTAATAAAGTCAAACTTTTTTACAACGGTTTCCAGCAGTTGTTAAAATTAGTTATACAACTATTAAAAGTAATTATACATCAACTACTATTAATCAAAATTTTCATAATATTATTATAACACAATATTTTATTCAAATAAATATTTTATTTCAACGTTTCAAATGGTACAATTTTTTGACTCCACTATTGTACACTCACTGCTATATTACACAATCATTCATATTAACATACATTCCTCACTACATTGTCACTCGATTCACTCATGTTCATACAAAGCTACAAAAGTCCCAGTGGCCAATAATTCATATCTATTATTGATCGGTATGCAAGTTATGATCATTTTCGCTCTCACCAGATTAGAATGAATTTACAAACTATCTCACCAGATCAGTATGCGAGCTTCATCTAAGCACTCCAAGGAAACTCTTTCATATTTCCTGCAAAAGTTCAGGAAGCAGAGGGCATGCTCGTTATGTTTAAGAGAAGCCTAGAGATCTTCAAGTGATAAACATAATAGGTTGACAAGAATATATGAAATTTGATAGATTAACGGTGCAATACATCTTCATGTGATAAAAAGCTAAATTAAACAGTTGAGGTATGCAATACAATGCAAGTTTTAACTTTCATACACGGTCTACACAAAATAAGAAACTACAAAAATTAAACTTACCAATAGGGATTGAACGAGTGCATCTAGCATATCTGCAATATGATTTGTTAGCCTTGGATTCCATATCAAGAAGTGGACGCTCAGATGTAAGCTTGTTCCCTGAGGTTGATAGCACATGGAAGACATTTAATGAGATTCATAAGCTACTGAACAAAACGAATGGTAAAGTCATTAGTGAGCTAATGATACCTGCTCCATTCGTCGTGCACGAAACAACCAATCTTGAAGTTGCCATGATGTTATTACTCGAAACAAAATACAGACGTCTTCCTATAGTAGATGAAGATGGTAAACTGGTTGGAATCGTCACTAGGGGAAATGCAGTGAGAGAATCACTGGAAGTAAAGCGTGAAATCGAAAAGAATTGTAAAGCGTAAAACTGGAACCTATGTTAAACAATATTTCCCCTTCAGGCGCAAGCATGAACTGGTGATCGAGTACTATCTAGTATATGCTTTATATTGTAGTTGCTCATAAGTTTTGATTAGGAATTTAGATATTATTGCTTGATATTGTATAAAAAAAACAAAAATTAAGCGAACCTGTGTTTCGACTTCAAAACACAACCATAAGGATTTATGTACAACTGTCAACGCATTATGTATCAGTAACAAACCTTTGTTAAAGTCTGCAAGCCGTCAACAGAGAAACCATTTTCATCATACATCACATGATAGTGAGTCGGACGACTAGTGCTCTAACAAATCAATACAAAACAAGAAATTGATTGACATCTTAAACAATGAAGACTGCTATGGCAATAAAAAAAACCAATTTTACATTAATTCCAGCATGACTACAAAGATAAAAATTGAATTCTCTAGGATGGCAAATCATCCAGTTTGCCACACCCCTGCAATATAAAATCATTCAAGTAAAAAACTAGTACATTATACAATCCTAAGTTTCATAAAGTTTTAACTCAAAGAGTGATCTCAGTGAAGTAAGTGATCTCAGTGAGTGAACATGCCAAACTACAACCAATGAAGTAAGTGATCTTAGTGAACCATAGAAGTAATCTCCTTATTGTAATAGGCAAATCTTAATCATTATAACAGAGAGTTTCCAATGCGCCTGTTAGAACAGAGAGTTATGAATAAATTCTGCACAAAATTCCTTCAATAGGAAATAAATTGGGTGTTAAAAAGAACACTACCTGCTGACTGGGTGACACAAGGCTAGCTTGACAATCTTCAAGTCCAAGCAGATAATTTTATGCCTCATAAAACATGAAATATCAATGGTGAGACATGGAATAACAATAAGAGTGTATAATCATGAAAAATAAAGTGAAATAAACCAAGTGATTACAAGAAGACATCAGTTTAAGAATGATTAAGTATGTTATTTACCTAGTGTATTCATATATACTCAGTTATGCTATTTACCTGGTGTATTTATATATACCCAATTATTACATGCAAGCAGGGATCAGCAGCAAGAAACACAGAATCACATGCTAATTTCATAAAATAAAACTAAGTCATAAAATATAGGATTGTAAATCCAGTGGTGCCCATCTGAACCCAAATCATAACATTCAGCAACTACTATTAGTTAACTCATCATCAATACACAATTTGTATTGGTTTATGTGCTATTTGTGTATATATAAATACCTTGGTAATATTTGGAACTAGGATGCGAAGGGCGTATATCTTATCACTGAGCTTTCTTCTCCTGATTCTTTCCAGCATTAACATTAGAAGTAAAAGGAGAGTTGTTGGTTGTTCCTTCAGGTGAGCTGCTTGTCTCATAGTTTAAGATTGACTAATGGGGTCGGTTAACAAGATAGTTTTACGCTAAAATTTGATCAAACAATAAAAGGACATCATTAAAACAACAACTAATATACGAGAATGATGATCAATAATATAGATATACTTACTAACCAAACAATAAGTTGTTCCCATCTTGTACAGTTAAGGTAACTTTAAGTTGTATGCTCCAGTCACCGCCTATAAAAACTGATTAATTTATCATTTAAACTTACCTGATTTACAAGTATATATATAACGCCTAATCAGGTCAAATGTTATAAATAAGAAATTAAACTTGATATTTTGACCCCGCCAGAGATATTTTTTGTAAAACTATATTTTACTTAGTTTATTTATATAAGATTTGATCCATTTAGAGCTAATTATCACCTTATAAATGCAACAACCCACATATTAGTGAATATCATAATCAGTGGAATCAAATCCATATCTATATTTAAATTTTTATTAAGTTGTAAACGTTGTTGGCAAAGCTAAATTCTGGGCTCTAAGTTCCCGTTCGCTGCACGACCAATCCATATCTTTTTTCTGGGCGATCATCATCTTGTATAAAGCTAAATTACATTAATGAAATATTAAGGAATAAAATTACCTATAAATTTACAGCTTTAATCATTTACTAGTCAATTGCATGCCACAACAGCTCATTCTAGAATGATAAAACAAATCATGTCTAGTAAGAATAACCTGATATATAATCTGCATCGTATATCCCCAAAACCCAGCTATCTTCATGTTAGCCCACTTTGTGAACTGGGCAACACAAAGTCAAGATGTGAAACATTGAAAAAACTTGGGAAGTACTGAAGCAGGTCGGATCGAAGCAGCGTATCGGTTCGGATCGGACAAGGTCTTCTGTTCGGATCGGTGAACTATTGCTTTTGGAATCACAGAGGCACAGCTGTTCGGATCGGAGGGCAATCTACTTCAAGTTGGATCGGAAAGCCACCCAGTTGCTACAGAGATAGATCGGAGCGGAGCAGAGTAAAAAGGAGAGAGAATTGGTCCTGAGTTAATCCTGGTCGGATCGGAGACGCCGATCCGAACCCCTTGAACATACCCTTCCGATCCGAACCCATTTTCCATGTCACTTTCCTGCATGAGCGCCTTGTTATTCGGAGCGGCTATGACCAGTTCGTACCCACAACGTCCACTGCTCTGATGCGTTGTCAACACAAAAATCCATCTGAACCCGAGGCTAATGGGATGGATGACACGTGGCTCCGATCCGGATCGGGTTCTGAGCAAATTCTCACCTATAAATACCCTGTCTGAAGACAAAGAAAAGGATCTTTTTTCTGGCACTTTGAGAGTTCAACCACCTTCATAATCCGAATTCTAGCACTCCCGGAAAATCCAAATCTTCTTTCATTATTTGTTTTAGACAATTGAGTGATTGTAAGTGAGTTGTGAGAGAAATCAAGTGAATATTTCATTGTATTAGCAACTAAATCATTGAAAATAGTGAAAGACAAGTGGACGTAGGCATTTCTTCGCCGAACCACTATAAATCTGGTGTGTTCATTTTTATTTTTGATCTCATTTTCATTCTACTTTTAATCAATTTGGGTGTTAGAACCACTTTTTGGTCTAACATTTTGGTGCTTTCACTGAGAATCATCTGAATTCTTAGCTTTTCGGGATTATCGTTCTACTTTTTGGACCGTTGAGTTCAAAGAAGTTAATCCTTAAGTTTCGACGTTTTTGGATATTTGTTGAATTGATTGTTGAAGAACCACGGCCAAAGGAAAAGGAAAAGAAGTTCAATCTGGTCGAGGAAATGGAGTTGGCGAAGATCAGCAAAATGCGGTCGTGACAAGGTCTCGTGGGCAGAGCTCAGCAGCAGGACGAACCGATGCAGGAAACCCGAACCGCCTTCAAGGGGAGAGCTCCGATCCGATCCGGGTAGGAGATTCTAAAGCAGTGCATTCCCCCAACCTGAACCGACCCGAGCAGCTTGCCATGTACCGACCCGACCAGGCTCCCCAGCTCCGAACCGACCCGATCTCCCATCTCCGAACCGACCCATCACTTGGTGATGTTGGAACCTCTACTCGAGTCCTTGCAAATGCTCCAATTCCAGCCACCAGGGTCAATAATCAGGTCAATCCATCCGCGCCCATTACTCAAGGAGATTTCTCGCGCCTGCTTGACATGCTTGAGAGTACAAGGGAGGCTATGAAAATCCACGAGCGCACCAATCTCATGATGCAGGAAAATATGAGGCTTATGAGCAGAGAGATTAGCGAACTTCGTCGACAGAGAACCCCATCACCGGTTCGTCACACACCAGTGGATCAGTCTTCATCTTCCGAGGAAAGCGGCCCCGTGAACGAAGGCCACTCGAACGACCTCAGAATTTGGAGCAGCTGACATTCGGATCTTTGGGGTCTCGCGAGGATATTGCACGAGCACTAGGAAACAATGATCCCACTCAGGGGCAAAGGCTCCAGTCCCTTCCTCCCGAGATCGACCGGGAGCGTAGGGAACGGAATAGAGCAGAAGCAGCTCGAAGAAGAAGGGCATCTCCTGAACAAGAGCCTAGAAGGAACCCGGATACCAGGGCCAGGGAACCTGAACGGCCCCTAACTAATGCTGATGTACAGGTAATGGTACGCCAGATTATGTCCGAGAGCCGGAACTATACCAACGAAGATTATGGCATTGAGCGAAGCCATACTCCTTTCACTGACGACATTCTCGACTTCCAGTTTCCCCGGCGTTTTAACCTGCCACAGATGGACAAGTACAATGGGAGAACTGATCCGGGACAGCATTTGATGCGATACTCATGGCTTATGAATGCTGCTGCTGCTCCTGATGCAGTGAAGTGTAAAGCATTCCCAATCTATTTAGAAGATGTGGCGCTGTTCTGGTTTACCCGACTTCCCCCTCGTTCGGTTTCAAATTATAGGGAACTGAGCGAGTGTTTTATGAATCAGTTCCGACTCCATACCCGAAAGTCCAAAAGTGTTATTGAATTATCAAGAATTAAGCAGGCGCCAGGAGAGTCCTTGAGGTCATATCTTGACCGTTTTAACTTGGCTGTGACTGAAGTTAGTGACCCGCATGAGCCCACCATTTTGATGGCATTAAAGGAAGGAGTCGATCCTGAATCTGAGTTTGGAGATTACCTTTCTGGGAAGACACCCTCCACAAGAGAGATATTCTATGAAAAGGCCGATATTTATTTAAGACGAGAGGAGGCCAGGGCAAACCAAAAGAGAAAGTCTGAAGCGGCTTCAAAAGAAAATGTGCAGAGTAACGTCACCGTGAAGCAGACTGGGGAAAGTTCTGGAAAAGTTGAAGTAAATGTGGGAAACAAGGGTGGAAACAACAATGCTGGAAACGGGGGCAACAACAATAACCGTAACGCGAACGGTAACAGAAGGAATAGAAATAGGGGAAGTGGTTCTGACAAAAGACCCCGATTCCAGACTTATGAGAATTATACACCGTTGAATGACACTCTGGAGAAAATTTACCTGGATACGTACAACGTTTTGCAGTATAAAAGACCGCCACCTCGTGACTCGACAGAGAAAGAAATGGCAACTGGGAAGTTTTGTTTGTTTCATGGAACTCATGGGCATTCAACAAATGAATGTCGGCATTTGAGAGATGTGATTGAGAAGCTGCTGCGTGAAGGGAAGTTGGATGAATACAAGGTTGCCCCGAGGGACAGGGGGCAAGGAGAGCAGGCACCAAAACAGATCCAATCTGCTCCCAAGCCTACAACGCAGCAGAAAGGTAAAGGAATTGTTATCAACTCCATAGTGGGTGGACCTCACCCAGCAATCCGTAGTTTCAGAGCGATGGATCAATATGTAAATGCTGCCAAGCACATAGATGTGAATGAAGGTGATGATTTGGAAGACATCGCCCCCATAAAACAACAGAAGACAATGTTTGACGACGTGGTATTCCGCAGCAGAGATAATACTGGGATCCAATCACCCACTGATGATCCGTTGGTCAGTACTACCACCATTGGGCCGACCTTGGTTCATAAGGTGTTGGTAGACAACGGAAGTTCTGTCAATATTTTATTTAAAAATTCATTCGATCAGATGAAGCTTGAATCTGAAGATTTGAAGCCATGTGAAGGATGGATCAGAGGCTTCAACGGGGCGTCAACAGCCCCCATGGGGTACATAGAATTGCCCGTAACCTTGGGGCAAGGAGAGCGCCGAAGAGTCCGGATGCTTCAGTTCATAGTGTTGGACGTAGATTCGCCCTGTAATGCATTTTTGGGAAGGCCTGCCCTTGCTGAATTCAGGGCTTGCATCGCCCCTTGGTGTTTATTGCTTAAGTTCCCAACTGAAGCCGGAACTGGAGTAATGAGAGGGGATCAAGTTTCCGGACGGGCCTGCTATGTTGCCGAATTAAAGATGTTGATGAAAGGACTTAACATCGAGAGTAAAGATGCCTCGCCTCCCCCAAAGGGGGGCTCGGCATCGCAATTAGAGAGATCGACCCCGAAGGAGTTGCCCAAAGGAACACTTGAAGACCTGGATCCCAGAAAAGACGAGGAACCAGAGATTAGAAATGCAACTCCTAATGAAGCGACAGTGGAAATTCCCGTTGATGAAGCTGATCCAACAAGAGTTTTGAAGATTGGCTCTCAACTGGATCCACGTCGAGCTAAAGAACTAACGGACTTCTTGAAGGCGAACTTGGACGTGTTTGCCTGGACCCCCGCTGACATGTGTGGGATATCGCCATCCATCATAAGTCACTCACTAAATGTAAACCCAAAACATCAGCCTGTGAAGCAAAAGAGACGTATGCTGGGCCCAAAGAGGTCGGTTGCTCTCAAAGAAGAAGTGGAGAAGCTGAAACAGAACGGATTTATTCGAGATTCGACATATCCCGACTGGATATCGAATCCCGTCTTAGTAAAGAAGCCGAATGGAAAGTGGCGGACTTGCATTGATTTTTCAGATTTGAACAAAGCTTGCCCAAAAGATAGTTTCCCACTTCCCAGGATTGACCAGCTTGTAGATTCGACAGCAGGTCATGAACTTCTTTCTTTCATGGACGCATATTCTGGGTACAACCAAATTCCTATGCACGTACCATATCAAGAGCATACAAGCTTCATTACAAATTTGGGGCTATATTGCTATGTTGTGATGTCATTCGGATTGAAAAATGCCGGAGCCACTTATCAGCGCTTGGTGAACAGAATGTTTTATAATCAAATAGGAAAGACTATGGAAGTTTATGTGGATGATATGCTTGTCAAATCGAAACAGTCCTCCGTCCATATGCAAGACTTGGCAGAAATGTTTGGTATCATGCGAAAGTATCGGATGAAGTTGAATCCTCTGAAATGCTCATTTGTAGTGGCATCGGGAAAGTTTTTAGGCTTCATTGTTAGCTCTCGAGGAATTGAAATCAATCCCAGCCAAATAGCAGCAATTAGAAACATTGAAGAGCCGAGAAGAATTAAAGATGACCAAAGTCTTGCAGGGAAAGTAGCCGCGTTGAGTAGATTCATCTCCAAAGCCACAGACAAGTGCGTTCCGTTTTTTGATTTGATTAAAAGGGGAAAGAAAAACTTTGAGTGGACTACGGACTGTGTTGAGGCCTTTCGAAATTTATTGGAACTGCTTGAGAAACCGCCGATTTTGTCAAAGCCAGTGGATCACGAAGAATTGTTTGTTTACTTGGCAGTCTCGGCTCCCGCCGTTAGCACAGCCCTGGTTCGAGAAGAAGACAAAGTACAAAGGCCAGTATATTATGTAAGCAAGAAATTAGCAGCGGCAGAGCGCAACTACCCAAAGATTGAGAAGCTCGCTTACAGCCTCCTAATCGCATCCCGAAAACTTCGTCATTATTTCCAAGCTCATCCCATAACCATATACACTGACCAGCCCCTAAGGCAGGTGTTGCAGAGACCCGAAGCATCGGGAAGATTGATCAAATGGAATATAGAATTAAGTCAGTTTGATTTAAATTTTCAACCACGAAGGTCGATCAGGGGGCAAGCTCTGGCGGACTTTATAGCGGAATTCACCATCCCAGAGGAGGAAGTAATCGATGACAGAGTGGTTAATTCCAAGGATGAGTTAAAGATAGATCCATGGAAACTATACACAGATGGAGCTAAGAATGACCGAAGGTCCAGAGCTGGAATCGTCTTAGTCACTCCTGAAGGACGGTCATTATATTACGCTCTACGATTAGAATTCTCGGCGACTAACAATGACTCTGAATACGAAGCCCTGGTTGCCGGGCTGAAGCATGCTAAAGACCTCGGAATAAAAATGTTGGACATATTCTGTGACTCTAAAATCGTTGTTTGCCAAGTTCGAGAGGAATTTGTGGCTCGGGGACCTCGACTTATCGCCTACCTCGGAAAAGTGAGAGAGCTATTGAGCAACCTGGAGCGGTACAGTATAACACATATCCCAAGAGCCGAAAACCAGAAGGCAGACAGGCTGGAAAAGCTAGCTAGTTCCGACAATCCAGAAGAGACTGAAATAATTTCAATTGAAACGTTGGAATTGCCAAGCTTTGAGTCGATGGAAATTGAGTTCGCTTTCGAAGCGGAACCGGAGAAGGAGTCGTGGATGACCCCAATTAAGAATTTCCTTCAGAATGGGACACTCCCATCAAAGAAGAGTGAGAAAAGGGCTGTAGTTCGCAAGGCTACTAGATATGTCATGCAAGATGATACTCTTTATAGGCAAGGATTTTCTATGCCCCTGTTACGATGTATAGCACACGACGACATCAAGCGCGTACTAAGAGAAGTGCACGAAGGTGAGTGTGGAGATCATGCAGGAGGTCAGACTTTAGCGAAAAAGATATTGTGATACGGATACTTCTGGCCCACAATTAATAAAGATGCAGCTGATTATTCACGACGCTGCGATAAGTGCCAGAGATTCGCCAAAATCCCCAGAGCACCGTCGACCCAACTTAAATCAATGGTGAGTCCTTGGCCATTTGCCACGTGGGGAATTGATATCATTGGAGTTCTACCGATTGCTAAAGGAGGAGCGAAATATGCAATAGTGGCCGTGGACTATTTTACGAAGTGGGTGGAAGCTGAGCCCTTGACCAAAATCACGGCAAGAAAGGTGATAAGTTTCATGGTCAGAAATATTATATGCCGATTCGGGATCCCAAGGACTATTATAACTGACAACGGAACCCAGTTTGATGGTACTGAATTCAGAAATTTCTGCCAGAAGTATAAGATTGACAAGCGATACACTGCGGTTGCTTATCCGCAGTCGAACGGGCAAGTAGAGGCAATAAACAAAGTAATAAAGTCCATCCTCAAGAAACGGTTAGAGCGCGCAAAGGCAAAATGGGTTGACGAATTGCCCCTAGCTTTGTGGGCATATCGAACAACATTTAAGACGGCTACTGGTCACAACCCTTTCTCTCTCTCCTTTGGCTCAGAAGCAGTAATTCCAGTTGAGCTGGATGTTCCTTCCCACAGGGTGACGTATTATGACCCGATGACGAATCGGGCACTCTTACTTGAGTCTCTTGATGAAGTCGAAGAAAAAACGGACGAAGCAGATTTGCGTGCGGCAAGACATCGGCGTCAGATGGCACGCTATTACGACAAAAAAGTTCGCCTTAGGACTTTTGAACCAGTAGATTTAGTGCTAAAGAGAGTCTTTCCATCCCTTCCTCACCTCGGTCCAAAGTGGGAAGGACCCTTTGTCATCCAACAGAAACTTGAAAAAGGAACCTTCAAGTTAACGACCGTAGATGGCGAAGAAGTCCATAGAGCATGGAATGCCCAACACTTGATGCGATATTTGGATTAGAAATGTTGTACTCTTTGTTACTTTTCTTATGAACTCTGTAATAAGGCACGACTTGCCTTGGGGAAATCTGATGATATGAATAAAGGACTATAAAGTGGATGTAGGCTACGACTTAGCCGAACCACTATAAAAATATCGTGTGTTATTTACTTTTATGCATTACATATATACATGCATCGACTATTCTATTGTAATTATGGAATATAAGATGATTTAAAACCTGAAAAGGTTGAAAACAATTTAAACATGAGAAAAGGCACAATGACTATTTGTGCGACAAGACATAAAAGAATGAGAAAACGACATTCTTAACTCTAACTCTTCAGAGAGAGAGAGAGTATAAAAGCGTCTCTGACCGAGCGCTGAAAAAGAGATCCTTCCCCTGACTCTAACTCTCCAGAGAGAGAGAGTATAAAAGCATCTCCGACTGAGCGCTGAGAAAGAGATCCTTCCCCGCTGAAAGACCGGGGAATGAATAGGTTGCTGGGCTTGAACTCTAACTCTCCAGAGAGAGAGAGAGAGTATAAAAGGACGGGAAGACGACGTCCTCTGAGGCATGAAGGTACACCCAAACAAGGGACCGCCTCAATGAGAACTCTAACCTGAGTATAAGACAGGAGAATATAAAAAAAATTCCAGAAAAAACGACATGCATCGACAACACAGAAAATGCTATCCCATCAGAAAATCGGGAGCATTCAGATTGCTTGATTAAGCCTTAAATAATTTTTGAGAGTTGACTAGGGGTATATGTTTATACACATATCTCCTCCCTCCGTAGCTTCATTTCATAACTATAGTAAGACATGCATTTTCACACAAATGCAGAACTACTGGCAAACAGACATTACAGAAAATGAATTATTTTTTATTTACGAATGAATGAATTTGTACAGGAAAATAACTAAAAAAGAAGGTGCAAGAGCCACTCTTGTAGCAGCAATTATTGATCTACCAAATACTAAAACAATGTAAGACGACCCACTATTTAGATTTCGAGTGAGCCTTGGACTTCATGGCGGCTTTCTCCGCATCCTTTATCTATTTCTCGGCATCTATCAAGATTCGTTTTGATTTCTTCTTTCCTGAAGATGCGGTGCTTGAACCGGTTGACTTCTTCCCGGAGGGCGGAGCGCTGGAATCAAGAAAGATTTTTTAGCGAGTTCCTCTGTAATAGATCTAGTTGAGAGCTTAACAACTAACCTTGATCCCGCATCCACAACTGCGAGAGGCTTGAGGGCTTCAGGGTCTAGTTCTTCGGCTTTTAATTGCAAGCGTTTATCTTGATCAGCTTTCATTGCAGCCAAAGTAACATCATCAGCATTTTTCGACTCCCCGGCTATTGCCACCTCTGGATCTTCCTCATGTCCTCCATCGCCGCCATCGTCCTTTAAGGCTGCTATCATTTCTTCATCATGGGGAGTTTCAGCCTTGGAAGGTTCGCTTCCTTCTCCCAAATCTATAGGAGCAGCCTTGTCCTTTCCTTCTTTTGCCTTCTCCGAAGGTTCTGTCCCAGATGCGGCTCCCTGAGTCACCTCTGTCTTTCCGAATGGCTCAAAACCTACAGAGCGAGAAGCAACAGTTATCAACTCAGGAGAAAATAATGGGTTTTTCATCGATTGCTCAATCACGTGGCGAAAGGTAGAAATAGCCTTGACAAATTAAGGAGAAAAGGTAGGGATACCTTCCGAAGACTTCTCAGCGGGGGTAACTGCTGTCTCTGATGCCATTTCAGGGATTGGGGATAGCAGAGTTGTTCGAGGGATTCCAGGGTGTTCAGGATCATATACCTCTACTTCAGGAGTTGCGGGGGCAGCAGAAGAGGAACCAGTCTCGGGAATGTTTTTCTGTTTAATCCTCCGCCTCTCTTCTTCCATAGCATCAGCAATGAGGCGGCGCCCTTCAGCTAGGCGTTCTGGCTCATCATCCCTCAAGTATTTTTCCATTAGCTTATCCTCATCGATGGAATCGACTTTGAGCTCCTCTTTTTCCCACTCAACGATCTGATTCCATACTTGAACTAGAGTGGATGGGTAATCCTCGATCCAAGAAATGTTTCGGCGACGGATAATATGTGCGAAGAATTCAATCATTAATTCGCCGAAACCGTGAATATCTGCCTCTGCCTCTGACAATTGTTTGCGAGCCTCCTCCGCAGATTTGATAGCACACTCAACATTGCCCTCCGCCAGGGCAGCTCTGTTCTCCGCTTCTAATAGCTTTGATGCCAAATCAGCATTTTTCTTTTCTAGCTCAGCATTCCTCTTTGCTAACTCAGCATTTTTCCGTTCGAGGTCAGTGTAAGCAAGGCGTGTCTTAGCGGCTTCTGACTTAGCATCATCAGCTTGCTTTTTTAACTCAGAACGCTCTTGAGTGTGAGATTCAAGCAAATCAAGATAATGTTTTTGCATGTCTTAAAATTGTTGTTTGAAATTAGAAGCATCCCTTTGAGCAACAGCGAGCTGGGCCTGTGTGTCCTCTAAATCTTTTCCTAAATTCTTTAAGGCCTTTGCATCTTCTTCCGCGGTCTTTTGCATTGAATCAGCATTCGTGATTAGAGTACGAATAATTATGGAAAGGTTGCGTGAATATTTGAACATTTTAGGATACTGTTTTTCAACCGCGTCTATCTTTGCTTTGGCCTCGTCTGCCCACCTGGAAGAAATAGGTTCGAGGGCAGGTAATAAAGTCAAAGTCTCGAAGTAATGTTCGGGAAAGTGCTCCTCCAAGTACGCCCGCTTGATTGCAGTTTCCGCATTTAGTGGTGGAGGAGCAGGGATCGTCAATTCAGTGTCCCTGTGTGTGGAGGATTCAGTAGTTTCTTTGTCTGTCCTAGGTCGTTTAGTAGCAGGGACCTTGTGCTTACTTCGAGACCCAGTATCTTTTGGAGGACTTCTCTCTCTGCTGCGCTTTTCATGGGAAGAAGTGGAGTCTTTCGATTGTGGCCTGTCCTCTTCCCTACGGCTTTGATAACCTTTGTATTTCTCTTGATCCGACCGAACGGGAGAGCGAGAACGTGAGGGTCAAGAGCGATAGGGATCATAAGGCCTTCTCTCTTCCCTACCGTGATCATCGCGGCGATCATACTCGATATCCTGAGGTGGATTAGACATGCTGCGGCGAAGCTTCCTGATATCATAGTAAGATCGAGACATCGTGCCTGCACAACAAGACAAACGAAATTCAGAATCAATGGATTCACAGAGAAAGAGGTGCAATGAATGCTAATGTTGTTGTACAAAGTGTGTCCTAAGTGGTGTGTATCCCCCCAACCAACCCGAGTCTGAAGCTAGACTAGTACGGGCAGGCTCTTGGGCCTTAGCAGGACTAGTCTCTTCAGAAGAGGTGAAGACCAAGGGATCCTTCCTAAAATCCTCTGAAGTGTATATAGTTTCAGGTAAGGGGAGATCCCCTAAACCCTGAAATATTGGATCATCAGTACTAGGGACATCTCCCTCGGAAGCATTAAGTGGCGACTCTTTGGAGGATGTTGACTTTTCCAGAGAAGTAGCCTCCTCGGGGGCAGTATATCCTTCACGATGCTTTTCGGCCAGGTTAGCCAATTCGTCATCTTGAGTAGAAGATGGAGAAGGTGAAGTTTGAAGAGGCACTGTAGGAATTCCTGAACCTTCTCCTGTCTCTGGGACTACATCAACTGGAGGAATATATACGTATGGAGCCGTCCCATGACCAATACAACGAAAAACGGATAACAGCCCATGAAAGTGAAGATATTCGTCCTTAAGGACTTCATCGATAGTCAAGAATTTCTGATCGCCATTAAGAAGTTGGTGCATCCGGTCAAAGAACACCTGATCTGATATTTGTTTTGGATTGTCGACTGCAAACAAAAAGAAAAACAAGTTAAGGCGATGACTCGAGTGTATAGAGCCCGGATTTAGAAAATCAGTGCTTTACTTGATTTCGTCCACCTCTTGGCACATCCAGGCTATCGCTTCACATAGAACCATTCCAGTCTGGAATCTCCAGCTTTACTGCTGAATGGCGCTGAGATTATCTTCCTCTTAGGAACAGACTCAAAATAACAAAAAGATGGAGTCTCTCGAGTCCGATGCTTGAAGTTATAGAAGAAATGAACGTCATCGAAAGTGAGATCTATGCCTAAGATCTCACGGTATGCTATGTATAAAGTGTGCAAGTAGGCATAAGAATTGGGATGCAGCTGAATGGGGGCAATCCGCATTTGTCTTAGAAAGTCAACGATGAAGGGAGAAAATGGAGGGATAGCGCCGACCATACACATCAACCGAGTGACCGACATATATCCTTCTGGAGGGTTGTGGGGACGGTCAGAGCTTGAAGGCACTAGAGTGTCCCTTTTCATTATCCCGTATTTCAAACAAATTCGGGTAAGTCGGTCGTTATCGATGGTTGATTCAACGGAATCTTGGGGTGATTCCAATATGACAGCCGATTCAAACTCATCAGGAGCTCGGTCATCACCAACCCCTCCTTCTTCCTCAAAACCTAGAGAAAATTCATTCTCTGAAGACACCTCGTCACTTTCACGATTTCCAACCCCGTAGTCTGAACCCTCATTATTCCATTCTGGATCCGACGGAGAAGATATGTCCTCGAGAGTAATTTTGTTGGAGGTTTCCGGGGCTTCTTTCTTTTCAGCTAGTCCGGAAGAGCGTCTGGGTCTCATGGTCATAAAACTATTGAAGAAGCAATAGCACAAATTAGAGCAAATTAGCTTGTATCCCCCCGTGCATGTGTGCAAACTAAGGTGTAAACAATGTATGCGGAAAGTGCAAAGTAAATGTTTAAAAGTGCGACGAAAAAGTTTGGCAAACTATAAAGAGTTGAAGTAGTTCTCGATGTCCAGTTACGTTCGCAAGGCACTATCCTAACTGTCCATTAAATTGAAGATTATGCCAAAAGTTGATTGGGCCAGTTAGACGAGTTTTTATGCGTTAAGGTAGACTGTGCTTCGGTTCGGTTCGGGTGAATTCATTGGGATCGGATCGGGGGCATGGCCTTATGCTTGGATATCTCATTGAGACTCAGAAATCGAAATCGGATCGGATCGGAGGCAAAGTCCCCTAACGGATCGGATCGGATCACATAGTTATATTTCTCCGTCATCTTAAAGTCCGACCCGGTCCGGTTAGGCAAGCTCCCTTTCCCCCTTCCTTAAATACTTGCTCCGACCCGACCCGATCTCCTGAATTTCTTTTCTTTTTTCTTTCTTTACTTGCCCCGATCCGGTCCGACCTCCTGAATTTCCTTCCTTCTTACCTTATTTTTTCACCTTCCATATCCTTCCGAACCGAACCGATTCCCTATTATCTTCTTCTTCTCCTTCACCCTCTTCCTTCCCTAACCGACGTCAAGGCCAATTTCGTGCCAGTCACTCAAATCAAAGCCAAGCAATCATGCGATGGCGCACTCAACGACGGATTCTAATCCCCTCCGTTCCAACCTCGAGATGGCGACAAGTCTACTGGCGACGATGACGAGGGGGGGTCACGGTGGCAAGGTCACCAGAGTTTCATGCTCGAATCATCCTGATCGTCTATGAATCCGAATCGAGAGTAATTAAAGAAGGAATTGTTCAAAGTTTTATAACCTACCGGTGTGATTACTTCGAGAATTAAGAGGAATTTTGATGTTTCACGAATTGAGTTTTTTCTCGTTTTGCAGAACTCGGGGAGTAAAACAGTGAAAATGAGAGAGGGATGAAGAATCAGTTTATATAGAGGAGTAGGGTATCCATTCGTCTCCCCATTCGGATCGGTAGCCCAGTAGAAGAACCCCCGTTCGGATCGGATGGACAGTCCAGAAGCAAAGATTGGCCCAATAGTCCAATGAAAAATAGAAAGGAGAAGGGGTCTGTTCGGATCGGAATCCGAACCGAACCGAGTTCTTTAGCTCAGCAACGAATTAAATTGAAATTTGAAGAAAAAGATGAAAACACAAGGAAAATCAAAAGAAAAATCACCTCGAAGAGCGCTGTGCAATGATAGTCAAAGCATGCTCCGTCTCCAACAGAAGCATACTTTGAGGGGGCAAAATGTTAGCCCACTTTGTGAACTGGGCAACACAAAGTCAAGATGTGAAACATTGAAAAAACTTGGGAAGTACTGAAGCAGGTCCGATCGAAGCAGCGTATCGGTTCGGATCGGACAAGGTCTTCTGTTCGGATCGGTGAACTATTGCTGTTGGAATCAGAGAGGCACAGCTGTTCGGATCGGAGGGCAATCTACTTCAAGTTGGATCGGAAAGCCACCCAGTTGCTAAAGAGATAGATCGGAGCGGAGCAGAGTAAAAAGGAGAGAGAATTGATCCTGAGTTAATCCTGGTCGGATCGGAGACGCCGATCTGAACCCCTTGAGCATACCCTTTCGATCCGAACCCATTTTCCATGTCACTTTCCTGCATGAGCGCCTTGTTATTCGGAGCGTCTATGACCAGTTCCTACCCACAACGTCCACTACTCTGATGCGTTGTCAACACAGAAATCCATCCGGACCCGAGACTAATGGGATGGATGACACGTGGCTCCGATCCGGATCGGGTTTTGAGAAAATTCTCACCTATAAATACCCTGTCTGGAGACAAAGAAAAGGATCTTTTTTCTGGCACTTTGAGAGTTCAACCACCTTCATAATTCGAATTCCAGCACTCCCGGAAAATCCAAATCTTCTTTCATTATTTGTTTTAGACAATTGAGTGATTGTAAGTGAGTTGTGAGAGAAATCAAGTGAATATTTCATTGTATTTGCAACTAAATCATTGAAAATAGTGAAAGACAAGTGGACGTAGGCATTTCTTCGCCGAACCACTATAAATCTGGTGTGTTCATTTTTATTTTTGATCTCATTTTCATTTTACTTTTAATTAATTTGGGTGTTAGAACCACTTTTTGGTCTAACACTTCTCATGCACTTCTTGGGAATCACGGTCTGGCAATTATCCACATTATTTGAGTTCACAAATGTATCTAGATGATTGTTTTCTCGAAATTCCCTTCTAATAATTCCATTTGCTTCATCATACTCTATAGCACCTTGTTTTGACTTTCTAAGCATCCAGCAACCATATGCGGACATAACTGTACCAATCTATAAGCAAATATTGACTAATCTATGATGCTGCTACTTATTAGCAATAAAGATGTTCATAAATTATGATGCTATAGCCATGAAAAGGATAAATTGCAGTGGAAACTTGTGCCAATGACAAATTTAGGATTAAATCTAGCTTTAAGAAATGGTGAATTCATTTTACCAGTAGGACACATTGAAATCACTCCTACCACATCGCAGCTCCTCTTTCTCCCTAAATTACACAAATCAAGCAGCTAGCAGCATCCCAAATCACAGCCGCAACTGCACTAGACCCATCGCCATCCATAATCACCTCAAACCCACACCAGAAGCTATTATGATTTATAATTTTACCAAATTCTGAGTGATATTCTTGATTTTTTTCTCGTAGATTACTTTTGAATAAATAATAAACCAATCATTACAGTCACGATTTGTTGAAAAGTTTGGATTGGATAATTTTTCCCGAAAAAGGCGATTTGTTGAAGAGGGCAAACCCTAATTTTGGATTGGATATTTTTTCTGAAAAAAGGCGATTTGTTGAAGAGGGGCAAACCCTAATTTTGGATCGGATAGTTTTACTGAAAAAACAAAGGCAAATAGCAAGTATTATGTTCCAGTGGGAAAATAAAAATTTGAGACAAAAAGTAGCTAAGACAGTGAAGGAAAATCAGATTGACGTGGATCAGTAACGTGGACCATTGGATCGTGTTGACGCGGATGGATAATTTTATTCACGCGGCTACTGCAACACATGTTGATATCTATACTAACACATTGAAATGTGTGTTGCAATAGACAAAAAATAGCATAGAAATGGCAATATTGTAGCTAGCAACACCATGGGTTTTCGTTGCGATAGGCCATCTATGGCGTAGTGTTGGGAGGAGCCCAAATATTTTTCAACTTAGACTTGGCTACTAGATTTCACCAACTAAGGATTTCAAATGAGAGTAAGCCTAAGACAGCGTTTAGGATGCCAGATGGATTGTTCGAGTTGGAGGTTATGCCTTTTGGTTTGGCGAATGCCCCCATTTGAGAGGGAATTTTAGGGCATTCTCAATAAGATTGTGGTCGTATTTGTGGATGACATCCTTATCTTTTCCAAGGACCGTAAGGCATAAGTAGCACTTGAGAAGGGTCCTAGTAATTCTAAGGGAAAACTAACTAAAAGCAAAATTCTCGAAATGCCTCTTCTGAAAGTAAGAAGTCAAGTTTCTTGGGCATATTATTTCGGGGAATGGATTAGCAATAGACCACCCCCCCCCCCCCAACGGTAGAAGTCGCCCATGAGTGGAAGATACCTCATAATTTGACTGAGGTTAGGAGCTTCCTTAGGTAAGCAGACTATTATCAGAAATTTCTTAAGGACTTAACAAAGATTGCTACCCCTCTAACCCAACTAACCAAAAAGGATCATAAGTTTGTGGACTAAGAAGTGAGGAGCAGGCTTTTAGGGATTGAAGTAATCTCTCACAAGTGCACATATTTTGATTATCTTATACGGAGCCAAGATGTTCACTATTTTCACAGATGCATGTGGGACCGAGTTAGGAGCGGTACTCATGCAAGAGGTTAGAGTAGTTGCTTATGGAAGTAGAAAACTTAAGGATCACGAGAAAAGGTACTCCGTCCATGATTTGGAGTTAGCAACAGTAGTTTTCGCTCTCAAAATATAGGGGCATTATCTTCTTGGAGCGAAGTTTGAGTTATTCATAGATCGTAAGTCCCTTTGGTACTTGTTTTCTCAGAAATATTTGAACCTTCGGCGATAGAGATGGATGGAATATCTTGCATCCTTTGATTTTGCCATTCATTATACCCCTGGGAAGGGTAACATAGTGGCCGACGCTTTAAATCGAAAGCATGTTGTCCTTAGTGCGATTACCGAGGAGAGGCAGTTAGAGTTTCTCTTTAGTTTGAATACCTATATGTGTATGCTTAAGAAATTTCGTTCAAAGGTCTTGTTCAAAGGCATACTTTATATCTAAATCCCTTATCAAACTCCGATGTATGTCCGAGTTTAAGGCAAGTTAAAGGCAAAATACAATTTCATGAATGAAGAAATAGTTAAATTAAAAAAAATCCAACGCATGATGATTTAAAAATGCATGAAATCACAATATCAATCTGGATCGGCATGACTATGTCAATCCGGACCTATCTTAGTTCAGGCTGACCTAACCCAGGGAAATTCATCTTCTCCAATCCATTTCTTATTCTCTCATCAAGTTTCATCTTTGTCCTCCTTCTTTGACATGCCATGTGCTTAGATCACTCAAGCATTGCTACCATTTTCTTATGTTCCCCTCAATCTAGATTTGGTTTCAACTCCATCATCGCCTCAATCACCAAACTCTAGGAATCTACCCTGTTGACTAAACTCTGATTCAATAAAATCGAATTCACTAGATAAGAGAATCCCACCTAGGTATTCATGCGATTTAAATAAATAACTCAGAATTGGTTAATGGATTCAACATGTGATTAGGTGAGTTGGATGAACAGCAAGTGGTGATGAGATGTTTGAAGAAGTTGGGAAGGATTTTGAAGGTATTGGAGAAAGCTATGGTTTGGGTTAAAGGATTTGGATAGTTCAAGGCTACAGAGGGCAAGTAATGAGGGAAAGGAGAAGAAGTTGGGATTATATAGGAAAATTGAGTCAAAACAACTCATGACCTTCTCGTCAATATTAGGAAGTTTGGATCAGTATGAACATATTGATCTAGAAAACCTACTTAAATAAAGAAAGGAAGAAAGAAGAAAGGAAGAAGAAGAATGTGTACCCGCAATCTCGCTTGGACATGTTCGCAACCATTACTGCTTTCATGTCATCAATAATTGATCATATTCTAAGCCGTTTTAGAATGAAGAACCATGGGATATGCACAATCAAAGAGTGTATGCATTGCTATGAATTAATTTCTTGATTTCTCTAAAAGTAAAATAACTCTCTTAATAACTCTGGAGAAACATATTGGCAAATAAAATCGGAAAATATAAGTTCAAAGTATATGATTCAAAGGAATCGGTTCGATATAAAAGAACACTGCAATCTGTCCTGATGTTCATGTACACATAAGAAACTAATTAAGAGTCTCAACGATTCCAAACAATGTGATGTACCTCCAAGAAAGGCCCAATTATTCGAAATATAGAACAACGTATTTTTAGATTACAAAAATCGACTAAAATTTAAAGCACGTTATGTTTACACAAGATATATTTCAAGGGGGCATAATGTTACCTACCCTTTTTGCTAGGCTATTTCGGATATTATGAATGTGTTTAGCCCATAAAATCAACCCAATAGCCGACAATGGTGGCTTAAGAACAAAGCCCTAATTACAAAAAATGATAACGGTCTTATAATCCCGGGAAGATTCTAAGATAAAGCACTCTCATAACCTAATAATATGAGTTATCTAGCATGAATCAAACAAACCTAAAGTAGATTTATGTCATCCTAAGTCATAAGCAAGGACAACAATCAAGTCAATGATAAATCTGGAGACGAAGCAAAGGAGTTTTCAGAGAGAGAAGTGGTCAATATTCCTGATTTATGCATGAGATGATGAATTTGGATCTATACAAACCTAGATCTGTATTGATCTGGCTCCAACCTTCATGCCGATATGCATCGTTGATCCAAAACATAGGCAACCCGCTTTACCCTTCCTCCCACGATCTTCACTATGCCTCTCGCAATTTTTGGACCTTGGTGCATATGTATGTGGTGCCAAGGCCTTAGGAAAGATCTTTCTGTCACTCGACATTTATCCCGAAAACTTTTTTACTTGTAGAAATTCAAGTGAAATCGTGACATTACAGTAAAACTATACGTAGACCTTTGCTTCCGAACGATTATAATTGTTGTGTCTGATATTACTTGCTTATTTTTCTTATTTTCATTTATATTTCTTCACTATTATCTACATATAATCTATTGTGGGTGTTTGTGTAAGATTGGCACTAATACTCTCAAATTTTAAAACTGGATCCAAGCATACTTTAAATCTTCGACCAAGTTTGGATTTCATCAAGATTATCCATGAATCAGGATTCAGGAAAACATCATGTCAAAACTTTAATGGGTTAAACTTGGAAAAGGAAAACTCAACAAGGCCTAGGGTTCCAAAACTCAAACTGTCAAACTGAAGCATAAGGACATGACCAAATCGAAACATAGAGAGGGCATGGTGGTCCGACGAAGGTGCAAACGACGATTGGATGTAGTGGAAGTGTATGGATTGACTAAACCTAGGGCTTGGATTGGATGGAACAAATATAAGCGAATCTGATCTAGAGACTCATTATGGAGCAAGGCGAAAGTGTCAAAAGGCTATGGTGATGAATGGTGACAACAAAAGTTTAACGACAACACTGGAATTGGCTAGATCTGATCTCGAAGTGATGCATTGGGTGCTCTAGAAATAGCGAAAAGATAAAGTAAAGATGTTAACCCCGTTATGAAAACGCATTTCAGAAAATAATGCACCAATCAAAGACAATGATCCAGACGCATGTCAGAGCGTATAAGCGCTAGCTTGATTGAGTGAAAGGCGGTCGAGCAGCATGAGGGTTCGATCGTACACCGTCTGCTCAGTCGCAAGCGGTCGCTCATTGCAACTCGTTCGCACACACATAGGGTCACTTACTCATAGAATATAGGGCCCACTCGCTCACTAAATAAGGAGCTCGTTCGGTCATAAAATAAAGAATGGTCGAGCACTATTATAAAGAATGGCTCGAGCACACTGGGTTGAACACCATGGATCAAACATTGGACGGTCGAGTGGCCTTGGGGTCGAGCAAAGCACCTTCATCAGCTCAATTCGGTCACCTTCAGCAGCAGCAAGAATATGCTCCATACGGTCGAGCAATAGCACTAGCTGAACAGGCGACCACCACCCCCAGTTGGTCGTGCACTCCAGATTAAGAGATCGAGCATCATGACTCCACATATGCATGAGTCGATCAGCTTATAGGCTTGCACTATGACTGTTATTAACAAACAAAAATTTGGTTGATTATATACGTTAATGTATTAACGTAGGTAGTGTTGACATTCAAAGAAACAACGTATTCATATGGTCGTGCCTGGAAAAAGGCATGTTGAAGCATGCAACATGTCCAAATGCGGTGGAATGTATTCAACTCATATATGTGCTCATCAGATTATTAAAGCTTGTATAAGATTAGTTGTAACCGTTAGCACCAGGTGCTTCACATTGCAAACATAGCAGTGAAAATTGTATATGAAGGACATGTGGCAACTTAAGCTCAAGCATCGGCTTCACTACATTCCACAGGTCGGTCGAGTAACGTCAGGCTTGAGCACCCCAGTTCACACATGCCTGAAATAAAGTATCTCCATAAAAAAGGAATTATACAGGAACATAATTTCTAAGTCAGGTGGACGTGCATGTTCTGGTAGCAACATATTTAGGCTTGCTCAAATAAATCAGATGGTGGCAGAAACATAATTCGAAGGGGTCGGTCACCTGATATATGTGAAGTCGTTCATACGTGAATCCTAAGGTCGTTCGTGCACGTAAAGCCCAAGCGTTGAGGTCAGACGAGCATCGCCATGCTATGGTGGAGTACCAATAGATGGTGAGCTCGTGCAGCTCAGCCTTTCATGGTTGAGCACATACTGTATTAAAATATGGAGCAGATGCACATTTAAGCCAATATCAGTAACTGTAATTTCCAATTCCATTTTTTGAATAGTATATAAGATAAAGCAACGACAAGTTGGTAATAATTATTCCCATGTTTGTATAAGACAAACCCACACAAAAGTATAAAGCAGTTGGCAGAAAAAGCAGAATGGCATAGATGTAATTTAAAGCAGTCGTAATTGTACGAGGTCAATGATTCACTGCTGGAAACAGAGCTCGCTCATTCCTTAGGGTTGCACATACATGAGAATTCCTCCTCGCTCTTGCAAACATACATTGGTTGCTCGCTCAGAATAATGAACCGTTCGCTCGCTCGTATGCGTGCCAGCCTAGGGCCAGCGTAGCACCAACTGTAAAGTACGCTCCACCAAGTGTCCAGTGGTAGATCTATAAATAAGTGCACGAGCGACCCTTACGCAATTCACCATAATTACTGTATTGCCACCTGGTCCAAACTTCTCCTATAAATACCCCATTTCACCACACTTCAAGGGACCGATCTAAGCCACCTTGAAGGGCAGTCGTTTCGGTTTTCCACCATTACTAAGCTTCTTAAGCTCCATTAATTGCCTCCTAAGTGTAGCACCCTATAATTTTAAAATATTAAAATTAAAAAATTAAATAATACTTAATTTTTAGAAGGAAAATTAAGGGAAACGGGCTGAGCCATTGCGTTCGTCTCGGAATTCTTCTTGGGATAGAATCTGGGGTTGCATAAATCGGATATTGTATGGAGAAGTTATAAGCCTTATAAGTTTGTATATGCATAAGGAAGAATATATATATATATATTGTTAGATCAAAATTTGGACCTAACACCCAAATTGTTCTGAAGCTTATAGAGTTTCAACTGAAGAATGAGAAAAAAGGAAATAACACACAGAATTTATAGTGGTTCGGCGTTAACGAGCCTACGTCCACTTTATATATTATTGATTATACTTTGAAAGCTAATACAATCAAGGATTTCTCTCAATATTTTAGTATTTTGACAACAATGGCGGATTCAGTACTCAATATTGCCAAAAGGATCCCAAAAAATGCCAAGCTCTGGGCTATTTATAGCTGATTTTGTCAGGCGGGTCGTGGTAACACGTGGCACGAATCCCGAGAACATCGGATCGCATCGCCTCCGTTGAAGAAATAGTCAAATAAGCCGTTGTGGACAGGTGTCGCGATCTGCTTGAAAATCGAATCGTGCAGATGGAGAGAATTGGTCCAAATGACGGTTAGGGACACGTGTCGCTAGATCCGCACGTCTCGGATCGCTGAAGACAAGCTCACGCTTGAACGGGTCAGAGGGTTCGCCACGCATCAGGGGATCGGATCGATCAACACTGGGCAACAACAGATGCATGGATCGGATCGCATAGAGGTGTCGTTTCGCTGATGAAATGGGGGCGATCCGTCGAGACGCGATCCTCCGTGGGCGATCCGTCGAGACGCGATCCTCCGTGGGCGAGTCGATAGTGCGCGATCCATTCCTTCATATTTTTAGAGAACGTGGTTTCATGCTTTCTTCTCGTGAATGATCCTGGGTGGCTTGGTCAAAAAGCAAGCCAACATTTTTCAAAAAGCGAGCCAACATTTTGCCCCCTCAAAGTATGTTTTATTGACGATGGGACATGCTTCGAAACTATGGAATCGTCTTTTCTCAACGAGTCGCGGATCAGAGAACGATTCTCTTTCTGGGATTTTTCAGAATCCTCATTCCTGAATTTATCGATTCGTATCGCGGGCTCGAGTCGCGGTCCGTTAGGGAGATATTCGTTCCGCTCTTGGGTGTGCACTTGGGCCTCGGAACGAAACGGGCTCCTCCTCGAGTCGTGGTGGGCTTTTGGTTCGCGGCCCGCCGGTCTTTCGTGGATCGAATAGGACAAAGAAGGGGAGACAAACGGTCGCCCTCTTTGCCTATATAAGCCGACCATCCTCTCTTCACATTCCTTCTTCTTTCTTTCTGCCGTATCGTTTCGCCTGCACTGTCGAAGAACGAACCCAAGTTTTTCAAACCTTCGAAAATCCGAGCATTCCCTCAATATTTAGAAAGGTAACTCTACAGAAAGCATTCTTATTCGTGAACGCCGCTCTTTCATGAACTTTCTCGACTAATTTGAGGGAGAAACGATGGAAATTTGCGATTTTCTGAAGAAAACATCAAGACACCATGGCTGACTGACGTAGAGCTTGGAGTTCGAGGATGGAGAGGAGAGGAGGAAAATGAAGTAGGAAGAAGAAGAGGGAAGGCCGGTTCGGATCGTGGGCAAGGAGAGGAGAAGATGAAGGCGAGTGGCGAGACGGAAGATCGTGGTGACAGCAAAGGCGCGTATCGTGGGGGCTGCATCAATTCATGAAGGAGCGATCCCCTTGCCCCACGATTCGATGGGGGGCGACACTTCTGCCTTGCGATCCGAAAGGGGGCGATCCCTCTGCCTTGCGATCCGAAAGGGGGCGATCCCTCTGCCTTGCAATCCGAAAGAGGGCGATCCCTCTGCCTTGCAATCCGACTCATAGTTGACGATGCGAGGAAATTTCAAACTTTAATCGAAGCCTTGTCACCATAAAATTCTAAACAGTTAGGCTAGGGCCCTGATGTTGAACCTTCTGGACTAAATGACTACATAATTCGGCTGCATATGACGACTAATATTTTGATGATCTCGATTGCTTTCATATTTTATTTTCAATGCACACACAAGTACACACACCGGCTCTTGCACACACGGGGATCGGGTAGTATTAATCTCATTGTTCATGTTTTCTCATCCTAGCAGTAATGTCGAATGATCACTCTTCTTCAAGATCCGCAACAGAAGCGGAATCCAAAGTTCCTGAGCAATACAACCCTGAAATTCCTCCCACTAATCCAGGAGGTGAAGATTCTGGATCTGAGTACGAGGCCACGGAATCAGATCCGTCCGAAAGTACTTCGTCTAGCGACGATTCTGAGATGGATGGGCGAGCCCCTGACGAGATTCCTGGGGCGCTCGAGATAGATAAATTTTCCGATTCTCTAGCATCCAAGCTCGACGATATAAAGCTTAAAAGAATCTGCTTAAGACACGGAATTCCTTGGGATGATGTCTTGACGCCCGGAAGCGAAGATAGACCCCACCAAGCTCCGGAAGGATATATGGCAATCAGTCGAACCATGTGCTTAGTAGGAGCTATTCCTCCGTTTCCTCCGATCGCCATCGAAACTTTAAGACGACTAGGTATTGCTCCGATGCAGCTTCATCCTAACGCCTACGCATCTCTATACTCTCTATATGTTGCATACGCGGAGATCCTACACGCCGAACTTAAATTTAGAGATCTGGTATTCTTCTTTCTTTTCAAGCACCGTTCTTCGGCAACTCCAAATTTCTCTTTCTTTGAATCGGTGGCGAATAGGAAAGTTTTGTACGATGGATATAGCAACATAGGGGATCCTAAGTCCGATTGGTTTTATATAAGGAAACAGACCGGATGCTCACGAAGATGGCTCAACTCAAGTAAACTTTGATCTTCTAATCGAATATCTTGCTCAAGGAGTCTAAGTATTAACATTCTTCCGCCTTTTTCTTTGTCTTAAACAGATCACATCTTCCCGAAAACGGAGGGTCCGTTATACAACCATCGATTATCTATTCTTCATCAAAGCAGGTCTGACTTTCTGAGGATCAAAAAATGCATCACTGATGACAATCTTCATAAGCATCGTCTTCTGGATAGAAGATTTGGACTTGGCACTGGCGGCAGACCTTATAAGTATGTGCCCCCAATGGAGGGAGAGGGAACTTCGCAAGCGGCAGAAACAACTAAGTTTCGTATGAGTCCTTCTCCGATAGTCATCCAAGACGATGAGGATTTGAACATATACAGAGGGGATGAGGTCCGCGGTGACATGTCCAAGGAAATCCCGATTTCTACTCCAATCGAAACCGTTGCTCCCGATGATTTGACAGAAGAGCAGTTATTTGATGAACTAAATAAAATTCCTCTACACGATGATGTATATACAGAGAAAGACTTTGAAGGGGGGCCTTTCTTTCCTGCTTCAGAAGAGACCATTGCTCCAACTAGGGAACAAGAAACTGGTCAGATGAGCCTGTCTTCAGGTCTGGGTCTGTTAGGGGGAATTATATGGGATGCACACATCACACACACTATCTGACCCTGCACTCTTATATCGTGGGTATTCAAAGTTTTAATATGCTCTTTTCTTTTTTGCAGGAACGATGTCCCGCAGGAAATCTTATTCGTATCGTTCTCTTCGTGAGGGCACACCCAGCCTTCGTCCGGATACGGAGCGCTCTCGTGGTCCTTCTCACAGACCGACTTCCTCGCAACCTTGATCTCCACCAAAATCGACCTCTACCAAACCTTCCAGCTACCTGGCAATTCCTACAGGGGGAAAGAAACTTCCTAAAGAGTTAACTCCTCCAAAGAGTGCACCTTCCCATAGCCGGTCGTCAAAAAGGCATCAAGAATCTAAAGATAAAGGCAAGGATGCATCCAAAGAACCTGAAAAGGAGAGGAGCGACATCATCCCCTCCGGCCAGCCAGAGTTGGCTGCTCCCGGGTCACGGGATTACATGCATGGTCCCGAGATTCAAGGAAAACTGGAAAAGCTTCAGGAACAATTCCCAGACATATTCTTTGACCGGATGACATTTATTCCAGCCTTGGAACCGGTCCCCAAGAACTGGGATAGCAAGGTTGTCGGGCATATCCGCCATGTTGCCAGGCAATATGAGATGATGAAAAAACATGTTGTTAACCTTTCTGAAGTTATTCGATCGCTTGAAATAGAAGCACACAGATCCAAGGTGAAACTTGAGAACAACGAGAGGGCCAGGACCAAGATGGAGAAGGACCTGGAAGATGCTCAATCCCAGCTTGCTTTAGCACGGAGGGACGCTGAAAATTATAAGATTGAATTAGAAAATGCTAAGCAGCGCTTCCATTCGGAACTTGACTCCAATAGCCAAGAAAAAATGGCCTTAAAGAAGGAGGTCGAAGATCTCAAAATGGCCAACATCGAGTTGAAAACAGTACAAGGCCATTTTGAAGCTGAGAGAGCTGCTTGGGAGGCAGAAAAGGCAAATTTGAAAGAAAGTTTGGCTTTGGCTAAAGCAGAAAAGGTGATTTTAAATGACCAGGTCTCGGATGCGGAGAGACGGGCAGCTCTCGCCGAAAAGAACGTTGAAAGTGCCATCGAATTGGCCACTGCTTCTAAAAACAAGCTCCTCGAAAGAGAGAAGGAAATCGAGGGGTTTGAAGAGATGATTTTTGACTTCCTTGGCCAGGTTCTCAAAACTCGCAACATCTCATGGATCCCGGATTACCACGTTACTTTAGCCAATTTATGGGATGCCATTGTTGAGGGTGAAAAGAATAGATTGGGGGTAGAAGAAATTGATGAGGATGAGTTGATGAAGAGCATCTTAAGGGATAATGAGCCTGAGGACCTAGCAGAGGGTCGTCGTCTGATTTTAGCGGAGATGGAAAAGGAGAAGGCCCTGGCTAAAGGTAAAAGCAAAATTGACGAAGGTTCAAGTTCTGCCGTGGAGCCTAAAACCTCTGGAGTTGAGGAGTACCATCCTGATGATCCGCTAATCCCTTTGGGCCTAACTCCCGTAGTTGTTGGAGCTCCTGCGACTATTCAAGTAGGAGGGTCTACGGAAGGTGTCTCCTTTCTTTCTCCACAATTTGTCAAAGCAATTGTGAATTGTCGTCGTTTGGTAGAACAACCAATTGAGTTAGTAACGTGCGTTCCTCGTAATACAGGTGGCGAGCCCGTCGACAAGGGTGCTAAAAAAGATAAAGAGGCGGAGAAAGAGGCTTTCTCACAAGGTGCCGGTGCTGATATATCAAGACAGGCTGAGGTCACAATAGCAGATAAAAGCGTCCCGGCACCTAGCACTGACGTTCCCAAAGATGCTGAGACCATCAAAGCCTTGAGAGACATGGATGGGCGCCATGTAGATGATGAAGAAGACATTATCGGCGCCAAAAAAGCTGACGATGATGACGACGAGACATTGGCCAGCCAAAAAGCTAGGCAGGAGACAGAGATGGCTTCGAAAAAGGTGGGAGATGAGGCTTTGGACGTAGTCCCCCTTGCAGAATTCGATCCCAAAACTGGGATGATTGTGAAAATCCAGCCCATATCTATCAGCCGACTGCTTCATTTTGTAAATCCCGATGACTTCCCGGCTTCCATTTTTGATAGAAGGAAGAGAAAAGAGGTGGAAGAGGAATCTTCAGAAGAATCGGATGTTCCTCTCATTGACAAAAGGAAGAGGAAGAAAGGGGATCCGTCTGATACCGACCAGGCGAAGCTGGAGAGGCAGAAGCAAGAGAAGAGGCCAAAGCGTAAATAGGATATTTGTTGTTTGTTGATATTTTGTCTTTAGGTTTTCCACTGGTCAGGAAGTGTAATTGTGAGACTGGCCCTCACTTTCTTTTCTAGGTTTTTTTCCACTTTGTTGGTTCGCAGTACATAAATAAAAGTTTATCTCCTTTTGCATCATTGTGTACCTGTATTCAGATAAACTTTCCATGTTTAGTCATAGGCCATTTAATAATAATTACAAATTAGTCAAACAAAAGATAGCCAAGAGAAAATTTTCATGCTGCGTTGCTGTATTGAAGTTCAGTATATGCATATGAGTATATGTGCCCCCAGTCAGTTGTTTTCATAGCACCTGACGGGGGTTTACTAAAAATTGGTTAGCCTTGTCGGCAGGTTGCCCCCTATTTCTGAATATGGAGGGCTTGGAAGATTTCATAGGATAATTGTTCTTGTGGCGCCGAATCTCTGGCGCCTTTCTCAGTGCTTAATCATAGACTTCTTTGTACTCTCTTGACGGTTGCCAAGGTTAGAGTTGGAATTCAGTAGTTCAGTCGGTCCCCGATCCTTTAGCAGGGAAGAAGTTCTTTCTCAGCGTTCGATCGGAGACGCTTTTATACTCTCTCTCTCTCTGGAGAGTTAGAGTTCGAGCTCAGCGATTCATTCGCTCCCCGATCCTTCAGCGGGGAAGGAGCTCTTTCTCAACGCTCAATCGGAGACGCTTTTATACTCTCTCTCTCTCTGGAGAGTTAGAGTTCGAGCTCGGCGATTCATTTGCTCCCCGATCCTTCAGCGGGGAAGGAGCTCTTTCTCAGCGCTCAATCGGAGATGCTTTTATACTCTCTCTCTCTCTCTCTGGAGAGTTAGAGTTCGAGCTCGGCGATTCATTTACTCCCCGATCCTTCAGCGGGGAAGGAGCTCTTTCTCAGCGCTCAATCGGAGACGCTTTTATACTCTCCTGGTGGTCGCCGAGGTTAGACTTTTGCTCAGGCGGCTCCGATCATGGTACACCGCCATTCTTCATGGATATCATCTTCGCGTCCTTTATACTCTCTCTCTACTCTGGAGAGTTAGAGTCACGGGTCAAGCAGTCTGCAATCATGCATGCTCATCAAACTCGTCCTAGGTGTATATTTTAACCCAAGCTCCGAGGATTAAAACCGGTCGGACAAGCAGTTGGAGCTTTTGCCAAGGCTTTGAGTTCCTCCAAACAGTCTACGGGAGGAATAGTTGGCACCAGACTTCGGGTACCTGCATTATTCACGCCGATTTCCATAAAAATAAACAGGTAGATAAATAAAGATGCAATAAAGGTAAATGACACACAATATTTTTATAGTGGTTCGGTCGAGTCATGACCTACGTCCACTTTATAATTTTTGCTTTAAGAAATCAAACTATTCTAGGCTAGTCGTGCCTTATACATGGTTTTCAACAAAGCAAAGGAACAGATTTGAAACTTTTATGCTAAGTATGGCCGCAAATGTTGGGCATTCCACAATCTGGGGATTTCCCTTCCATCTACGGTTGCCAGCTTGAAGGTTCCATTATCAAGCTTGCTCAGGATGGAGTACGGTCCTTCCCACTTCGCTCCCATATGAGTTGGGGGTGGAAAGACATGTTTCAGAACCAAGTCTCCGGGTTCCCAGGTTCGGGTTCGAACATTTTTGTTGTAATATCGAGCGATTTGTTGCTTGCATCTCAAGGCGCGCAGGTCCGCCTCATCCCTCTTTTCTTCAATCATATCTAGGGACTCAAGGAGCAATTCATTATTGGTCATCGGATCATAGTAAGTCACCCAGTGAGAAGGTACCTTTATCTCGACCGGGATGACTGCTTCCGTTCCAAAGGCAAGGGAGAACGGGGTATATCCTGTTGCCGATTTATATGTTGTCCTGTAGGCCCATAGTGCCAAGGGCAATTCATCAGCCCACATGGCCCTAGCCCGCTTCAGTCTTCTTTTCAGAATAGACTTACTCACTTTATTCGCCGCTTCGACTTGTCCGTTCGATTGCGGGTGCGCCACAGAGGTGTATCGATTCTCAATGTGGTATTTTTGGCAGAAATTTCTGAATTCCGCGCTATCGAACTGAGTTCTGTTATCCGTTATCACACTCTTTGGAACCCCAAATCGGCAAATGATGTTTCTCACGATAAAGTTGATCACTCGTTTGGTTGTAATCTTAGTTAGTGGCTCAGCCTCGACCCACTTAGTGAAGTAATCCACGGCCACGATAGCGAACTTCGCTCCGCCCCTTGCTATGGGGAGACTTCCAATGATATCAATTCCCCACATAGCGAAAGGCCATGGGCTCATCATTGTTTTTAACCGATTAGGAGGTGCTCTAGGTATCTTCGAAAATCTCTGGCATGCGTCACACCGTCGTGCGTATCTTGTTGCATCCTTGTTTATGGTAGGCCAGAAATAACCATGCCGCAACACCTTTTTTGCCAAAGTTTGCCCCCCAGTATGGTCGCCACATTCGCCTTCGTGGACCTCTTGCAGCACACGTTTGATGTCATCGTGGGCTATACACCGAAGGAGGGGCATTGAAAACCCTTGTCTGTAAAGAACTCCGCCTTGCAGAACGTATCGGGCGGCCTTACGAATTACCTTACGCCTCTCGCTTTTCTTGTTCGGAAGCGTTCCATTCATCAGGAAATTCTTTAGAGGGGTCATCCAAGACTCCCTTTCTGGTTCCGTTTCTAGTACTGGGTCAATTTCCATTTGATCTATGCTAGGGAACCGAAGTACTTCAACGGGGGCTAGCCCTGTCACTTCAGGATCGTCGGAACTAGCCATCTTTGCCAACTTATCTGCCTGCTGATTCTCCGAACGCGGAATATGAGATATGCTGTAGTGATCAAAATCGTTTAGCAACTCTTTTACTTTCTTTAAGTATAGAATCAATCTTGCACTTTTAGCTTGGAATTTTCCAGTAACTTGGTTTACAACTAACTTGGAGTCGCAGAAGATGTTCAGCTTTGTGACCTCTAATTCCTTTGCGATCCTCAATCCGGCTATCCGAGCTTCATATTCGGAATCGTTGTTAGTGGCATGAAACTCCATCCGGATTGCATAAGTTATCAACCGTTTCTCGGGGGTTTCAAGCACTATTCCAGCGCCAGATCTTTCGTCATTCCTAGCGCCATCAGTATACAATCCCCAGGCATTGGGATTGAAAAGTAACTTTGAAGGATCAGCTTCTTCATTTGCTATATCTTCCTCAGGGACAGTAAACTCTGCTATGAAATCAGCTATCACTTGCCCCCGAATTGACCGTCGGGGCTGAAAGTTCAAATCAAATTGACTTAGCTCGATATTCCATTTGAGCAATCTTCCAGACGCCTCTGGTCTCTGTAGGACTTGCTTGAGCGGATGATCAGTGTATACGGTAATAGGATGCACCTGAAAATAATGTCGAAGCTTTCTAGAGGCGATCAATAAACTATACGCCAACTTTTCTATCCTTGGATAATTACGCTCTGCTGCCGTCAATTTTTTACTCACGTAATATACAGGTCTTTGGACCTTATCCTCTTCTCTTACCAACGCCGAGCTGATCGCATGGGATGACACTGCCAAATACACGAATAAGTCCTCGTGATCCATTGGCTTAGATAATATCGGAGGTTTCTCCAGGTGCCTGAGCAGATTCTGAAATGCTTCTACGCAGTCGGGTGTCCATTTGAAGTGGCGTTTCCCTCGCTTTATTAATTCGAAGAATGGGATGCACTTATCCGTAGCCCTGGAGATAAATCTGCTTAGTGCGGCCACTTTTCCGGCAAGGCTTTGCACATCCCTAATTTGCCTAGGTTCCTGAATGTCTCTGATTGCCGCGATCTGGTCTGGATTAATCTCAATACCACGGGAACTGACGATGAATCCCAAGAATTTTCCAGAGGCTACACCGAACGAACATTTGGTTGGGTTGAGTTTCATTCTGTACTTTCGAAGAATGCCGAACATCTCTGCCAAGTCAGTAGTGTGTTGAGAAGATTGCTTGGAATTAACCAACATATCATCGACGTATACTTCCATTGTTTTCCCGATCTGGTTATAAAACATTTTGTTGACTAAGCGTTGATATGTAGCGCCCGCATTCTTCAAGCCAAAGGGCATCACCACATAACAATATAATCCCAGATTCGTGATAAAACTATTGTGCTCTTGATCTGGAACATGCATCGGAATCTGGTTATATCCTGAATAAGCATCCATAAATGAGAGAAGCTCATGACCTGCCATCGAGTCTACCAACTGGTCAATCCGGGGCAACGGGAAACTATCTTTTGGACAGGCTTTGTTCAAATCCGAGAAGTCGATACACGTTCGCCACTTCCCGTTGGCCTTCTTTACCGGGACTGGATTCGAAATCCAGTCTGGGTAGGTCGAGTCTCTGATAAATCCATTACTCTTTAGCTTTCCAACTTCTTCTTTCAAGGCAGCGGACCTCTCTGGGCCCAACATTCGCCTTTTTTGCTTTACTGGAGGATGTTTAGGGTCAATGCTTAAGGAATGGCTCATGATTGATGGGGATATCCCACACATGTCCGCGTGGGTCCAAGCAAATACATCCAAATTGTTTTTTAAGAAATCCGTCAATTCTTTAGCGAGATTTGGGTTTAACTGGGATCCAATCTTAAGGACCTTCTCCGGGTCACTGTCATCCATCGGTACATCCACAGTTGTCTCGTTGGGAGTCT
Source organism: Allium sativum (assembly GCA_030737875.1). NCBI lineage: Eukaryota > Viridiplantae > Streptophyta > Magnoliopsida > Asparagales > Amaryllidaceae > Allium > Allium sativum. Next base: position 844,364,777 of record CM060909.1, on the reverse strand, counting down.
CCATTCTGCACGCGGGTTCTTGATCCTCTCTGGGATCTATATCCTCGGGCATCTCTCTGGGCGACTCTCCAACGACTATCCTCTTTGGTTTCTATAAGGTCTCCGCCCCCATAGGGGGAGAAGAGCCTTTAGTTTCAATATCCCCTCCGTTGCGGAGTAATTTTAGTTCGGCAACATAACATGCTCGCGCAGCCACCTGATCCCCTCTGACGATACCAATGCCAGCTTCTGTGGGGAATTTCAACAATAAGCACCAGGGGGCTATACAGGATCTAAACTTGCGAGGGTCGGTCGGCCCAAGAAGGCATTGTAGGGCGATTCAACATCCAGAACCACAAAGGGAAGGATTCTCACTCTCTGGCGTTCTCCTTCCCCAAGTGTAACTGGTAACTCTACATAACCCATTGGAGGGGTGGATGCTCCGTTAAATCCACGGATCCATCCTTGACAGGGCTTCAAGTCTTTTATTTCGAGGTTCATCTGGTCAAATGTCTTTTTGAAAAGAATATTGACGGAACTCCCGTTGTCCACTAGAACCTTATGAACAGTGGCTGGTCCAATAGGTACTGTAATCACAAATGGATCTTCAGTTGGAGCATGGACTCCAATGCTCTCTCGTTCTCGGAAAACGACATCGTCGGTCATCATTTTTTGCTGCTTCACCGGGATACTGTTTTCGGGGTTACTACATTCCCCTACCTCGAGGTGTTGTTTGGCTGCATTGACGTATTGATCCAATGCCTTGGAACCATGCCCGGCGAGATAAATTCCTCCGATCACGGTATTGATAACAATATTCTTTCCCTTTTGCTGGGCAGTTGGTCTAGCAGCAAGTTGATTCTGGTTCTGATTTGGGGCCTGCACTGCTTGCCCCCTTTCTCTGGGCGTTACTCTGTATTCATCTAACTTTCCTTCTCGAAGCAGCCTTTCGACTACATCTCTTAGGTGACGACATTCATTTGTCGAATGGCCGTGAATCTGATGAAAGAGACAAAACTTCCCTGTTTCACGCTCTTTCTCTGTTGACTCTCTGGGAGGTGGCCTCTTATTCTGGAGAACTTCATACGCATCCATGAAGATATTTTCCAGAGTATCATTTATTGGTGTATAACTTTCAAAGGCCCTGGGACGAGTCCTTCTCTGGGAGACGTTCCCTCGGTTCCTCTTCCGGTTGTTGCCGTTACCATTATTATTGTTGTTACCTGGCTGACGACCACCCTGATTCTGATTTCCGACATTTACTTCAACTTTCCCCGAGCTGTCTCCCGTCTGCTTAATGGCGACATAGCTCTGGATTTCCTCCTTATTGGCCGTTTTTGCCTTTCGGTTAGCATATACCTCTTCCCGGCGTAAATGTACATTGGCTTTCTCGTAGAATGACTCTCTAGTGTGGGGCGGTTTGCCTGCCAGGTACCTCCCGAATTCAGTGTCCTTATCTACTCCGTCAATCAGTGCTGCGACAACGGTCGGTTCATGGGGATCTTTAACCTCAGTAGCGGCCAAATTGAAACGATCTAGGTACACCCTTAAACTCTCGCCTGGTCGCTGCTTGACAAGGAACAAATCGATCACTCTTTTTGTCTTCTGTGCGTAGATACGGAATTGTTCTACGAACTTCTCACTCAACTCCCTGAAGCTAGAAATCGATCTCGCTGGCAAGCGAGTAAACCACAACAAATCTACATCCTCCATGAATATGGGAAACGCTTTGCACTTGACAGCGTCAGAGGCTGCTGCAGCGGTCATTGACCAAGAATATCTCATCAGATGCTGGACAGGATCAGACCTACCCGCATATCGGTTCATCTGTGGCATGTTAAAACGCCTTGGGAAAGTCGCATCCAAAATATCGTCAGTGAAAGGGGTGTGACTACGGTCAATTCCCCAATCTTCGTTCCGTTGTCCACGGCTGTTTGCCAGAATCTGATGGATCATGGCTGCAACATTCGCACTGGTCAGCGGGGGTTCAGGGTCAGTGCCTCTGGTTCGGCGGGGTTCTCTGATCTCTCTTCTGGGAGCAGTCACAAAATCCGGGGCTCGGATAGGGCTTCGTTGCACCCTATTACCATGAGCATGTGCGCGGCGACGGAGCTGAGGAAGTCTGTTATGCACAGGACTGTCCACATCTCGAGTCCTGGGAGTTGTGGCTTGATCGTTGATATTACGGTTTGAGGGCCCCGCCCCCAGGGCTTCTTCTTCTCGCGATGGCAGGGTTCTGAACCGAAGCTGCTCTATGTTTTCGGCTCTCTCATATGGTCGTCGCAGAGGTCTTGGCGATTCCTCAGACGAAGAAGAATATCCCGGAGTGGGTGAACGAACCGACGGCGTTCTTTGCCTTGCGAGTTCATCAAGCCTTCTATCCATGGCAGTCAAATTTTGTCGTAGGACGGATCTTTCCTGCCTTTGGGCAGCCAATTCATCAAACAACCTATCCCACATTTCGTTGAAGCGAGAGAGATCCCCCTCAGTGATAGGAGCAGTAGGATCATATTGGTCATCATCACTCTCTCTTATGCGCAAAGAGCTTGAGCCGGGTAGAGCGGAGGGGCCAGGACGGTAGGAGCGAGCCATAGGCTCCTTTCCAGGTCGAGTTGTAGTCTGATCATCAATTCGGATAGCTGCGGTTCGTGGATGGCGACTCGCACCGCCCCCTGAGATCGATTCGCGGTCGTGGTGCGCGGAGGATGCGAGGTGTTACCTCGGGATCGAGTAACAACCCCTTCACCGGTCCGGATTGCCTCGTTCTCGTCGACTCGGAGCATGGTGTCTTCATCGGATCGGTTCGCCCCCTGCGCTCCGCGATCCAGAGTTTCTTCATTGCCCAGCTCGTGCACACTCTCTTCGATTGTTTCATTGGTTTGCGAAGCTCGGGCTTCCTTAGATCTTTTTCCAGCCATGATATCTGAATCGCTGGAATCTTCAAAGAACTGAATAGTGGAACTTTTGGACTGAACTCTCAATGAAAGCACCAAAATGTTAGATCAAAATTTGGACCTAACACCCAAATTGTTCTAAAGCTTATAGAATTTCAACTGAAGAATGAGAAAAAAAGGAAATAACACTCAGAATTTATAGTGGTTCGGCGTTAACGAGCCTACGTCCACTTTATATATTATTGATTATACTTTGAAAGCTAATACAATCAAGGATTTCTCTCAATATTTTAGTATTTTGACAACAATGGCGGATTCAGTACTCAATATTGCCAAAAGGATCCCAAAAAATGCCAAGCTCTGGGCTATTTATAGCTGATTTTGTCAGGCGGGTCGTGGTAACACATGGCACGAATCCCGAGAACATCGGATCGCATCGCCTCCGTTGAAGAAATAGTCAAATAAGCTGTTGTGGACAGGTGTCGCGATCTGCTTGAAAATCGAATCGTGTAGATGGGGAGAATTGGTCCAAATGACGGTTAGGGACACGTGTCGCTAGATCCGCACATCTCGGATCGCTGAAGACTAGCTCACGCTTTAACGGGTCAGAGGGTTCGCCACGCATCAGGGGATCGGATCGATCTACACTGGGCAACAACAGATGCACGGATCGGATCGCATAGAGGTGTCGTTTCGCTGATGAAATGGGGGCGATCCGTCGAGACGCGATCCTCCGTGGGCGATCCGTCGAGACGCGATCCTCCGTGGGCGAGTCGATAGTGTGCGATCCATTCCTTCGTATTTTTAGAGAACGTGGTTTCATGCTTTCTTCTCGTGAATGATCCTGGGTGGCTTGGTCAAAAAGCGAGCCAACATTTTTCAAAAAGCGAGCCAACATATATATATAGTAATTCCAGAACCTTCAAAATAGTTCAAAATTCAAAATTCGACCAAAATAGGCTGAGCGGGAAAATTCCCGCTCGTGGGTGTCCCCCCAAGGGGTGTCGACATGGGTGTCGACCCCCCTTAGGGGGTGTGGACTGGGGAGTCGACCCCCCTAGGAAGATCTGGGTAGAATTCTTTTTATGTACCCGGACTTGATTCTATGTCAAATTCAGTGGTTCTAGGCTATAAATATGGTCCCCTATTCTCCTATTTTCTTCATTGGAGATCATGGAAGCCATATGTTATCGGGTTGCAAACTAAAACAGAAACAAATTCTACAACAACGATTTAGCTAATCAAATTCATGATTCATAATTCAAATCTATTCTCTCTCAATTCTCTAAACCCAACGTTGTGAGATTTTAGTCACTTTTAGGTTTAAATAAATAACAGTGAATTGTGAAAGACAATGAATTGGATATGTTGTGAAGTATGAATCTATGTCAGTATTAAATCTTAAACTATGTAGATCTGAAACAATTGTGGTTATTCTACAATGTTGCCTATGCAGATCTTGATAGATCTATTTCTCTAGATCTGAAATAATTGTGGTTATTCTATGATGTTGCCTATGTAGATCTTGATAGATTTATTTCTCTAGATCTGAAATAATTGTGGTTATACTATAAAGTTGCCTATGTAGATCTTGACATGTAATTGTATTATGGAAAAGGTGAATACGTTAATTTGGACAAGTTATGACATTGATTAGATCTGGTTCTTTATGTAAATCACCTTCCACCTGTCATATTGTGATAAATTTGGATATGTTATAAAATTGGACATGTAAATTTATCCTTAGACCTAAACATGCTACTACGTCACCCTTACTATGCTAGATCTGAATTGTTGGATATTTAAATGATTAGTTTAGATCTCATTTTTGTTCACTTTGACATCATAGAAATTGTCACAAGTTTATATGACAACCTTATGACTATGTTAATCTATATTATTCCAAATCATATTCAATGATCACTTATGTTACATTCCTATTAGCTTTCCTTTTCATCGCTTATGGCTAGGCTAATTATTTAGCCTAGGCATGCCGTCAATTTTGTGAGGACGTTAATTAGCAACGGAGAAAAAAGTGAATATTGGCATAATTGGGAAATAAACATTTTTGGACTAGTAATTCAAATTGTTGATAGAACGGGCAATAACACCCAAAAAGGTAAGATTAATTAATTGGTAAATTAATTGATAAATGGAATGTTTAGCAATTACAAATTAGGAATTATATTAACACTTATGACATGAGGTTAGGTTACATTAGTGGTGGAAGTCTGCCCGGACCCGACCGGCATATCCAGCAGCCACTATTGTTGAACCTAATGTGAGAGGTCTAAGTGTGTAAATACGACTCAGGCTAAGACACGAGGTTAGGGCCATCTGTGGAATAAGACTGCCCGGACCCGACCGGCATATCCAGCATCCACACATTGTAGGCCTAATGTGGGAGGTCTAGCCCAATATAACCATAATTGGACATGGTAATGAGAAAGGACAACTTAACCTAATTTAATCCATAAGAACTATATGATTACGAACATAAGTTAGGGTTAAGTAAAATGGATTGGATTGTGGGTGGGTTAAGTATAACAGAAGGGGTGGATAATATTTATATGTTTAGGCCCACAAACATAACCCGGTAAAGTTATGTAATTAAAGATCACCCTTTTAGGGTAAGCATAACTGGTATAGGGCTATGTAATTAAAGATCACATTTTAGGGTATACATAGTCAGTGGAAAACCTAGTGGGGGTACAAGACAAAAGGGGAGAGCTTGTATCATATTGTGTGGGACCCATTTCAGTCAGTAACCCGTATTCGGCATCAGAGTAGTGAACTCCGTACTAGGTCGAGAAGGGGCACGCTTACTGATTGATTACAAGAGATCCAAAACGTGACGGGTGGTGTAGACGGCATAAACCGACCGGGGACATGTGCGTGCATGGGCCGGGCAAAGGGGGACAAGACGACCATGACACCAGTAGATATGACTGTGTACTTCTTGGGTTGCCACTTTAAGGAAGTGATACCCCCTATTGTGGGACCAGCACAGGGTATCTACAGAGTAGGGAGTCGATCAATTAGGGTAGAGGTTGGGGTACACTCGGACGTATGCCCTAAGTCTACCAACTTATAGTGGAAGGGGTCATCTCATTTTAGATTATACTAGTAATAGTGCAGAGTAGTCATTAGTGAAGCATGTATACACCTTACCTTATCTGCCTTGTCACACCTGCCATTTGTATAGTGATCTCTCTTATCCACCTTATGCCTGTCATGATTACCTTTATTTATTTACTGGCTAAAAGTTACTAGACTCGCTAGACTTTATGTCTAACCCCTTTTGTTTTTCCTTCTCTCTTCCATTCCCCCCCCCCCCTCCCGGTTCTCAGGGAGGAAACACTCAGGCTTGAGCGTGATTTTGCTTGATTACTGGAGCTGCTGATATGTATGGATCAAGCTCCTATTCTCGTTGCAATAGCTATATTTTGTTATTGGGGAATTTTCTTTCTTTTATGTACTTTGATATTTCTGAAGTACAAGACAATGTTTTTTATGTTGTAATGGGTTTTTTATATTTCAGATAAATGATGCTTTGAACCACGATATTTTGATGATTAATAAAGTTGTTTATTTCCACTGCAAATTTTTTTATATCTGTCTTGTATTATTCTGTGTCTGTTTACCTAAACGCTTCACGAAACTTAATGCATTCCCTTTGTGAATGACATTAACGGACATGGGGTGTCACACTAAGCTCACTGCTTCTTCCTCCAACGTCAAGTGGGTCTCATCTTCTCCAAACACCATTAATTCTCACTCCAATTCAATCCAAATGATCTCCAATCGCTACTACTCCTCTTTAAAGCACGGATCTAATACTAATTTCATGATGGAATCAAGGAAGATTATCTAACCACGAGATCTAATATGTTCTTTCTCGAATCCAAGTGAGATCTAAAGCGTAAAGAGAGTAAAAAGTGGGAGATCAACATAAAGAGAGTGAATAAGTGTAATAAGTGAGATGTTGAGATGATGCTCTATGTAATTTTCTCCATGATAATGAAAATCACTTCAAAAGTGGACGTAGATCTTTCCTAGATCGAACCACTATAAAAATCCTTGTATTCTTTACTTGTATTTGCGATTGTGGTCTCATTTTCTATTGCATATATTTTTGGTGAAGTATCGTTAAGACACCTTTGTTGTTGAACCATTTTTGGTTTAAACAAAAGAGGAAGATGTACTGGACTGAAATATATATGAGGGAAAGTTTGCTTTAAATTTCTCTAAGTAAATGGATCAACACTGATCCATAGCCTATGGATCAATACCGATCCACCATGATAAGATTTTCTATCAAAATTACCAATCTCTCATCATCTCATTATGGAGCACCTTATGAATTTTGAACTCAAGATTTGAAGTTTGTGGTTAAATGTGCATTCTGTAACACCCCACGTCCATTAATGTCACTCACAAAGGGAATGCATTAATTTCCATGGAGCATTTTAAGTAAGTATAGAACAGAAAATCACAACAAGACAGATATAAAGCAGTACTTGAAAATTAAAACTTTATTTCATTGCAGCGGATAAACCCATATGTTTGATTACATCATCAAAACTATAAACCAAAGTCAAGTACATCATATCCATCTTGATAAAACAAAGTACATAAACTGAAAGACATAATCCCCAACATTAAAATAGCCATAAATAAAGAGAAGATGAATTTTACTTCAGCGGTCCAAGAAATCTTCTAAAAGCAGTCCAAGATCAAGCTCCACTGGTGCTAGTTCCAACCTGAGCACCTGGAGGGGGAGGAAAGAGATGGAAAAGGGGGGTCAGACATAAAGTCAGGCGAGTGCGATAATTCTAACAATATAATTAACAAAGTAACTAGGCTAAGGCATAAGTTGGAAAATAGGGAAATGACCATGAACCATTGAGTATGACAGAGTAAACAAGGAAACAAGATGAATTACGATATCGTTAAAGCGTACGTAAACTACTATAGGATGATTACTGAACTACACCAACACTATGGGATAATTCCTAAACTGCACCGCCACTAGTATACTGCACCACCACTAGTCACCCTAAAGTTGATCCCGCCTACAGACTTAATAATGATATTGGTAGTTTCGTGCAGCCCTAGCTGCCTTCATAGGTGCCGTCTGCCTCTATCTATAATAGGTGTACCCACTACCCCCAAGCGATCGGCTCCCTAACTCGTAGATACCCGTGCTGGCCCCACAGTAGGGTGTATCATACCCCAAAGTAGCAACTTGATACAACAAAGAATGCACGGCTTATACCTACACGATACAACAACGTCTTACCTACCAGCCCGGGTCCACACACGCATATGAACCCGTTGGACTTGCGTTGCCACCGCCAACCCGGTTTGGCCTCTTACAGTCAAGCCCAGTATGCGTGTCCCGTCCTCGACTTGGGTCGAGCCCACAAAGATACGTATGGTTACTGGTTGAAACGGGCCCCCCATTACTTGACACAAGCTATCCACCTAAGCTTGGTCCCCTCTAGTACATCCCACTTAACCCACTTCTTGTTCATGTTTCAATTACATGTTCCATATTTTGGTTAAGTGTTTCTAATCGTATTTCCAAATGCCACCCAAGGCACCCACTAGATTCCACATGCCACCTAAGGCACCAACTTAACCCCCTCCTGTCCCACTACATGCTTATTTGGTTAAGTGTTTCTTAATTGATTAATACCGTAACCTCATAAAGACCTCTCACATTAGACTGGCATTTTTGGCAGCTGGATTTGCCGGGCGGGTCCGGGCAATCTTACACCACAAAAGAGCCTAACCTCGTGTCTTTACAATTGTTACGTATTTAGTTTGTGCCTAAGACCTCTCACATTAGACTGGCATTTGTGGCAGCTGGATTTGCCGGGCGGGTCCGGGCAGTCTTACATCACAAAAGAGTCTAACCTCGTGTCTTAGACGATTAATTACTCCTAATTAATCACCCCTAATTTGAATTACTTTCCCTATTCAAATTATCAATCAATTCCAAATTTAGCGATGTCCATAATTGACTCAATTATGTCCATCCATTTATGGTATGTAAAATCATACCAATTTCACGACAATTTTATTTTATGCCTTTTAAGGCAATTATGCCAATTAAATATTTTTAATATTATTCCCTTTTTCCCCACGTAGTACGTTTGTTCGTTTAACGTAAAAATATACATTAGACTCGAATAGTCTAACTCACGAAATAAAAGAAAGCATCACATATATACATAATTAAAGCATAGATCTAACATAGGGGTGAACTTGCATATGTGAATGATGTTCTACATCTAAAACTTGCATAGGCCAAGATTGCAACTTGCATAACAACATATGTCATGGTTCCAAATTTTAAAGGTGTGAACTTGATGAAATAATGGACACAAACTTGCAAAAACATCATGTATAACATAGGCCCAAATCTAAAGGTGTGAACTTGATGAAATAATGGCCACAAATTTGCATAGACATCATATGTCATGAACCTATATCTAAAGGGATTAAACTTGCATAGGTAATAACATAACATGATTCATGTCCAACTCATAAATTCACATATGTGATTTATACATTGCAACAATGGTGTGAACTAACATGTAAAGTATCATGACATAGCCTAATCTTTCAATTAAATTCTCACATAAACTAGGTGCCATAATCATGTAAGGTCACATGTAATTCTACCCAAACTTGTATATGGTTCATGTTTGAATCAACATCTAAACTTTCCTACATATGGTTTATCATATGAATCAATATCGCAAACTAGCATAAGAAAAATGACGATTTGATTGTATATAAAATTACAGCATGGATGATAGCAACATAACTTTGCATGATAGCATCACATCATAACATCATAGATATTCAATCATAATCCTACAACATGCAATCAATACTTCATATCACATCCATACAATCCATGTTATAACTTAATCTAATTAAATTACTAATTATTTTGCTAAAACTATCGAACTCACAACTCAAAAGCAGTCTTGAGTTCTGAATTCTGATTTCTGGAGTTGAATTAGCGCTCCTTTGATGAAGAATCGCTGTTAGGGTTGAGTGGTTCTGATTTGGTTGCTGTTCTTTCTCTTTGATTTGGTGGCGGCTGCTTTAGGGCTCAAGACAACAGCATGACGGCCATAGTTTTAGTTTTAATTCTGATTTAGGGTTTGTGTCTATGGGTCTTTTTATAGAGTTATGAATTAATTTAAGTCGTCGGATGTTCTTAGGGTTAATCAAAACCATTCAATTATGATAGGGTGATGAGTCAGCCCTAATGACTCAACAAGGAACCAGAATGGACTCAACAACACGGGTCAGCCTGAACCAGAAAGCTGTGCAGGCTCCAGCCTCGGCCTGGGCGCACTTGGCAGGTGTGCCAGTGTTAATATGTACTGGCGCACTTCCCAAGTGCGCCAGTGCATTTTTTTCTTTGCTTTGCCACCTAACTTCGTTCGTCCATAACTCTTTCATCCGATACTCGTTTCCCACAAACTCGGACTCTATCTCCGCTAGAATTCCGAGACGAACACAATGGCGCAACCCAATCCCCATAATTCTCATGTCTGAGATTTATTATTCTTTATTTTAGTTAATTTGATTATTCAAAAATCCAGGGTGTTACATTCTCCCCTCCTTAAAGGATTTCGCCCCCGAAATCTCCAAGTTAAGGAGAATGTATATCCTACCATCCAAACAACCATCTACTCAACCATCAAACACGGGCATCCATTGTCCTTATAAAATTTCTAATGCTGTATGAACATATGAAAAAAGTGTGTGTACATGTTCCTTATCTGATGCAAAATCAGGCGGTCTACTGATTCGGTTGACCTCCTTAATGCAGACCATGATAGTGCCATGCGTCCATTATGTATGCGAAAGAACCCTATCGATACATATCATTTCTACATGTGTGCACAACCATTCATCAAAATGCAACATCCATATGATGGTACAACCATTATTCATCCATTACTTACATATGGACACACATTTATATGCAATATGCAATATGAAGTGACTGAGCCGATCTAGTGCCTAAAGTGTGTGTTTATGCATCCACGAGCAACCACTAGCAAACACTTGCATCCACTTGCATCCATCATACATAACATGTCTCAAACACATGTTTCAACCATAGGACTATCCTATCTAAAGGTCAAAGATACTAGCGAGAGGACATACTAAAGATAAGATAAGTACAAGGTAAGCGATAAAGGAGAAATCAAAAGACATACCTTCGAAAAGAAAAGGGTACAATGAATGCATCTTCGCTTCCGTCTCCCAAGTAGCGTTACTCTCATCATCACCCCATTGCACTTTGACTAGTTTGACCTCTCGATTCCTCAACTTCTTAATCTCCGACCCAAGAATGCGCGTAGGAGCTCATCGAATCGTCGCATCACGCTCGATCTCCACTTCTCTAAGCAAGCTCGGCTCTACCACCTCTACGGTCTCGTGCAAGCACTTCCTCAAATGTGATACATGGAATACGTCGTGTATACCACTAAGTCTCTCGGGCAACTCCACTCTATACGCCATCTGCCCAATCCTTTCCTTAATAGGAAACGGCCCTACGAACCTTGGTGCTAACTTCCCAACGGACCCAAAGCGAATGACGTTCCGTAATGGAGACACTTTGACAAAGACCATGTCCCCAACATCAAACTCAAGATCTGACCTCCTCTTGTCCGCATAATATTTCTGCCTATCTTGCGCCGTTTTTATCCTTCTTCGGATCAAATCGATCTTTTCCGAAGTCTCTCTAATCATATCGGGCCCAAGCAAGATCTTATCTGTAGCTTCCCACCAACATGTAGGCGAATGACACGGCCGTCCATAAAGAGCTTTGAATGGTGCCATGCCAATGCTAGACTGAAAGCTGTTATTATATGCAAATTCTAACAACGGAAGATGTTCCTCCCATGTACCTCCGAAATCTAAGACACATAACCTCAACAAGTCCTCTAGAATACGATTCACCCTCTCGGTCTGGCCGTCCGTCTGAGGATGATATGCGGTGCTCAAACATAACTGAGTCCCTACCGCCTCTTGCAAGCTTCTCCAAAATTTGCTAGTGAAAATAGGATCACGGTCACTCACTATGCTAGAAGGAACACCGTGTAAACGAACTATTTCTCTAATGTATACGGAGGCTAACCATGGAGCAGTCCTCTTACTCTTCACGGGAATGAAATGGGCGCTCTTAGTAAGTCTATCTACCACGACCCAAATACCCGTATTACCCTTCCTCGATCTCGGTAATCCGTCAATAAAGTCCATCGAGACGCTTTCCCACTTCCATTGTGGGACCTCTAATGGATGAAGCAATCCATCGGGCTTCTTTTGCTCCGCTTTTACTTGTTGGCACAGCAAGCATTTAGCGACATACTCAGCCACATCTTTCTTCATGCCGGCCCAAAAGTAAACTCGTCTCATGTCCATGTACATCTTGTCCCCGCCGGGATGGATGGTCATCTTCGAACGATGTTCATCATCAAGAATGGTCTTCCTTAGGTCATCGTCTTTTGGTATACAAAGTCTACCGTCCCTACGTAACCAAGTTTGTCATCTAGGGTATACCTACGGAGATGGCTCGATGACTCCCCTCCTTTGAGCTTTTCTACTAACTCAACCAACTGTGGGTCGTCTCACTGTGCCTCGCCAATCCGTCCCAAAAGCGTAGGTCTAACCTCTAAGGATGTTAGCAAACCAGGTACGAAGTCAATGGAAGGTGTAAAGTCAAACGTAGAGATGAACTCTAAACTTCGCCGCTCAACAAATAACGGACTCAAGGATAATCTTTTTCTACTTAAGGCATCTGCCACCACGTTACCCTTGCCAGGGGTATATGCTATCTCGAAGTCGTAGGATGCTAAGAACTCCATCCACCTTTGCTGCCTTAAGTTCATGTCCTTCTGAGAAAACAAGTATTTTAACGACTTGTGGTCAGTGAACAATTCGAATTTCTCGCCAAGAAGATAATGACACCAAGACTTAAGCGCGAAAACAATAGCGGCCAACTCTAGGTCATCTGTAGGGTAATTTCTTTCATGCACTCTCAACTGCCTTCCACCATAGGCTATTACCCTTCCCTCTTGCATTAGGACTGCGCCTAGTCCTGTCCCACAAGCGTCAGTATAAACGGTAAATGGCTTACTCCCATCTGGCAATACTAAGACTGGGGCTGTGGTCAAAGCTCTCTTTAAACGTTGGAACGCATCATCACAATCTACGTCCCATGTGAAGACTAAGTTCTTCTTCGTCAAGCGTGTTAATGGAGCTGATATTTTTGCGAAGTCTTTGATAAACTTCCTATAGTAGCCAGCCAACCCTAAGAAACTTCTCACCTCGGTAGCATTTTTAGGGACTTTCCAATCTTGGATGGCCACTATCTTCGCGGGATCCACGGCTATCCCTTATTAGGAAACCACTTGCCCTAAGAATCGCACTTCTTTCATCCAAAAGTGACATTTGGAAAATTTGGCTTTAAGGCTATGCGCTCGAAGAGTCTCCAACACTTCCCTAAGATGTAGGGTATGCTCTTCCTCGCTCTTAGAAAAGATCAAGATGTCATCTATAAAGACTACCACGAATTTATTAAGGTACTCCCTAAACACCCTACTCATCAAATCAACAAAGTATGCGGGGGCGTTTGTCAAACCGAAGGGCATCACCAGCCACTCGAAGAAACCGTCTGGAGTCCTAAAGGCAGTCTTGTCTGTGATATCCTCAGCCACTCTCAACTGATGGAAACCCATGGCTAAGTCCAACTTAGAAAACACTGAGGCGCCAACTAACTGATCGAAAAGATCGTCAATCCTCGGCAGTGGGTGTCTATTCTTCTTAGTAAGTTTATTAAGTTCTCTATAGTCCACACACAGTCTAAGGGACCCATCCGCCTTCGTGGCAAATACTAATGGAGCACCCCACTCCGATATACTACGTCTGATGAACCCTTTCTCAAGCAATTCTTTCGCTTGCTTATTGAGTTCTCTTCTCTCTCTTGGAGCCATGTGGCGCACTGGCAATGCAACTGGCTTTGCATTGTCCAGTAGATATATTCGAAAGTCTATCTCACGTTTTGGGGGTAAACCCCTCACCTCATCGAAAACATCAGCATATTCACGGACTATGGGAACAGAATGTAAATCATCATTGGATGCGTCAAGGGATTCTAGGTAACTAAGCATTACTGGACCTCTAGGGTCACAAGAAATATCAAGGGTCTTTCCTGAACAAGTCAACAATCTAACTACCCTTCTTTCGCAATCTAGGATGGCCCCATATCTAGTTAGCCAATCCATACCTAGAATTAAACCGTAGCCCATGAAGCCAAGAACAAAAGCGTTGCACTCAAACTCAACGCCCAAGAAAAACACTCTCAAATCCTGACAAATCATAGAATGATAGCCGAACCACCAATAGGATTTGAGACTACTAAGGGATCAGTAACAAGACTAGTATCTAGGTGCAGTGTTTCAACTAATGATGTAGAGATAAACGAATGCGATGCGCCAGAATCGAATAAAGTACGGACATGATGATCAAACAGAAAAACTAAACTTTCAACGGAAATTGCTCTACCTCGTTCTTGCAGCGGTGGGACCACGAGAGCCTGAACTTGTCCCCTTGCTTGCCCGGGTGCCATAAGAGCTTGCACCTGTCCTCCCGAGGTAGACCCTGCCCTTTGCCCTTTCTTTGGGCAATCCTTAATAAGATGACCCGCTTCGCCACAGTGGAAACAACCGGTCTTCTTCTTCTTCCTACAATCTTTGCTTAGATGGCCGGGTATCCCACAGTTAAAGCATTTCTTCTTCCCCTTAGCATTATTGACTTTGCCACCTTTCTTGTTCTATTGTTGCTATTGCGGATTTTTTTGATCCCCTTTCTTCTCGGGTGCCTTATTAGCATTGGCGCCCTTCTCCTCTTCATGCATGAGTGCCATATCAACTAATCTCTCAAAGGTAGCCCCCATGGGAATGTGGGTCATAGCTAACCCATGAAGCGGCTCGTTTAAGCCCTTAACAAATCTTAGAGCCTTCTTTTCTGGAGTGTTCACCAAGTCTAAGCCAAACCTTGCCAATTGATTGAATTTTTTAACGTACTCTTTCACCGATAAATTCCCATGCTTCAGTGACAAGAACCTTTCCATGTATAGATTCTCTTCAGCCCGTGAGAGAAACTTTGCCTCAAACCTCTGCCTAAAATCTTGCCATGTATCGACTGGACGACCCCCATTAGTGACCTCCCACCAAAACGAGGCCTCATCCTTCATCAGCCACGCAACTAGCTGGACCTTCCTTCCGTCATCCACTTCAAAAATTCCAAACAATTCTTCCACCTCCTTTAGCCAGTTACGAGCTTCAACAAATGTCTCCGTCCCGTGAAAAGGTTTTCCACCCATAGCTCTAAAGTCCTTACATATCTTTGTGAAATTATAGACAAGAGGAGGAGGAGGATTTGCTGGACCTGCGGCGGCGGCCCTAGCCTCAATATATTGACGGAACCAACCGGGCACATGAACGCCCTCTGGTATCTCAGATGCTTCAGACATGCTGAAACAAAAAAAGGAAAGATTCAATACAAAAAGGACTGAAGGAAAGATATATGGCTCTTGGGGTCATGCTTTCCAAAATATACTTTTCTCTTGAAAATACTTTCCTTAAATCATACTTTTGAAAGTACTTCTTTATAAAAAAAATTGAAAAATAGTTTTTCAAAAATTCATATCTGTTCTGGTAACCTTCAGCTCTGATACCACGTGTAACACCCCACGTCCATTAATGTCACTCACAAAGGGAATGCATTAATTTCCATGGAGCATTTTAAGTAAGTATAGAACAGAAAATCACAACAAGACAGATATAAAGCAGTACTTGAAAATTAAAACTTTATTTCATTGCAGCGGATAAACCCATATGTTTGATTACATCATCAAAACTATAAACCAAAGTCAAGTACATCATATCCATCTTGATAAAACAAAGTACATAAACTGAAAGACATAATCCCCAACATTAAAATAGCCATAAATAAAGAGAAGATGAACTTTACTTCAGCGGTCCAAGAAATCTTCTAAAAGCAGTCCAAGAAATCTTCTAAAAGCAGTTCCAACCTGAGCACCTGGAGGGGGGGGAGGAAAGAGATGGAAAAGGGGGGTCAGACATAAAGTCTGGCGAGTGCGATAATTCTAACAATATAATTAACAAAGTAACTAGGCTAAGGCATAAGTTGGAAAATAGGGAAATGACCATGAACCATTGAGTATGACAGAGTAAATAAGGAAACAAGATGAATTACGATATCGTTAAAGTGCACCTAAACTACTATAGGATGATTACTGAACTACACCAACACTATGGAATAATTCCTAAACTGCACCGCCACTAGTATACTGCACCACCACTAGTCACCCTAAGGTTGATCCCGCCTACAGACTTAATAATGATATTGGTAGTTTCGTGCACCCCATGCTGCCTTCATAGGTGTCGTCTGCCCCTATCTCCACTAGGTGTACCCACTACCCCCAAGCGATCGGCTCCCTAACTCGTAGATACCCGTGCTGGCCGCACAGTGGGGTGTATCACTCCCCAAAGTGGCAACTTGATACAACAAAGAATGCACGGCTTATACCTACAAGATACAACAACGTCTTACCTACCATCCCGGGTCCACACACGCATATGAACCCGTTGGACTTGCGTTGTCACCGCTAACCCGGTTTGGCCTCTTACAGTCAAGCCCAGTATGTGTGTCCCGTCCTCGACTTGGGTCGAGCCCACAAAGATACAGATGGTTACTGGTTGAAACGGCCCCCCCATTACTTGACACAAGCTATCCACCTAAGCTTGGTCCCCTCTAGTACATCCTACTTAACCCACTTCTTGTTCATGTTTCAATTACATGTTCCATATTTTGGTTAAGTGTTTCTAATCGTATTTCCAAATGCCACCCAAGGCACCCACTAGATTCCACATGCCACCCAAGGCACCCACTTAACCCCCTCCTGTCCCACTACATGCTTATCTGGTTAAGTGTTTCTTAATTCATTAAGACCGTAACCTCATAAAGACCTCTCACATTAGACTGGCATTTGTGGCAGCTGGATTTGCCGGGCGGGTCCGGGCAGTCTTACACCACAAAAGAGCCTAACCTCGTGTCTTTACAATTGTTATGTATTTAGTTTGTGCCTAAGACCTCTCACATTAGACTGGCATTTGTGGCAGCTGGATTTGTCGGGCGGGTCCGGGTAGTCTTACACCACAAAAGAGTCTAACTTCGTGTCTTAGACAATTAATTACTCCTAATTAATCACCCCTAATTTGAATTACTTTCCCTACTCAAATTGTCAATCAATTCCAAATTTAGCGATGTCCATAATTGACTCAATTATGTCCATCCATTTATGGTATGTAAAATCATACCAATTTCACCACAATTTTATTTTATGTCTTTTAAGGCAATTATGCCAATTAAATATTTTTAATATTATTCCCTTTTTCCCCACGTAGTACGTTTGTTCGTTTAACGTAAAAATATACGTTAGACTCGAATAGTCTAACTCATGAAATAAAAGAAAGCATCACATATATACATAATTAAAGCATAGATCTAACATAGGGGTGAACTTGCATATGTGAATGATGTTCTACATCTAATACTTGCATAGGCCAAGATTACAACTTGCATAACAACATATGTCATGGTTCCAAATTTTAAAGGTGTGAACTTGATGAAATAATGGCCACGAACTTGCATAAACATCATGTATAACATAGACCCAAATCTAAAGGTGTGAACTTGATGAAATAATGGCCACAAATTTTCATAGACATCATATGTCATGAACCTATATCTAAAGGGATTAAACTTGCATAGGTAATAACATAACATGATTCATGTCCAACTCATAAATTCGCATATGTGATTTATATATCGCAACAATGGTGTGAACTAACACGTAAAGTATCATGACATAGCCTAATCTTTCAATTAAATTCTCACATAAACTAGGTGCCATAATCATGTAAGGTCACATGTAATTCTACCCAAACTTGTATATGGTTCATGTTTGAATCAACATCTAAACTTTCCTACATATGGTTTATCATATGAATCAATATCGCAAACTAGCATAAGAAACATGACGATTTGATTGTATATAAAATTACAACATGGATGATAGCAACATAACTCTGCATGATAGCATCACATCATAGATATTCAATCATAATCCTACAACATGCAATCAATACTTCATATCACATCCATACAATCCGCATTATAACTTAATCTAATTAAATTACTAATTATTTTGCTAAAACTATCGAACTCACAACTCAAAAGCAGTCTTGAGTTCTGAATTCTGATTTCTGGAGTTGAATTAGCGCTCCTTTGATGAAGAATCGCTGTTAGGGTTGAGTGGTTCTGATTTGGTTGATGTTCTTTCTCTTTGATTTGGTGGCGGCTGCTCTAGGGCTCAAGACAACAGCATGACGACCATAGTTTTAGTTTTAATTCTTGTTTAGGGTTTGTGTCTATGGGTCTTTTTATAGAGTTATGAATTAATTTAAGCCGTCGGATGTTCTTAGGGTTAAACAAAACCATTCAATTATGATAGGGTGATGAGTCAGCCCTAATGACTCAGCAAGGAGTCAGAATGGACTCAACAACACGGGTCAGCCTGAACCAGAAAGTTGTGCAGGCTCCAGCCTTGGCCTGGGCGCACTTGGCAGGTGCGCCAGTGTTAATATGTACTGGCGCACTTCCCAAGTGCGCCAGTGCACTTTTTTTTCTTTACTTTTCCACCAAACTTCGTTCGTCCATAACTATTTCATCCGATACTCGTTTCCCGCAAACTCGGACTCTATCTCCACTAGAATTCTGAGACGAACACAATGGCGCAACCCAATCCCCATAATTCTCACGTCTGAGATTTATTATTCTTTATTTTAGTTAATTTGATTATTTAAAAATCCGGGGTGTTACACATTCCTAATTCAAAAACCCAAGTTAATAACTACCCAATCGGAAATAACTCCCCGAGTAGATCAATTATTATGTTTTAGTAAAATAAGCTATGAAACTCAAAGATAGAATAGTTCAGAGCACATCTTATTTACGACAAAGATGCACATTGGAATCAAATATTAATTCATTTTTTAATCCGAAAAAAGGTCAATGGTGGGAATCTAAATGGAGTTGTATTTACGCCAAACTCATCAAGTAAAGTCAAAAGAACATAGTAAGAGAGTATACAAAGTTTTGACTCAAAAACGAATAAGTGCATGGATAAGAAAAGATACTTACCCTAAGGATCAATACCGATCAATATAGATGAGAGAAGATCCATCTAGGATCCCACCACGATGATCCCAAACCTCCTATCAACCTACACTTCAAGTTTGGCAGCAATCCCATGTTTCGAACTCAAGATGCTCGATGGAGAATACATATGGAAGACATATGGCGACTCAATTTGCAAGCATACACAAATGAAGTTTAAATCCTATGAAACATTGCACATGGCATTATAAGAGCATAAGTAGACCAGAAAAGAAGACGAGGCACAAAAACATCTTAAGTTTATGGATTGATCCCCAATCCGTAGGCTATGAATCAATACCGATCCAAAAGCTATGTATCAGTATCTATCCATGACTATTGGCCAGATGGAACCAACATTTTGGGTGAGGAATTGTGCCTTCTAAGTTGATCTCTCCATATAATAACTTGGCCCAACTCACCTATGAACACCTATAAACATCCTTACACCTCCTAAATATAAAGTATTTGATTTCTTCCTGCCTATACACTGCCAAATCACTATCTCAACACCATTTCACTCCAGAGATACCAAAGGTTCTTCACCATACCGGGCTATTATTATCTTTTCCGGTAATCTACTTGTTATCTCAATTTATTCTTATTCTGGAGTATTACACAAATACTTGTAATCAAGATTATCATAATAGGCAAAGAAAGCCTAATGAATTTAGTAAAAGTGGATGCAGGCTTTGTTAACATTTGAACCACAATAAATTCTGTGTTTCCTTCTCTTACTGCTCTTTGTTTTCTCCTTTTTTTTCACTTTTTTTCCACATCCATGGTTAATCTTATTTTATTTTTCTAGAAGGATGGTGCTTTTATTAGTTTTTTGTGTTGGTGCCATTTTTAGTGTTAACATTTAAATTATTTGATGTTGGGTGCAACAAATAAGTAGTTGGTTAAAGGAAAATAAGAGCGACTTTTTACGTTATAACGTATCTTCAATACGTCAGACATAAAAGTTAAGTTAATGGCTGCGGAATCAACGCTTTTGATTGCCATAGTTTTTCCAAGATTTAATTTTAAGTCTGTAAAATTGCTATATTAGTTAGCATTCTAAGTAAAAAAATAAAATTGATCCTCTTTTGTCTTGGAAATAACAATGTCTTCTTGGTTTTCCTCCTTTATCTCAAAAAAATTAATCCAAGAAAGAAAGGATGAAGAAATAACTTGATGTATTAATGTGTGTTTCTAACTAGGTCAAATAAAAAGAAAAATAAATAGGATTTTTCATTGAACCTGACCAGGTCTACATGAAAGATTGTACTTGACCAAATTACGAGCTTTCGTTCTTTTCCAAAATGGGATAGCCATATAAGTTTGTGGAGGAGTTTTCATAAGATGATGATGTTAATGGGGTTAGAACGTGATTTACAAAAGGTGGACAATCAAAGTGATGCTAATTTTTGAAAAGGGGCAAGAGAATAAAGTGTTACATTCTTGGCTTAGTTTAGAAATCATTGCCTTATGGCTTAGAGACAATTGACATTTTATATCATATAAGTTAGTCTATCGGAGTTTGACCTTTCATGTATGAAACTAAGACTAGGCTTCCTCAATATCTCACTTATGAAGAAGTTATTTTCCAAATCAGATTGATACATGAAAAGAGTATAGGGGATATTATGGTTGCTTTTGATATTCCACTCATAAAAGAAAAGAACTGTTTTGATTTGATTCAAAGTGAGGAAGAGTGATGACTCAATATGCTTATGTAATTGTTTTTACAATAGACATCAATTTTTTATGTCAAAGTCTAAACTATCTAATTCAGACGTAAAAATTACATGACATTAGACCTTTGAAATTAGAGATGTCAACTACTCCATATAGCCATTGGTGTATCTTTTACGTCCGAACTAAGTGAGATAAGTTGAACATAAAAAATTGCCGACTCTTTTCACTCTTCTATATGGTTGTCCACGAAAGCACGATCTATCTTTAACTTCTCTACAACATTCAAATACGACTTCCTCTTATCTTCAACCTTGTTGTTAATTCAAAGATCATGGAGTTCATTTACCTCCATGGCTTAATTTATCTTATTTTCTCCGCTTACTATTTATATTTGGGCAAAAGTGTTACAATTTTTCTAACTTCGAACGCATGGCTACTCCTATTTTTGTAGTTTAGTGGATGAGATAACTTATTTTGCTTGATTATCTAGTTTTTAGGTTTCATGCTCTACTTTAGACTCCAGCTTTTTAGATTTGGTTTTGTATTTTATCCCCTCTTTTCCTTCAATGTGTGGTTTTAACAACCTGTATCTTTTCTTTAAGTGTATAATGCAATTATATAAATCTTCTCCTCTTTGCAAGGATCCCTCCAATTTTTTAAAAATAAAATACATCTTTATACTAATATACATACATACAGATTCGATCAACGGGCAAGTCCCATGAGGCAATAAAATTGGACAACCAACCCTGGGGGAGGCAAGTGGAAGGGAAGAGAACTTTATGTGCACTTTAAATAAATTGGTGCAATAAACAATCATCAAATGAGAGCTATGCTCGGTGGTAAAGTGCGTTAACGAAACGAATGGAGTCTCCATTCCCGGTCGTTTCATTGAGCTTCCGGCTCTCGAAAGCAACCCCGGATGCCCCTCCTGCCTTTCGACGAGATATTCGCCGTCATTTTCTTCAACATTGGATGTTTTGAATCAGATCATTACCAATTAGTTCCCGATGGGAACCCTAAAATCTCAAATCTACCAAAGCTTGGAACTAAATGGGGAATTCACCTTTACACCCAATTAATACACTAGGGAAGTATGCTGGGCAAATCTTTATTTGGAGGCACAAGCGGAGGCACGTTTACTTATGTTTTCTCATATGAATCTTTTGTCTCTGGCAAAGAGGTCTACGATTTTTTTTTGAGAAAACGTTAACGGTTGTTGGATTATTTGTCAAAGAAAAATCTAGTACGTTATAAGATATTGATTAACTAGTTGGGTATTCGAGAGTCAAAAACTAATTAAATTTAAGTTTAAAATTGGTTTGAATTTTTTCTTTAGTTATTAAATTTTGCATTTTGATCAACTTCATTTTGCTAAATTCATGGAATACTGAATTGAATTACACGGGCCAAATCGATGTATGATCATCTTGTTGGAATTAGAATGTTTTCCTTTGTCAGCTGCCCCTTCCACGTTTTCCCTTCTTTCCCTCCATCTTGCCTTAGGAAACCCAACCCAATGGGTCGGCCCTACATACAAATTTATGTGTATGTGTATTTACACACACACATATATTAAAATTGAATGTTTTATATATAACATACTACAAGACAAGTAGGTAAAATCTCGTCTTATGCGATTCATAGTCCTGATATCTCGCACCAGTCCTATTATGTAACGACGGTCGAAACAATGCCCTCTTCCTTCCGTATAGGAAGCACGCATATGAGTTGACACACACATCCTTGTAACAAAAGGAATCTCTGTTGTTACGTGTCTATCAACTCATATTTGTATTGTACTCTCTCAATTTATTCCGTGATGTTGGACTATTTATTAAAACCGTCATTACTTTCTTATCAACATGTGAGACAACCCTAATAGTCTCTCCCTTGAGTTGCATCCTACGAGTATCTTTTGAGAGTACCGTCTTGCTTGCATGACCCAGTTCGTAATCTTTGACTTTGATATCACTGTTATGTAACGACGGTCGGAACAAATCCCCCTTCCTTTCGTATGGACACACACATTTGAGTTGACATACACACATCCTTGTAACAAAAGAAATCTCTATTGTTACGTGTCTATCAACTCATATTTGTACTTCACATCTTCAATTTATTCTGTGATATCAGACTATTTATTCAAATCGTCATTCTTTCCTTAGCAACATGCAAGACAATTCTAATAAATCCATGTCAAAGCATTTGAACAACTTCAATAATAATGCTTGTATATATACACAGACATACATACATGTGTATCAAGAAGGTAGCTAGTTGATCTTGTTAAGGGATGATGCTTAATTGCTCATAGATAAGAAAAACCGAGGTACGCGTTAAAGACTATTCAGCGACTTGACCGTTTGCTCTTCACGTGTGTGTGGTAACAGGGTTGTAGGTTTTCTTCTGTCATCACTGCTGGATTTTTGTGCCAGCAACATTCTCATATCCCCCTATTTTATTGGGAAAAAAATATACTCCTTATATTCCCTTTACAATTCATCAAGATGGGATAGGTTGCTTATCTGTACTTACATCTTGCTTTTTTATCCTAACTGTATAACCCCTCATCATCTCCTTTATTATAATCTATATGTTTAAATATATGCTCAAACTTTTATCACAGTAATATATGCATAGTTAGTGTATAAAATTCCATCTTAATTTTGTTTTTTACATTTATGTTTCTCATTGCCGAGAATATGATCTCATTCTTGTTCAAATTCATCCGGCTTAATGATGCATTATGGTATTTTTTTCTTTCTTCTAGCTATAAACAATTTGCTACATACTCAAATATAAGTTAATTAAAACTGATGGCCTAAGTAAATTGGTTAATTATATAGATTTCAAGGGGCATGTATCATACAGAGAAGCATATAGAAGGGGTGTGAAGAAAAAAATAAAACGTTTGGAAGATGACAAAGTGCAAATTAGACGTTAAGGGAAAATATGAAGTACAGGTCCATGCTTGCCAGCCATTGCCATGTTTGGCACCATGCACATAGGCATTCTGCAACTCGTGACTTTTCTCCTGCTCATATTTGTTTCTTTAAGGATTATTTTATTTTATTTTCATTTTTGTTAAACTCAAATTGGTATCCAAAATTAAATCTATGAGCCCCAAGACATCTACAATTTAAGTAGTAGTTCTTGATCTATTTTAATTAAGGAGATTATTAGAATATATTGTGGCAAGCATGTTATGGAAGTAATTAGCACTTTTTTTTTTTTTTTTTCGATCGAATATGCTTTAGAAGAACCCGACGGATAAACCATTTTTGAAACGGAATTAGATTGCGTCTGTCCGTTTTAGCTCAAAGCAACTATAATCTTCACGTACAAATACGGTGCTTGATTGACGATTAACTGTTGAGCAAATAAGGTTTGATCGGCGGTTGCTTGCCGATCGGGGCTGGATCTGTGGACAGCCTCTGATCAAGCTTCGGGCTGGTAGGGATCGGTCTAGTGTCCTTAGCAAGGCATTACATGTTTTATATAAGTAATAGAAGGAATTATAAGGAAAATGCAGCACAGAAAAGGCATATTAATCACCGGGTCCATATCCTATTTCGTATGTTATGATTGCTTGAAATTGGATCCTCGAGTCTCCAGCTTTGCTTCCTGTTTTAGATTGGGTTGTCAACAGTTCCATTAATTAAAAATACTTCTCTAGCGGGGACGGCCTGTTTATTATCCATCTTACTCAATTGAACATCATTTGGTTTGCTTTTTTGATACATGTGCACTAGTAAATTTAGGCTTATTCCATGTATTCCTAGAATGTGACAGTGATACTTGAAGCGCCCAAAATTTATATACATACTAACAAATAATACTACTAAATAATATCGTTTGCTAATGCGGAGAACGCGATCAACTAGAAGCGATTATCCAATGATATTATTTTGGACTAGTATCGATATGTCGAGCAGAGTGATAATATTTTTTTTTAAGGTAAATTCGAAATGTGCAATACAACCGCAAAGCAAATATGACATTGGCTTAACATACTCAAAACAATATAAAATATCAAAAACACAATGATTCCAGAGTGCGGCGATACACAAGAATATGAAATTTTACACGTGTACATGTTAAATGTTTGCAAAGGTCTTTATACAAGGTCTTCCTAATTTACATGGTGGTGTATAAGTTAGACTTAAATGACTATGCATATCATAGGCCTCTAACTTTAATAATAATGTATACAAAATATAAAAGTTTAAACAAACGACATAGATATCATATATGCATATATATCTTCAGTGAAACCACTTTAAAAGACGTCATGGATAATCCTTGAAATCTCGGCTTGACTAGTGCATTATAAATTTTGTAAATGTTAACCCGCATTTTCACAAAGTAGTCACATAATAGATTTTTAACTATCGAAGTGCTTTGTACTTGGACATAGGCTTAGGGGAGCTCGAATATACTTCACCAATGCAACAAAATTTTTGAAAATATGGAGGTTGGGTGCTTGGATTCCGGCTCGGCATTGTAAGCTCGACCATTTTCAAATTTTCGCATCAATCCGGATTGACCAAGTTTGGGCTCGACCTGAATTTGAAGGAAGAAAGCAAGAAGAGGGAGCTCTCTCGGATCGACATTTTCGATTTGACTATGTTGAATTGGATAGGGACGTGGCTGGAGCACGTGCTCCACTACTTGAACATGTCAAACCCACTACTTCTACGATCCTAGAGGTGGCTCCACGTGTCTTGATCGAACTAGATTCATGACCACCTATAGATAACTGAATTATGGACTTCTCAAATGATCAACTCTGTTTTCTCCTGCATCCTAATGCAAGGACATTGTTCTTTCCAAGTTTAACTCTTTTCTCTATATTTCTTATATACAAATCAATTATGTTGTAATCATACAGTATATAGATTAAACTAAGTGGATGTAGTCCTGATTCTCAAACCACTATAAAATTGTGTGTACTTTACTTTTTCCTGCATTATGTGATTGAACATTATTATCATTCTGTGATATTTGTGGATTTTAGGTGTTAAATTAAGAATAACCAAATTCTATATCAACATTATAGCGCGCCAAGAAGGGGTCACGCTACTTGATTCCTAGCCTAAAAGAAACTGATTGCTTGAAGATTGAAGGATGGTCAAGCGAAAGAAAGATGTTCACGCATATTCAAGCAGATGGCGCAGGAAGAGAGGAAAGTCAAGAGACTTCCATTGCTGGTAAATCTTCCATTTATCTCACCCAGGAGAAGAAGGATGATGTGATTAAAGATTTGAGGTCGCGTATGGAGTGACAAGATGAGCTTCTCCGTAGACAGGAAGAAATGATGAATACTTTCCTATCACAACTTGATGGATCCGGAATACTATCGGTCAAGGAATTATCATTGGGGCCGGGCCTAGTAATGTAGCAGCGGTTGCAGCGACCAGAGCAAGGCCAGGGCCACACTTGTCTCAACTTCCCATCCTGTTCGACTAAACATGAATGTCGAACCAGACGGAGTTAGGGGAAACCGCATCAATAGTATTAGCATGGGTCATAGCACTTTAACTCGTGATGCTTTAAAAGGTGGCATTAGAAACATGGTTCGGCCATATATGACTTCAGAAAGAAATAATGATGTAGAGCACATAGCCCGGTTTGACTATGTTGAACCAGATCCTCGGAGAATTGTCAATCCATATAAGAATGTCGCAAAGAGGCGTTGAACATCAGCAAGAAGGGTTGCTGAAGCGCAACCTGAATAGTACATTCCCGAATATTCCCCAAGGCTCAGGGGGCAAACATTTCAACTTGCTTCCAAGGGAGATAGGCTGGCTAAGATAATACGACGTGTAACCAGATGCAGAGTGCCCAACCATGGATATAAAGATGTGACACGGAGTCCTTTCGCTCCTAATATCTAAGATGCAATATCCCTGCCAGACTTTAAATTGCCCCTCTTGACGGCATACGATGGGAGATCAGATCCAACTGCACATTTAACAGGTTATATCAGTCATATGGATGTACTAGAGGCATCCCCCGAACTAACACTGAAGTGCGTTTTACTATTTCTGACTGATTTGGCTATGCTTTGGTTTAGACAGCTCAATAATGATTCGGTTGGCTCCTGAAACAAACTTGTGTACAGGTTCATGTGTCAATTCACTATTCACATAACTCGTCTAAAGAATATGATGACATTGACGACGATAAGGTAACGACCAAGGGAAATGGTGAGAAGTTTCTTGGAGAGGTTCGACGCAACAGTGACTTCAGTGGATAAGCTAGAACCGTCAGTGGTCCTGATGGCGGTTGTGTCCTGTGTAGCCGATAAATTTGAATTCAAAGTTAGTTTGCAAAGGGATCCCTTGAGAGATCTCAACGAGTTTTATTTTGAAGTTGACTGATACTTGCACTAAGAGGATGCGCGGGCACAGAGCAGGATCGAAGCAAATATTCTGAACGATCAAGAAACATTTAAGGTTGTATTCATATGTGATAAGGAAAAAGAAAGTTGAAAATGAGGGAGATAGCTTGAATAAAGCAGGACATGGCAAAAATATTCCTCGTACATGAAATTGAATGAATATCTACTTAATTAAGCGGGGTAATCATGTATTGAAAAATAGCCCCTGGAGGGCCTACGGAAAAGGAAAAGGTTCTAGAAAATTCTTCCTATTCCATGACTTGGACGAGCATGTCACGAGTGGACATCTCCAATGTTATGTTGAGTCTAGAACGACGGTGTCCGACAGCAAGCAACCGCCTATGGCCTAAAATCAAGGAGGGCCTCGGTCCAGAGGACAAACTGTCATCTCATGATAGAGGTGGCAATAGTGGAGGCCGAAGAGGAGGCTTCCTCCAGTTTGATTTTCCCTTGTTTACACTTTACTTATGTGTTTTCTTTGAATCGGCCTTAGCAGCGAATAATATGGGTAATGTCTTTGCTTCAGCCAGAGAGATGGAGTCAGGGATCCCAACCTTGTGCTCCTATCACTAGGTGGTGATTAGATGGGTTTGTGTGATTTGGCTACCGGTCCCTATCATCGGATATTGACTGGATGGACTTGTGAGTACTGATCATTGATTCCTTTTGCCAGAAGGGAATGGATGAATTCATGCTAATTCAAACCCAAGAAACCCCAGAAATAGAGCATATTGCTGCAATCACTTTGAAGTTAATCATGATAGTTGTAATAAAAACTTTGATATTTGGAACTACAAGTTAGGTCACCCAAATGTAAAGATTGTAAAATACATTCTGAAAAATAATAATATTTCTGTTGATGGATGTTTTTGCCTTATGTGTGCACCTATTGTCAAATGGGAAAGAAATCATAAACTTGCATTTCCTGATTCAAACACTCTATACAACAACCTCTTGAACTAATTATTGTTGATCTATGGGGTCCAGCACCAATTATCAGTTATTATGGATATAAGTATTATATTTCTTTTGTTGATGTTTTCTCTAGATATGTGTGGATATACATTTTATAGTCAAAGTATAAAACTTGTACTGTTGTATTACTGTTTGTTACTCAAGCTGAAAAACAAATTGGACACCAAGTAGTTTTTTTTCAAATTGATGGGGTTCTAAATTTAAACACTTAAAAGAACTATTCAATAAAAAAAGAATTATACACAGGACAACATGCCCTCACACACTAGAGAAAAATAGCATTATCGAGAGAAAACATAGACATATAGTAGATACAGGGCTAACACTTCTAGCTCAAGCTTTTCTACCATTAAAGTTTTGGCTTGATGTTTTTTCTACTACTTCTATCTGATAAACAGACTCCAACAAAGGCACTAAAATTAAAATGTTCTATGGAAGTCATGTTTAATTTAACACTAGACCAGATTACAAAGCACTTAAAGTTTTTAGATGTTTATGTTTTCCACAATTAAGACCCTATAATTCCAATAAATAGGATTTTAGATCTTCCCTATTTATTTTCTTAGGTTATGCAACAAACCAAAAATGGTACAAATGCCTTGACAAAAATAGAAGAATATTTATTTCTAGACATGTAATATTCAATGAGAGGGAATTCACTTTTAGCAAAAAAAGGTATGAGTGTTACTCACAAAAGTGCACAATCCAAGAGTGTCGATACCTAAACGACTAAATTAGTGTGATATTATAGGTCAACACAAGACAGACAATCAAATTGACTCAATTACTGAAGAGTCAGATTGCTCAAATCTTAGAGATTGATCTACATATAAGCAACCTAAAATTGAAACGGGTCAAAACAGTGGTGCAAATGATATAGAAATGCAAGAACCAAACAACTTACCATCTTCTAGCAGTGATGAATTTCATTAAACCAGTAACAGGAAGAAAACTCAACCATACACCACCACTGGTCACCACATGATGACCAAGGCAAAAAAATGGAATATTTAAACCAAAGTCGTATGGTTTTAACATAGAAATCAAGGAACCAGATGCTTATTAAGAAACTGTTCAAGAGAAAAAACTGGAGAAAACAATGACAGAAAAGTACAATGCTCTAATAAAAAAATAACATCTGGACCTCGGCTCCTATGCCAAAAGACAAAAACGTTGTTGATTGTAGATGGAAATAAAGGGTTAAAACATATCTCGATGGCACAATTTCAAAATACAAAGCAAGGCTTGTGGCAAAAGGTTATTCACAATAGTATGGATTTGATTTCAATGACACATTCTCATCTTTTGTGAAACCAACTACCATAAGAATAATTCTAAGCATTGCTTTGTATAGAGAATGGAAAATTAGACAATTAGATAGGAATAATTCTTTTTCTGAATGGTGTATTGCAGGAAAAATTGTACATGGAGCAGCCTGAAGGCTTCAAGCAACTACGCAGTGAAAGACTTGTGTGCAAGCTAAATAAAGCAATTTATGGATTAAAGCAAGCACTACACTGATCAAGCTTGGCTTTTCATCAACAAAATATGATAACTCATTATTCATTGGATTCAATGATTTTGAAATCATCTACGTCCTAACTTATGTTGATGAATTTATAATTAAAGGTAACAACAAGGTTGAAATCAACAAGCTCACAAGGCAACTTGACAAAGAATTCTTAATCAATGACATGAGATGAGACTCTTGAACTATTTTCTCGGAATTGAGGTGAAAAGACAGTCTGTTGCAAAGTTATTTCTCAGTCAAGAAAAGTATATTTCAGACATTCTAGTCAGAGAAAAAATTGATAAGGCAAATGCTTTGTCAACACCAATGGCAGGCAACCTACAACTGTTTAAAAATGATGGAGCCCCAATATCTAATCCAACACTATATACATATTGGGAGATCTACATATGTCATAATTACAAGACCTGACATATCCTCTAGTGTAAACAAGGTCAAGCAATATATGCAAAATCCATCAAACCAATACTGGCAAGTAGTAAAAAGAATTCTGAGGTATCTCAAAGGAACCTTAAAGCAAGACTCCCTAGAACCATCTAATAGCATCAACATAAATGGATATGATGATGCTAACTAGGGATCAGGTATTGATGAAAGAAGATCTACTTCAGGTTACCGTATTTTTCTAGGCACTAATCATATTTCCTACTGTTTTAAGAAACAAGCTATTGTTTCTAGATCAAGTGTTGAAGCTGGATATCACCGTGTTTGTAAAGACCCGTAGATTCCTGCTCTTTGGATCGACCATAAACCACGCAAGTCTGACCCAAAAGTTGGAAATCCACGAATACTTTAACTCTGGGAATACAACACATCAGAACAAAAACAGCAGACTATTATTATATCATGATAATATAACATCAGAGTACAAAATATCAGAGTACATCGATAAAATACAGCGGAAGAAAATTTTACAATAAATTTAATACAATACAGTGCAGCGGAAATAAAATAGATACAGTGGAAGACAACTACGCTCTGGACACCACTTTAAGCTTCAATCCAGAATCCTGCTCGAGATACAGACCTGTAGAGAAACTACTCGACTGCCCGTGTGGAAAAGAGGGCACCCGAGTTTGCAAAGGTGGAAACAAACAACGGGTCAGTCATGGGACTGGTGTGAGAATTCTTAACTAATCTAACTAATAGTAATAAGGCAAATCCATGGACCACGCCGCTAACGCGGAACGAGTTTACTCAAATGGATTGCCGTGCATAACTTAAAGTAAATCGTTAAACAACGCAATGCTTTTTAGAAAAATGAAACCACCATAAGACTCGGGTCCCATCACACAATACAACGCACACCATAGGATAGAGTTTTACCTTATGGTGATTAAACATGCTTGGTACGATAAAAGCGAATTTGATATTATTATTAGTGTGTATAAGTTTTCAAAAACAGTTTCAATCATAATATATCAATCCTAGGAAGAATAGTATCCCATACTACTATGCCTCCATACAAGTAATACAATCAAAACCGCATGAAGTCGTATTGGAAATTGGGTTTCCATCATGAGTCAAGGCTAGGGAGGAGCTCCTTACTGGTTTGAGACACTCTAGCTAATGTCTCAGGGTTCCCCGTAGTTAACCCTTGGATAGCTGCAGGGCCGGTCCACCATACGAGTTACGGATTAGTTATTCATGAACACACGTTTCCTAGTCCTATAGGACCTATCATCCGAGGCGCCTCATTCCATAATCCACATAAGTAAAATGTCGGGCCGTGTTAAAACCCAAACACCACTTCTAGCTAGAAAGAAACGTGCTGCTCTCCCTGCATTCTCTTCTCCCGTTTTAGACCCCGCCGGTGTGTGAGGCTTGCGAAGTCACGCTATACACAAAGCTATGCCTAAACAGGCTATGCTTTGATCATCCCACAAGGCCTGCTTTTCAACAAAGCCTTGATCATATGCATCTTAGCATGCCACATCATCACTCCATATCACTCTACCAATCCTTTGCCGAAATATATAAACGGGTGTTAAGCAAGAAAATAAATTCTCTGCCACCAAACATCCATACATTCGACAGAATATTAATAACATGATATTTAATGGAGTACGATGTCAGACACACAATCCATTTATAAGCTTATGCTCTGGGTCTGAACGAAAGCCAAATCCGTACAAATCAACACTACGTCCGGACGGCCACCACTGTAGCCCCTTCAAGGTAGCTACTCCAATCACGGGCATCAGCAGTCGTCGTCCATTCGATATGAAGATCGTCGGTCTTCAATCGCCGTCTTCAATTCTTGAATTTTAAACGTCGTTCAAATTATTTGGAATGAGATAGACTCGGACTTTCCAAATAATTCTCGCATATATATATATATATATATAATTTAAAAATCATTTCATAATGTTAATATTAATTAATAATGATCAATCTTTATTTTTATTTACATATAAATAATTAAATTCCATTTCATTAACGTAATTAACACAACAAGTGAAGAACACTTGGTTTCATAACATTTTAATATATAACATACCACACAATAATGTTCATTTTATTTTAATTCACATACACATCCAATACATGTAATGTATATTTTTTTTTCCTATTTTCAATCTATACAAATATGCAATTTCTTGTGCGTCATTTCTAATTAAACAAAAATGATTATTTTGTGTCATTCTTTTCTTTGCAAGCAAAATGATATTCTTTCTTTAATTTTTACACATGAAAACGTAAATTTTATATCTTTAATCTTTTTAATGAAAATCTAATTCATTAAAATATAAATTTCATCGTTATAATCTTTACTGAAATTCCTTTACATGAATATGTAAATTTCATACCGTTGTCCTTTTTAATAAAAATTCAATTGATTAAAATGTAAATCTTCTTCTTTAAGTTCTATTTACATGGAAATGTAATTTTCCTTCTTTAAATTCTAAATTACACAAAAATGTAAATTTCTCCTGAGCCTTATTCACATTAAAAATGTATACTTTTCTTTTTACATTAAAAATGTAAACTTTCATCTTTTTAATCTTATTTACATTAAAAATGTAAACTTTTCTTTATTTATACGAATTACATTATAAATGCAACTTTTACCTTTAATCTTAATTTCACAAAAATGTAAATTTCTTACTTTTGTTTTTAATTACATAAAGATGTAGTTTTCTTTCTTTCTTTTAATAAAAATATAAATTCCTTCTTTTAATCTAATTACATAAATATGTAATTTTCTCTTCTTTAAACATGACGGTGAAAATAATGTTCATTTTCTATTTAACTATTTGTATTTTAATATGGGCCAGACCTCTCACATTAGGCCTACAACTTGTGGATGCTGGATAGGCCGATCGATTCCGGGCAGACTTATCCCACAAGTTGGGCTTAACCTCGTGTCTTGGCCCAATTTGTATTGGCGCACTTGGACCTCTCACATTAGGCCCAACATTTGTGGCTGCTGGATATGCCGGTCGGGTCCGGGCAGACTTCCACCACAAATGTGACCTAACCTCGGATCCAAGTACAATTTTTATTAACCATTATAATTGTTTCATTAAAAATATTATTTTAAAATGTTTCTCATTTTAAAAATATCCTAATTTTGGAATATTCTATATTTCCAAAATAACTGGATTTCAAATACTATAACTTACCTTTTCAAAACTTGGGACTTCCTCAATTCCTTTAATTACATAAAAAAAATGTGATTTTGATTACACCGTCAAATTCTACTTTTTAATTACATTATAGAACATAAATAAAAATATCGTTTATTTTTCTAAGTTATATTTGTGTTAGAGAACAAAAAAAAAGGACCGTTCATTTTTCTATGTTGTATTTGTGTTAAGGAACCAATTAAAAAGACATTCATTTATATGTGAACACAATTTCATTCTTCTATATATATTTTAATGACTACTATTTAATCCGACATAAATGTTCTTTCAAACTTATCGTAAATGTCCTTTTTCAATCTAACATGAATGTCCTTCTAACATAAATGTTCATTCAAATTTTTAACACAAATGTTCTTATTCTAATTTAACGACATATAAGTCTATTGACATTCTAATCTAATGACATTTAAAAATAAATGACGTTAAAATATTCTAACATGAATGACAAATTCGTCTCAACATAAATGACAATTTCCCTTTTGCATAAATGACGTTTTCATAAATTCTATAATCACAAATGGCATATTTGCTTTCATACAATTCTATATTTTCTTTTTACTTACATAATAAATCCATTATCAAAATGTTATTGTTATCCTAATGCATATTTCTGACGAAAATGTTCATTTTATTTTAATTTACACATTTTTTTTCAATAAAAACGTAACTTCATCT
This sequence comes from Allium sativum, assembly GCA_030737875.1. NCBI lineage: Eukaryota > Viridiplantae > Streptophyta > Magnoliopsida > Asparagales > Amaryllidaceae > Allium > Allium sativum. The sequence goes on along the minus strand of CM060909.1, from coordinate 844,330,643 downwards.
CTAATACCTATTTTTGTCATTCTTTTATATTTGACAAAGTTAAAATCCGTGTCCTTCTTTTACATTTGATAAAAATGTATATTTTTATCTTTCTTCTACATTTGATAGAATGTATAATTTTAGTTTCGCTTTTTTTAATAATTCACACCACAATAAAAATATAATTTTTTTATTGTCTATTATCACATTTTACATAAAATGTACTTTTCTATCTATTGCCATAATTTACATAAAATGTAAATTCAATTTCTAATATAACATATTACATAAAGTGTAATTTCTATTGTCTTTCTATTTTCTAATGTTTTATATTCCAACAAAAAATGTAATTTCTTTTTTTATATAACATAACTGACATTTCAATTCTAACATAAATGGCATTTTATATTAACATGACAATTCTAATAATTCTTTGTTTCATATGTTACGATAAAAAGATTATTTTTATCGCCCTAAAATTCTATACAACAAAATACAAATGACCATTTCAATCTTTAATATAGCAAGTTGGTGTGAATATTTATTTATTCACACATTTCAAATTTTAATGTAACAAATCAATGGGAATATTTATCCGTTCACAAATCTCAAATTTTAACATGACAAAAAAGTGTTAATAGTTATTCGTACATAGATCTAATTTTAACATAGCAAATAAAAGAATATTTCTATTTTGCATCTAATTCTAGTTCCAATCATGACAAACAAAAATAGTATTTTTATTTGTTCATAATCTCTAACTTATTTTCATCATATTAAATCAAATCAACAGGTCTGCATAACAGAATTCATCAATCCACATCAAACATGAATGACAACACATAGCAATATCATACATCGCAAATTAACGTACACACATGGACTTTAAGTAACGAGAAATAATTAAATTAAATTAATTGAAATTTGAAATTCAGAATATCTCACCTCGCTTTTAACAGAATTCCTGTTCGCGTTCAAAATTTGGCTGAATTTCCAAGGTTCTCTATTTTAGCTCTAGTTAGTTCCATCACGTAGATCTCCTCTTCACGATTTTATTGCAACTGAAATAACTACATTCTGTTTTGTTTTGAACGAGTTATGATCATTTATATATTAAATAAATTAAACGATGTCATTAGTTTTAATGAAATATTATTAAACCTTAATCCTTTCTTCTTCGTTCTACTGGAAAACCGTAACCCAATTTGTTGATTTCGACCTCCCCTTGCGCGCCTCCATTTACATCGTCGGACTGAGATCGACCACCGCCACACGAGGCACCTGCACCTCGCCTACCGCCGCCCGGAGTCTAGTGGAGCTCGGCACTCTGATGGTCTCGGAAATTGGCTCCAACGTCGCGCCCTTTGAGGCATAGTTTCTCCCAATATACAACGTTTCAACCGATCTCCATCGTTGAAATGAAAAATCAAAGAGTGCTTTTTGATTTGGTATATGGAACTCTCGAACCATTGAGGAATTTTACTTAGAGGATAAAGATTTATTGGAGGAAGAAGGAAAATATAATATATAGCGCAGTGAGAGTAAAACATATAGATGAGTAAGAAAAGAAAGTCTTTAAATGGATGAATTAAATTTGGCATAGATTATGTAGCCAATAAATGCAAAAATGAATTCAAAATGGTTTCATTGTTTCCTAATGCACTAAAGAACATGAGAACCTTTATTTAAACTTAAATTTATTACCTTGTTTTCATAAGTATGGATTTCCACTAAGCATATATATATATATATATATATATATATATATATATATATATCCTATTTCTATCACCAAAAAGTGCCATTTATGATGTAAATCTATTTGTATCAAAAAGAAGTAAGTAAAAGATCAAAAATATATATATATATATATATTGCACATGGTTAATATGCAATTTTTTTTTCTCTCATATTGAAATAGGAACAAATAAATTTTGAATAACAAAAGTTAAATTCATATACAAAACATATGAGCACATTTAAAAGGTAATAACTCACTATTATATGATTATAATTGTTGACTGCTTCAAATTATCATGGACAAACTGATTAGCTTAAATAAATGGAATAAATTGCATTACATTAAAAATGTAAACAAAAGTACATTCTATTTTCTATGTATATTTACACTAATTGTAAATAAATGTATCTTTCCTTTTTCTTATTTATTTACGCTAAATGTAAATAAATGCCTCTTTTGCCTTTTTATTACTTAATCACACTAAGTGTAAATAAATATACCTTTTCTCTTTTATTTACAAATGTAAACGTAAATAAAATCTAATTTTCACTAATCAAGTTTTTGTCTTCTTTTTATTCATATAAGAAATGTGAATAAAATCCTATCGTTAAGTTTGCTCTTTTTATTCATATAAGAAATGTGAATAAAATTCTACCACCAAGTTTGCTCTAAATAAATAATAATAATAATAATAATAATAATAATAATAATAATTAACGTAGCATGATTTGATCAAATATTTTAATAGACTATAATCCTGGAATAATTGTTACCATATCCATTAATAAAAATTCCACTTAAAATAGTCAAATTGATAACATTGGCATTATGAGTAATATAAAATAGGAATTTATGTAGATGTCCTTATGTTATTATTATTATTTTACATTTATGATTAGGATACCTGTAATTGTATAAATTATAAAGTTAGAATGAAATATTTTTGAAACCTCAGAAGAAACGTAAATACATTCCAAGCGTCAATTATACATCATCAAATATGTAAACGAAAACACCAATAAAAGTCGGACACGTGCTTTGCATAAAAATATTTTTTATTAATCGTGATTATTTAAAATAAATTATTTTAAATATCAAAAATTCATTAAAATTACTTAAAACAAATTTTTAAATTTACCCCAAAATTCAGGGTTGTTACAGTCTCCCCCACTTAAAATCTTTTCCTCCTCGAAAAGGAACGAAGCTAAAAGTGTTTAATTATCCTACTCAATTTTTCATTTTTTTTATTATTCATTCATTAGTTTAAATAATTTTATAGTTGAACTAATAATTACACTACACAATCATCAATCAATTGGTTGATTAGCTTTTTAAAATATATAACTTTTATATATTCAAAAATCATATTTCCTAAAATAGATTATAATCACAAATACGTATATTATAAGCTTGTTACTCTCAACTCATCCTAGGGCATTACTAACCCTATCTCTAATGAGTTTTCTCATTCTAGGATACTGCTGATCCTATCTCTAATGAGTATTCTTATTGGATATTACTAATCTAATCTTTGATGAGTCTTTTGTTCAGTTCTAATGAGTTGTATCCCAAAGATTTGAGCTAACCAGAGCTCTGATACCAACTGTAAAGACCCGTAGATTCCCGCTCTTTGGATCGACCATAAACAGTAGACTTTTATTACATCATGATAATATAACATCAGAGTACAGAATATCAGAGTACATCGATAAAATACAGCGGAAGAAAATTTTACAATAAATTTAATACAATACAGTGCAGCGGAAATAAAATAGATACAGCGGAAGACAACTACGCTCTGGACACCACTTTAAGCTTCAATCCAGAATCCTGCTCGAGATACACACTTGTAGAGAAACTACTCGACTGCCCGTGTGGAAAAGAGGGCACCCGAGTTTGCAAAGGTGGAAACAAACAACGGGTCAGTCATGGGACTGGTGTGAGAATTCTTAACTAATCTAACTAATAGTAATAAGGCAAATCCAAGGAATACGCCGCTAACGCGGAACGGGTTTACTCAAATGGATTGTCGTGCATAACTTAAAGTAAATCGTTAAACAACGCAATGTTTTTTAGAAAAATGAAACCACCATAAGACTCAGGTCCCATCACATAATACAACGCACACCATAGGATAGAGTTTTACCTTATGGTGATTAAACATGCTTGGTACGATAAAAGCGAATTTGATATTATCAGTTTCAATCATAATATATCAATCCTAGGAAGAATAGTATCCCATACTACTATGCCTCCATACTAGTAATACAATCAAAACCGCATGAGGTCGTATTGGAAATTGGGTTTCCATCATGAGTCAAGGCTAGGGAGGAGCTCCTTACCGATTTGAGACACTCTAGCTAATGTCTCAGGGTTCCCCACAGTTAACCCTTGGATAGCTGCATGGCCGGTCCACCATACGAGTTGCGGATTAGTTATTCCTGAACACACGTTTCCCAGTCCTATAGGACCTATCATCCGAGGCGCCTCATTCCATCATCCACATAAGTAAAATGCCGGCCGTGTTAAAACCCAAACACCACTTCTAGCTAGAAAGAAACGTGCTGCTCTCCCTGTGTTCCCTTCTCTCGTTTTAGACTCCGCCAGTGTGTGAGGCTCGCGAAGTCACGCTATACACAAAGCTATGCCTAAACAGGCTATGCTTTGATCATCCCACAAGGCCTGCTTTTCAACAAAGCCATGATCATATGCATCTTAGCATGCCACATCATCACTCCATATCACACTACCAATCCTTTGCCGAAATATATGAATGGGTGTTAAGCAAGAGAATAAATTCTCTGCCACCAAACATGCATACATTCGACAGAAGATTAATAACATGATATTTAATGGAGTACGATGTCAGACACACTATCAATTTATAAGCTTATGCTCTGGGTCTGAGCGAAAGCCAAATCCGTACAAATCAACACTACGTCCGGACGGCCACCACTGTAGCCCCTTCAAGGTAGCTACTCCAATCACGGGCATCAGCAGTCGTCGTCCATTCGATATGAAGATCGCCGGTCTTTAATCGTCGTCTTCAATTATTGAATTTTAAACGTCGTTCAAATTATTTGGAATGAGATAGACTCGGACTTTCCAAATATTTCTCGCATATATATATATATATATAATTTAAAAATCATTTCATATTGTTAATATTAATTCATAATGATCAATCTTTATTTTTATTTACATATAAATAATTAAATTCCATTTCATTAACGTAATTAACACAACAAGTGAAGAACACTTGGTTTCATAACATTTTAATATATAACATACCACACAATAATGTTCATTTTATTTTAATTCACATACACATCCTATACATGTAATGTATATTTTTTTTTTCCTATTTTCAATCTATACAAACATGCAATTTCTTGTGCGTCATTTCTAATTCAACAAAAATGATTATTTTGTGTCATTCTTTTCTTTACAAGCAAAATGATATTCTTGCTTTAATTTTTACACATGAAAATGTAAATTTTATATCTTTAATCTTTTTAATGAAAATCTAATTCATTAAAATATAAATTTCATCGTTATAATCTTTACTGAAATTCCTTTACATGAATATGTAAATTTCATACCGTTGTCCTTTTTAATAAAAATTCAATTGATTAAAATGTAAATCTTCTTCTTTAAGTTTTATTTACATGGAAATGTAATTTTCCTTCTTTAAATTCTAAATTACACAAAAATGTAAATTTCTCCTGAGCCTTATTCACATTAAAAATGTATACTTTTCTTTTTACATTAAAAATGTAAACTTTCATCTTTTTAATCTTATTTACATTAAAAATGTAAACTTTTCTTTATTTATACGAATTACATTAAAAATGTAACTTTTACCTTTAATCTTAATTTCACAAAAAAGTAAATTTCTTACTTTTGGTTTTAATTACATAAAGATGTAATTTTCTTTCTTTTAATAAAAATATAAATTCCTTCTTTTAATCTAATTACATAAAAATGTAATTTTCTCTTCATTAAACACGACGGTGAAAATAATGTTCATTTTCTATTTAACTATTTATATTTTAATATGGGCCAGACCTCTAACATTAGGCCTACAACTTGTGGATGCTGGATAGGCCGGTCGATTCCGGGCAGACTTATCCCACAAGTTGGGCTTAAGCTCGTGTCTTGGCCCAATTTGTATTTGCGCACTTGGACCTCTCACATTAGGCCCAACATTTGTGGCTGCTGGATATGTCGGTCGGGTCCGGGCAGACTTCCACCACAAATGTGGCCTAACCTCGGGTCCAAGTACAATTTTTATTAACCATTATAATTGTTCCATTAAAAATATTATTTTAAAATGTTTCTCATTTTAAAAATATCCTAATTTTGGAACATTCTATATTTCCAAAATAACTGGATTTCAAATACTATAACTTACCTTTTCAAAACTTGGGACTTCCTCAATTCCTTTAATTACATATAAAAAAAATGTGATTTTGATTACACCGTCAAATTCTACTTTTTAATTACATTATAGAACATAAATAAAATTATCGTTTATTTTCCTAAGTTATATTTGTGTTAGAGAACACAAAAAAAAAAGGACCATTCATTTTTCTATGTTGTATTTGTGTTAAGGAACCAATTAAAAAGACATTCATTTATATGTGAACACAATTTCATTCTTCTATATATATTTTAATGACTACTATTTAATCTGACATAAATGTTCTTTCAAACTTATCGTAAATGTCCTTTTTCAATCTAACATGAATTTCCTTCTAACATAAATGTTCATTCAAATTTTTAACATAAATGTTCTTATTCTAATTTAATGACATATAAGTCTATTGACATTCTAATCTAATGACATTTAAAAATAAATGACGTTAAAATATTCTAACATGAATGACAAATTCGTCTCAACATAAATGGCAATTTCTCTTTTGCATAAATGACGTTTTCATAAATTCTATAATCACAAATGGCATATTTGCTTTCATACAATTCTATATTTTCTTTTTACTTACATAATAAATCCCTAATCAAAATGTTATTGTTATCCTAATGCATATTTCTGATGAAAATATTCATTTTATTTTAATTTACACATTTTTTTTTAATAAAAATGTAACTTCATCTCTAATACCTATTTTTGTCATTCTTTTATATTCGACAAAGTTAATATCCGTGTCCTTCTTTTACATTTGATAAAAATGTATATTTTTATCTTTCTTCTACATTTGATAGAATGTATAATTATAGTTTCACTTTTTTTAATAATTCACACCACAATAAAAATATAATTTTTTATTGTCTATTATCACATTTTACAAAAAATGTACTTTTCTATCTATTGTCATAATTTACATAAAATGTAAATTCTATTTCTAATATAACATATTACATAAAGTGTAATTTCTATTGTCTATCTATTTTCTAATGTTTTATATTCAAACAAAAAATGTTATTTCTTTTTTTATATAACATAACTGACATTTCAATTCTAACATAAATGGCATTTTATATTAACATGACAATTCTAATAATTCTATGTTTCATATGTTACGATAAAAAGATTATTTTTATCGCCCCACAATTCTAACAATTTTATACAACAAAATACAAATGACCATTTCAATCTTTAATATAACAAGTAGGTGTGAATATTTATTTATTCCCACATTTCAAATTTTAATGTAACAAATCAATGGGAATATTTATCCGTTCACAAATCTCAAACTTTAACATGACAAATAAATGTTAATAGTTATTCGTACATAGATCTAATTTTAACCTAGCACATAAAAGAATATTTCTATTTTGCATCTAATTCTAGTTCCAATCATGACAAATAAAAATAGTATTTTTATTTGTTCATAATCTCTAACTTATTTTCATTATATTAAATCAAATCAACAGGTCTGCATAACAGAATTCATCAATCCACATCAAACATGAATGACAACACATAGCAATATCATACATCATAAATTAACGTACACACATGGACTTTAAATAACGAGAAATAATTAAATTAAATTAATTGAAATTCAGAACATCTCACCTCGCTTTTAACTGAATTCCTGTTCGCGTTCAATATTTGGCTGAATTTCCAAGGTTCTCTATTTTTGCTCTAGTTAGTTCCATCACGTAGATCTCCTCTTCACGATTTTATTGCAACTGAAATCACTACATTCTGTTTTGTTTTGAACGAGTTATGATCATTTATATATTAAATAAATTAAACGATGTCATTAGTTTTAATGAAATATTATTAAACCTTAATCCTTTCTTCTTCGTTCTACTGGAAAACCGTAACCCAATTTGTTGATTTCGACCTCCACTTGCGCGCCTCCATTTACATCGTCGGACTGAGATCTACCACCGCCACACGAGGCACCTGCATCTCGCCTACCGCCGCCCGGAGTCTAGTGGAGCTCGGCACTCTGATGGTCTCGGAAATTGGCTCCAACATCGCGCCCTTTGAGGCATAGTTTCTCCCAATATACAACGTTTCAACCGATCTCCACCGTTGAAATGAAAAATCAAAGGGTGCTTTTTGATTTGGTATATGGAACTCTCGAACCATTGAGGAATTTTATTTAGAGGATAAAGATTTATTGGAGGAGGAAGGAAAATATAATATATAGCGCAGTGAGAGTAAAACATATAGATGAGTAAGAAAAGAAAGTCTTTAAATGGATGAATTAAATTTGGCATAGATTATGTAGCCAATAAATGCAAAAATGAATTCAAAATGGTTTCATTGTTTCCTAATGCACTAAAGAACATGAGAACCTTTATTTAAACTTAAATTTATTACCTTGTTTTCATAAGTATGGATTTCCACTAAGCATATATATATATATATATATATATATATATATCCTATTTCTATCACCAAAAAGTGCCATTTATGATGTAAATCTATTTGTATCAAAAAGAAGTAAGTAAAAGATCAAAAATATATATATATATATATTGCACATGGTTAATATGCAATTTTTTTTTCTCTCATATTGAAATAGGAACAAATAAATTTTGAATAACAAAAGTTAAATTCATATACAAAACATATGAGCACATTTAAAAGGTAATAACTCACTATTATATGATTATAATTGTTGACTGCTTCAAATTATCATGGACAAACTGATTAGCTTAAATAAATGGAATAAATTGCATTACATTAAAAATGTAAACAAAAGTACATTCTATTTTCTATGTATATTTACACTAATTGTAAATAAATGTATCTTTCCTTTTTCTTATTTATTTACGCTAAATGTAAATAAATGCCTCTTTTGCCTTTTTATTACTTAATCACACTAAGTGTAAATAAATATACCTTTTCTCTTTTATTTACAAATGTAAACGTAAATAAAATCTAATTTTCACTAATCAAGTTTTTGTCTTCTTTTTATTCATATAAGAAATGTGAATAAAATCCCATCGCTAAGTTTGCTCTTTTTATTCATATAAGAAATGTGAATAAAATTCTACCACCAAGTTTGCTCTAAATAAATAAATAATAATAATAATTAATGTAGCATGATTTGCTCAAATATTTTAATAGACTATAATCCTGGAAAAATAGTTACCATATCCACTAATAAAAATTCCACTTAAAATAGTCAAATTGATAACATTGGCATTATGAGTAATATAAAATAGGAATTTATGTAGATGTCCTTATGTTATTATTATTATTTTGCATTTATGATTAGGGTACCTGTAATTGTATAAATTATAAATTTAGAATGAAATATTTTTGAAACCTCAGAAGAAACATTAATACATTCCAAGCGTCAATTATACATCACCAAATATGTAAACGAAAACACCAATAAAAGTCGGACACGTGCTTTGTATAAAAATATTTTTTATTAATCATGATTATTTAAAATAAATTATTTTAAATATAAAAAATTCATTAAAATTACTTAAAATAAATTTTTAAATTTACCCCAAAATTCAGGGTTGTTACAGTGTTGCAAATGCTATAGTTGAAATAACTTGGATACAATCACTGCTACTTGAACTAAAAGTTGAAACCCACAAATTAGCAATAGTGTGGTGTAATAATTTAAGTATTGAACTACTGAGTGCCAATCCAATTCAACATACCAGAACTAAGCACAACGAACTCGACATATATTTTGCAAGAGAAAAAGTAGCTGGAAATAAATTAAGGCTTAACCACATACCAGATACTCATCAAATAAACAACATTTTAACAAAGTCCCTTTCAAGAGCAAGCATCACTCTATTTAAAGAGAAATTGAAGGTTAGTGAAAGTTGTACATCCTCAGATCTAACCAATATTCAAACTACATCATGTAACCCTAGAAGTCAGAGCTTTCATTCTCCGAATCAAAGAAACCAAAGCACCAAAAGCTCAGATCTGAAGATGAAAGCTACCATATGAAGTGCTTCCATAAACCATGAAGGTTTAGTTACAAGCTCAATAAATCTAAGGAATAGAGAAGTATGCAAGGTTCAAACCACTCAGATTTGACATTAAATCATAATATCAAAGTCACTCCTTCAAAATCGAGCTTGGTTTGCTCTAGCCGCCATTAACCCTAATTTGGATTTGCGGTGGAGTATAATTGAAAATGTACTATCACTTCTAATAATATCGTAGTGGGTTATTTAACATTTCTCTGTTTTTTATAGGTCGCAACATATTGGGCCTAGCTCATTTATTCAATCTATTCAATTCGCTGTATATATAAATATAAAATCAAGCGTTACTAATTAGATTTGATTTAATTTATTTGTTTTGATTAATTATTGAGGATAAAACAACGAATGATAGTTCGAGAGCGCTTTGTTTTCATAAAGTGATGAAATGATTTGAATTCAGATAATGAATGTACAGAGTTTGGGCTATATATATAGCCATAATAACTGGTACATGTATATTGAGCTTGGGCACATACATGATATATTATACTTAGTATAAAGTGACATCCATAAAAGTTGTAATGTGCTATATACAGAACAATAAGAGGAAGCCGGCTATTCAGTTATATTTCTCGATAGCCCTACTAGAAACTATGGCTGCCAAAACCCTAGTTTTGATTCTTCATGGAGGCTTCAAAAATTCCTTCGATTAAAGGCTTGAAATTGAGCAATAAGTCATAGAAGTTATCAGATCTGACAACTAGAAGCTCATTTGTTTCTTCCTTGAGTCCATACCAGAAACCCTAATTATTTGAGTTGTCGGTTTTAGTGTTCTGATGGATTTTGAGTGATTCTGATGGCTTTATTGGTGATTTCTTTTCCTTTTCTTTGGTGCTAGTTGTAGAAAGCTTGCTTCTTTAGATGCTTTTCTCATCCTTGTTACTGATGTTTAACTCTGACCTGATTCTGGTAAAATTTATGATTGATATAGCTTTGGTCAGAATGTCTGCTCCTTGGTAAGTGCCTAGTTTGTGATTTACTTGAACTTCTCCTTTTTGAACCATTTCTCTAACAAAGTGTAAATCAGTTTCAATGAGTTTTGGTCTGGCATGTTGAATTGGATTTTCAGACATATAAACTGCACTTTTATTATCATACCATACAGTTGATCTTGTGCCTGACTTTAATTTGAGTTCAGATAGAAATTAGCCATTTGATCTCTATAACTGTGTTGCCTATACTTTTTTAATGGGATATTGTAGGTTGCTTTTTAGAACACCTTGATATTAAACTTTGTCCGAAATAAACACAGCATCCGGGTGTAGATATTCTATCATCTGAATCTGAAACCCAGTCAGCATCTACGTATGCATTTATGTTTTGGTGTTGACTTGTCTTCAGTGTTAGACCATGATTGATGATTCCCTTAAAATTCTTTTAACTTCTTTCCAGTGAGTGTCTAAGGTATTCTGCATAAATTGGGAAACTTTATTAACACTGAAAGCAGTATCTGGTCATGTTATAGTTGCATATTGTAATGCTTCTACAACACTTCTATACTCAGTTATATTTGATATAGCTTCTCCCCTATACTTTGAATAGTGTTGATTTGAGATTGCAGGAGTTGGTTGGGGATTAGCGTTAATCATTCTTGTCTTGGTCAGTAACTCAATGATATATTTTCTTTGGCATAAAGTTATTTTAGTATCTGATCATTTAACTTCTATGCCCAAAAAATAATCAAGTTCACCCAGATCCTTAATAGAAAATTGTTGATCTAAATACTAGGTTAGTTTGTCTAAATCATTTGAGTTGCTGCCAGTAATAATTAGGTCATCTACATATATTAATATGTAAATGACAGAATTATTGTTGACTTTGATAAATAAAGATGTGTCTAATTTGGTTGACTTAAACCCTAGTTTCAATAGGGTATTTTAAGTTTACCAAACCAGACACGAGGTGCCTGCTTTAGGCCATAGATGGCTTTGTTCAATTTACATAAATAATTTGGATTACTGTTACAGCCCCTAGGTTGATGCATGCAAATTTCTTCTTCTAATATGCCATTCAAAAATGCATTATTAACATCCAAATGCTTAGTATGCCACTTCTTATATAAAGCTATGGTTAGAATTAATCTAATAGTGGTTGGTTTTACAACAGGTGAAAAGGTTTGATTTAAATCAAATCCATATTCCCGTGTAAAACCTTTGGCTACTAATCTAGCTTTATATTTATTTATTATGCCATCTGGATTTCTTTTCAGTCCGTATGTCCATCTATATCCAACTATATTCTTGTTGGTAGACGGACATACAAGTTCCCATGTTTTATTTTTGATGAGTGCATTATACTCTTCATCCATTATTGCCTTCCAGTTTTTATTTTTAGCTGCCTTATCAAAAGATTAAGGTTCTGTTAAATTGGATGAGGCAACAAATAATTTTGGTTTGAAGATACCACTTTTAGCCCTAGTAATCGTAGGGTGACCAGTGGGAATTGGCAGTGTCTATTATAGTGAGTGTTTTTTAATTTCAGTGCTTATTTAACTTTTAGATGCTATTCCTCGTTGATTTGAATTTTCATATTTACCTTGTTGATTTGGACCTTATGCTGAAACAGGTGTTGATGAAGTTTGACTGGGAGGCTCAATTGTATCATGACCTTAAAAATGTATGGGTGATGTATCTTGAGTATACATCTTCATCAACATCCATTGACTGCCAGTCACCGCTGATGTTGGGTAAAGTAGGTATTGATGTTCTAGTATTGGTAACCTTGCTAGTAGTCTTTATATCTTTGCTCTTGTAAGGATAAACTCTTTCATTGAAAACTACATGTCTACTGATATATATATATATATATATATATTCTTCCTGTCTCTTCTATACATTTTACCATTATTGGTTAGTAGTATAACCCAAAAGGTTACACTATTTAGACCTGAAGTTTAACTTATTAGAATTATATGACCTTAGATATAAAAAATGTAGACAGGAAAAAGTTTCTAAGCTATAATATTCTTGTTTAATCTTAAATATTTTTTCAAGTAGATTTGAACCCTTCTGTACAGAAGTTGGTTGTCTGTTAATAAGATACACTGCTATGTTGAAGGCCTCTAGCCAAAATTTTAGAGGCAAACTAGCTTGAGCTAGTAACATTAAACTAGATTCTACAATGTGACTATGTTTTCTTTCAACAAGTCCATTTTGTTGAGATGTATATGAATATGTAGTTCTATGAACAATACCTTTCTTTTGGATGTAATTGCTTAAATTTTTGAATTCACTGCCTCCATTTAATTGCAGAGTCTTTATAGGAGATTTGAATTGTTTTTCAAGCATAGTTATAAAGCTTATAATAATATTATAGGTTGCAGATTTACTCTTTAAAAATAGATCCAAGTAAATTTTGTAAAAGCATCAACAAATGAAATATAATATTTGTAACCAAAATCAGAACAGATAGGGGAAGGACACCACAAATCTGTAGCAATCAATTGCAGTGGTTCAGTGTATTATGTACATGAATCACTAAAGGTTAGTTTATGTGTCTTACCCATTTAACAATACTTGCATGTATAAGGAAATTTACAAAATCTAATTTTACTTTATTGTCATTCAGAATTTTAATAATAGTTTTTGTAATTAGATGACCAAGTTTACACTGCCAAAGATAAAAAATATTCTTCTTATTCTCAACATTTTCAATTTCATTCAAGTTACAATTCCTTCTTTAATTCAGATCATCACAAGTATCATTTTGGCCCTTAGAAGAATTAAACTTGTATAATCCATTGTTGAGATCACCCTGTAAAAGGATATCCTTAGTTAGAATGTCTCTAACTAAGCAAACTTTTGGAAAGAATTCAAAGTAAACATTATTGTCATTAGAAAATTGTGATACACTAATCAAGTTTTTAGTGATCTTTGGGACTCTAAATAATTTATGCAAGTAAATTTGTTTCTTACCAGCGAAATATGCAGTACCAATATGAGGAATATTAATTTCTTACCATTACCCATAGAATCATATTTTTTACCTTTATACTCCTTGCATCCCAGATTTAGGTTGTCAAGATTATGGGTAATGTGATTTGTTGCTCCAGAATCTGGGTAGCGGCTGTCATCCTGAACATGATCAACAGTTGTAGTTTCATTTTTGATACTGTAGTTGGTATCCTAGTTTGTTTGTGCAACATTTGCACTTGGGTTATTATTGTTTCCTTGACTCTGATTAGTTGAGTAGTTGTTGTATCTTAAATAACATTTCAGTGCAGTATGACCAATCTTCTCACAGATTTGACATTTGGGTCTGTTATTATTGTTTCATCGACCTCTGCCCCTTCCTTTGTTGGGTCCATCTCCTCTTTGCTATGAATTTTCTACTTTATTATTACCTGTCTAATTTTTGGGCTTGAAACCAGTTGGAAGATTAACATTGAAGGAATTTTCTTGAATTCTTTACTTATCCTTGCCTCATGAGAAAATAAAATTGAATGAACTTCATTTATAGGTGGAACAATTTTTTGATATCTTATAACAGCTTCATATTCATCATTTAGACCATTCATCAAGTATAAGAGACGATCAGAATTTTGAACAATATTAACAGTGACATTAAGTAGATCACATAACTTTTTGACCTTTGAAACGTACTCCCTCATACTAAGATTTTCCATTCAAATATTCCAAAGTTGCCTCTTGTAGTGAAGAACTTTGGCTGATGATTGATTGTTAAAATTCTCTTTCAATAGTAGTCCATATATCATTTGAGGAGTCACAACTAGTTACAAGAGGTAACAAATTGGCACTTATAAATGAAAGAAGCCAAGAATTTATTAGCCCTATCATGTCTGTGATATTAAATGTATTCTTCATTCGCAATAGTTCTGTAATGCTGATTAGTAATGAACTTTGATGGTATGGGTGTAGTATTAAGAATGAACCCTTCTTCAACATATCCTTGTATTGCAGTCTCCATCTGCAATTTCCACAGTCGATAGTTATCTTCTTCAAGATGAATTGTAATGATTTGACTCTCGGAGCTAATAATTGTCTTTATAAATTTCTTTGCAGGTGTGGAATTGGATTTTCTGGACTAATTCCAGAATTGGATTCAGAGACTCTAGATTGACCTCCATACTTTCAATAAACTGAAGATGAGATTATGAAGAAAATCAACAAATAATTGTGAATTGGATGTTGAATAAGATCAGAAAAGACAAGAAACAATGAAAATCAGGTATGGTCGGCTAGAAACGATTAATGAAGAAGTAAGAAATTTCTCTGGTAGATTTTGAATGATTTTCTGGCACGACTTTAACAGGTTTTGATGTTTTTATTGATTTTCTTGAACTGTTCCTTATGACCAAATTTACACTCTATACAAAAATATTGTACAGATGATTTGATGCAGCCTGATTCGCAAGAATTACGGCGAGGCACATATGATTTGTGTTGTATTTCACTCTCAATTGATGAGTACACAACTCAGATGAGAGTATATCCAAATGATGAAGAATTAAAGATGGGTAAAACCCCACAATTGTATCGTTTGTTGATTTCTGATGCCATTAGGAAAACAATTGCTCTGATACCAAATTAGATTTGATATGCTTTCTTTGTTTTTATTAATCTATTAAATAATAGTAAAGCAGAACCTTTTAAACTCTCTCCTTCATTTTCTATGTTATCTTTATCCACCTTAAAGCTCTAAGGATATTACATTATTTAGATTTAATATCGTATTTTCAGAAAAACCCTAATGAGCCAAACCGTCACAACCTAAATTCCCACTTTTTATTACTTTTCCTTCTCATCCACGTTACTCCTTAACCCTAATTTACATTCAGGGCAACATTGATCAAAAGATCGACAATGATGCAAATGATGTACCCAGCTGAACATTCCAGTTTGGCTTCTCACCGGCTGTTCTTCAAGCTACTGTTAGCGGTTGCCCCTCTACTCTCATCGCTCATTTTCGCAGCAATACTACCTTTCCTCACACTGATTTATTTTCTTTGACTGGTTTATTTTCTTTGACCCGATTTTCTTATCCTATTTGAGGTAAACATCCTAATTTATGTTGGATTGTATGATTTTATTTATTATGCATTATTAAGCTTAGTTTTTTCTGAACCTTCAGTTTTCTTTTCGTTGCATATATTCTTATATTAGAGTAATAACACAATGAAACTTAGGTGTTGGTGATCAATATAGCTTCCACAAGGAGATTGATGCAGTTAGAGGTTATTAAATTATCGTAATTTGTTATTTCTAGCAGCAAATGAAAAATGAGGGGTAGCAACTAGCAATGATCATCATTTTAAGGTTGATTTATTGTTATTCATTATGGTTATTGATTTCAAGCTTTAGATGTCAAGTAAAACTAGGTATAGTAACTTGCTTGCTTAGTTCTATATTTAACAAATTAAAGATCTATTTGGTAAAATATAAATGTTTTTGTTAAAACAGCTGTTACAAAGGTTTTTAGTTTATAAAGCAACACATACTGTATGAGTTTCAATTATTATAGTAGATGATCACCAAAGAAAACTTAGTACAAGTCCATAATGTTGTAGGTTGCATGTTCGTACACAATCCATACACTACAAGAAAATCTGTACATAGCGACTAATTTTTAGCAGCGGAAATTTCCATTGCTAATTAGCGACGGATTTTCGTGGACTTTGTAAGGGATAATATTTTGGATTTTATATGTCAACTTATTTTAAATTATTACCGTCGAATCTAATTCCTGTCGCTAAATCATTGGAAATTGCAGCACTTTACCATCATAAAAAATTTAACGCTAAATTCCGTTGCAAATAGAGGCTGTTTACCGTCGTTAAAATTTTAACGCTATTTTTGCAGTGATTTTTCAAGAGATTTGAAATGGACTTTAATATTTATTATTTATAAAATGATTTTCATTTGTGTTTTTACTTAGTAATTAATAAGTAAATATAAATTTTAAATAATTTATGTTAATAATATCTAAATAATAAATAATTACTATTAAAAGTAAATAATATTCAATAGTTAGCATTGATTAATTATTAGTTACTATGAAATATAAATAAGTGGTAATAATAATTAATAAAATAGATTAATATATATTTAATAATCACAAAAATAAATAATTACCATTAATAGTAAACTAAGTTCAATAGCTAGTATTGATTAATTAATAATTACCAAATAATTAAGAGGTAATAATTATTAATTAATAATATAGATCAATACTAACTATTGAATATAGGAAATTACAGGAATATTAAATTGAGGAGCCGCCAATGTTTTCCCAAAATTTGGTAGCCCGCCTCTTTTGTTAATTCGAAATATAAGCTACAGGTGAAAACACTAGGGTTTTACTTTTCTTTTCTTCAGCCGCCACATACTTCATCTCTTTCAATTTCGTTTCTCACTGGTTACTCCTCCGCATCCACCTTTATCTAACTAATCCATGTGAAACCCATTTTAAATCATAAAACTAATCCACAGCCTTAAAATCCTTTTCTTCAGTGCCCATTTATCACTCAAATCAAATCTGTTGTGTATCATCTTGAAGATGATTTTATCGATCTACGATACTTCCTTCCAATTTGAGAAGCCAAAGCTGAAAATGGAAAAAAGGTACATATTTTTATTTTGTAAATTGCCATGCCACTGGTTTTTTAACGAATATGCTTCATGAATGTTTAATCGAAATAAGTTCGTCATCGCAAATTTATAGTGAAGCGATTTCTAGCGAGTTTGTTCTTTCTATTTGATTTTCTTTGGGATGTTTATGTGTGACTTGAAGTTAAGAAACGCTGGACTAGCTTTGGGATGTTTCTGGAATTTTCTTTGGGATGCTTCATGGATGTTTCTTTGGGATGCTTCTGTGCATTTTTAAAGAAACACAGGATTAGCTTCAGACAAAAGAAGAAAAGAAGGGAAACAGTAGTCAGATTATTTTGGTCATTGATGTGGTGTAACATTGATAATTCTATGTGCTATTGACACAGCTTCATTTTACTCATTAAGGTTCTCACTGTGCTTTCATTTTGTATGATAGATCCTTTGTATGTGGCATATCATGATGAGGAATGGGGTGTGCCTGTTCATGATGATAAGTGAGTTTTTATGCTTGTAAATTAAGAATGATTTTGTTAATTAAATTAATCTAATTTTGATAATTTGATCTATTACAGAATGCTCTTTGAGTAGCTAGTGCTATCAGGTGCACAAGTTTGGCTAGATTGGGAAACCATTTTGAGAAGGGATGATTTCAGGTGTGTACAGTGTGTTACTCCGATCAAATTTCTATTAATATAAGTAAATATACTTGCCCAGAAGTGGATGATAATCTCTACAAAATTACTTAAATTAAGATATATATTATACACCAGGAAGAAACCATCTCTTATTAAGTAGATTTTGGAAAAGGCCAAACAAGGTTCTAACGTTGTTATGAACACACAGAAACTGTTCTTTGCTCGAGATGAATGATTCCCTTCACTTGCACTTTTGACATGGGGCTTGCAAATATGGTTGTAATACAGGCAATATAATTTTTAGTTTTAAACTTTTCTTTTTCTTTTTTCAATGTAGAACTCAGTTCATAGTATCTCATAATTACAAGTAGAGATGAAATATTTCTAGTGGTGGATCAGCAGACAGATTAAATATTGGTTCATCTAATATAGATCAAAATGTTATAAAAGATACTTTTTGAAATTATATTAAGAAACAATCTCTTTGTATTCATTTTTTTTGCTTATCCGGGCTGCGTTTTTTTTGGCTTACCAGGGCAACATTTTTTTTCACTTTTTTGCATTTTATTTTGTTTGCTCTACATGTTGCCTAGAGCAACCCGAATTCTTGAGCTGGCCATGCTAAAAGTACAACCACCCATATCCATTTCATGGTGCATGAATTCGTGAATTAGCACTATATGGACCAGGCAAAAGTGGAGAATATCAAATTATCTTTTGTCATTTTTGTGTGATTTGCAGACATACAAAGATATTGCATAAAACAAATTTCAGAATTCATAAATGTGAACTAAAGATTCATAGCTCCATAATCATAAGGCTATGTGATATGTCGGGGGTTCAATATCTGCATTTCTAATGATTATTCAATACATATCACTGTCTTATAAATTGCCTTATTCTTGAAATTTTAAAGTGATTTTAAGATGGATGTCTTTTTCTAAGTTTCCTTGACTGAATTTGTTTCTCAAATTTGCATTAAAACTTCATTGTTGGTCTACAATATGCTTTATTCTTCAGTCCATATGTCTCGGTTTTCCCTGTCCTTCTATTCCAAAGTCATCTTGGTCGTCAATTTGTGTATGAACCGCTTACATTAGTAGCATAGTTAACTTGTTAATTAAATCAAATGATGTGTGGTTGAGAGGCACACAAAGACATTGGAATTAAGAATAGAGGAATTCAGCTGCATTGAGTTAATGGTTGATAATTCTAGTTAATTATGCTGCATGCTCCATTTAACCCCATAAATTAAGTGGTCGCATCTGAAGATGTCGAACTATAAAACCGAGTGATTAAGAGATTAAATTGCCATAGCGTAACTTCCTTTGATGGTTATCTGCATTACGTGCATCCAGATTATTTGGGTACTAAAAAAAATTGTTTTCTTATTTTGCACTTGATTATTATATATGTTTGATTCAAAAGTTTTTTATTACACAATTAGTTATTTGGTACATACAGCCATGGTATATCCTGTTTACAGATTTGTAGATCTTACTCATGTATTTTAATTACTACATATAATCAAAACATATTTCTATCCTCATAGCGTATATTCTGATTACATTTATACTTATGCTCATTATTGCTTTCTGGGATTTTAACCGGAAATTTGATCATTCTTTCACATATTTATAAAACAGATTGACGCAAACACAGATGGAGAGGTTGACTTTTCAAAATTTGTAGCTGTAGTGTTGCATGTACATCAGCTTGAACATTACAGTTTCATGTTCGCCTTCAGTTTTGCGTTTGCTTGCAAATTTGTCGTCGTCATCTTCGTAAGATGGTTGGTATGTTAGTTAGACTTATTTTGGTGTAAATATGGCATTATGTGGTTTTTAGTATGGTTATGCATGATATATGTTTGTATTTGAGATAATGTCAACACCAACTGAATAGTTTTGTTGTCAGCTTGGTGTATGAATTGATGAAAGATTATGGATGTTCTGGTTTTTTTGTATGTGATTATGAATGTTCTTTTCAGTTCTAAATTAATATTGTTGGCTAATTTATCTTTGTTTTTTTTAATATGTTATTTATTTCAGTGTTCACAGTTGAATGATGTTTGTTGTATATATATGCATGTGTTTATATGAATATGTGTGTGTGTGTGTATGCAGACCAGAAGGGGAATAGCGGCGAATGCCCAACAAAAAAAATGAGGTTAAGTTTACCCCAATTTAATTTCCGTCGCTAATCCCTTGGCAATTAGTGAGGGATTACCCACTCCTTTTATAAATGATATTTTATTATAAATTAATTATCCGTCGGTAAACAATCGGTATATAAATTAAAATTAAATTAATAAAGAAAATTTTATTTTTATTACATAATCAGTAAAATGACGGAAAACTGTCAGAAATCTCATGTTAAAGTCCGTCGCAAAATCTGACACAATTACCGTCAGGGTTTTTACCGACCACAATGTTTTATAGAAAATCCGTCGCTAAAGCCAATTTAGCGACGGATTAGAAGCGGATTCTGCCGCTGCTATATGCAGTTTTTCTTGTAGTGATATTGATAGATTAATGATGCATTGATGAAATAAATTTATGCATCTTAAATACTTAATTGGCTAAAGCAATTGATTGACAAATCATAATTTTTTGCAGTTTTTGTCTATAAACAAAAGTAGCAAAGTTAATACATTTTAGGTTCCTTGATGTATATTCTTATCCTAACACTAAAAAATTTGCAAAAGTTGTGTAAGCTGTTATTATTATATTTTCAAATTTTGTGAAAATTTTCTATCAAGCTTCATTAGATGTTACACTTTGCTTTGCATTGGAAATTTGCATGGTTCTATTTAATTTAATATTGTATCTCACAAATGCTTATATGAAATTTATATGTAAAAATGCATAATGTACAAAGCTCGAATAAGTGTAATGGGTTCCAAAAGCTTATTTTCAACAAATGTTCACAAAAACTGACTTAAATAGAAGGTTGTTTGCAACATTAGTAAGGAAATACATGGAAAAAAGTACAACCCCTACTCTAGCTGCATGTGCAATTATCATTCCTCTAAGGATCCCTTCACTATATAGTTTATGTTCAATATACTCTATATTGTAGCATTTAATTACTCAAGGAAAGAGAAACACAGAAGCAATTGCATGTCATAAACAAACCAAGCTAAAAAAAAGTGAATTTTAATGGCAATATCATGTGTGAACCCACTGGGATAACGTTTTGTTAAGGTTGCTTTAGAAATAGCAAGATGCAATGTATAGTTTCTTCGAACGCTTAGGCAATATTACTCTAAAAAATAAGTAATAACATTAGAATGCAAGTGGCTATAATAAAGGATATTTAATGTTATAAGTAGCTACAATTTCAGGTGTTAACCCATCGGGATAACTTTTTGCTCGGGTTGCTTTAGAAATAGCAAGATGCAACTGTATAGTTTTTTCGAATGCTTAAGCAATATTACTCTAAAAAATAAGTAATAACATTAGATTGTAAGTAGATATAATCAAGGATATTTAATAATGTAAGTAGCTATAAATAATGGATGGTTATTACTCACTAGGTTGTATTTTTAAAGCTCATACAGCCTTAGGACTCCACTTTGTTTTATTGAGATATTAAGAAGAATCGAAGAACAAGAAAAGACCGTGATAACAAAAGATGGAACTATAAAAATGAGTTGTTGTTGTTGTTAATAATAATAATATTATTATTATTGTTATTATTATTTGTAGGAAAAAAATAACATCTTTGGCCTTACCAAACTATGCTATATTCATAAAATGCTACTAATACGTATGATATCTAAAATTGTTCGTAGCTATTGGGACTATAGGCACTTGAAGCTTACACACTATGATGTCCAACTACCTCTTTAATGCTAAATTGCTACAATGGAGTGCTCACTTTACTTATACATGGAGTTCTTTTGCTTGCTAGGGTATGGTGTAGGATTACTAAGTAATAGTTTCCCTTTTCCCATCTAACTTGACTGTTACATTATTTCTTTATTATAGTTTCATGGTCTATTTAGGTTAAGCCACCGTTTTTGTCTTCCTGTGATATGGAAAGAAACATCAGTGATGATAACTATTGATATTTGCATAGTTTAACTTTGTTTGCTTTAATCTGTCCTAATAATTTAACATTATCTTCATCTCACCTTCCAATTATTTTTCTTTATCCGACATAAACATACAACATACACATACATACACGTGTGTACATGGTTCTGCCGATGTCAAAATAAGCCTTTTCAGCCTTTAACTATACATTTTCCCTCTTTTGTTACTATAAACATGGGTTTTGTTGCAATTTTGTCATGCATTATAGTATATGACATTATTTGGTCTTCATATGCTTATAAAAAGTATTCGGAAGAATGGAATATTCATAATGCTATTTCCTTTTGCCATTTTACGCAATAATCTTTAATCGCAACAAATATTATTCCTTCGCTGTTTTCTACAGCAATTGGCATGTCTGCAGAAAGTCACGGTGACCGATTTTCCATATTAGTTCCATTATTGCTACACCATAACGATTATGGATCTTGAAATAACCCTATATTTGTTATTTTTAGTTGTACATGTGAATTTGCTCATTATGATCTGCTCTTCAAATTAATTCCACTTTACACATAAAATAGTGTTTTTCATTACATTTAAAGATTTGAAGTGGAAAAGAAAAGTAAAAGGAGCTTCGACCATTAGTAGCTGAATTGTTTGATCTTATATAAATTTGCATTTTGAAATAATAGCTGAACATAAATGATAATTTGAAACGATTAAAATTTGGAAATTATTTTTTATTTCATTTTTTTTTTCTCACATAAATTATGCTTCTATAAACAAATGATTTTCATCTTTCAAACATTATTGCTTTATATTCTTATGTTACCCTTTATCCATAATATTATATGATTTTACATATGACATGGTATGCTCAAGACAACTTACACAACAAAATTAGCTTACATACACAATGTAAGAATTTATTTTCCTATGGGTAATGAAGTTAACCTACATCATGACATATTATAAGGCAATCGAGAAAAGTAGAGTAAATGGTTAGGAATTCAGTCAACTAAAGTCATAATTGAATCCAAGCTTAATAGCTTGCTATATTCTTCAACGCGTTGATGTCTAGAAGATTTCAAAGCACAATAATGTTTCCTGGGAAGGGTATTTGGGATAAAGGATGGGTCTAAGGTGTTAGTATTGGCTCCAAGGGGAATATTATTCTTGCTTCTCAGGCTGACCTTTCGTTTCTAATGTTCACATTTATTTGTGTTTACCTCTATGCTTATTAAGATTTATTATTCTCTACACTGTGGTTAACTATAATACATATTTTTTTGTCTTTCAGGCAATTGAATATCTTTCTAGCACACTCGATTTTTCCTGTGTGTTGTCCTATATTTTTTTTCTACAATTTAAACTGTAATATTTTGTGCATTGGATCAAGTAATAACGACAATTTCATGCTTTTATTTCATAAAATGCACAGATGTCATTTTGTATTTTATGTTCAAGTACAAATTTTTATCAATTTATATGCATGTGTGAAGTTTACGTCCAAAAATCATAACCTGTATATCTTATAGGTACAATAGGTTATTCGTACTAACTTAGTGTAGGGAGATATTGTGTTTTGTATTTTGGTTCCTTTGGTAAAGAATATTGCTCATTATGTTCATGTTAAAGAAATCTATGAGTTAAAATAAAGTTTATATATAAATTGGATAATATAAATATTATTTATTATTAGTTTATTTTGAACAAAATATGATAGCTTTAGTGAAATTGATAAGATATTTGAGCAATATCTTATCACGCATTTTAATATTAGTAAAAATATATTTGAAAACATGTAGGTAGTTTTTAAATCTACGTTTCTCGCTTTCTTCTTTATCCCGAGGAGTTTTTTTTTAACATTTAACTTTTAGAACCATACATTTCTAAACAATGATGACTTGCATTGCCATCAGGGTCAGGTCATTGCACATCAACGATGGAAATCTTTGGACAACGAGCTGCGGGGTTTAAAAGATTTTGCAAAGTTATAGTCTGGTCTTTCAATTCATGGATCTTCTACTTTATTCACTAAGCCCATAGGTTCTCTTGAACACTATCAGACTTTGTTTTTCCTTGCCCATTTGTATCCAAAGGTCAGGGGGATCAATTTTTTTTTGGCATAGCCGACTGATGTTTATAGTGTTCCATAACACTCTGTTATTATGACTAATAATAAAATTACAATATAGTACATGTGATTGTAGTTAGTAGTAATTTAATTCGGTTTTTAAGGTGGACTGTCCACCCTCAACAACATTTATAATGGGCCGTCCATTGAATCTAAGCTAGATTACAATCTAGGAGCTAGCTTAAGTTACTAGACTATCAAATGACGTCTCCACGCAGGGAGAAATTAGAAATTACATAATACAAGCTACACAGTGCAAGACTATAGTAATAAGTAAATAAAATGACTTTAGCTACTGCTGTGAACAACATCCACGATAAGACTTGGCAGCAGCTACCCCATCAAGCCTAGAAAAAATGACATCAGGCTACAGTATACCAGCTAGGAGGAAGTGAAAGCACATCTATAGCTGCTACTATCTTGAGTTCCACACTCCAGAAAAGCGTGAAAATTACGTTGTGAGGCTTCAGGAAGAAACTCCATGAACAAGCCAAAAACAGCTAGTAAAAGGAGATGGAAGGGTAAAAAGCACTGCGAAGTTGAGTGTGTGAGCACCACCATGTTTCAACAGTGAAAATAACAGGACCAGAACACCAATCTCCCATTACCCCATCTTTGAAAATAATAGTGAATAATAGTAAGATTTCAGGGAATCATTTTTGTTTGTCATTAACCTTTTACATGATCATGTTTAGAAAAATCAAATGCTAAAATAGAATAATTGGTTTGCAAATGCATTTACCAAAAAGGTTGAGTCCTGAAAGGCATAAATTTAAGCATAACATCATAAAGTGTCTTCAAAATGATACAAATATTGCGGGTAACCGAAAATAATTATACACCAATTGGCTAAAAAATAATTTTCTGTATTCAATAAAAATTTATACAATATAGTGTTCTCCTTCCAACTGCTCAAATAAAATAGTTCTAAGCACATACTTGATTTCCTGAAATCTTACTATTATTGACTTTGTTGTTGCTATAATTCATCAAGTGATAAAATATAATCATAGACTTGATTCTTATTTTTCTGATAAGCCACCAAACCCATTTTGTTTTTTGATAAGCTATTAGGATATGAAAGCATAGGGAATACTATCCCCAAGTTGTAGACAGGTAACAGTTCATATCTCATTTCATTGTTTTTAGGATGCAAGGAAGCTATGATTTCATTTATGTTAATAGTTGCAAGTAGGATAGGATAATTTGCTATAGATGTTATGCAAGTTTATATTAGGCATTGTTAATTACTAAGAGAAACACAATGGATTAATTACATATCCACCACCCATGAATATAATAATTTGTCCAACGGTCCCTCCCATGGTGTTGATTTTTGAGTGGCTCTATTTAATAGTTATATCTAGCCTTTCATTTGTTAGGTAAAGATGTACTGATATGATGACATACATAGGAACATCTTTTAATTTCAATAGATAATGAAATATACACTTTTATACTAATCTTACATAGTTGTCATATTCTCTACTACTACGTTGTTGTTGTTCCTGGCATATAACATGAGAGTAATAAATCTAGAATATTCCTTCTTGATTATTAATTAAAGAAAATTCTTCCCATTAAAGTAGTTATGCAAGATCTGATAGTGGTGAAGAAAGCAAGCATATGATATATATATGGTTTATTGCTTTTAAGTCTGTTATATAGTGTATTGATTTTCTATATTTCATTCAGGCGATTTAACTTAGAATGAAGAATTACAGAAGGAGAAAGATCTGCATGAAATTAAAGAAAAATTATATTATTTGAAGAGTCAGTTCTCATTAGTTTTGGCTATATATGATCTGATTATAGATGAATGATTTTATCAGATATGTATCGTAACTTACTGCCTCATTTTATAGACACTTATCAACATATGTTTTATATTTTTGTATGAATAATGGAACTGATTAGTATTTGTCGATTACGGTAGATAAGAAAGATACCTCAGTCCTTATTTAGTATTACATGCATTTGACATCTTTTATTTTCCTTATGCATTGCATTGGAAGTACCGTAAGAGTGTCATGCTCTTCCATTTATGTGCACCTATATGTTCACATGATTGATTCATATGGTTCATAAATAAACTGAAGTTAAATTATGATCAAATTCAATATTATGTTTCTAAGGTGCTTGGAGAAGGAAACGTAGACCTAAGGACCTTTGTACCTTAGGTGATAGAAGTTACTAAAAAATAAAGATGATGGATCTTTGATATAACAACGATTCTAGTTGGCTCGAAAATTCTACCAGGGATTACATTTGAATCCCTTTTAGCCTTTGGATAAACAGCTGCTGTGACGACCGCCCATAACCCCTACACTAAACAAGAGGAATAATGCATTGAAATGTGTGTCAGGCAGCTATGGGCGATCATCAAGGTATGATAACATAAGCGGAACCTGTCGTAAACTCATAGCGCAAGGATAAAATATAATAGAACATATACAACAGGTAATATTAGTGAAGTGGAAAACGCTAAACTTTCGTAACAACTCAAAAGTAATATCCATACATTTGGATTACGACAATAGTGTTTATACAAATTACCTTACTACAACACCCAGAGAATAATAAAACAACGGAAATCCAAATACTATATAGTAGAAAAGATAGTACGTAAGCCTCAAGCTCGCCTCCGAACTGCAACATCGTCCCCACTAAGCTACCACCTGTCACCTACCACCTATTATGCCCATCCAAAAATCGGATGAACATCCCAATTTAATAAGAGAGAAACATAAAAAATTGAGTGAGACAATAGTCTCAGTGAGCGATAAAACAACTATCTAACATCATCAATAAAGTAAATGAGAATGAGTAAATAAACGAACTAATCTACCCATAACACCAGAGAAGAACTCAACTCCTGTCTTCCCCACATCGGAAAGTGATAGCCTTTACATCAAACATTTCAACCATTCACCCATGGAAACCAAAACAACCATTTATTCATGGCAATCAAAAGCAACCAATAACATCACAACATCCAGATCATATATATTTCACACAAACCATCCTAATCAAATTCAACATCCCTCAAATAAAAGCCCTAGAGGCCTAAACCAATATCAGACAAGCACCCAAGGAACATCTCCTTCGACGTTGGATAATCAACATAAGATGGTACAAACAAAACATCTAGCATGCATGATAGACTCTGGCTATCATCGCCAATCCTGCTTCGAATCCTCGTTGATCATATGACCGGCCAAACACCCTGCCATCCGTCAAGGGCCAATGGTAAACCCCGGTTCTAGGAAAACCCCATACATCATATAATTTGACAAATCTAGATCATACACGACACCCAAGGTACTTGACCATACAATGATCTTTTAGGTATGCCTATTATTCCCCTGCTTTGAGTCCGCTAGAACCTACGATAATGGTAATCCCTTGGCCTTTGGTATCTCTAATCCTCATCGACGGCGACTATCCCACCATTATCACCCAGCTCGGAGCACCTTTGAGTTGTCACCACACTCGTTGTATTACGACTAGCAATGGACACTTTACATCACTTTGACATTCCCCATTAAATTCACTTCAAAGTCACATCATCACAAGAAATGTCCAACCAGACCCACTTTTGGTGCCTACCCACTTTGGTACCCACCCATTTCGGTGCCAACCCGTTTTGGTACCCATCCATTTTGGAACTGGCCCACTTTGGTACCCACCCATTTGGTGCCGAGCCATTTTGGTACCCACCCACTTTGGTACCGGTCCACTTTGGTACCCACCCATTTTGGTGCCGACCCATTTTAGTACACACCCATTTTGGTTCCCACCCATTTTGGTACCTACCCATTTTGGTACCGACCCACTTTGGTACCCACCCATTTTGGGACCGACCCACTTTGGTACCCACCCATTTTGGGATCGACCCACTTTGGTACCTACCCATTTTGGGACAGACCCACTTTAGTACCCACCCATTTTGGGATCGACCCACTTTGGTACCCACCCATTTCGGGACCGACCCATTTTGGTACCCACCCATTTTGGGACCGACCCACTTTGATACCGACCAGAAACTTGTAATCCTACTTGTACTATCCTTGTACTACATGCCCGACCCATGGGTTTTACTACGGACCCAAAACCTGTACAATCGCAACTCAAGTCCAATTTCAAATTCGCCAGTTGACACAATCGACGAAATATACTCATCTAATTCATTCAACACAGTCATAAGCATGTTATGAAACCACTAACAACATGAATATGACGATTGCCAATAAAATTATGTAAACATCACCAAAATCATGATAAATGAACATAATTATGTATTTAACTTGCATAAACATGCGAAATAACATTAAAAATACCGGTTTTAAGTTGCTAAAAAAGATCCTATGGTGATTCATATGAAAATAGACTCACCATGATGTAGATATAAGGAAAACGACTTGAATTTGATAAAAACGTGTGCATACAACTCATATACTTGCTTGAATCCATTTGAGAGATGCACATCACTCACCAATTCACCAAAACAAGCTAAAAGCAATGAAATAAGATTTCGAACAGCGAAGAATTTGATCTAAAATTTTCAATTTGATGATCTCTCTCTTGGATTTGCGTAGATCTTGCGTCAAATGTTGTAGATCTTCGAATCTCTAAGTTTTAATGGTGGAAAGAGGAAAAGAATGGAGAGATGGGGAGCTCTCACTCTTTCAAATGAGAGAATGGAGAAAGTAAACTATTCTTCATGACTCCTACCCTTTATTGATAGCCTCCCACGAGCCCACTAATGGGCCTCTCCAAATCAGCCCATTATGGCTTACCAAACCTGAACAACCAATTGTTAAACCTTAAAATAGCGATTCCTCCCAAAACGCTGGGCCAAAACTTTAATGTGACCATTTACGGAAAGGTGGATCATTATTTTCTTTCTAATGGCACAGGTCTCAACACCTTATTCGACCTGAGTCAAAAGTTACTCCATGTACAAGACTGATCTGGGCAAAATGGTCATAAACAAAATTAATAAAAATTATGGATATGTCTCACACCCCCATAAGCAACATATTAAAATATGAGAATGATCCAACCCTCAGGCAATAAAAAAAATATTTTACGATCTTCCGATACATAAAATGTGGGTTGTTACATTCTCCCTCCCTTAGGAATTTCGCCCTCAAAATTCCAACAAACATAAGCAACCAAAACAATTCTGCATACCTATCATCCATGATTAGAAGCAATCAGTACTATCATCCAAACTAGCGGTCATCAAACCATGCATCCATAGCCTTATCCTAGCGTGCAAAATTCTAATAACAACATCAGTAACCTCAAAAACAATAACAACATATAATTGTCATCATCCTCCTAAGTTGTTTCGTGTCATTTGCCACAACATGAAGTGGTTTACGAGGTCTCGTAACTGCGGCTTCGACTTCTAGTTTTTCGTATTGTTATGGAGATACTACCACATCTGGATCATGCGCATATTTCATAGAAACGATTCACGAAAAGCGTTATGCACACGCGACATCTTCTCGAGTAACTTTAATCTATATGCGAGCTTTCTAATTCACTCGACTATCGAAAATGGCCAAACGAACCTTGATGCTAACTTTCCTTTATTTCCGAATCAAACCACATGCTTCGTTGGCGAAATCTTCACGAAAACTTTATTGCCTACGTCGAATTAAAAATCTTTTCGACGCTCCGATTCTTTTCGACGCTCTGAATCTTTTCGACGTTTCTCAGCATAATTCTTCTGACGATCTTGGTCTGCCTTCATTCGTTGTCGAACAACCTCGATACAATCTAAGGTCTCTCTAATCATCTCTGTCCCAAGTATCAACTTATCTCCAGCCTCTAACCAACATGCTGGAGAATTACACGGTCTCCTATACAACGAGCTTATAATGAGGGACGTGATCTTGCTCGTGAAGGTAATGAGATTATCCGCGAAGCTTGCCACTCAATTTCCAGTCCTCGTATGGTGCAATCCCAATGCTAGACTGGTAGCTATTATCATATGCAAACTCAACTAGATGTAGATGGACTTTCCACGATCCCCTTAAGTCTAACACATAACCCCTTAGAAGATCTTCCAAAACTTTGTTAACTCTCATGGTTCTAGGTAGTCCATAAATAAAATCCTTCGGTATCTGCTCCCACTTCCATGTAGGAACTTCCATTGGCTGAAGTAAACCACTCGTCTTCTTCTGTTCAGCTTTCACCAACTGACAGTTCATACACATGGAAATGAACTTTCCAATATCTCTTTTCATCCCTTCCCAGTAGTAGACTCGCTTCATGTCCTGATATATCTTATTACCACCGGGATGAATCGTCAACTTCGAGTGATGACATTCCCTCAGAACCTCACCCCTCAATCCGTCGATATCAGGAACAACTAGTCGCCCTTGCTTTCGATGCCAACCTTCTCGATCGACTTCGAACTCTTTATCTTCTGGTTCCAGCTTCTGGATAACCTCGACAAGCTTTACATCATGATTTTGGCCCTTACCAATCCTTTCGATAAGAGTAGGTATTATTGATAAGCTTGCCAACATTTCAGTTTCCAACTCACACCTTTGTCTGAATTCAAATCTTGCCAAATACTCTAGGCTCTTCCATTCCAAAAATATCGCTCTCAAACTTGCGTGTCTTCAACACACTATCCTTCGCCACCCTCAACTAGTGAAACCCCATTGCCAAATCCATCTGAGAAAACACGTTGGCCTCATGAAGCTGATCGAACAAGGCATCGATCCTCGGCAATGGACACTTGTCCTACTTGGTCACTTTATTTAGTTCACGATAGTCCACACACAATCTCAATGAGCCATATGCCTTGGTTTCAAACACAACTGGTGCACTCCATTAGGATACACTTCTCCAAATGAATTCTTTTCCTAAAAGGTCACGTACTTGCACCTCCAACTCTTGCTATTCCCTAGGCGCCATCTACCTAAGAGGCATAACGATTGGTCTAGCACCCTCGACCAAATCGATCCTAAACTCGATCTCATGATGCGGCGGCAAACCTTTGACTTCCTTAAAGACATCCTCATAATCGTTAGCGATCAGCACAGTTGACAAGCCTTCCTGTAGAATCACAAGTGAATATAAATAGCTCACGAAGACACCATCTTCGGTCTTACACCGAATCAACACTTTCCCCCTTCCACATCCCCGACTCTCACCTCTAGCTTCTCGCAATTCAACATTGCTTGATACCTCTTGAGCCAATCCATGGCCAAGATAATCCCAAACCTAGAGAAATTAAGAACAAAGCAATCACACACAAAAGAGCAACCATGACTGGACAAAACTAGACCACGACACAACATGCATAAACTAAACGAACCCCCACTTGATTAGTCACGATCAGTGGTCTCTCACAAATTTCGGTTTCCAAACCCAAGCGGCAAACAAGCTCATTGCAAATGAAAGAATGCGATGCTCCAGTGTCGAATAACACACGAGCCAAAACTTCCTAATCGGGAAGATTACCTTGAATAATGACACCCTTCCCTTTCTCCTCTGCCACAGGAGCTCTCGAATAATATGGTACAACTTTCAAAGCATAAGCCTTCACAACCTGTTTGTCCCTAGCTAGCTGATTCTGGACAATCCTTTTTCTCATGCCCAGACTTTCCACACTTGAAGCACTTCTTCTCAGCTTTGGGATTCTTACAATCCTTGGAATAATGGCCCTTCTGCCAACAGTTAAAGCAAGTCACCTCTCCTTTTTGCTTCTTCTGACCATCGTTTCCCTTCTACTATTGTTGCTTTCTCTTTACATTATTACCACCCTGCTGTGGTTTGGAACTTCCTTGGATGCAACAATAACAACTTCCTCTTTCGGAAACAAGCTCTCATGTCTTACGGCTTTTTCCACAAGCTTCTTAAATTAGTCATCAAGATGCTCCACCAGTGTTCTTCCTATGTAGGTATCCAGACCCATAACAGACTTTTCATTCTTCTGATAGGGCGTATCAATGTATGAACAAGCATATCTGGACAAGGCTTCAAAGTCAAAAATATAGTCAAGCATAGGACGACCATTCGGCTTCAATTCCACAAATTTCCTGAATAGAGCAGACCTATGAGCTGTGAAGATAAATTTTGCTTCAAACTTAGCTTGGAATTATTCCCATGAAATCTCTTCCTCTGGAGTCTCAAGTGTAACTAAATTCCACCACTCCATGGCCCTGCCTTACAGCTGCCTTGATGCAAGCTTTCTCTTATTTTCATCCTCCAACCCAAGTCTCCAAAGATACGAACTCAAGAACCCATCCACCTCTGAACCTCTTCAGCTGGTTCCATTCCAATGAATGGCTTTCCTCCTAGATATGTATAATCTTTGCACAACTTCGTAAAATCCACAACCCTAAGCAATTGAACACCTACATCTACCATGGCTGCCACTAGAGCGAGTGCCCTTCGCATGAATTCTTCCATCATGGCTTCAAATATGGTTGGGTAATCTAGTAAACCGCCATTACCCCCTCCAGGCATAGCCCCTTCCCTAGCAGTATGTCTTGAAGTACGTCGACTCATTCTAAATCTACAAATTAGAATGATTAGCCACTTGCAAGGAAAGAAGCACAAACGTACTATACTATATAGTATTATATAGTATACATCCAATTGAAATCTACAAATACGTCTCTCATACGTAATTACGTCCTCGAACTTTGCCTAAAATCATTAACCATATCTCTGATACCAAATGTGACGACCGCCCATAACCCCTGCACGAAACAAGAGGAATAATGTGCTGAAAGGTGTGCCAGGCAGCTATTGACGATAATCAAGGTATGATAATGTAAGCGGAACTTGTAATAAACTCACAGCGCAAGGATAAAATATAATAGAACATATACAACAAGTAATATTAGTGAAGCGGAAAACGCTAAACTTTCATAACAACTAGAAAGTAATATCCATGCACTTGGATTACAACAATAGTGTTTATACAAATTGCCTCACTACAGCACCCAGAGAACAACAAAACAGCGAAAATCCAAATACTATATAATAGAAAAGATGATACATAAGCCTCTAGTTCGCCATCGAATTGCAACATCGTCCTTACTAAGCTACCACCTATCACCTGCCACCTACTCTACCCATCCAAAAATCGGATGAACAATCCAAGGTAATAAGAGGGAAACATAAAACCTTTAGTCAGACAATAGTCTTAGTGAGCGATAAAAAAAACTATGTAACATCATCAATAAAGTAAATGAGAATGGGTAAATAAACAAACTAATCTACCCACAACACCAGAGAAGAACTCAACTCCTGTATTCTCCACATCGGACAGTGATATCCTTTACATCAAACATTTCAACCATTCACCCATGGAAACCAAAACAACCATTTATTGATGGCAATCAAATGCAACCAATAGCACTCATAACATCCAGATCATATATATCTCACGTAAACCATCCTAATCGAATTCAACATCCCTAAAATACAAGCCCCAAAGGCCTAAACCAATATCAGATAAGCACCCAAGGAACATCTCTTTCGACGTTGGATAATCTACGTGAGACGGTACAAACAAAACATCCATCATGCGTGATAGACTCTGGCTATTACCGCCAATCCTGCTTCGAAACCATCGTTGATCATATAACCAGCAAAACACCCTACCGTCTGTCAAGGGCCAATAGTAAACCCCGGTACTAGAAAAACCCCATACATCATACAATTTGACATATCTAGACCATACGACGCCCAGGGTACTCGAACATACAATCGGTCTTTTAGGTATGCCTATTATTCTCTTGCTTTGAGTCCGCTAGAACCTACGGTAACGATAATTCCTCGGCCTTCGGTATCTCTAGTTGTCATCGATGGTGACTATCCCACCATTATCACCCAACTCAGAACACCTTTGAGTTGTCACTACACTCGTTGTATTACGACTAGCAACAAACACTTCACATCATTTTGACATTCCTCTTTGAATTCACTTCAAAGTCACATCATCACTAGAAATGTCTGACAAGAAATGTCCGACCAGACCCATTTCGGTGCCGACCCACTTTGGTACCTACCCATTTCGGTGCTGACCCATTTTGGTACCCGCCCATTTTGGTGCCGATCCACTTTGGTACCCAACCATTTGGTGCCTACCCATTTTGGTACCTACCCATTTTGGTACCCACCCATTTTGGTGCCCACCCATTTTGGTACCGATCCACTTTGGTACCCATCCATTTTGGTGCCGACCCATTTTGGTACCCACCCATTTTGGTGCCCACCCATTTTGGTACCTACCCATTTTGGGACCGAACCACTTTGGTACCCACCCATTTTGGGATCGACTCACCTTGTTACCCACCCATTTGGGACCGACCTACCTTGGTACCCACCCATTTTGGGACCGACCCATTTTGGTACCTACCCATTTTGGGATCGACCCACTTTGGTATCCACCCATTTTGGGACCGACCCACTTTGGTACCTACCCATTTTGGGATCGTCCCACTTTTGTACCCACCCATTTTGGGATCGACCCACTTTGGTACCGACCAGAAACCTATACTCCTACTTGTACTACCCTTGTACTACATGCCCGACCCGTGGCTTGTACGACCGACCCAAACCTGTACAACCCCAATTCAAGTCCAAGTTCAACCAAAACTTCGCTAATCGACAAAATATACTCATCTAATTCATTCAACTCAATCATAAACATGTTACGAAACCACTAACAACATGAATATGAAGATTGTCGCTAAATTTTTGCAAACTTCACCAAAATCATGATAAATGAACATATGAACATAATTATGGATCTAACTTGCATAAACATGTGAAATAACATGAAAATTACCTATTTTAAGTTGCTAAACATGATCCTATGGTAATTCATATGAAAATAGACTTACCATAATGTGAACACTCTATGGAAAGGGAATCATCATTTCCTTTCCAATGGCACAGGTCTCAACATCTAATTCGATCCAAATCAAAAGTTATGCCCTGTACAAGACTGACAGGGGAAAATGGTCACAAACAAAATTAATGAAAATTATGGACATGTTTCACATCCTCATAAGCAACATATTAAAATATGAGAATGATCCAGCCCTCAGGCAATAAAATAAAAATATTTTACGATCTTGCGATACGTGAAATGCGGGCTGTTATAGCTGCCACTTGAATACAGCCCTTGGGTCCAAATTCTTGCCTCCTCCATTTGTCTTATTTCAGCGCTATAGCGTCATTGCTGATATAATCAAGTTCATCTTATAAGAAACTTAATTAGACTTGCATGAGCTATTGTAGAGAGTAGGTTGAAGTATATTAGAATTAACAATTGCGTCAATCCCAAGATGTGGAGAAACGTACTAGACCGAGGAAACTTGGAGTAAGAGTGCATGCAGCTAAGAGCTGGCTTTAGGCGTGATGTTGTAGCACTGGTCTGGACGGTGTTTAAGAATTACCATGTGTGCAAAACATGTCGAGGCACAAAAAACTTGATAAAGCATGTGTGCAGGGGTGCAAGAATGGTTTGCTTCTACTACTATATCACTGAGCACTGTGAGTGCATACAATAAACTGTGACAATATCTTATTGTCTTAACACCAAGCAAACCCACCATGATTCCCGCGAAGCTGCTGACTGTTGGCCATAGGTTGCTGCCAGAGATAACTAGGTTAAGAGGCGACCAGTGGGCAGAGATGCACCTCTGCTGAACTGAGAGAATATATGTTTCTAATTAAAAAGTAGGCATGGCTGAGTATCTGGTTTTAGATGACAGTGATGGACGGAGAAATATATGACATTATTGTAGCTCAGACGGTAGCTGATTGAATTTATTAGTGATGGATATGGGCATCGAACTAATGAGATCTACATTTTGAATGGTAAAAATATTGTGATTGAATAGAAGTCCATCATAACCGAAATGTTTAATACACTGCTAATATTAAGTGGTAAATGCTAGAGCGATATTGACCTGTAATATTACAAATAAAACACAAATATTTAGTATTCAAAATAAAGCAATATTTAACTAAAACATTAGAGGTATATTTATTACAGAAACACAAATATTGCTTATTATTAACACCGCTGCAATGTTTAATATCAACATTGCAACCATTTTTATTATCAAACACATTACAACATTATAATAAGCATAATTATTTGAAGGGATAAATAAACTTTTAGCCATCAAATGCAGACATTAAAATTTAGTTTTCTGAATTTGTGAGGAGTAATTTGATATTTAGTCCAGTAGTGCTTGATACATGTTTCGTTTATTAAAAAATAAATTAACATGATATAAAATTAGAAGTTCCATACCGCACCATTGAGTTGGTGAGATATAACAATCGATGTAACTTAAAATATGACTTAGTTTCCACTATCTGTTTTGACATTTAGTTTTGTGAGATGCTGATGCATATCATAATACCGATATACAGATTATTGCAGAATTAGTAGCCATGTTGCTCGATCGTTGTTTATATTATGCTTATATGAAACTTTATTTACTTATTTTTCTTAGAAAATGTACAGATGATATCATGGTTCGACTATTCATTATTCAATGTTCGAG
This sequence comes from Allium sativum, assembly GCA_030737875.1. Classification (NCBI taxonomy): domain Eukaryota; kingdom Viridiplantae; phylum Streptophyta; class Magnoliopsida; order Asparagales; family Amaryllidaceae; genus Allium; species Allium sativum. Next base: position 844,293,526 of record CM060909.1, on the reverse strand, counting down.
ATATGATATCATATTTGTACTCTATTGGTCGTATAATTTCCAAAGATAGAGAGTTAGTCCTCGTATGTTATTCTGTGCTATATGTGCGATATAAGCACATATAATTATTTATTGTGACATCAAATAATTTTAGTTATTGGTAGTGAATGTTAAATTTCTAGATATAATTATTATTTTATTATTTTCATCCATGATCGAATACGTAGCATACATTTCCATGGTTTTTCGTACATGAATAGTTCGATTCATGCGAATCCATAAATCCACTATATGTTACAGAATTTAAGCCAAGATTCCCACCTATTTCAACTTCACAACTTCAAAATAATAAAGACATGTCATCATCATTCAACAGGCATGTGAATCTTCATCATATTATCTATTCTATTTTTTTGTGATTTTGAATCAAATCATGAAGTGTTAGATGTGTAAAAATATTTATTCTTTTCATACTCCTGTTCTATCTTGTTACAAGATATTGAATAGTTTTAGGGTGGGTCCAAAATTTTGATTCAAAAAGATGCTCGCTGTTTCAAAGAAATTTTTAACATATCCAGAGTTTAATAACATTACTTAACACTAATTAATCTCACTTACCGTTAATTTTCAATATGGATACAACAGATTCTATAGGGAAGTGCAATGTGCAAAAGCCACAATAATCTTGCAAATAGACAAATACAATATTTTCAATTATATGATTTTCCTCTATTTTCCTTCATTCACTCTCAATATTTTTTTTCAAATTAGCTTATTACTTTGTTTATATCTACTAATTCTATCACATTATTTTACTTCTTTCATCATTTTACATTTTTGTATGAACATTTTAAAGTTTGTATAATATATCATTAGCTCATAATATTTTATATTTAAGTCCACATATTTAAATTAGTTACATAATCCAAATTTTAATTTATTTAAATAAATTTAACTAACTATTATTTCTTATAAATACTAAACAATGACAAAATTTAGTTTTTTGCTCCAGATACTTACAACTTTAGATTCTCTATAATCGATCACAAAGTTTTACTTAGTTCTTTTCTAATTTCTTACATCAAAGGCCACATAATATTAAAAGTACTTTGATAATTTTAGTAAACCATTAATCATTGATTCGTCTAATAAATAACATCAAGATTAATTATATTCATAGTAACAAAAATAGGAAATTTTTTATTCAAAAAATACATCAATCACATAACATAAATTATACACATAAATAATAATCACAAGTTCAAAGTTAATGTGACGGCCCGAAATTTCGCTCGATCCGAATCAGTCGTTAAACCGATCTAGACCGTTCGAAACCCCTGAACGTTGAGAACATGACAAATCAGAACACAAACAGAAGAACATTTCATTGTATATTACAACAATGCATCAGATTACAAGAATATACAGAGTATGAATGAATAAATTACATTTGATAAATATCAGAGATTACAATAAATTACATAGCAGCGGAAAATAATATAAAGCACAACTGAAGGTGATATACGGATACAGAGCTTTCCGGATATCGTTCCAGCTGTAAACCAGGATCCTGTGAATATAAATCTGCAAAACCAAAACTACTAGCTGCCCGTGCGGAAAATAGGGGCACCCAGAGTTTAGGTTAAAACAATAAACTCCAGGTCAGTCATGTGACTGGTGTGAGAACTAAAACAGTTATTTAAACTTTACTTTAAAAGAGAGTAATTCAAGGGACCACGCCGTATAACACGGAACGGGTTTCCTCCCAAGAATACCAGTGCATAGAATAAACAACGCAATGCTTTTTAGAAAAATGAAGCCATTATAAGACCCAGGTCCCATCACACAATGCAACGCAAACCGGAGGATAGGGTTTTACCTTATAACAGCCAAACATGCTTGGTACGTTTAAAACAAATCATTTGATACTATAATAAGTGTATAGTGTCAAAACAATTTCAATCATAAATATAAATCATAGACGGCATAGTATCCCATGCTACTATGTCGCCATACTAGGCTCTACAAATAAAGCCGAAATATCTCGTATTGGAAATTGGATTTCCGTCATGAGTCGAGGCAAGGGGAAAGCTCCTCTCCGCGTTCGAAACACTCTAGCAAATGCCTCAGGATTACGCACACTGGGTAACCCCTGGATGCTTCAGGGCCGGTCCTCACTTACGTTAGAGGATTAATTATGCCTGAACACACGTTTCCCGGTCCTTACAGACCTATAATCGAGGCGCCTCATCCAACAACCACAAAGGTGAAAAGTATATATATGTCAGGGCTGGTAAGTCACTGACACCACCAAAGCTAGAAAGAAACGTCGTGCTCTCCCTGCAGTCTGTATCCCGTTTTTAACTCATACCGAGGTGTGAGGCTCGCGAATTCACGCTATACACAAAGCTATGCCACAAAGGCCATGCTTTGATCATCAACCACAAGACTTTGCTTTTCAACAGAAGCCTTGATCATTGCATCTTAGCGTGCCACACAGGCAATTCATGCCATGCGACTGATGTCCATCGATATACAACCTCTGAGCTCGCACGTCTCAGAGAAGGGCGTTAAGCAAAAGAATAAATTCTCCGCCGCCAAACAGATGTATATTTAATAGAAATCAATCAACACAGAATAAAATCCAGTGTCAGACACATAATCCATTTACAAGTCCGTTCTGGGTCTGAACGAAACCGGAGGCACTTTCCTCGCATATCCATCCATCTCCAAGTACGTCTGGACGACCCCCAACTATTTCCATCCTCTTGGGTGTACAGCCCAATCAGGATCGTCAGTAATTGCCCAAACGATGTGAAGACTTCCGGTCTTCGACCACCGTCTTCATCTTCGACTTATCGTCGAATCGGTTACTCAGAATGGGTGTAAACCCGGACTTTCCGAACAACCCGCGTATATTAAAAACAAATGTTACACAAACACAACATACGCCTCATTCCAATTCATTAGTCACTAACCGCAAATTAGCAAGAGAGCAATTTCCCAAACATTAACCCCGAAGGCCGAAACCAACATCAGATCAATACCCAGGAAATCATTCTTCTTAGCCAACCTACAGCTAGTTTCTAAATTCCACATTCTTAGGGAAAGGTTCCCATTAATTTTATCCAAGATAAATTCTTTAAAATTTATCCTGTAATCTTCCTTTGGATGTCTTTTAAAACCAAATTATGTTTTTCCAACTAGTCGAGATTAGCGAACCGTAACGAAGTAATTATTTATTTTATCTCCCAATCCCAACCTATTCATCCCATGAAGCAAAACTGGTAATACTCCATATCTAACACCGTGGTGTTATCGGTAAAATTAATTACCATTTCACGTTCAAATCTAATTAAAGATTTAACTATCGCTTTGGAGCAAAACTGGTGATACTCCATTCTCGCTCATTTTCTAAATTTGATAATTTAGATTATCCATTCGCATTTCAATCTAATTGCAGATTTGTTAAACTCCTTTTACTGGGTTAAAGAACTAGGTGTTATTTAAAACACAGTTCACGATAAACCCAAATCACATTCTATTTATTATCGGGTTAAAGAACTAGTGTTATTTAAAACACAGTTCACGATAAACCCATTTCAAATCCAATCAAATATATTAGAAATCCCGATTATTTAAAACCCCTTTTAAATCTAATTTATTTATTTAAATATAATTAGGTTTTAAATTTAGTTCAAAACTAGTTCATTTCGATAAAAATCTATTTTTATCTTTTCAAATATGGAGTTTTTCATCCCAATTCTTCCCAAATCATTTCTTATGATTTTACATAAATTATTACTATTTTTAATAATTTTATCAAGGCCCGTACAGTCGATTTCCAACAACGGCCATCGAACTGCACCTATAGCGACCTTTTTCGAATTTGATTTGGACGTATCTCCAAATCCAACCATTAGATTTCAAATTTCTAATATTCGTTAGAAAGCTCTTTTCGATACGAACCCAACGGTTCCGGTTTTAGGAGAATCCGACGGTCGGATCTCCCGTAATGTCCGTTTGAAATAAATGGTCGAAATTCACGAACTACCGCGGCACGGCGCGTTCTATTCAGGCCATTATATTATATATATAATATATATAATATATATTTCGTCGATTTCTATTTAAAACGAATTATATAAATAGTTTAAATTCGTTTCAAAAGCAATTTCAACTTCCATTTCAATTCAAATCAAAATTGAATTCTTTTTTATAAATTCGTTTTAAAATTTATTTCTATTCAATTCAAATTTCAATTCAATTCAATTTGAATTCATTTCACTTTGCTTTCGATTTTAAATTGGTTTTATATTCGATTCAAATTCATTTTCTATTCAAATCAAATTCGTTTCGTTTTCTATTTGAATCAAATTCGTTTCGTTTTCTATTTGAATCAAATTCGTTTCGTTTGCTATTTGAATTCATTATATATTCAATTGAAATCAAATTGGTTTTCTATTCCATTCAATTCGAAATCGTTTTATATTCAATTCATTTCGAAATCGTTATATATTCAATTCATTTCGAAATCGTTATGTATTCAATTCATTTCGAAATCATTATATATTCAATTCATTTCGAAATCGTTATATATTCAATTCATTTCGAAATCGTTATATATTCAATTCATTTCGAAATCGTTATATATTCAATTCATTTCGAAATCGTTATATATTCAATTCATTTCGAAATCGTTATATATTCAATTCATTTCGAAATCGTTATATATTCAATTCATTTCGAAATCGTTATATATTCAATTCATTTCGAAATCGTTATATATTCAATTCATTTCGAAATCGTTATATATTCAATTCATTTCGAAATCGTTATATATTCAATTCATTTCTAAATCGTTATATATTCAATTCATTTCGAAATCGTTATATATTCAATTCATTTCGAAATCGTTATATATTCAATTCATTTCGAAATCGTTATATATTCAATTCATTTCGAAATCGTTATATATTCAATTCATTTCGAAATCGTTATATATTCAATTCATTTCGAAATCGTTATATATTCAATTCATTTCGAAATCGTTATATATTCAATTCATTTCGAAATCGTTATATATTCAATTCATTTCGAAATCGTTATAAATTCAATTCATTTCGAAATCGTTATATATTCAATTCATTTCGAAATCGTTATATATTCAATTCATTTCGAAATCGTTATATATTCAATTCATTTCGAAATCGTTATAAATATCGTTCGCGTCAAAATGGCGCATCACTATTCAACACGGCTTTATATATTCTATTTCAAATATTTCTTTTTGTCAACACACGACTAATCTCAACGAATGAGTACCGTCCATGTGTGACTATTTTTGTTAAAATACTTCGTTCAACACATGACTAATCTCAACGGATGAGTACAGTCAACACATGAACCTTTACTTTATATTGATAAAGATGTAAATTTTATTAAAAAAATAATTCGTTCAACACATGACTGATCTCAACGGATGAGTATAGTCAACACATGAACCTTTATTTTATATTGATAAAGATGTAAATTTTATTATAAAAATAATTCGTTCAACACATGACTGATCTCAACGGATGAGTACAGTCAACACATGAACCATTATTTTATATATTCTTTATTTTCTAAATTGGAATGAGGCCCAATCAATCACCATATAATGTTAATTATATGGATTTTCATACATCACATGTATATAATAGCATTGAAAAATAATCAACCATCAACCAAAGTGCACTACACTGTATAAGCATCAAATATAAATATCTAACGCTTATAACAGCCTGTCAATCAATCGATTGACATGTTTAATCAATCAGGATGAGTGAACTTCATATTTCATCCCAACACCCGTGTGGGGTTTCAAACAATCAAACACAGATTTTATTTGTGTAGTTGGGCGATGTGTAAAATTTATCGACCCAATCAATGTCAGTCAAATCAGTGTACATAGACAAACCGTCCGGTTTGTAAATGAATATTTTATTCACATTCACGTTAAAAATTATATTTTTAACGATAAAACATTTTATTCAACCTATGAATATTCTATTCGATTCATTTATTCAATAAAATGATACTTTTTATTTTTCTAACATATTTTAGAAAATTTCGGCGGCATAACGGCACGATACTAGAAACAGGACAAGGCATAGCCTTATCCCCGGTCTAGTGAAGGCCCACGCCATTCACACATCAATCAATCCATTCAATTCACCAAATAATTCAATTTCACCAAACAATTCAATTTCAAATCAAATCATCTAACTAATCTATGCAATCAAACAAACAAGTCCATGGTCTGTGGACGATTGTGTCGGGTGCTACTAAGCACCGTCTGCATCCTAGTATATATATATGACTAGAAAAGAAATTGAAGAGTGAGAAATTCTCACCAATAGCTATCCTTGCTCCACGGCACTTCTTTTGCAGGAAATCTTCATCGCTATCGCATCTTCGTCATCTTTATTGCCCGTAGCCACTACATATATAAAAATCACATTTTTATATTTTGATGTCTTTAAAATAAAAATCACATTTTTATTTATTCACTTTCAATTTAAAAATCATATTTCTATAATCACTTCATATATTTAAAAATCGAATTTTTACTATGCTGTTCAATATATAAAAATCGAATTTTTACTATGCTGTTCAATATATAAAAATCGAATTTTTACTATGCTGTTCAATATATAAAAATCCAACTTTTATGCTAATTTTATTTTCAAAAACCTTGTGACTTTATATTTTCAAAACCACATTTTTATCCTATGTCATAATACATATAGATCGAAATTTTAAATCACTAAAAATCTTGACTTCAAATTCATAAAGACCTCTACTTTAAATATACAAAGATCTGAACTTTAAATACTTAAAAATCTGAAAATTATATTCAAAGTAAATAAACAATAATAAAAAGTAAAACTCACGGTTTTCAGTTTTTCATTGAAGGGGGACTCGAGGTTTATCGTTCGCTGGTCTCGAACAGGAAGAAGGGGGCTCGAGCAGGAGGTGGCTGCGACAGAGGGGGATTCAGGTGGAAGGCGGTGGGTTTCTGGGCTTGGGGCGTCGGCGCTGGGCTGAGGAGGTGGCCAAGGGGGCGCAACATGTCGCTAGTGGGGTGGGGTGGTCTGACAGGCGGCGGGTGGCTTAATTGGGTGGTGGCTCGGGATTTGAGGAGGGAAAGAGAGAGGAGAGAGAAGAGGGACGAAGAGGGGCAGGGGACGACCGTGGTGGGTGGCGGCGCGTCAGGCTGGGGTGACGGAGGGTGGTTCGACGACGAGCGGAGGGGCTGAGGGCGCGATTTGGGGGGGGGTTTAGGGCTGACGGATTTTTTTTTTGATTTTGGGAGGGGAGAGAGAGAGAGAATAAGGGGTGGGAAATATATATATATATATATATATTAATATTTAATTATTTTGTCTTTCAAATGGTTGACTTTTCCATTCGAACGCGAAATCAACCCCAACGACTGTCGTCCCCAGTGTATTACCCTCATCCCGGACACAATGAGATATGTATCGCAGTTTGATTCGATCGTTTGAATCAGTTTCCGTTAAATTTACATTTAAATCACTATATTGAATTTTAAACGTACATTTCAAATTACCGGGGTCACATACTAACTAGAAAAATTCCAGAAAAATATTTTCTAGCTTCGTATTGACGATACGGTCCTAACAAAACTAGTTTCGTCGAATTCTGAGACCGTTGGAAGAATGGCCATTTTCCAGTCGATTAAAATCAACTGAAACTGGTCAAACGCATTTTCCTTTGCCACGCTCACACATTGATTCGAAAAATTATGAAATTTGAAACCTAGCAATAACTTGACATCACGGACCCAACAAAAGTGGTTTCGTCGAAATCCGAGGTCGTTTGCAAAATTTCCATTTTTAAGGGCCTGAATTCCATAGCGACTATTCAGAATTTTCAACTGGACATATCTTTTGATTCCCGCTATGAAATCTTGATTTGTCGGATTCGTTGGAAAGATATAATCAATTAGATCCTATGAATTTTGGTTTCACTAAAATCCGGATTGTTTTACACCCGGTACATTCAATTGAAGTTTGAAATCGAATTGTCGAACTACCGCGCCATTTTCAATTCTATTTATAATTATATATAAATATTTATATTCTAACGACGACGCGTATAATATATACGTCGAATTATATTCAAAATAAATTTCTCGTCGATTTTATTTAAAATAATCATTTTAAATAATCAAAATTCGCTAAAATTGCCGAAATAAAAAAATTTAAACTGGCCCAGATTTTGCGGGTTATTACAGTTTAGTTCATTTACAACAATATATACATCCAGTATTGTATTGCAATATTAATGTCAAACCACTTAAATTTCAAAATTTGTGTAGTTATTTATAGAACACTCTATAATATCACTTTTTTTTGGCAAGACCGACCGGTTTTCATAGAATTCCGTAACACTTTTTATTGTTAATATCACTTATAATTGTTTACTTAAGGCAATATATTTAAATTATTATGTGATTTTGTATTTAATAAATGAATTCAATTAATAATTAGTTGTTAATTCGTCTAATTAACGCTAAATATGATATTTTAAAATATATACCATGTTCATATCAATAATGGCAACAAATATAATATTAAGTAGTCTTACAATATAAATAATACGTAAACAATAATTACAAATTTAATATATTATTCGTTTTCTTAATAAATTTTATATATGTCGAAGAGACAAAATTCAACTTCAAATACCTACACATATCACTACAACAAAATGACCCTATTACAACGGTGGAACACCGTTGTAATATACATTTTACAACGGTGGGCAAACCATCGTGTATTAAGAAGTTGTAATAGACTATTATGTTTTATAACATTTTTGCACTGTTGCAACACCGTTGTAATATGTATATTTTACAACTTTTTTCCACCGTTGTAATAAACTTTATTACAACAGTTATGCACCGTTGTAATAAAATCTACTACAACTGTTATGCACCGTTGTGATTGACATTTGGGTTTTTAAAAAAATAAACATCTTTTGCAACTGAAAAGAACAATACACTAAATATAGCAATACTCCATAAGCAAATCCGATATTACAGTTATTTGCAAACTAATTTATTAAAATACTCAAATATTCGGTATTACAAGCAATAAGTTTTAGACAACATTTCATACATTATTACATATTTGACCGTTACAAAGCAACTTAATACAAGCACAAGTTATCCACAAAAAATTACATATCCTACGGGAGTACACTAGTCGAAGACAAGAAAATCTTTACGCCATTTATCTATTTGGTGCAAGTTCACTGCAGTGATCAAACCTATTGCATAAAAATATGTCTGTTGTTAGAAAAAAGAACAAGTAGTGTTTTTTTAAGCCAACAATACCAAAACTTGATAGCAATATTACTAGTAATAACATACCTCATTATCATTTTCTTGCAGAGTATGCAAATGATCCAACAATTTAGGAATACGACCACCCTTAACAAATCTGCCATTAGCTCTGTTCGAGTTACCATGCCTAGTCCGGCTTCTTATACCAGCCTTACCCCATACTGCTATTTCCCTATTCACAATTTTAATTGTGAGCACTGCAAGTTTTCTCTACTTTCCAGCCATTATACAACCCATAGATGGTTTATTGATTACATGATAAATATTAGCACATCATATTATTTAGAATGCACCTGTAATCTGGTTTGGTAGGTTCCTTCCCAAAAACTGATTTTGCAAAAGCCCCTCCTTCCATTAATGCAACAGGGGTCAAATTAGTTCTATCAGTAACATCTCCAACCGCCTAAATTGATTCAATAGAAGTACGAGAGTACACATTTACCTGATCAGTGCATACATTTTATATTTTATAGAACAATAATTCAATTTAACAACCATGTTTGACTTAACAATATAGCTCCATTCTCTGCCAGCTTCACTCCAACTTCCTCAAGCCCCAAATTCTAGAAAAGAACAGGAAAATATCTTACTCCTAGTTCTCTATAAATACATTAAAAAATTACGAACAATTTTAAATACCAATATATCTCAAACCTTTGTATTGGGCCTCCGTCCTGTAGCAAACATTACATGTGAAAACCCATCTTCAGTTCCGCCATTAGTTTTTAAGGAAAGCAAGCCGTCTGACGATTTTACTATTGCTTGAGGAGACTGCTCAGTGTGGAACTCGATACCTCTTAATGACATTTTCTCCTCGAGGAAATCCCTTACCTGCAAAATCCTACTTAAGGTGAAATTCAATGTCCTCGGCATGGTTAATTTATTGAGAAAATGGAGCAGCTAATGCCATAGACCTTTATATCAAATTTTGCTGGGATAAGAAAGTACCCGGATAAAAACATGGACATCGCATCCTAATCCATTGAAGATACCTGCGAATTCTAGAGCGATGTACCCACCCCCCTCAATAGCAATCTTATTTGGCCTTGATGGCAATTCTAAGGCAATATCTGAGTCAATTGCATACTCTTTTCCGGGAATGTCAGGTAGAAATGGCCGACCACCGACAGAAATAAGAATATGCCTAGCAGAGTAAAGTTTTCCATCAACATCTATAGTATGGGGATCAACAATCTGTGATATTTTAGTTACAAATCATTAAAAAAAGCAAACGAAACAGTGGATCTTAGATTGGAGATTTTGCAGCAAACCGATAAACCCAAATTGAAAGAGGGAAAAACAAATAATTGAAGAACTTGAATTTGTTCAAGTGAGATAACTCACCTGCAGGTTGTCGGCAAAGGGGAAAGGGCGGAGTTAGCTGGCTTCGCGAGGGTGACTGGGCGCAGGCGGATTTGGCTTCAAGTTGAAGACGACGGACGGTGGAGCGGTTGCGCCTGGAGCAGATCAACTGCAGTGGCTTCAAGCAAAAGGCATTGCCCTTTTTGTTCCACGGGTTCAGAGTTCAATCAGAGAGAGGAGAAAGAAGATGGGCCGTGGCCGATGGGAGCTAGGAGGAGGCGAGGCAAGGGCTAGCTTGGTGGCCATTAATTTCAGATTTTGGGGAATAATTAGTTGAATTTGGGAAAGTGATTATGAATTGGGGAAAGGTTAATACGGTGGCAACATAGAATACTGGCAACGAGGACACTCGGTGAAAAGTAAATTAATTAAATATGAGACCGCCAATCTTTGGAGCCAAAATTTCGCAATTTCCCACCTAAATTTCATTGCTAACATTTGGAGACCGATCTTTTCATTATTCGTTTCACCCAGATGTACAGAATTAAACATTACAACCTAGAACCAGTACAAATTTACTGAATATAATATTTAAACGTTACAACCTATAACCAGCGCAAATTTATTAAATATAATATGGATGTGTTAGGAAATATTTTGCTGAAGCATTAGATATTGCTCATTAATAATAGCTATTGTTAACTATTCCTTATTTCTTCTTATTTATAATTAAATATAACTTATTAAAAGTTTATTATGTATATTTTACTAATAATTATTCATTATTAAATACTTAACAATCATTATCAAAAAACTAATTTTTACTTCTTAATTAGTGATTCTTACTTCTTATTTTTTGATTACTAAAATTAATTATTCATTACTAAAAACTAATTTTTATTTATTTATTTATTTTTAATTTCTAACAACAATACATAATTATTATTTATTAATTATTATATAGTGAAAAGAAATTATTAATATTAGTTATTACATAGTTTCAAATAAACTATTTATTATTATTATTAAACAATAGTTATTGAGTATTAATATTTTTTATTAATTATCGAATTTTTATTAATTATTAATATGGTATTTTTGTTGTAGTGTAGTCATATATTACAACAGTCCAAAAATAAAAGTTGTGATAGGCTTTTATTACAACTGTCAAAATAACACAGTTGTTAAAAATAAGTCTATTACAACTTTTCTAGAAAAAAGTTGTAAAAAACATTTATTACAACGGTGATTTTACCACCGTTGTAAAATTAAAGTTGTAATATGGTGTTTTTGTTGTAGTGTATTTCTTGGATCCTCTCAATTCTTTCAACATATTTTATATTTAAATCTTTATCTTTAAGCTACTTATGAAATCATAAACTAAAAATATTTAAATAATCTTGGTGAATATTTAGTCCATCTTTTTAATAGGTAATAAAAATATACACCAATTTTACTATACGTACACATGTATGTATGTATGTATGTATGTATGTATGTATGTATGTATGTGTTTGTATATGTATATTCATATTAAGAAAAATGGTATTATCTCATTCAACTATGAAGATGTATAAATCGCATAATACAAATTATGTAAATCAACAATAATAATAAAGTTAATTTGTAAATCAATTATAATACGTTTATATCAAGACTTTATTATATATTATATCACAGAATCCTTTTTAACATCAATAACTCCACAATAAATTTATATACTTCTTTTACAAATTTCTTTTCAAGTCTTCCTGCTATAAATCTATATACTTAAATAATTTCATAACTTAAATTTACCTTATTAAAACAAATTACGTTAAATAACGTTTGTTAACCCAACAAATAAATTACTAACATGTATCAGTTTCAATATGTGTAGTATATTCACATTAACAAAATGATAGCATTATATTATTTCTTGAAATACACACATATACATATTGTGCATGTAAGCTTAAAACGTAAGTTACACATGAATAATGATAATAATTTTAATTTATATTTTATATATTCTACACAAAAATTATCATATATCTTAACAAGTTTCTCATCTTAACATTAAAATAATAAATGCTATTTTTAATAATATTGTCGTGTGCAACGCACGGCTTACACACTAGTTATTGAGGAAAGAGCAAGGAACGATAGTTTGAGAGTGCTTTGTATTTCAAAAAGTGATGAAATGATTCAAATAAAAATGATGAATGTATAGAGTTTGGGCTATATATATAGCCATAATAACTGGTACAGGTATATTGGGCTTCGGCCCATATATGATATATTATACTAAGTACAAAGCAAAGCCCATATACCTTGTAGTATGCTATGTACAAAACAAAAGGAGGAAGCTGACCATTCAGTTATATTTCTTAACATTACTGTTACTCTGTAATGCACAATATTAAGAGAATACATTGAACCATCAACTCTGATTATCGCAGCATTAAATTTTTATAAGATCACCTACACAAATTTTGCTTCAATAATGATAAATGGCCAGATCAAATGTATTGCTATTATTCGCTGCTACAATAAAAAAAAAAAAAAAAAAAATTAAGATCGAAAACAGCCATCTAAAACATTTCACTGGTTTCAAAGAGAAGGAAGTTGCTTGATATTTTCTTTTAACTTGTGTACCGCACACATATAGACTGACTATATCAGATTAGGTTAACTGTAGTGAAAACCAGGAGAACGTTCAAAAGAGATGCACAATCTTTAAGTAACTTATTTGAAGGAACTCTCTGGTCGAAATCTGGCATTTTCTTTGTGCGTCTAAACCTTGATAAGATGCCTCCCAATCCACATATGATTACCGTAGATGTGATAGCGGATATGTAGCATACAAAAGTGTTGACTATTGTTAATCTCACTACAGCATGATGATGCATTGCAACAGAGAACCGACCCAGAATTCTTATTGCCCCCCCCCCCCCCCCCCAACCCACACCCCCACCTCCCCAGATTTTGATTTATAAGTATTTATACTAATGCAACATAGCCATGCTCTGTGGAGGTAATCATATGTACACCAGTTACCACTGTATTCTGATTGTTTATAACTAAGTATTTGAAAATTCGGTATTGACTCTATAGTTATAAATTATATAAACAACGTGATTCCTATCCAAGTAGTAAAAAGAAAACAGTTGTTTGAAGAAACGTTTCTAATTCTGTAAATAATCGGTGTTAATCAAAGAAAATTAACCGAGTGACTTGTAGTTCACCAAATGTATTAATCACTGTAACATTATTCCAGTTTGCTTAAGCAACTATTGATCACTGGGACCGTATCCTATTTCGTATGTTATGATTGCTTGAAAGTGGATCCTCGACTCTCCAGCTTTGCTTCCTGTTTCAGATTGGGTTGTTAACAGTTCCATTAAATAAAAATACTTCCAGCGGGGACGGCCTGTTTATCATCCGTCTTGTTCAATTAAACATCATTTGGTTTGCTTTTTTGATACATGTGCATTGGTAAATTTAGGGTTATTCCATGTATTCCTAGAATTTGACAGTGATACTCGAAGCACCCCAAATTTATATCCATACTAACAAATAATCCTACTAAATTATATCATTTGTTAATTTGTTAATGCGGAGAACACGATTGGCTAGAAGCAACTATCCATAGATATTACTGTGGACGTGTGATAATAATTTTTTCTTTAAAATGAATTCAAAATGTGCAATACGACCGCAAAGCAATATCATATTGGCTTAAAATATTCAAAACAATATAAAATATCACAAAACAACGATCCCAGAGTGCGGCGGTGTACGTTTGCAAAGGTCTTTATACAAGGTCTTCCTGATTTACATGGTGGAGTATAAATTTAGACTTAAATGGCTATACATATCATAGGCCTCTAATTTTAACAGTAATGTATACAAATACAAAGTCATGGGTAATAACTGAACTCTGGACCTGACTCGTGCATTGTAAAGTTTATAAACGAGTCAAACTAGTTCAAAAACAAACGAATGAGATGATAACAGCATAATATATGGAGTATAGGCAAACGATCAAGTCCAATAACTTGCATTGGATCAAACAGAATGAAATGGCATCCTATAATAGTGAAATAACGGTACTTTGCATCATTAAGCATGATGAATAAGCAAAGACCAAGATAAAATGTTTCATATCAGGATTTAAGCCATAAATAATCCAAAAGGCAATATAGTCATATTGGCAAAGCTATAATAATATGAACGCAATCTGAAATAGGCCATTAATAAAGCAAATAACCTTTTTCTTTTTTTTGAAAACAGTAAAAAGTTAGGCCCAAGGCCCATAATATTCGGGTAAAAAGGCACCTGAAACCCACATCCTCAATACAAACCCTAGTTGACATACATCAGACCAAACATATCATTCTCTCCAAAATAAAAAATAAAAAAATGGCTAAAAGGGGGAGAGATGAAAATTTTCATGTCGAATCTCATTAAGTGAATGCACCGGTCCATGCTCGATTGACTGGTACCGATCCATGCATGTTGTTTGGATGGCTCTGATTTTTTTATAGTGGCATCGAGGCTGTCTGCAAAATTTTGAGATATTTGGATGTGATTCGAGATGTGTCGAAGCCGATCGTTCAAGCATTAATCGATGGACTAGTAGGATAATTCATCGAAAAGGAATTTAGGTTAAAGGATGGACCAGTAGGAAGTGCTCGAAGATAGGATGGAAATGATCTCACACTTAACCAAAGAATGGCTAAGTGTATGGGCTGGTACCGGTCCATGGATGATGGACCGGTACCGATCCATTGTGCTTGGTAGTATTATTCCAATTTTTGGGAGCTCAGTTATGGAGGCTTCTAGGTGTTGTTGGTGAAGGTTGGTGATGAATACACTTCAGATGATTGATGTGCGACTCAATGATGGATAGGGCTTCAATTGGGAAATCAAGTTGGAGTGGTCATAGCTGGATTGATGTGTTACTGGTTATGGGATGATGTATGATCTAGTAAGATGATAGAGTGATTCAGGTGGGAGTTGATCGAGGATGATAATGTGTCGAAGCTGATCATTCGAGCATTAATCGATGGACTGATAGGATAATTCATCGAAAAGGAGTTTGGGTTAAAGGATGGACCAGTAGGAAGTGCCCGAAGATAGGATGGAAATGGTCTGACACTTAGCTGAAGAATGGCCAAGTGTATGGGCTGGTACCGGTCCATGGATGATGCACCGGTACCGATACATTGTGCTTGGTAGTATTAGTTCCAATTTTTGGGAGCTCTATTATGGACACTTCTAGGTGTTGTTGTTGGAGGTTGGTGATGAATACACTTCGGTGTGACTCAATGAGGGATAAGGCTTCGATTGGGAAATCAAGTTGGAGTGGTCAGAGCTGGGTTGATGTGGTACTGGTTGTGGGATGATGTATGATCTAGTAAGATGATAGAGTGATTCAGGTGGGAGTTGATCGAGGATGACAATGGAATTTGTTTGCAAAGTCGCTCAAATTAAAGATGTGATCGTCGAGAAGGAAGGCTCAACAGATTTGAAGTGCCAAAAAACAGTTGATAATCGAAGGTTCTAGAAGGCTCAAAGCAATAGTATCGTGGGGACGCCCATCAGAATCAGGTAGGATTGTGTACCCTGCATTGAGCTCTTGGAGTTACCAAGTTGTCTAGAATGGAGGCATACGTACACGAGATGGATGTATGGTAGTCTGACTAGAACTGGCTTTTCCATTAGCCTTTAACGGACGGCAATAACCGGTCATTCGATGATTGATATATTTGTGGCTTAGTTAGTGATAGCTAGGATATTGGTTGCTATGGATGTTATGCTTGATTGTGTGATTTCTTCTATGTTTCTCTGGGTAGGCTATCATCGAAGTTCGTCGAAGAGAAGTGGGATTGGGAAATGTCCTTTCCATTTCTAGAGTGGCATATGATGGATGATTGTCATTTGTTAATTCTTTGATTGTTAAGACAAATTAGATGATTGAGTCGTCTATACTCATATACTATGTGTAAATATTGTTAGTTATTTTATTGCTCACTAAGACTGTTGTCTGACTCAAGGGTTTATGTTTTCCCTCTTATTACATTGGGCTGCTCATCAACGTTGGTGTTGAGTAGACTAAGATAGCATGAAGCTGGTTTTACTGCCGACGATGTTATGCGGTGATGAGTAGGAGGCTGGCGTATTACTACTAACGACTATAGCGATGTTTTGTGATTTCCAATGTTTGTTGAGATTTTATGATTACTCTGAGAGATATGTAGTGAGGCCTGATGTTCAGATTACTCATTTATATATGCAATTGATTTAACTGGTGATTTTGAGATGTTATGGAGATTTGAGTTTCTGTTATGTTATGCTTTACTTTTATATCCTATTGTATATTTTCCTATTATATGTTATCCATGCGCTGTGAGTTATACGACATGGTTATTTCAAGTAATTCTTCCTTGATGATCATCCCGTACTAACCTGACATGGCATATATTGCACTTCTTCTTAGTTTGGTGCGGGAGTTATGGGGCGGTCGTCGCATTTGGTATCAAAACTTTAGTTAACCGAACTTACCCAAGGTTCACAAGCATAAAAGCATATGAGAGGCGTACTTGTAATTTTTAAAGGATGGCCACTATATTATAATATATAGTATAGTATGTTGATTCACGATATTTTCGATTCATGATAACAAAATGGAGATTAATGAAGATCGTATCAAAGAGCTAAGTTCGTGTATATATGATTATTTAGTTGTGTTAGAAACATGTTAAAATATGTCCTCATAGTATAAAAAAAATGCATGTATATATATATATATATATATATATATATATATATATGAATTTATGGTTAGAAAATAGCATTACTGGACTGGTTTCACCTAACCAGTCGACTCATGGAAAACAGACCAGTCGACTGGTCAGGGATCCAGAGTCCAGTAACGAGTAGTTTCTTTTCATATTTAAATATATATACGATTTTCTTAGTTGACCATTCGACTAGTGATTTTCCTACCAGTCGACTGATTAGGAAATAACAGTCATTTTCGTGAAGAGTTGCTTTCTTTCATGAAGAGATTCCTCTTCATTTATGAACAGAAATAGATGCAATTCTTTGCTGAAAATTTTCATGAAAGATTACTACTCTTCTACAACTATAAATACACTTCAAACATGATTTCCAAATCACTAATTCTCACTTTTCCTATTCTAATTTCTGTTTTACGTCTCTATACTCACCGCATTCTAAAAGCTCTTCAAAATTCAAGTTACTTGTTGAATCTTTGAATTATTTCATATCTCTTGATTCAACAAGCAACATACTTCCTTCAATCTTTACATACATATCAAATACTTGACGATATGATTATAGGAAGGGTGTACTTGATCGTTGCTATTAAGTGTTGATGCAAGAACACATTCAGAAGTCAAAACTCTTTTGTAATTTGTGAAGTCTTGTGTGGGTGCACAGGCGGGGACATCCTTGTTGGTGCTCGAGTGTATTATGACATATTCCTCCGGATTAAGAGAGGGAGTATTAGTGAATTCCGAAGAGGAGCTTCGGGACTAGACGTAGGATGGGAAGTCCTAAACAGTGTAAAATTCATGGTGTCTTTACTTACTACTTTTACTTGTTTGTGATATATCTATATTGCTTAGATTTACCTGCATAACTATGGTAGCTTACAAGTTAGCTTGTCATATATAATTTAGGTATATCCATATAAAGATCCTACTTAAGTCACACACCGACTTTTCATTTGGTATCAGAGCAAGGCCATTATTTAACCATAAAACTGTTATTTGATACTTAGTTAATATAAATAATAACACTAGTATTAGCACTAATACTGGATATGCCGAAGGCCAATCTACTGCAAGGCCACCCTTTTTCAATGGCATGAATTATAGATATTGGGCTACACGTATGAGAATATATATGCAAGCCAATAGTTTTTGAAGCTTGGAATATTACACAGAAAGAATATATACAACCCACTATACTATATACTGAATGGTCTACATTCGAAAAAGCAGAGGCTACTGCCAATGCTAAAGCCATGAATATCTAGCATTGTGTCTTAGATAGAAACAAGTTTAACTGGATTTGTATATGCAACACAACATATGGAATCTGGCTAACAGTCAAAGTTACTCATGAAGGAACTAGCAAGGACAAACAAAGCAAGATATCCATGCTTAAAAACCAGTTTCGAAATTTCAGAATGAACGAGAATGAGTCTATAAATGAAATGTACTCACGATTTCAAAATATTTATCACTCTCTATTAGGATTAGGAGAAAATACTCTGATTTTGATATAGTTTCAAAAATATTAAACTCTTTGACAGATGAATGGGAAAGAAACGTTTTAGCTATTGAAGAGGCTAATGATCTTTCTGCCATGAAACCCGAAGAGTTAATTGGTAATCTTATGTCCTATGAAGTAAATTTGCAGGCAAAGAAAGCACATGTTCAAGATAAGAAAATTTTAGCTTTCCATGCTAAGAAAGATGAGTCGAATTCGGACAAAGAAGATATTGCACTTGTGGCAAAGAATTTCAGAAAATTTCTGAAATACAGAAAAGGCCAAAATATAAAAAAGAATTCAACAAAAGAACCTGACCCAACCTTGGTGGAATGTTTCAACTGTCACAAAACCGGACACTATCAAAAGAATTGTCCAGAATTAAGAGGAATTGCAGCAAAAAGGAAAAATAAAAAAGACGAGCTTTCTCAATCACTTGGGATAATTCAAATTCATCATCTTCTGACGGTGACAACGATAGTGAAAATAAACAAGCAAATGTGTATTTCATGGCTGAAGATACCGAGGTCAGTGATTTTACTTATGAAGAATTAATCGAAGTTAATACGAAAATTCTAGAATCTAGGAATACTTTTAAAAGGAAATATAAACAAGCTAATGAAAATAGAAAAAAAAGCAGAATTGAAAGATACTTATTAAGAGATGAAAAAGAGATTTTAGAAGATGAGATTAGAACATTACAAGAATCTCTATCAGTTGCAGATTCTCAGATTTCTATGTTGAGTCAAGAAATTGAGATTCAAAAGGATAAAAATGATATATTAGTTTCTGAAAATTATGAATTGAATACTATGGTTAAAATTATAGAATTAGAAAATTCAAGTTTGAAATTTAAATTAAATAATATTTCTAAGATAATAATTTTAATAGAGGTAGAGAAAACCTATCAAGATATTAGAAAATTCTCAATCGGTTTCGAGTAAAGAAGGACTAGGATGTATTCAAAAAGTAAAATTTAAAAAATCTAGTTCTAAGAAATCTAGTATTAAACTAATAATTCCTAGTATTAAAAGACTGGATATCTCTACTAAGAAGAGTTATTTGGAAAATATTAATATATGGGTTCCAAAAACCAATAATATTCTGATTAGAAATAAATATATTAATAATTTCTCAGATACTGTTCACAACAATATTAATTATATTTTCAAAAAGGACTATGAACCCACTTGGGTTTAGTTCCCTAAGATTTAACCCTTAGGACCCTAACGGAGGAAGTGGGTACCAATAAATTCTGATTTATTTTTTGCAGGTCCCACTCAATAAAAACAGAGGAAAATGGATACTCGACAGTGGTTGCTCAAAACACATGGCAGGAGATAAAGAGATGTTAATCAATATTACCTATTCAAAAGGTGAAACCGTCAAATTTGGAGATAACTCCAAAGGATATATCATTGGCAAAGGCAATGTAAGCAATTGCGAGTTTCAAGGGGAGCTAAATATATATACAAGCATACATTCGGGGGGAGCAATTCAACATTTCAACACAATGCGATATGTTGTCATCAATGAAAAATGGGGGAAAACGTTGATTCACGATATTTTCGATTCATGACAACAAAATGGAGATTAATGAAGATCGTATCGAAGAGCTAAGTTCATGTATATATGATTATTTAGTTGTGTTAATCTATCCTCATAGTATAACACAAATGCACGTATATATATATATATATGTATGTATGTATATATATATATATGTATGTATGTATATATATGTGAATATATGGTTAGAAAATGGACATTTTTTTACTCTTTCTTTCCCACAGAAATCAAGTGATCATAATCCAATTTTGCTTGATCTAATTTCTACTTCAGAGGTTAAGGGTTTTCCTTTTAGATATCGAAATGATTGGCATAAATTGGAAGGGTATAAAGAAGGTGTTTATAAGGTTCTTAATGCAACTGTTTGTGGATTTTATGGTTTTCAGTTTATACAAAAACTCAAAAATTGCAAAAATGAGTTGAAGATTTGGAACAAATTAAGAGATAAAAATTCTGCAAGTCTTAAACAAGCTGAAGAAATTTCCTTACAGTTAGAAAGAGCTACTGATAATGATCCAGAGGACATTCTTTTGTATGAGAATTACCTGTCATCCAAAAAAGAATATCAGAATTTGCAACAAATCCATTTCAATGGGCTTAAACAGCAAGCTAAAGTTTCTTGGTTCCAACAGTCAGACACAAATTCTAAGTTCTTTTACTCCAGAATGACAAATAGAAGATTTTTTAATCATATTAGAGCTTTAATTGATCAAAATGGAAATTTATTGTATAAAGCTGAGGATATTGAGTTTCAAGCTATCAATTATTTTGAAGGTTTGTTTAATGGTCCAAGCAATACATTTTTTCCTGACTTTCATCCTATTGCCACCATCAATTTAGAAGGACAACATTTTCTCTTGAAAAATATTGAGCTATCAGAAATAAAAGATGCATTATTTTCTATTCATGATGATTCCAGCCCTAGGCCAGATGGAATTAATGCAAAGTTTTTCAAAATTCATTGGGAAAATTTAAAAAATGAGTTGCTTATGGCTATTTCTGATATTTTCAGAACAAGTAAAATGCTAAAGTCTCTGAATCACACTTTTATCACACTAATCACTAAAAATGATAGACCTTCTGAAATTGCACATTATAGGCCAATTGCCTGTTGTAATGTCTATTACGGAATATTTTCTAAGGTGTTATGTAATAGACTTAAACACTTTCTGCCTCATTTAATCTCAGAAAATCAGAGTGCATTTATATATGATAGATACATTGGTGACAATATATTTCTAGCACATGAATTATTGAGGGATTTTAAGGAAAAAGGGATGCCAAAAATGTGTGTAAAAGTTGACCGGCAGAAGGCATATTACTATGTGAATAGAAAGTTCATTTGCTACATCATGTCTTGTATGGGATTTCCTATTCATTTCATAAACATCATTTTTGAGTGTATGTCAACTGCTACTTATTCAATTATGATACAAGGGGTTCCTAAAGGTTTTATCACATCAAATAGGGGTATAAGACAGGATGACCCTCTGTCTTCCTATTTATTTTCTATGGCTATGCAATATTTCTCTTTTATGATGGATGAAGCAACTCAACAGAAGAAATTTCAGCCAAGCAATACAGTCAACCCAATTATTTCTCACTTATTGTATGCTGATGATTTAATGATTTTTGGTAAAGCTTCTAGTCTGAATGCTCAAGTTTTAAAGAAGATTTTTCAGAACCTTAGTCTTTTTGCTGGACTTAATGTTAATGCTTCAAAGACAAAAGTGTTTTTAAGCAATTCAGTCACAAACTATGAACAGATTCTATACATACTACAATTTCAGTAAGGCACTCTTCCTATAAAATATTTGGGGGTCCCTCTATCAACCAATTATTTACATTATTCTGAATGTAACTCTCTCATTCAAAGGATACAAGGAAAAATAAATGGTTGGGAAACAAAATTACTCAGTTTTGCAGGGAGGGCTGAGTTGATAAATACAGTTATCACCCCCATAATTTTATATTGGATTTTCATTTATCAAATTCCAGAATTTACTATTGACAAGTTGAATTCACTCTGTGCTGACTTTTTCTGGGGGGGGGGGGGGGTCATCTCATAAGGTGTCATGGCATAATTTGTGTAGACCAAAGTATGAAGGTGGTGTTGGTCTAATTTTTTTTTCAGATCTTAAAAAAGCAGCCGATGTGAAGTTGCTTTGGAAATTTTTAGCCAACACATCACTTTAGAGTAAATGGGTCCATAATAAGTATTGCAAAAAAGACTATTTTTGGACAATGGCTTTAGACAATAATTCTTCTTCTACATGGAAATCTATGTTAAGGTTAAGAAGAAGATCTAAGCAGATGTTTAATAAAGTCATTGCTAATGGTGCTGACACCTATTTATGGCATGAACCGTGGATAAATTGTAAAAGTCTGGTTGATTTGCTTGGGTATGATAGACTAAATCTAATTGGTGATACAAATCAGAAAGTGAATAACATCATCAGAAGCGAGATGTTTATACCTGAAATTCATCCAGCTACTAGGGAATTGATTGATGAAATCTGCTCAATATCCACATATCCAAATAAAAGGCATGACTTTTACGAATGGTGTGATGGTGGTCAGTTTTCATTCCATAGAGTTTGGGATTATCTGCGAAATCATGATCGAAAGGAAGAATTTTTTTCAGTTATTTGGCATGGTAAAAATAGTAAAAAAATATCTTTTACCACTTACCTTGCTATTATTGGCAGATTAAACACGAAGGAAAGAATTCAGAGATTCAACAACATTACGGATCCTTTTTTCCCCCTTTGCAACAATCATCCTGAGACTATCCAACAGTTATTCTTTACGTGTGACTTTTCAGCTTTCATTTGGCTATCGTTGAAGCAAAAACTGGATCTTTCCCCAAATTTATCAGATCTGAAGGAAGACGCTTTGTTAATGTATAGCAATTTCAAGAATAAAGATCAGTTGAAGGACCTGGTGTGTGCTACCTTTACTTGCGTTGTTTATTCCATCTGGAAAGAGAGAAACTTGAGAGTATTCCATGGCGAAAATTCGAGCTCTTCGTCGTGTCTCTGGACGATTGAAAGGGAAGTCAAATGGTTGGTGAATAATAATGGAAGTAAATGTTCTAGAGACGGGAGAAGTGAAGTAATACCGGGTAGATGGGGTATCGAGCTTACTGATACCGGTTGACTGATGAGCTATCGGTTTTATGTTTTCAAACCGTGGTTGGGCCTGGTTGGGCTTTAGTGTGTGATCTGTATTTGGCCTTTTCTTTTTTATTTGTGATGTATTTTGCTTTGTTATGGTTATATGTTTGTTCACCAAATTTATAAGTACTCTTTTTCCTTGTAAGGTACCCATCTAGGTTAGGGGGATTACAAGGTTTTAACGAGGCTTTTAAAGGAGGGCAATTGGTTTTTAGAAATAAAGTTAACCAATTTTCAAAAAAAAAAAATGGTTAGAAAATAGCATTACTGGACTGGTTTCACCTAACCAGTCGACTGGTGTAAAACATACCAGTCGACTGGTTAGGGATCCAGACTCCAATAACAACTAGTTTCTTTTCATACATATATACGATATTCTCAGTTGACCAGTCGACTAGTGATTTTCCTATCAGTCGACTGATTAGGAAATAACAGTCATTTTTGTGAAGTGTTGCTTTCTTTCATGAAGAGATTCCTCTTCATTTATGAACAGAAATGGATGCAATTCTTTGTTGAAACTCTTCATGAAAGATTACTACTCTTCTACAACTATAAATACACTTCAAACATGATTTCCAAATCACCGATTCTCACTTGTTCTATTCTAATTTCTGTTTACATCTCTATACTCACCGCATTCTAAAAGCTCTACAAAATTCAAGTTACTTGTTGAATCTTTGAAATTATTTCATATCTCTTGATTCAACAAGCAACATACTTCCTTCAATCTTCACATACACATCAAATACTTGAGGATAATATTATAGGAAAGGTGTACTTAGTCGTTGGTTATTCAGGATTGATACAAGTACAAGTTCAGAAGTCAAAACTCTTTTGTAATTTGTGAAGTCCTGTGTGGGTGCTCA
This sequence comes from Allium sativum, assembly GCA_030737875.1. NCBI lineage: Eukaryota > Viridiplantae > Streptophyta > Magnoliopsida > Asparagales > Amaryllidaceae > Allium > Allium sativum. The sequence continues at coordinate 844,268,930 of CM060909.1, read as the reverse complement.
GGCGGGGACATCCTTGTTGGTGCTCGAGTGTATTTTGGCATATTCCTCCGGGTTAAGAGAGAGCGTATTAGTGAATTCCGAAAAGGAGCTTCGGGACTGGACGTAGGACGTAAAGTCCGAACCAGTATAAAATTCCTAATGTCTTTACCTACTACTTTTACTTGTTTGTGATATATCTATATTGCTTAGATTTACCTGCATAACAATTATAGCTTACAAGTTAGCTTGTCATCTACAATTCCGCTGTATCAATATAAAGATCCTACTTAAGTCACACCCCGAATTTTCATAGTAGGCTGATAAGCACTTGAAACACCAATGCATCCTTTCTCTAATGTGAATTTCTCATTCTCATTTCAAATAGAGAACGAGTCAACGAATTTCGACACACGCTGCTAGGGTTGAGCCTGCTACCAGAGGGGTTGGCGAAGGTAGTTAGCCGGGAGTTGCAACTGCTATACCCGATTGTCCTTCTATGTCCGATGCAATAATGGTAATGATCACGAGAAGGATGTCAACTCTAGAAGCGATATTAAGTATGACGTTCCTATGCAGGCACCTACCGTTGTTAATTTTGCAAAACTCTGCAAGGACTATACTTCTCTGGGTGGAAAACCGTTGTTTGTTGGTAGAGCCTACTGTTGAGATTCGGAATTGGTTGGATACTTGTGTTCTGATTTTAATAGATTTAGGAATTGACGATGCGACTGAAAGGAAGCTTGCATCGAGGAAACTGCCAAATCGAGCAATATATTGGTAGAACTCTATTGCTTTGGATACTCCAAAGGACTAGATCACTTGGGATCAGTTTATAACTTAGTTTGAGGAGAAGTTCATTTTTGCGGTCCAGAAGTTGATACTCTTTGAGAAGTTTTTTTTAGTAGGACGGATGTGTAGCGCGAGACTACACAGCCGATTAAGCATTATATTAAATATGTAATAATAAACCAGTTGACAAGCCCAACTGGTGGCTTAAAGTTTAGAACTCAACAGCATCAAAAATACTCGAAGGTAGATAACAGTACATTAATACAACATAGAGTCATACTACCATATCATATACATAAATAAGCCAAAATAAGTGCCCATTGAAGACACAACCAGACTAAGAAGACAAGATTAAGAACCATCTTAATGAAGACCAGGACTGGAATCACCATAGTCAGAACCAACAGATTCAGCGAGACTGTTGTTGACTGGTAAAGCAAGCCTAAAACGAGCAGAGAATGATTGACCTATCCATGATTGAAAGTAGCAAATAATAAGTCTGCATAATCCATGAAAATGCTTCAATGGTTTGCTAAAAACAACTACATTCCTCTTTCCATATACACCAACAATATATAGGTAAGAAGAAATCAAGCGCAGAATTAAACTGACTGCTCTGCCAATAATCAAACATTGATGAAACATTAGGGATGAAGCCAAGCAAATATGAACTGGTTGCAGCTAAAATTGGGTAGGAGAAGTCACATAGAAAAACAAATGCTGTATTGATTCCTCATGAGATAAGCAAAAAGCACAACGTGAATCAACAAGAAGATTGAGTCTGTATAACCTTTCTTTACTGTTTATTTTTCCACGGATTAAACACCAAGCAAAAAATAGCACTTTAGGAGGCAGATGAATCTTCCAAATCCTTCAAAATGAAAAAGATCTACCAGAAAAATTAAGATAATGATACTTAGGCAACAGTAAAACCTTTTTCTGGTGATAAAGCCCAAACAAATTTATCAGTAGATTGTGAAAGATGGGTGTGAAGAATTAAATTGGAGACATCAAGAACATTATCAAGGATATGACCATCAAATAAACAAGAAGGACAAAGTTGTAAAGGATCATTATGAACTACATTAGCAACTGAAGAACAATCATCAGAGATAAGAGGAAAGAGTGAAGGAAAAGCAAGAGAAAGGGAATCTAGCCATGACAAATATCATACCAGAATAAATAAGCTTCACCATTACCCTGACAAACATGAAACAAACTCTTAATGCGAGGAATAACCGAAATTACACCTGACCAGAATGGGGATAATTTAAGTGAAGGATGATAGTGTAAAATCCAATAGGAATTACCGGAATAATAAAGTGATAGGATCCACTCTTTCCATATGAACGAGCCAGGAGAAATTATACGCTACAACCATTTTAAAAGAAGAGCCATAATGAAATTAGAAAGATTAATCGCACCCAAACCTCCTTGATTAGTATGTAAGAACACTGTGTGCCAATTAACTAATCGTTTGGCTTTGCTACCATTCCATAAAAAAGAACTTCTAATCAAATCTATTTTAGAAATTACCCACTTTGGAAGTTTATGAAAAGACATCCAATATGTTGGTAAAGCAAACAAAACTGATTTAACCAACACTAAACGACCTGCAGATGACAGTGAATTTGCTTTCCATGAAGATAATCTTTTTTCAATTTTGTAAATGAGAGGCATCCAATCAGATCTATGAAGCTTAGAAGGTCTAAGAGGAATGCCTAAATAAGTTAAGGGAAATTTATGAATGGGACAATTGAGGATAGAAGAGATTGGCAACCCCAAATAACTAGCTTTGCCTAACACAATTATAGAACTTTTTTAAAAATTGATAGAGAGACCAGATATGAGCTCGAAAACATATAAGACGACTTTAAGGCATTTAATGTGATTAAGATTTGGAGATGAAAAGATGATGGTATCATCAGCAAATTGGAGGTTTGAGAAGTTTGTTGAGCTTAAGCAAGGAGATAGACCAGTGTTTGAGAATGTGACTCGGTTTGAAGCTTTATCCAATTATGCTCGTTTGTATATTGAAACTCCTTATCAGAAGAACGAGAAGTTTATATTAGGTCCAGTGAGGGACTTGGAAAACAAATGATTGACCATATTGACGATTCCTACGCGAAGCTAGTTGAGAATTATTTGAGGAAGGAGTGTTTGTTTCCAAAGATGGTAAAGGTTGTTGTTGAGAATGAGGAGGAGTCAAAGCCACATCGTGGTAATGGTAATAAGAAAAAGTGGAATGGTAAATGAAAATAGCAACAACAAGGTAAGAATGGCCACAAGAAACTAATGAGTGAGGTGCTGTAACTGCCAAGAGAAAGGTCATTATTTTAAGGATTGTAAGAACGCCAAGGTGGAAAGGAAGTGCTTTAATTGTGAAAAACCTGGGCATTTAATGAAGAATTATCTAGAACCACCGAATGGTAATTAGGTTGTGAGAGCATATGTTCTGGATGTTAAGCCATCTTCCTCAAGGGGTCCGACCGCTACAAAAAAGGAAGAGTGTCATTGTGCAAGGTACGCTTTCTATCAGGAACGTTTCAGTTTGAGTTTTGTTTGACACTAGAGCATCACATTCTTTTACCTACAATAAGCCTGTTTGCAAGTTAAGTTTAGAACTTTAGATTGTTGATAAACCATTAGTTGTGAATAATCCAATAGGGGTTCATCTAGTCTTTGTATGCTTTGTCTTGGTCTTATTTTATCGAGTCATGGTTGTTCTTTTGTGTGATTGTTTTGTTTCGAATTTTGTTGGGTTTAGGATTATTCTGGATATCGACTGGCTCAAGAAGTATGATCCTATTGTGGATAGCGAGAGGCTTGAGGTGACAATCGAGAATATGGAAGGGAAAACGATGGTGATATGTTGTCGAACAGAGGATGGAGTTCTGATTAGCTTTTTATATTCGCTTGAGATTCCACAGGATTTTCATATGTGCCAAACGTTCGAGAGTTTTCTGATATTTTTGTTGAGGTCAGAGGATTGCCATTGTATCGAGAGATTGACTTACAGATTGATCTAGTGGATAGAGCCAGACATATTGTATTGCCTCTTAGGCAGATGGCGCCTAAGGAATAGCGAGAGTTAGAGGTGCAAGTGTATCTAAATAGAGTGCACCGGTTGTGTTTGCGGCCAAGGCTGATGGATCGTTAAGATTGTGCATGGATTATCGTGAGCTGAATAAGGTGACCAAGAAGAACAAGTATCCGGTGTTGAGGATAAATGACTTGTTTGATCAGCTTCACGAAGCTAAAGTGTTTTCCTAAATGGTTTTGGCGACAGAATTTCACGAACTGATATTGGCTACGAATATTGTTCCAAAGGCAGCCTTTCGAAAACCATTCAGATTTTATGAGTAGCAGGTGATGCCGTTTAGACTGACTAATGCACCAGTGTATTTTTTGGATCTTATGAATCGAAATTTCAGAGATCAGTTGAACAAGTTCGTGCTTGTGTTCATGGATGATATATTGGTTTATTCTAGGATGAGGAAGAACATAAGACACACTCAAGGATTGTTTTGGAAATGTTATAGAAACATCAGCCGAACACTGAATTTTCGAAGAGTCACTTCTGGAAGGAAGAAGTGAGATTCTTGGGTCATGTCGTGTTAGGATAAGGAATAGCAGTGGATCCCAATAAAGTGGCAGTGATACAGGATTGGGATCGACCCAATAGTGCGACAGATGTTAGGAGTTTCATTTGTTTAGCTGGACATTATCGTTGACATATCAAGGATTTCTAGAAGATAGAAGCATCATTAACTGGATTAACGAAGAGGAATCAGGTCTTCATATGGAATACAAAGAGTGAACAGGCTTTCAGAATTTTGAGTGAAAGGTTGACAAGTGCTTCTGTGTTGACCATTACGAGTAGGAATAAAGAGATGGTTTTATGCACCAATGCATGTGGCAGTGGATTTGGAGCGATGCTAATGTAGAGCAACAGAGTTGCGACCTACGCGAGTTGATAACTAAAACTGCACAAAAGGAATCAATTGACTCACGATCTAGAGTTAGCAAGGATACTATGTAACGATCCAAAATTTTTAACCAATTTAAAATTGGAATATTCATTACTTAATTTGAATTTTTATTTGAATTTGAATTTGACATAAATATATATGGTAATTTTGACAAGTTAAATGATAGATATAAATTTAAATATAATTGCAAAGATGTGATAAGTAAGATTTGATAATATATTTTGTCAAAACATGACTTTTGTCATTACGAGTTGTCATTATATTTTGTTGAATCAAATTTTGTTAACACAAATATAGTAACATAGCATCACAAATAAGTGTTTAAAATTTGTGACTTAAATAAGTGTTTCAAGTTAGTAACACAAAATAAGTGTTAGAAATAATGTCGCAAAATGATTTAATATGAATGTAACATGTGTCCTAAAGAGGTCTCACCACCTTACTCACTTAAGGAATATGTGTTAACATGCATGAATCAAAAACATAAGGAAAGGACAAGTGTCCTATGAGGTGTAAGCTTCTTATACCTTTAAGTTTCCTATATAAACACACCTTAACCCTCTTTTTCACCATCCTTCTCCATTTCTCATTTCTTCCATTTTCTTTCATCCTTCTCCCCTTCTTATCCATGGCTTCCTAAGCCATTCACCTCTCCTCTTCCTTTCACCATTTTGGCTTAGCCTTTTTCCTCCTCCCTCCTTGAAAACTCGACCTCCACCACCTTGCCAAAGTTCGTCCTCCTCCTCTTATAAAGAGATAAGATTAATATATATATATATATACATATATATATATATATATATTGGCAAAGAAGATGGTGCGCGGAAATGTCTGAGGGTTCGTTCAGCTAGACTCGCCTACCGTGAAGATTTGGAAAGCTGTTAGGTGAGAACTCTTTAACCACGGTTTATATATTTAATTAGTAGCTAGACTAATTTAAATATAGTGATGAAATATTATTTGTTAAGGATGATTGATATTTGTTGTGATGGATGATGGATGCGAAGTTTAGAACACACACCATTAAGCGTTAGTGTTATAACACTTGTACACAATTATGATTTATTGAATCATGTTGATGATGGTTACTATTGATGTTTAAATGGTTGTTGATGTTGTTTTGCACACACTATGACACAACAATTATGGTATCACATTGGTGATCGAAAAATCTCCTTCATAATTAAAAGCAATATCATTATTGAAATTTAAGGTTAATAAGTGGAAAAGACCATATGTATGAATTCATATATATTGTTAAAGTCCTTTAAATGAATAAATAAATACTGGAACATTCTAGGATGACCGAGAGGATAATGTTTAGTCTTGTATTTGGAAATGAAGTTTCCTGCTCTCCCTGGTTATCCCTAACTAATCTGACGAATAGGAAGGTTAATTTGAAGTTATTTGAATTTAGAAATGAATTGGAATTTAGGAAAGTTGAATTTTAGATCCAAAATAATTTGGAAAGTAAATTTAAATGATTTTAAAAGGGTTATATAAGGATATAATGGTTTTCTAAGATATTTTGAAGTATCGTAGAATAATGGTTATTATGGTCAAAATAGAGTTTATCGCATAACAGCAATTTACGTATTTTAGATGCAAACTTTAAACGCTTATAACTTTTGCAATCTAAATCAGATTTCCATAAAATGAAAAACGTTTGATTTCCATTAACATGAACTTTCAAGTGAGTGAAAGTAGATTTTAAATTCGAGTTATAATTTTCAAGTTATGTTTGAAACCGTTTTGGAAAAGATTGATGTAAGAATAATTGTTGACCATAACTATAAACAGCTATTTTTAAATGTTTTAAAAACATGGATTTTTTTTTTGTAAAATCATAATAAATTATGTAAACGTGTTTTGTATTGTAGATTTTAAGTTTTGGCTAAGATAAAGGATGTTTTTATTAAAGTAGTTAAGATAACTATTTTGTAACGCTTTTGTAACATGTTTGAAGCACTATTATAACGCTTTCTTTGAAAACAACCTATTTTGAAGTATTTAAACCGTGAAACGTTTTCTGAAATATAAGTAATCATTTGTAAATGATTTGTTGAATGTTTTTAAAGGTTTAAAAGTATTGAAAATAATTTGTTTGGAATTTAAATTGATTTATTTAATAATTAATGCGTGTTTTTCAGTTTTAAATAATTGGATATGGTTGGAGATAAATCTTCGGATGGTTGATATTAATTCGGTAGATGATGATTCTTTCTATTTGAGGAATTTAAAAGGTAGTTCACCATTATTCCACTTATAATGTGAGTTGGATATCGAGATTAATATTAAGTATAAGTTGATGGTATTTCTATCCAGATCTAATGTCAAAGAGTTGGATAAATCTTTTAATTAAGATACGAGTTTCCTAAGTTGACTGGGATAAGTTGGAGAAATAATCTTCAGATATTTGATATGAAATTCTGTGGTGTAAATGTATACTATTTGAGGAATTTGGAAGATATCATTACATTATTATTCCACTTATAGTATTCGTTGATTATGAGAATTGATATTGAATATAATTAGATACAATTTCTGTGTAACTTATGTTCAATATCAATTGATTTGGGTTTTGTCGTGAATCATATCATCAATAATATCATTCTTGAAACACCATGAGATTGAGTCATGGAAATTCATATCGTAATTTTAGGATTTAATCAGATCTTTGATTTGAGGAAATTAAAAGTGAGGAATTGAAAAAAAAAGTATAATCTTTTAGTTAAGATTAAAGAATGGAATGTTGGAAAATAAATTTAATCGGAAACTATGGTTGAAATGTGGATTAAGGATTTTCAAAGGAAACTGGGTTTTTGATAACGAGTTATCAAACGGAAAATTAATTAAGGCTTTAAGGCTCAATCATCTTTGATTTAAGGGATGTGTTTTAAAAGAGAAAGGTTAAATATGGATTTTGTAATAATTTGAGAATGGGTTTAAAGAAGTTTAATTTTGACAAATCCAAGATGAAAGGAGATTAGTAGAAAGCCTGTGTGTTTTATAATTGCGTTTTTTTTAAACTACGCTTATTATTTGGAAAGATCGGGATCATATGTATGTCTGAAAACCATTCCAAGTAATAAAACGACGTTGTGGAGCAATTGAAGACATTGGAGAAAAAATTTAAGACCGGGACCCTTCATGTCGCAAGGACGACTTGCTGAATGTCTCGAATGGGTCGCTTCCATTTGCAGATGGATTTTATATTAGTTAAGTGGCAAGAAGCCCGAACGTATGTGAAGGAATTCAAGATTGTTGTTTCGTTCAGACCCAGAACATACTTGTATGGATTGTGTGTCTGACATTGTAATTGACTGCGTAGCATTGATCATTGTTAAATATATATCTGCTTGGTGGCGGAGAATTTATTCTCTTGCTTAACACCCTTCTCTAAGACGTACGAACTTAGAGGTTATATATTGATGGAAATCAGCGATGCGTAGTGAAGGGACAATGTGGCATACTTAAGTTATGAGATGAGCTATGGATGATCAAAGCATGGCTTATTTAAGCGTGGCTTTGTGTATATCATGACCTCGACGAACCTCACACCCCGGATTGATGGTAAACTGGTGGTCAGATTTTTATGTTCGTTTCGTATGTTCGGTGCAATGGGATGTGACGATGAAAGGGTACTGCGAAGTCCCCAGTCTGGGACGATATTTGTTGGGTACTCTGATTCATGTATGGTGGGTTAGTATAACGGAGTCCGAGTCTGGACGTTATCCGTGAGTACTGGGATGATGCGCGCAAGAAAGTTTGTGAGCCCATGAATGATCTTTCGTACTAGGAACCATCATGTTCGAAACCAAATCTCTACTATGAGCCCGTACGATTTTGATTGTATAGCCTGCTGGTTACCAATAGGATTGTCAGTATAATGGGATGGGGCATTATGCTGGCTAGGATTAATACATTTATTTGCGAAAAGATTTTTCGCACTATATATAATAGTAAAAGAGGATTTTTACGTATGAATGCATTTTTGGTTATCATAAGGCAAAACTCGCCCATTTGGTGTGCGCTTGCATTATGTGATGTGGGATGAGCTTATGATAGCTTCATTTTTCAAAAAGTCATTGCGGATTTCTATGCACTGATATCCACATGGAGTAAACCTGTTCCGCATTAGCGGCGTGGTCCGGTGAATTACCTAACTTTAAAATAAACCCTAAAAACAATTGTTTTGAGTTCTCACACCAGTCCCATGACTGACCTGTAGTTTATTGTTCCCACACCTAAACTCTGGGGGCCCATAATTTTTACACGAGTAGCCTAGTAGTTTGGTTCGCAGATTTAGCCTTGGAGTTAGTTGGAGCAGGATTCTGGTATTAGCTGAAGCTATTATGACTTGGAGCATTTACATTCTTCCGCTGAGTTTAGTATCTTTTCCGCTGTGTAACCGATGTACTCTGATATACCTCTTGTTACTCTGATGTAACATTATTTTAATGATAATGGACAAGTTGTATTTATTTTGTGCAAATGTGTAAGTGCCCTTAACAATCCGTCTTTATAAACGGTTTAAGTTGGTTTAATTACTAGGGAAAATTGAGCAAAAAGTCGGGTCGTTACATTTTTGGTATCAGAGCTTTGGTTTATACAAAGCAATGGGGTACGACACATTTGAACAAAAGGAAAGATCCATTAGAGTTATATATCTCATTAGAGATACGGTTAGTAATGCCCTAGAATGAGATTTTGGAGTATTATATTTGAGAGAGCGTATTTGAAAATATGAAATGAGTTTTGAAAAGTTATATTTTAAGAAAGAAACATATTTTGGAAATATATGGTTAATTATAACCTGGATACTTAATCAAATGATTAAGGTTAAGTTTACATTTTGTGATTATAATTACACATAAAATAATTCTTATGGCATGGTAATTAAGCCCCTTCCACTGCTCAGGAAAATGATCCAAGTACAAATGCCTTTTGGATTTAATTTCACTATTGGGTAACATTTCGAAATATCGATAAACTTGGGTCAAATTTGTTATGGTAACTAATCAATATGGTTAGAAATTTAAAAAATTAGAATTTGAGTATTTTATTTGATGATGAGGTTGGACTATCGAGTATAAGAAGATTTTGCATATACGTCTGATCAATGTATATACGAAGTTTTAAGTATACTAGATAGATATAGAATCACACTCTAGTCGCTTGAAGATGATTATGTTGATGACTGCAGCATCATCAGTATGTATTTTCGAGTTTTGAAAGTGGGATGACTATATGATTCCGATTAAAATATCAATATATACTTAAACCAATTAAGGTAAGTGTTTGAAAATATTGGATAAATTGATGTGAATTAGAATAAGTAAGCGAGATCTTGAAAATTTGATAAGTTGTAAGAATTATATCAGGTAAACCTGTAATAAGGATGTAACGACCCAGAAAATCTGAACCAATTTTTTTTTAAATTGGCTAAAATAGTGGATTTTAAATATTTAAAATAAATATTTTAAATAATAACGATGAAAAGTGAGTTTGAATCGACGTTAGAAAATGAATATAATAAATTCTAATTATAAATAAGGCCTGAAATGGCGTTGCAGTTTCAAAAATTGAAGTTAAACTTTGTCGGAGTATACCGGGTGCAAAACAAAACGAATTTGAGTGAAACCAAAAATATTTAAATCCGTTAGTGAATAACTTTCTAACGAATCTGAAAAATCAAAGTTTCATAGCGGAAAGCAAAAGTTATGGCCAAATGAATTTTCAGAAAGGTCGCTATCGAATTTATATAGCCCGTGGAATTGGCCATTTTGCATACGATCGCGGAATTCGACGAAACCACTTTTGTTGGATCCAGGATGTGAAGTTATTGCTGGGTTTCAAATTTCATAATTTTTGAAGCTAGTATGTGAGCGTGGCAAAGTAAAACGTGTTTTGGTCAATTGTAGTTAAATTGGATCGACCAGAAATGGGCCTTTTTGCAAACGGTCTCAGAATTCGACGAAACTAGCTTTGTTGGGACCGTATCGTGAAAACATAGCTAGATTTATTTTTCTGGAATTTTTCGAATCAGTTTGTGGCCGTAGCAAATTGAAATGTACGTTCAAATCGAATATTGAATGTTATATATTTTAAATTGACTGAAACAGTCGAATGGGCCTGCGAAACATATCCCATTGTGTTCGGAATGGAGGTAAAACGCTAGGGACGACAGTCGTTGGGTTTGGATTGGAGGTTGTGTCAGAAAACCCCTTTTTTAAAACCATCGGCCAATAGAATTATTTCTTCATAATTTAAAAATAAAAATAAAATCAAAAAACCCTCGCCGCCCTCCTGACATCGACGAAAGTCATTTTCGCCACTTCCCAAGCAATTTCTGGCCGCCACGCTAATTTTCAGCTCTACCCCCAGTTGAACTTTTTGAAGAGCATCCTCCACTCTTCAAATCCACACCAGTCTCGCCCCTTCTAGTTTCGTATCCCTCGAGAATCGCCCTCCTGAAGTTCCGTCGTTCAAGCCACGATTCCTCCCTCGATTTGCGTGCGAGTTCGCCATCAAGGAGTGGCGCAGGAGCGCCATTCCAAGCCCTTCCAGGTGGTGTCACCCGATCGCCTTCTCATTTCACGGATTTGCCGAAAACCTTAAACCTAGTTTTGAACATCCAGAGAGGTAATCGGCTATGTATATTTTAAATCAGTTTTAACACCTTTAAACCGTTGCAAACTTTGAAAAATCATATATTTTTCGTGTATTGACGGAATTCAGTGAAACAAGAGAGAGTGGACTCGTGTGGACGTCTTCTACCTTCTAGAAGAGACCGCATATTTTTCTGAGCCTTCTGCTATTTTTGGTGGAGTGGAACCCAATGTGAGATTTCTAAATTATAAACGATATGGAAAACGACGATGTATAAGTTATATAGTCGATGTATGTTTTATATAAGCGTTGTACACCTCATGTATAAGCGTTGTATAAGTTGTACGTTCGATGTATAAGTTATATATGCGTTGTAAAAATTATATGTGTTGAAATAGAAGTGAAATGCTATATATATATATATATATGTATATATATATATACGCCCCTCGTCCACAAACCATGGACGATATTTATTGGTTGTGATTGGTGTGAAAATTGATTGATAGCGAATGGTTGATTGGAATTGTTTGTGGTTGATATTGATTGATTGTGGTTGAAAAATACCCGATTGTGGTTGAGAAATATTTGGTTGAAACCACATAGGATTAGTTTGTGGAAATGAAATAAATATACATGCCGCCTACGTGCAAACTAGATGCATGAATCCCCATTGTCAAAAACCGTGAGGTTTTAAGGTAGAGCGAGGAGCCGTACTAGGGACGGTCCCGGTTTTAACTACCCTGCCGTTATGCTGCCGAAATTTTGAATAATATTCATGTGTTTGAATTATTTTCATTTGTTGAAACTATATTTATTCGTTGAATAGAAAGCCTTCATGTGTTGAGTCAATATTCATTCGTTGAATTGAAATTCATGTGTTGAATGGTATTCGTGTTTTAAATATAAAAATCACATTTTTATCTATATATAAAAACTATAGAAAACCTTCATGTGTTGAATCGATATTCATTCGTTGAATTGAAATTCATGTGTTGAATGGTATTCATGTTTTAAATATAAAAATCATATTTTTATCTATATATATATAATCTATAGAAAACCTTCATGTGTTGAATCGATATTCATTCGTTGAATTGAAATTCATGTGTTGAATGGTGTTCGTGTTTTAAATATAAAAATCACATTTTTATCTATATATATAAACTATAGAAAACCTTCATGTGTTGAATCGATATTCATTCGTTGAATTGAAATTCATGTGTTGAATGGTATTCATATTTTGAAATAAATTGTTTTATAATAAAAAACACATTTTCATCATCTATATGAACTATATAAAATATTCTTGTTTTGAAAGAAATTGTTTTATAATAAAAATCCTATTTTTATTACCTATATGAACTATATAAAACAATTGTGTTTTGAAATTAATTGTTTTACAATAAAAATCACATTTTTATTATATATATGAATTGTTAAATATAGTGAAGTGTTGAAATAGAAGACAGTTAGATAAAAATATCATTTTTATCAAATGTATGAAAAGAATATAGCTTTGAAATCGAAGAATCGATATATATATATATATATATATATATATATATATATATATATATATATATAGAATTAAAATATATCGAATAACGAAGCAGCAGTTCGTATTTTGAAATCATGATTTCAAACGATTATACCGGAAGATCCGACCATCGGATTTTCCTGAAATCGCAACCGTTGGGTTCGCCTTGGAAATATCTTTCCAACGACACCAACTTTGTAAAAATCCAACGGTTGGATTGTCTGGAATGTTTAATTCAAATCTGAAGAAAAACAGCGCCAGAATCGATTATATTTTTATACATATAAATATAATTATATTTAACGGAATAACGACGCTGCAGTTCGTATTTTGAAATCGAAACTTCAAACGATTATACCGGGAGATCCGACCGTCGGATTTTCCCGAAACTGGAACGTTGGATTCGTTTTGAAAGATCTTTCTAATGATGTAAATTTTATGAAGATCCAACAGTTAGATTTTCAGATATGTGTAAATCAAATCTGAAGAAAAACAGCGCCATGGTCGCGATATGGCCCGAAGCGTCGTTTTGAATAAATTGGCTATTTTAAAATAAATAAAAATAGCGAAAAATCATTATAAAATATTATAAACAATATGGATGTGATATAGAAATTAAATGAAGGTTAGCTAAGTCGAATGGTTTCCTGGGTTTTGACCTGAGGTTGGTTTCGGCCTTCAGGGTTAATATTTGGGAAATCGTTCTCTTACTGATTGACGGTTAGTGACTAATGAATTGAAATGATGCGTGTGTATGTTAGTGTTGCACTTGTTTATTATATACGCGAGTTGCTCAAATAGACCGGGTTTATCCCATTCTGAATAACTGAATCGACGATAAGAAATCGAAGATGAAGACGGTGGTCGAAGACCGGAGATCTTCACCTCGTTTGGATGGTAACCGAGGTCCTGATTGGGATGCATCCCGAAATATGGATAATGAGTGGTGATCGTCCAGACGTACGTGGTGATCGATGGGTTTGCGAGGTATTTAGTGCCTCCGGTTTCGTTCAAACCCAGAACGGACTTGCAAATGGACAGTGTGTTTGACATTGGAATTTATTCTGTGTGATTGATAGCCATCAGTTGCACGGTGTGAATTGCCTGTGTGGCATGCTAAGATGCAGTGATCAGGGCTTCTGTTGAAAAGCAAAGTCTTGTGGTGATGATCAAAGCACCGCCTGTGTGGCGTAGCTTTGTGTATAACGTGAATTTGCGAGCCTCACACCCCGGTATGAACCAGAAATGGGATAAGGACCTCAGGGAGGGCATGCGTTTCCTTCTAGTTAGGAGTTGTGTCAATGTTTTTACATGGCCTGACATTTTACTTATGTGGTTGTTACTGTTGCGAGGCACCTCGGTTAGATCGGACGATCCGGGTCTGATGGAGTCATTCGTTGGCTCATTTACGCCCCATAGGGCGGGGAAACCTAGTGTTCAGGAATTTTAATCCACATCGGTGGACCGGCCCTGACGATCCAAGGGTCGATACGCTCTGACCCTGAGACATGGTCTAGATTGTCTCGAAGTCGGTAAGGACTATCTTTTGCCTTGGTTCACGACGGAAATCCAATTTCCAAATACGTGACTGTGCGGTTTCGATTGTATATATATATGGCGACATGATATATGGTACCCATGCCGTCTATGATTGATAGTTATGATTGAAATTGTTTTTGACACTTATAAACACTAGTAATAATATCAAATGCTTTTGTTTTATTCGTATCAAGCATATTTTGGCCATTATAAGGTAAAACTCTATCCTCCGGTTTGCGTTGCATTGTGTGATGGGAACTGAGTCTTATAATGGCTTCATTTTTATAAAAAGCATTTTGATGTTTCAAAGAATGATTTGTTTTTAAAGCACTGGCAATCCGATGGAGTAAACCCGTTCCACGAAAGTGGTGTGGTCCTGTGATTAGCCATATTTTAAAATGTGTTGAGTAGATTTCTCATACCAGTCCCATGACTGACTCGTAGTTTGTTTCACTTTCAAACTCGGGTGCCCCTTTTTCTACACGGCAGCCTTGTATTCAGGTTTAACTGGCTCTTTGTGGATAGCTGGACCTGAAGATGGATTCTATCATTTATCAATTTTATGCAGCTCCTATTGTACATATTATGTTTGTTTTCCGCTGTAGACATCTATGTATAGATGAACTGTATTTGTACTAAGTATGATCCTATATACTGTGTAACTCTGATGATTACATTTATCCAGTATATTCTATTGTTCATTATCTGGTGTATTTATTTAATTCTGCTCTGCTGTTATCTATTTATGTGTTATATTCCAAGGATTACCCTTGCCGCCGTCAGTACGGGGTTTGGGGTCGTCTCATTTGGTATCAGAGCTTTGGTTAAGCTTAGTTCTGGAATATAACATATAACGAACTCGTTAGAAATAGAACCAGTAGTGTTCTAGGACGGGTAACTCTATACAGATAGGATCAGTAATATCATAGTATGAGTAGCAGAATGAAATAACACCTAGATAGACGCATTTACATTCAAGTATTTGTCTCTATATTTTGAAATATCTTTTCTGTTGACCTGACCTTGATATGCTATTTGCAGAAGAACTAGAAAATGAGTGCCAGAAACATAAGAAGTAATACTGACCTGGATATAGAAGCTCTATTTATGAAATATAGAAATCTAGGTGGAAAACCCTTCTCGGGTGAAGAATCAATTATGAGAACACAACCTTGGATTCGTTCGGCTGAGAAAATCTTTGAAGGATTAAAGCCGAGGGATGACTAGAAAAGATTATTGGCATCCTGGGCACTCAAAGATGAAGCTTTGTTCTGGCGGGATTCAGTTATTGAGAATAATCCAGAATGTGATATCACCTGGGACAGATTCAAAGTGATTTTCCTGGAAAGATTTACTCCTCCCGAAGCGACTGAGCGAATATGCGATGAATTTTCTTATCTGATACAAGGAGATATGACCATTCTAGAATATCATAAGAAATTCAACGAACTTTCTCACTTTGCTCCCATCTAATTTAGAATACGAAGGGAAAGAATCTGAGATTTATTTACGGGCTTCAAAGTAAATACCAGAATAAAGTAATGGGGCATGTAAAGCTTCCTTTTTCAGAAATGATTTATATGGCCTATCAGTATGAAGATCTCCATAAGAAAGGCATGTTGCACGACGAAGAGGAAGTCAGTTCTAGCAATAAGGTTGAATCAGAAACTGATCGTCCTGAGGCCAGTACGACGTCTGAGATCAGTAAGAAGCCCAATGCTAAGAGAAAAAGGGCTAAATCTGAGAAGGAACCAGTAACGACCGCTGTATGCAATAACCGCCATAAGCAAGGGAATTTGTAAGGGAATTGTAGATCTTTAAAGAAACAAAGAAAGGATGGATATAGAGCCAATCGAACGCAAAAGAAGAAGAGGTTTAGAACTGATGGAGAGTTTAAAGAGGATAGGGAGTGCAAACAATGCCATAAGGCTGGTCATCTTGCAAAGGATTGCCCGCTCTTAAACAAGCCCGAAGTGGTTCAAGTGAATGAAGTGGCAGAAGTGCCCGCATCTTCGTCTATTCAGGAAACGCCAGATGTTTTAGAAGGAACGCTTACTGTCAAAGATATACCAGTTAAAGTACTGTTTGACACAGGCGCGTCACGAAGCTTCATTGCCAAGAATGCAGCTAAGAAACTAGATTTGAATTTGAAGAAGCTCAAAGAACCAATGACTGTCCAAAATCCGGTCGGGGGTTCCATCGATCTCAGTTGGGTTTGTGGAGTGCCAGTTTCTTTTTCTCGTTATCGGTTCCCTACCATCGCGGTCGTCATGAATTTTAAAGAGTTTGATCTTATCTTAGGGTTAGACTGGTTGACTAAATATGAAGCTGAGGTCAAATGCGCCGACAGAGTCGTTAAGGCGAAGATTAAATCAGGTGATTATATAACCATTCCCTGTGAAGGACAGAATGCTAATAGAAAGGACTTCTGGGTAGCTTTGGATGTTTCTCCAGCTCAAATAGAAAATATCCCTGAAGTCACAGAGAATATTCCTGACCTCATCAATGACATCCCTGTCGTCAAGAACTATGCGGATGTGTTCGAAGAAGTTGTTCGCTTACCTCCGCAGAGAGAAATTGATTTCAAAATTGCTTTAATTTCGAATGCAAGGCCAGTAGTTCACGCTATTCGAAGAATGTCATTGAAAGAGAAAGAGGAATTAGACAATCAAACACGACAGCTAGTATGGAAGGGTATGATCAGGCCTAGTTTCTCTGATTGGGGAGCAACAGTGGTGTTTGTCCCAAAATCTGACGGTACTCTACGGCTATGTGTGGATTATCGTGATTTGAACAAGCAGACAATAAAGAACAAATATCCATTGCCGCGAATTGATGATTTATTGGATCGTCTGAATGGAGCACAAGTATTCTCAAGAATGGACCTAGCTACAGGCTTCCATCAACTTCGAATTGCCGAAGAGTGTGTTCCAATGATAGCATTCAGAGGTCCAGACTTATTCTACGAGTGGTTAGTAATGTCGTTCGGCTTATGTAACGCCCCAGCATACTTCGTCGATTTGATGAATAATGTGTTCAGAGGAGTTTTAAATAAATTTGTTCTGGTTTTTATTGACGATATTCTAATCTTCTCTAAATCAAAGGCCGAACATGAAAAACATTTGAAACAAGTTCTGGAAATCCTCAGAAGGAATGTATTAAAAGCCAGACTATCCAAATGTATATTCTGGCAAGATGAAGTGAAATTTCTGGGCCACGTCGTATCGAAAGAAGGAATTGCTGTGGATCCAAGCAAAATCACAGCTATCCAGAATTGGAAACAGCCCAGTACTCCTATAGAAGTCCGCAGTTTTCTCGGAGTGGCTAGTTATTACCGGAAGTTCATTAAAAACTTTTCGAAGATATCTGGTCACTTAACGAAGCTTACAAAGAAGAACTCTAAATTCAAATGGACTCCAGAAAGTGAGGAGGCTTTCGAAGAGCTAAAGTTAAGATTAACGACAGCTCCAGTGTTAACCATCATCGATGGCAATCAGGATTTGAAAGTCTGGACTGACGCTTCTAGAGAAGGCCTTGGCGCAGTGTTAATGCAAAGAGGTCAAGTGATTGCTTATGCTAGCCGTCAGCTGAAGCTGCATGAGAAAATCTACGTAACTCATGATCTTGAGTTATTAGCTATAGTATTCGCTTTGAAAATCTGGAGACACTATCTTCTGGGTGAGAGATTTGAACTGTTTACAGATCACCAGTTGTTAAAGTATCTGTTCACCCAGAAGGACATGAATCTGAGGCAGCAACGTTGGCTGGAGTTTCTTGCAGCATATGACTTTGAGATTATATACACTCTAGGGAAAGCCAATGTCGTGGCCGATGCGTTAAGCTGAAAGAATGAAATGATCGCCAGTTTTATTATCACGACTTCATTGATAGATAAAATATCTACTCTTCAAAAGGATGATCACTTCATTCAGAATATCAAAGAGATAATTCATAAGGGCGAACCCTCGAGTTTTCAGGTTGATAATGAGGGGATTCTAAGGCTGAAAGGTCGAATCTGTGTTCCTAACATTGCTGAGCTCCAAAAGGAAGTTCTGGATGAATGCCACAAGTCAAAACTTAGTATCCACCCGGGAGTAAGCAAAATGTATAATGACATCAAACGCACTTTCTGGTGGAAGTCGATGAAAAGGGACATTTCTTTATATGTTAGCCGATGCCCTACTTGCCAGCTAGTCAAAAGCGACAAACAGAAACTGGCTGGATTATTGCAACCGCTTGACGTTCCAGGCTGGAAGTGGGAACATATTTCCATGGATTTCATAGATGGTTTTCCCAGAACCAGGAAAGGGAATGACAGTATTTAGATGATCGTAGATCGCTTCACGAAGACCGCCCATTTCATACCTGTCAGATCAAACAAAACTGCTCAGAGTCTGGCGCAGATATACTTCAAGGAAATTGTAAGGCTACATGGAGTGCCGCTCAGTATAGTTAGTGATAGAGATACAATATTTACTAGCAAATTCTGGGAGGCATTTCAAGTCGAGCTAGGAACAAAGCTGAATCTAAGCACCGCTTATTATCCTCAGACAGACGGTCAAACTGAGAGGGTGAATCGTATACTGGAAGATCTATTGCGGGCTTGTATTCTAGATTTCGGTGGATCATGGGAAGACCATCTGCATTTGGCTGAATTCTCATATAATAACAGCTACCAGGCGAGCCTGACAATGTCACCATTCGAAGCACTGTATGGTAGACCGTGCCGATCTCCTGCTTGTTGGGTCGAACCCGGTAATAGACTTGTGTTAGGGCCAGATATGATTCGGGAAGCTGCTGACAAAGTCGATTTTATCAAGAAACGATTACTGGCCGCTCAAAGCCGACAAAAGAGCTATGCCGATAGAAGAAGAAGAGATATATCGTTTGCAGTTGGAAACTATGTATATTTGAAGTATCGCCGATGAGAGGAGTTATTCGGTTCGGTAAAACTGGGAAGTTGGCACCCAAATTCATTGGTCCGTTTCCTATTCTGGAACGGATCGGAACTCTCGCTTATAGGGTCAAATTGCCTGACTGGTTGCCTGGAGTTCATGATGTATTTCACATATCTCAACTTCGAAAGCACGTTCATGATCCAGACTTGATCGTGGAAGAAGCAGCTCAACAGGATATTGAAATTACTCCAGAATTAGCTGTGAGAAGAGAGCCGCTAAAGATCATCGGCAAAGAAACCAAAGAACTGAGGAACAAGAAGGTTCACTTAGTCAAAGTGCAATGGAGTGGAGATCCGCGAGATTGTACTTGGGAAATTGAGGAGTGCATTCAGAAAGCCTATCCTAGATGCCGAGTGGAAATCTCAGATTGACTCCGGTGCAAGGTACATTTACCGTACTTTGCATTACCAATTAGTTCTCTACTCTGTTGTTATTTTCTTTCCATGGATGTGCACTTTTAGTTCTATAGTCTGAATAATTTTGAAAGAATATAGAAATTGATTAGTATGTTTTTGAAAAGTTAAAAACAATTTGATTGTTGTTTGTGTTGTGTGATTGTAGATTTGATTAATTAAAATTATTAAAACGATAGTTAATTTAATCAATAAGAGAATAATGGTAGAATTTATTCATTTAAATCACACATTGAACTGATTAGAAAATAGATAGAAATATATATACATGTGCATTATATATGTTTAAACAGGTAAATGGATAGCTGTTGAGTAAAGATTTTATTTGCGTTCCCGACAAATAGGTAAACCTTAATGAGTTGGATGCGAAATATTATTATATCAACTCCTGTATATGCCATTGGATGCGGAGTGTTGGTTGTTCTGTGTGAAATAATAAACATCGCCATAGGATAGTAACAATTAATTTTGATCTACACTGCATGGCATACTTCTGAAGATATGCATACTTCATCATATACCAAATAAGCATTTGGAGCTTGTGTGACGAGGTGGAAGATTTACCATACGAGCGAGAGGCTTGTATGGCGATGACTATATTTTACAGGTTGAACTGATGACTAATATGGACTATATAAATTGTAACAATAAAATTGCCAGATTAATAAAAACCCCACACAGGTCTGGAATTGACAATAATCACATCTCTCTAGTTATTAGATACGGCACATGGACTATTTATTTCCCACACGGGACGAGGTGACGAGGATTTATCTTCTGGAGCATTTAAAATACACACTCCCTCAGGCTATGACAGGGTGACGAGAATTTATTCTCTAGAGTTATTATCTATACACGCTCCCCTGTAAACACCAGAATATATCACTATAAATATGGGTATGCTTATTAGGATTTATTGGGTACCTAATACGGCCCAATAAATTTCCAAACCTCTCCCCGTACAAAGGAGGTTATGGCGAAATTTTTCGAAAATTCCGGGTGTTAGCCAAATTTTTGAAGAATTTGAAAATTCTCAGAAACTGAAAAGTTGGAGAATGGAAGCCAGATTGAACGTAGAGTTGATTAATCAAACCGCTTTCGACTTTGTTCCTTTTCGGGGACGAAAATTTTTAAGTGGGGGAGATTGTAACGACCCAGAAAATCTAAACCAATTTTTTTTTAAATTGGCTAAAATAGTGGATTTTAAATATTTAAAATAAATATTTTAAATAATAACAATGAAAAGTGAGTTTGAATCGAAGTTTGAAAATGAATATAATTAATTCTAATTATAAACAAGGCCTGAAATGGCGCTGTAGTTTCAAAAATTGAATTCAAACTTTGTCGGACTGTACCTGGTACAAAACAAAACGGATTTGAGTGAAACCAAAAATATTTAAATCTATTAGTGAATACCTTTCTAACGAATCTGAAAAATCTATGTTACATAGCGGAAAGCAAAAGTTATGGCCAAATGAATTTTCAGAAAGGTCGCTATGGAATTTATATAGCCCGTGAAATTGGCCATTTTGCATACGACCTCGGAATTCGACGAAACCACTTTTGTTAGATCCGGGATGTGAAGTTATTGCTAGGTTTCAAAATTCATAATTTTTGAAGCTAGTATGTGAGCATGGCAAAGGAAAACGTGTTTTGGTCAATTACAGTTAAATTGGATCGACCAGAAATGGGCCTTTTTGCAAACGGTCTCAGAATTCGACGAAACTAGTTTTGTTGGGACCGTATCGTCAAAACATAGCTAGATTTATTTTTCTGGAATTTTTTAAATCAGTTTGTGGCCCTGGAAAATTGAAATGTACGTTCAAATCGAATATTGAATGTTATATATTTTAAATTGAATGAAAACTGACTGAAATAGTCGAATGGGCCTGCGAAACATATCCCATTGTGTTCAGAATGGGGGTAAAACTCTAGGGATGACAGTCGTTGGGTTTGGATTGGTGGTCGTGTCAGAAAACCCCTTTTTTAAAACCATCGGCCAATAGAATTATTTCTTCATAATTTAAAAATAAAAATAAAATCAAAAAACCCTCGCCGCCCTCCTGACATCGACGGAAGTCGTTTTCACCGCTTACCAAGCAATTTCTGGCCGCCACGCTCATTTTCAGCTCCACCCCCAGTTCAACTTTTTGAAGAGCATCCTCCACTCTTCAAATCCACACCAGTCTCGCCCTTTCTAGTTTCGTATCCCTCGAGAATCGCCCTCCTGAAGTCCCATCGTTCAAGCCCCGATTCCTCCCTCGATTTGCGTGCGAGTTCGCCATCAAGGGGTGGCGCAAGAGCGCCGTTCCAAGCCCTTCCAGGTGGTGTCACCCGATCGCCTTCTTGTTTCATGGATTTGCCGAAAACCTTAAACCTAGTTTTGGACATCCAGTGAGGTAATCGGCTGTGTATATTTCAAATCAGTTTTAACACGTTTAAACCATTGCAAACTTTGAAAATCATATCTTTTTCGTGTATTGACGGAATTTAGTGAAACAAGAGACAGTGGACTCGTGTGGACGTCTTCTACCTTCTAGAAGAGACCGCATATTTTTCTGAGCCTTCTGCTATTTTTGGTGGAGTGGAACCAAATGTGAGATTTCTAAATTATAAACGGTATGGAAAACGACGATGTATAAATTATATAATCAATGTATGGGTTACATAAGCGTTGTACACCTCATGTGTATGCGTTGTATAAGTTGTACGTTCGATGTATAAGTTATATATGCGTTGTAGAAATTATATATGTGTTGAAATAGAAGTGAAATGCTATATATATATATATATATATATATATATATACACACACGCCCCTCGTCCACAAACCATGGACGATATTTATTGGTTGTGATTGGTGTGAAAATTGATTGATAGCGAATGGTTGAATGGAATTGTTTGTGGTTGATATTGATTGATTGTGGTTGAAAAATACCCGTTTGTGGTTGAGAAATATTTGGTTGAAACCACATAGGATTAGTTTGCGGAAATGAAATAAATATACATGCCGCTTGCGTGCGAACTAGATGCATGAATCCCCATTGTCAAAAACCACGAGGTTTTAAGGTAGAGCGAGGAGCCGTACTAGGGACGGTCCCGGTTTTAACTACCCTGCCGTTATGCTACCGAAATTTTGAATAATATTCATGTGTTTGAATTATTTTCATTTGTTGAAACTATATTTATTCGTTGAATAGAAAGCCTTCATGTGTTGAGTCAATATTCATTCGTTGAATTGAAATTCATGTGTTGAATGGTATTCGTGTTTTAAATATAAAAATCACATTTTTATCTATATATATAAACTATAGAAAACCTTCATGTGTTGAATCGATATTCATTCGTTGAATTGAAATTCATGTGTTGAATGGTATTCGTGTTTTAAATATAAAAATCACATTTTTATCTATATATATAAACTATAGAAAACCTTCATGTGTTGAATCAATATTCATTCGTTGAATTGAAATTCATGTGCTGAATGGTGTTCGTGTTTTAAATATAAAAATCACATTTTTATCTATATATATAAACTATTGAAAACCTTCATGTGTTGAATCGATATTCATTCGTTGAATTGAAATTCATGTGTTGAATGGTATTCATATTTTAAAATAAATTGTTTTATAATAAAAATCACATTTTTATCATCTATATGAACTATATAAAATAATCTTGTTTTGAAATTAATTATTTTATAATAAAAATCCTATTTTTATTACCTATATGAACTATATAAAACAATAGTGTTTTGAAATGAATTGTTTTACAATAAAAATCACATTTTTATTATATACATGAATTGTTAAATATAGTGTAGTGTTGAAATAGAAGACAGTTAGATGAAAATATCATTTTTATCAAATGTATGAAAAGAATATAGCTTTGAAATCGAAGAATCGATATATATATATATATATATATATATATAGAATTAAAATATATCGAATAACGAAGCAGCAGTTCGTATTTTGAAACCGTGATTTCAAACGATTATACCGGAAGATCCGACCATCAGATTTTCCTGAAATCGCAACCGTTGGGTTCGCCTTGGAAATATCTTTCCAATGACACCAACATTGTAAAAATCCAACGGTTGGATTATCTGGAATGTTTAATTAAAATCTGAAGAAAAACAGCGCCAG
Organism: Allium sativum; assembly: GCA_030737875.1. NCBI lineage: Eukaryota > Viridiplantae > Streptophyta > Magnoliopsida > Asparagales > Amaryllidaceae > Allium > Allium sativum. The sequence goes on along the minus strand of CM060909.1, from coordinate 844,244,960 downwards.
AATCAATTATATTTATATATATATATAAATATAATTATATTTAATCGAATAACGACGCTGCAGTTCGTATTTTGAAATCGAAACTTCAAACGATTATACCGGGAGATCCGTCCGTCGGATTTTCCCGAAACTGGAACCGTTGGATTTTGAAAAGATCTTTCTAATGATGTAAATTTTATGAAGATCCAATGGTTAGATTTTCAGATATATGTAAATCAAATCTGAAGAAAAACAGCGCCACGGCCGCGTTATAGCCCGAAGCATCGTTTTGAATAAATTAGCTATTTTAAAATAAACAAAAATAGCGAAAAATCATTATAAAATATTATAAACAATATGGATGTGATTTAGAAATTAACTGAAGGTTAGCTAAGTCGAATGGTTTCCTGGGTTCTGACTTGATGTTGGTTTCGGCCTTCGGGGTTAATATTTGGAAAATCGTTCTCTTACTGATTAACGGTTAGTGACTAATGAATTGAAATGATGCATGTGTATGTTAGTGTTGCACTTGTTTATTATATAAGCGAGTTGCTCAGAAAGACCGGGTTTATCCCATTCTGAATAACTGAATCGACGATAAGAAATCGAAGATGAAGACGGTGGTCGAAGACCGGAGATCTTCACCTCGTTTGGATGGTAACTGAGGTCCTGATTGGGAGGCATCCCGAAATATGGATAATGAGTGGTGATCGTTCAAACGTACGTGGTGATCGACGAGTTTGCGAGGCATTTAGTGCCTCCGATTTCGTTCAGACACAGAACGGACTTGCAAATGGACAGTGTGTCTGACATTGGAATTTATTCTGTGTGATTGATAGCCATCGGTTGCACGGTGTGAATTGCCTGTGTGGCATGCTAAGATGCAGTGATCAGAGCTTCTACTGAAAAGCAAAGTCTTGTGGTGATGATCAAAGCACCGCCTGTGTGGCATAGCTTTGTGTATAACGTGAATTCGCGAGCCTCACACCCCGGTATGAACCAGAAACGGGATAAGGACCTCAGGGAGGGCATGCGTTTCCTTCTACCTAGGAGTTGTGTCAGTGTTTTTACACGGCCTGACATTTTACTTATGTGGCTGTTACTATTGCGAGGCGCCTCGGTTAGATCGGACGATCCGGGTCCGATAGAGATTCGTTGGCTCATTTACGCCCCATAGGGTGGGAAAACGTAGTGTTCAGGAATTTTAATCCACATCGGTGGACCGGCCCTGACAATCCAAGGGTCGATGCGCTCTGACCCTGTGACATGGGCTAGATTGTCTCGAAGTCGGTAAGGACTATCTTTTGCCTTGGTTCATGACGGAAATCCAATTTCCAAATATGTGACTGTGCGGTTTCGATTGTATATATATACATATGGTGACATGATATATGGTACCCATGCCGTCTATGATTGATAATTATGATTGAAATTGTTTTTGACACTTATAAACACTAGTAATAATATCAAATGCTTTTGTTTTATTCGTATCAAGCATATTTTGGCCATTATAAGGTAAAACTCTATCCTCCGGTTTGCGTTGCATTGTGTGATGGGAACTGAGTCTTATAATGGCTTCATTTTTATAAAAAGCATTTCGATGTTTCAAAGAATGATTTGTTTTTAAAGCACTGGAAATCCGATGGAGTAAACCCATTCCACGAAAGTGGCGTGGTCCTGTGATTAGCCATATTTTAAAATGTGTTGAGTAAATTTCTCATACCAGTCCCATGACTGACTCGTAGTTTGTTTCACTTTCAAACTCGAGTGCCCCTTTTTCTACACGGGCAGCCTTGTATTCAGGTTTAGCTGGCTCTTTGTGGATAGCTGGAGCCGAAGATGGATTCTATCATTTATCTATTTTATGTTGTTCAGCTCCTATTGTACATATTATGTTTGTTTTCCGCTGTAGACATCTATGTATAACTGAACTGTATTTGTACTAAGTATGATCCTGTATACTGTGTAACTCTGATCATTACTTTTATCCAGTATATTCTATTGTTCATTATCTGGTGTATTTATTTAATTCTGCTCTGCTGTTATCTATTTATGTGTTATATTCCAAGGATTACCCTTGCCGCCGTCAGTACAGGGTTTGGGGTCGTCTCAAAGGATAAGCCAGTAAAGAGTGTATGAGAAAGTGCATTTGTGATATATATATATATATATGTATGTATGTATGTATGTATGTATATAAAGGTTTTGAAATGATGTATAATTTGAAAACTCAAATCAAAATTTTGAGTAAGAGTTGGCAGTTACTTTGGAATTGATTTTGAAAGAATATATTTTGAATATAAAGGAAAAAGATCTTTGAAAATATTTGAAAATTAAAAACTTGCGCACAAATATCTTATGATTGGTATTTCTCAGTTGATTAAAAGACATCTACGTAAAGTTGTAATTAACATAAGCAATCCAAGTAGTTTGGGAAACGATTTAAAGGCTAAGTTGGAATTAATTAATCATGATATTTTATAATTAATCCTCCCCCACTAATTAAATTTAAAATGCAAATATCTTGAGAATTCAATATGAAAATATGATATTTGATGATATTTTGGTTAAGGACTACATTGGTTAAAGCTGTTTCTCTAAAGTTTGAAGGAAATAAGTTTTGTAATCTTGAATTTAGAATAATTAATAAGGATAGCTAAACTTAAACAATATAAGGAATTAAAATCTGGAATTATCGGCAAATTTGGATAGTCGATAATTTTTAAAGTATATTGTGACAACAAAAGGAACTGTTTAAGTGAGCATGAATACCTTGTGAATTAAGTTTCACAATTTGATTAAAGGATATCTGGAAAGTGGGAATATTAAGAAGATATTACTTAAACTAAAACGTTTAGATAAGATGAGTTCTGAAATGATCGAGTTTTCCACGCAAAGAATAATAGTAATTTTGGGGAACTGAAAAGGAATAAGTTTAATAACCTTTGTATTTGCAAGATAAGATCTAAGAGAATAAATCTATAACTCTGAATTTTTTTGGAAAAAAGTAAATGGTTGATTATAAGCAATTGGCCCAGTAAACGATGAATCGAATATAATGGGTAACTGGAGGTTATCATTGGAGGACATGTAGATATGGTTGTCTGTAAATATGTGTGTTATAATATTTTACCTGGTATATCTATTATAAGAACAGGGAGCTTTGGTATAAAGAATCTTAATCTTGAATTTTTTGAATGAGTAGTTACGATTCCCTTTCCTTTTCGAGGACTAAAAGTTTTAAGGGGGGTGAATGTAACGATCCAGAATTTTTAACCAATTTAAAATTGGAATATTCATTACTTAATTTGAATTTTTATTTGAATTTGAATTTGACATAAATATATATGGTAATTTTGACAAGTTAAATGATAGATATAAATTTAAATATAAATGCAAAGATATGATAAGTAAGATTTGATAATATATTTTGTCAAAACAGGACTTTTTTCATTACAAGTTGTCATTATATTTTGTTGAATCAAATTTTTTAACACAAATATAATAACATATCAACACAAATAAGTGTTTAAAGTTTGTGACATAAATAAGTGTTTCAAGTTAGCAACACAAAATAAGTGTTAGAAATAATGTCGCAAAATGATTTAATTTGAATGTAACATGTGTCCTAAAGAGGTGTCACCACCTTATTCACTTAAGGAATATGTGTTAACATGCATGAATAAAAAACATAAGGAAAGGACAAGTGTCCTATGAGGTGTAAGCTTCTTATACCTTTAAGTTTCCTATATAAACCCACCTTAACCCTCTCTTTTCACCATCATTCTCCATTTCTCATTTCTTCCATTTTCTTTCATCCTTCTCCCCTTCTTGTCCATGGCTTCCTAAGCCATTCACCTCTCCTCCTCCTTTCACCATTTTGGCTTAGCCTTTTTCCTCCTCCCTCCTAAAAAACTCGGCCTCCATCACCACCACCACCTTGCCAAAGTCCGTCCTCCTCCTTTTATAAAGAGATAAGATTAATATATATTCATACATATTGGCAAAGAAGATGGTTGTAACAACCCGGAAGTTCTGAGCCAATTAAATTTTTTTATTTTGGCAAAGTTAGAGAATTTTGATTATTCAAAATGAATTATTTTAAATAATAACGATGAAAAATTTATTTTGAATAGAATTCGAATGTTTATATTTATATAGATCGTCATTAGAATATAAATATTTATTTTAAATTATAAAGGGAATTGAAAATGGCGCGGTAGTTCGAAAATTCGATTTCAAACTTCAAATGAATGTACCGGATTCAAAATAAACCGGATTTTAGCGAAACCAAAAATATTAGAATCTATTTATGAATATCTTTACAACGAATCCAAAAAAATCAAAATTTCATAGCGGGAATCAAAAGTTACGCCCAGTTGAAAATTCAGAATAGTCGCTATGGAATTCTGGCCCTTAAAAATGGGAATCTTGCAAACGACCTCGGTTTTTGACGAAACCACTTTTGTTGGATCCGTGATGTCAAATTATTGCTAGGTTTCAAATTTCATAATTTTTCGAATCAATACGTGAGCGTGGCAAAGGAAAACGCGTTTGACCATTTTCAGTTGATTTTAATCGTCTGGAAATTGGCCATTTTTCAAACGGTCTCAGAATTCGACGAAATCAGTTTTGTTAGGACCGTATCGTCAATACGAAGCTAGAAAATATTTTTCGGGAATTTTTCGAGTTAGTATATGACCTCAGTAAATTGAAATGCGCATTCAAATTCAATATATAGAGTTATATGTTGATTTTGACGAAAACTGATAGAAACAGTCGAATCAGCTTACGATACATATCCCATTGTGTTCGGAATGGGGGTAATTAGCTATGGACGACAGGCGGTGGGTCCCGGTTCGAGGTCGAAATAAAAAGTCGACTTTAATTGATAAAATAAAATAAATATATTTATATAACTTCCCTCACCCCTCATTCCCTCCTCTCTCTCCTCAGATGAAATCGACCGAAATAAAAAAAACCGATGAAGCAAACCTCGATTAGCCTCCGTCGCCGCCACCAAGGGGAGCCCTGCCTTCGCCACCCCCTTCTCCTCCTCTTCAACCTCAGTTCTCCTTCCTATCTCCTCACTCCTCTGACCGAAGACCCGACGCAACCCTCACCTGAGACCCCATGCCCTAGCCTGAAGTTCCACCGCCTCCAGCCATAGCCGGCGTTCCTCCTCCCAGCCCCTCCCTAGCCTCTACGATCCCCCAAACCCCGCCTGACCCCGAGCCACCTCATCCACCGCCCTCCTCTCTCCTTCTCCAACCAAATTCGAAGCTCCAACTCCCCTTTTCACCCAACTCCGACCGCCTAAGGTCACCACAGCCACTCTACAACCCACCTCGCTGTAAGTTTTTATATTTTCCTTTGATTTTGATTTCTTTTAATTTGATTTTTACTTTGCATATAAAAATTAAATGGTTTTTGTTTATGAAAGAACGGAATTGTATTGTAGTAGAAAGATTTGATTTTTTCTTTATAAAAATATTGGATTTTTAAATATACAAAGAAATGATTTTTCTTGGGTTGAAAATATGAAAACACTTTGATTTGAAAATATAAAATACATTGATTTGAAAGGATAAAATAGCGAGGATAAAGATGCGATCTTTATAGATTTATCATCAGATAAAAATTCGATTTATATATATATGAACTGAAGATAAAAATATGATTTTTATAGTATAGAAAGTATAAAGATACGATTTTTATATTATATAGATAGTAAAAAAATTTGATCTTTATATATGTAGCGAAATAAAAATCTGATCTTTCTTATATATATATATATATATGTTGAAATAAAAATGCGATTTTTATAGCGATGAAATAAAAATTCGATCTTTATATATGAAATAGAAATATAAAATTATAATTTTCATATAGAATGAAGCGGTGTAAAAATATATGAAGTAGAATTAAAAATATGATTTTTATTTATTGAAATGAAGTAATAAAAATATAATTTTTATATATGAACAGCGTGAAAAGGACTGAATTGTAATTTCAAACCGATCCAGGCGATTCAGCAGTTCAACAACAAAGCACAGCGGAGTGGAACCCTCGGTGAGAACTTCTCACTTTAAATCTTCTTTTCTAGTTAAAAATATATACTAGGATGCAGACGGTGCTTAGCACCACCCGACACCCGTCGTCCACAGACCATGGACGGCTTGTATGTTTGTTTGTTGTGTTGTGAAATTTGTTTGTGATGTTGATGTGAAATCGATAATAAAATGTTGATGGTTGGAATAAATTAATTATCGTTAAGAATATAATTTTTAACGTGAATGTGAATAAATAAATTTTCATTTACAAACCAGGCGGTTTGTTTATGTACACCTATTTGAAGGATATTGATTGGGACGATAAATTTTACACATCGCCCAACTGCACCAATAAAAATCTGTGTTTGTTGATTTGAAACCCCACACGGGTGTTGGGATGATATTTGGTGTACACTAATCCCAATTATTTAATAGTATGTCGATCGATAGGTCGACAGACTATGTAAGCGTTAATTATTTATATTTAATGCTTATGCAGTTGTGTAGTGCACTTTGGATGATGGTTGATTATTTATCGTTGCTATTTATATACATGTGTTGTATGGAATCCATATAATTAACATTATATGGTGATTGATTGGGCCTCATTCCAATTGGGAAATAATGAATATTATAAAAGAAAATTCATGTGTTGAATAGAATAAATAGTCATGTGTTGACGATGTTCAGGTGTTGTGAATTCATGTGTTGAAAGAAATATAGATGCATGTGTTGAATAGAATAAATATTCATTTGTTGAATAGAATAACGAATTTATTGATATATATAAAACCGTGTTGATTTGAGTTGCCCCATTTTTACGTGATTGATATTTATATCGATTATATTCGTTTTTATAATGAATATAGAAAAAGAAGTGATTTAAAAATATAACATTTTGAAAATATTATCATTTGTATATCGATGATGTGGAATATTCAATTTCGATTCTAAATTGAATGTGAAGTTGAAATCGTTTCGAAAACGAATTTAAAACGATTTATAAAATTCGTTTTAAAAAGAAATCGACGAAATATATATAATATATATAATGGCCTGAATAGAACGCGCCGCGCTGCGGTAGTTCGATTTCGACCATTGGCTTCGAATGGAGATTACGGGAGATCCGACCGTCGGATTCTCCTGAAACCAGAACCGTTGGGTTCGTATCGAAAATAGATTTCCAATGAATATTAGAAATTTGGAATCTAACGGTTGAATTTGGAATTATGTCCAAATCAGATTTGGAAAAGGTCGCTGTAAGTGCAGTTCGATGGCCATTGATGGAAATCGACTGTACGGGCCTTGACAAAATTATTAAAAATATCAATAATTTGTGTAAAATCATAAGAAATGGTTTGTGAAAAATTGGGATGAAAAACTCCACCTTTGAAATGATAAAAATAGTTTTTTATCAAAATGAACTAGTTTTGAACTAGAATTAAAATCAATTTATTTTTGAAATAAATAAATTGAATTTGAAGTGGTTTTAAAAATAATCAGAATTCCAATACGTGAAGTGGAAATAGATTTGAATCGAAATTATCTTCGGAATATTTCGATGTTGGATTTCGTGATTATATAGATATTGTTATGGGAATTTAAAAGATATATTTTGTATCGTTATTTCCAATACGATATTTGTTGGTTTCAGAATTTGATATTGAATATAAGCCGGTATATTTTCTATTCAGAACCTTGTATTTAATATCAAAAGTGATTTGGGTTTGTCGTGGATGGTGTCTTCATTAACACCGTTCTTAAGCCCAGCTGAGAAAAAGATTGGATCTTTCTATTTAGATTTAATGAAGTGTACCAATTAAATATTATTAATTGGAATTGAATTTAAATTGGTTTTGGGTTTATCGTGAATCGTGTTTTAGATGACATTGATTCTTTAACCCGGTTAAAGACAGAATATTGATTTTTGGGAAGATTAAAACTAAGTGGAGTTTTAATGAATCTTTAATTAGACTGAAAGTGAATTGATTATTTAAATTATCAAATCTGAAGGGTGATCGAGATTTGAGTACCACCAGTTTTGCTCCAAAGCGATAGTTAAATCTTTAATTAGATTTGAACGTGGAATGGTAATTAATTTTACCGATAGCACCGTTGTGTTAGATATGAAGTATGACCAGTTTTACTTCATGGGATGAATAGGTTGGGATTGGGAAATAAAATAAATAATTACTTCGGTGTGGTTCGCTAATCCCGACTAGTTTGGAAAACCATGACATGGTTTGAAATGATATCCAAAGGAAGATTAAAGAATAAATTTAGAAGAATTTATCTTTGATAAAATTAATGGGAACCTTTCCCTAAGAATGTGATTTTGTGAATAAAAAAATATTCTGAATTGGAATGAGGCGATTGTTGTGTTTGTGTAACATTTGTTTATTATATACGTGGGTTATTCAGAAAGGCCGGGTTCATACCCATTCTGAATAACCGATTCGGCAATATGTCGAAGATGAAGACGGTGGTTGTAACACCCCGTGTCCATTAATGTCACTCACAAAGGGAATGCATTAACTTCAATGCAGCGTTTTAAGTAAGTATAGAACAGAAAATCGCAATAAGACAGATATAAAACAGTACTTGAAAATTCAAAACTTTATTTATTGCAACAGAAGGTAAATATTGGTTACATCATCAAAACCATAAACCAAAGTCAAGTACATAATATCCATCTTGATAAAACAAAGTACATAATCCCACTACTACAAGTAGCCATAAAGAAAATGATAGGCTGAACTTTACTTCGGCAATCCAAATCCAAGTGCTCACAAAGAGATCCCAATCAAGCTCCACTAGTACTAGTCCCAACCTTAGAACCTGGGGGGAAAAGGAAGAAAAGAGGTGGAAACAAAGGGGTCAGACATAAAGTCTGGAGAGTGCGATAACTCTAACAACATAATTATTAAAGCAATATGATAAGATATAAACCGGAGAATAAGGTAATGGCTGTGTGAACCACATGGGTATGACAAGGCAATCAAGAGAAAAGGAGATAACGTAAATGGCGCTTTCTAATCGATATAGGATGATTACTATACTCTACAGTACTGTACCATACCATACTGTACTAACACTAACTGCACCCCTACTAGTCACTCTAGAAATTTGATCCCTCTTGGCTAAATAGAACGATGATAGCTTCATGTACTACTAGATGTACCCACTATCCTTCATGTTTGACTGTATATCTCTAGTTGCTATCATAGGTACCCAGCGTGTACCTATCCCCACTAGATGCACCCCTTCAATAAGTAATAATGGTAATTCTATGTACTCCTAGCTGACGTCATAGGTGTCTCCTGCTCCTATCTCCACTAGGTGTACCCCCTTAATAATTATTAATAATAGTGGTAGCTTCATGTACCCCTAGCTGACTACATAGGTGCCGTCTGCTCCTATCTCCACTAGGTGTACCCACTACCCTGCCCCATTCGATCGGCTCCCTAACTCGTAGATACCCGTGTTGGCCCCACAGTGGGGTATATCACTCCCCAAAGTGGCAACCCGATGCCACCAAGAATGCACGGCTTATACCTACACGATGCAACAACGTCTTACCTACCAGCCCGGGTCCACACACGCATATGAACCCGTTGAACTTGCGTTGCCACCGCTAACCCGGTTTGGCCTCTTACAGTCAAGCCCAGTATGCGTGTCCCGTCCTCGACTTGGGTCGAGCCCACAAAGATACGTATGGGTTACTGGTTGAAATGGGCCCGCATGACTTGACACAAGCTATCAACCTAAGCTTGGTCCCCTCTATTATTTCCCACTTAACCCCGCTACTTATTCATGTTTCAATTACGTGTTTCAATTTTGGTTAAGGGTTTCTATTAGTAATTCCACATGCCACCCAAGGCACCCACTTAACCCCTATGTCCCACTTAGTTGTCTTACCTTGGTTAAGTGTTACTAATCGTATTTCCTCATGCCACCCAAGGCACCCACTAGATTCCACATGCCACCCAAGGCACCCACTTAACCCCCTCATGTCCCACTACATGTTTATCTGGTTAAGTGTTTCTTAATTCATTAAGACCGCAACCTCATAAAGACCTCTCACATTAGACTGGCATTTGTGGCAGCTGGATTTGTCGGGCGGGTCCGGGCAGTCTTACACCACAAAAGAGCCTAACCTCATGTCTTTATAATTGTTATGTATTTAGTTTATGCCTAAGACCTCCCACATTAGACTGGCATTTGTGGCAGCTGGATTTGCCGGGCGGGTCCGGGCAGTCTTACACCACAAAAGAGCTTAACCTCATGTCTTAGATGATTAATTACTCCTAATTAATCATTCCCCAATTTGAATTACTTTCCCTATTCAAATTATCAATCAATTCCATATTTAACGATGTCCATAATTGACTCAATTATGTCCATCCATTTATGGTATGTAAAATCATACCCGTTTTCACCACAATTATATTTTATGCCTTTTAAGGCATTTATGCTCATCTATTTATGGTATATAAATTATACCAATTTCATAACTAATTAATTTTATTCCCTAAAATTAATTACATGCCTTTTTTGGCCATTACATACCAATTAAATCTTTTTAATATTATCCCCTTCGTACCCCCGTCATTCGTTCGCTCAACATGACATATTCATATTAGACTAGCAATTAGTCTAATACTTAAAAAAAAGGAATAAACGTCACAAATTCACATACACACAATAATAGATCTAATTTGCATCAAACTTGCAATAAAGAATTTCAACATACTTGCATAGTCTTTGTATTATCAAGGTTAAAAAATCATAGATCTAAAAGGTGTGGGGTTGCATGTATGAACATAATTTTACACCCAACTAGCCTAAGTAATTATCACAAACTTACATAAACTGTGTATGTCGTCAACCTAAACATAAAGGTGTCATCTTGCATAACTATGGATCCAATAAAGGTGTTAACTTGAGTAAACTATGGATCCACATAAAGGTGTAAACTTTCATAACTAGGCATGTCATAGATTCAACATAAAAATGTCAACTTGAATATGGATCTAAACTTTAAAGGTGTGAACTTGTATATATACATATGAATCCAATTATCACTTAAACTTGCATATGAACATAATACCTATATGAACTAGCATATGTTCCACATCCATATTCGCATAAAAACTAATGTTATAAACCTAGGTGGTTGGGTTATAAAAAGGGATTCATTAACACAAGTTAACATCATGAACTACTAGCATATATTTTAGATCCAAACTTACATAACATCATATACAAAACTTGCATAGCATCATATATAAAACTTGCATAATATCATATGTGAAACTTGCACAACATCATATGTGAAACTGGCATAACATCATATATAAAACTTGCATAACATCATATGTGAAACTTGCATATCATCATATATAAAACTTGCATAACATCATATGTGAAACTTGCATAACATCGCATACAAAACTTTCATAACATCATATAATATGAATCAAGTTAACATACATGATTAAACATATGAATTAGATTCACAACCATAACTTATAATCCAACGTATATCACATCATAACTGATTTAGCAATTATTTTGTTAAGGTGATCGAACTCACAACTCAAAAGCAGTCTTGAGTTCTGAATTCTGATTTCTGGAGTTGAATTAGCTCTCCTTTGATGAAGATTCACTGTTAGGGTTGAATAGTTCTGATTTGGTTGCTGTTTTTCCTCTTTAATTTGGTGGCGGCTGCTCTAGGGTTCAAGACAACAGCATGACGGCCATAGTTTCAATTTTAATTCTGATTTAGGTTTTGAGTCTGTAGGTCTTTTTATAGAGTTATGAATTAATTTAAGCCGTCGGATGTTCTTAGGGTTAATCAAAACCATTCAATCATGATAGGGTGATGAGTCAGCCCTAATGAATCAGCAAGGAGTCAGAAAGGACTCAACAACACAGGTCATCCTGAACCAGAAAGCTGTGCAGGCTCCTGCCTCGGCCTGGGCGCGCTTGGCAGGTGCGCTAGTGCAAATATGCACTGGCGCACTTCTCAAGTGCGCAAGTGCATTTTTTTTCTTTACTTTGCAACCAAACTTCGTTCGTCCATAACTCCTTCATCCGTTACTCGTTTCCCGCAAACTCGGACTATATTTCAACCAGAATTCGGAGACGAACACAATGGCGCAACCCAATCCTCATAATTCTCACGTCTAAGATTAATTATTCTTCAATTTAGTTAATTTGATTATTCAAAAATCCGGGGTGTTACATTCTCCCCTCCTTAAAGGATTTCGTCCCCGAAATCTCCAAGTTAAGGAGAATGCATATCCTACTATCCAAACAACCATCTACTCAACAATCAAACATGGGCATCCATTGTCCTTATAAAATTTCTAATGCTGTATGAACATATGCAAGAAGTGTGTGTATATGTTCCTTATCTAATGCAAAATCAGGCGGTTTACTGATTCAGTTGACCTCCTTAATGCAAACCATGATAGTGTCATGCGTCCATTATGTATGCGAAAGAACCTTATCGATACATATTATTTCTACATGTGTGCACAACCATTCACCAAAATGCAACATTCATATGATGGTACAACCATTATACATCCATTACTTAAATATGTACACACATTTATATGCAATATGCGGTATGAAGTGACTGAGCCGTTCTAGTGCCTAAATGTGTGTATATGCATCCACGAGCAACCATTAGCAAACACTTGCATCCACGTGCATCCATCATACATAACATGTCTCAAACACATGTTTCAACCATAGGACTATCCTATCTAAAGGTAAGAGATACTAGCGAGAGGACATACTAAAGATAAGATAAGTACAAGATAAGCGATAAAGGAGAAATTAAAAGACATACCCTCGAAAAGAAAAGGGTATAATGAACGCATCTTCGCTTCTGTCTCCCAAGTAGCGTCGCTCTCATCATCTCCCCATTGCATTTTGACTAGCTTGGCCTCTCGATTCCTTAAATTCCTAATCTCCGACCCAAGAATGCGCTTCGGAGCCCGTCGAATCGTCGCATCACGCTCGATCTCCACCTCTCTAAGCAAGCTCGTCTCTACCACTTCCGCGGTCTCGTGCAAGCACTTCCTCAAATGTGATACATGGAATACGTCGTGTACACCACTAAGTCTCTCGGGCAACTCCACTCTATACGCCATCTGCCCAATCCTTTCCTTAATAGGAAGCGGCCCTACAAACCTTGGTGCTAACTTCTCAACGGACCCAAAGCAAATGACGTTCGGTAATGGAAACACCTTGACAAAGACCATGTCCCCAACATCAAACTCAAGATCTGACCTTCTCTTGTCCGCATAAGATTTCTGCCTATCTTGCGCCGTCTTCATCCTCCTTTGAATCAAATCGATCGTCTTCGAAGTCTCTCTAATCATATCGGGTCCAAGCAAAATCTTATCTGTAGACTCCCACCAACATGTAGGTGAACGACACGACCGTCCATAAAGAGCCTCGAACGGTGCCATACCAATGCTGGACTGAAAGCTGTTATTATATGCGAACTCCACCAACGGAAGATGTTCCTCCCATGTACCTCCGAAATCTAAGACACACAACCTCAATAAGTCCTCTAGAATACGATTCACCCTCTCGGTCTGGCCGTCTGTCTGAGGATGATATGCGGTGCTCAAACATAACTGAGTCCCTACCGCCTCTTGCAAGCTCTTCCAAAATTTTCTAGTAAAGATAGGATCGCGGTCGCTCACAATGCTAGAAGGAACACCGTGCAAACAAACTATTTCTCGAATGTATACGGAGGCTAACCATGGAGCAGTCCTCTTACTCTACACGGGAATGAAATGGGCGCTCTTAGTAAGTCTGTCTACCACGACCCAAATCCCCGTATTACCCTTCCTTGATCTTGGTAATCAAAGTCCATCGAAACACTTTCCTACTTCCATTGTGGGACCTCCAATGGGTGTAGCAATCCACCGGGCTTCTTTTGCTCTGCTTTTACTTGTTGGCACACCAAGCATCTAACGACATACTTGGCCACATCTTTCTTCGTGCCGACCCAAAAGTAAACTCATCTCATGTCCATGTACATCTTGTCCCCTGTTTGGATGGATGGTCATCTTCGAACGATGGGCATCATCAAGAATGGTCTTCCTTAGGTCATCGTCTTTTGGTACACAAAGCCTACCGTCCCTACGCGACCAACCCTTATCATCTAGGGTATACCTACGGAGATGGATTGATGACTCCCCTCTTTTGAGCTTCTCAACCAACTGTGGGTCGTCTCGCTGTGCCTCGCCAATCTGTCCCAAAAGCGTAGGTCTGAGCTCTAAGGATGCTAGCAAACCGGGTACAAAGTCAACGGAAGGTTTAAAGTCAAACGTAGAGATGAACTCTAAGCTACACCGCTCGACAAACAAAGGACTCAATGTCAACTTTTTCCTACTCAAGGAATCCGCCAGAACGTTACCCTCGTCAGGGATGTATGCTATCTCGAAATCGTAGGACGCTAAGAACTCCATCCACCATAACATATCACCCTTCCCTAGAGACCACATGCCCAAAATTCCTCACTTCTTTCCTCCAAAAATGGTATTTTGGAGAACTTAGCTTTAAGCTGGTGCACTCGTAGGGTCCCTAAGCTTTCCCTAAGATGTAGGGCATGCTCTTCTCTGCTTCTAGAGAAACCAGGATATTATCCCATGCAAAAATCGTCGCAACTATCCATCTCTCACGCAGACCATCCTAGTCGAACTCGACATCCCCCAAGTGCAAGCCCCAAAGACCTAAACCAATATCAGACAAACACCCAAGGGATACCTCCTTCGAATTCAGAAGACCTACGTGAGATGATACTAGTAAGACGATCAATCAATTGATCACTTGACCGACTCTGGCTGTCCTTGCCAGTCTTGCTCCAAAACCACCGCTGATTACATAACTGGCTTTGCTTAATCTATTAAGCACATACGAAAACTTGTTTCGTGCCTCTGGGTAAACCCCGCGCTTTATCATAGACGTCTCCATACTCACGGACCACACAAACAGATTCCCACTCATCGTTGAATGCGTCAGAAGATTCTAGGCAGCTAAGCATCACTGAACCCCTAGGGTCGCAAGAAATATAAGGGTCTTTCCATAACGAATCAATAGTCTAACTACCCTCCTTTCACAATCTAGGATGGCACCCCGCCTGGCTAGCCAATCCACCCCTAAAATTAAACTATATCCCATGAAACCAAGGACGAAGGCGTTGCATTCAAATCCAACGCCCAAGATAGACACTCTCAAATCCCGACAAACCATTGAAGGATGAGCCGAACCACCAATAGGATTTGAGACTAGGATGGGATCCTTAACTAGACTAGTATTTAGGTGCAGTGTTTCAAATAATGAAGCAGATACTAATGAGTATGAAGCGCCAGAATCAAAAAAAAGTTCAAACAGGATGATAAAGAAAACCGAATTTCAACCTAGACGGTCCTACCCCCAACAGGTATACTTGCCATGAGGGAATACAACTACCCTCCAGAAGATCCTATACTTTGTCCTTGCCTCCTTGGACAATCCTAAGGTGTCCTATTTCTCCAAAACAACTAGCCTTCTTCTTCACATTCTCCATTCGTGACCTCCCACCAAGATGAGGCTTCGTCCTTTATTAACAAAACAGCTATTTGAACCTTCCTCCCACCATCAATCTTAAAGGTACCAACAAGCCCTCCACTTCCTTGGACTAACTTCTAGCCAAAACGTCTAAGTCCCTTCAAATGGTTTTCCGTCCTTCGTACAGAAGTCCTTATTTATCTTAGAAAAAAAACATCTATACGCGGAGGGGGGAAAACTCAAAAAGAGAAAGATGAAGAGATTCAAAAAGGAGAATCGAAGGAAGGATATATGGATCTTGGGGATTATGTTCTTAAAATAAACCTTTCTTTCAAAAATACTCTTCTACAAACATATTTCTGAAAGTATTCTTTATAAAAATTCTTTTGAAAAATAGTTTTTCAAAATATCTTATCTGTTCTGGTAACCTTCAGCTCTGATACCACGTGTAACACCCCACGTCCATTAATGTCACTCACAAAGGGAATGTATTAACTTCAATGGAGCATTTTAAGTAAGTATAGAACAGAAAATCGCAACAAGACAGATATAAAACAGTACTTGAAAAATCAAAACTTTATTTATTGCAGCAGAAGGTAAATATGTTTGGTTACATCATCAAAACCATAAACCAAAGTCAACTACATAATATCCATCTTGATAAAACAAAGTACATAATCCCACTACTACAAGTAGCCATAAAGAAAATGATAGGCTGAACTTTACTTTGGCAATCCAAATCCAAGTGCTCCCAAAGAGATCCCAATCAAGCTCCACTAGCACTAGTCCCACCCTTAGCACCTGGGGGGGGGGGAGGGGGGAAGGAAGAAAAGATGTGGAAACAAAGGGGGTCAGACATAAAGTCTGGCGAGTGCGATAACTCTAACAACATAATTATAAAAGCAATATGATAAGATATAAACTGGAGAATAAGGTAATGGCTTTGTGAACCACATGGGTATGGCAAGGCAATCAAGAGAAACAGAGATAACGTAAATGGCGCTTTCTAATCGATATAGGAAGATTACTATACACTACCGTACTATACCATACCGTACTGTACTAACACTAACTGCACCCCTACTAGTCACTCTAGAAATTTGATCCCTCTTGGCTAAATAGAACGATGATAGCTTCGTGTACTACTAGATGTACCCACTATCCTTCATGTTTGACTATATATCTCTAGTTGCTATCATAGGTACCCAGTGTGTACCTATCCCCACTAGATGCACCCCTTCAATAAGTAATAATGGTAATTCTATGTACTCCTAGCTGACGTCATAGGTGTTGCCTGCTCCTATCTCCGCTAGTTGTACCCCCTTAATAATTATTAATAATAGTAGTAGCTTTATGTACCCCTAGATGACTACATAGGTGCCGTCTACTCCTATCTCCACTAGGTGTACCCACTACCCTACCCCATTCGATCGGCTCCCTAACTCGTAGATACCCGTGCTGGCCCCACAGTGGGGTGTATCACTCCCCAAAGTGGCAACCCGATGCCACCAAGAATGCACGGCTTATACCTACACGATGCAACTACGTCTTACCTACCAGCCCGGGTCCACACACGCATATGAACCTGTTGGACTTGCGTTGCCACCGCTAACCCAGTTTGGCCTCTTACAGTCAAGCCCAGTATGCGTGTCCCGTCCTCGACTTGGGTCGAGCCCACAAAGATACGTATGGGTTACTGGTTGAAATGGGCCCCCATGACTTGACACAAGCTATCCACCTAAGCTTGGTCCCCTCTATTATTTCCCACTTAACCCCGCTACTTATTCATGTTTCAATTACATGTTTCAATTTTGGTTAAGGGTTTCTATTAGTAATTCCACATGCCACCCAAGGCACCCACTTAACCCCTATGTCCCACTTACTTGTCTTACCTTGGTTAAGTGTTACTAATCGTATTTCCTCATGCCACCCAAGGCACCCACTAGATTCCACATGCCACCCAAGGCACCCACTTAACCCCCTCATGTCCCACTACATGTTTATCTGGTTAAGTGTTTCTTAATTCATTAAGACCGCAACCTCATAAAGACCTCTCACATTAGACTGGCATTTGTGGCAGCTGGATTTGTCGGGCGGGTCCGGGCAGTCGTACACCACAAAAGAGCCTAACCTCGTGTCTTTATAATTGTTATGTATTTAGTTTATGCCTAAGACCTCCCACATTAGACTGACATTTGTGGCAGCTGAATTTGCCGGGCAGGTCCGGGCAGTCTTACACCACAAAAGAGCCTAACCTCGTGTCTTAGACGATTAATAACTCCTAATTAATCATTCCCCAATTTGAATTACTTTCCCTATTCAAATTATCAATCAATTCCATATTTAATGATGTCCATAATTGACTCAATTATGGACATCCATTTATGGTATGTAAAATCATACCCGTTTTCACCCCAATTATATTTTATGCCTTTTAAGGCATTCATGCTCATCTATTTATGGTATATAAATTATACAAATTTCATTACTAATTAATTTTATTCCTTAAAATTAATTACATGCCTTTTTAGGCCATTACATGCCAATTAAATCTTTTTAATATTATCCCCTTCGTACCCCCGTCATTCGTTCGCTCAACATGACATATTCATATTAGACTAGCAATTAGTCTAATACTTAAAAAAAAAGGAATAAACGTCACAAATTCACATACACACAATAATAGATCTAATTTGCATCAAACTTGCAATTAATAATTTCAACATACTTGCATAGTCTTTGTATTATCAAGGATAAAAAATCATATATCTAAAAGGTGTAGGGTTGCATGTATGAACATAATTTTACACCCAACTAGCCTAAGTAATTATCACAAACTTATATAAACTGTGTATGTCGTCAATCTAAACATAAAGGTGTCGTCTTGCATAACTATGGATCCAATAAAGGTGTTAACTTGAGTAAACTATGGATCCACATAATGGTGTAAACTTTCATAACTAGGCATGTCATAGATTCAACATAAAAATGTCAACTTGAATATGGATATAAACTTTAAAGGTGTGAACTTGTATATATACATATGAATCCAATTATCACTTAAACTTGCATATGAACATAATACCTATACGAACTAGCATATGTTCCACATCCATATTCGCATAAAAACTAATGTTATAAACCTAGGTGGTTGGATTATAAAAAGGGATTCATTAACAAAAGTTAACATCATGAACGACTAGCATATATTTTAGATCCAAACTTACATAACATCATATACAAAACTTGCATAGCATCATATATAAAACTTGCATAACATCATATGTGAAACTTGCATAACATTATATGTGAAACTGGCATAACATCATATATAAAACTTGCATAACATCATATGTGAAACTTGCATAATATCATATATAAAACTTGCATAACATCATATGTGAAACTTGCATAACATTGCATATAAAACTTTCATAACATCATATAATATGAATCAAGTTAACATACATGATTAAACATATGAATTAGATTCAGAACCACAACTTATTATCCAATGTATATCACATCATAACTGATTTAGCAATTATTTTGTTAAGGTGATCGAACTCACAACTCATAAGCAGTCTTGAGTTCTGAATTTTAATTTCCTATTTCTGGAGTTGAATTATCTCTCATTTGATGAAGATTCGCTGTTAGGGTTGAATAGTTCTGATTTGGTTGCTGTTTTTCCTCTTTAATTTGGTGGCAGCTGCTCTAGGGTTCAAGACAACAACATGACGCCCATAGTTTCAATTTTAATTCTGATTTAGGGTTTGAGTCTATGGGTCTTTTTATAGAGTTATGAATTAATTTAAGCCGTCGGATGTTCTTAGGGTTAATCAAAACCATTCAATCATGATTGGGTGACGAGTCAGCCCTAATGACTCAGCAAGGAGTCAGAAAGGACTCAACAACACGGGTCAGCCTGAACCAGAAAGCTGTGCAGGCTCCTGCCTCGGCTTGGGCGTACTTGGCAGGTGCGTCAGTGTAAATATGTACTGGCGCACTTCCCAAGTACGCCAGTGCATTTATTTAGCATTATTTTTCTTTGCTTTGCCACCAAACTTCGTTCGTCGCTAACTCCTTCATCCGGTACTCGTTTCCCGCAAACTCGGACTCTATTTCAACCAGAATTCCGAGACGAACACAATGGCGCAACCCAATCCCCATAATTCTCACATCTGAGATTAATTATTATTTAATTTAGTTAATTCGTTTATTCAAAAATCCGGGGTGTTACAGTGGTTGAAGACCGGAAATCTTCACATCGTTTGGGTGATTGCTGATGATCTCGATTGGGCTGTACACCCAAGAGGAGAGAAATAGTTGGTGATCGTCCAGATGTACTTGGAGATCGATGGATATGCGAGGAAAGTGCCTCCGGTTTCATTCAGACCCAGAACGAACTTGTAAATGGACTGTGTGTCTGACATTGGATTTTATTTTGTGTTGATTGATCTCTATTAAATATACATCTGTTTGGCGGCGGAGAATTTATTCTCTTGCTTAACGCCCTTCTCTGAGACGTACGAGCTCAGAGGTTGTATATCGATGGACATCAGTTGCATGGAGTGAATTGCCTATGTGGCACGCCTAAGTGGCAAATGATCAAGGCTTCTGTTGAAAAGCATAGTCTTGTGGTTGATGATCAAAGCACGGCTTGTGTGGCGTAGCTTTGTGTATAGCGTGAATTCGCGAGCCTCACACCTCGGTGTGAGTCATAAACGGGATAAGGACCCAAGGAGTGCACGACGTTTCTTTCTAAATAGTGGTGGTTTCAGTGCTTAAACTGGATGACATTTATATACTTTTCACCTGTGTTGTTGTTGGATGCGAGGCGCCTCGTTTGTAAGTCTGTAAGGACCGGGAAACGTGTGTTCAGGAATAATTAATCCTCAAAAGTAAGAGAGGACCGACCTTGGAAGTTCCAAAGGATCATAGTGGGGTCCTGAGACATTTGCTAGAGTGTCTCGATTCGGAGAGGAGCTTGCCCCTTGCCTTGACTCATGACGGAAATCCAATTTCCAATACGTGACTTGCGGTTTTATTTGTAGAGCCTAGTATGGCGACATGATAGATGGTACCCATGCCGCCTATGATTGATATTTATAATTTGAATTGTTTTGACACTATACACTTATAATAGTATCAAATGATTTGTTTTAAACGTACCAAGCATGTTTGGCTATTATAAGGGAAAACCCTATCCTCCGGCTTGCGTTGCATTGTGTGATGGGACCTGGGTCTTATAATAGCTTCATTTTTGCAAAAAGCATTGCGCTGTTTTGTTATATGCACTAGTGTTCTTGGGAGGAAAACCGTTCCGTGTTATACGGCGTGGTCCCTTGAATTACTCTCTTTTAAAGTAAAGTTTTAAATAACTGTTTTAGTTCTCACACCAGTCACATGACTGACCTGGAGTTTATTGTTTTTAACCTAAACTCTGGGTGCCCCTATTTTCCACACGGGCAGCTAGTAGTTTTGGTTTTGCAGATTTATATTCACAGGATCCTGATTTACAGCTGGAACGATGCTCGGAAAGTTCTGTATTCGTGTATCACTTTCAGTTATGTTTTATATTGTTTTTCCGCTGCTATGTAATTTATTGTAATCTCTGATTTTTATCGAATGTGTAATATTTATTCATACTCTATATATTCTTGTATTCTGATGGAATTGTTGTAATATACAATGAAATGTTCTTCTGTCTGCATTCTTTTGTGTGTTGTTCTCAAGGTAATCTGGGCTTTCCCTCACCGGGGAAGTTCGGGTCATCTCAATGGTGCGCGGAAATACTATTTGAGGGTTCGTTCAGCTAGGCTCGCCTACCGTGAAGATTTTGAAAGCTGTTAGGTGAGAACTCTTTAACCACGGTTTATATATTTAATTAGTAGCTAGACTAATTTAAATATAGTGATGAATTATTATTGGTTAAGGATGATTGATATTTGTTGCGATGGATGATGGATGCGAAGTTTAGAACACACACTATTAAGCATTAATGTTATATCGCTTGTGCACAATTATGATTTATTGAATCATGTTGATGATGGTTGCTATGGATGTTTAAATGGTTGTTGATGTTGTTTTGCACACACTATGAAACAACAATTATGGTATCACATTGATGATCGAAAAATCTCCTTCATAATTGAAAGCAAAATCATTATTGAAATTGAAGGTTAATAATTGGAAAAGACCATATGTTTGAATTCATATATATTGTTAAAGTCCTTTCAATGAATAAATAAATACCAGAACAATCTAGGATGATAGAGAGGATGTAATAACCCGGAAATCCGAGCCAATTTAAAATTTTTATTTTGGAAATTTTAGCGAATTTTGATTATTTAAAATGAAATATTTTAAATAATATCGACGAGAAATTTATTTTGAATAGAATTGAAACGTATATATTTATATAGCTCGACGTTAGAATATAAATAATTATTTATAATTATAAAAGGAATTGAAAATGGCGCGGTAGTTCTATAATTTGATTTCAAAATTCAAATGAATGTACCGGGTGCAAAATAAATCGGATTTTAGTGAAACAAAAAATATGAGAATCTATTTATGGATATATTTCCAACGAATCCGAAAAATTGAAATTTCATAGCGGGGATAAAAAGATATGTCCAGTTGAAATTTCAAAATAGTCGCTATGGAATTTTGGCCCTTAAACATGAAAATTTTGCAAACGACCTCAGATTTCGACGAAACCACTTTTGTTAGATCCGTGATGTCAAGTTATTGCTAGATTCCAAAATTTCGTAATTTTATGAATCAATATGTGAGTGTGGCAAAGGAAAACGCGTTTGGCCAGTTTTAGTTAATTTCAATCGACTGGAAAATGGCCATTTTTCAAACGGTCTCAGAATTGGACGAAATTAGTTTTGTTAGGACCATATCGTCAATACGAAGCTAGAAAATATTTTTCGGGAATTTTCAGAGGCTGTATGCAAGCTCGGTAAATTGAAATGTGCATTCAAATTCAATATATAGATTTATATTTTGATTTTGATGAAAACTAATCAAAATGATTGAATCAGCTTACGATACATATCCCATTGCATTAGGAATGGTGGTAATCAGTTATGGACGACAGGCGGTAGGTTCGATTTCGAGCTTGAAATAAATAGTTGCTTATTCAAATTAATTAAATAAAATAATATATATTATTATTTATTCCCTTTTATCTCTCCCTCCCTTTTTCCATTCCTCAGCCCCCCCTTCAAATCGAAAAGAAAAAAAAACGATCTTTATATATGTAGCGATAGGATAAAAATTCGATTTTTATTTTAAAAGTAGCTATATAAAAATACGATCTTTATATGTGTATCGTTAGAATAAAAATATGATTTTATATCATATAGAGAATAAAAATTTGATCTTTATATATGTAGCGAAATGAAATTTGATTTTTATCATATATATGTTGAAATAAAAATGTGATTTTTATAGCGATGATATAAAAATTCGATCTTTATATTAGAAGTAGATATAAAAATATAATTTTTATATAGGAAGGAGCGTTATAAAAATATAATCTTTATTTGAAGAAGAGGGATATAAATATATAATTTTTATATAGAGAATAGCGTGATAAAAATATAATCTTTATTATATGGACACCGGGGTAAAAATAGAATTTTTATCTATATAGTCGCGGTGAAAATAGAATTTTTATCTATACAGTAGCGGTGTAAAAATAGAATTTTTATCTATATAGTAGCGGTGTAAAAATATAATTTTATCTATATAGTAGCGGTATAAAAATGTGATTTTTATCCATATAGAATGCTTATAAAAAGGTGATTTTTATATACATAGAAACATTATAAAAATGTGATTTTTATATATGTAGTGGCTACGGACAATGAAATTGACCAAAGGGAGAACGACGAAGGTTTCCTACATATGAAGAGTCGTGGCGTTTGGTTTATCTTTCGGTGAGAACTCCTTACCTTTAATTTAAATTTCTAGTTTGAAATTTATACTAGGATGCAGACGGTGTTTAGTAGCACCCGACACCCATCGTCCACATAACATGGACGGCTTGTATGCTTGTTTGTTTGATTTTGATGTGTAGTTGATTGTGTGATGTGAAATGAAATTAAATATTTATATAGTTAAAAATATTTTATAGTTGAAAATAGAATTTTTAACGTGTATTTAAAATGAAATAAATATAAAAAATCGGACGATTTGTTTATATGCACATATTTGACTGATATTGATTGGGGCGATAAATTTTACACATCGCCCAACTGCACAAATAAAATCTGTGTTTGATTGTTTGAAACACCACATGGGTATTGGGATGATATATGACATACACTACTCCCAATAATTAGTTATATGTAGATCGATTGATTGACAGGCTGTTATAAGCATTGAATATTTATATTTGATGCTTATACAGTGTAGAACGCACTTTGGATGATGGTTGGCTGTTTATCGTCATTGTTGTATATATGAATTTGATGAAATCCATATTACTGAAATTATATGGTAATTGACTGTGTCTGATTCCAGTTCAGAAATATCGAATAATTTAAAAATAATATTCTTTGAATATTGAAATGTGAAGCCGTGTTAAGTAGTTACACGCCATTTTAACATGAACGGGAATTTTGTCTATTTTATAATAAATATTGAAAGTGATCTCAAAATCGAATATTTAGAATTGAATTCGAATTGAAATTGAATAGAACTGAATTCGAATTGAAATTGAATAGAATTGAATTCGAATTGAAATTGAATTCGAATTGAAATTGAATAGAAAGGAATTCGAATTAAAATTGAATTAATTTGAAATTCAAATTGAATTGAAAACGAACCGGAATTGAATTAAAAATCGATTTGAATTGAAATCAATTTGAAATGAATTTATAAGGAAAAATTCAATTTTGATTTGAATTTGAAATGAAGTTGAAATCGTTTCGAAAACGAATTTAAAATGATTTATAAAATAGGTTTTAAAAGGAAATCGACGAAATATATAATATATATATATATAATGGCCTGAATAGAACGCGCCGCGCCGCACTGCGGCAGTTCGCGAATTTCGACCATTGACTTCGAATGAATATTGCGGGAGATCCGACCATCGGATTCTCCTAAAACCAGAACCATTGAGTTCGTATCGAAAAGAGCTTTCTATCAAGTGTGAGAAATTAGAAATCTAATGGTTGGATTTGGAATTATTTCTAAATCAAATTTGGAAAAGGTCGCTGTAAGTGCAGTTCGATGGCCGTTGATGGAAATCGACTGTACGGGCCTTGATAAAATTATTAAAAATAGTAATAATTTGTGTAAAATCATAAGAAATGACTATGTGAAGAATTGGGATGAAAAACTCCATACTTGAGAAGATAAAAATAGGTTTTTATCGAAATGAACTAGTTTTGAACTAGAATTAAAATCAATTTGGTTTTGAAATAAATAAATTGAATTTGAAATGGTTTTGAAAGTAACCAGGATCTCCAATAAAATAATTGGAACGGATTTGAACCGAAATTGTCTTTGGAATATTTCGATGTTGGATTTCGTGATTATACAGATATTGTTATGGAAATTTGAAAGATATATTTATATCGTTATTTCCAATACGATATTTGTTGGTCGTAGAATTTGATATTGAATATAAGCCGATATATTTTCTATTCAGAGCCTGATATTTAATATCAAACGTGATTTGGGTTTGTCATGAATGGTGTCTTCATTAACACTGTTCTTAAACCCAGTTGAGAAAAAGATTAAATCTTTTTATTTAGATTTAATGAAGTGTACCCATTAAACGGTGTTTAATTGGAATTGAATTTGAATTGATTTTTGGGTTTATCGTGAACGGTGTTTTAAACAACACTTGTTCTTTAACCCGATAATTAATCGAATGTGATTTTGGGTTGTCGTGAACGGTATCTTCAATAATACTGTTCTTAGACCTAACTGAGTTAAGAAAATCAGAAACTAACTGGAGATTAGTTAAGTTGAATGGTTTCTTGGGTATTGATCTGATGTTGGTTTCGGCCTTCGGGGTTAATACTTAGGGAATTGCTCACTTTCTATTTTACGGTTAAAGGATGATATAATGGAATGTGATTTTGGGTTTATCGCGAATCGTGTTTTAAATGACATTGATTCTTTAACCCAGTTAAAGATTAAAACTAAGTGGAGTTTTAATGAATCTTTAATTAGATTGAAATGATCGAGAATGGAGTATCACCAGTTTTACTCCAGGCGATAGTTAGATCTTTAATTAGATTTGAACGTGAACTGGTAATTGAATTTACCGATAACACCGTGGTGTTAGATATGAAGTATGACCAGTTTTACTTCATGGGATGAATAGGTTGGGATTGGGAAATAAAATAAATGATTACTTTGGTGTGGTTCGCAAATCCGACTAGTTGAATTGATATTCAATAGAAGATTAAAGAATAAATTTAAAAGAATTTATCTTTGATAAAATTAATGGGAACCTTTCCCTAAGAATGTGAAATTTAGAAACTAACTATAGGTTAGCTAAGCAGAATGGTTTCCTGGGTATTGATCTGATGTTGGTTTCGGCCTTCGGGGTTAATATTTGGGGAATTATTCTCTTGTTAATTTACGGTTAGTGACTGATGAATTGGAATGAGGCGTATTATGTGTTTGTGTAACACTTGTTTATTATATACGCGAGTTATTCAGAAAGACCGGATTTATCCCATTCTGAATAACTGATTCGACGTGGTGTCGAGGATGAAGACGGTGGTCGAAGACCGGAGGTCTTCAACATCGTTCGGATAATTACTGATGATCTTGATTGGGCCGTACACCCAAGAGGACGGAATCAGTTGGTGATCGTCCAGACGTACTTGGAGATCGATGGATATACGGGGTACTAGGTGCCCCCAGTTTCGTTCAGACCCAGAACGAACTTGTAAATGGACTGTGTGTCTGACATTGGATTTTATTCTGTGTGATTGATTTCTATTAAATATATATCTGTTTGGCGACGGAGAATTTATTCTCTTGCTTAACGCCCTTCTCTGAGATGTACGAGCTCAGAGGTTATATATTGATGGATATCAAACGCATGGAGTGAATTGCCTATATGGCATGCCTAAGTGGCAATTGATTAAGGCTTCTGTTGAAAAGCAAAGTCTTGTTGTGATGATCAAAGCACCGCCTGTGTGGCATAGCTTTGTGTAACATTGATTCGTAAGCCTCACACCCTGGTTGTGAACCAGAAACGGGAGAGGACATCAGGGAGGGCATGCGTTTCCTTCTAGCTAGAAGTGGCGTCAGTGGTTTGACATGCCCTGACGAGTTTGACTTATGTGGTTGTTGCTGTTGCGAGGAGCCTCGGATATATCGGTGACTATGTGAAGCCGCTGGAGTCATTCGTTGACTCATTGACGCCCCAAAGGGCGGGGAAACGTAGTGTTCAGGCATAGTAATCCACATCGGTGGACCGGCCCTGACGATCCAAGGGGCAGTTGCGACTGTTCCTGGGACACGGGCTAGAGCGTCTCGAATTGGTTGAGGACTATCTTTTGCCTCAGTTCACAGATGGAAATCCAACTTCCAATAAGTGACTTTGCGGTTTTGATTGTAGAGCCTAGTATGGCGACATGATATATGGTACCCACGCCGTCTATGATTGATATTTATGATTGAAATAATCCGTTTTTAAACGTATCAAGCATTCTTTAGCTATTATAAGGTAAAACCCTATCCTCCGGCTTGCGTTGCATTGTGTGATGGGACCTAGGTCTTATAATAGCTTCATTTTTCTTTATTTAGCATTGCGATGTTGTTTTATGCACTGGTATTCTTGGGAGGAAACCCGTTCCGTGTTATACGGCGTGGTCCCTTGATTTACCTAACTTTAAAAATAAAGATTAATAACTGTTTTAGTTCTCACACAAGTCCCATGACTGACCTGGAGTTTATTGTTTTAATCTAAACTCTGGGTGCCCTTATTTTCGACATGGGCAGCTAGTATTTTTGGTTTTGCAGATTTATATTCACAGGATCCTGATTTACAGCTGGAACGATACCCGGAAAGCTCTGTATTCGTGTATTACTTCTAGTTGTGTTTTGTATTATTTTTCCGCTGCATTGTAATTTGTAAATCTCTGATATTTTCTGTGTAATATTTATTCATATTCTATATATTCTTGTATTCTGATGGAATTGTTGTAATTAACAATGAAATGTTCTTCTGTTCGCGTTCCGATGTGGCTTGTCCTCAATTCAATCCGGGCTTTCCTTACCGGGGAAGTTACGGGTTCTTACAGTTGGTATCAGAGCTTTGGTTTACAAAGCTCAGAGAACAAGACACATTAGAACCATACGAAAGAATTCATCAGAGATTGGATTAGTAATATCCAACGAGAATGACTCGTTAGAGATGAGATCAGCAGTATCCTAGAACGAGTGTGAAGAGTAAATTTTTAAAATGAAAATAATTTTGTTTTAAAAATTTAAATCAACTATTCGTATTTGATTATTTATTTTATATTGAATTTGGACAATCCAGTATATAAAGATTTTGCGTATACGTCTGATCCGCGTGCATTCGAAGTTTTAATATACTGGATAGATATAGAATCATACTCTAGTGGCCCGAAGATGATTTGATGGTTGAGTACTCGTCGTCAGAATTTATCTTCGAGTGACGGAAGTGTGATATCTATATATTTCCATAGACTGGTGTGAGAACCAAAATTAGATAGGGCCTATTGTTGTGATTTGACATCAAAATCTAATTTTTAGACTATGTATCAAAGTTATGAATTTGAAATGATAATCAACTAATTGATTGTTGATTATGTTGTTTGATTATTGTTTGATTAATTAAAATTTGAACCATTTAGCCAAATTAAACCAAATATTGAGTTGTATTGAAAATTAGTCACATTTACATGCTTGTACTTGTACTTACATTGAACAGGTCATAGCAAGGAGGCTAGAGCAGAGGAATAAAATTGTTTGCCCGACAAATAGGTGCATGTTTACCATAATTTACTGTTTTGTTTGGGTGGTGATGATTTTGTGAGATGATTGGCTAGCCGCTTGGCTTTTTCTTTTTCTTTTGGATTGAAGAAGGCCATGGGAGGCTGTATGAAATATCCCGAAGTCCCCGGTGCAGGGGAGGTTATGGCGAAATTTTAGGGTGTTAGCCAAATTTTTGAAAAATTTGAGAAGTTCTTAGAAACTTAAAAGTTGAAGAACTTAAGCCGTAAAGAAGATAATGAAAGTTGAGTTGATTTGTTAAACAACTTTCGGCTTCGTTCCTTTTCTGGGATGAAAAGTTTTAAGTGGGGGAGATTGTAATAACCCGGAAATCCGAGCCAATTTAAAATTTTTATTTTGGCAATTTTAGCGAATTTTGATTATTTAAAATGAAATATTTTAAATAATATCGACGAGAAATTTATTTTGAATATAATTAAAACGTATATATTTATATAGCTCGACGTTAGAATATAAATAATTATTTATAATTATAAAAGGAATTGAAAATGGCGCGGTAGTTCGATAATTCAATTTCAAAATTCAAATGAATGTACCTGGTGCAAAATAAACCGGATTTTAGTGAAACCAAAAATATTAGAATCTATTTGTGGATATCTTTCCAACGAATCCGAAAAATTGAAATTTCATAGCGGGGATAAAAAGATATGTCCAGTTGAAATTTCAGAATAGTCGCTATGGAATTTTGGCCCTTAAAAATGGAAATTTTGCAAACGACCTCAGATTTCAACGAAACCACTTTTGTTGGATCCGTGATGTCAAGTTATTGCTAGATTCCAAAATTTCATAATTTTCTGAATCAATATGTGAGTGTGGCAAAGGAAAACGCATTTGGTCAGTTTAAGTTAATTTTAATCGACTGGAAAATGACCATTTTTCAAACGGTCTCGGAATTTGACGAAATTACTTTTGTTAGGACCGTATCGTCAATACGAAGCTAGAAAATATTTTTCGGGAATTTTTAGAGACTGTATGTAGGCCCGGTAAATTGAAATGTGCGTTCAAATTCAATATATAGATTTATATTTTGATTTTGATGAAAACTGATCGAAATGATTGAATCAACTTACGATACATATCCCATTGCGTTCGGAATGGGGGTAATTAGTTATGGACGACAGGCGATGGGTTCGATTTCGAGCTCGAAATAAAAAGTTGCTTTTTGAAATTAATTAAATAAAATAATATATATTATTATATATTCCCTCTTATCTCTCCCTCCCCTTTTCCATTCCTCAGCCCCCCATTCAAATCGAGAAGGAAAAAAAAGAAAAAAAAAACCCTTCTCGTCGATCGCGCCACCCTTGCCCTAGCCACGCTCAGCCCACCCGCCACCCATCGACGCCTCCACCCTCGATCATCTCCTCCTCCAACGACGTGACGCGCGAGACCCCACATCCACACCCAAATCGAGAACTCCGCCGCCCAAAACCCTAGCTGAACCGCGCCTGAGGCCACCGACCGCCTGCACCGCTTCAGACCCCCCCTCCTCCTCCTCAGTTCAACAGCAAACCCCTCCCCTTCTGATTAGGACGCTGTAAGTTTAGTTTTTATTTTTGATTTTAATTTAGTTATATACATTGTTTGATTTTCTGATTTTGTTTTTATTTATATAACATGGTTAAATCAGTTTTTATTTATAGAAAATGGCATTAAAAATTTGATTTTTAATATATATCACCTTGTCTAAAAATACGATCTTTATATGTGTATCGTTAGAATAAAAATATGATTTTATATCATATAGAGAATAAAAATTTGATCTTTATATATGTAGCGATAGGATAAAAATTCGATTTTTATTTTAAAAGTAGCTATATAAAAATACGATCCTTATATGTGTATCGTTAGAATTAAAATATGATTTTATATCATATAGAGAATAAAAATTTGATATTTATATATGTAGCGAAATGAAATTTGATTTTTATCATATATACGTTGAAATAAAAATGTGATTTTTATAGCGATGATATAAAAATTCGATCTTTATATTAGAAGTAGATATAAAAATATAATTTTTATATAGGAAGGAGCTTTATAAAAGTATAATCTTTATTGGAAGAAGAGGGATATAAAAATATATTTTTTATATAGAGAATAGCGTGATAAAAATATAATCTTTATTATATGGACACCGGGGTAAAAATAGAATTTTTATCTATATAGTAACAGTGTAAAAATAGAATTTTTATCTATATAGTAGCGGTGTAAAAATAGAATTTTTATCTATATAGTAGCGGTGTAAAAATAGAATTTTTATCTATATAGTAGCAGTGTAAAAATATAATTTTATCCATATAGTAGCGGTATAAAAATGTGATTTTTATCCATATAGAATGCTTATAAAAAGGTAATTTTTATATACATAAGAACATTACAAAAATGTGATTTATATATTTGTAGTGGCTACGGACAATGAAATTGACAAAAGGCGAGAACGACGAAGGTTTCCTACATATGAAGAGTTGTGGCGTTTGGTTTAGCTTTCGGTGAGAACTCCTCACCTTTAATTTAAATTTCTAGTTTGAAATTTATACTAGGATGCAGACGGTGTTTAGTAGCACCCGACACCCGTCGTCCACAGACCATGGACGGCTTGTATGCTTGTTTGTTTGATTTTGATGTGTAGTTAATTGTGTGATGTGAAATGAAATAAAATATTTATATAGTTAAAAATATTTTATAGTTGAAAATAGAATTTTTAACGTGTATTTGAAATGAAATAAATATAAAAAAATCGGACGATTTGTTTATATGCAAACATTTTACTTATATTGATTGGGACGATAAATTTTACACATTGCCCAACTGCACAAATAAAATCTGTGTTTGATTATTTGAAACCCCACACGGGTATTGGGATAATATATGATATACACTAATCCCAATAATTAGCTGTATGTCGATCGATTGATTGATAGGCTGCTATAAGTGTTGAATATTTATATTTGATGCTTATAAAGTGTAGAACGCATTTTGGATGATGGTTGGGTGTTTATCGTCAT
Source organism: Allium sativum (assembly GCA_030737875.1). Classification (NCBI taxonomy): domain Eukaryota; kingdom Viridiplantae; phylum Streptophyta; class Magnoliopsida; order Asparagales; family Amaryllidaceae; genus Allium; species Allium sativum. The sequence continues at coordinate 844,213,309 of CM060909.1, read as the reverse complement.
TGTTGTCTATATGAATTTGATTAAATCCATATAACTGAAATTATATGGTAATTGACTGTGTTTGATTCCAGTTCAGAAATATCGAATAATTTAAAAATAATATTCTTTGAATATTGAAATGTGAAGCCGTGTTAAGTAGTTACAAGCCATTTTAACGCGAACGGGAATTTTGTCGATTTTATAATGAATATTGAAAGTGATCTCAAAATCGAATATTTAGAATTGAGTTTGAATTGAAATTGAATAGAATTGAACTCGAATTGAAATTGAAATTGAAATTGAATAGAATTGAATTCGAATTGAAATTGAATTCGATTTGAAATTAAATAGAAAGGAATTAGAATTGAAATTGAATTAATTTGAAATTCAAATTTAATTGAAAACGAACTGAAATTGAATTAAAAATCGATTTGAATTGAAATCAATTTGAAATGAATTTAAAACGAATTTATAAGGAAAAATTCAATTTTGATTTGAATTTGAAATGAAGTTGAAATCGTTTCGAAAACGAATTTAAAAAGATTTATAAAATACGTTTTAAAGGGAAATTGACGAAATATATATAATATATATTATATATATAATATATATTATATATATAATGGCCTGAATAGAACGCACTGCGCTGCGGCAGTTCCCGAATTTCGACCATTGACTTCGAATGAATATTGCGGGAGATCCGACCGTCGGATTCTCCTAAAACCAGAACCATTGAGTTCGTATCGAAAAGAGCTTTCTAACGAGTTTGAGAAATTAGAAATCTAATGGTTGGATTTGGAATTATGTCCAAATCAAATTTGGAAAAGGTCGCTGTAAGTGCAGTTCGATGGCCGTTGATGGAAATCGACTGTACGGGCCTTGATAAAATTACTAAAAGTAGTAATAATTTCTGTAGAATCATAAGAAATGACTATGTGAAGAATTGGGATGAAAAACTCCAGAAAAGATAAAAATAGATTTTTATCGAAATGAACTAGTTTTGAACTAGAATTAAAATCAATTTGGTTTTGAAATAAATAAATTGAATTTGAAATGGTTTTGAAAGTAACCAGGATTTCCAATAATTGAATTGGAATGGATTTGAATCGAAATTGTCTTTGGAATATTTCGATGTTGGATTTCGTGATTATATATATATTGTTATGGAAATTTGAAAGATATATTTATATCGTTATTTCCAATACGATATTTGTTGGTCGTAGAATTTGATATTGAATATAAGCCGATATATTTTCTATTCAGAGCCTGGTATTTAATATCAAATGTGATTTGGGTTTGTCGTGAATGGTGTCTTCATTAACAATGTTCTTAAACCCAGTTGAGAAAAAGATTAAATCTTTTTATTTAGATTTAATGAAGTGTACCAATTAAATGGTATTTAATTGGAATTTAATTTGAATTGATTTTTGGATTTATCGTGAACGGTGTTTTAAATAACACTTGCTCTATAACCTGATAATTAATGGAATGTGATTTTGGGTTGTCGTCAACGGTATCTTCAATAATATTGTTCTTAGACCCAACTGAGTTAAGAAAATCAAAAACTAACTGGAGATTAGTTAAGTTGAATGGTTTCTTGGGTATTGATCTGATGTTGGTTTCGGCCTTCGGGGTTAATACTTAGGGAATTGCTCACTTGCTATTTTTCGGTTAAAGGCTGATAGAATGGAATGTGATTTTGGGTTTATCGCGAATCGTGTTTTCAATGACAATGATTCTTTAACCCAGTTAAAGATTAAAACTAAGTGGAGTTTTAATGAATCTTTAATTAGATTGAAACGATCGAGAATGGAGTATCACCAGTTTTGCTCCAGGCGATAGTTAGATCTTTAATTAGATTAGAACATGAGATGGTAATTGAATTTATCGATAACACCGTAGTATTAGATATGAAGTATGACCAGTTTTACTTCATGGGATGAATAGGTTGGGATTGGGAAATAAAATAAATGATTACTTCGGTGTGGTTCGCAAATCCCAACTAGTTGAATTGATATTCAAAAGAAGATTAAAGAATAAATTTAAAAGAATTTATCTTTGATAAAATTAATGGGAACCTTTCCCTAAGAATGTGAAATTTAGAAACTAACTGTAGGTTAGCTAAGCAGAATGGTTTCCTGGGTATTGATCTGATGTTGGTTTCGGCCTTCGGGGCTAATATTTGGGGAATTATTCTCTTGTTAATTTACGGTTAGTGACTGATGAATTGGAATGAGGCGTATGTTTTGTTTGTGTAACACTTGTTTATTATATACGCGAGTTATTCAGAAAGACCGGGTTTATCCCATTCTGAATAACTGATTCGACGTGGTGTCGAGGATGAAGACGGTGGTCGAAGACCAGAGGTCTTCAACATCATTTGGATAATTGCTGATGATCTTGGTTGGGCCGTACACCCAAGAGGAGGGAATCAGTTGGTGATCGTCCAGACGTACTTGGAGATTGATGGATATGCGGGGTACTATGTGCCTCCGGTTTCGTTCAGACCCAGAACGAACTTGTAAATGGACTATGTGTCTAACATTGGATTTTATTCTGTGTGATTGATTTCTATTAAATATATATCTGTTTGGCGACGGAGAATTTATTCTCTTGCTTAACGCCCTTCTCTGAGATGTACGAGCTCAGAGGTTATATATTGATGGATAACAAATGCATGGAGTGAATTGCCTATATGGCATGCCTAAGTGGCAATTGATTAAGGCTTCTGTTGAAAAGCAAAGTCTTGTTGTGATGATCAAAGCACCGCCTGTGTGGCATAGCTTTGTGTAACATTGATTCGTAAGCCTCACACCCTGGTTGTGAACCAGAAACGGGAGAGGACATCAGGGAGGGCATGCGTTTCCTTCTAGCTAGAAGTGGCGTCAGTGGTTTGACATGCCCTGACGAGTTTGACTTATGTGGTTGTTGCTATTTCGAGGAGCCTCGGATATATCAGTGACTATGTAAAGCCGATGGAGTCATTCGTTGACTCATTGACGCCCTAAAAGGCGGGGAAACGTAGTGTTCAGGCATAATAATCCACATCGGTGGACCGGCCCTGACGATCCAAGGGGCAGTTGCGGCTGTTCCTGGGACACGGGCTAGAGCGTCTCGAATCGGTTGAGGACTATCTTTTGCCTCGGTTCACAGATGGAAATCCAACTTCCAATACGTGACTTTGCGGTTTTGATTGTAGAGCCTAGTATGGCGACATGATATATGGTACCCATGTCGTCTATGATTGATATTTATGATTGAAATTGTTTTGACACTATACACTTATAATAGTATCAAATAATCTGTTTTTAAACGTATCAAGCATTCTTTGGCTATTATAAGGTAAAACTCTATCCTCCGGCTTGCGTTGCATTATGTGATGGGACCTGGGTCTTATAATAACTTCATTTTTCTTTATTTAGCATTGCGTTGTTGTTTTATGCACTGGTATTCTTGGGAGGAAACCCGTTCCGTGTTATACGGCGTGGTCCTTTGATTTACCTAACTTTAAAAATAAAGATTAATAACTGTTTTAGTTCTCACACCAGTCCCATGAATGACCTGGAGTTTATTGTTTTAACCTAAACTCTGGGTGCCCTTATTTTCGACACGGGCAGCTAGTAGTTTTGGTTTTGCAGATTTATATTCACAGGATCCTGATTTACAGCTAGAACGATACCTGGAAAGCTCTGTATCCATGTATTACTTCTAGTTGTGTTTTGTATTATTTTTCCACTGCATTGTAATTTGTAAATCTCTGATATTTTCTGTGTAATATTTATTCATATTCTGTATATTCTTGTATTCTGATGGAATTGTTGCAATTAACAATGAAATTTTCTTCTGTTTGCGTTCCGATGTGGCTTGTCCTCAATTCAATCCGGGCTTTTCTTACCGGGGAAGTTATGGGTTCTTACAGAGGATAGTGTCTAGGCTTGGGTTTGGAAATGTAGTTTCCTGCTCTCCCTCGCTATCCCTAACTGATCCGACGAATGGGAAGGTTAATTTGAAGTTATTTGAATTTAGAAATGAATTGGAATTAGGAAAGTTGAATTTTAGATCCAAAATAATTTGGAAAGTAAATTTAAATGATTTTAAAAGGGTTATATAAGGATATAATGGTTTTCTATGATATTTTGAAGTATCGTAGAATAATGGTTATTTTGGTCAAAATAAAGCTTATCGCATAACGACAATTTACGTATTTTAGATTCAAACTTTAAACGCTTATAACTTTGGCGATCTAAATTGGATTTCCATAAAATGAAAAATGTTTGATTTTCATTAACAAAAACTTTCAAATGAGTGAAAGAAGATTTTAAATTCGAGTTATAATTTTCAAGTTATGTTTGAAACTGTTTTGGAAAAGATCGGTATAAGAACAATTGTTGACCATAACTATAAACAACTATTTTTAAATGTTTTAAAAATATGGAAAAAATTGTAAAATCATAATAAATTATGTAAAAGTGTTTTAAATTGTAAATTTTATGTTTTGGCTAAGATAAACAATGATTTTATCAAAGTAGTTAAGATAACTGTTTTGTAACGCTTTTGTAACACGTTTGAAGCACTATTGTAACGCTTTCTTTGAAAACGACCTATTTTGAAGTATTTAAACCGCGAAATGTTTTCTGAAATATAAGTAATCATTTGTAAATGATTTCTTGAATGTTTTCAAAGGTTTAAAAGTATTGAAAATAATATGTTTGGAATTTAAATTGATTTATTTAATAATTAAAATGTGTTTTTCAATTTTAAATAATTGGATATGGTTGGAGATAAATCTTCGGATGGTTGATATTAATTCGGTAGATGATGACTCTAACTGTTTTAGGAATTTAAAAGCTAGTTCACCATTATTCTGCTTATAGTGTGAGTTGGATATCGAGATTAATATTAAGTATAAGTTGATGGTATTTCTATCCAGATCTAATGTCAAAGAGTTGGATAAATCTTTTAATTAAGATACGAGTTTCCTAAGTTGACTGGGATAAGTTGGAGAAATAATCTTCAGATATTTGATATGAAATTCTGTGGTGTAAATGTATACTATTTGAGGAATTTGGAAGATATTATTATATCGTTATTCCACTTATATTATTAGTTGACTATGAGAATTGATATCGAATATAAGTAGATACAATTTATGTGCAACTTATGTTCAATATGAATTGATTTGGGTTTTGTCGTGAATCATATCTTCAATAATATCATTCTTGAAACCCCATGAGATTGAGTCATGGAAATTCATATCGTAATTTGAGGATCTAATCAGATCTTTGATTTGAGGATATTAAAAGTGAGGAATTGGAAAGAAAGTATAATCTTTTAGTTAAGATTAAAGAATGGAATGTTGGAAAATCAATCTAATTGGAAACTATGGTTGAAATGTGGATTAAGGATTTTCAAAGGAAACTGGATTTTTGATAACGAGTTATCAAACGGAAAATTAATTAAGGCTTTAAGGCTAAATCGTCTTTGATTTAAGGGATGTGTTTTAAAAGAGAAAGGTTAAATATGGATTTTGTAATAATTTGAGAATGGGTTTAAAGAAGTTTAATTTTGACAAAATCCAAGATGGAAGGAGATTGGTAGGAATCCTGTGTGTTCTATAATTGCTTTTTTTAAACGGCGCTTATTATTTGGAAAGACCGGGATCAGATGTATGTCTGAAAACCATTCCAAGTAATAATACGACGTTGTGGAGTAATTGAAGACATTGGAGACGACATTGAAGACCGGGACCCTTCATGTCGTAAGGTCGACTTGCTAAATGTCTCGAATGGGTCTCTCCCATTTGCAGATGGATTTTATATCAGTTAAGTGGCAAGAAGCCCGAATGTATGTGAAGGATTTCCAGATTGTTGTTTCGTTCAGACCCAGAACGGACTTGTATGGATTGTGTGTCTGACATTGTAATTGATTGCGTAGCACTGATCTTTGTTAAATATATATCTGCTTGGTGGTGGAGAATTTATTCTCTTGCTTAACACCCTTCTCTAAGACTTATGAACTTAGAGGTTATGTATTGATGGAAATCAGTGATGCGTAGTGAAGGGACAATGTGGCATACTTAAGTTATAAGATGAGCTATGGATGATCAAAGAATGGCTTATTTAAGCGTAGCTCTGTGTATATCGTGACCTCGACGAACCTCACGCCCTGAATTGATGGTAAACTGGTGGTCAGATTTTTTATGTTCGTTTCGTATGTTCGGTGCACCAGGATGTGATGATGAAAGGGTACTGCAAAGTCCCCAGTCAGGGACGCTATTTGTTGGGTACTCTGATTCATGTATGGTGGGTTAGTATAATGGAGTCCAAGTCTGGACGTTATCCGCGAGTACTGGGATGATGCGCGCAAGAAAGTTTGTGAGCCCATGAATGATCTTTCGTACCAGGAACCATCATGTTCGAAACCCAATCTCTACTGCGAGCCTGTACGATTTTGATTGTATAGCCTGCTGGTTACCAATAGGATTGTCAGTATAATGGTATGGGGCATTATGCTGGCTAGGTTTAATACATTTATTTGCGAAAAGGTTTTTCACACTATATATAATAGTAAAAGAGGATTTTCGCATATGAATGCATTTTTTGGTTATCATAAGGCAAAACTTGCCCATCTGGTGTGCGCTTGCATTGTGTGATGTGGGAAGAGCTTATGATAGCTTCATTTTTCAATAAGTCATTGCAAATTTCTATGCACTCGTATCCACATGGAGTAAACCTGTTCCGCTTTAGCGGCGTGGTCCGGTGAATTAACTAACTTTAAAATAAACCCTAAAAACAACTGTTTTGAGTTCTCACACCAGTCCCATGACTGACCTGGAGTTTATTGTTCCCACACCCAAACTCTGGGTGCCCATAATTTTTACATGGGCAGCCTAATAGTTTGGTTCGCAGATTTAGCCTTGGAGTTAGTTGGAGAAGGATTCTGGTTTTAGCTGAAGCTATTATGACTTGAAGCATTCACATTCTTTCGCTGAGTTTAGTATCTTTTCCGCTGTGTAATCGATGTACTCTGATGTACCTCTTGTTACTCTGATGTAATATTATTTTAATGATAATGGAAAAGTTGTTTTTATTTTGTGCAAATGTGTAAGTGCCCCTAACAATCCGTCTTTATGAACGGTTTAAGTTGGTTTAGTTACCGGCGAAAACCGAGCAAAAAGCCGTGTTGTTACATAGTATTTGCTCTTAAGATTTAGAGGCATGATTTGTTGGGAGTGAGATTTGAATTGTTTACATATCATAAGTCATTGAAATACCTTCTCTCCCAAGGAGATTTGAATTTTTGCCAGTAGTGATGGTTAGAGTTTTTGGCATCATATGATTTTGGAATAGCCTATACTCCACGAAAAGGTAACGCATTGGCCGACGCATTGAGCAGAAGACATGCAAGTTTAAGAGCCATGTTTTCGGAATGGAAGCATCATGACTATTTGGTCGGTTTTTATTCTAGACCTCGTTGTGAGTCATAGCCTGAGATATTAGCTAGCTTATCGATTATACCAACTCTTAATGAAAGTATTGGTGAAAGCCAAAAGCGAGACGATAAGCTTATGGAAATCGTACGAAGATCAGAAGTGAGAGTGGAACTGAAGGATTTCGAAGTTGATCAAGATGGTTGGCTTCGTAAGAGTGGACGACTGTTGTTCCTGATATTAATGGATTAAGTGATCAAGTTCTGAGGGAATGTCATCACTCTAGGTCAACAATTCATCCAGGAAGTAATAAGTCGTATCGTGATATGAAGAGAGTTTACTACTGGGAAGGCATGAAGAGGGATGTTGGGTAATTTATCTTGAAATGTATGAACTGCCAGTTGGTTGAAGTCGAACAAAAGAAGCCGAGTGGATTATTACACCCATTAGAAGTTCCCACATGGAAATGGGAGCAAGTATCGATGGATTTTATCAATGGATTACCTAAGACAAGGCAAGAAACGATATTACTTAGGTTATCGTGGATCGCTTGACCAAAAGCGCATGGCTTATTCCTGTCAGATCGACTAGGACTGCATCAAAATTGGTTGAGTTATATCTCAAGTGGATAGTTCGATTCCATAGGATTTCGAACAGTATTTTTAGCGATTGAGATTCATTATTTACAAGTGGCTTTTGGAAGAGTTTGCAAGGGACGTTAGGAACCGAACTACGTTTGAGTACGACTTGTCATCCAAAGACAAACAGTCAGATCGAAAGGATTAATCGAGTATTAGAGGACCTTCTTAGAGCTTGTGTATTGGATTTTGGAGGATCATGGGAAGACCATTTGCATTTAGTTGAGTTTGCTTATAATAAAAGCTAGCAGTCGAGTATTGGAATGACACTGTATAAGGAGTTTTACGGTAGACCGTGTAATTCTACATCATGTTGATTAGAAACTGGTGAGAAATTATTATTTACGCCGAAGATGATAATGGGAACGACAGATAATATTGGGATCGTTCGACAACGAATGAAGGCAACCCTAGATCGTTAGAAGAGTCATGTCGATAAGCGACGAAAGGATGTGGAATTATTGGTTGGAGATTTAGTGTTTGTCAAGGTTTTACATATAAGGAATGTAGTTCGTTTTAGAAGTAAAGGAAAGTTAGTTCCTATGTTTGTTTGGCTGTTTTCGATTATCAAGAGTATTCGGAAGCTCGCTAGAGTGGATTAACTGAAAAGATGGCTTGTGTGCACAATGTGTTTCATGTATCATTTTTGTGGAAGTTTGTGCAAGACTCGAATGTTGTGGTATCTGCATATTAGATTGAAGATTTAGAGGTAAAGCCTAAAGTTTCTAGGCCTCGTAAGCCGCTTTGTGTCATAGGCAGTGATACGAAACATCTAAGGAGGAAGATTGTTAAGTTGGTTAAGGTACAATGGAGAGAAGACAATGAGATTGTACATGGGAAACGGAAGAGAGTATAAGGTCGACCCATCCAGAACTCTTTGAATGATATGTCACATATATTGTATCTTACTTGTTCCGTTGTGTCTTGTACTATTAGACACTACACCAGAAAAGACCTTTAGCAGCATTTGAAAAACGCTACCAAAACCCTTTGTAGCGTTTTAAAGAATGCTACTACAGGCCCCACAACTAAAAGTCTAATCTTTTTTGTAGCATTTGGATAAACGCTACCAAATCTTCTATACAGTTGCGTTTTCCAAACGCTACTGAAGGTTTTTATATCGGTCATTTTTTGCTTTTCAGTAGCGTTTATTAGGTGCATCCAAAAACTTTTTGTTGCATTTGTTTTTTGCCACTAAAAATTCAAATTGTATGTTGCATTTGTTTCCGTAGCAGTTCTAAAACGCTACTAAAAATATAGATTGTTTTGTAGCATATTTTAAATGCTACTATATATTGTTAATGGTTTAAATTATTTTCAGCAACCAGTTATATAATAGTCATAATAAAATCAACCTGATTTACATCAATAATCAATGGATCATATAATTATCATATTCAAATAAATGTGAGCACATTAGTTACATAAGTATTTCCCATAACTATTTAGACAACAATTATTTGACAAAATCAACAAATTCACTTACGACAAGCATTAAGAAATAAGTTTACACAGTAAGTATTAACAAATATCATAATACATACACCAATTAAAATCATGTCCATTATTGCTGGTCGTCTTCACTCCAGAAAAGCTAATTACCTGTAGATAAGATAGACGATCAACAATAATAATTTGCCCAAAGATCAATACTACGTGCATATGACTTGGTTTTACTAAATTTCAAATATATCCTTAGTGATAAGTTTCTATTCTATAAACTATACGGTTAGTTTCTCTTTTATATCATCATGGCAATATTTCTAACTAAACAGCCACCCTATTTGGATGAAATGATGGAACACACGCCCAAAAATAGAAAAAAGCAGTGGTAAAAATGGATGAATGGTAGAAAATAGCAATTCCTCAAACTTTATCGAACCTTTATCCTAATGATTTATGAATCAAGTGTATATTGGAAAGAAAACACGCAAATGAATGTAAATTTTGGGATAAAGGAGGAGGTTGGTTGGCAAATAAATCATAATGTACTATAATAGTCTGTAGTGTCTCATGGAGTATTCAAGAACTTGTGGACTTTGTCAAATCATCTCCTCATTTTTTATGTTGTTTCTGTAGATTTTAAACGTTGCCACGATTCGTACATTCTCTACTTTTGCAACAACTGGGCTTTTTATAATGTCTACCTATAGTCAAAATGTATTGTAAGACATTGTTGTTTAATAAACATAAATTACAGTGAAATTCCAATACCCACCTTCAAAAAGTTGAGAGACGAATATTTAGCGCAAAGTGCATCGACAAATGGGACAATTTGTATACAATGTGAGGGAGTCATGAAGTAAACCGCTGAAACTCTTATACAACGTAAAGAATTTGGTCAGATATATAAAAAATTTAAACTAAAAAGAAATTACTCGTTCTTTAGCTCGGAAGTTAGTCAAGATACTACCTGTTAATGAAGTTTCAGCATGAAAAATTGGTCTACTCCGAAAATTTCCTCAACCTCACCAGCAAACTATATATATATATATATATATATATATATATATATAAAACTTGTATTTCAATGCTTAGTTGAACCTGCCCATGTATATATACACCAACGCACCAAAATCGAGATAGTAAGAAATAGTTAAGCCATAAAATAATAAAATAAAAGCTGTAACTAAAAATAAGAAAGCAAAATATAAAATGTATTCTTATGTCAATATACACACAAATTCATGCAGTATAATGTACAATAGCTCCGACTTTCCACATATGAATAGGTGTACATACTTGAAGATCAGACTGAGGTAAATATGTCTAAATATGGCAACGCAAAATCATCTACTTGTAAAAGATAGGAACGCAATATATGTTATATTCAATGATTAAATTAAATTTTAAGTGTAGTTTTACTTTTGTTTAATTTAAATGCAAAAATATATTCAAAGTATAAATTGCATAAACTTGCAAAGGTATCGGATTGTACTAACCTACAAAGCTGTTAAAATATATATTAAGTAACTAAACTATTAGATATGCTTTGAATTGTTGAAACTTACAAAGACTTTGTACGGTTTTCAACCCCTGCACATCCCGAAGTTTTATGCACCTACCCCTTCACCATTACTTGAATTGCTGCCAAAATCATCAACAACAAACCTACAATGAAACTGCTCACTCAACCAAATACAACACATCCACAACTGACCAAATTCCTGCCTACCATACCACTTTCCCCATTCACATCAGTATCCATCCCCTACATTGTCAATTAAGTATCTTAATCGGCTTCTATACAGTCAATACTTAAATGCTGAAGCAATCAACAACTTAATAGGCTGAATAAAAAAGAGAATTAAAGGATGTGAATGCAAACGTCTAAGTATTACGGACAGAACAGAATTCATTCACTCTACCGTTAATTATTAAGTATGTTATGATGTCACAATATCAAAAGCCTACTACTGTGCTAATAATACAATTAAGTTACGTTTAGATTTACTTGAAAAGGCAAATACAGTAATCACATGACAAAGAATATAGTGAATATGACTTGCTAAGAATATAGTGAATATGACTTGTATAAGCATGAATTTCATCAAATAATTTATGATGTTATTCTCTCCACACTGATAATATTTTCTCAGTGTTAAAACAAAGGTAATATTTTTTTGATGCTCTTCTCTCAACACTAAAAATATGTTCTGTGAATAAAAAAAGTTTTTTAGAAGGCTCTTGCATTGTGCATGTAAGATTAGTTGTACAGAATTGTAAGTGAACATGGACTAAGAATATTTCACTGTATTGATGAATGGTTGTACAGATAACGTGTATTTATATACACAGAATAACATAAAAGAAAAATAGTGGTTGGGCTTTAGCCCAAGCCCATGTACAATATAATACATATGTGGATTCATAGAAAAAGACCCGATGCCTTTCAGTTGTTCATTTTATATCTCCCCGCAAATGAAAGCTAGGGTTTCCTTAGGTCTTCGCCGCCACAAATTGAAATGATAAATTCGAGAAAATCTTCAAAATAATGTTTAATCAGCTTCGATTCTACTAAAGTAGGACTTGATGGCGAGGATTTGAGCTTTAATCAGCCTCGATTCTACTAAAGTAGCACTCGACGGCGAGGATTTGAGCTTATGAAGGATTGTTCTTGCTTTGCTTGAGTGTTATCTGCTTCAAATTGTTCTCGGCTCCTGACATGAGAGGTGCTGAGCTTCTTGCAAGCTTGAATACTTTAGTGGTCAGATTATCAGTGTGTTTTGCCTCCATTCAGATTTCTTGGATGTTAAAGGCTTCAGATCTGAACTTATATGCCTTTCTTCATCTCCAAGGTTTGATCTTTCAGTTACTTTAAGTTCGGATCTAAGCCTGGTGAAGTTTTTACTTGATAATGGCTTTGTAAGTATGTCTGCTATCTGATAATTAGCTGGAACATGATTTATTTGTAATTTACCCTTGATTACTTGTTCTCGAACGAAATATAGATCAATCTCCATGTGTTTAGTCCTTGAGTGCAAAATAGGGTTAGACGACAACGATACTGCACTTAAATTGTCACACCATAATATTGGCAGTCTTTGAATTGATACTTTGAGTTCACTGAGGAGTGACTGTACCCACATGATTTCGGCAGTAGCGTTTGCAATGCTTCTGAACTCAGATTCAGTGCTAGATCTAGAGACTGTGGGTTGTTTCTTAGTACACCATGATATAGGATTATTTCCTAAGTAGATACAGTAGCCTGATGTTGATCTTCTGTCATCAGGATCAGTTGCCCAGTCTGCGTCACTATATCCAGTAATGCTGAGTTGATTGCCTTTTGTGAAATGTAAACCATAGTTCTCTGTTCCCTTTAGATATCTTAGCAATCTCTTCATGGCTTTCCAGTGATCCTCTTTTGGTTCCTGCATAAATTGTGAGAGTTTGTTAACACAATAGGTTATTTCAGGCCTAGTGATGGTAGCATATTGTAATGCTCCCACTAGACTTCTATATTGTCTAATGTTGACTATGTTTTCTCCCCTGTGCCTGGATAATTGCTGACTTGTAATCATGGGTGTAGGCAAAGCATTGGCTGCCTCCATGTTTGATCTTACAAGAATTTCATTGATATACTTCTTTTGATTTAAAAACAACTCTGATTTAGATGTTTTTATTACTTCAATTCCAAGAAAATAATTGAGTTCCCCCAAGTCTTTAATTGAGAATTGTTTGTCTAAAATTTGAATAAGCCTTCTGATTTCACCTTCACTATTCCCTGTAATGATCAGATCATCAACATATATCAAAATAAAAATAGTTATTTTATCAGTAAACTTGACAAACAATGAATTATCTGATTTAGTAGATTGAAACTTTAGTCTTGTCAAGACAAGTTTCAATTTATCAAACCAGGCTCTAGGAGCTTGCTTAAGCCCATAAATGGCTTTATTTAATTTACAAACAAGCTCTTTATTTTTTTGATATCCTTGAGGTTGACTCATATACACTTCTTCCTTTAGATCACTGTTCAGAAATGCATTGTTGACATCCAATTGTTGTATTTTCCAGTTATTGTGAAGAGCTATAGTAAGAATTACTCTTATAGTTGTTGGTTTAACAACTGGAGAGAATGTTTCTTCAAAATCAAAGCCATATTGTTGTGTGAAACCCCTTGCAACAAGCCTGGCCTTATATTTATGTGTAGATCCATCAGCATTCCTTTTTAACCTATATGTCCACTTGCTGTCTATTATATTCTTGTCTGTTGGAGCCTTGACAAGTGTCCATGTTTTATTCTTCATCAATGCTTGATACTCATCATCCATAGCTTGTTTCCAGTTTTGATTACTGATAGCTTGATTATAATTTACTGGTTCGTCAAAATCACTTATGACATTATAGACTTTGGGCTTAAATATGCCCCTTTTTGATCTAGTAATCATTGGATGACCTCTTTGAGCTTGCATACTCTGTTGTTCATGAGTTTCAATATTATCATTTCTAATGTTTGATTGATCACTTCTAGCTTCTGAACTTGAATCATGCTGCTGATGCTCATGTTGTTGATTGGTAATTGGCTGATTGGAAGGCTCAGGTGACTCACTGCTTGATGATGATGCAGTCAGTTGAGATGAGCCTGAGCTACCATCACCTGTATCTTTTATAAAACTATCAGAATAAAGAGGTATTCCTGGTATTGGTTTAATTGGATTGTATACTTTTTGTGTAGTAACAATGTCTTTGCTATTGAAAGGAAATACCTTTTCATTAAATACAACATGTCTGCTAACATAGACTTTACCTTTGTCATCAAGACATTTATATCCTTTCTGGTCACTGGCATACCCTATAAAAGTACATGCTGATGATCTAAAATTTAACTTATGAGCATTATATGGCCTTAGATATGGATAGCATAGACAGCCAAAAACTTTGAGTCTATCATAATCAGGTTTAATATTATACAAGATTTCTAGAGGACTTTTATTATTCAAAGTTTTAGTAGGCAGTCTATTTATTAAATACACAGAGGTATTGAAAGCATCAGGCCAGAACTTCATAGTTAAATTACTCTGAGCTAATAAAGTGAGACCACACTCCACAATGTGTCTATGTTTTCGTTCAACTAACCCATTTTGCTCAGAAGTGTATGGGCAACTTAATCTATGAATTATACCTTTCTTTTTGAAATATTCACTTAAAGGTTTAAATTCTGTACCTCCATCAGTCTGCAAAATCTTTAAATTTTCACCTGTTTGTTTTTCAGCTTGATTAATGAAATGAATAACAACTTTGCTAGTTTCTGACTTTGATTTCAGAAAGTATATCCATGTATATCTAGAATAGGAATCAACAAAAGAAATATAGTAGTTGAATCCATAGTCAGAATTTGTTGAAGCTGGACCCCATAGGTCTGCAGCAACAAGCTCAAGAGGTTTAGAATAATTAGTTAAAGAGTTTGTGAATGGTAACTTGTGGCTTTTGCCCATTTGACAAAAAGTACAAATATATGGCATAGGAATATTATCATATGAAATATTATTAGTGGCTAAAACCTTCTTGACAACATTCACATTAGCATGACCAAGTTTAATGTGCCATAGATCAAACACACTGATTTTATCATTAATTTCTGATAAGTAGCAACTTCTTCTCTCTTGATCATTGCTTGCAGAATTCACAGTACTGAATTTGTACAGCCCTTTGCATGTTTTACCCTGCAAAATAACTTCATTAGTCAATAAATCTTTAACTAAGCAGTGGTATGGATGAAACTCAAAATACACATTATTGTCTTTAGCAAACTGTGATACACTGAGTAAATTCTTTTTTATATAAGGAACCATAAGTAAGTTGTTGAGATATAGTTGCTTTTTACCTTTTATGCTGCCAAAGCCAATATGTGTAATATTTACACTATTACCATTACCCATGAGTAAAGAATTCATACCTTTGTACTCTCTTTGACCTAGATTGAGATTATTGAGATTATTTGTAATATGATTGGTGGCACCTGAGTCTGGATACCAGTTATCATCACCAATATCATCAGTTTGATTGTTTCTTGATATATTGCTTTGACTATCAGTTTCAACATTAACTAGATTTACTGTAGGATTTGATCTTCTCTGATTGTTTTATGTCTGACCAGCCACATAGTTGTTATTAAATCTGAAATAACACTTCACAGCAGTATGACCCACTTTTTCACAAATTTGACATTTAGGTCTGTTATTGTTATTGCTCCATCTTCCTCTGCCTCTGCCTCTGCCTCTACTAGATGAACTTCCTCTTTGATTAGAAAAATCTCCTCTATTTTGATTCTTGTTCTTGGTTTCAACAACATTAGCAGATAGTTCATTTAATTGTGATTTTTTTGTTTCAATTCTTGCTTCATGAGCAAGAAGAATAGAATGTACATCCTCCATAGAACTGGTCACCTTTTGAGATGTAATAACCGCCACAACAGCTTCATATTCATCACCCAATCCATTTAAAATTGATAAAATGTGCTCAGAATCACTAATCTTTTGACCTGCTGCCTCAAGATGATCACAAATACCTTTAACTTTGGTTAAATATTCTCTCATGGACAGATTATCCTTTCTAGCAGTCTGTAGTTGATTTCTATAGAACATTGTTTTGGCTGATGATTGACTATTAAAGGATTTTTCTATGGTTGTCCAAATATCATTGGCTGTTTTGCATCCAATTACTTGAGATAAAATCTTTTCGCTTATAGAAGACAATAACCATGCACAAATCAATCTATCTTGCCTATGATATTTGACATATTCATCATTGCTGACTACCCTATTATCAGCATCAGTTATGAACTTAGATGGAATAGCAATAGTACCAAGAATGTACCCTTCTAGACTGTAGCCTTGAATGGCTGTTTCTACTTGCAATTTCCATAGCAAGTAATTATTTTCTTCAAGATGAATGGTAATTAATTGAGATTGTGGATTTATACCTGTTTTAACAAGAGATTCTGCACTAGAAATATTTTGACTCACTGATGTTGCTTGATTTTGATTTGCAGATGAATCTCCTGGAAGAATTGGTTTATTTCCAGGAGGTATTGATGAAGAATTTCGATCATCCACCATAATGTTGACCTGATATCAAACTGATTCTTGAAACTTTGGAATTGAGGAATTCTTGAAGGACTTACACGGCTAACACTGTTGCAACCTTAGGTGCTTCAGATGATGATTTTTATACTGCTGCAAGGTTAAATTTCTGATGAAGCACTCTGGTATGGCACTTTGTTGTAGCTGTTTCTTTTCTTCTTGAATTTCTTGATCGATTTTGAGAATTTTAAAGTCCCTCGGCAAGACTTGATATAGTACTTTGATGCAGCCTGCTTGAAATAGTATGGCAAGGCACAAGCTATTGTGATCAAGTAGCAACTCCTAAATGATGAGATAGAATTCTGTCTCTAATAGGAGGGATTCGGATGATGATGAATAAACTGACGAATCTTCTGTTAAAAAAAACAGAATTTCAGCTGCTCAATGAAATTTCTTCCTCTTTTTTTTTTTTTTTTTTTTTTTAATTCAGGATTCTTGATTACTATTAAGCCTTGATGGCTCTGATACCATGTAAGATTAGTTGTACAGAATTGTAAGTGAACATGGACTAAGAATATTTCACTGTATTGATGAATGGTTGTACAAATAACGTGTATTTATATACACAGAATAACATAAAAGAAAAATAGTGGTTGGGCTTTAGCCCAAGCCCATGTACAATATAATACATATGTGGATTCATAGAAAAAGACCCGATGCCTTTCAGTTGTTCATTTTATAGTGCACAAGGTCCATCTAAAAAGTATTATATCTTTTTGTCTAATATGACAAGATGAGTAATTTGTTCAACTTCCCAGGCAAGACTTTATGTCCCAATATCGTCAAATCATAACAGAATCACACCAACATAGCCAAAACTTCATCTTCATGGCAATAAAGCAATGTAAACATACAAACAAAAGGATATAAAACTTACCTTTATCCTTAACTCAATGTTGCAAGCCGACTTTCCCATAGAAGTGTCTCGGACAGATCGACAAATAGTGTTGTTTGCCTTACCATGCAAAGTTGCATCCATAGCCGAGCACTCTAAAGGAACCAAAATTTTCTCAGCCTGTCAATGCAAATAATATAAGGTGTGAAATATAACTAATGTAAGAGCTAGAAGTGTTCAAAGCTATAATATATTTTATCTGAACAAAGGAACGGTGACCTTTTTCAGTGGAAAAAGGCAACTGCCCTAATAGTCTTTGTAATTGCTGAATTGTTGAAAGTGCTGCAAATTTCTAGAGAATTCTAAAGAATGTTGAATATGCAACAAATTTCTAGAGAATTCTAAAGTATGAAGATAATATAAATTTCTAGAATTCTCAAGAGATTAACAAATTGCTTTATGTATTATTAAATAAGCATTTCTTGTTTTATCTAGAGTGTTGTGTCTAGAATATTCTAATAATAAATAATTAGTTTGATGTGTCTATAAATATGAGAAGAGGCACATTATATCCATGTGCTACAACAAGTACTACAACTATGTACTAAAGCTTGTACCAAAAACTTCAAGAAATAAAATTCTTCCATTACAAAACCTTTTCTCCATTTTCAACTATTTCAACTATTCAACTATTTTTCACTACAACAACTACTAACAAGTGGTATCAAAGCTAAAACTACTAACAAGTGCTATCGGAGCTTCGTTCGTTCGCATACTGGGCGAAAAAAAATTCCAAGCATTATAAGCTATGTCATTTCTACTATTTTTTTCGTCGTCGTTTGTTCTCACAAAAGAAAACTTTGAACAATGGAGTAACAAAAAGAAAGAAGAATTGATTTCTAAAGGATTATGGGAGGTCGTTGAAAGTGGCTATAAATGGCCAAAAAATATCAAAGATATGACCGAGGAAGAAAAAGAATCATTTACAAGTTTGAGACGGAAAGATCTTCAAGCTCGTGTGATGATGAGTCAGAACGTTGATGAAGTAGCATGGAATCATATTATTGGGGAATATACTGCAAAAGATTCATGGAATGTATTGAAAGAAATATATGGAAAGAATGATACAACTATAATAGAAGAAAACAAGGAGAATAGTGAACTGGAGAGTGATATTGAAGCTGAAAAGTTGGGAGTAGAAGAGAAGAAGAAATTCGACAAAGAAGAAAGTATACTTGCAAAAGCTACGGATCCTATTGAAAAAAGAGCAGTGCAAAACAACGAAGAAGAAGAAGCACATGCTAAAGGAAAAGTAACTGTTGAAGAAATGCAAGTGACTGCAATCAAGAATACTGCAGGTTATGTTCATGAGACAACAGTTGAGATCAAAGAAGAAATTGATTTTAAAACTGGACAAGACAGTCCTAAAACTGCAACGGAGGAAATAAGTTTCTCAATTGGTGCAAAACACAATACAACGTTATGGAAAATGATGGATGCTTGGAAAAAAGTAAAAAGAAATTGGGAAGACATAGTGAGATCTCCGATGCGTAGCTCTACCCGGTTCTCATATGCACCAGGTATAGCTAGAAAATGTACAGTGCATAGGCGTGCGCTGCATGGTAAGTTGATGTCCCCACAAAAGAAGAAGACAAGAAAGAAAATCCAGATAATATCTCTATTTTTACCGAAACATGTAAAATATAAATATTGGATAGCAACACGAAAGAGCACAAGTACTGTAGGACAAAGGATCAAGTTGCAAACATCTTTACAAAGCCAATGCCAAGAACAAGATTTTAGAAACTTCAAACTATGCTTGGAGTATCCGAAATTTGCGTCAAGGAGGAGTGTTGAAAGTGCTGCAAATTTCTAGAGAATTCTAAAGAATGTTGAAGATGCAACAAATTTCTAGAGAATTCTAAAGTATGAAGATAATATAAATTTCTAGAATTCTCAAGAGATTAACAAATTGCTTTATGTATTATTAAATAAGTATTTCTTGTTTTATCTAGAGTGTCGTGTCTAGAATATTCTAATAATAAATAATTAGTTTGATGTGTCTATAAATATGAGAAGAGGCACATTATATCCATGTGCTACAACAAGCACTACAACTATGTACTAAAGCTTGTACCAAAAACTTCAAGAAATAAAATTCTTCTATAACAAAACCTTTTCTCCATTTTCAACTATTTCAACTATTCAACTATTTTCCACTACAACAACTACTAACAAGTGGTATCAAAGCTACAACTACTTACATGAATATATATTTGCTAAAACTTACAAAGACTTTGTACGGTCTTTGTAATTGCTGAATATATATTAGTATAGCTATGTGAGCTCTAAGATGAGAACACCTAACAATAACCATGCGAAATAGTTTCAATACAAACTAGCTTTCGGACAAAAATAACATGAGGGCATAACCGGAGTTAGTTACCTTAGATATCAGCACTTTCATTTTCTCATGCAGTGAAAATTTCAGCACTTTCAGCACATGCTCATGCTTCTTTAGTCCATGCTAGTGTGCTCCTGTCACAAGTGCCATCTTGCCACTATAGCACATCTTCTTAGCAGTTCACTTTGCGAGTAACTAGAGGATGCAAATCCATTTCACCATTCCTCTTAGTCCATTCCCTATCAACTTACTTTCAACATCTCCAAGTTGTGATATAATGATGCAACATTCTCCACGATATGATACTGCATTGGGCATAGGTAATAAATCATAGCCACACAGGAATTCCAGGCAAAAATATCAGTAATATGTCATATGCAGTAATGCATAGAAATACAGTGCTCCATAATGTATATACTTTTTCTAAACTAGGAAAAAGCCTTTTCTGCAAATTGCTTATAAGCTTAGGGACAAGAAATCCAAAAAGCACATTCCACAATAACTAAGACGTAGACAAAATGAATGCTGCTATATGCTGGGTAGAAGTCAAAACAACAGCCATTAAGCTAATTTCTATATTTGGAATGTCATTTGTCATTTAGAGCTATATATTTCTGTATCACAAAATGAATAAAAATTTCACATAAAAGATTTCATGCAAAGGTTCCACGTACTGTATCCTTTTTTGTCCCTTTCTGGCTCCTTACTATAGTTCATTCACATTTTTCTACCATACACAAATACTCTATTATAAAATGTACTATATCCTATTATAAAATAAGCCATTTAAAAAAATTGATATAAAGACATTAACAGAGATCCAATTCAAAAGTTACCAAAATAAAAAAAATTGAACAAACATACCAGCATCAAGAACACCAGTAACAAAACCAGATGTGAAATCCTTCACATACCTGAAGTTTTGGCTGGCGTCTAAGGTAACACCAATGAGAACACTGGTCACCAGATAATACTTGTGCAAAAAAAGTTCAATGCAAACAAGCTTTCGGACAAAAAATAGCATGAAGACATACCTGGAGAATTGACTGATATCTAAGGTACACCTAATCTTGTTGCATGTTATGCTTATCACCATTGACTTCTCTTCTACCTCCCTCGTCATAATCTTCATGCATCGCTCACTAAAATACCTTTAGCTGGATCCTTTTTAGTTTGGACAGACAAGTGAACGAAGAGAACCCCCAGTCATTTTCATCAGCAGTAAAATGATGATTTTCCACATCTGCAAAAAATGAGAACAATAAAGATATATTTCACGATATATCCAGTAATTGACAACAGAAATAAAACAGATAGTACCTTTCCTTTTAGGGCAAGTGTTTTCCAGTTGATAAACAGTAGAAAGACTAAAACTTTGTTTTGTATTCTACCCGTTCGATGGAAGCAAGACCGAACAGAACTAACAACTGTGAAGATAACATATATGTTGGCAGCATACAAAAAACTAGTAGAAAAGTAACATAACCATGTAATAACATGAAGGTACACCAATTATCTATACCACAAACAAAATAAACATGCATACACAACATACCATCATTAAGCAATGAACAAAGATTGCAACGCCACTTCCTTCTTCCATCAGTAAAAATAATGTATGGACTAAATATGTCTGACCTTATCTACATCTGATAACACTTACTGAACCAAAATTCACAACGGGGAACTCTTCCCAACACAATGGCAGCAACAAATAGAATAATAATTACTGCTAGGTTTTATAGTTGTAATTTAAAAGTAAAACTCTACTTAGGGAAAACAAGCTTACTCCTTTAGGCGCTGATGCAAGAGGAGTGAAGACAGCACCTAGTGGCAAATATCATCTTGCAAGCAATGACTGTGAGCTTGGAATATAATGAGTGGTCAACATTAAATATCTAAGATCGTAATTCAAAGTATATGAATTAAGAATTGGTGATGGACCTATTGATTCTCCATCACATTCTAAATACCTAGGCAGTGAAGTTTGGTCAATACCCACATCGTGTGACCCCGGAACAAATCCAACAGGCAAGGACAGAAAATTCTCGACAAAGCTCCAGAGGGTTCTGCCTTTTGGATGTCCTGTCATTGAATACTGGATGTTTTTGGCTCCGATAGAAGGAGGTGGTGGTACCTGGGATCCAGAATAAGCACCAAAACTAGGAGCAGATAAGGATGGGTAGCTCTGCATAGGTCTGGGAGCAGAAAGCACTGGATTAGCTTGAATTTAAAGTGAATTAGGTCCATGAACATAGTTTGGAAAGGACGGGTGGCCCACAACATAGGGGCCATGAAAAGGAGGCAGGGATTGGGTACTTAAAGAAGACGGATGTGGCGACAGAGGAATCCGACTATTTTAAATTTGCACAAGAAAATGTGGTGACGGATTGGGAGGCAAGTGTGCATTTACGTGGATAAAGATATTGGTGGTTCGCTAACTCTACTAAGAGGAGGTTGTTGAGAATTCGGTGCTCCAAAATTCATCAAAGAGGAAGGAGGCTTGTAAGGTGTAGTGTACTTACCCTCGAAGTTCACTGGTTTATCGCTACCCTGATGCATGTTTACCGTAGACTATTTTAATATTAACAAGTGAACTCTTTAATATAAACAAACGGTAAAATCATTGCCATTGTTGATTATATAGAATACACGTTACAATATACACTAAGATACTAATATTATGTAAGTGTGAACAGAATCATGATTGTGAAGGGAAAAGAAGAAGAAGAAAAATCTAAATCAATTTTTTTTTCATTTGTATCTGTTAACCATAAAAATATCTCCATTTGTTAGACAAACTAATAAATGATATAATCCTTCCTTCCTTAATCAGAAAATAAACTTAAAATTTTTGTCATCAAAATCAATACACACATCAAAAGGGTATTTATTGAAATAAGGAGCACGCTTTAAAGGTACGATGCCAAGGGGGTTAGCCGAAGGGAAACTCATGTATGCCCGTGAAAACCATTCTAAACTGGACTGGAAAGTCAAACTCATCATCATTTTTACTTTAGTTATTATTATATGGATCCAATCTTAGTTATTCCGAAAGTCCAAAAAATGTTCAAAATGTTTGAAACTGAAACAAAACTCAAACTGGCTGACACTGTTGGCAGATAGGTGTAGGTCCAATGATTCAGAATAAGGAGAGGGTATATCCATTTACTTTCTTTAACTTGTAGATAAATAGATTAATTATATTTAAGTAGTAACAATTCTATTTTTCTGTAACTTTTACCAAATAATTTGACAATCCATGCATTTATATCAACTACTCATCTTATTTTTCTAAATAACATTACCCTTTGGGAGGCATTAGATAGTAATTTGATATAAGAAATTATAAAGATAAAGCCTATGAAAATAACCTTATGTTATCTTTGCTGTTTATTTTCCAGTTAATTAAGAGTAGATTTCTACAGGCAACAATTAATTAATATAGATTTCTAACCAATTTAAAGATATAGCTAGATTTCGACCAGAACTCCACTGAATAGTTTTATCAAACCATATTCGTCCAAAATTTGAATAACCCAAACAGGAAAATCACAAAATCAGACCAAAATAGTCAATCCAATTGAAATATAAAATTCATACAAATTTAGGGTTTGGGTAGAAAACCTGAGCATCCGATTGAAATAGTTGATGAAGACGAAAGGGCCGGTGCAATGATGACGACATAGAGTGCTAGCGCGACGATGACGATGGAGGAATCAGAGGACGACATGAATTTTGCTGAAGCGGAAAGGAGAAAGGTTTGGAAGAGCAAAAGAGGGTTAAAATTTTCGTATCGATTAACGGAAATGTTTCAAAACAAAGAGGAACAGTTTCTTGTGAGCAGTGAAAATTTTAGTAGGTGGGGTAGGCGAGAATATTTTGTTACTTTAATAACATGGATTGAATATTTGTTGGTTGCATTTAGGGATAAACGCTGGTATATATTGTAACCAAAAGCAAATTTTCTTATAGTGAGAGTTTTGCATGCCAGGATAGGATTTTGATTGCATGAATTGTTGGATGCTAGATTGTATGGTAGACTGGATACCTGTGAATGGTAGGCATGGAGGATACTATGTTTGCTTGGAATTTCAAGGGCGAAATTCCTAAAGGATAGGTGAATGTAAGGACCCATATTTTACGTATTGGAGGATCGTAAAATAACTATATTTAATTCCCTAGTGGTCGGATCATTTTCATAATTTAATATGTTGCTCATAGGGATGTGAGACATATCCATAATTTTTACCAAATCGATTTGTGATCATTTTTAACCTTGTGAATATTGTGTTAGCTATAACTTTTTATAAGGGTTGAATAAGGTGTTGCATTTTGTCTCATTGGATCGAAATGGTGGTTTACAATTCTGAGGAGTGGTCACGTTAAAGATTTGTTTTAGCTGTTTAGGAGGAATCACTGTTTTAATTTTAAATTTCAGTTAGACAGATTAATTAGCTGCTAATGGACTGATTAGTCAAGCCCATTAGACTAATGAACTACATCTTTAAATAGAGGGTTTTAGGGGAAAGAATTAGGTTTTCTCTCCTCATTCAAACATTCGGTTCGGCGCTTGTGATTCTCTTGTTCAACCTAATCCGTAATATCGTCATCATATTCATTCTAATTCATCATAAATTGCATTTAGAGGCTAGATCATCATCATGGAAGATTAAATCACATCAAATTGCATCAATTTTGGGAAATTTCAATGATGTCCAGATCTAATCTAGTTGGCATTGCATTGGATATAGAAATCACTGAGTGATAGATATCTCTCGCATAGAAACTATGGATGTTATGGGTAAAATAGGATCAAATCCATGATTATAGGTTAAATTCACCCTAGATTTGATTATATATTTTTAATTTAGATTTAGACATCCTTGTAAAACCTAATTTAATTACCTAGACCAGCAATTTATTAGTTAAACCATGTTTTTTTTATATATTTAGATACAATTCATGTTAGATCGATTATTTTATGATATTTTTATGTTATGTGCATATTTATATGATCAAGATTTAATAAATCGCTATTTTCTTTAATTGAATTTAATTCATTGCTTGAATTTTTTGTTAGCGTTGTGTACCATAATCTTAGGTTTGAAGAATAGAGCAAATAAGAGGTTCAAATGATCATATTCAAATGGAACTTAAGGGAGGAGCTTCGGAAGGTGATACGAAATTTTTTGTGCCAAATCTCGTTATGTAAATTGACAGGCACCGGTCCGTGCTTGATGGACTATTGCTGGTCCATGCATGTTGATTAGATCGCAATGATTTTTTTACGATTGCATCTTGGTGGTAAATTGAGGTTGCATGCAATTTTTCGAGAGAGGGATATGATTTGAGACAGGAGAAGTTGATCGTTCGAGCATTGATCAATGGACTGATAGGAGAATTCATTTGAAAGGAATTTGGATTCAAGGATGGACCGGTAGAAAGTGCTCGATGATAAGATGAGAATAAACCGAAACTTAGATGAAGAACGACTGAGTGTATGACCGGTACCAGTCCATGGATGATGGACTGGTACCAATCCATCGTACTTGGTGGTACTGGTTTTAATTTTTGGGAGCTCGGTTGTGGAGGCTTCTAGGGGTTGCTAGTGAAGTTTGGTGTTGAAGCAACTTCGGATGGTTGATGTGCAACTCAATGATGGATAAGGCTTTGATTGTGAACTCAAATTGGAATGGTCGAAGCCATATTGATGTGATATTTGTCGCAAAATAATGTATGATCCATTAAGATGACAGATTGACTTAAGTGGGAGTTGATCGAGGATGATAATGGAAGTGGTTTGAGAAGATGCTTGAACTAAAGATGTGATCATCGAGTAGGAACACTTGACAGATTTGAAGTGCTAAGGAATGGTTGATTATCGAAGGTTCTAGCAGGCTCTAAGCAAGGGTATCGTGGGGACGTCCAGTAGGATCAGGTAGGATCGTGTACCCTTGATCGAGCTCTTTGAGTGATCAAGTTATCTAGGATGGAGGTAAACATATATAGTAGTCTGACTAGAACCGGGGTTTTCCGTTACCCCTTGACGGATGCCAACAACTGGTCATTCGATGATTGATGAATTCACGGCTTTATTCTGTGATAGCTAGGATATTGGTTGCTATGATTGATTGTATGCTTTCTTCCCTTTTTCTCTGGGTAGGCTATCACCATAGGTTCTCGAAGGGAAGTGGGATTGAGGAATGTCCTTTCATATTCTGGAGTGGCATATGATGGATGATTATCCTATATTAATCCTTTTGTTGCTAAGACGGATAGATGATTGAACCATCTATACTCAAATATCCAATGTAACTGTTGTTAGTTATTTTTTTGCTCACTAAGATTATTGTCTAACTCAAGATATTATACTTCCCTCTTATTACCTTGGCCTTCTAATCAATGTTGGTGGTGATCAGATTGAGATAGCATGTAGCAGGTTTTGGTGCCGATGATGTTGTGCGGTGACGAGTAGGAGGTTGGTATATTACTGCTACCTACTATAGTGATGTTTTGTTATTCCCACTGCTTGTTGAGATTTTATTATTACTCTGAGAGATATGTTGTGAGGCCTGATGTACAGTTTACTCATTTATATAGTTGATTTGTACTAGTGACTTTGAGATGTTTTGGAGATTTTAGTTTCCGTTTCTGTTATGCTTCACTACTATATACTATTGTATATCTTCTTATTATACATTATCCATGCACTGTGAGTTATAAGAAAGGGTTATTTCGAGTTATTCTTCCTTGATGATTGTCCCATATCGGCATGGCATGACATACATCACACTTTTTCTTAGTTTCTTGCAGGAGTTTTGTGGCGGTATTCACACCACCTTTGCAGCTCTAAATGTTACGATCTTCACACCACCTTCATAGCTTCAAATGATATTCATGCTTATTAACTGGCCTACTCATCAGCATCATTGATGAGAACCCAAGTTAACAATAGGGAAATAAAATCTAAAGTCAGACAACAGTCTGGTGTGAGCGATAAACTAGTCTCAAAGTACTGTAAAAATTTGTAATAGTATATATAGTACAAAGTGTACGTAAAATCATACCTATCTTAATCCTACATCCACAGAGTTAGCACATAGTAATATATTATATGCTATTTTATGCTAAATATCAAATAAAGAGGATGTGATATATGTTTAAGCACTAAATGATGATATACAAATAACCAACCATAGCATCCATCATCCATCCTTATATTTATGCACATAGTACATAAAGCGTATGAAATCCAATATTGAGGTCGCCTAATCCATCGAGGCACTAACATATCGTACCTTAACTGATTGTCCTACCGTAATGGACTATAACAGATAACCCTACCTAGTCCTTACCACATAGGCTCTAGGCTACAGGAAAATAGGCCTAGACCGCAACGAGCTAGCTCTGATTTGTCAATGTTCCCTTCTCTTAAAGGAGTTTCGAAGCCATGAATACCAACGACCTATTTGCATACGTTCACTGAAGAAGAATCCATCTTAAGACTGCCTATAAGACTCCATCTGAAGTTTTTCGACAAGTGGGCTACCCTGAACGAACAGCGATGTCGTGAGACCTCATCGTTTGCCCTCTAAATAGTAACAACTATGTGTCACCTATACCTCTCTCCGACAATCACATTAGTATGACCTAATGTCATCTTTTCTTCATCTTGGAGAAAACCATTTATCGCAGCAACCTCACTTCCCATCGTGGAATCACTGTCGTCGAATGATGAATCACTGCCTAGAAGCATTACATTCTTATCTCAATCCAAAGCCATTGATTGAAGAGCCACCATATTGAAACCAATTTCGAACGAATCATTATGTTCTGGTGCTTGAAATTGCGCTGTCTCCCATGTCAAATTGCCAAAATGGGCAACAACAATAGTAGTCAATATCAACAAGTCTATAGTTATGGATAACGACCACTCTTACCATGTACTTAACCAAAATTGTTTAAATACACATCAAGTGAAAACGTTTGGCTATTGCCGTATAATCCAACTCGTCGTCATGTTCATCCTCCATCTTCAGGTCGGCCATCAATCTCCAGTGTCGCTCTATAACGAACTGGGATTTTCAACTCCGAAAATCAACACAAAGCTACCATGTTTACTATTCAGACATCGGAAATACCTGATCATTAATAGATAGAAGTTAGAGGGTGAGAATAGATAAAATAGAAAATTAGAATAGAAGAAGAAGAAGATCACCACCGAACAGTATCAGAGTAATACGAATCTCATAGCAGAATGAATAAAATATAATATATAACATAACTTGGTAATAAAACAGTATATATATACAATAACATTATCAGAGTACAACACTTACACACATCGGAAATAACAATAGCTATATAATCTTGAAGCCTCCTGCTTCAAGCTTCTCCAAGTGTATCTGTAAAGGCATGAACTACTTGACTGCCCGTACAAATTTGGGCACCCAAGAGTTTAGGGAAAACAAAACAAAATAAACTCTTGGTTAGTCATGGGACTGGTGTGAGTAAACTCAAATCATTTGGTTCAAGTTTTCAAAATCCTTTTCAAAAGAAAAGATAATCGTAAGACCGATCCACACATAAACACGGACAATTTTTACCTTACAATAACCCAAAATACTTTCAAAATTAATACTTTTTTGATATTATAATAGTGTCTAATCACACGTAATTAACAATATAGTAGAACGCTTGCATCACACGTTCCACATATATAGAATACAAACAAAACCGCTGGCACTTATTGGAGATTGGATTCCGACTATGACAAGGTATGGGACCACCTGCCGATAGTGTATCTCTAAAGGCGAATACACTGGGTTCAACAAGAACATCTTGCAACCCATCCCATATATGACCGACCACTCATTTCGCTTGAGTGTATCGAATGTATATTACCAACGGTTGGGAGCTACCCACCGTTTCCCGAAAAGGGACAACATCGAAAATAGATAAAAGAATGAAATGGATTTTATCTAGATAGGTGATATACACCCTAATGGGAGCGACCCACCTAGCCATGTTGCCTGCCCGATTTCGGTCATTTCCCGATTGATGAGGCTTGAGGTCATAACGTATCTTTTGGAACACCTGACCACCCTTCACTTTGAATGCCACATCGTCATACCCGCCAAATCACAAACTGATTTCCCCAAAAATACCACGGGTATAAAGCTAAGAGAAAAGGATTCCTCCGCCACCAAACGTAAGTACGTGTGAAGAGATCAACTTACGCGATCCGTTAGATATACTCTGTCAGACATTCTTCCATTCACGTTGTCCTGGGACTGGACAAACCGAAGACACTATTCTGTAAACAGGATAGACCTTGCATAACTCTGTCTTCAATTATCTTCATCATAATTGATCGCAACGCTAACGTCCATACAGAGTGGTTTTCAGATAATGAATCTGATCCCGGTCTCTCCATACTGATGATAGAAAAATGGTTAAAAGCTTCGATAGTCGGTGATTTAACTATCAAAGAAAAATAGGTGTACAATCAACGATATTATTTCCAGATGGAAATTTATCGATCAATCATCATTTAACGTTTATCTCTTTAGTTCATCAGTTTATTTATTTCCTATTTCCATATATTCAACATTTCTTATTTTCTAAATTTAGGAAATATACGTTATCAATCATTGGAAAACATTTCCACCTCTGTTTCACGTATCACTGTCATTCCAGTATTCTTTCTCATCAACATTTCATTTTCTATGATTGGAAAATAACTCTGATTATATTTGGAAAATGCTTCCAAAACTTATTCTTTTGATTTAAATAGATGTTTAAATAAAACATCACTAAGCCAATTCAAACCATTACACTCATTAACTAAATTCACTTAATCAACCTTCACTATCGAACCTTACCCATCCCTTAGTTAAAAATGAAGTCAATCAAGTTGGGGTATAATTACCTCTCAGACCTTAACTGAACAACATTTCTAACCTCGAAATAAACAAAGTTCACCCTTTTAAATCTTTTAACCAACTTCCTTACGTAACTCGGATTCTATTTATGAATCCACTTCTTTATTACAAATCATTTGATTATAACAATAGTGTTCAAATCCCAATTTCTTAAATATCTAACTTCAAAATATAACTTTTATTCCTTAATTTAACTAAATAACTAAATAGACAATTTATAAAGAAATCATTAAATCTTTATTAAAAACGGAAAGTGTACTTTCCCGAATTCGATATAATCGAATTCCAACGTATAACTCTCTTTCGAAAAATCTCTATTCGATAACTCCTTTTCGAATAAACTATATTCGATAACTCTTTCTTTGAATAACTATATTCGATAACTCTTTCTTTGAATAACTATATTCGATAATCTCTCTTCGAATGATTTACATTCGATTAACTCTCTACGAATGATTTACATTCGATTAACTCTCTTCGAATAAACTATTTCGAATAACTCCTTTAATTCTATTCGAATAAACTATTTCGAATAACTTCTTTAATTCTATTCGAATAAAATATTTCAAATAACTCCTTTGATTAACTCACTTGGATTAACTCGGTTTGATTAACTCATCTTGACTAACTCAACTCGATTAACTCAACTTGATTAACTTACTTGAATAACTCAACTTATTTTACTCAACTTATTTAACTCAACTTATTTAACTCCTATCGAATAACTAATATTCAATTAACTTATATTCGAATAACTATGTTTGTTTTAACTTTATTTTGAATGGCTAATATTTGGTTTAACTCCATTCTCTTGCCTCTAGATCGCAGAGATCACAATGGTTACGCCCGATTCCCTCAGGAAACATTCGACGGCCATAGGCTATCTGTAGCCCTGCGAATTATGCTAGCAGTCATACGAAATGGCAACTCATCCTAAATAACTATGTTTGACTAACTCTATCTCAAATAACTATATTCGATCAACTCTAATTGGATAACTAATATTCAATTAATCCTAATTCGATTAACTATGTTCAATTTACTCTATCTGGTTAACTCTTACTGGTTAACTCTATCTAATTAACTCTAACTAGTTAATTTTAACTGATTAACCCTAATCAATACTCAAATTCAATCAATTCTAATCGAATACTCTAATTCGATTAACTCTAACCGATTAACTCTTAATCGACTAACTCTTCGTCCATATCTAGTTTCAAATATCGATGTTGAAATCGGTTCTTACTTCTCTATATAAGTTCTGACTTATATATTCTATTTATCCAATGATAAATATTTCATTTAATTTATAAAATATTATTTATAAATTTATCTTCTCAATCTATTGGTTAGAATAGATTCTATTTAAATTTTTTGCTTTAAATCCATATCATGTTATACCCGTGTGCGAAGCACGGGTCCAAACCTTTCAAATGTAAAATTCTCCTTTTATACAATTCTATTCATTTTTCAAGTATTTCCATTTATAATCTATTTGTTTACAAAATAAATCCCTTTTTGATAATTCTATTTATTTTATATAATATTTTCTTTTTATATAAAATCCATTGATTTTATAAGTAATTCCTTTTATAATCTAACTATTTCCTTTTCTATTTGTTTTACAAATATTTCCTCTTTCTACTCTATTTATTTTTCAAATAAATATTCCTTTTCAATTCTATTTCTAAATGGTTTACAAATATTTCTTTTTCAATTCTATTTGTAATTGTTTTACAAATATTTCCCTTCAATTCTATCTATTTGATTAATAAATAAATATTCCTTTTTAATCTATTTATTTTCTAAATAAATATTTTTCTTTTATAAAATCTTTTGATTTTATAAATATTTCTTTTTATGTATAACATTGAAAATTTCCTTTTTAAAATTCCAGTATTTCTTATGGTATTTAACGTACCATATAACAATGATCGATATCATTCCAACATACAAAACCAACAACAGATTTCATATCACATCATATAACACAATTTATGAAAAGCAATAAAATAAATGTTGAGGAATCCAGTCGGATTCCTCCGACCTGTTTCCCTGCATCTACAGATGTTAATCACATGTATAACACGAATATGAAATATATTAATAACAGAATTAATATTCGATTAACTATTTATATATATATAAATATATATATATATATATATCGTTATCTACATTTTCAACCAATAAACTAGCAGTTCAATCAAACAGCCAAGACACAGCAAAACAACCATCATTTATCAATTCTAAAAATACGTTATATAAATATAACTAGGAAGAGTTAGTGAGTTTTACTCACCATGGACGATTATCGTTAAATAACGATAATTGGTCATTGATTTGATTCAGGAGTTTTATTTTCGCCATAAATCCAAACGAGCTCAAATTCACTCTTGGTTAGTTCCATTGGGTAGTGTTCGTCCATACGATCCCAACGGATCTTGTTTCGTCTGATTCTGATATTGTATGGAGAAGTTATTGCATCTAGAAGTTTATAAATCGTTTTAAATTAAAACAAAACTAATTTAATATTAAACGGGCCTCACCCATTATATCACCGGCCTAACCCGAGCTGTTAAAGTGATTCCTTCTTCTCCAATCAGTAATCTCTGAACCCAAAACAACGCAAATGGCAAATCGTTGATCGCCATTCTCCAGCACTCCGGTCAACAAAGTCCGGCGCAACCACCACCATCATGTTCCTCTCCGCAAAAGCTTCAACCCCATGTCTAAAGGGTCAAACTCGGTTCTACCATCGCGAAGGCGACTTCAGCTCGTCGCTCGCTGTTGTGGTACCATCACCGAACAAAATTCCATCGATTCTCCTAGTTTTTGGATGCAAATTGCCAAACGAGCTCACAAACCCGAATATAACTTCCAAAGATCGAATCATTGCTTGAATTACCCCTAAGCTCAAACCCTAAGTTCACTGCAACATTTTCTAGCGACAAATACTAGCGTCGAATCCCTCAAATCGTGTGTATGAATGAAGAGAAACAAAAAGGGAAGCTAATAAAATTGGTTTGAAGATTATAGAGATTTTTCTTGAATTCATTTTGATTTTTGAAGAATTGAGTTTTCACGTTTTAGGGAAAGAGGCTGCGGCGCTTATGTTTGACCACTGAGGAAATAAAATTAGGTTTAGGATTTTTAAGGGTATTATATAGAATATTTTTAATATTTTTATATTAGATTATTTTATCCATTTATAATCTATCGTTACTTGTACATGTCTTCCAAAAATCCGTGTGATCACTCATGATATCCAAAAATCATGAAAATTGACATATAGCTACAGTTTGAAATTACGGACCCAACGAAACTTGTTTCGTCGAATTTCGACTCCGTTTGCTCACACCGCGTATTTTTAACCATCAAAATACTGATTGTTTTTTCACATTAAAAATCCGTACGGCTGCACACTAGCTTCAAAAATCATGGAAATTGAAATCTAACAATAATTTAATATTGCGGATCCAACAAAATTAGTTTCGTCAGAAACAGAGGTCATACGCAAAATTGGCTATTTTTAAAGCTCTAAATAAACCATTTAAATATATAATTATATTTAAAAATAATTATATTTAATATTTAAAAATAAATATTATCGTATATATTCACAATAGAGTATCATACAGCACCACTAGGATTTATAACTCGATATTTCAAAGTTCCCAGTTATATCGATATTCGATTTATATATAAAATCCTTTTATAATATAAATATATATTTATAAATTTCAAAGGAATTCCATAGCGATTTTTCTAAAATTTGATTTGGACATAAATCAAAATCTACACAATGAAATCTCGATTTTTCTCTTCCATTAGAAAAATATACTTTACCAGCTCCGAACATTTCTTGTTTCACAGAAATCCAATTTAAAACGGACCCTGTATATTCAGTTGAAGTTCAAATCTCCAAATAGCGAACTGCCGCACCATCTCAAGCTCGATTTTAATTATAATATAATTATACGTTCAAACTTCATTTAAATAATATATTCGCTATTCTAATTCAATTTCAAACTGGATTATAGCTTATATATGATCCAATTCACATCGTATTGTGAATTCTACTGTTTCCGACTATTCTGGAATTTTAAATATATTATTTAATTATTATATTAATTAAATATTCCTTATTAGTTAATTCTGGTCATTTTAAATTAACAAACCTTTATTTAAATAATTAAATAAATTATTTATTATCCATAAAAATATGGGTCGTTACACGCTCCATCTTCAAATTCGTCCCCAAGCCCCAATGCTGCTCCATCATCGAACCCATCTAAGTGCTTTAAGTCTCCATCAAGAAGTTTTCTCATCCATTCGAATCTATCGTCTTTGATCATTCATCAATATTCCAGCATGTGTGTTTGACTAATAAGCATCAAACTCCAACAAACAAGATTCTTCCTAATAATAGATCGCCTATGAATGACATTTTAATCTAAACTAAACAAATAATTCAATCATGTAACCGATAGTCACATAAATATTTGAAATTACGTGCATACATCTATAACAATATTTATAAATTAAGTAGAACTTATCTTTTGCAATCAAAGTGGAATAAATGTCCAAATAACCTAAATTTAGTAGTATGATCAAAATAGCTAGTAAACAGATAAAATATGATAATTATGGTTAAAACTACTAACATAACTTTTTAATCTTTTTATTTATTATTTACTAGGTTTAACTATCCTAAGAATTACATTTTATAATTAGAAATCGGTTTAAAATGTCAGATTTATGCTGAACAAACAAATGTTGTTCAGTGAGAGATAATATCATTCACCTTAGCCAAATTATTCCAAACCAATGTCAGAACGTAGAGCATGCCATATTTGTCTAATGAAAGAAACAACATCTAAATCCGATGTTGTATGCAAAAGTTATGCAATGTATAAGTTTACAGATCTAAACAATTAGTCAAACAACTTAATAAAGTAATTAAATGACTAATTACCCTTAGTTGCACTTCTTTTTCCTTATAACTCACATATGCACTCTATAGGAATAAGCCGTGCATAAAACCCGTTTACCCATTACCTTCTCTCCTATTAATCTCAAGCTATACTTCATGAAACCTCATTATTCAAACTCTGACGAACTTCTCTTTGCATCCTTTCCATCCTCAAAGGCAAAGATAACCTACTAAGAGAATTAAGACTTGTTATGCCTCAATGCAACGGTGAAATCTCGCATTATACTGTGCATGACCGGACAACACCGAAAAATGAGAGGAGGCATGTCTTCGAATAGTTATCGCAATGCATATATAAGATCTACATAATTCCTCCTATTCGCTCGTAAAACCTAAATCCTAGCTCATTGCCCTGAAAATGTCGGATAAGAAATCAACATCGAACTCCTCATTGAGCATACTCGCTTGTACACTTGTCAATTGATTTCAGTGACCCAAAAATCAGGATTTATATATTATTAGAAATAGAAATTTTGATTTTAGATTAAAAAAATATGGTGGTGGTCGTTGATTTTGAACAAGAAATGTAACAGTAATTCATGAATAGTGAGAAGGAAATATCTGGGCTGGGTTTTACTATAACATTCGGGTTCAAATTATAATGTTCATTTATTCAATTTCAATTGAAATCCTCCAATCAAACGAACACACATTTTATTTTCGGACAATCAAGCAATAAGTCTGTTTACTATGAAATTTGACAACGTATGTCACCAAAATGATATGGTTTAGATGGTATATGTTTCGCAATCCGAGACTGTGCCCCGAAATGATATTTTATGCGCATTTCGAGATTTTTACCACAAAATGGTCTGAATTCAAAGTACTACATTCCATATACTTTTTATTCATGTAACGAACAATCCGGCTAGTCATAATTCGAACGTGTTTGAAAAGTCACTATTGGAATAGTCATGATTAATGTATAAATTAAATAATTAAATATCCAATCGATAAAAAATAGATCGTTACATTCTCCTCTCCTTAAATGATTTCATTCTTGAAATCCTTAAGGATAAAAACACAACACAACACTCTCGTATAAGTGACGATATGATATAATCGCCACCCAGATCTCTCAAGAACAACTATTGAAAGCGGTCACAACAACGGAAATGGACTTGGAATCGGCACGGAGCCATAATTCTCATTCCTAAGTTTAGTCACAATCAAATTCGAAATCAATGTTGCTAAACCAAATATATAGGTTGAACACTTATTTCCAAACGAATGGCTAATGAGAAACAAAGGTGACAACCCACGTTGGAAGACAGTTTAATTTAACATCAAATTTTGAATTTCCTTCCAATGTTGGTTAAATCACGAAAATTTTCAAGATCACCTCTTTTTTACTTGGCTTGATCCAAAAAAATTATAAATCTCCTAATATGGCTAATCCCAACAAAAGATTTTTTTTTAAAGTGGCTACCATATACGGGGCATAAGAATCATCAAATGTGCATCAATGACACAAATCATAACTCTACATCTACTACCTGTGCAGTTAAAGCACTTAGCGGTTCTATAGCAGTGGAGGTGCAAACTGACGTAGCGGGGATAAAGCGGGGAAGTAGCGAGGATATAACAGATGCACAAAAAGGTTCATTAGATGTAAAACCAAATATTTAAAATTAGTTAATTATAATTCTCACATTATTAGTGTAACAACCCGTAATTCTCTATTATTTAATTTTCAATTTATTATGATTTTTGAGTATTTATGGTTATAAACAAAATTTGATGACTTAATTATGTAAATTTATTTGTAACATAATTAATTTGATTAAGTAATGTATGCTAGTTGTTTACAATAATAACAAATTGTAGTTATTGTAAATGAAATTACAATTGGTTTGTAATTATAAATATTGAAATTTGTAATTAATATTAAAATGTTTGGAAGAAATTGATTTATTTAATTTACAATTGAAATTCAATTGATTTGGTAACTAATCAATGCATAGGATATGTATATATATATATATATATATATATATATATATATGGATTAATGTGCATTTTACATTGTGTTGAAATATATATATTTGGAAATTATGTTGCTATAAAAATTGGAAAGTACGAACAAATCAAACATTAACTATTTGGTATTGATATGGTAACCAACTAGAATCAATACAATTAAGTATCACACTTATTATAAACTAAAAGTGGTAGTTATAATAGTATGGTAGAAATAAAATGAATGCTACAAGTAAAGTGGTGAATTAATAAGTAATAAATGGTATGTTTGCATGGGATATAAATTATAAATAAAAACATAAAACCAGTGTGAATTTAAAATATAATTTATAAATTGGAAATTTATAGTGAAATTGTAAGACTAAAATAAAATGAATTGGTTGTTTTAGAATTAAATACTCAATTGTGATTGTTGTAATTTAATTTGAGATTTATAGCATATTCCATTTATTCCATAACTAATTTAAGTCCTGGTTTAGATTAGGATTAATTCATTGATGTTTGGTATTAAATTTTAGGTGTAGAAAAGGAAATTGAAATTTTATAAATTAATTTACCTTTGGAATGTCACTGCCTATAAATGATCTTAGATATTAACCTAATTTAGATCTCTTCATGTTCATTGCTATGAAAATGGCCGTCTCTTTTTTTTTTTTTGAAAATCCATTTATTAACATTAAAAGGGGAATAAATTGGAAAATCCATTTATTGACATTAAAAGGGGAATAAATTTGAAAAGCCATTTATGGACGTTAAAAGGGGAATAAATTTGAAAAGCCTTAAGAAAGCATTTACATGGTTGTTCCTTTTTGTATATTATTTTTCTTTTTCTTTTTTTTACTGAGAAAAGACTATTCGTTCTCTTCCTCCAAACTTCTCTTCTCCGTCTAAATTCTTGTGTGTAGATCTACATCTTCAGGTAATACGCTGATTTAAAAATATTATTTCTCTTTAATCTATTTTTTTTATCGCATCGAAATACGTAAATTTGAAAAGTTTGTGAATAAATTCCGAACGAACCCATGCCTTACTATTTGTTTATTTTTCTTCACTTTGTTCCTTTTGTTTTGATATGAAACCTTAACAAAGATT
The DNA here is from genome assembly GCA_030737875.1 of Allium sativum. NCBI lineage: Eukaryota > Viridiplantae > Streptophyta > Magnoliopsida > Asparagales > Amaryllidaceae > Allium > Allium sativum. The sequence goes on along the minus strand of CM060909.1, from coordinate 844,175,424 downwards.
CGCCTATCTTTCCCATTCTGAAATGCTCCTCTTTTCCCTTACAATTCGAATTGCCATGTTTTATAAAAAAAAAAAATTTGATTACCAACGTTGTTCTAAATGTTTTGTCAAATAAAAAAAAATGAACACTTTTAGTTTTTCTAAGTTTGTTATAGCATGGAAATATCATCCTTCCCCATGCATAACACATGTACAATCATGGGTATAATATTTTTTTTATAAGTAGTGGAAGGAAGTTAAAAGATATAAACATGTTGTCCATGCATGTGAACTTTTGGGAAGAATAAAGAAAATTAGTACCAGGTATTTCATATTTGCGTTTTATAAAAAAAAGGATTATAGTTTTGCTGTAGCATGGATTCATTTGTTAATCTTATAATAATATACACCAAGCATGTAAGAACATGTTGTTAAGTTATGTTGTACATTTACACTTGCATGTTGAAACTTTTGAAGAGTAGGAAACAAAGTTTTCTTTTTTGTGCCTGGGCATATGCATTTTGTGTATACTAAAAAAAAAAGAGGGCATTTGCTAAGATTTATTGGTACATATAATATTGGATAGGAATGTAAACTATACCCAGGCATTTTGTCAAAGTGAGACCATTATTATGATATAAATAAAGTTGTAAGCATGAAAGGTTGTTATGAAATGTAACCTATAGGAATTATAAACTGGACATACATGATTTGTTTAGTTGGGTTAGACTTCCATGCGCAATATATATATATATATATATATATATATATATATATATATATATTTCTTTTTTTTTCTTCTTTTTTTTTGTGAAATATAACTTCGCTACGTTTGTACTGGTCTTGACCATAATTTGTTTGTCCAGTTCGTTGAAGTTTCAGTGCCGTTCATTTCTACGCCTCTCTGTTATCATCTCTATTTCTGTGCCACTGAAGGTGAGTTCAACTCACACCTAACTAAAATATTTGATTTTTAGTTAAATTAATATCATGTCATGATATGATTGTATGGATTGATGTTTGACAGTTAAATTACATTTTATATTGATTTGCATCGATAGCGTAATTAAATTTGACTGTTAGATTTAATTTTACAGTTAAGTTAAAATTTGACATTTAATAACTGTTTTAAAACCTGACACCTGATAATTGGTAAATTTATATGCTATTTGACTGTTTGTATGTATTGATGTGATGAATGACTTGAATTTGATATGTTTGACATATTGATGTTAATTGTGTGAATTTACCTGTTATTCATATTTATTTATATATGACCATTGTTGTGTTGATTAATCCCAATCTTTACCGTAGATGTTACGGGCATCAAATAAACCCGGGATTAATCATTAAAATGAATTAAGAACGTAGGTTGAAATGATAAATACCTATGACCCTGATTTGGATTGAAATGATATATATCCTTTCCCAAATACTAAAATTAAAATTTAAGTATCACTTGGCCATAGGATAGAAAATTATATACGGACACCGGTTCGTTAAATAAAATTTGTTTTAACCATGAATTTTGAAATATTGTTTTAAAGACAAAATAAGCGATGTTTATAACTTATTTTTCCTTGAACTTGAACCTTGAATTTTGAAATATAAACAAAAAAGGGAGAATAAATTAGTATAGTAAATGAAGCTAAATAAAGTGAAATAAAATGTAAATAGAATTTATTGAAATTGAATGGTTTCACCCACCTTTGAAATTTGTTATGAATCAACATTGGTTTGAATTATATATGAATTGTGAACTTGATATTTGTTATAAATTGAAATCATTGAAAATGAGAACTTGATTATGTAACTATTGAATTAATTTGATCGAATTGAAATGAATGTAAATTGGAATTTTAATCGGTGGAATTATTAAAAATTGAGTTAGTTGAATTGAAGTTTTGAAATTTGACTTCAAGTTTAATTGAAAATGTTAGAGAAACGATTCTAATTCCAACAATAGTATTTCAAAATCATTTTATAAACTATTTTAATAATAATTATTTTTCTTTATAAACTATTTTACTTTATCACTATTTTATTTTATAAATTACTTTAAATAAACCATTTTAACATTTACTATTTATTTTATAAATTACTTAATTTTTTAACTATATATTTAATAAATTTGATAAATTCTATTTTAATTACAAACTATTTATTTTCAAACTATTTCAATTATATATCTAAACTATTTTAAATATACTGTTAACTATTTTAATATTCAAATTATTAAAGTTGGAATTGTTTCAAGATTTTAACTTGTTTAAATGGAGATTTTAGTATGAATAATATTCTATCTTGAATATTGAATGATTTTGAAAATATAATATTTTGATATGAAGTATGAACCCCTTTGAAATGTAAAAGAACTGACCGGTGTGAAAAATGTAAACGTTTGGTTGTTAAAGAGACCGGGATCGGATATTGTCATACTCTCTGTCAATACCGAAAACCACTATAACAACTGTGTACGTGGTGGAGTTCCAGAATGGTGTTGGATGGATTTGGAGGCGATTACTGGATTTGAAGAAAGAGAACGATGATGGATAGCCTTGACCTTCGGTCATAATTAAAATGACTAAAACAGGAGCCATACCCAGGTTAATTGAGTTAGCTACTCTGAGCAGGCATACTTCTTCGATTCCACATATATACTTGTGATTGATTGGCGCCTTTGATTGATTTTGGGGGTATGTTTGGGGTGGGCGGTAGTTGCGGCTATGCGTTACCACCGGCCTGGGTCAGCAATCCGGTAGAATCACTACTGATGGGTATTGCCTCGATGCCTTGTCATATTTATCTTGATCGAGCCACCTACGATTTTGATTTAACGTTGTCGTATCACGGCGCATCCCTATCCGCCGACGTACTGGTGTGTTATATGCAAACTGTACGGCAACGGTATAAACGGTGTAAGGGTAATAATGGTAATCCCGCTTACATTATTTTATTATGTTATATTTAACCATAGACACTATTATAATAGCGTATTATATTATATAGTATTAGTTTGACGGATCCTTAAGAGATGGAAATTCCCGTAACATCTCTTAAGTTATTGCACTCATATTATTACATGAAATTTGATTTAACTAATATGAGAATGATTTAGTTCTGATCCGAGTGTTTGTTGTATTTCTTTTGCAATACGCTCGGGTCAGACCGAGCTGCAGTTAGCGAAGATTCCATTGCTTTGAAGATTCCATTATGAAGATGAAGATGGAGCTCAACAGACGTATTATTATTATTATTATTCCGCTGCAATGCATTGGTATGTTGTATGTTAATTTACTCTGATAATCATTGTAAAATATAATAAAATGTATGTTTTAACAGCTTCATGAATTGTTATTTATTTATTATATTTTGTCCTTCCGCTGCGAGATTCTGTATTTGTTCTTGTTCTTCTCTTCTTTTTTATTTATATAAATCCCAATAACTATCCTTATTTTTGATTTGTTTATGTCGACATTGAGGATCATTGTCGATTTGAACGGTCAAAAAAATCGGGATGTTACAATTTGTGTAAAAAAGACTATTGTTAATTAACTTATATGACAAAATCGAAGGTTATCATGGTTATGCACACTAGTTTTGATGAATACAATAGGTTTCTAACATATGTTAGACATATATATATATATATATATATATATATCTTAAAAGTAGCTCTCTATACTAACTTCGTTGATTTTTTCAAAAAGATAACTAATCAAATCAAGCTCTGTATATTGATATTGCTAAAGCGGGTGCTAAAAAGCCTTGATATATGTAGCAGAATATAGTAGGGCTAAAAGTGGATCTATTGTTCAGTAGCGCTGAATTGAAATAGCGTACTGGTTGAAGAGCTCTATGGGATTTAGTAGATATTTCGCAGGGATTTAACTACATAGTCTACTACACACCTCTTTTAAAGCAAGCTTAGCATTTAGATGCAAATAAAAAGGAATTAGCATCCAAATGATCAAATATTGCTTTGGGTACCTAGACATGTACACTGAGGATTAGACAATATAGTTGAAATAGTAATAAGAAAAATAAGTCTATTACGTAAATATAATTTATCTAACATAATCTTGTCAAGTATGTATGGAATCCATCTCAAAATAAATGGACTATTCAACAATACAACTATCTTGCATGCCTAACAAACATATAAGCATTAATTGTCATAACAAACTTCAATAATCAAACATACATGGGAAAATAATAGCAGTCGTCAAAAATAACATCCATACCTAACCAAGCATACAGGATACTAACCTATCTAATATAAGGTATCCAATATGACATGCAATCCATATATGACTCGACACTTTGTCACCATTACAAAACTAAGGAATATAAATCTACGAATTTGCATCAGTGAATTGTGTAGGACTTGAGTTCTATCATACTATTTCCAAATCCATGTCAAATTATGGAGGAAAATAATCGACAATTATTCTTGCATCCATTTGGAAATCTCAAATAGTTATATAAAATAATTTGGTCTATTCAATTTAACAATGACTAGCTAACGTCGCGTTTTACATGAAGCGAATGCGCAACCAACCCCTTCTAATTATACCAAGAACGAACAACACCTCTTCGATACAGAACAAACCATCTGGTCACGTCCACGTCACATTACATTGAGTTATAGTGTGTAACAACCCGGAAAATCCGAACCAATTTAAAAAATTTATTTTGGCTATTTCAGTAAATTTGGATAGTTAAAATAATTTACTTTAAATAATAATGATTAAAAATTTATTTTAATCGAAGTTAGAGCAAAAGTGTCCATTTTGATTTCCAAAGAAAGAAGAAATAGTATGGTAGTTTGAAAAGTCAAACCTGTATTTTGACCGAATGTACCGGATTCAAAATTTAACGGATTTTAGCGAAACCAAAAATATCTAAATCTTTTCGGAATTATCTTTCCAACGAATCTGAAAAATCGAAATTTTATAGCGGGAATCAAAAGATATGGCCAATTGAATATGCACGATAGTCGCTATAATATAATTTATAGCCCGTATAAAAGGCCATTTTTCAAACGACCTCCATTTTCGACGAAATAACTTTTGTTGGATTCGGAATGTCAAATTATTGCTTGGTTTCAATTTTCTTAATTTTTTGAATTAATATGTGAGCGTAACAAACAAAAATGTGTTTTGTCAATTTCAGTCGAATCTAATCGACTTGAAAATAGCCATTTTTCGAACTGTCTCAGAATTCGACGAAATTAATTTTGTTAGGACCGTATCATCAAAACAAAGCCAAAAATAATTTTTCAGGATTTTTCTGAGTTCGTATGTGGACCCGACAAATTTAAATAGACGATCAAATTTATTATTTAAATGATTTAAATAATAAATTAAAGATTTCAGGCCACAGATAGTCATTTGGGCTGTCGAGACCTAGCCCATTGGATCCGGAACGGGGCCTATTGGCTAGGGCCACTTTTGGTTGGACTGAAATTAGATTAGATTAAGAGGTATGGTTTTATTTGTAAAAATCACATTAAAATATTATAAATAATTCAAAGATAACCCTAAAAGAACACTATTCATTTTCTTCCAGCCGCCCTTCATACCCAATCTATGGCCACCAACCTCCTAACTTCATCCCTTAATATCCATCGAACCTCACAGTAAAACTCCTCACTCTAGTTCAAGCTTTTGAAGAAATTTGCGTGCTCTTCAATCTCATACGGCTTGATCGATATCTGGTGGCCCGAACTCCGAGGTCCAGACCCACAAACCCGCACCGAATTTCTTCGCCGCCCTCCCTCTAGCCTCCACCGAGTTTCACGCGCGTGGGCCCCCTGGTGCGCCGCTTGTGGCTCTTCGACGAGCCGCCTTCTGATCGTTCCCTAGTGCTGTAGATTGGAAGGAATAGTCAACCCTAAGTTTGAACCCATCTCTGAAAACAGCGGCCTTGTTCTAAGAAGAAGAGTATGGACAATTATTTTATTATTTTATTAATTTAAATAGTTACAACCTTAAATAAATCGTAACTAATACTTACGATATCGAAACTAAACAATTTTAGATCCTATTCGATCATGAAACTGAAATCTACGCTGTTGTCCAGACTAGATCCAATTCCGAGCAGTTCAAATTTTGGACAAATTCGCGTTACGACTGTGAGAATTCTTCCTTTTTATAATTAATTAATTATTTAATTTAATTGTTATGTGATGACTGAATGTGAATAATTCAGATCTGCCATGTGATGATATTGTGGATGTGCTATCTGTTGTTGTTGATGTATAAACCCAGATTTGGTTGTGTTTCAATAAAATAACCACCTTGTTCATTTATTGTTTTGGATTAGAATTTCGAAATCGATAAAAATAATCACTTTGTTGATTGAATTGATTTGGATTAGAATTTCTGAATCGATAAAAATAAACACTTTGTTATGTTGAATTGATTTGGATTAGAATTTCCAAATCGAGGAAAAATAAATAAATCATTTTGTTATGTTAAATTTCGATAGATTCCCATTTCAACATCAAAACATTATTGGGTTATTTTTGTTGAACTGATTTAAATTGTCAATTCAATATAAAATTATTATCTTGATCATATTAGTTGAATTGAATAGATTGTCAATTCAATATTTAAAATATCTTTTTAACATTTTTTAAGCATTGAAATAGGATTATCCATTTAACATAAAACATTTTTTTATCATTTTTTATTGTATTGAAATAGAATTTTCAATACAATGAAAAATATATCAATTTTTGTCTATATCATTGAATTAATAAAATGTTCTTTTATTTGCATTCCTTTTGCAAATATATTCATTGAAAATAAACCGTTCTTTTATTTGCATTCTTTTATGCAAATATATTTAGAAAAATAAATTGTTTTTTTATTTGCATCCCTTGATGCAAACATACATTGGAAATAAAATGTTCTTTTATTTGCATTCCTTTATGCAAATATATTCATTGAAATTAATCCGTTCTTTTATTTGCATTCTTTTATGCAAATATATTTAGAAAAATAAATTGTTCTTTTAATTGCATCCCTTGATGCAAAAATACATTGAAAATAAAATGTTCTTTTATTTGCATTCCTTTATGCAAATATATTCATTGAAATTAAACTGTTCTCTTATTTGCATTCTTTTATGCAAATATATTTAGAAAAATAAATTGTTCTTTTATTTGCATTTCTTGATGCAAATATGCATTGGAAATAAAATGTTCTTTCATTTCCATTCCTTTATGCAAATATATTCATTGAAAATAAACCATTCTTTTATTTGCATTCTTTTATGCCATTATATTTAGAAAAATAAATTGTTCTTTTATTTGCATCCCTTGATGCAAATATACATTGGAAATAAAATGTTCTTTTATTTGCATTCCTCTATGCAAATATATTCATTGAAAATAAACCGTTCTTTTATTTTCATTTTTTATGCAAATGTATTTAGAGAAAATAAATCGTTCTTTTATTTGCATTCTTTTATGCAAATATACATAGAAATATAAAATTGTTCTTTATCTGCATCCTTTTATGCAAGTAAACTTTGAATATAAAATATTCTTTTATTTGCATTTTCTAACGCAAATATGCATTAAAATAATAAAATCATATTTTTGTTTGCAATTTTAGATGCAAACAAAACATTAGAATTAAAATCATATTTTTGTTTGCAATTTTAGATGCAAACAAAACATTAGAATTAAAATCAAATTTTTGTTTGCAATTTTAGATGCAAACAAAACACAAGAATTAAGATCATATTTTTGTTTGCAATTTTAGATGCAAACAAAACATTAGAATTAAAATCATATTTTTGTTTGCAATTTTAAATGCAAACAAAACATTATAATTAACTTCATCATTTTGTTTACATTTTAGATGTGAACATAAACATTAATATGAATATACATTTTTATTTTGTATATTAGATAGAAATAAAAGTGATTTAAAAGATTTCATTTTTATTTGCATAATTAGATGCAAATAAACAACGTAGAAAAGAATTCATTTTTATTTGCATATTTAGATGCAAATAAACAACGTAGAAAAGATTTCATTTTTATTTGCGTATTTAGATGCAAATAAACAACGTAGAAAAGGTTTCATTTTTTTTATTTGCATATTTTGAGGCAAAATCAACACCGTAGGAGGGAGTTGCATTTTTGCTTACAAATTTGGTTGTCAACAAAACATGATAATAAAAGGATTGATTTAAATGTTGAAATGTTTATTGTCACTTTAATTGCAATAAAAATAGGGAAATCTTCAAATGATTTATATTTATATTTAAAAAGAAATATAAATTAAACGAATCTCGCGCAGTAGTTCACGTTTCGATAATCGTAACTTTAAACGTTTATACCGTAAGATCCAACCGTCGGATTTTCCCAAAACTAGAACCGCTAGGACCGCTTTGGGAAGATCTTTCCGATGATATAACTTTATCAAAATCCAACGGTACGATTTCAAGATAAGTGTAAATCAAATTCTGGGAAAAACAACGCCAGGGCCGCCCATTGGCCGAAGCGTTGTTTAATTTTATTGAGCTTTTTTTTAAATAAATAAAAATAGCGAAAATCGTTATAATTTAATATTAACAATATCTAATGGTTTAAATGATAATAATTCGAAAATTATTTGAAAAGACCGAGTTCAACTCATTTCAAATAATTTTACGGCGATTAAAAAAAATCAAAGATATCGAAGACTGCGATTGAAGACCGGCGGTCTTCACGTCGAAAGGATAACTACTGATGTCTGGCATTGGCTAGCTACCAATAAAGGGTTAAAGTGGTAGTTGTCCGGACGTACTTGGTGATCGTCCGGATACGCGAGCACTTAGGTGACTTCGGTTTCGTTCAGACCTAGAACGGACTTGTAAATGGATGCATGTCCGACATTGAATTTCGTGCCATGTAATTTAATTGATACCTATTAATATATTTCTGAGGTGGCGGGTCCTTCTTTGAGACGTACGAGCTTGAAGGTTATAAATTGATAGTTATCAATCGCATGGTATGGAATGTCAATGTGGCACGCCAATATGCAATTGATCTGGGCTTTTGTTGAAAAGCAGAGCCTTGTGGATGATGATCAAAGCATAGTCTATCTAGGCATAGCTTTGTGTATTACATTACCTCGTGAGCCTCACACCCCAGTAGAGTCAAAAACGGAGCAAGGGAACGCAGGGAGTGCACACGTTTCTTTCTAGCTAGAAGTGGTGTTTAGGTTTAACACGACCCGACATTTTACTTAAGTGGTTGATGGAATGAGACGCCTTGGATTTTTATTGGTCGCAATGGCCAATTTACAGGTCCAATAGGATCGGTAAGCGTGAGTTAAGGAATTGCCAATCCACTAAAGTATTTGTGAAATGGCCCTGCAGGATCTAAGGGTTTCCGGTAGGTGTGATCCTGAGACATTGCTAGAGTGTCTCGAATCAGTCAGGGGATCGTTCCTAGCCTTGACTCATGATGGAAACCAACATCCAATATGACATTACGGTCTTGATTGTAAACCTATATATGGCAACATAGCATATGGTAGCTATGCCATCTAGGATTGATACATTTACCTTGAAGTATTTTTGAAACATATTAGACACTAATAATAATATTAAAAATATTATTTTCCACGTATCAAGCATTTTTGATCATTATAAGGTAAAACTCTATCCTCCGTTTGTGTTGCATTGTGTGATGGGACTTGAGTCTTATAATGATTTCATTTTCTAAAAATCATTGCATTGTTTTTTGAATTAAAAATTTATAAAACATATGCACTGGCAATCCAATGGAATTAAACCCGTTCCGCGATAGCGGCGTGGTCCAGTGATTAGCCATATCATTAGTTTAGTTAGATTTCTCATACCAGTCCCATGACTGACACGTATCTTGTTTCACTTTGCAAACTCGGGTGCTCTCTTTACACACGGGCAGCCAATTGACAGGTTTTAGGTAGGGATGTTTTCTGGACTCAAGCTTGCTGCTGAAGATGTTGGAAGATCTTTTCTTTTTATCTTTATTTTCTTGAGACTTGAAACAATATATGATTTTGATGTATTTTGGGAGATTGAGACTTTATTTCTTTCCCTATTTTAGACATCTTTTTTTGCTAAGTGTATCCTGTACCGCGTACTCTGATGTTCTGTGATGATGTTTGTGATACATTTCATTTTCGCTGCAATGATTTATATGTTCTGCTATGTAACTGTGATCTGTTATTGTTTTAATTATGTTATACTTCTATGATTATCCTTACTTTCATTCTACGGAAGTTTGGGTCGTCACATTTGGTATTAGAGCGAGGTTTACCTTAGCATCTGGAGTATAACATTTTTAGGAACAATACGTATTAATAGAAATAGTAATATTCTAAGATGAGTTGCTCATTAGAGATAGGATTAACAATATCCTAGAATGAGCACAGTAGAATAGCACATATTAATCAGTCATTACATCATTGTCATTTCATCATATGTCTCTATTTTGGAAACCTTTCCTTTAAGAATTATCATTTCTCTTAGTCTGACTCTTTCTTTGATGATACAGAATGATTGAGAAATGAGTACCAGAGCACGTACAAGAGCCCGTGGTAGAGGTGGGGCTAGAGGGCCCGTTAGAGAGAAGACTCCCGTTGCTCAGAGAGTGACTACTCCGGAGGTTGAGACACCACAACCCCCACGTGCATTCGATCTTGACAAAGTGGCTAAGAAAATAAAGAATCTAGGAGTGTGCATTATACTGGCCAAGAGATGGTGACGGAGTCCCAAGCATGCCTTAAGACGATGGAAAAGATTTTAAAAGGCTTAGAGCTCGAGGACCACAAAAAACGATTCATGGAAACATGGTTTCTGAAAGGCCAGGCCCAAATTTGGTGGGAAATAGCTATGGTTGGGGGTAACGAGGTTGATGTGACTTGGGGAAAATTCAAGGAGCTATTCAATGAGAAGTTCATTCCACCCCCACGAAGTTGAGCGCCTTCACGATGAGTTCGCCCACCTCCCACAAGGGAGCATGACCATTTTAGAGTATGTCAAGAAATTTGATGAGCTTTCCAGATACGCCCCAGAATTAAGCCAAGACCCGCTATAGAAAAATAAAAGATTTATCAATGGTGTGGCAAGGAGGTATCATAACAGGGTGACTGCACACATCGAACGCCCATTTGCTAAGGTAATCGAGATGGCTTGCAGATTTGAAGAGATTGATCAGAAGGGTTCCCAGCAAGAGAAAGAAAAGAATCAAGCCAACACAAGAAGACATAGTCAGGCAAGAAGACTGAGGTGGGAAGCTCTTCCACCGCCAAGCCCCAGGAGAAGAAGAAGAAGAGGGACAGATCTAAAGTCAAGTGTTTTAATTGCCAAAGGATTGGACATTTTGACTACGAGTGCCGAGATCCGAAGAGGCCCAAAAGGAACGAATTTGGACCGAGTGTAGATGGGACATCTCCGAATAACTTTTGTGTTGAGGTACATTTACAATACCTTGCATTTTCCATTTTGTTTCCTACTTTATCATTATTTCCTTTTCGAGGATGAAAAGATTTTAATTGAGGGAGATTGTAACATCTCGGAAAATCCGAACCAATTTAATTTTTTTATTTTGGCTATTTAAGTAAATTTTGAATAGTTAAAATAATTTATTTTAAATAATAACGATTAAAAATTTATTTTAATCGAAGTTAGAGCAAAAGTATTCATTTTGATTTCCAAAGAAATAAGAAATAGTATGGTAGTTTGAAAAGTCAAACCTGTACTTTGATCGAATGTACGGGATTCAAAATTTAACGGATTTTAGCGAAACCAAAAATATCTAAATCTGTTTGGAATTATCTTTCCAACGAATTTGAAAAATCAAATCAAAAGATATGGCCAATTGAATATGCAGGATGGTCGCCATAGTATAATTTATAGCCCGTATAAAAGGCCATTTTTCAAACGACCTCCGTTTTCGATGAAACCACTTTTGTTGGATTCTGAATGTCAAATTATTGCTAGGTTTCAACTTTCATCATTTTTCGAATTAATATGTGAGCGTGGCAAACAAAAATGTGTTTTGTCAATTTCAGTCGAATCTGATCGACTTGAAAATAGCCATTTTTCAAACAGTCTCAGAATTCGACGAAATTAATTTTGTTAGGACCGTATCGTCAAAACAAAGCCAGAAATAATTTTTTAGGTTTTTTCTGAGTTCGTATGTGACCCCGGCAGATTTAAATAGACGATCAAATTTGTTATTTAAATGATTTAAATAATAAATTAAAGATTTCAGGCCACAGACAATCTTTTGGGCTGACAAGACCTAGCCCATTGAATCCGGAACGGGGGCTATTGGCTAGGGTCACTTTCAGTTGGACTGAAATCAGAATAGATTAAGAGGTATGGTTTTATTTGTAAAAATCACATTAAAATATTATAAATAATTCAAAGAAAACCCTAAAAGAACACTATTCATTTTCTTCCAGCCGCCGCTTCATACCCAATCGATGGCCACCAACCTCCTAACTTCATCCCCCTCACAGTAAAATTCCTCACTCTAGTTCAAGCTTTTGAAGAGATTTGCGTGCTCTTCAATCTCATACGGCTTGATCGATCTCTGGTGGCCCGAACTCCGAGGTCCAGACACACAAACCCGCGCCGAATTTCACCGCCGCCCACCCCTAGCCTCCACCGAGTTGCACGCACGTGGGCCCCCTGGTGCGCCGATTGTGGCTCTTCGACGAGCCTCCTTCTGATCGTTCCCTAGTGCTGTAGATCGGAAGGAATAGTCAACCCTAAGTTTGAAGCCATCTCTAAAAACAGCGGCCTTGTTCTGAGAAGAAGAGTATGGACTATTATTTTATTATTTTACTAATTTAAATTATTACAACCTTAAATAAATCGTAACTAATACATATGATATCAAAACCGAACAATTTCAGATCCTATTCGATCGTGAAACTGAGATCTACGCTGCTGTCCAGACAGATCCAATTCCGAGCAGTTCAAATTTTTGACCAATTCGCGTTACGACTGTGAGAATTCTTCCTTCTTATAATTAATTAATTATTTAATTTAATTGTTACGTGATGACTGAATGTGAATAATTCAGATCTGTCATGTGATGATATCGTGGATGTGTTATCTGCTGTTGTTGATGTATAAACCCAGATTTGGTTGTATTTCAATAAAATAATCACCTTGTTCATTTATTGTTTTGGATTAGAATTTCCAAATCGATTAAAATAATCACTTTGTTGATTGAATTGATTTGGATTAGAGTTTCTGAATCGATAAAAATAAACACTTTGTTATGTTGAATTGATTTGGATCAGAATTTCCAAATCAAGGAAAAATAAATAAATCATTTTGGTATGTTAAATTTCGTTAGATTCCCATTTCAACATCAAAACATTATTGGGTTATTTTTGTTGAACTGATTTAAATTTTCAATTCAATATAAAATTATTATTTTGATCATATTAGTTGAATAGAATAGATCGTCAATTCAAAATTTAAAATATCTTTTTAACATTTTTTGAGCATTGAAATAGGATTATCCATTTAACATAAAACATTTTTTTATCATTTTTTATTGTATTGAAATAGAATTGTCAATACAATGAAAAATATATGAATTTTTGTCTATATCATTGAATTAATAAAATGTTCTTTTATTTGCATTCCTTTTGCAAGTATATTCATTGAAAATAAACTGTTCTTTTATTTGCATTCTTTTATGCAAATATATTTAGAAAAACAAATTTTTCTTTTATTAGCATCCTTTGATGCAAATATACATTGGAAATAAAATGTTCTTTTATTTGCATTCCTTTAGGCAAATATATTCATTGAAAATAAACCGTTCTTTTATTTGCATTCATTTATGCAAATATATTTAGAAAAATAAATTGTTCTTTCATTTGCATCCCTTGATGAAAATATACATTGGAAATAAAATGTTCTTTTATTTTCATTCCTTTATGCAAATATATTCATTGAAAATAAAAAGTTATTTTATTTGCATTCTTTTATGTAAATATATTTAGAAAAATAAATTGTTCTTTTATTTGCATCCCTTAATGCAAATATACATTGAAAATAATATGTTCTTTTATTTGCATTCCTTTATGCAAATATATTCATTGAAAATAAACCGTTCTTTTATTTGCATTCTTTTATGCAAATATATTTAGAAAAATAAATTGTTCTTTTATTTGCATCCATTGATGCAAATATACAATGGAAATAAAATGTTCTTTTATTTGTATTCCTTTATGCAAATATATTCATTGAAAATAAACCGTTCTTTTATTTGCATTCTTTTATGCAAATATATTTGGAAAAATACATTGTTCTTTTATTTGCATCCCATGATTCAAATATACATTGGAAATAAAATGTTCTTTTATTTTCATTCCTCTATGCAAATATATTCATTGAAAATAAACCATACTTTTATTTGCATTATTTTATGCAAATATATTTAGAGAAAATAAATCGTTCTTTTATTTGCATTCTTTTATGCAAATACACATAGAAATATAAAATTGTTCTTTATCTGCATCCTTTTATGCAAGTAAACTTTGAATATAAAATATTCTTTTATTTGCATTTTCTAACGCAAATATGCATTAAAATAAGTAAAAGCATATTTTTGTTTGCAATTTTAGATGCAAACAAAACATTAGAATTGAAATCATATTTTTGTTTTCAATTATAGATGCAAACAAAATATTAGAATTAAAATCATATTTTTGTTTGCAATTTTAGATGCAAACAAAACATTAGAATCAAAATCATATTTTTGTTTGCAATTTTAGACGCAAACAAAACATTAGAATTAAAATCATATTTTTGTTTGCAATTTTAAACCAAACAAAACATTAGAATTAAATTCATCATTTTGTTTACATTTTTGATGTAAACATAAAAAATGAATATACATTTTTATTTTGTATATTAGATAGAAATTAAAGTGATTTAAAAGATTTCATTTTTATTTGCATAATTAGATGCAAATAAACAACGTAGAAAAAATTTCATTTTTATTTGCATATTTAGATGCAAATAAACAACGTAAAAACGATTTCATTTTTATTTGCGTATTTAGATGCAAATAAACAACATAGAAAAGGTTTCATTTTTTTATTTGCATATTTTGAGGCAAAATCAACACCGTAGGAGGGAGTTGCATTTTTGCTTACAAATTTGGTTGTCAACAAAACATGATAATAAAAGGATTGATTTAAATGTTGAAATGTTTATGTCAATTTAATTGCAACAAAAATAGCAAAATCGCCAAATGATTTATATATATATATATATATATATATATATATATATATATATATATATATATATATAAATTAAACGAATCTCGCGTGGTAGTTCGCGTTTCGACAATCGCAAATTTAAACGTTTATATCGTAAGATCCAACCGTCGGATTTTCCCAAAACTAGAACCGATAGGACCGCTTTGGGAAGATCTTTCAGATGATATAACTTTATCAAAATCCAACGGTTGGATTTCAAGATAAGTGTAAATCAAATTCTAGAAAAAAAAGCGCCAGGGCCGCCCATTGGCCGATGCATTGTTTAATTTTATTGAGCTATTAAAAAAAATAGCGAAAAATCGTTATAAATTAATATTAACAACATCTAACGGTTTAAATGATTATAATTTGAAAATTATTTGAAAAAACCGAGTTCAACTCATTTCAAATAATTTTATGGTGATTAAAAAAATTCGAAGATATCGAAGACGACGATTGAAGACCGGCGGTCTTCACGTCGAAAGGATAACTACTGATGCCCGGCATTGGCTAGCTACCAATAAAGGGTAAAAGTGGTAGTTGTCCGGACGTACTTGATGATCGTCTGGATACGCGAGCACTTAGGTGACTCCGGTTTCGTTCAGACCCACAACGGACTTGTAAGTGGATGCATGTCCGACATTGAATTTCATGCCATGTAATTTAATTGATATCTATTAATATATTTCTGAGGTGGCGGAGGATTTATCCTTTTGCTAAACACCCTTCTTTGAGACGTACGAGCTCGAAGGTTATATATTGATTGTTATCAATCGCATTGTATGGAATGTCAATGTGACACGCCATGATGCAATTGATCAGGGCTTTTGTTGAAAAGCAGAGCCTTGTGGATGATGATCAAAGCATAGTCTATCTAGGCATAGCTTTGTGTATTACGTTACCTCATGAGCCTCACACCCCGGTAGAGTCAAAAACGGAGCAAGCGAACACAGGGAGTGCACACGTTTCTTCCTAGCTAGAAGTGGTGTTTGGGTTTAACACGGCCCGACATTTTACTTTTGTGGTTGATGGAATGAGGCACCTCGGATTTTTATTGGTCGCAATGGCCAATTTATAGGTCCAATAGGACCGGGAAGCGTGTGTTCAGGAATTGCTAATCCACTAAAGTATTTTTGGATCGACCCTGCAGGATCCAAGGGTTGCCCATAGGTGTGATCCTGAGACATTGCTAGAGTGTCTCGAATTGGTCAGGAGATCATTCCTAGCCTTGACTCATGATGGAAACCAACATCCAATACGACATTACGGTCTTGATTGTAAACCTATATATGGCGACATAGTATATGGTAGCTATGCCGTCTAGGATTGATACATTTACCTTGAAGTATTTTTGAAACATATTAGACACTAATAATAATATTAAAAATATTATTTTTCACGTATCAAGCATTTTTTATCATTACAAGTTAAAACTCTATCCTCCATTTGCATTGCATTGTGTGATGGGACTTGAGTCTTATAATGATTTCATTTTCTGAAAAGCATTGCGTTGTTTTTTGACTTAAAAATTTATAAAACTTATGTGCTGGAAATCCAATGGAATTAAACCCATTCTGCGATAGCGGCGTGGTCCAGTGATTAGCCATATCATTAGTTTAGTTAGACTTCTCATACCAGTCCTATGATTGACTCGTAGCTGGTTTCACTTTGCAAACTCGGGTGCCCTCTTTACACACGGGCAGCCAATTGACAGGTTTTAGGTAGGGATGTTTTTTGGACTCAAGCTTGCTGCTGAAGATGTTGGAAGATCTTTTCTTTTTATCTTTATTTTCTTGAGACTTGAGATAGTATCGGATTTTGATGTATTTTGGGAGATTGAGACTTTATTTCTTTCCCTGTTTTATACATCTGTTTTTGCTAAGTGTATCCTGTACTGCGTACTTTGATGTTCTGTGATGATGTTTGTGATGACATTTCATTTTTGCTGCAATGATTTATATGTTCTGCTATGTCACTGTGATCTGTTATTGTTTTAATTATGTTATACTCCTATGATTATCCTTACTTTCGTTCTACGGAAGTTTGGGTCATCACAGTGTCATGCCCAGTAACAAGCACATGCAACTCCCATGAGTGAGATATCGCTTCAAACCTGGTATATCTCTAACTCAATAAACACAACAACTGGCCCGTCCTGTACATACTTATTGGAAGCATAAAGTCGTAGTAGGCCATGGATACCACTGGTCGCTGCCGGTGATGGTCAAAATCTCTCACAAAGAAGAGAAACTCCAGTTAACAACATCACCAAATTACTCTGACTCCTTCACTAACAAATAGTGCCTCCTATCTTCCAAAGCGAACTATATCGTCTTTGACCCTGAATCGGAGGTCGAATACTCCTACGTTTTTTGTTATCGTTTAGAATGCGATAACCTTCCACTAGGAAACACAGCACAGATAGCCATCCACACAATTAAGTGTTTCCTATCGGCTTGACATTGAGGGTTGGAATGAAGTAACGATTCATGTAAGGGTCAACTTCAAATTCTAGATCAACGAAACTCTCTTAGGACTTATAATGACATCCTACTTGATATGTGACCCAAGCACTCCACTTTTTCATCGAGAAATGTAATTCCAACAGGTTGAACAACAAATGGTGTTTCTCAACACCAGCAATAAAGCATCAATTTTTCCTTGTGTTGTCTTTTCATCCATAAGAAGAAGAAAATATAATCGATGCACACTCATTCAAGTGATATCTCAAAGCATAGTCCAAGAAATCAACCAAATATGTCGACTCGTTGGTTTGCCTGAATGCCACAACCAACCAATCAAACCATCATGTGAAATGCTATAATTGACCCACACGAACCAACTATCCGCAATTAATAAAATCCCCTTGAGATTCCTAGCAAAAAGAACATTCTTGCATTCTAAAGTCAATAAGGCAAACACCAACCAATGGGAAAAAAATTACTCGCTTGCCCCCCAATCCTAAGGTGTCATATAACTTAAAGGCACAATTACTAGTTTAATATTATAACCAGATCGATACAGAACTCGACTCATATATGGTGGCAATTTGGTTACCCCCTTGATTGTGGCCTGATATTCCCAAGCTACAAGATTAAGCGACTACATGATGCTAGTGAACTGTGTCATCCTGATATCGCATAATTGTAAGTGACTCGCCCATTGAAGATCCAAGTCTAAGCCCACTATCGCTAAATCGAGGATGACTCACTATTGAAGAGAAAAATGTCCTTGCCATCTATCATCACCAACAACCTCTCACTATCATCGATATTTTGTATCCTCCCAGCATGTGAGATACTAGACTTAGATATTAAGTCCAGTTAAGCTCAATAATCAA
The DNA here is from genome assembly GCA_030737875.1 of Allium sativum. Classification (NCBI taxonomy): domain Eukaryota; kingdom Viridiplantae; phylum Streptophyta; class Magnoliopsida; order Asparagales; family Amaryllidaceae; genus Allium; species Allium sativum. The sequence continues at coordinate 844,156,815 of CM060909.1, read as the reverse complement.
CAACAAGCGAATAAATTAGCAAACAAACAACCATGGTCCGATGAGATTCAAGTTTTGATGAACCATGTATACTGCTGAGTATAAACAATTTTTGTTGTAACTCTCCCCTACTTTGAGGCCTGAAATTAAGCAATATGGATGTTGGAGTCATCTACAATATTAATTTTTGAATATCAAACACGTGATGTTACACATATATATAATCTAACCGAGCCCTCAAACCGGTAAGTCACAATATGAATAGAAAAATAAATTTTCATAGCTCCTAATCCCATTCCATCCATCAAACTGCAAGATCATATAAAATCACAATGTCGAAATAAAACAAGCATTGAAACACCATTAGTGAAAACCATATATCGATGGTGATGTTGTTTTCCCTTTCTCTTTAACCGAGGGAGCATTCAACGAAACATGAGCGACGATATATTCATATGCCTTCATGATTTTCCCTGACAAGGCAAAATGAACTTCTATACTAGGTACAAGCTTAAACATCATGAGCTTGTTTAATCAATTCCTCCAAGCCATCATTCACTCAGAATGATATCAATCACTTCCAAGTCAATTGCTCAACTCAGCCACAAACATCGGACTTTGAAATGATAGCTGAGAGAATAAACCGTACTTTGATAGCATATCAAATTCGGTAACACACTCCAGCATAGACTTATCGCCTAAACGGCAAACTCCTCACTAAATTCTAAGAACTCAATACAAATATCTTCAAAATGAACCATGAATTACTCCCAAGTGAATCGATTTCATGAAGCCGAAGCAGTAAAGATCTCGACCAATTCAAGCTCAACCTTTGAGTTTTGTAGAAATAAACTTCTACTTCATTCAATATCCAACTCCAAGTCATTGAAGTACTCCTTGCGAGGACATAAACATTTATCACATCACAATAGTCAACTTCGTTCTAAGGAACGGTTTGCTACATAGACACGTAAGTTTCCACATAATGCGGCATAGTCGAATCGCTACACTTGAGCACCATAACTAGTTACAGATATTAGATCATCCCAAATAATGGCTCGTACCATTACTAGAAACATAAACTCTAAATTAAGGCTAGTAGTCCTCGATTTGTCTTGTTTCTCAATTCCAGAAACATAGTAGTATTGCTCATTCACTTGATCTTCTCAGATAAGTGGTAAAGACAACCAATAACGAGTGGAGTTAACCATTCCAATGGCACTCGTGTGCCAAATAACCTGTACTATATATTACTAATATATAGATTTGAAACCAAAATATATACAAACACGTACTCTCTCGTATATAATAACTCTCGATCTCGATACTACCTAGGTTAAACAATGCAAACTAAGCTCTGATACCTAATGCAGGATCTATCCTTAGATTCTTATTTTTGGAGTAAAGACATCTGAAGTATATTTCCACCTTTGACTTTAAGCCACCATCAAATATTAATCCTAGGAAATTAGCAACCTTAGATGTTCAATGCAACTTAGTAAAGTAGATATAGTCTAGGTAGAGGAAGGACGATGAGCTTTCAGATACCTTGGAAAGTAAAGCAGAAGGGAGCCATTAATCCTTCGTAGGTGTTACACCATAGATTCGATGTGTAGCTGAAGAGATATGGCATGATATGCATCCCTCATTACATATATTTGGCAGGGCCAATAAGAGGCTATCTATTCCAGGATGAACACTCTCCCAAATGTAAATAAATGTACTAGGATATAAGGAGAATTTTTTCTTAATCTGGGATTAAAAGGAAACTCATAGAGTTTTTAGCTAACTATATGACTTAGCAAAGGGTTAAGTGGAACAGAAGAAACCAAGAAGACAATTACATATATTGGACATTCCTTAGTGGGAGAGGAAGAACATTTCCATGGATTTCAAAGTTGGATTACCTAAATCTTAAAGAGGAAACAAGTAACAACCCTAAATTTCAAGTAATAATAATTAAATAAAAAATTAATTAAGAAATAAACAAGATTGTGAAATTATCAGAATTTAGCAATGGGAGTTGCATCATTAAGTTAATGCCAATTTTTTGAGCAATTTACGTATATAACTTGTTAAAATCCGAGATCGTATTGAGTTATTAAATAAACAAGATTGGTGAATAAATCAGAAATTAATAAACAAAGAAAAAATATAAAAGGACTGGTATGGGTCGGCCCTTGGTTGGATCAGGTCAACATATAAGTCGACTCCCTAGAGTGTCGGGTTGACCCACATAGTCACCTAGACGAAACATTGACGATATTTAGGCCAGACCTGAGTCGAATTCGTAAATATTAGTTTTAAAATCGATGTTGCTAAATCCGCTTTGTTTTTTCAAAATCTGTGAAGGTTATAATTGGCTGAATCACATGTATGAACTAGATTGAATTAAGTAATTTGATGGTTTGAAACCCTTAGCTCCACTATAAATAAGACCCTGGGCCTAGCTCTTCATTCACAACAAATCTTTTCCTTTTGGGTTCTTACTTAACTGAGATGGACCTAAAACTTGAATTTTTCCCTGGGAAGAGATTTATAAAAATTAAAATATTATAAAACAACTTATAGACGGGAAAGGAAGGCTGTGCACACTCTTAAAGCTAAGGACTACAGGTAAGTATTGTAATTATTTAAACTTTTGGGTGATTTGGGGAAATAGGGTTTGTAATACTTTTAGCTTTTCTATAGTTTCTTTTATAGGTTTTTCTGAAAGTTTTTAGTAGATTTTCTACAAGCTATTTTGTAACAACCCTGAATTTTGGGGCCAATTTAAAATTTATTTTAAGTTATTTTAATGAGTTTTGATATTTAAAATAATCTATTTTAAATAATAATGATCAAAAATTTGGTTTAAATCGAAGTTGGAATGAATAATTTAATTTTAATTATAAAAAGAGTTAGAAATAGCGCGGTAGTTTGAAAAGTCAAACTTGAACTTTGACTGACCATACAGGACGCAAAATTTAACGAATTTTAGTGAAACCAAAAATATTAGAATCTATTTAAAAATATCTTTCCAACGAATCCGAAAAATTAAAATTTCATATCGGAAATCAAAAGTTATGGCCAATTCAATTTTTAGAAAGGTCGCTGTAGAATTTATATATATTATATATGGCCCGAAAGGCTACTTTTCACATATGTAGGAATTTCGACTCGAAACCAATTCCATTGAGTTCGGAATGATGTTTCTACATTGAAAAACAGTAAACACTTATATATTTCGAGTTTCGAAAAATTATTTGTTTAAAAATGTATTTTTAATATTAAATATATTGGCCTTAAAAATAGTCATTTTTCAAACGACCTCTATTTTCGACGAAACCACTTTTGTTGGAACTGGAATGTCAAATTATTGCTAGCTTTCAATTTTCAGAATTTTTCGATTTAATATGTGAGCGTGGGAAAAGAAAATGTGTTTTGACTGTTTTAGTTAAAATTAAACGCCTTAAAAATAGCCATTTTTCAAACAGTCTCAAAATTCGACAAAAATAATTTTAATGGGTTCGTATCGTCAAAACAAAGCTAAAAATGATTTTTCGGTAATTTTTAGAATTAATATATAGTTATAATTGATTTTTCAGTGTAAACGGACAATTTTTTACTTTAAAAATTCATTAAAAATTCATACGAGCTCATAATTGAACGAAAATATTTTTTCTAGGTCCGCAGCGTCAAAACATAGCTAAATATATTTTTCGGGAATTTTTGAAGTTAATTTGTGGCCTCGGTGAATTTTCATGTACGGTCAATATTTAATTAATTAATTTTTAATAGGATTTTAAATAAAAAAACGCTACAAACATCAGAATTGGGGCCCGAGACATAGCCCATTGCGCTCAGAAGACGTCAAAACCCTAAGAACGACAGTAAGCAGGCCTAATTCTGAGTTCGGACTGAAACGGGCTTAAACGGGCTAATTAAATTATTAAATAATGATTAGGAAAACCTAATATAATATTATAAATTCCGAAAACAGTGTTCTGTTGCAAAAATAAAAGAAGAACATAAGAAATGAGAGAGAGCAGACATTTATATTCATTCAGATACATTTACAACATAGACAAGCTCTCTATTTATAGGCTTTACATGTCTCATCAATTACAATAGTGTCCCTTGCATTAAGCGTATTCACCCTTAAAAACATATATTTTACAACACTCCCCCTTGAATATGCGTATGCAAAGATGATAAGATTGATTGCCTCATTAAAAACCTTTTTATGAAAAACCCTGTGGGAAAAATCATAAACAAGGAAAAGAGTACAATTTTCATCTCTAGGTAACATATTGACAATGTTCCAATGAGGGTTGATACTTCTGGATCAAAATAATGCCTCGTTAAAAACCTTACTAACAAAAACCCAGTGGGAAAAATATTAGTGAAACAAAAGAGTACACTATAGCATTATATATGCTCCCCCTGATTCGTAACGCATTATTCAAATTATCCATTTAGGTAAACATCGTGCTGATAACGTGTTGCAAAAATAAAAGAAGAACATAAGAAATGAGAGAGAGCAGACATTTATATTCATTCAGATACATTTACAACATACACAAGCTCTCTATTTATAGGCTTTACATGTCTCATCAATTACAATAGTGTCCCTTGCATTAAGCGTAGTCACCCTTAAAAACATATATTTTACAACATGTTCATCTTTCTTCCTCCTCGTCATTTTCAGCCGTAAGAACCCATAACACTTCAGAATTTCAAACCTTGATTTCTCCCTCAATTCTCAACGAAATCCTTCGTGTAAATACAGGTTTCGAAGAGATTTTCATGCTCTTCAATCTCCGACAAGAATCACCACCTCTCATCGACCGTAGCCGCCGCACCACCCTCCCAAACCGCCGTCGAACACAGCCCCACCACGCCACCCACGTTGAGCCGCACCTCCTCCAATTCCCGGTGAAGATAGCCCTCTCGTAGCTCTTCAATCTCCCGCAAACCGTTCGTAAAACCGTCGATCGTAGCTCGAGTTATCTCGATTCAAAGTTTTGAACTTTAGGTAATGTTTATTTCAGATTTTGCGACGCTTTTATATGTCGCTGTGTCAGTTGTTAAAAGCTGAATTTTGATTTTTCATATGTATTTGTATTTGAATCGTTCCAGATCTGAAATCTATTTGAATACGAACACTGAATCGGATCGAACCTGTATCATCTCCTCAGACCAGAACACTATGAGAATTTATTTTTAATTTAATTTGATTTATTTAATCATTATTTCTATGATTATTAATAAGTAGATCTAATAAGACGTGATGTTTAGAACATGGATTTGAACTGTTCACTCCGTATGATGTTGAATCTGATTTGCATGAGATTAGATCTGAAATTTTGAGGTTTAAATCTGAATTAATAATTAATTAAAATTAATTATGTGTTTAATCATGCCGTGTTGATTTTACATATGCCAAGTTATAACATCACCTAGTAATTACCTTGATGCTAGTTGTTAGATTTGGACTTGTTGTATGTTTGGGATGTTGTTGTTATGTTATGTGATGAAAATTTACATCTTATTTGATGCAAATAAAATAAGTAGGCGACTTGTGGTGGAATTTACATTTTATTATGTAAAATTAAAATAAGAAATTTACATCGTATGAGAAAATTAACATTATTCTTAGTGTAATAATAAGTAATTACATCGTATGTGTAAATTAACATTTTTAATGTTAATATGATAGAAATTCAACCGTAGGATGTAAATTAACATTTTTAATGTTAATATGATAGAAATTCAACCGTAGGATGTAAAATTAAAATCAGAATTTGCGATGACATGAAATTTACCTTTTATTATGTAAATAAAGTATTTTCACTGCATGTACAAATTTACATTATTTTTAATGTAAATTAAATAGTAAATTTAACCGTAGGATGTCATTAACATTTTTAATGTCAATTTTAAAAAGAAGTTTAACCGTAGGATTAGTTGACATTATTTTTAATATTAATATATATGAATTTCACCCTAGGAAGATTTACATTAATTTTTTATGTAATAAAAAGAATGGACTTTACATTGTAATTAAAGAGTAAATTTTACATTGTAAAGAATGGATTTTATATTTAGAATTTGGCGATGTAAATAAAAAGACAATCTTTTTATGTTGAAAAAAAAAAGAAAAAAAAAACATCTTTTTATGTTCAAAATAAAAATACACTATTTTTACATTGTAAATAGAAAAGATTATATTTTTACATTGTAAAATATAAAAACTGATATTTTTACATTATAAGTATAAAAGTTGATATCTTTACATTGTAAATATAAAAGAGAACACTTTTACATTGTACATAAAAAGATGATTTTTTTTTACATTGTAAGTAAAAGAATGAAATTTTATGATGTAAAATAAATTGCATTTTCAATATGAAATAAAAGAATGAATTTTTGTGATGTAAACTAAAAAAAAACATTTTTATATGTTATTTAGCTGTGAATTAGGTCCGTATGAAATTAAATAACATTTTATTTTGTTATTTATGAATGAATTTACATCGCATGAATTAAATAACATTTTATTTTGTTATTTATGAATGAATTTACATCGCATGAATTAAATAACATTTTATTTTGATATTTATGAATGAATTTACATCGCATGAATTATATAACATTTTATTTTGTTATTTATGAATGAATTTACATCGCATGAATTATATAACATTTTAATTTGATATTTATGAATGAATTTACATCGCATGAATTATATAACATTTTATTTTGTTATTTATGAATGAATTTACATCGCATGAATTATATAACATTTTATTTTGTTATTTATAAATGAATCTGCATCGCATGAATTAAATAACATTTTATTATGTAGTTTAAGAATGAGTTTATACCGCATGAACAAAAGTTACATTTTTATATGTAATTTATATATAAATTTGCACCGTATGACGAAAATTACATTTTTCTATGTAATTAAAATGTAAATTTACATTGCATGACGAAAATTACATTTTTCTTTGTAATTAAAAGGAGAATTTCATCGTTTGTCAAAATTTACATTTTTATATGTAAATTATAAAGTGAATCAACGTTGAATGTTAAAAATTACATTTTTCTTTGTAATTAAAAGGGGAATTTCATCGTATGATAAAATTTACATTTTTATATGTAAATTATATAGGAACATACACCGTATTGTAAAAATTACATTTTTCTTTGTAATTAACATGTGAATGCCACTTTATGTTAAAATTTACATTTTTATATGTAAATTATAAAGTGAATTTATGTCGTATATTAAAAATTACATTTTTCTTTGTAATTAATATGAGAATTCCATCGTATGTTAAAATTTACATTTTTATATGTAAATTATAAAGTGAATTAATGCCGTATGTAAAAAATTACTTTTTCCTTTGTAATTAAAACATGAATTTACATGGTGTGTTAAATATTACATTTTTATATGTAATGTCTATAGGAAAGTATACCGTATGACAAAACTACATGTTTTTCTATGCAAATAAAGTATGCAATTTCATGGTATGATAGAATTTGCATTTTTCTTATGTATATATGTAACATAAAATGAGAATGAACATTAGAAATAAAATTTATTTATTTCATATGTAATTTAGATGTAGAAATGTGACGTTGTAATAAAAAAATCATATTTTTACAATGTGAATTAGAAGTAGTGTTTGCATTGTAATTAAAAATCATATTTTTACAATGTAAATAGGGAGTAGAGTTTGCATTGTAAAGAAAACTTGCAATTTGATATGTAAATTTAAAATAGGATTCACTGCAAAAATAAGTTACATTTTTATAATGTAACTAAGATGAGAATGTACATTGAAGTTGAAATCTACGTTTAAAAGTAGGATTTCGAATGTATCAAATTTTACATTTGTTTTACATGTAAATAAAGAATATAGGAATTTGCATAGGAATTAAATTTACATTTTTATGTAAATAAAAAAGATGGAATTTACATTTCCAATGTAAGGAAAGAATGAATTTAGGATGCGGTAATGTTATCTTCATTTTCAAATGAATTAAAATTTAGTAAGTATCGGTAATTGTGTAGAGCGTTGTTTTAATCAAACAACATTATTACGATTCAATGATTATAAATATATAATCAAAATTTGAACGAATAGGGCGTGGTAGTTCGCGTTTTGAAATCGTACTTTTAAATGACTATACAAGAAGATCCGACCGTCGGATTTTCTTGAAACTGGAACCGTTAGGACCGTCTTGGAAAAATCTTTCCAACGATATATATTACGTTAAGATCCAACGGTTAGATTCTGAGAAATGTAAAAATCAAAATTGGTTGAATGCAGCGCCATAGTCGCCCATGGACTTAAGGCGTCGTTATATAAAAATTTAATTATTTTAAATAATTAAAATAGGAATGAATTGTTAATAAAAATAATTATTAATGTGTAAGAAGGATTTTCAATATATATATATATATATATATATATATATATACGAGGATTATTTGGAAAGTCCGAGTTTATCTCATTCCAAATAATTAAACGACGTTTAAAAATCCAAGATTGGAAGACGGCGATTGAAGACCGTCAAATCTCCACATCGAATGGACGATGATGACTGTTGCCTTAGAATGGCTCGCTACCATGATAAGGTAATAGTAGGAGTTGCCCAGACGTAGTGTTGATTTGTACGGATTTGGCTTTCGCTCAGACCCAGAGCATAAGCTTATAAATGGATTGTGTGTCTGACATCGTACTCCATTATATATCATGTTATTAATCTTCTGTCGAATGTATGGATGTTTGGTGGCAGAGAATTTATTCTCTTGCTTAACACCCGTTCATATATTTCGGCAAAGGATTGGTAGTGTGATATGGAGTGATGATGTGGGATGCTAAGATGCATATGATCAAGGCTTTGTTGAAAAGCAGGCCTTGTGGGACGATCAAAGCGTAGTCTGTTTAGGCATAGCTTTGTGTATAGCGTGACTTCGCGAGCCTCACACACCGGCGGAGTCTAAAACGGGAGAAGGGAACACAGGGAGAGCAGCACGTTTCTTTCTAGCTAGAGTGGTGTCAGTGACCTACCAGCCCTGACATTTTACTTATGCGGATGATGGAATGAGGCACCTCGGATAGGTCCTATAGGACCGGGAAACGTGTGTTCAGGAATTGCCAATCCACGAAGCTGTATGTGTGGACCGGCCCTGCAGCTTTCCAAGGGTTCACTGCGGGGGATCCTGAGACATTAGCTAGAGTGTCTCGAATCGGTAAGGAGCTCCTCCCTAGCCTTGACTCGTGATGGAATCCAAAATCCAATACGCCCCATGCGGTTTTGATTGCATTACTAGTATGGAGGCATAGCATATTGTACCTATGCTTCCTAGGATTGATACATTTACTTTGAAATGTTTTGATATTTACTAATAGTAATATTAAACTCGTATTTGCCGTATTTAGCATGTTTAATCACCATAAGGTAAAACCCTATCCTCTGGTGTGCGTTGCATTGTGTGATGGGACCTGGGTCTTATGGTGATTCCATTTTTCTAAAAAGCATAGCTTTATTGTACGATTTACTTATCATTTATTTTGACATGTTTATGCACGACAATCCATTAGAGTAAACCCGTTCCGCATTAGCGGCGTGGTCTTTGGATTTGCCCTATTAATAGTAGTTTATTAGTTAAGAATTCTCACACCAGTCCTACGACTGACCCATTGTTTGTTTCCACCTTTTTGCAAACTCGGGTGCCCTCTTTCCACACGGGCAGTCGAGCAGTTGTCTACAGGTCCTTTTCTCGAGCAGGATGCTGGATTGAAGCTTAAAGCTATGTCCAGAGCATAGTTATCTTCCGCTGTATCTATTTTATTGTTTCTGCTGCAATGTATTAAAATCATGTAAAATTATCTTCCGATGTATTATTAGTCAATATACTCTGATATTCTGTACTCTGATGTAACATTTATTATTGATGTTATAAAAGTCTGCTATTGTTGTTCTAATGTTGTTGTATTCCCAAAGTTAACGTATGCGGATTTTGAACGGTCTTGGTCGATTTTGCGATCGATTAAGGTCGGGCGAAATCCGCGTCGTTACATATTTTCTATAAGTGTTTCTCCATTCTTTCTTATTATTTCATTTAAATTAATTTTTATAAGCCATATTTTCAATCTTTTCCCCTTAGAAGTTATTTTATCAATTACTACAAATTTTGCAGTTATTCAAATTTGTTCTTAAAAAGCCTAGATCTATAAATGTTAGTTAAAAATGTATATTTAATCCTCTTTTTGCATGTTCAAAATTAGAATAAAAAAATATGAACATCAAAACATATTTTAATAGAAGGAGAACTAAATTTACAAAAATATATTCATAAATTATTGATGCACATTTTAAAAGGGAATCAAACCAAAGTAGTCTAATTGGAAGAAAATTACAGTAATTTATAACATGGATTGTAATTTGAAACGTAATAGAGAATAATAAATTATTATCATAATTATATGAACATGTTAAAAAATCATAATGGAAAATATTGGGATGTTTACAACTAAAATTATGACATGAGCGTTATAGTTAAATAAAAAGGCCTATTACATTAAGACTTAGATCTTGTATTAAGTTAATAAGAAGGAAATAGTAGAGGTCCATAAGCAACACTACCTTTTAGGTTAAAAAATAACGATCTCAACATGGGGATTAAGGCCGGGCATGCTGAAGTAGGTATATAAGTGCCTAATAAATACGACCTAGATCAAGGAGAATAGGTAGAGAGTGCAATTTAAAATATTTATTTGCTAAGAACCTCACCGGCAACATTCCCTTTTAGGTTTATCAAAGATGTCTCACATAAGGGGGTTGAGGGTTGGCACACTTATGTAGTATGGGAGTAAATTAGTGGTAAACAAAGAGGGGAGACAATTATTATATTTCAGTGATGGTCTAACATGCGATAACATCGATTTGGAAAATTATTTTGATAAAGCTTCCAAATATTAAATTATGTCTTCACCTATGAATAAAGGGACGATAATTGAATTCATGACGGGCAGGTCCACAGTGACAATCTACCATGCGAGGTTATAGATGGGTAGGATAGACCAAGCAAATGGGTAGCAATAGGAATCATCATATTCTTTATTCAGTGGTTGAATAGCTATAAACAATCAAATAACCAATTTAATTATATTTACTTTCTGTAGTTGTGCACGAACTCTTGACCCTATTTAAACTAGAATTATTATTGTCTCTGTTTCTTTTATCTTGCATAGCCATGCTAGCAAGTACATCATTCATGGGTCTTATATCCCGACCCACTCCTTTATCTTCCTTTTCCTTTCCCCCTAGGCTCGTTGGGTTGATCATGTAGTCAACTTGATTTTCGAATGCATTTTATAGATTCGAGTTCTATTCTAATGTACTATTCCACGTGTTATCTTTTTATGTTATCTTAGGTTGTAATGTTGACATTGAGAGGGATTCAAATTATTATTGTTGTACTCTAATTTATGAAACTAAGTTTTCCTTTTCATGAGGCATGTGGTGGTTTAATGTTTTATGACTGAAATAAATGTTGGGTTTTGAAATAAAAGTTATGTTTCGGTTTAAATAGTTTTTGTTGTGTTTATTATATTATTGTCTTGTGAATCTTAGTCTCCGTGATATATTCCTACCTACAATGCTCCACATTCCTTAGAAAAATCCTATTTTGGGGGATGTTAATGTGTGCAAGTGTTTACATTAGATATCAGATCCTAGGGTTACAAGAGTCCTAAAGATTTGTTTTAAAAGTGAAATGTTTTGCAAAAGAAAATAGAATTACAAAACAAAAGTAATTTTGAAAATAAATTTTTATCCCCTTAAAGTTCAATCGAAACCTTTCACTAAATATTTCAATCCCTTATCTTCATCTTTCTTTTGCGCAAGTTGGTAGATGCACGAAATCTTCCTGAAGGGTGTTCCTATATCCGGTTGGTTCCATAGATATCTTCACCAGCTGAAGCAAAAGAGCATGCATAAGGTCTAGCAGCCATCGTAGAGGTTACTACTACCCCACCAATGACAATTGACTTTTCTAGACTTTACAATGGCTTCTCTAACCTTCGTAGCCGATCATTTTTGGGTAAAGATAGTTTTGTTGAAGCGTGTACTTGCCTGAGGAGTATGGAGAGGATTTTGTACTGTTGAGACTCGAGGATTTTTCAAGAGTTCAACTAGCCTTTTGGCAACTAAGTGAAGAGCAATCATATTGGTAAGAGATATTTGAGGATGTAGGAGGAGAGTTTGGTTGGTCCGAATTATAGATAGGTTTAATAGGGGATTTTATCACAGGATGAGGAGGGTATCTAGTTAGAAAAGTTCAATGGTATGGAGTAGGGGGATCTCTTGATAAAGGAATACGTTAACCAATTTAAAGAGCTATCGAGATTCGGGATGGAATTAATTCACACACCTCACAAGAAAGCTGTCAATTTGGCGAGGGGATTGAACCAACCCCTTCAAGGGTTATCAACGGCATATTTACCTATAGGAGCGACATTTAAGTCATTAATGGAATTGTTTATTATGTCCGAGGCCGTGAAAGAAGAGGATAAGGAAAGTTTCCTAAAGCTACACGATCGAAGAAACAATGGTAAAAAAATAAGAAGGGCAACAACAAGAAAGCTGTAGAACCTTAAAAATAGACGGATCATAAAGGAAATTTAATACCATGGTTGTGGATTGATGGATCATTACTTCAAGGAACACAATAAGGATATTATGAGAGGGAAGTGCTATGTTTATGGGAAGTCTGAACGTCTTAGTAGGACTTTCCCCAGAGGCGGGGCAGAGAGCTAGTGCACCAACATCTTAAGTACAGGTCTTAGAGGCAACTCTATCTAGTAGTGGACCAAATAAAGGCAGGAAAGTTCTAGTAGAATGCTTGATTTATATTTCCAAGTTTCCCATTTGTACTCTCTTTGACTCGGGAGCATTTCTTTCGTTTAGCCGATTATTTTTAGCTGGTCATTTCTTTGATTATAGATACCATTGGTGTTTCAAACCCCATAGATTGATTAGCACATTTATTTATGATTTATAGGAGTTCAAAATTTTTGATGTTAGGTGTAGAGTTTGATTATGAAGCTCATGTACTGGGATTCTCGAGATATGGGATAACCCTAGGATTGGATTGGTTAGCCACGTACGGGGTTATTTTAGGCTACAAGAGGTGGGTTGTTTAGTTAAGGACAAGTGGTGTGTGCACCCTTAATATTTCCTGTGAACAATTAGGATCAGTCGTGTTGAGCTTTCTCTATTCCATAGATTCATCTATTGGCAATATCAATCCAGTTACCGTAGTATAATAGTTCTTGGATGTGATTGGGCAGGTGAGGGGCTACCTCCTAAGGGAGATAGATTGACTTTTTGATATATCTTGGCGATAATGCAAATCCCATAGTTTTGCTCATACGACATATTGCTCTAAGGGAATGGAGAAAGTTAAGTAAGCAAGTGGGTGAATTATTAGAGAAGGGATTCATAAGATGGAGTATCTCTCAGTGGAGAGCGTCGGTCACCTTTGCTACAAAGCTGGATGGTTCTCTCCAATTTTTTATGGATTACCGGGAATTAAACAAGCTCAAAAAGAAGAACCATTACCCATTCCCTTAGATAGATTATTTGTTTGAGTAGTTAATTGGCGCTCCAGTATTCTCTTAGTTGGATTTACCCAATGGTTTTTATCAACTTAGGGCGGTGGATGATAACATCGATAAGATGTTCTTTTGGACAGTTAATGGATTTTTCAAGTGGTTGGTTATGCCTTTTAGGCTAACTAATCCCTTAGCGTATTTTGTAGATTCGATAAGCAGAATTTTTCTGGATGTTCTTAATAAGTTCATGGTGATGTTTGAAATGATATTTTGGTATTCTCGAGGAGCGAGGAGGAGCATGCCTTACACTTAGGAGAGGTTCTCTGTACACTCCGAGCACATCCGTTAAAGGCAAAGCTTTTGAAATTCCATTTTGACATGATAAGACGCGTTTCTTGGGGAACACGGTTTCTAAGGAATGTTTAGGTGTGGATCCCACCAAAGTGGTGAAGGATTGGAAGGCTCCTAAGAACACAATGAGATAAGGAGTTTTCTCGATTTGGCTGGCTATTACAGTAATTTTATTTAGAATTTTGCATGAATTTCTACCCCGCTTACCCACCTCACAAAGTTGCACTTAGCATTCATGTAGAACGTAGACTCTGAGGATTCCTTCACGAGACTTAAAAAGGCTCTTTCAAGTGTATCAGTATTAACGCTATCAGATGGCTCTAAGATGTTTAAGGTATATACTAATGCATGTGAGAGAGTCCTGGGTGTTGTATTGATGCAAGAACGTAGGTGGTATGTTATGGGAGTAGGCAGTTGAAGATTCACGAGAGGAACTACACAACCTAAGATTTGGAGTTAGCCGCATTTGATTTTGTACTCGAGTCATATATGCATTATCTACTTGGAGAGAGGTCCGACCTCTACGCAGACTGTAAGTCCTTGAAATATTTGTTTTCATAGAAGGAGCTGAATCAGAGGCAACAACATTAGATGTAATTATTGGCATCGTATGATCTCAAGAAAGCTTATACTCCTTGTAAAGGGAATGTATTTGCAGATGCTTTGAGCAAGAAGAAGGCGACCCTGAGCTTGTAATTCATTGAGTAGAGGAATTTGGAATTTATCACTACCTTTGACTTTAATCCCTCAACGGATTTGGCACAAAGATTATTAGCATCATATGAGGTTCAGGCTACTTTGATGGAGCAGATTAGAACGAGTTAGTAGGAGGATGTAGAGCTTGTGGACATTTTGATCGTATTGATAAAGGAGAGGCTGTAGGCATCTCTAAAGATGTTCTATTGATGTAAGGGTTGTCTACGAAGGGATGGAAGGCTTTATGTCCCTCTCATTGGTGACTTAGTGCAGTACTAGCAAAGGCAAATCATTCGAAGATGACCATCCATCCCGGTGGTGATAAAATATATAGGGACGCGAAGAGAGTTTTATATTGGATTAAAATGAAGAAGGATGTCGTTGAGTATGTGGCGAAGTGCTTAGTTTGTCAAAGAGTTAAGGCAGGTCACCGGATTGCTCTACCATTAGATGTGTCGCTGTGGAATTGGGAAAGTGTTTCTATGAATTTCGTAGACGGTTAGCCTCTATCTAGGAGGGGCAATACCATCATATGGGTGATCAGGGGTTGACTGATGAAGAACGCCTATTTCATTCTAGTTAAGAGTAAGATGACAAAATCCTTATTTTCATATTTATACATCAGAGAGATTATTCGGCTCCACCGTATACCTTCCAGTATAGTGAGCAACAAAGACCTGATCTTGACCAGCGAGTTTTGAAGGAGCCTACAAGAGGTATTAGGGACTATGTTTAAATGGAGTATGACCTATCACGCTCAGACCGATGAATATATTGAGAGAGTGAATAGAGTCCTTGAAGATTTATTAATACTATGCATCTTAGATTTTTGAGGTACTTGGGAGGAGAACCTAACTTTGGTAGAGTTTGCCTACGATAATAGTTTTCAAACGAGTATAAGGAAGGCTCCTTTTGAGGCACTTTATGGACAACTATGCAGATCGCATTCATGTTGGTGGGAAACAATAGACAAACTGCTACTTGGACTGAAATGGTTAGTGAAACCACAAAGAAAATTAAGCTGATAAGCAAGAGGATAAAACCCAATACAAATAGAAATCTTATGCCGACAGAAAGAGGACAGAGTTAAAGTTCAAGATTGGAGATTTACTTTTTGTTAAAGTGTTATCTCTAAGGAACGTGGTGAGATGATTTTCAGCTGAAAAGCTTATTCCAAGATTCATTGGACCGTTCCCTGTTGTAGCTAGAGTAGGTGGGATGACATATAGGGTGAGGATACCAGGGAAACTTATGGGAGTTCATGATGTATTTCATGTTTCTCACCGGAGGAAGTTCTTCCATGAATTAGTTGAGGTAGTTGAGCCCAATCAGCTCATGGAGGTGGAGATCGAGTGAGATGCATCGGTTCGTTGTGTACATACTCAAATTTTAGAGCATGAAGTAAATAATTTGAAGAACAAGGAGGTCAAGCTTGTAAAATTTCAGTATGGAAATAGCGCAGAGGAAGCGACGTGGGGGGCTGAAGAGAAGATATATATTTCTTATCCTTTTCTTTTTGACGGTACGCGTTGAATTTTCCCATTGATAGTTTTTCCTTTGTATAGGTTCTCATCTTTCCTATCCTTCGAATGATGTATCTTATAATATAAAATATGGATAGTAGGATTGAGTATAAATATGTGAATAGAACATGTTATATATAATATACGCAAGTGTTTGTTAATGGATGCATATACACACACTAGATACTATAAGAGATCAGCAAACTAGGACACAAAACGTATGCATATAGATGTTTGTAGATTTTTATTTCACTTCCTTTATTTTTATAAATGGTTGATTGACAAATTTGCATATGGATAATGATTATAGCGTACATATAGAACTATCAGTTATCATTATGATATTTCTATACAATTGGAAACATGGCGTGATCAGCTCATGGAGGTGGAGATCGAGTGAGATGCATCGGTTCGTTGTGTACATACTCAAATTTTAGAGCATGAAGTAAATAATTTGAAGAACAAGGAGGTCAAGCTTGTAAAATTTCAGTATGGAAATAGCGCAGAGGAAGCGACGTGGGGGGCTGAAGAGAAGATATATATTTCTTATCCTTTTCTTTTTGACGGTACGCGTTGAATTTTCCCATTGATAGTTTTTCCTTTGTATAGGTTCTCATCTTTCCTATCCTTCGAATGATGTATCTTATAATATAAAATATGGATAGTAGGATTGAGTATAAATATGTGAATAGAACATGTTATATATAATATACGCAAGTGTTTGTTAATGGATGCATATACACACACTATATACTATAAGAGATCAGCAAACTAGGACACAAAACGTGTGCATATAGATGTTTGTAGATTTTTATTTCACTTCCTTTATTTTTATAAATGGTTGATTGACATATTTGCATATGGATAATGATTATAGTGTACATATAGAACTATCAGTTATCATTATGATATTTCTATACAATTGGAAACATGGCGTGATCATATTTGCATAAAAAGGAGGCCGACTGAATAAGTAGATCTCCTAATATTTTGCATTAATTAGGGACATATACGCTACACTATTGCATAATAACATAAGTTGCATTAGAAAACTTAAGGACATTAAATGCTGCGGTTGATGGTTGAGTAGATGAATGTAGAATTGTTTGTAATTTCTCATTTCATTCTTCTGTCGTTGGAGATTTCGGGCACTACGCCATAAACGGCCTAACGCAACGGAAATAAATTGTTGGCACATGCCCAAAAAATGTTGGCATTGGTCTTTGGCAACGTTTTTAGGGTGATGCAATTTTCACCGTTGCTGTAGACCTCAAAGGCAACATTTTGACTATCTACAGTAGCACAACAAATATTGTTATAGTAGAACCCTATTTAGGTCTATGGCAACATCCTTAGGTGTCTGTAGCAACATCCAAATATGTTGCTATAGATATTAAATTTCTAAATTTGTTTGGGTGAGCTACTTGCATAATTTCACATACAACAGTAGCACAGCTACTTGCATAATAACACATACAATAGTACTACAACTACTTGCATAATATCACATACACCAGTTGCATAAAATACCATTCGTAGATTTGTTTCAAAATATACAACATTACACATCACAATTTATCAACTCCCAAAAGATGAAACATGAAAAAAATATGAAGAAAAACTGTACTTCACTACACTACATTGCCATAAGTACACACAAAATAATCCCAAACATGTTCCAGGACATAGCTAAAGCTCTTGCAAAGAATTTTTCTCCTTTCTCGTGCTTTCCACGTTTAATGCGCATTAAGGCCAACTCTACCTTCATATCAACCACAAACTTATCAGCTTTTGCCCTCTTTTGCTTTTGCTTCAGCAGCTTGTCTTCAAGTGTCTTCCTTTCCATGAGAAATTGCGATATAGTATTTTCTTTTTCCATCAATTTAACAGTAGTATCTTTCATTTTAGCATTGTTATTGATTTCATACACTTCGTCATGCCACATGAAATACCCATAATCGTCATTCTGCACATATGTTAAATTCTCAACTAAAACGTCACTGAAAAATATGATAATCGACAAAGCAACCAAAAATACTTAATTTATACTTATAGGCCACATGGAGCAACCAAAAAAATTCTTCCCCACATTCAACACAGCCTTCACAGTCCTCATCTTTGGTGGGATTCTGTGGTGGTAAAGCTTACTTCCCGCTGATGTTGTTGAAGTTGAAGTAGAAATTGATCGAGTGGTCGTTGAACTCGAAGAAGGATAGATCAACTACATATATATATACACGTATATGTTAATATGAATATATGCATATATATATATATATATAAAAGAAACAAGGCAATGGAAAAACAACATATATATGAATATATTCACTACAATCATCATAATATTCATGAACTAACAACATAGATCTGTAAGCAAGCTCCAGATCATACTGAATACAGTTCGAGTTAAAACCCATAAACAAAATTAAAGCCCCATACGGTAGCATTCCTTTAAGCTGCTCTTCTTTAAAAGTGGTTGATTATAATAGGCTAATTGACAAAGTTAGAAAGAAAACTGAGAGATGGACAACTAGGCTTCCAAACCTGAGCTACCGATTAGAACTCATAAAAGCTATCGATTATCCCACCGATTAGAACTCATAAAAACCAGCAAGCCCCAATTCTAACTATTTAAATCCAACAAAAAAATTCTTACCCTATGTAGAATGATCAAAAGCTGCGGTAATAACAAATCCGTTTTATCGGAGTTCAGTTGGGTGAAATGGAAATCTAGCAGGAATTTGGAAGTTAAATACGTTGAATAACTCAATTTCTCTAATGCCTTGACCCTGATTTTATTTTTGAAACAACAATTGAATCACTAGAAACCCATATCTGATTTCGCTAACGACCGATTGGTGATGGGTGCCCCCTGGATCGATGAATCTTGTAAGGAGATAAAAGTAGATTTCTGAATTTTAGTGTATGGGTGAGAACGAGAATTTTAGTGTATTGGTCAATGAAAATTAGGGATTTTGAAAATTTGGGGGTTAGAATTAAATGAAAAAGAAAATGAGGGAATGAACTAAAAGCGGGAAATGGAAATGGATGAGATGCGGATTGATGGCATGGATGGATGGTTCAGATATTGTTTTAACTGATGGTGTGGATCGCCACGTAGGACATGCAAAGGTCTGTTATAGAAACACTATACAAAATGTTGCATCGTGTTACACTTGTTTATCTAGAGCAACACATTTTTATGGAGAAGATAACACTCAAAATAAAATGTTGCAATAGGACCAAAATAGTGTAGCTATCGGGGAATTTTGGCTGGCAACACCTTGCAAATTCATTGCGTTAGGCCGTTTATGGCATAGTGGGGGATGAAATCCTTAAAGAAAGGGAGAACGTTACAAATTTAAGTAATAACTATTAATTAAGAACAAAATAAATAAATAAGTTTGTGAAATTTCAAAGTTTAAATATGGGAGTTGCACCATTGAGTTTGTGGCAATGTTCTAAGTAATTTACATCCATAGCTTATTGAAATCTGAGATAGTATGAAGTAGTTACTTAAGAAATAAAATTAGAGAATAAATCAGAAATTAACAAACAAGGAGTAAAATATAACAGGAGTCGATTCTTAATTAGGTGAGATCGACCTGTTGGTTAACCCGCATAATCGTCTTGATGATGTTTTGTCCAGGTGAGAGCCGAATTCATGAATTTTAATTGTAAAACTGACTTAGCTTACTCTAGTTCGTTAGCTTGAAAATCTAAAGGCTAAAATTGGCTAAATGATATGTATCGACCAGATTGAAACAAGTAATCTAACTATCTTAAATCCTCTAGCTTCACTATAAATAAAACCTAGACCTAGCTCTTCATTCACAACATGAAACTTTTCCCTATGGATCCTTTCTTAACTGCGACAGACCTAAAGCTTAATTTCTTTCCTAGAAATAGATTTGTAATAATAAAAATATTATTAGTAAACCTAGGGATAAGATCTGGGAAGGCCGTGCATGCTCCTAAAGCTAAGATACAGGTCAATGTTGTAATTATTCATTTTTTATGTAGTTTGGGGAAATAGGGTCTGTAACAGTTGTAGCTTTTCTATAGTTTCTTTTACAAGTTTTTCTTATAATTTTTAGTAGTTTTTTTGTAAGTATTTCGCTATTGTTTCTTACAGATTTTTTAATTAAATTCTTTAAGTTAGTTATTCGGTTTTTTTCCTTAGAAATTATTTTATCGGTTATCAAAATTTTTGCATTTATTCTTGTTTTTCCTTAAATGTTAGTTAATAGACGCTTATTTGATCCTCCTTTTTCATGTGGAAAAATAGAATGAAAAGTACAATCTTTGCAAACACACATTAACAGAAAGAGAACTAAATTTATGGAATATATGCATTAATTGCAGATCTGTATTTAAAAAGGAATCAAACTAAAATAAGCAAATTAGTAGGAATTTGTAGTAAATTACAGCATGGGTTGTAATTTAAAAAGTAACAAAGAATGAACGAATTATTATGATAACTATATGAACATGTCAGAAAATCATAATAGGAAAATTTGGGATATTTGCAACTATAATTATGACATAAGGGTTATATTTAAGCAAAAAGATGAATTACATTAAAACATAGATCTTACATTAAGTTAATATGCTGGAAACAGTAGTGGTCTGTACCTGCAGCATTCCCTTTCAGGTAAAAAACTGATGGTGTCAACATGGGGGGTTGGGAATGGGCATGTTGAAGTAGGTATATATGCGGCCAATAAATAAGGCCTAAACAAATGGGACTGGATAGAAAGCACAATTTATAAAAAAAATTTCTATAGACTCATGTCGATGGCTTTCCCTTTCAGCTCTATTATTGTTAGTCTCACATAAGGGGTTTGATGCTGGGAACACTTCCGTTAATTAGAGTAAATAATTGGTCAATAGAGAGGGGCGACAATTGGTGCGTTCCGAAGATGACTGAGTGTGCAGCAACATTGATTGGGGAAAATAAATCATTATTGCATCCAATCATTAAATTATGTCTTTAGTGGTGGATAAATGGGCAGTGATCGACTTCACGATGGGTAAATCCATATTGACATTCTAGAAGGTGAGGGGGTAGACTGGTAGGAATGGCCGATTGAATGGGTAGTATTACGAAATCATCCTAATCATATTTCTTTCATTTAGTGGTTGACTTAGTGCAAACAATCGAATAATCATTTTTAAGTATATTTACTTTTTGTAGTTACGTATGAACACTTTAGCTTATTTACACTAGAACTGCTATTGAATCTATTTCTTTTTTATTGCTTAATCATGATAATAATTACATCATTCACCAGACATATTGTATGACCCACTCTTTTCGCTTCCTTTTTCTTTCCCCAAGGCTCATAGGTTTGATCAATATAGACAACTAGGTTCTCAGACACATTTCATAGTTTCCAGTTCTATTCTAATGTATTGTTCTGCTAATAATCCTTTTATGTTATCTTGAGTTATACTATTTACGTAGAGAGGGATTATGATTACTAATGTTTTATTCTGATTTATGAGTCTAAGGTTATCTTTCCATGAGAGATGTGGTGTTTTATGTTTCATGACTGAAATAAATGTTGGTTTTTGAAATAATAGAAATGTTTCGATTTAAATGTTTTCCGTTGTGTTTATTACTTTATTGTTTTGTTAATATTAATCTTTGTGATACATTTTTTTATAGTACAACGCTCCACATTCCTTGTCATAACCCTTTTTGCGGGAGGTTAAGGGGCGGGGAGTTTACAGAATGGGAGCATTTCGGTCATCATGGATTGATTGACTAAGTGCACTCATTTAGTTTCTGTTAAAACATTAGGACATTAGCTTCATTAATATCCTTATATGTGTGAGAGGTGGTGAGGCTTCATGAAGTGCCTGCATATATAGTTAGTGATAGTGCCCACTTTTTACTGCTAGATTTCGAGGAACCTGCAAGAGACGTTTGAAATTGAGTTGAGCTTGAGCACAACATACCATCTGCAAATTGATAGAAATATTGAGAGAATAAATCGAGTTTTTGAGGATTAGCTTTAGATGTGTACCATTGACTTTAGATGTTCTTAAGAATATCATTTACTGCTATTTGAGTTTGTATATATTAATAGTTATCTGGCTAGAATAGGGACAACACCCTTTGATACTTTACACGGTATCCCTACAGGTCGCCATCACATTAGTATGATTCAAATGATAGTATTATCTTAAAGTTTGAAATGGTTAGAAAAACTTCTTAGCAGGTGGAGTTGATTATGAAAAGAATGAAAGAATCTTATGACTAACAGAAGTCCTATACAGATAGGAGGTGCTCTAAGTTAGAATTTATAGTTGGGGATATGTTTATTGTGAAGGTTTCACCTTTAAGGCTTGCAATGAGATTTGGATGTTCATGGAAGTTAGCTCCTAGGTTTGTTGGACCATTTTTATTATGGCTAGGTTCTTTAGATTGGCTTATAGAGTTAAGATTTTCAGAGATGTTGGCTGGGTGAATTATGTTTTCCATGTTATGCATTTAGGGAAGTTCCTACACGATTGAATTATAGGAGTTGAGGTTAATAATCTGGAGGAAGTTAAAGTGGAGCGTGGGCCGCTTCTTCTTCATGCACCTGCCTTTATTTTATACCACGACATAGAATGATATGTAATAAGGACAACATATTATTTAAGGTCCAATAAGGCAATGATCTATCTGAGACTATTTAGAAGCCCTTGGAGAGATAATTCAAGTTTCCCATTTATAACTCCCTTTTTGTACACCATACATCATTAATATTTCTTTAGTTAGAATCCTTTGGTAGAATCTTGTAGGAAGGGTAGATTTTTTAGGTGGAATTTTGGATGATAGGCATGTTTGCAAACATATCGATATGACATGTTACAGTTAATGGATGCTAGGGTATGATTATGAATTCAAATGGATGTATTGATAAACTAGGTATTGGGTTCATTTATGGGTCTAGAAGAGGCCAACAAGGTGATGTTGTCTCTTGGTTTTTGTGGTGCTCTAGACAATGTGTCAGTGAAGATTTGGATTCTCTAGTCCAAAGAAGTCTCGGTTCAGTCTGCCTTCGATTCGGTCCATCTTTTATCTGTTTCTTGCTTTTTTCCCTTACTTCTCCTCCAGTTTCCTCTTCTCCGCGGTGTATGCCGGATGCGATCAGACTGAGAGATTGACCCTTTGATCTGACATCCTTTCTCTAGCTGACTTAGGGTTCGACATATCGGTCTTAGGAGGTGATTCCAATGTAATCGCCTGTCAAGCCGGGAAACGGCGAGGCATTACCGCTAACCAATTGTCGGTAGAGGATTTTAATGCTTTCATCATTGATTCGGGCATGTCTGATGTCCCGTTTGTCGGGACGGCATTTACTTGGTGTAACAATCAAGACGGACAAAACCAATTCTCTCTCGATTAGACAGATTTTTCGGCTCGGAAGGTTGGTTTAACCTCCCCTTCACCAACTCTGTTTCTCACATTCATCGGACGTTCTCTGATCACGCTCCTATGCTTCTCAGTTGTACTCCCCATACACGATCTGGTCCTTCCTCATTTAGGTTTCAGAGTATATGGAGATCTCATCACTCGTTCCACCGGGTTGTGGAAGACTCTTGGCTCTCCCCGATAGTAAGCTCTCTTGCTATCGTGTTCTCCCGTAAGCTTAAGCGTCTCAAGTTTTGCCTCAAGTCTTGGAATGTTCAAATGTTTAAGAATGTCTTTAATCGTGTTCGCGAGGCCAAAGAGTGTCTTGTTCTAGCAGAAGCATCCTTCGATAAAGATCCTTCTTCTTCTAACAAGGAGGCCTGGAGTCTGGCCCATTTAGCCTTCTCGTCCGAGCTTTATGTGGAGAACGACTATCTTCGGCTGAAAGCAAGGATCAAGTGGGTTGTCGATAGTATTCGAACTCAAGGTTTTTTTCATTTTGCCATTCATAAGAAGAATAGACTCCTCACAATTCTTCAAATTCGGCGCCCTGATCTCTCGATGGCTTCCTCTCCTGAAGATGTCAAGGGGACCATCCTTTTTCACTTCCGAACTTTCGTTGGGTCTCCTTCCGTATTGGATTCTGATCCGTCCTTACTAGCCGCCATCCCTACTATGGTTCTTCCTGAGGAGAGTGCTGATCTAGCTTCTCCTCCTTTTATGGAAGAGATTCGTGCATGGTCTTCGCTCTTAGTTAGGAGAGTGCTAGTGGGCCTGATGACTACAACAGGGTCTTCTACCAAAGCATCCGGCCGATCATCCAATCGGACTTCTGCATGGAAATTAGGTACTTCTTCTCCGGTGGAGATTTGTCTCAGGGTTGGTTTTACACCTTATCCCTAAGTGTGGTAATCGTAGCACTTGTGCAGACTTTCCCCTGATCAGTTTGGGTAAATTTTCTAACAAGGTTATATCCAAGGTACTAGCCATTAGGCAAGCTCCGTTACTTCAGCGTATCATCTCCTCCTCCCAAGCTGGGTTTGTAAAAGGACTCTCGATAACGGATAATGTCCTTTTAGCTCAAGAGCTGGTGTCTCAGATTGACAAGAAGATCAGGGGTTCTAATGTGATCGTGAAGCTGGACATGGCTAAAGCTTACGATCGCATGTCCTGGTTTTTCATCATCAAGGTTCTAAGGGCTTTCGGGTTTCCTGAAACTCTTATCGATCTTATCTGGGGCCTCATTTCCAACTGTTGTTTTTCCGTTCCCATCAACGGATCAACCAACGGATACTTCCATGTGGGAAGGGGACTTCGCCAGGGTGATCCTCTATTCCCCTCTCTTTTCGTTATGGTGGCTGAGGCTTTTGTTCGTGGCTTACACTCACTTATGATAGCAAATCAGATTCAATGTTTATTGGATACAACAATGTGTTGTATGATTTTTGTTTGATGATAACAAACATACAATATTATTTAAATGTGTTTGTACCTATACTATTTTATATTCCATTTCATAGAAATAATTATTTATTGAATAATATACTACTATATACAGTTCACAGTATATTTATTCAATTAAATATTTTATTTCAAAATCTGAAATAGTACAACATTATAACTCCACTATCATATATTCACAGTTATAGTATTTTACATGGAATTGTACTAACTGAATTAATTTGAATATGATGGACAAATTGATTTGAACACAATAAAATAATATTTTATCTCAGTCTAATTTGTTACAAATATTTGTACAATCTTCTCATACAGTACATTTGTTCCTCACTACATCACTCATCACTTACTATAGTTTACTCTATCACTCGTATATTATTACATACTCTTTCAATCGTACAAACATTGTTTCTTATATATACATACACACTGACACTCTGTCTACAGTCTTTTGAATCTTCATGTGCTCCAACCCAGTCCAGTCGTCTCCATACCTGTCACAAAACACACATGCAGTAAACTGGAACAAAAATAAAATTAAATACAAGCAAACAAAAATTTATTTTTAAATTTTATTTGCCTCAGAATTATGGTATATTTCTCATCATTTTTTGGATTCAGTCTGATATACAAAGACAGGAAGATCATTCTGATGGCTGCATATACACACGTGTATAAATATACACATATGCACTGCCTCGCCAATCAAAATACAGCAGTGTACAACTGAGGAGTAGCCGCGTGGACCATCTTGACTTAATGCAACAATAATCATTATGGTTGAGGAAACCAAAAAACATAAATGAATACAAAGTAATCGACAAAACTAGCATGCATACATAATTTCAAGTGCAAAAATCAGTAAAAAAAATGCAACTGCAATGTTCATGGATGATATAAGCATGTATGGTGTGGTGAAACATGTAGCATCAACTATTTTGGCCATGGATGGACAGTGAACTACAATGGATTTCAAAGCATGGGATATCATTCCCAAATTCAGTTCAGCAAGAACTTCTTGTTACAATGGACATAGTAGTAGTTTTACAAAGGTGATAGTTCAAAATGTTCAAGATAGTGTAACATGGTTCATTCAACAAGTTTGGCAACAAATGGTCGAGTCAACATGAAGATACACATTAAAAACTGATGAATACAACATTGTGTAAATCAAGGTAGTCATGAATGGAACAACAAATATGCAACATGGTCCAAACACTCATTCATGGTTCGGTATATGCAAATGGTTTAAGTCAGTTTCAAAACAGTTTGCATGATCAAGTGAGAAAATACAACTCGACACAATCCAGGTTCATATATATATATATATATATATATATATATATATATATATATATATATATATATGGATAAATTTCAAGTAAAAACTGCATGGTATGAGAACACATGTAAAGCCTCAAGCAAGAAGGTGTACAAGTCATAGTTGTAAGCCAAGTATTTAAGCATCATGGTATAACTCAACTAATCAAGAGGTCGAGCACAAGACAGTTCAAGCTAGCTAAACTGGTCAAGAATATAGTGTATAACCAAGTGCATGTTCTTTGGTTCATCATGCATGTACAAGTAAGACAAACAAAAGTTCATGTACAAAGTATCAAATTTGGGCAAGCAAGAACCTCAGCATGCAAGAAGAACAAGGTCCAGGTTCAATGCAAACAGTTCGAGCCAAAGCGTGCAGCTCAACAGTCAAAAGACGGGGATTTAGTTGTAGAATCATTTTTACAAATGAACACAGGAAGTCCACATACTAGCAAAACATGCAAAGGTCATACATGGCAAGACTTCATAATAGAACAACATGAATATATATGCAACAGTTTAAAAGTGGACAGTGACACACACGAAAATTAAGACTAGAAATCATATTTGGCAAGAAGCAATTTGCTGGCCGAGAAATGATCAAGAAAAACTGCACATATATGGTAATGAATATAAGACATGATTGCAACTAAATGGTTCCAATATGTAATTCATTTCAGCAATCACAATTTTTGGCAAACTGTGTTTAGACCGACATTTTTGGCAAGCATGTCTTGGCAAATTTTAGAAATAATTTTTTCAATTTGTTCAGAATTCACAACTTATTTTGGCAAGTTTTCAATCAAGGAAATCAGCATTCAGAATTAAATTCAACAATTCATTTTCGAGAAATTTGCAAATTTCTTTCTTGTTTTGCAATAGTGTAAGGAAGAGCAAAAATCACGCAAGGGCCAAATATAGATTTCATTCACAAGTACAAGGCAATAAGTCTCGTTGCAGAATATCAAGACCAAATCCATAACAAAAATTTCGTATATATCGCTACCAAGTCATTACCAGATTAGAGCAAAAATATCGGATTTTTAATCCTATAAAAACACCAATCATCATTGGTAATTACCTATTGAAATCCAACAAAAACATTCGAAGAATTCAAGCAATTTTTAGGGTTTCGATCGCTAGAGGGCAATCCCAATGCGATCAAGCAAAGCCATCGAAGTCGAAGAGGAACATATCAAAATTAAGCATCAAAGTTTTATTCCATCAACATCCAAGAAATCGATTTGGGGATTCAAATCAGAAAAACCTAGTTTTTCCAATTCGCAGCCGCCATTTATTTTCTAAAGCAAGAGGATGGGATAAAATAAAAGAGGGTGCACCATTTTCACAAATGGTCAGTCAACTTAAATGGCTTAAAGGGGAGATTTAAATCTCTTTTAAATCCTAGGGTTTTTAATTTGTTTTCTATTTTATATTGCTTTTGAATTTGAGTTGTAAATCATTCTAAATCAGTTTCTAGAGTTCTGTAAAATCTAGGGGAAACTAGATAGGGTGTTAACTGGCAGTTTACTAGAGTCTGTAAAAACTAGGGTTACTGGTTACAGGGTCGTAATCAGGGGAAATCTGGTATCGGGGATTGAAACCACTATGGGGTTTTGAGCATAGGGTTAAGAACAGTTGGGAGCGAGCGTCGCGAGTTTACAGGGGATTGGAAGCGTAGAGATTTTTTAACTCCTAGTA
Source organism: Allium sativum (assembly GCA_030737875.1). NCBI lineage: Eukaryota > Viridiplantae > Streptophyta > Magnoliopsida > Asparagales > Amaryllidaceae > Allium > Allium sativum. The sequence continues at coordinate 844,128,754 of CM060909.1, read as the reverse complement.
GAATCCTTGGGGAATGCAGCATTCGGCAGGGTTTTGCTGACGCTAGGTATAACTTTGTGTTATTTATTTTCCGCATTTACTATGATAATTATCTGTGATTGTTATTATTTAATTATTCAGTAAAAACTGCAATCCCTATTCACCCCCCTCTAGAGTTAATTTAGATCCTGCAAGTGGTAACATAGCAGGTATTTTTATTTTAAATAATTTTAGAGTCATGGATTTCCCTAACGGTGAGATTCCTAGTTGTTAGTCTATCGAGAATTTTTCCATTATAACCCCAACTATTTTTGATGGAACAGGTTTTTTTATGTAACAACCCTGAATTTTGGGGCCAATTTAAAATTTATTTTAAGTGATTTTAAATGAGTTTTGATATTTAAAATAATCTATTTTAAATAATAAGGATCACAAATTTGGTTCAAATCGAAGTTAGAATGAATAAATTAATTTTAATTATAAAAAGAGCTAGAAATAGCGCGGTAGTTTGAAAAGTCAAACTTGAACTTTGACTAACCATACAGGATGCAAAATTTAACGGATTTTAGTAAAACCAAAAATATTAGAATCTATTTAAAAATATCTTTCCAAAGAATCCGAAAAATCGAAATTTCATAGCGGAAATCAAAAGTTATGGCTAATTCAATTTTTAGAAAGGTCGCTCGGCAATTTGCATAGGACAAAAATGCTACTTTTTGCATATAAAGGAATTTCGACTCGAAACCACTTCCATTGGTTTCAGAATGATGTTTCTGCATTGAAAAACAGTAAACACTTATATATTTCGAGTTTCGGAAATTATTTGTTTAAAAATATATTTTTAATATTAAATATACTGGCCTTAAAAATAGTCATTTTTTAAAAAGTCTTAGAATTCAACGAAATAAATTTTGTTGGATTCGTATCATCAAAACAAAGCTAAAAATGATTTTTCGGTAATTTTTGGAATTAATATATAATTATAATTGATTTTTCAGTGTAAACAGGCAAATTTTTTACTTTAAAAATTCATTAAAAATTCATACGGGCTCAGAATTGAACGAAATTAATTTTCATAGGTCCACAGCATCAAAACATAGCTAAATATATTTTTTGAGAATTTTTGAAGTTAATTTGTGACCTCGGTGAATTTTCATGTACGGTATACATTAAAATATTAATAAAATAATATAATTATTCCAGAACTCATAATAAATTTCGGAATTGGGTCATGTAACATGTTCCATTGTGTTCAGAAGGCCTCAAAACCTTAAGAATGACAGTAAGCAGGCTTAAATCGGGGTTCGGACCAAAACGGGCTTAAACGGGCTAATTAATAATTAGTTAACCTTAATATTATATTATAAAAGGACGAAAATCACTGTTCATCATCTCCAAGCCGTCATTTGCTGAAGCTCCAAACCCACCTCCCTTCGAAAATTCAAACTCAGTTTTCTCTCTCATTTCTTAACAGAATTTGGTGTGTGAGTACTCGTTTCGAAGCTCTCGCCGAGCTCTTCGATTTGGTACCAACCTCAGCCATTCTCGTGCCTCGATCCGCCTGCCCCGTCCCTCCAAAGTTCCGCCGGTCGCAGCCTCCCCTGGGTCCCACGCCGCCGCCGCACCTCGCCACCTTCTGGCCGTGCGTAGCTCTCTCGTAGCCGGTCCTTCTCCAACAAACGGCTCGTCGTTTCGTCAACTACAACTCCAGGAAATCGAATTTGAAGTTTTGAACAAATTCTGAAAATAAGGTATGCTTCAGATTTTGCGACGCTTTTAAGCGTTGCTGCAGCAGTTGTTAAAAGTCAGAATTTTTCAAACATTGATAACTAATGCGTATGAACCCCGAATCTGAAAATTTCAGATCCGACAGGACCGTGGCGACGAGTTGGCTTTGCTGAGACTGATTAAGGTGAGAATTTTATTTTTTTTAAATTTAATTTAATTTATTTAATTATTATTTGCATGATTATTAACAGTAGAATTAATATGACACGATGTTTAAACATAGATCTAAACCGTTCATAACATATGATGTGGAATCTAAATTGCCTATAGTGCTATGTGATTAGATCTGAAATTTTAGGCTTAAATCTGAATTCATAATTAATTAAAATTAATTATGTGTTATTTATTTAACCATGCCATGTTGATTTTACATATGCTGTGTGAAACCCCATCTTGCAATTTACCTTGATGTTAGTATCGAATCTGATCCTATTGTTGTATTTGGATGTTGTTATGCGATGTGATGAGAATTTACAGTTTATTTGATGTAAATAAGAACGCGACTTGTGATGAAATTTACATATTCTTTTTTTTTTGTAAAATTGAAATAGGAAAAAATTGACATTTATTTTGATGTTAATAATAAGTAATTTACGTTGTATGAAAAATTAACATTTATTTTGGTGTTAATATTAAGTAATTTTCAATGCATGAAAAATTAACATTTTTAATGTTAATTAAATAGTAATTTTACCGCAAGTGTACATTAACATTTTTTTTTGTGTTAATATAAAAAGAAATAATACGTAGGATGAAATTAACATTTTTAATGTTAATATTATAAAAATTCAACCGTATGTACATTAACATTTTTAATGTTAATATTATAAAAATTCAACCGTATGTACATTAACATTTTTAATGTTAATATTATAAAAATTCAACCGTATGTACATTAACATTTTTAATGTTAATATTATAAAAATTCAACCGTATGATGACATTAACATTTTTAATGTTAATATTATAAATTAAATATTGGACATGTAAAATTTCACATTTTTAGTTATGTGAATAAAATAAATTATTAGACATGTAACACATTTTCATTAATGTGAATAAATTGTAATGTGAATAAAATGGTAATTTTAAATGTATGCACAATATACATTCTTATTAATGTAATATATATAAGAATTTACTCCGTAGGTGAAATTTAAATTTTTAGAATTGTAACTAAAGTTTAACTTTTATTTTATGTAAACAAATTGAGAATGTGAAATGTAACTAATGTTTACGTTTTATTTTATTAAGAATGTGATATGTAAATAAAGTTTACATTTTTATTAATGTAATATATTCAAGGACTTCACCGTAGGAAAAAGATTACATTTTTATCAATGTAATTAAAGTAGGAATTGGTGTTAACATTAAATTTACATTTAATTATGTAAAATTAAGGTATGAAATTTGGAATGACATAAATTTACATTTAATTATGTAAAACCAAAGTAGGAATTTGTGTTAACATGAAATTTACATTGAATTATGTAAAATTAAAGTGATGAGAAATTAACATTTTGTTTAATGTTAAATATAAGGAATTTACATGGTATGAGAAAGTAACATTATTTTTAAATGTTAATAATAATAAACTACACCGCATGAGAAATTAACATTATTTTTAATGTTAATTAAATAGTAATTTCACCGCATGTGTAAATTAACATTTTTAATGTTAAAGATAACACCGTATGATGTAATTAACATTTTTAATGTTAATATAATAAAACTTTAACCGTAGGATGTCATTAATATTTTTAATGTTAATATAAAAGTATTTACAACATATGATAAATTAACATTTTTGTGTCAATGTTAAAAATAAGTATTCACATCGAATGAAAATTAACAATTTTGTTAATGATACAAATAAGAATTTACGTTGTATGAGGAATTAATAATATTATTGATGTTAAAAATAAGTAATTTACAATGCATGAAAATGGACATTTTTAATGTCAATTAAATAGTAATTTTACCGTAGGATGAAATGGACATTTTTAATGTCAATTAAATAGTAATTTTACATCGTAGGATGATTAACATTATTTTTAATGTTAAGGTAAAAGAATTTCACCATAGGGTAATTAACATTATTTATAATGTTAGTATATAAGGAATTTGACCGTAAGATGAATTAACATTGTTTTTAATGTTAATATATAGTGAATTCCACCGTAGTATGAATTAACATTATATTTTGTTTATTTTAAAATAAAGGAAATTCAACCGTAGGTTGAATTAGCATAATTTTAATGATAAATTAAAGAGTAACTTAACCGTAGGATTGAGCTACATTATTTTTAATGTAAAGTAATAAAGTAATTTAACATAGGATGAGACTACATTATTTTTAATGTTAATAAAGGATAATTTAACCATAGGGTTAATATAAATTTATTTTTAATGTTAATATTAAGAGAATTACTTCGTGGGATAAAATTTACATTATTTTATAATGTTAACATAAAAGAGAATTGATCGTAGGAATGTTACTTTTTTTTTTTATGAAATTAAGAAGGAATAACACCATAGGGTGAGTTAACATTATTTTTAATGTTAAAAAAAGGGTAATTTAACCATAGGATAAGTCAACATTATCTTTAATGTTAAAATTAAGAAAATATGCATCGTAGGATGAGTTAACATTATTCTAAATGTTAATATAAAAAGTGTATATACCATAGGGAAAAATTTACATTATTTTAATGTTAAAATAATGGAATTCCACCGTAGGATAAGTTTACATTTTATTCAATGTAAATAAGTAAGAATGTGACATGTAATTTCAAGTTTGCATTTTTATTAAATGTAAAGAAAACAAAAATGCGATATGTAATGAAAGTTTACATTTTAATTAATGTAAATAAAAATATGATTTTGAGAATACGTCGTTAAATAAGAAGTTTGACTATTTTAAATAATTAAGATAGAATGAATTGTTAATAAAAATAATTATTAACAAATAAGAAGGATTTTCAATATATATATATATATATATATATATATATATATATATATATATATATATATATACGAGGATTGTTTGGGAAGTCCGAGATATTCTCATCCCAAATTAATCCAGCGGCGTTAAAGATCGATGTAAGAAGACGACGTATGAAGACCGTAAATCTTCCCTCGAATGGACAGCGATCGAGATCCTGAATTGACTTGCTACCAATTCATGGGTCAAGTTTATTGCCCAGACGTACGCGTTGATTTCACGGATTTGACTTTCATTCAGACCCAGAGCATAAGTTTAAATGGATGGTGTGTCTGACATCGTACCCCGTTAAATATCATGTCGTTGATTTTCTGTTAATATATAAATGTTTGGTGGTGGGAATTTATTCTCTACTTAACACCCGTTTATACATTGACGGACGATCAATGGTACGGTATGGAGTGACAGTGTGGCACACTAAGATGCAATGATCAAGGTTTATTGTTGAAAAGCAGAACCTTGTGGAGACGATCAAAGCATGGCCTGTTTAGGCGTAGCTTTGTGTAACGTGACTTCGCGAGCCTCACACACCAGTTGAGTCAAAAACGGGCGAAGGGAACGCAGGGAAAGCAGCACGTTTCTTTCTAGCTAGAAGTAGTGTCAGGGACCTCCCAGTGCTGATACTTTACTTATGTGGATGATGGAATGTGGCGCGCCTCGGATAGGTCCTATAGGACCGAGAAACGTGTGCTTAGGAATTGCCAATCCGCTAAGCTGTATTTGCGGACCGGCCCTGCCATTTACAAGGGTTCTCCGCGGGGAATCCTGAGGCACTAGCTAGAGTGTCTCGAATCGGTAAGGAACTCCGCTCTAGCCTTGACTCATGATGTAAACCAAAATCCAAATACGAACCGACGAATTTGATTGTATTACTAGTACGGAGGCATAGTATATGGTACCTATGCTTCCTAAGATTAATATATTTACTTTGAAATGCTTTCATATACACTAATAATAATATTAGATGCGTATTTGCCGTATTTAGCATGTTTAATCACCATAAGGTAAAACCCTATCCTCTGGTGTGCGTTGCATTGTGTGATGGGACTTGGGTCTTATGGTGATTCCATTTTTCCAAAAGCATTGCATTGTTTACGATGTATTTAATTATTTGTTATGACACTTTAAATTATGCACGGCAGCTCATTAGAGTAAACCCGTTCCGCGTTAGCGGTGTGGTCTTTGGATTTACCTTATTTCTAATAGTTATTTTACTTAAGAATTCTCACACCAGTCCCACGACTGACCCATCGTTTGTTTCACCTTTTTGCAAACTTGGGTGCCCTCTTTTCCGCACGGGCAGCCAAGTAGACAGGTTCATTCTTTGCTTGTAGTCTTTTCTTTGGAGCTGCTTATTTTCTGTCTCTTGGATTTGCTGAAGTAGAGAGGTGATGACTTGGAGCTTGAAGACATTTATCTTTTGTTTCTATGGCATCTTTTCTTTTCTTTTTAGACATCAAATTTATTTCTTTTCTGCAACTTGTTGTAATAGCTTAGATTCTGTGACTGTGGATTTTCTGTGATTGATGACATTATATTTTTCCGCTGCTATAATGTTATTACTCTATGAATTTCCTTTGCTATATTGTATCTGTGTTCTGTTTTATTGTATTTATGTTGTATTCCAAAAATGATTACTCCTACTTTCATTCCGTGGAAGTTTGGGGTTATCACATTTTAATTGGAAATTAAAAATGGAATTTTATTTAAAATCTGTTAATACTAGATGTTGGGATATTATTGAAAATGGATATGATATCGTAGATAAGAATGATATTATAATTAATTCTCATGCTACACACATTTTATATTCTTGTATAAATGATGATCAGTATAACCATATCTCTCATTGTTTAACTGCACAGAAAATCTGGAAAACTCTCGATGCCTTATATGGAAGAAAGGACAACAATATCTCAAACCCCCCGAAAGTCAACTCAGTTTCGGAATTATGCTTGACTGGATTTACAGAAGATAGATCAGATGATGATAGAGACGAAGACTCAACAGATGATGAGCACAATGAATTTCCTTTTGAAAAGTTAATTCTTCTTTGTGATAAATTAACTAAAACTGTTGAGAGTCTCAAACCGACAAATAAAAATTTAAAATCTGAAAATTTTGAGTTGAGAAATAAAATTCATGATTTGGAATTAGAATTTAAAAATGCTAAAAAGATTGAAAACTTGAATTGCAAAAATTGTTTAGATTCGGAAAATGATTTAGTTCATCTCAATAAAAAGTTTTAGAAGCTTGAAAAGGGAATTGTGTTTTTAAAAATAAATGAGATTGAACTAAAAACAAAAAATGATTTTCTGCAAAAGGAGTTGGATAGGCTTAAGAAGGATAAAAATTCCAAACATGAAACTTTAGAAAAAGAGAGTTTTTTGAAAAACGAATTGATTTTGAATGAGCTTGAAATTGAAACCGAGAAAACTAAAAATCTCAAATGTGATAAATGCACAACTTTTCAAAAAGAATTGTTTGAAATAAAAGAAAATTTCAAAACCCTTGAAAATGAACACGTGATTTTAAAAAATAACGAATCTGAAACTACTCGTATCAATCACGATTTGGAAAAAGAAATTGAAAAATTCAAGGATTTTGAAAAACTTGAAATTGAAAAGCGTAAACAATTTGAAAATGAGATTTTTGAGTCCAATGCGAAAATTAAAATGCTTAAAAACAAAAGTATGGTTTTGAAACAAAATGATTCTGAAAAGAGAAAGATCACTATAAATCGTTGTTCGATTTTAATGAAAGAGAATAGTGATCTTAGATCTAAAATTCAACGACTTGAATCAATATTGGCTAAATTCACCAAAGGAGAAAAATCGTTGAGTATGTTAAAAAACAAATTTTTTGTTAAGAATAAGAAAGGACTCGGTTTTGAAAATTTTGATAAAATTGAAAAGTACGATTTCAATGATTTTAAAAATCCTTCACACTGCTTTGGAAAAATTGATCTAGTTGAAAAGATAAATTTTAATGATTTTGAAAATCTTACTAATATATTTGAAAAAGGTCAAATTGGAATTTTGAATTCTAATAATTTCAAAGGGTTTTTAAATCATAAACGAAATGATAACTCATTAAAAAACAATTCATTTAAACATGTTTAGATTCCAAAAAATAACAAAATAATTTTGAATAAGTCTAAACGAATTTGGGTTCCAAAGGGTACGTAGTGGATAGTAATGGATTGTTATATAAATGGGTTTGGGTGCCAAAACGTGTAAACGAAGCTACGAGTGGAAAAACAACTTTTGTTAGAACACTTGATCCTATAAACATTTAGGTACCGAGGATAGGCTTAGGAACAACTGTGTTTAAGAGATAAAAATTCAAATTGTTCCATTTTATTGAATTGTTTGAAGTCCTTAGTCATAGATTCTGAGTTGGAGATTCATTGGTTCACATTGATTATGGTAAGACAGGTATGATCTCTAAACTCTTGTTTTTATTTTATTTCCTTTTAATTTTTATTTCTTTTTTTAATTTTATTTCATGCTGATTTATGTTGACAGGGTCATAACATTTTGAGCACATCTTGAACATTGTAAATCAAAATTTTGAATTTATGATGTTCTCGAATGCTAATGAAATTTCACACGTTTTTGTTATTTTGAGTTTCTTCTTAATTATGGAAAATATTGAAAAACTGAAATCAATACAACAGATTACTTGAAAGCCGTGATTGAGTAGTTGTGAAAATTTCATTTTTTTTACTTGGCTTGATTATATTGATTTTTAAATCATTCATTATTGATTGTTAAATTTCTTGGATTATAAAAACTTGACTTTTTTCTTAAGTGATTTCAAATAATTATCTTCATATTTGATCGTTGAATGTTTCTTGTGCTTGTTTAAAAATTCTCTAAAAAATTCACTTGTGATTCCTGCTTTGAAAATGATCTTGTGCTGCTCTAATAAAGAGATTGATTTGATTCGTTTGAATACCTTGGTGATTGTTAACCGACTTTTTGGTCCGGTTCCCAAGAGAGCATCAGACACGCTCAACTCAACGTACCTCGTGAAGCTGAGGCCGAAATGGAACATACAGGAGTGAAGGAAACTAGGTCAGGAAGGGATTACACCGCCTGTGGCCTCGCGACATGTAGAAGACGTCTGCAACCCAAGGCCTCGGACCTTGAGGGAGTTACGAGCCTCGAACACCCGGTCAAGGGACCCTCGCGCCCCTCGGAAGAACCGCACCCGGGCATGACGCGGAAATCGCACCCAACCGGGTGCGAATTCTCACACCATGCCTGGGTTCGAAATTTCGAATCCAGTGGTGCAGGGTCTCGAGCCCAATAGGTGTGAAATATCGCACCCACGGCTGGGCTCGAGATCCCGAGCCCAGCAGGCGCGAAATAACGCTTCCATGGCTGGGTTCGAGATCTCGAGCCCAGCGGAGTGAGATTTCACGCCCACATCTAGGTTCGAAATTTCGAACCCAGGGGTCTCGAAATTACGAGGCGTGAGGGTGCAGGCTCGAATTTCCTGCATGTGGTCCCCCTTTTCACCTACTCCTACCTACTCATACTCCTATAAATAGCCCATGGCCTCACACTTCAAAGGGGTGGGATTTTCTTCACTCAAGACCTCCCTAAAGCTTCATGAGCTCCATTAATGGCATCTCCTATTTGAGGAAATAGGAGAATTAAATATTCTTTTTCCCAAATACCTAGCATATTTCAATTATGAATGTGAATGTAATGAGCATGGCTCCACCCATATTCCAAAGTGGACGTAGGCCTAATCCATGGCCGAACCACTATAAATACTTGTGTCTTTCACCGCTTTCTCTTACTTAGTCTTGCGACCAAATTAACTATTCCTAGTAAAAGGAATCTTTGGTGTTTACGACATTTTCTGCCGTCAACATTTGGTGCTTTAACTGAGCATCTGAATTCAAGATTTGCGTCTTTCTTCCGTGTTATCATCTCGACTTGGACAAGCTTAGGGTTCCTTGATCAACCCACTGTCGGGTCCGCTTACGATGGTAAAGAAGTCAAAGAATACCATGGTCGGCTCTTCAGCCGTAGCCAAGGCCGGTACCTCCCAACAATCTTAACCAGTAGATGTCCCGGCCCCTAATGAAACCGTCCTCCTGTGGTGGACCTCGAAGCGCCCGTTACCCAAGCTCAAATTCGCATGCTTAATGAAAGATATGAAAACACCACAATCGAGCTCAATCAAGCACTAAGGAATAATATCGACCTTATGCGGAAACTTCAAAAAACTCAGCGAGTTTTCGCCCAACTTCAACTAACTCGGAACAATGCTCAACCCCGACCAACCACCTTGGAAACTTCCTCTTCCGAGTTACGGGGCCCATACCAAAGGAGAAGATTCACCCTCATCAACCAGGTCGCCGCTCGTACCAATGCCCTCGACAACGGTAACGGTCATACCAACGGGCATGGGAACGACAACGACGACTGGACCATAGTCACATACAGTGAGGGGGCACCGTACCGGGACCGCTCTCGCTTAATTATCAATGACGGACCAGATCCTACAAACCAACCACCTCCTCGACACAACCCAATGGTCGCTAATCGGGGTGAAGGGCCTGCTATTCCAATGGCCTGCGCTCCTGTAGAATAGAATCCACATCACCCTTCTCCACCTCACCAACCACAAGACCCAATCATAGATGTCGAGGACATGGAGGAAGATGATCCAGACATCCATCATAAAAGACGGTCTCACAACAGGACTCCGGAGCCGCATCAAAACCCATGGATCCCAATGGCAGATCCCCATGGGATCCCCATCCAACTTTCCTCCCCGACATGATACGAAGGGTCATGAGGGAAATGCGAGGGGGCGCTCACGGCGCATGGGAAGCCTACATCAGGCGTAACCCCTTCATAAGAAGAGTGAATGAAGCCAAATGGCCAAGGCGCTTTAGTATGCCACAAATGCCACTCTATGACGGTACCACCAACCCTTGTGGCTTCTTGAATCGAATGGTGAATGGACTCGGGCCGAGGCGAAGATCTGACCAAATGCATATGCTTCCCGGTCTTCTTGTCTGGTACCCTCTACTTTGGTTTTCCCGCCTCCCGCTCGATTCCTTTAACAACTTCGGGCAATTAGCAACAGAGTTGGTCAAGCAATTCAGGGTGCATATCCCGACTCCGAAGAATTCCTTCACCTTATCTAACCTATACCAGGGGCCCACCGATTCACTTAGGAGCTACCTTTCATAGTTCAACACAGCTCTCGTCGAGGTCGAAGATCCAGATCCTTGCACCATACTCTTTCAGCTAGCAAAAGGGGTCCTCCCTACTTTAGAATTTGGGGCCTGGATCGATTGAAAATAGCCAAAGATCCTTGACGCCTTCTATGAGAAGGCAGACCAATACATGTGCCAAGAAGAAGCAAGGTGAAACCGGCTTTCTGCCGCAAATCACCCCAACGACCCACTAGCCGATACCACCAACAACCACTTCAGAGGTTGGCGAGGTGGGGAGCCCTTCGACCAAAATAGGGGGCAGGTCCCCAATGGAAAAACCAAACAATGGCAGGACGGATGGACGGAACAATGAGCAAGCCCCAGCAGAATTAAGAAAGCTTGGCCCTCGCCAAGTGTTCGAAACCAACACCCCATTGAATGAAGGCATAGAGACGATCTACTTGGAAACATGTAACACTCAGCCATACAAAAAGCCGCGCGTCAGAGAATCAGCTGACTGCGAGAAGAACACTAGGGGGTACTGTCCATACCATAATGTGTATGGGCATGACACCAACGAATGCCGCCATCTTAGGGATGCAATCGAGAAACTTATACGCGAGAAGCGGCTCGAGCAATATGTCCAAGAGCCCTTTCCCGCCAAAGCAAACTCGCAGCCTCCAGCGCCAACTCCACAAGAAGCCCCTAAGGGAGCTCCAGGACCATCTACCCCAAGATGAGAAATTGTTATCAACACCATCTGTGGTGGACCTTACCCCACACACAACAGCTTTCGAAAAATGGAGAAATATGTGAGTTCCATTAAACATGCTACTTACGAAGCCAGCTCCGCTCTCCCTAAGTCTGTCCCCTCCAAGCTACAAAGAACCATGCGGGATGACGTCGTCTTCCGAGAAAGGGAATCGACAGGGGTGGAAATACCGACCACCGATCCACTAGTCATCACTACCCAGATCAGTGCCGCTTCCGTGCGGAAGGTCTTAATCAACTCAGGAAGCTCGGTCAACATCATCTTTAAGGCCGCATACGACTAGATGAAGTTGGAAACAAATGATTTGAAGCCATATCACGCAGCCATTCGCGGCTTCAATGGGGCCTCTAGTTACCCCATAGGGATGATTGACCTACCTGTGGAACTGGACGAGGGGGACCGAAGCCAAGTCCGGATTCTCACTTTCATGGTCATAAACATCAACTCCCTCTACAATGCTTTCCTAGGACGTGCATTCCTCACCGAATTCCGAGTTTACATGGCACCATAGTCTCTCCTAATGAAATTCCCGACGGAAAATGGGATCGGAACAGTCAAGGGAGATCAAGTAAGCGCCAGGGAATGTTACGCAATAGAATGGAAGAATGCGTGCAATAAGGATAAGGGCAAAGTCGTGCCGACTCCTTCTTGTGCCAAGAACGTCTCGGCATAGCGATCAGCAGCGTCTGGGCCCTGGCTCAGAAGCCACTCCTGTCTTTCCGATGATCTCGACCCACGGAAGGACGACAAACCCGAATACGAGAGGGCTACCCCGGTCGAATCCACAGTGGACATTCCCGTCAACCTCAGCGACCCAACGACGGTGTTTAAGGTAGGGTCACAACTCCACCCAGCAGTTAGAGAAGACCTCATATGCTTCCTGAAAGCCAATTTAGATGTGTTTGAATGGACCCACTCCGACATGAAAGGCATCGATCCCGCAATTGTTTTCCATTCCCTTGGATTAGATCCTAGAATACCTCCAGTTAAACAGAAGCGCCGCTTCTTGGGGCCCGAGAGGTCCAAGGCACTCGAAGAAGAGGTAGACTGCCTGCTTAGCAACGACTTCATCCGCGGAGCCAATTATCCCGAATGGGTCTCCAATCCAGTTCTGGTTAAGAAGGCTAATGGTAAGTGGCGAACATGCATCGACTTCTCCAATCTAAACAAGGCATGCCCCAAGGGCAGCTTCCCGCTCCCTAAGATCGATCGATTAGTCGACTCGACCGCCAGATACCAACTATTATCCTTCATGGACGCCTACTCAGGCTACAACCAGATCCCGATGAGCCTTCGCGACCGAGATCATACCTCTTTAATAACCGACCTTGGGCTCTACTACTACCGTGTTATGCCCTTCGGCCTTAAAAATGCCGGTGCCACTTATCAACGAATGGTTAATCAGCTCTTTAAAAATCATATCGGAAAGTCCATGGAGGTGTATGTGGACGATATGCTAGTGAAATATAAAATATCAAGTGATCATGTCCACAACCTCTCTGAAATGTTAGATGTCCTTTGCCAGTATGACATGAAACTCAACCCCCTGAATTGCTCCTTCGGAGTCGCCTCGGGAAAGTTCTTGGGTATCATTGTCAATTCTCGGGGCATCGAAGCAAACCCAGAAAAAATCTAAGCTATTCGGGACATCCGAATCCCTGAGAACATCAGGAACATCCAATGTCTTAACGGAAAGGTCACTGCTTTAAGTCGGTTCATCCCTATGGCCACCGACAAATGCATCCCCTTCTTCGATATACTCCGAAAAGGGAAACACAATTTTGAGTGGATCCCCGAGTGAATCTCCACATTCAAGGTACTCCTAAGCTACTTAGAGTGACCACCTATCCTCTCTAAGCCTATACACCATGAGGACTTATAAATTTACATGGTTGTTTCTGCGCAGGCAATCAGCTTGGCACTAATACACCTCGCGGATCGCACTCAACGGTCTGTCTACTATATCAACAAGCAGCTGACGGGGGTAGAGAAGAACTACCCTAAGTTAGAAAAGCTGGCATTCTGCCATTGATCTAATTTAGAAAGATCCGACCGTACTTCCAATCGCATCCCATCAAAGTCTTCACCGACCAGCCGCTACGTCCGGTCCTACAACGACCCGAGGCGTCAGGATGATTACTAACGAGGAGCATAGAGTTAAGCCAGTTCGAGATAACCTTCATCCCCCGACGAGCCATCCTCGGCCAAGCCCTCGCTGACCTTATCGTGGAATTCATAGCCCCCGAGGAGGAACCCGCAGCAAGCGCCGGAATTCCCGACGCCAAGTGGAAATTATTCGTAGACGTCTCCTCTAATAGAAAGTGCTCCATGCTCATCACCCCAGAAGAACGCCCGATGTATTATGCGCTAAGGCTAAATTTCCCTGCCACTTACGACTACGCGGAATACGAGGCCTTAATCGCCGATCTTAGAATCATGATCAAACTCAAGCTTGAGACTGTCCATATCTTCTCCGATTCACATCTTATCGTCCGACAAGTGCTGGGAGAATATCAAGCGAAAGAGGGACGGCTTGCCCAATACTTGGCTCGGGTTCAAGGCAACTCGTCTGCCTCGAGCATTTCACCATCACCCATGTCCCACACAAGGAAAATGAAAAAGCAGTTTCCCTTGCCAGAATGGAAAGATTTGCAGCTTAACGGATTCTCCTCGGTTGAAGTTCTCAACCCTCCAAGTATCAAGAAGGGGGCAAGACAAGACGGTTATGAGCAACGAACCTGAGCCTGAATCATGGATGACACCGATCAGAAATTACCTACAGCGCGAGATCCTTCGAAAGCACTACAAGGAAAGGCGCACACTCACTCGCCAGTCAGCCTGTTACCTTCTTATGGACGGAATACTCTACCGCAGAGGCTTTTCCGTTCCCCTGCTTTGATGTGTAGCTCACGATGATTCCCTCCAGTTACTGACCAGTGTGCATGAAGGAAAATGTGGCGACCACACTGGAGGGGCAGACCTTGGCTAGAAAAGTTCTTAGACATGGTTATTATTGGCCCATGCTTGATCAAGATGCCATGGAATACGCTCGCAAATGCGATAAGTGCCAGCGCTTCTCCAAAATTCCAAGAGCCCTGCCTACCGAGCTATCTTAGATGGTCAGCCCATGGCCGTTCGCCATGTGGGGAATCAACATCATTGGAACTCTTCCCATAGCCAGAGGCGGGGCATGATACGCCATTGTCGCAGTAGATTATTTCACCAAGTGGGATGAAGCTGAAGCTCTTGCTACCATAACTACGAAGAAGATGATCAACTTTGTTGTCCGCAACATCATTACCCGCTATGGAGTGCCTCAGGCCATCATCTCCAGCAATGGCACACAATTTGAGAGCATCGAGTTTAAAACTTTCTGTCAGTGCCACAACATCGATAAAAGATTCTCAGCGGTGGCTCATCCCCAAGCCAGTGGGTAAGTCAAGGCGGTTAATAAGGTCATTAAGTCCATCATCAAGAAGCGTCTAGAAAAGGCTGGGGGCATGTGCACATACGAACTCCCTCTAGCTCTATGGGCTTACCGCACCAACCACAAGATAGCGACCAGTCATACGCCTTTCTCCCTCGCATACGGATCTAAAGCCGTCATTCCCATTGAGCTCAAGTTGCAATCCCATCGAGTCACATACTTTGATCCAAAGACAAACCAAGATCTACTTCTAGGATCACTCGACTTGCTGGAAGAAAAAAGGAACGAGGTCGATATCAGAGCTGTCGCCCAACAACAGCGAGTAGCCTGATACTTCTACTACAAGGTTCACCACAAGGACCTCAACATCGGCGACCTCGTCTAAAGCGGGTTTTTCCCCGACCAACAGGTCTCGCGCCACGCTGGGAAGACCCGTACTCCATCCATCGAAAGCTCAGCGATGGAACCTTTAGGCTCTCCACCGTCGACGGAGCTGAACTTCCAAGGGCATTGTGTAAATCAAGGCAGCCATGAATGAAACAACAAATATGCAACATGGTCCAAACACTCATTCATGGTTCGGTATATGCAAATGGTATAAGTCAGTTTCAGAACAGTTTGCATGATCAAGTGAGAAAATACAACTTGACACAATCCAATTTCCCATATATATATATATATATATATATATATATATATATATATATATATATATATATATATATATGGACAAGTTTCAAGTAAAAACTGCATGGTATGAGAACACATGTAAAGCCTCAAGCAAGCAGGTGTACAAGTCATAGTTGCAAGCCAAGTAATTAAGTAGCATGGTATAACTCAACTAATCAAGAGGTCAAGCACAAGACAGTTCAAGCTAGCTAAACTTGTCAAGAATATAGTGTACAACCAAGTGCATGTTCTTTTGTTCAACATGCATGTACAAGTAAGATGAACAAAAGTGCATGTACAAAGTATCAAATTTGGGCAAGCAAGAACCTCAGAATGCAAAAAAGAACAAGGTCCATGTTCAATGCAATCAGTTCGAGCCAAAGCGTGCAACTCAACAGTCACAAGATAGGGATTTAAGTGTAGAATCATTTTTACAAATGAACACATGAAGTCCACACACTAGCAAAACATGCAAAGATCATATATGGCAAAAATTCGTAATAGAACAACATGAATATATATGAAACAGTTTAAAAGTGGACTGTGACATACATGGAAATTAAGACTGGAATCATATTTGGCAAGAAGCAATTTGTTGGCCGAGAAATTGATCAAGAAAAACTACACATATACGGTAATGAATATAATGTAAGATTGCAACTAAATGGTTCCAATAAGTAATTCATTTCAACAATCACAATTTTTGGCAAACTGTGTTTAGACAGACAATTTTGGCAAGCATGTCTTGGTAAATTCAGAAATAATTTTTTCAATTGGTTCAGAATTCACAATTTACTTTGGCATGTTTTCAATCAAGGAAATCATCATTCAGAATTAAATTCAGCAATTCTTTTTCGAGAAAATTGCATATTTGTTTCCTATTTTGCAATGGTGTAAGGAAGAGCAAAACTCACGCAAGGGCCAAATATAGATTTCATTCACGAGTACAAGGCAACAAGTCTCGTTGCAAAAAATAAAGACCAAATCCATAAAAAAATTGTATATATCACTACTAAGTCATTACGAAATCAGAGCAAAATTATCGGATTTTTAATCCTATATAAACACCAACCATCACTGGCAATTACCTATCAAAATCCAACAAAAACAATTCGAAGAATTCAAGAGAAAACCACAAACAATTTTTCGCTAGAGGGCAATACCAATTCGATTAAGCAAAGCCATTGAAGTTGAAGAGGAACACATCAGAATCAAGCATCAGAGTTTTATTCCATCAACATCCAAGAAATCGATTTGGGGATTCAAATCAGAAAACCCTTGTTTTTCCAATTCACAGCCGCCATTTATTTTCTAAAGCAAGAGGATGGGATAAAATAAAAGAGGGTGCACCATTTTCACAAATGGTCGGTCAATTTGAGTGGCTTAAAGGGGAGATTTAAATCTCTTTTAAATCCTAGGGTTTTTAAATTTGTTTTTTATTTTATATTGCTTTTGAATTTGAGTTGTAAATCATTCTGAATCAGTTTCTAAAGTTCAGTAAAATCTAGGGGAAACCAGTTAGGGTGTTAACTGGCAGTTTACTAGAGTCTGTAAAAACTAGGGTTACTGGTTACAGGGTCGTAATCAGGGGAAATCTGGTTTCGGGGATAGAAACCAGTGCAGGGTTTTGAGCATGGGTTAAGAACAGTTGGGAGCGAGTATCACGAGTTTACAGGGGATTGTAAGCGTAGAGATTGTTTTAACTCCTAGTAGAAACCTTAGGAATGTAGTAGTAGGTAGGGTTTTGCCGAAGCTGGGTATATCTGTATGTTATTTATTTTCCGCATTTACTTTGATAATTATCTGTGATTTTTATTATTTAATTATTCATTAAAAACTGCAATAAACCCTATTCACCCCCCCTCTAGGGTTAATTTAGATCCAACTATGTTTTGTCATCTTCTCGGGTTCCCCGATCATTTCTTCTTTATCCTTTGCAAACGATGTTATCCTTTTTACGAATGGTAGTCATTGTTCGGTTCGTTGCCTGGTCTGCCTCATTCAGCAGTACAAGAGGTGCTCTGGACAACTCGTTAACTCTGCTAAGAGTTGTTTTGTCTCAGCTAGGGACCTGTCCGCTATTAGATCATCTTGGATTCAAACCTTCACAGGTTTTACAGTTTCATCCCTTCCCTTACCGTACCTTGGTGTTGTCCTTTATAGAGGCCGTAAGCTCAATGCGATTTTCGACCCCCTTATTGATAAGGTCAGGGCCAAGATTATCAGGTGGAATGTGGCTCTTTTGTCGCAAGCAGGAAGACTGGTCCTATTAAAGTCTGTGCCTGATTCTATTGGATCGCATGTCTTTGCGGCTATGACTACCACTGCCTCTTTCTTTCGGTCTTACCGGTCCCTGGCTTCGTCCTTTATCTGGGGGTGGGGGGGGAAGGAAAACCTTAGTCGCCATCATTAGGTTTCATGGGAGATCATTTGTCATTCCAAATATGTAGGATGTTTGGGCCTCAGGAACCCTCTTGATACGTGTACTACGTTCGCTTGCAACTTTTGGGCTAGGTTTGATGCAGACGACTCCTTATGGGCATCGTATCTCCACGCCATGTATTGTAGGTTTCAGATTGTGAACTATACCGGTGGGCCATCCAACGCTAGTGAGACATGGAAACAGATGCTGTCTGTGAAATCCTTTTTGGATTCTCATGGAGGTGGATCTGGTTGGGACAACAACCCCTTTTCCATTTTGGCAGCGTGGAGCTCTGATAGGGTGCCAGCTCCACGTCTTTAGCTTTTCTCTTTTATTTTGGATGTTCGTATTCCACCAAAGGTTTCCGTGTTCATGTGGAGGACCCTACACGATGGCCTTCTAATTGATGGGAACCTCCAAAGGATTGGCATCCGGTATGTGTCCCAGTGTAGGTGTTGTGGGTCTAGTGATACAGAATCCATAGCTCACTTGTTTCTCTTTGGCTTCTGTGCCAAAGTTGTGTGGAACTATTTCATAAACTTGGTTGGTATTTGAGGTAATGCGCCTTCTCTGGCTGATTTCCTGAGATTCTGATGGGGCGGAAAATCAGGTAAATCTGTTCGATCCATCCTATTTAGGATAATCCGTTATCTTATTCGCTGGCATCTCTGGTGCTCGCGGAGTAAGGCTATTTTTGAATGGGTGTCCATGGACCCTTTTACGATCGTTAGAAAGGTAAAGAATGATGTATTCCTTACATTTCGGGGTAGACCTTTTAGAGGTTCGATCGGTTCCCATTCAAGAAGTCTGGCTGGAATTTCTGATGTTACATCGATTCCAACTACCTCTCGAGAGGGGATTGGCTGAACTTCGTCTTGTTAGGATTACTAGGACCTTTCCTAATATCCTAACATCTCCTTCACCTACGCCCCTATATGGCCTAATTTGGTTTGCTATTGCTTCAGGGTCTGGCTTTATATAGGTTCACAGGATAGTTGGTTCATGGTTCATTGGATTAGGGATAGTTATCTAGCATGCGGAGCTCTAGGGCGGACTGGGCTAGGCTTTGTTGGTTTCTTGTCTCGCCGATCTTCGAGACTCGGGTGTCTAAAGCTTTTGCTTTCTCCTTCTTGTCTTTTGGGGGTTTGGTTTTTCAGGGATTCTCACCTCTAGCGATGGTCTTGCTGAGGTGGCTGGTTGCTTTACTAGCCGTCATTCCTCTTAATCGAGGGAACGATGGTTGATCTTCCATGTGGAGCTTTCTTGTAGTGCATCAGATCTATAGAGACTTTTTTTGGGTTGTTATGTTTTTGTTGTATTTAACTTTTTTGATGCGACTATTATACCGTGTAGGAGAAGGATTACTTCACTTTTGGGTGGTGGCTTTGTCGGAACTAGATTTTGAAGCTAAATGGGTGGTGGTTTATCCGAAGCTCATTTATCTTTCTCTCTACACATACATATAGTCATTCACCGACTAGTTTTTCCTTGTTGGTTACCTTCCATGCATGTTGGCAGTTTTTGTGGACAATTTGTTCCATGATATATATATATATATATATATATATATATATATATATATATATACACACATTAAAAAAACTAGGTATTGGGTTCTTTAGACACACATAATCATACTTTATGCATATTTGTTACTGATTTTGTTTGATTATTATTCATAAATGGTGGCTTCCATATAGACTTTGCATTTGGACGAATGATTAATTATGCAAGTAGAACGATTTGTGCATTATAGGGTTTGCATACAGATAGACGCATGAGATAAACATACTAGCATAAATAGGAGGTCGATTGGATCAATAGAACAACTACACTACTTGCACTAGTATAGGTTCGTGATAATTCCATGTTGTATAATTTCTTGGTCACATAATTGGATTAGAGTCACTATGGGTCATGGTTTCCATGGATAATGGATAAATAAATGGATGGTGATATAGAAGTTAGTTGTTCCTTTTTACATTCTTTTTTCCTTGAAGGTTTCGAGGATGAAATCCTTTAAGAAGGAGAGAATGAAACGCATTGTAATCAATCTAGAAAAGAAACTAAATTATTAAGAATAGATTAAAAAGATTTTTTTGCAAATATCAGGTTTTGGCAGTGGAACTTGCACCATTGTGTTCCTATAAATTTTCTACATAATTTTCATATATAACTTATTGAAATTTTAGTTAGAATACAATAGATATAAAATATTGAAGATCTGGAAAATATGTACACTAACATGGGAGGAGGTTGATTCAGATCGACCCATGGCCTCAGGGAATCAAGATAGGGGTCGACCTTGGGATTGGCCTGGATATCAATTCGCCTTTTTATTTTTGATTAAATCAATGCCTATTGCATTGCTCCGATGTCTGATTTTGATTGCTGTAATAATGTTTTTATGTGTTCTGGATTTTTTTCTTGCATCTAAAGGAAATAAGCTACATATGATTTTTTTTTGTATTTCAGATTTGACAGCAGTGAGCGGTAGAGCTTCTTTATGAATAAATGGTTAGGGTAAGGCTGAAACCATATTCTTCTTCCTAGCAGCGAAGCTCTGGTAATTCCAAACTAAAACTTTAATTTTCTCACACCGAATTCTTCCTCTATATCTTATTTTAAATATAAAATCTATATAAAAGTTACAAGAGGTCTAACCGAATTTAAGACAGATTTGGAGGTGAAAGATTATGATTATTGGAGGGTACGTAGAAGCTTATAAGATGGCTGGGCACGAGTTTACACCTT
This sequence comes from Allium sativum, assembly GCA_030737875.1. Taxonomy (NCBI): domain Eukaryota; kingdom Viridiplantae; phylum Streptophyta; class Magnoliopsida; order Asparagales; family Amaryllidaceae; genus Allium; species Allium sativum. Next base: position 844,107,749 of record CM060909.1, on the reverse strand, counting down.
AATTAACACAACTGACTTTAATCCCTATGCAAAATGGTTTTAGGCTATTAATTCTGAATTATGTCTCTATTTTCTTTTAAATTACAAATATGAATTATGAAAATCTTCTTAGGCTTTTACTCATTTTGTTGCAAACTTATAAAATGATCTAAATTCGAACCATATATTAAGAATCAAATTTAGTTAATTAAACTATTAATATTACAGATTCGTAAAATATATATTAATTTCTTTCATTTTACACTAATAATTTAATTGTAGGCGACACAGAGAACTTATTTGTTTTTATGAAGTGTGGGGTGTTACTCTTTCATTGTACAAATGTAGAAAAATTGGACTTTTCTTATATTACGAGCATAAAGAAAAAAATTCTTCTTTTCTCTTTAAGCATGTTAATTAGAGTGCAAAATAATTAGATTTGATATATTAATAACATGACAATAACTGACATCATGATAAGAATCTACCTTTGTGGAAACTTGTAGGTTAGTTGCGTAAAGAATGAATTATTAACTCAAAGGAAACTAAAATGAAATTTAAAATACAAATCATATAAAGAATACAAATTTATGCTTTGTTTACTTTATCTGCTTATGTGTGGTTCTAATTAGTGGGGTCGTTTAGATGGCATATGCGTCACTACGCCATAGATGGTGTATACGTCAATATGCCATAGACGACATACTGCAACGAAAATCCAAGGGGTTGCTAGCTACAGTGTAATGATAGATATGCTGATTTCTGTCTATTGCAACACATGCTTCAAGGTGTTAGCATAGATATCAACCATGTGTTGCAGTGGCCGCGTGAATAAAGTTATCAATCCACATGAATACGATCTAACGGTCCACATTACCAATCTACGTCAATCTTATTTTCCTTCACCGGCTCAGTTCTTTTCTCCAAATTTTCATTTTCCTGCTATTTGCCTTTGTTTCCTTTTAACTTGAGAAAAGATATAGTCGGGTTTCTTTCTAATGGCGTGGACCGAAAACTAGGGTTTTGCTCTGATTTAATTCGATTTCTGATCGACTTTGTTTCATAGTCACTAATCGGATCCCTCTTCTCTTTCTAATGGCCGACTCAATTACAATTAAGGCTTTTGTTTCTTCCCAAATCGCGACGCATGCTTGCTAGAACTAAAATTTCGCTTTGCTTTGCGTATTGAATGATTTAAACTCTTGTTTTTCTGGTTCAACATTTGTAGTTGATATTGTCCAAATCTGTTTTCAAATCGGAAGGAGATGGAGGTGCCATAGAAAAGGGTGAAGATATCAACGGTGAATTGTTTGCTTTCATCTACAGATTTTAGCCATTTCGTCTGATTTGAAATAATGAAATTGGGCTTTTGATGTGGATTTGTGATTTAGGAAAGGAGCGAAGAAGACAGAGAAAATGTGCAAGCAAACGAGGAGGTAACCTTGCCATCAATGGTGTTTTTTTCTTTCTTCTTACTCACCAGCAACAATGTGTTAATTTTGTATACCTAAAGTCAACGTTGCAGCAGTTATGCTAATAATATCAGAATTTACAAGAATTCAAATGATTAAACAATTAAAATTCACTCATATCTATATGGTTTTATAAGCTAAATCTACTTTTATAATTAAAATTCACTTTATAATTAAAATTCCCTTATAAATTCAATTAGAGAAAAGGGACACATGTCCCCAAAAGTGATTGGTCAGCCCCTTCTAAATTTCCTTTCTTGCTTTGAGTTCCATAGTTCAAGAGTTGAAATGAATTAAGAGTGGTGATGGCGCAACAATTATGAATGTTTGAGTATGAATCAAAATCATGGATGATGAATATTATGAAATGCTTGTATAGATATGGATAAACTTACATAAGTGATGAATTTCAGTTAGTATGGATAACTAATATGTTTTTGTTTTGCTATACAGACAGAGGCACTAATAGCCCTGCTATGGCAACCAAGATCGAGCGGCAATCAGGAAAGACCAGAGCTAGAGGATGGACTTGACTGATCTAATGATGGTGATGATGGTGGTTGACCTTTTAAATATTGACTGTATGTTTCATTTAGCACATGTGTGAAGGGTAGATAGCATGTAAATAGCTGAATGTGAAAGGGACCAGATTCAATAATGAGCTGGTGAGTGCAAGAATCTAGTGCGGTCCTATTCTTCTTATTTTGCTTACTTACCTTATATCAATTCTCGTTGATATCTTTATTAATACAAATTGATGGACTGCTTCATACAAGTTTTAACCATTGACTGCTAATTTATCTATAAATTACTTGGATAGATTTCTATCTGATTACGATAGTCCTATAAGTACCGTAAAATGCCTCCTTACAAGTTGAATACATCACTTTTTTAATATCTGTGAACTATATTTATTTTTTAAGTTTTGATGTTAATATAGCAAGGAAAAGTTTGGATGATTCAATTACTAGCAGTAGCCTGCTTATCGTTGGCAGAAAAATGGAAGAAACTGAACTGCCATTATCTCTTGATTTACAAGTATAAATCGTTACCTAATTCTAGTCATTATTTAATTTTTATCATTATCATATAGTGATTGAAATAGCTTTAGAACTGCGCATGTTGTTCATTTATCGAGAAACCCATGCCATAGACATCGGTACAGCCATTACTTGCTCCAACCATGTAAATAAGGTGAAATTTCTTGATTTTGCGCACGTTGTTCCTATGCATGTACAATGTAGTTGAAAGTGCCCTAGCTATAACATATACAAACATATCAAGTATGTTGAATTCATTCAAGATGTACATACATTTATTGATTCGTGCATATTGTTGTTATTAATAGGAGAGAGTGGCGAGATGTTATGAAACTACACAGCAGGTATTAGGTATCGAACATTGACCAACTTCATTTAATATAATTGTGTTATTAACAAGTAGAATTTGTGTGTTGACTTGAAGAAGAGAACTTTGATTTGTAGAAAATACGCTCTCTTCAACTTCTACATCGGCTTGGTGTTGGATTACAGGTACTAAAAATTGCTTGTCCCTTATATGCTGATCTTTTATCATTTTCAATTTCAAAGTCAAAGCTATGTGAAAAAAGACAGATGTATATCACTGGATATTCCATAATTACTGCATCAGACAATTGCTTGCTTATAAGGGAAACTATGTCCAGCTCACGAAATGGTGAGTAGAGCACCTGAAACAAGTTGTTTTTAAACAATATAACTTGTATTTTGATTCATAACAACTTAGCAAAAAAAGGTCATGGTACAAAAAAATACCTTAGGGATTTTCCTAATAAAGAAGTTCAAATCAGTGGCTTTAACATTGCGGTATGGTGAAAGTAGATTACTAAGTCTTTGATTGATACTGGCGACAAGAAGTCATATCCAGACTAATAACCTATAATGGCATATGAAGCAAAACTCTGGGGAATGTGGCCCTGCTGAACCTGGTACCTATATTACCACAACATATGTTGGAAAGAAGGTACTTTTTTGCCAGGTTATCAATGTATCTGAAATTATGATGCAGGTTGAAGAAGAATGTAAGGCAGATCCTGAAAGATTGGAACTAAGGCTATCTAGTAAAGGCGCTGTTTCTGCAGCTTTAGAAGTAGCTGAAAGTGTATCATTGTCAATAGATCTTAGCAGAGTATTGCAATCCATTCTTTTTTACATAACGTACACATACATAACTTATTTCAAGGCTTAACTCAATTTTCAGTTAGTTTTATTCCAGTTTTCATTTGTACTTGTTAATGATTGCAATCCATTGTTTTTTGCATACACGTACACATACATAACTTGAACTTGTATAGCGTAAATATACATATATATACAAATATCTGTATATATATATATATACATAACTTTTGTACTTGTATATAAATACATAACTCGTGTACTGTGTGTGTTTCTATAATTCACAGGTGTGCAGATGGCTGAGCAGATAGATAAGGAAGTTGTTGAAGACGGTGTGTGTCAGAGAGTCTCAGTGAGTCTGTTAATGGGTGAATCGAGTGGCAATGTAGTGAGGAATGTATGTAAATATGAAAGATTGTGTAATATACTAGTGAATGCACAATAGTGGAGTAATAAAATTTGTACTATTAGAAATGTTGAAATAAAATATTTACTTGAATTGCAAAAGGTGTTGCCATTGCTCTGATATAATGTTGCAGTATATGATGTTAAATGTTGTAATAAACTATCAAAGTTGTCATTGGATGGTAAAAGTGTTTCCATAGATTAATGAATGTGGGCCTTACAACAGGATTCCGTAAACCTGGGATATAGGTTTTAGTGGGCCCCACAATGTGGGCCCCACATATCGGGATCCAAATTGTTGGACCCACAATTTTGTAAATTTAGTTCCTGTGACAACACCTGTACCGATGTTGCCATAGGGTCGCAAAGGTGTTTCCCTTGACTCTATGGCAACGCGGCAAAATGCAACACCGGGAAAGTGTCGTCGTAGATCATTTTTGGCTTATAGCAACATTTTTGGCACTTCCTGCATCACGTCTCTGGTGTTGCAGTATGCAATCTATGGCGTAGTGCGTGGACGGGCCCTTATGATGGAATTGTAATAATTGATTGAAAAATGATGTTGACCTAAAAGATTTCTTTGAGACATTTGGATGTAAGGCCTGTTTGGATGTCGTTTTTCGTACATTATTTCTTTATTCTTGCTGATTTTGGTTTGTGGACATTTGGATGTCCTTAGTCTGTTGATCCCAAAAAAAGTTAACACTGTAAACTTAGGTTGGAAGTATAAACTTAGGCTGAGACTGTATAAATCTAGTACATGGCTTTAAGTATGTATCTTCCGCACACCCTAGGCATATGGAGTAGAACATGAGATGCAAATATTTAATTTCATTGTAATATTGTTCACATTCACTAGACATGTGTCTGATCTATTACACTTTTCCTCCACCATAGGTCGATAGAGTAGTCATTGATCTTCCAGCTACACCTTTCGGATATCATGTTCAAAGCTTAGTTCTTTATCATATTTTTACTTGCATTTCTTAATAGTATCTTTTTCTAATATTCTGTTCTAAAGGGTTATCTTTAAATATTTTGATATTTTGAGATGTACTGATCTTTTTACGAGACTGTTATATTTTTATTTGAGATAGTACTACCACTTCGCCCAGTATAAACATTGGCCTTATGCCCCCTGATCTTAGAAGAAAAAAGAAGGCCATTGATTGGGCGAAGATTAGCTTTCACTTTCATCATTCATTCTTGCTGATCTTGTGCGAGTGAGGAACAATACCTAATCCTGAGGATGCCCCAGAATCTACGTTTTAGTTGATTAGAAAACACTCACTGAGTTACATATGGAATATCTCTAAAATGACCCCGACCGAGAATTCTTTCCATTCCAAGTCGAGCATAAAATAAATTTGAGGTTTACCTCGCTCTGTGATGGGATGGTGGGATTAACAAAGGAAACCTATCCCAGATGATTGAGCAAGCAGTTCATAAGCTACCTAGCTGGTTTGCTACCTTTTTCAATTGATCGGGGTCGCCTTGAAATTAATATACTGGGTCAAAATGGATCTCTCTTAGTTCCACGCATCGAACTCATAATTTGTTTACTGACATTGAACCCAGTATATTAGGCCAGCGGATGGTAATCTTTTGTCTCATTCATCAGTTGCTGCCTATTTTACTTCTTACATACCCCTCGGCTTAGGTAACCTCTTTGACCTATAGGAGCCAATAGTGCAATAGAAAAGAATGGTCTTCACAAAGGCAGGAAATTAATACACGGGCACCAGTTTCGGTATACGTGTGATTGCGATCGGGGGAAGACTGATAAGTGTCAGTGGATCTAGGGCAAAAAGGTTCACGTAGCTAAGTTCACAGGAATAAGCTATTACTATGGTCTGGGTATCGAGATCGATGGTGTATCCGCGGAAGTGGTAGTGAAACCTGACTTCAGACTTTTAGGGGTCGCATTAAACTAAAGAAGGGACATCGGTTAGAAGACTGGTTATTACTATTTCGGTTGACCAGTCCTTTCGTTGGTTCTGTCGTCTATCTATTCCTCTTCGCTTCCTTTCCCTATCAGAAGATCTAGGCATCCTTCCGTCTTAGGACCAAAGCACAGTACCTTTTTCCTTAACCGAATGGTCTAGCTGTCTATCTGAGGCTGGTGCCCAAGAGTGATTTGCTGATGCGGGGTATGAGAATACCTTCACCTATACCAATTATAAATCTAAGAAGCAGAATTCTGGTTCCAAGAATGTTTCCTCGATTCCTTTCTTCTCTTCTCTTACAAATTTCATTCCGAAATTTTACTTTAGTCGAAAATGCTCTCTATCCCCTCCCATACATCATTTTTACTTTCCATTTCATGTCACATCTTCGATGTTGAAACGAAGCAAAGAAAAATCCTAAGATCCATTCAAACGAAAGCAAGAAAGGGGCCTTCAGTTCTAGTTTATCATTAGTTCATTCAATATTTCATTTAGGGGCAAGGAAAAAAAATTCCTTTTTTGGTTGGACTCGTTAAAAGATATATTTTGGAATCTGAGTTACAGGACAACTTAGGGTTCAAATGGTTATTATAGTAAAGACTAGTCGAATTGCAGCATGAACATAGAAAAATGAATTAGAATTCATTTTGAATTAAAACATTGATGCTTAAATAACATACCAAAACTTGAAATCTGAACTTTAAAATCTGAACTAGCGTATAATCAGTGAAAGCCAAATCGCTTACCTGATAGCCACTGTTGAAGTGAAAAGCAATAGCACCAGCTCGTGTTCGCTTCTAGTACCGGGCCTAAGATTTCATCACTACAACAAAAGAATAAGATATTGGCACACCTGTTGAACAGATAGGGGACCTCTCGAGACATTTCATAGATATGGCGACAGAGAAAGACCCATGATCCTTGTTACTAAAGAAAGACTAGAGAAGCATAAACAGAAGGAAGGGGATATATAACCTTAGCTCTAGTTGTTATGCATTTCCTTACATTTCACGACACATTAGGCATCAATTCGGTCATCGATGCCATTGCCGAAGCAACTTGAATCAATCTGCGATTGAATCATCCATTTTCTTAAGTTGATGGTTCAACTCTTTGTGAGTCCTCCTTCGAGTAGTCCGTGGCTGACGATGTACTGATAGAAGGGATCGCGCAGAAGCTGGACGTCCTCTGCGACAAAGCTGGGGCCCCAAGGTACGTAAGGTAGTTACGTTAGCTGCATTCCCAGTTGGCCCTTGAAAGAACATAATTTGCATTAGGTCAGCACCAACCAGGCTAGCCATTTCACACGAATGGTGGAAGTCACAAAAGAAGACATCACTCTTAGGCATCCAATACTTTCTCTAGCAAGAGAGAGATGATGAATGTACAGACTCACTGATAACTTCGGAGCAGAGATGGCCTTATTTCAGATAAAGACGAGTTCATGCAGATTTCTGTGGTGCTCCTTATGATTATTCAACAAGTCAGGATTGTTTATACTGGGACTACGATTGTAAAGAAAAGTCTTTTTTTGTACCCTAGTCTTGCATACCAATGCATGTAAAAAATTCAAGATAATGAATGCCCTATTTCATTTTATTTTATGTAGCTAGAATTTCTCAGGCCGGATAGAATAAAAAATCGTGGTTGGCCCTCACCCGTATATTGCAAAAGCCGTTGGAATTTCTATTTTATATATCAGAATAATCCTGGTATTAATAGGGGGATAAGAGGATGACTGAAAGAAAAGAAATCAACAAGTTATTCATTAAAGTTTCATTTGATTCAATGACCAGAGTTAGATGTGGCGCCCGTATAAACATTGGGGAGGTATATTAATTGGCGCCTAGTATACCAAGTCCAGTATATTAATTGGCATTCGTTTATTTGAATCAACCAGGGGCCCATTCAAGACTTACCCGAACTGCTATTCAACAGAAAATGAGAGCTTTGGTTTCCTCTCATCGGGATAGAGGCAGACAAAAGAGGGACTTTCGTCGTTTGTGGATCACTCGAATAAATGCAGCAGCTCGTGAGAATATGGTATTCTATAGTTATAGTAAATTCATACACAATCTGTACAAGAAGCAATTGCTTCTTAATCGTAAAATACTTGCACAAATAGCTATATCAAATTACGGATGTGAGATCCAATCCCTTCTTCGTGCCCTTAGTATATTATAGGTCTGATCATAGGTGAAATCCAATCCCTTCGCCTCGTCATGCCACTAGATTTATAATGAATGACCGGCGAGTCGGAACATGTACATAACCACGCTTCGCACCGGGTCAGGAAGAGAAAGAATTTAGAAGTACGGTTCGAAAATGGACGGATTAGCAGGAGGACGGTCCCACCTTGAAAAAAAGGTGTACATACAAAGAAGCTGGTTATGTTGGCCCCTCCCATCTATATTGATTGGGAAGAGGGGAGAGGTTGCTGCCCTTCTTTATTTTGAGGGATCCCTCATATTGAGGATTCCGAGCTTCCCGGAATCGTAACAGACGGTTGGGAACAAGAAGAGGATAAGTAGTCTCTGCCGTTGCAGGTCCTTCTCCTTCCGCGACCCTCTATTTTTTGTTGTTTCCCCAATGTTTATACTGGCTAATTAAGATACTGGTAAATAAGATCACGAAAAAATGAAGAAGCTGGAATAACTCATAAAGAGAGTGGCGCCTAGCCCCAAGAATAATATAGAGCGTCTGTTGTCTCTTGGAAAATAACTGTACGATCTTGGACTGGCCCCCTTCGCATGACCTAGAATGTAAGATCTGTGCTACTCCTCGAGGCATAATGAAAGATCGAGAAGGTAGACTAGAAAAAATTGGGGGAGAAATTTTGTGTTATATAGATAGGGGTCCAAGTATATTAATCTGGGCTACAACAAAACAAGGTACAAGCTTGAAGTGTGTTCGCGGTCCAAACTTATTAACAGACTATAGATTCTTTTCAATTTTTCTTAACAAATCTCCAGTATTCTAATATTGGTGTACCCAGATCTCACATCTGTAATTAATTGGCATCCCTTAATGCTCCAATTGCAGGTAGAGAAGCATCCTGCACATATCAACCAATTAGCTTATGTTAGAACTGGTAGATAAGGGCTAGAGGGTAGATCATAGTTTTTATTCTGGGCCTAATAATTAGGATACGTCAGGCACCATCATGTTTTTTATACCAAAACTGTCCTTTGTCGACCTAAAGCCTACTTTCTCAGTTCTGATCCAGCCCTAGGTGGGACTAAGCCAATGATTCTAGGTAGAATATCTTACCCTTATGGCTAGCGAATCTCTCTTCTTTCTTCGCTATCGCTCCGCAGAGGAGCACTTAAAGTGGGGAGGGGGGTGTGTTGTCCCGGCTGGGCTACCCCGGAACAGAGGTTGCAATAGTCTCAGGTAGGTTTCTTACTGAGTAAGGAAAAGAAGAAAGGGATTGAAGACCGAAAGGTATGCCGCTTTTCTCTTTTAGGGAATGTAATCACAAATGGCTCCTCAAAGGAAAATTGATTACCCTTCCAAAACTAAAAATAGTGGTATTGCTAGCAACAACATCATGGAGGCAGTCAATCAACATAGATTGATCCAAAATCTGACTGTTTTCTCTAATGCAAGCACACCTTGCTTGTCTCGATCCACATGTAACGATTTCGAGGTCTATTCGCCAGGAATAACTGGATTTGGGCTTTGCTAAATTTGGGAAGCTATATCTAATATTATATATTAAGATAAATAATATTAAGTACTTAATAAGTGCAAGGAATGAGAACTAAATGAAAATTTAGTGTACCTATTCATCTTTCTACACGAATATGTATGAAAACCCATTTTAAGTTTAAGAAATTTTATGAATTCTCCCATCCTTAATACTCTTTCTATCTTACTAATTAAATAAAGAGTTTTTTTATTAAAGATAAAGAGTTTATTATAAGTTCGCGACTCTAACTAAACTAATTCAACCCAATAAAGAGGGATTAGATTTCTAATAAAAATTGGAAGTTCTTGGTAGGCAAGGCATAGAAATAAGGCAATTTTGTTACCACCTATCATACGGCTTTCTAACAAAAAAATTCTGGTTGTTCCGCAATTAATATACTTAGAGCGGATCGATGGTAGTCTCAGATATCTATAACCCCAACATTTTTTACAAGTAAGAAGTCCCCCGGTTATCTAGTCCCCTAAGCCTTTATTCCGCGAGTCTATCCCTTAGTGAAACTAGAATAGGAACTTCATTTATATTGTTTTACCAAAGTCTCCATCCGAGGCTAGGCACCTAATCTCCCAAAAAGAAGACTGAGGGTCGTATCAACCCGAATCGTTTCTTAGCTTTGACTTAATAGATGCAACAAATGCTCTCACTTATCTTGAAGTTGAGAATCAAATGCTAATCTTTGACACCGAATCCTCTCAGGAAGAAAGGCCAGTATATTAATTGGGGCGAGGAGACCGAAGCATGAGGTGAGCGTAAGTGAGGAATATACTCCCTGATAGGGAGGCGAGCGTAAGTTTATTATAAATATAAAGACATCATAAGTATATCTATTATATTATAATTATTTTATATTAAGATAAATAATATTAAGTACTTAATAAGTGCAAGGAATGAGAACTAAATGAAAATTTAGTGTACCTATTCATCTTTCTACACGAATATGTATGAAAAACCATTTTAATTTTAAGAAATTTTATGAATTCTCCCGTCCTTAATACTCTTTCTATCTTACTAATAAAATAAAGAGTTTTTTTATTAAAGATAAAGAGAAGGCACCACCCTTTTATGCCAGCAACCAACTCCGACGTGTCAGCTTAGTTATCCTCATCAAGCCACAACCTTGATGTCTAGCTTCCCAACTGGAAGACGGTTCCTTTTCCCCCAGATCAATGAATAAGGGAGAAGAATAATAGCTATCAGTCCATTATAGATATGGCTCCATTTGAAGCTTTCTACGGAACACTTGCAATTCACCATCTTGTTGGTTGGAAACCGGTGAGAAATTTGTGCTTGGGCTACTTTACTGAGTTATCAGTTGAGAGTTCTTTTGCCAGTATATTTATTATATAATCTAGGGAGTGCATGCCGACCATCCCTTATTTGCAGATATAGTGCTCATCTCTCTAGACTGGGGTGATTGGCCCCTTATATTTGGGGATTGATTTCACGAAGTCCGGTGCGAAGAAAGCAGTGCCAGTGGAATCCCCCATGAAGAGAGAGAAGGGCATGGTCCAATGCCGCTCAGAAGAAGAAGCTAGGAAGAACTGCTTCATGCAGAAAATGCTTAAATGAAGCTCTAGGAGTTGATGCACTATGTTGTTATTCCATTAATTGGAATGTTGCTTTCTAGCGAGGAATTCCGAAGGGTTTAAAGGAAAACCATATCCGCTAGTGATCCAACTGGGTTTTAAAGCCTAGTCATAAGGCGATTTCAGAGCTCCGAAGATTAGATTGTTGGAAAGAGGTAAGGCAAACCTTATCTACAAGCAAGTGATCTTAGTTGCTAACTTAACCGGAACTGTTCAAATAGCGAGCCTCACCTATATAATGGAATTCAGAGGTCCGCACTATCACATTATATAGCCGCGACTAAAGTTGCAAAATGAGAGCTTGAATACCGCTTGTAAATAATCCAAGAAACATGACAGGAATAGGAACTACTGAAGGTACTAAAGGAACAAGAACAACAACTACTAATTCATCCGCCAATATATTTCTGAAAAGTCGAAAACTCAGAGATAAAGGTTTCGTGAAATCTTCTAGGATGTTAATTGGTAAAAGGATTGGAGTTGGTTGAATGTATTTTCCAAAATAAGCCAATCCTTTTTTGGTAAGACCCGCATAAAAATATGCCACGGACGTGAGTAAAGCTAAAGCAACAGTAGTATTTATATCATTCGTGGGGGCAACCAACTCTCCATGAGGTAACTATATGATTTTCCAAGGTAAAAGAGCTTCAGACCAATTAGAAACAAAAATAAATAAGAACATGGTTCCAATAAAGGGAACCCAAGGCCCATATTCTTCTCCAATCTGAGTTTTACTCAAGCCTCGAATAAATTCAAGAATATATTCAAAGAAATTCTGCCCGTCGATAGGAATAGTTTGTGAATTCCGAATAGTTATGATAACTGACCCTAATAAGATAGCAATTTCTAGTATTTTTGCTTTCTTTCATAGGCGAGTGAGAAGAGTGCAGGCTCACCCCGAAAGCGAGCCGGGAGCGATCAAAGGCGATAAACGCTTGATTGTATTCTTGACCGATTCAATCGATAACGAGAGATAAAGGTGCCCCGACCATGCCCAAAGGGGTTTAATAACTAGTAGTGGCGTGCTGAACTTCAAAGTACGGTGAAGCTTTCGGAGCGTAGTGAGGTGAGCCAGTGCCTGTAGGTGGTCCATGCCCTTTCCTAAGCTCTTCCTTTCCCTTCGCAAGGGCAGCATAGGGCTTAGAAAGAACCGGATCCTCGAAAAAATAGTGCAAGGGATAATCGAGCGGAGGCCGCAGAGATCACGATACCTATTGCAGTTCATCCGAAATATCCTAATCGAGTTTTGAATGTTAGATCTCAATTAAGCCAAAAGTTGCACAAAGAGTTGATTGTTTTTCTGAAAGCTAATTTGAATTGTTTGCTTAGAGGCATGCAAATATGTGTGGCATATCTCTAGCCTTCCTCGTTCCTTGGATAGCTGACTCGCTCTTCCCCTTGCTCCCCAGGTAGATAAACAATTATGTTACCAATCCTAGAATTTGGTATTTGTTGCTGACTTTCTGAGAATCTCCTCGGCAAGAGAAATAGGGAGTACTTGGGCGGACCTCTTCTATTATAAATTACATATGTGTAGCTTCTCGATGGACTAATTCAAAGGTTCATTAAGTCCCTGCCAATTGGTATACTTATTGTGAATAAGAAGTCCAAATCCGATAAGGCATGCCTTGAGAGCTTCCCCGGTTACTGAGTCTGTGATTTCATTGTAAGTATTTGCTTCCATCTCGAAATGATTTTTCATGATTGTATGTACACAAGTTCTCGCGCATAAGCATAGCCATATGAAAAGCTTCAGAGGTGGCCTCTGTAGGAGCATATTACCACTCTTTTCTGTGTTTATTCAATGCTTTGCTTGTGGATTGGAAATGCGGTAAGGTCCAACCTCTGACTTTTAGATAGATATCAGCATAACTTCATAATGAAACTTCTCGCACATCTGCTCTGAAAGCGAGAGCTTGAGATGCATTCGCTCTGAAAGTGATCTTTCCGAATCAAGATATAGAATATGGGTAACCTTCTTCCATAGCAAGAAGGGGGACAAAAAATTTGATTCATGTCTCTGTAGTTGTATCTAGTGTGCCATGCTGAGAATTGATAAACGACTTTCTATCTCTATTGAAGTGAAAGCTTACTTGATCGATGTATGGGATATAACTAAAAGGGCAGTGCCACAAGGCTGCTATGAACCTGCTACACTTGTCCTAATCAAGACGGAAGCAGGAACCGTGTTGTAAAAAATGTCGGGGGTTATAGATCTCTGAGACTACCATCGATGCGCTCTAAGTATATTAATTGCGAAACAACCAGAGTTTTTTTGTTAGAAAGCCGGGTCGGTCTCTTACGTGAGGCTGCCCTAACCTACTTATGTACCCACCCAGTTCTACAACTTTAGACTATGGTTCGAGTTATTTCAAGAGGATCTACTACTCAAATCCGAGCTTTAATTAAGTTGGGAAACATCATCATAGATAGACAAATGGAACTCCATGTGATCATTCATAGGCCTACTTAACCTCATTCTAGGTTGCAATGTACGGAATGACTTGTTCATATCCGCGGGATTTGCGATGACCTTTCTTATGAAAGATAATTAGAGAAGTTCAAATTTGGCAATTTAAGTGCCTTTTTTTTCTGGCACTTGAATCTGTGATTCTGGGGGGCCCGGCTTGCCAAACGATCAATCGTTCAGCTCTTCCTTTTCGGGGAGTGAAGCGAAGGACCCTAGCCTAGACGGGAGCTGCTGTAAAAGAGAGCTTCGCTTCCTCGGTCCAGTCGGTAGGGAGGAACAACTCGTTTGGACTCTAAAAGAGATACAATGGACCTTATAATGTATCTAATTCCTGATTTCAATTCTGTAATGAGACCCTTTTTGGCCAAGTCCTTTCAAACCGCCTAGATTCTATTTTTTTCCTAATGTGAACTTGGTTGTTTTTATGCAAGGCTATCATTTATTGATCTATGTTCTACTCCATCGTGATGATGTTTAGATTAAATAGATGTGTCCCTTTGTTGCCTTAGTCTCTTTGATGTTGTGTTTTAACTTTAAACCGATGATCCCTTTTCTTTGATGTAATGGGTTTTGAGCATGTAACACCCTACGCTTTTATGAGCCTAAATTTCGACAAAATTCAAAACTTGAACACATCCAAACATGGAGCGTATAAATCTGGTACCTACAAATAAAAAAGCATGAGCATAATCAAAGTACGATAAGATAACTCACAGCTGAAACAAATAAGATAGACTAATATTAACTTAAGAAACTACCTTATAAGGAAAGTCACCATTGCCAATATCGAGAATGAGAGAAATAATGAGAACAGAAAGCCAAACTTAGACACCTATGAGAACACGACCTTCTCGAAAAAAACTTAGGAGGTTGTAATGAGGAGGACGGGTCAGAAGAACAAGTTTTGGTGAATAAGAAAGATGTAATATAGATTACAATACACAGATGTATCCCGTTTGGTTCAACCAAAGATATATACCTGCCAAGGCTAGTAATCCTATCCTAACCTTGTAAACAATTACACATGACTCTAACTACCCTTCCCAAGGTAGTATTTCCAACCATATTGATACCGAGATAAAATGTTTACGCATACGTTTGTGAAGCCTTTATATCACCATTAACTAATTATTAAACGAAGGAGTGAACTCCTAACCATGGAGTTTATTTACTCATGTGTGTATACTTAGCCACTTAATGCCTCACTATCGAATGATGACCTATTGGTCATTTAGTACCTCTCAACGATTTATTCAATGTTATTATAAACTAGAGGACACTAGCTACAGGGTCCTACTAGTTAAGGCTTCTGTCATTCGTATATAAACCCATACCCCATATAAGGGGAGAGATGGTATCTCATCTCTTAAGACCAATAAGACTGGATAGAGATATCTCGCCATTTATGACCTTCCTATTAGTGGAACCATCTAGCTGACCTTGTTGGATAATATCCTTAGACAGTTAATACTTTCCATATGATAGGTAGTCCTATAGAAGGACCATACTAGACGTTTTGAACCAAGGTGTAGGTAGGATTCGCACACCATATAAGACCCCTAACTAAGTGACCTATTCCCAGATGGACTCCTCGATCCAAAGCCACTTAAGACCCAAGGAAGTGGACTATTTCCAAAGATTATCAAGCTCGTACCCAATTACCCTTTAATGCTTCTATTATGGGAGGCGGGCTACGCAATCGCTTAATACCTTTTTATAGGTGGATCTGACAACTTAAGACCTTAATCCCAAAGCAGGCTATATTATTGAGTTATTCTCGTTTAGTTTCTCTTTACGGAAATACCATACGTACATAAACTTACTATCGTCACGGGTTCCTATGGTAAATAATAACTTATCGTTATTTACCTACTAAATCATTCTTTATTTTCTAGATTTACTAGTATAAAATAGGGAAAGTTATGTCCTCCTTATCCTAGGATAGTTTGTTTAATTGTTTTCATAATTCAACTTAGTATTTAAAATGACAATCAATACCCATTAATCCCCTTTTTATTTCATTTATTCTGTTTCATAGGGTTATTTCCATTTATGACCATAACAGTCATATTTTCCTATGGCAACAATTAATCTTCACTACAAGAAAAATGATTTTTTGTAGCGCTCAAAAAACGCTACTAAGTATTTTTGGTGGCGTTTTGATAATCGTTATGAGAAAACATGCCACTAAAAAAGAAATATTTGTTACACTTTTAATAAATGCCACTGTAAATACTTTTATTGTAGCGTTTTCCAAACGCCACCATAAATATTCCTGTAGCGCTTTAAAAACGCGATAAAAAAGCTTTTTGATGCTACGAATAAAATTTCCAATTTTACCCCTAATTTACGGTTGCGTTTACTCAACGCCACTACATGTATTTCTGTAGCGTTTTCAAAATGCTACTAAAAATTATTGATTAATTTGCAGTATTTTTTCATGCAATTATTTTTTGTTAATAGTCTATTTTGTTTCTACAATATCAATCAATAATCATTCACATAATCATCATGTTCAAACAATTAAAAAAACAATTAACCATATAATCAAATAGAATATGCATAACCATTGCAATACAATAGTTTTCTGAACAAATGACCAAACTCACATACAATAACCATTGATATACAAATTTACACATTTAATACAAAGAAAATGCTATACCTAACTAGTACTTACAAAACGCTTGATTACCCAAAATTCTTTGTTGTATGCACAAGTGAAACCTAGCACCATAAAAGTTCAACTTTGCTGTTTGAACGTCCAATGCTTGCACACGTGGAAGCACAACATATAGTCAGACATCTCCTCCCTGATCTCACAACAAGATATACATATCTGCACATAGTCCAAATCTGCAGACATTAAACATTTTCAAGTACTGGACGAAATACTAGAGCGATCAAACATCGTCAATGAACGTCTGGTACCAACTTTAGGACATACATTTTAATGAACAAAAGGATCAATTCTGAACTTTTCTTTCCATATCATTTCTTAAAAACAACAGGGAGTTTTTGCCACAAAAGCATGAAGATCCATATGATTTAATTGTATAAATAAATTAGAAACATATGACTAACTTGACCAGCTGGAGATGTATCTGTACCTCTCGACCAACAAAAGGTGAAGTGTTAATAAAGAATAACATCTTTACTATTGGTTCTTCCACTTTGATGGCAGGTAAAGGTTTCCCAATGATTTCTTCAGCGATTGTCTCGCCGATCTACATAACAACAACAAGTTTCATGCTAACTATTTTAGAAACATCGCCAAAACTCGTTTATTTGGTTGTTCTTATTAAAAGATAGAACATACCATTGTATCGTCGATACCATACATAGCACAAATGTCACCTGCTTCAACTGTCACTAGTTCAGGTTTACACACCTGCACATTAACATAAATTCAAATTTAAGCACCTGGACATTTTTTAAACATATTCAGAAAGTAATTTTGATTTCGCAAAATCGCGCACTGCTTCTCCTTTCACTGTCATGTGTTGAGCGTACTGTGCAACTTGCTTGAATTCCACTTCATCTTCTTCTCCCAACACTGCCGTGTCAGCGTCAAACTGAATGAAAATGAAAACATGCGAATTGAAATGAGAATCTGAGAAGCGTTAAGGCTCTTAATGAATAAAAGTCAGTCTTAGTAACTATAACAAAATTGGAAGCGGAACAATCAACTATAAATAAAGAAATCAGTCTCAGTAACTATAACATCTACAGAATGAGAAATTAATTCAAACTTATAGGTTTTTTCAAGAAATCACTTTCTATCCTCTGAGCACAACAAGAGCAAAAGAGGGATCAAATCCATTATTTCAATTCAGGAGCATGTAGAGCTGGGCAAGGAGAAACAGAGTTATCCGACAACAGGGTTATGAATCCCAACATGACAAGTTGTGTAGCGACCGGTTTCTTTTTGTCCAACGTATCATCCTCTAGCTATTTTATAAAACAATGTAAATTAGCTTAAGAGCTTACTTGATTGAATTTGCAAAGAAAAATGCAAGTGATTTGAACTGGGAAGAAGAGAGAGATAGGAGGAATTATTCTCAAATCTATTACCAATTTATAATCTTCGCTTAATGTTGTAGGATAGCCAGCTAAACGAGCATTGAAATATCATACAAGTTGGTCTAGAACATATCTTTCCATGCATGGACTCATCTAAACCAATAGTATACACACAAATTTGATTAGTTGTACAAAATAAATAAATAGATAAACTAAGGGTAGATGCATAAAAAATGATAGGTACAAAAATGAGACTATGGTCTATGATAGCTTGCACCCTAGTTGATGTTATGGGTATATTGTAACAACAATTTCTATTACACCATTTACGATCCTTGAATATGGGTATAGAACTCCATTGTCAATGGAAATGCAAACTAAGATTTGAACAGAGATGTTTCTATTCTTAGCAGCAAGTATCATCCGTATGTTTGTTTTGTAATTAATATGTCAAGGAATTAAGTACGCAAGAATAACATAGATGGATATTTATGCACAAAAGAGTTATGTGAACTAAACATTTGTTCATGCAGCAATGTTACAAAACTATAACCATTTCAATCATAATTGCACACCATTGACGATCCTTGAATATGGGTATAGAACTCTCACTGTCAATGGAAATGTAAACTAAGATTTGAAAAGAGATGTTCTTAATCCTAGCAGCATGTGTTCTCAGTTGCCTCTTTCCTCTCATCACCACTCTTAAACACGACAGGCACCTGAAGGCATCAAAAGAATATTATATCATACAACAACACACTTGAAATCATATTATTCATATGTGCAAGGAATAGACATCACAGATTTTTACAATTATATCTTTCACCCTCAACTTCATGTATGAGGCGGAGAGATCTAACTGTTACAATCTGTACTATGACAACAACTAATTTTCTGTGTTATACATTCATATACCGCATGGGACTGGTATTGCTATCAAAATTAGGTTTCACCTGTAATGATCTCCTTTCATTTTGAGACAGAAAACCATAGACTGAGCAGTAGTGGAACAAGGAATATACAACTCAGCATTTTATTCTCTATCTACTCATTTCAACAGCCAATAATCTATCTTTTAAAGTATATTCTCTTTTCTTTGTAAACCAGTTTGGTGTGTTTTCCAGCACCAAGACAAAATAACTGCTTATAAATTATAATTAAAGCAATAATCTCCTGGCTTAGTTCATACCCTTTATAAATGTTCCCCACATCCTCTGAAGTATTCAGTTTTTCCAGAGTCTCATTCCTTATTATTTGTACTTCAAATAACAGCTAACACCCTATGTATTTAAGTATGGCTATATAAAATTTGTGCACTGTACATGGAATCATACAAACATATATAAACCAATCAGACTAATATATTCTAGCTTTTGAAAACAACCTTACTTTATGTGCCAAACATTCTGACTTGTAGCAGTATGAACCTATCTTCTTTAAATGAATATAAGTTTAAGGGTATTCATCTATATTCAAACCATCTTATTAACTTCACTAAGCTTCAACATAAATTTTTATATCTTCTGCATAAAAATTTGGGAAACGGAACTGAAATATCGAAACGTTCAAAGGACTGAAACAAAGTGGAAACCAGATTTTTGAACCACTTGTGACGTTAATTTAAGATGATAGTAGTAAGATATGTTTTTTTGTAACTACACAGCAAAACCGTTAGTCAAACTTAGCTACTTCTATCCTTTACTGGAATATTGTTCTACGATATCCTCAACAAAATACTGTTCTACGTTATCATATTCTAGGTGAAATAAAATTTGGATATGCTGTTGTCTGAATTACAATTTGGCTTCAAAATGAGCTCATATGAGCCCAGGCTAATACAATGTTTAAGCAAATTGGACTTGCCTTTTGATGCCTTCACGCACACCCTCAGCGGTAACATCAGTATAGAAGGCATCCCTCGTGCACCATCCAAACCAGTCAAGAAAAGAAGGCAACTGCATTTAAAAAAATTGCAACATAAATTTTACAACATTAGTGGACAAAAATCAAGATAGATTAGGCAACTAGTTCTGCCATCCGACATTAAGTAATCAAGTAAAGACAAGAGGAGATACAGCAGCCCAGTATTAAACAAATCAGATAAACACAATAGAAACGTAGACTATAATACAATCAAGTTGAAATATATGATACAAGTTTCAAGCATTAAGGTCTAATCAATTTGGACCATGTCAGGAAATAAGCATAAATTTGTAATTGGATGGTCTTAGTTCTTCAAATGAATCCATGCTCGAGGGCAGGAGCAATTTGAATAATGCATAATCACAGTTTGCTCGAAATGTAGTTCAATTTTGAGGGTTATAGAACTTACTTGACTGCTTGATTGATGACAACAAAAGGATTAGTTCTAGCATGCTTATGCATTAAATAATTTCCTTGCTTAGTCTACACACTTTCACATCCTACAATAGCATAGTAAATATTGTAAGTGTTAGAATGAGTAGTAAAACTGTTATACATGTATCAAGAATAACGCTGCCCATTAAGCTACAAAATTCCTCTATTTTCCTTCTATTTTATTTTCAACATGGCCTTAATCAAAATTATTACAAAAAAGAGATCAAATTACCATACACCAGAATTCAACCCCAGTAGTTATGCAACTTATTTGAATGGTTTCTGTTCTCATCGTTTAAACGTTCCTCTAGAGCACACAAAATCCTCACGAAAATAGATATCCTTTTGCTTATTAAAGAATGTTATACTTATGCAATCCAAAATGCACAAGTCCGATATTTTATATAAAAAAAATAACATTTGTGTAATCTACAATCAACATTTTCAGTTATTGATAGGTTTAAGCTCTCGCCAATCTAATAATAATAGAGTAAAATGCACCTACCACTTTCAACGCAAATTTCGATCTCATCTTGTTCATTTCTTTGAAGAACAACATGAAATTGACCCTCAAGCAAAGGAAAAAATACATTATAAATGGTTTCATCAGCATCAACCTTGCTTTCAACCAACATAAATTGAATTTCCAATGGCACTTCTCTGCCGCTCTTCCCCATTCTTTGTAGCTGGTTTAGGGTTAGTAGTAGCGAACAAAATTAGATCTGAGAGAAAGGGGTTTTGGGTGGAGCAACAAGTGCATGTATAGTAATAGAGAAAGCGAGGGTAGCAGGGAAAAGAAAAAAGAGTAATAAAATAGAGGCAAAAGAAAAAGGAGTTAAAAAGAAAGAGGAGGTTGGGAGGAATCCTAAGTCCCCATTAGTGAACCGCGCTGAAGGTTTTATAAAAAAAAATCCGAGAATGAGAAGTATTTCGATTCAACAGGCGGGTTATGCTTATTTTGAACCACGCTGACCTATTTTCACGAAGGCCGAAAGTAAAATATTTTTCGCCGCATCTATATGGAGAAAGAAAACATCTTTGTTCGCACTTCCGAATAAATGCCACTGATTATTGCAATAAAAAATCAGTTTTCTTGTAATGCTTCAAATACCTTTTATTCCCATTGGTTAAAATTAATGTCACTTATGAACCTGACGGTCATAATTCCCTAAGACATTAATTATCTTTAATTATCAATCCCGAAATATCTATTTGTTGTACCCCAACAGATATTACTAATTTATTTATTTTCTATTGTGTGTGTGTGTGTGTGTATATATATATATATTGAAAATTATGTGTGTGTGTGTAAATATATATATATAAAATTACACACCGGACCCCTTACATTAAGACGACCACTTGCGGATGCTGGATTTGTTGGGCGGTTCGGGGAAGACTTCTACCACAAGTCGAGCTTAACCTCATGTCCTAGTGCAATTATAATTTAATTCCCTAATTGGGGTTTACAATATTAATCCTAGCCAATTTAGAAATTATAACCATTACGCTTAACCGCCTAATTAAATTTCTTTTCCTTAATCAATGTCGGTTACAATTTCAATTTATTTATCTACTTATGGTCCTATTTATAGCAATCCATTACACTAATTGCTACAACGATCACCACAAATATGTTCATTTAATATGGACTACATTTACGTGTATAATTCCATAAAAAGGAAATTCATTCAACATTCAAACATTCATTATATATATATATATATATATATATATATATATATATATATATTGTTATTTACATAGATTTAGACGGATAATGTATATATATTTTTATTTATATTTTTGTGCAGTAAATATAGATATTTCTTTTATTATTATTATCGTTAAGTTTAATAGTTTGGTTTAACTAATAACCAAGCATCCCTTATTATATTCAATCTTGCAATAAGGTTCTAAATCTTACAAAAGACCGTCAACTATAGTTATTGTAAACTGCCTGAATATTGGAATAAACATATTTCAAGCCACAAGAAATATATGTTATGTATGTTCTGGAATAGTTGATGTAAACTACACATAATACATATGTTTATATTTATACATGAATTTACACAACGTTTCCCTTTTCTATATTTGATATACTTCTTATTGGCTTCAAATAATGTCCTTTTTATTTTAGAAGAGGGAAAGGCATATTTACAATAACTAAGTAAAAACCTCAACAAAACTGAGCATAAACAGGTTTATATCTTTTCAATCAAAATTAAATAACTTATCATTTAACATTGAAACTAAAGATCTGGAATAAAGCTACATCTTAACAGTGTTTTATGGGACTGATTTCTAGATCTACAGTGTTTTCAATAACCACAATATATTTTCAAATACAACTGTATGCAATATGTATAGACAATTAAGTAAGCCTACAAATTATAATATTAATCATAACGACAAATCTATACTTCCAGTTTTTTTACATCATCCATAAATAGATTTGATAGGTATCCTTTTAGATTTAACAATATTATGGAAAGATCTGATAAATATTAAGCATAGATTTAAGATCTAATACAAACGAGATAATAAGTTAATGTAACTTTGTAAATAAATTTTCCACTCACCTGAAAACATCCAAATTTGAAATCTGGATAATCATTTAGGCCTACATTCCCTAAATTCTTATAGATCTATAGTTATTCTGAATAGAAGATACCTTTAGATCTATATATTTGCAAGAAAATAAGAAAAGAGGGGAGAACCTGACGAAGAATAGCTTAGACATCAATTCATACTCTTTTCCACTTGAATATGATAATACCTTTCAAATCCATATGCATTTATGTTTGATTGATTGTACATGAACCTATTTTTGATTTAGAAATAGAGTTGAAGAGAAAAAGGGAATGGCAGAGCTTCGCTGTTACCTATAGATTTGTGAGGAAAAGAATGAGCCATTACCCCTTAATTTATAGGAGTGGAATTGGCCATGAACTGTAAGATTTATTTTATTTAACATCCGTCAGTTTATAGAATAATATATATATCAAAATACCCTTCAAAACCAACCGTCACTGGGCTGTCTAGGCTCAATGCGGTCGACTCCCTACTAGGGTATCGACTGCCCTTCATTTGGTTTGCCGGTGAAGGCAGGTTACAAAAAGGAAAGATATATTATATTTATTCGTTTCCGTCCATTTTTCATATTTCGTCCCTAACTTTTTCATACGGACTCCGTTCGAGAAACTCCAAACATGAAAGTTTACCAAATTCCCAAGACGAGCGCAATGATTAAAGTTTAGCAGTCAAATTCCATCACTTGGAGAAATTCCTATTTTTGAAATCTAATTAAATAACTAATTTATTATAAAAATTCCAGGTTGTTACATTCTTCCCTCCTTAAAAAAAATTCGTCTCGAAATTTTGACATATACTTATCCTATCATACACTACCAATTTGTGTACATCCACTTTGCGACTATGTGCATAGTGTACATAATGCGTTTCAACCACAAAACATGTATGCACAATGATTCTAAATCGCGTTCTCCTATATGTATGCATTAAAAATTTAAAACACTTTTGTAAACATGATGCAAAACATCCTAAATATACTGGTAGCTCTATATGAATGCAAATTAAAAAAAAAACTTTTTTATCCATAACCTTCACATGATTACGAATAAAAATGTTAAGAAACCAATTTTGCATCCAAACTCTACAATCCGGAAAAAGGAAATCAAAGAGAAGAATTTTAATGTTCCCTTTGCTTATAAATATTCGAAATCCCGACTTACAGTGGAAATTTCACCTCAGTTACCCAAAATTCTCCAAAAATTCCAATCTATAGACAATAAAGGAGGCTTAAAACAAGCTCTAAAATGTGAAACGAGTTAATTGGTAACTCGCGCGCATCGTTGACAAGGTATGAAAACATCGTTTTCAAAGTAGAATAGACTTTTACTTTTTGTGGTTAATGTTTTTATCGCATTGTCAGTCCTATTGCACTGCTAAAATGCACACATAAACCATTCTAAAACCGTACTTGCGCTATTCATGTGACCAAAAATCGAAACTTTTCAAAAAAATAAATTTCCGCTTTAAAATCTTTTATAAATTTTTGAAAATTCCTTTTCAACACTCTTTAACTTTCCATACGAGATCTGCATGAAAACTAAAATTTTGGTAACGTGCTGCGTCATTCAAACCATCTACTTTAATGTAAAACGGACGTTTAAACATGACTATAATACCCAAATTTTAAACGATTCAAGTCCACATGTTGGTGAAAAAGGAAGTCAGCTGCGCAAAAGTGTGAAAACTGAAACCACACACAAAAGAACGAAATAAATTTTAACTCAACGAGGAACGGTGATTTATTAATACCCATGACGAAAAAATTGCAAAACCGGTCATTTGCTAATTTTTTTCCAACACAGAACTCTGTTATTTTCAACTCTATGGCAATTGTTAGTTAGATAGGAAAATGAGATTTCATTTAAGTGGATATGCGTGAATGACATAAATATTTCCAAACATAGAAATCTCACTAACATAAGTCGTGTGATTTCAAAGACAACAAGCACTAATAGTTACAAGCAAGAATTACCACGATGCTAAGAACCAAATTTTGGAAAGGGAAAACAAATAGAACAACAAAAAAAAAAGGCCAAAACTCGCAAAACAATGGCTATAAACAACGAGATGTCTTACTCCGTAACTAGAGTTCAAACCATTCTTATGATCTTGGATTAATCGTATCATGGTAGAAAAAAATGCTCAATCTTGTGTTACCAACACTGCTGCTGTTGTTGGAGGTTCCCACGTCACCATCTCTACTAATAGAGAATTTGCGATGAGAAAAGAAACCCACCACAAAACTTCTTCTCATGGAAATCCACCTAATAATGTCTAAAGACAAAAATGGATTAGTGAAATTACAGAAAGCGATCTTCATGAGACCACACAAGAACAATAAGCTGAATTAAATATGATGTGACACAAAATGATGGTTACGCCATCGATTAAGCAAAAGATTGATTTCCGCATCATGCGATAAATCTAGTCATGACATCCCATTATTGGAACAATGTGTTAAATGAGTCGTATATCAACATGGGTAGTTTCAACATAGATCTCCGAACACCAAAGCCAACATAAAGAAAAAGAAATTTGCTGCAAAATCCCCAAAGCCAGTCAAACAAATGACCATTCAAGTACGCATAAAACACATATACCTCTAAAATCTCATCAAAATTCTACTCAGAAAAACCATCCAAAAATAGCTTAGTCTTCATTTCTGAAATGACGAATGCCTTCATCAAAATCCATTCTGGCAAGATATAATAAAGGTGGATGCAACACAAACAACAATTCTATCCTAAGATCTTGAAGCAAAGGACTGGTGCAAGCCTAATTGCCTCTATAAATTTTCTCAGACCTACAACGGTAAGACCTTTTTGCTCATTCTGATCCAACCAAATGATCTCTCCCTAAGGATGAGACATAAATGATACGAGTAAGATCGAATAGCGCAATTAGGTATGATGGACTAAGAAAGGATCAGAGAGAAGATATTGGATTTAGATCTTGGAGTACTAGTGGGGAAAGATCTAATGCACAAACTAACGTGGAAAAGGAGGAGACGAGGTGATGACAAAGAAAAAGAAGAAGGAAAAGAATATTGTTCGTCTAGATGAGAAAGGAACGATGAAAGAAAGAAATTAAAGAGGTGGTTTGAATGCAACTTTTAAGGTTGAGTCCCAGGTCCAAGTTGTACCAAAACTCATCAATAGGTTGACCACTCTAGGTTTAACGCTGAACGGTCAAATGTCAAATGAGCTTTGGGAAAAGATTGAACCTTAACCTTATTAGATCGGACTAAAATATTAATCGCCCCACAACATCTTTTGAGATTTGATGCGATCCGAAAAACAATTATCATCGTCACAACGATATCAAAGACCGCAGCCAAACTCCGAATCGTATCCAAAGATCCAAAGTAGTCTCAACAATGATGTTGCGACCATACACGGACGAATTCCCAAAATAGTTCATGTAACACCCTGTATTTTCTGTGAACATAAGAGTAAAAAGTTAGAGAATAATTAAATTGTAACAAAATAATTAATGGAAATAGGTTGTGCCATTGCGTTCGTGTCGAAATTTTTCTTGGAATAGAGTCCAAGTTTGCGTAAATCGGGCTCCGTATGAAGAAGATATGGCCTTCAGAAGTTTCAGTAAAAATCAGCCCGGAATTCATGAGCTCTAACCTATTTAAACACCCCCAAACCCAGCTTTCTCTCCACACAATTTCATTCTGCATATACTCTACCTCTATTCTAATTAAAAAATAAAAATGGCATCGCTACTCTACTGGAATCATGTGACGGCCCGCCCCGCACCAGCCTGCATTTCCTCCGAAGGTGCGCTGTACACATGCCCGACTAGCACGGAACGGTCGCCAAAGAAAGAAAAGAAGAGAATGAACTAACAAGGAACCTGCAGAATGTCTCACAGCGCATGGAACAAAATATAATAATAACATAATCTTGACATAAAACAGGCGAGACAGTGCATAAGCTGAAAACTAAATCAACATAGCAGCGGAAATCCAAATATAGCTTATTACAACTTTCCAAATTACTGTCTCTAAAACAAAAGAAAGCTAAAGTAGAAAATACACTACTAATGCCCAAGGAGTGATCTTTAACAACACAGGGAGAATACTATATGTATCATACGTGGAAGCCTCCTGCTCGTCTCCGGATCGGCTACTCGTGCATATCCAGCTAACCTGTCTCTAGTCTGCTTGTGAGAGCACCCAGAGTAATAAGAAGAGACATAAAACTCTGGGTCAGACAAAAAGTCTTGTATGAGCGATAAGCAGCTAAACAGAACAATAACAGGTATACTAAACCATACCTGAACCTGGACCTGCAACCAAAGAGTTAGCACTACATACCGTACAATACTCTAAGGTGCCATAGAAAATGGTGTAAAGAATACGGGGGTGGGGGTGTGCATGTCATAATGATGGCAAACAAATCAAGCATAGCAACCATCCTCACGTCTCTCACTCAGTGCGTAAAGCATACGATGTCCACCACTATCAATCACTAGACCCATCGAAGTAGTGACGGAGTTCGACTTGTACAACTACTGCTACTACCAAGCTTACCACATGAAGTCATGACCAAATCTTTACAAATGACCCCACTTCATTGGTCTATAGCCCTTTAGTCATACCTAGGCCACTGTGGCCCTGAATATATCCACGTACCTCCCATTCATAGTGATCCAAAGTCATAGACATCGACAGCCCCTTGGCACATGTCCCACAGCAAAGCCCAATCATGAAGCCCACTCATTGGTTCCCAACTGGATCCTGAGTCAAAGCTCCTCATTTGGACTTCCTTTGCATCTCCGGTTTTGATCGAATTGGAGTTGGTCTTCAAAAGAGTCGTCGCGTAGGAGAGATGGAAGTTCAATTTGGTTTGGTCCAATCTGGTTCAGTCGGTTCGGTTCGGATAAATCATCTCCAGGCTTCCCATTCGATTCGGTTCGGGTGCCACGCTCCATTCGGTTCTGTTCGGATGCCATGCTCCATTCAGTTCGGTTAGTCCCTCCTGCTCCAGCTTGCCTGCTCCGATCCGACCCCGCTCGCTTGCCTACTTCGATCCGATCCTGCTCCCTAGCTCCAATCCGATCCTCTGTCCAACTCCAACTCTTAAGCAATGGCCTTCCTTCTTACCAAATTTCCTTTGTGCCAGACTTTAGTTCGGTTCGGATTCCTTGCCCAGCTCTCCTATCCGATCCGAGCCCCTAACCCGATCCGATTCGAAACCCTGCACAACTTTCTGCAACTTTTTCCAACAACTTGTTTACGCCATTCGACGATGTTTTCGACCAATCTAACTTTTCTAAACAACCACAAATCATTCCAAACAGTCATAGCAACAAATAGAAGTGACCTTAAACACCAAAACAACAATCTTAACATGTGAAATGAATCAAACATACCCAAAATCCTGTATTTTCCCTTAAGCATGTTTAGGCAAAACTAATGATATGATTAGCAAAACTTAATCAAATTAAACCAAATTTCTAACACAGGTCTAAAACATTATTTTAGAATTTATAAATATTTTTGCAGAATTTATTGGTGTATAAATTCGCTAATCTTCACTAATTACCCTTAATTAACTGTAACTAGTGCAAAACTATGCAAATCACTCACTTTAGCCACAAATAAAACCCTAAAACTAAAATGATTCTCTGTTTGGCGATGTCCCCAATGCAACTCAGCAGCTCTAACCTTGCTTCGGTGCTTTCTCTACTTAATTTGATGTAGTTTAAGCCAAAACTTGATTAAGAGGTGATTAGAGGTGTATTTAGATGTTGGAGGCCATTGTTAGGTTGAAGAGAGAGTTTGTGGCGGCTGGAAAATGAGTGAAAAACCGAAATCCTTACCCTAGCAGCCCTCAAATACCTCTAATCCCGAAATCCCCCATTGGGCCTAGTTTTTCACCTTCTGAAACTTGTTTCAGCCATATCTCCCAAACGGTGAGTCCGTTTGGCTAATGTGACCACTCTACGGAATTGTAAACCATCAAACAAATCTAATGGAAGTGGTTTCAGGTCAAAATTCTTTTCCAGTCAAAAGTTATGGCCAAAACAGTATCAACTAGGGGCAATACGGTCATTTAAAATTCGACAAAAATATAAACATGGGAAATGACCCCAGTAGTCATCTCCCAAAGTTACATGACCATACAACTTCGTATGTGAAAGAAATAAATACTCTACGATCCTTCGATGCGTAGAATGCAGGTCGTTACATTCTCCCCCCTTAAGAAATTTCGTCCCCGAAATTCCTTAACCCAAAACATACAAAGGATCCCGTATGCCTACCAGCCACAAACAACAATCAAACATGCAAAACAAACAAAACAAGCATGTCCTAGCATGCGGAAAGACTAATCGAAACTGAAATCTTACCAGGCAAAGAGTTCTGGATATGTCTTCCTAATGCTCTCCTCTGTCTCCCAAGTACAGTCATTCTCATTCTCACCCCACTGAACCTTGACTAAATTCACCGCTTTCCTTCGAAGTTGCTTCGTATCGTTCCCAACAATACGCATAGGCTTGCGGTTCCCAACCGCCTCGGGTTTAACTTCGACTTCATCCAACTGATCAGGTGAAATAGTCACATCTAGGTCGTGCACAAACTTCCTTAATTGGGAAACATGAAATACGTTGTGAACTCCTGCCATCTTCTCTGGTAATTCAACTATATATGTCAAATTCCCAATTTGCTCAAGGACTGGGAATGGACCAACAAATCTTGGTGCTAACTTGCCTCTCCTACCAAATCGTATCACGCTCTTCAACGGAGAAATCTTAATAAACACCAAGTCGCCAATGGAGAACATTAATTCTCTTCTCCTCTTATCAGCATAACTCTTCTGCCTATCTTGGGCAGCTTTCATTCGCTGTTGGATAATCTTAATCTTAGCTGAAGTTTCTCTTATCATATCGGGTCCAAGCACATACTTCTCACCAGTCTCTACCCAACATGACAGTAAGTTGCACGGTCGTCCGTACAAGGCTTCAAATGGAGCTATACCGATACTGGATTGATAACTATTATTATATGCAAACTCTACTAGATGCAAATGGTCATCCCATGATCCACTAAAATCCAATACTCAGGCACTCAAGAGATCTTCTAACACTCGATTCACCCTCTCTGTATGTCCGTCGGTTTGAGGATGATACGCGGTACTGAGATGTAGTTCTGATCCTAACGCCTCTTGTAAGCTCTTCCAAAATCCACTAGTGAACAACGGATCTCGGTCACTCATAATGCCCTTAGGTATTCCATGAAATCTCACTACCCACTTTATATATAGTTCAGCTAACTTAGCCGCTGTCCTATTCGACTTGACGGGTATAAATCTTGCTCTCTTGGTCAATCGGTCCACAATCACCCAAATTCTATCATGGCCCGATCTGGTCCTTGGTAACCCATCAATGAAATCCATTGACACTTGTTCCCATTTCCATTATGGAATATCTAATGGTTGTAATAAACCACTAGGATTCTTTTGCTCAGCTTTAACCAGCTGACAATTCATGCATTTGGATACAAACTTCCCAATGTCTCTTTTCATCCCTTCCGAGTAGTAGGTCTGCTTCATGTCTCGATACATCTTGTTACCACCGGGGTGTATAGTCAGTTTTGAGTGATGACATTCTCTAAGCACTTCATCTCTCAATCCATTGACATTGGGCACAACAAGCCTTCTATTCTTTCTAAGCCATCCATCTCGATCAAGCCCATACTTGTTCATCTCCTCATCGATACCCATCTCTAACTTGGAGATGATTTCCAATAAATTAGAATCGTCCCTCTGACCAGAGCCGATCCGCTCAATCAAAGTGGGTCTAATCGTCAAACTTGCTAACATTTCTGGATCCAACTCGCACTTTGGTCTGAAATCATACCCAGTGATGTACTCCAGTTGCTTCCATTTAAGAAACATAGCCCCTAAACTGGCATGTCTTTTACTCAATGCATCAGCCACCACATTGCCCTTTCCTGGTGTATATGCGATGTCGAAATCATAGGAAGCTAAGAGTTCTAGCAACCTTTGCTGTCGGAGATTTAGATCCTTCTGAGAGAAGAGATACTTTAACGATTTATGATCGGTAAACAACTCGAATCTTTCTCCCAAGAGATAATGTTTCCACATCTTCAATGCGAACACGATCGCTGCCAATTCCAAATCATGGGTAGGGTATCTTTTCTCGTGCGGTTTCAGTTACCGACTTGCATAAGCTACAACCCTACCTCCTTGCATCAATACAGCACGTAGTCCGGTACCACATGCATCCGTATATACTATCATCTCTTCATTCCCCTTAGGAATGACTAACACTGGTGCACATGTCAACTTGTCCTTTAGACTCTTGAATGCATTCTCGCACTTTTCGTCCCATATGAAAGCTTGATTCTTCTTGGTCAACTGAGTCAACGGTGCTGCTATCTTGGAGAAGTCTTGGATAAACTTACGATAATATCCATCTAATCCCAAGAAACTCCTTATGTCCGTTGCATTCTTGGGCGTAGACCAATCTTGTACCGTAGCCACCTTCGCAGGATCCACGGCAATACCATTCTCTGAAACAACATGGCCCAAGAATCTCACTTCCCTCCTCCAGAAGTGACACTTAGAGAATTTTTCTTTCAATTGGTGTTTTCTCAACACCTCCATCACTATCCTCAAATGTTCCTTGTGTTCTTCCTCTGTCCTCGAGTAGACCAAAATATCATCCACGAACACAAGGACAAACTTATTCAACTGATCTCTGAATACCCTATTCATAAGATCCACAAAATATGCGGGGGCATTGGTCAGCCCGAATGGCATGACCAACCACTCATAAAATCCAGACGGCGTCCGAAAGGCCATTTTAGCTATACTCTCAGCTTCCACTCTAAGCTGATGAAACCCTGTCGCGAGATCCAACTGGAAGAATACTCTCGCGCCACTTAACTTATCAAACAAATCATCTATCCGCGGTAGAGGATACTTATTATTCCTCGTCACTTTATTCAACTCGCGGTAGTCTACACACAAACGAAGGGAACCATCCGCCTTGGTAGCAAACACAACTGGTGCTCCCCATTCAGAAACACTCCTTTTGATAAATCCCTTCTTCAAAAGATCGCTGACTTGCACCCCGAGCTCTCACTGCTCCCTTAGTGCCATACGACGAAGTGGCATCACTATAGGTCTGACATCTTTCACTAAATCAATACGGAACTCAATCCCTCGATGTGGTGGAAGCCCGGTCACTTCCTCGAAGACGTCCGAATACTGGCCAACCACGGGCAAACCTGACAACTCACTATGCGGGATGTCGAGGGAATTTAGAAAACTAGCCATTACCCCATCACTGGGTAGACCACCAAACACTACCCTCTGTCCATCATCCGCTCTAGCTGTCACCAAAAAGCCCTCACAGTCCACCACCACCCCGTATCTTTGGAGCCAATCTACTCCCAAAATAATGCCAAACCCAGTAAAGCCCAAAACAAAGCAATCACAAACAAACATGCATCCATGACTCGATAAGACCACATTACGACAAATCATACTAAGGCTAGTCGAACCACCAATCGGGTTCGTCACTATTGAAGGTCTATTGACAATCTCGGGCTCCAATCCCAACTTATCTACCAGGTCACTAGATATGAAAGAACTGGAAGCCCCGGTATCAAACAAAACTCTAACAGGAACATCATAAACGGAAAGCATACCTTGAATAACGACATTCTTTCCCTTCTCCGCTGCAGTTGGGGCATTCGACGAAGAAGGAACAACATTAAGGGCATATGCTTTTACCATCTGCTTTTCTTTAAGGGGTTGCGGACACTTGTCATTGTGATGTCCCACTTGGCCACAGTTGAAGCAATTCCTATCCGCTGGCTTGGCCCGGCAATTACTAGCATAATAGCCCTTCTTACCAGAGCTGAAGCACTCAACATCTTTCTTATTCTTTTTCTTATGGCCATCCTTAGTCTGATCCTGCTTCCTCTTATTCTGAGAACCACTCTTGCCTCCACCACTTGCTTGTAGCTTTGGCTCCTCTGCAGATGCATCCTCAGTCTTCGACTTAGGGTAAAGACTCTCTGACCTCAATGCTTTTCCCACAGTCGATTCAAACGTCTCATCGATGTGGTTAATAAGCCTTTCCCCCAAGTATCCATCCAAACCAGTTATGAATTTCTCGTTCTTCTTCTCGGCGGTATCAATAACAGATAACCCATATTTCGACAAAGTGTCGAATTCGGCAATGTACTCCGAAACAGCTCTGCCATTCTGCTTGAACTCCAAGAATTTCTTAAACAACACTGACTTCTGAGCAGCTGGAATGAACTTCTCGCTAAAGCGAACCTTAAACTGCTCCCAAGTAATCAGATCCTTGGGTGTAGCTGCCTTTATAGCATTCCACCAATTCATTGCCCGTCCTTGCAGCTGACGGGATGCTAGCCTTCTCTTCATCGCATCCTCGATACCCAAATCTTCGAAGATACGCTCCCAGCTATCCAACCAATCCTGAACATCCGTAGACGACTCCATTCCGTGGAACGGCTTCCCACCAAGACTAGTATAATCCATGTTAAGCTTGGCGAAATCGGCCTTAAGTGCCTGCACTATTGGGCCACCACCATTACCATTATTGGGAGCTGCCCTCTGCACATCTCTAAGCATCTCCCTCATCAGGTCAGTAAACATCGTCCTCATATCAGTAGCATTCCCATTATTGGCTCCTCTACCTATACCCCTTGCGTATCGACTCATCATTCAATCTGCAAAGAGAAACGATTAACCATTTCTATGGTTGTGCTAGTGCAGTGCGACTTCATCCTTAGCTATACTAATAGCATATATAT
This sequence comes from Allium sativum, assembly GCA_030737875.1. Taxonomy (NCBI): domain Eukaryota; kingdom Viridiplantae; phylum Streptophyta; class Magnoliopsida; order Asparagales; family Amaryllidaceae; genus Allium; species Allium sativum. Next base: position 844,074,216 of record CM060909.1, on the reverse strand, counting down.
ATATAGCTTTTGAAAACCAAAATAATCACAAATACGCGCTCTCATATACGTATACTATCTCTCCCTGATAACTTCCCTAGGTTAACTACGCAACCTAGAGCTCTGATAGGAAGTGTGACGGCCCGCCCCGCACCAGCCTGCATTTCCTCTGAAAGTGCGCTGTACACATGCCCGACTAGCACGAAACGGTCGCCAAAGAAAGAAAAGAAGAGAATGAACTAACAAGGAACCTGTAGAATGTCTCACAGCGCATGGAACAAAATATAATAATAACATAATCTTGACATAAAACAGGAGAGACAGTGCATAAGCTGAAAACTAAATCAACATAGCAGCGAAAATCCAAATACAGCTTATTACAACTTTCCAAATTACTGTCTCTAAAACAAAAGAAAGTTAAAGTAGAAGATACACTACTAATGCCCAAGCAGTGATCTTTAACAACATAGGGAGAATACTATATGTATCATACGTGGAAGCCTCCTGCTCGTCTCCGGATCAGCTACTCGTGCATACCCAGCTAACCTGTCTCTAGTCTGCTCGTGAGAGCACCCAAAGTAATAAGAAGAGACATAAAACTCTAGGTCAGACAAAAAGTCTGGTATGAGCGATAAGCAGACAAAATAATAACAGGTATACTAAACCATACCTGAACCTGGACCTGCAACCAAAGAGTTAGCACTACATATAGTACAATACTCTAAGGTGCCATAGCAAATGGTGTAAAGAATACGGAGGTGGGGGTGTGCATGTCATAATGATGGCAAACAAATCAAGCATAGCAACCATCCTCACGTCTCTCACTCAGTGCATAAAGCATACGATGTCCACCACTGTCAATCACTAGACCCATCGAAGTAGTGACGGAGTTCGACTTGTACAACTACTGCTACTACCAAGCTTACCACATGGAGTCATGACCAAATCTTTACAAATGACCCCAGTAGTCGTCTCCCAAAGTTACATGACCATACGACTTCGTATGTGAAAGAAATAAATGTTCTACGATCCTTCGATGCGTAGAATGCGGGTCATTACAAATCAAAACTAGGATTAATGCATCTTCTTCAAATCTGAATAGAATTAAAAGAGAATCAAATCGAATCGATAGTCTACGCCACAGGAGCGCTATTCAGTGTCAGAATATAGATTCTAGAATACAAGAATCGTTCCCATTTTGTGAGTACAGTTATTTTCAGATATAAACTTTTATTATGATCTTGGCATGGTTATAAATCTGAATCTGAGGTTATGCATATTCTTATCTGTCAGATCTGTTTTTCTGCGACTATTCTGTATCTCCTTTTTCTTTCTGTTCTCTAGCCAGGCTACTACGAGCCTACGCCAAATCTCACAAGAGATTAACGCATTAACGCTAATTTTGGGAAAAATAATGAATATTGCATAATTGGACATGACTGATCTATGACTGATTTGAGAAAAGAACATAGGTTGTAAATTAACATCTAGAATAAGTGCATACTATGTATAAAAGATTGTGATTTGGAAGAAGAATTATTATATGATAGCATATGACTTGGGATTTGGAACATAATGCATATTATAATGCAAGATCTGATTTTGAGGACTTAATACATGATTAAAATTTGAGATCTAGATTTTGGGGGCATATTTTGTATCACGATCTATGACTTGAAAAGAGAAAAAAAGGATATATGTGACTTAGGTGTAAAGATCTATATTAAAATAGATTAACTGTTAATGCGAACGCACCTAAATATGGATTTTAGGATATTTGATATCGTAGGCTATAATTTGGCATAATTCATATTGTTTGGGACTTTTTAGAGAATATTCTGTACTGTGCAAAGTTTAATTAAAGTTTGGGGCATATGTCATATTATGAATTATGACCATGATTTAGGCATGTAAATTTAGGCAAGATACGTAAATAGAACTTTAAGAAATATTTAATTCGTTAAATCTGCTAAATCTATTATCTGCTTAATCTATTGAATTGCCTAATTTGCTGAATTACCTAATTTGCTAAAATTGTTATCTGCTACATCTGTTGAATTGCTTAATCTGTTGAAAGCTGAATAATTATAGGCTCGATCTAAAATTGAGCAAAACATGTTAATAGAACTTTGGATAATCTGCCGTAACTTGTAAAGAAGTTAAATCTGCTAAATAGACATAATTAGTCAGATATTTTCTGTAAAGTGGCTATGACACGAGTTTGGACTCCGTTTGCGGTAGAAGCCTGCCCGGAACCAACCGGCTTAACCAGCGACCGCAAATTGTCAGCCTAATGTGAGAGGTCGTAGGCATAACTAAAATACGCTTAGACATGAGGTTAGGTCTGGCTTGTGGCAGAATTCTGCTGGGAACCGCCCGGCATATCCAGCGGCCACAAGCTATCGACCTAATGTGAGAGTTCTGTGCATTAATAATTAATTAATGCAAGTCTAAGATAAATATGATACCTAAAACATGTTGGGTGGATAGGGTTAAAACAATTGGACTGATGAATCTAATAAACCCGTTTTGTAAATCTGTAGGCCCAATACAAAGTTAGGTAAAACAATCTGTAAGCCTGTTAATCTGTATATCTGATCCGTTAGTCTGAGAACTTGTTAATCTGTATATCTGATTCGTTAGTCTGAAAACTTGTTAACTTGATTGTCTAATCTGTGAACTAGTAAATCTAAACTCTGTATGTTTGAAACTTGTAAACAAGTTAATCTGAAATCTGTTAGTCTGGGGACACAAGGTTAGGAGGGGAAATACTTGTGTCATCTGTTGTTTGGGACCCATATTAGTCAGTAACCCTTTCTGGTATCAAAACTTTGACCCCACACTATGTAGGGGTCCGGGCACGCTTACTGAACTAATTATAAGCGGTTCATTCTGATAATGGCGAGGGGTGTTGATGGCGTGTTCCAACCGGGTTATGTGCGTGCATAGATCCGGTCTGCTCTGAGGAGGTAAGACACCGTAACATCTGTAAATAGGTCTGTGCCAATCGGTTGCCACTTTAGGGAGTGATACACCCTACTGTGGGGCTGAAACAGGGTATTTATGTATTAGGGAGCCGATCGATTGGGGTAGGACTTAGGGTACACTTAGTTCTGTCTGTTTCTGTTGGTACCGTCTATTTCTGTTGGTACCGTCTTTTTCTGTTGGGTGGTAACACCTGTCTGTTTCTGCGTGGTACCGTCTGTTGGGGTGGTAAAGGCCCATTACTAGTGTAATCCAAATTCTAACATTTTGTTTGCATAGGGATTATTCTGTTTCCGTGACTTCTGTCTGTTGGGGTGGTAAAGGCCCATTAGTTGGGTGGTAAAGGCCCACTAGTTGGGTGGTAAAGGCCCATTATTAGTATTCTGCTTTTATACCTTCTGTCTGTTCGGGTGGTAAAGGCCCATTACTAGCATTATGTTTCTGTAGTGATTATTCTGTTTCCATTTCTGTTTCTGTTTAGACATTAGGGTAACACCTAATCTTGTTATACTAGTATTAGTGCAGAGAAGTGAGGACTAAGTAAAAAGCATAGCTTAGTCTATATCATTTTGTTTACCTTCTATTTCTGTTATGGTTATCTCTCATCCATTTTTATTAACATGTCATGATACTGTTATCTGTTTGTATGCTGAAAGTCACTGGACTCACCAGACTTATGTCTGACCTAGTTTGTTTCGCCTCTTTTCTTTTCGTCCCCCCCCCCCCAGGTTTTTAGGGTGGAAACATAGGAGCTTGATTCAGATTCTCTCTTCTTGAAGTGTTTGAAGCATTGCTTGGCATTGGCTCTATCTTTCTATGGTAGTTTATATTGGGGATTATGGCTTTAAAAACTATGCATTCTGAAAGCTTTTGTACAAGACCGATATTTTTGTACTTGAATTCCGATATTATGGTTTTGAAAGATGTAACTAGACTTATTTCTGTTTTTGTTGTAACAAAGTTATAAATTTTTCGAGTACTACTTTATCTGTCTTGTAAATTTCTGTTCTGTCTACTAAAAACGCTCCACCAAAGTTAAGGCATTTCCTTTGCGAGTGACCTTAACGGAGGTGAGGTGTTACACTTGGTATCAGAGCTGAAGGTTACCAGATTTGATAAAAAGTTTTTCAAAATTATTTTCAAAAAGGTTTAAAAAGGAAGTATTTTAAAAAGTAGAGTTTATTTTGAAAAACATAATCCCCAATGCCATAGCCTATCTTTCCATCCTTTGTTTTGAATCTTTCCTTTCTTTCGTTTCAGCATGTTTGGGGATCTTAACCTTCCGGAGGGCGTACCGATACCTGGATGGTTCAGGAGGTACCTAGAAGCAAGGGCTAATGATGCAGGCCCAACAAACGTCCCTCCTCCCCCAGCTGTAGCGGTTCCTCCTCCTCCTCCGCGCGTGAATACTTTCTCGAAGATATGTAGAGACTTTCGAGCCATGGGTGGGAAGAACTTTAATGGAACTGAATCCTTCGTGGAGACAAGGAACTGGCTCAAAGAAACTGAAGATTTGTTCGTTATCTTCGAGGTGGACGATAGGCAGAAGATACAGTTGGTGGTATGGTTGCTTAAGGACGAAGCTTCTTTTTGGTGGGAGGTCACAAATGGGGAGCGTCCGGTAGAGAGATGGATGGATTTCAGGCATAGGTTCGAGATGAAATTTCTCTCACGAGCGGAAGAGAGTCTATACGTAGAGAAGTTCTTGGCGTTGAAGCAGGGGAATTTATCAGTGAGAGAGTACGTCAACAAGTTTAATCAACTGGCGAGATTCGGCTTAGATTTGGTAATTACACCGCATAAGAAGGCACTAAGTTTTGCTAAAGGTTTGAACGAGCTGCTACACGAATTGGTAATGTCCCACATTCTTATGGGGGCTACCTTCGAGAAATTAGTTGACATGGCATCGATGCATGAAGAGGAAACCAAAAGAGAGAAGAAAGAAGAAAAGCTAGAAGGACCACAGAACAAGAAAGCGGGACCCAAAAAGGAAACACAAAAGAAGGATGAGAAGTCTGAAGACAAGAAGGAGAAGAAGTGCTTTACTTGTGGAATCTCTACCCATCTGAACAGGGATTGCAGAAAGAGGAAGGGCACTTGCTTCAACTGTGGCGAAATGGGGCACTTCACTAGGGACTGCCCAAAGAAACGAGGACAAGGGCAGAGGGCAGGACCAACTTCTAGAGGACAGGCGAATACCCTTGAGGCTCGTGGAAAGGATAGAAATAGGAAAACTTTCCATAGAGGGATTAATCTCCTTATCTGATTGTGGAGTTAAAAACTCTTTCTGATTCTGGCATTTTGATTCTGTAATTGAAACTTTGCACTTTAACACTAGTCTTGTTTCTGGTTCCATTATAGTCTCAAACCCCATGAGGGTTACGACTCATCTGTTTATGATAAGTTGGGGTTTGATGGTATCTGTGTTGGGCGTTAAGTTGACTATGACGCATATATTCTGGGTTTTTATCATGCTTAGTTTCCTGAGAATCATTTGGTAATCTGATCTATATCAATAGTCTGTAGGTATCTGAATAATTCTGAAAAGGATAGGAGTTTTTACTCAAAGCGTGAAATAGATTTCCAGTTGGGCATTTGTTTAATGGGAGTGGTTCTCTGAGTGTTAATCTGATGTTGATTTCGGTCTTCGGGGTTGATACATAGGGGGTTATTCTCTTAAATCGATGACTAATAGGAACGAAGCTTTTGTTTTAATCGTACTTGCTTCTATCACTCAGCTGTATCCTATCGATCTAGTCTTCGACCTTTAGGTAGAAACTAATGGGTGTGAACATGTGTTTGAGACATGTTACGTTTGATGGTTGTAAGTGGATGCAAGTGGTTGCTCGTGGATGCATATACACACACTAGGCACTATATCGGCTCAAAAACACACTCATACTACATATGGATGTGTGTGCATTTTTAAATTTTTAGGGATGCGAAATGGTTGACTCAGCACATGGATATTGCATATGAATGAACGGTTGTTCACTCATATAGAAATGATATGTATCAAATAGGATAATTGCATACATGTTGGACTCATGGCACTAACATAATTCGCATTAAGGAGGTCAATTGAATCAGTGGACCGCCTGATCTTTGCATTAGATTAGGAACATATACACACACTTTTGCATATGTTCATACAACATTAGAAGTTCTAAGGACAATGGATGCTTGTGGATGATGGTTGATTAGATGGGTTATTGGATGGTAGGACACATTCTTCCTAACTTGAAGATTTCGGGGACGAAATCATTTAAGGAGGGGAGAATGTAACACCACGTATTTTCTGTGAACATAAGAGTAACAAATTAGAGAATAATTAAATTGTAATGAAATAATTAAGGGAAATTGGTTTCGCCATTGCATTCGTCTCGAAATTATGCTTGAAATAGAGTCCAAGTTTGCGTAAATCAGACTCCATATGAAGAAGATATGGCCTTCAGAAGTTTCAGTAAAAATCAGCACGGAATTCAAAAATTCAGATTCGAAATTCAAAAAAAAAACAGACACCCGGACTGGGCGGGAAAATTCCCGCCCAGGACCCAGGTCGACACTAGGGTCGACTTGGCTAAATAGGTCGACCCTAGGGTCGACCTCCCCCCCCCCCCCCCCCCCCTCATTCCCAGATCCGTGGACATATGCATTTTTCTGTATTTAGACGCCTTTCTAACCGGAGTCATGAGCTCTAACCTATTTAAACACCCCCAAACCCAGCTTTCTCTCCACATAATTTCATTCTGCCTATACTCTACCTCTATTCTAATTAAAAAATAAAAATGGCATCGCTACTCTGTTGGAATCAAAACTAGGATTAATGCATCTTCTTCCAATCTGAATAGAATTAAAAGAGAATCAAATCGAATCGATAGTCTACGCCAAAGGAGCGCTATTCAATGTCAGAATACAGATTCCCGAATACAAGAATCGTTCCCTTTTTGTGAGTACAATTATTTTCAGCTATAAATTTTTGTTATGATTTTGGCATGGTTATAAATCTAAATATGAGGTTATGCATATTCTTATCTGTCAGATCTGTTTTTCTGCGACTATTCTGTATCTCCTTTTTCTTTCTGTTCTATAGCCAGGCTACTACGAGCCTGTGCGAAATCTCATAAGAGATTAACGCATGAACGCTAATTTTGGGACAAATAATGAATATTGCATAATTGGACATGACTGATCTGTGACTGATTTGAGAAAAGAAGATAGGTTGTAAATTAAGATCTAGAACCAGTGCATACTATGTATAAAAGATTGTAATTTGGAAGAAGAATTATTATATGATAGCATATGACTTGGGATTTGGAACATAATGCATATTATAATGCAAGATCTGATTTTGAGGACTTAATACATGATTAAAATTTGAGATCTAGATTTTGGGGCATATTTTATATCACGATCTATGACTTCAAAAGAGAAAAAAAGGATATATGTGACTTAGATGTAAAGATCTATATTAAAATATGTAACAACCCGCATTTTACGTATCGGAAGATCGTAAAATATTTTTATTTTATTCCCTGAGGGTTGGATCATTCTCATCTTTTGGTATGTTGCTTATGGGGATGTGTGACATGTCCATAATTTTTACCGATTTTGTTTGTGACCATTTTGCCCCTGTCAGTCTTGTACTGGGCATTACTTTTGACTCAGGTCGAATCAGAGGGTGAGACCTGTGCCATTGGAAAGGAATTGATGATTCCCTTTCCGTAGAGTGGTTACATTAAGGATTTGGTTCAGCGGTTTGGGAGAAATCGCTGTTTTAAGGTTTTTCAGTTGGCTGTTTATGTTTTGGAAGGCTAATGGGCTGATTTGGAGAAGGCCCATTAGAGGGTGGGTGGAGACTATAAATAGGGGGTAAGGGGTATGGAGAAAGGTTGGCATTTTCCATTCTCTTATGGGGAGGCTTTGATCTCCTTCTTCCTCTAACATCTTTCCACCATTAAAATTCCAAAATCCAAGGAGGGAAATCGAAGATCTACACCATAAGAGGCTAGATCAACATCGTCTCAAGGGCGAATTCATCGGATTGAAGAGTTTGATTCGAAGTGTTCGCTGTCCGGATTGCGTTTTCATTGCCTTTGCTTAGATTTGGATAATTGGTGAGTGATTTACATCTCTCATTCGGATGCATGCAAGTATATGGGTCTTATGTTGTTAATTTAATCATTTCCATGTTATTTTCCTTAGATCTACACCATGCTAAGTTTATTTTACATGTGAATCACTTTAGGATCTGATCTAGATAATTTAAATGGTAAGTTTCATGTTATTTCATGAGTTTATGCAAGTTAGATCTATATTTGTGTTCATATGTTCAATTATCATGTTTTTGGGAAATTTATGTGTTTTGATGGAAATTGTTAGATTGGTGATATTGTTGGTTGCGTTTGGATGAATTGGATGAGCCGGTTTCGTCGGATTCGTCGTTTGGCGAAGTTTTGGTCGAAATCGAAGTCGAAATGGAGTTGTGCAGGTTTCTGGTCGGTTTTGACTGGTCGTTCTGGAGCAATGCTGGTCGGTTTTGACTGGTCGTTCTAGAGCAATGCTGGTCGGTTTTGATTGGTCGTTCTGGAGCAATGCTGGTCTGTTTTGACTGGTCGTTCTGGAGCAATTCTGGTTGGTTTTGACTGGGTCTTGGAGCTGGTCGGTTTGATCGGTCCAGAAGGCTGAGGAGGGAGTCTGGTCGGCTCAGGAGGGTCCTGGTCGGTCCAGGAGGAGCAAAGGGAGGTCTGGTCGGTCCAGGGGGTCTGATCGGTCCAGAAGTACCGGAAGAGGTCTGGTCGGTCCAGAATGGGTCTGGTCGGCATTTCTAGTGGAAATTTCTGATCGTACACTTCTAGTGATGACGTAACTTCGAGGTGGTTCAAGTAGGAAGGCTCGAAGTGGTGAATGTGTTCGTTGATCAAGGTGGAACAACGAATGCGGTGACAACTCAAAGGTCGTGAGTTGGTGGATAATGGTTGCTTGAGAAGTTTGCTTAATCTAAGAAAAGTCGTCAACTTTGGATGACTAGAGATGCAGAGGCTGAGAAGTTACCATTGTCGTAAGTTCTAGCAGGCTCAAAGCAGGGGTACGATGGGTATCGTTGAAAGGCCCAAAAGACCAGTTGTAGGTCGAGTACCCTGGGTCTCGGGGAGAGGCCTAGCGTCAAGTTGGACATTGCCAAGGTCGGGCATATGGAGTTCATGCTAGAACTGGGGTTACCATTAGCCCTTGACATGTGGCAAGTTTGGCCGTCATACGATAATGATGATTTCGAAGCAGGATTGGCGGTGATAGCCAGAGTCGGTTATGGATGATTGTTTGTTCTGTTTGTACTATCTCACATAGATTATCCAAAGTCGAGGGAGATGTTCTTTGAGTGCTTAAGTGATATTGGTTTAGGCCTCTGGCGATGGTACTTGAGGAATGTTAAACTCGATTAGGGTTGTCTGTGTGAGACTTATATAATCTGGATGTTATGTGTGTTCTCTATGATTGAATGGGTGTTCTGGTTTCTATGGATGAATGGTTGAAATGCTTGGTGTAAAGGCTATCACTGTCCGATGTGGGGAAGATAAGGTTGAGTTCTTCTCTGGTGATGTGGGTAGATAAGTTGTTCATTTACCCATTCTCATATGCTTTCTTGTTGAAGTTTGTTAGCTGTATTATCGCTCACTAAGACTATTGTCTGACTCAAGGTTTTATGTCTCCTCTTATTGCCTTGGGTTGTTCATCCGGTTGTGGATGGGCAGACTAAGTAGCAGGTTACAGGTAATGGAGCTTAGTGATACGAGGAAGCTGAGCGATGACGAGCAGGAGGCTGGCGTACCAGTTTTATTCTATCTAGTATTTATGTTTCCACTGTTTGAGTTGCTTAAGAGTTGTAGTGAGGCCTTATGTACAAACTTGGATATCAGTTGGATAATCTTTCTGGATGTTGAAAGAGTTTCAAAAGTTTGCTATATGATACCTCATTACTATCACCTGTTGTATATGTTCTATTATATTTTATCCTTGCGCTATGAGTTCTATGACAAGTTTCGATGTGTTCACTTACTATGATGATCGTCCATTGCAGCCTGGCACGCCTTTCAGCGCATTATTCCTCTTGTTTAGTGTGGGGGTTATGGGTGGTCGTCACATTTGGTATCAGAGCTCTGGTCAACGATTTTGGCCAAAGTTCAAAGACGTAATTGCGTATGAGGGACGTATTTGTAGATTTCAGTTGGATGTTACTATATATATTAGCATATATAGTAGTAGCGGTTGTATTCTTTTAGCAGTTTTCTTGGAAGTGGCTAACTATTCTAAATTTCAGATTTAGAATGAGTAGACGACCATCAAGGCACGCTGCTAGGAGAGCAAATACTGGAGGGGGAAATGGTGGCGAGCCAGATTACCCGGCCATGTTTGAAGCCATGGCAGATGCAATTATGCGAAGGGTACCCGCTCCAGTGGCGGCCACGGTAGATGTAGGGGTGCGAGTTCATAGATTAGATTTTGCAAAGATGTGCAAGGACTTTATATCTCTAGGAGGGAAACCATTCAAGGGAACTGAACCAGCTGAAGAGGTTCAGAGGTGGATGGATTCATGTGTTCGAATCTTTGGAGACTTGGGTATTGAAGATGCAATGAAGAGAAAGCTTGCATCAAGGCAGCTGCAAAGCAGGGCCATGGAATGGTGGAATTCTGTTATACTCGAGACTCCGGAAGAGGAGATTTCATGGGAGCAATTCCAAGCTAAGTTTGAAGCAAAGTTTATCTCCACTGCTCAAAAGTTAGTTCTCTTCAAGAAGTTCGTAGAGTTGAAGCAGAATGGCAGATCAGTTCTTGACTATATTTCTGATTTTGAGGCTTTGTCTAGATATGCTCGTTCATACATTGATACGCCCTATCAGAAGAATGAGAAGTTTGTCTTGGGTTTGGATGCACATATTGGGAAGCCACTTGTGGACCATCTTGATGATTCATTTGAAAAGATTGTGGAAAAAGCTATTCGCCATGAGAGCTTGTTTCCCAAGGAAGCAAATGTTGTCGCTGCAACCAAGGAAGCTCAGAAACCACAGCAGAGTGGTAATAAAAAGAGGAAGCAACAACAACAGAAAGGAAAGGATGGCCAAAAGAAACCCAAGAGTGAGGCAGTTTGCTTTAACTGCCAACAGAAGGGACATTATTCGAATGAGTGTAAGAATCCCAAAGCTGAGAAGAAGTGCTTCAAGTGTGGAAAGCCTGGGCATGAGAAGAAAGATTGTCCGGAATCAGCTAAGGGTAAGCAGATTGTTAAGGCATATGCTTTGGATGCTGTGCCATCTTCTTCAAGAGCTCCTACTGCAGAGGAGAAGGGAAAGGGTGTCATGGTGCAAGGTACTTTTTCTATTAACGGTGTTTCAGTTCGAGTGTTGTTTGATACTGGAGCATCACATTCATTCATCTGCAATGAGCTTGTGTGTCGCTTGGGTTTGGAACCCGAGATTTGTGATAGACCATTGATCGTGACTAATCCAGTTGGGGGTTCGTCCAGTTTGTGCATGATTTGCCGTGGTCTAGTATTATCGAGTCATGGTTGCTCTTTTATGTGTGATTGCTTTGTTCTTAACTTCGCTGGGTATGGGATCATCTTGGGCATGGATTGGCTCAAGAAGTATGCGGCAAGGGTGAATTGCGAGAAGCTAGAGGTGAGGGTCGGGGATGTGGAAGGGCGAAAGGTGTTGATTAGATGTAAGCGCGAAGACGGGGTCTTCGTGAGTTATCTATATTCGCTTGGGATTCCACAGGAAGACCTATCATCAGTGCTGATCGCTAATGAGTATGTATATGTCATTGACGAGGTCAAAGGGTTGCCGCCGTATCGCGAGATCGAGTTTAGGATCGATTTGGTCGAGGGTGCGAGACCAATTGTTATGCCACTTAGGCGGATGGCGCCTAAGGAACAGCGAGAGTTGGAGGTGCAAGTTAGAGACCTTTTGGGAAAAGGTTTCATTCGGAGGTGTGTTTCCGAGTGGGGTGCACCAGTCGTGTTTGTAACTAAAGCAGATGGCTCGTTAAGGTTGTGTGTGGTCTATCGTGAGCTGAACAAGGTGACTAAGAAGAACAAGTATCCGTTGCCAAGGATTGATGACTTGTTCGATCAGCTTCACGAAGCCAAAGTGTTTTCTCAGACGGATTTGGCAACGGGATTTCACCAGTTGAGAGTAGCTAAGGATAGTGTGCCAAAGACTGCTTTTAGGACACCGTCCGGATTTTTCGAGTGGTTGGTGATGCCATTCGGGTTGACTAACGCGCCAGCGTATTTTGTGGATCTTATGAATAGAGTGTTCAGAGATCAGTTGAATAAGTTCGTGCTTGTGTTCATGGATGATATACTGGTTTACTCCAGAAATGTGGAAGAACATAAGACGCACTTGAGAGTTGTGTTAGAGATCTAGCGAAAGCATCAGCTTAAAGCTAAGTTCTCAAAGTGTCACTTCTGGAAGGATGAAGTGAGGTTCTTAGGTCATGTTGTTTCTGGAAAAGGTATAGCGGTTGACCCCGCTAAAGTTGCAGCAATCCAGGACTGGGATAGACCTAAGAATGCAACGGATGTTCGGAGTTTCCTTGGATTGGCTGGTTATTACCGAAGGTTTATCAAGGATTTCTCTAAGATGGCTGCACCATTAACAGGATTGACGAAGAAGAACCAAGTGTTCGCATGGAATGTGAAGTGTGAACAAGCGTTCGAAATCTTGAAGGAGAGATTGACGAGTGCACCTGTTTTGACCATTCCAAGTGGGAATGAAGAGATGGTGGTATATACTGATGCATGTGGTACTGGACTTGGAGCAGTGCTAATGCAGAAGGATAAAGTAGTGGCTTACGCAAGTCGACAGCTAAAGCCACATGAGAGAAACTATCCAACTCATGATTTGGAGTTGGCAGCGATTGTGTTTGCTCTGAAGATGTGGAGACATTACCTGTTGGGAGTACGATTCGAGTTGTTTACGGATCACAAGTCATTGAAGTATCTTTTCTCCCAAAAGGATTTGAATCTTCGGCAGCAACGATGGTTAGAGTTTTTGGCATCATATGATTTTGGGATAGCCTATACTCCTGGCAAAGGCAATGCAGTTGCAGATGCATTGAGTCGAAGACACGCAAGTTTGGGAGCGATGTTTTCGGAATGGAAAGGCCTCGAGTATTTGGCAAGGTTCGATTTCAGGCCAAGGTGTGAGTCGGAACCTGAAATATTGGCAAGCTTGTCGATAAGGCCTACTCTTATCGAAAGGATTGGCGAGGGCCAAAAGAAAGATGCGAAGCTTGTCGAGTCTATTCAGAAACTGAAACCAGAGGATAAGGAGTTCGAGGTCTACCGAGAAGGCTGGCTTCGAAAGCAAGGACGATTAGTTGTTCCTGATGTCGACGGATTGAGGGATGAGGTTCTGAGAGAATGTCATCACTCGAAGCTAACGATTCATCCCGGTGGTAATAAAATGTATCAGGACATGAAGCGAGTCTACTACTGGGAAGGGATGAAAAGAGATATTGGAAAATTCATTTCCAAGTGTATGAACTGTCAGTTAGTGAAAGCTGAACAGAAGAAGCCGAGTGGTTTACTTCAGCCATTAGAGGTTCCTACGTGGAAGTGGGAGCAGATATCGATGGATTTTATCGATGGACTACCTAGAACTAGGGCAGGGAATGAAGGGATTTGGGTCATTGTGGATCGTTTGACCAAAAATGAGAGATTTATTCCTGTCAAGACGACTAGGACAGCGTCAAAATTAGCTGAGCTTTATGTGAAATGGATAGTTCGATTCCATGGTGTCCCAAAGAGTATAGTAAGTGACCGGGATCCATTGTTCACGAGTAGATTTTGGAAAAGTTTGCAAGAAGCTTTGGGAACCGAATTGTGCTTAAGTACGGCATATCATCCCCAAACTGATGGTCAGACCGAGAGAGTCAACCGAGTTTTAGAAGATCTCCTGAGGGCTTGTGTGATAGACTTCGGAGGATCATGGGAAGACCATCTGCATCTGGTTTAGTTTGCGTATAATAATAGCTACCAGTCGAGTATTGGGATGGCACCATACGAGGCGTTGTATGGAAGGCCGTGCAATTCTCCAGCTTGTTGGTTAGAAACTGGAGATAAGTTGGTACTTGGGCCCGAGATGATTAGAGAAACCTCGGGTTGTATCAAAATTGTTCGGCAACGAATGAAAGCGGCCCAAGATCGTCAAAAGAGTTACGCCGATAAGCGTCGTAAGGATTTAGAATTCGACGTAGGTGATATGGTTTTTGTGAAGATTTCACCGTTAAAGCATATGGTTCGATTCGGAAGTAAAGGGAAGTTGGCTCCTAGGTTTGTTGGACCATTTCCGATAGTCGAGCGAATAGGAAAGCTCGCATATAGGTTGGAGTTACCCGAGAAGATGTCGAGTATGCATAATGTTTTCCATGTGTCGTTTCTACGGAAGTTTTTGCACGACTCGAATGTGGTGGTATCTCCAGAACAGTATGAAGATTTAGAAGTCGAGACCGCAGTTGCGAAACCTCGTAGGACACTTCGTGTTGTGGGAAATGATACGAAACAGCTTAGGAGGAAGACGGTTAAGCTAGTCAAGGTACAATGGAGTGAAGATGGCGACGATTGTACATGGGAGACGGAAGAGAGCATGAGGGCGACTCATCCAGAACTCTTCGTCGGTAGGACCCTTTGATATCGTATCTTCGTTGTGTCGTTGTATCTTGTTGTTGTGTGGTAGAACTCCGCGTGCTAGGATAAGGCTATGGATGCATGGCTTGATGGTTGCTAGTTTGGATGATAGAACTGGCTTCACATGGATGATAGGCATGCGGAATTGTTGTGGTTGCTTGTGTTTGCTTGGAATTTCGGGGGCGAAATTCTTAAGGGGGGGAGAATGTAACAACCCGCATTTTACGTATCGGAAGATCGTAAAATATTTTTATTTTATTCCCTGAGGGTTGGATCATTCTCATCTTTTGGTATGTTGCTTATAGGGATGTGTGACATGTCCATAATTTTTACCGATTTTGTTTGTGACCATTTTTCCCCTGTCAGTCTTGTACTGGGCACAACTTTTGACTCAGGTCGAATCAGAGGGTGAGACCTGTGCCATTGGAAAGGAATTGATGATTCCCTTTCCGTAGAGTGGTTACATTAAGGATTTGGTTCAACGGTATGGGAGAAATCGCTGTTTTAAGGTTTTTCAGTTGGCTGTTTAGGTTTTGGAAGGCTAATGGGCTGATTTGGAGAAGGCCCATTAGAGGGTGGGTGGAGACTATAAATAGGGGGTAAGGGGTATGGAGAAAGGTTGGCATTTTCCATTCTCTTATGGGGAGGCTTTGATCTCCTTCTTCCTCTAACATCTTTCCACCATTAAAATTCCAAAATCCAAGGAGGGAAATCGAAGATCTACACCATAAGAGGCTAGATCAACATCGTCTCAAGGGCGAATTCATCGGATTGAAGAGTTTGATTCGAAGTGTTCGCTGTCCGGATTGCGTTTTCATTGCTTTTGCTTAGATTTGGATAATTGGTGAGTGATTTACATCTCTCATTCGGATGCATGCAAGTATATGGGTCTTATGTTGTTAATTTCATCATTTCCATGTTATTTTCCTTAGATCTACACCATGCTAAGTTTATTTTACATGTGAATCACTTTAGGATCTGATCTAGATAATTTAAATGGTAAGTTTCATGTTATTTCATGAGTTTGTGCAAGTTAGATCTATATTTGTGTTCATATGTTCAATTATCATGTTTTTGGGAAATTTATGTGTTTTGATGGAAATTGTTAGATTGGTGATATTGTTGGTTGCATAACATGTTTGTGGTTGCGTTTGGATGAATTGGATGAGCCGGTTTCGTTGGATTCGTCGTTTGGCGAAGTTTTGGTCGAAATCGAAGTCGAAATGGAGCTGTGCAGGTCTCTGGTCGGTTTTGACTGGTCGTTCTAGAGCAATGCCGGTCGGTTTTGACTGGTCGTTCTGGAGCAATGCTGGTCGGTTTTGACTGGTCGTTCTGGAGCAATGCTGGTCGGTTTTGATTGGTCGTTCTGGAGCAATGCTGGTCGGTTTTGACTGGTCGTTCTGGAGCAATTCTGGTCGGTTTTGACTGGGTCTTGGAGCCGGTCGGTTTGATCGGTCCAGAAGGCTGAGGAGGGAGTCTGGTCGGCTCAGGGGGGTCCTGGTCAGTTCAGGAGGAGCAAAGGGAGGTCTGGTCGGTCCAGGGGGTCTGATCGGTCCAGAAGTACCAAAAGAGGTCTGGTCGGTCCAGAATGGGTCTGGTCGGCATTTCTAGTGGAAATTTCTGATCGGACACTTCTAGTGATGACGTAACTTTGAGGTGGTTCAAGTAGGAAGGCTTGAAGTGGTGAATGTGTTCGTTGATCAAGGTGGAACAACGAACGCGGTGACAACTCAAAGGTCGTGAGTTGGTGGATAATGGTTGCTTGAGAAGTTTGCTTAAGCTAAGAAAAGTCGTCAAGTTTGGATGACTAGAAATGCGGAGGCTGAGAAGTTACCATTGTCGTAAGTTCTAGCAGGCTCAAAGCAGGGGTACGATGGGTATCGTTGAAAGGCCCAAAAGACCAGTTGTAGGTCGAGTACCCTGGGTCTCGGGGAGAGGCCTAGCGTCAAGTTGGACATTGCCAAGGTCGGGCATATGGAGTTCATGCTAGAACTGGGGTTACCATTAGCCCTTGACATGTGGCAAGTTTGGCCGTCATACAATATTGATGATTTCGAAGCAGGATTGGCGGTGATAGCCAGAGTCGGTTATGGATGATTGTTTGTTCTGTTTGTACTATCTCACATAGATTATCCAAAGTCGAGGGAGATGTTCTTTGAGTGCTTAAGTGATATTGGTTTAGGCCTCTGGCGATGGTACTTGAGGAATGTTAAACTCGATTAGGGTTGTGTGTGTGAGACTTATATAATCTGGATGTTATGTGTGTTCTCTATGATTGAATGGGTGTTCTGGTTTCTATGGATGAATGGTTGAAATGCTTGGTGTAAAGGCTATCACTGTCCGATGTGGGGAAGTTAAGGTTGAGTTCTTCTCTAGTGATGTGGGTAGATAAGTTGTTCATTTACCCATTCTCATATGCTTTCTTGTTGAAGTTTTTAGCTGTATTATCACTCACTAAGACTATTGTCTGACTCAAGGTTTTATGTCTCCTCTTATTACCTTGGGCTGTTCATCCGGTTGTGGATGGGCAGACTAAGTAGCAGGTTACAGGTAATGGAGCTTAGTGATACGAGGAAGCTGAGCGATGACGAGCAGGAGGCTGGCGTACCAGTTTTATTCTATCTAGTATTTCTATTTCCGCTATTTGAGTTGCTTGAGAGTTGTAGTGAGGCCTTATGTACAAACTTGGATATCAGTTGGATAATCTTTCTGGATGTTGAAAGAGTTTCAAAAGTTTGCTATATGATACCTAATTACTATCACCTGTTGTATATGTTCTATTATATTTTATCCTTGCGCTGTGAGTTCTACGACAGGTTTCGATGTGTTCACTTACTATAATGATCGTCCATAGCAGCCTGGCACGCCTTTCAGCGCATTATTCCTCTTGTTTAGTGCGGGGGTTATGGGCGGTCGTCACAAAATAGGTTAACTATTAATGTGAATGCGCCTAAATATGGATTTTAGGATATTTGGCATCGTAGGCTATAATTTGGCATAATTTGGGACTTTTTAGAGAATATTTTGTACTGTTCAAAGTTTAATTAAAGTTTGGGGCATATGTCGTATTATGAATTATGACCATGATTTAGGCATGTAAATTTAGGAAAGATATGTAAATAGAACTTTAATAAATATTTAATCCGTTAAATCTGCTAAATCTGTTATCTGCTTAATCTGTTGAATTGCCTAATCTGCTGAATTACCTAATCTGCTAAAATTGTTATCTGCTACATCTGTTGAATTGCTTAATCTGTTGAAAGTTGAATAATTATAACTTGGAGGCTCGATCTAAAATTGTGCAAAACATGTTAATAGAACTTTGGATATTCTGCTGTAACTTGTAAAGAAGTTAAATCTGCTAAATAGACATAACTGGTCTGATATTTTCTGTAAAGTGGCTATGACACGAGGTTGGACTCCGTTTGCGGTAGAAGCCTGCGCGGAACCAACCGGCTTAACCAGCGACCACAAATTGTCAGTCTAATGTGAGAGGTCGTAGGCATAACTAAAATACGCTTAGACACGAGGTTAGGTCTGGCTTGTGGCAGAAGTCTGCCCGGAACCGCTCGGCATATCCAGCGGCTACAAGCTATCGACCTAATGTGAGAGGTCTGTGCATTAATAATTAATTAATGCAAATCTAAGATAAATATGATACCTAAAACATGTTGGGTGGATAGGGTTAAAACAATTGGACTGATGAATCTAATAAACCCGTTTTGTAAATCTGTAGGCCCAATACAAAGTTAGGAAAAACAATATGTAAGCCTTTTAATCTGTATATCTGATCCGTTAGTCTGAGAACTTGTTAATCTGTATATCTGATCCGTTAGTCTGAAAACTTGTTAACTTGATTGTCTGATCTGTGAACTAGTAAATATGAACTCTGTATGTCTGAAACTTGTGAACAAGTTAATCTAAAATCTGTTAGTCTGGAGACACAAGGTTAGGAGGGGAAATACTTGTGTCATCTGTTGTTTGAGACCCATATTAGTCAGTAACCCTTTCTGGTATCAAAACTTTCACCCCACACTATGTAGGGGTCCGAGCACGCTTACTGAACTAATTATATGCGGTTCATTCTAATAATGGCGAGGGGTGTTGATGGCGCATTCCAACCGGGTTATGTGCGTGCATAGATCCGGTCTGCTCTGAGGGAGTAAGACACCGTGACATCTGTAAATAGGTCTGTGCCAATAGGTTGCCACTTTAAGGAGTGATACACCCTACTGTGCAGCCGACACAGGGTATTTATGTATTAGGGAGCCGATTGCTTGGGGGTAGGACTTAGGGTACACTTAGTTCTGTCTGTTTCTGTTGGTACCGTCTGTTTCTGTTGGGTGGTAACACCTGTCTGTTTCTGCGTGGTACCGTCTGTTGGGGTAGTAAAGGCCCATTACTAGTGTACACCTAATTCTAACATTCTGTCTGCGTAGGGATTATTCTGTTTCCATCTCTGATTCCGTTTCCGATTCTGTTTCCGTGACTTATGTCCATTGGGATGGTAAAGGCCCATTAGTTGGGTGGTAAAGGCCTATTAGTTGGGTGGTAAAGGCCCATTATTAGTATTCTGCTTCTGTACCTTCTGTTTGTTCAGGTGGTAAAGGCCCATTACTAGCATTCTGTTTCTATAGAGATTATTCTGTTTCCGTTTAGACATTAGGGTAACACCTAATCCTGTTATACTAGTATTAGTGCAGAGAAGTGAGGACTAAGTAAAAAAGCTTTGCATAGTCTATATCATTCTGTTTACCTGCTATTTCTGTTACGGTTATCTCTCATCTAGTTTTATTAACATGTCATGGTACTATTATCTGTTTATATGCTGAAAGTCACTGGACTCACCAGACTTATGTCTGACCTAGTTTGTTTCACCTCTTTTCTTCCCCCCCCCCCAGGTTTTTAGGGTGGAAACATAGGAGCTTGATTCAGATTCTCTCTGGTTGAAGTGTTTGAAGCATTGCTTGGCATTGGCTCTATCTTTCTATGGCAGTTTATATTGGGGATTATGGCTTTAAAAACTATGCATTCTGAAGGCTTTTGTACAAGACCGATATTTTTGTACTTGAATTCCGATATTGTGGTTTTGAAAGATGTAAATAAACTCATTTCCGTTTCTGTTGTAACAAAGTTATAAATTTTTCGAGTACTACTTTATCTGTCTTGTAAATTTCTGTTCTGTCTACTAAAATGCTCCACCAAAGTTATGGCATTCCCTTTCCGAGTGACCTTAACGGAGGTGGGGTGTTACAGTTCAGCTAGAAATCCATAATTAAATTAAAATGGATTTTCTCCTTACCTAGCTGACAACAAATAAACGATTCGCAATAAAATACCCTAAAAATCAAGATGAAGGATTTTCCTTAGCCTTTTGAAAATTTAAAACTTTTCAAAATGGAATTTATTATAAACTAATGGTTTCGTAATTATAAATTCAGTTTATTATTATTGTTGGGTACAACAATGTGTTGTATGATTTTTGTTTGACGACAACAAACATATAATATTATTTAAATGTGTTTGCAACTGTACTATTTTATAATTCATTTCATAGAAATTAATATTTATTGAATAATACACTATTGTACACTATTCACAGTATATTTATTCAATTAAATATTTAATTTCAAAATATGAAATAGTACAACATTCTAACTCCACTATTATATGTTCATGAAATTGTATTACTAATTAATTAGAATATGACAGAGAATTTGATTTGAACACAATAAAATAATATTTTATTTAAATCAAATTTGTTTATACAAGTACAATTTTATCGCTCAGTACATTCAATTCCTCACTACATATCACTCATCAATTAGTATATTTTCATATATACATTCATTTACTGACACACACTGACATTGTCTTCTATCTTCTTGCCTTCACAACACTTCACAATCAGTCTAGTCACCATCTTCATACCTGTCACAAACACAAAAACACACACGCAGTAAACTGGAACAAAAATAAAATTAAATACAAGAAAATAAAAAAATATTTTTAAATTGTATTTGCCTCAGAATTTTGGTGTGTTTCTCATCATTTTTTCTAGACTTGGTCTGATATATATATATCAAGTGCTAACATCTGTTTAAGTGTATAGAAAAGAAACCAGTAGTGCAACCGAGGAGAAGCCATGTTGACTAACTCAACTTAGTGCATATCAACACAAATCAAGGCAACATCTGTTTATATTAGATTTTTTTATAAATCCAGAAAAACTCAAAGAAAAGTTCAAGTGCATCATTTGATTCGACATAAAGCAATGAGAAAACAACAATGTGTCTGCATGGAAGTTTCAGTTTAAATAAGAGAAGGGTGACCAAAACAAAGCAACACAAGTGACAACTATGGGTCGGCAATTTCAACAACACAAAAGCTTCAAGTTCAAAAATACAAAGCAATGCTAGTTGAAATGGGACGAGCAAGTGTATGCTCATGTACATGCAAGCAGCTGAGTGTGTGTACGCATGCAAGTACAAGGGGAAGTCCAGTTTAAGAGTTCAGCTGGAACATAACAACATTGGTGCAGCACTAAAATGATGCAGAGTTTCAAGTTCATATAAATAACATAGCAGCAAATACATGTTCAAGGATGGTGCAAGGCTCAACTGTGTAAGCTCAAAAGCAAGTGCCACAACAAGTCAGGGTGATCATGGCAGTCAAAAGGTTAAGGCAGCCTAGCGCATTTGTTCAACAGTAAATATGGGGGCATGATTCAAGAAATCAATTTGCAAAAAAAATCAAAGGTTGTTTTTAAGGCAAGAAATGATTTTTCCTGATTTCATACATCACGACAACAATTCAAGGCGGTTCATGTATGCAAGCAAGGGACAATGCATATATACACAGTGCTCAAACATATTCATCTCGGTGCATACAAGTGTAGACAATCAATAAGGCAGCAACAAAAGTGTAATGAGCAAAACAGTAAGGAATATCATAAGGACATGCTCAAACTCTAATGGACAAGAGAGATGCACATATACAAAATATAGCAACTAGCCAAGCATGGACATGCATAAGCACAAAGGGGAAACACAGATAACATGTGTAAAATATCAAGATTAAGTGAAGCAGTAATGCACAGAAGCTACAACAAGAAATAAAGATCAGGTGCAGTATTTGTTCTGTTCTAAATAAGGAAAGGCGTTATTTTAAAGGCTGTTCAATTTTAAATCAATAGAAAGCCGATAATGTTAAGCATTCCATTCAAATTTTAAGTGAAGTATCCAGAATCATCGACAAGCAGATCAAAGTATCAGAAGATTTTTTTTCAAAAAAATAGATGAACGAGATTTTATATGACTCGATTAAAGTTCAAGAAGCTACCGAGATTTTTTAGAGAATATGCGGCCAAGTTTAAAACAAAATTTTCAGAAGAAAAATTCAAATCACCAACATAAATCGCAAGAGAAATTCAAGCCAGTCGAACAATTTAGAATCAGAGTTTTTAGGGATTCTAAACCCTATAAATAAACATAGCTTCATCACCGGCATGTACACAGAAAAATCAAAATCGAAAACCGATCATAATAAAAGAGAAAGAGGGAAAAAATACATATGAATTTTCAAAGCAATCAACATCGAGAATTAGTGATAATCACAACTTCAAGTTAGATCAAATCATTGGAGGAAGATCGATTCTAGAGAAACCCTAGGAGCAAAGCCACCTCCATTTTTTTTATTTCAGAGAGAAAGGGATTGGGCTAAAGGAAATAAGGGTTCACACTAACAATGTAACGACCCAGATTTTTGGTCGAATTATTTTAAATATTTAGTATGGTTTTAAATATTGAATTTATAATATAAATGGTATTTTATTGGGTTATCGTTTAAATAATCGAAATACAATTTATTTTGATAATTATCGAAATACGAGAACTGAAATAATTTAATTCAAAGATAAAACTGAATCGAAAACAGTTCAGATGGTCAATATATACTATTTAAATATGAACGATGATAATAGAAATTTATTGTTGAAGAATTTATTCGTTTTGAATTTAAATTGATTTAATATGGATATTTTAAATATACGTTCAAATTAAATTGTATAATCTATTTCGTTGAATTCAAATTAGCGTTATAACATTATAACGACGGTCGGTACGCTAAAATAGCGGTTCAGGATTTTTAATTTGTGAACCCCGAGATATTTGATTGTGGATAGGATCAAAATCAAATCGATACCTATTTAAAAAGGATAAAAATCTCTTTATTTCAAATCGTATTAATTAGAAATCGAATCGCATTAAAAATGTATGTACTTACCCCGACATCCATTTAATAACTTATGTACGTTAGTTCCCCCTTCCATCTATATAATCGCATACCCCTCCACACTTCATTCTTCTGAAAACCAAGTCGATTCTCAAGCTTCAGACAAAATAAAATGGTCGATCCTCTTTAATTATTTTCAATTGAAATCTGCTCCTTTCCTCGATCTGAAATCAAAGACTTCGGGAACCAACAGGCGACATCATTCGAAGTTCCACGGTGAGCTAGGGTTCGTACTCGATGGCGACAGGGGCGAAGATGATTGAACTAGAGATCGGGGTTATAATCGGCCACTGGAAAGCATATATGGTTGGATTTGGGTTATACGTTAGCTCGAAGGTCTTCAAATTGAGTGCGACTCCTTTTTGGGGATATGATGGATCAGGGGATGTCACGATTTTGTCGATGGGTGGGTTCGAACTCAGTAAGGATTAGTGACAGTGGTTCAGGGTAATTGTCGATGTTGCGATGTACTAACGGTGGACGTAGTGGACTGGAGTTCAATAAGAAAGAAATGGAGTGAACTGGACAGACTAAAAGGGGGGCATCTTGATTCTGGGTTCGAACGGAGGATGGAGGATTGAGGAATGGTTCGGTCTCTGGTCAGTGAAGAAGGGTAGCTACTGGGAATAGCGTACGGAGGAGATTGGTACAGTAATTGAAGTTCGGTAGTGAAATGTAGGGTTCAACAGTGCTAAAGCAGGAAGGGTTCGGATGCAGGAAATGGACTGTCAATTTGAAAGTGGTCTGGACAGTTTTGGGGTTGATAAATTAGAGACAGTGGCAATGACAGGAGTGAAATCATTTGGAGAAGATAAGCTAAACATAGAAATAAGGTAAATTTAAATTTATTTAGTTAATTTTTTTTCTTATTCAAATTAAACTAGTTTAATTATTAGAATGAGTAAATTAAATTATAAGTCAATAAAATAGCACACTTATAATTTATATAAGCTTCGTATGCATTTCCAGAATCAACCGGAAATGATCACTTTGGATTCAAATTGGCAAAAATCTTGGCTTATGTACTAGTTTGGAGCAATCGGAAGCTAGACGGAATTTTCGATTAAATTAAACACTTGTTTAATTTAGTCAGAGATAAAGCGCTGTATTGACAATTAAAATCCTGGTGAGTAAATCTTACTCACCTTTAGAATTATTTTTATTTCATTAAAAATGAATTGTTTGTTGCTTGTTGAATGCTTTCTGGTTGTTTTATATATATTAGTTATTTAGGCTATATTATATATATATATATATATATATATTGGGTTGATGATTGGTTGGATTCCCGCAGTCTCATTAGCGGATGCCCGCAGTTTCATAGTGGATGATTACCCTATACGCCCCACGCTATGATAGTGGATGACCTTCTATACCACGATATTCTGCCACGAAGCAGAATGGGTATTATTTATGTGCTAACATCTGTGGATGCAGGAAAACAGGTTGGAGGAATCCAACTGGATTCCTCAAAAATATATTATCTGTTTGTTTGTTGTTTGTTTGATTTCATATATATTTTTCATATATGATGTGTTAAAAATCAAATGATTGAAAATTGGGTGATTTGATTGTTTTAAATATCACTGGGCTAAGTGTTAATGTATTTAAAATATCATGGAAGGATATTTGAGATTTAAAAGGGAAAATTCTATTTTTAAATAGAATTTGAATTTTTAAATAGATTTGAAATATAAACTTGTTTGAAAAATAAAACAAGTGATTCCTTTATAAACGAAGTTTATAAGTGGAGTGAAATGAATTATCATTGGATAATTTAGAAAATAGAAATACAAGTGTGACTTTGAAAAAGGAAATATATTTTTCCAAAGATGAAATATTTTATTTGAAAGCGAGACTTGTTTAAATGAGGTTTGTAAATAGAAAGTGGAAAAATTATCATTTGGATAATTTGAATATTTAAATTCAAATGTGAATTTGAAAATAGAAATGGGGAAATCGTTTAAAGAAATAAACGATGGAATTTATTCTGATGTTCAGAATATAAATTGAACGAAAATAAATCAATAAGGATTTATGATTTGAATTCGATTAATTCGAATTTTATTTAAATAAAAGTCAAATTGAATAAATAGAATTTGACTAGAATTTAAATATAGGATTTGAATACAGAAATTTAAATGTGATTTAGATATAGAATTTGGATGTAAGAAATTGAAATAGAATTTGAATTCAAAGGAATTCAAATGGATTTGAATAAAGAAAAGTAAAATATAGAGTTTTGAAAAATAGAATTCAAAGGGAATTTAAAATATAGAAATTTGAAAATAGAATTCAAAGGGAGCTTAAATATAGAAGCGAAATGGAGTTTAAACATAGAATTCAAATAGGGTTGAATTGGAATTTAAGTACAGGATTCAAATAGGAATTCAAAAGTAGAATTTTCAAATAGAAAAGGAATATAGAACTTTAAACGAAATGTGAGTATTGAATTTGAATAAGGGAAATTCAAATAGAATTTTAATAAGAGATTTGAAATAGAATTTGAATAGAGAAATTCAAATGTAAATTGAATATAGAATTCAAATAGAATGTGATGGGAATTTGAAAATAGATTTCAAATAGAGTTAAAATGGAGTTGAATTCATTTTAACGGCAGTTCAAAAGTTTTTATATATAAATATAATTAAAACGAACTCGCCGCAGCGCTGCAGTTCGTAAATTGTCGTTTCGAACTTCAATTGAATATACAGGAATCAATTGAAGTCAAAATTCTTTGAAACAAGAAACATCAGGACCAATTTGATAACAGTTTTCTGTAGGAGGAGAAAAAGCTGGATTTCGTCGTATAGATTTTGAGATATGTCAAAAACAAATTTCTAAAAGTGCAGCGCCAGAAACCATTAAAACCATAATGGATTTTATATATAAATATAGGGATTTTTAAGCAAATAAAAATCTGAATTTCCATTTAAAAATCTAGGCTTGAGTTAGAAAATAAATGTGAACTCAAGTGAAGTAAAGAAGATGATTTTGAAACAATAATCATATTTTTGATTATTGAATTGAATTAACTAAGTCAAAGAAGAATTAGTTAATCGAGTGTTGAATTGAAGTCAAACTTTGAAAAGTGAATTTGGAATTGTAAATATATATATTCGAAATCGAATATAGAACTTAAATTGAAATTTGAATTAAATTAGTTGATAAGTAAGTGGAAATATATTTGAAACGTGTTATATTCAAATATACAAGCGAAATGGGCAAAGAGTTAGTTAAAGAGTTACTTTAACGAATTAAGTCAAAACGAGTGTATGAAGTTGAAATGAATTGTACAGGTATAGATATACCGGAGACAGTTATGGGATAAAGTAATGAAGGTATATAATTAGTGTGCTCGACAAAAAGGTACATGTTTAAATTCATATATGGGTTTTATGCGCCGTATCGGCAAGCCGCTTGGCTTTTTCTTTTTCTTTTTGAGATGAGAAGGACCAGGGAAGCTATTTGAAATTTCCCGATGCTCCCGGTACAGGGGAGGTTATGGCGAATTTTTCCGGAAATTTAAGGAGTTAGAATATTTTTAAGAAAATTTAACAACTAGAAATCTATATATATATATATATATATATATATATAGAATTAGAAAATGAAATGAACTTAGAAGTAGAATAGTAAAGTCGAAAAGAATATATATGAAATCAAAACTAGAATGAAGAATAGAAAGAGAAGCGTATACGTGTTTTATAAATGAATAATTGGTTTGTATAGTATTGATTATTCGAGTAAGTAGTCTTGTCTGTTTTGACGTTATGAATGTTACTCAGTCAAGGTCTGAGAGGTAGTTATACCCCAACTTGATTGGTTCCGTTAATAACCGATAAATAGCAAAACTCAGTCTCGAAGATCAAACGTTTAAAGAGATTTAGTTGAATACAAATATTTGGGTTGTCGTAACGATGTTTTACACAACATCTGTCTTAATCCAAATAGGCGTAAGTTTGGAAATAGAGTTATAAATATTTCCTAAGTACAGAACTAAATGAGTTCGTGGAAGAGATAGGTAATTGGATTGTTTTCCAATTATAATCGAAGATATTTTCTAACTGTAGAAAATAAAAGGAAGCGATATTGGGAAATGTTTTCCAAATAGTATAAAATCCCAATATGGCTATTTGAAAATATTTGGTTAACAAATATTGATAAGAGAATGTAGAAGTGATTTAATTAATGAAATATTAATTAAATAGCCCAGTGATTTGTTTGATATGTTTGGATGAAACTCTTGTTTTTATTCGATAGTTAAATCACAGACTATCGAAGTTTTTGACCATCGTTGTCAATATGGAGAGACCGGTTGGATTATTATCCGAAGAACCACTTTGTATCGGCATAAGCGTTGCGAACCAAGTATGCTGAATATATTGAAGACGGAGTAAAGTGCAAGGGCTTTTCTATTTATAGAAATTGTGCCTTCGGTTTCGTTCAGTCCCAGAACGAACGTAAATGGACGAATGTCTGACAAAGTATTTCCAATGATCAAAAGGGTTGGTCTGTATAAATATATATGGTTGCAACGGATTTATTCCCTTAGCATAACATCCAGAATATTTGTGCAAACTCAACTAGTGATTAACGGATCTGACGATGTGGCATTCAAAGTGATGGTGTCATCAATGAATGGTAAGTATTCGTAGCCTCAGGCCTCAACAACCGGGAAAGGACAAAAATCGGGCAGGCAGCATGGCTATGTGGGTCGCACCCATTAGGATGTATAATCACCTATCTAGAGAAATTCCAATTGCTTCTTAAAATCTATCGATGCTGTCCCTTATCGGGAAACGGTTGCTGATCCCAACCGTTGGTGATATACATTCGATACACTCAAGCGAAATGAGTGGTCGGTCATGTGTGGGCCTGGTTGCAAGATGTTCTTGTTGAACCCAGTGTATTCGCCTCTAGAGATACACTATCGGCAGGTGGTCCCATACCTTGTCAAGTTGGAAATCCAATCTCCAATAAGCGCCCTGCGGTTTTTGATTTTATATTATATATGGAGCGTGAGATGCAAGCGTTCCTCTAGATTTTATTTATTTGATTTAGACATTATTATAATATCACCAGATTTTGATATCAAAATGTTTTGGGTTATCATAAGGTAAAAACCATCCGTGTTTATGTGTGGATCGGTCTTACGATAATCTTTTCTTTCGAAAGGATTTTTAAAAGTTAAACCAATGGTTGGAGTTTACTCACACCAGTCCCATGACTGACCCAGAGTTTATTTTGTTTTGTTTTCCCTAAACTCTTGGGTGCCCAAATTTGTACGGGCAGTCAAGTAGTCGGGATTTTACAGATTCACTTGGAGGAGCTTGGAGCAGGAGGCTTCAGCGTTAGTTATCTAGTGTTATTTCCGCTGTAATTGTAAGTGTTGTACTCTGATGATGATGTATGTATATATAGTTAAAAGTTTGTATTTCAAAATCTGTTATATATTATATTTTGTTCCGCTGCGATGTGAGGTTCTGTGTTGTGTTTATGTTCTTCTTCTTCTTCTATTCTAAGTTTTCTATCTTATCTATTCTCACCCTCTATCTTCTTCTATTAATGGTTCGTATTTCTGTGTTATTTGGGTTGGACGTGTGTTGTATTTAGTCAAATCAGATAGCTCGGATTTGCGGGTCGTTACGGTTGGTATCAGAGCTGGTTGCTTAATTGTTACGGATGATAGGGGTTCTCGCTTCTCGTTTGGTGGCGAACGGGAGACTCTTGCCCCTACATCTCCCGACAATGTGGGTTGGTCGAGTCGAGAGGCTGGACGTAAAAGCAGTTCTGAGGTATCTCTGTAGTGCCACGCTGGGAGGTTAGCCCAGTGGTTGATGGTTGCAAAGCCTAGACCCGTTACAGTTGGTATCAGAGCTTAGGTTGAGCGAATACCTAGGCTTGTTGGAATGTACTCATTAGAGATAGGGTCAGTAATACCCTAGAATGAGTTAAGTATATGTACGAGAGAGCGTATTTGTTAATTGATATAAAGATCGTTTTATATTATGTTGGCTTATCTGTTGAGTGGTTTATGAATTCTGATCGAATCGTGGGACGCCACAAAGTCGATAGGAATTTCTGAACACTTAAACAGAGAAATTCAACATAATAATGTTTTAAGGTGGGTAGATGAAATAATTTTACCCAAATTCTATTTTGATGTAGAAAGAATAATTTTATATGGATGTGTTGGTTGTTATTATAATCAAATTAGATTATAAAAATGAAAATGGTTATTTATAACCAAACAAAATTTGTATATAAATGAAATATACAAGTGAGATGAATAAAAAATTGAATTCAAAACAGAATTCATAATTTAAATCCTAGGAAGTTTTGAAAATATTTTCTGAAGTATATTTAAATAATATAGCTTTGTGTTAGAAGGATTTTTGAATAAAAATCATTTTGAATAGACTTCGAAAGTGATAAAGCATTGAACTCACTTCAGTGGCTGGAAGATAATTCTGATGAAGACAGCAGCTTCATCGTGTTCATCTTCGGGTTCTAAGTGACGAATTGCTACCTTAGAAAATTTTTGATGGAAATTTGTTTGGAAGAAAACAAATAGTTTGGAAATATTCAAATGTTTTGAATTTGAATTAGTTATAAATATATGTGATTTCAAAAAGGATTTGAAATGAAAACCCTGGGATTTGGATTCTGGAATTAAAATTTAACTTAAGCAAGTTAAACGGTTCAGGGTGAATCAATTGACTAGAATCAATTTGAATTTGTTTAATAGAACATAGATTGGATATAAATGGATTGATCGTAGATCATTCAAATTAAATGAAGGAAGACCAAAAGTTTTGGTGATATTAAATTTGTTGAAATATGAGGAGTTGAGTTTCAACATAAGTGAGATTTTGAAAAGTAATGGAATTGTACCATTTTTCCTACCTTAGCAATTTCGAGGACGAAATTATTTTAAGGGGGGAAGAATGTAACGACCCAGATTTTTGGTCGAATTATTTTAAATATTTAGTATGGTTTTAAATATTGAATTTGTAATATAAATGGTATTTTATTGGGTTATCGATTAAATAATCGAAATATGATTTATTTTGATAATTATCGAAATACGAGAACTGAAATAATTTAATTCAAAGATAAAACTGAATCGAAAACAGTTCAGATGGTCAATATATACTATTTAAATATGAACGATGATAATAGAAATTTATTGTTGAAGAATTTATTCGTTTTGAATTTAAATTGATTTAATATGGATA
The DNA here is from genome assembly GCA_030737875.1 of Allium sativum. Lineage (NCBI taxonomy): Eukaryota > Viridiplantae > Streptophyta > Magnoliopsida > Asparagales > Amaryllidaceae > Allium > Allium sativum. The sequence continues at coordinate 844,044,030 of CM060909.1, read as the reverse complement.
TTTTAAATATACGTTCAAATTAAATTGTATAATCTATTTCGTTGAATTCAAATTAGCGTTATAACATTATAACGACGGTCGGTACGCTAAAATAGTGGTTCAGGATTTTTAATTTGTGAACCCCGAGATATTTGATTGTGGATAGGATCAAAATCAAATCGATACCTATTTAAAAAGGATAAAAATCTCTTTATTTCAAATCGTATTAATTAGAAATCGAATCGCATTAAAAATGTATGTACTTATCCCGACATCCATTTAATAACTTATGTACGTTGGTTCCCCCTTCCATCTATATAATCGCATACCCCTCCACACTTCATTCTTCTGAAAACCAAGTCGATTCTCATGCTTCAGACAAAATAAAATGGTCGATCCTCCTTAGTTATCTTCAATTGAAATCTGCTCCTTTCCTCGATCTGAAATCAAAGACTTCGGGAACCAACAGGCGACATCATTCGAAGTTCCACGGTGAGCTAGGGTTCGTACTCGATGGCGACAGGGGCGAAGATGATTGAACTGGAGATCGGGGTTATAATCGGCCATTGGAAAGCATATATGGTTGGATTTGGGTTATACGTTAGCTCGAAGGTCTTCAAATTGAGTGCGACTCCTTTTTAGGGATATGATGGATCAGGGGATGTCGCGATGTTGTTGATGGGTGGGTTCGAACTCAGTAAGGATTAGTGACAGTGGTTCAGGGTACTTGTCGATGTCGCGATGTACTAACGGTGGACGTAGTGGACTGGAGTTCAATAGGAAAGAAATGGAGTGAACTGGACAGACTAAAAGGGGGACATCTTGATTCTGGGTTCGAACGGAGGATGGAGGATTGAGGAATGGTTCGGTCTCTGGTCAGTGAAGAAGGGTAGCTACTGGGAATAGCGTACGGAGGAGATTGGTACAGTAATTGAAGTTCGGTAGTGAAATGTAGGGTTCAACAGTGCTAAAGCAGGAAGGGTTCGGATGTAGGAAATGGACTGTCAAGTTGAAAGTGGTCTGGACAGTTTTGGGGTTGATAAATTAGAGACAGTGGCAATGACAGGAGTGAAATCATTTGGAGAAGATAAGCTAAACATAGAAATAAGGTAAATTTAAATTTATTTAGTTAATTTTTTTTTCTCATTCAAATTAAACTAGTTTAATTATTAGAATGAGTAAATTAAATTATAAGTCAATAAAATAGCACACTTATAATTTATATAAGCTTCGTATGCATTTCCAGAATCAACCGGAAATGATCACTTTGGATTCAAATTGGCAAAAATCTTGGCTTATGTACTAGTTTGGAGCAATCGGAAGCTAGACGGAATTTTCGATTAAATTAAACACTTGTTTAATTTAGTCAGAGATAAAGCGCTGTGTCGACAATTAAAATCCTGGTGAGTAAATCTTACTCACCTTTAGAATTATTTTTATTTCATTAAAAATGAATTGTTTGTTGCTTGTTGAATGCTTTCTGGTTGTTTTAGATATATTAGTTATTTAGGCTATATTATATATATATATATATATTGGGTTGATGATTGGTTGGATTCCCGCAGTCTCATTAGCGGATGCCCGCAGTTTCATAGCGGATGATTACCCTATACGCCCCACGCTATGATAGTGGATGACCTTCTATACCACGATATTCTGCCACGAAGCAGAATGGGTATTATTTATGTGCTAACATCTGTGGATGCAGGAAAACAGGTTGGAGGAATCCAACTGGATTCCTCAAAAATATATTATCTGTTTGTTTGTTGTTTGTTTGATTTCATATATATTTTTCATATATGATGTGTTAAAAATCAAATGATTGAAAATTGGGTGATTTGATTGTTTTAAATATCATTAGGCTAAGTGTTAATGTATTTAAAATATCATGGAAGGATATTTGAGATTTAAAAGGGAAAATTCTATTTTTAAATAGAATTTGAATTTTTAAATAGATTTGAAATATAAACTTGTTTGAAAAATAAAACAAGTGATTCCTTTATAAATGAAGTTTATAAGTGGAGTGAAATGAATTATCATTGGATAATTCAGAAAATAGAAATACAAGTGTGACTTTGAAAAAGGAAATATATTTTTCAAAAGATGAAATATTTTATTTGAAAGCGAGACTTGTTTAAATGAGGTTTGTAAATAGAAAGTGGAAAAATTATCATTTGGATAATTTGAATATTTAAATTCAAATGTGAATTTGAAAATAGAAATGGGGAAATCGTTTAAAGAAATAAACGATGGAATTTATTCTGATGTTCAGAATATAAATTGAACGAAAATAAATCCATAAGGATTTATGATTTGAATTCGATTAATTCGAATTTTATTTAAATAAAAGTCAAATTGAATAAATAAAATTTGACTAGAATTTAAATATAGGATTTGAATACAGAAATTTAAATGTGATTTAGATATAGAATTTGGATGTAAGAAATTGAAATAGAAATTGAATTCAAAGGAATTCAAATGGATTTGAATAAAGAAAAGTAAAATATAGAGTTTTGAAAAATAGAATTCAAAGGGAATTTAAAATATAGAAACTTGAAAATAGAATTCAAAGGGAGCTTAACTATAGAAGTGAAATGGAGTTTAAACATAGAATTCAAATAGGGTTGAATTGGAATTTGTGTACAGGATTCAAGTAGGAATTCAAAAGTAGAATTTTCAAATAGAAAAGGAATATAGAACTTTAAACGAAATGTGAGTATTGAATTTGAATAAGGGAAATTCAAATAGAATTTTAATAAGAGATTTGAAATAGAATTTGAATAGAGAAATTCAAATATAAATTGAATATAGAATTCAAATAGAATGTGATGGGAATTTGAAAATAGATTTCAAATAGAGTTAAAATGGAGTTGAATTCATTTTAACGGCAGTTCAAAAGTTTATATATATAAATATAATTAAAACGAACTCGCTGCAGCGCTGCAGTTCGTAAATTGTCATTTCGAACTTCAATTGAATATACAGGAATCAATTGAAGTCAAAATTCTTTGAAACAAGAAACGTCAGGACCAATTTGATAACAGTTTTCTGTAGGAGGAGAAAAAGCTGGATTTCATCGTATAGATTTTGAGATATGTCAAAATCAAATTTCTAAAAGTGCAGCGCTAGAAACCATTAAAACCATAATGGATTTTATATATAAATATATGGATTTTTAAGCAAATAAAAATCTGAATTTCCATTTAAAAATCTAGACTTGAGTTAGAAAATAAATGTGAACTCAAGTATGATTTTGAAACAATAATCATATTTTTGATTATTGAATAGAATTAACTAAGTCAAAGAAGAATTAGTTAATCGAGTGTTGAATTGAAGTCAAACTTTGAAAAGTGAATTTGGAATTGTAAATATATATTCGAAATCGAATATAGAACTTAAATTGAAATTTGAATTCAATTAGTTGATAAGTAAGTGGAAATATATTTGAAACGTGTTATATTCAAATATACAAGCGAAATGGGCAAAGAGTTAGTTAAAGAGTTACTTTAACGAATTGAGTCAAAACGAGTGTATGAAGTTGAAATGAATTGTACAGGTATAGATATACCGGAGACAGTTATGGGATAAAGTAATGAAGGTATATAATTAGTGTGCTCGACAAAAAGGTACATGTTTAAATTCATATATGGGTTTTATGCGCCGTATCGGCAAGCCGCTTGGCTTTTTCTTTTTCTTTTTGAGATGAGAAGGACCAGGGAAGCTATTTGAAATTTCCCGATGCTCCCGGTACAGGGGAGGTTATGGCGAATTTTTCCGGAAATTTAAGGAGTTAGAATATTTTTAAGAAAATTTAACAACTAGAAATCTATATATAGATATATATATATATATATAGAATTAGAAAATGAAATGAACTTAGAAGTAGAATAGTAAAGTCGAAAAGAATATATATGAAATCAAAACTAGAATGAAGAATAAAAAGAGAAGCGTATACGTGTTTTATAAATGAATAATTGGTTTGTATAGTATTGATTATTCGAGTAAGTAGTCTTGTCTGTTTTGACGTTATGAATGTTACTCAGTCAAGGTCTGAGAGGTAGTTATACCCCAACTTGATTGGTTCCGTTAATAACCGATAAATAGCAAAACTCAGTCTCGAAGATCAAACGTTTAAAGAGATTTAGTTGAATACAAATATTTGGGTTGTCGTAACGATGTTTTACACAACATCTGTCTTAATCCAAATAGGCGTAAGTTTGGAAATAGAGTTATAAATATTTCCTAAGTACAGAACTAAATGAGTTCGTGGAAGAGATAGGTAATTGGATTGTTTTCCAATTATAATCGAAGATATTTTCTAACTGTAGAAAATAAAAGGAAGCGATATTTGGAAATGTTTTCCAAATAGTATAAAATCCCAATATGGCTATTTGAAAATATTTGGTTAATAAATATTGATAAGAGAATGTAGAAGTGATTTAATTAATGAAATATTAATTAAAGAGCCCAGTGATTTGTTTGATATGTTTGGATGAAATACTTGTTTTTATTCGATAGTTAAATCACAGACTATCGAGGTTTTTGACTATCGTTGTCAATATGGAGCGACCGGTTGGATTATTATCCGAAGAACCACTCCGTATCGGCATAAGCGTTGCGAACCAAGTATGCTGAATATATTGAAGACGGAGTAAAGTGCAAGGACTTTTCTATTTATAGAAATTGTGCCTTCGGTTTCGTTCAGTCCCAGAACGAACGTAAATGGACGAATGTCTGACAAAGTATTTCCAATGATCAAAAGGGTTGGTCTGTATAAATATATATGGTTGCAACAGATTTATTCCCTTAGCATAACATCCAGAATATTTGTGCAAACTCAACTAGTGATTAACGGATCTGACGATGTGGCATTCAAAGTGATGGTGTCATCAATGAATGGTAAGTATTCGTAGCCTCAAGCCTCAACAACCGGGAAAGGACAAAAATCGGGCAGGCAGCATGGCTATGTGGGTCGCACCCATTAGGATGTATAATCACCTATCTAGAGAAATTCCAATTGCTTCTTAAAATCTATCGATGCTGTCCCTTATCGGGAAACGGTTGCTGATCCCAACCGTTGGTGATATACATTCGATACACTCAAGTGAAATGAGTGGTCGGTCATGTGTGGGCCGGGTTGCAAGATGTTCTTGTTGAACCCAGTGTATTCGCCTCTAGAGATACACTATCGACAGGTGGTCCCATACCTTGTCAAGTTGGAAATCCAATCTCCAATAAGCGCCCTGCGGTTTTTGATTTTATATTATATATGGAGCGTGAGATGCAAGCGTTCCACTAGATCTTATTTATTTGATTTAGACATTATTATAATATCACCCGATTTTGATATCAAAATGTTTTGGGTTATCGTAAGGTAAAAACCATCCGTGTTTATGTGTGGATCGGTCTTACGATAATCTTTTCTTTTGAAAGGATTTTTAAAAGTTAAACCAATGGTTGGAGTTTACTCACACCAGTCCCATGACTGACCCAGAGTTTATTTTGTTTTGTTTTCCCTAAACTCTTAGGTGCCCAAATTTGTACGGGCAGTCAAGTAATCGGGATTTTACAGATTCACTTGGAGGAGCTTGGAGCAGGAGGCTTCAGCGTTAGTTATCTAGTGTTATTTCCGCTGTAACTGTAAGTGTTGTACTCTGATGATGATGTATGTATATACAGTTAAAAGTTTGTATTTCAAAATCTGTTATATATTATATTTTGTTCCGCTGCGATGTGAGGTTCTGTGTTGTGTTTATGTTCTTCTTCTTCTTCTATTCTAAGTTTTCTATCTTATCTATTCTCACCCTCTATCTTCTTCTATTAATGGTTCGTATTTCTGTGTTATTTGGGTTGGACGTGTGTTGTATTTAGTCAACTCAGATAGCTCGGATTTGCGGGTCGTTACAAACAAAATGTGGCCGGCCAACTATACAAAGGAAGCTTTAAAGGATTTATTTATTTAGTTTTTTAAAACTAGGTTTTTAGCCTTTAAGTTGTTTTTATTTTATTGTTTTAAAATTTTAATCGCGTTACAGTTTTCTAATTTATCTACAAAACTAGGGAGACAAATTACGGGGTTTGTAATTCGGGGAAATCTGGTTTTGGGGATAGAAACCAGTGCAGGGTTTTGAGCATAGGATTAGTGCAACAAGAGCGAGATTGTGAGGCCTTTTTATGTAGCTCCTAGTAGAAACTAGGGATAAGTTTTGAGCGTAGGGTTAGGACAAAGAGGCTAGGAATTGTCGCGAGTTTAAGGGTGTTGTAAGCAATGTAATTGTTGACTAATACCTAGTAGAAACCTTGGGGAATGTAGCAGTAGGCAGGGTTTTGCCGAAGCTAGGTATATCTGTGTGTTATTTATTTTTCGCATTTACTCTGATTATTGTCTATGTTTGATATTATTTAATTACTCAGCAAAACTGCAATAAACCCTATTCACCCACCTTTAGGGATAATTTAGATCCGACAAGTGGTATCATAGCAGGCTTTTTTTTTTAAATAACTCTAGAGTCATGGATTTCCCTAATGGTGAGTTATCTAGTTGTTAATCTAGCAAGAATTTTTCCAGTATAACCCCAACTATTTTTGATGGAACAGATTTTTTAAATTGGAAATTAAAATTGGAATTTTATTTAAAATCTATTAATACTAAACGTTGGGATATTATTGAAAATGGATATAACATGGTAGATAAGAATGACATTATAATTAATTCTCGTGCTACGCACATTTTATATTCTTATATTAATGATGATCAATATAACCATATCTCCCATTGTTTAACATCACAGGAAATTTAGAATACTCTCGACGCGTTATATGGAAGAAAAGACAACAATAGCTCAAAACCCCCGAGTGCCAACTCAGTTTCAGAATTATGCTTGACAGGATTAACAGAAGATTGATCGGATGATGACAGTGATGAAGACTCAACAGATGACGAGCATGGTGAATTTCCTTTTGAAAAATTATTTTTTCTTTGTGATAAATTAAGCAAAACTGTTGAGAGTCTTAAACTGACAAATAAAAATTTAAAATATGAAAATGTTGAGTTGAGCAATAAAAATCATGATTTGAAATTAAAACTTGAAAACACTAAAAAGACTGAAAACTCGAATTGCAACAAATGTTTAGATTTGGAAATGTTTTATTTTATCTTAATAAAAAATTTCAAAAGCTTGAAAAGGGAATTGTGTTTCTAAAAATAAACGAGATTGAACTAAAAACAAAAATTAAATGATTTTTTGCAAAAGGAGTTGGATAGGTTTAAGAAGTTTAAAAATTCCAAACAAGAAATTTTAGAGATAAAGAGTTTATTGAAAACCGAATCGATTTTAAATGAGCTTGAAATTGAAACCGAGAAGATCAAAAATCTCAAATGCGATAAGTGCATGACTTTCCAAAAAGAATTGTTTGAAATAAAAGAAAAATTCAAAACCCTTGAAGACGAAAATGTGGTTTTGAAAAATAACGAATCTAAAATTACTCGTATAAATCACGATTGGAAAAAGAAATTGAAAAATTCAAGGATTTTGAAAAACTTGAAATTGAAAAGTGTAAACAATTTGAAAGTGAGCTTTTTGAGTCCAATGCAAAAATTAAAGTTCTTGAAAACAAAAATATGGTTTTGAAACAAAATGATTCTAAAAAGAGAAAAGTCGCTATAAATCATTGTTCGAATATAATAAAAGAAAATATCGATCTTAAATCTAAATTCAACGACTTGAGTCAATATTGGCTAAATTTTCTAAAGGAGAAAAATCGTTGAATATGTTGTTAAAAACCCAATTTTTTGTTAAGAATAAGAAAGGACTCGGTTTTGATAAGTTTGATCAAATTGAAAAGTGTGATTTTAAAAATCCTTCAAACCACTTTGGGAAAATCGATCAAGTTGAAAAACGAAATTTTAGAATTTTTGAAAATCCAACAAATAGCTTTGAAAAGGTCAAATTGGAAACTTTAATTCTAACAATTTCAAAGGATTTTCAAATCATAAACGAAATGAAAACTCGTTGAAAAAACAATTCAATTAAACGAATTTGGATCCCAAAAAATAATAAAATGAATTTGATTAAGACTAAACAAGTTTGGGTTCCAAAGGTTACTTTAGTGGATGGTAATGGATTGCTATATAAACGGGTTTGGGTACCAAAATGTGTAAATGAAGTTAAGAGTGGTAAAACAACTTTTGTTAGACCACTCAATACTATAAATATTTAGGTACCGAGGAGAGGCTAAGGAACAACTGTGCTTAAGAGAGATAAAATTCAAATTGATTCATATTATCAAATTATTTGGAGTTCCTTAGCCATAGATTTCTGAGTTGGAGATTCATTGGTTCACATCGATTATGGTAAGTCAGGTATGATCTCTAAACTCATGTTTTTATTTTATTTCTTTTTAATTTTTTTCCCTTTTTATTTTTTATGCTAATTTATGTTGATAGAGCCACAATTTTTTGAGCATATCTTGAACACTGTAAATCGGAATTTTAAAATTTATGATGTTCTTGTAAGCAAATGGAATTTCACACATTTTTTGCTATTTTGAGTTTCTTCTTATTCACTTTGGAAAATATTGAAAAATCAAACTCAATACAGCTAACTACTTGAAAGCCATGATTGACTAGCTGTAAAAATTTCGTTTTTTTTAGTTTCCTTGATTATATTGATTTTGAAATCATTCGTGATTGATTGTTGAATTTCTTAGATTATAAAATTTGATTTTTTTTCTTAAGTGATTTCAAATAATTACCTTCAGATTTGACCGTTGACTTTTCTTGTACTTGTTTAAAATTTTTCTGAAAATTTCACTTGTGATTCTTGCTTTGAAAATGATCTTGTGCTGCTCTGATATAGGAAATTTATTTAGTTAAGTGTCTTTATAATTGGACAACGGATTGGAAAATCAATGATTAGACGTCTTTAAATTCCATAGGCAGTTTGATTTTCATATAAAAGTATTTTTTAAAAATTGTCTAGGAGCAATCAGTATTAGAAATATTAGAAAATTCCATTTTCTACTGATTGATTTTTGGAAACTGATTTCCAAACTTGATTTGATATTTCAAAAACCCCACTTGAAATTGATATTTTCAATTTAAAATTATTTTTGATTATTTATTCAGAAATTGAGATTATTGATCGATTTGAACCATTTTTGGAACTCATCAAAATTATTAGTAGATTTATGAAATTATGATGAGTTGTAATTCATAACTAGAGGATATTTTATTTTACAAATCTCAAGATGATTGGACAGAATTTATAATATCTTTGAATTAGAGCTTATTTCATGACCATCTTTTATGTCTACCATATTTCTGTCATTCATCATGGTTTTATTTAATTTGCGGAGTTCAAATTATTCTTGGAAATAAAAATAAAAGAGGAGAAAAAGAAATATATATATATATATTTATTGTAATAACCCGGAAATCCGAGCCAATTAAAAAATTTTATTTTGGCAATTTTAGTGAATTTTGAAAATTTAAAATGAATTATTTAAAATAACAACGACGAAAAATTTAGTTTGAATAGAATTAGAACGTATATATTTATATAGCTCGACGTTAGAATATAAATAATTATTTATGATTATAAAAGGAATTGAAAATGGCGCGGTAGTTCGATAATTCGATTTCAAAATTCAAATGAATGTACAGGATTCAAAATAAACCGGATTTTAGTGAAACCAAAAATATTTGAATCTATTTCAGAATACCTTTCCAACGAATCCGAAGAATTGAAATTTCATAGCGGGGATAAAAAGTTATGCCCACTTGAAAATTTAGAATAGTCGCTATGGAATTCTGGCCCTTAAAAATGGCCATTTTGCAAACGACCTCGGTTTTCGACGAAACCACTTTTGTTGGATCCGCGATGTCCAATTATTGCTAGGTTTCAAATTTCATAATTTTTCGAATCAATATGTGAGCATGGCGAAGGGAAACGTGTTTGACCAGTTTCAGTTGATTTTAATCGACTGGAAAATGGCCATTTTTCAAACGGTCTCGGAATTTGACGAAATTAGTTTTGTTAGGACCGTATCATCAATACGAAGCTAGAAAATATTTTTCGGGAATTTTTCTAGTTAGTATGTGGCCCCGGTAAATTGAAATGTACGTTCAAATTCAATATATAGAGTTATATTTTAATTTTAACGAAAACTGATTGAAATGATCGAATCAGCTTGCGATACATATCCCATTGTGTTCAGAATGGGGGTAATTAGCTGTGGACGACAGTCGGTGGGTTTGATTTTGAGTTCAAAATAAAAAGATACCTTTTTGAAATTAAAAATAGTAAAATATATTTTATAATAATCTCCCCCCTTTTTTTCTCCTTAACCGATTACCCCCCCTTTCCATTTTAATCGATTTCACAGAAAAAAAAGAAAAAAAAACGCCCGTTGACCCGCATCGCCCCTCCCCCTTCCCATCACCATCGCTCCCCCGTTGCCGCCACGCTCCTGCCTCCTCCACCTTCTTCTTCGACGCAAAGGACCCCTCCCCCTTGCTCCGGGTGCTGACGCACAACACACGCCCCTCCCCCCCTCCATCGCGAGCCATCGCCCCGCTACCCCTCCCTCCTCCTCCCATCGCCTCGTCCCCCTTCTCCTCCGCCTGCGCCTCCTCCTGCCGTGGCCGCCAGTTCACCCCCTCATCCCCTTTTCGTTGTAAGTCCTTATATTAATTTATTTAAAATACTTAGTTTAGTTTAACCAAGTTAGGAACATGATTTTTATATTATAGAGATAATAAAAATATGATTTTTATATTATAGAGATAATAAAAATATAATTTTTATATAGTATAGATAATAAAAATATGATTTTTATATATGTAGCATAATAAAAATATAATTTTTATTATATGAGATGTTAAATAAAAATATAATCTTTACTAGAAGAAGAACGATATAAAAATATAATTTTTATTATGAAGTTAACGTGGTAAAAATATGACCTTTATTATAAGAACACCGTTATAAAAATAGAATTTTTATCTATATAGTAGCGGTGTAAAAATGTGATTTTTATCCATATAGAGTGATTATAAAAATGTGATTTTCATATACACAGCAACAATATAAAAATGTGATTTTTATATATGTAGTGGCCACAGACAACGAAAGTGACAAAAGGCGAGAACGGTGAAGATTTTCTTCATATGAAGAATCGTGGCGTTTGGTTTAGCTAGTTGGTGAGAACTCCTCACCTTTAATTTAAATTTCTATTTAAAAATATATACTAGGATGCAGACAGTGTTTAGTAGCATTCGACACCCGTCGTCCACAGACCATGGACGGCTTGTATGTTTGTTTAATTCTGATGTGTAGTTGATTGTGTGATGTGATGTGAAATGAAATAAAATATTTATATAGTTAAAAATATTTTATTGTTGAAAATAGAATTTTTAACGTGTATTTAAAATGAAATAAATATAAACAAATCGGACGATTTGTTTATATACACACATTTGACTTATATTGATTGGGACGATAAATTTTACACATCGCCCAACTGCACAAATAAAATCTGTGTTTGATTGTTTGAAACCCCACATGGGTATTGGGATGATATATGACATACACTAATCCCAATAATTAGCTTTATGTCGATCGATAGATTGACAGGCTGTTATAAGCATTGAATATTTATATTTGATGCTTATACAATGTAGAACGCACTTTGGATGATGGTTGGGTGTTTATCGTCATTGTTGTATGTATGATTTGATGAAACCCATATAACTGAAATTATATGGTAATTGACTGTGTCTGATTCCAGTTCAGAATTATCGAATAATTTAAAAATAATATTCTTTGAATATTGAAATGTGAAGTCTTGTTAAGTAGTTACATGCCATTTTAACACGAACGGGAATTTTGTCGATTTTATAATGAATATTGAAAGTGATTTCAAAATCGAATATTTAGAAATGAATTCGAATTGAAATTGAATAGAATTGAATAGAATTGAATTCGAATTCGAATTGAAATTGAATAGAATTGAATTCGAATTGAAATTGAATAGAATTGAATTCGAATTGAAATTGAATAGAATAGAATTCGAATTGAAATTGAATAGAATAGAATTCGAATTGAAATTGAATAGAATTGAATTCGAATTGAAATTGAATAGAAATGAATTCGAATTGAAATTGAATAGAATTGAATTCGAATTGAAACTGAATAGAATTGAATTCGAATTGAAACTGAATTCGAATTGAATTCGAATTGAAATTGAATTCGAATTGAAATTGAATTCGAATTGAATTCGAATTGAAATTGAATTCGAATTGAAATTGAATAGAATTGAATTCGAATTGAAATTGAATAGAATTGAATTCGAATTGAAATTGGATAGAATTGAATTCGAATTGAAATTGAATAGAAATGAATTCGAATTGAAATTGAATAGAATTGAATTCGAATTGGAATTGAATAGAAATGAATTCAAATTCAAATTGAATAAATTTAAAATTCAAATTGAATTGAAAACGAACTGAAATTGAATTAAAAATCGATTTGAATTGAAATCAACTTGAAATGAATTTATAAGGAAAAATTCAATTTAGATTTGAATTTGAAATGAAGTTGAAATTGTTTCGAAAACGAATTTAAAACGATTATAAAATACGTTTTAAAAGGAAATCAACGAAATATATAATATTTATATATATATATATATATATATATATATAATGGCCTGAATAGAACACGCCGCACCACGGTAGTTCGTGAATTTCTACCATTGACTTCGAATGGATATTACGGGAGATCCGACCGTCAGATTCTCCTAAAACCGGAACCGTTGGGTTCATATCGAAAAGAGCTTTCCAATCAACATTAGAAATCTGAGATCTAACGGTTGGATTTGGAATTATGTCCAAATCAAATTTGGAAAAGGTCGCTATAAGTGCAGTTCGATGGCCGTTGATGGAAATCGACTGTACGGGCCTTGATAAAATTATTAAAAATAGTAATAATTTGTGTATAATCATAAGAAATGATTTGTGAAAAATTGGGATGAAAAACTCCATATTTTAAAAGATAAAAGTTGATTTTTATCGAAATGAACTAGTTTTGAACTAGAATTATAATTCTATTTATTTTTAAAATAAATAAAGTGGATTTGAAAGGGTTTTGAAAATAACCAGAATTTCCAATACGTGAATTGGAATGGATTTGAATCGAAATTGTCTTCGGAATATTTCGATGTTGGGTTTCGTGATTATACAGATATTGATATGGAAATTTGAAAGATATATTTATATCGTTATTTCCAATACGATAATTGTTGGTCGTAGAATTTGATATTGAATATAAGCCGATTTATTTTCTATTCAGAGCCTTGTATTTAATATCAAATGTGATTTGGGTTTGTCGTGAATGGTGTCTTCATTAACACTGTTCTTAAACCCAGTTGAGAAAAAGATTAAATCCTTTTATTTAGATTTAATGAAGTGTACCAATTAAATGGTATTTAATTGGGATTGAATTTGAATTGATTTTTGGGTTTATCGTGAACAGTGTTTTAAATAACACTTGTTCTTTAACCCGATAATTAATGGAATGTGATTTTGGGTTGCCGTGAGCGGTATCCTCAATAATACTGTTCTTAGACCCAACTGAGTTAAGAAAATCAGAAAATAACTGGAGATTAGTTAAGTCGAATGTTTTCTTGGGTATTGATCTGATGTTGGTTTCGGCCTTCGGGGTTAATATTTAGGGAACTGTTCTCTTACTAATTTACGGTTAGAGACTAATAGAATGGAATGTGATGTGGGTTTATTGTGAACCGTGTTTTAAATGACATTGGTTCTTTAACCCAGTTAAAGATTAAAACCAAGTGGAGTTTTAATGAATGTTTAATTAGATTGAAATGATCGAGAATGGAGTATCACCAGTTTTGCTCCAGGCGATAGTTAAATCTTTAATTAGATTTAAACGTGAAATAATAATTGAATTTACCGATAACACTGTGGTGTTAGATATGAAGTATGGCCAGTTTTACTTCATGGGATGAATAGGTTGGGATTGGGAAATTAAAACAAACGATTACTTCGGTAAGGTTCGTTAATCCCGACTAGTTGAATCGATATTCAAAAGAAGATTAAAGAATAAATTTGAGGAATTTATCTTTGATAAAATTAATGGGAACCTATCCCTAAGAATGTGAAGTTTAGCAACTAACTGAAGATTGGTTAAGATGAATGGTTTTCTGGGTATTGATCTGATGTTGGTTTCGGCCTTCGGGGTTAATATTTGGGGAATTGCTCCCTTACTAATTTACGGTTAGTGACTGATGAATTGGAATGAGGTGTATGTTGTGTTTGTGTAACACTTGTTTATTATATATGCGAGTTATTCGGAAAGACCGGGTTTATCCCATTCTGAATAACTGATACGACGATAAGTCGAAGATGAAGACAATGGTCGAAGACCGGAGGTCTTCACGTCGTTTGGGTGATTACTGATGATCTTGATTGGGCCGTACACCCAAGAGGAGGGAATCAGTTAGTGGTCGTCCAGACGTACTTGGAGATCGATGGATATGCGAGGTACAAGGTGCTTCCGGTTTCATTCAGACCCAGAACGGACTTGTAAATGGACTGTGTGTCTGACATTGGATTTTATTCTGTGTGGTTAATTTCTATTAAATATATATCTGCTTGGCGGCGGAGAATTTATTCTCTTGCTTAACGCCCTTCTATGAGACATATGAGCTCAGAGGTTATATATTGATGGATATCAAACGCATGGAGTGAATTGCCTGTGTGGCATGCCTAAGTGGCAATATGATCAAGGCTTCTGTTGAAAAACAGAGTCTTGTGGTTGATGATCAAAGCAAGGCCTGTGTGTCATAGCTTTGTGTAGCGTTGATTCGCAAGCCTCACACCCCGGTTGTGAACCAGAAACGGGAGAAGGACCTCAGGGAGGACATGCATTTCCTTCTAGCTAGAAGTGGCGTCAGTGGTTTTACACGCCCTGACGAGTTTGACTTATGTGGTTGTTGTTGTTGCGAGGCGCCTCGGATAGATCGGTGACTATGTGAAGACGATGGAGTCATTTGTTGGCTCATTTACGCCCCAAAGGGCGGGGGAAACGTAGTGTTCAGGCATAATAATCCACATCGGTGGACCGGCCCTGTCGCTCCAAGGCTTGTCTGCGCTTGTCTGAGACATGGGCTAGATTGTCTCGAATTCGGTAGAGGACTATCTTTTGCCTCGGTTCACAGATGTTTGCGGTTTTGATTATAGAGCCTAGTATGGCGACATGATATATGGTACCCATGCCGTCTATGATTGATATTATCTTGACACTATACCCTTATAATAGTATCAAATGATTTGTTTTAACGTATCAAGCATGTTTGGCTATTATAAGGGAAAACCCTATCCTCCGGCTTGCGTTGCATTGTGTGATGGGAACTGGGTCTTATAATAGCTTCATTTTTCTTTATTTAGCATTGCGTTGTTGTTTTGTGCACTGGTATTCTTGGGAGGAAACCCATTCTGTGTTATACGGCGTGGTCCCTTGATTTTCCTATCTTTAAAATAAAGATTAATAACTGTTTTAGTTCTCACACCAGTCCCATGACTGACCTGGAGTTTATTGTTTTAACCTAAACTCTGGGTGCCCTTATTTTGACACGGGCAGCTAGTAGTTTTGGTTTTGTAGATTTATATTCACCGGAACCTGGTTTACAGCTGGAATGATATCCGAAAAGCTCTGTATCCGTATATCTCTTCTAGTTGTGTATTGTATTATTTTCCGCTGCTATGTAATGTATTGTGATCTCTGATATTTAGTGAATGTGTAATATTGATTTATACTCTGTATATTCTTGTATTCTGATGAATTGTTGTAGTATACAATGAAATGTTCTTCTGTCTGCGTTCTTTTGTGTGTTGTTCTCAAAGTATCCGCTCTTTCCATCACGGGGAAGTAACAGGTTGTCACATTTATCCTTGGTATTCACCCCCATTCAAAAGTCCTCGTAGTTATGCATCGGTGAATTACCTTAATCTCTATGTGCTTCCATTCTTACTTAAAAGACCTTTGGGCTGTGCATAGATGGAACTCATTAGAGAGGATAAAGTTAAGTTACTACTAACCTCATTTAAAAGACCTTTGGGCTATGCGTGGTTAGCAAAGGCTTAACACATTTTGAGCTTATTTAAAATCTTTGAAATTCATATTCAAATATTCAATTTTATTGAACTCTCCTCATTCTATAAAATCCATCGTAAATTCATTCATTCTGAAAGTGAAGTTTGCTTATGATTTGAAGATTATTATGATTTTTGTTTGATTAAATGGGATTTACGATATATATTCTCTCTTAATTTGAATTTATATTTATGGTCTATATACATCACTATTTCGATTTCTATTATTCTTTTGATGATAACAAAAGGGGGAGAATGGTCAAGATTTTGATTGATGAGTATTTAATTCAAGAATATTTTAAGCTTGGAAATTAAATATCTAGGGGGAGAATAGTCAATTAAATTTCATTATTTATATTTTCCACATATATAGGGGTAGTTCAATGTTGTAGGGGGGCATACAAATAGGGGGAGTAATATATATTCACATTCAAACACATTTAACACATTCAAAATATTGTATATTGTGATGACCCCAAACTCCCGTAGTACAAAAGCAAGGATAATCATTGGAATATAACACATAAACAATAACAGCAGAACATAAATATAGAATTACAGCAGATAATGTACATCAAATTATACTGAAAATAATATATCATTAGAGTTACAAAGCATAATAAGATCATACTTAGTACATAATACAGTTTCAGCTTAATATAAAATGTCTGTAGCGGAATCAAACACAATATACTAAATGAATTCTGAACAGCATAATAGAAATGATAGGATCCATCTTCAGCTCCATAGCTATCAAGAATGAATCTGTTAAAACCTGAATACAATGCTGCTCGTGTGGAAAAGAGGGCACACGAGTTTGCAAAGTGAAACAAACTACGAGTCAGTCATGGGACTGGTGTGAGAAATCTTGTTTAACCTATTTAATAATAAGGCTAATCACAGGACCACACCGCTAACACGGAACGGGTTTACTCCATTGGATTGCCAGTGCATAAATAAAGTAAATTATTTAAAACAACGCAATGCATTTTAGAAAAATGAAACCATTATAAGACTCAAGTCCCATCACACAATGCAACGCAAACCGGAGGATAGAGTTTTACCTTATAGTGGTAAAAAAATGCTTGAAATGATAAAATGGATTTGATATTATTATTAGTGTATATATGTTTTCAAAAACATTTCAATCATAATGTATCAATCACAAATGGCATAGCTATCATATACTATATCGCCATACTAATTTTACAATCAAAACCGCATGGTGTCATATTGGAAGTTGGATTTCCATCATGAACTAAGACAAGGGATCGTCCTTACCGAATTCGAGACAATCTAGCCCATGTCTCAGGATCAGCTGCAACTGCACCTTGGATCTTCAAGGCCGGTCCACAAATACTTTAGTGGATTAATAATGCTTAAACAATACGTTCCCCCGCCCTATGGGCGTAAATAAAGAGCCACTTGGGACTCAAATCCGAGGCGCTTCATTTCATCATCCATATAAGTAAAAAAGTCTGGGCTCCATGCAATGACACCACTTCTAGCTAGAAAAAACGTACGTCCTCCCTGCATCCTCTCCCGTTTCTGGTTCATACCGGGTGTGAGGCTCGCGAAGTAACGTTATACACAAAGCTATGCTAATTAAAGTTGTGCTTTGATTATCAACCACAAGCCTCTTCTTTTCAACAAAAAGCCTTGATCATTTGCATCTTGGCATGCCACACTGACAATTCACGCCATGCGACTGATGTCTACCAATATATAACCTCTGAGCTCGTACGTCTCAGAGAAGGGTGTTAAGAAAGAGAATAAATTCTCCGCCACCAAACAGATATATATATTTAATAGAAATCAATCATCACGGAATAAAATCCAATTTCAGACATACATCCATTTACAAGTCCATTCTGGGTCTGAACGAAACCGAAGACACCTTACTCCTCGTTCCATATGTCCAATACGGAAGAAAGGCTCTCGCATATCCGAACAATCAACAAGTACGTCCGGACAACTACCACTGTAACCCTCTCAAGGCAGCAACTCCAATCAAAGGAATTAGTACTCATCCATTCGATGTGAAGATCGTCAGTCTTCAATCACCGTCTTCAAATCTTCGACTTCCAATCGTCGATCAATTATTTGAAATGAGAATTAACTCGGCCTTTTCAAATAATTCATGAATATATATAGTTCAAATCAATTCATTTCATTCCATATCATTTACAATATTTTATAATGATTTATCGCTATTTTTATTTATATAAAAATAGCCATTTTTAATCAAACAACGCTTCAGGTCATTACACGGCCCTGACGCTGTTTTCATCACAATTTGATTTACATATTTCTCAAAACCTAACTGTAGGATCTTAGCAAATTTTATATCGTTGGAAAGATCTTTCCAAAGCGAACCCAACGGTTCTAGTTTTGGGAAAATTCAACGGTCGGATCTTTCGGTATAATCGTTTAAAGTTACGATTTCAAATTGCGAACTACCACGCGCGATTCGGTTTATTTTAATTTATATATATATAAGTATAAATATAATTTGTTCATTGTTTTCAACACCATTTTATCTAACTAGAGTCTTTTATATATGATTCATCTTTACATTGAAAAGTAAATTTCCAATGTTAACACATTCTATAGAACTGGAATCTTTTTATCATGTTTCAACTTACATTAAAAATGTACTTTCAATGTTAACAAATTTTCTTTCAATAAATCACTTATAATTATTCTCTTTACATAAAAATATTACTTTTTATGTTAAGCAATTTAACTTTCAACAATGATCATTTTTAATGATTCTCTATACATAAAAATGCAACTTTTTATGTTAAACAGTATACTTTCAACAATGATCATTTTTAATGATTCTCTATACATAAAAATTTAACTTTTTAATGAACCAAATTCCATTTACAATAAAAATATAAATTCCTATGTTAACACAATTTTATCAAACAAGAAATTTTATCAAACAAGCATCTTTTATCACTTTTGAACCCTTTTTGTTTAATGATTCACTATTACATAAAAATGTAATCTTTTATGTTAAAACATTTTATCACTTTTGAGTCTTTTTGTTAAAACATTTTATACAAGCTATGAATCATTTTAATGAATCATTATTACATAAGAAATGTAAATTTTTTATGTACATAAAAATGTAAATTTTATGTTACAACAAATTTCCTACACTGGATCTTTTGATATGATCCATACATACATTAAAATGTAAATTTTAATGTAAACATAACTTTATTAACTTTTCTATTCAAACAAATGTTCATTTTTCATATTTTCTCCTTTACAATAAAAATGTAAACTTTTTATTGTTTAACTTTTTTTATTGGACAAATGAATCATTTTTCATATTTTCTCTTTTACAATAAAAATGTAAACTTTTTATTGCTTAACTTTTTTTAATTGGACAAATGAATCATTTTTCATATATTCTGTATATACAGTAAAAATGAGATTTTTATTGTCAAAATATTTTCTATTCAAATAATGTTCATTTTCATATATTCTGTATATGCAATAAAAATGAGATTTTTATTGTTAAAATATTTTCTATTCAAATAATGTTCATTTTCATATATTCTGTATATACAATAAAAATGAGATTTTTATTGTTAAAATATTTTCTATTCAAATAATGTTCATTTTCATATATTTTGTATATACAATAAAAATGAGATTTTTATTGTTAAGATATTTTCTATTCAAATAATGTTCATTTTCATATATTCTGTATATGCAATAAAAATGAGATTTTTATTGTTAAAATATTTTTATATCATAGCATGAATATTTCACAACACATAAATATTTCAGAAAATTTCGGCAGCATAACGGTAGGGTAATTAAAATCGGCACCGTCCCTAGTACGGCTCCTCTGCTAACCTAGGCCTCGCGGCGATACTAGGGTTTTATTTTCCTAATACAAATTTATGTTCACTATACAATCCATTTTCATCATATCAACCAATTTCATTTCAACAACAATCAAACAATCACAATCAAATTCACACCACAATACAATCAAGTAGTCCATGGTCTGTGGACGGCAGTGTCAAGAGTTTCTAAACTCCGTCTGCGGCCTAATATAATTTTATTTATTTATTTTGGATTCAGAAATCTCACATTGCTTTTTATTTCTTCTAAAATTGTAGAGAGTCCAAAAATTCTCCGGTCTCTTCTGAAATGTAGATCTCGAATTTACGGTCGCAACGCTTCCTGTTTCATCGAATTTCGTTATCGTATGATAAAGATAAGATTTTTAGAAATTAATTAAATTAGCAACGCTTATAAAATGTTGTGAATACTTTAATCATTTACCTTTTGTTTATCAGCCGATGATTTTCAACTTGGTTCAAAACTAGGTTTCACAATTTCTCCCGATCCGTGAAATGTGAGGTCGATCGGGTGGTACCACGTTCTAGGGCTTGGAGGTGCACGCAAAACGGTGGGGGCATGGTCAGGTACGACGGCAGATCGGCAGCGCAACAGTGGTTCAACCGCGTTGACTTAGGGGTTTGGTTCTCGATCCATACGCAAAGACAAATGGCGAAATCGGTATGGAATTGAAGAGGGAATCGAGATTTACGAAATCCTCTAAAGGGTTGGTTGATTTCATTGAGTGTGGAAGGAGTTATTGAAGGAAGAAAAATAGAGCTACAGCCGCCATTCGTTTTGAGCAGATCGAGTTCTATAGAGATAACAACAAGGGTTTGATTTAATAAAATATATTTAACTTATTTGACTCAGAAAATACCCATTATTCCATACGAACTCCAAATCAAACCCAACGACTGTCACCCCTAGATAAATACCCCTATTCCAAACACAATGGAATGTGTTTCGTAGGCCCATTTGACTGTTTTAGTCAATTATTCTTTGAATTAAAATATAAAACATTTAATTTTAAATTTGAACATACATTTTAATTTACCGGGGCCACGTACTGACTCCAAAAATTCCCGAAAAATAAATCCAGCTATGTTTTGATGATACGTCCTAACAAAATTAATTTCGTCGAATTTGGAGACCGTTTGAAAAGTGGCCATTTTCTAGTTGATCCAAATTGACTGAAATTGACAAAACACATTTTCTTTTGCCACACTCACATATTAATTCCAAAAATTATGAAAATTGGAATCTTGCAAAAATTTGACATTCCGGATCCAACCAAAGTAGTTTCGTCGAAAACGGAGGTCGTTTGTAAAATGGCTATTTATAAGGGCTATATATCATATTAAATTCCATAGCGACTATTCTGAATATTCAACTGGCCCATAACTTTTTATTCCCGCTATGAAATTTCATTTTTTTCAGATCCGATGGAAAGATATTTTTATAGAGATTTAAATATTTTTAGTTTTACTGAAATCCAATTTACTTTGAATCCTGTACATTCAGTCAAAATTCGAATTCAAATTTTCAAACTACTGCGCTATTTCTAACTCCTTTTATAATTAAAATAAATATATTCATCCAAACATCGATTTAGATAAATTTTTAATCGTTATTATATAAAAAAAATTATTTTAACTATTCAAAATTCATTAAAATAGCAAAAATAAATTTTTTAAATTGGTTCCGATTTTCCGAGTAGTTACATATATGTTTTCCATCATCAAAAGGTGGAGATTGTTGGGTACAACAATGTGTTGTATGCTTTTTGTTTGATGATAACAAACATATAATATTATTTCAATGTGTTTTCAACTGTACTATTTTATATTTTATTCCATAGAAATAAATATTTATTAAATAATATACTATTAAACACTATTCACATATATTTATTCAATTAAATATTTTATTTTAAAATATGAAATAGTACAACATTATAACTCCACTATTATATATTCATGAAATTGTACTACGAATTAATTTGAATATGATAGACAATTTGATTTGAACACAATAAAATAATATATTATTTAAATCAAATTTGTTTATAAAGTATAATTTTATCACTCAATACGTTCAATTCCTGTAATAACCCGGAAAATCTGAACCAATTTAAATTTTTTATTTTAGCAATTTTAATGAATTTTGAATATTTAAAATGAATTATTTTAAATAATAACGACAAGAAATTTATTTTGAATAGAACTAGAATGTATATTTTTATTTGAATCGATGTTAGAATATAAATATTTATTTTTAATTATAAAAGAAATTAGAAATGGCGTGGTAGTTTGAAAATTCGATTTCAAATTTCAAATTTCAAATGAATGTACAAGATTCAAAATCAAACGAATTTTAGTGAAACCAAAAATATTAGAATCAATTTGAAAATATCTTTCCAAAGAATCCGAAAAATTGAAATTTCATAGCGGGAATAAAAAGTTATGTCGAAGCGAAAATTCAGAATAGTCGATATGGAAAATATAACCCTTAAAAATGAAAATTTTGCAAACGACCTCCGTTTTCGACGAAACCACTTTTGTTGGATCCGAGATGTCAAGTTATTGCCAGATTCCAAAATTCATACTTTTTGGAATCAATTTGTGAGCGTGGCAAAAGAAAACGTGTTTTGACAGTTTTAGTCAATTTGGATCGACCAGAAAATGGCCATTTTTCAAACGGTCTTCAAATTTGATGAAATTAGTTTTGTTAGAGTCGTATCGTCAATACGAAGCTAGAAATAATTTTTTGTAATTTTTAAAGTCTGTATGTGACCCCGGTAAATTAAAATGTGCGTTCAAAATCAATATATAGATTTATATTTTGATTTTGACGAAAACTGATCGAAACGATCGAATTGGCCTACATGATATATGCCGTTGTGTTCGGAATGGGGGTAATTAGCTAGGGACGACTGTCGGTGGGTTTGATTTCGAGTTCAAAATAAAAAGGTACTTTTTGAAATTAAGTAATAATATATATATATATATATATATATAATTATATAATTCCTCTCCCCTCTCTCTTCCATTCAATCAACATAAGAAAAATAAATAAAAAACCCCAAAAGGGGGAAATCGCATGCAGATGATTGCCAACGTCTCCTGATTAACATAGAAATGTGTTTATTTTATGCTCTTATATCTTATCTTTTGTATATAAATAAATATTACTTGGGTATTGTTTTGTCACTTTCACATATATTCCAACCCAGCCTGCATGCAACCAGAAAAGTAGAGAAATGGAGATCAGATTGCTATATATTTGGATTTTGATGAATTGTAGATGAAGATCTCACATCTAGTTGTTGTTGGACTAGAAAATGATTGATAAAAAGGCCATGCACATCTTAAATTAAAGGAGGCTTGCAAGAGAAAAGGAGAAAAGGCCTAGAACTTGTTCCAAATGACAAAAGGCCTAAAACTTACTTGAAATAGCTAGGCCCAATTGTATTTAGGGTTAAGGTTTGGTTATCTCCTATTAATACACTTGTAATATCATTGTAGCCACCATCCTATTTTTCTATCTTAACCTCCATTAATAAAAGTTCTTCTTCTTCTTTTATTTTCTAGCATTTTTTCTTTTTCTTAGCAATTGGTGTTGTCTTCACAATTAGTTTTGGTTGAACACCAACTGTATTTTACTTTTTTTTTAATTAGCGATTAGTCCTTTGATTAGTTTCAACGACAATCCTAAATTTACTTCTGTTTGTTATTTTAATTTTTGCAATTTTAATTTCTATTCTTTTTACTGCTTCCTTAGGTCAACTGGATTGAATACAGATTTGATTAGATTCAAATCCGATTCAATTCAATGATAGTTTAATTGCAGTTTCAATTTCGTTTGCTTTCAAAACCAACCTCGAAGATTTGTCAAACTTGCCCAAGAAATTTTATAAATAATTTAATTTACCTCCCTATGATTCGACCTGCATACTACACGATCTGTGCGCTTGCAGTATTTATTTTAAAATTCGCACTTTTCTACTTCATAGAAAAGCGACGAACAAGTTTTTGGCGCCGTTGCTGGGAGGTAACAATTAAATTTTATTATTTAAATTTCTTATTCTTGTTAGTTTTTTTTTTTGATTTTGTTTAGAAAAAAAACATTCTTATTTTTGTTTTCTTTTATATATATTAAAAAAAATATCTCATTTAGTTGATTTGGTATTGATAGTTGATGCCATAATCTTCTAAAAAAAAGAACTTTCCACTTTTTCTTTTGATTTCTTTTCCTTTTCTTTTGTTTCCTTCCTTTTAGCAATTCTTTCCCTCTTTTCACCAATTTTTATAAATTAAAAAAAATCTTGCTACTTTTTCTATTATGTCTTTCCGTTTTATTTCTCAATCTCCTTCTTCTCTTTTACAAATTCTTCCTTCTTTTCAATAATAATATAAAAAAGTGCCAAAAATATTTGCTTTCCCTTTTTCTTCTTATGTTTCCTTTCTTGGGTTCTTCTACCTTTTAACTTCTGCCAAATACGAACACCACAAACCCTCAAGGTACCCCCTCAACATATACACAACCCTCCCCGATCAGTTTCATACCCACGTTCCTCCATCCGTTCACAACCCCTCAGAATACAGAGTCCACCTAATCCGATACATCACCACTACAATTCCACCGAAATCCCTTCCCATGCTCCTACATCATCACACAACAATCACCTCGCAACTTCAAAAACAGACCCTCGTTCATCCATCTTCTCCACTGGAAAATTCACGCATCACCGTTCAAAACAGCCAATCACGCATACCATCCCTTTCTCTTACCCAACGCCATCAACAACTTCCACAATACCAGTCTTGCCCTTCCATCAACCAATTAGCACACCCAGACCATTGCCATCAACATCACAAATCACCATCGCCAACAACAAACCTTTCTTCATCGCAAATTCACATAAAAACAACGCTATCTTCCATCAACAAGCCCCCACGTTGCCTTGTCACCGTTCACAACACAGCAAAACTCCATCACCTCAAATCCGTACCCAGTCTGCCACAAAACAACGCCATCTTCCTCAAAACAGTATTCCCCTTCAACCAGTTTCAACCCCAGTTTCCATCTGACATCTACGCTCTGCCACTACACCGAATACCACAAACCGGACCCCAATTCACAAGAACAAACCCACAATCCATCCATCCCAATCCATTTCATCTACACCGAAGCCACGTTCATTGCAGTGCCTACAACCACATATCTATATCACGCTCCCTGACTTCATCGATCTCCGTTCACAGCTACCTCCCACCCATAACTTTAATTCCGTTCTCCAGAAACCTCCACAAATGCATCTGCATCCCCTTCATAGCAACTATCGAACAACCGATTCAAAACAAATCGCGAACCAGTACCATCAAATTTCTGTCCAAACCCATCCCTTCACGCATTACCATCTCAACCCGTATACCACCACAGCTCCACAATTCCCCACCTTCATCACTTCTGCCGTAGTTCAATCCATCGATACACGAATCAGATCCAGTAAGCCAAAACCGATCTGCCACAACTCGCAAGTACTCCTAGCCTCGCATCTGAATCGAATCCCCTAATCCCTCCATCAAATACCCAGAGCGAAATCAATTCGAAAACCCCACTTTGATTGCCAAAAAAAAGGAGGCGCAATCTTGTTGATTTCTATTTAGTTCGAACTTACTTTTGTTTTCTGGAGAGAGTGTTGCTCGTAGTCTTTTTAGAAAAAAAAGGAAATATTTCTTGTTTGTTGTTTTTGATTTTAAGTAAGGCATGTTTATTTTTGACAAGTATTAGGGCCGGGGTTTTTCTATGATCTAAGGGATCTTTTTTTTTTTTTTTTTTTTTTTTTTGAAGTCTGTGGGGGCGTGGGTTCTAAGTTGAGTGACTTCTGCCTTTAATTTAAAAAATAAATCCTTTGGTTGTTTTTAATTATTTGCTCCCATTCTCTCTCTTTACCAAAAAAAAAAGAAAAAGTGATTCAAAAACAAGGACCAAAGTGAAAAAAAAATCATTCAAGCAAGGCGAACAAAGGAATTGAAGTCAAGCGAATTGCGAACAGTGGGATTTCAATCATTGATACTGCTCAGTTTCTCTGGAAGGATAGCCATACCCCGCTGTAAAATTCTCTTTAACTCTACAGGTGCTCTGCTACAAAATAAAAATATAAAAATTGCTTGTAAAAATCTTCTGCAGGGGTAGTGGCTTGCTTGTACAATATTTTTGCAGTTATTATTGTCGGATTGTTGTGGCTGGCTGATATATCTTGATAATTGAAATATGCATTCTCATTGTTTTCAACAATAAAAATAGACATTGCAAAATAATATAATTGAAAAGTGGTGCTTTGTGAAGTTGATTGTCACGTATAATTGGATCGCGGATGTATAGTAGTTCAATTTATTGAACTATTAGCAAAGGAGGTTGCATACTACCCGTAAAACATTGGTCGTATCCCTTAGTATTTATACTATACATGAACGGCCATTAAGACCCTCTTCCCCCTTCTAATTGAGTCTGTTAATTAATAAAGCACAACTTAGTATTTTATACTATTTTGAAGTGAGAATAATTTATGTCTTGCCGTGATTTTTTTTAAAATGTCTAAATCGAAAAAATCATTGAGAGAAATATGGGATAATAATCAGAGTAGACGTCCTCTTTAAGAGTATGAGTATGAATTAGACCTTATGAGGCAAGATTTTCCAAAATTTAATGGGCACAATATCAACAATTTTCAAAAATTTCCAAATGATCAACATTTTCAACATCATAGAAATGATCGGAATGTCGATTTCAATTAAAATATCAATAATTTCGATTATGGGCCACATCCACATCAAAATAGCTTTGAATCTCAATATGTCTTTGATGCACATCAATATGGGGTTGTAAACCAAAAGTTTCAAAATTATAACCCATATCAACATCTTGAAAATAACCAAAAATGCAATTTTCCATCGAATTTCAATAGTTTTGGTTACGAACATAATTTCTATAATCAAAATGATTTCCAATATCATTGTCATTTTTCTGAAAATTCAAACAACCACCACATTGGAAATAATATTGATTGTGAAATTGATGTGGACTATAATTTTGAGAATTAAGAAATCCATAATGAGAGCTCTGAAATCAATGATTCTGAATAATATCATCTTAACATTCTTAAAGAGAGGGTAGAAAAAGAAGATAGATAGCTTAATGAAAATGATAGAAAGATGGATGAACTTCTTTGTTTAATGACATCTTTGAAAGAACAATAAGAGCAACAAAATCAAATTCAAACAAGCAATGAATCAGAAAATAATCCACTCTTTATTGATAGTGAAAATTTTCAGATTACAACTTTGGAAATTGAGAATAATGATCTAAATGAAGTTGTTAAATATTCAACAAATGATTTGGACTTCGATTCTTTTTAGGAAAAAGACTTAAGCTTGGATTTAGATCTTCCTCTTTCAGGCTGCGAGAAACTTGAAATTTTTGAAATTGAACAAAATGAAAATGTTGAATTTTTCAAAAACTCAAAATTGGAAAAGGATTTTAACGAATATGAATTTTTTGGATTGTATGAGGATGAGTTGCCAAATGAGGATGATGTGGATTCAACTCACGAGTTCGAAAATTTTAACAGTGAGAAAACTTCAAACGAACTTGAAATTGTCAGTGTCGAAAATATGTTGTCCAGTAATGAAATTGAGAAATGTGATCACATAGTCTTGAACAACACTCAAAATTTAAATTTCACGATTGCAACTAAGTTTATATACGATCACAAATTTTTGAACAATTACACTGATAAATTTGTGGAACACATGAATTACTTTTGGAATGTTAGCTTGGTTGAAAAACTTCATGTTAGGATGACCTTAGGCATTTATCTTCTGGGTTATAAATCTAGGTATAAAGATGAGATGGTTTTCAAAAACCTTTGCTTATTAGAAAACATGCCTAGACATAGTGAGGATGGGATTCATCGGAGTAGAACTAAGTGTGAGGGAAAAAGTTGGTGGCACTCTTTGCATCGCATGCATCGCAAAAACATATATCATTGTACATATGATCCATTCTTACATATAGTTAGATTGCATTTCATTCTACAAATAAATTTGCATCTCATTCACCTTTGGGTACGATCTTTCAAATTTAGGAAACGTGTTTACAGTGTAGACACTGTTTTGTCCAAGTGTAGGGGGGAGTCAGCATTTCATTTATTTTTGTTTTTTCTTTATTTTTCTTTCTTTTCATTTTCAGCCATTTAAATGGGACCATCACGCATTTTAGATTGTAGTAACATGCCATTTTTTGTTTGAAATACGACTCTTTTTAGATTGATACAGCAAAATAAGTTAACAGTTGTTACTCAGTTGATAGTATTTTTTTCTCTCAACTTAGATCGAATAAGAAATATAATGAAAAGTTTAATTTTGAGGGATAATAGTGTAACCAGTACATAGGGAGATTCTTAGGTGATGACCATGAAATCTATTCTATATTGTAGTCTTTGTTTAAATAAGTGGAGGACTTAAAATACTTATATTGGCTTTTCGAATCTTTAAAACTAAGTTGTGTTAAGTTGAATTCGCGTAACTCTCTTTTGTGCTTATATTTTCAATAATAATAATCATCCAAGGGTATCCAACATTGCTTGTATATCTAGCGTTGGTGTGCAAACCCGCCAAGCTTTATCTGACATGTTGTTGACAAAGTCAGCATTGGAATATCTTAGTCTCATTTTATGAGATTGGACATCTAAGGATTACCAACATGTTGTTGACAAAGTCAGCGTCGGTCTGCACAATCCGCCAAGCTCTGTCCCAACTCTCCGTCAGTCTGGAAGGCAGTGTATGGTTGGTATACCTTGGTCTTTTATGTTAGGTGTATGTAATTAATAATAAATTTTAACTTTTATAGAGATAAAGAACAAGCGATGATGCCCAAACACTTCTTGATCTTATTGATTTGACTGGCCATACATAAAGAAACTAGAATACCACTTCACAAACTGTGACAAGCAAACTAAGAATTTATTTCATGACTGCACTATTTTATCGACCGAACTAACTGGCCAAACTGGAATTTAACACTTAAAAACTTGATTTATATTGAAAATTTGTGACAAGTTGAGATATCTAAATTAAAATCAACTGATTATAAATTGTTAACTTAATTTGTTGTACTACTTTCCTGAAACAAGTCATGTTTTCATTTTTGCTTTTATTTTGCATATGCCCATTGCACTCATGTAGTTTCATTAGAATCATAGCATACTTGGATTTTGTGGGTAATATCCGCTGAAAACCCTCATGAGACACCACTCGTCCTACTAGGGACACCTAGAGGTTTAACGGCTTGTTGCATACGCTCAATGCAATCGTGTTTCCTACGAAAGTGTGACCTATCTAGTTTAGTTTTTCATTTCTTGTTTTACTCGAGGACGAGTAAAAGATAAGTGTGGGGGTATTTGATTAACATAGAAATGTGTTTATTTTATGCTCTTATATCTTATCTTTTGTATATAAATAAATATTACTTGGGTATTGTTTTGTCACTTTCACAAATATTCCAACCCAGCCTGCATGCAACCAGAAAAGTAGAGAAATGTAAATATATAGCAATCTGATCTCCATTTCTCTACTTTTCTGGTTGCATGCGGGCTAGGTTGGAATATCTGTGAAAGTGACAAAACAATACCCAAGTAATATTTATTTATATACAAAATATAAGATATAAGAGCATAAAATAAACACATTTCTATGTTAATCATCGCCCCTCCCTCTGAGCGCGCCGCCGTGCCTCCAGGTGGCTGCCGCCACGCTATAACACCGCGCCCTTCCCTTCTTCTCCGACCCCCCCCCCCCTCTTTTCCTCTCCAATCTGAGAACTCCAACGCCCCACCACCAAAAGGAACTGCCGCCGTTATCTCCCCCCTTTCCACCTGTCGCGCACCGGAGTGCCTCTTCTCCGCCACAACGAACCAGAAACCCCCTCCCCTCCCCCAAGAAAAAACCTGTAAGTATTTTCTTTATTTTATTTTATATTTTTCTTTTTATTTATTTATTTTTATAGCTAATAGGAATTGATTTAAATTCAGATTTTTAATGTAGGAAGACTTAGATTTTTAATGTAGGAAAACTTTGATGTTTAATATAAGAAAGATTTGATTTTTAATTACAAAAAGTTATGATTTCTAGTTATAGAAAGAAGTAATTTTTTTTATGTAGACAACATCGTATAAAAAAAAAAGAGATTTTAGTTACATTAATATCATATAAAAACGAGATTTTTATTTATAGGAATAGCATATAAAAGTAAAAGTCTGATTTTTAATAGAAAAGATTTGATTTTTATATATAAATAGCGATATAAAAATATTATTTTTAGTTAGATAAAAATATAATTTTTATTGTATGAAATAATATTTTGAATAGGATAAAAATAGAATTTTTATATATGTGGCGAAATAAAATTTTGATTTTTAATATATATATATATATATATATATATATATATATAGTGATCTAAAGATGTGATTTTTATATGAATTACATTAAAATAAAATTACGATTTTTATATATGCAAACATAGAATATAAATATGATCTTTATTATCTAGAGAGCAAAATGAAAATAAGATTTTGATTATATAAAGAGCATTATAAAAATATGAATTTTATATTATAGAGATAATAAAAATATGATTTTTATATAACAGAAAAAATAAAGATGTGATTTTTATATATTCATTAGCGATAGAAAATTGTGATTTTAACTATGCAGCGTTGTTATAAAAATATGAAATTATTTTTAGAAAGATAAAAATATGATTTTTAGCCTATGTATGTTATTTATAGGATAATCATACAAAGAAATAATTATTGATTGGTTAAAAATATAATTTTTAACATAGGTATACTACATTGATCGACAATCAAAGCACGGAGGAATGGATCCCAAATGTGAGAACTTCTCACTTTTATTTTCTAGTTAAAATATATATACTAGGATTCAAACGGTGCTTAGCAGTACCCCAACACCTGTCGTCCACAGACCATGGACGACTTGTTTATTTGTTTGATTGTGTGTGAAAATTGATTGTGCGATGTGGAATGGAATAAAATATTTTATAGTTAAAAATATAATTTTTAATGTGTATATGAATAAAATAAATATTTATGAACAAATCAAACGATTTGTTATGTACACACATTTGACTGATATTGATTGGGATGATAAATTTTACACGTCGCCCAACTGCACAAATAAATATGTGTTTGTCGTTTGAAAACCCCACACGGGTATTGGGATGATATATGACATACACTAGTCCTAATAATTAGCTGTATGTCGATCGATTGATTGACAGGCTGTTGTAAGCGTTAAATATGTATATTTGATGCTTATGCAGTGTAGAATGCACTCTGGATGATGGTTGAATGTGTTTGATTGTTGTTGTGTACATATGTGTATGAAATCCATATAAATCACATTATATGGTAGTTGACTGTGTCTGATTCCAGTTCAGAAAGAATAAATATTTTAAAATAATTAATATTTCAAAATAATGAATATTTTAAAATAATATTCAGTGATGGACACTACAACAAAATGACCCTATTACAACGGTGGAACACCGTTGTAATATACATTTTACAACGGTGGGCAAACCGTCGTGTATTAAGAAGTTGTAATAGACTAATATCTTTTACAACGTTTTTGCACGTTGCAACACCGTTGTAATATGTATATTTTACAACTTTTTTCCACCGTTGTAATAAACTTTATTACAACAGTTATGTACCGTTGTAATAAAATCTACTACAACCGTTATGCACCGTTATGATTGACATTTGGGTTTTAAAAAAAATAAATTTTGCAAGTCCAACAAAAGCTGAATAAACAGAAAACAAATTGATATAAATTCAAAGCAACGGGTCCATTCATACAAAAAAATTTACAACTTTATATTCAAAATACAAAAAATGAATCATACATCATCACGGTAATATATCAATTCTTCATTGCAAATAATGATTACAAATCAGTACCATCCAAAAACTCTGCTTCAACTATCAGTCTGCTTCATCTTTGCACTTCCTCAACATCCCCACCACCACAAGACACACCACTTGCACAATCACAAAACATGCATATACATAAACATAACCTTTGTTGCTTGAAGCTGTTACATACCTGCTCAAAAAAAGTAACAACAATAGCAACAACAATAAGACACATACCTGCTCACATAACCTCAAAATACCTATCAAGTAAAAGGAACATGAAAGTAACGACTAGTGTCTTCAAGAGACAAATTGCTTTCTGGAAGCAGCAGCACCAAGGAGGTTACAGGGATAGCTTGGACAAGAACATGTGCACTAATCTGTTGGTGATGCTCTTAATGGTATGAACACTTAAATTAGTTGAATTAACGTTGAATAGATGGATGATTGAGGAGATATGACATGATAATATACCTGCAGTTTTCTGTAGCTCTTGGTAGAGACCAGATCTAAAACTGAATCCTTGTGTGTTGTCTAATTTACTCCAAATTCATAAGCATAAACCTGGATGATGTAGATTTGTATGCAGTAGTCCACCGTAACTCTCAAATCATCATGCACCTAACCAACTGCAATACGTCTCTACTCTCACCAATAGTCTCTTGGTCTGTTCAGCATAACTCGGTATGGAAACACTTAAACTTACCTGCTCAATTAAATAATAAAATAAACAAAAAAATATAAGTGAAATATAATTACGGATACTAGCATATATAACTAAGAATGATGCAACTAACTATATCATTCTTTTACATATCAAACTGCACATGTATTCATTCGTACTAAAGGTATGAGGTCTCGTCATGCTTTATGAATCTATTACATTGATTTATGGGGTTTTATTAATATAAACATGTTCTGCTACTGTATAATTGGTTTAAAGCATAGGTCCAAGCTGCTACTAACTCTTACGACTAATGTGTGGTTTTGGTATCCTCTGTCCGCCAACCCTTTCCTGGAGTATTATTTACAAAACCAATAAACATATTTCTTGGAGTATTATTTACAAAAGCAGCATAACCCAAGCTGCCACAAAGAATGTAAAATGCTGCCATAGTTGATACAACAAAGAAACTAGCTTTCTTCATGGCCTTGTTCCTCGTTGGAGGCAATTTCAGTGCATACAGAAAATATAATATAAGATTTATTATTTATTATCGTTTCAATTTAAATCATAGAGTAAAAGTATGCAAATGCAATATCTCCAAAGGCTTGGGGCTAGGCATGAATCCCATATTTTTTGGGCTGAAGTAACATCAACCCCAACTACAACAACCATTCATTCATGTTCTTATTTTGATTATTCACAAAATAAGCAATAACACATTGGTCATGAATGGAATCAAACATTTGACATAAGGCAAAAACTATACATATATTTCAATACTAGAGAGGCTAATGGCAACGATTCAGTAAGCTAAAGACATAACATCGGCCAGAATAGAAAGCCGCTAACTGAGATAGATCAACTAAAATGGAAGACTACATTCACGACTATATTCGCCACACAATCACATACATACAAAGTGCAAGATGTTTAGCGCTTACAATCTACAATAAAGGATTTTAAGTGAAATTTACAAATAGTTAAAATTCTTCATTAGTATTAACAAAACGCTTTATGCAAATAAGTGTATCTACTGTATTTTATTTTATTCAGCTTTTAAACTAATCATAATTCCAAGTGAATTAACTTGGAGTTTATACTGAATTAAGGTTCCTTATCTCAAACTCTAAGATTTGTCACTTGTTTAATGGGACTTGTTATAATTTGTTTGTAACTGCCACATTTTAACCGAAATAGTGATATTACATTGGTAATATTCAACCTTCTCTAATTAATGGTGCATCAATAGACATATGACGTCCTCATGTACAAATACTATATTGTTCAATATTTCGCAAGTAAAAATGGTAACTGTATCAATTTGCATCAAATTTAAGTTCAATCTCTTTAGGAAATAAAATTTCAGAGTGACATGAACGACCAACCAGTCTCAATCAATTTGCTTTTCGCTAATATTATTGATGGTTTCAAGGACAATTTGCTTTTGCTCACTTAAGGGAGAGATGAATGTGTACGCTGTGAATGCAAGAAAGAAAAATATCTTACTGCATATGTCCACTAGTTCCAAAGCACAAATCATAATAATCATTTCACTTTTAGTGGTGTTTTTATTTCCAGTGTGTTCAGACCTAAAAAGTGTTTTAGTGTATATTGTTTGGTCTGCCTCAACGGTTTGGTTTCAGATATGGGTATGAAATTAAGATGAAATAATATCATGGTGATTATGGACTAATCATAAACTATGTTTATGTACATATTTGGTTGCAGCTAAAAGAGGGGTTTGAGGAAGGCAAGGATTTGGTTGTGACCGTCATGTCTTCTATGGGGGAAGAGCAGATCTGTGCTGTCAAAGAAATTGGCCCACTCTGCGTTTCTAATCAAAATTCAGCACTATCCATAGTCCATAGTCCATACATTGTATTTTTAGATACATATTTTGGTGACCACTATGCTTTTAGGAAGCAGCTTCAAATTGTAAATCCTTGACCGGGTAATACACATATTTCAATAATTATATAAATGTTCATATTTAACATTAAAACATACAACTGGTTTATGTATATATTTTTTTCATCATATATATATATATATATATATATATATATATATATATATATACTTGTTGGGTGATTCTGAGAGAAAAAGGTGGTAAGGTTTTGGTTCAGCAACAGAAGAAGAAATCCAGTCTCTTCAATCCTCGTATTTCTTTGTATTCACACCCCAATCCAGATGTGAATACCCCCAAATAAGACATCAACACAACCAGACATCTAAATATATCATGCCTACCAATATATACTTCAAACATATATCAAATTTTATCACACAGTGGCTTGTGCAATCAAAAAGCATAACATAGCAATGAAATCAAATATTTCACTAAATCTATAATTTCATAATATAAATCGTAACATCCTCTAAAATATATCTGAACTAGTAATGTCATTTCTTATAAGTTCACTTTAATCATTTTGATCTGATTTATAAAATCTTGATGTATTCAAGTCAATATAATTATGGTACACGTGACCCTACTTCACAGCATACATGGTTATGTAGACCATAAATTAAGTAACATAACTTTCAGCAAACATTTTTCTTTTATAAAACCCCTTTTTAACTTTGTAACAGATCAATATATTTATTTGGAGTTTGCAGCCCTACACCAGTGAGACAAGCATCAATCACTAATTGTATCCTTATGCTATTCAAGCCAATAAAACTTTCATCTACAAAAAAATCACTCAAATTAACTTGTGAATAACATAGTCGACATTCCTATTTACTTATGATGATTATACAGTGAAACATGTTGGTGAAATGGTTGCCTATACAAAAGCTCTTACTGCCAAAAAAGGTATTTAAAAAAACACTCACCACGCTTTTGATCCTCGATCTCGTCCTCTTAGATTTAATTTAGACTCCCGAGCTCTCAGTTTATGTTGTTGTCGTTCCTCTTGATTCCGTCTCCATCTCGAATTCCAGCTTTATCTTTGAATCGAGACGCCGTATTTTGATTTTTTTTTCCCCCAATTCATTTTCCTAGGGATCGACCATTTTTAGTTTTCTATTTTGTGAATGAGATAAATGAATACGGTGGCTGCTATTTTTCTTTGGTCTATATGGTATTATACGGCTAGGGTTTGCCTTCCTGCCAAATTCCTATTTGTCCCCCGGGCTTTGTATTGGATTTTTTTTATATTTGCTGCTATTTTTTTTATTAACTATTAAATATTTAACAGTAATTAATTTAAAAAAAACTATAATTGAAGTTGCTGCGATACCCAAAAATATTAAGTAAAAACAAATTTGAACTTTAACGGTGAAAATCAAAAAGATTTGCAGTACAATATCGAAAATTTAAATGGTACCGACAGTTTTCCATCGGTTACAATTAAAATTTCATCAAAACTTAGAGAATTAAATATTATAATTTAGAATTAATAAGTAAAATTTTATATTAAATATAAATATAATACGAATTTCTTGCGAATTGATTTTTACTAAAATATTAAATATTACTGATTAATAATAGTTATTATTAATTATTACTTTTTTTTTCAAAGTTATAATTGAATTCCAACTATTAAAAGTTAATTATTATGTAAATGTAATTGATTATATACTATTAAATATTTAATAGTAATTTTAAAAAGTAATTATTATTTATTAATCATCAATTAAGAGGTTTTTATCTAATCTAATAATAATTAATAGTAATTGGTATTAATTTGAAAATTTATTATTGAATATGAATTATTCTTAAATGTTAATATTACTAGTTATTAAATATAAGTTGTTATTAATATTTAATAGGTCTCTAATACAAGAATAGAAAAAAGTGTTACTAAAAATAAGTTTAAACAACTTTCTAATTTAACAATTAATTATTAGAAATTAATTAGTACATATTAGTTATTACAACAGACAAAAAAGAAAAGTTGTGATATATATGTTTATTACAACAGTGATGTTTTCACAGTTGTAAAAAACATTTATCACAACAATGCGTTTTGCATAGTTGTAAAAAAACATTTATTACAACTGTGCTTTTCGCACAGTTCTAAAATTAAAGTTGTAATATGGTGTTTTTTTTGTAGTGGGATCAAAATGTGATTTTGATGTCTGATTTGGGATGGACACGAATATGTTTAAATATATAAAGCCGTGTTGATTAGATTGGCGCCATTTTGACGTGAACGATATTTATATCGATTTTATTCATTTTTATAATGAATATCGAAAAAGAATTGATTTCAATATCTAATATTTTGAAAATATTATCATTTATATATCGATGATATGGAATATTCAATTTTGATTTGAAATCGAATATGAAGTTGAAATCGTTTTTGAAACGAATTTAAAACGATTTATAAAACACGTTTTAAAAGGAAATCGACGAAATATATATTATATATATATAATGGCCTGAATAGAACGCGTCGCGGCAGTACGTGGATTTCGACCATTGACATCGAACGGACAATACGGGAGATCCGACCGTCGGATTCTCCTAAAACCAGAACCGTTGGGTTCATATCGAAAAGAGCTTTCTAACGAATATGATAGATTTGAAATCTAACGGTGGGGTTTGGAACTTTGTCTAAATCAAATTCGGAAAAGGTCGCTGTAAGTGCAGTTCGATGGCCGTTTATGCAAATCAACTGCACGGGCCTTGATAAAATTATTAAAAATATCAATAATTAGTGTAAAATCATAAGAAATCATTTGAAAAGAATTGGGATGAAAAATTACATATTTGATAAGATAAAAATAGATTTTTATCGAAATGAACTAGTTATGAACTAGAATTATGAAATCCAATATTTTTCAAATAAATAAATTGGATTTGAAATGGTTTTAAAAATAACCAGAATTTCCCATATATAAATTGGAATGGATTTGAATCGAAATTGTTTTCGGAATACTTCGATGTTGGATTTCATGATTATACAGATATTGTTATGTAAATTTAAAAGATATATTTATATCGTTATTTCCAATACGATATTTGTTGGTTGTAGTATTTGATATTGAATATAAGTCGATATATTTTCTATTCAGAGTCCTGTATTTAACATCAAATGTGATTTTGGGTTATCGTGAATGGTATCTTTAATAATACTGTTCTTAGACCCAACGGAATTAAGAAAACCAGAAACTAACTGGAGATTAGTTAAGTTGAATGGTTTCCTGGGTATTGATCTGATGTTGGTTTCGGCCTTCGGGGTTAATACTTAGGGAATTGTTCACTTGCTAATTTACGGTTAAAGGCTGATGGAATGGAATGTGATTTTGTGTTTATTGTGAACTGTGTTTTAAAGGACATTGGTTCTTTAACCCAGTTAAAGACAGGAATGTGATTTTAGGTTGTCGTGAATGGTATCTTTAATAATATTGTTCTTAGACCCAACGGAATTAAGAAAATCAGAAACTAACTCGAGATTAGTTAAGTTGAATGGTTTCCTGGGTATTGATCTGATGTTGGTTTCGGCCTTCGGGGTTAATACTTAGAGAATTGTTCACTAGCTAATTTACGGTTAAAGGCTAATGGAATGGAATGTGATTTTGGGTTTATCGTGAACCGTGTTTTAAAGGACATTGGTTCTTTAACACAGTTAAAGAGGAATAAGATTTTGGGTTGTCGTGAATGGTATCTTTAATAATACTGTTCTTAGACCCAGTGGAATTAAGAAAATCAGAAACTAACAGGAGATTAGTTAAGTTAAATGGTTTCCTGTGTATTGATCTGATGTTGGTTTCGGCCTTCGGGGTTAATACTTAGGTAAATGTTCACTTGCTAATTTACGGTTAAAGGCTGATGGAATGGAATGTGATTTTGAGTTTATCGTGAACCGTGTTTTAAAGGACATTGGTTCTTTAACCCAATTAAAGCAATGAATAAGATTTTGGGTTGTCGTAAATGGTATCTTTAATAATACTGTTCTTAGACCCAATGGAGTTAAGAAAATCAGAAACTAACTGGAGATTTGTTAAGTTGAATGGTTTCCTGGGTATTGATCTGATGTTGGTTTCGGCCTTCGGGATTAATACTAAGGGAATTGTTCACTTGCTAATTTATGGTTAAAGGCTGATGGAATGGAATGTGATTTTGGGTTTATCGTGAACCGTGCTTTAAATGACATTGGTTCTTTAACCCAGTTAAAGATATGATATGATTTCCCAAGTTAAACAATCGTTAATATTGATTTTTGGGAAGATTAAAACCAAGTGGAGTTTTAATGCATCTTTAATTAGATTGAAATTATATCCAAAGGAGGATCAAAGAATAAATTTAAAGAATTTATCTTTGATAAAATTAATGGGAACCTTTCCCAAAGTATAAGAATATTTGAATAAAGGAATATTCTGGATTGGAATGAGGCGTATTTTGTGTTTTTATAGCACTTGTTTATTATATATGCGAGTTATTCAGAAAGACCGGGTTTATCCCATTCTGAATAACTGATTCGACGATGTGTCGAGGATGAAGGCGGTGGTTGAAGACCAGAGGTCTTCACATCGTTTGGATGATTACTGATGTCTTGATTGGGCTGTACACCCAAGACAAGGTAATAAGTGGTGATCGTCCAGACATACTTGGAGATCGACCGGATATGCAAGGACATCTCCCCTGTATTGGACATACGGGAGAGGAATAAGGTGCCTCCGGTTTCGTTCAGACCTAGAACGAACTTGTAAATGGATGTGTGTCTGACATCGGATTTCATTCTGTGTGATTGATGACATCGGTTGCATAGCATGAATTACCTGTGCGGCATGCTGAGATGCAAATGATCAAGGCTTCTGTTGAAAAGCAGAGTCTTGTGGTTGATGATCAAAGCACCACTTTAATATAGCGTAGCTTTGTGTAGCGTTAATTCGCAAGCCTCACACCCCGGTGTGAACTAGAAATGGGAGAGGACACCAGGGAGGGCATGCGTTTCCTTCTAGCTAGGAGTGGCGTCAGCGTTTTACTAGCCCTGACATTTTACTTATTTGGATGATGGATTGCGAGGTGCCTCGGTTATATCGGTCGTTCCGGGGCCGATAGTTTGTGTCGAGATATGACCAGTTTACGCCCCATAGGGCGGGGAAACGCATTGTTCAGGCATTTTAATCCACTCTATGTGGACCGGCCCGAACGATCTAAAGGCTTGACAGAGTACTTGCCTGAGACCCGGGCTAGAGCATCTCGAAGCAGGCTAGGACGATCCCTTGCCTAGCTTCACAGACGGAAATTCAACTTCTAATATGTGACTTTGCGGTTTTAATTGTAGAGCCTAGTATTGGCGACATAATATATAGTAACCATGCCGCCTATGATAGATACATTTATATTTGAATTTTTTTTCTTCACTTATAGTAATAATAAAAGATTAAATTTCGCGTATCAAGCATTATTTGGCTATTATAAGGTAAAACCCTATCCTCCAGCTTGCGTTGCATTGTGCGATGGGACCTGGGTTTTATAATAGCTTCATTGTTCTTTATTTAGCATTGCGCTGTTTGTTTTATGCACTGGTATTCTTGGGAGGAAACCTGTTTCGTGTTATACGGCCTGGTCCCTTGATTTATCTAACTTTAAAAGCAAATTAATAACTGTTTTAGTTCTCACACCAGTCACAAGACTGACCTGGAGTTTATTATTTTAACCTAAACTCTGGGTGCCCTTATTTCCGCATGGGCAGCTAGTAATTGGGTTTTGCAGATATTATATTCACAGGATCCTGATTTACAGCTGAAGTGATATTCGGAAAGCTCTGTATACGTATATTCTTTTAAGTTGTGTTTTGTTTTATTTTTCCACTGCATTGTAACTTGTAAATCTCTGGTATTTAGTAAATGTGTAATATTTATTCATACTCTGTATATTCTTGTATTCTGATGTAAATTTTTGTAATAACAATGAAATGTTCTTCTGTTTGTGTTCTGATTCGTCTTGTTCTCAAAGCAATCCGTTCTTCCTCTTCTCTTCGGAGACCTGGAAAGTTTCGGGTCCTTACAATTCCTCACTACATATCACTCATCACTTAGTATATTTTCATATACACATTCATTTACTAACGCACACTGACATTGTCTTCTATCTTCTTGCCTTCACAGCACTTCACAATCAGTCCTATCACCATCTGCAAACCTGTCACAAATACAAAAACACACACGCAATAAACTGGAACAAAAATAAAATTAAATACAAGAAAATAGAAAAAAATTATTTTTAAATTTTATTTGCCTTAAAATTTTTGTGTGTTTCTCATCATTTTTTCAAGACTTGGTCTGATATATATATCAAGAGCTAACATCTGTTTAAGTGTACAGAAAAGAAACCAGTAGTGCAACTGAGGAGCAACCACGTTGACCAACTCAACCCAGTGCATATCAACACAAATGAAGGCAGCATCTGTTTATATCAGATTTTTTTTATAAAGCCAGAAAAAATTAAGGAAAAGTTCAAGTGCATCATTTGATTTGACATAAAGCAATGAGAAAACAACAAAGTGTTTACATGGAAGTTTCAGTTTAAATAAGAGAATGGTGACCAAAACAAAGCAACACAAGTGACAACTATGGCTCGGCAATTTCAACCACACAAAAGCTTCAAGTTCAAAAATACAAAGCAATGCTAACTGAAATGGGATGAGCAAGTGTATGCTCGTATACATGCAAGCAGCTGAGTGTGTGTACACATACAAGTACAAGGGGCAGTCCATTTTAAGAGTTCAGCTGGAACATAACAACATTGGTGCAACACTAAAATGATGCAGAGTTTCAAGTTCATATAAAAAGCATAGCAGCAAATACATGGTCATGGATGGTGCAAGGCTCAACTGTGCAAGTTCAAAAGCAAGTGCCACAACAAGTCAGGGTGATCATGGTAGTCAAAATGTTAAGGCAGCATAGCGCATTTGTTCAACAGTAAATATGGGGGCATGATTCAAGAAATCAATTAGAAAAAAATCATAGGTTGTTTTTAAGGCAAGAAATGATTTTTGCTGATTTTAGGCATCACAAAGACAATTCAAAATGGTTCATGTATGCAAGCAAGGGACAATACATATATACACAGTGCTCAAACATATTCATCTCAGTGCATACAAGTGTAGACAATCAATAAGGCAACAACAAAAGTGTAATGAGCAAAACAGTAAGGAATATCATAAGGACATGCTCAAACTCTAATGGATAAGGGAGATGCACATAAACAAAATATAGCAACTGGCCAAGCATGGATACGCATAAGCACAAAGGGGAAACATAAATAACATGCGTATAATATCAACAAGTGAAGCAGTAATGCACAGAAGCTACAACAAGAAATAAAGATCAAGTGCAATACTTGTTCTGTTCTAAAGAAGGAAAGGCATTATTTTATAGGCTGTTCAATTTTAAATCAATAGAAAGCCGATAATGTTAAGCATTCCATTCAAATTTTTGGTGAACTATCCAGAATCATCTACAAGCAATCAAAGTATCAAAAGATTTTTTTTCCAAAAAAATAGATGAACGAGATTTTATATGACTCGATTAAATTTCAAGAAGCTACTGATATTTTTTTAGAGAATATGCGACCAAGTTCAAAACAAAATTTTCAGAAGAAAAATTCAAATCACCGACATAAATCGTAAGAGAAATTCAAGCCATTCGAACAATCTAGAATTAGAGTTTTTAGGGATTCTAAACCATATAAATACACACAGCTTCATCATCAGCATGTACACAAAAAAATCAAATCTGAAAATCGATGATAATAAAAGAGAAAGAGGGCAAAAATACATACGAATTTTCATAGCAATCAACATCGAGAATTGGTGATAATCATAGCCTCAAGTTTGATCAAATCATTGGAGGAAGATCGATTCCAGAGAAACCCTAGGAGCAAAGCTGCTGCCATTTTTTATTTCAGAGAGGAAAGGGATTGTGCTAAAGGAAATATGGGTTCACACTAACAAAAGGAGGCCGACCAACTTTAAAAAGGAAGCTTTAAAGGATTTATTTATTTTAGTTTTTTTAAAACCAGGGTTTTAGCCTTTAAGTTATTTTTATTTTATTGTTTTAAAATTGTAATCAAGTTTACAGTTTTCTAGTTTATCTGTAAAACTAGGGAGACGAATTACAGGGTTTGTAATTCAGGGAAATCTGGTTTTGGGGATAGAAACCAGTGCAAGGTTTTGAGCGTAGGATTAGTGCTACTAGAGCGAGATTGTGTGGCCTTTTTGTGTAGCTACTAGTAGAAACTAGGGATAAGTTTTGAGCATAGGGTTAGGACAAAGAGGCTAGGAATTGTCGCGAGTTTACGGACATTGTAATTGTTGACTAATACCTAGTAGAAACCATGGGGAATGCAGCAGTAGGCAGGATTTTGCCGAAGCTGGGTATATCTGTGTGTTATTTATTTTCCGCATTTACTCTGATTATTATCTGTGTTTGATATTATTTAATTACTCAGCAAAAACTACAATAAACCCTATTCATCCCCCCCTTCTAGGGTTAATTTAGATCCTATAATTATTACTATTGTTATTTATGTTACAGCTTATATTACTAACTGGAAAACCTTTCATGTTCAAAAAATGTCGGAACTTTAAAATCTCGAGGATTAGTTGTAATAATTTTGATAAATCATCCACTATATAAAAAAGGGACACAAAAATTAAAAGGAATTAATATTAATTATTTTTAATTTTCGAGGCGCATTCGTTGTCATTTCTAATTCCT
Organism: Allium sativum; assembly: GCA_030737875.1. Lineage (NCBI taxonomy): Eukaryota > Viridiplantae > Streptophyta > Magnoliopsida > Asparagales > Amaryllidaceae > Allium > Allium sativum. Next base: position 844,000,653 of record CM060909.1, on the reverse strand, counting down.
TTCTTTATACCAACTGGATTATTTATTAAAATCACACAATTCCCAATAATTCTGAAAAACGAATAGATTAAAGTTTTAAAACCATATTTTTATAAAACATATTTTTCCAAAACCGAAATTTCAAAACTTTCGAAATCCATTTTTTTCCAAACAGTTTTAAAAATAAAGTTCCCTCGAATATAAGGCCAAGAACTCAAATGAATATTTTCAACAAAAGAATATCCTGAAATTTAACGAAGTATCAAATGGATATGCCTCGTAATTACATCTCTTAATGGATACGACAAACTAACATGGATTTCACATATCAGACCAAGGAAAGGTCTTAGACTGGAACCACCAAACGGAATAAAAACTAGAAATTGCGACTATCTCGGTTGTAGCTAGATTTTTGTCTAATCTAAACTCGAATCAACGGAATATGCCATATGTCATCCTCATGCTCTTCACAACGAAATTGCCAACGTACTATTGAGTAAGACATAATTGGCTAGAAACCTGAACTCAACATATTCCAACTCTTAGTCGCTTAAGACCGTTCTATATAAATAGGATCACGACCAATTCATCGTCGAAACAAATTAAAGTCGAGTAAGAAAGATAAAGAAAACAGAAAAATATCGAATTACGTTCTCTCACGAGTCCTAATTTTAACTAATTCCTCTGATCGTATAAACTATGCACTGATACCAAAAGTAACACCCCACACTTTTCTGAGCCCAAATTTCAATAAAAAATAGAACTTGAACACATCCAAGCATGAAGCGTATAAATCTGGTACCTGCATATAAAAAAGCATGATCATAATCAGAGTACGATAAGATAACTCACAACAGATAGAAAATAGGATAGACTAATATTAACTCAAGAAACTACCCTATAAGGAAAGTCGCCGTTGTCAATATCGAGCATGAGAGAGAACGAGAACCAAAAGCCAAACTTAGACACCTGTGGAAACCTGACTTTCTCTTGAGAAATCTGGGAGGTTGTAATGAGGAGGGGGTCAGAGCAACAAGTTCTGGTGAACAAGAAAGGTACAACATAGATACCAATACACATATGTATCCCGTTTGGTTCAACCAAAGATATATGCTAGTCAAAGCTAGTAATTCTAACCTAATCTTGTAAATATTTACGCACGACTCTAACTTCCCTTCCCAAGGTAGTATTCCTAACTATATCGATACTGAGATAGAACGTTAACACATACGTTTGTGAAGCCTTTATATCATCATTAACTAATTATTAAACCGAGAAGTGAACTCCTAACGATATAGATTATTTACTCATGTATGCATACTTAGTCACTTAACACCTCACTATCGAATGATAGATAAGGTGGATTCCCTCGATCACTTAAGATCCTAGGTGGGCCTATTCATCATTTAATACTTTTCAACGATTTATTCAATGTTATTATAAACTAGATGACACTACCAATAGGATCCTACTAGTTAAGACTTCTATCATTTGCATATAAACTCATACCACGTATAAGGTGAGAGATAGTATCTCATCGGTTAAGACCGATAGGACTAGGTAGATGATATCTCGCCATTTATGACCTTCTTATTAGTGGAATCTAATTGTACCATCTAGCTAACTTTATTGGATAATATCCTTAGACGCTTAATACTTCCTTTAGGATAGGTAGTCCTATCACTACACCAAATCAGCCCCTTTGTAACACTTATTTATTTAAAAATTATCATAGTTATAATCGTGATAATGTATTAATGGTTATTGTTGTTATTTCATTTTATCACCGTTAAAACCACGAGGACATTCACTTAGAATGTAAACATTCCAAAGTAAAGGGGATAAATCAGTACTTTTTGTTTCCACTCTTATTAACGCATCTCATCACTTCGGTTTCATTCCAGATCTAGGGTATTCTCGTTTGTTTCTCCCTCCTGGCATCTATTTCTTGCATCGTGAATGGACACCGCTTTATTTCGCACTCCCATTCTTTCCGGTGTCGTGCTCTACTGTACTTCTTGGACAAACGAGATATACCATCCTATGTGTCGACGTTTTGTCCATTAGCCCTAAATTTGTGTTTCGGTTGCTTGTCTCGTTCCTGGTTTCCTAAATTGTTAGTCCTTTGATTATTATCTATTGTTAATTGGAATAGTCAAGCCATGAATTGATTTATAGTGATTAGATTATGGCTATCACGCAATCATCGCCATATTTATGTTGTAAGCCGCAAGACCGGTCACCAGAATTCTGCCGAGTCATGAGGAACTGGACATGCTATGTCATGTATCCCTGCAAGTTCAAATTGAAAAGACGAAGGACGCAATTGAAGTTTTGAAGCAGTTGGAGCTTTGCCTAATGTTGAAAAGGTAAAAGAAAGTGTGAAGATCCGTCCTGGAAAAGGCATGGACAGAAACAGGTGTTTAAAGGAAGGGGCCACTAATCATGTATGGTACCGAAGGCTCTAAAACTGCCAAGGCTGTTAGGAGCATTCGAGGTGTTGAAATAACCAATGTAGAGAGGCTGAATTTGTTGAAGCTGGCACCTGGTGGACATATTGGTAGGTTTAATATATGGACTAAGTCTGCATTTGAAAAGCTTAATAGAATTTAATCATAATTATATCTCCTTACAATCATATATATTTGTTATATGCTGATTTACAGGGTATAATGGTTCACCAGGAGAGTAGGATAATCAGAGTTACTACATCCCTGCTAGTTATGTGGAAGGTCAATTTTGTGTAAGTAAATTACTTTATCTTCACCAATGAGCTTTTAAAATGAATACAGTTCAATGCCAATGTAGTGTTATGATTCACTGTGGAAAATATTTATGTTCTTTTATTTTCCATTTGCATGTTGATTTTCATGGTTAAATTTTTAGTAAAGAAACAAATTTTTCTTTGTGCCAGTTCGTATCACTGTTGATGAAGCATTTGGTAACTATTACCGTGGCTTCATGTATGCGCCATGCACCCATGCACCACATATTTGATCAACTTGTGCTCCATATTCCCTTTTTACATTTGACAGTAAAAAAAGGTTGTCAAAACTATAAACAGGGATAAGTTGACTCGTTTTGTATAAAATTCACCTAATTCAACTTTTCCTCAAATCTTGTTTGTATTATTAATATACCTTAAATGCATCATTCACCATTAGTAAACCTATAAAAAGCAATATTACATAGTGAGATAATGCAATTAAAATTGAACAAAAGTTGATGGAATTTTATTTATTAGAAGGCTCTAAAATTATTTTTAGACATACGCATGTATGAAATTCAAATGAATTATCAACCTGGTAGTAGTTCATATCTCCAATATTTGTATGCCATTTTTTGGTCATTTTCCAAATAATTCAGTAGTCTTATTATTCTAAGTTTCTGACTTAGTTCTAATTTTTCTAGTTACAGGAAAAGAGCATTTCATTAGTATATTCAGAACATTCTAGTTAACACCAAATGCTTTAGTTCATGATTTTCGTTTTGATCACACAATACTAAATTTCAAATTCTTTCCTTTATGTAAAGTTGCATTCATTATTGGTCATAACTCATTGGTTGACGGATTCTACTCTTTAGACCACCAACACAAAGATCATAGAATATTTATTTATAACCACTCAAGAAGTTGTAGCAGCCTACGATGTCGCAGTAATAAAATTTAGGGGATATTTTATAAAAATAAACTTATGCGAGAATAATTTAAGTTACTAAAATTTCATTGTATAGTAGTTTGCACACCCATGAGTTGAAAACAAACCTAATGTTACATACAACAAATAAACAAACAACAACAAGCCCTTTTTTAACTAAAAAAATACCGAAAGCTAATTTATATAATTCATTACCATGTCTAACATGTATTGCCCACACTTGACAGGATTAAACTGATAATTATACTACTGCTATCAAAAGCACATAATGAACAATCTATCCATGAAGTTATTTCCATCAGCTCAAAGTACTTATTTGTTTAACTGGTTTGTAAGTGAATTTTTTGTGCATTTGTTTCCAGTCTAGCAGATTGTGGGTTGCAGTAATGAAGAAGATTTTAAACTAACCGAAGAAGATTTTAAACTATAAAGTCAGATTACTTCTATCAAGTGTAAAAGGTTAGTTTTTTATTTTGGTGAATGGATTTCTATCCTAGGCCAAAACAACATTATTTTTGATACATAGGTTGGCCATTTTCACATATTTATTTAGGTGCTTATGAGAAATATAAGTATATATACAGAATGACTAACATACATACCAATCGTAAATTGTAACATCTTTCGCAAATAATATAAGGACTTTGTGAGCTTAGAAAAAGGACGATAGATATGATCAATCATTGTTATCTTTATATGTTGCGCTTTGCAATTTTTGGTTTCATGACACAATTAAAGAATAAGGGATAATTTAGTTATTAGTTAATTTCATTGTGTTTGAGAACTTCTTATGTCGAATAGTAAATACATTTATAATTCTTTGAAAATCGTTATTTTTCATGCAAAACATGTTCAAAAACTAAGCCTCGGCTCAGTTCAAAATCTGGGTTGTGATTGGTTTAAACTTAGCCAAAGCTCAATTGTGAAACTGAGCGCTAGCTCAAGCTTGCAATTGAGCCACAACTCAGTTTAAACTGAGAGCAACTCAGTTTGAAAGCTGGGCCTTAACTTAGTTTTTGGCTCAGTTTAAAACCCAATCCTTGGCCTTTATTTGACAAGCAAGCCTTAGCTCATTTAGCAATCGAGTGAGGTTTTGTTAATAGACATTAATGCATGTGTTATTATCATAAGAAAGTTGACTTATTTTTGAACAAAAACATTAATTTATGCCCTATCATAAAATTTTGAATCGTCGACATAAGTTGATGTTGTCTCTATCCTAGAAAAGAGAAACCGTCTTCAACAATGATATCATATTTTTATTTGTACTAGTTCATAAAAATTGGGTTTTAGGACTCCAGTTGGCTTCCCTCCTGAATAAATTCAAAAAAAATGTTTTGTGTGCTAAATCTGTTGCTAGTTGCAATAATATATTTCATATTTTCCATTTGTGCAAGTTAGACAAACTTCAAAATGGAAAATTAAAACTTAATTTATTTGTAAAAATTGATTCCATATTCAACTACAACCCATACACTAAAGTAGTCAATCAATTCATACATTTAAATGTCCTTATTTTGATTTAATTCATTAAATATTATTAATATCTTCTAGGTGTTGTATATTGCAGAATGTCAGCTAGTACGTAGAGACAAATATAAAGCACAAAAGTAGATGTTGCTCCCCTCCATAAAAAGTACTCAATAGTTGTTAATACTTTAAAGCTAGATGTAAGCTTCTTAATTTGCTAGTTGCAAGCTTCTTAATTTGTTTATAGGTTGTGATACTTCAAAATTATTATGTATATTGGTGAATGTTATTTTGGCAAATGGTTGCATGATGAAATATGATATTTTAATTGGTGAAATTAATTTTTTTCCTCTAAATGAATTGTCATATTTCGCTATATATGCTTTCAGGTAATAAATTTGTTATTTGTTGTTGTATGTGTTTTGTGATATGCTGGGGTAAATTATGATTGTTAAATTCATGTAAATTAAATAATAGTTGTAAGATTTACATGCTTTCACTTTGCAATGGTTATAAGCGTTATAGGTTTTCACTTTGTAATGTTTATAAGAGTTACAAGCATTTTCTTTGTAACGGCTATAAATGTTACCAAATTATACGATTTATAATGGTTATAACCATGACAATGTCAACGACGAAAAATTACCAGGCACATTGGGGTAACGGTTATAACTGTGACAAAGTTCATTTATCACACTTATAAGCGATGCAATTACCCTTTTTTGGTGTTGTGTATGGAATGACCATACCGAACATTTTGAACCTAGGTTTATGTAGGATTCGCACACCATTTAAGACCCCTAACTGAGTGACCTATTCCCAGGTGGACTCCTTGACACATAACCACTTAAGACTCAGGGAAGCAGACTATTCACGAAGATTATCAAGGTCGTACGCAATTTTCCTTTAATGCTTCTATTATGTGAAGTGGGCTACGCGATCGCTTAATACCTTTTTATTGGCGGATCTGACCACATAAGACATTAATCCTGAAGCATGCTACGCTATTGAGTTATTCTCGTTTAGTTTCTTTTTACAGAAATACCATACGTACACAAACTAACTATCAGTGGGTTCCTATTGTAAATTATAACTTATCATTATTTACCTACTAAGTCCATTCTTTATTTACTAGATTTATTAGTATAAAATAAGGAAAGTTATAACCTCCTTATCCTAGGATAATTATTTAATTGTTTTCCTAATTGGACGTAGTATTTAAAACAACAATCAATACCCAATAATTTTCTTTTTATTTCGTTTATTCTGTTTTAGAGGGTTATTGTCGTTTATAACAATAACAGTCATATTTTTCTAAGGCAACAATTAATCTTTAAATACCTTTTATTCCCATTGATTACAATTAATGTAACTTATGAACCTAACGATCATAATTCCCTAAGACGTTGATTATTTTTAATTATTAGTCCCGAAATATTTATTTGTTGTACCCACACAGACATTACTAATTTATTTATTGCATGTTGTATATATAATTATGCACCAAACCCCTCATATTAAGCCCACTTATGGATGCTGGATTTATCGGGCGGTTCCGGGCAGACTTCCAGTACAAGTTGAGATTAACCACGTGTCTTAATGCAATTATAATTTAATTCCCTAATTGGGGTTTACAATATTAATCCTAGCCAATTTAGAAATTGTAACCATTAGGGTTAACTGCCTAATCAAAATTGTTTTCTCCTATCAATATCAGTTACAGTAGCTATTTATTTATTTATGGCCCTATTTATTGCAATCAATTATATTAATTGCTACAACAGTCACCACATATATATTCAATTAATATGGACTACATTTACGTACAATTCCATAAAATGAAATTCATTCGACATTCAAACATTCATTATTATATATATTTCGTTATTTACGTAAATTCCGACGGATAATGTATATTTATATTTATATTTTTGCGCGGTAGAAGTAGTTATTTCTTTTTTATTATCGTTAAGTTTAATTATTTAGTTCAACTAATACCCATACATCCCTTTTTGTATTCAATCTTGCAATAAGGTTCTAAATCTTACAAAAAGACTGTTAACTACAGTTATTGTAAACTATGGTTGAATATTGGAATAAACACATTTCAAACCACAAGAAATATATGTTTTGGAATAGTTGATGTAAACTATGTACACATACATATATTTATATTTATATGTGAATTTACACAACTTTGCCCTTTTCAATATTTGGGATATTTCTTAATGGCTTCAAATAATGTCCTTTTTATTTTAGAATAGGGAAAGACATATTTACAATAACTTAGTCAAAACCTCAACCAAATTGAGCACAAACTGGTTTATATATTTTCAATCAAAATTACATAATTTATCATTTAACACTGAAACTATAGATCTGTAATAAAACTACGTCCTAACAGTGTTTTATGAGACTGATTTCCAAATCGACAGTGTTTTCAATAACCACAATATATTTTCAAATGCAATTGTAGAGAATACGTATAAACAATTAAGTAAGCCTACAAATATAATATTATTCATAACAATAAATCTATAATTTCAGGCTTTGACAACATTCATAAACAAATCTGATAGGCATCCTTTCAAATTTAACAATATTATAAACAAATCTGATAAATGTTGGGCATTGATTTAAGATTTAATTCAAAAGGGATAATAAGTTATTTTAATTTTGCATATAAATTTCCCACTCACCTGAGAGTATCCAAATCTGAAATATGAATAATCTTTTAGGCCAACATTCCCCAAATTCTTACAAATCTACAGTTATTCTGGAAAGGGGATATGAAACGGCCCGCAACTTCCCCGTAAAGGAAAGCGTCGGATAGTTCGAGAACAAGCCACAACAGAACGCATATAAAAGAACATTTCATTGCATATTACAACAATGCATCAGATTACAAGAATATACAGAGTAAAAATGAATATACATTACACAGAGATATCAGAGATTTAAATTACATTTAAATACATAGCAGCGGAAAAATAATACAATACACAACTAGAATGAGATATACGGATACAAAGCTTTCCGGATATCGTTCCAGCTGTAAACCAGGATCCTGTGAATATAAATCTGCAAAACCAAAACTACTAGCTGCCCGTGTCAAAATAAGGGCACCCAGAGTTTAGGTTAAAACAATAAACTCCAGGTCAGTCATGTGACTGGTGTGAGAACTAAAACAGTTATTAATCTTTATTTTAAATCATTAGGTAAATCAAGGGACCACGCCGTATAACACGGAACGGGTTTCCTCTCAAGAATACCAGTGCATAAAACAAACAGCGCAATGCTAAATAAAGAAAAATGAAGCTGTTATAAGACCCAGGTCCCATCACACAATGCAACGCAGCCGAGGATAGGGTTTTCCCTTATAACAGCCAAAGAATGCTTGATACGGTTAAAACAAATCGTTTGATACTATTATAAGTGCATAGTGTATAAAACAACTTCAAATCATAAGTATAAATCATAGGCGACATGAGCGTCCCATGCCACTATGTCGCCATATATAGGTTTACACATAAAACCGCAAAGTCACGTATTTGGAAATTGGATTTCCGTCTATGAACCGAGGCAAAAGATAGTCCTCAACCGATTCGTGACTCTCTAGCCCGAGCCACAGGTCAGAGCTCGAGTGACCTTGGAGCGACAGGGCCGGTCCACCGATGTGGATTAAACTTAAACCCTGAACACTACGTTTCCCCGCCCTTTGGGGCGTAAATGAGCCAACCAAATGACTCCATCGGTTCGAGAACGACCGATCAATCCGAGGCGCCTCGCAACAGCAGCAACCACATAAGTCAAACTCGTCAGGGCGTGTAAAACCACTGACGCCACTTCTAACTAGAAAGAAACGCATGCCCTCCCTGAGGTCCGTCTCCCGTTTTTGGTTCACAACCGGGGTGCGAGGCTCGCGAATTCACGTTACACAAAGCTGTGCCACACAGGCTGTGCTTTGATCATCACCACAAGACTTTGCTTTTCAACAGAAGCCTCGATCAATTGCCACTTAGGCATGCCACACAGGCAATTCACTCCATGTGTTTGATATCCATCAATATATAACCCCTGAGCTCGTACGTCTCAGAGAAGGGCGTTAAGCAAGAGAATAAATTTTCCGCCGCCAAACAGATATATATTTAATAGAGATCAATCACACGGACTGAAATCCAATGTCAGACACACAGTCCATTTACAAGTCCGTTCTGGGGCAGAACGAAACCGGAGGCACCTAGTACCCCGCATATCCATCGATCTCCAAGTACGTCTGGACGATCACTAACTGTTTCCATCTTCTTGGGTGTACAGCCCAATCAAGATCATCAGTAATTACCCAAACGACGTGAAGACTTCCGGTCTTCGACCACCGTCTTCATCTTCGACACCACGTCGAATCAGTTATTCAGAATGGGATAAACCGGGTCTTTCTGAATAACTCGCGTATATATTATAAAAGTGTTACACAAACACAACATACGCCTCATTCCAATTCAGAATATTCTTTTATTCAAATATTCCTATACTTTGGGAAAAGTTCCCATTAATTTTATCCAAGATAAATTCTTTAAATTTATTCTTTAATCTCCTTTGAATATCAATTCAAACTAGTCGGGATTAGCGAACCACACCGAAGTAATCATTTATTTTATTTCCCAATCCCAACCTATTCATCCCATGAAGTAAAACTGGTAATACTTCATATCAAACACCACAGTGTTATCGGTAAATTCAATTACCATTTCACGTTCAAATCTAATTAAAGATTTAACCATCGCCTGGAGCAAAACTGGTGATACTCCATTTTCGATCATCTAAATCTAATTAAAGATTCATTAAAACTCCACTTAGTTTTAATCTTTAACTGGGTTAAAGAATCAGTGTCATTTAAAACACGGTTCACGATAAACCCAAAATCACATTCCATTAATTATCGGGTTAAAGAACAAGTGTTGTTTAAAACACTGTTCACGATAAACCCAAAAATCAATACCAATTCAATTCCAATTAAATATCGTTTAATTGGTACACTTCATTAAATCTAAATAAAAAGATTTAATCTTTTCACAACTAGGTTCAAGAACAGTGTTAGTGAAGACACCATTCGCGACAAACCCAAATCACATTTGATATTCAATACAAGGCTCTGAATAGAAAATATATCGGCTTATATTCAATATCAAATTCTACGACTAACAAATGTCGTATTTGAAATAACGATATAAATATATATCTTTCAAATTTCCATAACAACATCTGTATAATCACGAATTCCAACATCGAAATATTCCGAAGACAATTTCGATTCAAATTCACTCCAATGCAATCATTGGAAATTTTGGTTATTTTCAAAACCCTTTTCAAATTCAATTTATTTATTTAAAAATAAATAGAATTATAATTCTAGTTCAAAACTAGTTCATTTCGATAAAAATCTATTTTTATCTTTTCAAATATGGGGTTTTTCATCCCAAATCTTCACAAATCATTTCTTATGATTTTACACAAATTATTACTATTTTTAATAATTTTATCAAGGCCCGTACAGTCGATTTCCATCAATGGCCATCGAACTGCACTTATAGCGACCTTTTTCAAATTTGATTTGGACATAATTCCAAATCCAACCGTTAGATTTCTAATTTCTAATATTCGTTAGAAAGCTCTTTTCGATACGAACCCAACGATTCCGGTTTTAGGAGAATCCGACGGACGGATCTCCCGTAATGTCCGTTTGAAATAAATGGTCGAAATTCGCGAACTGCCGCGGCGCGGCGCGTTCTATTCAGGCCATTATATTATATATATATAATATATATAATATATACTTCGTCGATTTCTATTTAAAACGAATTATATAAATAGTTTTAAAATTCGTTTCAAAAGCAATTTCAACTTCCTTTTCAATTCAAATCAAAATTGAATTCTTCCCTATAAATTCATTTCTATTCAATTCAAATTTCAATTCAATTTGAATTCATTTCAATTTGCTTTCAATTCAATTTGAATTCGTTTTCAATTCATTTCGAAATCGTTTTCAATTCAATTCATTTCGAAATCGTTTTCAATTCATTTCATTTCGAAATCGTTTTCAATTCAATTCATTTCGAAATCGTTTTCAATTCATTTCATTTCGAAATCGTTTTCAATTCAATTCATTTCGAAATCGTTTTCAATTCATTTCATTTCGAAATCGTTTTCAATTCAATTCATTTCGAAATCGTTTTCAATTCATTTCATTTCGAAATCGTTTTCAATTCAATTCATTTCGAAATCGTTTTCAATTCATTTCATTTCGAAATCGTTTTCAATTCATTTCATTTCGAAATCGTTTTCAATTCAATTCATTTCGAAATCGTTTTCAATTCATTTCATTTCGAAATCGTTTTCAATTCATTTCATTTCGAAATCATTTTCAATTCATTTCATTTCGAAATCGTTTTCAATTCATTTCATTTCGAAATCGTTTTCAATTCATTTCATTTCGAAATCGTTTTCAATTCAATTCATTTCGAAATCGTTTTCAATTCAATTCATTTCGAAATCGTTTTCAATTCAATTCATTTCGAAATCGTTTTCAATTCAATTCATTTCGAAATCGTTTTCAATTCATTTCATTTCGAAATCGTTTTCAATTCATTTCATTTCGAAATCGTCTTCAATTCATTTCATTTTGAAATCGTTTTCAATTCATTTCATTTCGAAATCACTTTCAATATTCATTTTAAAATGAATAAAATCGATATAAATATCGTTCACGTCAAAATGGCGTCAATCTAATCAACACGGCTTCATATATTGATATTTTCAAATATTCCATTTCGAATATTTCTATTTCAAATATTTCTATTTTAAAACTGGAATGAGGCCCAATCAGTTACCATATAAAGTTATTATATGGATTTTCATACAACACATGTATAATAGCATTGAAAAATAATCAACCATCAACCAAAGTGCACTACACTGTATAAGCATCAAATATAGATATCTAACGCTTATAACAGCCTGTCAATCAATCGATCGACATATTTAATCAATCAGGATGAGTGAACTTCAAATTTCATCCCAACACCCGTGTGAGGTTTCAAACAATCAAACACAGATTTTATTTGTGCAGTTGGGCGATGTGTGAAATTTATCGACCCAATCAATATCAGTCAAATCAGTGTATATACAAACAAATCGGCCGATTTGTTTATAACTATTCATTTATTCACATTCACGTTAAAAATTATATTTTTAACGATAAAACATTTTATTTCAACCTATGAATTTCTATTCAATTCATTTACACAATAAAATGATATTTTTTTATTTTCTAACATATTTTAGAAAATTTCGGCGGCATAACGGCACGATACTAGAAACGGGACAAGGCCTAGCCTTATCCCCGGTCTAGTGAAGGCCCACGCCATTCACACATCAATCATATCAATTTCATTTCACCAAACTATTCAAATCAACCCAAACAATCTAACTAACAACACAGCCAAACAAACAAGTCCATGGTCTGTGGACGATTGTGTCGGGTGCTACTAAGCACCGTCTGCATCCTAGTATATACATATAACTAGAAAAGAAATAGAAAGGTGAGAAATTCTCACAGAAAGCTATCCTAGCTCCACGGCACTTCTTTTGCAGGAAATCTTCATCGCTATCGCATCTTCGTCATCTTTGTTGCCCGTAGCCACTACATATATAAAAATCACACATTTTTATATTTTGATGTCTTTAAAATAAAAATCACATTTTTATTTATTCACTTTCAATTTAAAAATCGTATTTTTATAATCACTTCATATATTTAAAAATCGAATTTTTACTATGCTATTCAATATATAAAAATCATATTTTTATAATCACTCTCTATGGATAAAAATTCTATTTTCAACATTGCTACTATATAGATAAAAATTCCATTTCAAAAATATAGATTTCATCATTATAAAAATTACCACTTTATCTCAACGTATATAAAATAAAAATCAGATTTTTATTTCGCTACACATACAAAGATGATATTTTTATTTTCTCTATCCTATAAAGATTATATTTTTAATACTTCTATATAGTAAAGGTTATATTTTTAATACTTTAAAAATATAAAAATCATATTTTTACTTCTCCTACTCAATAAAAATTACGCCTTTTTTATTTTAAAGTTTAAACCTTTTTCTCTATTTCAAACCTTTAAAATAAAATCAATTTTAAAATTCCTTTTAAATCAGTTTTTAAATCTTAAAAAAAATCAGTTTTTAAAAATCCTAAAAATCAGTTTTTTTGCTCTTTAAAAAAAACAGTTTTTATGCAACCTAAAAAAATCAGTTTTTAAATTCGAAAATAAAAAATAAAAATAAAATAAAATTGCTCACCGCAGATTTCGAAGTGGAGAAGGGAAGAAGAGGGCGTCGGCATCATCTGGTGGCGGGTGGAGTTCGTCAGAAGGTCGGAGGCGAGCAGGAGGGGGGGGGGTTTGCGCCGGCGGTTGGCAGGACGGTGGGGTTCCGTTCTGGTGGCGGGTCCGATTTGAGGTGGGCTAGGTTTGGCGGCGGGATCTATTTCCGATGGGGGGGGGGGTCTGCGACGTATCGAAGAGGGGGGAGGTGGGTTCGGAGGTGGCGCGGTGGTCTCGAGGGGGGGCGGCGGCTCCCTGGGCGCGGCGGCGCTGCTGCGCTCCTCCCTTCTTCTTCTTTTTTTTTCTTTTTTTTTATTTTTTCTGAAAAATGAATTTGATCGTGGGGGGGCCAGCGTATAAAAGGGAAGAGAAAATATATATATATATATTATTTAATTTAATTCGCAAAAAGTTGACTTTTACACACGACCTCTAAACGAGGCCCACCGCCTGTCGTCCATAGCGTTTTACCCCCATTCCGAACACAATGGGATATGTATCGCAAGCTGAATCGACCGTTTCGATCAGTTTCCGTTAAATTTACATTTAAATCACTATATTGAATTTTAAACGTACATTTCAAATTACCGGGGTCACATACTAACTCTATAAATTGCAGAAAAATATTTTCTAGCTTCGTATTGACGATACGGTCCTAACAAAACTAGTTTCGTCGAATTCTGAGACCGTTAGAAAAATGGCCAATTTCCAGTCGATTAAAATCAACTGAAACTGGTCAAACGCGTTTTCTTTTGCCACGCTCACATATTGATTCGAAAAATTATGAAATTTGGAATCTAGCAATAACTTTACATCCCGGACCCAACAAAACTGGTTTCGTCGAAATCCGAGGTCGTTTGCAAAATGTCCATTTTTAAGGGCCTGAATTCCATAGCGACTATTCAGAATTTTCAACTGGAAATATCTTTTGATTCCCGCTACGAAATTTTGATTCTTCGGATTCGTTGGAAAGATATTATCAATTAGATCCTAATGTTTTTGGTTTCACTAAAATCCGGATTGTTTTGCACCCGGTACATTCAATTGAAGTTTGAAATCGAATTATCGAACTACCGCGCCATTTTCAATTCTATTTATAATTATATATAAATATTTATATTCTAACGACGACGTGTATAATATATACGTTCGAATTATATTCAAAATAAATTTCTCGTCGTTATTATTTAAAATAATTCATTTTAAATAATCAAAATTCGCTAAAATTGCCAAAATAAAAATTTTAAACTGGCCCAGATTTTCGGGTTGTTACAATCTCCCCCACTTAAAACTTTTCGTCCCCGAAAAGGAACAAAGTCGAAAGTGGTTTGATTAATCAACTCTACATTCGATCTGGCTTCCATTCTCTAACTTTTCAGTTTCTGAGAATTTTCTAAAATTTCAAAAATTTGGCTAACACCCTAAATTTTTGAAAAATTTCGCCATAACCTCCCCTGCCCCGGGAGCATCGGGGAATTTCAAACAGCTTCCCTGGTCCTTCAGATCTCAAAAGGAAAAGAAAAAGCCAAGCGGCTAGCCAATAGGCTCACAAAATCATCATCACCCAAACAAAACAGGAAATTATGTAGTAAACATGTACCTATTTGTCGGGCAAACAAAATTTATTCTCGGCTCTAGCCTCCTTGCTATGACCTGTTCAATGATATACATGTATATGCAAGCAAATGCGACCAAATTTCAATACAAGTCAATATTTGATTCAGTTAGGCATAATGGTTCAAAATTATCAAACAATTAAACAAACAACACAAACATCAATCAATTAGTGGATTAACGTTTCAAATTCATAATTTTGATATATAGTCAAAAATCAGATTTTTGATGCCAAATCACAACAATAGGCCCTATCTAATTTTGGTTCTCACACCAGTCAATAGGAAATATATAGATATCACACCTTCGAAACACGAATACCAATTCTGATGATGTTCGAACTATCATCAGAGTCATCTTCGGGCGACTAGAGTGTGATTCTATATCTATCCAGTATATTAAAATTTCAAATACACGTGGATCAGACGTATACGCAAAATCTTTATATACTGGACTGTCCAACTCAATATAAATAGATAATCAGATACGAATAATTGATTTAAATTTTCAAAACCAGAATTGTTTTCATTTTAAAAATTTACTCTTCACACTCGTTCTAGGATACTACTGATCCCATCTCTAACGAGTCACTCTCATTGGATATTGTTAATCCAATATCTGATGAATTCTTTCGTATGGTTCTAATGTGTCTTGTTCTCTAAGCTTTGTAAACCAAAGCTCTGATACCAAAATGAAACGGCCCGCAACTTCCCCGTAAAGGAAAGCGTCGGATAGTTCGAGAACAAGCCACAACAGAACGCATATAAAAGAACATTTCATTGCATATTACAACAATGCATCAGATTACAAGAATATACAGAGTAAAAATGAATATACATTACACAGAAATATCAGAGATTTAAATTACATTTAAATACATAGCAGCGGAAAAATAATACAATACACAACTAGAATGAGATATACGGATACAAAGCTTTCCGGATATCGTTCCAGCTGTAAACCAGGATCCTGTGAATATAAATCTGCAAAACCAAAACTACTAGCTGCCCGTGTCAAAATAAGGGCACCCAGAGTTTAGGTTAAAACAATAAACTCCAGGTCAGTCATGTGACTGGTGTGAGAACTAAAACAGTTATTAATCTTTATTTTAAATCATTAGGTAAATCAAGGGACCACGCCGTATAACACGGAACGGGTTTCCTCCCAAGAATACCAGTGCATAAAACAAACAGCGCAATGCTAAATAAAGAAAAATGAAGCTGTTATAAGACCCAGGTCCCATCACACAATGCAACGCAGCCGAGGATAGGGTTTTCCCTTATAACAGCCAAAGAATGCTTGATACGGTTAAAACAAATCGTTTGATACTATTATAAGTGCATAGTGTATAAAACAACTTCAAATCATAAGTATAAATCATAGGCGACATGAGCGTCCCATGCCACTATGTCGCCATATATAGGTTTACACATAAAACCGCAAAGTCACGTATTTGGAAATTGGATTTCCGTCTATGAACCGAGGCAAAAGATAGTCCTCAACCGATTCGTGACTCTCTAGCCCGAGCCACAGGTCAGAGCTCGAGTGACCTTGGAGCGACAGGGCCGGTCCACCGATGTGGATTAAACTTAAACCCTGAACACTACGTTTCCCCGCCCTTTGGGGCGTAAATGAGCCAACCAAATGACTCCATCGGTTCGAGAACGACCGATCAATCCGAGGCGCCTCGCAACAGCAGCAACCACATAAGTCAAACTCGTCAGGGCGTGTAAAACCACTGACGCCACTTCTAACTAGAAAGAAACGCATGCCCTCCCTGAGGTCCGTCTCCCGTTTTTGGTTCACAACCGGGGTGTGAGGCTCGCGAATTCACGTTACACAAAGCTGTGCCATACAGGTTGTGCTTTGATCATCACCACAAGACTTTGCTTTTCAACAGAAGCCTCGATCAATTGCTACTTAGGCATGCCACACAGGCAATTCACTCCATGTGTTTGATATCCATCAATATATAACCCCTGAGCTCGTACGTCTCAGAGAAGGGCGTTAAGCAAGAGAATAAATTCTCCGCCGCCAAACAGATATATATTTAATAGAGATCAATCACACGGACTGAAATCCAATGTCAGACACATAGTCCATTTACAAGTCCGTTCTGGGGCTGAACGAAACCGGAGGCACCTAGTACCCCGCATATCCATCGATCTCCAAGTACGTCTGGACGATCACTAACTGTTTCCATCTTCTTGGGTGTACTGCCCAATCAAGATCATCAGTAATTACCCAAACGACGTGAAGACTTCCGGTCTTCGACCACCGTCTTCATCTTCGACACCACGTCGAATCAGTTATTCAGAATGGGATAAACCGGGTCTTTCTGAATAACTCGCGTATATATTATAAAAGTGTTACACAAACACAACATACGCCTCATTCCAATTCAGAATATTCTTTTATTCAAATATTCCTATACTTTGGGAAAAGTTCCCATTAATTTTATCCAAGATAAATTCTTTAAATTTATTCTTTAATCTCCTTTGAATATCAATTCAAACTAGTCGGGATTAGCGAACCACACCGAAGTAATCATTTATTTTATTTCCCAATCCCAACCTATTCATCCCATGAAGTAAAACTGGTAATACTTCATATCAAACACCACAGTGTTATCGGTAAATTCAATTACCATTTCACGTTCAAATCTAATTAAAGATTTAACCATCGCCTGGAGCAAAACTGGTGATACTCCATTTTCGATCATCTCAATCTAATTAAAGATTCATTAAAACTCCACTTAGTTTTAATCTTTAACTGGGTTAAAGAATCAGTGTCATTTAAAACACGGTTCACGATAAACCCAAAATCACATTCCATTAATTATCGGGTTAAAGAACAAGTGTTGTTTAAAACACTGTTCACGATAAACCCAAAAATCAATACCAATTCAATTCCAATTAAATATCGTTTAATTGGTACACTTCATTAAATCTAAATAAAAAGATTTAATCTTTTCACAACTAGGTTCAAGAACAGTGTTAGTGAAGACACCATTCGCGACAAACCCAAATCACATTTGATATTCAATACAAGGCTCTGAATAGAAAATATATCGGCTTATATTCAATATCAAATTCTACGACTAACAAATGTCGTATTTGAAATAACGATATAAATATATATCTTTCAAATTTCCATAACAACATCTGTATAATCACGAATTCCAACATCGAAATATTCCGAAGACAATTTCGATTCAAATCCACTCCAATGCAATCATTGGAAATTTTGGTTATTTTCAAAACCCTTTTCAAATTCAATTTATTTATTTAAAAATAAATAGAATTATAATTCTAGTTCAAAACTAGTTCATTTCGATAAAAATCTATTTTTATCTTTTCAAATATGGAGTTTTTCATCCCAAATCTTCACAAATCATTTCTTATGATTTTACACAAATTATTACTATTTTTAATAATTTTATCAAGGCCCGTACAGTCGATTTCCATCAATGGCCATCGAACTGCACTTATAGCGACCTTTTTCAAATTTGATTTGGACATAATTCCAAATCCAACCGTTAGATTTCTAATTTCTAATATTCGTTAGAAAGCTCTTTTCGATACGAACCCAACGATTCCGGTTTTAGGAGAATCCGACGGTCGGATCTCCCGTAATGTCCGTTTGAAATAAATGGTCGAAATTCGCGAACTGCCGCGGCGCGGCGCGTTCTATTCAGGCCATTATATTATATATATATAATATATATAATATATACTTTGTCGATTTCTATTTAAAACGAATTATATAAATAGTTTTAAAATTCGTTTCAAAAGCAATTTCAACTTCCTTTTCAATTCAAATCAAAATTGAATTCTTCTCTATAAATTCATTTCTATTCAATTCAAATTTCAATTCAATTTGAATTCATTTCAATTTGCTTTCAATTCAATTTGAATTCGTTTTCAATTCATTTCGAAATCGTTTTCAATTCAATTCATTTCGAAATCGTTTTCAATTCATTTCATTTTGAAATCGTCTTCAATTCAATTCATTTCGAAATCGTTTTCAATTCATTTCATTTCGAAATCGTTTTCAATTCAATTCATTTCGAAATCGTTTTCAATTCATTTCATTTCGAAATCGTTTTCAATTCAATTCATTTCGAAATCGTTTTCAATTCATTTCATTTCGAAATCGTTTTCAATTCAATTCATTTCGAAATCGTTTTCAATTCATTTCATTTCGAAATCGTTTTCAATTCATTTCATTTCGAAATCGTTTTCAATTCAATTCATTTCGAAATCGTTTTCAATTCATTTCATTTCGAAATCGTTTTCAATTCATTTCATTTCGAAATCGTTTTCAATTCATTTCATTTCGAAATCGTTTTCAATTCATTTCATTTCGAAATCGTTTTCAATTCATTTCATTTCGAAATCGTTTTCAATTCATTTCATTTCGAAATCGTTTTCAATTCAATTCATTTCGAAATCGTTTTCAATTCAATTCATTTCGAAATCGTTTTCAATTCAATTCATTTCGAAATCGTTTTCAATTCATTTCATTTCGAAATCGTTTTCAATTCATTTCATTTCGAAATCGTCTTCAATTCATTTCATTTTGAAATCGTTTTCAATTCATTTCATTTCGAAATCACTTTCAATATTCATTTTAAAATGAATAAAATCGATATAAATATCGTTCACGTCAAAATGGCGTCAATCTAATCAACACGGCTTCATATATTGATATTTTCAAATATTCCATTTCGAATATTTCTATTTCAAATATTTCTATTTTAAAACTGGAATGAGGCCCAATCAGTTACCATATAAAGTTATTATATGGATTTTCATACAACACATGTATAATAGCATTGAAAAATAATCAACCATCAACCAAAGTGCACTACACTGTATAAGCATCAAATATAGATATCTAACGCTTATAACAGCCTGTCAATCAATCGATCGACATATTTAATCAATCAGGATGAGTGAACTTCAAATTTCATCCCAACACCCGTGTGGGGTTTCAAACAATCAAACACAGATTTTATTTGTGCAGTTGGGCGATGTGTGAAATTTATCGACCCAATCAATATCAGTCAAATCAGTGTATATACAAACAAATCGGCCGATTTGTTTATAACTATTCATTTATTCACATTCACGTTAAAAATTATATTTTTAACGATAAAACATTTTATTTCAACCTATGAATTTCTATTCAATTCATTTACACAATAAAATGATTTTTTTTTATTTTCTAACATATTTTAGAAAATTTCGGCGGCATAACGGCACGATACTAGAAACGGGACAAGGCCTAGCCTTATCCCCGGTCTAGTGAAGGCCCACGCCATTCACACATCAATCATATCAATTTCATTTCACCAAACTATTCAAATCAACCCAAACAATCTAACTAACAACACAGCCAAACAAACAAGTCCATGGTCTGTGGACGATTGTGTCGGGTGCTACTAAGCACCGTCTGCATCCTAGTATATACATATAACTAGAAAAGAAATAGAAAGGTGAGAAATTCTCACAGAAAGCTATCCTAGCTCCACGGCACTTCTTTTGCAGGAAATCTTCATCGCTATCGCATCTTCGTCATCTTTGTTGCCCGTAGCCACTACATATATAAAAATCACACATTTTTATATTTTGATGTCTTTAAAATAAAAATCACATTTTTATTTATTCACTTTCAATTTAAAAATCGTATTTTTATAATCACTTCATATATTTAAAAATCGAATTTTTACTATGCTATTCAATATATAAAAATCATATTTTTATAATCACTCTCTATGGATAAAAATTCTATTTTCAACATTGCTACTATATAGATAAAAATTCCATTTCAAAAATATAGATTTCATCATTATAAAAATTACCACTTTATCTCAACGTATATAAAATAAAAATCAGATTTTTATTTCGCTACACATACAAAGATGATATTTTTATTTTCTCTATCCTATAAAGATTATATTTTTAATACTTCTATATAGTAAAGGTTATATTTTTAATACTTTAAAAATATAAAAATCATATTTTTACTTCTCCTACTCAATAAAAATTACGCCTTTTCTATTTTAAAGTTTAAACCTTTTTCTCTATTTCAAACCTTTAAAATAAAATCAATTTTAAAATTCCTTTTAAATCAGTTTTTAAATCTTAAAAAAAATCAGTTTTTAAAAATCCTAAAAATCAGTTTTTTTGCTCTTTAAAAAAAACAGTTTTTATGCAACCTAAAAAAATCAGTTTTTAAATTCGAAAATAAAAAATAAAAATAAAATAAAATTGCTCACCGCAGATTTCGAAGTGGAGAAGGGAAGAAGAGGGCGTCGGCATCATCTGGTGGCGGGTGGAGTTCGTCAGAAGGTCGGAGGCGAGCAGGAGGGGGGGGGGGTTTTGCGCCGGCGGTTGGCAGGACGGTGGGGTTCCGTTCTGGTGGCGGGTCCGATTTGAGGTGGGCTAGGTTTGGCGGCGGGATCGATTTCCGATGGGGGGGGGTCTGCGACGTATCGAAGAGGGGGGAGGTGGGTTCGGAGGTGGCGCGGTGGTCTTGAGGGGGGGCGGCGGCTCCCTGGGCGCGGCGGCGCTGCTGCGCTCCTCCCTTCTTCTTCTTTTTTTTTTCTTTTTTTTTTTTTTTCTGAAAAATGAATTTGATCGTGGGGGGGGGGGGGGGGGCAGCGTATAAAAGGGAAGAGAAAATATATATATATTTTTTTTTATTTAATTTAATTCGCAAAAAGTTGACTTTTACACACGACCTCTAAACGAGGCCCACCGCCTGTCGTCCATAGCGTTTTACCCCCATTCCGAACACAATGGGATATGTATCGCAAGCTGAATTGACCGTTTCGATCAGTTTCCGTTAAATTTACATTTAAATCACTATATTGAATTTTAAACGTACATTTCAAATTACCGGGGTCACATACTAACTCTATAAATTGCAGAAAAATATTTTCTAGCTTCGTATTGACGATACGGTCATAACAAAACTAGTTTCGTCGAATTCTGAGACCGTTAGAAAAATGGCCAATTTCCAGTCGATTAAAATCAACTGAAACTGGTCAAACGCGTTTTCTTTTTCCACGCTCACATATTGATTCGAAAAATTATGAAATTTGGAATCTAGCAATAACTTTACATCCCGGACCCAACAAAACTGGTTTCGTCGAAATCCGAGGTCGTTTGCAAAATGTCCATTTTTAAGGGCCTGAATTCCATAGCGACTATTCAGAATTTTCAACTGGACATATCTTTTGATTCCCGCTACGAAATTTTGATTCTTCGGATTCGTTGGAAAGATATTATCAATTAGATCCTAATGTTTTTGGTTTCATTAAAATCCGGATTGTTTTGCACCCGGTACATTCAATTGAAGTTTGAAATCGAATTATCGAACTACCGCGCCATTTTCAATTCTATTTATAATTATATATAAATATTTATATTCTAACGACGACGCGTATAATATATACGTTCGAATTATATTCAAAATAAATTTCTCGTCGTTATTATTTAAAATAATTCATTTTAAATAATCAAAATTCGCTAAAATTGCCAAAATAAAAAATTTAAACTGGCCTAGATTTTCGGGTTGTTACAGGATACTTTCATATCTATAGATTTGCAAAAAAAAAAAAAAAAGTAGAAAAGAGGGGAAAATCTGATGAAGAATAGCTTACACATCAATTCATACCCTTTTCCACTTGAATCTGATAATCCCTTTCAAATCCATATGGATTTATGCTTGATTAATTGTATATAACCTATTTTTGATTTAGAAATTTATTTGTAGAGAAAAGGGAAATGACAGAGCTTCGCTGTTGTGTATAGATTTGCATGGAAAAGAATGAGGCCTTGCCCCTTTATTTAAATGAGTGAATTGACCATGAACTATTAAATTTATTTTAATTAACATCCGTCCATTTATATAATAATATATCAAAAAATACTCTTTAAAACATAGCTGTCACTGGGAAGTCCAGGCTCAAAGCAATCAACCCCTTACTAGTGTGTCGACTGCCCTTCAGCTGATTTGCGCAGTGAAGGCAGGTTACAAAAGGAAAGGTATATTATTATTATTTTTCGTCATTTTTTTGTATTTCGTCCGTAACTTTTTCATGTGGACTCCGTTCGAGAAATACAAATATGAAAGTTGATCAGAATTTCGAGACGAATGCAACGGTTAAAGTTTCATGGTCAAACTCTATTGTTTGCAGAAATTCCTATTTTTGAAATCTAATTAAATAACTAATTTATTTCAAAATTCCGGATTGTTACATTCTTCCCTCCTTAAAAGGAATTTCGTCCCAAAATTCTGACACCTACTTATTCTATCCTACACAACCAATTTTTGTACATCCACTGTGCTATCATATGTGCATGTGCACAGTGCATATAATGTGTTCCAATCACAAAACATGTTATGAGAAATGATTCTAAATCGGGCCCTCCTACATGTATGAATTAAAGTTTTAAAACACTTTTGAAAACATGATGCAAAACATCCTAAATATGCTGCTAGTTCAATATGAACGTAAATTTCAAAAAGCCTTTTTTCATCCATAACCTTCACGCGATCATGAATATAAGTGTGAAACAACTAATTTTGCATCCAAATCCTACCATCCAAAGCGTCAAGCATCTAATCACTTCCTGTTTTATTTCTTCCAAATAGGAAAAAGGAAATCAAAGTGAACAATTTTTATGTTCCCTTTACTTATAAATATTTCATTTCCCGACTTACAATGAAAATTTCCCCTTAGTTACCCAAAATATTCCAAAAACCCCATCTATAGACTGCACAAGAGGCTTAAAACAAGCTCTAAAATGGAAAACTAGTTAATTAGTAACTTACGTGCATCGCTGACAAGGTATGGAAACATCATTTTCAAGGCTAGAACATTTTATTTCTTGTTGCCATTAACGTTTTTATCGCATCGTTGGTCCTATTGCACTGCTAAAACGCACACATAAACCTTCCTTAAGTTGTTTATGTGACCAGAAATCGAAATTTTTCACAAAAATAATTTCTGCTTTAAACTCTTTTATAAATTTTTGAAAATTCGTTTTCAACACTGTTTTATTTTCCATACGAGATCTGCATGAAAACTAAAATTGTGGTAATGTGCACTTTGCGTCATTCAAACCATCTATTTTAATGTAAAAAGACGTTCAAACATGCTCAAACTGACGTACCCAAATTCTGTGTTTTCGCACAACTTGAAATAAAAGAAAGTAAATCAGTAAAAATATAAATTTAAAATGATAAAAGAATTTTATTTTTAAACAACATTAGAAAAAGAATTTCAAAGATGTATTCTGTGAAACTTAAACGATTCAAGTCACATGTTGGCGCAAATGGAAGTCAGCCACCCAAAAGTGCGAAAACTAAAACCACACACAAAGGAACGAAAAAAAATTAGCTCAAGAAGGAACAGTGATTTATTTACACCCATAACGAAAACAACACGACGCAACACAACGGTTTCATACGGAGTTTGTTCAAGAAACTCCATACATAAAAATTGACTAGAATTCCAAGACGAATGCAATTGTTAAAATTTCATGGTCAAATTCCATCATTTGCAGAAATTCTTGTTTTTGAAATATAATTAAATAGCTATTTACTTATCAAAATTCCGGAATTTTACAGAGCGTGTCAGGAGGTACTGTTTGTCACATTTTTCCTCTTAATGGGTCTGTGACCATTAGTACGTTGTGCCAGAGTGGAGCACTAGATGGTCTTACCCACTATGGTGTGAAGGTGAGTTGCCTTCTATAAAGGGCTTGAGCTCTCTAAAGCACTAGTGAGCCCCCAAGGTAGACGTATGACCATTAAAAATGTTTGATTTTTGTGGGATTTATAAAAATGAAAAGCATAGTATGCGTTGTGAGATATCAACACAAATGTTTGCATTTCAAGAAGAAATTAATCACTTGGATTAATTTTTGAACTCATTTCTTATGTATCAATTCAATTGAAAGGTATTGATCTGTACATATGAAACTATCTACTTGTTCGATTTATTTTGATTCATCTTTTTTATTTTTATTTCAATCAGTAGGGCATTGTTGGATAATTAAAATAAAACCAAATCTTTTTCCTAGCCTGACCTTTTGTATTATTCATTAATAGGAAACCATTTTTTTGGAATGTCTATTTACACTAGAGAGAGGATAATTAACGTTTAATCATTTTTTTCATTTCTATCAACATTAAGAAAGAAATAAAAAACCGATTGAAAACAAAATTATTTACTCTGTCTACTTTCTCCATAATTTCTCTAATAGTATATGTATTTTCGAGAAAGATACAACTTCTAGATAGCGACATTTGTAAGCTTTCAAATCATTAACCTTAAGTAGATAGGTTTGAAGGATTGTTGTGCAAACTTGTGTAGTGGGCGATAATTACATATTACGTCATATCGTATTGTATTTTGCTTTCACGGCAGTAATCTTATCCACGATGCAACTTCAACCGCTTCCTTCTTATTGTTCCAACCCATTGATCTTCAATCAGATATTATTTTATGCCTTATACCTTTGGAAATTAGTTAAATGTTTTTATCGTTTAAGTTTATTAGAATATTTCAAAAAAATAGAATGCTTCAAATTTAACTTTAAAAAAAAAACATGTTAAAACTTTTGTGAACGGTATTTGTGTGGTAGGTTTGCACTACTTAATATTATATTTCCCAGTATTATTTTTGATTGATTGCTAGACTAGTGTTATCTTTGATCTTCTGGGGGCCCTTTTATACGAGCCACAAAGGATTTACATGTGGTGGAACACATCGATGAAAGTGCATTGACCTGCATGAGGGCATAAACATAGACGCTGGTTACATAAATAGAGAAGATATACAACTTCAAATGTTTGGTTATTTATTTAGGTGATAATGAAGATGAAGAAGCATTGGCTTTGTATAAGAAGTGGACAGCGAAAACAACGCTAAAGCCAAAAGGATTTGTTACTTATGGATGGACACTCTGATTTCATACGATATATTGTCATAAAGCACACCTACCTTAGTGAAGATTAAAGAAACGTTAACGGGGGTCACGATTTAGACGGTTATATTTAATTTCTTTATTTTGCGTGTTTCACAGCATGAACTATCAACATTATACGTCGATTTAAACAGTCATATACGATATGCCAACTGAGTATAATATTTTATTCTATTCAATTATATATTAAATCTATACCCTAGATAAAATATCCCTTCGATGTCAACCACTGTAAAAGTATAACCACAATAAAATATATGTATTCTATAATAAATATACTAAAAAGTATATTCGATGTGAATCCAAGTAAAATTATCGATGGATAAAAAGATAGATGAAGAGATTTGAGAAGTACTCTAAAGGCGTTGAAATGTAGTTTGAAATGGAGCCTTTGTCTAAAATGTATTATGTCTTTTATAATGAAATTCTAATAAAATGTATCATATAGTGAATTAGATATAGTTAATGCACTATGCTAGCTAACATGCGCTAATTTTGGTCTAACAGGAGCCAAATCCTACTTTGTGCAGTTCTATGTGTAACAACCTAAAATTTTATTAATATATATTATGAATATTCAATTTATGGTTTTAATTCATTAAATTTCTTATTATTCCTAAATAATGATATGAACTTTATTTAATTGCTCAAAAATGGTTTTGACAATAAAATAATCTTTTAAATTTATAATTTAATCTTTTTTTGGCAAGATCGATCGATTTTTATAGTGATCTGTTATATTTATTATTATAACAAATAATAATTACAATATTACAAGACGTTGATCAATTACCAACCTAAAAATTTAATTTTTTAAGGTAAACCGTCCACCACAAATGGTTTTTATAGTGGACCATCCACTATAGCTTTTCAGGCTTACAACACAGGAGCTAGACCAAGTAATCTAGACTACAAGATTTCCTAGTCCAAAGCGCACCACATAGGGAGGCAGGACAAACATCTAACAAGCTATACAAAGTAAGTACAATAATACGTGACCTAGAGCTACACATTTGAAAAGAAGCAACAAAAAAGAAACTGCCAAAACTGCAAAAGGTAGCTATGCGGCTCAACTATAACAACCTTCAAATGGCAGGATGACAAGAAAAGTGAGCAGGAAAAACAACTCATCCAAGAAGATATCTCACTCCACAAACTAGCACAGAAAAAACACTAACCAAACCTAATGCACGACAAATGCAAGAGGAGAGTACAAAAGGACTTCACATTGCTGAAGACGCAGAATGGCAACCAAACTTCGATGACCACCATTTGCACTAAAGAAGACAACACCAAGGGGGATGTTCCATCATGGACCCGACAGAATAGTGCACAACACAACAACAAATTTCCATATAGGCTTCGATGAATATATAACTTATCTTACTAAACATCGAAACAACACTTGACATAAACTGCAGATCTATCATAGTGACAAAACAAAATCATGATAAAACCATATGACAACGCAAACAATACAGTGTAAATAGCTTCCCAACCAAAAATATGACATGGATCAACAAACTCGTGGGAGGGGATGGTTGTAATAGAGGAGCACCAACACATAATACGCTAGATTAGAGCTAGGCTTCCTGTGTAAGCAGTGATATGCATTAGCGCAGACATGAACAAATGATAAAAGATCACCAAAAAGAACCTCAGAAACTAGCAGAAAACAAAGCAGAGCTCAAAACGACCTAAACAACCCAAATCAGAACAAAGACAGAAAACCAAACAAATGAGAAACTGTAACAACCCAAATTTTAAACAAAATAATAATTAATTAGTGGATTAATTAACTAAGGAATAAACTGATAAATCAATATTAATTAGAAAATATCGAGAATTGTGTAAAACATACTTTACCGCTATGTTCATCTCGAATTTTGGTTCAGATAGACCCTTGGTTTTTGTAAATCGGATAATACATGAAGAAGTTATAGACTTAAGAAGATTGCAATAATATATATATACATATTATATATTTAATCAAAAATAAACAGTGAGTAGATGCAACGGTTAGCGGGGACCCTGCCCCTAACTTGGTCGACCCATGTCTAAGGCAGGTCGACCCAAGGGGCGACACAGGTGAAGATGGGTCAACCCACCTGCGTACAGAAATAGGTCCTTGGCTTTGTATTTGGACTGATTCCTTAACCACATTCATTCGCTGACTCAGCAGTAGGTGTACGGTTAGGTTAGAAAATCTAAAACTAACGGTATGCAATTATCTTAGGTAATATATATAAAGGCTAGTAACCTCATTGTTTTCTACACATAAATATATTCTTCATTCTTCTTTCTCCAAACCATTTCTAAATAAAAACTTGAATATCCAAAGGTGCTGCCTAAATTCTAATTAAAAAGGACAATTCCAATTTTTCTGCAACAAGTATTTTAGAATATTTTTAGAATATCTTCTATATCTACAACAACTATGGTGAGTATTACTGTGATTTTCAGATTTCTTCTAAGTTAAAATTAAATAGATACTATAGTTGTTGTAGTAATCTAAATAAAAAGAATGCTGACAGTAAATATATTTTGTATCTGAAAATAACAATGTATATAAGTTTATTCTTACATGTTATTTTAATTATTGTCAATTGCCTATTCATTTTCAGTTATTATCTGTTTGTATGTACATCTCTCTCCTTTATCCCCTTTCTGTTGTTTGTTTTATTTCCAGTATTATAGTCCTTTACCACTTGAATTGCATAGAAATGGGAAAAGTATGAAATAACGTTAAAAAGGGAAAATTGGGCATATTAGAATTTGTACTGTAAATTGGGATATTTAAAAGGGAAGAATATGTAAACATGGATATGTTAAACTTAATTTTATATTAAGGAGAAATGTCATTTGTAAACATGTAATTGGTAGACATGAATTTGACATTAATTTGTAGACATATTAATATGACATTGATTTGTGAACATAACTTGGTAAACATGTTATTAATTATAAATATGTAATTGACATTAATTTGTACACATGCTCTATTAAATTTCTATTTATATTAATTGACATTAATTTGGGAACGTGGCATTAAATAGGAAGATCATATTATTTTATGTTGATTTGTGAATATAACTTGGTAAACATGTTATTGATTGTAAACATGTAATTGACATCAATCTATACATATGTTATATTAAATTGTCATTTATGTTAATTGACATTAATTTGGGAACATGACATTGATTGGAAAACATGCATTTGAAATTAATATGGAATTGTTAGGAAACATGTAATTGACTTTAATTTGTACATATGTGTTTATGCTAATTTGTCACTCATATTAATTAACATTAACAGGGATATGTTAATTTGAGGAATATGGTTATTTGTTACTTATTGATATAAAAGAAGATATGTTAAATTGATGAATATGGTAATTTGTCACTTATGTTAATTGAAAATAAAGATATGTTAATTTGAGGAATATGGAAAAGGCAAATTCTATTTGGGCACCTAATTTTGCCTTCCATACATCAAAGTTAGGCTGAAATTTACACATCATTTTTTACTTTATATACACCCTGTACCTTCCCATTATACCCCTAACCTACCAATTCCTTCTCTCATTTAATCTTTTGCTCTCAAATCACATAAACCCTAGTCTCTCTTAAACGGCTGAAAAATCAAACTGAAATGCCAGTACAAAAATCGAAGCGGAAGCTAACAGCAAAGCGTGCGTATACCATACCTGGTCCATCATCGCCAGGTATGTTTCAGTTCATTGCTTAATGTTTTCTGGTAGTTCTTGCCATTGTTTTTTTTTTTTGAAGAAGTAATTTTTTTTACAGAACTTCTCTCCTCTTAATGGTAAACCAATTAGAGTTATGTATTCAAATCTTGAACCCAGCAGAAAAAATGGAGGAGCATGCAATATATTCATGAAGAATCTTTGCGATATATTTATACCTGCGTAGGAGAAGTTCATATTAGGTGCAATAGTGGTGCCTGTTAAAGGCTGGATCACTAATATTTTTTTAACTCCACCCCGTATTTGTAGATCTTGGCTTATAGTTGTTGTCAACTAATTTGTCCTTTTTTCCTTCCTACTTCATACTGTAAATTTCATTGCAAGTCGCTCTTTTTAGTAGCTTTTCAGTTGAACTAAAATGTTCTATATATGCTGTAACGACCCGCATTCTACGCATCGGAAGATCGTAGAATATTTATTTCTTTTTCCTGGTAAGTCGTATGGTCATGTACTTTTGGGGAACGACTAGTGGGGTCATTTCCCATGATTCATGATTTTTGTCGATTTTTAAATGACAGTTTTGCCCCTAGTTGATATTGTTTCGTCCATAACTTTTGACTGGAGGGGACTTTTGATCTAAAACCACTTCTATTAGCTCCGGATGATGGTTTCTCTTTCCGTAGAGTGGTCATAATAGCCAAACGGACTTACCGTTTGGGAGATATGGCTGAATTAAGGTTTAGAGGGTTAGAAACAGCTAATTGGGCTTAACCGGGTGATTAGCAACTAGGCCCAATGGGGGATTTCGGGATTTGGGGTATTTAAGGGCTGCTAGGGTTAGGATTTCGGTTTTAGACTCATTTTTCCAGCCGCCACTTACCTCCTTCAAGCTCTAGCAATGACCTCCATCTTCTAAAACACTCCAAAACACCTCCAAATCACCTACAACTTGAAGATTGGGATTAGCAACATCAAATCAAGGGAGATCTTCACCAAATTAAAGTTGGAGCTGCTGGAACACATTAGAATTCGACCCAAACAGAAAATCATTTCAGATCTATAGTTTACTTTGTGGCAAAGGTGAGTGATTAGCTTGCTTTTTCACTAACTATGGCTTGTTATGGTAATTAGCGAAAATTAGCGAAATTATGGCTCAGAAAAATATAGAAAAATCCCTAAAATTCTAAAACACCATTCTATGCCTCTGATATGAATTTGGGTTAATTTCGACTAATTTTGTTAATCCCGGAATTTAGGGGATTAAGAGGTGATTAGTGATAATTAGCGAATTTATGCAAGATTAAAATCTGGAAAAATGTTCAGAAATTCTTAAATATTGTTTTAGACCTTTGATATGAAATTTGGCTAATTTGGATAAGTTTTGCTAATTATATGCTTAAACATGATAAAGAGGGATTAAGGGAAAATATGGGGTTTTGGCCATGTTTGATCCATTTTGATATGTCATATTGTTGTTTTGGTGTTTGTGGTTGATTCTCTATGTTTCTATGATTGTATGGTATGCTTTGTGATTGATTAGAAGTGTTAGATTGGTCGAAAACGCTGTCGAGAGGCGAAAATAGCTTGCTGAAGTAGTGCAGGTTTTCTTTGGGTCGAGTTAGACCGACCAGGGGAAGGTTTTGACCGACCCGAGTTCCTGGAACGACCCTGACAACGACCGACCAGGATGGGTGAAATGCGACCGACCAGGGGGGGGACAAAACCGACCAACCAGGATTGGTGAAGTGTTCGACCGACCAGGGGGAGACAAAACTAACCGACCAGGATTGGTGAAGTGTTCGACCGACCAGGGGGGGCAAAACCGACCGACCAGGGTAGAGATGATGAAAACCGACCAAAATGAAAGGTGCTTGACCGACCGACCTGACCCGATCCGCCTCACCTTTCACGATCCGCTCGATTACATGTGCCACGATCCGATCCAGGAGCTCCATCACGATCTGATCCGTTCGAACAACCTGATGTGGTGACCACGAAAGCCTGGAGCGAACCGATCCGGTGAACGAAGCACGATCGATCAGGACCGACCCCGATCTGAAGAAGGCGACCGACCCGTATAGATGAGCACGATCCGAACCTCGAGCTGGAGCTTGACCACGAGCTGGTGACTGCGACCCGATCCGAGGGGAACGCGATCCGAATCGAGAGGAGCTGACGACGGCCTGAAGCAAAGTGAATTGAAAGGAAGACCGATCCGAAGGAGATGCTGACCAAAACCCGAGATGCAAAGGTAGTCCAAATGGAAGTTAGATCTCAGGATCCAGATGGGAACCAATGAGTTCACTTCATGATTGGGCTTTGCTGCGAGACGTGTGCAAAGGGGTTGTCGGTATTCATAACTTTGGTTCACCACTGAGAGATGGATAGTGGGCTTGTAGTGATAGTTGTACGGGATTGGATTCCGTCATGGCCCAAAGGATTAGGTAACCAAGGTAGTGGATATTGTATGCTTTACGCACTGAGTGAGAGACGTGAGGATGGTTGCTATGCTTGATTGTTTGACATCACTATGACATGCACACCCCCACCCCCGTATTTCTTACACCATATGTTAGTGGCACCTTAGAGTATTGTACAGTATGTGGTGCTAACTCTTTGGTTGCAGGTTCAGGTATGATTGGATTATACCTGTTATTGTTCTTGTTTAGTTGCTTATCACTCATACCAAACTTTTGTCTGACCTAGAGTTTTATGTCTTTTCTTATTACTCTGGGTGCTCACACGAGCAAACTAGAGACATGTCAGGTGGATATGCACGAGTAGATGCCAGAGACGAGCAGGAGGCTTACACGTACTATTTATACATATATCTCCCTGTGTTGTTGATGGTCGCTATTTTGGGCATTAGTAGCGCA
Organism: Allium sativum; assembly: GCA_030737875.1. Classification (NCBI taxonomy): domain Eukaryota; kingdom Viridiplantae; phylum Streptophyta; class Magnoliopsida; order Asparagales; family Amaryllidaceae; genus Allium; species Allium sativum. The sequence continues at coordinate 843,967,936 of CM060909.1, read as the reverse complement.
CCTTTTCTTTCTTTTGCTTTAGAGACAGTATTTTGAAGTGTAATAATGTTGTTGGATCGTAAGCTGTATCTTTGGATTTCCGCTGCTATGATGGTTTAGTTTTCAGCGTATGTACAGTCTCGCCTGTTTTATGTCAAGTATGTTATTATTATATTTTGTTCCATGCGCTGTGAGACATTCTACAGGTTCTTTGTTAGTTTATTCTCTTCTTTCTTTTCTTCTGACGACCGTCCCGTGCTAACTGGACATGTGTACAGCGCACTTTTGGAGTTAAATGTCGGTTGGTGCGGGGCGGCCCGTCACATTTGGTATCAGAGCTCTAGGTTGCGTAGTTCACTTAGGGAAAGACACTAGGGAGAGATAGTACGTATATGAAAGCGCGTATTTGTGATTACTTTGGTTTTCAAAAGCTATATATATATATAGTATTATTATAGCTAAGGATGAAGTCGCACTGCACTAACACCACTATGGAGATGGTTAATCGTTTTCTCTGTACAGATTGAACGATGAGCCGGTACGTGAGGGGTACTAGTAGAGGAGCCAACTATGGGAATGTTCCTGATATGAGGACGATGTTTACTACCTTCATGAGAGAGATGCTTAGGGACGTTCAGAGGGCAGCTCCTAATGCTGCAAATGGTGGTGGTGCAGCGGTGCAGGCGCCTAGGGCCGATTTCGCCAAGCTGAATAAGGATTATACTAGCCTTGGTGGGAAGCCATTCCACGGAACGGAGTCGGCTACAGAAGTTCAAAATTGGCTAGATAGTTGTGAGTGCATCGTCGAAGATCTAGGAATCGAAGACGCAATGAAGAGGAAGCTAGCATCCCGTCAGCTGCAAGGACGGGCTATGAATTGGTGGAATGCTATTAAGGCAGCTACCCCAGAGGATCAGATTACTTGGAATCTGTAACAACCCGAAAATCTGGGCCAGATAAAAAATTTTATTTTGGCAATTTTAGCGAATTTTGAACATTTAAAATAGATTATTTTAAATAACATCGACGAGAAATTTATTTTGAATAGAATCGAACGTATATATTATATACGTCATCGTTAGAATATAAATAATTATTTATAATTATAAAAGGAATTGAAAATGGCGCGGTAGTTCGATAATTTGATTTCAAATTTCAATTGAACGTACCGGGTGCAAAACAATCCGGATTTTAGTGAAACCAAAAATATTAGAATCTATTCGTGAATATCTTTCCAACGAATCCGAAAATTTGAGATTTCATAGCGGGAATCAAAAGATATGTCCAGTTGAAAATTCTGAATAGTCGCTATGGAATTCATGAGGCCCTTAAAAATGGGATTTTTGCAAACGACCTCGGATTTTGACGAAATCACTTTTGTTGGATCCGTGATGTCAGGTTATTGCTAGGTTTCAAATTTCATAATTTTTTGAATCAATATGTGAGCGTGGCAAAGAAAACCGCGTTTGACCAGTTTCAGTTGATTTTAATCGACTGGAAAATGGCCATTTTTCAAACAGTCACAGAATTCGACGAAACTAGTTTTGTTAGGACCGTATCGTCAATACGAAGCTAGAAAATATTTTTCTGGAATTTTTAGAGTTCGTATGTGTCCCCGGTAAATTGAAATGCGCGTTCAAATTCAATATTTAGAGTTATATGTTGATTTTAACGGAAACTGATCGAAACGATTGAATCAGCCTGCGGTACATATCCCATTGTGTTTGGAATAGGGGTGAAACGCTATGGACGATAGGCGGTGGACCTCGATTAGAGGTCAAATGAAAAAGTCAACTTTTTGAAATTAAATAAATAAAATAAAATAATAATAAAACCTCTCTCCTCCCCTTATCTTCTCTCAGCCCCCCCGGTTCGAATTGATTACATATGAGATAAAAAAAAGGGCGACGGGGGTGGGGGAGGGGGGGCGGTGAACTGCCGCCGCGGCCACCAAGGGCGGCGCGCCTCCGGCGCCGCCATCCAGAAGAACCCGACCCCCCTCCTCTTCTTCCCCCTAGCTCCTCCTCTCTCGCCTTCATCTCCTCCTTCTTCTTCTTCTGCATAGAACCCGCCGCCCCCCTAAACCCTAAGCCGCCACCCTGCTGAAACCCACCACCGCCGAGCTCTGAAACCCTCCCCACCTCAAAGATAAGGTAAATTTATTTAATTAAATCAGTTTCTAGATTAATTTCAGTTTTCTTTTATATTGTAGAAGGATAAAAATATAATCTTTTATATTGTAGAAGGATAAAAATATGATTTTTACATTATAGAAGTGTTAAAAATTTAATCTTTATATATGTAGTGAATCAAAAATATGACCTTTATATAGTAGAAGATATAAAAATACTATTTTTATGTAAGTAGTGTATTGAAAATATAATTTCTATGAAATAGAAAATAAAATCTTTATATTTAAAAAGGCAAAAATTTTATATAAAGAATAGCGATGTAAAAATAGAATTTTTATCCATATAGTAGCGATGTAAAAATAGAATTTTTATCCATATAGTAGCGATGTAAAAATAGCATTTTTATCTATATAATAGCGATGTAAAAATATAATTTTTATCTATATAGTGGCGGTGTAAAAATAGAATTTTTATATACATAGCAACAATATAAAAATGTGATTTTTATATATGTAGTGGCTACGGGCAACGAAAGTGACAAAAGGCGAGAACGGCAATGATTCCCTACATAAGAAGTGTCGTGGAGTTGGGATAGCTTTGGTGAGAACTTCTCACTCTAAATTTCTTTTTCTAGTTATATATATATATATATATATATATATATATATATATATATACTAGGATGCAGACGGTGCTTAGCAGCACCCGACACCCGTCATACACAGACCATGAATGGCTTGTTTGTTTGATTGATGTGTTGTGAAATTTTTTTGTATTGTTGATATGAAATCGATAATAAATTGAATGTGGTTGAAATAATTATATTATCATTGAAAATATAATTTTTAACGTGAATGTGAATAAATAAATAATTATAAACAAATCGACCGATTTGTTTATATACACCGATTTGACTGATATTGATTGGGTTGATAAATTTTACACATCGCCCAACTGCACAAATAATATTCAGTGTTTGTTGATTTGAAACCCCACATGGGTGTTGGGATGAAATTTGGCGTACACTAATCCCAATTATTTAATTGTATGTCGATCGATGGGTCGACAGACTGTGTAAGTGTCGATTATTTATATTTGATGCTTATGCAGTTGTGTGGTGCACCCTGGATGATGGTTGATTGTTTGTCATTGCTATTATATACATGTGTTGTGTGGAATCCATATAATTAACATTATATGGTGATTGATTGGGCCTCATTCCAATCAGGAAAATAATGAATATTATAAAAGAAAATTCATGTGTTGAATATGAAAATAGTCATGTGTTGAGGATGTTCATGTGTTGAAAATATTCGTGTGTTGAGTAAAATATTTTAATAATAAAATTTACATCTTTATCATATTTAAAATTAGAACTACTTCACGGTGGAGTCTAATTAAAAATCAAACGATAGATACCATAATTTTATAAAATATTTTACATAATAAAAATAGACGTGTGTTGAAAGAAATATAGATTCATGTGTTGAATTGAATAAATATTCATTTGTTGAATAGAATAACGAATTTATTGAAATATATAAAGCTGTGTTGATTAGAGTTGCGCTATTTTGACGTGAACGATATTTATATCGATTATATTCGTTTTTATAATGAATATAGAAAAGAAGTGATTTCAAAATATAACGTTTTGAAAATATTATCATTTATATAGTAATGATACGAAATATTCAATTTTGATTTGAAATTGAATATAGAGTTAAAATGGTTTTGAAAACGAATTTAAAACGATTTATAAAACATGTTTTAAAAAGGAAATCGACGAAATATATAATATATATATATATATATTATATATATATATAATGGCCTGAATAGAACGCCTCGCGCCGCGGCAGTTCGTGAATTTCGACCATTGACTTCGAATTGACGTTGCGGGAGATCCGACCGTCGGATTCTCCTAAAACTGGAACCGTTGGGTTCGTATAGAAAAGATCTTTCCAATGAATATTGGAAATTTGAAATCTAACGGTTGGATTTGGAGTTATGTCCAAATCAAATTTGGATAAGGTCGCTGTAAGTGCAGTTCGATGGCCGTTGATGGAAATCGACTGTACGGGCCTTGATAGAATTATTAAAAATATCTATAATTTGTGTAGAATCATAAGAAATGATTTGGGAAAAATTGGGCTGAAAAATTCCATATTTGAAAAGATAAAAATAGATTTTTATCGAAATGAACTAGTTTTGAACTAGAATTAAAATCAACTTATTTTTGAAATAAATAAATTGAATTTGAAAGTGATTTTAAAAATAATCAATATTCCTAATACGTGGATTGGACTGGAGTTGAATCAAAACTATCTTCGGAATATTTCGATGTTGGATTTCGTGACTATACAGATATTGTTATGGAGGTTTGAAAGATATATTCATATCGTTATTTCCAATACGATATTTGTTGGTTTCAGAATTTGATATTGAATATAAGCCGATATATTTTCTATTCAAAGCCTTGTATTTAATATCAAATGTGATTTTGGGTTTATCGTGAATCGTGTTTTAGATGACATTGGTTCTTTAACCCAGTTAAAGACAGGATGTAGATTTTTGAAAAGATTAAAACTAAGTAGAGTTTTAATGAATCTTTAATTAGATTAAAATGTGAATTGATAATTTAAATTATCAAATCTGAAAGGTGATCGAGAATGGAGTACCACCAGTTTTGCTCCAAAGCGATAGTTAAATCTTTAATTAGATTTGAATGTGAGATGGTAATTAATTTTACCGATAACACCATGGTGTTAGATATGGATTATTACCAGTTTTCTCCATGGGATATATAGGTTGGGATTGGGAAATAAAATAAATAATTACTTCGGTGTGGTTCGCTAATCCCGACTAGTTTGAAATGATATCCAAAGGAAGATTAAAGAATAAATTTAAAAGCATTTATCTTGGAAAAATTAATGGGAACCTTTCCCTAAGAATGTGATTTTGTGAATAAAAGAATATTATGAATTGGTATGTGGAGTTTGTGTAACATTTGTTTATTATATATGTGGGTTATTCAGAAAGGCCGGGTTTCTACCCATTTTGAATAACCGATTCGACGAGATGTCGAAGATAAAGACGGTGGTTGAAGACCGGAAGTCTTCACATCGTTTGGGTGATTACTGATGATCTTGATTGGGCTGTACACCCAAGATGAGGGAAACAGTTGGTGATCGTCCAGACGTACATGGAGATGGATGGATATGCGAGGAAAGTGCCTCCGGTTTCGTTCAGACCCAAAACGAACATGTAAATGGATTGTGTATCTGACATTGGATTTTATTCTGTGTTGATTGATCTCTATTAAATATACATCTGTTTGGCGGCGGAGAATTTATTCTCTTGCTTAACGCCCTTCTCTGAGATGTACGAGCTCAAAGGTTGTATATCGATGGACATCAGTCGCATGGAGTGAATTGCCAGTGTGGCACGCGTAAGTGGCAATTGATCAAGGCTTCTGTTGAAAAGCAAAGTCTTGTGGTTGATGATCAAAGCACGGCCGGTGCGGCGTAGCTTTGTGTATAACGTGAATTCGCGAGCCTCACACCTCGGTATGAGTCAAAAACGGGATAGTGACTGCAGGGAGAGCATGATGTTTCTTTCTAGCTAGGGTGGTGTCAGTGACCTACCAGCCCTGACATTTATATACTTTTCACCTGTGTGGTTGTTGGATATGAGGCGCCTCGGATATAGGTCTATAAGGACCGGGAAACGTGTATTCAGGAATAATTAATCCTCAAAAGTAAGAGAGGACCGGCCCTGAAGATCCAAGGATCATAATGGGGTCCTGAGACATTTGCTAGAGTGTCTCGAACGCAGAGAGGAGCTTGCCCCTTGCCTCGACTCATGATGGAATCCAATTTCCAATATGTGTGTTTCGGTTTTATTTGTAGAACCTAGTATGGCGACATAGTGGTATGGGTCATTCATGCCGCCTATGATTGATATTTATGATTGAAATTGTTTTGGCACTATACACCTATAATAGTGTCAAATAACGTGTTTTTAACGTATCAAGCATGCTTTGGCTGTTATAAGGTAAAAACCCTATCCTCCGGCTTGCGTTGCATTGTGTGATGGGACCTGGGTCTTATAACAGCTTCATTTTTCTTTATTTAGCATTGCGCTGTTTGTTTTATGCACTGGTATTCTTGGGAGGAAACCCGTTCCGTGTTATACGGCGTGGTCCCTTGATTTACCTAACTTTAAAAATAAAGATCAATAACTGTTTTTGTTCTCACACCAGTCCCATGACTGACTTGGAGTTTATTGTTTTAACCTAAACTCTGGGTGCCCTTATTTTCGACACGGTCAGCTAGTAGTTTTGGTTTTGCAGATTTATATTCACAGGATCCTGATTAACAGCTGGAACGATGCTCGGAAAGCTATATCTGTATCCGTGCATTACTTCTAGTTGTGCTTTTGTATTATTTTCCGCTGCGATGTATTTAAATATAATTGATTGTAATCTCTGATATTTGTTGAATGTAATTTATTCATTTATACTCTGTATATTCTTGTATCTGATGGAATTATTGTAAATACAATGAAATGTTCTTCTGTTTGCGTTCTATTTTGTCTTGTCCTCAACGCAATCCGTGCTTTCCTTCACGGGGGAGTTCGGGTCGTGTCAGTTTGGTATCAGAGCTTTGGTTTACAGAGCTCGAGAACAAGACACATTAGAACCATACGAAAGAATTCATCTGATATTGGATTAGTAATGTCCAATTAGAATGACTCGTTAGAGATAGGATCAGTAGTATCCTAGAACGAGTGTGAAGAGTATATTTTTCAAATGAAAACAATATTGTTTTGAAAATTTAAATCGCTTTATGCGTATTTGAATATTTATTTATTTTGAAGTTGGACAATCGAGTATATAAAGATTTTGCATATACGCGTCATGAACGTATATTCGAAGTTTTAATATACTGGATAGATATAGAATCACACTCTAGTCGCCCGGAGATAATTCTGGTAATGCGGCCGCAATATCAGTATTTATGTTCATGTTTCGAAGGTGTGATATCTATATATTTCCATTAGGCTGGTGTGAGAACCAAAACTAAACTTAGCTAGGACTATTTGTTGTGAATTGGCATCAAAAACATGATTTTTTGTATATGTATCAAAATTATGAATTTGAAACGTTAATCTGCTAATTGATTGATGTTTGTGTTGTTTGTTATTTGTTTGATAATTTTGAACCATTATGCCTAATTGAATCAAATATTGAATTGTATTGAAACTGGTCGCATTTGCTTGCATATACATGTATATCGATTGAACAGGTCATAGCAAGGAGGCTAGAGCAGAAGAATAAAATTTGTTTGCCCGACAAATAGGTACATGTTTACCATAATTTACTGTTTTGTTTGGGTGATGATGATTTTATGAGCCGATTGGCTTTTTCTTTTTCTTTTTGAGATCAGAAGGCCTATATGGCAATTTCGGGATTTTCCCGTTGCAGCCGGTGCAGCCGGTGCAGGGGAGGTTATGGCGAAATTTTTCGAAAATTTAGGGTGTTAGCCAAATTTTTGAAAAATTTGAAAAGTTCTTAGAAACTGAAAAGTTGAAGAACTTAAGCCGTAGTCAAAATAATGGAAGATGAGTTGATTTGTTAAACAACTTTCGGCTTCGTTCCTTTTCGGCTTCCATTGTTATGTTCCTTTTCAGCCTTTGATTTAGAGATGATTAGAATATCAAAAAAAAAAAAAAAACTAGAACAAATTTATTCAATTAAATCACACATTGAACTGATTAGAAAATAGTTAGAAATATATACTTGTGCATTATATATGTTTGAACAGGAAATTGGATAGCTGTTGAGTAAAGATTTTATTTGCGTGCCCAACAAATAGGTAAACCTTAATGAGTTGGATGCGCACTTATATTATTATATCAACCCCTGTGAATGCCATTGGATGCGGAGTGCTGGTTATTCTGTGTGTAATTAATAAATGTCGCCATAGGATAGCAACAATTAATTTTGGACTACACTGCATGGCATCTTCTTGAAGATCGCATACTTCATAATATACCACACAAGCATTTGGAGCTTGTGTGATGAGGTGGAAGATTTACCATACGAGCGAGAGGCTTGTATGGCGATGACTATATTTTACAGGTTGAACTGATGACTGATATGGACTATTTAAATTGTAACGGTAAAATTGCCAGATTAATAAAAACCCCACACGGGTCTAGAGTTGACAACAATCACGTCTCTCTAGTTATTAGATACGGCACATGGACTATTTATTTCCCACACGGGACGAGGTGACGAGGATTTATCCTCTGGAGCATTTAAAATACACACTCCCTCAGGCTTTGACAGGGTGACGAGAATTTATTCTCTGGAGTTATTATCAATACACGCTCCCCTGTAAACACCAGAAAATATCACTATAAATATGTGTATGCTTATTAGGATTTATTGGGTACCTAATACGGCCCAATAAATTTCCAAACCTCTCCCTGTACAAAGGAGGTTATGGCGAAATTTTTCGAAAATTCCGGGTGTTAGCCAAATTTTTGAAGAATTTGAAAATTCTCAGAAACTGAAAAGTTGGAGAATGGAAGCCAAATCGAACGTAGAGTTGATTAATCAAACCACTTTCGACTTTGTTCCTTTTCGGGGACGAAAAGTTTTAAGTGGGGGAGATTGTAACAACCCAAAAATCTGGGCCAGTTTAAAATTTTTATTTTGGCAATTTTAGCTAATTTTGAACATTTAAAATAGATTATTTTAAATAACATTGACGAGAAATTTATTTTGAATAGAATCGAACGTATATATTATATACGTCGTCGTTAGAATATAAATAATTATTTATAATTATAAAAGGAATTGAAAATGGCGTGGTAGTTCGATAATTTGATTTCAAACTTCAATTGAACGTACCAAGTGCAAAACAATCCGAATTTTAGTGAAACCAAAAATATTAGAATCTATTCGTGAATATCTTTCAAACGAATCCGAAAAATTGAGATTTCATAGCGGGAATCAAAAGATATGTCCAGTTGAAAATTCTGAATAGTCGCTATGGAATTCAGGCCCTTAAAAATGGGATTTTTGCAAACGACCTCGGATTTCGACGAAATCACTTTTGTTGGATCCGTGATGTCAGGTTATTGCTAGGTTTCAAATTTCATAATTTTTTGAATCAATATGTGAGCGTGGCAATGGAAAACGCGTTTGACCAGTTTTAGTTGAATTTAATCGACTGGAAAATGGCCATTTTTCAAACGGTCACAGAATTCGACGAAACTAGTTTTGTTAGGACAGTATCGTCAATACGAAGCTAAAAAATATTTTTCTGGAATTTTTAGAGTTCGTATGCGTCCCCGGTAAATTGAAATGCACGTTCAAATTCAATATTTAGAGTTATATGTTGATTTTAACGGAAACTGATCGAAACCATCGAATCAGCCTGCGGTACATATCCCATTGTGTTCGGAATGGGGGTGAAAGCTATGGACAACAGGCGGTGGACCTCGATTAGAGGTCAAATGAAAAAGTCAACTTTTTGAAAAAAAAAAAAAAAACCTCTCTCCTCCCCTTATCTTCTCTCAGCCCCCCATTCGAATTGATTTCATACGAGATAAAAAAAAAAGGGCGAAGGGGGGGGGGGGGTGAACCGCCGCCGCGGCCACTAGGGGCGGCGCGCCTCCAGCGCCGCCATCCAGAAGAACCCGACCCCCCTCCTCTTCTTCCCCCTAGCTCCTCCTCTCTTGCCTTCATCTCCTCCTTCTTCTTCTGCATAAAACCCGCCGCCCCCCTAAACCCTAAGCCGCCACCCTGCTGAAAACCACCACCGCCGAGCTCTGAAACCCTCCCCACCTCAAAGATAAGGTAAATTTATTTAATTAAATCAGTTTCTAGAATAATTTCAGTCTTATTTTATATTGTAGAAGGATAAAAATATGATCTTTTATATTGTAGAAGGATAAAAATATAATCTTTTATATTGTAGAAGGATAAAAATATGATTTTTACATTATAGAAGTGTTAAAATTTTGATCTTTATATATGTAGTGAATCAAAATAATGACCTTTATATAGTAGACGATATAAAAATACTATTTTTATGTAAGTAGTGTATTGAAAATATAATTTCTATGAAATAGAAAATAAAATCTTTATATTTAAAAGGGCGAAATTTTTATATAAAGAATAGCGATGTAAAAATAAAATTTTTATCCATATAGTAGCGATGTAAAAATAGAATTTTTATCCATATAGTAGCGATGTAAAGATAGAATTTTTATCCATATAGTAGCGATGTAAAAATAGCATTTTTATCTATATAATAGCGATGTAAAAATAGAATTTTTATCTATATAGTGGCGGTGTAAAAATAGAATTTTTATACACATAGAAACAATATAAAAATGTGATTTTTATATATGTTGTGGCTACGGGCAACGAAAGTGACAAAAGGCGAGAACGGCAATGATTCCCTATATAAGAAGTGTCGTGGAGTTGGGATAGCTTTGGTGAGAACTTCTCACTCTAAATTTCTTTTTCTAGTTATATATATATATATATATATATATATATATATATATATATATATATATATATATATATACTAGGATGCATACGGTGCTTAGCAGCACCCAACACCCGTCATCCACAGACCATGGATGGCTTGTTTGTTTGATTGATGTATTGTGAAATTTGTTTGTATTGTTGATGTGAAATCGATAATAAATTGAATGTGGTTGAAATAAATATATTATCATTGAAAATATAATTTTTAACGTGAATGTGAATAAATAAATAATTATAAACAAATCGGCCGATTTGTTTATATACACTGATTTGACTGATATTGATTGGGTTGATAAATTTTACACATCGCCCAACTGCACAAATAATATTCAATGTTTGTTGATTTGAAACCCCACACGGGTGTTGGGATGAAATTTGGCGTACACTAATCCCAATTATTTAATTGTATGTCGATCGATGGGTCGACAGACTGTGTAAGCGTCTATTATTTATATTTGATGCTTATGCAGTTGTGTGGTGCACCCTGGATGATGGTTGATTGTTTGTCATTGCTATTATATACATGTGTTGTGTGGAATCCATATAATTAACATTATATGGTGATTGATTGGGCCTCATTCTAATCGGGAAAATAATGAATATTATAAAAGAAAATTCATGTGTTGAATATGAAAATAGTCATGTGCTGACGATGTTCATGTGTTGAAAATATTCGTGTGTTGAGTAAAATATTTTAATAATAAAATTTACATCTTTATCATATTTAAAATTAGAACTACTTCACGGTGGAGTCTAATTAAAAGTCAAACGTTAGATACCATAATTTTATAAAATATTTTACATAATAAAAACAGACGTGTGTTGAAAGAAATATAGATTCATGTGTTGAATAGAATAAATATTCATTTGTTGAATAGAATAACGAATTTATTGAAATATATAAAGCCGTGTTGATTAGAGTTGCGCTATTTTGACGTGAACGGTATTTATATCGATTATATTCATTTTTATAATGAATATAGAAAAGAAGTGATTTCAAAATATAACGTTTTGAAAATATTATCATTTATATAGTAATGATATGAAATATTCAATTTTGATTTGAAATTGAATATAGAGTTAAAATGGTTTTGAAAACGAATTTAAAACGATTTATAAAACACGTTTTAAAAAGGAAATCGACGAAATATAATATATATATATTATATATATATATAATGGCCTGAATAGAACGCGCCGCGCCGCGACAGTTCGTGAATTTCGACCATTGACTTCGAATTGACGTTGCGGGAGATCCGACAGTCGGATTCTCCTAAAACCGGAACCGTTGGGTTCGTATCGAAAAGCGCTTTCCAATGAATATTAGAAATTTGAAATCTAAGGGTTGTATTTGGAATTATGTCCAAATCAAATTTGGAAAAGGTCGCTGTAAGTGCAGTTCGATGGCCGTTGATGGAAATCGACTTTACGGGCCTTAATAAAATTATTAAAAATATCTATAATTTGTGTAAAATCATAAGAAATGATTTGGGAAAAATTGGGCTGAAAAATTCCATATTTGAAAAGATAAAAATAGATTTTTATCGAAATGAACTAGTTTTGAACTAGAATTAAAATCAATTTATTTTTGAAATAAATAAATTGAATTTGAAAGTGATTTTAAAAATAATCAATATTCCCAATACGTGGATTGGACTGGAGTTGAATCGAAACTATCTTCGGAATATTTCGATGTTGGATTTCGTGACTATATAGATATTGTTATGGGGTTTTGAAAGATATATTCATATCGTTATTTCCAATACGATATTTGTTGGTTTCAGAATTTGATATTGAATATAAGCCGATATATTTTCTATTCAAAGCCTTGTATTTAATATCAAATGCGATTTTGGGTTTATTGTGAATCGTATTTTAGATGACATTGGTTCTTTAACCCAGTTAAAGACAGGATATTGATTTTTGAAAAGATTAAAACTAAGTAGAGTTTAATGAATCTTTAATTAGATTAAAATGTGAATTGATAATTTAATTTATCAAATCTGAAAGGTGATTGAGAATGGAGTACCACCAGTTTTGCTCCAAAGCGATAGTTAATCTTTAATTAGATTTGAACGTGAGATGGTAATTAATTTTACCGATAACACCGTGGTGTTAGATATGGAGTATTACCAGTTTTCTCCATGGGATATATAGGTTGGGATTGGGAAATAAAATAAATAATTACTTCGGTGTGGTTCGCTAATCCCGACTAGTTTGAAATGATATCCAAAGCAAGATTAAAGAATAAATTTAAAAGCATTTATCTTGGATAAAATTAATGGGAACCTTTCCCTAAGAATGTGATTTTGTGAATAAAAGAATATTCTGAATTGGAATGAGGCGTTTGTGTGTTTGTGTAACATTTGTTTATTATATACGTGGGTTATTCAGAAAGGTCGGACTTCTACCCATTCTGAATAACCGATTCGACGAGATGTCGAAGATAAAGACGATGGTTGAAGACCGGAAGTCTTCACATCGTTTGGGTGATTACTGATGATCTTGATTGGGCTGTACACCCAAGATGAGGGAAACAGTTGGTGATCGTCCAGACGTACTTGGAGATGGATGGATATGCGAGGAAAGTGCCTCCGGTTTCGTTCAGACCCAGAATGAACTTGTAAATGGATTGTGTGTCTGACATTGGATTTTATTCTGTGTTGATTGATCTCTACTAAATATACATCTATTTGGCGGCGGAGAATTTATTCTCTTGCTTAACGCCCTTCTCTGAGACGTACGAGCTCAGAGGTTGTATATCGATGGACATCAGTCGCATGGAGTGAATTGCCAGTGTGGCACGTGTAAGTGGCAATTGATCAAGGCTTCTGTTGAAAAGCAAAGTCTTGTGGTTGATGATCAAAGCACGGCCTGTGTGGCGTAGCTTTGTGTATAACGTGAATTCGCGAGCCTCACACCTCGGTATGAGTCAAAAACGGGATAGTGACTGCAGGGAGAGCACGACGTTTCTTTCTAGCTAGGGTGGTGTCAGTGACCTACCAGCCCTGACATTTATATACTTTTCACCTATGTGGTTGTTGGATACGAGGCGCCTCGGATATAGGTCTGTAAGGACCGGGAAACATGTGTTCAGGAATAATTTATCCTCAAAAGTAAGAGAGGACCGGCCCTGAAGATCCAAGGATCATAGTGGGGTCTTGAGGCATTTGCTAGAGTGTCTCGAACGCGGAGAGGAGCTTGCCCCTTGCCTCGACTCATGATGGAATCCAATTTCCAATACGTGTGTTTCGGTTTTATTTGTAGAACCTAGTATGGCGACATAGTGGTATGGGTCATTCATGCCGCCTATGATTGATATTTATGATTGAAATTTTTTTGGCACTATACACCTATAATAGTATCAAATAACGTGTTTTTGATGTATCAAGCATGCTTTGGCTGTTATAAGGTAAAAACCCTATCCTCCGGCTTACGTTGCATTGTGTGATGGGACCTGGGTCTTATAACAGCTTCATTTTTCTTTATTTAGCATTGCGCTGTTTGTTTTATGCACTGGTATTCTTGGGAGGAAACCCGTTCCGTGTTATACGGCGTGGTTCCTTGATTTACCTAACTTTAAAAATAAAGATCAATAACTGTTTTAGTTCTCACACCAGTCCCATGACTGACCAGGAGTTTATTGTTTTAACCTAAACTCTGGGTGCCCTTATTTTCGACATGGGCAGCTAGTAGTTTTGGTTTTGCAGATTTATATTCACAGGATCCTGATTTACAGCTGGAACGATGCTCGGAAAGCTCTGTATCCGTGCATTACTTCTAGTTGTGCTTTTGTATTATTTTCCGCTGCGATGTATTTAAATGTAATTGATTGTAATCTCTGATATTTGTTGAATGCAATTTATTTATTTATACTCTGTATATTCTTGTATCTGATGGAATTGTTGTAAATATTATGAAATGTTCTTCTGTTTGCGTTCTATTTTGTCTTGTCCTCAACGCAATCCGTTCTTTCTTTCACGGGGGAGTTCGGGTCGTGTCAGAATCAGTTTAAGACTCGTTTTTGTGATAAGTTTATTCCAGCTGCTCATAAATCAGAATTGTTTAGGAATTTCTTGGAGCTTAAGCAGAATGGTAGAGCTGTCTTGGAGTATATTGCTGAATTCGATACTTTATCAAAATACGGATTATCCCTTATGGATACTGCCGAGAAGAAGAACGAGAAGTTCATAACGGGTTTAGATGGGTACTTGGGGAAAAGACTTATAAACCACATCGATGAGACGTTTGAATCGATTGTGGGAAAATCATTAAGGTCAGAGAGTCTTTACCCTAAGCCAAAGACTGAGGTTACTATTGTATCTGCAGAGGAGCAAAAGCCACAAGCAGGCGGTGAAGGCAAGAATGGTTCTCAGAACAAGAGGAAACAAGACCAAGCTAAGGATGGAAAAAGAAAAGTAAGAAAGATGGCGAATGTTTTAGTTGTGGCAAGAAGGGCCACTATGCCAGAGATTGTCGAGAAAAGCCTGGGGAAAGGAAGTGCTTTAACTGCGGCCAGGCGGGACATCACAAGGATGATTGTCCACAACCCCCTAAAGGAAAGCAGATCGTGAAAGCATATGCTATCAATGCTGTTCCTTCTTCGTCGAATGCTCCAACTGCGGCGCAGAAGGGAAAGGGCGTCGTTATCAAAGGTATGCTTTCTATTTAAGATGTTTCTGTTTGACAGACCCGAGATAGTCGATAGACCTTTAGTAGTGACGAACCCGATTGGTGGTTCGACTAGCCTTTGCATGATTTGTTGTAATGTGGTCTTATCGAGTCATGGATGTATGTTTGTTTGTGATCGCTTTGTTTAGGCTTTACTGGGTTTAGCATTATTTTGGGGAGTCGATCTACTCCAAAGATTTAGGGTGGTATTAGGTACCTACCTAGTGATGGCGATAGTAACTGGAGTTAGGAAGCTGGGAAGTTATCATTGGAATAAGTTCTAGTTGTCTCGGGGAGGCAAATGAGTACTCCAGTGCTTGGTTGTTTTGCTAGTATCATTTCACGTAGATTGTCCGAATTCAGAGGAGATGTTCCTTGGGCGCTTGTCTGATATTGGTTTAGGTCTTTGGGGCTTGTGCTTGGGGAATGTCGAGTTCGATTAGGATGGTTTGCGTGAGAGATAAAATAGTTGTTGTGATTTTTCATTGGATGGTATCTTGGTTTACTCGAGGAGTGATGGGCAGACGGAACATGATAAGACTATTCGATGGTATGGACAGCCCCGAGTTAGACTCAATAGGGTTATATGATGGCTCGAGTGGGACTCGAGAAAGATGCAAGGTAATGGATTGTTTAGAACCCTATGTTGGTGTTCTCTTTGGATAGTAGGACTTTGAGGGAATAGGATGTGTTCGTTGATCATGTAAGATGCAACGAAGATTAGGACGATTAAAGTTAGACTAGAACTCGTAAAAGAAAATAGGTGTTCGTTGATCTTGGAGATGCAACGAATAGGGAGACGACTCACGTTGGACTAGAGTTTGTCGGTACTCAATACTGGGTATGAGTTATAGAGTGACTCGAGTTGGACTCGAGAAGGCTGCAAGGAATTGGATTCAGCTCGAGTTGGACTCGAGAGGGCAGCAAGATAATGGATAGACTTGGGTTGGACTCAAGTATTTTAGGAGGACTAAAAGCAGGGGTATCTGGGGACGCCCGTTACCTTGGATCCGTTGGACGTGATCTAGTTATCCTTGGAGGATAAACGTATGTTGGATGTACGGTAGTCCGATTGGAGGCTGGGCTTCCATTAGTTTAATTATCCTTGGAGGATAAACGTGCGTTGGACGTACGATAGTTAGTTAGAGGCGGGGCTTCCATTAGTTCTTGATGTTGGTTCGACCAGACATTCAAGAATGGACATGTTGGGATTGGTTAGACCAGTCAGGTAGGTATCGACGTATGTATGGCTTTAGCAGGTGATAGATAGGACTTGTTTGATGGATGCTATGGTTGTTATGTTTGTTCATATTTTTCTTCTCTTGAGTAGACTATCACCTGTAGGGTTCTAGCGATAGGGGACCAAAAAGATGATGGTACATACGGACATTTGGCTATGAGCCAGTGCAGTGAAGTTGTCATGACTTCATGGGGAAGAGTGGACATAGCAAAGGATTTGAGTATGGTAATAGTTGCATTGAGTAGGAGACATGCCAGTCTAGGGGTTATGTTTCTGGAATGGAAGTAACTGAAGTATATCGTAGGATATGATTTCAGAACTAAGTATGAATTAGATTCATAAATGTTAGCAAGTTTGACGATTAGATCGATTTTGATTGAGTGGATTGGTTCCAGTTAGAAGGACGATCCTAACCTATTGGAGATCATCTCTATGATAGAGATGAGTATCGAGGGCAAGAGAACGATCAAGCAAGGATTTGATCGAGAAGGATGGTTTCGAAAGGATGATAGACTAGTTGTACCCAACGTAGACGGATTGAGAGATGAAGTGCTTAGAGCATGTCGTCACTCGAAATTGACTATACGTCCCAGTGGTAACAAAATGTATTGAGGCATGGAGCAGACCTACTACTGGAAAAGGATAAAGAAAGACGTTGGGAAAATTTATATCCAAGTGCGTGAATTGCCAGTTAGTTAAAGCTGAGCAAAAGAAGCCTAGTGGTTTGTTACAACCATTAGAAATTCCCGAATGGAAATGCGAACAAGTCTCAATGGATTATATTGATGGTTTACCAAGGACTAGGTCAAGATGGTATTTGAGTGAATCGTATATTAGAGGATCTTTTGAGAGCTTATGTCTTGGATTTTGGAAGGTCATGGGATGACCAGTGACATCTGGATGAGTTATGGAAAATAATAGTTATTAGCACCAAGATTTGTTAGTCCATCCCCAGTTCTCGAACAAGTTGGGAATTTGGCGTATAAAGTAGAGTTACCGGACAAGATGGCGGGAGTTCACAACGTATTTCATGTTTCCCAGTTAAGGAAGTATGTGTATGACCCTAGTAGTACTATTTCACCAGATCAGTTGGACGATATCGAGGTTGAACCCGAGGCGGTTGGGAACCGCAAACCTATGTGTATTGTTGGGAACGATACGAAGCAGCTTCAAAGGAAGGTGGTGAAACTAGTCAAAGTTCAGTGGGGTGAGAATGAGAAAGACTGTACTTGGGAAACAGAGGAGGACATAAGGAAGAAGTATCCAGAACTCTTTGCCTGGTAAGGTTTTGGTAATGATAGTTTCTTCCCTTGTTAGTAAACCGCATGCTAGGATAGGCTTGTTGTGTTGTTTTGTATGTTTTATTGCTTGAAAATGATTGATAGGCATGCGGAATTCTTTGTATGTTTTGGGGTGAGGAATTTCGGGGACGAAATTTCCTAAGGGGGGGAGAATGTAACGACCCGCATTCTACGCATCGGAAGATCGTAGAATATTTATTTCTTTTTCTTGGTAAGTCGTATGGTCATGTACTTTTGGGGAACGACTAGTGGGGTCATTTCCCATGATTCATGATTTTTGCCGATTTTTAAATGACCGTTTTGCCCCTAGTTGATCTTGTTTCGTCCATAACTTTTGACTGGAGAGGAGTTTTGATCTGAAACCACTGCCATTAGCTCCGGATGATGGTTTCTCTTTCCGTAGAGTGGTCATAATAGCCAAACGGACTTACCGTTTGGGAGATATGGCTGAATTAAGGTTTAGAGGGTTAAAAACAGCTAATTGGGCTTAACCGGGTGATTAGCAACTAGGCCCAATGGTGGATTTCGGGATTTGGGGTATTTAAGGGCTGCTAGGGTTAGGATTTCGGTTTTAGACTCATTTTTCCAGCCGCCACTTACCTCCTTCAAGCTCTAGCAATGGCCTCCATCTTCTAAAACACTCCAAAACACCTCCAAATCACCTACAACTTGAAGATTGGGATTAGCAACATCAAATCAAGGGAGATCTTCACCAAATCAAAGTTGGAGCTGCTGGAACACATTAGAATTCGACCCAAACAAAGAATCATTTCAGATCTATAGTTTACTTTGTGGCAAATGTGAGTGATTAGCTTGCTTTTTCACTAATTATGGCTAGTTATGGTAATTAGCGAAAATTAGCGAAATTATGGCTCAGAAAAATCTAGAAAAATTCATAAAATTCTAAAACACCATTTTATGCCTCTGATATGAATTTGGGCTAATTTCGACTAATTTTGTTAATCCCGGAATTTAGGGGATTAAGAGGTGATTAGTGATAACTAGCAAATTTATGCAAGATTAAAATCTGGAAAAATGTTCAGAAATTCTTAAATATTGTTTTAGACCTCTGAAATGAAATTTGGCTAATTTGGATAAGTTTTGCTAATTATATGCTTAAGCATGATTAAGAGGGATTAAGGGAAAATATGGGGTTTTGGCCATGTTTGATATGTCATATTGTTGTTTTGGCGTTTGTGGTTGATTCTCTATGTTTCTATGATTGTATGGTATGCTTTGTGATTGATTAGAAGTGTTAGATTGGTCGAAAACGCCGTCGAGAGGCGAAAATAGCTTGCTGAAATAGTGCAGGTTTTCTTTGGGTTGAGTTAGACCAACCAGGGGAAGGTTTTGACCGACCAGGGGAATGTTTTGACCGACACGAGTTCCTGGAACGACCCTGACAACGACCGACCAAGATGGGTGAAATGCGACCGACCAGGGGGGGACAAAACCGACCGACCAGGATTGGTGAAGTGTTCGACCGACCAGGGGGAGACAAAACCGACCGACCAGGGGGAGACAAAACCGACCGACCAGGATTGGTGAAGTGTTCGACCGACCAGTGGGGCAAAACCGATCGACCAGGGTAGAGATGATGAAAACCGACCAAAATGAAAGGTGCTTGACCGACCGACCTGATCCGCCTCACCTTTCACGATCCGCTCAAGTACATGTGCCACGATCCGATCCAGGAGCTCCATCACGATCTGATCCGTTCGAACGACCTGATGTGGTGACCACGAAAGCCTGGAGCGAACCGATCCGGTGAACGAAGCACGACCGACCAGGACCGACCCCGATCCGAAGAAGGCAACCGACCCGTATAGATGAGCATGATCCGAACCTCGAGCTAGAGCTTGACCACGAGCTGGTGACTGTGACCCAATCCGAGGGGAATGCGATCCGAACCGAGAGGAGATGACGACTGCCTGTAGCAAAGTGAATTGAAAGGAAGACCGATCCGAAGGAGATGCTGGCCAAAACCCGATATGCAAAGGTAGTCCAAATGGAAGTTAGAGCTCAGGATCCAGATGGGAACCAATGAGTTCACTTCATGATTGGGTTTTGCTGCGGGACGTGTGCAAAGGGGTTGTCGGTATTCATAACTTTGGTTCACCACTGAGAGATGGATAGTGGGATTGTAGTGATAGTTGTACAAGATTGGATTCCGTCATGGCCCAAAGGATTAGGTAACCAAGGTAGTGGATATCGTACGCTTTACGCACTTAGTGAGAGACGTGAGGATGGTTGCTATGCTTGATTGTTTGACATCACTATGACATGCACACCCCCACCCCCGTATTTCTTACACCATATGTTAGTGGCACCTTAGAGTATTGTACAGTATGTAGTGCTAACTCTTTGGTTGCAGGTTCAGGTTCAGGTATGATTGGATTATACATGTTATTGTTCTGTTTAGTTGCTTATCACTCATACCAGACTTTTGTCTGACCCAGAGTTTTATGTCTCTTCTTATTACTCTGGGTGCTCACACGAGCAGACTGGAGACAGGTCAGGTGGATATGCACGAGTAGATGCCGGAGACGAGCAGGAGGCTTACACGTACTATTTATACATATATCTCACTGTGTTGTTGATGGTCGCTACTTTGGGCATTAGTAGCGCACCTTTTCTTTCTTTTTCTTTAGAGACAGTATTTTGAAGTGTAATAATGTTGTTGGATCGTAAGCTGTATCTTTGGATTTCCGCTGCTATGATGGTTTAGTTTTCAGCTTATGTACTGTCTCGCCTGTTTTATGTCAAGTATGTTATTATTATATTTTGTTCCATGCGCTGTGAGACATTCTACAGGTTCTTTGTTAGTTCATTCTCTTCTTTCTTTTCTTCTGACGACCGTCCCGTGCTAACTGGACATGTGTACAGCGCACAATTGGAGTTAAATGTCGGTTGGTGCGGGGTGGGCCGTCACATATGCATTCCTTCAAAACACAGAGTCCCCCTCTCACATATGCCTTATTGTTTTCTACATGATAAAAATTAGCGAATGAAATGGAAAAAATAATAATACACAGTTATATGTCTTAAAATATAAAAAATAGCTGCTAATAAAACAAAAATATGTCTTAACAAATAAAAAATAGCTGCTAATAAAATAGAAATATATCACTCCACTGAAATGGAAAAAAAATTAATTATCTACCCTTTTTTCTTATTACATGAGAAATTCAACTAACATTCAAGAAATCTAACGCGGGCACAATAGTTCCAAAGCATGAGGCTCCTTTAGTCAAGAATTTTATTTTCCCATTACTATGTTTGATGAAACTAAAGGAGCTTTCACTAACAATTAGAAGCATTAAACATTTTCTGCATCCTGTGGGAATATATTTAATTTCTTTCCCCTTATTTATTATAGATTGTGATTAACTCAAGGTTAAAAAAGCTTTATAAATCTAATTGAAGTAAAAGCACCCAATGCAAGCAGCTTGGCTGCCTGTGGCTCTTTTCCTCTCTCTTTCATTGAACCATTAACTTTGTTTGTGAGAAATTACGGGCAAAATCCATGGTCTCATGTTACCATATCAAACCTAACTATATCTGCTAACATCCATGTTCTCATCTTTTGATCTCTCAGAAACACCAAACTGCAATAATTACTTGATCAGTAATGATTCATACGTTTTAGCTAATATGTTGATATACATAACACTACATTGTACTAGTAAACATTGTTATGCTATTTTCTTTCTGCTTCGACTCACCTCCCACTTCTTTTGTTATTGCCATTGTCTCAGGAATGCTTATGCATCGTGTTTTATTAGCCTTCAATACTCTTGTGGACAAAATGTTTTCATTTTTTTTCAAGAGGAATAGAATCAATATTCTCTTGAAAGGAGAATTCATGAGCTGCTAATATTGTAGCAAGCTAGAAAACTTTGCTTGTGATGGCGGCAGTTGTTGATATGCTAAGAGTTGCATTTGTGTTGTCGCTTAACTTTCAAGTGTTAATATATAATTTTGTATTTTAAGGTACAGTTGGAGTCCTTTCGCGAAGGTTTCCCGTATCAATAAGAAGTAGTCGAGGATAAGGTAGAACAAATATGGAGAAAGAAAAGAATTTTGAAACTCAAAAGGTCATTAATGTCGATGAGGATGAAACAGAAAAAGAGATCGGGATTGATGAATACAATTAGACCGATGATGACCAAAATGAAACTGATAAGGATGTGGTTAACAATGAAGATGGATAAGGGATAAATGAAGCAAACAACCAACATAAAGAACATGGTGGTCCGACAGTTAAAGATGTAATTAAAACTATGAAACTCATGTTGCTTCAGCCATATGGGAAGGGGTGGTATATCTAAATTTATAAATTTATTTTACTTGTTTGAATAATTCAATGTATGCTATAATATTGAAAATGTAATCATGTTTAATAGGAGAGACAACCACTTACGTGTGTCAGTCATGGCCATAAAATTTTAGAATGAGAAATACCGGAAAATGAAATGATTTTTAGAAACTACATGGAAGATTCGGGTTTTTTTCTACCGTGTAGACCAACTATCATTGTGTGAACAAAAATCTTATATCTTCCTTTGTTGAACGTTGGCATCCAGAAACAAATACTTTTCATATGCCGTATGGTGAAATGACGATTACTTTAGATGACGTACTTAGTTTGTTACATGTTCCTATGGAAGGAAAGCCAATTGATGTTCATTCATTTACTATGGATGATGCAGCTGACCTTGCATTCAGGTTGCTAGGTCTGAATAGAAATGAAACTAGAGATGATATGAATGAGAAAATCGGTTACAAACTTAGCCTCACAAAGCTATGTCCGATATTCGAAAATGTTAGTGACGAATGGAATGACAGGAAAATTAGACGTGATGTGAGGGGTTACTTGCTATATGTGCTTGGGAACATACTTTTTGCTGATAAAAGAAAATTTTACGTCTATTTGTCACTCCTAAAGCCATTAGCATCGATGCAACATATCGCAACGTATTCTTAGGGTTCTGCTGCTCTTGCTTTTTTGTATAGGCAAGTTGGTTTAGCTAGTAGAATTCAAGTAAAACAGATTGTAGGTTTTCTTTGTTTACTTGAGACATGGAATTTCAAGCATTTTCCATGTTTTCATCCATCTACACGATTGTACAAGGAAATTATGCCCAGAACAGCACGTTGGAATCCATCATCGGATTCTCCTGCGTCAGTAACAACGGTACGAATTTTCCTTGATAATATTGAGGTTGATCATGTTATATTTAATCTGTGTGTTCGTGCACGCACATTTCATCCATTTAATGATATTGCTTGGTACAATGGATGTATTCTTTGTTATAAAATAGTGGAACCATATCATCCCACAAGGGTGCTAAGACTATTTGGAAGAGTACAAAACATTCCTTGACCTCATATTCCTCCCGTTAACACAGGTATACGATGAGATCCTAGTTATACATCTTACACAAAAGTTTGTGATCGTTTCCTAGAAAGTATATGAGAGGAATGGCGTAACCATGTAGTCGCAGATATGTATTGATCAACACCCCTACTTTCTTCAAATCTATGTTGTAGTAATGTCTATTTGGATTGGTTTAAACCTCGAACCATCATACGTGTTTAAAATCCAAGAAATCTTCTGAACACTGTTATATGAGGTCCGTATTATTATCAGCCGACATATGATCAACTATACATGGTAATTTTTTGACAGCTGTTTGCATATTTTATATTTTAATCATAGTTACTTCTTATACTTTTTTCCATAGTTTAAAAAATGCTCGTTGTTTGTTGGATGAAGCATACATGCATGCTAACACACCATTGCGAAATACTATCGAATTGATTAGAACTGAAAGCGGTTGATTTATACAAAGGATATCACTACACCAAGTCATCAATTTTATGACGCTTTATTTATGTGAACTTATGACACTTATAAATGTTATGAGCTGCCAACCACGAAAAAGTGTTAGCACAACCAAAAAAGTGTTAGTAATTTTTTTTCTTCTTTTATATAAACTTCACAAAAGATTGGCAATACCTGTAACACCCCACGTCAGTTAGTGTCACTCACAAAGGGAATGCACTAAGTTCTGTGGAGCATTATGGGTAAAAGATGCAGATAAATTACAAGACAGACAAACATTAAACAACGGAAAATAAAACTTTGCTTTATTGACAAAATAATTTGTACAAGGTTCCTTTACAATATCAGAGTATCAACTGTCTTTACAAAATAAAGAAGCATAAAATACATTTATATTCCCCAATGTAACAAAAGCCAGCCATAGCAATCCAAAGCCGATGCATCCAAGATTCTTCAAGCTTGGAAAGAGAAATCATCCCAAAACAAATCTGAGCTATCCTATTTCCTCCTTAACAACCTGGGGGGGGGGGGGAACGGAAGAAAGAAGACGAAAGAAAAACAGAGTCAGACATAAAGCCTGAGTAAGTTCAGTAACTTCTAGCATGTGAACATGGAAAACAAAACGACATGAATTAACTGAATACAAGATTACACCATGACGATAGGGTCAACAAGATGAGACAAGGTAGTCACAAGATATGCTAAGATAAACTGGATACGCTCTAATACTTTCGCTGCTTCGCTATTTACTTGTTATACTGGTTTCTATATCTCTGCACCGCCTAACTAGTGTTTCAACTAGTAACGATAACGTGATCCCAATCCCTGTATTTTCCATCGCCTTCAGGCATCCATTTATTAGTTGTTACCTAGATCTAATCTAGGGTTTTCTATCCACTGCTTTCTAGATTTAACTATAGTTTTACGCTATCTGCTGAACGCTTTTCGAGTTCAGGGTTTATGCCACCTAGTCCAACTAGGGATTACGCTACCTGTCGAACAATGCCCCCAAGTCTAGGACACACTACCTAGAGTGGTATATGTTCCTAGGCTTCCCCACGTATGTATCGCGAATCGTTATCGCTTGTCTAGATGCACATGTCCTGTAATGTGCGATCCGAGTCCTGTGACAGGGCAAATCAAGGAATACAGAACTCGGTCGGGAGCTTTCAGATATCTGCCGATGCAGATGCTAAGGTCTGTTTTTACTCCAGTGGCTATGGTCCCACTTGACCCCTCCCTCAGCTAATGAAAGGCACACCTTGTAAAATGAGAACTATACGCCGGCCCCCGGTGCCCCACTATCCTATGGCCATCCGCAACCATAACTAGATAGCAAGTATATGGTCTTTTGGAGTTCTCCGCCTTTCCGCTTCACGTATCTCGATTTACTCAAGATGGATGGTAGACGACGAGTTGCTATCACAGGGCTACCGTCTTCTCGCCGAATCACGCTGGTCCATCCTAGTCTTTAGGTTGCCACGTATATATTGCAACCAAGGCATACCCTCGGTTCTTCTAACGCAGACCTTAACCTCTGTGAGCCCAGGATGATCATCTGCAGCCTCACAGAGGGATACCAAGAGTACCCTCACGTCCCCTCGAAGCCTCGGGCTTCGTAACCCAATTCGTTGGAGCCTTCTTAAAACCAGATGGATGTCTGCTCCTTCGTGTTATACTAAGAATTACTACTTAGTTCTACTAACTAAGGTTTACCACTTAGTTTCCAAATTCCTTGTTTTCTTAACTAAGTTTTACTACTTAGTCCCTTTTTCAACTGAGGTCTACTACTTAGTTTTCTTTCTCGCCAGGATTGGGTTGGTTAAGTGTATTTAGTCGATTCAAGCTATCTTAACCCTCTTCCCTTATCCTATTACACTGGTTAAGTGTTATCCCTTCATGCTTTTTACTTAACCCTATTCATTTATCATATTCTGATGGTTAAGCGTTCAAGTTTACTTAACCCTATGGTCTAGTCCAGTTAACATATTAATTTGGCTAAGTGTATTACTTAACCCCAACCTCTAGTCTAATTAACATGTTAAATTGGCTAAGTGTATTAACTTTACTTAACCCCACCTTCTAGTCTAGTCAACATGTTAATTTGGCTAAGTATTCCCATGGACTTAACCCTCCCATTCTAGCTTTAACTGTGCTAAGTTGGTTAAGTGTTCCTTAACCTTCCCATTCTAGCTTAACCGTGTTAGGTTGGTTAAGTGTTCCTATGGACTTAACTCTCCCATTCTTGTTCTAGCTTTAATTAATAAATTAAAGCCGCAACCTCTCACATTAGACAGATATTGCTGCGGTTACTGGATGTGCCGGTCGGTTCCGGGCAGGTTTACACCGCAACTCAGTCTAACCTCGGGTTAGGCATATTCATGTTTTCTAAGTTCAAAGGGTTTTTGATTAATTTCCAAATCTGGTTTTGAAAACAACCATCCCGTCCTTCGGATCAGTTAGGGATAGCCAGGGAGGGCAGGAAACTTGTATTTTCCAAACCCAAGCCTAGACACTATCCTCTCTGTCACCCTAGAACCTTCTGGTCTATGTGGTATAAAAAGGGATGTTATCAAAATACTTTTCTTTTGTTTATAAATTGTTAACAATTTATTTCAAAAGCCCATTTCCCCTTTTTAGACAAATTTGGCCTATATTTATTTGTCAAGCCTACTAGTATACTTATATTCTAGGCCCAAGTCCTAACCCAACATGCAGTTTAGGCCATTTCCTATTTCATTGCCGAAACTAGATTAAATATCCTAGTTTATAATTTATGGCCAAAACTTAACCAAGTTACATATTTTGTGGTAAATGAACAATTTAACATTTATGACGAATTCTATAAGTAAATTACTCCTAATTTACTTATTTCATTACTACTCTTTTAATGTACATTGTCACATTTATTATTATGGCCCATTCTCTCTTATTTATCATATTTATACTTTTTGGTATGTAAATTATACCAAATTTAGTGTCGCTAACCATAATTTATTCTAAACATGACAATTGCTCACAATTATGAATAAATTCAAAATTGTGCTAATATACTTATTCCAAATCAACCTTAATTAACCCAATTTTGTTTTAACATCCTAATTCACAATTTATGGAAAAACTAGAATTATTTTTCTAGTTTACATTTTATGCCTAAAATTTAGCTTACTTACTAACGCTAAATTTAATATGTCAAAATCACATATTCCCTAATCCATGTCAAATTTCCCCGTTTTCATTTTAATATGCATGTCATAATACATATTCCAAATTATGCCAATTTCCCAGTTTACAATTACGTTCATATTCATTTCCATGTTTTTCCCCAAATCGCATTCCCACCGTTCGAATAATCGTGATTCAACCTAGATTATAAATAAATCTAGATTCGTAGATAAAAAGGGAATGAATCAAAATGACAAGAAGGAATAATTGGCATAAAAAGGTTTGGATAACAATGTAGGTTCAAGAATATGGGTAGACCTAACTAAATAGGTAAATTCCCACTGTCTTAAAACCAAAGAATGGGCAAAATAGGTTCAAGAACGTGGGTAGACCTAACTTAATAGGTAAATTCCCACTGTCTTAAAACCAAAGAAAAAACCAAGGAACAGGTAGAATAAATAATTGGGTTTAGACCCAATTTCACAATCACCAAACTAAAGCAATATTTTCCTAATCATGAATCATGGGTGTCAAAATCACAATTGTCCTCATTATGTCATAAGCAATAGTTTATGTCCAATTCAAAGGCTTATGTTCTTAGTCATAAGTAATGTCCATGGTCATAGGCAATATAGGCGATGTTCATAGTCCAAAAGGGAAAATAATTCCCATAGTCCTAAGTCATTGTCATAGGCAATGTTTATATGTCCCAAAATCAAAGGCTTATGTCATAGTCCAAAGGCATATGCTTTCAAAGGCCACAGTTCTATAGTCATAGTCACGGTTACAGTTTTATTTGTTCTCGAATCATAACAGTTCTTAATTCAGTCCAAGAGTATAAACACAGATTCGAAGAGAGAGAGATTTGGCATATTCCTTTATTCCTTTAATTTCATGTCACAAATAAAACAAAATATTCAGATCTAGAAATAACCAACTTACAGAAAATAGATCTAGAAAAGAAGGAAAGCGTGGTTATGATTCGTGCGTCGTTGCTTGAAACTTGTTTGAGCTAGCCTTTGAATTCTTCACTTGAAACTTTGATTTGAATCCCTCCTTAAAAGTCTTTTAGCAGCATCTCCTCGTCTTGAATCATATTTTATTTTATTTATTTAAGAAAATTTAGAAGAGGGGAAGAAGCCATGAATCTTAGCAGCATAAGGATAGAAGAGAATTGGTGCAAAGAGAATGAAGACTAGGGCTGTTTATATAGCTGCTCAAGACCTTATCGTACACGCAGCGCTGAGTCAGCATTGAACCTAGTTAAGAAAATAGTCCAGGTACGTAGATGAATCTAGCCAAACCTTATCATACACGCAGTGCTGAGTCAGCATTGGGTCCCACAAGCTATTTTGGCGTAAAAGTTTGATTTTCAAACTTTTGAATTTCTGGAATTTATTTAACTGTTTTATTCACATGAAATATTCTTATATGTATACAATTCCTCTAACGACCATTTTACGCGTATATATATACGCACAACTTTCATTTTATTTTCAAAATTCGAATGATGTTGCCATATTTCATTGACTGTAGCCTTATCTTGAATTTTATCTTTCGTATACATATATTTTTGCATATATATATATATTTATATTCTCATATGTATATATATATTTTCTTTATTTCCTTATATGTACGTTCTTATCCTTTCAAATTTTGAATTTGTATACGTACATATATTTGCATGTTCAGTTGGCCCTCTCTAAAACAAAGATAAAAAATTATGCCGCCACCGGGGTTCGAACCCCCGACCTCCATGCTACAAATCCAATGCCTTAATCAACTGAGCTACAGAGGATTTTGTTAATAAGTCTTAGAACAATAATAATTATTGTTCTCTCCTTACTTCTTTTTTTCATGTTAGTTACAATACTTAAATTAAACAACTGCATGGATCTTTTTCTTTTAATTTTCCTTTTAAAAATTAATTATACTTTAATTTGAGAATCTTAATGTCGCAGAATTACGGGGTGTTACAATACCTACCACACAAACAAATGTTACGACTTTCTGAAAATCCTTAAATATATTTCCTCGCGTTTACACTCTTTTTTGGCCGCGTAATTTCACTTCAATTTAGGGTTTTCCTTCAACTCATAAAACCACGCCGACTACTACTTCTCGACGTCAACTTCAATAAATCGTTGATGTCACCTTCAATGTCAACCACATTTCTCCAATACAGACCCGACTTCGACGATCGGCAGCTTGAGATCTTCAATTGGTTTGTCAATAGTAAATTTCTTTCTCATTTTCTATGATGCTGCTTGCTAATCTAAAATTTGTTTGTGCTTGGTGAATTCAGTTTAGGTTGTTTGTAATATGTATAAATGCTGAACTTGAAATTTCTTATAGCTTGAAGGATTCAAATTCATTTATAAATCTCTTAACAAAGAGAATTTCCATAGATCTTAATTTCTACCGAATCAGTTTTTGATTTGTTTGAAATTAGCATTTTCATGTCCAAGTTTGTAGTATATAACATACTACATAGCTGGTGGGTGTAACACCCCGTGAATTCTATAACGTTAAGGTTCACAAATTAAAGCGTAATTAATTCTAAATGAAAGTATTAAGGGAAATGGATTACGCCATTGCGTTCGTCTTGGAATTCTGCTTAAGATAGAGTCCGAGTTTGCGTGAATCGGACTCCATATGAAGGAGTTATGACCTTCGGAAGTTTCAGAATAAAATTTAAGTTCAAACAGCTCAGTTTAAAATTTGAAATTCGAAAAACAGGTTCAAACTGGGATGGGCGGGAAAATTCCGGCCCAGAGACCAGGTCGACCATAGGGTCGACCATGGTGTCGACCTGGCCACCCCAGGTCGACCATAGTGCCGACCTAGGTGTCGACCTGGCCACCCCAGGTCGACCATAGTGTCGACCTGGGTGTCGACCTGCCTGGTCGACCTGGCTGGCTAGGTCTGTCTCTGGCTCGGTGTGTCACTGGGCTGACATGTCACCTCTTGATTGGCTCTTTGAACTTTGTATGGTCTAGATTCCTCCTGTCTTCATCTGACAGCTCAAAACAATTTAAAAATCTATAAATACATCCTAAGTCTCAACTGAAAATTCACACAAAAAAATAAGAAGGGAGTCGTCATGCTGCCAGGGAGGAATTGAGCATAGCCGTCAAGAGAGAAAATCCTAGAGACAAATCAAATTAAGAAGAAGATTATAGTTTAATCAAATTAATCAACGCAACGTTAATCTACCCAAAGGAGCGCATCTCAATTTCAGAATCCAGAATTCAATATTCTGCATTCATTGTAAGTATAGTGACCCTTCAGAATATGAATAAAAACTGTGATGTGATTCGATGTAAATAAAAATAGAAATTGTGTTATTGTAATGATATAGATTCTATGTATTGTAATGATTCTGTCATGACTTGTGTATTGATATTTGTGGCCTAAATTGATTGATGCAAGCCTATTGAACAATTGTATATGAAAATAATGGCACTTGCAAGTTTGTGGCAAAAACTAGAATTTGATCCCTTTATGTCTAAGGCATGGACTATATACATACCCTTAATCTAAGTTAGAATTTATGTAAACATGTTATAGATTTGAGACCTTGTATGCCTACATGACCCAAAACCTATGATATCATTCTTATGTTTATTTGCAAGTATAATTGGATCTTTGTTAAGTATCGTTTGGGTTACATAAACTATGCAAGTTCATGTTGAAATAGGCTATATGATTAGATGTTAAAATTGGACATTTTGGTGAATATACAACATGCTAGTTTTGTGGTTGACATTATGCCAAGTTAAACATGTTTTAATACAAGTTTGTATAAGTCTAAACTATGCCATTTCATATGTCACCTACTTAGTTATACTTTGATTTGAATGCAAGTTCACATGACCCATAGTTTATGCTAAATCGCTAAATTGCAAGTTCATGCGCCACACACCTTTATATATTGTAAATGTTACATGTGCTTGATTTCCCCTTTTTCTCACGTTTATAACGTTAGACTGAATTGTGTCAAGCCCAACACTTGTTATAATGTTGCGAACGTACAAACGGGGGGTAATAACGTTGGGTGTAAAACATTGAAAATATATGTTGGCATGTTTGCCACATGCCACTGACAATGACATTTAAGCGGTATGAATTGTTATACCCAAGAATAAAAGACATGACGTTTATATATAATTGAGAAGTAATAAAATATGTAAATTTAGAAAACACAATATGCTTAACCCAAGGTTAGATTGGGTTGTGATGTAAACCTTCCCGAACCCGCCCGGCTATCCAGTATTCACAACAATACCTATCCAATGTGTGTGGTTAAGCATTGAGCCCAATAATGACCTGAGGTTAGACTGAGCTACGGTGTAAACCTGCCTGGAACCGACCGCCACATCTAGTAACCGTAGCAATATCTGTCTAATGTGAGTGGTCAGGTGCTCTAAGAGGCTAAGGACAGATGGTAGGGTTAAGTCAACTATATCACTTAACCAAATTCAACATGTTAACAAGAATTGATGGGTGGGGTTAGGTAAATACAGACACTTAACCACTTAACATGTTTGACTAGAAAATCCTGGTAACGAGGGACCCATTTCAGCAGTAACCCAAGTTAGGTATCATGGTACCCTGAAACTAGGCAGGGTGGGGCACGATTACTGGGCTGATTGTAAGCGGTCAAAACGACGGCGGTGGGTGCAAAGTGCAGGTCTAATGGGGTGCAGGCGTGCACACACTCCGGAGCAGACAAACAGAGCGCTGGTGATACCAGTAGTATAACCTATGCCTTCTAGAATTTGTGTCGGGGCCGCCACCATGGGTCTTGATACACCCCATGGTGGGACCAACATAGGTATCTACAATTCTTGGGGGCCTTATGACACATGTTTACGCGAGTAGGAGCCGATCTTTAAATAAAAATGGGGATCACTTCACCCTCAGCATGGGGTGCCAGTTAAAATAAGCTCAAGTAGGTGTAGAGATATAGTATGGGTCCGATAGTACATTCGACACTTCCTTAGCTTGTGACACTTTCCTATTTTCAGTTTATATCTATCATGCCCTTTTCTTATTCACATACTGAAGAGTTACTAGATGTATTTAGGCTTTATATCTGACTCTACTTTCTTTTCGTCTTCTTTTCTTTGTCCCCCCCCCCCCAGGTCCACAGGGAGGAAACAACTCAGCTCAGTCAGACCCTTTACAAGCTCCAAGAACGTAGATGTATGATTTGGATCTCTTTTGCTCGGATTATGGCTTTGGATATCACTATGGGGATTTTTGTCACTTTATTTATGTTTTATGCATCTTTAATAATCAAGACAGTAATGAGGTTGTAATGTTGGAAGTATTTTGAGACAATTATGGAATGTTTTGTTTGAATACGTATTGATGAAATAAAAGTCTGTTTGGTTTCCGCTGTTTAAAATATGTGTATTTATATCTGTCTTGGGTTTATCTGTGGCTTTTACTTATAAACCTCCACCAAAGTTAAGGCATTCCCTTTGTGAGTGATCGTAACGGAGGTGGGGTGTTTCAGTGGGTTCTGACTGAAAGGATGTCATTTTCTAATTTCTTGAACGTAAATTTCCATGAGCTCAAAAACAGTTATTTAATATGTCTATATTTCAAACTTGTATGCAATTTTACTTTCTAATTAGTGCATAATAAATTAGTTCATAAATAAATGGATTATAATACTTTGAAAACCAGTTATGAATTTAGGGAAAAATAAATTATTTTTGAGGTTGAACTTTGAGATGTAGTTTGGTTCTATAATATATATAAAGATATATCTTATTTTAAATATGATTTTTTTAAAGGATATGATATGAAATATCAAAGTTTGAAATATTATTTAAAGTATATTTTTTTGAAACATGATTTTCAAGTTTAAAATAACTTTGAAATTAAATTTTCAAATAAACATGTGAAGTGTAGCTCAAAATATAACTTAAAGTTGAACCATATGATTTTTGAAATATGCATATAACAGAATTTAAATAAATATATTTTAGTTTTTATAAGATAGTTTCTATAACACTTTGAAGTGTGACTAATAGCCTGTGGTGAATTGGCTGGCCAAATTGTTAACACTTATTAGTGTTGCAAACGGACTAGGTGCTAACACTTATGTAACAGCCCGCGCCTCCGTTCACGCAAGATATTGTCCCCAACTTAGCCACCGTATAGGTGTGGGGTTTTGTTCCTCAAAAGGCCTAGGAGTTAGTAAGAGATGGGCTCTACTATATAAGTACCCACTTCACACAGGCTTCCCCGATGTGGGACTTAGGGGTGTTACATTCTCCCCTCCTACAGAGCCCAACGTCCCCGTTGGCTCCTAAACACCTCACCCAGGCGCTGTGGTCCACACAGGAGCCACAATTCCGGCTAGATATTGGCTTTGATACCACTGTAACAGCCCACACCTCCGTTCACGCAAGATATTGTCCCCAACTTAGCCACCGTATAGGTATGGGGTTTTCTTCCTCAAAAGACCTCGGCGTTAGTAAGAGATGAGCTCTACTATATAAGTACCCACTTTACACAGGTTTCCACGATGTGGGACTTCGGGGTGTTACAACTTATAAATGTTGGAACCATAAGATACTATAATACTGATAAGTGTTACAAATAGACTAATTGCTAACGCTTATAAATGTTGGAACCAGAAGATGTTGTAACACTTACAAGTGTTGCAGACATATTTATTGCTAACACTTATAAACGTTGAAACTATAAGATATAGTAACACTTATAAGTGTAATATCATAATCCTACTCAAGCTTACAGAAATTATCTTATAAAAATTAAAATATATTTCTTTAAATTCTGTTATATGCATATTTCAAAAATCATATGATTTAAAAGTCATACTTCAAACTATATTTTAAGCTACACTTCACATGTATATTTTGAAAATATAATTTCATAGTAATTTCAAACATGAAAATCATATTTCAAAAAACGATACTTCAAATAATGTTTCGAATTTTGATATTTCATATTATATTTTTTTGTATCCTTTAGAAAAATCATATTTAAAATAAGATATATCTTTATATATTATAGAATCAAAATACATCTCAAAGATCTTCCTCAAAACAATTCATTTTTCCCTAAATTCATAACTGGTTTTTAAATGTATAAACTAGTTTATTTTCACTAATTGGCAAATAAAATCACATATAAGTATGAATTATAGACATATTAAATAACTGTTGTTGGGCTCATGGAAATTTACAATCAAGAAATTAGAAAATGACATGCTTTCAGTCTAAACCCGTCAGCTATGTAGTATGTTATATACTACAAACTTGGACATGAAAGTACCAATTTAAAACTAATCAAAAACTGATTTGTTGGAAATTAAGATCTTCAGAAATTCTCTTTGTTAAGAGATTTATAACTGAATCTTAATCCTTCAAGCTATAAGAAATTTCAAGTTCGTCTTCTATACATATTACAAATAACCTAAACTGAATTCACCAAACACAAATAAATTTGAGATTAGCAAGCAACATCATAGAAAAAGAAAAAGAAATTTATTGTTGACAAACCTGAAGGGTGACGCCCCTGTGAAGCCTAACCAGTCGTTGTAAGATTTCAATCCAATTGAATTGTAGATCTCAAGCTGCCGATCGTCGAAGTCAAGTCTGTATAGAAGAGATGTAGTCGACGTTGAAGGTGACATAAACGATTTATTGAAGTCAGCATCGAGAAGTAGTAGTCGGTGTGATTTTACGAGTAGAAGGAAAACCCTAAAATGAAGTGAAATTATGCGGTCGAAAAAGGATGTAAACGCGAGGAAAGATATTTAAGGATTTCTGAAAGTGGTAACACTTGTTTGTGTGGTAAGTTGTTGCCAGTCTTTTGTGAAGTTTATACAAAAGAAAAAAAAATTACTAACACTTTTTTGGTTGTGCTAAAAAAATTTCATGGTGGGCATCTCATAAAACTTATAAGTGTTATAAGTTCACATATGTAAAGTGTTGTAAAATTGATGATTTGGTGTAGTGGATGAACTGGTGTAGTGGATGAACTGGCGTAGTTGTTGATATCTTGTGGTTGATTATGCCATTTGCTGTAAAACTATTTTGATTTAAAGTTGCCAAAATATGTATGTAAATATTGTACTAAATTACTGTACTTTTATTGGATGATTGTATTTGAATCCACTGTTTTAATTTCTTACTTTTTTGAGAAATACTATTCTATCTTTTTAATTTGTCTGTTTTAGTTTCTTACTTTTTTATTTTCTTACGTTGTTGCTGAGCATGTATTGTTTTAATTTCGAGCTGGCCATATACAACATGTATTAGACAGAATGGTGAGATTGTGCCAGTTGCAATGGCAAATAGAATTAGAATGGCAAACAGAGTGCTGAGCATGTATTTAATCAGTTCTTATGTTACTTTTTTTTGTTCTAACGTGTAGCCTTGTTTGCTGAACTAATTGATGAGATTGTGCCAGTTGCAATGGCAAACAGAATGAGAATGCCATACAAAATGCTGAGCATGTATTTAATCAGTTCTTACGTTAGTTTTTCTTTCTCTTTTTTGTTCTAACGTGTTCCATGTTTCAATGGCAAACAGAATGATAATGCCATACAGAATGCTGAGTCTTAACTTCATTTAAAAAGGACAAAAGTCTGATTATTAGATTTTAGCTGTTTGTCATATGCAAGAACCACCAGTAAATTTTGCAACAACAAAAAAACCATGATGTATATGTAATTCTCCAAATGTATATAAGCCTAAAAAATGAGTTTGCACTGCACAATACAACTCAAACAGTCCTCCAAGCTAAGATAAAACTATTAAGGAGCAAAAACGTTGTTATTGAGAATAGTATGAATTACAATAATATGAATTAAGAAAACATGCAAACTGGAAACTTAGAGACAGTAAACTAGTATGACACTGCATGTATCTTACATAATTCTAGTGACTTGAATATCCTTTTCACTATGATTTATGCCAATATCCCAGCTAACAGTAGGAAAGAAATCTGGCAATATTTAAATGTGCGGGCCAATCAAACACAGAAACAGTGCAAACCAACATAAGTTAAAATATTTTACAAAAAACTACTTACAAAGCCACAACACATATATAAACATAATACATGGCATTAGCATATCAACCAAATTGTTTTTTTCAATCTTGTTTTTTCAGGTAGCATAAAGTTGTTCATTTCCAAGTAGAAAATTTGAGAAGTCATCCCATGCTTTTCTGCGCTTAGCAAGTATGTTTTGCTAACCATCTGCCTCTGCCTTATGAAAAACAATCCAATTTGCAATGATTGGAGGAATAGGATGGTTCGGTTCCAATTTAACCTACAAAAAATAATATTTAAAACATGTTTGAACTTATAAAACCGAAAAACAAAATAGTACTTGTACAAAATGAGCATTGACAAAAGTGATTCCTATTTCCAATCGTTGGACAAGTGGAGGAACTTGTCCAGTTAATGGCGGTATAGTTAATGATATGGTTGAACTTAAATTAATAACAACAACTTAATATCGAGTTGATACAACATAGCCAATGTCTAGCATACACATCCACTTCGACGGAGGTGCATCACACTTGCCATCAAAGTGAAGTGAATTAAGTAAATCGTCCAGTCGGCCATTTCAACAAACACTCAATCATAAAATTCTTTATTTTTTTATTTTTTTGAGCTCTTCGATCATATCTTTTCCCACTTGATACTAACATGACTCGGCTAACTCATGCAAGGCACCAACACAGCGAAAAGTACAGTTTCCATCCCACTGTGCATCACGAATTTCTGTAACATATGGTTTCCACTGCTCGGGAATATGATCAATATATCAGCTCGTATCAGTTGTCAATTCTTCTACCTACAAAACTATAAACAGTAAGATACAATCATAACGTTAAGTTTTTTTATCTTCTTTGGTTTTTTATCGATAGTTTTTCTACCTTTACTTTCTTCTCATTACTACTTACTTGCATTGATGGTTGTTCAGAAGATATGATGTTCACTAACTCAAAAGCATAAGGCATTCTTTTTGTTGATGTCTTTTCTTCTTTTCTTTTTTCCTTCTCTTCCACGAGTTTTAGTTTTACTTTGTGGAGATGCAAGAGAAGACGTTTGAGGTACAATGACTACCATCATTTTTTAATAAAACTGCAGTTGATACGAAACATCCATTTTTTTACCTTTCGTTAATAGATCTTCCATCTTTTCCACTATGCACATGACCTCTTTCTTTCGTCTTTGAACAAGTTGAAGCCTTGTCCAATGTGTATCAATTAATCCGAGTGGTATTTCTACATGAGAAAAAAGACAGGTTAGGGAGACCATGAGTTTTTCAAAGTGTACATTCACAACTCTGCTTGTTTGCAACAATATCTCCCACATGTAGAAGCACCAAATGAAGTAACTCTAAAGCAATTGCGGAAACTACATCCCGTAGGTTTCTAAACTCTTTTATATGATAAACATGAACAAATTTTGTTAAAAAAATTCAAATGAAGCCTTTAGCTCTGTGAATGAAAGTTCTAACAATGAATGCGTCTTTGACCAAGCTTGTTCAAAGTTACAATGACAAGTTGCTAAATGTTTTTTCAACTTCAAATGTGCGGCCTCATCCCTACAATAACAATGAATTATAAATAAACCAACATATCTGAATATTAAAATAATGTGAACTAATTTAGTCTAGAAAATTATAACCTATTTGAAGTGTAATTACCAAAATGCATATGCTCATCAGTCCACGCATGAACAAAACGTTTTTTTCCATGGATTCAACCAACTCTCATTAATATATATCATAGGCTTTGTATGTGCATTGTATTATTCATGCAGTGCTTGTAAATTTTGGTTATAGAGTACGACATTTTCTGAATTTACAACCTCGTTCCAATCATTTAAAATTACTTAATTTCTTGCACATTCATTGCTTTTACTTTTCTTTTTACGAACGTAAAATATTGTTTTTTGATGCCCCTTGCACAACATATGTGCAGATTGAAGAAATACTATTTG
This sequence comes from Allium sativum, assembly GCA_030737875.1. Taxonomy (NCBI): domain Eukaryota; kingdom Viridiplantae; phylum Streptophyta; class Magnoliopsida; order Asparagales; family Amaryllidaceae; genus Allium; species Allium sativum. The sequence continues at coordinate 843,930,018 of CM060909.1, read as the reverse complement.
AACGGAATTCAAGATCGCAATTTATGTATCTATAATAATAATACTAGGCATGTCTACTTGAAAATCAATCATAATAGATTTTAAGTGCTCCAAGGCCCAAAGATGGTTTTCTTCACATTCTCCAACTAAATATGCGATGGAAATGCAAAATGTATGATTTGTTGATGTCACACCAACAATTTCAAGCAATGGCATTTTATATCTATCTGTTTTATATGTACAGTCCATAATAATAACATGAGAAAATGTACATAAAAAGTCTAAACTAGTCGGATGAGCCCCAAAAAAAGCTTCAATAATATCTGTACCATCTAAGTTCTCTGATGCCATTCGAAATATCCAAACTCTTTCTGCTTTCATTGTAGATATTGAATTTGAGATCGTCCATGCCTTTCAATCTTATTTTGAGCTTCTATGACATTGTAAATTGTCTTAATTATTGTACAATTTGTCGGTTCATTGGTTTTCAAAGTATGCAAAATTTGTTTTTGTAACAACCGGGAAAATCAGAACCAATTTAAAATTTTTATTTTGGCAATTTTAATGAATTTTGGATATTTAAAATGATTTATTTTAAATAATAACGATAAGAAATTTATTTGAATAGAATTAGAATGTATATATTTATATAAATTTAAGTTAGAATATAAATATTTATTTTAATTATAAAATAAATTTAAAATGGCGTGGTAGTTTGGAAATTCGATTTCAAATTTCAAATTTCAAATGAATGTACAGGATTCAAAATAAACTGGATTTTAGTGAAACCAAAAACATTTGAATCTATTTGAGAATATCTTTCCAACGAATCCGAAAAATTGAAATTTCATAGCGGGAATAAAAAGTTATGTCCAGTTTAAAATTCAGAAAAGTCGCTATGGAATTTATATATATTTTAATATATAAATAGCCCTTAAAAATAGCCATTTTGCAAATGACCTCCATTTTCGATGAAACTACTTTTGTTAAATCCAGGGTGCCGAATTATTGCTAGATTCAAAAATTCATAATTTTTGAAACCAGTATGTAAGCGTGGCATAAGAAAACGTGTTTTGTCAATTTCAGTCAATTTGGATCGACCAGAAAATGCCTATTTTTCAAACGGTCTTCAAATTTGATAAAATTATTTTTGTCAGGACCGTATCATCAATACAAAGCTAGAAATAATTTTTCTGGAATTTTTAGAACCAGTATGTGGCCCCGGCAAATTAAAATGTTCATTTGAAATTAAAATACCATGATTTACATTTTAAATTTGACAGAAGCTGATCGAAACAATCGAATTGGCTAACAAAACATATCCCACTGTGTTCGAAAAGGGGGCATTTAACTAGGGGCGACAGTCGTTGAGTATGAATTGGATTTCGAATGGAAAGGTAGCTTTCAGGAGAACAAATTAATTAAAAACATAATGAAGAATAAAAAGTCAACCCTCTCCTTCTAACACCCCCTCCCCGTCGATTTCATTACTCCGAAAATAAAAAATAAAATAAAAACAACACCACGCGATTCTCCCCCAACCCTAGTCGCGCCGCCCCCACCCATGGCCATCGCGTCTCCCCCATCGACTACCTCCCTCCTCTCCTCCTTCCAATGCCCCCTTTCTAAACCCTAGCTTCCCGTTTTCCAATCAAATCTGCCACCCCTGTTCCACCACAGCCCACAGCACCACCCGCGAGCCCCCTCCATTCGACATCAGCGCACGGAAGACCCTTCTTCATAGTTTAACGTTGAACTGTAAGTTTTTATAATATTTTTATTTAGTTTATTTATTTCATATAATCAGTTTTATATATAGCAATGAAGAAAATGTGGTTTTTTTATTATATAGAACATTGGAATCAAAACGTGATTTTATTTATATTAGTGGCATTATAAAAGAAGTGATTTTTAGATTTCCAAAGAAGTGATTTTAAAATTTGCAAAGATATGATTTTTAAATTTGCAAAGGTATGATTTTTCTTTACTTTATAAAAGATATGATTTTTAATTATATAAATATATGATTTTTATATACGGTATTAGCGAACAAAGAATATATTTTTACGAATATAAAGATGAGATCTTTACAGATCTAGTGAAATAAAAATATGATTTTTATATGAAGAGATTTGAAATAAAAATTGGATTTTTACATATACAGTAGTAGAATAAAAATGTGATTTTTATTATAGGAATAGCAAAATAAAAATATGATTTTTATTTATGTAATAGCGAAATAGAAATATGATCTTTAATATAAAAATCGTGTGAAACAGATTACGTTGGAATGAAACCAGCGAATCTGAGCGACAGAAATAAAAAATGCCGGAGTGGAACCCAATCTCACTTTAATTTTATTCTCTAGTTAAAATATATACTAGGATGCAGACGATGCTTAGCAGTACCCGACACCCGTCGTCCACAGACCATGAACGACTTGTTTGTTTGTTTGATTGTGTTGTGAAAATTGTTTGTGATGTGAAATGGACTGAATAAAATATTCATGTATTGAAATAAATATTTTATAGTTAAAAATATAATTTTTAACCTGTATATGAAATAAATAAATATTCATTTACAAATAGGATGATTTGTTTATGTACACACATTTGATTGATATTGATTGGGACGATAAATTTTATACATTGTCCAACTGCACAAATAAAATTCATTATTTGTTGATTGAAACCCCACACGGGTATTGGGATGATATTGGACATACATTAATCCCAATATTTAGTTCTATGTCAATCGATTGGTTAGCAAGCTATGTAAGCATTGAATATTTATATTTAATGCTTATGCAGTGTAGAATGCACTCCGGATGATGGTTGACTATGTTTGATTGTTGTTGTGTACATGTGTTGTATGAAATCCATATAATAACATGATATGGTAATTGACTGCGTCTGATTCCAGTTCAAAAAGAAGGAATATTTTAAAATAACGATTAATTTAAAGTAATGAATATATTAAAATAATATTCAGTAATGGATCAAAATATGATTTTGATGTCCGATTTGGGATGGGCACGAAAATATTTAAATATATAAAGCTGTGTTGATTTAATTGATGCCATTTTGACGTGAACGATATTTATATCGATTTTATTGGTTTTTATAATGAATATCTAAAAGGAAGTGATTTCAAAATCTAATGTTTTGAAAATATTATCATTTATTTATCTATGATATGGAATATTCAATTTTGGTTTGAAATTGAATATGAAGTTGAAATCGTTTTGAAAACGAATTTAAAACGATTTGTAAAATGCATTTTAAATGAAAATCGATGAAATATATATATATATATAATATATTATATATATATATATAATGGCCTGAATAAAATGCGTCGCGTCGCGGTAGTTTGCGAATTTCGACCATTGACTTCGAACGGACATTACGGGAGATCTGACCGTCGGATTCTCCTAAAACCGGAATCGTTGGGTTCGTATCGAAAAGTGCTTTCCAACGAATACAAGAGATTTGAAATCTAATGGTTGGATTTTGAATCATGTCCAAATCAAATTTGGAAAAGGTCGCTGTAAGTGCAGTTCGATGACCGTTTATGGAAATCGACTCTACGGACCTTGATAAAATTATTAAAAATATCAATAATTTGAGTAAAATCATAATAAATGATTTGGAAAGAATTGGGATGAAAAATTCCGTATTTGAAAAGATAAAAATATATTTTTATCAAAATGAACTAGTTATGAACTAGAATTATAAATCCAATATATTTAAAAATAAATAAATTGGATTTGAAATGGTTTTAAAAATAACCAGAATTTCCAATATATGAATTGGAATGGATTTGAATCAAAATTATCTTCAGAATATTTCGATATTGGATTCCGTGATTATACAGATATTTGGGAGGCATTTAGAAGAAAAATATATCGTTATTCCAATATGGTATTTGTTGATTTGAGAATTTGATGTTGAATATAAGCCGATATATTTTCTATTCAGAGCCTTGTATTTAATATCAAATTGGATTTTCGGTTTGTCGTGAATTGTGTTTTAAATGACACTGTTCTTAAACCCAGTTGAGAAAAGATTAAATTTGTTTATTGAGATTTAATGATGTTACCAATTAATTAATATTTAATTGAAATTGAAATTGAAATTTGTTTTTGGGTTTATCGTGAACTGTGTTTTAAATGACGTTTGTTCCTTAACCTGATTAAAAATGGAATGTGAATTGGGTTTATTGTGAACTGTGTTTTTAACGACATTCGTTCTTTAACCCAATTTACAGTGAAATGTGATTTGGAATTTATAAATCCTTTTATTAAGATTTAAGGGGGATTTTTCCAAAGTAAAGTTTTCTAATTTAATATATTAAATTGGAATTGAATGGAATTTGATTTGATAATAATCGAAGTGAAATTCTGTGGAGGAAGACTGTTAATACATATGGAATTTAAAAGGCGTTGCCGTTATTCCATTTATATTATTGGTCGGATACAGAAATTGATATCGATTATATATTGATTTGTTTTTCCGTGAGGATTCCATAATTAATGGAATGTGATTTGGGTTTATCGTGAACTGTGTTTTAAATGACATTAGCTCTTTAACCCAGTTAAAGGCAGGATTACATGTCTGTCATTGTATTTCGAACTGTATGGTTGATCTCTGCTAAATATATATCTGTTTGGTGGCGGAAAATTTATTCTCTTGCTTAACACCCTTCTATGAGACATACGAGCTCAGAGGATATATATCTGCAGAAATCAATAGTACGGTGTAGATTGTCGATGCTGCATGTTTGTGTTTCTAAAGTTAAATAATCATTAATATTGATTTTTGGGAAGATTAAAACCAAGTGGAGTTTTAATGAATCTTTATTAGGTTGAAATGGGAATTGATAATTTAAATTATCAAATTTGGGAAATGATCGAGAATGGAGTATCGCCAGTTTTGCTCCTAGCGATAGTTAAATCTTTAGTTAGATTTGAACGGGAAAAGGTAATTAAATTTATCGATAACACCGTCGTGTTAGATATGGAGTATAATCAGTTTTGCTCTATGGGATGAATAGGTTGGGATTGGGAAATAAAATAAATGATTACTTTGGTGTGGTTCGCTAGTCCAGACTAGTTTGGAAAACCTTAATGTGGTTTGAAATGATATCCAAAGGAAGAATAAAGAATAAATCTAAAGAATTTATCTTTGATAAAGTTAATGGGAACCTTTCCCAAGTGATAAGAATATTTGAACAAAAGAATATTCAGGATTGGAATGAGGCGTATGTTGTGCTTGTGTAACTCTTGTTTAATATATACGCGAGTTATTCGGAAAGGCCGGGTTATACCCATTCTAAATAACTGATTCAATGATAAGTCGACGATGAAGACGGCCATTGAAGACCGTAGGTCTTCACATCATTTGGATGATTACTGATGTCATGATTGGGCTGTACACCCAAGATGAGGTAATAGTTGGTGATCGTCTAGACGTACTTGGAGATCGACGGATATGCGAGGGCCTCTCTCCTGTATTGGAAAAATGGGATGAGGAATATGGTGCCTCGGTTTCACTCAGACCCAGAACGAACTTGTAAATGGATTGTGTGTCTGACATTGGATTTTATTCTGTGTTGATTGATTTCTATTAAATATATATATGTTTGGTGGCGGAGAATTTATTCTCTTGCTTAATCCCCTTCTCTGAGACGTACGAGCTCAGAGGTTATATATCGATAGATATTAGTCACATGGCATGAATTTCCTGTGTGGCATGCTGAGAGGCAATGATCAAGGCTTCTGTTGAAAAGAAGAGTCTCGTTGTGACGACCCCAAACCCCGTACTGACAGTGGCAAGGGTAATCTTCGGAATATAACATACCAACAGATAATAGCAGAACTGAATTAAATAAATACACCAGATAATGTACAAATAATACGCTGGATAAACGTAATCATCAGAGTTACACAGTATACAGGATCATACTTAGTAAAAATATAGTTCAGCTATACACAAATGTCTACAGCAGAAAACAAACATAATATGTACAACAAGAGCTGAACAGCATAAAAAGAAATAAATGATAGAATGCATCTTCAGCTTCAGCTATCCAGAAAGAGCCTGCTAAAACCTGAATACAAGGCTGCCCGTGTAGAAAAAGGGGCACCCGAGTTTGCAAGTGAAACAAACTACGAGTCAGTCATGGGACTGGTATGAGAAATCAACTTAACACACTATACAATTGGATAATCACAGGACCACGCCACTTTCACGGAACGGGTTTACTCTATTGGATTGCCAGTGCTTTAAAACAAATAAATCTTTTAAACATCGCAATGCTTTTCATAAAAATGAAGCCATTATAAGACTCGGTTCCCATCACACAATGCAACGCAAACCGGAGGATAGAGTTTTACCTTATAATGGCCAAAATATGCTTGATACAAATAAAACAAAAGAATTTGATATTATTACTAGTGTTTACATGTTTCAAAAACAATTTCGAATCATAACTATCAATCATAGACGGCATGGGTACCATATATGATGTCGCCATATATATACAATCAAAACCGCACGGTGTCGTACTTGGAAATTGGATTTCCGTCATGAACCAAGGCAAAAGATAGTCCTTACCGAATTCAAGACGCTCTAGCCCGTGTCTCAGGATTAGAACGCATCGACCCTTGGAGTGACAGGGCCGGTCCACCGATGTGGATTAAAATTCCCGAGTGCCACGTTTCCTCGCGCTTTGGGGCATATGTGAGCCAACGAATGACTCTATCGGTCCCGAATCAACCGATATAATCGAGGCGCCTCGCAACAGCAACAACCACATAGGTGAAAATAATATCAATGTCAGCTAGTTCAAGCACCGACACCACCTCTAGTTAGAAGGAAACGCATGCCCTCCCTGAGGTCCTCTCCCGTTTTTGGTTCATACCGGGGTGTGAGGTTCGCGAATTCACGTTATACACAAAGCTACGCCACACAGGCAGTGCTTTGATCATCACCACAAGACTATGCTTTTCAACAGAAGCCCTGATCACTGCATCTTAGCATGCCACACATGCAATTCACGCCATGTAATTGATGGCTATCAATCACACAGAATGAATCCCAATGTCAGACACACAGTCCATTTACAAGTCCGTTCTGGGTCTGAAAAAAACCGGAGGCACTATATACCTCGCACACCCATCGATCTCCACGTACGTCGGGACGATCACCACTCATTATCCATATTTCAGGATGCCTCCCAATCAGGACATCAGTTACCATCCAAATGAGGTGAAGATCTCTGATCTTCAACCACCGTCTTCATCTTCGATTTCTTATCGTCGATTCAGTTATTCAGAATGGGATAAACGCAGTCTTTCTGAGCAACACGCGTATATAAATAACTAGTGCTACACAAACACAACATACACCTCATTCCAATTCATTAGTAACTAACCGTCAATCAGTAAGAGAACGATTTCCCAAATATTAACCCCGAAGGCCGAAACCAACATCAGATCAAAACCCAGGAAACCATTCGACTTAGCTAACCTTCAGCTAATTCCTAAATTTCACATTCCATATCGTTTATAATATTTTATAACGATTTATCGATATTTTTATTTATTTTAAAATTGCCAATTTATTCAAACGACGCTTCGGGCCATAACGCGGTCGTGGCGCTGTTTTTCTTTAGATTTGATTTACACATATATGAAAATCTAACCGTTGGATCTTCACAAAATTTATAACATTAGAAAGATCTTTTCAAAACGAATCAAATTGTTCCAGTTTTGGGAAAATTCGACGGTCGGATCTCCCGGTACAATCGTTTGAAGTTTCGATTTCAAAATACGAACTGCAGTGTCGTTATTCGATTTAATATAATTATATATATATATATAATCAATTCTGGCGCTATTTTTCTTCATATTTGAATTAAACACTCCAGACAATCCAACCGTTGGATCTTCACAAATTTGGTGTCGTTGGAAAGATATTTCCAAAGCGAACCCAATTGTTTCGGTTTCGGGAAAATCCGATGGTCGGATCTCCCGCACTAATCGTTTGAAATCACGGTTTCAAAACACGAACTGCAGCTTCATTATTCGATTTATTTTAATTATATTTATAAATATGAATATAAATATAATCAATTCTTCGATTTCAAAACCATATGCTTTTCATACATTTGATAAAAATGACATTTTTATCCAATAGACATTTATTCCGACACTTCACTATTTTTAACGATTCATGTATATAGAAAAAAATGTGATTTTCATTGTAAAACAATTTATTTCAAAACACAACTATTTTATATAGTTCATATAGATGTTATAAATATAATTTTTATTATAAAACAATTTATTTTAAAACACGAATACCATTCAACACATGAATTTCTATTCAACACATGAAGGTTTTCTATAGTTTGTATATATATAGTAATAAATGTGATTTTTATTGTAAAACAATTTATTTCAAAACACTGCTATTTTATATAGTTCATATAGATGTTAAAAATATGATTTTTATTATAAAACAATTTATTTTAAAACACGAATACCATTCAACACATGAATTTCTATTCAACGAATGAATTTCTATTCAACAGATGAAGGTTTTCTATAGTTTGTATATATATATATATATATATAGTAAAAACGTGATTTTCTTGTAGAATGTTTTATTTCAAAACACTACTATTTTATATAGTTCATATAGATGATAAAAATAGGATTTTTATTATAAAACAATTTATTTTAAAACACGAATACCATTCAACACATGAATTTCTATTCAACGAATGAATTTCTATTCAACACATGAAGGTTTTATATTCAACACACGAATATAGTTTCAACACATGAAAATAATTCTAAAACATGAATATTATTCAAAATTTCGGCAGCGTAGTTAAAATCGGGGTCGTCCCTAGTACGGCTCCTCGCTCTACCTTAAAGCCTCGCAGCTTTTGACAATGGGGATTTCATGCATCTAGTTCGCACGCAGGCGACATGTATATTTTTTTCATTTCCACATACTAATCCTATGTGGTTTCAACCAAATAATTCTCAACCACAAACGGGTATTTTTCAACCACAATCAATCAATATCAACCACAAACAATTTAAATCAACCATTCGCTACCAACCAATTTTCACACCAATCACAACCAATAAATATCGTCCGTGGTTTGTGGAAGAGGGGCATATATATATATATATATGTAAGTATATTTCACTTCTATTCAACACATATATAATTTTTACAACGCATATAAGTTATATATATTGAACGTACAATTTATACAACACTTATATAACTCATACATTGACTATATAATTTATACATCGTTTTTTTCAATGATCGTTTATAATTTTGAAATATCACATTGGGTTCCACACCACCAAAAATTGCAGAAGGCTCAGAAAAATACGTGGTCTCTTCTAGAATGTAGAAGACATCCACACGAGTCCACTGTCTCTTGTTTCACTGATTTTCATCAAGAAACGAAAAAGATATGATTTTTACAGTGAAATCAAAAACCGTAGCGCTTTAAACTACTATTAAATAGTTTAATATAAAACAGCCGTATACCTTTTTCGATTCTTTCAAAACTAGGTTTCAACTTTTCGATCCAACCGTTGCACGATACGAAGATCCGCTTGCACAGCGTCGAAGAGGGAAGTGAGGGCTTTCAGGCGCCACCACCCAGGTTCTGATCGACAGCGTCCCTTGCGAGCAGCGACTGTCCAAAGGCGGCGGCTTTGAGGGCGCGGATCTCAATGAATACTCGACGATAAAACTTTAGACTGCCTTAGATTTGAAGATCTCGATCTTCTCTAGAGTTTTCCCCAAAGAAGCGATCGATTTTGATGAGAGAATCAAGGGATATCGGGGAGGAAAGAATCGAGCTTCAGCCGCCTTCGTGTTCGAGGGTCACGGGGAGAAAGAAGTTTTATTGACCAATGAATTTTTTTTATTTATAAATTTTTAAAAATCCAAAAATACCCTCTTTCACACACGAGCTCCAATCCAAACCCAACGACTGTCATCCCTAGCGTTTTACCCCCATTCCGAACACAATGGAATATGTTTCGAAGGCTCATTCGAATGTTTCAGTCAGTTTTCATTCAAATTAAAATATAAAACATTCAATATTTGATTTGAACGTACATTTCAATTTTCCAGGGCCACAAACTGATTTGAAAAATTCTAGAAAAATAAATCTAGCTATGTTTTGACGATATTGTCCCAACAAAACTAGTTTCGTCGAATTCTGAGACCGTTTGAAAAATGGCCCATTTCTGGTCGATCCAATTTAATAGAAATCGACCAAACACATTTTCCTTTGCCACGCTCACATACTAGCTTCAAAAATTATGAAATTTGAAACTTAGCAATAGTTTACCATCCCGGATCCAACAAAAGTGGTTTCGTCAAATTCCGAGGTCGTTTGCAAAATGGCCATTTTCACGGGCTATATATATTCTATAGCGACCTTTCTGAAAATTCATTTGGCCATAACTTTTGCTTCCCGCTATGAAACTTCAATTTTTCAGATTCGTTGGAAAGAAATTCACTAACAGATATAAATATTTTTGGTTTCACTCAAATCCGTTTTGTTTCGCATCCGGTACAGTCAGTCAAAGTTTGAATTCAAATTTTGAAACTACCGCGCCATTTCAGGCCTTGTTTATAATTCAAAGTAATTATATTTATTTTCAACTTCGATTCAAACTTACTTTTTATCATTATTATTTAAAATATTTATTTTAAATACTTAAAATTCTCTATTTTAGCCGATTTAAAATTTTTAAATTGGTTCAGATTTTCCGGGATGTTACAATCTCCCCCACTTAAAACTTTTCATCCCCGAAAAGGAACAAAGTCGAAAGCGGTTTGATAAATCAACTCTACGTTCAATCTGGCTTCCATTCTCCAACTTTTCAGTTTCTGAGAATTTTCAAATTCTTCAAAAATTTGGCTAACACCCAGAATTTTCGAAAAATTTCGCCATAACCTCCTTTGTACGGGGAGGGGTTTGGAAATTTATTGGGCCGTATTAGGTACCCAATAAATCCTATAAAGCATACACATATTTATAGTGATATATTTTGGTGTTTACAAGGGAGCGTGTATAGATATTAACTCCAGAGAATAAACTCTCGTCACCCTGTCAAAGCCTGAGGGAGTGTGTATTTTTAATTGCTCCAGAGAGTAAATTCTCGTTAGCTCGTCCCGTGTGGGAAATAAATAATCCATGTGCTGTATCTAATAACTAGAGGGACGTGATTATTGTCAACTCCAGACCCGTGTGGGGTTTTTATTAATCTGGCAATTTATCATTACAATTTTATATGGTCCATATCAGTCACCAGTTCAACCTGTAATATATAGTCATCGCCATACAAGCCTCTCGCTCGTATGGTAAATCTTCCACCTCGTCACACAAGCTCCAAATGCTTATGTGGTATATGATGAAGTATGCCTATCTTCAAGAAGTATGCCATGTAGTGTAGTTCAAAATTAATTGTTACTATCCTATGGCGATGTTTATTATTACACACAGAACAACCAGCTTTCCGCATCCAATGGCATTCACTGGAGTCGATATAATAATATTTCGCATCCAACTCATTAAGGTTTACCTATTTGTCGGGCACGCAAATAAAATCTTTACTCAACAGCTTATCCAATTACCTGTTCAAACGTATATAATGCACAAGTGTATATTTCTATCTATTTTTAAATCAGTTCAATGTGTGATTTAATCGAATAAATCCTACCATTCATTCTATTATTAATTAAATTATCTATCGTTCTAATAATTTAATTAATCTAACCCACTATCACACAACCCAAACAACAAGCAATTTTTTTTTAACTTTTCAAAATTATACAAATTAATTCATACACTCTTTTTAAATTAATAAGACTATAGAGTTAAAAGTGCATATCCATGGAAAGAAAATAACAACAAAATAGAGAACTAAATGGTTATGCAAAATATGGTAAATGTACCTTGCACCGGAGTCAATCAAAGATATACGCTCGACACTTAGGATAGGCTTTCTGAATGCTCTCCTCAGTTCCCCAAGTACAATCTCGCGGATCTCCACTCCATTGCACCTTGACTAAGTGAACCTTCTTGTTCCTCACTTCTTTGGTTTCTTTGCCGATAATCTTTAGCGGCTCTCTTCTCACAGCCAATTCTGGAGTAATTTCAATAGCCTGTTGCGGTGCTTCTTCCACTATCAAGTCTGGATCATGAACGTGCTTTCGAAGTTGAGATATGTGAAATACATCATGCACTCCGGGCAACCAATCAGGCAATTGAATTCTATAGGCGAGAGTCCCAATCCGTTCAAGAATAGGGAATGGACCAATAAATCTGGGCGCCAACTTCCCAGTTTTGCCAAATCGAATCACTCCTCTCATCGGAGAAACCTTTATATACACATAATCACCAACAGAAAAAGCCAAATCCCTTCTTCTCGAATCTGCATAGCTTTTCTGTCGGCTTTGAGCGGCGAGTAATCGTTTCTTAACGAAGTCGACTTTGTCTGCGGCTTCGCGGATCATATCTGGTCCCAATACAAGCTTATTTCCAGGTTCGACCCAACAAGTAGGAGATCGGAACGGTCTACCATACAATGCTTTGAATGGTGACATTGTCAGGCTCACCTGGTAGCTGTTGTTATATGAGAATTCAGCCAAATGTAAATGGTCTTCCCATGATCCACCGAAATCTAGAACATAAGCTCGCAATAAATCTTCTAGTATACGATTCACCCTCTCAGTCTGACCATTTGTCTGAGGATGATAAGCGGTGCTCAAGTTCAGCTTTGTTCCCAGTTCTACTTGAAATGCCTCCCAGAATTTGCTAGTGAATATTGGATCTCTATCACTAACAATACTGATCGGCACTCCGTGTAGTCTAACAATTTCCTTGAAATATATCTGCGCTAGACTCTGAGCAGTTATGTTTGAACTGACAGGTATGAAATGGGCGGTATTCGTGAAGCGATCTACGATCACCCAAATACTATCATTCCCTTTTCTGGCTTGGGGCAAACCATCTATGAAGTCCATGGAAATATGTTCCCACTTCCAACTTGGAATGTCCAGCGGTTGCAGCAATCCAGCCAGTTTCTATTGGTCGCTTTTGACAAGTTGGCAGGTAGGGCACCGGCTAACATATAAAGAAATATCTCTCTTCATCGACCTCCACCAGAACGTGCGTTTGATGTCATTGTACATTTTGCTTACTCTTGGATGGATACTAAGTTTTGACTTGTGGCATTCATCCAGCACTTCCTTTCGGAGCTCAGAAATGTTAGGAACACAGATTCGACCTTTTAGCCTTAGAATCGCATCATTATCAACCTGAAAACTCGAGGGCTCACCTTTCTGAATTGTCTCTCTGGTCTTCTGAATTAAGTGATCATCCTTCTGAAGAGCAGATATTTTATCTATCAATGAAGTCGTAATAATAAAACTGACGATCATTACATTCTTTCGGCTTAACGCATCGGCCACGACATTGGCTTTCCCGGGGGTGTATAGAATCTCAAAATCGTATGCTGCAAGGAACTCTAGCCAACGTTGCTGCCTCAGATTCATGTCTTTCTGGGTGAACAGATACTTTAGTGATTGGTGATCTATAAACAGTTCGAATTTCTCACCCAGAAGATAGTGTCTCTAGATTTTCAAAGCGAACACGATAGCCAACAACTCAAGATCATGAGTGACGTAGTTTTTCTCATGTGGCTTCAGCTGACGGCTAGCATAAGCAATAACTTGACCTCTTTGCATTAATACTGCACCCAGGCCTTCTCTAGAGGCATCTGTCCAGACTTTCAAGTCTTGATTGCCAACGATTATCGTTAAAACTGGAGCCGTTGTTAATCTTAACTTTAGCTCCTCAAAAGCCTCCTCACATTCGGGAGTCCACTTGAATTTTGTGTGCTTCTTTGTAAGATTTGTTAAGTGACTAGATATCTTCGAAAAATCTTTAACGAACTTCCGGTAATAACTAGCCAATCCAAGAAAACTTCGGACTTCTGTGGGAGTACTAGGCTGTTTCCAGTTTTGAATAGCTGTGATTTTACTTGGATCCACAACCATTCCCTCTTTCGAAACAACGTGGCCAAGAAACTTTACTTCATCTTGCCAGAATATACATTTGGACAACTTGGCTTTCAATACATTCTTTTTCAGAATTTCTAGAACTTGTTCCAAATGTTTTTCATGTTTTGCTTTCGACTTAGAGAAGATTAGAATATCATCAATAAAGACCAGAACAAACTTACTCAAAACTCCTCTGAACACTCTATTCATCAAATCGACGAAGTAAGCTGGAGTGTTATATAAGCCGAACGACATTACTAACCACTCATAGAATAAGTCTGGACCTCTGAATGCTGTCATAGTAACACACTCTTCGGCAATTCGAAGCTGATGGAAGCCTGTAGCTAGGTCCATCCTGGAAAATACTTGTGCTCCATTTAGACGATCCAATAAATCATCAATTCGCGGCAATGTATATTTATTCTTTATTGTCTGCTTATTCAAATCACGATAATCCACACATAGTCGCAGAGTACCGTCAGACTTTGGGACAAACACCACTGCTGCTCCCCAATCAGAGAAACTAGGCCTGATCAGACCCTTCCATACAAGCTGTCGAGTTTGATTGTCTAGTTCTTCTTTCTCCTTTAGAGTCATTCTTCGAATAGCATGCACTACTAGCCTTGCATTCAGGATTAAAGCAATCTTGAAATCAATTTCCCTCTACGGAGGTAAGCGAACAACTTCTTCGAACACATCCGCATAATTCTTGATGACAGGAATATCTTTTACGAGGTTGGGAATATTCTCTGTGGCTATAGGGATATTTTCTATTTGAGCAGGAGAAACATCAAGAGCTGACCAAAACTCTTTTCTATTTGAATTCGGACCTTGCATGGTATGGTTATATAACTCCCTGATTGGGCCTTTGCCTTAACAACTCTCTCGGCGCATCTAACCTCTGCCTCGTATTTGGTTAACCAATCCAATCCCAAAATAAGATCGAATTCGGAAAAATTCATGATGATAGAGATGGTAGGGAACTTATAGCAGGAAAAAGAGACAAGCACCCTACAAACCCAACTGAGATCGACAAAATTCCCAACCGGATTATGGGTAGTCATTGGTTCTTTGAGCTTCTTCAAATTCAAATCTAACTTCTTAACTGCATTCTTTGCAATAAAGCTTCGCGACGCGCCTATATCAAACAGTACTTTAACTGGAATGTTTTTGACATTGAGCGTGCCTTCTAAAACATCAGACCTTTCCTGAGCAGACAAAGATGCAGGCACTTCTACCACTTCATTTACATGCACTGCTTTGGATTTCTTAAATTGCCTGCAATCCTTTTCAAGATGGCCAGTCCGATGGCATTGGCTGCATTTTCTATTCTCTAGGAACTTGTCCTTGGATTTAAATTTATCCTTCTTTCGTTTCTTCAAGGGTCCACGGTTTATCGACAAATGCCCTTTCTGATGGTGGTTATTGCATACGGTGGTTGTTACTGGTTATTTCCCTGGTTTGACCCTTTTCCGATTGACTTTAGGCTTCTTACTCACCTCAGACATCGTACTGGCCTTAGGACGATCAGTTTCAAGCACACATCTATTACTAGAACTGACTTCCTCTTCGTCGCGCAACATACCTTTCTTATGGAGATCTTCATACTGATAAGCCATGTATATCATTGCTGAAAAAGGAAGCTTCACATGCCCCATCACTTTATTCTGGTATTTTCTTTGCAGGCCATGAATAAATCTCAGATTCTTCCTCTTCGTGTTTTGAATTAGATGAGGAGCGAAGTGAGAGAGTTCATTGAATTTCTAATGATATTCTGGGATTGTCATATCTCCTTGTATCAGATAAGAGAATTCATCACATAACCGCTCAGTTGCTTTAGGAGGAGTAAGTCTTTCTAGGAAAATCACTTTGAATCTATCCCAGGTGATATCACCTTCTGGATTATCATTAATAATCGAATCGCACCAGAACAAAGCTTCTTCTTTGAGTGCCCAAGACGCCAGTAATCTTTTCTGATCATCTCTTAGCTTTAAACCTTCAAAGAATTTCTCAGCAGAATGAATCCAAGCTTGTGTTTCCATAATGGACTCTTTGCCTAAGAATGGAGATCCACCCAGATTTCGAAATCTCTTGAATAGAACTTCTATATCTGATTCTGGCTGCGGGAGCACAACTGCCTCATTAGCTTGTCGAGCTATACGATTACTTCTTCTGTTTCTGTCACTCATTTTCTAGTGTGTCTGCAATTAGCAGACAAAGTGTCAGGTCAACAGAAAAGATATTTCAAAACATAGAGACAAATACTTGAATGTAAATGTGTTTACTAGGGTGTATTTCATTCTGCTTTACTCATACTAGGATATTACTAATCCTATCTGTAATGAGTTACCCGTCCTAGAACACTACTGGTTCTATTTCTGACGAGTTCGTTAATATGTTATATTCTAGCACTAAGCTTAACCAAAACTCTGATACCACGTTGTGACGACCCCAAACCCCGTACTGATGGTGGCAAGGGTAATCTTTGGAATATAACATATCAACAGATAATAGCAGAACCGAATTAAATAAATACACCAGATAATGTAGAAATAATACACTAGATAAACATAATCATCAGAGTTACACAGTATACAGGATCATACTTAGTACAAATACAGTTCATCTATACAAAAATGTCTACAGCGGAAAACAAACATAATATGTACAACAGGAGCTGAACAGCATAAAAAGAAATAAATGATAGAATCCATCTTCAGCTCCAGCTATCCAGAAAGAGCCTGCTAAAACATGAATACAAGGCTGCCCGTGTAGAAAAAGGGGCACCCGAGTTTGCAAGTGAAACAAAC
This sequence comes from Allium sativum, assembly GCA_030737875.1. Lineage (NCBI taxonomy): Eukaryota > Viridiplantae > Streptophyta > Magnoliopsida > Asparagales > Amaryllidaceae > Allium > Allium sativum. The sequence continues at coordinate 843,913,109 of CM060909.1, read as the reverse complement.
TACGAGTCATTCGTGGGACTGGTATGAGAAATCTACTTAACACAATATTCAATTGGCTAATAGCAGGACCACGCCACTTTCGCGGAACGGGTTTACTCCATTGGATTGCCAGTGCTTTAAAACAAATAAATCTTTTAAACATCGCAATGCTTTTCATAAAAATTATAAGACTCAGTTCCCATCACACAATGCAACGCAAACCGGAGGATAGAGTTTTACCTTATAATGGCCAAAATATGCTTGATACGAATAAAACAATAGAATTTGATATTATTACTAGTGTTTACATGTTTCAAAAACAATTTGGAATCATAACTATCAATCATAGATGGCATGGGTACCATATATCATGTCGCCATATATATATACAATCAAAACCACACGGTGTCGTATTTGGAAATTGGATTTCCGTCATGAACCAAGGCAAAAGATAGTCCTTACCGAATTCGAGACGCTCTAGCCCGTGTCTCAGGATCAGAACGCATCGACCCTTGGAGCGACAGGGCCGGTCCACCGATGTGGATTAAAATTCCTGAACACCACGTTTCCCCGCCCTTTGGGGCGTAAGTGAGCCAACGAATGACTCTATTGGTCCCAGATCGACCGATATAACCGAGGCGCCTCGCAACAGCAACAACCACATAGGTGAAAATAATATCAATGCCAGCCAGTTCAAGCACCGACACCACCTCTAGCTAGAAGGAAACGCATGCCCTCCCTGAGGTCCTCTCCCGTTTCTAGTTCATACCGGGGTGTGAGGTTCGCGAATTCACGTTATACACAAAGCTACGCCACACAGGCGATGCTTTGATCATCACCACAAGACTTTGCTTTTCAACAGAATCCCTGATCATCTCATCTTAGCATGCCACACAGGCAATTCACGCCATGTAACTGATGGCTTTCAATCACACAGAATGAATCCCAATGTCAGACACACAGTCCATTTACAAGTCCATTCTAGGTCTGAACGAAACCGGAGGCACTATATACCTCGCATACCCATCGATCTCCACGTACGTCGGGACGATCACCACTCATTATCCATATTTCGGGATGCTTCCCAATTAGGACATCAGTTACCATCCAAACGAGGTGAAGATCTCCGGTCTTCAACCACCGTCTTCGTCTTTGATTTCTTATCGTCGATTTAGTTATTCAGAATGGGATAAACCCGGTCTTTCTGAGCAACACGCGTATATAAATAACAAGTGCTACACAAACACAACATACGCCTCATTCCAATTCATTAGTCACTAACCGTCAATCAGTAAGAGAACGATTTCCCAAATATTAACCCCGAACGCCGAAACCAACATCAGATCAAAACCCAGGAAACCATTCGACTTAGCTAACCTTCAGTTAATTCCTAAATTTCACATTCCATATCATTTATAATATTTTATAATGATTTATCGCTATTTTTATTTATTTTATTCAAACGACGCTTCGGGCCATAACGCGACCGTGGTGCTGTTTTTCTTCAGATTTGATTTACACATATCTGAAAACCTAACCGTTGGATCTTCACAAAATTTGTATCATTAGAAAGATCTTTTCAAAACGAATCCAACGGTTCAAGTTTTGGGAAAATCCGACGGTCGGATCTCCCGGTACAATCGTCTGAAGTTTTGATTTCAAAATACGAACTGCAGCGTCGTTATTCGATTTAATATAATTATATTTATATATATAAATATAATCGATTCTGGCGCTGTTTTTCTTCAGATTTGAATTAAACATTCCAAACAATCCAACAGTTGGATCTTCACAAATTTGGTGTTGTTGGAAAGATATTTCCAAAGCGAACCCAACGGTTCCGGTTTCGGGAAAATCCGATGGTCGGATCTCCCGCACTAATCTTTTGAAATCACGGTTTCAAAACACGAACTGCAGCTTCGTTATTCGATTTATCTCAATTATATTTATATATATGAATATAAATATAATTGATTCTTCGATTTCAAAACCATATGCTTTTCATACATATGATAAAAATGACATTTTTATCCAATAGACATTTATTCCAACACTTCACTATTTTTAACGATTCATGTATATAGAAAAAATGTTATTTTTATTATAAAACAATTTATTTCAAAACACGACTATTTTATATAGTTCATATAGATGTTATAAATATGTTTTTTATTATAAAGCAATTTATTTTAAAACACGAATACCATTCAAAACATGAATTTCTATTCAACGAATGAATTTCTATTCAACACATGAAGGTTTTCTATAGTTTGTATATATATAGTAAAAAATCTGATTTTTATTGTAAAACAATTTATTTCAAAACACGACTATTTTATACAGTTCATATAGATATTAAAAATATGATTTTTATTACAAAATAATTTATTTTAAAACACGAATACCATTCAACACATGAATTTCTATTCAACGAATGAATTTCTATTCAACACATGAAGGTTTTCTATAATTTGTATATATATAGTAAAAACGTGATTTTTATTGTAAAATGATTTATTTCAAAACACTACTATTTTATATAGTTCATATAGATGTTAAAAATAGGATTTTTATTATAAAACAATTTACGAATACCATTCAACACATGAATTTCTATTCAATGAATGAATTTCTATTCAACACATGAAGGTTTTCTATTCAACACACGAATATAGTTTCAACACATGAAAATAATTCGAACACATGAATATTATTCAAAATTTTGGCAGCATAACGGCAGGGTAGTTAAAATCGAGGTCGTCCCTAGTACGGCTCCTCGCTCTACCTTAAAGCCTCGCAGCTTTTGACAATGGGGATTTCATGCATCTAGTTCGCACGCAGGCGGTATGTATATTTTTTTCATTTCTACAAACTAATCCTATGTGGTTTCAACAAAATAATTCTCAACCACAAACGGGTATTTTTCAACCACAATCAATCAATTTCAACCACAAACAATTTTAATCAACCATTCGCTATCAACCAATTTTCACACCAATCACAACCAATAAATACCGTCCATGGTTTGTGGACGAGCGGCGTGTGTATATATATATATATATATATATATATATAAGTATATTTCACTTCTATTCAACACATGTATAATTTTTACAATGCATATATAACTTATACATCGAACGTACAACATATACAATGCTTATACAAGAGGTGTACAATGCTTATATAACTCATACATTGACTATATAATTTATACATCGTCGTTTTCCATGATCATTTATAATTTAGAAATCTCACATTGGGTTCCACTCCACCAAAAATTGCAGAAGGCTCAGAAAAATACGCGGTCTCTTCTAGATTGTAGAAGACGTCCACACGAGTCCACTGTCTCTTGTTTCACTGAATTTTGTCAAGAAACGAAAAAGATATGATTTTTACAGTGAAATCAAAAACCGTAGCACTTTAAACTGTTATTAAATAGTTTAATATAAAACAGCCGTATACCTTTTTCGATTCGTTCAAAACTAGGTTTCAACTTTTCGATCCAACCGTTGCACAATACGAAGATCCGCTTGCACAGCGTCGAAGAGGGAAGTGAGGGATTTCCGGCGACACCACCTAGGTTCTGATCGACGGCGTCCCTTGCGAGCGGCGACTGTCCAAAGGCGGCGGCTTTGAGGGCGCGGATCTCACTGAATACTCGACGATAAAACTTCAGACTGCCTTAGATTTGAAGATCTTGATCTTCTCTAGAGTTTTCCCAAAGAAGCAATTGATTTTGATGAGAGAATCGAGGGATACTGGGAAAGAAAGAATCGAGCTTCAACCGCCTTCGTGTTCGAGGGTTACGGGGAGAGAGAAGGTTTTATTGACCAATGATTTTTTTATATTTATAAATTTTAAAAATCCAAAAATACCCTCTTTTACACACGAGCTCCAATCCAAACCCAACGACTGTCATCCCTAGCGTTTTACCCCTATTCCGAACACAATGGGATATGTTTCGAAGGCCCATTCGAAAGTTTCAGTCAGTTTTCATTCAAATAGAAATATAAAACATTCAATATTTGATTTGAACGTACATTTCAATTTGCCAGGGCCACAAACTGATTTGAAAAATTCTAGAAAAATAAATCTAGCTATGTTTTGATGATACGGTCCCAACAAAACTAGTTTCGTCGAATTCTGAGACCGTTTGAAAAATGGCCTATTTCTGGTCGATCCATTTTAATAGAAATCGACCAAACACATTTTCCTTTGCCACGCTCACATACTAGCTTCAAAAATTATGAAATTTGAAACTTAGCAATAGTTTACCATCCCGGATCCAACAAAAGTGGTTTCGTTGAATTCCGAGGTCGTTTGCAAAATGGCCATTTTCACGGGCTATATATATTCTATAGCGACCTTTTTGAAAATTCATTTGGCCATAACTTTTGCTTCCCGCAATGAAACTTCAATTTTTCAGATTCATTAGAAAGATATTCACTAACAGATTTAAATATTTTTGGTTTCGCCCAAATCCGTTTTATTTTGCACCCGGTACAGTCAGTCAAAGTTTGAATTCAAATTTTGAAACTACCGCGCCATTTCAAGCCTTGTTTATAATTCAAAGTAATTATATTTATTTTCAACTACGATTCAAACTTACTTTTCATCATTATTATTTAAAATATTTATTTTAAATACTTAAAATTTTCAATTTTAGCCAATTTAAAATTTTTAAATTGGTTCAGATTTTCCGGGTCGTTACACTTGTGGTTGATGATCAAAGCACAGCTTTAATATAGCGTCACTTTGTGTATAGCATTAATTCGTGAGCCTCACACCTCGGTATGAGTCAAAAAGGGATGAGGACCGTTGGGATAACACGACGTTTCTATCTAGCTATGGGTGGTGTCAGCGTTTTACAAGCCCTGACATTTATATTATTTTTACCTATGTGGTTGTTGGAATGCGAGGCATCTCGGATATATCGGTCACTACGGAGCCGATGGATGGGTCCGATAGGACCAAGAAATGTGTGTTCAGGAATAACTAATCCTCAAATGTAAGGGAGGACCAGCCCAGCCGATTCCAGGGGTTACCCAGAGTATGTAGTCCTGAGACATTTGCTAGAGTGTCTCGAAGCGGAAAGGAGTATATCCCTTGCCTAGACTCATGACGGAAATCCAATTTCCAATACGTGACATTTCGATTTTGATTGTAGAGCCTAGTACTGGAGACATGATAGATGGTACCCATGCTGCCTATGATTGATACATTTATATTTGAAGTTGTTTTGGCACTATACACTTATAATAGTATAAAATGATTTGTTTTAAACGTACCAAGCATGTTTGGCTATTATAAGGTAAAACCCTATCCTCTGGCTTGCATTGCATTGTGTGATGGGACTTGGGTCTTATAATAGCTTCATTTTTTTCCAAAACATTGTGCTATTTTGTTATATGCACTGGTATTCTTGGGAGGAAACACGTTCCGTGCTATACGGCGTGGTCCCTTGATATATCTGATTTTAAAGTAAAGTTTTAAACAACTGTTTTAGTACTTACACCAGTCACATGACTGTCCTAGAGTTTATTGTTTTAACCTAAGCTCTGGGTGCCCCTATTTTCCAAACGGGCAGCTAGTAGTTTTGGTTTTGCAGATTTATATTCACAGGATCCTGATTTACAGCTGGAATGATATTCGGAAAGCTCTGTATCCGTATATTTCTTTCAGTTGTGCTTTTTATTATTTCCCGCTACATTATAATTTGTAAATCTCTGATATTTATCAAATGTGTAATATTTATTCATACTCTATATATTTTGTACGCTGATGTAAATTGTTGTAATAAGCAATGAAATGTTCTTCTGTTTTGTTCGGATTCGTCTTGTCCTCATAGCAATTTGGGCTTTCCTTTACTGGGAAGTTCGGGCCGTCACATTTGACATCAGAGCTTTGGTTTACAGAGCTCGAGAACAAGGCATATTAGAACCAAACAAAAGGATTCATCAGTGATTGGATTAATAATATCCAATGAGAATGACTCGTTAGAGATAGGATCAGTTGTGGTAACCCGTAACTTCCCCGGTAAAGGAAAGCCCGGATTGAATTGAGGACAAGACGAATCAGAATGCAAACAGAAGAAAATTTCATTGTTTATTACAACAATTACATCAGAATACAAGAATATACAGGGTATGAATAAATATTACACAGAAAATATCAGAGATTTAAATTACATTTAAATACATCGCAACGGAAAATAATACAAAACACAACTAGAAGTAATACACGGATACAGAGCTTTCCGAGTATCGTTCCAGCTGTAAATCAGGATCCTGTGAATATAAATCAGCAAAACCAAAACTACTAGCTGCCCTTGTCAAAATAAGGGCACCCAGAGTTTAGGTTAAAACAATAAACTCCAGGTCAGTCATGTGACCGTTGTGAGAACTAAAACAGTTATTAATCTTTATTTTAAAGTTAGGTAAATCAAGGGACCAGGCCGTATAACACGGAACGGGTTTCCTCCGAAGAACACCAGTGCATAAAACAACAACGCAATGCTAAATAAAGAAAAATGAAGCTATTATAAGACCCAGGTCCCATCACATAATGCAACACAAGCCGGAAGATAGGGTTTTCCCTTATAATAGCCAAACATGCTTGATACGTCAAAACAAATCATTTGATAGTATTATAAGTGTATAGTGTCGAAATAATTTCAATCATAAATATTAATCATAGACGGCATGGGTACCATATATCATGTCGCCATACTAGGCTCTACAATCAAAACCGTAAAGTCACGTATTTGGAAATTTGATTTCTGTCTGTGAACCGAGGCCGGGGATCGTCCTCTATCGATTCGAGACAATCTAGCCAACCATGTCTCAGGACCCAAACTCAGGTGGGCCCTTGGATCGTCAGGGCCGGTCCACCGATGTGGATTAAAATGCCTGAACACTGCGTTTCTCCACCTTTTGGGGCGTAAATGAGCTAACGAACGACTCCATCGGACCCGGATCGTCCGATCAAACCGAGGCGCCTCGCAACAGCAACAACCACACAGGTGAAAATAATATAAATGTCAGCCAGTTTAAGCACTAACACCACCTCTAGCTAGAAAGAAACGCATGTCCTCCCTGAGGTCCTTCTCCCGTTTCTGGTTCACAACCGGGGTCTGAGGCTCGCGAATCTACGCTACACAAAGCTATGCCACACAGGCCGTGATTTGATCATCAACCACAAGACTCTGCTTTTCAATAGAAAGCTTGATCATATTGCCACTTAGGCATGCCACACAGGCAATTCACTCCATGCGTTTGATATTCATCAATATATAACCTCTAAGCTCGTACGTCTCAGAGAAGGGCGTTAAGCAAGAGAATAAATTATCCGCCGCCAAACAGATATATATTTAATAGAAATCAATCACACAAAATAAAATCCAGTATGAGACACACAGTCCATTTACAAGTTCGTTCTGGGTCTGAACGAAACCGGAGGCACCTTGTACCTTGCATATCCATCGATCTCCAAGTTTGTCTGGACGATCACCAACTGATTCCCTCCTCTTGGGTGTATAGCCCAATCAAGATTATCAGTAATCACCCAAATGACGTGAAGACCTCCGGTCTTCGACGACCGTCTTCATCCTCGGCACCACGTCGAATCAGTTATTCAGAATGGGATAAACCTGGCCTTTCTGAATAACTCGCGTATATAATAAACAAGTGTTACACAAACACAACATACACCTCATTCCAACTCAGAATATTCTTTTATTCCAATATTCTTATACTTTGGGAAAGGTTCCCATTAATTTTATCAAAGATAAATTCTTTAAATTTATTCTTTAATCTTCTTTTGAATATCGATTCGAACTAGTCGAGATTAGCAAATCACACCGAAGTAATCATTTATTTTATTTTCCCAATCCCAACCTATTCATCTCATGAAGTAAAACCGGTCATACTTCATATCTAACACCACAGTGTTATCGGTAAATTCAATTACCATTTCACGTTCAAATCTAATTGAAGATTTAACTATCGCCTGGAGTAAAACTGGTGATACTCTATTCTCGATCATTTCATTTTAATTAAAGATTCATTAAAACTCCACTTAGTTTTAATCTTCCCAATAATCACTATCAATGATTATTTTACTTGGGAAAATCACATCCTGCCTTTAACTGGGTTAAAGAACAAATGTTATTTAAAACACAGTTCACTATAAACCAAAATCACATTCTAATTCAATTAAATATCATTTAATTGGTACACTTCATTAAATCTAAATAAAAAGATTTAATCTTTTTGTCCACTGGCCTTAAGAATAGTGTTAATGAAGACACCATTCACGACAAACCCCAAATCCCATTTGATATTAAATACACGGCTCTGAATAGAAAATATATCGGCTTATATTCAATATCAAATTCTACGACCAACAAATATCGTATTGGAAATAACGATATAAATATATCTTTCAAATTTCCATAACAATATCTGTATAATCACGAAATCCAACATCGAAATATTCCAAAGACAATTTCAATTCAAATCTAATCCAATTCAATTATTGGAAATTCTGTTTATTTTCAAAACCATTTCAAATCCACTTTATTTATTTTAAAAATAAATAGAATTATAATTCTAGTTCAAAACTAGTTCACTTCGATAAAAATCAATTTTTATCTTTTCAAATTTGGAGTTTTTCATCCCAATTCTTCACAAATCATTTCTTATGATTTTACACAAATTATTACTATTTTTAAAAATTTTATCAAGGCCCGTACAGTCGATTTCCACCAACGGCCATCGAACTGCACTTACAACGACCTTTTCCAAATTTGATTTGGACATAATTCCAAATCTAACTGTTAGATTTCTAATTTCTAATATCCATTAGAAAGCTCTTTTCGATATGAACCCAACGGTTCCGGTTTTAGGAGAATCCGATGGTCGGATCTCCCATAATATTCGTTCGAAGTCAATTGTCGAAATTCGCGAACTGCTGCGGCATGGCGCGTTCTACTCAGGCCATTATATTATATATATAATATATATAATATATACTTCATCGATTTACTTTTAAAATGTATTTTATAAATCGTTTTAAATTCGTTTTCAAAACGATTTCAACTTCCTTTTCAAATTCAAATCAAGATTGAATTTTTCAATATAAATTCGTTTTAATTTCATTCCAAATCGATTTCAATTCAATTTCAATTTAATTAGAATTTCAATTCATTTTAATTTAATCTAAATTTCAGTTTAATTTGAATTTCAAATCTATTAAATTTAATTCAAATTTCAATTCATTTAAATTTAATTCGAAATTCAAATCTGTTCAATTTAATTCGAATTTCAAATCTATTCAATTAAATTCGAATTTCAAATCTATTCAATTCAATTCGAATTTCAAATCTATTCAATTTAATTCGAATTTCAAAATCACTTCAATTTAATTCGAATTTCAAAATCACTTCAATTTAATTCGAATTTCATAATCACTCCAATTTAATTCGAATTTCAAAATCACTCCAATTTAATTCGAATTTCAAAATCACTCCAATATTCATTGAAAAATGAATATAATCGATATAAATATCGTTCACGTCAAAATGGCGTCAATCTATCCAACACGGCTTTTATTCAACACATGAATGTTTATTCTATTCAACATATGAATATTTTCCAATTCAACACATGAATTTATTTTCAATTCAACACATGAATTCATTTTCTATATTGGAATGAGGCCCAATCAATTACCATATAATGTTAATTATATGGATTTTCTACAACACATGCATATAAACAGCAACGATAAATAATCAACCATCATCCAGAGTGCACCACACAACTGCATAAGCATTAAATAAAAATAATTAACGCTTACACAGTCTGTCAACCCATCAATTGACATACAACTAAACAATCGGGATTAGTGTACGTCAAATATCATCCCAATACCCGTGTGGGGTTTCAAATCAACAAACACAGATTTTATTTGTGCAGTTGGGCGATGTGTAAAATTTATCATCCCAATCAATATCAGTCAAATCAGCGTATATAAACAAATCGTTCGATTTGTTTATAAATATTTATTTTATACACACGTTAAAAATTATATTTTTAACTATAAAATATTTTCCACTATAAAATATTTTATTTCATTCCACATCACACAATCAAATTTCACAACACAGCAACCAAACAAACAAGTCATCCATGGTCTGTGGACGACGGGTGTCAGGTGCTACTAAGCACCGTCTGCATCCTAGTATATATTTTAACTAGAAAAACAAGATTAAAAGTGAGAAGTTCTCACCGACTAGCTAAACCAAATGCCACGACTCTTCATATGTAGAAATCTTCATCATGCTCACCTTTTGTCAATTTCATTGTCCGTAGCCACTACATATATAAAAATCACATTTTTATATTGTTGCTATGTATATAAAAATCACATTTTTATAATCACTCTATATGGATAAAAATCACATTTTTATACCGCTACTATATAGATAAAAATTCTATTTTTATACCGCTTCTTTCTATAACAAAATTATATTTTTATATTTCTACTTCATATACAAAGATCGAATTTATATATTCTCTACCCTATAAAAATTATATTTTTATAATCTCTATTATGTAAAGACAATATTTTAATTATCATACATACATAAAAATTGAATTTTAATCCTTTCTACATACATATAAAAATTATATTCTTATTCTTTACAACACATAAAAATTATATACTTATTCTTTACATCACATAAAAAAAAAATTATGACGCTAAAAATTATATTTTTATATCGTTAAAAACCAAATCTTTACTTCTATATAAAAATTCAAACTCTACTTCTATATAAAAATTCAAACTTTACTTCTATATAAAAATTCAAACTCAACTTCTACATAAAAATTCAAACTTTACTTCTATATAAAAATTCAAACTTTACTTTTCTATCTTCATATTAAAAATCATTTTTTTTCTATAAAATTTTTACCTTTCTTGCATATAAAAATCTACCCTCTTTACATATATTTTATATATTATTTTAAAAATGAATTACTGCTAATTTATAAATAAAAATCAATTTTTTATTACCTACAACAAATAAAATAAAAACTAAAATTTAAAATCAGGTTTCATGCAATAAAATTTGCATTCCTATCTATCTAAACTAGTAAAGACCAAACAAAAAGAAAAAATATATAATAGTGAAGCTCTTACTGTTGAAATCTGAAAAGAGAAGGGAAGCGCGGTTGGATCTGCAGAAGAGAGAGGCGTCGGAAGGGGGGCTTCAGGCAGAGGCGGGTTTTGGGGTGGTTAGGGTTTCGTGGTGTGCGAGTCGAGAGGGAGGCGGTCAATTGGAGAAGGGGAGGAAGAAGGAGGGACTGCGGAGGGGGGGGGGGGCGGTCCGGCGACTAGCACGCGAGGGGGGGTTTGGCTGCAGTTCGATCTAGAGGGGGAGGAAGCGGATGCGGTTCGATCCAGAGGGGGGAGGAAGCGGTTGCGGCGGAGGGCGGCTAGGGCGGCGATCGCGTAGGGGGGAGGGGTGCAGATCGAGATCGAGCTGTGTTGTGTTTTTTAATGTTTTCTTTCTGAATGAAGAACGTGGGGGAGGAGGAAAGGATATAGGGGTTTAATTATAATTAATATATTTAATTATATTTAATTTTCAAATAGCAACTTTTTATTTCGAACTCGAAACGAGGCCCACCGCATGTTGTCCATAGCTAATTACCCCCATTCCGAGCACAATGGGATATGTATCGTAAGCCTGTTCGGCCGTTTCGATCGATTTTTGTCAAAATCAACATATAACTCTATATATTGAATTTGAACGCACATTTCAATTTACCGGGGCCACATACTGACTCTAAAAATTCCCGAAAAATATTTTCTAGCTTCGTATTGACGATACGGTCCTAACAAAACTAATTTCATCAAATTCCGAGACCGTTTGAAACATGGTCATTTTCCAGTCGATTAAAATCAACTGAAACTGGTCAAACGCGTTTTCCTTTGCCATGCTCACATATTGATTCGAAAAATTATGAAAATTGGAATCTAGCAATGACTTGACATCACGGATCCAACAAAAGTGGTTTCGTCGAAAACCGAGGTCGTTTGCAAGGTCAGAATTCCATAGCGACTATTCTGAATTTTCAACTGGACATATCTTTTTATTTCCGCTATGAAATTTCAATTTTTTGGATTCGTTGGAAAGATATTCTCAAATAGATTCAAATATTTTTTGTTTAATTAAAATTCGGTTTATTTTGAATCCTGTATATTCATTTGAACTTTGAAATCGAATTTTCGAACTACAGTGCCATTTTCAATTCCAATTATATTTATAAATAAATATTTACATTCTAACGACGACGTATATAAATATATACGTTCTAATTCTATTCAAAATAAATTTCTCGTCATTATTATTTAAAATAATTCATTTTAAATGTTCAAAATTCACTAAAATTGCCAAAATAAAAATTTTAAATTGGCTCGGATTTCTGGGTTATTACATCAGTAGTATCCTAGAACGAGTGTGAAGACCAGTGTTTTTAAAATAAAAATGAAAACGATTTTTTTTTTGAAAATTTAAACCATTTTATACGTATTTGAATATTTATTTTAAATTAATTTGGACAATCAAGTATATAAAGATTTTGCATATACGCCTTGCAAACGTATATTCGAAACTTTAATATACTTGATAGATATAGAATCACACTCTAGTCGCCCGGGGATGATGCTGGTAATTGTGATGACATTACCAGTATTTGTGTTCGAGTTTCGAAAGTGGAATGTCTATATATTTCCAATTGACTGGTATGACAACCAAAAACTAGATAGGGTTATTGTTGTGAATTGGCATCAAAAACATGATTTTGTATATATATCAAAAGTATGAATTTGAAACGTTAACCAACTAATTGATTACTGGTTGTGTTATTTGATTACTAATTTGATTAAGCCAAATTGAATAAAATATTGGATCGTATTAAAAACTGTTTGGAATTGCATACATGTACATACATGTTTATTGAACAGGTCATAGCAAGGAGTTCAGAGAAGAGGAATAAAATTGTATGTCCGACGAATAGGTACATGTTTACCAATTTATTGGGTTTGGATGATTTTATGAGCAAATTGGCTAGCCGCTTGGATTTTTCTTTTTCTTTTTGAGATGAGAGGGCTTGTGTAGCGGTTTGGGAATTTTCCTGGTGCGCCCCGTACAAAGGAGGTTATGGAATTTTTTTTTGAAAATTTAGGGTGTAAGACAAATTTTTAAAAAAATTAGAAATTCTTAGAAACTGAAAAGCTAAAGAATGGAAGCCAGAATGGAAGCCAGACTGAAAGTTGAGTTGATTAGTAAACCAACTTTCAGCTCCGTTCCTTTTCGAAGATGAAAAGATTTTAAGTGGGGGAGAATGTAACAACCCGGAAAATCAGAACCAAATTAAAATTTTTATTTTGGCAATTTTAATGAATTTTGGACATTTAAAATGATTTATTTTAAATAATAACGATAAGAAATTTATTTGGATAGAATTAGAACGTATATATTTATATAAATCGAAGTTAGAATATAAATATTTATTTTAATTATAAAATAAATTGAAAATGATGCGGTAGTTTGAAAATTCGATTTCAAATATCAAATGAATGTACAGGATTCAAAATAAACCGGATTTTAGTGAAACCAAATATTTTGAATCTATTTGAGAATATATTTCCAAAGAATCTGAAAAACTGAAATTACGTAGCGGGAATAAAAAGTTATGTCCATTTCAAAATTCAGAAAAGTCGCTATGGAATTTATATTTTAATATATAAATAGCCCTTAAAAATAGCCATTTTGCAAACGAAATCCGTTTTCGACGAAACAACTTTTGTTTAATCTGGGATGTCGAATTATTGCTAGATTCAAAAATTCATAACTTTTGAAATCAATATGTGAGCGTGGCAGAAGAAAACGTATTTTGTCAATTTTAGTCAACTTGGATCGACCAGAAAATGGCCATTTTTCAAATGGTCTTCAAATTTGTCGAAATTAGTTTTGTTAGGACTGTATCGTCCATATGAAGCTAGAAATAAATTTTTTGGAATTTTTAGAATCCGTATGTGGCCCCGGTAAATTAAAATGTGCATTTGAATTTAAAATATAATGATTTATATTTTAAATTTTACAGAAATTGTTCGAAATGGTCGAATTGGCTAATGAAACATATCCCAGTGTGTTCAGAAGGGGGTATTTAGGTAGGGTCAACAGTCGTTGGGTATGAATTGGAGTTCGAATGGAAAGGTAGCTTTCAGGAGAATAAATTAATTAAAAATAAAAAGTCAACCCTCTCCTTCTAACACCCCCTCCCGTCGATTTCATTACTCGGAAAATATTAAAAAAAAACAACAACACCGCGCGATTCTCTCCCTACCTTAGCCGTGTCACCGCTTCTCTGGTCGGCCACCTACGGCCATCGCGCCTCCCCCATCGACCACCTCCCTCCTCTTCTCCTTCCAGCGCCCACTTTCTAAAACCTAGCTCCCCTTTTTCTAACCAAATCCGCCACCCCTATTCCACCACAACCCGCCGCCCAAAACACCACCCTCGAACCCCCTCCAATCGACGTCATCGCACGGAAGACCACCCTTCTCAGTTTAACATTGGACTGTAAGTTTTTATTATTATTTTATTTAGTTTATTTATTTCTATAATCAGTTATATATATAACAATGAAGAAAACGTGGTTTTATTAATTATATAGAACATCGGAATCAAAACGTGATTTTATTTATACTAGTAGAATTATAAAAGAAGTGATTTTCATATTTGCAAAGAAGTGATTTTTAAATTTGCAAAGATATGGTTTTTATATTTGCAGAGGTGTGATTTTTTTACTTTGTAAAAGATACAATTTTTAATTATATAAATATATGATTTTAATATATGGTATTAGCAAACAAAGATTAGATTTTTACAAATATAAAGATGAGATCTTTATAGATACAGTGAAATAAAAATACGATTTTTATATGAAGAGATTTGAAATAAAAATTGGATTATTACATATACAGTAGCAGAATAAAAATGTGATTTTTATTATAGGAATAGAGAAATAAAAATATGACTTTTATTTATGTAATAGCGAAATAGAAATATGATCTTTAATATAAAAATCATGTGAAACAGATTGCGTTGGAATCAAAGCAGCGAACCTGAGCGACATAAATAAAGAATGGCGGAGTGGAACCCAAAGGTGAGAACTTCTCACTTTAATTTTATTGTCTAGTTAAAATATATATTAGGATGTAGACGGTGCTTAGTAGTACCCGACACTCGTCGTCCACAGACTATGGACGACTTGTTTGTTTATTTGATTGTGTTGTAAAAATTGTTTGTGATGTGAAATGGACTGAATAAAATATTCATGTATTGAAATAAATATTTTATAGTTAAAAATACAATTTTTAACGTGTATATGAATAAAATAAATATCCATTTACGAATCGGACGATTTCTTTATGTACACATATTTGATTGATATTGATTGGGATGACAAATTTTACACATCGCCCAACTGCACAAATAAAATTCATTATTTCTTGATTGAAACCCCACACGGGGATTGGGTGATATTGGACATACACTAATCCCAATATTTAGTTGTATGTCAATCGATTGTTTGCCAAGCTATGTAAGCATTGAATATTTATATTTAATGCTTATGCAGTGTAGAATGCACTCTGGATGATGGTTGACTGTGTTTAATTGTTGTTGTCTACATGTGTTGTATGAAATCCATATAATAACATTATATGGTAATTAACTGTGTCTGATTCCAGTTCAGAAAGAAGGAATATTTTAAAATAACGATTATTTTAAAATAATTAATATTTTTAAATAATATTCAGTAATGGATCAAATTTCGATTTTGATGTCTGATTTGGGATAGGCACGAAAATATTTAAATATATAAAGTCGTGTTGATTTAATTGGCGCCATTTTGACGTGAACGATATTTATATTGATTTTATTCATTTTTATAATGAATATCGAAAAGGAAGTGATTTCAAAATCTAATGTTATGAAAATATTATCTTTTATATATTGATGATACGGAATATTCAATTTTGATTTGAAATTGAATATGAAGTTGAAATCGTTTTGAAAACGAATTTAAAACGATTTATAAATTACGTTTTAAATGGAAATTCAACGAAATATATATATATATAATATTGTATATATATAGTGGCCTGAATAGAACGCGCCGCGGCAGTTTGCGAATTTCAACTATTGACTTCGAATGGACATTACGGGAGATCCGACCGTTGGATCTCCTAAAACCGAAACCGTTGGGTTCGTATCGAAAAGAGCTTTCAACCAGTATAAGAGATTTGAAATCTAACGATTGGATTTGGAATCATGTCCAAATCAAATTTGGAAAAGGCCGTTGTAAGTGCAGTTCGATGACCGTTTATGGAAATCAACTGTACAGGCCTTGATAAAATTATTAAAAATATCAATAATTTGTGTAAAATCGTATTAAATGATTTGGAAAGAATTGTGATGAAAAATTCTATTTTTGAAAAGATATAAATATATTTTTATCGAAATGAACTAGTTATGAACTAGAATTATAAATCCAATATTTTTAAAATAAATAAATTGGATTTGAAATGGTTTTAAAAATAACCAGAATTTCCAATATATGAATTGGAATGGATTTGAATCAAAATTATCTTCGGAATATTTCGATATTGGATTCTATGATTATACAGATATTGTGGAGGAATTCGAAAGATATATATATCATTATTCCAATACAATATTTGTTGATTTGAGAATTTGATGTTGAATTGAAGTCGATATATTTTCTATTGAGAGTCTTGTATTTAATATCAAATTGGATTTTGGGTTTGTCGTGAACTGTGTTTTAAATGACCTTATTCTAAAACCAGTTGAGAAAATATTAAATCTTTTTATTGATATTTAATGAAGTTACCAATTAATTAATATTTAATTGGAATTGAATTGAAATTTGTTTTTGGGTTTATCGTGAATGGTGTTTTAAATGACATTTGTTCTTTAACCCGATTAAAAATGGAATGTGAATTGGGTTTATTGTGAACTATGTTTTTAATGACATTCGTTCTTTAACCCGATTTACAGTGAAATGTGATTTGGAATTTATAATTTTTTTTATTAAGATTTAACAGGAATTTTCACAAAGTAAAGTTTTCTAATTTAATATATTAAATTGGAATTGAATGGAATTCGATTTGATAATAATCGAAGTGAACTTTTGTGGAGGAAGACTGTTAATACATATGGAATTTAAAAGGCGTTTCCGTAATTCCATTTATATTATTGGTCGGATACGGAAATTGATATCGATTATATATTGATTTGTTTTTACGTGAAGATTCCATAATTAATGGAATGTGATTTGGGTTTATCGTGAATTTTGTTTTAAATGACATTAGTTCTTTAACCGGGTCAAAGGCAGAATTACATGTCTATCATTGTATTTCGAATTGTATGGTTGATCTCTGCTAAATATATATCTGTTTGGTGGCAGAGAATTTATTCTCTTGCTTAACACCATTCTCTGAGATGTACGAGCTCAGAGGCTATATATCGGCATAAATCAATAGCACGGTGTAGATTGTCGATGCTGCATGTTTGTGTTTCCAAAGTTAAATAATCATTAGTATTGATTTTCAGGAAGATTAAAACCAAGTGGAGATTTAATGAATCTTTAATTTGGTTGAAATGGGAAATGATAATTTTAATTATCAAATTTGGGAAATGATCGAGAATGGAGTATTGCTAGTTTTGCTCCTAGCGATAGTTAAATCTTTAATTAGATTTGAAGGGGAAATGGTTATTAAATTTACCGATAACACTGTGGTTTTAGATATGGAGTATGATCAGTTTTTCTCTATGGGATGAATAGGTTGGGATTGGGAAATAAAATAAATGATTACTTCGGTGTGGTTTGCTAATCCCGACTAGTTTGGAAAACCTTAACATGGTTAGAAATGATATCCAAAGGAAGATTAAAGAATAAATCTAGAAAATTTATATTTGATAAAATTAATGGGAACCTTTCCCAAGCGATAAGAATATTTGAATAAAAGAATATTCTAGATTGGAATGAGGCGTATGTTGTGTTTGTGTAACACTTGTTTAATACGCGAGCTATTCGGAAAGGCCGGGTTTATACCCATACTGAATAACTGATTCGACGATAAATCGACGATGAAGATGGTGGTTGAAGACCGGAGGTCTTCACATTGTTTGGATGATTACTGATGTCTTGATTGGGTTGTACACCCAAGACGAGGTAATAAGTGGTGATCGTCCAGACGTACTTAGAGATCGATGGATATGCGAGGGCCTATCTCCTGTATTGGACATATGGGACGAGGAATAAGGTGCCTCCGGTTTCGTTCAGACCCAGAACGAACTCGTAAATGGATTGTGTGTCTGACATTGGATTTTATTCTTTGTTGATTGATTTCTATTAAAGATATATCTGTTTGGCGGTGGAGAATTTATTCTCTTGCTTAACGCCCTTCTCTGAGACGTACGAGTTGAGGTTATATATCGATAGATATCAGTTGCATGGCATGAATTGCCTGTGTGGCATGCTAAGATGCAGTGATCAAGGCTTCTGTTGAAAAGCATAGTCTTGTGGTTGATGATCAAAGCACAGCTTTAATATAGCACCGCTTTGTGTATAGCGTTAATTCGCGAGCCTCACACCTCGGTATGAGTCAATAAGGAGATAAGGATCGTTGGGGGAACACGACGTTTCTGTCTAGCTATGGTTGGTGTCAGAGTTTTACAAGCCCTGACATTTATATTACTTTTACCTATGTGGTTGTTGGAATGCGAGGCGCCTCAAATATATTGGTCTCTACGGAGCCGATGGATGGGTCCGATAGGACCGGGAAACTTGTTTTCAGGAATAACTAATCCTCAAATGTAAGGTAGGACCAGCCTAGCCGATTCCGGGGGTTACCCAGAGTGTGTAGTCCTGAGACAATTGCTAGAGTGTCTCGAAGCGGAAAGGAGTATATCCCTTGCCTAGACTCATGACGGAAATCCAATTTCCAATACGTGATATTTCGGTTTTGATTGTAGAGCCTAGTATTGGTGACATGATAGATGGTACCCATGCCACCTATGATTGATACATTTATATTTGAAGTTGTTTTGACACTATACACTTATAATAGTATCAAATGATTTGTTTTAAACGTACCAAACATGTTTGGCTATTATAAGGTAAAACCCTATCCTTCGGCTTGCGTTGCATTGTGTGATGAGACCTGGGTCTTATAATAGCTTCATTTTTTCCAAAAAGCATTGCGCTATTTTGTTATATGCACTGGTATTCTTGGGAGGAAACTCGTTTCGTGTTATACGGCGTGGTCCCTCGATATATCTGATTTTAAAGTAAAGTTTTAAATAACTGTTTTAGTTCTCACACCAGTTGCATGACTGACCTAGAGTTTATTGTTTTAATCTAAACTCTGGGTTCCCCTATTTTCCACACGGGCAGCTAGTAGTTTTGGTTTTGCAGATTTATATTCATAGGATCTTGGTTTACAGCTGGAATGATATTCGGAAAGCTCCATATCCGTATATTTCTTTCAGTTGTGTTTTGTATTATATTCCGCTGCATTGTAATTTGTAAATCTCTGATATTTATCAAATGTGTAATATTTATTCACACTCTGCATATTCTGTACTCTGATGTAAATTGTTGTAATAAGCAATGAAATGTTCTTCTGTTTGTGTTCTGATTTGTCGTGTTCTCAACTCAATCCGGGGTTTCCTTTACGGGGAAGTTTGGGTCGTGTCAGTTTTTGTTTAACTAAATTTTTATAGATATCAATAACTAAGTTAACTTCCTCATTACGTTATCTGCCCGCAAAAGAATGGCTCTCTTTATTTCTAAGCTCGGCATGATTATGAACCCCATTCACCACCACTATACTCCATGCATCACCAGTTGGAAATTTAATAGCTTTCAGTTTAAATGGACAGTTGCATTTTTTAGTACTTGTTACTTGGAGTTGAATTAATATTCTTCGATTTGGCTCCCTTGTATAGTCCATTGCGCTCACATCCAATGAAAATTCACAGATGGGACCAACATCCAATAACATCAGAGCGTGTAACATCCCAAGTTTTTCGACAATTTAAAATATTAAATTTAATATGTTTTGTGCAAAATTGTTTTGAATATTAAAATTAATGATTTATGTTGTATATTGATAATGTATGAAATAAAATTTGAATTTATTCACAATAAGCAATAATTGATTTATAAATTTATCATGAATTTTTATTTCGATTTGAGTTGAATTTATAAAATCTTTGAATTTAAATTATTGGTTAATAAACGGAAAACTAATATTTTATTGTAATAATGAATTGGTTAAATTTGTCACTTTGCAAACGATATCAGAAATCGATGGCATTAATTTTATTTGATCCAAAATTGTAAATTATTGTAATTTCTAAAATTTCATAATCAATGGAATTATAGTTTGATCATAAGAAATTAAAGTGCGTATAAATTTATACATACAATTCAGTTAAATAATCATGTTTCAAAAGAAAACTGCTATAGACATCGGAATTGGGCTGCGAAAAATATTCCACTGCATCCAGAAGGCATCAAAACATATTATTAGGCAGTAAACGGGCCAGATTTGTAGTCCGTCCGAATTTTGGCTTATATATCACGCTAATCGAGAAATATTATTATTTTATTTATTCTGAAACCCTACAAATCTTCGGCCGCCAGCATTCAATTTCGATGGTCGTAAGTTTCAATCTTTCACTCCTTAATATCTTCCAATTTAATCAACGAAATTCAATAAGTCAAAAGGGAAAAATGTAGTGCTCAATCTCCCCTTCGATTCCAAACGGATGGATCAAATTGTAATGCTCTGAAATCACCATTATTTCTTCATAAACATAGCGCAGTTCATGGTTATTGGGGATGACTGGATTGACCGAGTTCCTCGGGATTTGGGCCGTAGGTCAACGGCGAGAAGGTGCACGCTATGGCGTTGGTTGATCGGGTCCTGGAGCTTTAGAGTTGTGTATGTGATTAAGGAATTGGAATGGAAGTGGGTTACGATTTTTCCAGGCAACAAAACGCGATGAAGAGGAGAGTGGAAACAGAGGTGCTGACATGACACATTGTAATTGGTGAGAAGTTTTTATTTATTTTGCTTTAGTTTAAAATTTTCAAATAGTAAAATGCGTATAAAGTATTCATACGAATTCAAAATGACACGCGAATGGATCTGTTGGAATCGTATCGACGAACTCTTGGCGATGCCGCTGGTTTGGACTGATTCTGAGATAGTTGATTTTTGGGCTAATATTTGAATTTCAATCTTGTTTAAAATCAAAGGTGAGTGAATTTCTCGCTCACAACTTGCTGAATTATTCCCATATTTATCGAATTAGATTATGAAATAATTTTTGTTGTCTGGTTGTGATTGATCGTTGATTTGTTATTTGAATTGACATACAAATGTGTTGATATGCAAATTTAAATAGATAATTAGTTATTTTAATTAAATTAAATACCTAATTGAACATCCCGAATCCTATTAAACAGTGAAACGATTTAATATTTATCATTTAGATGAAATGGCTGTGATGGATGTTTTTGTTTTGAAATTTGTTGCTACACTGATATCGATACCAAAATGTTTCATTAAATTTTTAAGGCGATTATCCCAAATAAATAGGAATTTAGGGGATGGGATTTAAATACGATCTGATTACTCGACATTTTTAATTTGTTTAAAGTTGTAATTAATAATTCTCCTAGATTTAATTTTAAATAAGAGTATTCGACGATTTTTGGAAGTGTTCGATACTTGGGATATAAATATGATTTTGATTTCTCAAATTTAAAGCTAAATTTAGTAATTCTCTTTAAGTTTAATTTTATAAAAATAAAAAAAAAAATTCGAAGATATTTGAAATTGTTCGAGATTTAGAGTGAATAGAAATTTAAAGCCCTTTTATTTAAAAGTTAATCTGAATGTTATTTGAAATCGAGACATAGAAGCGAAATAAATTATATTATTTTTATTAAAATTATGTTTTAATATTAGTTAGCTATAAATATATACACCTATGGATTTTTAAAATAAATTATATTATATTTATTATTTAAAGATTATTTTTGTAAAGCATTTAATGTATATATAGCTATAATTTGAAATAAAGTAAATCATATTCTATTCTTTATTTATTTTTATTTAAAGATTTTTTTAGTAAATCATTTAATATATGTGTAATGTAGTGATTTAAATTATTTTATCTAATTATTTTATATCTCAAAAAAAGTATTATTTATAATCATCTATTTTTTGAAGTTATTTAAATATTTATAATGGTTAATAAATTGGAATATTTCTCGATTTAAACCATTGATTCAGACTCGATTTTAAAATAAAAAAATTCCCTTTTGAATAAAAATCGATGTTCAAATAATCATGATATTGATATGAAATTTCATTCTATTTGAATATGAATTAGGAGGAGATTTAAATGAGAAATCTGTAATCATCAATAACTACTGTTTTAAAAATGCGCTTATTATTTGGGATGACCGGGATCGAATATATGTTTGAAAACCATTCCAAGTAAAAATACGACATGATAAAGAAACTAAAGACTTGTAAATCGATAAGAGAAGACCGAGAATCCTTGAATAGTTAAGATTGACTGTCGATGTCTTGATTGGGTCGATCACCCAATACAAGGTTATAAGCGGCACGAGATCTGGATATATTTAGAGATTTTCGGATTTTATTCCGTTCAGACCCAGAACGGACTTGTATGGATTATGTGCCTGACATTGTAATTGACTGCGTAGCACTGATTTCTATTAATATATATATATATATATATATATATATATCGGATTGTGGCAATTAATTATTCCCATCTATAAGTTTTACGTGCTTAGAGGTTATGTATTGATAGAAATCAGTGACATGTTGTGAATTGACAATGTGGCATACTCAAGTTATGAGGTGAGCTAGTGGTGATAGCATTGTGTAAATCGTGACTTCGACGAACCTCATACGCACCGGATTGATGGTAAACTGGCAGTTAGGTTGTATATATATCTCTATTGAAACTCGAAAGCTTCGACGGGTGATCTGCTTCGAAACCTAGGGAAAATAAAGGGTATGTTCGGTGTCCATGTCTGGATGTTAACCGGTGATTTACCTGGTGATTGGTGTCCGAGTCTGGATGAAAACCATGAAACATGAGGTTGCACCTTGTTCCCAATTGATCTTTCATGTCAAGAACAATCATATTGAACCCAACATCCAATACGAGTCTTTCGTTTTGTTTGTAAATTATGTATGTGGGTATAGCCACTATGCTATCTTAGATTAATATATTTATTTGCAAAATGGTCTTCAACACTATGCACTAATAATAGTATTTAAAAGAAGATTTTCACATATGAAAGAAGGTTTGGTTATCATGAGATAAAACTCGCCCATTTGGTTTGCGCTTTAATTGTGTGATGTAGGACGAGCTTATGGTAGCTTCATTTTTCCAAAATCATTGCGAATTTTCCATAATACTTCTTTAGATTTATGTATCCTTAACACTCATGTTATTTCGTATTTCAATTTGACTAATATGTGAATGATTTAGTTATGATCCGAGTGTTTGTTGTGTTTTCTTTTTATGCAACACGCTCGGATCAACCTGAGTTTTAGTTATCGAAGACACCATTTTTGAGGATAAAGATGGAGCTTGCCAGAAGTATTGTTATTTATTTCCGCTGCAAATATTGGTATGTTTATTATAGTTAACTCTAATAATTGTCATAAAATATAATCAAATGTATGTTTTAACAGCTTCATGAACTGTTATTTAATTATTATATTTTGTCCTTCCACTGTCAGATTCTGTGTTTGTTCTTCTTCTTCTCTTCTTTTTCTTATATAAATCCCAATAATTATCCGTATTTTTTATTTTTTTATGTCGATATTTAGGATCATTGTCGATTTGAATGGTCAAAAATCTTAGATGTTATATTTGGTATCAGAGCTATGGTTTAGCGAAAACCATGGCTCTATTTGGGATTAACTCATTGGAGATATGATAGTAATACCCCAGAATGAGTTCGAGTGTATATGAGAAAGCATACTTGTAATTTTGATATAAAATGATTTTGGATTATGTTGGTTTGTTCTGTTGAGTATTTATGAATTCTGGTCAGTACTTGGGACGCCAAGGCATCGATAGGGACTTCTAAACACTCGATTAGGGCTTATTGACATAATATTTTTGAATTATATTTTTCTGTATATTGAGAATTTGAAAATTTATTAATTTTGATTTTGTTGATGAAAATATTAAATTTTCATCATTTATTACTCGATTAATCAATAATTTAAAACTATTGGTTATTGAATGGTTTAAGAAATAAATATACAAAATAAATTGATAATGAAATATTGAAAATTAATTAGTAATGAAATAAGAAATTAAATATGAATTTAAAATTTTAATTTCGGTTGGTTCTGTAATTTCATTTTGCAAATGGTTTGAATAATATATTTATATTTTAAAAAAAAGTTGCTTCATATAGGAATTGTTTCCAAATGAATTTTGAAAAAAAGTGTATATTTTACCCATTGCCTTTGGAAAATGATCTCTGTAACACTCCACGTCCATTAATGTCACTCACAAAGGGAATGCATCAATGTCCATGAATCGTTATTGTTTGTATAGAATAGATAAATTACAAGAATAAATAAATAAAACAACATAGCGGAAGATAAAACTTATTTTATTTCATCATAGCTCAAAACGAGTTTACATAAGTAGTTTCCAAAACCATTACAACAGGATCAGTAGTCTTTTCCAAAAACTTCAAAATACATAAAGAAGCAAACACTTAAATAACATAAATGCATAAATCCCCACTGAGCATAAGCAAAGCCATAAAGAAGAGAGAGTCCCACGCGATACATCTACTCTCTTCAAGCAACTGAAAGAAATCGGCACTAAGTTGTAGTATTCCCTCCTTGCAAACCTGAGGGGGGAAAAAGGAAGAAAAGAGGTGGAAAGAAAAGGGGGTCAGACATAAATTCTGGCGAGTGCGATAACTTTAATAATATAATTATCAAAATAACTAGGCTAAGGCATAAGCTGGAAAATAAGGAAATGATTGTGAATAATTGGGTATGACAGAACAAAACGAGGAAATAAGATGAACCAAGATATCGTTAAAGGCGCCCCTAATTACTATAAGATAATTACTACACTGCACCACCACTAGTCACCCTAAAGGTTGATCCCGCCTACGGAACTTAATAATGATAATGGTAGTTTAATGTACCCCTAGCTACCTTCATAGGTGTCGTCTGCCCCTATCTCCACTAGGTGTACCCACTACCCCCATTCGATCGGCTCCCTAACTCGTATATACCCGTGTTGACCCCACAGTGGGGTGTATCACTCCCCAAAGTGGCAACCCGATACTACCAAAAATGCACGGCTTATATCTACATGATGCAACGTCTTACCTACCAGCCCGGGCCCACACGCATATGGACCCGTTGGACTTGCGTTGCCACCGCTGACCCATTTTTACCACTTACAATCAAATCCTGTATGCGTGTCCCATCCTCGACTTGGGTCGAGCCCACAAAGATACTTAATGGGTTATTGGTTTGAAAAGGGCCCCCATGCATGACACAAGCTTTCCACCTATGTTTGGTCCCCTCTAAGGTTTTTCCCCACTTAACCCCATTTTTATTCATTTCTACTTACATGTTTCAATCTTGGTTAATTGCATCTAATCGTATTTCAAATGCCACCGAAGGCACCCACTAAATTCCACATGCCACCCAAGGCACCCACTTAACCCCCTCATGTCCCACTACATGTTTATCTTGTTAAGTGTTTCTTAATTCATTAAGATCATAACCTTGCAAAGACCTCCCACATTAGACAGGCATTTGTGGCAGCTGGATTAGCCGGGCGGGTCCGGGCAGTTTTACACCACAAACGAGCCTAACCTCGTGACTTTACAATTGTTACGCATTTAATTTATGCCTAAGACCTCCCACATTAGACTGGCATTTGTGGCAGCTGGATTTGTCGGGCGGGTCCGGGTAGTCTTACACCACAAAAGAGTCTAACCTCGTGTCTTAGGCGATTAACACCTAATTAATTACCCCTAATTTGAACTAATTTCCCTATTCAAATTTCCAATCAATTACAAATTAACTATGTCCATAATTGACTCAATTATGTCCATCTATTTAAAGTATATAAAATTATACAATTAACATCACATTTAAGGCATATATGCCAATTCTCCATATAAAATCTTTTAATATTATCCCATTGCCCCACGTTGTACGTTCGTTCATTGAACATAAAATATACGTTAGACTCGAATAGTCTAATTTATGGAATAAAGAGAAAACATCACAACATGCATAGAATAAAAACTAGATCTAAACATAAAGGGTGAACTTGCATGTGTGAATAAGGTTTTTCATCCAAAAACTTGCATAGGCAAAAGTTACAAACTTGCATAAACTATGGATGTCACAGATCTAATAATAAGGTGTAAACATACATAGGCAATGGTTACAAACTTTACATTACATGATTCATACTCCAATACATATAATTGCATATGTGATTTATACAACATAGACTATGATGTAAACTTGCATCTAACTCACACACGTCATAGCCTAACATTAGATCCAATTTACACATAAAATAGATGTCATGAAACATGTAAGGTTGTATATGATTCTCGCTAACTTGCATATGATTCATATCTAAATTAACATCTAAACTTGCATACATATATATGATTTAACATATGAATTAGTTCCAACAACATAACCAAACTAGCATATGAAACATCATTATGAGTTGATTGTACATAAGACAATCATAGATTTACAACATAGATGATAACATCACAACTTTACAACATAGATAATAACATCATAGAATTTACAACATAGATGATAACATCACATAATTTACAACATAGATAATAACATATGGTCAATGATTCACAACGTAACCATATAATCCAAATCATAGCTAAATCCAATTAAATTGTTAATTATCTTATTAAAGAAATCGAACTCACAAAAAGAAGGTCTTACGTCCTGAAATCTGAGTTTTGAAATTGATTTAGCTCGCCTTTGTAGTAGATTCGTTATTGGCTTTGATTTCCCTCTAGTTGGTGGCGGCTACTCTAGGTTACAAGATGACAGCATGACGACCATGATTCCAATTTTTATTTGATTTTAGGGTTTGAGTCTACACATGTTTATATAGAATTTCAGTTTAATTATAGCCATCGGATGATCTTAGGTTAATCAAAACCACTTAGTCAGGATATGGTGACACCCCAGCCCTAATGTAACACCCCACACCCGCTATGGTCACTCGCTAAGGGAATGCCATAACATCGGTGGAGTATTTTAAGTGAATATAGAACAGAAAAATTACAACAAGACAGATATAAGTAATACTTGAAAATTTTAAAACATCATTTCATTGCAGCGGAAAGTAAAACATGTTTGGTTACATCACAAAACCATAATAAGAGTCAAGTACAAAATATCCATCCTGATAAATAAAAGTACATAATCCCAATACATGAACTGATAGCCATAAAAGAAAGGGTAAGCTGAGCTCTACATCTATGGTCCAAGCTCCAAAAGAGAATAAAGCAGCCTGATCAAAGCCCACTCGTACTGGGCCCACTCTGATAACCTGAGGGTTGGGAAAAAAGATAAAAACAACGGGGTCAGACATAAGTCTGAGCGAGTCCTATAACTTTAACAATACAATCATTAAAGTAACCAGAGAAGACATAAGCTTGATATACGGTGTCGTCTGGGGATGAATGGCTACACTAAGCAGCTTGGTAGACTTAGGATAAACTAAGAAACGTAAAGACGCATCTACCCTTCCAAAGGTAAATTACTAAACTGCACCACACCAGTCATTCCTAACTTAAAGGTTGATCCCACCCATGGACTTATAAAATTAACTTAATAGTTCTCGCGTACCCCTAGGTGACTGAGTAGACGCCACAGGGCCCTACAATCCACTAGGTGTACACACTACTCCCCATTCGATCGGCTCCCTAACGTAGATACCCGTGCTGGCCCCACCGTGGGGTGTACCATTCCCCAACGTGGCAACCTGATAAAACTAACGGTGCACGGCTTATATCTACACGATGCAACAACGTCTTATTTACCAGCCCGGGTCCACACACGCATATGAAACCCGTTGGTCATGCGTTGCCACCGCTAACCCATTTTGGCCTCTTATAGTCAAGCCCAATATGCGTGTCCCGTCACTCGACTAGAGTCGAGCCCACTAAGATACGTTTGGGATATTGGTTGAAATGGGCCCCCACAAGCTACCACCTAAGCTTGTTATTTCTAGTGAATCCCGCTTAACCCTTTAATCATGTCCACTTACATGTTATAAATTATGTTTAAGTCATTAATCATATTTTAATTGCCATTCAAGGCACCCACTAGATTTCCACATGCCACCCAAAGCACTTACTTAACCCTTTAACCATGTTTTAATTACATGTTAAACTTTGGTTAAGTATTCTAATCGTATTTTCTATTGCCACCCAAGGCCCCCACTTAACCCCTCATGTCCCTCTACATGCTAATATGGTTAAGTGTTTCTTAATTAATTAATTAAGATCATGACCTCATAAAGACCTCTCACATTAGACCGTCTTTTATGACTGCTGGATATGCCGGTTGGGTCCGGGCAGCCTTACGTCATAAAAAGGGTCTAACCTCGTGTCTTTACTTTAATCACGTATTTAATTTGTGCCTAAGACCTCTCACATTGGGTTAACATTTGTAGCAACTGGTTAAGCCGGTTGGGTCCGGGCAGTTTTACGCTACAACTGAGTCCAACCTCGTGTCTTAGTCGATTAATTACACCTAATTAATCACCCTCATAATTTATATTAATTATCCCTAATTAATTAATCATGTTTTCCAGAATATGGGTAGACCTAACTCAATAGGTAAATTCCCAACTCCGTAGTATGGGTAGACCTAACTCAATAGGTAAATTCCCAACTCCATAATATGGGTAGACCTAACTCAATAGGTAATTTCCCAATTATGTCCATTTAATTTATCTTACTCTTAAGCATACCCATTCCACATCATTTTATTAACATGCATATTAACCCCATCGTTCCCCACGTAATTCGTTCTCGTAACGTGACATAATAAAAGGGAAGATTCATCACAAATGTCATGGGTTTAACCAACATAGCTTATAACTTTATCATGGGTTCAAAAGGTGTCAACTTGCATATATGAGCATACATTAAACTCAACTAGCATTTAACCCAAACTTGCATTATGCATGTCATAAAAAGAGACAAACTTGCATATGAACTTGCACATAAACTTGCATATGAACTTGCACATAAACTTGCATGTGAACTTGCATAACATGTCATACATAGAGGCAAACTCGCATATGTTATGCATATCATAAAAAGAGACAAACTTGCATATGAACTTGCATCATAATAGGGTAAACATGCATATGTATGCATAGCATACAAAGGTGTCATCTTGCATATGTATGCATCTTATTTAGAAAAAGGGTAAACTTGCATGTCATAATGTATGCATAAAACCAAACACTTAGCATGCATAAAATCAAATACTTAGCATGCATAAAACCAAACACTTAGCATGCATAAAATCAAATACTTAGCATGCATAAAATCAAATACTTAGCATGCATAAAACCAAACACTTAGCATGCATAAAACCAAACACTTAGCATGCATAAAATCAAATACTTAGCATGCATAAAATCAAATACTTAGCATGCATAAAATCAAATACTTAGCATGCATAAAACCAAACACTTAGCATGCATGAAACCCATCACTTAACTTGCATAAACCCACATACTTAACTTGCATAAACATAGGGTTAACATTAAACATAGATTAGCAAACTGACATCATATCATATGACTTAAAACCCACAAATCCGCATACAAAACCGCATGATCTCATCATATCTCATCTACTTAATTTAGCAATTGGTTATTAAAGTGATAGAAACTCACCAAAACCAAGATTAGCAAACTTATGTAGTAGAACTAGTTGCTATACAAGAAGAAGATGATGATTAGAGGTTGATTAGCTTGCAACTTTCTTCATAAACTAGTGGAGGTTCCTCTCAAGTTTGATTTTGGCGGCATGGTGGCATCATTTCTATTTTTAGTATGAATTAGTGTAGTATTAGGGTGTATTTATAGATTAGGTGAGTGTTTTAGGCCCTTAGATTAACCCTAAATTAGATTAGGACCCTTAGATTTCGGAACCTTCCAGAAACCAGCCCTAAGACCAAGCCCAAACCCCAAACTGGTGCACCCAACCACAAAACTCTCTAGAAACTGTGCAGGTTTCCTGTCCCGACATGGGCGCACTTCCCAAGTGCGCCAGTGTATTTTTGTGCTGGCGCACTTCACAAGTGCGCCAGTGCATTTCTGGCCTGTTTCGGGTTTTTCTGCCTAACTTCGTTCGTCCATATCTCTTTCATACGGTACCCGTTTTACGCAAACTCGGACTCTATTTCGCGTATTTTTCCAAGACGAACGCAATGACGCAGCCCGTTTCCCCTGATTCTCACATCTGAGATTAATTATACTTTAATTACTAACCGTTAGTGTTAATTGAAATTCGGGGTGTTACATTCTCCCCTACTTAAAGGATTTCGTCCTCGAAATCTCTAAGTCAAGAAGAACGTATCCTACCAACCAAACAACCATCTACTAAACCATCAACCACAAGCAACCATTATCCTTAGAAACTTCTAATGATGTATGAACATATGCAGAAAGTGTGTGTATATGTAACACCCCACCTCCGCTAGGGTCACTCACAAAGGGAATGCACTAGGTTTGGAGGAGTATTATTGGTAAACATGCACAGAAATATTACAAGACAGAACATATATAAAATAGCGGAAGTAAAATCAAACTTTCATAACATGAATAAATAAGGTCTAAAGCCTTTTACATCAGAGTACATCAAAACCTGTCTTGCAATAATAAAGAAGCATAAAGACTTTTTCATAAATTATTCCCCAAGAAAAAGCAGTAAAGTAGCCATAGCCAAGAAAAATCCAAGCCATCCATGATGACCTTCAAGCAGAAGAAGTCCGAACTAAACAATAGTATTTCCTCCCTGTAACCTGGGGGGGAAACGGAAGAAAAGAGGCGAAACAAAACGGGTCAGTCAAAAAGACTGAGTAAGCCCTATCTACTATTAGTATAAAAACTAGTAAAGTTAACTGACATGAGAAACTGAGATGAACATAAACATGATAACAAGATAGATAAGCTAAATCAAAATAACAGGATGAACTACTGAACATAGATAAACTAGGGTGTCGTGATAAACTACGATGTCAAGATAAAACAAGGTATCACATTGTCAGGTTTCTATCAAGTATAATATCCCAAGATATCTATCGCGTATAACGTCCCATGGCATCTATCCTGTATATCCGCTCTGCACCTACCGTACTAGTATCCCCACCGTGTCATGTGTTAACCAAGAATGACCCTCACTCAAAAGTCGTGTAATGGTCCATGTCAACCTAATATATTGCATATATAGGTTACTCAACTCATATGTTTCTTTCCATGTATAAGTTCAGTTCTTTGCCGTAGGCTGTACGGGCTTTCCCATGTAAACGGTTTATCCTTGAAGTTGTTTTTGGACTGCAACCCTTGATCTAGTTGTGTTTCCTTACCATGAACTATCGCGCGTCCACTTAGGATTTATGCCACCTAGGACCGCTAGGGATTATGCTACCTAATGAACGTTTCCGTGTCTCGGTTTGGGTTTTGGCCACCTAGGACCACTAGGGATTACGCCACCCGTCAACCGCGCCCTTGATCCCACGTATGTATCGTGAATCGTTTTCCATGTCTAGATGCACATGTTCCCCAATGTGCCATCTGAGTTCCGTGCCAGGGCAAATCAAGAAATATGGAACTCGGTCGGGAGCTTTAAATCGTCTGCCGATGCAGATATCAACGTCTGTTTTTGTACCCGTGGCTATGGTCCCACGTGACCCCTCCCTCAACTACTGAAAGGCAATCCAAGAAAAATCATGTATAAGAACCACTCCACGGCCCCACTATAGCCCACTTTCCTACGGGCCAACCTCACACATGACTCGATAGCAAGCACATGGTCTGTTGGGGGTTCCCTGCCTTTCCGCACGTACACGATTGACTAAAGATGGTAGGTAGTCGGCGATGCGCTATCCAGGCCAAAAACAAGAATCGTCGACTCCACGCTAATCCATCCCAGTCTTTAGGTTGCTCGCATAGCAACCAAGGCATACTCTTGGTCCTTCTAACGCAGACCTTAACCTCTCATGGGCCTAGTATAATTACCTGGCAGCCCACAGAGGGATCCCAAAAATATCCTCACGTCCCCCGAAGCTTCCACTTCGGCACCCAGTGCGCTGGAGCTTTTATCCAAGTCAGATAACTTGCTCCCCCTCGTATACTAAGCGATGACCTACCGTATCAGGTTACTCATCGTTTTGAGAATTAGTCCTATGTCCTTAGCTAAGAATTATTACTTAGTTACCCTTAACTAAGGTTTACCACTTAGCTTCCTTTCCCGTTATCCTTGATCAACCACGGTTTTCTACCTAGTTCTTCTAGCTAGGGTTTGTCTATTGGGTTAAGTGTTATCACTCAAGTCCATGACTTAACCCGCCCACGAATCACGTCAAAGATTGGCTAAGTATTTAAGTTCAAGACTTAGTCCCACAAGTTGGTTAAGTGTACCCAGAGGCTCATGACTTAACCCTATCAAGTCAAATTGGTCAAGTACTAGCTTACCTTAATCCTATCGGATTATCTTGCTAGATCGATTAAGCATAGATTATCTTAATCCCATCAAATTATCGAGTCGGATTGGTTAAGTATAGGTTGGCTTAACCCAATCCTCTAATCGTACTACAATGGTTAAGTATATTCTAAAAAGGTCTTGTGACTTAACCTTATCAAGTCCGCGTATTAGATTGGTTAAGTGTAAGTTACTTAACCCCGTCAAATCATCATGTATAATTGGTTAAGTATAAGTTGCTTAACCCCATTAAATTATCACGTTAAGTTGGTTAAGTATTGGTTACTTAACCTCATTGAATTACCGAGTTTAAATTGGTTAAGTGTTTAACTTAACCCCATCGAATTACCGTGTTTAGATTAGTTAAGTGTGGATTACTTAACCCCATCTAATTACCGTGTCGGATTAGTTAAGCGTAAATTACTTAACCCCATCCCCTAATCATCTTGTATGGTTAAGTGTCATTAAGAAAACTTACTTAACCTTGCCAAATTATCATGTTGGATTGATTAAGTGTTGGTTAACTTAATCCCCGTCCACTAGTCGTATAAAAATGGTTAAGCGTCATTAGGCAAATCAAATCACTTAACCTACCCAACCTTGTCATGTTTTGTTAAGTATCATTAGCCTAACCAATTTACTTAACCCATTTACCCATGTCATATTTGGTTAAGAGTCATTAATAAAATTAACTTAACCCTATCATGTGGCATTAATTACTTAATGCACCCCAACCTCTCACATTAGACTTTGTTGTGGTTACTAGTTAAGCCGGTCGGTTCCGGGTAGCTTTACACCACAACTTGGTCTAACCTCGGGTTCAAGCACAACATGACCAACTTCTCACATTGGGTCCTATTGTTTGCAACTACTAGTTAGGCCGGTCGGTTCCGGGTAGTTTTACGTTGCAAACTCAACCCAACCTCGAGTTGGCCACTTTCATGTTTAGTCTAGTGTCATGTTCGTAGTCAAGTTTTCAAGCAATTGGGTAGACCTAACTTAATAGGTAAATTCCCAATGGGTAGACCTAACTTAATAGGTAAATTCCCAAGCTTATGTTTTTATGCATACTTACATGTCAACTTCCATGTTATATTTCAAGTCATGTTTTCAAGTTGTATTTTCATGTCATTAGAAATTACCCATAACATAACCCAATGCTTTTAAACTCGCATATACGTTCGCAACAACGTAATGGATTAAAAGAAGAGACTTGGCAAAGGAATGACAAAAATGGGTATTAAGCCACAAGTTAATCATGGTGGCAAATGAGGCACAAATGTGTTCATTAGCTTGCATGTTACATTCTTAAGCCTCAAAAACATGCATAAACCCAAACTTGGCACATAAGCGAATCATGGTGACAAAAGACATGGAATGATGGCTAGAAACTCGCATATATCATCATATACGGATTATGACTTCATATGCAAGTTGACATAATGATTATGAAGATTCTCATGTTGCATAATGCAACATTTCAACATAAAGGTTGTGGCTTTTAGCTCATAAGATCAAGATAATGACTTCATAAACTTGCATAACATGATAGCATGCATCATTCTAATTAATCAAACCCAAACTTTCAACATGAACATTTAACTTCATAGTTAATATCTAAGAGTAGGGAAGGGCTTACATTGCTATGAAGGCCTAAATCGATTAAACTAAAGCTTGTGATGAAGCCTATGCATGCCATCACCCAAAAACCCAAAGATGGATGCTCCAAACCACTAAAAACACCATCTTTAAGAACAAAGATCAAAGCTTTTGCCTTGAAATTAACTTGAGAAGCTCTCATACTAACATAGGGACTCTCTAACACTCTCATGATCATGGAACCTCTCATAGGAATGAAGTGGAGGCTAGGATAGTTGAGTGGAGGCCATGAGAGTAGAAATTTTGCCATAGTTTAGTTACATGAGTGAATAATGAGGGTTTAGGATAGGTTAGGGTCTTATTTATAGATTAGGCAAGTGTTTTAGGCCATAGGATTAAACCTAGATTCAATCCAAGCCATCAAAGCATGTCTTGGGGAAGAAGTCAAGTGTAGGAACCATCTAGGGCCTTTAGATTAAAGATGAACCATGAGAACCATCCAAATGCAAAATCTGCATTTGAGCGAATCGGCCCACGGGTTGACAGCCAAACACCCTGGATTAACCCCTAGTCGACCCAGCGGGCTCGGGTCGACCTCAAAAATGGGCCGGTTCGGTTATTCCCCTCTCCCAATTCGCTGTTTTGAACATTTTTGCATATTTATTTATTTAATTTTCAATTATATATATATATATATATCAATATATATATATTTCTCTGCGCAACCCATTTCACTTAATTAAGTATACTTTAATTTGGGAATTTTTCGTGAAACTTCGCGAGGCCATATCTTGGTCATACGGACTCCGATTCTCGAAAAATCAGACTCAATTTCGTGTATTTTTCCGAGATGAACGCAATGGCATAGCCCGTTTTACTTGATTTAGAATTTAAAATTAAATTCTGCCTTGATTCTCGTCTTAACACGTTATCGAAAAATACGGGTTGTTACATTCTCCCCACCTTTTAGGATTTCGTCCCCGAAATCTCCAAGTTAGGAAGAACATATCCTACCATCCATCATCCATCTACTCAAAACATCATCCACAAGCAACCATTGTCCTTAGATGATTTCTAATGCTGTATGAATATATGCAAAACGTGTGTGTACATGTTCCTTAGCTAATGCTAATGATCAGGCCTGAATAATCTTTCTAATGCAAAATATGTATAGTGCCATGAATCCAACATGTATGCAAATAGTCCTAGTCATATAGATACTATATGCGTGCACAATCATTCATTCATATGCAACAACCGCATGATAATACATTCGATTTCATCCATAAACAAGTATAAATACTCGTGCATATGCAATATGAAATGTGACCGAGTCGAGCTAGTATCTAATGTGTATTCGCGCATCCATGAGCAACCACTTGCAACCATATCAATCATAACATGTTTCAAATACATGTTTACATCCATAGGGTTCTACCTAGAATTCCCTGAAACAGGGCCGAGAAGATAAACAAGACAAACTCCTTACGGGGTTTGTAACAGAAAGTAGGACCGAGAGGATGTCCACAAAAGATAACCTACAAGTAAGCTCTACAGAAACAGGGATCAAGGATATACTCCCAAAAAGAGATATCATGCGCGTATCTAGTCTTTGACCATCAAAGTCGTATTTCCTCGGGCTTACTTCCATTGTGCCTTGACCGCCCTTTACTTCGCGATTTCGTAGCTTCTTATTTCCTGCTTCCATAACATGAGCTGAAACTCATTTCTTCGTCGCCTCTCGTTCCACTTGCACTTATCCTTTTTCTAGAATACTTGGCGCAAACATGACTGCGTACTCATGATCTCATGCAAGCTTTCCAAAATTCACTAGTGAATCTTGGATCTCGTTTATATACTATAAGGCATTTCATGTAGAAGAACTTTCTCTTGAAAGTAAACAGATGTCAATCAGGTTATCATGCGCACTTACTAGGGTGATCTCTATAACCCATGCATAAATGAAGTAAACCATCCGTCTTATTGGTGAACACCACTCGATCGGGCTTCAAATTTCCAATAAAGGCATCAAGGGATTCTAAGTAACTAGTCATGACAGAACCTCAAAAAGGTTACCCGATACTTCGAGGGCATTACCAAGGCTAGTCAAAAGGTCTAACTACCCTCCTATCAAAACCGAGAGTGGCACCCCCTACTGGATAACCACTTCATCCCTAGAATCCATCCACAGCTTATAAGCATTATTTCCAAACTCAACACTTGGCATAGACATTCCCAATTCCAAACAAGTCATGTATAAATGGACTGATTCTCCAATAGGACTTTGAGACAAAAATGGGATTCTCTATTACGTTAGTACTTAAGGTGCAGAGACTCAACTACCGAAGCGGACTTAAATGATGCGGGGATCAAAACAAAGTCTTGGCGGGATGATAGAAAAGAATAACTAGATCTTCAACAAGGATGTTATCCCCCTACTCAGGTACTCTAGTGAGGGTATACAACGATGATCTTGTCCTTGTCCCACAATACTTAACTATCCGTCCCGTTTCACCATACCAAAGATACTTTCTCGTCATGGGTTTCATTGTTCATCTTTCTCCCTCCTTTGAGGACTAAGCCATACCAACAAGTTGCTCATCCTTAAGCTCGTATCCTTTATCCTCTTTCTCACTATCCTTTCTTATAACGCGGCCACTGGTCTCTTGAAAACCACCTCCATCGCATGGAAAGTACTTTCGTAGATAGAAAAGACTAGTCGCAGTTAAAACCACTGTGACTACAGATGGAGGAAAGAAAGGAAAAGAGATTTAATTAAGGAAACAAGGATAATGCTAATGGCCTTTGGGGAATAGCCTTTTCTTTTTAAAAGAAAACTTTCTTGAAAAATGCTTCTTTATAAACGATTTTCAAATAGTTTTCAGAAGGTCTTTAAAAACTTTTGCCCAATCTGGTAACCTTCTACTCTGATACCAAATGTAACACCCCACCTCCGCTAGGGTCACTCACAAAGGGAATGCACTAGGTTTGGAGGAGTATTATTGGTAAACATGCACAGAAATATTACAAGACAGAACATATATAAAATAGCGGAAGTAAAATCAAACTTTCATAACATGAATAAATAAGGTCTAAAGCCTTTTACATCAGAGTACATCAAAACCTGTCTTGCAATAATAAAGAAGCATAAAGACTTTTTCATAAATTATTCCCCAAGAAAAAGCAGTAAAGTAGCCATAGCCAAGAAAAATCCAAGCCATCCATGATGACCTTCAAGCAGAAGAAGTCCGAACTAAACAACAGTATTTCCTCCCTGTAACCTGGGGGGGGAAACGGAAGAAAAGAGGCGAAACAAAACGGGTCAGTCAAAAAGACTGAGTAAGCCCTATCTACTATTAGTATAAAAACTAGTAAAGTTAACTGACATGAGAAACTGAGATGAACATAAA
The DNA here is from genome assembly GCA_030737875.1 of Allium sativum. Classification (NCBI taxonomy): domain Eukaryota; kingdom Viridiplantae; phylum Streptophyta; class Magnoliopsida; order Asparagales; family Amaryllidaceae; genus Allium; species Allium sativum. The sequence continues at coordinate 843,875,116 of CM060909.1, read as the reverse complement.
CATGATAACAAGATAGATAAGCTAAATCAAAATAACAGGATGAACTACTGAACACAGATAAACTAGGGTGTCGTGATAAACTACGATGTCAAGATAAAACAAGGTATCACATTGTCAGGTTTCTATCAAGTATAATATCCCAAGATATCTATCGCGTATAACGTCCCATGGCATCTATCCTGTATATCCGCTCTGCACCTACCGTACTAGAATCCCCACCGTGTCATGTGTTAACCAAGAATGACCCTCACTCAAAAGTCGTGTAATGGTCCATGTCAACCTAATATATTGCATATATAGGTTACTCAACTCATATGTTTCTTTCCATGTATAAGTTCAGTTCTTTGCCGTAGGCTGTACGGGCTTTCCCATGTAAACGGTTTATCCTTGAAGTTGTTTTTGGACTGCAACCCTTGATCTAGTTGTGTTTCCTTACCATGAACTATCGCGCGTCCACTTAGGATTTATGCCACCTAGGACCGCTAGGGATTATGCTACCTAATGAACGTTTCCGTGTCTCGGTTTGGGTTTTGGCCACCTAGGACCACTAGGGATTACGCCACCCATCAACCGCGCCCTTGATCCCACGTATGTATCGTGAATCGTTTTCCATGTCTAGATGCACATGTTCCCCAATGTGCCATCCGAGTTCCGTGCCAGGGCAAATCAAGAAATATGGAACTCGGTCGGGAGCTTTAAATCGTCTGCCGATGCAGATATCAAGGTCTGTTTTTGTACCCGTGGCTATGGTCCCACGTGACCCCTCCCTCAACTACTGAAAGGCAATCCAAGAAAAATCATGTATAAGAACCACTCCACGGCCCCACTATAGCCCACTTTCCTACGGGCCAACCTCACCCATGACTCGATAGCAAGCACATGGTCTGTTGGGGGTTCCCTGCCTTTCCGCACGTACACGATTGACTAAAGATGGTAGGTAGTCGGCGATGCGCTATCCAGGGCAAAAACAAGAATCGTCGACTCCACGCTAATCCATCTCAGTCTTTAGGTTGCTCGCATAGCAACCAAGGCATACTCTTGGTCCTTCTAACGCAGACCTTAACCTCTCATGGGCCTAGTATAATTACCTGGCAGCCCACAGAGGGATCCCAAGAATATCCTCATGTCCCCCGAAGCTTCCACTTCGGCACCCAGTGCGCTGGAAGCTTTTATCCAAGTCAGATAACTTGCTCCCCCTCGTATACTAAGCGATGACCTACCGTATCAGGTTACTCATCGTTTTGAGAATTAGTCCTATGTCCTTAGCTAAGAATTATTACTTAGTTACCCTTAACTAAGGTTTACCACTTAGCTTCCTTTCCCGTTATCCTTGATCAACCACGGTTTTCTACCTAGTTCTTCTAGCTAGGGTTTGTCTATTGGGTTAAGTGTTATCATTCAAGTCTATGACTTAACCCGCCCACGAATCACGTCAAAGATTGGCTAAGTATTTAAGTTCAAGACTTAGTCCCACAAGTTGGTTAAGTGTACCCAGAGGCTCATGACTTAACCCTATCAAGTCAAATTGGTCAAGTACTAGCTTACCTTAATCCTATCGGATTATCTTGCTAGATCGATTAAGCATAGATTATCTTAATCCCATCAAATTATCGAGTCGGATTGGTTAAGTATAGGTTGGCTTAACCCCATCCTCTAATCGTACTACAATGGTTAAGTATATTCTAAAAAGGTCTTGTGACTTAACCTTATCAAGTCCACGTATTAGATTGGTTAAGTGTAAGTTACTTAACCCCATCAAATCATCATGTATAATTGGTTAAGTATAAGTTGCTTAACCCCATTAAATTATCACGTTAAGTTGGTTAAGTATTGGTTACTTAACCTCATTGAATTACCGAGTTTAAATTGGTTAAGTGTTTAACTTAACCCCATCGAATTACCGTGTTTAGATTAGTTAAGTGTGGATTACTTAACCCCATCTAATTACCATGTCGGATTAGTTAAGCGTAAATTACTTAACCCCATCCCCTAATCATCTTGTATGGTTAAGTGTCATTAAGAAAACTTACTTAACCTTGCCAAATTATCATGTTGGATTGATTAAGTGTTGGTTAACTTAATCCCCGTCCACTAGTCGTATAAAAATGGTTAAGCGTCATTAGGCAAATCAAATCACTTAACCTACCCAACCTTGTCATGTTTTGTTAAGTATCATTAGCCTAACCAATTTACTTAACCCATTTACCCATGTCATATTTGGTTAAGAGTCATTAATAAAATTAACTTAACCCTATCATGTGGCATTAATTACTTAATGCACCCCAACCTCTCACATTAGACTTTGTTGTGGTTACTAGTTAAGCCGGTCGGTTCCGGGTAGCTTTACACCACAACTTGGTCTAACCTCGGGTTCAAGCACAACATGACCAACTTCTCACATTGGGTCCTATTGTTTGCAACTACTAGTTAGGCCGGTCGGTTCCGGGTAGTTTTACGTTGCAAACTCAACCCAACCTCGAGTTGGCCACTTTCATGTTTAGTCTAGTGTCATGTTCATAGTCAAGTTTTCAAGCAATTGGGTAGACCTAACTTAATAGGTAAATTCCCAATGGGTAGACCTAACTAAATAGGTAAATTCCCAAGCTTATGTTTTTATGCATACTTACATGTCAACTTCCATGTTATATTTCAAGTCATGTTTTCAAGTTGTATTTTCATGTCATTAGAAATTACCCATAACATAACCCAATGCTTTTAAACTCGCATATACGTTCGCAACAACGTAATGGATTAAAAGAAGAGACTTGGCAAAGGAATGACAAAAATGGGTATTAAGCCACAAGTTAATCATGGTGGCAAATGAGGCACAAATGTGTTCATTAGCTTGCATGTTACATTCTTAAGCCTCAAAAACATGCATAAACCCAAACTTGGCACATAAGCGAATCATGGTGACAAAAGACATGGAATGATGGCTAGAAACTCGCATATATCATCATATACGGATTATGACTTCATATGCAAGTTGACATAATGATTATGAAGATTCTCATGTTGCATAATGCAACATTTCAACATAAAGGTTGTGGCTTTTAGCTCATAAGATCAAGATAATGACTTCATAAACTTGCATAACATGATAGCATGCATCATTCTAATTAATCAAACCCAAACTTTCAACATGAACATTTAACTTCATAGTTAATATCTAAGAGTAGGGAAGGGCTTACATTGCTATGAAGGCCTAAATCGATTAAACTAAAGCTTGTGATGAAGCCTATGCATGCCATCACCCAAAAACCCAAAGATGGATGCTCCAAACCACTAAAAACACCATCTTTAAGAACAAAGATCAAAGCTTTTGCCTTGAAATTAACTTGAGAAGCTCTCATACTAACATAGGGACTCTCTAACACTCTCATGATCATGGAACCTCTCATAGGAATGAAGTGGAGGCTAGGATAGTTGAGTGGAGGCCATGAGAGTAGAAATTTTGCCATAGTTTAGTTACATGAGTGAATAATGAGGGTTTAGGATAGGTTAGGGTCTTATTTATAGATTAGGCAAGTGTTTTAGGCCATAGGATTAAACCTAGATTCAATCCAAGCCATCAAAGCATGTCTTGGGGAAGAAGTCAAGTGTAGGAACCATCTAGGGCCTTTAGATTAAAGATGAACCATGAGAACCATCCAAATGCAAAATCTGCATTTGAGCGAATCGGCCCACGGGTTGACAGCCAAACACCCTGGATTAACCCCTAGTCGACCCAGCGAGCTCGGGTCGACCTCAAAAATGGGCCAGTTCGGTTATTCCCCTCTCCCAATTCGCTGTTTTGAACATTTTTGCATATTTATTTATTTAATTTTCAATTATATATATATATATATATCAATATATATATATTTCTCTGCGCAACCCATTTCACTTAATTAAGTATACTTTAATTTGGGAATTTTTCGTGAAACTTCGCGAGGCCATATCTTGGTCATACGGACTCCGATTCTCGAAAACTCAGACTCTATTTCGCGTATTTTTCCGAGTTGAACGCAATGGCATAGCCCGTTTTACTTGATTCAGAATTTAAAATTAAATTCTGCCTTGATTCTCGTCTTAACACGTTATCGAAAAATACGGGTTGTTACAGTATATGTCCGTATACTAATGCAAAATCAGGCGGTCTACTGATTCAGTCGACCTCCTTAATGCAAACCATGATAGTGCCATGCATCCAATATGTATGCGAAACCCTATTGACACATACAATTTCTATATGCGTGCACAACCATACACAAAAATGCATCATCCACATGATAACACAACCATGATACATCCATCAATCTAACTACCACATCCATTTATGCGATATGCAACATGAAGTGACTGAGCCGATCTAGTGCCTAATGTGTGTGTATATGCATCCACGAGCAACCACTAGCAAACAATTGCATCCATATGCATCCATCAACCATAACATGTTTCAAACACATGTTTCAACCATAGGTTTTACCCTATCTAAAGGTCATAGGTACTAGCGAGAGGATATACTAAAGATAAGATAAGTACTAGACAAGCGATAAAGGAGAAGTTAAAAGACATACTCTCAAAAAGAAATGGGTACAAAGAACGCATCTTCGCTTCCGTCTCCCAAGTAGCATTGCCCTCGTCTTCTCCCCATTGCACTTTAACTAGCTGAACTTCTCTGTTCCTCAACTTCCTAGTTTCTGACCCAAGGATGCGAGTAGGAGCTCGTCGAATCGTCGCATCACGCTCTACCTCTACATCTCTAAGCAAGCTCGGCTCTACGACCTCTGCGGTCTCATGTAAGCACTTCCTCAAATGTAATACATGGAATACATCATGAACACCACTAAGTCTGTCGGGCAACTCCACCCTATATGCCATCCATCCAATCCTTTCCTTAATAGGAAACGGCCCAACAAACCTCGGTGCTAACTTCCCAACGGACCCAAAGCGAACAACATTTCTCAACGGAGATACTTTGACAAAAACCATGTCCCCAACCTCAAACTCAAGATCCGTCCTTCTCCGATCCGCATAAGATTTCTGTCTATCTTGCGCTGCCTTCATCCTTCTTCGAATCAAATCAATCTTCTCTGAAGTCTCTCTAACCAAATCTGGCCCAAGCAAGATCTTATCCGTAGATTCCCACCAACATGTAGGAGATCGACAAGGCCTTCCATAAAGAGCTTCGAAAGGTGCCATGCCAATACTAGACTGAAAGCTGTTATTGTATGCGAACTCCACCAAAGGAAGATGTTCTTCCCATGTACCTCCAAAATCCAAGATACGAAGCCTCAAGAGATCTTCTAAGATACGGTTCACCCTCTCGGTCTGACCGTCCGTCTGAGGATGATATGCGGTGCTCAAACACAACTGAGTCCCTACCGCCTCTTGCAAACTTCTCCAAAACTCACTAGTGAAGATAGGATCTCGATCACTCACAATGCTGGATGGTACGCCATGCAATCTAACAATCTCTCTAACATAGACTGAAGCAAGCCATAGAGCGGTCCTCTTACTCTTCACGGGTATAAAATGGGCACTCTTGGTAAGTCTGTCTACCACAACCCAAATTCCCGTATTGCCCTTCCTCGATCTCGGTAACCCATCGATGAAATCCATCGAGACACTATCCCACTTCCATTGTGGAACTTCCAATGGGTGTAGCAACCCACCGGGTTTCCTTTGCTCCGCTTTAACTTGTTGGCACACTAAGCATCTAGCCACATACTCGGCCACATCTTTCTTCATACCGGCCCAGAAGAAAACTCTCTTCATGTCTTGGTACATCTTGTCCCTACCAGGATGAATGGTCATCTTTGACCGATGTGCATCATCAAGTATAGCCTTCCTCAGACCCTCGTCTTGCGGTACACAAAGTCTACCGTCTCTACGAAACCACCCCTTACCATCTAGGGTGTACCTACTCAAATGGCTGGACGACTCCCCCCCTTATGAGCTTCTCTACTAACTCAACCAATTGTGGATCGTCTCGCTGTGCCTCGCCAATCCGCCCCAAAAGAGTAGGCCTAACCTCCAAGGAGGCTAGCAAACCAGGTACAAAGTCAACGGAAGGTCTAAAGTCAATCATAGAATTAAACTCCAAGCTTCGCCATTCCACGAACAATGGACTCAAAGACAGCCTTTTTCTGCTCAAGGCGTCTGCCACCACGTTACCCTTGCCAGGGGTATACGCTATCTCAAACTCGTAGGATGCTAAGAATTCCATCCACCTTTGTTGTCTTAAGACAATGCGCTCAAAGAGTCTCCAACACTTCCCTAAGATGTAGGGCATGCTTTTCTCCACTTCTAGAGAAAATCAGGATATTCTCCCATGCAAAATCGTCACAACTATCCATCTCTCACGCAGACCACCTTAGTCGAACTCGACATCCCCCAAATGCAATCCCCAAAGGCCTAAACCAATATCAGACAAACACCCAAGGGATACCTCCTTCGAATTCAGACGACCTACGTGAGATGATACTAGTAAAAACGGCTAAATAATTAAGCCCTTGTCCAACTCTGAATGTCCTTGCCAATCTCGCTCCAAAACCACCGTTTATCCCATAACTGGCTTTGCTCAACCTATTGAGCACATACGAAAACTTATTTCGCTCCTAGAAAAGACCAAGATGTCATCCACCAAGATCATCACGAACTTATTTAGGTACTCCCTGAACACCCTTCTCATCAAATCAACAAAGTATGCGGAGGCGTTCGCCTAACCAAATGGCATCACCAGCCACTCATAAAACCATCCGGAGCCCTAAAGGCAATCTTCTCTATACTATCCTCAGCCACTCTCAACTGACGAAACCCCGTGGCTGAGTCCAACTGCGAAAATACTGAGGCGCCAACCAACTGATCAAAGAGATCATCAATCCTCGGCAATGGGTGTCTATTCTTCTTTGTGAGTTTATTTAGTTCTCTTTAGCCTACACAAAGTCTGAGGGACCCATCCGCCTTCGTAGCAAAAACTACTGGAACACCCCACTCCGATATACTTTGTCTTATGGACCCCTTCTCAAGCAACTCCCCTACTTGCTTATGGAGTTCCCTCCTCTCGCGAGGAGCCATGTGGCGCACTGGTAAAGATACAGGTTTAGCATTGTCTACCAGATATATTCGGAAGTCAATCTCCCGCTCCGGAGGTAAGCCCTTCACCTCCTCAAACACATCCGAGTATTCCCGGACCACTCTAACAGATCGCAAACTCTCGACCGACGTGTCAAGCGATTCTAGATAACTTAGCATAACAGATTCCATGGGATTACAAGAGATCCCGAGAGTGTTACCCAAGCGGGTCATAAGCCTAACAACTCTCCCTTCAAAATCAAGAACGGCACCCCTACTGGATAACCAGTCCATGCCCAAAACTAACCCATAGCTCGTGAAGCCCAAAAAGCATCACATCTACTCTCAACGCTAAGTATAGCAACTTTCAAACCCAAACACTTCATGGAGCCCCAATTGGGTTTGAAACAACCAAGGGATCATCTACTAACTGGTGTCTAAGTGCAGTGACTCAACTAACAATGATGAGATAAACGAACTCGATGCGTCAGAATTAAATAAAGTTCGAATCGGATAATAAAGAAATCCAAATTCCAACCTAGATGGTCTATCCCCATTTGGTACCCTAGTCGTGAGGAAATACAACTACCCTCTAGGAGATTCCGTACCTTGCCCTTGCCTCTTTGGACAATCCTAATAAGGTGTCCTATTCCTCCCAAAAGGATAACTACTCACCTTCTTCATCCCATTCTCCACTCGTAACCTCCCACCAATGAGGTTTCATCCTTCATTAACCAAACAACTATTTGAGCCTTCCTCCCTTCGTCTATCCAATAGATACCTACCAGTCCTCCTCCTTCTTGAACCAACTTCTAATCTGACTAACGTCTAAGTCCCTAGAAGTGGTTTTCCATTCTTATCTATCTTAGAAAGGTCATCTATACGCGGAGGGGAAACTCAAAACGAGAGAGGAAGAGATTCAAAACGGAGAATTCGAAAGATATAGATATGGCTATTGGGGATTATGCTTTTCTTTCAAAAACTTTTCTTTTAAAAGACATGTTTTTGAAAATACTCCTTTAAAAATATTCTTAGAAAATAGTTTTTCTAAAAATTTTATCTGTTCTGGTAACCTTAAGCTCTGATACCACGTGTAACACCCCACACCCGCTATGGTCACTCGCTAAGGGAATGCCATAACATCGGTGGAGTATTTTAAGTGAATATAGAACAGAAAAATTACAACAAGACAGATATAAGTAATACTTGAAAATTTTAAAACATCATTTCATTGCAGCGGAAAGTAAAACATGTTTGGTTACATCACAAAACCATAATAAGAGTCAAGTACAAAATATCCATCCTGATAAATAAAAGTACATAATCCCAATACATGAACTGATAGCCATAAAAGAAAGGGTAAGCTGAGCTCTACATCTATGGTCCAAGCTCCAAAAGAGAATAAAGCAGCCTGATCAAAGCCCACTCGTACTGGGCCCACTCTGATAACCTGAGGGTTGGGAAAAAAGATAAAAACAACGGGGTCAGACATAAGTCTGAGCGAGTCCTATAACTTTAACAATACAATCATTAAAGTAACCAGAGAAGACATAAGCTTGATATACGGTGTCGTCTGGGGATGAATGGCTACACTAAGCAGCTTGGTAGACTTAGGATAAACTAAGAAACGTAAAGACGCATCTACCCTTCCAAAGGTAAATTACTAAACTGCACCACACCAGTCATTCCTAACTTAAAGGTTGATCCCACCCATGGACTTATAAAATTAACTTAATAGTTCTCGCGTACCCCTAGGTGACTGAGTAGACGCCACAGGGCCCTACAATCCACTAGGTGTACACACTACTCCCCATTCGATCGGCTCCCTAACGTAGATACCCGTGCTGGCCCCACCGTGGGGTGTACCATTCCCCAACGTGGCAACCTGATAAAACTAACGGTGCACGGCTTATATCTACACGATGCAACAACGTCTTATTTACCAGCCCGGGTCCACACACGCATATGAAACCCGTTGGTCATGCGTTGCCACCGCTAACCCATTTTGGCCTCTTATAGTCAAGCCCAATATGCGTGTCCCGTCACTCGACTAGAGTCGAGCCCACTAAGATACGTTTGGGATATTGGTTGAAATGGGCCCCCACAAGCTACCACCTAAGCTTGTTATTTCTAGTGAATCCCGCTTAACCCTTTAACCGTGTCCACTTACATGTTATAAATTCTGGTTAAGTCATTAATCATATTTTAATTGTCATTCAAGGCACCCACTAGATTTCCACATGCCACCCAAAGCACTTACTTAACCCTTTAACCATGTTTTAATTACATGTTCCACTTTGGTTAAGTATTCTAATCGTATTTTCTATTGCCACCCAAGGCCCCCACTTAACCCCTCATGTCCCTCTACATGCTAATATGGTTAAGTGTTTCTTAATTAATTAATTAAGATCATGACCTCATAAAGACCTCTCACATTAGACCGTCTTTTATAACTGCTGGATATGCCGGTTGGGTCCGGGCGGCCTTACGTCATAAAAAGGGTCTAACCTCGTGTCTTTACTTTAATCACGTATTTAATTTGTGCCTAAGACCTCTCACATTGGGCTAACATTTGTAGCAACTGGTTAAGCCGGTTGGGTCCGGGCAGTTTTACGCTACAACTGAGTCCAACCTCGTGTCTTAGTCGATTAATTACACCTAATTAATCACCCTCATAATTTATATTAATTATCCCTAATTAATTAATCATGTTTTCCAGAATATGGGTAGACCTAACTCAATAGGTAAATTCCCAACTCCGTAGTATGGGTAGACCTAACTCAATAGGTAAATTCCCAACTCCATAATATGGGTAGACCTAACTCAATAGGTAAATTCCCAATTATGTCCATTTAATTTATGGTACTCTTAAGCATACCCATTCCACATCATTTTATTAACATGCATATTAACCCCATCGTTCCCCACGTAATTCGTTCTCGTAACGTGACATAATAAAAGGGAAGATTCATCACAAATGTCATGGGTTTAACCAACATAGCTTATAACTTTATCATGGGTTCAAAAGGTGTCAACTTGCATATATGAGCATACATTAAACCCAACTAGCATTTAACCCAAACTTGCATTATGCATGTCATAAAAAGAGACAAACTTGCATATGAACTTGCACATAAACTTGCATATGAACTTGCACATAAACTTGCATGTGAACTTGCATAACATGTCATACATAGAGGCAAACTCGCATATGTTATGCATATCATAAAAAGAGACAAACTTGCATATGAACTTGCATCATAATAGGGTAAACCTGCATATGTATGCATAGCATACAAAGGTGTCATCTTGCATATGTATGCATCTTATTTAGAAAAAGGGTAAACTTGCATGTCATAATGTATGCATAAAACCAAACACTTAGCATGCATAAAATCAAATACTTAGCATGCATAAAACCAAACACTTAGCATGCATAAAATCAAATACTTAGCATGCATAAAATCAAATACTTAGCATGCATAAAACCAAACACTTAGCATGCATAAAATCAAATACTTAGCATGCATAAAATCAAATACTTAGCATGCATAAAACCAAACACTTAGCATGCATGAAACCCATCACTTAACTTGCATAAACCCACATACTTAACTTGCATAAACATAGGGTTAACATTAAACATAGATTAGCAAACTAACATCATATCATATGACTTAAAACCCACAAATCCGCATACAAAACCGCATGATCTCATCATATCTCATCTACTTAATTTAGCAATTGGTTATTAAAGTGATAGAAACTCACCAAAACCAAGATTAGCAAACTTATGTAGTAGAACTAGTTGCTATACAAGAAGAAGATGATGATTAGAGGTTGATTAGCTTGCAACTTTCTTCATAAACTAGTGGAGGTTCCTCTCAAGTTTGATTTTGGCGGCATGGTGGCATCATTTCTATTTTTAGTATGAATTAGGGTAGTATTAGGGTGTATTTATAGATTAGGTGAGTGTTTTAGGCCCTTAGATTAACCCTAAATTAGATTAGGACCCTTAGATTTCGGAACCTTCCAGAAACCAGCCCTAAGACCAAGCCCAAACCCCAAACTGGTGCACCCAACCACATAACTCTCTAGAAACTGTGCAGGTTTCCTGTCCCGACATGGGCGCACTTCCCAAGTGCGCCAGTGTATTTTTGTGCTGGCGCACTTCACAAGTGCGCCAGTGCATTTCTGGCCTGTTTCGGGTTTTTCTGCCTAACTTCGTTCGTCCATATCTCTTTCATACGGTACCCGTTTTACGCAAACTCGGACTCTATTTCGCGTATTTTTCCGAGACGAACGCAATGACGCAGCCCGTTTCCCCTGATTCTCACATCTGAGATTAATTATACTTTAATTACTAACCATTAGTGTTAATTGAAATTCGGGGTGTTACACCTAATGACTCAACAAGGAATCAGAAAGGACTCAGCATTGAGTCACAATATGGATCAGGTTGCACCAGAAAGATGTGCAGGCTTTCTGCTCGGCCTGGGTGCACTTGGCAGGTGCGCCAGTACCATTTTTGTACTGGCGCACTTCCCAGGTGTGCCAGTGCATATATATATATATATATATTTCTGATTTTTCCCGCCTGACTTTGTTCGCCCATATCTCCTTCATCCGGTGTCCGTTTTACGTAAACTCAGACTCTATCTCAACTAGAATTCCGAGACGAACACAATGACGCAACCTGTTTCCCTTAATTCTCACATCTGAGATTAATTATTCTCGAATTTAGTTTATTTGATTATTCAAAAATTCGAGGTGTTACATTCTCCCCTACTTAAAGAATTTCGTCCTTGAAATCTCTAAGTCAAGAAGAACGTTCCTACCATCCAATCATCCATCTACTCAACCATCATCCACTAGCAACCATGGTCCTTAAAAGATTTCTAATGCTTTTCATGTACAAATACATGGTGTGCGTATATGCCCGTATACTAATGCTAAATCAGGCGGTCCACTGATTCAGTCGACCTCCTTAATGCAAATAATGATAGTGCCATGTATCCATCATGTATGCAAAGAATCCTATACATATCATTACTACACGTGTGCACAACCATCCATTTAAATGCAACATCCATATTATACACACATTCAATGTACATTCATTTTACTAAATACATCCACTTATATGCAATATGCAATATGAAAGTGGCTGAGCCAATCTAGTGTCTAAAGTGCGTGTATATGCATCCACGAGCAACCACTAGCAAATACTTGCATCCACATGCATCCATCATACATAACATGTCTCAAACACATGTTTCAACCATAGGACTACCCTATCTAATGGTCAAAGATACTAGCGAGAGGACATACTAAGGATAAAACAAGTACAAGCTAAGCGGTAAAGGAGAAATTAAAAGGCATACCCTCGAAAAGAAAAGGGTACAATGAACGCATCTTCTCTTCCATCTCCCAAGTAGCGTTACTCTCATCATCTCCCTATTTCACTTTGACTAGCTTGACCTCTCGATTCCTTAACTTCTTAATCTCTGACCCAAGAATGCACGTAGGAGCTCGTCGAATCGTCGCATCATGCTCTATCTCCACCTCTCTAAGCAAGCTCGGCCCTACCACTTCCGCGGTCTCGTGCAAGCACTTCCTCAAATGTGATACATGCAATATGTCGTGTACACCACTAAGTCTCTCGGGCAACTCCACTCTATACGCCACCTGTCCAGTCCTCTTTTTAATAGGAAACGGCCCTACGAACCTTGGTGCTAACTTCCCAATGGACCCAAAGCGAACAAGATTTCGTAATGGAGACACCTTGATAAAGACCATGTCCCCAATATCAAACTCGAGATCTGTCCTCCTCCTGTCCGCATAAGATTTATGCCTATCTTGCGCCGTCTTCATCCCCCTTCGAATCAAATAGATCTTTTCCGAAGTCTCACTAATCATATCGGGCCCAAGTAAGATCTTATCCGTAGATTCCCACCAACACGTAGGCGAACGACACGGTCGTCCATAAAGTGCCTCGAAAGGTGTCATGCCAATGCTAGACTGAAAGCTATTATTATATGCGAACTCTACCAAAGGAAGATGCTCCTCCTATGTACCTCCGAAGTCTAAAACACATAGCCTCAAAAGGTCCTCTAGAATACGATTCACCCTCTCGGTCTGGCCGTCCGTCTGAGGATGATATGTGGTGCTCAAACATAACTTAGTCCCTACCGCCTCTTGCAAGCTCTTCCAAAACTCGCTAGTAAAGATAGGATCGCGATCGCTCACTATGCTAGAAGGAACACCGTGCAAACGAACTATCTCTCGAATGTATAAGGAGGCTAACCATGGAGCAGTCCTCTTACTCTTCACGGGAATGAAATGGGCGCTCTTAGTAAGTCTGTCTACCACGACCCAAATCCCCGTATTACCCTTCCTCGATCTTGGTAACCCATCAACAAAGTCCATCGAGACACTCTCCCACTTCCATTGTGGGATCTCCAATGGGTGAAGCAACCCACCGGGCTTCTTTTGCTCTGCTTTTACTTATTGGAACACCAAGGATCTAGCGACAAACTCGGCCACATCCTTCTTCATACCGGCCCAAAAGTAAACTCGTCCCATGTTCATGTACATCTTGTCCCCACCGGGATGAATGGTCATCTTCGAACGATGTGCATCATCAAGAATGGTCTTCCTCAAGTCCTCGTCTTATGGTACACAAAGTCTACCGTCCCTACGTAACCAACCCTTACCATCTAGGGTATACCTACTGAGATGGCTCGATGACTCCCCCTTATGAGCTTCTCTACTAACTCAACCAATTGTGGGTCATCTCGCTGTGCCTCACCAATTCATCCCAAAAGCGTAAGTCTGGCCTCTAAGGATGCTAGAAAACCGGGTACAAAGTCAATGGAAGGTCTAAAGTCAAACGTAGAGATGAACTCTAAGCTTCGCCGTTCAACAAACATTGGACTCAAGGACAATCTTTTCCTACTTAAGGCGTCTGCCACCACGTTACCCTTTCTAGGGGTATATGCTATCTCGAAATCGTAGGATGCTAAGAATTTCATCCACCTTTGCAGCCTTAAGTTCAAGTACTTCTGAGAGAACAAGTATTTTAGCGATTTCTGGTCAGTGAACAATTCGAATTTCTCGCCAAGAAGATATTGGCGCCAAGACTTAAGTGCAAAAACAATAGCGGCCAACTCTAGGTCATGCATAGGGTAATTTCTCTCATGTACTCTCAACTGCCTTCCTCCATAGGCTATTATCCTTCCCTCTTGCATTAAGAAAGCGCCTAGTCCTATCCCACAAGCATCGGTATAAACGGTAAATGGCTTACTCCCATCTGGCAACACTAAGACTGGGGCTGTGGTCAAAGCTCTCTTTAAACGTTGGAACGCATCATCACAAACTATGTCCTATGTAAAAACTAGGTTCTTCTTCGTCAAGCATGTCAATGGGGTTGATATCTTTGCAAAGTCCTTGATAAACTTCCTATAGTAGCCGGCTAACCCCAAGAAACTCCTCACCTCGGTAGCATTTTTAGGGACCTTCCAATCTTGGATGGCTACCACCTTTGCGGGATACACAGCTATCCCTTCTTTGGAAACCACGTGCCCAAAGAATCGCACTTCCTTCCTCCAAAAGTGAAATTTAGAAATTTTATCTTTAAGGTTATGCGCTCAAAGGGTCTCCGAAACTTACCTAAGATGTAGGGCATGCTCTTCCTCGCTCTTAGAAAAGACCAAGATGTCATCCACAAAGACCACCACGAATTTATTAAGGTACTCCCTAAACACCCTACTCATCAAGTCAACAAAGTATGCGGGGGTGTTTTTCAAACCGAAGGGCATCACAAGCCATTCATAGAAACTGTCCGGAGTCCTAAAGGCAGTTTTGTCTATGCTATCCTCAGCCACTCTCAACTGATGGAAACCAGTGGCTAAGTCCAACTGCGAAAACACTGAGGCGCCAACTAGTTGATCGAAGAGATTGTCAATCCTCGGCAGTGGGTGACTATTCTTCTTAGTAAGTTTATTAAGCTCTCTATAGTCCACACAAAGTCTAAGGGACCCATCCGCCTTCGTGGAAAATACTACTGGAGCACCCCACTCCGATATACTACGCCTTATGAACCCCTTCTCAAGCAACACCCCTACTTGCTTATTGAGTTCCCTCCTCTCACAAGGAGCCATGTGGCGTACTGGCAGAGATACTGGTTTTGCATTGTCTACAAGATAAATACGAAAGTCTATCTCACGTTTTGGGGGTAGACCCCTCACCTCATCGAAGACATCAACATATTCATGGACTATACGAACAGAACGTAAATCATCATTGGATGCGTCAAGTGACTCAAGGTAACTAAGCATCACCGGTCCTCTAGGGTCACAAGAAATGTCAAGGGTCTTTCCTCAACGAGTCAACAATTTCACCACCCTTCGTTCACAATCTAGGATTGCGCCATATCCGGCTAGCCAATCCATCCCTAGAATCAACCCATAGCCCATGAAACCAAGCACAAAAGCATTACATTCAAAACCAACGCCTAAGATAGACAATCTCAAATCCCTACAAACCATGGATAAATGAGCCAACCCACCAATAGGATTTGAGACTACAATGGGATCCACAACAAGACAAATATCTAAGTGCAGTGTTTCAACTAATGATGTAGAGATAAACGAATGTGATGCACCAGAATCGAATAAGGTACGGACAGGATGATCAAATAGAAAAACTAAACTCTCAATGGAAATGTTTCTACCTCGTTCTTGCAGCGGTGGGACCGCGAGAGCCTGGACCTTCTCCCTTACCAGCCCTGGTGCTACGAGAGCCTGAAGCTGCCCTCTAGAAGTTCTTTTCCCTTGTCCTTGTTTCCTTCGGCAGTCCTTAACTAGATGACCTGCCTCTCCATAGTGGAAACAACTAGTCTTCTTCTTTTTCCTACGGTCTTTACTCAGATGGCCTGGTGTCCCATAATTAAAGTACTTTTTCTTTCCTTTGCCATTATTGCTCTTCCCGCCTTTCTTGTTTTGTTTTTGTTGCTGCGGTTTCTTTTGATCCCCTTTCTTCTCGGGTGCCTTATTAGCATTGGCGCCCTTCTCCTCTTCATGCATAAGCGCCATATCAACTAGCCTCTAAAAGGTGGCCCTCATAGGGATGTGGGTCATAGCTAACCCATGTAGTGGCTCGTTCAAACCCTTAACAAATCTCAGGGCCTTCTTTTCAGGTGTATTCACCAAGTCCAAGCCAAATCTCGCCAACTGATTGAACTTGTTGACGTGTTCTTTTACTGACAGATTCCCTTGCTTTAATGCCAAAAACCTTTCCATGTATAGATTCTCTTCAGCCCGTGAGAGAAACTTTGCCTCAAACCTACGCCTGAAATCTGGCCATGTATCAACCGGAAGCTCTCCATTAGTGACCTCCCACCAAAAAGAAGATTCATCCTTCATCAACCAAGCAGCCAATTAGACCTTCTTATAATCGTCCAAATCGAAGATGCCAAACAGATCCTCCACTTCTTTCAGCCAATTTCTAGCTTCAATGAATGTTTCAGTCCCACTAAAATATTTTCCACCCGTCAAACGAAAGTCTTTACATATCTTAGAGAAAGTATCTCCACGCGGAGGAATGGCAGGAGCTGGGGGAGGAGGAGAAGGAACGTCGGCCGGTCCCACGGCCGCGACCCCAGCCTCGAGATATTGACGAAACAAACCGGGTACATGAACACCCTCTGGTATCTCAAATGCTCCAGACATGCTGAAAAGAAAAAGAAAGAGTTTTAAAACAAGGGAAGCAAAAGAGAGATGTATGGCTTGCAGGGATTATGCTCTTTTAAGTAAACTTTCCTTGAAAATAGCTTCTTTAAAACAAGTTTTTGAAAATACTTTCTAGGAAAATAATACTTTTGAAAACACTTTTCAAAACTTTTTTTTATCTGTTCTTGTAACCATAGCTCTGATACCACGTGTAACACCCCACGTCCATTAATGTCACTCACAAAGGGAAAGCATCAATGTCCATGAAGCGTTATTGTTTGTATAGAACAGATTAATTACAAGAATAAATAAATAAAACAACACAGCGGAAGATAAAACTTATTTTATTTCATCATAACTCAAAACGAGTTTACATAAGTAGTTTCCAAAACCATTACAACAGCATCAGTAGTCTTTTCCAAAAACTCCAAAATACATAAAGAAGCAAACACTTAAATAACATAAATGCATAAATCCCCACTGAGCATAAACAAAGCCATAAAGATGAGAGAGTCCCAAGCGATACATCTACTCTCTTCAAGCAACTGAAAGAAATCGGCACTAAGCAGTAGTATTCCCTCCTTGCAAACCTGAGGGGGGAAAGGATGAAAAGAGGTGGAAAGAAAAGGGGGTCAGACATAATGTCTGGCGGGTGCGATAACTTTAACAATATAATTATCAAAATAACTAGGCTAAGGCATAAGCTGGAAAATAAGGAAATGACTGTGAACAATTGGGTATGACAGAACAAAACGATGAAATAAGATGAACCAAGATATCGTTAAAGGCGCCCCTAATAACTATAAGATAATTACTACACTGCACCACCACTAGTCACCCTAAAGGTTGATCCCGCCTACGGAACTTAATAATGATAATGGTAGTTTAATGTACCCCTAGCTACCTTCATAGGTGTCGTCTGCCTCTATCTCCGCTAGGTGTACCCACTACCCCCATTCGATCGGCTCCCTAACTCTTAGATGCCCGTGTTGGCCCCAC
Organism: Allium sativum; assembly: GCA_030737875.1. NCBI lineage: Eukaryota > Viridiplantae > Streptophyta > Magnoliopsida > Asparagales > Amaryllidaceae > Allium > Allium sativum. The sequence continues at coordinate 843,857,327 of CM060909.1, read as the reverse complement.
AGTGGTGTGTATCACACCACAAAGTGGCAACCTGATACTACCAAAAATGCACGACTTATATCTACACGATGCATCAACGTCTTACCTACTAGCTCGGGCCCACACACGCATCTAGGCCCTTGGACTTGCGTTGCCACTGCTGACCCGTTTTGACCTCTTACAATCAAATCCAGAACGCGTGTCCCGTCCTCGACTTGGGTCGAGCCCACAAAGATACTTAATGGGTTACTGGTTTGAAAAGGCCCTCCATGCATGACACAAGCTTTCCACCTATGTTTGGTCCCCTCTAAGGTTTTTCCCCACTTAACCCCATTTTTATTCATGTCTTCTTACATGTTTCAATCTTGGTTAAGTACATCTAATCGTATTTCAAATGCCACCCAAGGCACCCACTAAATTCCACATGCCACCCAAGGCACCCACTTAACCCCCTCATGTCCCACTACATGTTTATCTGGTTAAGTGTTTCTTAATTCATTAAGACCGTAACCTTGTAAAGACCTCCCACATTAGACTGGTATTTGTGGCAGCTGGATTTGCCGGGCGGGTCTGAGCAGTCTTACACCACAAACGAGCCTAACCTCGTGTCTTTACAACTGTTACGCGTTAAATTTATGCCTAAGACCTCCCACATTAGATTGGTATTTGTGCAGTTGGATTTGCCGGGCGGGTCCGGGCAGTCTTACACCACAAAAGAGTCTAACCTCGTGTCTTAGGCGATTAATTACACCTAATTATTTACCCCCAATTTGAATTAATTTCCCTATTCAAATTTCCAATCAATTACAAATTTAACTATGTCCATAATTGACTCAATTATGTCCATCTGTTTATGGTATATAAAATTATACTAATTAACATCACTTTTAAAGCATTTATGCCAATTCTCAATATTAAATCTTTTAATATTATCCCATAGCCCCACGTTGTACGTTCGTTCGTTTAACGTAAAATATACGTTAGACTCGAAGAGTCTAACTTATAGAATAAAGAGAAAATATCACAACATGCATATAATAAAAACTAGATCTAAACATAAGGGGTGAACTTGCATGTGTGAATAAGGTTTTTCATCCAAAAACTTGTGTCGGCAAAAGTTACAAACTTGCATAAACTATGGATGTCATAGATCTAATCATAAGGTGTAAACTTACATAGGCAATGGTTACAAACTTTACATTACATGATTCATATTCCAATACATATATACTTGCATATGTGATTTATACAACATAGACTATGATGTAATCTTGCATCTAACTCACACATGTCATAGCCTAAATTTAGATCCAATTTACACATAAAATAGATGTCATGAAACATGTACGGTTGTATATGATTCTCACTAACTTGCATATGATTCATATCTAAATTAACATCTAAACTTGCATACATACATATGATTTAACATATGACTCAAGGTAACTAAGCATCACCCTCTGGTATCTCAAATTGATTTGATGTTGGTTTCAGCCTTTGGGGTTAATACTTAGGGAATTGTTCACTTGCTAATTTACGATTAAAGGCTGATGGAATGGAATGTGATTTTGGGTTTATCGTGAATCGTGTTTTAAGTGACATTGGTTCTTTAACCCAGTTAAAGGCAGGGTATGATTTCCCAAGTTAAACAATCGTTAATATTGATTTTTGGGAAGATTAAAACCAAGTGGAGTTTTAATGTATCTTTAATTAGATTGAATTGATATCCAAAGGAATATTAAAGAATAAATTTAAAGAATTTATCTTTCATAAAATTAATAAGAAGCTTTCCCAAAGTATATGAATATTTGGATAAAGAAATATTCTAAATTTGAATAAGGCGTATGTTGTGCTTTTATAGCACTTGTTTATTATATACGCGAGTTATTCAGAAAGACTGGATTTTTCCCATTCTGAATAACTGATTCGACGATATGTCGAAGATGAAGACGGTGGTTAAAGACCGGAGGTCTTCACATCGTTTGGATGATTACTGATGTCTTGATTGGGTGGTACACCCAAGGCAAGGTAATAAGTGGTGATCGTCCAGACATACTTGGAGATCGATGGATATGCGAGGGCCTCTCCCCTGTATTGGACATATAAGGGAGGAATAAGATGCCTCCGGCTTCATTCAGTCCCAGAATGAACTTGCAAATGGATGTGTGTCTGACATCAGATTTCATTCTGTGTGATTGATAGACATCGGTTGCATAGCGTGAATTTCCTGTGTAGCATGCTGAGATGCAAATGATCAAGGCTACTGTTGGAAAGCAGAGTCTTGTGGTTGATGATCAAAGCACGGCTTTAATATATAGCATAGCTTTGTGTAGTGTTAATTCGCGAGCCTCACACACCGGTGTGAACCAGAAATGGGAGAGGACCTCAGGAAGGGCATGCATTTCCTTCTAGCTAGGAGTGGTGTCAGCGTTTTGCACGCCCTGCCATTTTACTTATGTGGATGATGGATAGCGAGGCGCCTCGGTTATATCGGTCGATCTGGGACCGATGGAGTCATTTGGCTCATTGACGCCCCATAGGGTGGGGAAACGCATTATTCAGGCATTTTAATCCACTCCATGTGGACCGGCCCTAACGATCTAAAGGCTTGACAGTTACTTGCCTGAGGGGCGGGCTAGAGCGTCTCGAAGTGGTAAGGATGATCCCTTGCCTTGGTTCACAAATGGAAATCCAACTTCCAGTACGTGACATTTGCGGTTTTGATTGTAGAGCCTAGTATTGGCGACATGATATATAGTACCCATGCCGTCTAGGATTGATACATTAATATTTGAAGTTGTTTTCTACACTATGCACTTATAATAGTATCAAATGATTTGTTTTAACGTACCAAGCATGTTTGGACATTATAAGGTAAAACCCTATCCCCCCGCTTGCGTTGCATTGTGCGATAGGACCTGGGTCTTATAATAGCTTCATTTTTCCAAAAAGCATTGCGCTGTTTTGTTATATGCACCGGTATTCTTGGGAGGAAACCCGTTCCGTGTTTTACGGCGTGGTCCTTTGATTTATCGAACTTTAAAGTAAAGATTAGTAATTGCTTTAGTTCTCACACCAATCATATGACTGACCTGGAGTTCATCGTTTTAACCTAAACTCTGGGTGCCCCTATTTTCCACACGGGCAGCTAGTAGTTTTGGTTTTGTAGATTTATATTCACAGGATCCTGATTTACAGCTGAAGCGATATTCGGAAAGCTCTGTATCCGTGTATTACTTTCAGTTGTGTTTTGTATTATTTTCAGCTGCTATGTATTTAACTGTAATTTAAAACTCTGATATTGATCAAATGTATATGATTTATTCCTACTCTGTTATTTTCTTGTATTCTTATGGAATTGTTGTAATAAGCAATGAAATGTTCTTCTGTTTGTGTTCTGGTTTGTCGTGTTCTCAATTCAATCCGGGCTTTCCTTCACGGGGAAGTTTGTTCATTTCATTTGGTATCAGAACTCTGGTTCATAGAGCTCGAGAACAAGACACATTAGAACGAATGAAAGACTTCATCAGAGATTGGATTAGTAATATCCAATGAGAATGACTCGTTAGAGATAGGATCAGTAGTATCCTAGAACGAGTGTGAAGGGTGTATTTTTGAAAATATAAATGAAAACAAATTTTGTTTTGAAAATTTAAACCTGTTTATACGTATTTGAATATTTATTTTAAATCAATTTGGACAATCAAGTATATAGATATTTTAATATACGTCTGATCCACGTGTATTTGAAGCCTCAAATATATTCGGTAGACATAGAATCACACTCTAGTCGCTTGGGAATAATTCTGGTGATGTCCGGACATCATCAGTATTTATGTCTAAGTATTCGAAAGTGGGATTTTTATATATTTCCAATTGACTGGTGTGAGAACCAAAAACTAGATAGGGCTTATTGTTGTGATTTGGCACCAAAAATGTGATTTTTTGACTATATATCAAAGTTATGAATTTGAAAAGCTAATCAACTAATTGATTGATGATTGTGTTGTGTGATTACTTATTTAAATCAACATGTGAATGAACGGTAAATTTAGGCCAAATCAACCAAATATTGAACTGTATTGAAAATGGTTATAAATTGCATGCATATACATGTGTATCCATTGAACAGGTCATTGCAAGGAAGAGAAGAGGAATAAAATTGTTTTCCCGACAAATACGTACATGTGTATTGTATTTCTTGGGGTTTTGATGATTCTATGAGCCGATTGTCTAGCCGCTTGGCTGTTTCTTATTCTTTTTGGATTGGAGAGGCATGTATGGCAATTTCGGGATTTTCCCGGTGCTCCCATACACGGGAGGTTATGGCGAAAATTTTCAAAAATTTAGGGTGTTAGCCAAATTTTTGAAAATTTTGAAAAGTTCTTAGAAACTAAAAATTTGGAGAACTTAAGCCACAGTTAAAATAATGAAAGTTGATTTGATTAGTTAAACAATTTTCAGCTCCGTTCCTTTTCGAGGACGAAAAGATTTTAAGTTGCGGAGATTGTAACAACCCGGAAAATCCGAGCCAATTTAAAAATTTTATTTTGGCAATTTTAATGAATTTTGAACATTTAAAACGATTTACTTTAAATAATAACGATGAGAAATTTATTTTGAATAGAATTGGAATGTATATATTTATTTAAATCGACGTTAGAATATAAATATTTATTTTAATTATAAAAGGAATTGAAAATGGCGCGGTAGTTTGAAAATTCGATTTCAAATGAATGTACAGGATTCAAAATAAACCGGATTTTGGCAAAAACAAAAATATTAGAATCTATTTAAGAATATCTTTCCAACGAATCCGAAAAATTGAACTTTCATAGCGGGAATAAAAAGTTATGCCTAATTGAAAATTCAGAATAGTCGCTATGGAAATATGGCCCTTAAAAATAGCCATTTTGCAAACGACCTCCGTTTTTGACGAAACCACTTTTGTTGCATCCGGGTTGTCAAATTATTGCTAGATTCCCAAATTCATAATTTTTGGGATCAATTTGTGAGCGTGGCGAAGGAAAACGTGTTTTGACAGTTTGAGTCAATTTGGATCGACCAGAAAATGGCAATTTTTCAAACGATCTCCAAATTTGATGAAATTAGTTTTGTTAGGACCGTATCATCAATCTGAAGCTAGAAATAATTTTTCTGCAATTTATAGAGTTAGTATGTGGTCCTGGTAAATTTAAATGTACATTCAAATTCAATTTTAATTGATTTATATTTTAATTTAAATGAAAACTGATCATAACAGTCAAATTGGTTTACGAAACATATCCCATTGTGTTCAGAATAGGGGTAATTACCTAGGGGCGACAGTCGTTGGATGTCGATTGGACTTCGAATGAAAAATCATGTTTTAGAGAATTAAAATAAAATAATAATAATATATATAAATTTCCCTTTCTTCCACTTGAACCCCCCCCCCCATTACTTTCCACTTCAAAACAGATCGAGCCTTCCTCGATCAAATGGCGGGCGCCCAAAAAAAATCGCCATCACCACTGTGAGGCTTCCACCACCGCTCCCCTCCTGCTAACCCCCAACCACCGCTCATCAAGCGAGGCCCACCATCCATTGCGGAAACCACGACAACGACGAACCCTAGCCCAAACCGATCAGCGCGCAAATCCCAGGTTCCACAGCCGCTCCGACCGCCACCTACCACCGTACCCCCTCCGACTCTGGCGCCACTCTTCGAACCACGCAGACGATCTTCCCCCTCCGTCCGCCTAGAACCCTAATATCAATGTAAGAATTTTATTTCTTTTCAGTTTTCTGATTTTGTTCTCTTATGCTATTAGAAAAGAGGCGATTTTTAATTTAGAAAAGAGGTGATTTTTAATTTATAAAAAAGGTTGGATTTTTAATTAACAAAAGTTGGATTTTAGTTAGAAGGAAAGAGGTGATTTTTATATGTGAAATAGCAATGTAAAGACTCAGTTCTTATATATGAAAAAAATATTTTTATAAGTGAAAAAGAATATATTTTTATATAGGAAAGGATTATATTTTATTATAGGAAAGATTATATTTTTATAGAGATAAAGATATGATTTGTATAATGTTTTCATTGTGATAAAAATACGATTTTTATAATGCTTTCATGATGATAAAGAGGCGATCTTTATATGGTTATCATTAGAATAAGAACATAATTTTTTTATATATGAAGTGCCATTATAAAAATGTGATTTTTTTTTAAAATAAACTTCATATTAAAAACGCAATTTTTTTTCTATGAACAGCGTGAAACATTATGTGATGGAACGGGTAAAAACCAAATGCAAATCTGAACCGTTCAGAAATAAGAATGGCGGAGTGGAACCCAAAGGTGAGAACTCCTCACTTTTATTTTAATTTCTATTTATAAATATATACTAGGATGCGACGGTGCTTAGCAGCACCTGACACCCATCGTCCAGAGACCATGGACGACTTGTTTGTTTGATTGATTGTGTTATGAAAGCTGATTGTGTGATGTGAAATGGAATAAATATTTTATAGTTAAAAATATAGTTTTTTAACGTGTATATGAAATAAATAACCATTTATAAACAAATCGGACGATTTGTTTATGTACACACATTTGACTGATATTGATTGGGACGATAAATTTTACACATCGCCCAACTACACAAATAAATCTGTATTTGTTAACGTGTATATAAAATAAATAAACATTTATAAACAAATCGGACGATTTGTTTATGTACATACATTTGACTGATATTGATTGGGACGATAAATTTTACACATCGCCCAACTGCACAAATAAATCTGTATTTGTTTATTGAAACGCCGCACGGGTATTGGGATGATATATGACGTACACTAGTACGAATAATTAGCTGTATGTCGATCGATTGATTGACAGGCTGTTGTAAGCATTAAATATTTATATTTGATGTTTATGAAGTGTAGAATGCACTTTGGATGATGGTTGACTGTGTTTGATAGTTGTTGTATACATGTGTTGTATAAAATCTATATAAATCAAATTATATGGTAATTGACTGTGTCTGATTCCAGTTCATAAAGGAATGAATATTTTAAAATAACGATTATTTTAAAATAATGAATACTTTTAAAAATAATATTCAGTAAAAGATCAAAATTTGATTTTGATGTCCGATTTGGGATGGACACGAATATATTTAAATATATAAAGCCGTGTTGATTAGATTAACGCCATTTTGACGTGAATGATAATTATATCGATTTTATTCATTTTTATAATGAATATCGAAAAGGAACTGATTTCAAAATCTAATGTTTTGAAAATATTATCATTTATATATCGATGATATGCAATATTCGATTTTGATTAGAAACTGAATATGAAGTTGAAATCCTTTTGAAAACGAATTTAAAACGATTTATAAAATACGTTTTAAATGGAAATCGACGAAATATATATTATATATAATATAATGGCCTGAATAGAACGCGCCGCGCTGCGGTAGTTCACGAATTTCGACCGTTGACTTCGAATGGACATTACGGGAGATCCGACCGTCGGATTCTCCTAAAACCAGAACCATTGGGTTCGTATCGAAAAGAGCTTTCTAAGGAATATTATATATTTGAAATCTAACGGTTGGATTTGGAATTATGTCCAAATAAAATTTAGAAAAGGTCGCTGTAAGTGCAGTTCGATGGCCGTTTATGGAAATTGACTGTACAGTCCTTGATAAAATTATTAAAAATATCATAATTTGTGTAAAATCATAGGAAATTATTTGGAAAGAATTGGGGTGAAAAATCGCATGTTTGAAAAGATAAAAATAGATTTTTATCGAAATGAACTAGTTATGAACTAGAATTATAATCCAAATAATTTTAAAATAAATAAATTGGATTTGAAATGGTTTTAAAAATAACCAGAATTTTCAATATATAAATTGGAAATGGATTTGAATTGAAATTATCTTCGGAATATTTCGATGTTGGATTTCGTGATTAAACATATATTGTTACGGATATTTGAAAGATATATATATGTCGTTATTTCCAATACGACGTTTGTTGATTTCAGAATTTGATATTGAATATAAGCTGATATATTTTCCATTCAGAGCCTTGTATTTAATATCAAATTGGATTTTGGGTTTGTCGTGAATGGTATCTTTAATAATTCTGTTCTTAGACCCAATGGAGTTAAGAAAAGTAGAAACGGACTGGAGATTAGTTAAGTTGAATGGTTTCCTGGGTAATGATCTGATATTGGTTTTGACCTTCGGGGTTAACACTTAGGGAATTGTTCTCTAAATAATTTACGGTTAGAAACTGATGGAATGTGAGTTGGGTTTGTTGTGAACTGTGTTTTAGCGACATTCGTTCTTTAACCCGATTGATAGTGTAATGGGATTTGGAATTTACAAATCTTTCGTTAGGATTTAAAGGAGATTTTCCAAAGTAAAGTTTTCCAATTTAACATATTAAATTGGAATTGAATGGAAGTCGATGCGGTAATAATCGAAGTAAGCTTCTGTAGAGTAAGACAGTTACTATATATGGAATTTAAAAGGCCTTATCGTTATTCCATTTATATTATCGGTTGGATATGGAAGTTTATATCGATTATATATAAAGATTTGTTTTCCATGAAGATTCCATTGTTAATGGAATGTGATTTTGGGTTGTCGTGAATGGTATCTTTAATAATGTTGTTCTTAGACCCAACGGAGTTTAGAAATTCAGAAACTAACTGGAGATTAGTTAAGTTGAATGATTTCCTGGGTATTGATCTGATGTTGGTTTCGGCTTTCGGGGTTAATACTTAGGGAATTGTTCACTTTCTAATTTACGGTTAAAGGCTGATGGAATGGAATGTGATTTTGGGTTTATCGTGAAACGTGTTTTAAATGACATTGGTTCTTTAACCCAGTTAAAGGCAGGATATGATTTCCCAAGTTTAACAATCGTTAATATTGATTTTTGGGAAGATTAAAACCAAGTGGAGTTTTAATGCATCTTTAATTAGATTGAATTGATATCCAAAGGAAGATTAAAGAATAAATTTAAAGAATTTATCTTTGATAAAATTAATGGGAACCTTTCCCAAAGTATATGAATATTTGGATAAAGAAATATTCTGGATTGGAATGAGGCGTATGTTGTGTTTTTATAGCATTTGTTTATTATATACGCGAGTTATTCAGAAAGACCGGGTTTATCCCATTCTTAATAACTGATTCGATGATATGTCAAGGATGAAGACGGTGGTTGAAGACCGGAGGTCTTCACATCGTTTGGATGATTACTGATGTCTTGATTGGGCGATACACCCAAGGCGAGGTAATAAGTGGTGATCATCCAGACATACTTGGAGATCGACAGATATGCGAGGGCCTCTCCTCTGTATTGGACATATGGGGGAGGAATAAGGTGCCTCCGGTTTCGTTCAGACCCAGAACGAACTTGTAAATGGATGTGTGTCTGACATTGGATTTCATTCTGTGTGATTAATAGACATCGGTTGCATAGCGTGAATTGCCTGTGTGGCATGCTGAGATGCAAATGATCATGGCTTCTGTTGGAAAGCAGAGTCTTGTGGTTGATGATCAAAGCACAACTTTAATATATAGCGTAGCTTTGTGTAGCATTAATTCGCGAGCCTCACACACCGGTGTGAACCAGAAATGAGAGAAGACCTCGGGGAGGGCATGCGTTTCCTTCTAGCTAGGAGTGGTGTCAGCATTTTGCACGCCCTGGTATTTTACTTATGTGGATGATGGATAGCGAGGTGCCTCGGTTATATCGGTCGATCCGGCATTTTAATCCACTCCGTGTTGACCGGCCCTGACGATCTAAAGGCTTGACCGAGTACTTGCCTGTGGGAGGGGCTAGAGCGTCTTGAAGCGGTAAGTGTAACACCCCGTAAATCTGTAACATTAAGTTTCACAAATTAAAGTATACTTAATTCTAAATGAAAGAAATAAGGGAAACGAGTTACTCTATTGTGTTCGTCTCGGAATTCTGCTTGAGATAGAGTCCGAGTTTGCATAAATCGGACTCCATATGAAGGAGTTATGGCCTCCGGAAGTTTCAGAATTCGATTTAAAATTCAAACAGCCCAAAAATAGGTTCAAAATTCAAAAGTGGACCAGAACTGGGCTGTGCGGGAATTTTCCCGCCTAGGACCCAGGTCGACCAGGGGGTCGACCTGGGTACCTAGGTCGACTACATAGTCGACCTGGGGGTCGATTTACAGGTCGACCTGCCTGGTCGACCTGACCTGCTTGGTCTGGTCCTGGCTCGATTTCTGGGGCTTGGCTGTGTCACTAGGGCTGATTTGTCACTTTCCGATTGGCTCCTCTTGGTGTGTATGGTCTGGATTCACTCTATGATCATCTGACGGCTCAAATAAATCTGAAATTCAATAAATACAACCTAACACTCAACCTAAATTCACACAAATAAAATAGAGCTAGAGTCGTCATGCTGCTAGAAGGAAGCCAAGAATAGCCTCCACTTGAAGAAAGCTTAGAGACGATCAAATCTAGTTCAAAATTAAAAATCAAAACAACGTTTATCTACCCAAAGGAAAGCATCTCAATTCCAGAACTCAGAATCCAGAATTCAAGTTCGTCGTTTGTTGTAAGCCAGCTACTTTTTAGATTTGAACGTTTAGATCTATTTGTGGCATGAAATTAAATGAATATAAGAATATGCCTATTCCTTTCATTTGAATCGGTGCTTGTTTATGCCTATGACGTTGAAACTATTGTTAATGCCTAAGACTATGACTATGAACATAAGATTATTGCCCATGACTATGAACATAAGACTATGCCTATGCCAATGACTATGAACATAAGACTATGCCTATGCCTATGACTGAGAACATAAGACTATTGCCTATGACAATGACAAGGACCATTGTAGCTAATCACCTATGATTATGACTATTAAATTGGATCTAAGCTTGATTTTCTATTTAGACCTATTCTTAATTACCCTTGGATCTTGATTTTGGGAAATTTTCTATTAAGTTAGGTCTATCGATGTTCTTGAACCTAGATTATTATTCAAACCTTTTCATGTTCATAATGTTATCAGATCTATGCCTGCGATGTTTTAGTCAATTTATTAAGTATATTTATTAGATTTGTAAGTCGTGAATTTGGGATTATCATCTTATGTTTATGCCTATCTTTTCATGGTATTCTTGTTTATTCCCTCTAATCTATGAATCTAGATTGACCTATAATCTAGAATGAATCACGATTACGCAAAACGATGGGAATATGATTTGGGCAGAACATGAAACTAACATGAATGAGATTGAAAATTTGGATGTTTGGTATAACATGAAATTTATAAAATTTGGCATAATAAATATGTTGCCATGACCTGAATTGGCTATAATAGTGAGTAATTTGCATGCCTTGTGCGTAAACGGTAAATTGTTGGCCGCAAAACATGTAGTTGGCATGTGAATCTGGTTTTGGCATAAATTGTAAAATGGAATATTAAATCTAGTTATAGCAGGAATTGTAAAGTTGGATATTTAATCTAGATTGGGTCAAAAATGTAAATAGGAACATTAAATCTAGATTAGGCTTAACTACTTATTTGGAACGCCAAATATATGGCGTATTGATTTTGGACATGATTATTATGGCGAGTTTGGGAAGGTGGGTTATAGCCTATTCTGATTTATAACTTGAAATCACATGTAATTGTCATGTTTAGCATAATCATGGTTAGTGACACTTAATTTGGTAAAATCTTATAAACATGATTTAGAGGGAAAGTGGGCCATAATAGTAATTGTTGATAATGTACAATAGAAGAGTAATTATGGCATAAGTAAATTAGGAATTTGTCCTAAATAAGAAATGTGTACATTATAGAAAATACGAATATGCCTAACTTGAGGTTAGATTGAGTTACGGTATAAGACTGCCCGGAACTACCCGACAAATCCAGCAACCGTAACAATACCTATCTAATGTGGGTGGTTAGAGCATTGAGCCTAAAAGGACCCGAGGTTAGACTGAGTTGCGGTGCAAATCTGCCCGGAACCGACCGGCACGTCCAGTAACCGCAACAATATCTGTCTAATGTGAGTGGTTGGTGCTTTAAAGAATAATTTAAATCTAAGAAACGGTTAAGCTAGAATGGGAGGGATAAGTCCATAGGAACACTTAACCAACTTAACATGTTAACAAAACAAGACGTGTAAGGGTTAAATAACTTTATAACATGTTGACTAGACAAGTGGGTAAGGTTAAGGAAAGGTTTAACCGTTATAACATGTTAACCAGACTAGAAGGTGGGGTTAAGTAAAATACACTTAGCCAATTTAACATGTTAACTAGACTAGAAAGTGGAGTTAAGTAAACTCAGAATACTTAGCCATCAGAGTGTGCCAAATGAACAAGGTTAAGTTAAAACATGAAGGGACAATACTTAACCATTAGACCATGTGAATAAAACATATGTTAGGGTTAAGTTAACTAAGGGAACGCTTAACCAATTCAAGATGAAGGGGTGGGGTTAAGTAATAAGAAATACTTAACCAATATAACTTGATTTGTGGTAGGTTCAAGTCAACGTGAACTACTGATAACACTTAACCAGTTTAACATGACAAATGAATGGGTTAAGTTAACTTGAATTGACTAATGACACTTAACCAATCCAACTTGGCGAGAAAAAGAACTAAGTAGTGAACCTTAGTTAAGAGGACAAAGTTGTAAACCTTAGTTAAGAAAACGACGATTCGGGAATTAAGTAGTAAACCTTAGTTAAGGGAACTAAGTAGTAAACCTTAGTACAACACGAGAAGGAGCGAACGTCCATCTGATTTTAAAGAAGGGTACAACAAATTGGGTTACGAAGCACGCGGCTTCGAGGGGACGTGAGGGTACTCTTGGTATCCCTCTGTGAGGCTGCAGATGATCTGCCTGGGCTCACAGAAGTTAAGTTCTGCGTTAGAATAACCAAGGGTATGCCTTGGTTGCAATATAAGGCAAACTAAAGACTAGGATGGACCAGCGTGATTCGGCGAGACCAGTAGCCCTGTGATAGCAACTCGTCGTCTACCTACCATCTTGAGTCAATCGAGATACGTGAAGCGGAAAGGCGGAGAACTCCAACAGACCATATACTTGCTATCTAGTTATGCTTGCGGATGGCCATAGGTTAGTGGGGCATGGGGGGGCCTGCGTATAGTTCTCATTTTTCAAGGTGTGCCTTTCATTAGTTGAGGGAGGGGTCAGGTGGGACCATATCCACTGGAAAAATAGACCTTAGCATCTGCATCGGTAGATATCTGAAAGCTCCCGACCAAGTTCCGTGTTTCTTAATTTGCCCTGCCACGAGACTCGGGTCGCACATATCGAGGACATGTGCATCTAGATAGCGATAACAATCCACGACACATACGTGGGGAAAGTCTAGGAACATATACCGCTCTAGGTATTGTGTCCTAGAGTAGGGGCGTCGTTCGATAGGTAGCATAATCCCTAGTTGGACCTAGGTTGCGTAAACCCTAAAATCCGAGAAGCATTAGATAAGTCGCATAAACCCTAGTTGAATCTAGAAGCACTCGATAGAAAAACCCTAGATTAGATCTAGGTAATAAATAATAAATGTACGCCTGAAGGCGACCACAATTACAGGGATTGGGAGCACGTTATCATTTTTTAAAGATTACTAGTTGGGTCACTAGTTAGGTGGTGCAGAGATATAGAAACCAGAATAACAGGGTAATCGCGAAGCAGAGAAAGGATATTCAGCCTGTCGGTAGATCCAGTTTATCAGTACATTCAGTTTTATCTTGCCTTAGCATATCTTGCGTTATCTTGTTAGCCCTATCATCATGGTATTGTCTTGTATTCAGTTAAATTCATGTCATGTTGTTTTTACCTGTTCACATGCTGAAAGTTACTGAACTTACCGGACTTTATGTCTGACCCTGTTTTCCTTCGCTTTCTTGTCTTCCGTTTCCCCCCAGGTTCGAAGGGAGGGAATATTACTACTTAGCTCAGTTTTCTTTCCAAGCTTGAAGATTTGTCGAAATTTTCCTTGGATTCACTTTTCTATTGCTATGGCTAGCTCATACTACGTTGGGGAATATAATAGTTATTTTATGCTTCTTTATTTTGTAAGACAGATACTCTAGTATTGGAAAACAATTCTTGTACAAACTATTTTATCAATAAAGTAAAGTTTTATTTTTCGCTGTTTTAATTTTGTTTGTCTTGTAATTTATTTGCATCTTTTACCTATGATGCTTCACAGAACTTAGTGCATTCCCTTTGTGAGTAACACTAATGGATGTGGGGTGCTACAGTAAGGACGATCCCTTGCCTTGGTTCACGGATGGAAATCCAACTTCCAATACGTGACATTTGCGGTTTTGATTGTAGAGCCCAGTATTGGCAACATGATATATGGTACCCATGCCTTTTAGGATTGATACATTTAAATTTGAAGTTGTTTTATACACTATGCACTTATAATAGTATCAAATGATTTGTTTTAACGTACCAAGCATTTTTGGACATTATAAGGTAAAACCCTATCCTCCGGCTTGCGTTGCATTATGTGATAGGGCCTAGGTCTTATAATAGCTTTATTTTTCCAAAAAGCATTGCGATGTTTTGTTATATGCATTGGTATTCTTGGGAGGAAACCCGTTCCGTGTTATATGGCGTAGTCCCTTGATTTACCGAACTTTAAAGTAAAGATTAATAACTGTTTTAGTTCTCACACCAGTCACATGACTGACCTGGAGTTTATCGTTTTAACCTAAACTCTGGGTGCCCCTATTTTCCACAAGGGCAGCTAGTAGTTTTGGTTTTGCAGATTTATATTCACAGGATCCTGATTTACAGCTGAAGCGATATTCGGAAAGCTCTGTATCCGTGTATTACTTTCAGTTGTGTTTTGTATTGTTTTCCGCTGCTATGTATTTAAATGTAATTTAAAACTCTAATATTGATCAAATGTATATGATTTATTCCTACTCTGTTATATTCTTGTATTCTGATGAAATTGTTGTAATAAGCAATGAAATGTTCTTATGTTTGTGTTCTAATTTGTCGTGTTCTCAATTCAATCCTGGCTTTCCTTCACGGGGAAGTTTGGGTCGTTTCATTTAATGAAGATTGAACGAATTAATTAAATTAATCCAAACGAGCTCATCGCGAAGCTGCGGTTCGTAATTTTCCGAATTAAAGTTCAAACTAATGTATAGGATCCAAATTAAGTCGGAATTCTTTGGAACAAGAATCCTTCGGATCAGTTTGAATATAGTTTTCTAATGAAGGAGAAAATTTTGGATTACGACTTGTAGATTTTAAGATATGTGTAATTCAAATTTTTAGAAAAATCGCGATTTGATAATTCACGATTCTGAACTAAATATTAATGAAATTGGTTATGTAAACTAACAAACGAGACAAGTTAAAAAAAATTATATTGCTAAATATAGATGAATTGGAAATTTCTTACTACGCCTTTTCGAGGACAAAAAGTTTTAAGTGGGGGAAAGTGTAACATCCTAAGTTTTTTCAACAATTTAAAATATTAAATTTAATATGTTTTGTGAAAAATGGTTTTAAATATTAAAATTAATGATTTATCTCATATATTGATAATGTATGAACTAAAATTTGAATTCGTAAATATTGGAATTTGTTCACAATAAGCAATAATTGATTTATAAATTTATCATGAATTTTTATTTCGATTTGAACTGAATTTATAAAACCTTTGAATTTAATTTATTGGTTAATAAACGAAAAACAAATATTTTATTGTATTAATGAATTGGTTAAATTTGTCACTTTGCAAACGATATCATAATTCAATGGAATTAATTTTATTTGATACAGAATTGTAAATTATTGTAATTTCTAAAATTTCGTAATCAACGGAATTATAGTTTGATCGTAAGAAATTAAAACGCATGTAAATTTATACGTACAGTCCAGTTAAATAATCAAGTTTTAAAAGAAAACTACTATAGACATTGGAAATAGGTTGTGAAACATATTCCATTACGTTCAGAAGGCATCAAAACATATTGTTAGGCAGTAAGCGGGCCTGATTTGGAGTCCGTCCGAATTTTGGCTTATATATCACGCTAATCGAGAAATATTATTATTTTATTTATTCTGAAAACCCTAAAAATCTTCAGCCGCCGCCTTTCTATTTCGATGGTTGAGAGTTTCAATTTTTCACTTCTTAATATACTCCAATCTAATCAACGAAATTCAATAATTCAAAAGGGAAAAATGTAGTGCTCGATCTCCCCTTCGATTCCATATGGATGGATCAAATTGCAATGCTCTGAAATCGCCATGATTTCTTCATAAACACGACGCGATTTCGTGGTTATTGGGGACGACTGGATCGACCAAGTTCATCGGGATTTGGGTCGGTGGTCAACGGCGAGGAGGCGCACGCTATGGCATTGGTTGATCGAGTCCTGGAGCTTCAGAGTTGTGTGCGTGATTAAGGATTTGGAATGGAAGTGGGTTACGGTTTTTCCAGGCAACAGAACGCGATGAAGAGGAGAGTGGAAATATAGGTGCTGATATGGAACATTATAATTGGTGAGGAGTTTTTATTTATTTTGTTTTAGTTTAAAATTTTAAAATAGAAAAACGCATATAACTTATTCATACAAATTCAGAATGACACGCGGTTGCATCCATTGGAATCATATCGACGAGCTCTTCGTGATGCCACTGGTTTGGACTAACTCTGAGAAAGTTGATTTTTGGGCTAAGATTTGAATTTCAACCTTGTTTGAAATCAAAGGTGAGTGAATTTCTCGCTCACAACTTACTGAATTATTCTCATATTTATCAAATTAGATTATGAAATAATTTTGGTTGTCTGGTTGTGATTGATTGTTGATTTGTTGTTTGAACTGACATGTAAATGTGTTGATATGCAAATTTAGATAGATAATTAGTTATTTTAATTAAACTAAATCTCTAATTGAACATCCCGAACCCTATTAACCAGTGAAACGATTTAATATTTATCATTTGGAATAAATGGTTGTGATGGGTGTTTTTGTTTTGAAATTTGTTGTTGCATTGGTATCTATGCCGAGATGTTTCATTAAATTGTTAAGGCAATTATTCCAAATAAATGGGAATTTGGGGGATGGGATTTAAATATGATATGATTACTCAAAAATTTTAATTTGCTTAAAGCTAAAATTAATAATTCTCTCATATTTAATTCTAAATAAGAGTATTCGGCGATTTTTGGAAGTGTTTGAGATTTTCTCAAATTTATAGTAAATTTATTAATTCTCTTTAAGTTTAATTTTATAAAAAAATTAAAAAAAACATTCGAAGATATTTGAAGTTGTTCGAGATTTAGAGTGAATATGAATTTAAAAGCCCTTTTATTTAAAAGTTTAATCTGAATGTTATATGAAATCGAGATATGGAAACGAAATAAATTACATTTATTAAAATTATGTTTCAAAATTAGTTAGCTATAAATACATACACCTATGGATTTTAAAATAAATTATATTATATTTATTATTTAAATATTATTTGTGTAAAGCATTTAGTGTATATATACCTATAATTTGAAATAAAGTAATTCATATTATATTATTTATTTATTATTATTTAAATAATTTTTTAGTAAATCATTTAATATATGTATATATGTAGTGGTTTAAATTATTTTATTATATCTAAAAAACAATTATTTATAATCTTCTATTTTTTCCAAGTTATTTAAATGTTTATAATGGTTATTAAATTGGAGTATTTCTCGATTTAAACCATTGATTCAGACTGGGTTTTAAAATAAAAAAAATTACTTTTTGAATAAAAATCAATGTTCAAATAATCTTGATATTGATATGAAATTTCATTCTATTTGAATATGAATTAGAGGAGATTTAAATGAGAAATCTGTAATCATCAATAACTACTGTTTTATAAATGCGCTTATTATTTTGGAAGACCGGTATAGAATATATGTTCGAAAACCATTCCAAGTAATAATACGACATGATAAAGAAACTGAAGACTTGGAAATCGATAAGCGAAGACCGAGAATCCTTGAATAGTTTGTATTGACTACTGATGTCTCGATTGGGCCGATCACCCAATACGAGGTTATAAGTGGCACGAGATCTGGATATATTTAGAGATTTTTGGATTTTGTTCCGTTCAGACCCAGAACGGACTTGTATGGATTGTGTGTCTAACATGTAATTGACTACGTAGCACTGATTCCTATTAATATATATATATTGGATTGTGGCAATTAATTATTCCCGTCTCTAAGTTTTACGTGCTTAGAGGTTATGTATTGATAGAAATCAGTGACATGTTGTAAATTGACAATGTGGCGTACTCAAGTAATGAAGTGAGCTAGTGGTGATAGCATTGTGTAAATCGTGACTTCGACGAACCTCACACACACCGGATTGATGGTAAATTGGCGGTTAGGTTGTATATATATCTCTACTGAAACTCGAAAGCTTCGGTGGTATGTCTACTTCGAAACCTGGGGAAAATAAAGGGTATGTTCAGTGTCCATGTCTGGATGTTAACCGGTGATTTCCTGGTGTTTGGTGTCCGAGTCTAGATGAAAACCATGAACTGTGAGGTTGCGCCTTGTTCCCAATTGATCTTTTGTGTCAGGAACCATCATATTGGAACCCAACTTCTAATACGAGTCTTTCATTTTGTTTGTAAACTATGTATGTGGGCATAGCCACTATGCTTGTTTATATTAATATATCTACTTGTGAAATGGTTTTCAACAATATGCACTAATAATAGTATTTAAAAGAAGATTTTCACGTATGAAAGCATGTTTTGTTATCATAAGACAATACTCGCCCATTTGTTGTGCGCATGCATTGTGTGATGTGGTACGAGCCTATGATAGCTTCATTTTTCCAAAATCATCTGCGAGTTTTCCATAATACTTCTTTAGATTTTTGCACCCATAACACTTGTAACACCCCACCTCCGCTAGGGTCACTCTTTTGGGGGCACTAGCTTCTGGGGGGCGTTAGAACTGGGTAAGCATGCATAATGATATATCAAGGCAGAACAAGAACATAAATATATATGTAAAACAGAGTAAGTGAGAATAAAACAGCGGAATATCTCAAACCATCTCAAAACAAGTCTAGTACATCATAAAGTCAACTGCCAAAATAAACATGTCTAGTACATCATAAACAGAAATACTGAAATACATAGTGCTATCCCCAAAATAAAGGTGATAAACCATAGCGAGCTCAATGTCCAGACATACATGAGCTATCCAGCAAACAAGCAAGCGATCCAAGCTAAGCACCACTGTTCCCTCCCTGAGAACCTGGGGGGGGGGGAAACGGAAGAAAAGAAGCGAAAGAAAACAGGTCAGTCAAAAAGACTGGTAAGCCCTACTACGATCAGTCTATAAACTAATAAAGTTAGCATCATGATGGAAACTGAGATGAACATACTGGCAATAGATAAAGGTGACATCACATAAAGAAGATTAAGCTTTGCACCACAGTGTACTAGCAAACTAACATAACAGGTATTGATCCCTCAGCCCAAACTTTGGCCCAATAACATGAGGTGACCTTAATACAAGGTCCAGCCCAACGGTCTAGTCGATCGGCTCCCTATAAACCTAACACGTCAAGTGTTGGTGTCCATACGGCCCACATATGGTTGTAGTCAGACTGTGCTGGGTCCACCTTCGGGTGTATCAAGCCCTCGGGTGTCAACCCCAGACACCTAAGCAATAATGCACAGTCTAAACCTACTGGTACCCGTGCCTCGAGTTTGTCCAACACCGGACTACGTGCACGTCCGTAGCCCGCCTGGACCCGCACCGCTGTACCACTCAGCCGTCGCTTTGGTCGCTTACATCAGTCCAGTAATCGTGCCCCGCCCCAGCCTAGCCTCCAGGGTTGTGAATGATACCAAACTGGGATTACTGCTGGAACAGACCACGTTGCTAGGGTTTTCTAAGAGGGTTAAGTGTGGTTTAACCCCTCACTAATCATGGATTAAATTAGTTAAGTGTAACCAACAGTTCACCACTTAACCCCATTTAATCCCTTGTATCCCCAAAATTGGTTAAGTATTAATAGGCCATGACTTAACCCTAATCATGAGGCATTAATTAATTTAATTGTGCCTTAACCTCTCACATTAGACTTTGTTGCGGTTACTAGTTAAGCCGGGCGGGTCCGGGTAGCTTTACACCACAACTTGGTCTAACCTCGGGTCCAAGGTACACATGACCAACTTCTCACATTGGGTCCTATTGTTTGTAGCAAATAGTTAAGCCGGTCGGTTCCGGGTAGGTTTACGCTACAAACTCAACCCAACCTCGAGTTGGCCACACTTATGTTTTCTAAGTGTCATGTCCACTTTATTTTCAAACCATAATTACAAGTTTAACAAATACTTGGGTAGACCTAACTTAATAGGTAAATTCCCAAGGGGTAGACCTAACTTAATAGGTAAATTCCCAATCTTATATTTTCATGTATTTTAAGTTTTACCCAAACCCCCCAACGTCATTCTATCGCTTACATATTCGTTATAACGCATAAAGGATAGAAAGAGGGAACTTGGCACAACATACATGATGAATCTTACATATCATAATAAACATGCATAACATGTTGGACTTGCATAACTTAGCATAGTGAACTTGCATAAACATGCATAACTTGTTAAACTTGCAAATCATGGCATAGTGAACTTGCATAAACATGCATAACTTGTTAAACTTGCAAATCATGGCATAGTGAACTTGCATAAACATGCATAACTTATCAAACATGTGTAACATAGCATAGTGAACTCACATAAGCATGCATAACGTATTAAACATGCATAACATAGCATAGTGAACTCGCATAAGCATGCATAACTTATTAAACATGCATAACATAGCATAGTTAACTCGCATAAGCATGCATAACTTATTAAACATGCATAACATAGCATAGTGAACTCGCATAAGCATGCATAACTTATTAAACATGCATAAATCCCAACTTTCATCACATATTAACTTTAGAGTTTCTAAAATGAAGGTAAGAGGGCTTACAAATATTATGAAGACACAAATCTACTAATAAAGATTGAGAAGCCCTTTTATGCAAGCATATAAAAACCCAAAACAAAGCTCCAATTAACAAAAATCCCAAAAACTCTAGCTTAGCAAATAAAGCTTGCAACTTGATGATGTATGCAAGCTAATGATCATTCATACAACTTAGAAATGCTTGTATGAACATCAAAATCTTCATAGGAATGATTTTTTGAAGAGGGTGGAGGCTAGGGTTTTTAGGTGGAGGCCATTTGAGAATTCAATTTGACATAGTTTGGTTGCTAGAATGAATAATGAGTGATTTAGGGTAGGTTAGGGTCTTATTTATAGATTAGGCTAGTGATTTAGACCATAGGATTAACCCTAGGTTGAATTAGGTCCATCAGATTTCGGAATTCTCCAGAACCAAGCCACAAACCAGACCAAGACCCAAAATGGTGCGCCAGGCAAAACTGCCCGGCCAACCTGTGTCGACAGGGCTGTCGACACCCTGGGGACCCTGTCGACATGCCTGTCGACATGGGGGTCCTGGCGGGAATTTTCCCGCATGACGCCAGTTAGCCCTAATCCTTGTTTTTAATTTAAAATTTAAATCTGTTTTTAACATGGAAATTTCTGAAAACTTCAATGGGCCTTAACTGGGTCATACGGACTCCGATTTTCGAAAACTCGGACTCTATTTCGCGTATTTTTCCGAGACGAACGCAATGACATAGCCCGTTTCCCTTGATTCAGATTTTAGAATTAAGTTCTGCCTCGATTTATGTTATAACAGGTTATTGAAAATACGGGTTGTTACATTCTCCCCTCCTTAAAGGATTTCGTCCCCGAAATCTTCAAGTTAGGAAGAACGTATCCTACCATCCAATCATCCATCTACTCAAAGCATCATCCATGAGCAATCATTGTCCTTAAAAGATTCTAAATGTTGTATGAACATATGCAAAAGTGTGTGTATATGTACTTATCTAATGCAAAGATCAATGCAAAATATGTTAGTGAAATGTATCCATATGTATGCAAATCCATAACATAATGTATAATATCTACATGCGTGCTCAATCATACATCCATATGCAACGTCCATGTGATTGCATACAAATTTCATCCAAGAATAAGCATAAACACTCATGCACATGCAATATGAGGAGTGTGTGAGCCGATCTAGTGCCTAATGTGTATCATGCATCCACGAGTAACCACTTGCAAACACTTGCAACCGCTTGCAACCATCAAACATAACATGTCTCAAACACATGTTTCATCCAAAGGGTTTCTACCTAAGGTTCTCATGACAAGATTAGCACGATAACTAGATAAACATGGATAGCAAAGAGAAAGATATGCTAACAAAGGAAAGAGATTGAGAGTGTACCCTCGAAAAGGAATGGATAAAGCCCACGCATCTTCTCCTCGGTTTCCCAAGTTGCGTCTTCTTCGGCTTCACCCCATTGAACCTTCACCAGCTTGACCTCTCGATTCCTTAGCTTCTTGGTCTCCGTCCCCAAGATACGGATCGGAGCTCTCCTCAAAGTTGCCTCTTTCTCTACTTCCACGTCTTCAAGAATGCTAGGTTCAACCACCTCAGCGGACTCATGTAGGCACTTTCGGAGATGCGAGACATGAAAGACATTATGCACTCCGGACAGCTTCTCGGGCAATTGCACTTTATAAGCCATCTTCCCAATTCTCTCTATGATAGGGAAGGGTCCAACAAATCTCGGTGCTAACTTCCCAACGGCTCCAAATCGGACCACATTCCACAAAGGAGAAACCTTTACGAAAACCATATCCCCAACATCGAACTCCAAATCGGATCTTCGCTTATCGGCATAGGATTTCTGTCGGTCTTGGGCCGCTTTCATTCGTCTCCGAATCAACTCGATCTTCTCGGACGTATCTCTGATCATATCAGGCCCAAGTATGAGCTTCTCTGTAGTCTCCCACCGACATGTAGGCGACTTGCACGGCCTCCCATATAAAGCTTCAAATGGTGCCATCCCTATGCTTGCCTGATAACTGTTATTATATGCAAATTCCACAAGGGGAAGATGGTCTTCCCAAGTACCACCAAAATCCAGAATGCAAAGCCTCAACAAGTCCTCAAGTACCCTATTCACCCTTTTTGTCTGACCGTCCGTTTGTGGGTGATAGGCCGTACTCAGGTTCAACCTTGTGCCCATAGCTTCCTGCAAACTGTTCCAGAACTGACTAGTAAAGATGGGGTCTCGGTCACTGACTATGCTGGAAGGGACTCCATGTAGTCGTACTATCTCACGAAGATATACTGATGCTAGTCCAGATGCGGTCCTTTTGCTCTTCACCGGAATGAAATGAGCACTCTTCGTAAGCCTATCTACAATGACCCAAATGCTCGTATTCCCTTTCCTTGACCTTGGAAGCCCATCAATAAAGTCCATAGAAATACTCTCCCACTTCCATAGCGGGACCTCTAGAGGATGTAATAGCCCACCGGGCTTCTTCTACTCGGCTTTTACTCTCTGACAAACAACACATCTAGAGACAAACTCTGCCACCTCCTTCTTTATTCCAGGCCAGAAGAAAATGCGCTTCATATCCTTATACATCTTATCTCCACCCGGATGTATAGTCAACTTGGAGCGATGTGCTTCATCAAGAACTTTCCTCACCAAGTCTTCCACCATCGGAACACAAAGCCTTCCGTCTCTCCTCAGCCAACCCTTATCATCTATAGAATATCGAGCAAGGTGACTAGATGTCTCCCCTCGAATCAACTTATCCATGATCTCAATTATCTGAGGGTCTTTCTTCTGCGAAGCCCCAACTTGATCGAGAAGGGTAGGCCTGAGCTCTAGAGATGCTAAAGAACCGGTCATCGACTCAACTGTCAAAGAAAAATCAAAGGTTGCCAAGAACTCTAAATTCTTCATCTCAACAAATAGAGGACTTAGTGTCAACCTTTTTCTACTCAACGCATCCGCTACAACATTCCCCTTGCCAGGGGTATAGACTATATCAAAATCATAGGACGCCAAGAATTCCATCCATCTCTGCTGCCTCAAGTTCAGATCCTTCTGCGAAAAGAGATACTTCAAAGACTTATGATCAGTATATAGCTCAAATCTCTCTCCCAGAAGATAATGACGCCAAGCCTTGAGTGCATATACTATCGCTGCCAGCTCTAGATCATGAGTGGGATAATTCTTCTCATGCACCTTAAGTTGCCTACTACCAAAACATATAACTCTGCCCTCTTGCATCAGAACGGCGCCCAATCCCGTGCCACAAGCATCAGTGTACACGGTAAACATCTTACCACCATCGGGTAAAGCTAGAACTGGTGCTGAGGTAAGGGCTCTCTTGAGTCTCTGAAAAGCAAGCTCACAGTCCATATTCCAAGCAAAAACTAAGTGCTTCTTCGTCAACTTAGTAAGAGGAGCGGATATCTTCGCGAAGTCCTTGATGAACTTCCGGTAAAAACCCGCAAGACCTAGAAAACTTCTCACCTCGGTTGCATTCCTTGGAGTCTTCCAATCCTGAACTGCAACCACCTTAGCGGGATCCACCGCTAAGCCTTGCTTGGATACGATATGCCCAAGGAATCTAACTTCCCTTCTCCAAAAGTGACACTTGGAGAACTTGGCCTTTAACTGATGCGCTCTAAGCGTATCCATCACCTCTACAAGATGCCTCGCGTGCTCTCCTTCATCCTTGGAGAAGATCAGAATATCATCCACAAAGACCACGACAAACTTGTTCAAGAACTCTCGAAACACCCTACTCATCAAGTCCACGAAATACGCGGGTGCATTCGTCAAACCGAACGGCATAACAAGCCATTCAAAGAATCCATCTGGAGTTCTGAATGCAGTCTTGTCTATACTATCTTCAGCCACTCTGAGCTGATGAAATCCAGTAGCAAGATCAAGCTGAGCGAAAACAGAAGCACCAACAAGCTGGTCAAAGAGATCATCGATCCTCGGTAACGGGTGTCTGTTCTTCTTAGACAGCTTATTCAATTCTCTATAGTCCACACAGAGTCGAAGAGAACCATCTGCCTTAGTAGCAAACACCACAGGCGCTCCCCATTCGGATATACTTCGTCTGATGAAGTTCTTCTCAAGTAACTCCTTTACTTGCTTGCTGAGCTCCCGTCTCTCACGCGGAGCCATGTGCCGAACGGGCAAAGAAACAGGCTTAGCATTATCCACCAGATAAATGCGAAAATCAATCTCTCGTTTAGGGGGCAACCCCTTAACTTCTTCAAAAACATCTGGATAATCTCGGACCACCCTTACAGACTGAAGGGCTTCCTCTGACGAGTCGAGAGATTCAAGATAGCACAGCATGACGGGATCCTTCGGATTGCATGAAATCTCTAAGGTGTTGCCAAGGCGAGTCACAAGCCTCACAACCCTATGCTCACAATCAAGAATGGCTCCATGTCTAGTCAGCCAATCCATGCCCAAAATCAATCCGTATCCCCTGAAACCAAGGACATACGCACTACACAAGAACTCTACACTGAGTATAGAGATCCTCAGATCTTCACATATCATAGATAGATAAGCAGAACCCCCAATGGGATTCGAAACACAAACGGGATCATCCACTAAGCTAGTACTAAGGTGCAAACTATCAACAAGATCAGATGAAATAAAGCTATGTGATGCACCGAAATCAAACAAGGTACGAACTGGAAGATCGGAAACATAAACAAGGTTCTCAACAGAAACACTACCTCAATCGGGAACTGGAGCGGTATTGAGAGCATGAACTTGCCCTCCTGAAGGTCCAGCCTGTCCTTTCTTCTTCGGGCATTCCTTGCTGAAGTGTCCAGTCTCACCACAGGAAAAACATCCACCACTAAGCTTCCTTTTCTTCTTCCTACAATCCTTAGCAAAGTGTCCAGGCACACCACAATAATTGCACTTTCCCTTGCCTTTGTTGTTGTTCCCCTTCTTGTTCTTGCTCTGATTCCCCTGACTGCTTTGACCACCTTGATTGCCTTTACCCTGAGAATCAGTCTTCTTTGCTTGAGTATCACTCGACTTGATCTCTTTCTTTCCATCTCCCTGAAGTAGGGCCATATTGACCAAACTCTCAAAAGTAGCCCCATGCGGAATATGTGACATTGCCAAACCCTGCAGCGGCTCATTCAACCCTCTAGCAAATCGAAGAGCCTTCTTCTCAGGAGTGTTCACCATATCCAAACCAAAACGGGCCAGCTGATTAAACTTGTTCACATACTCCTTGACAGACATATCACCTTGCTTTAATGCAATGAACTTCTCCATCTGTAAATTCGCCTCAGCAGAAGATAGAAACTTGGCCACAAATCTAGCCCTCAAATCGGCCCAAGTCTCGACGGGCCTCATCCCATTGGTGACTTCCCACCAATAGGCTGCTTCATCCTTCAAAAGCCATACTGTCAATAAGATTTTCCTTTCGTCATCAATCCCAAAGATAGCAAACAAGTCCTCAGTGTCTTTCAGCCAATTCCTAGCTTCAACAAAAGATTCCGTGCCTAGGAAATTCTTGCCTCCCATCGCCTTGAAGTCTTTAAAAACCTTCGTGAACTCAACCTGAGGATGCTGAGGGGGAGGAGGAGGAAGAGGAGCCTCAGCAACAGGAGGAGGAGGAACATTAGCAACGGGAGGAGGAATATTAACTACTGGAGGAGGGGGAACAGGAACCACCGGAGGAGGGACATTAGGGGGAGGATTCTCAACTACAGGAGGAGGAGTGGGAGTAGGGTTTGCGGGGCTGCCGCCCTAGCTTCTAGAAGTCTCCTATACCAGAGTGGTACGTTTACTCCATCCGGGATGGCAAGATTCTCAGCCATACTGAAACGAAAGATAAGATAAGATTAGGTCAAGGGAACGAAGGATAACGCTAATGGCTTTTTGGGGAATAGCCTTTTAAAATACTAGACTTTTCTTTGGAAAATACTTTATACTTGTTTTGAAAATAGTTTTTCAAAAGTCTTTTAAAAACTTTTTGTTCTTTCTTGTAAACCATATGCTCTGATACCAAATTTGTAACACCCCACCTCCGCTAGGGTCACTCTTTTGGGGGCACTAGCTTCTGGGGGGCATTAGAACTGGGTAAGCATGCATAATGATATATCAAGGCAGAACAAGAACATAAATATATATGTAAAACAGAGTAAGTGAGAATAAAACAGCGGAATATCTCAAACCATCTCAAAACAAGTCTAGTACATCATAAAGTCAACTGCCAAAATAAACATGTCTAGTACATCATAAACAGAAATACTGAAATACATAGTGCTATCCCCAAAATAAAGTGATAAACCATAGCGAGCTCAATGTCCAGACATACATGAGCTATCCAGCAAACAAGCAAGCGATCCAAGCTAAGCACCACTGTTCCCTCCTTGAGAACCTGGGTGGGGGGGGGAAACGGAAGAAAAGAAGCGAAAGAAAACAGGTCAGTCAAAAAGACTGGTAAGCCCTACTACGATCAGTCTATAAACTAATAAAGTTAGCATCATGATGGAAACTGAGATGAACATACTGGCAATAGATAAAGGTGACATCACATAAAGAAGATTAAGCTTTGCACCACAGTGTACTAGCAAACTAACATAACAGGTATTGATCCCTCAGCCCAAACTTTGGCCCAATAACATGAGGTGACCTTAATACAAGGTCCAGCCCAACGGTCTAGTCGATCGGCTCCCTATAAACCTAACACGTCAAGTGTTGGTGTCCATACGGCCCACATATGGTTGTAGTCAGACTGTGCTGGGTCCACCTTCGGGTGTATCAAGCCCTCGGGTGTCAACCCCAGATACCTAAGCAATAATGCACAGTCTAAACCTACTGGTACCCGTGCCTCGAGTTTGTCCAACACCGGACTACGTGCACGTCCGTAGCCCGCCTGGACCCGCACCGCTGTACCACTCAGCCGTCGCTTTGGTCGCTTACATCAGTCCAGTAATCGTGCCCCGCCCCAGCCTAGCCTCCAGGGTTGTGAATGATACCAAACTGGGATTACTGCTGGAACAGACCACGTTGCTAGGGTTTTCTAAGAGGGTTAAGTGTGGTTTAACCCCTCACTAATCATGGATTAAATTAGTTAAGTGTAACCAACAGTTCACCACTTAACCCCATTTAATCCCTCGTATCCCCAAAATTGGTTAAGTATTAATAGGCCATGACTTAACCCTAATCATGAGGCATTAATTAATTTAATTGTGCCTTAACCTCTCACATTAGACTTTGTTGCGGTTACTAGTTAAGACGGGCGGGTCCGGGTAGCTTTACACCACAACTTGGTCTAACCTCGGGTCCAAGGTACACATGACCAACTTCTCACATTGGGTCCTATTGTTTGTAGCAACTAGTTAAGCCGGTCGGTTCCGGGTAGGTTTACGCTACAAACTTAACCCAACCTCGAGTTGGCCACACTTATGTTTTCTAAGTGTCATGTCCACTTTATTTTCAAACCATAATTACAAGTTTAACAAATACTTGGGTAGACCTAACTTAATAGGTAAATTCCCAAGGGGTAGACCTAACTTAATAGGTAAATTCCCAATCTTATATTTTCATGTATTTTAAGTTTTACCCAAACCCCCCAACGTCATTCTATCGCTTACATATTCGTTATAACGCATAAAGGATAGAAAGAGGGAACTTGGCACAACATACATGATGAATCTTACATATCATAATAAACATGCATAACATGTTGGACTTGCATAACTTAGCATAGTGAACTTGCATAAACATGCATAACTTGTTAAACTTGCAAATCATGGCATAGTGAACTTGCATAAACATGCATAACTTGTTAAACTTGCAAATCATGGCATAGTGAACTTGCATAAACATGCATAACTTATCAAACATGTGTAACATAGCATAGTGAACTCACATAAGCATGCATAACTTATTAAACATGCATAACATAGCATAGTGAACTCGCATAAGCATGCATAACTTATTAAACATGCATAACATAGCATAGTGAACTCGCATAAGCATGCATAACTTATTAAACATGCATAACATAGCATAGTGAACTCGCATAAGCATGCATAACTTATTAAACATGCATAAATCCCAACTTTCATCACATATTAACTTTAGAGTTTCTAAAATGAAGGTAAGAGGGCTTACAAATATTATGAAGACACAAATCTACTAATAAAGATTGAGAAGCCCTTTTATGCAAGCATATAAAAACCCAAAACAAAGCTCCAATTAACAAAAATCCCAAAAACTCTAGCTTAGCAAATAAAGCTTGCAACTTGATGATGTATGCAAGCTAATGATCATTCATACAACTTAGAAATGCTTGTATGAACATCAAAATCTTCATAGGAATGATTTTTTGAAGAGGGTGGAGGCTAGGGTTTTTAGGTGGAGGCCATTTGAGAATTCAATTTGACGTAGTTTGGTTGCTAGAATGAATAATGAGTGATTTAGGGTAGGTTAGGGTCTTATTTATAGATTAGGCTAGTGATTTAGACCATAGGATTAACCCTAGGTTTAATTAGGTCCATCAGATTTCAGAATTCTCCAGAACCAAGCCACAAACCAGACCAAGACCCAAAATGGTGCGCCAGGCAAAACTGCCCGGCCACCCTGTGTCGACAGGGCTGTCGACACCCTGGGGACCCTGTCGACATGCCTGTCGACATGGGGGTCCTGGCGGGAATTTTCCCGCCTGACGCCAGTTAGCCCTAATCCTTGTTTTTAATTTAAAATTTAAATCTGTTTTTAACATGGAAATTTCTGAAAACTTCAATGGGCCTTAACTGGGTCATACGGACTCCGATTTTCGAAAACTCGGACTCTATTTCGCGTATTTTTCCGAGACGAACGCAATGGCATAGCCCGTTTCCCTTGATTCAGATTTTAGAATTAAGTTCTGCCTCGATTTATGTTATAACAGGTTATTGAAAATACGGGTTGTTACAACACTCATGTTATTTCGTATTTTAATTCGACTAATATGTGAATGATTTAGTTCTGATCCGAGTGTTTTTTGTGTTTTCTTTTTATGCAATATGCTCGGGTCAGCCTAAGTTTCAGTTATCGAAGACACTATTTTGAAGATGAAGAGGGAGCTTGCAAGAAGTATTATTATTTATTTCCGCTGCAAATATTGGTATGTTTATTATAGTTAACACTGATAATTGTCGTAAAATATAATCAAATGTATGTTTTAACAGCTTCATGAAATGTTATTTAATTATTATATTTTGTCCTTCCTCTATGAGATTATGTGTTTGTTCTTCATTTTCACTTCTTTTTCTTATATAAATCCTAATAACTATTCGTAGTTTTGATTTTTTTTATGTCGACATTTAGGATCATTGTCGATATGAACGGTCAAAAATCTCGGATGTTATAGAGCGTAACACAATGATCACAAAACCAAGCCGTTTTCTAGTATTCCGCACCCATTCCACTAACTTTTCTCTACTCGGGAATATTTGTATGGAATTATACTGCAAGATAAAAGAAAAACTGAAATAAGCACATAAAATAATAAGGTGATCTTACGTACATTGTATGTTGTAAATTCATTGGTGTAGTCAATGAGTAACTCTGTATGACCAACATCATCAGGACTATTATGATCAAAGTAAAGCTGCAAAAGAAGAATAGTTAATCAACATAATCCTAGGACAGCAAGTATGAGGAAAATATGAAAACCTAACATACGTCATGCGGGGAAAATTATTCTGCACAATCGAGGTGTGCGGCCAGCGCACAACCTCGCACTGTCGATGTATTGGAATGAAGGCCAAAAATAAGTAACCTCATTTGCACATTTTTCTCCAAAATAATGATTTTTCCTGGTTTCTACATCAAAATGATTTGCATTTATAAATCCTAACCCTAAATTTGTCTATTCTTCAACAATTTCCATTGTTAAAGTTTGAATTTTGGTTTTTACCTTTACTCTAATTAATTAGAATGTTACAACGTATAGTTTACTACTATTATAGATTGGGGTATTTTTATCCATAATTTAAAAAAAAAATCCGGTGTAAGAAAAGAAAAATTAGGTGTCTAAATATAACTTTCCTATGGAAAATTGTCATTCATATTAGACATTTATGTTCATTCATGTTAATTTGGAAAAAGATGTAATTAAATGTTTGTGTTCATTTCATGTTAATTTGGGAATAAAAATATGTCAATAAGTCCTTTATGATCAACTAATGTTAGTTTTGGAAAATGTTGGTTAAACATTTATGTTTATTGGATATTTATGTTCATGTATAGATTTATCTTCCATATCCCCTGTTCTATCTTTTTTTCATTTATAGTCTTTTATGTGTTATTTTATACTGGTTGAGTTTGATTCTGTTGATCTTGTTCTTTTTCCTTTTATTTACGCTGAGTCTAGGGTACCGAGAGCCTTGGCCATTCCCATTTACTATTGCGTATTGGAATAATTGAAATGACAGTAAAAAGGACAAATTGGGGGCATATTGTAACATGAGGACCTTTGACTATAAATTTGGGGATTATAGTAAAAAGGAAAAATATGCAAACATGTTAAACAGACTAGACTTAGTTTAATATTAAGTAAAGAATATGTTATGGAAAATGTGAGTACCGGATGTAATTAAAAGTAAAATGAGTTACTATGATCCATATACATCTGGGCAGGTGAAAGGGTTGTACATATAATAACATTTACAAAGAAATGTCATTTACAACCATGCATATTAATAAACATAAAACTGTTAAGTTAAACTTGATAATTAATAAGCTAAGAGGTCCATCGTCTTGTTGTTGTATCGGGTTTTGGGGACTCTTAAATCCTAGTTACTTAGGGGAACAAGCCTAGGGGGTGGCTTGTGCCAAGCTGTGTGCCATATCAGTTAGTATCACTGTTGGTATCTTAGGAAGGGCCTCGCACTAGGTAGGGGCCAGGGCATGCTTTACTAATCTGGATTGTAAGAGTTTCAAAGGTGGAAGGTGGGTACAGGCGCGTTCCGGCGGAGTCATTAGCGTGCATGGGTCCGTTTAGGGGAAACTAAGACGTTGTAACATCAACAAATAGGTCTGTGTTTTATAAGTTGTTGGGTTAGGGACTAATAAACCCTACTGTCGAGGCTGGCATGGGATATTCGGGTAACAGGGAGCCGATCACATAAGAAAAGTCTCTCATAATCACTTATTTCTGTCTAAATCTATAGAAGTGCAAAACTGTCAATATGCCTGATCTGATTATTATTATTATTGTTATCATCATTGTCTTTTTATAAGAATTACCAAGTCCTTATTATCATTTCTGTTAGCCTACTTTGTAAACTAGGCTATACAAAGTCAAGAAGTCAGAAGATCAAGTAGACAAAAGAAACTCTGTTACGCCTCCAGTTCGGATCGGAATTACAGGGGCAGGAACAGAGGCAACACAAAGCTAAAAGATCAAGTATTAGAATATAATCTGCCTATAAATCGGATCGGATCGGGTGTAGTCAGAGAAAAGCAAAGAGAGACAAAGTGAGGAAAGGTAAAATTCAAGCCGGATCGGATCGGATGGGATGCTCCGATCCGAACCCCATTTGCTAGCCTATCCGATCCGAACCCCATTTGCTAGCCTATCCGATCTGAACCCCATTTACTAGCCTATCCGAACCGAATCCAGTGTATCCTGCTACTTCACTCCACGATCTCCTGAATATTCGGGGCAGTTACAACCACTTTCTACCCACGATGGCCACTAACCAGATGTGTTGTCCTCAATAGAACTAACCCGATCCCGAAAGTCATGGAATGGAGGCCACGTGTCCCCGATCCGAACCGGATCTCGAAGGAATTCTCACCTATAAATAGACCTCCAAGGGTCATTTGAAAGGGACTTTTGGCATTTTGAGAGTTTGAATACCTGTGAGAACCGAATTCCAGCACTCCAAGCAATTCAAATCATCATTCGAAGTATATTTTGAGATAATTGAGTGAATGTATATGAAAAGTGAGTGAAATTGAGTGAATATCTCATTGTATTTTCACCTACATCATCAGACAAAGTGATATAAAGTGGACGTAGGCGTTTTAACGCCGAACCACTATAAATCCTGTGTCTTTTTTTTATTTTCGATCTCATTTTTTTTTAATTTTAGTTAATTTGGGTGTTAGAACCACTTTTTGGTCTAACAATTTCATATCAGTTGTTGTTCACCTTTAGACATTTATAGACACCTACCTGTTTATGACACCAGAACCACTGTTTATCTATTTCACTTAACGGAGCAAGTCGAGTTGGTAATCACAGTGGCTCACCAGGCTTTATGTCTGACCCTTTTCCTTTCTCCCTTTCTCTTTTCTTTCCCGTAGGCTTACTGGGAGAAAGTACATAGTTCAGGTTTATTTTTTAGTTTTATTGTGATGGATCTCTTCAAGTTGGATTACTTCCTGTTCTTTTACCAAGGTTAGGTTGTTTCTTTTTGACTATATTTGGGCATAATCTTATTTTACTCTGATGATGTTTTTAACTGAGATTTTGAGACATGACAATTTGTAACTCATATAAAGATGGTTTTGCATTTTATGAAATGAAAGTTTCTTCTTCCGATGTAAATTTATATTTTTATGTCTTGTGAATTTTTTTAATGTCCCGGTAGTTAAATATTTAATTTATTATTTTAAATATTATATTTGGAATATTAATGGATTTTAATGTTTAATTTGTTTATTAAAACGAACTTTGAACGTTAAGTTTATAAATAATTTAAAACGAGCTCGAAAAGGCGCTGTAGTTCGTAATATTGAGTTTTGAACTTTAATTGAATATACAGAATCCGTTTTAAGTCAGGATTATGTGAAACAAGAAACATTTGAATCTGTTGATAATAATTTTCTAATGGAAGAGAAAAAAACCAGATTTCGTGTTGCAGATTAATAGTTATATCCAAATCAAATTATAAAATAGTCGCTATGGAATTCGTTAATAAACGATAATGTTTATTTAATAATTATAAAAGGGTTTTAATATATTTGAGCACCGTCTTAACTCGAAATATCAGGATGTTGAGTTTAAAAATATATATTGTTTATGTTTGAAGCAATATGCTATTTCCAGTTGAGTAATATATAACTTATTATTTAATTGGATTTATTTTGGAATTTAATTAATATTTTATTAATATTGTATGAGCCTTAAAAATGGCTATTTTGCAAATAATCTTGGTTTTTGATGAAATTAGTTTCATTGGAACCGTAGCGTTAAATTATTGTACGATGTTAAATTTCGTGGTAAACCGATGTCGTATGTGACAACGGTAGCCGTAAACACCTAGTCATTTTCTATAATGTGTAATTAATTTAATTTAATTTAATATTGGAGTATTTGCAAATAACTTGAGCATACGATTGAATTAAGCCATGAAACCAATTCTGTTGAGTGCGTATTGACATTTAGAGTCAGAATAGTTAGATAGTTTATTATTTTTGGACTTAATGTACTTTGGTGTCCAAAATAGCGTTGTTTGGCATATAAAAATAGCATCTGCGAAGCAATCTCAGAATGCGACGAAACGTAGGCCATTGGATTCATATTAATTGATTATTATAATGTTTTGATTTTCGTGTCAATTGGACTTACCGTTTGATCGTGCCAATGATAAACGACTTAATCGTTTATATTATTTTGGCCAATTTAGATAGGGATAACTTTGATGGAATAAATGACTAGCCAAACGAACTTCGATTTTAACGAAATAAATTTCATTGGATCCGTAAAGAAGAGGTCTAGTAGAACTTTGAAGTTTCAAGTTGATTGGATTCATTTTGTGACTGTCGAAAATTTAAATGCGTGATTTTTAGCCTGTGATTTATAAAGGACTTTTTATAAAAGACCTTGGAATTTGACGAAACCTATCCCATCGGGTTCAGAATATTTTTTTGTGCTAGGATTAGGAGTTTCGTCTCTTACAGACATCGGATGTATTTGTTTTTGTTTGATGCTTCACTATGAAGTTTCATTTATAATATATTTAAAATTCTATCCATTCTATATAAAGGCAATGTAAACCCTAACTCTCGTAACCTTTGGTCAACCTGTTCCTCACAGCCTCCATATTCACACCAATGAACAGTATTTTTAAATCTTTTCTCTCCATTTATCTAAAAATCCATTCGCAAATTTGGTAAATCTTCAACAACAAAAAGGTAAAGTTCTATGAGGTCATGATTTTGAGCGGTGGTGATGGTGTATTCCATGGCAGGGTGGTCGAAATCAAGCGAGGAAGGTGGCGCGGTTCGAAGCCTTTTTCTGGCAATAGAAGGCATCGGATTTCATGGCGTTGGGGGCAATGAGGAAGAAACGTATAGAGGTCGTGGTGGAACCCTCAGATCGGAGTCTGGTCGATGCTAAGGCAGCGCGGTGGCTTGTTTTTCACGAGAGTTGAAGTTGGTGCGGGTGAAGGCTTTCGGAACGATGAGTAAAAAAATAGAAGAAAGTATTGAAATAGATTCAAACAAACATGGTGAGGTGGCATGCTGATCTGGGAACATGGCATGCGGAAGTTCGAGCCCGTACAAATTTAGAATCAAACAAAGCAGAAGTTAGTGATTTTGGGGACGATCGTAGAAGTAATAATCGGAACCGAACATTTGGAATCGGAAATGCAGAGTTAAAGTTTATAAAACGAAATTGGTATGTTACAAAATGATTAATTTACATACGAAAATTGGTATTGATAATAAATTATTTAATTAAATAAGTTTTGATCACAGATGGAATCAACTCCAAGCCGTGGAGAAATTGTGAATACAAGAACGGAGAAGTTGAGGAGAAAGTAAATGGAACAGAGTCAGACTGTTAAAATTGCTAAGAAATGTAATTAAGCTTGATTAATTAGTAATTAGGAGGTTAATTAATTTAATTGAAATTGTGAATACATATAATTGTATAACGCTTCCATATATTAACAGAATTGAACGACTCTAGATACGTTGGAACCGTATCGACGTACACTACACCGTGGAATAGAACTTGACGCAATTGGAATCAACCGGAATTTTTAATTAAATTAAACACTCTTTTAATTTAACTAAAACCAATCGTATAAACAACAGTATCAAATCAAGGTGAGTAAAACTCACTCGGTTCTTTTCACTTATATTTTATATAAGTCGGGTTATATAATTTGTGTTCTATGGTTGCTAATGGTTGATTGTTTGTTAATTATATATTCATGAATTGACTGAACCAATGAAATTAAACGTTGTTTAATTTCATTGGAAAAACAAAATCGTTATTTAATGATTTGATCCAATGGAGGTAACTTACCTTGTTGGTCACATTTATAAAATAAACATGTTTAATTATTCGAATCGTTTTGTTAATTGGTTGATGTTAAATAATCATTAATTACTTTTATAGAAATTATTAGTCAAATTGAATTGAATAAGTTTATTTGGGATAATCTATTTTGATGTAGAACAGGTTGGAGAGATCCAACTGGATTCCTTAAATATATTAGACGTTATTTTTTCTCATATTATCATCATATAAACTGTTCTAATTCGACAATTGATTTGGTTATTGACCGTTGACCTAAAATTCAACATTTGTTTTATCTAAACCAATGGGTGATATTGGTTGAGTAATTGGCAGTATATGGCCTATAAATCATCATTTTCTAAATATTGATTTACCATCAGGTGAACCGATAGAAGTGATGTTATAAAATTTATTTTTGTAACTGAAGATAGATCTTTGAATCTATTATTTTGAATAAAAGTTATTAAAATGAAATAAATATTTATTATTATTATTTTAAAATTTAAAGGTGATTATTAAGTGATTTTATAAAGCAAATTCTGATATTAATAAGATTTATAAGTGCACGAGCAGAATTTAACCTAATGGTTAAGATTTAGATAATATTTTTAAGAAAACAATTAAATAAAAAAATTTAATTAATTATATTATTAATTAATTTAAAGGAAGGACCAATTGAATTTGGTTAGGGAGATAACTATGTTTTAAGTTGACTAAGTCAATTGTTTTGAACCAAATTAGTTATTTGATCAATTTACTTTTAATTAATCTAATGAAATAGCTTAACGACTATTGTTTTAATTTTAATAGGATTTAAAAAGAAATTTATTATTTAATTAGTTGTAAAAAAAAGTTTGCAACCTCGACTGTAGTTAATGATGAATTAAATTATTATTTTAATTAATAATAATTTAAATGTAACTGTAATGAAATCTAATTGAATTGTGAAAGGAGTTATGAACGGGTTTTATTTTAAAAGCCCGAGTTTTTATAATGAAGTTTTAAAAGGGAGTTTAAGAAAATACGATAGCTTAAAATAAATGTTTTCTTAATATTTGAATTAAGTAAAGGAAATAAAGATAAAGGGGTTTTATATTATCCCTGAGTTTTGTAACCAATGTTTATAAAAGAGATGTGAAGTTAAAGCATTAATTTTAGATTAACGTTATTAAATAATGGCATTGAGAGAAATAAATGGGATTGAAATTAGATTTTCAAAAAGAAGAGATTAAAAAGGGATTTATGATTGAGTTTGTTTAAAGATTTGGTAAATGGATGTGGTAATAATAATTCGAGTTAGAAAATTAATTCTTTGAAAGAAGTTAAAGTTAAGAAGTGATTTTTATTAAGAAATCACTTAGTTAACATATTAAGTAATAATAAGTTATATTTAAAAAGACATATTTTTTCAAAAGTAAGAAGATTGTATAAACCATATTTTTAAATAAGATAGTTTAAAGAGGTATGTTGGATATTAAAATAAATATTGGTTTTTGAAATACTACTCGTATCTATATTAAGGTAAGAATGTTGTTGACCAAGGTCTAAGAGGTAAATAAATACCCCAACTTGAACGACTTCAGTATTATCTGAGGATGATATTAGTTTGTAATGGGGAAAAAGGTTAAGAATAATTTATTATTTCCATATGTGAAGTAATAACACAATGTAAATTGCAAGATTGAGAATATATATTGAGATTTCCAACGTAACAGGAATAAAAAGGATTTGAGAATATATATAATGTAATTTCCAAGGTAACAGAAATGAGAAGAATCGAGAATATATATATAATAATATTCCTGAAGTAAAGGAAATAAAAGGAGATGGTGTAAAATTATAACGATACTTCTGAGGTAAAAGGCAATGACATGTGGAGTTTTGGAATGAGTTTATTCTAAAAGAATAAGGATTGGTTATTGTTTTTAAATAATGAAACAAAAGAGATTTCATAACGAGCGATAATATGAACTGATTTCCAATTAAAGATAATAAGAAATGATGTAGCAAATGTTTTAAAAATGATAGTAAGTTAGAAAATTGGATACGATGATAGGATATTTTCCTAAGTATTAAACTAAAATAGTTTTGAAAATAATCTTATGTTAAATTAGAAGTAAAGAGCTATATTCATAATATTTAAAGATTTAAGAGTTTTAAATTAACTATCGTTAACTATTTTTAATTAGAAAGGCCAAGTAATGTTGAGTACTGAATCAGTAAACTCATTTTATTTTCACCACTGTTTTTTTGATAGTTAAATAACCGACTATCAAAATCTGACCCATACGATTACTGGTACAAAAAGATCGGGATCGAATTTATATTCGAAAACCATTCCAAACCACCAAATACATGAAGATGCTGATTTAAGATGGAGCAGTTGAAGACCGTGGATCTTCAATAGCGGAAGAACTACTCGTTAAAATTTTCTGATCTGATCCACCAAAGTTATTATGACTTATGATTCTATCGTGATTGAAATCTATGGATTGCAAGGACTACTCACTACTGATCTATGGGGTGATACCTAGGATGTGGTACGAGGGTGTCTTCGGTTCATCCTATTCCTGGATGACTTGTATGGACGAGTGTCCGACATAGTATTTCCAAAGGGGTTACGTACGTTGACTTCTTCAAACGTATTTTTGTTGTTGGCGTAGAAGAGCACACTTCTCTTAGCTTAACAACTATATATTTTTGTGGACATCAATTAGTGATTTTCTGGCAGATCTGACGATGTGGCATTCAAAGTGAATGATGATATGATGTTCTAAAGGAAATATTAACCTCAAGCCTCATCAATAGAGAAATGACACAAAATTAGGTAGTCGCATGGCTATGTGGTTCGCACCCATCAAAGGATATATCATTACCTGATTTGGAGAAACTAAATGCTTTCGGTTGTCCCTTTTTATTTTTGTATGTATGCTATCGGTTCGATTGGCTGGCCCCCAACCGTGGTAATGATATATTCGGTACTCTCAAGCGAAGTGAGGGGTCGGTCATGTTTAGCCCTGGTTACAAGATGTTTTTGTTGAACCCCAATGTATTCATCCCCGGAGGTACATTGTCGGGAAAGTGGTCGCATACCTTGTCAGGAAATCCATTCTCCAATAAAAGCCCGCGGTTTTGATTGTATATTATGTATGTGGAGCGTGAGATGCAAGTGTCCCGCTAGTTTGTTATTTATTTGTATTTAGACATTATTGTAATATAAGAATAAGTATTGTTTTCAAAAATGTTTTGGGTTATCGTAAGGTGAAAACCATCCTTATTTTTGTGTGGATTTGTTCTTACGGTTATCTTTTTCTTTTGAGAAGATTTTGACTTTAAAATCAAGTTGTGTGATACCTTTAAACTTAGTGTATTTTTCTCACTTTGGTTCACCAAACTGGTCTGATGTTTATAATGCTCGGGTTAGACCGGGTTGTACAGGTCCAAGTTATCGGATGTTGTGAAATCCAGAGTTGAACTAGAAATGTTTAGACGTTGATATCTAGTTTTTATTCCGTTGTGTGTTGTATATGAGGACAAATTAATATAACTGTCTAAATGCGTTGATGTACTCTGATAATTGTAAGTTATATTTTAAAGTTCTTAATAAAGAATTATTTCTATATTATATTTTGTTCCCCTGCGATGTAAGACTCTGTGTTGTGTTGTTAGTTCTTCTTGTTCTTCTATTCTAATATTTCTTTCTTTGTTATCTCACCACTAACTTCTTTCTTTTAACATTCTGGATTTTCGGTACTTGAGTTTGGACACAGAATGTACTTGTGTCAAAAATTCGAGCATCGAATTTTCTAGTATGTTACAATTTTAATCTCTGTGATTTTTATGTCTTTATACCTATAATGCTCCATAATTTGTTAATGAAATCCTCATATGAGTGACTTTAGGGAATGTGGAGTGTTACATTTGGTATCAGAGCCTAAGTTTACCAAGATCACTAAAGTTTTGTTTTAAAAGAAAAAATTTTCAAAAGAAAACACATTTTTTCTCAAAAATCAAAAGTTACTTCTAAAAATAAAATATTCTCTATAGTCAGTTACAACCTTCCTTTAACTCTTTCTAAATCTTTATCTTTTTAGTTGAGTTATAAGGCATTCTATCTAAGCCTTCCTTTATAGGTTGAAATTTTGAATAATGGACAAATCCGTTTAGCTTAGTAGTTGGGAAGAGTCGATGTTAAAAAAGGAACTTATTGCTAAACAGATATTAAAAAGGGTTAACCATGGATGGAACTACCTTATTAGTTTAGTGATAAAAAGGATAGTTTGGAAGATAAGAAAAACCTAGATTGATTGGTTAAAGAAAGGTGGGTGTATTTTCATGGTTTGGTTTAACATAGAAAACATCATTGCAAGAATGAACGGTTGGTTCGGAGAAGGAGTTTTATCGTATTGCGCACTAACCACCACCAACTTAAAGATAAATAAAGAAAAGTATCCTGTAAACATGGGTTTCTATAAAATAATTTTTTTGATATTATGGAAACAGATTTTTATACATTTTCGGTAACCAATTAATTAGGGAACTTCCAAAAAGGCGAACTTAAGGATGACAAGCAAAAGGTCAACATGAGTAAAAAAATGTTCAAGGAAAAGGCAAGGGTTGGTGAAAGATAGATTGTTATCTGTCTTTAGTTCTTTCTATTTTCCTATTTGGTTTAGGAATATTTTGTCCCTTTTTCCTTTGATGTATTGGCTACGTGGGGCTATAGCCACAATAAGTTGAATCTTGAAGAGAGCATCTTTATTGTAGGTTTAATGGAGCGGTCCTTTACAAACAGGGTAAATCCCTGAGGATGCAATGATAGCATTTGTTGACTTTTGCACTTAGTCCCAGTGGTGGATTTTGAACCCCATATGGATCGGCTTGATTATCTATTTAGTTGTGGTAAGTCAAGGTTGAAACTAAAATCTTGATGTTTGGGACATGGATTTAGTTTCCATGATTAGGCCTCATATGATGTATTGATTTACAATGAGAGAGTAAATTACGAGCCTAAAAGATGACATAGGCTTTAATATGACACATTGACGTATAGGGTAAAGTTACGAGCCTAATATCTGTTAAGTATTTTTGAGGTTATTTTTGATTGTAAGAAGAAAATAGTCGAGCTAGGAATAATTTTTGACTTCTTGCGATCTGAAGGGTCAGTCATGTCGATATTTCTATTTTTCTCAGTGCATCTCTAGGAAGTATTGGTTCAGTTCCCTTTGTGCTATATATTACAAATAGAAAGTGCTTGAAAAATTTTCTCTAGGAGAGAGATATTAGTTTTCCGATGGGTATACAAAATTTGTAGCATTCTTGGATAAAGCACATAATGTAAGTGAGTATCGAATTTCATGGTTTTGACTGAAATCTTTCCTAGCTAAAGAAATATACCATCAATAGATGGGTTGGAGGCTTAGGCAAGTTATCGGTATAATATGTCGTCTCAGATGTTGGAAGAAAAGTGAGTTTTCTTAGGGAAACTCAAATTCGAGTGATGACCTATGAAGGATTAGTTGGGTTGGAATATTTAACTCCCTAAAACCCGTCTTTTGAAAAGAGCTGTGCAATTACCCAAATTTTGTACTGTCTGAGTTGACTAAATACAACACGCGTCCAACTCAAATTGTACAGAAATATGAATCTTTATGGGTTAAAGAAGAAAAAATAGGGGAAGAAGAAAAACAACAACACAGAACCTCACATCGCAATAGAATAAAATATAATATAATTTAAATTCAAAAGCAATCAATTCCTCGATAATAAATTATTTTTATTATCGTTTATAGTCAAATACAATTTATATTGATCATCTGAATCGTTTCAATTCAGTTTTAACTTCGAATTCAACTATTTACCGTTTTC
Organism: Allium sativum; assembly: GCA_030737875.1. Classification (NCBI taxonomy): domain Eukaryota; kingdom Viridiplantae; phylum Streptophyta; class Magnoliopsida; order Asparagales; family Amaryllidaceae; genus Allium; species Allium sativum. Next base: position 843,815,123 of record CM060909.1, on the reverse strand, counting down.
TTATTACGATATTCGATATATTATAAATTAAATCATATTTGATTATTAAATCGATAAATTCCATATAGAAATCCATTTATATCATCAAATCAACATTTAAAACAATATTAATTGTTTAAAATTAATCGACCAAAAATCTAACAAATAACAACACTATACTTACAAACATATAATCTAACAAACTAATTAACCTTAAATTAGCAAATCTAGGGTATTAAAAAATAATCAGTGTTTATACCTTCGATATTGGAGAGAAATTGGAGTCTAGAGAGGAGGAGAGAGAGCCTTAAGACGTTGGAGAGAATAGGGGCAGCAAAGGAGGCATTGGTGGCAAATTTTTGAATTAGGGAGGAAAGATATGGGGATTTTTTGGGTGAAAAACGAAATGGGGAAAATGATAGCAGATCAGTTTATTTCTGCTCGACTAAGCAACGACTAGCAATGACCGCAAACGACATTAAAATCAAGGGATTGCAAACTGCTTCCAGTGTTTTTTATTTTATAATGTAAAGAAAATTCTAGAAATAAATCTCTGTTGCAAACCGTTGGAGGCCGTTGCCACCTTCCATTGCTACATTCTGTGTGTCTTGTAGTGATGGACATAAAAGATCTATTAGATTGTTTTTTAATAATGATTTGTGTGCAAATTCACTTTTCATTCTCATATTATTCAAATCGCTAAATGCTTTATTTGCATAAATAAGTCATCAATTACATAAGTTAATATTTTAAAACTTACGCTTATATCATTCATTTTTTTTTAATGCAGTAGAGCTTTTGGTGGTCAATGCATTGCTTATATCGTTCATAGCTCATACATAGGCACACACATGTTGGGAATCCTCTACATCTTCATTATTTTCAGATTTGCATAATTTCAGTTAGTGTTGTATAATAAAAATGATATATACCAAACTTGGTATATATTGTTCTTCTAAAATTCATGACCATCATTTGTTAATACGTGTATGCGGTCAACGTGCAATAAAAGTCCGTTGATAATTTGTACGGAGCAAGAACCTGTTGATTGTCTAGGTAAATTCATGCGTGTGTCGTCATTTAGTATGTTACTTATCTGACATCATCCAACCAGCATCACTGAGTATGAATGTGAAGGTACTATTCTTCACAAACAACATCTTTGTCCATCAAGCCAAAAAGCAAGCAATTTTCTAGAAGAAATAATTCAACATAAAAGGAAGAAGGATGCTAAGAAAGAGACCTCCATTAATGGAATACCAAAAATCATACTTTAGGAAAAAAATTGAATACCCCATATATATATATATATATATATATATATATATATATATATATATATATATATATGTTTTGGATGGTATATAACACATTACATGACAAGTGAGTTTGACTCTGCAAAGCAAAAATCGAATTTGTGATTTTTTGCATCATGTTCGAATGCCTTGATCAATTTGAACAAGGTGTTAGTTCCGCAAAATAAATTTATGAATGCAATTCATAGCGCTAAGTATAATGATAACAATTTAAGATATTATGCATGTAAGGTAAATAGCACGCAGGTTACATTTGTATTCTTATGATATGCATAATAAAAAATGAATAATCTACAAGTTATAACCACTTTCTTTAATATTACTTCCAAAATGTTATGTCATTTTCAAAATAATTTCCGATAATGTGCAATACATTTTGATATGTATTTCTTTTGCTGTCTTGGTAAGATGAAGAGATACCATTCATACCTGATCTATTTCTCTCCTTGCAGATTAATGTGTTATCTGTTGTGTTGAAGTGTAGTTTGGATCTACCATACAAGATATAGCTTGTTATTTCTCCTTACATTTCACTTAGTAATCCAATTTTGATTATAATCCATAAAACATATTGTAAACTCATTATTATTAAGGATTTAGACCTTAATTAAGATTATAAATTTGGGGAATGAGTTAGTCGGACTTCTCTACAGGCAAGTGTTCCAGTATAACAATTTTTAAAAGATTAATTGTTATATAAATTACATGGCAATGAGTTTGATCTTACAAGGCGAAAATTGAACTTGTGACCTTTTGCACCATATTCAAATATCCAACTAATTTAGACAAGCTGTTTGCCTTAAAAAACAAATTTATGACTGCAATTCATAGCACTATGTATAATGATAACAATTTAAGATATTATGCATGTAAGGTAAATAGAACGCAAGATACATTTGTATTCTTATGATATGAATAAAAGATGAATAATATACAAGTTATAACCACTTTCTTTAATATTACGTCCAAAGTAATACGTCATTTTCAAGATGTTTTCCAATAATGTGCAATACATTTTGACACGTATACTTTTGCTGTCTTGGTAATGAAGGGATACCATTGATACTTGATCTATTTTTCTCTCCTTGCAGATTAATGTGTTATCTGCTGTGGTGAAATGTAGTTTGAATCCACCATACAAGTAACATTGTTCCTTATTTTTGTACAAGTAATGGCGTTCTCTCCATTTCACATTCATTTTTTTTTCCTATCAATAGATATTTTTCTATAAGTACTGGCATCCTCCTTGCGTTTTACTTAGTAATTCGATCCGATTTTGATTCTAATACATAAAACATTGTAAACTCATCAATATCAAGGATTTAGACCTTAAATTAAGATTTTAATTTTGGGGAATAGGTTAGTTGGACTTCTCTGCAGGTTAGTGTTCCAGTACAACAAGTTTTAAAAGATTAATTGTTATCAGCACATAACATTTCAATGACTAATGACATGATATTGAGTATTATCGCTGATTGATGAGAGTCGTTCCTTTTCGATATGCAGATTTTGTAGCTTTTCAATTCTTCATACTGTCCGTTTGGCAACAAAATATATACTTATGCATTATTTCTGCTACAACATTAGTTAGCGCGGTACTGGGAGGAGATCATTGAATTGTGTGCTTGGTTATGAGCTTATCACTTTAAGAAGGCTTATATCTTAAACACTTTGACAGGACCCTTGTTAATATACCGACTGAAAGCTTGTCTTAGTAAATATGTACCTGCAACAGGGGCCCTTATTCTAGTTTAGGGCCATTACTTTGCCTTGCAATTGTTCCCGTGGTGCATCTGTTTGACGATGAAAGTTAATAAAGGTACATAATTGACAACTTATCGTAAAACTAAAAATTTAGCAAACATGAAAGGAAGTGTAAGTTAATGCGCAACATTCCTTTAAAGAAGGGAAACTGAGATTTATTGAGTTGTGAATGGAAAAGAGGGATGGAATACTAGACTGAGATGCGAAAGTGACTGCGAAAGGACAAAAGAAGGCGACCGCAACTAGGAGCCCAGAGTTGAAAAAAAATGAAAACCGGGTCAATTGTGAGCTCAAGGAGATGAAAAATTCGGAAGAAGAAACCGAAAACTAGGTTTGATATCTGCTTATTGGTAACCGCCCGTCTTCTACAACGATGTTCACTTTATCACTTAAGGTGGGGCAGTGCTGCTTTACCCTAAACATATTCGGGTAATATACGTGAATCGGTACAAATTAATGATATCAGTAGGGTAATTGTGTAAATTCACGGGTGGACCCTCAGTAAAAATTGTTCGTAGCCGCAAAATTCGACAAAAAATCAATTGGGTATTATAACATTTTTGTTCAAGGTAACGGCCCACTTTCCGTGGATGAGACCATGTAATGTTTTACCCATGATTTTTCTTCTTCTTCAAAATGTATGTATTTATCACGTTCAAAAGAAAATGATTTGCATTAACATTAGTTATATTTTTTTGTCTAAAACACGTGCGTTGACATGGGATATTGGTCAATCGCGCTCCAACATCTAATAGGTTAATGTTATCCAAGTAATCCAAACACAGTCTAGACGTAAAGTACTGAAAAGTAATGACACGAGATTTATAGCGGTTCGACAAGTTGTGTTTATGTCCATCCTGAGGTAACTTGTATATTACAATATATAATTACAAGTACAATTCTTCTTCCACTTCTTATGTTTACAAAGTTATGCAAATAGCTATGGCAAAGTCCTTACGCAAAGCCTACAAGCCTATTCCCAAGTCCAAATGTCCAAAAACGAAGCAGGTGTTTGGTTTATTTTTTTATTTGTATTTTGTGTTTTCAACAATGGCTATAAAAATTGGAGAGAGTAAACAGACGACCGAGGGGATGGAAGAAAGATGAAGTGGACGACGGAGAGTTGGAGAGACGACGAAAAGAAGAATTATGTCTAGTCCCTCCACTATTTCCCTAAACATGGAAAAGAGAAAAGAGTTTTGTTTTTTGTTTTTTTTTTATATGTTAACTTCTTTTTCTAGAACGATCATTTTCCACTATTTATATACATCTTTTGCAATTTTGTATCGACGAAAACAAAAACTAAAAATGGTGAACAACCCGAAGCTTTTATGTCAGAAAGCTTCTATGTTCAAGAGAGTGTCCAAAGTAATGTTATGCGAAAATGTTTCCAAGGACACAATCCAAATGCCAAGATAGCAAGCTTGGAGCCAAAGTGTTGATGGAGATCTTCAATAAAAAATTCTAAATCCCACAAGACCTTCCATAGTCCAAATAACCATGTAGGAACAATTAAAAAGCTCCAAGTCCAAGCTCCTTGTGTGCAGAATGAAATAGCTAAAAGAATCCTGAAATTTTCCAAGTGACCCGATATTTATAGGAGCGGGGATACAAACTTCATATCCCCAGATTTTCTTACCTCAAGGTCGGTATCGACCTGGAGATCAATACCGAACCCGGGTATTAACCAAAAACTTATGCTTCTGGCTCAAAGTACTTTAAGCCATGTTGCCAACTTCGTATTTCAGTCCCAATATGAATACGAAATGTCGAAAATTCCATCACCAAGTCACCAAACCACGCTTCGTCTTCTATGATATGAGCATTTTGTACCTGATGCCTTAACCAAACCTTCGAATGCCAAACCACGCTTCATATTGTCATGCTTCATATTGCAGAGATACAAAACTCTACGAAAACGAAAACCACCCCATGCCAAGCCTTTATTTCACAACATACCCCTGGATATGTGATGCACCTCACCGTTCTTGAAGCATGGGATACGAAAATTCATATCGTGACAATACCAACCCCGAGGTCGGTTAGAGCTATACCAACTCCAGATACTTAACAAATTTCTTTCATTCTAACTCTGAAAGTTGCACCGATCCGGATGTATTTCCTGAAGTCGTATTGACTCCGAAACATTTATCCAAATTCCTGAGTTTTTCCTGAGCTTTGCGACTTCGACCAAATTGCTCCATACCTCCCAGAGTTCATACATGAATCTCGAGTACTCCGAGTTCCATAAATCGATGTGTGACTACCTTGCAAAAAGACGGGTCGATACTTACCCCTCGAAACATGTCTTTCCGTCAGAAGACGTGTTTTGAAGAATCGAGAAATCGAATCCAGAAATCGAGAACCGGGCGAAGTCCGAATAGAAATCCAATAGCCAAAAATCGGAAAATCAGAGGCCACGGTCTCCCTGGATCGTAATAACAAAAAAAACAAAAATCCAGAGAACCAGAGAAATCCAATGATCATGCCAAATCATATTATAATATATAGCCAATACCAGATTATTTGAAAACCATAAACCTAAAATAGCTAGTAATCGGGAAACCGAAGAAATCCGGAATCCAGAGTAACTAATAACCAGATAGCCAGATGATCGGACAATTCTGAAAGCCAGAATTATCAGATGTGGTATAGTTCATACCTACAAAAACCAAATGAATTACTCTACTAAGTCCTGATAGAACAATCCATAACCTAAGCTAATGATCTTGCCAAGTCCTGATAAGACCATCCGTGATTTACTAGAAAATGATGAGTTGTCTGCCAAGTCCTGACAGTGTAACCCAGAACCAAACGAGCAAAGTCCTAAACTGCCACTAGACTGAGGGCCTTGCCAAGTCCTGACAAGACGCATGCCCCTTCCAAAGTATTGTCCTTACTTGGGGACCGGATTTTTGTACTTAACGAACAAAGTCCTTACTACGCCAAGTCCATAAAGTTTGAAATCCCAATTCCAAATTTCATACTTCGCAAGATAAGTCCTTGCGAGCGAAGTAATTCTATTAAAGTTTTCAAGGTTTGGAGTTTTTAATAATGCAAAAGTAAAAATTAACAGTCTATCGTCGGGTACAGAGCATGCCTAGCGGTTAAGGCCTAATCCCGAACGTGGATGTGTCGACTTAGCCGTTTCCGATTTCAAGTTTATTGAGTTCTGTTGGTTTTGAAGGGGATGGTTCATCGTCAGGCAAAGAGCATGCATAGGGGTCTCACTGGACCTCGTACATGGGTATGCCGACTTAGTCATCCTAAGTCTAATAACCAAAAATAAACAAGGGAGATTGGACGGTTTACCGTCTGCAGAAAGCATGATTAGAGATTAAGATTTAATCCCGTACATGTGTAAGCAGACTTAGCCCTCCAAAATCCTAAGCCAGACAACCAAAAATGAGTGAAGAAGACCGAACAGTTTATCGTTTGCAAAGAGCATGTCTAGGGATTAAAACATAATCTCGTACGTGGGTAGGAAGATTTAGAACCTCTAAAATCAAAATCCAGATTACTGAAGATGAGTGTAGACTTAGCCATCCTAAGCTAGATAACCAAAAATAACGAGGGAGATTGGACGATTTATTGTCTGTAAAGAGCATGTCTAGAGACTAAGACATAATCTCGTATTCGGGTAGGAAGACTTAGCCATCCAAAATCCTAAGCCAGATAACCAGAAATGAGTGAAGGAGATCAGACGTTTATCATCTGCAAAAAGCATGCCTAGGGCTTGAAACCTAATCCCCTATATGTGTAGGCAGACTTAGGTCATTCGAAATTCAGAGCCAGATAACTAAAGATGAATGTAGGAGATTGGACGGTGTCTTATCAACAAATAGCATGTCTAAGGATTAAGATCTAATCCAATACATGGGTAGACAGACTTAGGCCCTACGAAATCCAATCCCAGATAACTGAAGATGGGTGTAGGAGATCAGATGGTTTCTGGTCTACAAAGAGCATGCCCAAGGATTAATACATAATGCCGTACATAAATAGGCAGACTTAGCCCTCCAAAATCCTACAATCATAAAAACCAAGTAGATTGATTACTTATGAGGAGGATGGTTTATAGTTGGGTACAAAGCATGCCTAGGGACTTATACCTAATCATGTACGTGTGTAGGCTGACTTAAAATTATCTAAAATCGAAAATCCAAAAATACAATATTCAAAAGGCTGAAGTTAATACCACCAGAGTCCAAAAACCAAAAGAAAATTTCTAATGACTACATTGAAAAAAACATAAGCTAGAGATCTAGACATCCATATCCAAAAGCCAGAAGACCAAAATGCTAGAAACCAAAAGTCTGAAAACTAAAATCCAAAGCATAAGAGCCGAAGAACCAAGAATCGAAAGAAACAAAATCCAAAATCTAAGAGAATCCAAAAAACCACATCAATCGATGATCTACCCACCGGGCCAGACCCAGGTCCATTCCTATTCTGACCCAGAGCGGGTTGTCGTGCCTGTCCCGGTAATGCAGGCTGATTACCAACATATTCCACTAGCACTCCACGTCTGATGCGCTCCTCAATCATATCCCGAAGATGCTTGCAATCATTTGTATTGTGACCACCCAGGTCATCAAACACACAATGCCTTCCCTTTTGAGTCGACTCCTTTGTGGGAGGCTTTCTGAATGGAGCAACCAGATGAGCGTCCAAGTATATCTCTTCCAGAGAGCGAGTGAGCTCCACATATGAAGGGAATTCGGGCTGACTTCATTGTGTATTTCGATCATTCCAAGGAGCAGCCTTTCCTTTACCGGAACTGAACTGTCCTCTTCCCTTAACCAAGTTAACCTTGAGAACTTTCTTGTCGATTCTCTCATCATCTTCTCTCAAAAACCGATTTTCCTCAAAGTAGAATTCACAGAGATCCCACTAAGTGAGATCTTGAAATTCATCTTATTCAAGGCACCAAAATAGCACCCATCATGACCATAAAAGGATCCAGTCGATCGATCGAAGCCACAACAGCGTTGAACCTTTCCAAAAACTTCCGTAAAGTCTCCTCAGTCCTTTTCTTGTTGTTAGACTCATCACGTTCTTGGGTTGAGCAATATGAACCATGAACTGTTCGATGAACTTTCCTACCAAGACGCTCTAGTTGTTCACCTATTCGTTCTTCAATTGCCTGAACCACATGGCAGCAATATTAGTAAGATAACGTGGGAAACACTTTGCCATAATAATCTCTGACATTGAAAGCACTTCCATGTGGCGTATGTAATGCATCAAGTGAAAGGTTGGATCCTTCCTGCCCTCAAAAACCTCCAACACCGAAAAATTGAAATCCGGTGGGTTTTGGGAATTCATGATATACTAAGTGAACAAAATGTGGGTAATACAATCCAAATCCGAAAGAGATGTCCCGTTCGAGTATATCTCTGAATCACATCAACGATCTGACTACCACTACCATTCCCAAGGAAATGATTCTAGTCGTTCAATCCCAAACTGATGTCCCCGTGTCAAGTCTAGAATTAGCAAATTGTTGAGTCACAACAAGAATATCCGGTTCAACCCTAGCCTGATGTGCCTCCACTGGCACGAACCCAACTCTCGGGACCACGGGATTTCTTACATCCAAAACGCACTCACCAACGCTTGTGCAATATTACCGACTACATTACGCGTAACTTGACCAACCAAAGCCTCTTGAGTTGTACTTCCTTCAAAATTAGGGATGTTTCCCCGAGTCTAGCTGAACCAGTAACGATCCTTGTATTGGTATCGATTAGGGGTTGATTTTTGAATATTGCCCTAAGTCCTATGTTAAACCTTAAGGGACACTAGCAGTCTAGCACCTATTCCCGCAATATTTCCTAGGCTCAATTTCCTTCTGAAACCTTCAATCCGGGCCATGAGAGCATTCAAAGTCGCTTCCAGTATTTAGAAATGATCTTCCTACTTTTCCAATTGTGAGGTCAGATCTTTGATCACTCCGTCAACATCCTCTCGAGGATGTCTAGTAGGAGAAGCTTCCCGACTTTTCTCCTTTCTTGCTCCTTCCGAACGAGCTAAAGTTATTTGTTTCCTTTTAACCATTGTCCAAACAAAGAGTAATCTGTTTCCTTAGCAATCCAAAATTGTGCGGTTCCCCTTCCTTGCACGCCAAAATATTAACGTAGGAATTTTGTCAATCGCATGCCAATATCCAATGGGTTAATATTATCCAAGTAATCGAAACACACTTTAGATGCAGAGTACTGAAAAAGTGAATAATACTAAGATTTATAATGCTTCGGCAAGTTGTGCCTACGTCTACTCTGAGGTAACTTGTATATATAATGTATAATTACAAGTACAATCCTTCTTCCACTTATTATGTTTACAAAGTTATGCCAATAGCAATGGAAAAGTCCTTACACAAAGTCTACAAGCCTATTCCCAAGTCCAAATGTCTAAAAGTGAAGCTTCTTTGTCTGAAAGCTTCTATGTCCAAGAGAGTGTCCAAAGTTATGTTATGCCAAAATGTGTCCAAGAACCCAATCCAAATGCCTAAATAGGAAGCAAAGTACCAAAGTGTTGATGGAGATCTTCAATAAAAAATTTTTGAGCCCAACAACCTTCTAAAGTCCAAATAGCCATGTAGCAAGCCATTAAAGAGCTGCAATTCCAAGCTCTTCGCATGCAAAATGAAACAACCAAAATAATCCCGAAATTTGTCAAGTGACTAGGTATTTATAAAAGTGAGGATACATATCCACATATTTTTATACTCCGGGGTCGGTACCGAACCCAAGTTTTAGCTAAAAGTATGTGCTTCTAGCTCGAAGCACTCCAAGCTATGTTACAACTTCATATTCAAGTCCCGATACGAATACGAAATGTCCACAATTCCATCACCAAATTGCCAAACCATAATCCATCTGCTGTGATTGAAATAAGCATTTCGTGTCTTATGCCTTAACCAAACTTTTGAAATTCATACCGCACTTCGTATTTCCATGCTTCGTATTGCAAAAATATGGAACTCCACGAAGACAAAAACCACCCCATGCCAAGCCTTTGTTTCGTATCGTAACCAGGGATACGAGATGCATCTTACCAATACTGAAGCACGGGATACAAAAATTCATATTGTGATAATATTGACCCTAGGGTCGGATGGAGCGATACCGACCCTTGATACTTAACCAGTTTCTGCCATCCTAACTTCGTGAGCTGCACCGATCCAGATGTATTTCCAAGAGTTGTACTGACCCTGACACATTTAGCCAAATTTCCGAGTTTTCTCTGAGCTTCGCGACATCGACCAAATCGCTCCATACCTCCCAAAGTTCGTACTTGAATCCCGAGTACTTCGATATCCATAAATCGACATGTGACTACCTTGTAAAAAGACGAGTCAACAACATGTAATTAGCTTGATTTTTTGTTTCTAAATTGTAGTAACTTTTCAACTAGTAGAGAAGCATCAATAGCTACATATCAAGCCATTTTACTCATCTCCAATGGAGACTAATTTTCTCCATTTCTATTCTTTGCTCCTGTCTTTAATATTTTTCAGCATGACACCTCTTTCTTCTCCTCTTGCCTTTCTGGTCCTCGAACTAGCTTTCTCTATTGTGGATTGTAGTGGCTTATTTACCCAAACCCTAGCTTCTTAGATCTGCTTTCCGTCATGCCGCCTTCCTTTGCTCATCTTCTCCGAATGTTGTTTAAACTCAGTCTCTTCTCCTCTCATTTTCCTGGTGGCCCCCAAGTCCTTATCCTATATTTACTTCGGTGGTTGCATTAGCCACATCGTGACACCTAATATTGTCTCCCCTTGATGTGCTTGAGTTATCCTAGCTTCATATCTTTATTTCAAAATATGTGGTGGCCCTGACCTTTGTTTGCTTTTCCCTTAATGTCTTTATCCTTGTTTATGATTTTGCGACTTTGACAATTTTTGATCTTACTCCTGGTTTTGTGTCGAACACTCGGTAACTTGTCCTCCAATTCCAAGCCATCTCCCTCCCTGTACCTAAAATAGCGTTGTTTGTTAACGATCTTGGCTGGATTGGTTTTTGTTTGAGCGAACCGCCACCACTTGATGAGACCCTGAGGTACGTTTTCTTTGCAATTTTGTCCTTAACTTGAGCTTTGCGTTGTGATTTGCTAGTGTGTAACAACCCGCCATGAATAAGCCTAAATTTCGATTCAGAAAAGGCCTATCGAAACTTGTAACCATTCTAAATGGGTCGTTGGTTCCTGTAAGGAATTACACTTGCACAGATTATACACACACACTCACACACACACTTCGAATGGAAATCTCACAGCGAAACGAGAAAAATATAATACTAAAATATGATGTACCAATTTATTAAAATTCACATAATTACAACACAACAGTCAAGATTACATTTGTTCCATGGGTAAATCAATAAATTCATTCTCAAAAGTTTCCATAAGAAGTACAACAATAACAACTAATAATAGCATAATGCCTTCGTCTTCATCTTCAGCTCCCGTCATTATTTCGTCCATGGATTCTACCCTACCTACTGACATGTTGGATTTGTTAAGGAGAGGGGTTAGAACATACAATTCTTTGTGACTGAAATATAACATTTACTTAAGGTTCGTACTGTAGCTTTTAGCAGGTTACATATGTCAAGGTATGTCTACGCTGCACACAACATTCACACAAACACCAAGTATCTAACCAATAAGGTGGATATCCAAGTCAATCGCTCATTAGTGGTTTTAGGGTAAAGACCCAATGAGGCGGGCGTTCTCGGTCACTTATGGCCCTATTGAAGTTGGATTCTTATGATCTCTTATAACCCTGAGGCGGACCCTAGCCTCTTAAGACCCCATCCTAATACGTCAACGTTCTTAAGTTTATACTCCTAACTGTAATATGAAAAGTAGTATTGTGAAAGTTACTACTTAACTGATATTACGGTAGAACACCTGTGTCGCTTAAGACTTTGTTTAGACAGTTGGTGAGCATGCAATGGCTACATATCTTTTATATACCAATCATGTCCATAGTTGAGCCCCTATAAGCTTCAAGAAGAAATGGACATCCCCCATGAACTACCCTACTCCATTACCGCTTATCCCTAACCACTTTTATAAAAGGAGGACCCATAGGCTTACTTCGAACCTAACAAGGATGGATCCCATGACTTTGGTTCCTCTCCAAAGGAATAAACCTTAGGAGGGGATCCTAGTCCTAATCACTAAAGACCCAAATTAGATAAGAAGAGAGTCAGTCACTTAAGACCTTCTCAAGGTGTATTAAACCTTCCTATTTTCACACACAATATACCTATATATATAGTAATATATATACACTAGACCTCTTACATTAAACCGAATACCCGTAGATGTTGGATATGCCGGGTCATTCCGGGTAGGCTTCTACTACAAGTAGTTTTAACCTCATGTCATAGTGTACTAAGTTTAAATGGCCTATGGCACCTAGACCTCTCATATTAGTTGGGCTTACTTGTGGTTGATGGATTTGTCGGTTGGTTCCGGACAGGCTTATATCACAAATGGCAACTAACCTCATGTTTGTGTGTCACTGTTTATATATGTAAAGCCATTATATAGATACACAAACATAAGAAATCAATATATACGTGGGGACATTTCAAATTCGAACTCTGTCCTAATCACATTTATTACGTTAGCATTATGTTAATATTATGTCAATTATGTTGATTATGCTAATAAGTATAATAATTATAACGCATAAATAACGCTAATGTTTGTATGAACAAGAGAACGTTTTAACGAGAAAAAATTGTCAACTTGTCCTAAATTAATGTATACAAGTTAATTTCCATGTTTTGACCGCTATTTTTAGACATGATGGCATAATAACATAATAACATATAGTAGTGAATGGAAAATACAACATACATAAAAAATTCAACTTGCATCCATGGCTTATTGGAATGATTTCAATAATGGATCAAGAAAATAGTATAATATACACATATATTCATAAAAATATTCATGTATATTTATAAATTCCACTTTATCCAATTCACCCTTTTTTGGTGTATAACACATAAAAACATTTATATTTGATAGTCTTCATGTATGAATATGTTTGGATTCCAAATAGAACCCAAACCTAATCAAGTCATGAATCAAACCAATTTAAACCCTTTTAGGTTACAATAAAATATTTATATAAGGATGAATTACATGAAGTAGAGATACAACACCCCTTTTATTCTCAATTAAATATTAAGATCAAGATCCACAAACCCAATAATAATAAATTGACAATTCTCATGCAAACAATAAAACATAGGATTAGGGGGTTTTGTATTGATGTTTTCGTTCGCCAAATCCTCTTAGGTATAATTATCCATATGTTAATCTATTAGAAATAGAATATTCCTAAGAAACACAATATTCCATTCACAGATCTAAAAGGAAGAACAATAGCATTCTTGTTGTAGATTCAGATATGGATTCAGCCTTTGAGATAAACATGGTCAAATCCTTAATATATATATATATATATATATATATAAGAAACATCTTTAGAATATTATGAATATATAAAACTAAATCCCAAAATTTATACTAAAATTTATATGAATTTAGATTAGAGAAAAATAAGAATGGAGGTTAAAGGAATAGAAGAAAATTCCCTAACCTTTCTGGAATTCAGCAATGGTAGAAGGATAATATGGTGTGGGTAAAAGAGAGTTGTTAGGGTTTAGTTGTGAGGTTTGAGGGCCTATATATGGTGATTTGTGTAAGCGTGGGATGTTAGATTATTTAGATGTAATATTGTCCATATATTTATATATATCCCTTTAGAAAACCCTAACCAACATAGATTCATTGGGTGTTTCAGCTGTCAGGCGGTCGACCTGCGGTCTGCACCACTTCTGGGCGGCGGTTGACCTCCTAGTCACTGAAATGCCCAACGAACGTATATGGCGCTGAGGTGTTTAATTATATAATATGTTACTTCATTTGTTTAATCTATTGCCTTACTTAATATATTCTCTGTCCCCTCTATCTTATCCTCTGTCTAAAATTCAAATTCACCCATATTTATTTTAATATATTTTGGATATATATATATATATATTACTCATCAGATTATATATATATATTTGCATATTACTGCCCATTTCATTTGCTTGTATCTTCTTCATACTTTTACCATTTTCAGCATATTATATATGAAAACGATTTAGAATTTTACCACGAATCCAAATAAAAGATTTTCCTAGTCAAACTCTTAAAGCTGCAAAATCTCATTTTCCATCCTTATTATTAAGTTGTTTATTTTTATTTATTGTTAATATTTATGTCTTTTACGGGGTGTTACATATTGGTTAGTGTCTTTCCTTGTATTCTCCTGTTTGGATGTTGAGATGTCGTTGGAGGTGTTCAACTTGTGTCTGGAGATGAATGATAGGTTGTTGTTGGTTTACAAGTTGTGGTGAGTGTGGGTCATGGCTTTAACATGGTTGATTTACCACGCTCGTCTAGCTTGGTTTTGGTTGGGGACATGGTATTTGGTGTGTCTTAAATTGATTTGTGAGATGCTTTAGTGTAGTGTGTTTGTAGTGATATGTGTTTTAGAGATAATCTACAGTGGTGTTGTAGTGTTTTTTGTGTTTGGTGAAGTGTTTGTGGGTTATGGGATACCAAGCTCTTCTGCTAGTTGCTGGAACTGCATGATTTGCTTTATGTTGTTCTGGTGTAGGGAAATGCTGTTGCAGGTTTTTCGTTTAAGTGATTAATTTGCTTACGCAATGGTGCATGCGAGTTGAACTTTTGTTTGGCTATATGCTTAAGTTAAATTTTTATAGTGTATTTTTTGCTGCAATTTGCTTTGTGATCAAGCATGTTATGTGGAATAGGTCATTTCCCTGCATGGAGAGCTAGTTTTATATGTGTCTTCCTTAGAAACTCATGTAATTGAGCACCCTATGTAGTGTTAGTATAGTGGATGGTCCACTCTAAAAAAATGAATGTATCAGGTGGATTATCTGTCTATCTCATGTAATAATTGGTTTATTATTTGTTATAAAAAAAAGTGTTAAGGATCGCTATAAAACCTGGCCAGCCATGCCAAAAAGAAAACTTTTTTTAATTAGTTTTAATTTGTAGTTTTATTATCAATCATCGAAGAATTATTTTGCAATGGAAATTTGTTAGATCTTATTTGTAAGTGATTTTAAAATTTGTTAATATTTGGTGAAAATGCTATTTGAATTTATAAAAAAAGTGTAATTATTAGATTCGTTTTCTAAGAGACATTTATAAATAATTTTGTTAATTTACATTGACATCAAAGTTATTACAGCCAACTAAAAATATTTGTGGATTTATTGAATGATTTTGCATTATCTACTTTAATGATGTCATATATTTGACTCACTCTTTAAAATATAATCACAGTTACATTTGAACAACTCTATTTTATTCATAGTTAAAATCAACATCTAATTTAGAATACGTCTTAATCAAATGTAAGAAGATTTTGTCTCCTAATTTATCAGGAAGATCACGTGAAATTACAATCTAATGTCTAAAAAGTTAAGTATAAGGGTATCTTAGAAGTTCACGGTAGGATTAAAAGTTTACGCTTCTAAGCCAACATTAATTAAGACATATATCTGTGACCCTTTTCGGTTTTGGCAACACCTCGTCCATCCATTGAGTTGCACTAGTCAATGCATATAATGATGTAGTAAATATCCATTTAAACGTAAACCTCCACCATGAGCAAGTCTGACTATTTTAGTATTGTGTTTCGTGAATCTCACTAAGATAAAATGAAGTAACGTTCTCTTTTGGCAAAAATTATTTGATGTTGTTTTAGAAAAGTAGATTAAAATAAAAAGTTTAACGTAATTGGGGATTCTAAGTGAAAGAGTTTGGATATAATTTGACTTTAGACTTGGAATAAGCTAATTTTGATATTTAGTTATTATAACTTTTAAGTAATGAGTGTATGATAAAATGTATTACTTAATATGGTTATGTGCATGAAACATACATTTGTTAGTATAATTTAAGATGTTTATGTACATAAAACATACATTTGTTATAAAATCATAAGACCGCTAAGTGATTTGTTTGGTTAAATTAGTTTATTGATTTTTTTGGTAGAACTCTAAGCATCAATTGGTTAAGAGCCTGTTTGTACCAACTTGTCTATAAACTCCTTAGAAGTGGTTTTAAATTGTAACATCTTAGTCGTTTTAAATTGCGGTTTAGAGGTGGAGTGTTTTGGTGTAACTTGACTAATAAGTAGAAATGTCCAGGAATTACTTTATAAGTAGTAAGCAACAAATAGTCAAACACATTAGGTCAAGTCAAAGTGACTTGGGTCGATTTTGACTCGACCCTTTATTATCCATTTATTTAACTCATTTAATGCAAAGATCTATCAACAACTTTTTTAACAAGTGGGTTGTCTATTTGACATATCTAAAGGATTAAATTTGCTAAGTATAAGCATTATCGCAATGGAGAATAATAGCATATGATAGCATAACAAAGAAGATACTACAGACTAAACCGAAAAAATAGCGCTTTCATGGTAGATCGAGTTAAAATATAAGAATGTAGCATCTTAGTTTGTAAGTACAACTGTTAATCATCATGAAGAACTTCAACGGTGGCTCACAAGTTGCGTATTTTTCATAATTCAGGTGAGAGTTCATCAATTAGAGCTTCGCCTTTTCGATGTAGTATGAAGATGTTACTGCAGTCTGAACTAAGAAAAATAGTTTTTTGGCATCTACGAAGAGTTTAGATATGGTAATATTGACTATTATTTTGTAAGTGCAACTGTTAGTCATCATAAAGATTGTTACTACCATATTTCGATACCAAAACCAAACAAAGGTGAAGGGATATTAGGATAAAACCAACATTGGAAGAAGAAGAAGAAGAAAAAGAACTAAGTAAAGTCAAGCCAACATCGAAAGCCAGAAAGGTACAAGCAGAAGTTCCGTACCGAAGTAGGAATTTGGAACGAATGCTATTGGCATCAACACAAAGGAACATAATAGCTTGATGTCGATACCTTGAAGCGGAAACAAAGGACACGACATCGGCACTAGTCCCAATGAATATACAACTTGGTGACAATATCGTCGGCAAGGACAAAATATGGATCCAACACCAGAAATCATAAGTGAAGGCAATCGGTCTGATGCAGAACATACAAGCTTATAACACGAGACCAGTACAGGAGTCATCGATACCGAAAAATTTGGTATCGACATTGATGCCAAAGGAAGCATGAGAAAACCAATGTCAAATGAAAGCAAGAAGGTTAAATCTTAGCTTACATGTTATTGGTACCAACACCAGGTGCAAAAGATTGGTACCGATACAAAGAAGTGACATCAACCAATGCACGATGCCGATACAAACTTACAACAGGAAACTAGTTCGGTATCAGTACCGGACAAGGAGGACATGAGTTCGAAGACAACAAGGAAAGAACTATACACTCAAAGCCAAAAGCATGCCATTCGATACCAAAGATAAAGCATGAAACAATTCGAGTGCAAGGAAGGTGCGGTAGATAACCAATGTGCTTGGTATCGATACCATTAACAAAGGAAACATCAAAGCTCTAAAGGAGGAAGTATAAAGACAACACTCAAAAATACAAAATCAGTAGCGGCATTAAGAAAAAAGGAAGTTATCCACACCAATGTTATTAGTGTCGATACACATCATGGAGGAAGCACTAGAGTTACATGAAATTTAGAGTCGAGACCAACATCCCGAACACAAAAGTGGGTCGGTACCGAAGATGAACAGTTACTGCCGAAGCCGGGAGCACTAAAACCGGGCTTTCCACTAAATCAAAACCAAAGGGGGACCAAATTGCCTATAAATAAGACCCCACTGTCTCATTTACGGGGACTTTTTCCTCATTCCAAATTCTTGTATCCTTTTTGAGAACTCATACCTTAATTTGTAAATCAGTTTGGGCTTTTTACTAGTAACCTTCAATGTACTCAATCAAGTGATCAAATAAAGAGAGATTCAATACTTGTCATCTATTTTGTTAATTCCCTTATTATTATTTCACGACAAAAGCCTTCTAAAAGAGCATAATTACCGAAATAACCTTTCACAAGCCATTTAGCTTTCTCACTTGTGTCGAGTTTATAAAACCCTTATCCTAAGGTAACTGTTGGTCCTTGAGTCTCGTACGTGTGAAACTCACCTCTTTGAAGGAAGTATAACTAATCTTCAGGCATAAGACCTTGACATCTAGGAAATAGTGGATTAACTCAAGCTTATAGGAACTGAATAATCCCTAGGTACCCCTAGATCCATAACCTTATTTCCTTGTTTTGGTTTTGATGAAAAATTACGTTAACATTTTGCGCTAAAAGGAGGGCTTATACCTCCAGTCCTTTGGATAACCTACCTCATCCCTAATTGTTCCAACCTATTGGATTAAGCCTTAAAGAAATAAACTAGGGACAAAAGGTTTTAACAAGAATTCTCTGCTTCAAACGTCATTGATCCAAGAGTTATTGAAAGAATAATGTTACTACCAAATTCAATACTGAAACCGACTATCGATGAAGGGGTATTGGACCGCAACCCGCACAGAAGAACGACCTGAAAGCATGAACTTGGCATCAGGCTAAAATCGAAAGCATAAAGAAGGCAAGTGGGTCAGCAGGCTATCGGCACCAGCATAATAGAGGAAAAATTGGTGCCAATACAAAAAGAGACAAGTGACAAAGCAATGGCAACACCGAAAGCAACTAATATGAACTCAATCTCGAAGGAAAACACCGAAAGCCAAAAGCAGATGGTAAAGAAAGGATGAAAACATATATCCCAAAACCAAAAGGCATGAAAGGAAACACCAAGCTAAGAAAAAGGAGACGAGAGGGATATTAGCACCAATTAACTTACTGTCGATATGAAAGAAGGTGAAGATATCAAAGACATAAGAAGCCGAAACATGAATAAAACATCCTGGAAAGCCTGCTGTCGGAGCAAAGCTTGTCGGCCATCAAGGAACAACTTCAAGAATCGTAAAGAGATGTACCAGAACTTATTCCTGAAAGCCGAAAGCCATTCCCCAAAGCTATCAATATCAACAGGCTTGCTATCGATACGGAAGGTAGAAGCAGCATCAAAGACAAGCTTACAAGATCGAGGCCAACTTTTCGAAAGCCAAGACCGGCACACTGAAGGCCAAGTTATACTCAAAAAACAATGTTGAAGACTAAGGAAGGCGGCCGAAGCCGCTACTACCGGACTCGAAAGGTTCGAGGCGACCGACAACACGTTATCGCACCCAAAAGGGGTCCCGCTAAGTCAGCCGCAAAAGAGGACCCAAATTGTCTGTAAATAAGACCCCAGGAGTCACACTTTAGTAGTCGAATTCTCATTCCATAATCTTGTACTCTTTTCTCTGAGAGAAAACCCTAATTTCTTAACCAAATTGGGGATTTATTCAACTCTTGCAACATACTCGGAGGAAATAAAAAGGAGAAGTCTGAGACTTAAATGTTTCTCAATTCGATAATCATATTGTGTTTGTCATGATTAAACAGGAAGTTATCGTTAATCCTTTTCATGAAGGGGTTGATCACAATGATTTCGGAAGAGGAAGTGCTTTGGGTGAAACTAAAGAACCTCCTCTTCTGGTCCTCCAATATGTGACTTAATTCTTTCATAATAAGCCTAATGAAGTGCATCATTCGTATGAAACCTGTTGTAAGCTTGTGACTTGATAACCAACACATCTAAGGCCTTTCTTGGCCTGGTTTGATGTAGAGGTATCACTTAAGTTGAGAAGTGTTATGACATGTTGACAACCTAATTGTTGTAAGATATTAGCATGTTTCCTCTCAACACAGTGTATATTATTTTATCTTGATTCTAAGGATGGCTATTGCAGTAAGGTATTTAACCTTAGGTAATACATAACGTCCTTATCCTAAGGCAACCATCGACCATGAAGTCTCGTAAGCGTGATACTCACCTCTTAGAAGGAAGAGAAAGTAATCTTCGAACTTAAGGTCTTGATGCCTAGGAAACGACGGAGCAAGTTAAGATTGTTGATACTATGTTGCATTCCAACATCCTTTAGATTAACTATCCATTAAAACTTCAATACATATGCATTGTTAAGCCTAAAACAGATGTTGATGGTTTTTATCGTTAACATTTTGGCGCTAGAAGGAGGGTTTGAATCTCCGATCTTGTTATTCTATTATAGATTAATTTGGTGAAGCTATTGCTTCTTGACGGGAAAAGATGAAGTCAAAAAGGGTGGAGGCATTGAATAAGGAACCAGCTCCCGATGCAACTCTTGTGGAGAATGTGAGTCCAACATTTAATCCTAATAACACTGAAATAGGAGCAACCTCTAATCCAGTGCAACCACCAAATCCAAATGTCGTGGAAGAAAATGCCGTCAAACTCTTGGCTCTAGAAAAAAGAGTCTAGGAGATGCAAGCTCAAATGGATGCTACTCAAGCACAAAAGTCTTCAAAGGTCACCTTGTCAAGTCAAAGACCAGAAGATGAATCTCCAAAGAGGAAGGCTCCATCCAGCATTCTGAAGGAAAGGAAAGACTCAAAGCATCTTCCTCTAAGACGAAAAAGTCCCATCTGACAGGAATCGATCATCAAGGGAATCAATGTACCTAGGAACAATCTGGGAGCTCTACTTCTAAAGGTTATGATCCTAAGAGGACGGATTACAATAACACAGAGGCTTATCTCTAAGATATAACAAGAAAACTGTCAAAGATTTGTTTAGAAGCAAGGGAAAGAGAACCTAGGATAAACAAGTCAATGATAATGAAAGGGTAGCCTTGCTCACCAATGAGATCATGAACACTATGATACCATCCCGAGTAAATGTTCCAACCATAAAGTATCTCGGAACCACTGACCCTGATGACCACCTAATGGCTTTTGACAGCCAAATGATCTCTATAACACCTCGGGGGCTGCCCGATGTCATCTTTTCCTGCTATTCCTTCAAGGGGGTAGCAGCTAACTGGTATTGTCGGTATGGAGAGAATATCGTCTATTCGTGGAAACAGTCTGCTTATGAATTTTCTACACAGTTCTGCATCTGTAAAGATCTGACGGTACATGGTCATCACTAACATCAAGCAAAGACAAGGGGAGTCTTTGGAAGATTACTTGAAGAGGTTCAATGTAGAAGCTTTGAAAGAAAAGGATATGAATGATCATGACAAGCTCATCGCTGTCCACTCAGGGTTGATTGAGAACACCCCTTTTTGGAAGGACCTATGCATTCATGGGTGTAAAGACCTACAAGACTTCCACTTCCAAGCTGACAAATTCATTTGTATGTACGAATTATACTACATAAAGAAGAATTTCAGGTCTCGAGGAGAAGGATCAAAGGCAGGTTTGGTTGAAAGCCTCGAGGTAGAAGGTTTGGTCTAGATGGAAATCAGAAAAACGCCAAGATAGAAGGACTCCAATTCTAGCTTGGTAGTCCTAAGAAAACCCATCTCCTTTGTATACGCTATGGCAAAGTAAAGGGTCAATAACTTCCCCATCTCATTTAAATCCAAGAATTTCCCTGAACCCAATAGTGGGGGAAAATACTGCGAATATCACAAAACAAATGGACACAAGACCGACGAATGCAAGTTACTAGAGGGAATCGTTCAAAAGCTTATTCGCGAAGGGCGTCTGAAATTGTTTGTTCTAAACAAGCAACCGTCAGCCCAGCACGCTAATGCTCACTAAATGGTTTCGGCCAATGCAATGGAAACTCCAACTGAAAAAGGGCATCTAGATCTGGGCTCTCCCGTAAACCGATTAATGTGGTCCATGGTGGGCCACATCTAGTTGGAAACTGCCCAGCTGCTCAAAACCGATATATGAAGAAGGATCGCAAAGGGATATTCTCCATCCAAGAGGAATCATCATTGAAGAATGCCCGTTACAATGTCAAGATGCATAATTTAGTGATTTCCCCAGATGAGATGAAGAATGGGGTTCTTCATCCGCATAATGATCCTCTCATGATAACGGCTCAAATTGGGCTCTCTGTTGTGTCCAAGATTCTTTTTGATACTGGGAGTGCGGTAATATGATTTTTAAACACGCTTTTGACCAAATGGGAATCTCCGAGGAAAAGCTAAAGCCAAGTAACGAGCCTATCTTCGGATTCAACAACAAAGGATCCAATCCAGTGGGGAAGATCAAGCTCCTGGTTCAAGTAGGATAGTCTCCTCTCTGCAGGATCTTTGAGACTCTCTTAGTTGTTATCAACCAACCTTCCTACTATAATGATTTCTTTGGTCGACCCTCTTTGGAGGAAATGGACTGCCTTTGTCTTATCCAAATATCTCATGATGAAGTTGTTAACAAAGCAAGGATGGGGTACTATCAGAGGGGAACAATTTAGTTCTCGTGAGTTGTATTTGTTGAGACAAGATTTTGATCGATGCCAACATATAAAGGTGCAATGAAGATCATTTCATAGAGATAAGGTTTTTTACTTTGAGTCGTATTAGAAATATGTTAAAATCTATCCTCAAAGTATAACACGAATGCACAAGACAATATCATATCTTCGTTGCTGAAATCTGTATATTTGAGGAATTGAAAAGTCGCAGAAAAAACCCAAACGGTTCAGGCTTCGACCGGGAAAGAGTGCAGAGTGATATAGACTGTGGACCGAGGGCCTCTGGTCCACAGCCATAAAACGGTCGACCGCCCAAAAAACCACCAGTCGACCGGTTATGTTTCTGTTTGGAAACAAAAACATTTCTCAGATCAACCAGTCGACCGGTTGAAAATAACCAGTCGACCGGTTTATGTGTTTTTGCACATAACGGCTATTTTTTCTGGAATTTTCAATTTTAATTAAAGTCAATCAGTTGAACGGTGATTTTTGACCTGTCGACCGTTTTCGAACAGCAAGCTTTTTTATGAAAGGTTTCTTCTATTTGTGAAGAGATTTCTATTCAATAATCAAAGGAAATGGACATATCTTTTTATAGAAACTCTTCATGAAGAATTACTACCTTTCCTCTATTATATAAACACTTCAAACTTGTTTTACAAAAAAACAAAATCATTCTATATTCTATCTAATTTCTGAATTGCATTTTCATATTTTTTGCAAAACAAAAGCTCTCAAAAATTCAAATTCTTGTTGAATCCTTGAATCAATTTAATATCATTTGATTCAACAAGCATTCTACTTCCTTAAATCTACGCATTCAAAGTATATACTCGAGGATAAGATTATAGGAAGGGTGTACTATAAGTGACTAGTCCGTGTATTGAAGACACAATATATAGTTAATCATCAACTACTTTGTATTGAAATTCCGGTAAGCCAGTAGCCGTTCAAATCAAGTGGGTAAGCTTGTGGCCTGAGAAATCAAGTGGGTAAGCTTGTAGCCCGTGAAATCAAGTAGTGTATTGTGAACCTGTTCCTCCGGGTGAAGTGAGGTAGTTGATTAGTGAAAATCCAGAGAGAGGCCTGGGACTGGACGTAGGACGGTGCTCCGAACCAGTATAAAAAGCCCTGGTGTGATTTTTCCATTTTTACTGCATTTACTATTCTGTGATTTGTTATTACTTTATACTTGAATATTGTTCGTCATATTACACGATCCTTGTGAGTGTACTATTACTTGACAAATACACGCACGCACTTTCAATTGGTATCAGAGCCCGGCGTTCTAGAGATCGTAACA
Organism: Allium sativum; assembly: GCA_030737875.1. Classification (NCBI taxonomy): domain Eukaryota; kingdom Viridiplantae; phylum Streptophyta; class Magnoliopsida; order Asparagales; family Amaryllidaceae; genus Allium; species Allium sativum. Next base: position 843,791,366 of record CM060909.1, on the reverse strand, counting down.
ACATCCTAGATCAAATGGCAATAAAGAAATCTAGTCAGGGAATGAGAAAATGGAAGAGCAACAAAGCAGGATCAGGAGAGCAAGGAAACAAATGTCTCATGGCTAAAGTCAGATCAAAATCGGTATGTACAGATTCATTATATAAGGATCTTTTGTTAGACCATGAAAAATTATTGAAACTCAATACAGTCATTTTAGCTATGTCAAAAAATTACAAGAAAGAAAATTCCAAATTAAAAGAAGAAAACAATCGTTTGGTAAAACAAGCCAAATGTTTTGAAAATACCTTAGAAGAGCTTGTTTCTCAAAAAGATTTCCTTCAAAAAGAAAATGAGCGACTAGAAGATAAAAACAATGTTCTTTTAAAGGAAATCGATCTTTTGCAAAATAGAAATATATCATTAGAAGATTCTTTAAATAATTCTAGTTCTTTAATTTCGTCTCTTGAAAAAGAGAATGGAGCTTTAACTGAAAAGAATTTAGAATTATCTAAAGAGTATGAGATTTTAAAGGTGAATAATAATATTTTGCAAAATGAATTTTTTGACACAAAAGAAAATTTTGAAAAATTACAATCTCCTTTTAATTCAGAATCTCAATTTTTTGGTCTCAAAACTGAGAACGGTACTTTGAAAGAAAAAATTTCTAAATTAAATAAGGAAATTGATAATAACAAAATTTCCTTTGAAAATGTCACTCGCGACTTTGGAATTAAATTTGATAAATGTACAAATAAGTTCGCGAAATTTAATAAAGGTCAAAATGATTTAAACATGATTTTATCTAGATCTCGACCTTTACATGACAAAAGTGGTATAGGAAATAATAAAACCAATCATAGAAATAGTACTAGATATGCTTTTATGTACAATAAGAATATCACTGCTAGTACTAATGCTCATCCAAGACCCAATTATTATAGAAATTCGAATACTTCTATGACTAGCGGTATTTATAATAGATATAGAAGTACGAAAAGGAATATCACTAAGATTACTTAAGTATTTGGGTTCCTATAAGTTGGAAAAATAGAGAAAAATATATCGATGATTATTTTGATTCAGTAGTTAATAATGAAAATTTTATCTTTAAAGGTTCCATTAAACCCTCTTGGGTATGGTTACCTTCCATCTAACCCGTGGACCCAAACAAATCAAGTGGGTACCAAAACTATATATGTCATATTTTTTGCAGGTACACCACAACAAAGAGAAGGTTATTCTGTATCTTCTAAAGGTGCTATAATTATTTGTATTCTCTACTACTCTTGATTACTGTGCTTATTATGGTATTTATTCTTTTTAATCGATGACAAAGGGGGAGAAATATTTTCTCTTATGATTATTCATATCATTCATGTTACATATACTATCATTTAAAATTATGTGCTCAACATGGTAATATTATATGTGTGCTAACATTTTTTAATGCAGGAATCAAAAGGTAAGATTATTTATATTATGAACTAACAAATGTTGCAGAAATTCAGGGGGAGCTTTATATTTAGAGGGAGAAAATCTAAGGTGTTGTCATCAATCAAAAAGGGGGAGAATGTTGAGACAAGATTTTGATCGATGCCAACATATAAAGGTGCAATGAAGATCATTTCATAGAGATAAGGTTTTTTACTTTGAGTCGTATTAGAAATATGTTAAAATCTATCATCAAAGTATAACACGAATGCACAAGACAATATCATATCTTCGTTGCTGAAATCTGTATATTTGAGGAATTGAAAAGTCATAGAAAAAGCCCAAACGGCCCAGGCTTCGACTGGGAAAGAGTGCAGAGTGATATAGACTGTGGAACGAGGTCCTCCGGTCCTGGACCGAGGTCCTCCGGTCTACAGCCATAAAACGGTCGACCGCCCAAAAAACCACCAGTCGACCGGTTATGTTTCTGTTTGGAAACAAAAACATTTCTCAGATCAACCAATCGACTGGTTTATGTGTTTTTGCACATAACGGCTATTTTTTCTGGAATTTTCAATTTTAATTAAAGTCAATCAGACGACCGGTGATTTTTGACCTGTCGACCGTTTTCGAATAGCAAGCTTTTTTATGAAAGGTTGCTTTTATTTGTGAAGAGATTTCTATTCAATAATCAAAGGAAATGGACATATCTTTTTATAGAAACTCTTCATGAAGAATTACTACCTTTCCTCTATTATATAAACACTTCAAACTTGTTTTACAAAAAAACAAAATCATTTTATATTCTCTCTAATTTCTGAATTGCATTTTCATATTCTTTGCAAAACAAAAGCTCTCCAAAATTCAAATACTTGTTGAATCCTTGAATCAATTTAATATCATTTGATTCAACAAGCATTCTACTTCCTTAAATCTACACATTCAAAGTATATACTTGAGGATAAGATTATAGGAAGGGTGTACTACAAGTGACTAGTCCGTGTATTGAAGACACAATATATAGTCAATCATCAACTACTTTGTATTGAAATTCCGGTAAGCCTGTAGCCGTTCAAATCAAGTGGGTAAGCTTGTGGCCCGAGAAATCAAGTGGGTAAGCTTGTAGCCCGTGAAATTAAGTGGTGTACTGTGAACCTATTCCTCCGGGTGAAGTGAGGTGGTTGATTAGTGAAAATCCAGAGAGAGGTCTGGGACTGGACGTAGGATGGTGCTCCGAACCAGTATAAAAAGCCCTGGTGTGATTTTTCCATTTTTACTGCATTTACTATTCTGTGATTTGCTATTACTTTATACTTGAATATTGTTCGTCATATTACACGATCCTTGTGAGTGTACCATTACTTGACAAGTACACGCATGCACTTTCAGTATTTTGCAACCGTGGACCAATACAAAAGGGAGTATTTTGCTTACTTTGATTCTTCCACCATTTTTCGACCTTTGGATAATGTATTCTTTCATCCAACATTCGAAGCAAAAATAAGAATTAATAAAACTGACAAACGTAATAATGGTAGGTACAATTCTTTGAGGAGAAAGAGAAAAATGGTTAACGAAATAAATTTGGCAGAAGTGGAAGAAATTGTTACCGAGTTGGATTCTCGAGGGGATACCGAAAGAATCAAACCAATAGAGGACTTGGAAGAATTAAATGTTGATTCAACTAATAAAACTAGAATCATCAACATAGGAAAGTGGTTAGAAGAACCATTGAGAAGCAACTTGATTCAATTCCTACAACGTAATAGGGATGTGTTCGCTTGGACCCACTCAGACATGGTAGGAATCAATCCTTTAATCATGAGCCATGCCCTGAATATCAATCCGTCCATAACCCCCATCTGATAAAGGAAAAGGCAATACAATAGAGACATGTCAGAAGCTTTGAAAGAAGAGGTCAAGAAGTTGCTCACAAACAAATTTATTTAGGAGGTCTTTTATCCCAAGTGGCTAAGCAACCCCGTATTAGTGAAAAATGCCAACGGGAAGTGGAGAACTTGTGTTGACTATATGGACCTAAAAAAAGCTTTTCTAAAGGATTGCTACCCACTTCCCAGGATAGATCAGTTAGTGGATACAACTAGCGTGCATAAGGTGTTATCTCTAATGGACGCCTACTCGAGTACAACCAAATCCCTATTCGTAAACCCGACGAGGAACACACAAGCTTCATTACTGACTAGGGAACCTTTTATACAAGGTAATGCCCTTTGGGTTAAATAATGCTAGCGCAACATATCAGAGACTGGTTATCATAATGTGTTAGGATCAAATAGGGCAAAACATGGAGGTATATGTGGATGATATACTAGTGAAATCCACAAAAGCAGAAAGCCATATGAAATATTTAGAGGAGATGTTCAATATCCTAAGAAAGTACCAAATGAAGTTAAACCCTTAAAAGTGTCTTTTTGGAGTTCAGTCCGGAAAGTTCCTAGGGTATTGGTCAACGAACATGGTATCGAGGCTAGTCCTGATCAAATCCAAGACATAAAGGAACCTAAAACAAGCAAAGAGGTCATGAGCTTAAACTGAAAGATTGCAGCCCTAAGTCGTTTCATTTCCGAAGCTACTGACAAGTGTGTCCATTTCTTTGATGTCATAAAGAAGAAGAAGAACTTTGAATGGAATGATGAATGCAGAAAAGATTTTACACAATTACATAGGGAATCCCCCGATTTTGTCTAGTCCCGATAAAGGGGATGATCTATACCTTTATATGGCCGTATCAAAGTATGTAGTAAGCTCCGTCCTCATAAGAGAAAGTGGTGGAACTCAATATCTGATTTATTATGTTAACAGAAGACTAAAGGATGCGGAAACCCAATATCCCGTAGTAGAAAAATTGGCTTATTGCCTTATACTTATAGCATAGGAGCTTAGGGGTTACTTCCAGGCACATCCCATCAAAGTATTAACCAACTTCCCGCTTATACAAGTTTTCAGCAAGTCAGAAACCTCAAGAAGGTTAGTGAAATGGGGACTTGAGATTAGCCAATATCAAATTGAATTCCAACCTTGGGCTGCAATTAAGGGGAAATCTCTTGCCGATTTTGTGAATGAATGCACAAGTTTCATTATAGAACAGTCAACGAAGGAAACGATCTGAAGACCAAATGGCAGTTGTTCATAAATGGAGCTTCAAACGAACAAGGAGCAGTGGCAGGCGCAGGATACATAATAATTACCCATGATGGACATCGCTTACATTATGCAATGAAGCTGGGTTTTGCAGCGACAAACAATATAGCAGAGTATGAGTCGATGATGGCAGGACTAAATCTAGCAATGTAGTGGAAGATACCTCCAATTGAGATCTTTAGCGACTTGCAGTTAACGGTGAATCAAATGAAGCAGACCTACTAGACCAAAGATGCTTGATTGGCCCTTTATGTGAAAAGAATACTAAAGATGCTTTCTCAGTTAGAGGATTTTTCCATACATCAAATCCCAAGAGAGGGAAATTCCTATGCCGACTCATTAGAAAAATTGGCTAGTTCTCGAGGAGCACCCGAGACTCGAATAATCCCTATAGGATATCAATAAAAGCCTAGCATTAAGTAGGAAACATCTAAGTTGGGAAACGAATTGCTAGTCCTAACCAGATCCTAAGCCTTAGAAAAGGAGAGTGAAATAGAAAGGGGAGTTGCTCCCAGTAAAGAACCCGAGATAGTTGAAACGAAATACCATTACAAGAACAATTGGATGGCTCCTATCACGAATTATCTTCTAAAAGGAACCCTACCTGTCAATAGGCAAGACCTAAGGAAGATAAAACACCAAGCTTCTACCTTTCTGATTGTAGGTAAAGTACTTTATAAGAAAGGACATTCGCTCCCTTGCCTAAGGTGTGTAAGCCTTAAAGACCGGATCAACTTGTTAAAAGAAGCACATGAAGGTTTGTGTGGAGGCCATTCCAACGGAATTAATATGCGACAAGGCTTTTATTGGCCGCAAATGGGTAGCCAAGCAATTGGTTATGTCAAGAAATGCGAGAAATGCCAAAGGTATTCCAAGATACCCCGACTACCTCCACCTAACCACTATTTCAAGCTCGTGGCCTTTTGATGTATGGGGAATAGACTTGATTGGACCCCTACCATTCCCCAAAGGTGGAGCTAAGTACGTTGTGGTGCCATTGATTACTTCACTAAGTGGGTAGAAGCAGAACCCTTCCGACAATCAACTCTAAGAAGGTATTAAGGTTTGTGATAAAGAATATCGTCACGCGTTATGAAATTCCCTACAAAATCATATCTGATAATGGAACGCAATTCGAAAGTGAAGATTTCACATGATTTTTTGATAAGAACAGAATCATAAAAATCTTTTCCTTCGTAGCACATCCAAGGGCAAATGGTGTCGTCGAAGATGCAAACAAAACCATAAAGACGATTCTATAGAAATGACTGAACCAAGCTAAAGGAAATTAGGCATATGAATTATCCTAGTGCTTTGAGCATATAGAACTTCCACCAAAAAAGCAACGGGACGTACTCCGTACTCCTTGGCGTATGGATGTGAAGCTATGCTTCCAGTCGAGGTAGAGATCCCCTCACATAGAAGAATAGCCTATGCTTTTGATCTTAATCAAGAATTAAGAAAGGAATCCTTAGATCTAATCCAAGGGTTAAGGGATGAGGCCACCATTAGGATGGATAAGTATCAAAGGAAGATTACTATGTACTACAATTCGAGGGTTAAAACAAGAACCTTCACTAAAGTAGACTTAGTCTTACAAAGGGTAATGGCCAACACAAAGAATGCGTCAAATGGTCCGCTTGGCCCAAACTAGGAAGAATCCTTAATCGGTCACTAAAAGTCATACCTAGAACATATCGGCTCTGCAAACCAAATGGTGATCTCATACTTAGAACATGGAACTCGGGACACCTAAGACCGTACTTTTCAATGATTAGAGAATAAAGAAAGGTCTTATCCAAGAATGCTTGCAGACACAAGGGTACGGAAACCCTTTGAAAATTTTTAACTACCCAAAAAAGGGTGAAGCAACCTACAATAGTCAAAAACCCTTGTTACTTCCAAGATAGCCAGGGCAAGGCACCTTCCAAAGGAAGGTAGAGTGTAAGATTTTAGCATCGTCCAAACCAGAAAGGACTAGGCTAAAGCATCAAAAGCGTAAGCCTCCGATCCATGCCAAAAATGGTCGAGACGGAGCATCTAATTAGCATGCCCTGCCTCTTCTCGCAGAAGAGTATCCCTTGCCTCTGCTATGAACTAAGCATGTCCTATCTCTGCTCACAAAAGAGCATGTCCTACCCCTACTTATGTTCCTTGTTTCCCGTATAAGGGAGCTAATAAAGCATGCCCTGCCTCTGCTTGCAAAAGAGCATGCTCTGCCTCTGCTTCGACTAAATACGTCCTACCTCTGCTCGTAGAAGAGCATGCTCTACCTTTACTTATGTCTCTTCTCGCATAAGGGAATAACCAAAACACGTACATCCTCTGCTTTGATAATCTAAAGCCTGAAGAGTGGCTAACAAAGCACATACATCCTCTGCTTTGACAATCTAACGCCCGAAGAGTGGCTAACAAAGCATGTCCATCCTCTGATTTGATAAATAAAGGCCCAGAGAGTGGCCTAGTGAGCATGTACATCCTCTGCTTACACTTGATCCCGGGAAAAGGGAATAAAAGATATGGAAGAGCCTTCTAAGCATGCAATCACCCCTGCTTACATAATCATCCCGCAAGAAGGGAACAAAACATAAACAATTTCTGCCCTATAGAGCAAGCCTAAGAATGGCGTAAATACCCGAATATGGATTGATTTGGGACTTCTACTTAATACCAGAAGTGGATTTCTGGTTTTCTATCTTTAATACCTTAATCTGTGCTGGTTCTGGACTCTACTTAATACCAGAAGTGGATTTTTGGTCTCCTATCCTTAATACCCGAACCTAGGTTAGTTTGGGATGTCTACTTAATACTAGAAGTGGATTTCTGGTATTCTATCTTTAATACCTGAATCTGGGTTGGCTCGAGACTTCTACTTACTACCAGAAGTGGATTTCTAGTCTTCTATCTTTAATACCCGAATCTGGGTTGGTTCAGGACTTCTACTTAATCCCAGAAGTGGATTTCTACTCTTCAATTTTTAATACCAGAATCTGAGTTAGTTTCAGGCTTCTACTTAATACCGGAAGTGGATTTTCGGTCTTCTATCTTTAGTACCCAAATCTGGGTTGGTTCAGGACTTCTACTTAATACTAGAAACAGATTTTTGGTCCCCTATCTTAAATACCCGAATCTGGGTTGGTTCGGCACATCTCTTATTGCCAGAAATGGGGTTCCAATCTTTTAATATGAACACTCTAAACACAGTAATAAATATAAAGCCTACCCACATTTTGGAAATCGGGAAGTTCTCTAAACTTTACTCATTATTCATCTAGTAAGGTATAAAATATTGGTAACTAGGAAACCTTAATTGCAGGTCTAATATGCTAATGGACTCAAACCCAAGCAATGCCTAATAGTTACGGGTGAAATAATTGTAGAAAGTATATTAAGACTAAAAGACTAATGCAAAGTATTAGTTTTTGAAATTTATGCTGGAATAAAATGCTGGTAAAAATTTAAGCAGAATGCCAGAAGTTGAAAAGGAAAAGATGACTTGAAAATTCAAAGATAACATTTCACTAGGGGGTGAATGTTACTATCAAATTCAGCACCGAAATCAACTATCGGTGAAGGGGTATTGGACCGCAACCCGCACAGAAGAACGACCCGAAAGCATGAACCCGACATCGGTCTAAAGTCGAAAGCATGAAGAAGGCGATTTGGTCAGTAAGCTATCGACACCAGCATAGAAGAGGGAGACTTGGTGCCAATACGAAAAGTGATAAGTGACAAAGCAATGGCAACACCGAAAGCAACTAATATGAACTCAATCTCGAAGGCAATCATCGAAAGCTGGAAGCAGATGGAAATGAAAGGACGAAAACTTATAATTTGAAACCAAAAGGCATGACAGGAAGCACCAAGCCAAGTAAAAGGAGATAGAGAGATATTGACACTAATTTACTTAGTGTCGATACGAAAGAATGTGAAGATATCAAAGACATAAGAAGCCGAAATATAAATAAAACATCCTGAAAAGCCTGCTATCGGAGTCAAAGCTTGTCGACCACCGAGGAACAACTTCAATAATCATCAAGAGATGTACCGGAACTTATTCCCTAAAGCCTAAAGCCATTCCCCAAAGTTATCCATACCAACTGGCTTGGTATTGATACGGAAGGTAGAAGCAACATCAAAGAGAAGCTCCCAAGACTAAGACGCTTTCCGAAAGCTAAGACAGTCATACCGAAGGCCAAGTTATACCTGTAAAAAATGTTGAAGACAAAGGAAGGTGGCTGAAGCCACTACTATCAGAACCGAAAGGTTCGAGGGGGCTGAAACCATGTTGTCGCACCGGAAAAGGGTCTTACTAAGTCAACAGCAAAAGGGGACCCAAATTGTCTATAAATAAGACCCTAGGGTTCACATTTTTTCAATTCTCATTCCATATTTTTTACTCTTTTCTCTGAGAATTGAAAAAATGTGAACCCTAGGGTCTTATTTATAGACATCGGTCAACAGCAGAAGGGTCGAATTCTCATTCCATATTTTTTACTCTTTTCTCTGAGAGCAAACCCTAATTTCTTAATCAAATATGGGATTTCTTCAATTCTTGTAATATACTCAAAGTAAATAAAAAAGAGAAGTCCGGGACGTAAATGTTTCTCGATTCGATAATCATATTGTGTTTGTCGTGATTAAACGGGGAGTTATTGTTAATCCTTTTCATGAAAGGGTTAATCACAATTATTTCGGAAGTGGGTGAAACTAAAGAACCTCCTTTTCCGATCCTCCCATATGTAACTTAAATCTTTCAAAATAATCCCAACGAAGCGCAACATACATAGGAAACTTGTTGTTAGTTTGCGAATTGATAATTAACACAACCAAGGCCTTTCTTGGGCCAGTTCGATGTGGAAGTATCACTTAAGTTGACAAGTGTTATGACATGTTGACAACCTAATTGTTGTGGAACATTAGCTTGTTCGCTCTCAACATAGTGTATATTATTTTATCCTGAATCTAAGGATGGCTATTGCAGTAGGGTATTTAAATTTTTGTAACCCATAACGTCCTTATCCTCAGGCAACCATCGACCCTGAAGTCTCGTAAGTGTGATACTCACCACTTAGAAGGAAGAGTAACTAATCTTCGAACTTAAGGTCTCGATGTCTTGGAAACGGTGGAGCAAGTTAAGATTATTGATACTATGTTGCATTCCAACATCCTTTAGATTAACTATCCATTGAAACTTCAATACATATGTATTGTTAAGCCTAAAATGGGTGTTAATGGTTTTTATCGTTAACAAATAGTATAACCCTGAACCTTCGTCCTTATTTTGTATTCTATATAGCGAGATACCTTCTGAATCAATTGAAGATGGTTATACCATAGGAGAATTGGGAGCAAGATTCAAAGCATCGTCTATTCTAGAAAATAGCATACTTTCGAATGTTAACTCAGCAAATCCAGAAACTAAAGAACCTTCAATCTTTAGGAGGGAGAAAATAATGAGTTGGAAGCACTACATTTGGCTTTATGGATTGACGCTACTAGAAGACTGACTGAAGAAGACTCAACCCAAAAGACCTCAGGGGTAGAACTCTATGAGGCAGAATCAAAAGCGACGATGCCTCTAGAATCTAATACTCGAATTAGATCCCCGTCAAATTTATAGAGCGGTTTAGTTTCACGAATAATCGATCAAACATCAAAAGAGGTGGACAATACAGAAGGAAACATAGCCCCATCATTCAACCCAAATGCTGCGGGAGTAGATGAATCCTCTATTCCAGCAAAATCTGCAAGCTTGAGTTCTGTAGATGAGAATGCCGGCAAGATCAAGGTCTCAGAACAACAACTACTTGAAATGAAGAACCTATGAGGGAATACTCAAGCACAAAAGTCTTCAGAAAACACTGAACTTGGTCAAGGGAACGAAATTAAGTCTCCAAGGAGAAATGTAGCTACCCAGAAAGTTGGAGCAAAAATGAAAACTAGTTTGACTTCCTCCAGGACAGGGAGACCTAATCCTTTATATATGAGTTACAAAGAAAGCCAACACAACAAAGGCAAAGAGCCGTCTGGAAGCTCGACTACTGGAGAATCCGTCCACGAAAGATCAAACTGTGAAAACTTGGAAGCCTACCTCATGTTCATAGCAGAAAAACCTTCAAAAACTTACTCAAAAATGAAAGAAAGAAATCCTTGGATGAACTGGTCAGTAATAATCAAGGAGTGACTCCCTTTATTGAAAAATCATGAACATGGTAATACCGACGCATATGAAATTCCCCACTATAAAATATCATGAAACTAATGACCCAAACGATTATCTTATGACTTTCGATAATCAAATGGATCTCTACGATGCTTCGGGGCAGTGCGATGTCGATTATTTCCAATGAGACTCCAAAGAATGAGTGCTAAGTGATATCTCCAGTATCAAGATAAAACCATCTAGTCTTGAAATTAGCTTTCTTATGAGTTCTCTACACAATTTTGTATTTGCAAAGAGCCGACCATGGACTACACAGTCATCACAATTATAAAGTAAAAGCAAGGAGAATCCTTTGGGTTATTACTTGAAAAGTTTTAGAATAGAGGCCTTGAAAGCAAAAAATGTGAACAATCGTGAGAAACCTATCCCTATCCATTCGGGGTTAATCGAGAATACCCCATTTTGGAAGGAGTTATACATCCATGAATTTAGGGATTTGCAAGATTTCTATCTCCAGGTAGATAAATTCATTCGCATGGATGAATTCTATTATTCCAAAAGGAACTCCAAAAGAAAGAGAGATCTTGATGCTAAGTCTAAGTCTCACCCAAACACGAAAGGAAAGCGCAAGGCCTCCAAGCTGGAACTTCAAGCTCTGTTCGTGGGAATTGTTACAACCGTGGGTCAAAGGACCATTGGGCTAATAAATGTTAGAAGCCCCGTATATGTCTTATTTGCAAGATCCCGGGTCATGTAGTGTCTCTGTGCCCCCACACTTCAGAGAAATGATAAAGCATTGTACAAGCTACTGGCAACACTCTTTCTAATTCAAGCTATACACTAATACATTTGAAGAATTTCAACTTAACTGGGTATGTTTATAATCCTCGATCTTTTTAATTACTTCCCCTATAGCTGTGTGCTCGTGCGCAAGCTGTGTGCTCGTACGCAAGCTATGTGCTAGCAACCGAGCTATGTGCTCATGCGAGCTGTGTGCTCGCACGCAAACTGTGTTGTCACGCCCGAGCTGTGTGCTCACTCGAGCAATATGCTCGCATGGGAGTTGTGTGTTCAAAGAAAATGCTTCACAAATCAATCAAAGACTAATGGAGCAGTCCATAAATCATATCAAGAGCTCCTGAGGAGCACTCTAAGCACGTACATCCTCTGCCTACATATTATCCCGTAGAAAGGGAGAAAAAGCTCGAAAGAAGAGCGCTTAAAGCATGTACAACCTCCGTTTTAATAATAATCGTGGGGCATGCACCAAAACTATTATTACTAGAAGTGGATTTTTAATCTTTCTATCAGTAATACCCGAATCTGGGTTTGGTACAGGACTTCTATTATTGCCAGAAGTGGATTTCCGGTCTTGTACTAAAATACCCAAACCTGAGTTTGATTCGGGACTTCTATTATTGCCAAAAGTGGATTTCTAGTCTTCTATTAAAATACCCGAACCTAGGTTTGGTTCAGGACTTCTATCATTGCCAGATTTGGATTTCTGTTCTTTTATCAAATACCTGAATCTGAGTTTGATTCAGGACTTCTATTAATTACCAGAAGTGGATTTCCGGTCTTCTATTAAATACCCGAATCTAGGTTTGGTTCGGGACTTCTAGTATTGCAAGATCAGGATTTCTGGTCTTCCTTTCATTAATACTCGAATCCGTGTTTTGTTCGGGACTTTTATTATTGCCAGATTTCTGGACTTCTATCAAATACCTGAATCTGGATTTGGTTCAGGACTTCTATTATTGCTAGAAGTGGATTTCCAGTCTTCTATCAAATACCTAAATCTGGGTTTGGTTCGGGACTTCTATTATTGCCGAAAGTGGATTTCTGGTCTTCTATTAATATACATGAATCTGGGTTTGGTTCGGAACTTCTATTATTGCCAGAAGTGGATTTTTGGTCTTCTATTAAAATACCCGAATCTGGGTTTGGTTTGGGACTTATATTATTGTCTGATCTGGATTTCTAGTCTTTTATCAAGTACCCGATTCTGGGTTTGATTCGGGACTTCTATTAAAAAAATTGGTCTCCTATTAAATACTTGAATCTGGGTTTGGTTTAGGACTTCTAATATTGCTAGACCGGGATTTATGGTCTTCTACAAAATACCTGAATCTGGGCTTGGTTTAAGAATTTTGTTATTGTCAGATATGGGTTTCTAATCCTTTATTATTGGGATCCCAAAACTATAGTCCTCATTTCCAAAAAAATTGGTTACTAGAATTCCATTCGCTTAAACTTAGATCAGAGTTTTAAACCTCCTCCCCATATTACCAGAAAAATATTATGGACTCATAATACCTTTGGAAATAAATTCTTATATTTGCATTATCCTAAATACCTAAATCAAGACTATGCATTTTTTGATATTATTTCAGGAAGAAATCGCTGGGCTTCTAGCGTTATACCCAAATATGAAATTTTGACCTACTACCTTCATACCAAATAGAGGGCTTTCAGATTAATACTCGAATCGATACCTCAGATCCCCTATTTTAAAACTTATAGTGAAAGACATAATTTTTTAATGCCTCACATAAGGGGGTCTCCTAAACTTATATGCACAAACTTATTGTTTGCTGTTTTGACAGGATATAAGATATTAATAATCATATCACCATATCCCAAGCTCACCTATTACTCAATCATAATTTAGATGGTGTTTCATAATAAGTGAACGAGCACTTATAACACTCTACCCTAAAGCAAGGGAATAGCATAAGATATTATATGATGAGTCTTATGCAGAGTAATGCAGAAGAAATTCCAGATGAGGATGCCCAAAACACGAACAAAGGTTATGCATCAGCTGTTGTATTTATTATAGAAAATATAAAAGAAAAATTGAATACAGGTATTTGGAGCAAAGGTAAAAGCCATACTCAACACCATGCATACACAAATCAAGGGTCTGTTCATAAGAAGCATTTTTTAAGTAACTACATCCCGAGGAGGGATATCATCAACTCTAGTCATACCAAAGCTTTCAAAATTGACTTTTTACTTCTTCCTGAGTTTGAATGAAAGAGTGTCGTGGGACATTTTCCTTCTTTGGCTCAGGGATAGAATAACTACCTGGATTCGTCTCACCAATGCTTCGCTCCTTAAACATGATGCTGCCAGGTGATATTATTCCATAAAACACATTAGCACAATAATTTAGTAGTGGACAATTCGCTTAGAGTTAACATGGACCTTTCACAAGTTTTAAATCATCTAACTCATTATCATTTATCATCTAATATTTTCATAAGATATTGAAACATATCATCAGTCATTAAATTTTTTATTCCCAACAGGCTTCATGTAAAAAGTCATATACCATACATGTGCTAGAAATGGTTAGGTAGTTGGTATCGTTTACATCAATTGTCGCAAAACCGAAATCGGACTCAGGTATCGGTGGAGTCGAAACCAAAGCCAAGTGACTTACTGTTGATACCAAAAATATTAGCCAACGCAAAGGAAGTGTAGAACTCGGTACCGATGAAATCAAAATCAAGAATAACTTAGTATTGGTAATGACCAATCCCACCTGAAACTTTGAAGTTTAACCGATACTGAAACAGAAGAGAATATGGTTTTAGTGTCAATTATATACAGTTTCAATACCGATTAAGTTAGAACTAAAGGCAGAAATTAATCTTGGTGTCAGTAAAACCGAAACTAAAGGAAAGCGATTACGATTGATATTGGATTCATCAACACCGAAAAAGGAAAAGACTCCATCTTCACGATATTAAGTTAAAATCTATGATATGTGAATTTTTCATTTTAAGCCCCGAAAAGCATATCTGGAATGTTAAATGATAATTCCTCATGATTCGCCATTAACAAAATATCCAAACTTGCTGGGATTTACTCAAATGTATTCTAATAAGAAATCGAAATATATTTAACCTCAGTTAAATTCATAATCAAGTTCTAGAAATAACGATTTCTAAATCTTAGATCGATTCATGAGAAGAATTGAAGACTTACAGAAAAGAGGATCAGATTTATAGTTCTGAAAAGTTTATAAAATCTCAAAGAACGATGATCTTGTTTGAGTATAATTTCTTATAGGAGAAGAAACAAAAAAAGGAAGAAGAAGCGTCTCTCTACTAAAAAGCATGTTCCATCAGGGCCATACATGCGAGCACAAGTCAATGATTCATATCAATCACATAAGACCAAAAGACAAGAAAATTATGTACTTTCGAGATAGGACAGAGCAAAAGCGTCGAGCATTGACTTGAAATGTTGAAAATACCCTTTCATTATGGGAGGGGGAAAATGTTACTACCGTTTTTCGATACCAAAACCAAACAAAGGTGAAGGGGTACCCGGATAAAATCAATACTAGAAGATAAAGAACTCAGGAAAATCAAGCCAACTTCGAAAGCTAGAAAGGTAGAAGCAGAAGTTTGGTACCGAAGCAGGAATTTTGGAACGAGTGCTATTGGTATCAACACAGAGGAACAAAATAGCTTGATGCTGATACCTAGAAGCAGCAACAAAGAGCACGACATCGACACATGTCCCAATGAATATATAACTTGGAGACAGTATTGTCAACAAGGACAAAATATGGAGTCAATACCAAAAATCAGAAGTGAAGGCAATCAGTCTAATGCCGAACATAAAAGCTCATAACACGAGACCGGTGCAGGAGCCATCGATACCAACAAGCTTGGTATCGACATCGATACCAAAGGGAGCATAAGAAAACCAATGTCAAATGAAAGCAAGAAGATTAAAGCTTAGCTTACATGCTATAGGTACCAACACCAGGGGCAAAAGCTTGGTGCCGATATAAAGAAGTGACATCAGCCAATGAACGATGCCGAAACCAACTTACAACGGGAAATTAGTTCGATGTCGGTACCGAATAAGGAGGACATGAGTTCGAAGTCAGCGAAAGCGGAACTATACACTCAAAGCCAGAAGCATGCCATTTGGTGCTGAAGATAAAGCATGAAACCAAATCGGGTGCAAGCAAGGTGTTATCGATACCAATGTGCTTGGTATCAATACTGTTACCAAAGGAAACATCAAAGTTATAAACGAGGAAGTATAAAGACAGAACTCAAAAACACAAAGTCTGTAGTGGCACTAAGACAGAAGGAAGATACTCACACTAATATACCTGGTGTCGATACACACCATGGAGGTGACACTGGAATTACAAGCAATTTAGAGTCGAGACCGACACCCCGAACTCAAAGGTGGGTCAATAACGAAGATGAACAGTTACTATCGAAACCGGGAGCACTGAAAACCAGGCTTTACACTAAATCACCACTAAAGGGGGCCTAAATTTCCTATAAATAAGACCTCAGAAGTCTCATTTGAGGGGACTTTTTCCTTACTCCAAAATCTTGTATTCTTTTTGGGAGCTCATACCCTAATTTGTAAATCAATTTGGGGTTTTACTTGTAACCTTCAACGCACTCAATCAAGTGACTAAATAAACAGAAATTCAATACTTGTCATCTATTTTGTTAATTCCCTTATTATTATTTCATGACAAAAGCCTTCTACAAGAGCATAATTACTGGAAAAAACCCTTGCATAAGCCATTTAGCTTTCCCACATGCATCGAGTTTATGAAACTCGTGTCCCAAGGTAACTACTGGTCTTGAGTCTCGTAAGGGTGATACTCACCTCTTTGAAAGAAGAGTAACTTATCTTCGGGCTTAAGACCTTGATATCTAGGAAACGGCTGATTAACTCAAGCATGTAGGAACTAAATAATCCTTATGTACCCCTAGATCCATACCCTTATTCCAGTGTTGACGAAAATAACGTTAACAAAGAATTACCATGCTCGTTCACAAAACGAAATATTCGAGTGTTCCAGTCTATCCTAATCTGGTGGGGGTTTATAGATCAAAGTTTCGTCCGGTTCTATGATAGCAAAACGATGTTACCGCGATATGAACAAAAAATAGCAGTTTTTTCTTTGGTGGAGTTCAAATATAAGGGTGTTGTCTTTTATTTCTAAGTAAAAAGGTTAGTTACCGTGAGAACTGTTAGGAAAATTGCACCTTTGGGGAAGCGACTAGGATCTTATTCACTCAATTACTTAAAGATGATTCAATGGAAAAACAACACAGATATGAAATTACACACACAAACACAAGATATTCTGCCTAACCACCCTCTTTATTGATTCACAAAAACAAATTTTGTTTACACTTAATGGATCAAAAACCAAAAGTAAACAAACTACAGTTGAATTAATAACCTTAATAAGAAAGGGAAAGAATATTTAAATGACTACAACTATTTTTAGAGAAGGAGAACAATGAAGAACGACGACAAACCCTTTAATAAACTATTTTGGTCTCAATCCCATCCAATTCCCGTACAAATAATCCAAACCTAGAAGTTTCTTATATAGAAGAATAGAAGGACTAGGAAAATACCCAATTTGCCCCTTCAAAAATCACAAAATCAGAAGTTGAAAAAAACTCGGTCAAGCCCAAAATTTTTGACTCAGACGTCTGGCTCCAATTTCTAGACGTTTGAAACTGAAATCGGATGTCTGAAATTGAAGAGCAATCGTCTAAAAATACTTCAAGGAAAATCAACTGAGATCATCCAAACGTCTGGAAAACCTTGTTGCTTGTTGCAACTCTTTCTAGCTTTCTCTTGTGATATTTTCTCCTCTGCTACAAAGCATACATCGTCTCCTTTAACATACATGTGACTGAATACCACAAATCGTAACACTCCACTTTGATATAAAATCACATCATCAAGCAAACTTCCAACAATAAACAAACAAGTTACCTATCTCTTTCAAAAACCACCTACTCTCAATTAAAATGATTACAAACATAACCCACCGCCTGCAAAAGATGCATCTTCCCCCTGAGATGCACCGTGCAAAACTAATGATCTGGAAATGTTTGATATACCACAAGAATCTGCATCTTGTGGATTTTCCAAATCGACACTTTTCTACCACTTAATTAAAGCTCCTTACTTGATCTCCACTGATCCCTCAAGCATTATTAACGTGAAGATTCAAGTCTAAAATATGATCTTCATTTCTAGGATCATCAGCAACCACATTAACCTATCCATCTTGTTGTGGACTAGGTTCTTCAAATGTCACCCGCTACCACAGATCCGACCAATATATAAAGGTTTCTTTCCTCCAAGACACCTCTCATCATAACACGACCACTCTTCTTCACCCTCAAAACCCTACTTCAAGTATCAAAGAGCAATCACGACGATCCAACTGACCGAGCGAAATAAGGTGATGAGAACAAGTAAGGACATATCTAACTCCGGAGACTTTCCACCCTACACCTTCGTGCATATGAAATCAGATAGATCCGATACCACAAACTGGTAGCTCTACTCCATTGGTCATTCTAATCACGCCGGCATTCTTCTAATAAGAAAAAAAATCACTTTATATTCTGACAGAAGTGAAAACTGGACAAATGTGAAAACTGGCTCCCGAATCCATCTTCCAAGGATTAACTTCACTAAACAGAACATCACAAGAAGCATCACTACTAGTACCTTCAGTAAAACCTGCTTGTGCATCATTACTACTATCACCATCCAGTGCCTTCTTCTTATCCTTCATATAAGCATAACAATTCCTGTTTATGGGACCTTCCTTACTACAATGATGGCAAGTGATAGCACCTTTACCATTAGCCCGCTTCTTCTTCCATCTTGTATCTTTCCTTGAGTCCCTTGCTACCATAGCCTCACCTTGAACTGATTTCAAACCCGACCCTTTTATCCTTAGTTCCTCATTCAAAAGGCTGCTTCGTACCATTTCCAAAAAGATACTTCCATTAGCATTGGAATTAGTCAATGAAACAACCTAAGTCTCCCAACTTTCTGAAAGCGAACTCATTAACAAAAGAGTCTGCAACTCATAATCAAAATTGACCGTCAAATTTGCCAATTGATTGATCACATTTTGAAATTCGTTCAAATGCTTCGCAATAGACTTCTCTTCATCTAATCTCAGCTGCATTAACTTTCGAACCATAAAAGTCTTACTTGTAGCACTCCTTGACTCATACAAAGATGCCAATCCCACAAATCCTTCGCTGATTCACAACTAGCCACACGATGGAATACCAAATCATCAAGGACTGCCAAATCAAGGCAATCGTCTTCTTATCCATCTTCTTCCAATTTCCTTCGTACACATCCAAGGGCCTCTTTCAATCTCCATTGATCCGATTATGAAGATTGTTGATGTATAGAATATTCTCCATCTTAGGCTTCCAAATCCACCAATTTCTTCCATCAAAAATAGTCACCTTCGGAAACGTCATCATATTCGACATAAAAAAATTCATATTTTTTCAATCTAAAATCACTCTAAGGTTTGCGATGATCTAGCTCTGATACCAATTGGTAGGATAATTGCGTCTTTGTGAAAGCGACCGGGATCTTATTCACCCAATTACTTAAAGATGATTCAATGGGAAAACAACACAGATATGAAATTACATGCACAAAAATAAGATATTCCACCCAACCACCCTCTCTATTGATTCACAAAAACAAATTTTGTTTGCACTTAATGGATCAAAAACCAAAAGTAAACAATATTCAATTGAATCAATAACCTTATTGAGAAAGAAAAGAATATCTAGATGACTACAACTATTGTTGAAGAAGGAAAATAATGAAGAACGACGACAAACCCTTGGATTAACTATTTCGGTGTGAATCCCATCCAATTCCCGTACAAATAATCCAAACCTAAAAGCTGCTTATATAGAAGAATAAAAGGCCTAGGAGAATACCCAATTTGCCCATTCAAAAATACAAAATCAAAAGTTGAGAAAAACTCGGTCATACTCAGAAATTCCGACTTATATGTTTGGCTCTAATTTCCAGACGTCTGAAACTGAAATCATATATCTAAAATTGAAGACCAGGCGTCTGAAAATACTTCCGCGGAAATCCACTGGGATCATCCAGACGTCTGGAACCAATTTCAAACGTTTGGAAAACATTGCTGTTTGTTGCAACTCTTTCCATCTTTCTCTTTTGATATTTTCTCCTCGGCTACAAAGCACACATCATCGCCTTCGACATACATGTGATTGAATATTTCAAATCACAACAAGAACTGCAACATCCATTTAGAAGAAGGAGGATGCGAGTATTTTATATTGTCTCTGTAACTTAAGTGGGAGTGCATCGATTAAAGTCTCATCTGATTTCGAGTTAATATGAGGAGAAATTAATGGAGTTCGAACAAAAAATAACAAATTTCATCTAATGGAAGTTAAATGTGTTAATAGGTTACTAATTTATAAACTTTCTAAGAATATGTCAACCATTTAAGATCATTTAATAATGGTTTATAAATGGGTTGACCATTTATAAGTAGCGTAGATGGGTTGAGTTATATCTTAACGGTTTATTATTAGACTTGTTCAGTCTATTTATTACAACTTCTTAAACATCAAAACTGAAATATGTTAAATGCAAGTAATATTTACTAATTCCCATACATGTTGTCCCCATTTTCTACTTTAAAGCTGCTATTGCAAGCTTTTTATAGAAATTTACTAATACTACAAGAGAACTGCAATGCACAGTCGCGCAAGCAACTGTGCAGCAGCACTCGTCGGCCCCTTAAAAGGGATGCGGGGAGGCCCAAAAAAATTAAAGCATATTTGCATCGGCCCCACGTTTTCTCTCTTGTGAGGCCCGCGAGTGATATCCGCAGTTGAATTTTCATGACTGTGGCTAGCATTTGCGAATACTGTAATCCAAACCACCATTTGTTGGTACTTTTAATTATTTACAATGAGTTGTCAAACATGATCTAAATATGACGAAAACAAATACACATTTTGAATCGAACTATTTGTATATTTTGTTATTGTTTTAATCAACTACTGATGAGGTTTTTAGCGTTTAACTTGGTAAAGCTAGAAGTATGTGAAGTAAAAATGATAATTAACTAAGTAGCATTGGATTTATTCTTCCAAACTTTTCATGTCCGTTGTACTTTAGCCAGGAATGGATGTACAAATGTATATACAAATGATAATTTTCTAATGCGTGACCGGACCGTGAGTCAGACCGTGATGACTTACGGTCGAAGGTTTTGATGGTTGAACCGTCGGAACCACGTTGATTTTTCATCAATGAAAATTAGACTAGTTGCAGTTTTATGTCCCACATTACAGAAATTTTGAAGCTTTCATCCACTTTACCTCTATAAATAAGTCTTCAGGCCTTACTTTATGAGTGTGCTAATGAGTGCATGGGCTTCTGCATACAAAGTGAGGCCCAACTGGGCAATTTTTTTGTGGTTTTCAATAGGAATCTTGCTGCTAAACATGTTGGGTTGTAGCTTTTGATGGTCCAAATATGTGTGGCAGTCTGTTAGGACTTCGGGCCGGATTGCCTGGTGGTCCACGGTTTTTTGGGTTGGGCCATCGGTCTGGTCCGGTCCTGATAACAGTTGGGTTGCGCCGTCGGTCCGATCCGGTCCGTTCCTGATAACACTGGTACAAATGCTTCTTAGCTTTCATATACACAAATTCTTCCAAAAGAATTCGATGGGTTAAAAGAAAAATGTGTAGTTGCCCAAATGTGAGCTGCAAGGCAGCTAAAATCCAACTTTTATGTTCTTATAGTTAATTTATAAGTACAATTCCATAAATATTATTGTTCAATTAGTGTAATGCATTCAACAGCAGTAATAAAAAGTAAGAAAAAAAATCATAAACCAACATTATACTTCATAGGTTACCGATATGTATTTTCTAAGAAATTTTATCTGTATAATACAAAACCCCGGAGGGATTCAGGAGTACAACACTCTTCAAATGCCTGATTATTGTTCATGCAAACAAATTTAAATAAACGAAAAACCTCCAGCAGAGGTTTCAAAAAGCAATTAAAATATTAAGTCTATAGTTTTCTACAGAACCTATACATTTACACAAATATATCACGGAACATGCTCAGCACAACAGGGACTCAATGAACTTGTCTTGAGGTTCATCCTTTATATTCTGCATCATCTGTTGCTGATTCATGTAGGAATTCAAACTGTTTTCATACCCATTATAAGATTCATAGACATTAGGTTCTTGCAACATTTCAAGAGTAAATGGAGCTTGATTCATATCACTTCCGCGATTGGCAGCTGCATATGGCCTGATAGCCATAGCAGAAGTGGGAGCAGTGGGAGCCAGCTGCTGTCTGTGTAAGGCAGCACTTCCTCTTGGAGCGGGCACGTCGTGGTTATGTTTGCCTTCATATGTTGTTATCACTGCTCTCATATCATGTGATGCTCTCTCTACGTGCTTCCTTACTGGGCAGCCTGCTGTTGTGCATTTGTAGTAGCTCCTGATAGCCATAGTTATATGGAGTATTTATGTAAGATGATTTGAATCATGACATAGAACAAGTTTGCAATATAAGTAATGTTGCTTACCTTGGATTTGGATTTCCTTTCACTACTTTCTGCCCATATTTCCTCCATCTGTAGCCATCATCCAGAATGTCGATGTCGCTTGTGGTTTGAACTACCACTCTTGGCTCTCGAACTGTCCTGCTTCCTGATACCGATATCCCTTCGTTCTCTTCACTCTTTCTGTTTCAAATTCCAGATATCAGACTTAGTACCTTATGAACTTTTGTATCATCTAAAAATGTTATTGTTGTTTGGGCACAAGTTTTTTTAAGGCCCTTTTTACCCAATTAGACCACTTTTTAAACATATTTCATATTGTACTAGTTAGAAGGACTATTAGATCTTTGAATACTTCAGTTAATATCCAAAAACTTTGGAACTGATGAATTGTGTATTATGCATAGGTAGTTACAAGAGAGAGAGACTTACAATCTCTTAGCATGATGCACATCCTGATCACACTCATCTACACCCATATTGCTGTCATTCTCGCCAAACGAAACGGATGAATTGTCAGGCGTGGCAGCCGAATCATTCTGTGCACCAAACGAGGTTTCTGATGTCTCCGGCTGGGCCAAGTATGATCCACCCGAGTTCTTCCTAGTTGCTACAGGCTTTGGATGATTGTGAGCACCTTTGTACACGATTTCAGTTATAGGCCCATCGACAGACCTCTCTACCTTCTTCTTCGTTGGGCAGCCCGGGAAAGTGCATTTATAGTAACTTCTTGGGTTTTCGCTTCCTTTTACCTGCTTTTGGCCATACTTCCTCCAATTATAACCGTCCTCTGATTTATTGTTTCCTCTTAGTATTTGGTGGGAGTTGGTTGTTTGGAGTTCAGTTGAGTTGGTTCTGATTATGTCCATTTGCTCATTTTTTATGTTATTGTTTGTTTGAGAAGTCAATTCATATGAGTTGGTTGTTGCGTCCTGGAAGCTCCATGGTTGCTGAAAACAAATAAACATTATTACTAAATTGTTGACTTTTTTAAAAACAACAGTTTTAAATTAAAGTATGATTTTTTATTTAAATGAAGAACAAGGAAATTACTGAAGATTGATTGTAGCCTTGAGTTCTGGGTTCAGTCTGGAAAGAAAAATCAGGGTAGGCTCTTTGTTCTTCTTTGGTGATTTGTTGATAACTGTTTGAATTTTGGTTTGCATAGTATGATTGAGCTGGAATTGTTCCTGTGGTTGGAGATGGCAAAATCTGGAGAATCAAATAATACACATAAGATTTCAGTAAAGCAAAAACAACAGGGACAGTAACATAAAAGAAATGAAAAAAAGCAACCAATGAAACTTCTATGAACAGATACACAAAAAGGATACTGTCTTTACTCTTTTTACACCTGATCTTGTCTACATAAACTGATTCACATATATACCCTAATATTTCTATCACCATATATATACATGCATACCTATGACAAATTATATAAAGAAGAAAACAAAAGAACAGTCACTAAAAGCATAACTACTTACATGATAAGAAGACATGAGCATGACAGGTGAATCAAGAAGCTCAGCAGGGCTGAGTCCAGCTGGAATGGCAAAGTATGAAGAAGGAGATATGGAAGAAGGAGAAATTGGCAAAGAGGGTGGGTTCAGTGATTTGAACTTTGGCACACCAACTCTGTTGTTATTGTTGTAATTGCTATTGCTGTCCTTATTTCTATCACTGTAATTCTCTTCCTCTTTTGATTCATTTAGAAGGTCAGAAAATGAGAATGAAAAGGTGTCTTGCTTTGGCATGGTTGAAATTTCTGAACTTGCTATAGAAGAAGCCATTGAAATGAATGTGAAGAAGAGAAATGAGAAGTTGTCTTGGTCAATAAATCAAGGAGGCAAATTTGTTTATATATGTTATTGTATATTGCAAATATAAAATATGAAAAGGTATGCATGTCAATTTTCGGCAGGTTCTCAGAATGTGAAGGCTAGCGTGGAAACTTTGACCGTTGATTAGTCAAACCTCGTGCGTTTGACTAATTAAGATAAGATGCTTCCATTGTGTTGTTTCTCCCGACATTCGTTTGGTTACGTTCTATCAACTGGTTTTTTGGGGATTTATGAAGCATTCGTTGTCAGTTTCATTTTTTGATTATGTTATTATTACCATTTACAAAAAAATACTTTGAATTAAATTAAAGAAAATAAAAACTTACGATGATACCACCGCACTATGATAGAAGATAGCCGATCAATCAAATTTGTACTTTAAAAGTGAAAGTCGAATAAAGTTCATTTTAATAATGTGCTTGAACTGTTATTTCAAAAAATTCAAGATAATTCAAATTGAATAAAATTTGATGAAGATCATTTAAATTATATCTACCAAATTTCGTATATTTTCAAACTGTGTTACTCTAGGATCATAGATGTAACAACAATGTTTTACCGCTTTCAAAGTAATAATTGTTTTAATTGTGTTAAATTGTTTTATTGAGCGAAAAATATATATTAGAAAATGGATTTGTAAAAGTAAATAAATTAGAACTTATATGTAATACTTTTTTAATAATATAATAATAATAAATAAAATAATTATTTAGCATAAATGTAAAGAAGAAATTAATTAAGCAAAAGAAAAATAGAAAATACATACATAAGTCGACATACCAGTCGTAGAGCATATGGATATATACAAGAAGGCACACACAGTTATATCAACGGTAATTTCAATTTAAAATTTTAAAATAAAAGCTAGTTATCTTTTTTTTTTACAATGCTAACGAGGTTAATGTTAAATTTGAACAATTTAAATCTATGTCAAATTTATTATGCTGAAGATTTTAATTGATTACGGTAATCTATTAAATATGGGCAACAAATCGCAAAGATATGAGAAGACATATTATTTGATTTGATGAATCGATCAAATCTAGATCTACGTGGTTCCAAATTTGGTAGATATGAAAAGCGATATTATTTGATTTAAGGAATCAATCAAATATAGATATATGTTAAAACAAACACAAATATGCAAGATTTGTGTTGAATCAAATCAAGGAAATCAGGAAACTTTTCATCATTATCTTCATGGAAGATTTCATCCTTGCTCATATAAGTAGGGAGGCATTTGCAAGTCTTTTTCATCACAAGCCAATAGTACTCTCTTCAATATAGCCTCACTAAGATCTTTATTTTTGTATTAATTATAGAGTGAGAAATTTATATTGAGTGTTTGTATTCTTCTCGTATCGTACTCCCTCTTGAACAGAAGAATTAAAAAAATGTTGGATCTCCGTGGACATGGGATATTCATATCTGAACCACGTTAAATCTTCTATGTCTTTTATTTCTGCTATTGTTTCTGTGAGACCGCATAACTGAACTTTTTTTTATGTTTCATTGGTATCCAAATAGACAATACTAGATCCTGATCAAATAATAACGCTTCCGTTCAAATTAACATAAATTTCACTACTGTCTAGTATCAGAGCTAGTGTTATTGTTCCTGTTTGGATATTAATGGCTACTTCTAGTAAGTCTGTTGGTAGATCTGGTGTCAAATACGGAAGAACACGTTTTGACGGTATCAGATGAAGATTGAGGCTACATTAAAGAAGGAGAAGACATATAAAGTTGTTTCTGCGTTTGAGAAATTGAAAGATATGGATGCAGCTGGTTTGGAAGAGATGGAAGATGAGTGTATCACGATAATTCAGTTGAGCCTTTCAGATATAGTTCTTAGAGTACTCTTTTAGAAGAAGACGGTGAAAGAACTATGGGGTGCATTATCCGATGCATATCATGACAAGTCTCTCACTAATTGGATTATTTTTCAACAACTTTTTTCGTTCAAGATGAAGCCTGGAGTCGATCTCATGTAGAATGTAGATGTTTTGACCAATTTGATTATGAATCCGAAGGCAGCAGAAATTGGTATTACTGATTAGGCTCAAGTTGTGATCCTCTTATGTTCCTTTCCTATGAAGAATACTGCTTTTGTTAATTCCATGATTTATGACCGTAGTAAAATTAGCTTATCTGATGTAAAAGATGGTCTTCATAATGAAGTATTAAGAGGTAGATTGGTGAGCACTAGTTTGGATAGTGATGTTGAAGGCTTATTTGTTCAAAGAGGTAGCGGCCAAAGCAGGTTGAAGAAAAGTGGAGGATGAAGTTCTTTGTAGTCTCATTCTAGAAGGCCTAGAAGTTGACTTGACATTATTGTAAGAAACTGGGACACTTCATAGCACAATGTCCCAAGCTTAAAGGCAAAAGAAAAGATTCAAAGTAAGCCTCATCTTCTATAGCAGAGAAATTAGATACAAAAGTGACATCGATGTATTTACAGCTTCTGGCTCTTCTGGAAAGAGCTACGGCCGATTGATTTTGGCGCATCCTATCATATGACACTTGATAGGAACTGCTTTTCCACTTACCGTGAAATTGACGGAGGTGAAGTTCTGATGGGTAATGATGCATCTTGACAAATGGTTAGTTTTGGTAGTGTAAGGATTAGGATGTTTGACGGTGTTTGTAACAACCCGATTTTCGACAGATCGTTTTTTTAGTTCAAAAATCCAAATCTATCGAAGCTCAAGTTGGTTTATCTGGTATCCTACAGAAAGTCAAAGATAAATATATCAGAGCTCATAACAAAAATCTCACAGTGGAAGTGAATAAAGTATAATAGTAGGCAAATACTTATCAATATAATGATCCTTTCTAACAAGTGTCTCTAAGCTATAGAATCTTAACCACCTGTCTAAACTGAGGGTTTGTTACGAGGAGGAGATCAGATAAAAAGTTCCAGTGAATGAATGGACAAATTATATTTTCAACGAAGAACACTACATATACCATTCTATCAATGATTCATATTTATTAAATTATTCGGGTTTATTTCACGTTGTACTTTCAATTTTTTCGCATAAAGCGTACCTACCTACTCCTAGTAGATCAACTTAATAAGTCATTTTTTTAATTAACCTAATAAATTATATATATATATATATATATATACCTAATAAATCGAGGTACTCCCTTGTAGTATTCTCCTCGAGTGGTCCCCATCGTCGTACTAAAAAAACATACTAGACCTCCATCTTCACGCTATAAAAAGCGTAATGTGTTATGCTAGGGGGGTATCAAGTCTTCAACGTTGTGCCACAAAGGCGTCGAAATACCTGAGTTCTTAATGAAACTCAGTTGGGGGCTTTACTATATCTGTCAAGAATGGCCTTGGGATAACCCAAACATAATGGTTTTGTTAGGCTCGAAATGCTGATATATAAAGTTGGTTTGTCCCTTTTGTGGCTCTTTAAGGCCCCACCAGCCTACCCCATAATGAAAGACTATTCAAAAGAGCTAAATGACCAATCATAATAAACAATCTAAACCAACATATGGTCCATCATCTAATCACCGATAGCAAAGATCATTGGCATCTTGGTTTAGCTCTAGTATTTCCCAAACACGCTCCGACTGACAATAACAGGTGTCTGATTAACTTTTATCCTTTGTTGGGTCTTGACCACGAAGCCACCACGCCTACAGGCCCATGCAACCGCTGAACCACCCTACAAATCATCCGATCAGTCTTTAGGCTGCCCACAACTACAGGTGCAAAAGATGCAGCCAAAGCATACTCATTGGATGGTACCGTATTGACCATGCCTCTGTGGATACAGCACGAAACCTACCATAAAGGATCATCTCGGAGTATCCTCACATCACGTAGAAGTCCCGCACTCCCTCAAGTCCCGTCGAATAAGTAGGACGTGCTGTTATCATGTTTCCCGACACCTTCGATGATTACCCCATTGGGTTCTTCATCCTTACGGACTGGACCAAACACATACCGTTATTTTATTGGACCCAATGTCTAATTCATTCTTATGCATTTAGCTTACTTTCCTTTTTCGTTGATTTATAATATTCATTAATCTATTCAATCGAATATTATTTATTCATAAATCAACTTTGCTGGTTACCATATAATATTGCCTAATTACAAGATCACCATAAAATATCCTTAGGCTTATTATACTTAATTTCCAACTTCATGTTTATTTATAATCAGCTTTGTTCCTTTCTTTTCACTTTCCAAATTATAACTTTATGTTATAATCTTTCTTACACAATGTTGTCACTGAACTGTACTTATTATACTCCAATTATAAGTTTAGAATAAGCCTTTTTCTTTTTATAACTTCTTTCAGTTATGTTAGCCTTTTTACCATTTATTATTTTTTAGGAAGTCAGACCTATTCTTAATTGATTGGTTACCAAAACTGTAATAAAATCAATTTCCACAGCTATAGATAATTACAATAATAGGAACCTATGATTGCAAAATAGTTCTTTTCTTATTTTTGGGGCCATAAATATTAGTATGCAATACGGCTAATTCCCTATTTCGCACTAATCCCTATTTATTAATAATTTCAAGTTTGCAATCATGTTTCCTATTTTTTTCTTTATTTACTAGACTATGCAAATACATTACTTTTTTTCTTCTAACCAAGCAATCTAGGCTATTCCCAACCTTTCAGATTTATGAATATATATATATATATATATATATATATATATATATATATATCTGTGTGTGTGTGTGTGTGTGTGTGTGGTCTCTGTTTTCCCTTTTTTATTTTTGGCATAACTACAGTAAATCAAGACACAATTAGGGCTTATTCCCCTCTTCCTTTCAGCTTCAACAATTCATATATTAGTTCCATTATAGATTTGAAATGTGATTTCTTATAAATAATATAGAAATTGTTAGATTTACCATTAAACTACAAAATTTACCATGCAAAAACTTAATTATGTCAAATTGGTATACTTTCAAATTTCCCGTTTTATTAAAACTTTTGGCATAATTCATTTATTTAGTCTCAAACCAATAAGTTTCCTTTTTATTACAATTCCATTATTTTTTTCACATAATCATGATACGATTATTTTGCGCATAACTGAATTTAAATTAATTCTATGCTGTGTCGTAGAAAAGGGGAAAAGCAGAAAAAGAACATATCATAATTTTCAATAGGAATCAAACAATACAATATATCGTTATCGGAAAAAATATAATTTAAATCCACTCACCTGAATGCTTTCAATTCTTGAATCTGATTCAAATCTGCCACCTATGGTCTTCCTAATTGAATCTATTATTGAAATAACCACGGATTTACAAATCTGTCAGTAAAAGAATGAAAAGAATCCTAATAATCCTGATTCATAGAATTTACTTCACACAGACGAGAAACCTGAGCACCTATAGTTTAGATTTATATTTTTTTGTCTCCAAATCTTGAATTAGAACCCTAAAACTTATATATTCTAATTTCTAAAGAATTTGGAGGAGAAGGAAAATGGCAGAGCTCTGGCACCCTCTTAAAAAATATGAGTTGAAGGTCAGACCCTGCAAGCTTATTTATAGGCACTTAAAAGAATCACATTTGTAAAATTTATAAAGTTTAAATTAAAGTTGTTCCAAAAAATAAAACACGTCATCCTAGCCCGAAATGGGTTGACCCATGCTTCAGGTGGGTCGACCCTTGGGCCGACCCATCTCTGAAGTGTGCTGACCCCTAGGTCGACCCACTTTAGGCATGGGTTGACCCATGCATACGATTTTAAATCGTATTCTTCAGGTCTGCTGCGTGATTTTTAGCTATGATTTAAACATTGTTATTAACATTATTCTCTTTTTTGATTTCTTTCTAATCTAGTTAACTTTTAGTTTTAACGTTACATTAAACGTTACATTCTTGCCTGTTATGCTTCCCCCTATATTAATATCTTCCATTTATAACACACATTTAGGATTTCATATTTAATTTTGCGTATATATATTCACGTATAACTTCATAAAATTTTATTCGTTAATAGCTACATAATAAATATTATTATTCATTAATTCTTTCCATTTTTAATATATGTTCAAATTTTAAACGCAGCTGTTCTCTTGCATATTTTCAATTATTCCACATTTATTGCTTTCCGTTTTAGGTTTACGCCTTAAATTTCAATTATGAATTAATGCATATATACACAACTTCATTTATTTTCAAAATTCAAACAGCGTTATCCCGACATTTGTTTCTTACTCGTTTTGATTAATTACATGTTACTTTTGAATTTCATGCCGATACATATATATATATATACACACATACACATACATATACATGTATACATATACACACACACACACACACACATATATATATATATATATATACACATACACATACATATACATGTATACATATACACACACACACACATATATATATATATACATATATATACATATATATATATATATATATATATATATACATACACACACGCCTAAAAATATATAATTTTTCCTTATATGTACATACACATATACTTTTCTCTTAGAAGATTCATCTTTTTGGTTGGCCTTCTTAAAATTTAAAAACATGATGTTGGTAAGATTCGAACTTGCGTGCCACAACTTGAGAGGAAAGTGCCTAACCACTTTACCTAACACTTCTTTTGCTCACAAAATTAGAACATTGAATATTATTGGTCTTATGTGTTTCTCATATTTCTTCTTTTTCGTGTTTGTTCTGAAACTTCATTTAATAATATCTTCTTCGTCTTTAGTCTATTTTCTGCAAACAATAGGTCGAAATTGATCAAAAAATCATCACGGACGCAATGATGTCAGTTCCATGACCAAATTCAGAAAATTATGCGAAATTAATTTTATTATTTAATTAAAAATGCGGGTTGTTACATTCTCTCTTTCTTAGGAAATTTCATCCTCGAAATTTGATAAGGGTAGAATTATATAATTCCTCCAATAATTTACAACCATCATGTATACATTCAATTTTTGCAATCATTTGTGCATTTGTGCAAAGTTTAACACAACATAATAATATATGAATGCAATGAACGCCTAAGCGGTACCTTCTATATGAATGGAAATTTTCTTGAAAAACTTTTGAAAGCATGATGCACACATCCTAAATATACTGACAATTTTTCATTATGAATGCAATATTTTGAAAATCAAAAGAATGCAATACAGAGTAAAAGCGCGGTTCATCCTAATTTTGCATCTAAATCCTACTCACTAACTTTAGATTTGCGAATTTCAGGTAAGCCTAATTTTCTGAATTCGATTTCTTATGTTATAAAGATGTAGAAAATAAAATTTACATATTTCCATCCACTTTTACGCACCTTTTTCCCTATAATTGGAAACCTTAATTGCTAATCTCATAAAAATTCCTATTTTCTATTCGACGCACAGTTTACATTAGAATAATTTCTTTTCACTTTTCCAAGTTTACTTGAAAGAATTCATTTTCTTTCATTATTCTCAATTTTTTCGCTTGTTGTCTTTGTTTGCTTTTCTTTTACTTATTCATCTTTTGCCTTCATTTTCATTTTATTCACAATATCCTATGTTTTTGTTCTTGCCTAACGATCACCACATACACCTAGGAAGAAAATGTCCCACTAAACTATTCTATTTTTAAATAGAACACTACATAGGAATGCAATATATACTAAAAGAAAACTTTCCTATTTCCTCAAGGGGTGCCAAAAAGTATTTCTATTAATTACTAACCACATCATAAATTTACTTATAAAAATCTCAACTTATTTTTTTCCTCTATTCATTCCCTCATTATCCTCTTCTCTTAAACAATGCAAGTTTTTTTTTTAAATTTACCTTTTTCCTCTTTCTCTTAAATAGTAACCACTTGAAACATCTTTTCAAAATTTCCTCAAACCTAGGCCTGTCAATATCAACAATGACCCTTCTACTTGACCCATCTAAACAAATTTTAACCCACCTTGGTCAACCCATCTTTCAATATTTTGTGATGGCTCTAGGCCCGTTCAACCCAACAAAAGGCATAATCGACCCTTTATATTACCGACCCAGCTTAAACTCTAAATCTAGTTTATGAATTTATCATCGACCCCTTTTTCTCTTAAATTGAATCGACTGCTAACATCTCGAAGAATATTTCATCGATTTTTTGGTTGGTATAAAAAGCATAAGGTATGGTTTCATTTTCTACTTATTTAATCGAAATTTTCAACTTTTGCTTACCTTTGCTGCTGCGTTTTTCTTGTTGTATTACCTATTTTAGAATTTTCCTACAAATAACATCTCTCTTAGATTTCAAAATTGTAGCTGCATGTACCAGGATTTGACAGCGTTCAACGTAAGCAAAGCTCATTACCCAATTGTACACAATACTGGTAATTTTTGGAATACCAATTTCACTTTGTATTCTCAAGACTAAATCTTTAAGTGGTTTGGCACAGTTATTATAAATAGTCGTGGTTGATGTCGTAACACTTTGATTGCTGTCTGGATAAGCTTTCAACATGCCATCTTCTATTGTTTCAAACTGAAAATTTGTGAAATTATTCAGAGAATCAGGGACTTCACTATTTATCATGCTTGTTTTGCTAGATTCTATGTTGATGGAAGTGATGAAAAATACTTTAAAATGAAGAATTTTTGCTAATTGTAGGGATGGGTTAATGTGACCTAAGGTAGGGAATAAAAGTATTACCATGTGTGATTTCTTCATCTCTGTAGTGGTTTAGAGCATTGTTTTGGTAGTGTATTTAACGATACCTGTTATTAGTTAATATTATCATCTTGGTAATTTATTATGTTGTTTACTAATTATCGTTTTATAGCATATTTGGAATTTTTTTAACATAGTGTATTCAAATGTATCCAGTCCCTATTTTTTATACATAGTAACATGTTACTAGGATAACTTTGTGCAGTTTTCCAGTCCTTGTTTTTTTATTCAAATGTATCCAGTCCCTTAACTCTTATGTTTTGTAACATGGTTTTATGGTGGAACTTACTTTGGATGAGCTTATCAAATGAGTTTTATGGTCATCCACTAATAAACTCATCCCATTCTATTTTGTCATAACATATGACTACATTATTGCCATATTATGACATCATCAATTTTTACCCCATATTTTAGGGTTGATGTTTTTATTTCACCCCTTTAACTATTAAAACACGTACCATATATAATTTTTGCGTTATTTATATAGACTATGTGTTAAAACCGAAAATCGATTTCAACACCAAGGGCGTTATGCAAATGTACATGAACACAAGTTTTGTATCTCATTATTTTTCTTGGCATGGATACTTGCAATATATAAAAGTAGTCAACTCATACTCATTTTAATATGAAGATCCATGCAAATTCATTGAGGCCGATCCGTTGTTGGGACAGTGCCGACCGATCCACTCTATAGTGACCGCTCCGTTGTTATGGACCGACCCATTATAACCGGCCGACTCGGTGCTTTGCAATCGATCGGCCCGACATTTTGGTACCGACCGACCCATGTACACTGAGTGTATTGTAACCGCCCCAGTTGGATGAGCCCGACCGACCCGGTGCTTTGGAAACGACCGACCCGATTGGTGCCGACCACTTGATGCCGACCCACTTGGTGCCGACCCACTTAGTGCCGACCCACTTTGTGCCGACCCATATTGCTTTGAGGCTGACCAACCCATAATCTTTTTGGTGACTGCATTTTAATTGGGTTAACATTTTCCCCTCGAAGCTTGTATTTTTTTTCTTGCAAGAGATGCGGGCTTCGAAATAAACATTGGTGTCGATATATTTTGCTTTGAGATCCAATTATACCTTTTTGTTTGCTATGGAAGATCAAGCTTTGAATTCGTATACTTCACGCCACTTGTTCTGTAATCAAAACAAGCAATTGCATGATTTTGGACTTATACTTCACTATCGACCATCCATATCGATAGCGGATTAGTTAAATCAACAGAAGATGAATTATAGCGAATTTACTTGGAATTGAATAAAGTATTTGCTTAGGAATGTTCTACTCAACGGTTCAAAACTCATTGAAAATTATTTGCACAAACATGATATTCTAATTCAAATCCGCATTAACGCTTAAAATCAACTATTCGAGACTTCAAACTTTATCGTTTTGATAACTTATATGATGGTACATGATATTTCTCTTTTAGGAAATGCGTATTTGAGATATTTTTGGCTTCCTTTCGGAGAAGACTTGGATATTTGTGTCCCTGTTTTAGGAAGTCGTTATCACTCTTTCCCTCGGTAAGTATTTTGGATCTCATACCCGTGTTTGGGCTAAAATCTAACATTTGTCGTGCCCGAAATTTTCAGACACTACACATGTCAATTGGTCAAATATGAACTCTATCTACAATCCAGTTTGGTTAATTTAGGCATTAAGGGCTTTCGTCACTCAATTGTACTGACTAATCCAAGTGTTGATATGTTCAGAATGAGTGCCCCGAAAAAGGACTTTGGTTAGAACCCCAATGTTTTTCGTTATCGCATCAGGTGCTTCCTGATTCTGACGATCAATTGGGTGCCCCCGGAGAGGACTTTGGTTAGAACCCTTATATTTGTTGTTATTGCATTAAGTGCTTCCTGATTCTGACGATCAATTGGGTTCCATCGGAGAGGACTTTGGTTAGAACCGCAATGTTTGTCGTTATCGCATCAGGTGCTACCTGATTCTGACATTCAATTGGGTGCCCTCGGAGAGGATTTTGGTTAGAACCCCAATGTTTGTCGTTATCGCATCAGGTGTTTCCTGATTCTGATGATCAATTAGGTGCCCTCGGAGAGGACTTTGGTTATAACCCCAATGCTTGTCGTTTTCGCATCAGGTGCTTCCTGATTCTGACGATCAATTGGGTGCCCCCGGAGAGGACTTTGGTTAGAACCCCAATATTTGTCGTTATCGCATCAGGTGCTTCCTGATTCTAATGATCAATTGGTTGCCTCCGGAGAGGACTTTGGTTAGAACCCCAATGTTTGTCCTTATCGCATCAGGTGCTTCCTGATTCTGACGATCAATTGGGTGCCCCTAGAGAGGACTTTGGTTAGAACCCCAATGTTTGTCGTTATCGCATCAGGTGCTTCTTGATTTTGACAATCAATTGGGTGCCTCGGGAGAGAATTTTGGTTAGAACCCCAATGTTTGTCGTTATCACATCCGGTGCTTCCTGGTTCTGACGATCAATTGGGTGCCCCCGGAGAGGACTTTGGTTAGAACCCCAATGTTTTTCGTGGCGCTTGTTCACTGTTTGAATCTTTGCGACTCCTCCCATTTACTTCTCAGGACGATGTTTTTCTATTTTTTACATTTGGGAATGTTGATACTTACGTCCTTTGGCACTTGAGTTAGTGTTGTTGGGGTCACTACGCTTTGTCAAATTCTGAAGGAACAAGCACTCGAAAGATGGCCTACAATATGAAATCATCTTTTTTGATAAGTTTTGATTTGACACATAATTTTGCAAGCTAGAAATTCATTCAAACAGATATGCTCTTAATCGTAGAGCCAACGTTTAGTGCATCACTTGTAGATTATTACAGACTGTTTACAAGAAGTTTTGAATACAACAGAAAGTAAAACAAGAAGTAAAGCATTAACTAAAGCAGAAAGTAGAGCATGAAGTAAAACGGTGGCATGTTGATCGCTTATTCTATGCCATTGAAACTGAGCACAACCAACGGTTTTTAGTTGATGATCAGCTTTGGCATGGTTTGAACAAGTGCTTCGTCGCTTGTTGCCCCTTGGCTCTGGGGAATCGGAACAACGTTTGAGGATCGTGGATTTTTCACATATTGTTGCAGACGGTTCTTCCTAATCAGCTCGTCGATCAGTGATTTCAGATGCCTACAATCGTTGGTGTTGTGGCCTAACTGATTCTGGAATCGGCAGAACTTTCTAGAGTTCGCTTGCTTGCCGCTTACTATCCAAGGTTCTGGAATCAGATAATCTTCGGTATCTTTTGTTGCTGCGAAGATGTTTTCTGGAGTATCATTTAAAGGTGTTAGCTCTGATGGGTTGGAAAAGCGAAGCTTCTTGCTATCTCGATTGTCTTTCCCGTCGCTTCCCCTTTTCTAACCTCCTACATTTTTCTGATTGTACTGAGTAGTAGCGTTTTTGGGAGCTTCAAGAGGTTGGCTTGAATTGGTAATCTGAAGAGGCGCAGGCTTATTCTCCAATCCCATGTACTCCTCAGCCTTTTTATAGAATTTGTCAAGCGTGCTTGGCTCTTTTATTTTGATCCATTTGCCAAATTTTCTATTCTTATCTATGGCGCCAATTAGAGACATTAAGATCATACGAGGCTTGGGATTTCCTACTTCGGATACAATAGCATTGAATCTTTTGAGGGAAGCTTTGACAGATTCTCCTGGTTTTTGTTTCATTGATGTAAGAGAAATAACGTTCTTAACCTTCGTAGCTTGCAGCCTGAACTGCTCTTTGAATTTCAGGATCAAATCATCAAAATGATTGATGGATTTGGGCGGGAGCCTTGTGAACCATAACGATGCGACACCTTCTAGATAGAGAGGGAAGCACAGGCATTTGATCTCTTCTATTGTTTTAGCTCCATTCATATACCATTCGTATTTGTATAGGAAGTGATTCAGATCAGAAGTTCCATTGTACGGAGGCAGAGTAGGATGAGTGAACTTTTTAGGTAATTTAGCTTTTCAGATCCTCTTTGTGAATGGATTTTTTCCAAGGGAGAAGTCCCATTCTCTTTCACTATCCTGGCGAGGCATGTTGTCTTTCATAATTTGATTCACCATATCTGAGATATATTCCTTCGAGTTGTGTTGTTTCGGAGAGCAGATTTCGATCTCTTTTCGGCATGCTCGTCGCGGCGAGCGATCGCGTTTAGAGGATCTAGGTCTTTTACTTCCACTACGGGAAGATGCCCCCTTGACGGGACTTGCGACTCATCGGTTATTTTTACCGGAATGGTTTTTAGCTTTCAACTTTGGGTCTTCGACATTAGCGTCGTCTTTGCCAACAAATACTTCCAAGTTGTCATTATGAGGATTGAAGGCCGATGAATTTGCATAATCTTCAAGGTTGACATGGACTTTCGGAGGATTAGCGGGATTTGCTTGAGCGTTTAGGAGAGCTCTCACTTTATCCATCAAAGCTTGATTAGCATCCACGAGAGTTTTATTAGCATCGATTAAAGCTTTGTTGGAGGCTTCCATGCGTCGACTCAATTTAGCGTCGACGACATCTAATTCAGCTTTAGTCACCCCAGCTTTGGACATTAATTTTCTCCAACTTCGAAGCAATTGGTGAGTGGAGTAGTCTCGTTGATAGCAACATTGTCGTTTTCTTCAACGTCATTGCTAGTGGTCTTCTTAGACTTAGCCATGATCTCGGACAAGGCCTTGAATTTTGATGAGAATTCGTCGATTCTCCTAGATCTTAGATTTGCGGAATTTATGGTAGAAGTTGGCTTGGAACTTCAATGTGAAGGAAAGAGATGCGAACGCGGCCCCACGGTGGGCGCCAAATGTTAAAATCGAAAATTGATTTCAACACCAAGGTTGTTATGTAAATGTATGTGAACACAAGTTTTGTATCTCATTATTTTGCTTGGCACGGATACTTGCAATGTATAAAAGTAGTCAACTCATACTCTTTTAATTATGCAGATCCATACAAATTCATTGAGGCCGATCCGTTGTCGGGGACAGTGCCGATCAATCAACTCTGTAGTGACCGGTCCATTGTTATGGACCGACCCAATGTAACTGGCTGACCCGGTGCTTTGCAACCGACCGACCCAGCATTTTGGTACGGACCGACCCATGTACACTGAGTGTATTGTGACCGTCCCAGTTGGATGAGCCCGACCGATCTGGTGCTTTGGAAACGACCGACCCGGTGCTTTGGAACCGACCCGATTGGTGCTGACCCACTTGGTGCTGACCCACTTGGTGCCGACCCATATTGCTTTGAGGCCGACCGATCCATCATCTTTTTGGTGACTGCATTTTAATGGGGTTAACACTATGGATGTTTGTGAACATGATAGTCAAGCAAGAGACACAGAAGAGTTAAGTGTTGATAAAACTCAGTGGGTAGTTCCACAGGAAGTAAGAGAAAACTTGTAATGTTTTTTTATATTATTTTACATATCATTTTTACCGAAACTGATAATGTATAATTGTTTAATATGTCAAACATGCATTGAATCAATAACAAGACTTTCAAAATGACGTTCTTCATCTTGTTATTTACAGTTGATTGGCTACTTAGAACATTTTAGAAGCTTAAGGTTTCATTATGGTCTTGGAGTTGAAGGTAAAATATCTTGTTCATTTTGGATGAAATTTCATTGTACAAATTTGGGGAAGCTATATATGATATTCATTTAGGTATTTATTTTTAAATTCTATGTTTTCCAACAAAAATGAGTTGCCATACATATGCCTCTAAATTATCCATTCAAAATATAAGGTAATGCATTTCGCATATTATTATTTTGATTTCAGTTTAGCTAAATGTCATCAATTTTGTCACTATCATCTTGCTTAAAACTAAGTTCTAATATATCCATCAATCCTTCTTCTTTTGTTGCAAAATGTTTGAATGGAAGAAGATTTTTTTGGCATTTCATTTCTATTCTAACTCTTTTTGGGCCTTGTTGCTTGGAAGGCTGATTTTCGATTTTAATCGATGTTCCAATTTTCTGCTATCGACGTTTATGCTTGTTATGTTTTTTGTAAGTTATGGATCTGGCTGAAAGTTATAAGCATAGTTTTTTTGTTTGTTGTATTGATTTTTTTTCAAGTTTTTTCAAGTGCCAAATGCAGTTTACAATGTGGGCACCATGTGTTTGTTTGAAAGACTGTCCATTCTATCCTCTTATCTCTGTTGTTTAAAGTTGCACCTTTGACTGTTGTGTTCATGTGATACACATACATACTGCAAGCTATATTTCTATGCCAAACTTTGAATTCATATGCATGTCTTCCTGACTATATCGTTCCTTATGTGATCGATGCACTATTAGTTTAAGGTTTGATAACTACTACCGGACTTGTACACTTTCACTTTTGATATTATACATCATTTGAAACATGGTTGATGTAAAATATTGTGTGTGGCATATTTTATTTTGATGTTATAAAATCATCTGTATATAATAACCAGAAGATGTTCAAAAGAAAAGTACGATTCATTCCTTTAGCTAGCTTCTTGGTCTAAAATTTTCAATTAGGCTTATCTTTCAGAATATAATAACCTGTACATCATCGTATAATAATAGAACATGTTATCATCTGTTGTAGGAAGATGTTTATTTTATTAATGCACTATGAAATAATAACCTGCTTACAAGAAAGACAGTGCATGCTCTTTGATTTTTTTTACTTGCTCATTTCACTGCGTTGTTATGTGTAGGTTGTGAAAGAGGCTAGTCTAGTAGGGATAAAGAAGATGCAGCACACATGTATTTAAAGACTCTGTTTGTCATATGTTTTGTTTATATGCACTAAGACTTACTTGGTATGATTTAAGTTTTAGAACATATTCATGTTTCTGTTTTGAAACATATTTTGCTATGTGGTATTTGTTTTAGTTTTAGATGTAAATCTAAGATTTAACACTTGGTTTTTATGTTATTTGTTTCATTTTCTATATTATTTGATGTAGTTTTTGTAGTAGTTGATAGAACTTCTGTTATATGCAATGCATTATGTCTATTGATGTGGTTTGTTTATACACTTGAAGCAGTTTGTTGTAACAAAATAATGATTTTTTTTAACGGGTCAAATGGGTTGATCCTATTAAGAAATGGGTCGGGTTATATTTTTCCTTTAACAAATATCTTAAATGGGTTGGGTCATAAAATGGGTCGGGTCAATTTTAATCCAACCCATTTTGACCCGACCCGACCCATTTGATGGGTCTACTCAAACCTTTACTAACTGTTCATGCACACTAATGAGACCATTCCCACTAAATTATTTTTAATTAGTAAGGTCATGCTTCTACGAACCTTTTCTAAACAGGATTTTTGTGTTACATGTAAACTAAATTTCCTTGCTACTTTAATAAAAACATGTTTACTTACAAGCCTATTAATTCATAAAATACTATGTTATAATTTTTCTTATTCCATCAAGTCAAAGTGTGTCACAATCTGTCCTTTAAGAAAATTTTTATGTTTTATTTCACTCAAGATCACCTATGCACCCCCATATAACCAATTTATTTATTCGTGCTTCCTCTTAACCACTTATATCGCTTAACCATATAACTTTCTTATGCATTCAATACTTTTGAAAATAAGTTTGCACAATTTTCTCAAAAATCCTTTTAATGCAACTCTTAATATTGCAAATCGGTAAATTTCAAAAATTGTAAGCTTTTAAAATTTTGAAACTTGAAAACATTTTATAGGAATATTTTTCTATATTTACATTTTTTTCAATTTCTTTTTTAAAAGTTCTAACGGTGGGGCTAAGTACAAAGTGGTTTCTAATTTTTACATTTTCCGAACTCTTTGCGCTAAATTATATTTATTTGTCCCAAATTCTTCTTCCTATAAATTACTTCCAAACTATAAGCTGAAGAATAAGACTAATGCCACTTTTGCGCCAAATGTATATATATAAATTCCCAATCCAAATTTCTTTTTCATAATCTTTTCTCAATTTACAAGGCCCTACCGCCTAATCTGCTAATCTGAAAACAAAAAAAAATTGAAATATTAACACATGGAATCTCTTTTGTTTTTCAAACATTTTTGTACATTTTCCACCCTAGCTACTCATGGGTCTATAATCCTCAAACTTCCATAACTGTTTCCTTAGTGTACAAAAACAATACCCCAACTTCCTTCATGTATTGTTCATTAAATTAGTGGGTTTCTCTATGGATGTAGGTATATATATATATATACATATTTATATTTTAAAAATACAAATACGCCCACTCACTATCTATATAGGCATCATAAACCTAAGCTCTGATACCAAATGTAACAACTCAAATTTCGACAAACCGTGTTTTTTCAAAAATCCAAATTTATCAAAGCTCGAGTTGGTTTATCTGGTATCTTGAAGAAAGTCAAAGATAAATATATCAGATCTCATAACAGAAATCTCACAATAGAAGGGAATAAATTATAATAGTAGGTAAATACTTACCAATATAATGATATTATCTAACAAGTACCTCTAAGTTGTATAATCTCAACCACCAGTCTAACCTGCGGGTTTGTTATGAGGAGGGGGTCAGAACAAAAGTTCTGGTAAATGGACAAATTATATTTTCTAAGAACAACACTACATATATCGTTCTATCATTGATTCATATTTATAAATTATTCGGGTTTATTTCACATTGTTTCGAATTTTACGCATAGACCATACCCCCTACTCTCAGTAGATCAACCTAATAAATCATATATATAGCTGCACGCCTAATAAACCGAGGTACTCCCCGTAGTATCCTTCTCGAGTGGTCGCCATCATTGTACTACAAAAACGTACCGACATCCGTCTTCACACTACGAAGGCGTAATGTGCTATGCTACGAGGGTGCATCAAGTCTCCAACGCCGCGCCACGAAGGCATCCAAAT
This sequence comes from Allium sativum, assembly GCA_030737875.1. Taxonomy (NCBI): domain Eukaryota; kingdom Viridiplantae; phylum Streptophyta; class Magnoliopsida; order Asparagales; family Amaryllidaceae; genus Allium; species Allium sativum. The sequence continues at coordinate 843,749,757 of CM060909.1, read as the reverse complement.
ACCAGAGATCTTAATGGAACTCAGTTGAGGGCTTTACTGTAACAATCAAGAATGGCCTCTAGATGGCCCAAACATAATGGCTTCTTTAGGTCCAAAATACATATATCTAAAGTTGTTATGTCTCTTCCATGGCTCTTTAAGGCCCCAACAGCCTACCCCATAATGAAAGACTATTTAAAAGAGCTAAGTGACCGATCCTAACAAACAATCTAAACAAGATGTGGTCCTTCGTCCAATGACTGATAGTAAAGACCATTCGCCTCTTGGTTTAGCTCCAATCTTTCCTGCACATGCTCCGACTGACGATTATAGGTTCCCGATGACCTACTATCATTTGTTGGGTCTTGACTATGAAGCCTCCCCACCTACGGGCCGAGGCAACTGCCGAACCACCCTAGAAATCATTTGATCAGTCTTTAGGCTTCCCACAACTTCAGGTGTTGCATATGCAACCAAGGCATACTCACTAGATGTTACCGTACATAGGGGTAAGCAATATTCGTTCAAACCGAATTAACCGACCAAACCAGTTCATTTCGGTCAGTTCGATTTTAAAACTAAATCAGTTTGAATTTAGTTTGTATATTTTTCTTGTTATCGATTTAATTGAATTAACTGAACTTTTAATTTATAATGTAATTTTGCAGTATTGGAGTACTTTAAATAATTAGTTTAGTTGTATAATAAAAAGGCATTCATGGAAAATAGTTTAAATCTCATCATAGACTTAAAATATACTATATAAAATTTCTCTAAACATGAATTTATGTTTTACTTTGAGTGAATCCATCATTCGAATAATAATACATCCTTCAAGTTCGGTTAAATTGGTCACCGATCGAATTAACCGAAACTAATCCGGTTTGGCTTGGTTCAGTTTGGAATTTTTTTGATTCCAATTTGTTTTGAGTTTTTTTTTTACGTCCAAACCAACCGAACTGACTGAACGCTTACCCCTAACCGTACAGACCATGCCTCTGTGGGTACAACAGAAGCCTACCATAGAGGACCATCTTGGAGTATACTTATGTTTCGTAGAAGTCCCGCAATTCTCTCTAGTCCTATCGAATAAGTTGGATGTGCCCCCACTATGTCTCCCGACACCTTCGGTGACTTACCCGTTGTGTTCTTCATCCTTACGGACTGGACCAAATGCATATCGTTTTTTATTAGACCCTATGTCTAATTCATTCTTATGCGTTTGACTTACTTTCCTTTTTTGTTGATTTACAATATTCATTAGTCTATTCAATCGAATGTTATTTATTTATAAATCAACCACGTTGGTTACTATAGAATATTGCCTAATTACAAGGTCACCATAGAATATCTTTAGGATTATTAAACTTAATTTCTAACTTCATGTTTATTTATAATAAACTTTGCTCCTTTCTTTTCACTTTTCAAATTATAATTTTATTTTATAATATTTCTTACACATAATTGCCACTGAACTATACTTATTATACTCCAATTATAAGTTTACAATATGCCTTTTTCTTTTTAAAACTTCTTTTAGTTATGTTACCCTTCTTTTTTTCATTTCTACCATTTATTCTTTTTTAGGAAGTTAGGCTTATTCCAAATTGATTCGTTACCAAAACTGCAATAAAATCTATTTCCCTTATTTTGGGTAATTACTGTAATAGAAACTGCACCATAATGGCCATTTCGTAACTCTTATTACTTGCAATTGCACACACTTACTTGTATTATAAACTAATGACAATAATATGTACTGCTATAGTAAAAATTTGTCACCAAAAATCTATAATTATAATCTTTTTATTGGAAACACTTATTTGCGTTGGTATGCCTGATCAACACTTATGTCTTAAGGGAAAAATGGTAAACAACCTATTCTTTTCACCCATAACCCTAATCCATATCTCAATCTCTATCTAATGCTTTTATCTCTGTAGGCCGCTCCATAGGAGAAAAAAAGATCACTTCATAATTATTCTCAATCATCGACAATGAATTGGGGCAACACTCTCGCATGTCGCTCTTCGGCTTTACAGACCTCAGATTCGCAAATAAGGGGCACAAGTAATAGGTGAAGGAATCACGATATCACGGCTTCAAGGACATGATATCTGGTGAAAAATTGTGTGTAACGACCCGAAAATGCGGGCCAGTTTAAATTTTTTATTTTGGCAATTTTAATGAACTTTGAATATTTAAAATGAATTATTTTAAATAATATCGACGAGAAATTTATTTTGAAATGAATTCGAACGTATATATTTATATGCATCGTCGTTAGAATATAAATAATTATATATAATTATAAAAGGAATTGAAAATGGCATGGTAGTTCGATAATTCGATTTCAAACTTCAATTGAATGTACCGGGTGCAAAACAATCCGGATTTTAGTGAAACCAAAAATAATAGGATCTATTTGATAATATCTTTCCAACGAATCCGAAAAATCGAGATTTCATAGCGGGAATCAAAAGTTATTCCCAGTTGAAAATTCAGAATAGTCGCTATGTAAATTATACATGGCCCAAAAAGTCAAATTTTGCATACAGATGAATTTGGACTCGAAACCACTTCCATTGAGTTCAAAATGCCATTTAGAACTCCGAAAAGTATAAGCTTCGATATATTCCGATATCCGGAATAGTGGCTATGGGCTGGAGTTGTTCAGTTAACAAAACATAGCCCTTAAAAAGTGAAATTTTGCATACGAGCTCAGAATTCGACGAGATAAATTTTTATGGATTCGTAATGACAAATTATTGTTATGTTCCAAAGGGCGCGTCGAACGGAGCCAGTATGCGGCCGTGCGAGCTCAAACAGTACAGGGTAAAATGAGCAGTCATTTTACAAAGGAACATTATTCATACGACCTCAGAATTCGATTTCGTTTTTTTTTGGATTCGTATCGTCTAAAAATGGTTAAATCCAAGAGGGAATGATTTTTGGTGTTAGTGTGTGAGCGTGCGAGAAGAAAAGGTGCGCCAAAATCGCATTTTTGAGCAATATCTGAGACATTTGCTAGAGTGTCTCGAAAGCGGAGAGGAGCTTGCCCCTTGCCTCGACTCATGACGGAAATCCAATTTCCAATACGAGATATTTCGGCTTTATTTGTAGAGCCTAGTATGGCGACATAGTAGCATGGGATGCTATGCCGTCTATGATTGATATTTATGATTGAAATTGTTTTGACACTATACACTTATTATAGTATAAAATGATTTGTTTTAAACGTACCAAGCATGTTTGACTATTATAAGGGAAAACCCTATCCTCCGGCTTGCGTTGCATTGTGTGATGGGACCTGGGTCTTATAATAGCTTCATTTTTCAAAAAAGCATTGCGCTGTTTGTTCTATGCACTGGTATTCTTGGGAGGAAACCCGTTACGTGTTATACGGCGTGGTCCCTTGAATTACCCTCTTTTAAAGTAAAGTTTTAAATAACTGTTTTAGTTCTCACACCAGTCACATGACTGACCTGGAGTTTATTGTTTTAACCTAAACTCTGGGTGCCCTTATTTTCGACACGGGCAGCTAGTAGTTTTGGTTTTGCAGATTTATATTCACAGGATCCTGATTTACAGTTGGGACGATGCTCGGAAAGCTCTGTATCCGTGCATTACTTTCGGTTGTGTTTTATATTGTTTTTCCGATGCTATGTAATTTATTGTAATCTCTGATATTTATCGAATGTAATTTATTCATTTATACTCTGTATATTATTATATTCTGATGGAATTGTTGTAATAACAATGGAATGTTCTTCCGTCTGCGTTCTGATTTGTCCTGTTCTCAAAACGATCAGAGATTTCGATCGGTCTAGATCGGTTTAACGACTAATTCGGATCGAGCGAAATTCCTTGCAGTCACATTTGGTATCAGAGCTTTGGTTTCCAGAGCTCGTGAACAGGACACATTAGAACCATACGAAAGAATTCATCAGATGTTGGATTAGTAATATCCAATTAGAATGACTCGTTAGAGATAGGATCAGTAGTATCCTAGAACGAGTGTGAAGAGTATATTTTTCAAATGAAAACCAATTTTTGTTTTGAAAATTTAAATCAATTCTATGTATTTGAATATTTATTTATTTTGAATTTGGACAATCCGCTATATAAAGATTTTGCATAAACGCGTCATGAACGTATATTCGAAGTTTTAATATACCGGATAGATATAGAACCGCACTCTAGTCGCCCAGACATGATTCTGATGATGGCGCGCCATCACCAGTAATTATTTTCATGTTTCGAAGGTGTGATATCTATATATTTCCATTAGACTGGCATGAGAACCAAAACTTATGTAGATAGATTTATTGTTGTGAATTGGCATCAAAAACAAGATTTTCAGTATATGTATCAAAATTTATGAATTTGAAACTCTAATCCACTAATTGATTGATGTTTGTATTGTTTGTTTATTTGTTTGCTAATTTTTAGCCATTTAGCCTAATTGAACCAAACATTGAATTGTATTGAAAATTAGTCGCATTTGCTTGCATATACATGTACTTAAATTGAACAGGTCATAGCAAGGAGGCTAGAGCAGAGAATAAAATTTGTTTGCCTGACAAATAGGTACATGTTTACTATAATTTACTGTTTTGTTTGGGTGATGATGATTTTATGAGCCTATTGGCTAGCCGCTTGGCTTTTTCTTTTTCTTTTTGAGATTAGAAGGCCTATATGGCAATTTCGGTATTTTCCCGTGGCTCCCGGTGCAGGGGAGGTTACGGCGAAATTTTTCGAAAATTCCGGGTGTTAGCCAAATTTTTGAAGAATTTGAAAATTCTCAGAAACTGAAAAGTTGGAGAATGGAAGCCAGATCGAACGTAGAGTTGATTAATCAAACCACTTTCGACTTTGTTCCTTTTCGGGGACGAAAAGTTTTAAGTGGGGGAGATTGTAACAACCCGAAAATGCGGGCCAGTTTAAAATTTTTATTTTGGCAATTTTAATGAACTTTGAATATTTATAATGAATTATTTTAAATAATATCGACGAGAAATTTATTTTGAAATGAATTCGAACGTATATATTTATATGCATCGTCGTTAGAATATAAATAATTATATATAATTATAAAAGGAATTGAAAATGGCGCGGTAGTTCGATAATTCGATTTCAAACTTCAATTGAATGTACCGGGTGCAAAACAATCCGGATTTTAGTGAAACCAAAAATAATAGGATCTATTTGATAATATCTTTCCAACGAATCCGAAAAATCGAGATTTCATAGCGGGAATCAAAAGTTATGCCCAGTTGAAAATTCAGAATAGTCGCTATGTAAATTATACATGGCCCAAAAAGTCAAATTTTGCATACGGATGAATTTGGACTCGAAACCACTTCCATTGAGTTCAAAATGCCGTTTAGAACTCCGAAAAGTATAAGCTTCGATATATTCCGATATCCGGAATAGTGGCTATGGGCTGGAGTTGTTCGGTTAACAAAACATAGCCCTTAAAAAGTGAAATTTTACATACGAGCTCAGAATTCGACGAGATAAATTTTTATGGATTCATAATGACAAATTATTATTATGTTCCAAAGGGCGCGTCGAACGGAGCCAGTATGCAGCCGTGCGAGCTAAAACAGTACAGGGTAAAACGAGCAGTCATTTTACAAAGGAACATTATTCATACGACCTCAGAATTCGATTTCGTTTTTTTTTTTTGGATTCGTATCGTCTAAAAATGGTTAAATCCAAGAGGGCATGATTTTTGGTGTTAGTGTGTGAGCGTGCGAGAAGAAAAAGTGCGCCAAAATCGCATTTTTGAGCAATATCTGAGACATTTGCTAGAGTGTCTCGAAAGCGGAGAGGAGCTTGCCCCTTGCCTCGACTCATGACGGAAATCCAATTTCCAATACGAGATATTTCGGCTTTATTTGTAGAGCCTAGTATGGCGATATAGTAGCATGGGATGCTATGCCGTCTATGATTGATATTTATGATTGAAATTGTTTTGACACTATACACTTATTATAGTATCAAATGATTTGTTTTAAACGTACCAAGCATGTTTGGCTATTATAAGGGAACACCCTATCCTCCGGCTTGCGTTGCATTGTGTGATGAGACCTGGGTCTTATAATAGCTTCATTTTTCGAAAAAGCATTGCGCTATTTGTTCTATGCACTGGTATTCTTGGGAGGAAACCCGTTCCGTGTTATACGGCGTGGTCCCTTGAATTACCCTCTTTTAAAGTAAAGTTTTAAATAACTGTTTTAGTTCTCACACCAGTCACATGACTGACCTGGAGTTTATTGTTTTAACCTAAACTCTGGGTGCCCTTATTTTCGACACGGGCAGCTAGTAGTTTTGGTTTTGCAGATTTATATTCACAGGATCCTGATTTACAGCTGGGACGATGCTCGGAAAGCTCTGTATCCGTGCATTACTTTCAGTTGTGTTTTATATTGTTTTTCCGCTGCTATGTAATTTATTGTAATCTCTGATATTTATCGAATGTAATTTATTCATTTATACTTTGTATATTCTTGTATTCTGATGGAATTGTTGTAATAACAATGGAATGTTCTTCCGTCTGCGTTCTGATTTGTCCTGTTCTCAAAACGATCAGAAGTTTCGATCGGTCTAGATCGGTTTAACGACTGATTCGGATCGAGCGAAATTCCTTGCAGTCACATTGTGTGAATCGATATCACGGCTTTAAGGAATCCTAATATCAGGTGAAAAAATCGATTCACATTTATAATGCTAATTTAGCACTTAGTTTGAGTTTTCTTATATGTACTAGTTGATAAGAGTGGTAGAGTAGGATCGAGTAAAATGGATTGATATAAATATGTGTAAGCTTGGATAATGTGATATATTAAACTTATGTAATAGTTATGCAAGTAAAAAAATAAATATAACGATATCACAGTTAATAGGTATGTAGATGCAGTAAAGCAAAATAAATGACACACCGGGATTATAATACTAGTTCGGAGTACCGTCCTACGTCCAGTCCCTGACTTCTTCTGGCTTTTCACTAGCAACACCTTCACGTCATCTGGAGAAACAGGTTAACAACACACCCGAGCAATCGAACAGGATTTCACGCCTGAGCACACCGAACAGAACTTCAACAACATACCTGAGCAACCGAACAGGACTTCAATAATACATAAAAAGCTTTGACTTCAATATGTGTTCTAAGCAACATGGATTAGTCACAGATTAAATAATCCTTCCTATAATCTTATCCTCTAATATTTGATGTGTGTCTGAAGATTTAAAGGAAGTATATTGCTTGTTGAATCGAGAAATATGAAATAGAATCAGCGATTCAAAGCAATAAGCATGAATTTGAATGCTTTTAGAATGCAAGAGAATATAAAAAATAAGATTAAAAATTAGAGCAAAAATCGGTGAGTTTGAAAGGTGAATTAATGGTGTACAAAAATAGTGTTGAAGAGTGATAATCGTTCGTGAAGAGATTCCATGAAAAGAAGCCGTCATTTCTCTTCAGAAATGGATCATAACTCTTCATGAAAGGAGATGCCTTTCAGAAATATGACTGTTAGGTTCAGATCAGTCGACTGGTGAAAAAATGACCAGTCAACTGGTATTTGGAAAAATGTATATATATATATATATATATATTTGTGTGTGTGTGTGTGCGCGTGCGTGTGCGCACACAAGAAGACGGAACTGTGACTTTTTACCCCTACCAGTCGATCGGTAGAGATTTGACCAGTCGACTGGTCAGTGCCAAAAGCCACAGCTTTGGCACTTGTGTGCCACTGCCATATATATCATTTTTTCTTTTGTGTTGTGCTCTTGTGTTATGGTATTTTAGGATATATTTTAACAAATCTAACACAACTAAGAACATAAATAAATTATCATACCAAATCACTCTTCTTTTGATCTTCTTTTCTTCGTTGTCATGAATCAACATTCTCCCCTTTTTTGATTGATTACAATCTTTTGCAATCTCTTGGAGAATTTTTTTTTTCTTCCCTGGAATGTATTGGTATATTTGATTTTTTTTTCTCCCCTTGAGTGTATGGTTATACTCATCCTGTAACAATTTGTTAGTATACCTACCTTTCAAAAGCATTCTCCCCCATTGTCATCAATTAAAAATATCAAGTAATATGATAAATAACGTTATATCCACCATGTACTCGGGTTCATAAGCAAGTACTAAATAATGTTCACAACCCAAACATTATAGTGTTAAAAATGCAAGAGAGACTATTTACTACAAGTCTCAAAGTTCAAAGAAATATTAAAAATAACTTACTACCATACCATCATATCAAAAAACGTCAGAACTTGTGCTCTTAGAAGTAGTCCAATTTATTGGTGAAGCAGGCTTCTTTCCTGGATCATGTGCTTGAGTGGATGTAGAAGTCGAGCATGAAATAACATTCAAGTCACTATTTTATCGGGATTTCTAGGAGATTATGATCTAAATAAAAATTTTCAATTTATCGGTCATATTCAATAGAAAGAATGGGTCGTATTCTAGATTTTTCGGGATTTCTAGAAGATTGATGATCTAAATTAAGATTTTCAAGAAACAATTTTACTAACAACAATGATCTTCATATTGTTTCGCTCGTAGTCCATCAAGGATTCAAGTTTTCCTCTTCTAACCAAGCTTTGTAACCCGTATGAATTAAAATCTAGAAACGTAACGAATACTCCTTCTAAAAACTCGAGATTCTCCATTTTGTGCCATTATTGCACAACGAATTCAATGTATATCCACTTAGCTATATAAGAGTCAATTGGTTTTTGAGATGAAGAAGAGCCTCTCTTTGTTTTCTTGGTTGGAGGAGCCCTTTTTTGTTTGATTTAGGGGAGAAAAATCAGATTTTTTACTATTGAAATTCTTTGGTTTTTGGGTAAAAAAGTTGAAGTTTTGAAATGAAGAAGTCAAAAGTGGTTTGGGGGTTTAAAAGTAGGCTACGACCAGAAAAAATTGGCTGCCTAGAGCCGAACCAGTCGACTGGTTTGAAAGTCACCAATCGACTAGTGGCTGTGCCTGGGTGAATCTTGGGCACATTTTCATATATATATATATATATATATATATATATATATGTTATTTCAATGTTTTATGTGTATATATATAAATATATGTTATTTCAATGTTTTATGTGTATCGCCAAAACATAGCAAGATTTATTTTTCGGGAATTTTCGGAGTCCGTATGTGGCCCGAAAAATTTAAATGTACGATCGAATTAAATAAATGAATGAATTAAATTTTAAATTAAATAATATAGGCTGAAAACAATCGTTTGGGCTGACGGTACCTAGCCCATTATGTCCGGAATGGGGGCAATTGGGTAGAAACAACTTTTATTGGGCTGGAATTGGAGTTATCAGGAATTAATGTGTTTTTTTATAAATTAGAAAATTTAATATTATTATATTATAAACAATAGATTATTCAAAACCCTAGTCTACTATTCACAGCCGCCACCATCGTTTTTCATGGCCTAAACTCTTTAAATCTTTCTCCTCCAAATTCTCTCAATCCACAAAGAATTAGACCTCCATTCTTTAGAGGATTTTGTAATCTTCTCAGAGATCTACAAACCCATACCTGTTGCACCCCGTGAAATTGCACGTAGCTCGAGATACAGACCCGGACCCCGTCGGGTTTGAACCGCCGCGCAGCCCTCCTGCTGCCATCACACGCGACAACGTGCGTCCCTCCTGATGTGTGCCACTTCCCTCTTCGTCGCAGTGGTGTCCGATCGTCGTCCAAGTGCTTGTGGCGTTCACGATTTGCAGACCTAGAATTGAATCAATTTGAAAAATAAACGGCCGCGTTCTGTTGATTGGGGAAGAAGGGTATTTCCTTTTTTTAATATTTAATTAATTAATTTAAATATTATCAATCTAAATTAATTCGTAACTAATGCATACGATCTCGAAATTGAAAAATTTCAGAAGCGTTGCGATCGTGAGCCGAAGATCTACATTTCTGGATTGATTTGAATGGATTCAAAGCAGATCAGATTTTGGACAAGAATTCGATTCTGAATTACTCAGAATTAAAAACTGACTGTGAGATTTCTATTTTTTATAATTAAAAATTTAACTATTTCTCGCTATTCGGAATCCATGTTGTTATGTTAATAAAAATCAGATTTGTGATGCTTGGGATTTGAATTTGTTGATTGTGATGGATTGCGATGCTCATGTTTGTTAGATCTTGATCCACAATAGGAATTCTTTCTTTTATTTGAATCTATAGCTTATTGTTAGATCTCGAATTTAAATATTTTTTTTTTATTTCAGATCTATGAATATTGATTTGATTTTATAATATAAGTTTCATCTTTTATTTAGATACATGAAACATGGCTTGCTTAGATTTTGGTTAACATTAAAATTATTCATTTTTATTGTAAACATGAAACATGGTTTGTTTAGATTTTGATTAACAATAAAAATATTCATTTTTATTATGGTTTGTTTAGATTTTGATTAACAATAAAAATATTCATTTTTATTAAAAACATGAAACATGGTTTTGTAAAAATTAGATTTACAATAAAAATTTCATTTTTATTGTTTACATGAAACATGGTTTTTGTCAAAAATTTGTTTTCATTATAATAAAAAGATTATAATAAAAAGATTAAAATAAAAAGATTATATTAAAAATATTTCAATTTTATTGTCACTTTGTTCAATAAAAAAAGGTAGAATTAGAAGATATGTTTTTATTGTCATTTTAGTTACAATAAAAGGAGTAGAATTAAAAGATATGTTTTTATTGTCATTTTAGTCAAAGTGCAATTATTGCATTAAATTTGTTAATTTTGTCAAATTAGAATATTTAAACAAAAATGATATTTTTTATTAATTGGAATAGTTGAAACAATAATTAACTTTTGTTAATTAGAATTGAGTTAAACAAAAATTGTCATTTTTGACAAATTAGGATAGTTGGATTAAAATTATCATTTTCGTCAAAATATAATTATTGGAATAAAATGTTCATTTTGATCAAAACACATTAGTTGAAATAAAATGTTCATTTTTATCAAAACACATTAGTTGGAATAAAAATGTTCATTTTTATCAAACCACATTAGTTGAAATAAAATGTTCATTTTTATCATACCACATTAATTGAAATAAAATGTTCATTTTTATCAAAACACATTGGTTGAAAATAAAATGGTCATTTTTGTCAAATTGTTAGTTGAAAATAAAATGGTCATTTTTCTCAAATTGTTTAGTTGAAAATAAAATGGTCATTTTTGTCAAATTGTTAGTTGAAACTAAAATGGTCATTTTTGTCAAATTGTTTAGTTGAAACTAGAATGGTCATTTTTGTCAAATTGTTTAGTTGAAACTAAAACGGTAATTTTTGTCAAATAGTTTAGTTGAAACAAAAATATTCCTTTTTGTCAAAATAGTTTAGTTGAACAAAAATGAACATTTTGTCAAAGTAGAATTGTTGAACAAAATATATTTTTCAATTAAATAGTTTGAAACAAAAATACATATTTTTGTCAATTAAATAGGTTGAAACAAAAATATACATTTTTGTCAATTAAAATAGGTTGAAACAAAAATATACATTTTTGTCAATTAAAAAGATTGAAACAAAAATATACGTTTTTGTCAATTAAAAAGGCTGAACAAAATGTACACTTTCTTCAAAGTACCTTAGTTGAAACAAAATATACACTTTTGTCAAATATATTAGTTGAAATAAAAATTGACACTTTGTCAAAATATAATGGTTGTGAACAAAAATTTCATTTTTGTTAAATAATATTAGAATTTATATGCAAAGTTAAAATAACATTTTATTAACAATGCATATATTATAATTTATATGCAAAGTTAATGTAACATTTTATTGACAATGCATACATTAGAATTTGTATGCAAAGTAAAAATAAATTTTTATTGACAATGCATATATTAGAATTTATATGCAAAGTTAAAATAACGTTTTATTGGCAATGCATATATTAGAATTTGTATGCAAAATCAAAGAATCGTTTTTATTGACAATGCATATATTTGAATTTGTATGTAAAATTAAAATATCCTTTTTATTGACAATACATACATTAGATTTTGTATGAATTACTTTTGTTGTCAAAACATGCATTGAAACTTTATACAAATAAAATACTCCTTTTTATTTGTTAAAGAAAAAAATAGAAATATAAATAAAAATTAGCTTTTTGTTTGTCATTAGCAAATATCATGTAAATAAATACATTTTATTTGACATTGTAAACATGTAAAAATTTGTGATGGCCGAAAAATCCGTACCAATTTGAGCTGACAAATATCCTACACATTCAACTCAAAGTGCACGAAAATTCGGATCATTAATAGAAAGAATTTAGAGGATGAGAAAGATAAGATAGAACTAATAGAATGGAAGAAGAAGAAGAACACACTGAACAGAATTAGAGTAAACACGAAAATCACAGCGGAACGAATAAATTTTATTATAACATAACTTCGAAATACAAGTCTGAATTTTGTACTTACATATCATATCAGAGTATAACTCATATACATCACAGCGGAAATAATCTCTAAATAACTAATGGTGAAGTCTCCTGCTTCGAGCTCCTCCAAAATGTATTTGTAAAAGCCTGAAACACTTGACTGCCCGTACAAATTTGGGTACCCAAGAGTTTAGGGAAAACACAAACAAAATAAACTCTGGGTCAGTCATGGGACTGGTGTGAGTAAATTCCAATCATACTGTTTAACTTTGAAAATCTTTTTGAAACAAAAAGATAATAGTAAGACCAACCCACACATAAACATGGACGGTTTTCACCTTACTGTAACCCAAAATACTTTGATATCAAAACCAGTGATATTATGATAATGTCTAAACAAATAAATATTCAAGTAGCAGAACGCTTGCATCTCACGCTCTACATATATATAATATAAAATCATAAACCGTAGGGCGCTTGTTGGTAATTGGATTCCAACAGACAAGGTATGTGAGCACCTACCGATCAGTGTACTCTAGAGGGTGTACACCTGGGTTCAACAAGAATGTCTTGCAAACCGGCCACGCATGACCGTCCACTCATTTAGCCTGAGCGTAACGAATATATTACCACTCACGGTTGTTGGCCATCCAACCGTAATCCGAAGATACAGAATCGAAAAAGAAGAACAAATATGATTTTTCTCTAGATCGGTGACAATACACCCTGCTTGGGTATGACCCAACTAACCATGCTGCTTAGCCCAACTTCTGTGATATCCGGTTTGTGAGGCTAGAGGCTACGTCTATCTTCATAACATCTGATCACCATTCACTTTGAATGCCACATCGTCAAACGCGTCAATTCACTAATCGATTCCCAAAAATATCACGGGTATAAAAAGCTAAGAGGAACGAATTCCTCCGCCACCAGACGTAATACCTTTAAGAGATCAATCATACGTGATTTGTTAGGTATACTCTGTCGGACAATCGTCCATACAAGTTGTCCTGGGACTGGACAAACAGAAAGCACCATTCTGAAACAGAACGACCCTTGCAATTTACTCTGTCTTAATTTATCTTTAGCATAATCTAATTCGCAGCGCTTTGCCTATACGGAGTGGGTTTCGGCTAATAAATCCAACCGGTCTCTCCGTATTGACAATGATGGTCAAAACACTTTGATAGTCGGTTATTTAACTATCGAGGTAAAAACAAACATCCATTCACATGTACACCCAAACATCACACAAACACTGGCCCTTTTATTTAATACTTTCTTTCTAGTTTTCCATATTTTTATAAACTCTTCTTTATTTCCCTTTTATAACTAATGCAATACACTACTATATTCCCCTTTATAACTACTGCAATACGCTGCTATATTTCCCTTTATAACTAATGCAATACGCTGCAATATTTCCCTCTATAACTAATGCAATACGTTGCTATACTTCCCTTTATAACTAATGCAATAGGCTGTTATATTCCCCTTTATAACTACTGCAATACGCTGTTATATTTCCCTTTATAACTACTGCAATATGCTTCCATATTTTCCTTTATAACTAATGCAATACGCTTTTATATTCCCCTTTATAACTAATGCAATACGCTGCTATATTTCCCTTTATAACTAATGCAATACGCTGCTATATTTCCCTTTATAAGTCGATCCCTGTATTTCCAAACTATTAATTATTCAACCTTATTTCTAAATGTAACAACCCGTATTTTTGAATAACATGTTATAACATAAATGGAGGCAGAATTAAACTGTAAAATCTGAATCAAGGGAAACGGGCTATGCCATTGCGTTCGTCTCGGAAAAATACGCGTAATAGAGTCCGAGTTTTCGAAAATCGGAGTCCGTATGACCAAGATATGGCCTCGTGAAGTTTCACGAAAAATTCCCAAATTAAAGTATACTTAATTAAGTGAAATGGGTTGCGCAGAGAAATATATATATATTGATATATATATATATATATATAATTGAAAATTAAATAAATAAATATGCAAAAATGTTCAAAACAGCGAATTGGGAGAGGGGAATAACCGAACCGGCCGATTTTTGAGGTCGACCCGAGCTCGCTGGGTCGACTAGAGGTTAATCCAGGGTGTTTGGCTGTCAACCCGTGGGCCGATTCGCTCAAATGCAGATTTTGCATTTGGATGGTTCTCATGGTTCATCTTTAATCTAAAGGCCCTAGATGGTTCCTACACTTGACTTCTTCCCCAAGACATGCTTTGATGGCTTGGATTGAATCTAGGTTTAATCCTATGGCCTAAAACACTTGCCTAATCTATAAACAAGACCCTAACCAACCCTAAATCATCATTATTCATTCATACAACTAAACTATGGCAAAATCAATCCTCTCATGGCCTCCACTCTCTTCATAAAATTCCTAAATAAATTCCTAAGTGATTTTCCATGCATACAAGTGTTTTAGAACTTGTATGAGCATCATTAGCTTGCATTCAAGTCAAGTTTATATATTTGCATCATAAAGAAAGAGTCTTGATCATTTTGGCTCAAGGGTTTTGCTTGCATTTTGGGTTTAATTGATTTCATAAGGGCTTTGTCATATTTTTGTGACTTCTTAAGCATTGTAAGCCCTATTCTACTTTCATACTTAAACTCTAAAGTTAAATGTATGATATGCAAGTTTATATGCAAGTTTATCATGTTGTGATATGCAAGTTTATATGCAAGTTTATCATGTTGTGATATGCAAGTTTATATGCAAGTATGCTAAGTTATGTTATGCAAGTTTGGGTTGAACATTTTGTTCATGCTATCATGTTATGCAAGCTTATTTTGGGTTTATGAACATAAAGCTTTAAGCTTTATGCCAAAGGTTGCATTTTAGCAACATGTAAGTTATCATATCTCTTATGATAACTTGCATGTGAGGCTAAATGCGAACTTATGGCCATCTCTACATGTCATTTAGCACCATGTATCACCAATATGCTAAGTTTGGTTTTATGCATGCTTTTGAGGCCTAAAAATGTAGTATGCAAGTGTATGAACATATGAACATTTCATATGCCACCATGTTAAGCTTGTGGCTTCAATACCTTTATGTCATGATTATGCCAAGTTCCCTCTTTCTATCCTTTATGCGCTATTGCGATATGTAAGCGATGGGATTGCGTTTGGGGTTGGGTAAACTTAAAAGACATAAAACATAAGCTTGGGAATTTACCTATTAAGTTAGGTATACCCATTGGGAATTTACCTATTAAGTTAGGTCAACCCAATTGCTTGAAAACTTGTAACATGTTTTGGAAACATGATGGACATGACACTTAGAAAAGATAAGTGTGGCCAACTCGAGGTTGGGTTGAGTTTGTAGCGTAAACCTACCCGGAACCGACCGACTTAACTAGTTGCTACAAACAATAGGACCCAATGTGAGAAGTTGGTCATGTTGTACCTTGAACCCGAGATTAGACCAAGTTGTGGTGTAAAGCTACCCGGACCCGCCCGGCTTAACTAGTAACCACAACAAGGTCTAATGTGAGAGGTTAAGGCGCATTAAATTAATTAATGCCTCGTGATTAGGGTTAAGTCATGGTCCACTTAATACTTAACCAATTTGGGCTTGGTAGATTAATCGGGGTTAAGTCGTGAACTCATCGTTATACTTAACCAAGTTAATCCAGGATTAGCAAGAGGGTTAAACCGTACTTAACCCACTAGAAAAATCCTAGCAATGGGGGCCCACTCCAGCAGTAATCCCAAGTTAGTATCATCATGACCCTAGGGACTAGGCTAGGGTGGGGGCACGATTACTGGACTGGAGGTAAGTGACCAAAAGCGACGGCAGAGGGTACGCCGGTGTAGTTCCGGGCGGACTCTGGTCGTGCACATAGTCCGTAGCCGGAGAAAACATGCACGGGTACCAGTAGATCGGGACTGTGCACTCATGTTCATGGTGTCCAGGGGTTGACACCCTAGGGCTTGATACACCCGAAGGGTGGACCCGGCACAGTTCGACTACAATTATGATTGGGCCGTATTGACACCAACACGTGACGAGTTAGGCTTAGGGAGCCGATCGACTAGACCGTTTGGTTGGACCTTGTATTAGGGTCATTTCATGTTATTGGGCGAAAGCTTGGGCCAAGTGATCAATACTTGTTTATTCAAGTCATGTCGGTTTGCTAGTACACCTGTGGTGCAAAACCTTAATCCTGATTATGCGATGACACCTTTATCTACCTTGTTAGTTAATCATCATGCTAGTATATTGTTATCCTTATGTTCATCCCTGCTGCTCATGCCAGTTAACTTTATCAGTTTACATTGATTGTAGTAGGGCTTACTCAGTCTTTTTGACTGACCTGTTTTCTTTCGCCTCTTTTCTTCCGTTTCCCCCCCCCCCCCCCCAGGTTCTCAGGGAGGGAATACTGGAGCTTAGCTTGGATTTCGGATTGCTTGCTTGTGGGATTTCAGCTCATGTACGGTTTCGACATGAAGCTAGCTATGGTTACCACTTAATTGGGGATAGCACTTATTTATTTCAGTTTTTCAGTTGATGTTGTTTTATCTAGACTTGTTTATTTGGAAAGCTATGTTGTACCAGACTTGTTTTGAAATGTTTTGAAACCTTCCGCTGTTTTATCTATGTTATTTACTCTGTTTACATATATACATATGTTCTTGTTCTACCTTGATATATCATTATGCATGTTTACCTGATTCAAACGCCGCTCCAAAGTCAGAGTGCTTGCAAGAGCCACCCTGGTGGAGGTGGGGTGTTACATTTGGTATCAGAGCATATGGTACGAGAAGGAACAAAAAGGCTTTTAGAAAACTTTTGGAAAACTATTTTCAAAACCAAGTATAAAGTATTTTCCAAAGAAAAGTCTAGTTTATTTTAAAGGCTATTCCCCAAAAAGCCATTAGCAAAATTCCTTCGTTTTTCTCCATTCTGAATCTGTCTTTTTCTTCGTTTTCAGTATGGCCGATAACTTTGCTATTCCGGAGGGAGTACACGTACCTGTTTGGTATAGGAGACTTTTGGAGGCTAGGGCGACCGAAGCCGGCCCCGCAGATGTTCCTCCTCCTCCTCCTCCGGTAGTTAATGTTCCTCCTCCTCCTCCTCCTCCAGTGGTTAATGTTCCTCCTCCTCCTGTCGCTGAGGTTCCTCTTCCTCCTCCCCCTCAGCATCCTCAAGTGGACTTCGCAAAGACTTGCAAAGATTTCAAAGCAATGGGTGGCAAGAACTTTCAAGGCACTGAGACTTTTGTAGAGGCCAGAAATTGGTTGAAAGAGACCGAGGATTTGTTTGCTATCTTTGGGTTAGACGATCAGAGGAAGCTCTTGTTGGCGGTTTGGCTTATGAAGGATGAAGCCGCTTATTGGTGGGAAGTCACCAATGGTACTAGGCCTGTTGAGACTTGGGCCGATTTCAGGGCAAGGTTCATGCTTAAGTTTCTATCTTCTACTGAGGAGAATCTGCAAATGGAGAGGTTCATAACTTTGAAACAAGGAGATATGTCTGTCAAAGAATATGTGAACAAGTTCAATCAGTTAGCTCGTTTTGGCTTGGATATGGTGAATACTCCTCAGAAGAAGGCTCTTCGTTTTGCTAGAGGATTGAATGAGCCGTTGCAGGGATTGGCTATGTCACATATTCCCCATGGGGCCACGTTTGAGAGTTTGGTTGATATGGCGTTACTTCAGGGAGATGTCAAGAAAGAAACCAAGATGAATGATACTCAAGCCAAGAAGACTGATTCCCAGGGAAAAGGAAATCAGGGTAATCCAAGTGGTCAGAGCAGTCAAGGCAATCAGAACAAGAACAAGAGTCAAGGCAACAAGGGGAACAACAACAAGGGCAATAACAACAAGGGCAAGTACAACAAGGGGAAGTGCCATTATTGCGGTTCAGTTGGGCATCTTATTAAGGATTGTAAGAAGAGGAAAAGGAAGAATGGTGAATGCTTTTTCTGCGGTGAGACTGGACATTTCAGTAAGGATTGCCCGAGGAAGCAAGGGCAAGGCCAGGGTCAGACTCAGCGTGCTGGACCTTCAGGAGGGCAAGTTCATGCTCTTAATGTCGCTCCAGTTCCCGATCGAGGTAGTATTTCTGTTGAGAGCCTTGTATATATTTCTGATTTTCCAGTTCGTACCTTGTTTGATTCTGGTGCATCGCATAGCTTTATCTCATCTGATCTTGTTGATAGTTTGCACCTTAGTACTAGCTTGGTAGATGATCCCGTCTGTGTCTCAAATCCTATTGGGGGTTCCGCCCATTTGTCTATGATATGTGGGGATTTGAGGATCTCTATACTGAGTGTAGAGTTCTTGTGCAGTGCTTATGTTCTTGGTTTTAGGGGATACGGATTGATATTGGGCATGGATTGGCTGTCCAGATATGGAGCCATTCTTGATTGTGAGCATAGGGTTGTGAGGCTCGTGACTCGCCTCGGAAACACCCTAGAGATTTCTTGTGATCCGAGAGGTCCCGTCATGTTGTGCTATCTGGAATCACTCGACTCGTCAATGGAAACTCTTCAGTCTGTGAGAGTGGTTCGAGAGTATCCGGATGTTTTCGATGAAGTTAGGGGGTTGCCCCCTAAGCGAGAGATTGATTTCCGCATTTATCTGGTGGATAATGCAAAGCCTGTTTCTTTGCCCGTTCGGCACATGGCTCCGCGTGAAAGGCGGGAGCTAAGTAAGCAAGTGAAAGAGTTGCTTGAGAAGAACTTCATTAGACGAAGTATATCTGAATGGGGAGCGCCTGTGGTATTTGCTACCAAGGCGGATGGTTCTCTCCGACTTTGCGTTGACTATCGAGAGTTGAATAAGCTGACTAAGAAGAACAGACACCCGTTACCGAGGATTGATGATCTCTTTGACCAGCTTGTCGGTGCTTCTGTTTTCTCTCAGCTTGATCTTGCTACGGGGTTCCATCAGCTCAGGGTAGCTGAAGATAGTATAGACAAGACTGCGTTCAGAACTCCAGATGGATTCTTCGAATGGCTTGTCATGCCGTTCAGCTTGACTAATGCACCCGCATATTTCGTGGACTTGATGAGTAGGGTGTTCAGGGAGTTCTTGAACAAGTTTGTCGTGGTCTTCGTAGATGATATTCTGATCTTCTCTAAGGATGAGGAAGAGCACGCAAGGCATCTCATGGAGGTGATGGATACGCTTAGAGCGCATCAGTTGAAGGCCAAGTTCTCCAAGTGTCACTTTTGGAGAAGGGAAGTTAGATTCCTTGGGCATATAGTATCTAAGCAAGGCTTAGCGGTGAATCCCGCTAAGGTAGTGGCAGTTCAGGATTGGAAGACTCCAAGGAATGCAACCGAAGTGAGAAGTTTTCTAGGTCTTGCGGGTTTTTACCGGAAGTTCATCAAGGACTTCGCAAAGATATCCGCTCCTCTCACTAAATTGACGAAGAAGAATTTAGTTTTTGCTTGGAGCATAGAATGCGAGCTTGCTTTTCAGAAGCTCAAGAGAGCCCTCACATCAGCACCTGTTCTAGCTTTGCCCGATGGAGGGAAGTTATTTACCGTATACACCGATGCATGTGGCACGGGGTTAGGAGCTGTTCTTATGCAAGAAGGAAGAGTGATATGCTTTGGCGGTAGACAACTCAAAGTGCATGAGAAGAATTATCCCACTCATGACTTAGAGTTGGCAGCAATAGTATATGCACTCAAGGCTTGGCGCCATTATCTTCTGGGAGAAAGATTTGAGCTTTATACCGATCACAAGTCATTGAAGTATCTCTTTTCTCAGAAGGATCTGAATCTGAGGCAACAAAGATGGATGGAATTCTTGGCGTCCTACGATTTTGAGATAGCTTATACCCCTGGCAAGGGGAATGTGGTAGCAGATGCATTGAGTAGAAGAAGGTTGACCCTAAGTCCTCTATTCGTTGAGATGAAGAATTTAGAGTATGTGGCAACCTTTGATTTCTCTTTGGCGATTGAGTCGATGACCGGTTCTTTAGCATCTCTGGAACTCAGACCTACCCTTCTTGATCAAGTTGGGGCTTCGCAGAGAGAAGACCCTCAGATAGTTGAGATTATGGATAAGCTAATTCGAGGAGAGACGTCTAGTCATCTCGCTCGATATTCTATTGATGACAAGGGTTGGCTGAGGAGAGACGGAAGGTTATGTGTTCCAATGGTAGAAGATCTAGTAAGAAGAGTTCTTGAGGAAGCGCATCGCTCTAAGTTGACTATACATCCTGGCGGAGATAAGATGTATAAAGATATGAAGCGCATTTTCTTTTGGCCTGGGATGAAGAAGGATGTGGCAGTATTTGTCTCTAGATGTATCATTTGCCAGCAAGTTAAGGCCGAGTCGAAGAAGCCCGGTGGGCTATTGCATCCTCTAGACGTTCCACTATGGAAGTGGGAGAGTATTTCCATGGATTTTATCGATGGGCTACCAAGGTCAAGGAAAGGGAATACGAGCATTTGGGTTATTGTGGATAGACTTACGAAGAGTGCTCATTTCATTCCGGTGAAGAGCAAGAGGACCGCATCTTGGCTAGCGTCTGTATATCTTCGTGAGATTGTGAGACTACATGGAGTCCCTTCTAGTATAGTCAGTGACCGTGACCCAATCTTTACAAGTCAATTCTGGAATAGCTTGCAAGAAGCTGTGGGCACAAGGTTGAATCTAAGTATGGCTTATCACCCACAGACGGACGGTCAAACCAAAAGGGTGAATAGGGTACTCGAGGATCTGTTGAGGCTTTGTATTCTGGATTTTGGTGGTACTTGGGGAGACCATCTTCCTCTTGTTGAGTTTGCATATAATAACAGTTATCAGGCAAGCATAGGAATGGCACCATTTGAAGCTTTATATGGGAGGCCGTGCAAGTCGCCTACATGTTGGTGGGAGACTACAGATGAGCTTATACTTGGGCCTGATATGATCAGAGATACATCCGAGAAGATCGAGTTGATTCGGAGACGGATGAAAGCGACCTAAGACCGACAGAAATCCTATGCTGATAAGCGAAGAACGGATTTGGAGTTTGATGTTGGGGATATGGTTTTCGTGAAGGTTTCTCCTTTGCGGAATGTGGTCCGATTTGGAGCTGTTGGGAAGTTGGCACCGAGGTTTGTTGGACCATTCCCTATTATAGAGAGGATCGGGCAGATGGCTTATAGAGTGAAGTTGCCCGAGAAGCTTGCTGGAGTACACGATGTTTTTCATGTCTCGCATCTCCAGAAGTGTTTACATGAATCAGCAGAGGTTGTTGAGCCAAGTGTTCTAAAAGATGTAGAAGTGGAGAAAGAGGCTACCTTGAGGAGAGCTCCGATTCGTATCTTGGGGACGGAGACCAAGAAGCTAAGGAATCGAGAGGTCAAATTGGTGAAGGTTCAATGGGGTGAAGCCGAAGAAGACGCAACTTGGGAAACTGAGGAGAAGATGCGTGGGCTTTATCCATTCCTTTTTGAGGGTACACTCTCAATCTCTTTTCTTTGTTAGCATATCTTTCTCTTTGCTATCCATGTTTATCTAGTTTATCGTGTTAATCTTGTCATGAGAACCTTAGGTAGAAACCCTTTGGATGAAACATGTGTTTGAAACATGTTATGCTTGATGGTTGCAAGTGGTTGCAAGTGTTTGCAAGTGGATACTCGTGGATGCATAATACACGTTAGGCACTAAGATCGGCTCACACACTTTCATACCGCATATGCATGAGTGTTTATGCTTATTCATGGATGAAAACTTGTTATGCTATCACGTGGATGTTGCATATGGATGAATGTTTTGTGCACTCATGTAGAGATTATAAATTATGTTAGGAATTTGCATACATATGGACTCATTTCACTAACATATTTTGCATTAAGGGGGTTTACTGAATCAGTAACCTCCTGATTTTCGCATTAGATAAGTACATTTACACACACCTTTGCATATGATCATACAGCATTTAGAACCTTTTAAGGACAATGATTGCTCGTGGATGATGTTTTGAGTAGATGGATGATGGATGGTAGGATACGTTCTTCCTAACTTGGAGATTTCGGGGACGAAATCCTTTAAGGAGGGAAGAATGTAACAACCCGTATTTTTGAATAACATGTTATAACATAAATGGAGGCAGAATTAAACTGTAAAATCTGAATCAAGGGAAACGGGCTATGCCATTGCGTTCGTCTCGGAAAAATACGCGTAATAGAGTCCGAGTTTTCGAAAATCGGAGTCCGTATGACCAAGATATGGCCTCGCGAAGTTTCACAAAAAATTCCCAAATTAAAGTATACTTGATTAAGTGAAATGGGTTGCGTAGAGAAATATATATATATTGATATATATATATATATATATATATAATTGAAAATTAAATAAATAAATATGCAAAAATGTTCAAAACAGCGAATTGGGAGAGGGGAATAACCGAACCGGCCGATTTTTGAGGTCGACCCGAGCTCGCTGGGTCGACTAGAGGTTAATCCAGGGTGTTTGGCTGTCAACCCGTAGGCCGATTCGCTCAAATGCAGATTTTGCATTTGGATGGTTCTCATGGTTCATCTTTAATCTAAAGGCCCTTGATGGTTCCTACACTTGACTTCTTCCCCAAGACATGCTTTGATGGCTTGGATTGAATCTAGGTTTAATCCTATGGCCTAAAACACTTGCCTAATCTATAAATAAGACCCTAACCTACCCTAAATCATCATTATTCATTCATACAACTAAACTATGGCAAAATCAATCCTCTCATGGCCTCCACTCTCTTCATAAAATTCCTAAATAAATTCCTAAGTGATTTTCCATGCATACAAGTGTTTTAGAACTTGTATGAGCATCATTAGCTTGCATTCAAGTCAAGTTTATATATTTGCATCAAAAAGAAAGAGTCTTGATCATTTTGGCTCAAGGGTTTTGCTTGCATTTTGGGTTTAATTGATTTCATAAGGGCTTTGTCATATTTTTGTGACTTCTTAAGCATTGTAAGCCCTATTCTACTTTCATACTTAAACTCTAAAGTTAAATGTATGATATGCAAGTCTATATGCAAGTTTATCATGTTGTGATATGCAAGTTTATATGCA
The DNA here is from genome assembly GCA_030737875.1 of Allium sativum. Taxonomy (NCBI): domain Eukaryota; kingdom Viridiplantae; phylum Streptophyta; class Magnoliopsida; order Asparagales; family Amaryllidaceae; genus Allium; species Allium sativum. The sequence goes on along the minus strand of CM060909.1, from coordinate 843,726,246 downwards.
AGTTTATCATGTTGTGATATGCAAGTTTATATGCAAGTTTATCATGTTGTGATATGCAAGTTTATATGCAAGTATGCCAAGTTATGTTATGCAAGTTTGGGTTGAACATTTTGTTCATGCTATCATGTTATGCAAGCTTATTTTGGGTTTATGAACATAAAGCTTTAAGCTTTATTCCAAAGGTTGCATTTTAGCAACATGTAAGTTATCATATCTCTTATGATAACTTGCATGTGAGGCTAAATGCGAACTTATGGCCATCTCTACATGTCATTTAGCACCATGTATCACCAATATGCTAAGTTTGGTTTTATGCATGCTTTTGAGGCCTAAAAATGTAGTATGCAAGTGTATGAACATATGAACATTTCATATGCCACCATGTTAAGCTTATGGCTTCAATACCTTTATGTCATGATTATGCCAAGTTCACTCTTTCTATCCTTTATGCGCTATTGCGATATGTAAGCGATGGGATTGCGTTTGGGGTTGGGTAAACTTAAAAGACATAAAACATAAGCTTGGGAATTTACCTATTAAGTTAGGTCTACCCATTGGGAATTTACCTATTAAGTTAGGTCTACCCAATTTCTTGAAAACTTGTAACATGTTTTGGAAACATGATGGACATGACACTTAGAAAAGATAAGTGTGGCCAACTCGAGGTTGGGTTGAGTTTGTAGCGTAAACCTACCCGGAACCGACCGGCTTAACTAGTTGCTACAAACAATAGGACCCAATGTGAGAAGTTGGTCATGTTGTACCTTGAACCCGAGGTTAGACCAAGTTGTGGTGTAAAGCTACCCGGACCCGCCCGGCTTAACTAGTAACCACAACAAGGTCTAATGTGAGAGGTTAAGGCGCATTAAATTAATTAATGCCGCGTGATTAGGGTTAAGTCATGGTCCACTTAATACTTAACCAATTTGGGCTTGGTAGATTAATCGGGGTTAAGTCGTGAACTCATCGTTACACTTAACCAAGTTAATCCAGGATTAGCAAGAGGGTTAAACCGTACTTAACCCACTAGAAAAATCCTAGCAATGGGGGCCCACTCCAGCAGTAATCCCAAGTTAGTATCATCATGACCCTAGGGAGTAGGCTAGGGTGGGGGCACGATTACTGGACTGGAGGTAAGTGACCAAAAGCGACGGCAGAGGGTACGCCGGTGTAGTTCCGGGCAGACTCTGGTCGTGCACATAGTCCGTAGCCGGAGAAAACATGCACGTGTACCAGTAGATCGGGACTGTGCACTCATGTTCATGGTGTCCAGGGGTTGACACCCTAGGGCTTGATACACCCGAAGGGTGGACCCGGCACAGTTCGACTACAATTATGATTGGGCCGTATTGACACCAACACGTGACGAGTTAGGCTTAGGGAGCCGATCGACTAGACCGTTTGGTTGGACCTTGTATTAGGGTCATTTCATGTTATTGGGCCAAAGCTTGGGCCAAGGGATCAATACTTGTTTATTCAAGTCATGTCAGTTTGCTAGTACACCTGTGGTGCAAAACCTTAATCCTGATTATGCGATGACACCTTTATCTACCTTGTTAGTTAATCATCATGCTAGTATATTGTTATCCTTATGTTCATCCCTGCTGCTCATGCCAGTTAACTTTATCAGTTTACATTGATTGTAGTAGGGCTTACTCAGTCTTTTTGACTGACCTGTTTTCTTTCGCTTCTTTTCTTCCGTTTCCCCCCCAGGTTCTCAGGGAGGGAATACTGGAGCTTAGCTTGGATTTCGGATTGCTTGCTTGTGGGATTTCAGCTCATGTACGGTTTCGACATGAAGCTAGCTATGGTTACCACTTAATTGGGGATAGCACTTATTTATTTCAGTTTTTCAGTTGATGTTGTTTTATCTAGACTTGTTTATTTGGAAAGCTATGTTGTACCAGACTTGTTTTGAAATGTTTTGAAATCTTCCGCTGTTTTATCTATGTTATTTACTCTGTTTACATATATACATATGTTCTTGTTCTGCCTTGATATATCATTATGCATGTTTACCTGATTCAAACGCCCCTCCAAAGTCAGAGTGCTTGCAAGAGCCACCCTGGTGGAGGTGGGGTGTTACACTAAACATTGTTTATAAATTAAACAGATTGTTTTAATATAACTAAAACGAGTTAATAATATGATTCCAATTTAAATTCAACTCTTATTTAAACAATAGATTTTTTCCTTTTTAAACTCGAATCAATTTCCATCTATTTTTACGGTATTAAAATACAGGTTATTTCAAGGCCAGTGAAATTCCATATTCAAACAAATAATAATGAACCGCACATTTTTTTGTCATATAACGTATTATATGGAAGGCCACAATATAATGGTTAAGGAATCCAGTTGGATTACTCCAACTGGTTTCCTTGCATTCCGAGATGTTAGCCACCAAAAATAACACCAATTTCATACTACGGAATATTATAATCGTTGTAATCAGTATCCAACCAATGGTGTGAATATATATATATATGTATATATATATATATATATATATATATATACAACGCCATATATATATATATATATATATTTTAACCAATTTAATTGTAATCTACCTATGCAACCATCACAAAGCATTCAAGTAATATTAAAATATAATTATAGTATTTTAAAATAGATCAGAGTTAGTGAATTTACTCACCTTCGCGCGTTAATCGTTAAATAATGACTTGCGTCAATTGATTATATCCAGAAATTCCAGTGGCTCTGTTCTCCGCAAAATACGTTCCAATGTATATCCGGCCATTACGCTTCTGGCGGATCCGGTCACATTCAATTCTCTTTTAACCTTAATCCCGTATAAGCAAAATAAATATTCCGATCTTCACCACATTTTTTGTGTTCTAAGTTTGGACTGCCGTTTCAACATGCATTTAAACTTCCTCATTGTAAACTCGACATGCCATTCTCCAATCACTTCTCACGTCTCCTACTTCATTTGCTATTTTACACGCCTGCACCCTTCACGCCTAGTTGCTTCCCTTTTTGTATTGCCAACTAACGTTCCAACCCCTTGGGCTTTATATTATTTTTCATTAAACTTGGGCCTTAGCCCAACCACACCTTGAAAGAAGTAGTCCCGCACCCAACTACAGATGTCCTTCCTCTTTACCATTTAAACGCAAGCAACTATTCAGTAGTCCATCATTTTGAAAACTTAGATCTCCATTTTGTATAAATTAAATTTTAAAACTGACCAAACATACTAACTCAAACTCCCCTTCACTACAGTAATACAATGCCTGAACTTCCCCTTACATTATCACACGCACCAATAACTGTGCACATAAATAACTGTGCACGCCCCATTTTTAGTCCACCTTTCATGCGTTTCAAAACAGTTCAAAACTGAACTGTGGAGCTGAGACCCATTTTCCATTTAAATGTAAACCGCCTTCATCCAAATAACAATCATCTCCTCACCTCATATCAGAAATACAAACTTAACCGTTTCCCTATACTAAACGCATGGCTTAGCGAGACCATTCTCAACCTCCCCATATATTCAAACGCCTGTCCTTGCACCAACTCATCATCAGTATATCACGCAAGTCTCCTTCAACTTCACCATTTCCTATTTCACGTACACTTTTCACTCCAGTATATACATTCTCCTTTAAATACTCCCCCTACTTTGCATTCTCACCCAACAATACATCATAACATGCATTAATCCATTCCTCACATCAACACAACATAGCACTCCATCCCTCCATCTCATTCATACTACTCCAACTCGCACTCTTCCTCACGTTACTCTCCTTTTCCAGTTTTTAATTAGCCTAACACCGCAACTTCAAGCTCCGCAGCTCACGACTATGCTCCTTTTTCATTTTATTGTTTTGTTTTGAAAGTCACTATTTTCTTTTACCATTTTTGTTATTGGAAATCTGAAACATCTTGCATTTATATATAGGTGTTAAATGCTATGGGGTTAAGAAATATAGTTTATAGAGTATAGGGTAGGAAATGGCTCTGACTTGAAAACTCATGGATCCTTCAGCATGAAGTAATAGGGTTGTTATAGGGGGTAGTAGGCACGTATGAAACAAATTATTTCTTTGTTTCTAAGCAATGGTCTGTGGTATGGGAAAAGAAGGGCTATAGTCTATGGTGTATGGTGATTTGAAATTTTAGGTTATGGCTTTTATACAGTAAGTAGGATAATAGGCTAATGTATAAGGCATGTTTTGGAGGAGAGTGGTTCTCCCTACTCAGAAAATATCTCACCTTATTTTGAGTAAAAATATTATATTAGGACGTTCCTTCCAAGCTAAGGAAGCATATTTCCTTGTCGTTACCTTCATATATTCGTTTAATTTGATTAAGGCCTTGCGTGTATGTTTCATTTTATATACCTTAGCGATGAAGCTTTAGGGGATGGCATAGGGTATGATGACAACACTTTTTAGGTTTATTTGTTTGCAGTGTGAGTTTTGTTTTCAAGTGAGGAAGGTCGTATGCATTGGAGTAGGTAGATTATCCTGTGAAATGTTGAAATGGGAAACAATATATAGAATTTGTGCAGGCGTTATAAGTCTTCACGGTATGTTTATTTTAGTGTACCATGTTATATAAGATTTCATTCATGTCCAAGCCGTTATGGACAGAAATAAGAATATGGTCATGCTCAACGAGGTGTCACGATCCCAAAAACATAATAATACCGGTAGTTTAACTCATATTTTGAAACCCCAAAATATTGACATAGGGTGCGAAATACTCAAAATAAAAAGTTGTATATTTAATTAATTAAAAATTACAGGAAAATTCTAAAAATTAAATTATCACTATGTCTCAAAAGAATCTTGTCCAAATTCCAAACTAATATCTAGTTATATCAAATAAACTGTTACGGTCGATAAACGATTCTATAACGACTATTTGGAAATTTGATTTGGACATAACTCACAATCTATAACATGAAATCTTGGTTTTTCACTTCTGTTAGAAAATTACAGTTTAACAGATTCAAACGTTTCTTGTTTTGCAGAAATCCGACTTATAACGAGTCCTGTACACTCAGTTGAAGTTTAGAACGTTAAATTACGAACTGCCGCGATATTACGGGCTCGATTATATTTAATATATTTTTTTATATGTTCAACTTCGTTTTAATTAATATATAAATCCACTTATATTACGAATTTAATATTTAAACTGATCTAAATATTCAAATACAAACCGATAAAAATGCGGGACATTACATTCCTTCCTCCTTAAAAGAATTTCGTCCCCGAAATTACTAAGGTAGGGAAATTGCTACGATTTATAATTTAACGAGGTTAAATTTTTTTGTTTAATTTCTTAACTTCAGTTTTATTCTTGATTCCAAACTCTTAATCGATGATCTACTTCCATTTCAGATTATCTCTAATCTAATCCCATTTTATTTTAAATATCAATCCATTTCAACTTTCATAAGTTCATATTCGACTGATTGTTCAAGATCCATATTTATTCCCTTAACTAGTTTTAGTTAAATATCTATTTGCTTTCACACATTTTTACATAATTTTCTTAAGTTAAATTTTTACCCATCATTATAAATTCATCTTGTATACTTGTTTTTAATTCAAACAATATCATCCTGGGAGTTTAAACAACTTTACTTTCCAAAAATCAAATATTTCTATTCGGAAATCAAAACAATTTGTTTTCTTAAAACAATTCCAAAAACACTAATTTTGGTAGTAATCCGTCAATTAGAACTCGAAAATGAACACTGATGATGCTGCAGTCATCATCAGAATTATTTTCCAGCCATCAAAGTGAGTTCAATACTATATTACTTTTCAAACTCAATTTTTTTTAAACACTTATAGTTGAATTTTTTTTCAAAATATCTTTCACAGCACTTGGAAAACGATTTTAAATCTCCCAGGATTTTAAAATTCCATATATTTAATTCAAAATTCATTTACAACACCTTTCCAAATTTCTAGACTTTTATTTCAATTCTGGTTTTAAATTCAGATTTAATTCACCTGATTTATATATTATACTCATGTGAATTCTTATTGGTTATTTATAACCAATTCAATTATAACCCTATTCGATTATAATTTCAACCAACACATTGAATATATGTTAGATAATTCCAATGTATATGCTTTCTTTATATCAAAATATAGTTTGGGTAAGATTATTTTATTTACCCTCTTTTCAAAGCATACTGTGTCGAATTACTCTGTTCAAGAGTTTAGAAACACCTATCGACACAGTTTGCATGACTGTTTCGACCAGAATTCATAAACCACTCGACTGACTAGTCAACACAATATAAATCAGTTTTTATATTAATTTACAAATACGCGCTCATATATATATATACACACTCATACTCAATCTAGGGTATTACTAACCCCATCTCTATTGAGTCACGCCACAGAGCCAAGGTTGTCACTTAACCTTTAGCTCTGATACCAACTGTGATGGCCGGAAAATCCGTACCAATTTGAGCTGACTAATATCATACACATTCAACTCAAAGTGCAAGAAAATTTAGATCGTTAATAGAAAGAATTTAGAGGATGAGAAAGATAAGATAGAACTAATAGAATGGAAGAAGAAGAAGAACACACTGAACAGTATCAGAGTAAACACGAAACTCACAGCGGAACGAATAAATTTTATTATAACATAACTTTGAAATACAAGTCTGAATTTTGTACTTACATATCATATCAGAGTATAACTATGACAACAAGGAATTTCGCTCGATCTGAATCAGTCGCTAAACCGACCAAGACCGTTCGAAACGCCTGATTGTTTTGAGAACACGACAAAATAGAACGCAAACGGAAGAACCTTTCATTGTTAATTAAAACAATTCCATCAAAATACAAGAATATACAGAGTATGAATGAATATTACACATTCGAAAAATATCATAGATTACAATACATTACATAGCAGCGGAAAATAATACAATACACAACTAGAAGAGATATACGGATACAAAGCTTTCTGGATATCATTCCAGCTGTAAACCAGGGTCCTGTGAATATAAATCTGCAATACCAAAACTACTAGCTGCCCATGTCAAAATAAGGGCACCCAGAGTTTAGGTTAAAACAATAAACTCCAGGTCAGTCATGGGACTGGTGTGAGAACTAAAATAGTTATTTAAAACTTTACTTTAAATCAGATTTATCAAGGGACCACGCCATATAACACGGAACGGGTTTCCTCCCAAGAATACCAGTGCATATAACAAAACAACGCAATGCTTTTTGGAAAAATGAAGCTATTATAAGACCCAGGTCCTATCGCACAATGCAACGCAAGCCGGGGGATAGGGTTTTCCCTTATAATAGCCAAACATGCTTAGTACGTTTAAAACAAATCCTTTGATACTATTAAGGTGCATAGTGTATAAAACAACTTCAAATCATAAGTATCAATCATAGACGGCATGGGTACCATATATCATGTCGCCATACTAGTTCTACAATTAAAACAGCAAAATCACGTATTTGGAAATTGGATTTCCATCTGTGAACCGAGGCAAAAGATAGTCCTCACCGAATTCGAGACAATCTAGCCTACCATGTCTCAGGATACAAAGCTCGAGTGCACCTTGGATCGTCAGGGCCGGTCCACTCGATGTGGATTAAACTTAAACCCTGGACAATACGTCTCCCCACCCTATGGGGCGCAAATGAGCCAACGAATGACTCCATCGGTTCGAGAATGACCGATATATCCGAGGCGCCTCGCAACAGCAACAACCACATAAGTCAAACTCGTCAGGGCATGTAAAACCACTGACGCCACTTCTAGCTAGAAAGAAACGCATGTCCTCCCTGAGGTCCTCTCCCGTTTCTGGTTCACAACCGGGGTGTGAGGCTCGCGAATCCACGCTACACAAAGCTATGCTACACAGGTCGTGCTTTGATCATCACCACAAGACTTTGCTTTTCAACAGAAGCCTTGATCAATTGCCACTTAGGCAAGCCACACAAGCAATTCACTCCATGCCATTGATATCCATCAATATATAACCCCTGAGCTCGTACATCTCAGAGAAGGGCGTTAAGCAAGAGAATAAATTCTCCGCCACCAAACAGATGTATATTTAATAAAAATCAATCACACAGACTAAAATCCAATGTCAGACACACAGTCCATTTGCAAGTTCGTTCTGGGTCTGAACGAAACCGGAGGCACCTAGTACCCCGCATTATCCATCGATCTCCAAGTACGTCTGGACGATCACCAACTGATTCCCTCCTATTGGTTGTACGGCCCAATCAGGATCATCAGTAATTATCCAAACGACATGAAGACCTCCGGTCTTCGACCACCGTCTTCATCCTCGACACCACGTCGAATCAGTTATTCAGAATGGGATAAACCCGGTCTTTCTGAATAACTCGCGTATATAATAAACAAGTGTTACACAAACACCACATACACCTCATTCCAATTCAGAATATTCTTTTATTCAAATATTCTTATACTTTGGGAAAAGTTCCCATTAATTTTATCAAAGATAAATTCTTTAAATTTATTCTTTAATCTTCTTTGAATATCAATTCAAACTAGTCGGGATTAGCGAACCACACCGAAGTAATCATTTATTTTATTTCCCAATCCCAACCTATTCATCCCATGTAGTAAAAATGGTCATACTTCATATCTAACACCACAGTGTTATCGGTAAATTCACTTACCATTTCCCGTTCAAATCTAATTAAAGATTTAACTATCGCCTGGAGCAAAACTGGTGATACTCCATTCTCGATCATTTCAATCGAATTAAAGATTCATTAAAACTCCACTTAGTTTTAATCTTCACAGAAATCAATATCCTGTCTTTAACTGGGTTAAAGAACCAATGTCATTTAAAACACGGCCCAAAATAAACCCAAAATCACATTCATTAATTATCGGGTTAAAGAACAAGTGTTATTTAAAACACTGTTCACAATAAACCCAAAAATCAATACCAGTTCAATTCCAATTAAATATTATTTAATTGGTACACTTCATTAAATCTAAATAAAAAGATTTAATCATTTTTCTCAACTGGGTTTAAGAACAGTGTTAATGAAGACACCATTCATGACAATCCCAAATCACATTTGATATTAAATACAAGGCTCTGAATAGAAAATATATCGGCTTATATTCAATATCAAATTCTACGACCAACAAATATCGTATTGGAAATAACGATATTAATATATCTTTCAAATTCCCATAACAATATCTGTATCATCACGAAATCCAACATCGAAATATTCCGAAGGCAATTTCGATTCAAATCCACTCCAATTCAATTATTGGAAATTCTGGTTATTTTTAAAACCATTTCATATCCAATTTATTTATTTCAAAAATAAATTGATTTTAATTCTAGTTCAAACTAGTTCATTTCGATAAAAATCTATTTTTATCTTTTCAAATATGGAGTTTTTCATCCCAATTCTTCACAAATCATTTCTTATGATTTTACACAAATTATCACTATTTTTAATAATTTTATGAAGGCCCGTACAGTCGATTTCCATCAACGGCCATCGAACTGCACTTACAGCGACCTTTTTCAAATTTGATTTGGACATAATTCCAAATCCAACCGTTAGATTTCTAATTTCTAATATTCGTTAGAAAGCTCTTTTCGATACGAACCCAACGGTTCCGGTTTGAGGAGAATCCGATGGTCAGATCTCCCGCAACGTCAATTCGAAGTCAATGGTCGAAATTCACGAACTGCCGCAGTGCGGCGCGTTCTATTCAGGCCATTATATTATATATATAATATATATAATATATACTTCGTCGATTTCCTTTTAAAACATATTATATAAATCGTTTTAAATTCGTTTTCAAAACGATTTCAACTTCTTTTCAAATTCAAATAAAAATTGAATTTTTCCTTATAAATTCGATTTAAATTCATTTCAAATTGATTTCAATTCAAATCGATTTTTAATTCAATTTCAGTTCGTCTTCAATTCCATTCAATTTCAATTCGAATTCATTTCTATTCAATTTCTTTCAATTTCAATTCGAATTCATTTCTATTCAATTTCTTTCAATTTCAATTCGAATTCAATTCTATTCAATTTAATTCGAATTTCGATATCACTTCCAATATAATTCAAATTTCGAAAACACTTTCAATATACATTGAAAATTGAATAAAATCGATATAAATATCGTTCACGTCAAAATGGCGTCAATCTAATCAACATGGCTTCATATATTTCTATTTTCAAATATTCTATTTCAAATATTTCTTTTTCAAATATTTCTATTTCCAGACTGGAATGAGGCCCAATCAATTACCATATAATGTTAATTATATGGATTTTCTACAACACATGTACAAAAAAACAATGATAAATAATCAACCATCATCCAGAGTGCGTTCTACACTGTATAAGCATCAAATATAAATATTTAACGCTTATAACAGCCTGTCAATCAATCGATCGACATACAACTAATGATTGGGATTAGTGTATGTCATATATCACCCCAATACCCGTGTGGGGTTTCAAACAATCAAACACAGATTTTATTTGTGCAGTTGGGCGATATGTAAAATTTATCGTCCCAATCAATATCAGTCAAATGTGTGTATATAAACAAATCGTCCGGTTTGTTTATATTTATTTATTCACATTCATGTTAAAAATTATATTTTCAACTATAAAATATTTTTAACCACATAAATATTTTATTTCATTTCACATCATATCACAATCAACTACACATCAAAATCAAACAAACAAGCATACAAGCCGTCCATGGTCTGTGGACGACGGGTGTCGGGTGCTACTAAACACCGTCTGCATCCTAGTATATATTATTAACTAGAAAGCAAAATAAAAAGGTGAGAAGTACTCACCGACAAGCTAAGCCAACGCCACGACTCTTCTTATGTAGAAATCTTCGCCGTTCTCGCCTTTCGTCCATTCCACTGTCCGTAACCACTACATATATAAAAATCACATTTTTATACTGCTGTCTTTAAAATAAAAATCACATTTTTATTTGTTCACTTTCAATTTGAAAATCTATTTTTATACCGCTACTATATAGATAAAAATTCTATTTTTATCACGCTACTATATAGATAAAAATTCAATTTTTATCACGACCTTCATATAATAAAGATCATATTTTTATTATTTTAAGAATATAAAAATCATATCTTTCCCACTTCAAAGATGTAATCTTTTCGCTATTTCATTATAAAAATCATTTCTTTATCTCTTCTATGAATTAAAAATCGAATTTTTACTCTTTCTAAAATATAAAAATCATATTTTTATAAATAAAAATATAATCTTTCACTTATACAAATCATTTCCTTCTCATAATAAAAATCGTATATTTCCCTAACCAAATTCAAATAGAAATAAATAAAAATAGAGCGAAGACAACTCACATTTGGGCGCTACAGGTCGACGGAGCCAATGCAGTGGCGGCGGCGAACCCGGGGTTCGGTTTGGGGTTGATTTGGGCGGCAGCGGGCTTTCAGGGTTTTGGGGTGCGGGCTGTGTTGGGTTCAGAGAAGGGTAAAATGGCGGAGGGGAGGAGGATCATCGGAGGGAGGGGCGGCTGCCTGGGCGGTGTCGCCGTGGCGAGGGGGTGCTGGAGGAACTCGCGGGGTTTGAGGGTGGGTGCGACTTCGAATAGGAAGGAAGAGAGAGGGAGTGAAGAGAGGAGAGGGCGTCGGGTCTGGGGGCGCGGTGGCCGTGCCTGGCGGCGGCGGTCGGGGCATGGGGGGGGGGGGGGCGACGCGATGTCGATTTGAGGAGCGGCTGTCTTTTTTTTTTCTTCAGATCGAATAATGAGAGAGAAAGGTGAAGGATGGGGTTTTATTGAAAATTTTAATATTATTTTATTTATTCCATAAAGCAACTTTTTATCTCGACCTCGAAATCGAACCCACCGCCTGTCGTCCATAGCTAATTACCTCCATTCTGAACACAATGGGATATGTATCGTAGGCTGATTCGATCGTTTCGATCAGTTTTCGTCAAAATCAAAATATAACTCTATATATTGAATTTGAACGCACATTTCAATTAATCGGGGCCACATACTAACTCGAAAAATTCCAGAAAAATATTTTCTAGCTTCGTATTGACGATATGGTCCTAACAAAAATAGTTTCATCAAATTCTGAGACCGTTTGAAAAATGGTCATTTTCCAGTCGATTAAAATCAACTGAAACTGGTCAAACGCGTTTTCCTTTGCCACGCTCACATATTGATTCGAAAAATTATGAAAATTGGAATCTAGCAATAACTTTACATCACGGATCCAACAAAAGTGGTTTCGTCGAAATTCGAGGTCGTTTGCAAAATTTCCATTTTTAAGGGCCAGAATTCCATAGCGACTATTCTGAATCTTCAACTGGACATATCTTTTGATTCCCGCTATGAAATTTCAATTTTTCGGATTCGTTGGAAAGATATTCTCAATTAGATCCTATTATTTTTGGTTTCGATAAAATCCAGTTTATTTTGAATCCTGTACATTCATTTGAATTTTGAAATAGAATTATTGAACTACCACGCCATTTTCAATTCCTTTTATATATAAATAAATATTTATATTCTAACGATGATCTATATAAAATATACATTCGAATTCCATCCAAAATAAATTTCTCATCGTTTTTATTTAAAATAATTCATTTTAAATAATCAAAATTCGTTAAAATTGCCAAAATAAAAATTTTAAATTGGCTCGGATTTCCGGGTTATTACAATAACTCATATACATCACAACGGAAATAATCTCTAAATAACTAATGGTGAATTCTCCTGCTTCGAGCTCCTCCAAAATGTATCTGTAAAAGCCTGAAATACTTGACTGGTGTGAGTAAATTCCAACCATTTGTTTAACTTTCAAACTCCTTTCGAAAGAAATGATAATCGTAAGACCGATCCACACATAAATACGGATGGTTTTTACCTTACGATAACCCAAAACAATTTGATATCAAAAATTTGGCGATATATTGGTAATCGTAAGACCGATCCACACATAAACATGGATGGTTTTTACCTTACTATAACCCAAAATACTTTGATATCAAAACCAATGATATTATGATAATGTCTAAACAAATAAATATTCATGTAGCAGAACACTTGCATCTCACGCTCCACATATATATAGTATAAAATCATAAACCGCAGGGCGCTTATTGGTAATAGAATTCCAACAGATAAGGTATTGGAGCACCTACCGATCAGTGTACTCTAGAGGGTGTACACCTGGGTTCAACAAGAATGTCTTGCAAACCGGCCACGCATGACCGTCCACTCATTTTTCTTGAGTGTAACGAATATATTAGCACCCAAGGTTGTTGGCCATCCAACCGTAATCCGAAGATACAGAATCGAAAAAGAAGAACAAATATGAATTTTCTCTAGATCGGTGACAATACACCCTGCTTGGGTATGACCCAGCTAACCATGCTGCCTAGCCCAACTTCTGTGATATCCGGTTTGTGAGGCTAGAGGCTACGTCTATCTTCAGAACATCTGATCACCATTCACTTTGAATGCCACATCGTCAAACGCGTCAATTCACTAATCGATTCCCAAAAATATCACGGGTATAAAAAGCTAAGAGGAACGAATTCCTTCGCCACCAGACGTAATACCTTTAAGAGATCAATCGTACGTGATTTGTTAGGTATACTCTGTCAGACACTGGTCCATACATGTTGTCCTGGGACTAGACAAACAGAAAGCACCATTCTAAAACAGAATGACCCTTGCAATTTACTCCGTCTTCAATTATATTCGGCATAATCTAATTCACAGTGCTTTGCCTATACGGAGTGGGTTTCGGCTAATAAATCCAACCGGTCTCTCCGTATTGACAATGATGGTCAAAACACTTTGATAGTCGGTTATTTAATTATCGAGGTAAAAACAAACATCCATTCAAATGTACACCCGAACATCACACAAACACTGGCCCTTTTATTTAATACTTTCTTTCTAGTTTTCCATATTTTTATAAACTCTTCTTTATTTCCCTTTTATAACTAATGCAATACACTGCTATATTCCCCTTTATAACTACTGCAATACGCTGCTATATTTCCCTTTATAACTAATGCAATACGCTGCTATATTTCCCTCTATAACTAATGCAATACGCTGCTATATTTCCCTTTATAACTAATGCAATACGCTGTTATATTCCCCTTTATAACTACTGCAATACGCTGCTATATTTCCCTTTATAACTACTGCAATATGCTGCCATATTTTCCTTTATAACTAATGCAATACGCTGTTATATTCCCCTTTATAACTAATGCAATACGCTGCTATATTTCCCTTTATAACTAATGCAATATGCTGCTATATTTCCCTTTATAAGTCGATTCCTATATTTCCAAACTATTAATTATTCAACCTTATTTCTTAACATTGTTTATAAATTAAACAGCTTGTTTTAATATAACTAAAACGAGTTAATAATATGATTCTAATTTAAATTCAACTCTTATTTAAACAATAGATTTTTTTCCTTTTTAAACTCAAATCAATTTCCATCTATTTTTACGGTATTAAAATACCGGTTATTTCAAGGCCAGTGAAATTCCATGTTCAAACAAATAATAATGAACCACACATTTTTTTGTCATATAACGTATTATATGAAAGACCACGATATAATGGTTAAGGAATCCAGTTGGATTCCTCCAACTAGTTTCCTTGCATTCCGAGATGTTAGCCACCAAAAATAACACCAATTTCATACTATGGAATATTATAATCGATGTAATTAGTATCCAACCAATGGTGTGCATATATATACGACGCTATATATATATATATATATTAACCAATTTAATTGTAATCTACCTATGCAACCATCACAAAGCATTCAACCAATATTAAATTATAATATTTTAAAATAGATCAGAGTTAGTGAATTTACTCACCTTCGCGCGTTAATCGTTAAATAATGATTTGCGTCAGTTGATTATATACTGAAATTCCAGTGGCTCTGTTCTCCGCGAAATACGTTCCAATGTATATCCGGTCGTTACGCTTCTGGCGGATCCGGTCACGTTCAATTCTCTTTTAGCCTTAATCCCGTATTAGCAAAATAAATATCCCGATCTTCACCACTTTTTTCTGCTCTAAGTTTGGATTTTCGTTTCGACACACGTTCAAACTTCCTCATTGTAAACTCAACATGCCATTCTCCAATCACTTCTCATGTCTCCCACTTCATTTGCTATTTTACACGCCTGCACCCTTCACGCCTAGTTGCTTCCCCTTTTGTATTGCTAACTAACATTCAAACACCTTGGGATTTCTATTATTTTTCATTAAACTTGGGCCTTAGCCCAACCATACCTTGAAAGAAGTAGTCCCGCACCCCTACTACAGATGTCCTTCCTCTTTACCATTTAAACGCAAGCAACTATTCAGTAGTCCATCATTTTGAAAACTTACATGTCCATTTTGTATAAACTAAATTTTAAAACTGACCAAACATACTAACTAGAACTCCCCTTCACTACAGTAATATAACGCCTGAACTTCCCCTTATATTATCACACGCACCAATAACCGTGCACACAAATAACTGTGCACGTCCCATTTTCAGTCCACCTTTCATGCGTTTCAAAATAGTTCAAAACTAAACTGTGGAACCGAGACCCATTTTCTGTTTAAATGTAAACCGCCTTCATCCAAATAACAATCATCTCCTCACCTCATATTAAAAATACAAACTTAACTGTGTCCCTATACTAAATGCATGGCTTAGCGAGACTATTCTCAACCTCCCCATATATTCAAACGCCTGTCCTTGCACCAACTCATCATCAGTATATCACGCAAGTCTCCTTCACTTCACCAATTCCTATTTCACGTAGACTTTTCACTCCAGTATATACATTCTCCTTTAAATACTCCCCCTACTTTGCATTCTCACCCAACAGTACATCATAACATGCATTAATCCATTCCTCACGTCCACACAACACAGCACTCCATCCCTCTATCTCATTCATACTACTCCAACTCGCACTCTTCCTCATGTTACTCTCCTTTTCCAGTTTTTAATTAGCCTAGCACCACAACTTCCAGCTCCGAATTCACGACTACGCTCCTTTTTCATTTTATTGTTTTGAAAGCCACTATTTTCTTTTACCATTTTTGTTCTTGGAAATCTGAAACATCTTGCGTTTATACATAGGTGTTAAATGCTTAGGGGTTAAGAATTATAGTTTATAGAGTATAGGGTAGGAAATGGCTCTGACTTGAAAACTCATGGATCCTTCAGCATGAAGTAATAGGGTTGTTATAGGGGGTAGTAGGCACATACGAAACAAATTATTTCTTTGTTTCTAAGTAATTGTCTATGGTATGGGAAAAGAAGGGCTATAGTCTACGGTGTATGGTGATTGGAAATTTTAGGTTATGGCTTTTAAACAGTAAGTAGGATAATAGGCTAATGTATAAGGCATGTTTTGGAGGAGAGTGGTTCTCCCTACTCAGAAAATAACTCACCTTATTTTGCGTAAAAATATTATATTAGTACGTTCCTTCCAAGCTAACGAAGCATATTTCCTTGTCGTTACCTTCATATATTCATTTAATTTGATTAAGGCCTTGCGTGTATGTTTCATTTTATATACCTTAGCGATGAAGCTTTAGGGGATGGCATAGGGTATGATGACAACATGTTTTTGGTTTGTTGGTTTCCAGTGTGGGTTTTGTTTCCAAGTGAGGAAGGGCGTAAGCATTGGGGTAGGTAGATTATCCTGTGAAATGTTGAAATGGGGAACGATATATAGAATTTGTGCAGGCGTTATAAGTCTTCACGGTATGTTTATTTTAGTGTACCGTGTTATATAATATTTCATTCATGTCCAAACCGTTATGGACAGAAATAAGAATATGGTCGTGCTCAACGAGGTGTCACGATCCCAAAAATATAATCATACCGGTGGATTAACTCATATTTTGAAACCCCAAAATATTGATATAGGGTGCGAAATACTCAAAATAAAAAGTTGTGTATTTAATTAATTAAAAATTACAGGAAAATTCTAAAAATTAAGTTATCACTATGTCTCAAAAGAATCTTATCCAAATTCGAAACCAATATCTAGTTATACCAAATAAACCGTTACGGTCGATAAACGACTCTATAACGACTATTTGGAAATTTGATTTGGACATAACTCACATTCTGTAACAAGAAATCTTGGTTTTTCACTTTTGTGAGAAAAATACAGTTTAACAGATTCCAACGTTTCTTGTTTTGTAGAAATCCGACTTATAACGAGTCATGTACACTGAGCTGAAGTTTAGAACGTTAAATTACGAACTGCCGCGATATTACGGGCTCGATTATATTTAATATATATTTTTTAATACGTTCAACTTCGTTTTAATTAATATTTAAATCCACTTATATTACGAATTCAATATTTAAACTGATTTAAATATTCAAATACAAACCGATAAAAATGCGGGACATTACAAAATGGTTATGCAAATTAAAACATTCTTTTAATTGGCGTGTTAAACGCGTTAGTGGAATCGTCAAATGGTTTATATTTATATACAGTTATATATATATATATATATATATATATATATATATATATATATATATATAAATGAATCGCGCGCGGTAGTTCGCGTTTCGGAATCGTAATTTTAAACGATTATACCGAAAGATCTGATCATTGGGTTTTCCCAAAACTGGAACCGTTAGGACCGCTTTGGGAAGATCTTCCCAACGATATAATTTTTTTTAAAATCCAACGGTTAGATTTCGAGAAAAGTGTAAATCAAATTAAAAAAAAACAGCGTCAGGGTCGCCTATTGACCCGAAGCGTCGTTAAATTAAATTGGGCTATTTTTATATAAATGAAAATAGCGATAAATCGTTATAAAATAATATTAATGATATAAAATGGTTTAAATTATATATATGTGAGAATTAATTGAAAATACCAAGTTCAATCTCATTTCAAATAATTATACGATGATTTAAATCGAAGATATTGAAGACGGTGATTGAAGACCGACGATCTTCACATCGAATGGATAACTACTAATGCCTGACATTGGTTAGCTCGCAGTAAAGTGTTAAAGTGGTAGTTGTTCGGACGTACTTGTTGATTGTCCGAATAAGCGAGCACCTCTCTTCCATATTGGACAAACGGGACGAGGAATAAGGTGTCTCCGGTTTCGTTCAGACCCAGAATGGACTTGTAAATGGATGTGTGTTTGACATTGGATTTCATTCCATGTAAATTGATTTCTATTTAATATATATCTGATTGGTGGCGGAGAATTTATTCTCTTGCTTAACACCCTTCTATGAGACGCACGAGCCAAGAGGTTATATATTGGTAATTATCGATCGCATGACATGGATTGTCAATGTGGCATGCCAAGATGCAGATGATCAAGGCTTTTGCTGAAAAGTAGAGCCTTGTGGTTGATGATCAAAGCACAGCCTATTTCGGCATAGCTTTGTGTATAACGTTACCTCGCGAGCCTCACACCCCGGTAAGAGTCAGAAACGGGGCAGGGGAACACAGGGAGTGCACAAGTTTCTTTCTTGCTAGAAGTGGTATCAGGGTTTTGCAAACCGTAACATTTTACTTATGTGGTTGATGGATTATGAGGTACCTCAGATTTATTGGTCGATATTGACCAGGTTATAGGTTCAATAGGACCGGGAAGCGTGTGTTCAGGAATTGCCAATCCACTAAAGTATTTATGGACCGGCCCTGCAGGATCCAAGGGTTTCCCGTAGGTGTGATCCTGAGACATTGCTAGAGTATCTTGAATAAGTAAGGAGATCGTCCCTAGCCTTGACTCATGATGGAAACCCAATTTCCAATACGACATTACGGTTTTGATTGTAAACCTATATATGGCGACATAGTAGGATGAGGTACTATGCCGTCTAGGATTGATACATTTATTTTGAAGTATTTTAAAACTGATTAGACACTAATAATAATATTAAAATATTATTTTCTACGTATCAAGCATGTTTGATCATTATAAGGTAAAACTCTATCCCTCGGTTTGCGTTGCATTGTGTGATGGGACTTGAGTCTTATAATGATTTCATTTTTCAGAAGAGCATTGCGTTGTTTTGAATAAAATTTATTAAACTTATGCACTGGCAATCCAATGGAGTAAACCCATTCTGCGTTAGCGGCGTGGTCCTATGATTAGCCATATTGTTAGATAAGTTAGGAAGGATTTCTCATACCAGTCCCACAACTGACTCATAGTTTGTTTCACTTTGCAAACTCGGGTGCCCTCTTTTCCACACGGGCAGCCAAGTGACAAGTTCAGGTATTTATGCATATACGATGGATTGGAGCATGCTTATGGGCTGAAGATGAAGATCATGTTTATCTTTTATTTCTGCTTTGAAACATTTAGACATCATTGATCTATGTTGTACTTGATGGAGTTTAGACTTATTTCTATTTGTTGAGACTTTCTATTGGCTAAGTTGTATCCTGTTACTGTGCCACTCTGATGTTGTGATGTTGTTGACATTTCTATTTCCGCTGCAATGATTTATGTGTTATGATGTTATCTGAGATCTGCTATTGTTGTAATTATGTTATATTCCAATGATTTTCCTTACTTTCATACGATGGAAGTTTGGGGTCATTACAGTTGGTATCAGAGCTAAAGGTTAACCTTAGCCTTGGAGTATAACATATTTAAAGCAATTCATCTAGATAGAATCAGCAGTATTCTATGGCGAGTAGCTCATTAGAGATAGGATTAGTAATGTCCTAGAATGAGCATAGCAAAATAGCGCATATTAATCAGTC
This sequence comes from Allium sativum, assembly GCA_030737875.1. Classification (NCBI taxonomy): domain Eukaryota; kingdom Viridiplantae; phylum Streptophyta; class Magnoliopsida; order Asparagales; family Amaryllidaceae; genus Allium; species Allium sativum. The sequence continues at coordinate 843,706,387 of CM060909.1, read as the reverse complement.
ATTACATCATTATCGTCTTTCCATATGTCTCTATTTTTAACCTTTCCTTTAAAATTATCATTTCTGTTAGTCTGACTCTTTCCTTGATGGTATAAAACTAACTGAAAATGAGCATTAGAGCGAGAGCAAGAGCCCAAGGCATAGGTGGAGCCAGAGGACTAGTAAGGGATGAAATCCCCACTGCTCAGGGGCCGCCCACTCCCGTGGCTGTAACACCACCACCTCCACCCCCACAGCCTTTTGTCCTGGACAAGGTAGCCAAGAAGTTCAGGAATTTAGGGGGCGTGTCATTCACAGGGCGACATACAGTAATAGAAGCTCAGGCATGGCTCAAAAATTGCGGGAAGATATTTGGAGGCCTGGAATTAGAAGACCACCGCAGGAGTTTTTTGGCATCGTGGCTATTGAAGGATGAGGCTGAAAATTGGTGGGATACTATCATAATTGGAAATAATAAGGCCGACATGTCTTGGGTCAAATTCAAGGAACTCTTTATCGAGAACTTTATTCCTCCGCAAGAAGTAGAGCATCTCCACGATCAATTTGCCAACTTGCAACAAGGAGATAAGATTGTTTCAGAGTATGTGCGGAAGTTTAAAGAGCTCTCACGTTATGCTACTGAATTAATTCAGGACCCCCTCCAGAAGAACAAAAGATTCATTAATGGCCTCTCCAGGAAATATCTGAACATAGTCACAACACACATTAAGCTCCCATCTATTGACGTGATCGAGATGGCTTGTCCATATGAGGATAATGACAGAAATTCGTAGCCAGAGCGGGAGAAGAATTAGAATAATAACAAGAGGAAGCAAGCCGATAAGAAACCACAGGCGAGAAACTCTTCAGCTGCCAAGCCCCAAGGAAATAAGAAGGCCAAGGTGAGATGCTTTAATTGCCAGAAGATTGGGCACTTTGACTACGAATGCCGAGCTCCAAAGAAACCAAGGAGGAATGAGTCTGGACCTAATCAGAATCGCGGTCAGAATCTTGAAATACTCAGGAGTGCTTTAACTGCCATATGATGGGGCACTTTATCAGAAATTGTCCTCTTTTGAAGAATTCTGAGGTGGCTCATGTACACGATGGAGTGGTTGCACCAGCTTCTTCCGAAGGAGTAGGTAAACCTGATGTTTTAGGAGGTACTCTTACTGTTAAGAACATTCCTATTATAGTATTGTTTGACACAGGTGCATCACGAAGTTTCATTTCTAGTGACACAATTAAAAAGTTAAAACTGAAACCAAGAAAACATAAAGAATCGATTAGAGCCCATAGTCCGATAGGAGGTTCACTTATTCTCGATCAGTATTGTAGAGTGCTTGTTTCTTATTCTTACTTCCAATTCCCTTTTGACTTGATCGTTATGAGTTTTTCCGGATATGATATCATACTTGGACTGGATTGGCTAGCAAAGTATGAGGCTGGATTACTATGCACTGAAAGAATAGTCAAAATTAAAACCAAATTCGATGATATTATTGCTGTACCATGCCACGGCTCAACCACAGATAGGAAAGAATTCCGGTCTTCTCTAGAAGTTACTCCTGCTTCTATTGAGGATATTCCTGTCGTCAGAGATTATGCAGATGTGTTTGAAGAAGTTGATAGCTTACCTCCGCACAGAGAAATCGACTTCAGGATTGACTTAGTTCCGAATGCAAGGCCAGTTGCATCCTATACAGAGAATGACACTGAAAGAAAAAGAGGAGCTGATCAATCAAACTAAACAACTTTTTTGGAAGGGTCTGATCAGGCTTAGCTTCTCAAATTGGGGTGCAACAGTGGTGTTTGTCCCAAAGTCAGACGCTACCCTCAGACTATATGTGGATTACCGTGACCTCAATAAGCAAACGCTGAAAAATAAATATCCGTTACCGCGTATTGATGATCTGTTGGACCACTTGAATGGAGCGCAAGTATTCTCTAGAATGGACCTAGCTACAGGTTTCCATCAATTGCGCATTACCGAAGAATGTGTTCCTTTGACAGCTTTTAAAGGGCCGGACTTATTATATGAATGGCTAGTAATGCCATTCGACTTATGTAACGCTCCAGCCTACTTTGTCGATCTAATGAGCAGAGTGTTCTGGGATGTCTTAAATTAATTTATGCTGGTTTTCATTGATGATACCTTTATCTTTTCTAAATCCACTACTGAGCATGAAAAGCTTCTGAAAGAAGTTTTGGAAATCCTGCGAAAGAATGTGTTGAAAGCCAAATTCTCAAAATGTATATTCTGGCAAGAAGGAGTGAAATTCCTCAGCCATGTTGTGTCAAAGAAAGCCATTTCAGTAGACCCAGGAAAGATCTCAGCCATACAAGATTGGAAGCAGCCTAGCACTCCTACAGAAGTCAGAAGTTTCTTAGGATTGGCTGGCTATTATTGGAAATTCATTAAGGATTTTTTGAAGCTATCTTGTCCATTGACGAAGCATACTAAGAAGCATACGAAGTTTATTTGGACACCCGAATGTGAGGCAACCTTCCAAGAGTTGAAACTAAGGTTGACCACTGCTCCCGTGTTGACCATTATTGATGGCAACCAAGATTTGACAGTCTATACTGATGCTTCTATTGAAGGTATCGATGCGGTGTTAATGCAAAGGGGCAAAGTAGTTGCATATGCTAGCTATCAGTTGAAACCGCATGAGAAAAGATACCCCACTCATGATCTTGAGTTGATGGCTATCGTGTTTGCTTTAAAGATATGGCGGCACTATCTTTTGGGTGAGAAGTTCGAATTATATATAGATCATAAATCCTTGAAGTATCCGTTCACCCAGAGGGACTTGAATTTGAAGCAGCAACGGTGGTTCGAATTTCTTGCGGCCTATGATCTAGACATCTTATATACTTCAAGGAAAGCCAATGTTGTTGCTGACGTGCTCAGCAGGAAGAATGCAGATGGCGCCAATCTTATCATCGCCAGTCTTATCATTACACCTACATTAATCGATAAGATCTCTGCTCTTCAGAAAGATGATAAATTTATTCAGATGATTAGCGAGCGAGTTCGAAAGGGCGAAGCTTCCAGCTTTCAAATTGACAGCAAGGGGACTCTTAGATTGCATGGGCGAATCAGTGTGCCAGATATTCCTGAGCTAAAAAGAGAAGTTTCAGATGAATGTCACAAATCTAAACTCAGCATCCATCCAGGAGTAAGCAAGATGTATCATGACCTCAAATGCACATTTTGGTGGAAATCTATGAATAGAGACATTTCCATATATGTTGCTAGATGTTCCACCTGTCAACAAGTTAAAAGTGATCAATAGAAGCTTGTAGGATTATTGCAACTGCTAGAGGTTCCAAGTTGGAAGTGGGACCAAATTTCTATGGATTTCATTGATGGTTTGCCTCGAACCAGATTAGGTAATGACAGTATATGGGTGATTGTAGATCGCTTCACAAAGACCGCCCATTTTATTCCTGTCAGATCTAATAGAACAGCTCGTAGTCTGGAGCAGCTTTACTTCAGAGAGATTGTCAGATTGCATGGAGTTCCCAGTAGCATTGTCAGTGATCGTAATCCGATATTTGCTAGTAAATTCTGGGAAGCATTCCAAGAATAGCTAGGAACAAAGTTGAATCTGAGACCCGCTTATCATCCTCAGACTGATGGCCAGACTGAGAGGGTGAACCGCATATTAGAAGACTTGTTGCGAGCATGCATTCTTGATTTTGGCGGGTCATGGGAGGATCACTTGCACTTGTTTGAGTTCTCTTATAATAACTGTTACCAAGCAAGCTTGCAGATGTCGCCTTTTGAAGCATTATATGGCAGGCCATGCAGATCTCCCGCATGTTGGGTGGAACTAGGCAATCGATTAGTATTGGGTCCCGACATGATTCGTGAAGCATCTAATAAAGTTGGTTTTATTAAGAAGCGACTACTGGCTGCTCAAAGCCGACAGAAGAGCTATGCAAATCATGAAGAAGGGATTTAGCTTTCTCTGTTGGTGATTATGTGTACTTGAGGGTTTCCCCACTGAGAGGCGTAATTCGATTTGGGAAGACTGGGAAGTTAGCGCCGAGATTCATTGGTCCATTTCCTATTCTCGAAAGGATTGGAACTCTCGCTTATAAGGTGCAGTTGCCTGACTGATTGCCAGGGGTGCATGATGTATTCCATGTGTCCCAACTCCAGAAGCATGTACATGATCCAAACTTGATTGTGGAGGAAGAAGGACAACAAGTTTAGGAGATTACCCCAAGCTTAGCAGTAAGGAGGGAGCCAGTGAAAATTGTTGGCAAAGAGACCCGAGTCCTGGGGTACAAGAGGATCCACTTAGTCAAAGTGCAGTGGAGCAGGGATCCTAGAGACAGTACATAGGAGACTGAGGATAGCATCAAACAGGCTTATCCCAAGTGCAGAGTGGACATCTCCGAGTAATTCTTGTGTTGAGGTACATTTACAATATTTTACATTTTCCATTTTGTTTCCTACTTTACTATTGTTTCCTTTTCGGGGACGAAAAGCTTTTAAGTGGGGGAGATTGTAACAACCCGGAAAATCAGAACCAATTTAAATTTTTTATTTTGGCTATTTCAATGAATTTTGAATTATTAAAATAATTTATTTTAAATAATAATGATTTAAAATTTATTTAAATCGAAGTTAGAACGAATATATTTATTTTAATTTTTAAAGCAGTTAGCAATAGCATGGTAGTTTGAAATTTTGATTCTGAACTTTGACTAAATGTACCAGATTCAAAATAAATCGGATTTTAGTGAAACCAAAAATATTTAAATCTGTTTAAAATATCTTTCCAATGAATCCGAAAAATCGAAATTTCCTAGTGGGAATAAAAAGTTATGGCCAGTTGAATATTCAGAATAGCCGCTGTGGAATTTAATATAATTTATAGCCCTATAAATGGCCATTATACAAACGACCTCCGTTTTCGACGAAACCATTTTTGTCGGATCCGGAATGTCAAATTATTGCTAAATTTAATTTTCCATTATTTTTGGAATTAATATGTGAGCATAGTAAATTAAACTATGTTCGATAATTTCTATTGAATTTAATCGCCCGTTAAAAAGGCCATTTTTCAAACGGTCTCTAAATTAGACAAAATTAATTTTGTTAGGACCGTATCGTCAAAACATAGCTAGATTTATTTTTTGGGAATTTTCAAAGTCCATATGTGGCCCCGGTAAATTTAAATGTATGATCGAATTAAATAAATAAATGATTTAAATTTTAAATTAAAAAAAACAGGCACTAAATGATCGTTTGGGCTGACGGGACCTAGCTTATTGTGTCCAGAACGGGGGCAATTGGATAGAAACAACTTTGTTGGTCTGGAATTGGAGTTTTCAGGAATTAATGGTTTTTTTTATAAATTAGAACATTTAATATTATTATATTATAAATAGTAGATTATTCAAAACCCTAGTCTATTATTCATAGCCGACACCATCGTTTTTCATGGCCTAAACTCTTCGAATCTTTCTCCTCCAAATTCTCTCAATCCACAAAGAATTAGACCTCCATTCTTTAGAGGTTATTATAGTCCTCTTAGAGATCTACAAACCCATACCTGTTGCACCCCCTTAAATTGCACGTAGCTCGAGATACAGACTCGAGAACCCGTCGGGTTTGAACCGCAGCGCAGCCCTCCTGCTGCCATCGCACGCGACGACGTGGGTCCCCCTGGTGCGCGCCACTTCCCTCTTCGACGCAGTGGTGTCCGATCGTCGTCCAAGTGCTTGTGGTGTTCATGATTTGCAGACCTACAATTGAATCAATTTGAAAAATAAACGGTTGTGTTCTTTTGATTGGGGAAGAAGGGTATTTCCTTTTTTTTAATTTTTAATTAATTAATTTAAAATATTATCAATCTAAATTAATTCGTAACTAATGCATACGACCTCGGAATTGAAAATTTTCAGAAGCGTTGCGATCGTGAGCCCAAGATCTACATTTCTGGACTGATTTGAACGGATTCAGAGCAAACCAGATTTTGGACAAAAATTCAATTCTGAATTATTTAGAATTAAAAACCGACTGTGAGATTTCAATTGTTTATAATTAAAAATTTAATTATTTGTCGCTATTCGGAATCCATGTAGTTATGTTAATAAAAATCAGATCTGTGATGCTTGGTATTGAAATTTGTTGATTGTTGATTGTGATGGATTGTGATGCTCATGTTTGTTAGATCTTGATCCACAATAGAAATTCTTTCTTTTATTTGAATATATAGTTTATTGTTAGATCTCGATTTGAAATAAAAATTTTATTTTTATTTCAGATCTATGAATATTGATTTGATTTTATAATATAAGTTTCATCTTTTATTTAGATACATGAAACCTGGCTTGCTTAGATTTTGGTTAACAATAAAATTATTCATTTTTATTCAAAACATGAAACATGGTTTGTTTAGATTTTGATTAACAATAAAAATATTCATTTTTATTGAAAATATAAAACATGGTTTGTTTAGATTTTGATTAACAATAAAAATATTCATTTTTATTGAAAACATGAAACATGGTTTTGTCAAAATTAGATTTACAATAAAAATTTCATTTTTACCGTTTACATGAAACATGGTTTTTGTCAAAAATTTGTTTTCATTATAATAAAAAGATTATAATAAAAAGATTTCATTTTTGTTGTTACTTTGTTCAATAAAAAAAAAAGGTAGAATCAGAAGATATGTTTTTATTGTCATTTTAGTTACAATACAAAGAGTAGAATTAAAAGATATGTTTTTGTTGTCATTTTATTCAAAGTGCAATTATTGCATTAAATTTGTCAATTTTGTCAAATTAGAATATTTGAACAAAAATGATAATTTTTATTATTTGGAATAGTTGAAACAATAATTAACATTTTTATTAATTAGGATTGAGTTAAACAAAAATTGTCATTTTTGACAAATTAGGATAGTTGGATTAAAATTATCATTTTTGTCAAAATATAATTATTGGAATAAAATGTTCATTTTGATCAAAACACATTATTTGAAATAAAATGTTCGTTTTTATCAAAACACATTAGTTGGAACAAAAATGTTCATTTTTATCAAACCACAGTAGTTGAAATAAAATGTTCATTTTTATCAAACCACCTTAGTTAAAATAAAATGTTCATTTTTATTAAAACACATTGGTTGAAAATAAAATGGTCATTTTTGTCAAATTGTTGGTTGAAACTAAAATGGTCATTTTTGTCAAATTGCTTAGTTGAAAATAAAATGCTTATTTTTGTCAAATTGTTAGTTGAAACTAAAATGGTCATTTTTGTCAAATTATTTAGTTGAAACTAAAATGGTCATTTTTGTCAAATTGTTTAGTTGAAACTAAAATGGTCATTTTTGTCAAATTGTTTAGTTGAAACAAAAATATTCCTTTTTGTCAAAATAGTTTAGTTGAACAAAAATGAACATTTTGTCAAAGTAGAATTGTTGAAAAAAATATACATTTTTGTCAATTAAACAGGTTGAAACAAAAATACACATTTTTGTCAATTAAATAGGTTGAAACAAAAATATACATTTTTGTCAATTAAAATAGGTTGAAACAAAAATATTCATTTTTGTCAATTAAAAAGGTTGAAACAAAAATATACATTTTTTCAATTAAAAAGGCTGGAACAAAATGTACACTTTCGTCAAAGTACCTTAGTTGAAACAAAATATACACTTTTGTCAAATATATTAGTTGAAATAAAAATTGACACTTTGTCAAAATATAATGGTTGTGAACAAAAATTTCATTTTTGTTAAATAATATTAGAATTTATATACAAAGTTAAAATAACATTTTATTGAAAATGATATATTAGAATTTATGTGCAAAGTAAAAATAACATTTTATTGACAATGCATATATTAGAATTTATATGCAAAGTTAAAATAACATTTTATTGACAATGCATATATTAGAATTTGTATGCAAAGTCAAAGAATCAATTTTATTGACAATGCATATATTAGAATTTGTATGCAAAATCAAAGAATCATTTTTATTGACAATGCATATATTAGAATTTGTATGTAAAGTTAAAATATCCTTTTTATTGACAATACATACATTAGAATTTCTATGAATTATTTTTATTGTCAAAACATGCATTGAAAATTTATACAAATAAAATATTCCTTTTTATTTGTTAAAGCTAAAAATAGAAATATAAATAAAAATTAGCTTTTTATTTGTCATTAGCAAATGTCATGTAAATAAATACAATTTATTTGACATTGTAAACATGTAGAAATGGTTATGCAAATTAAAACATCCTTTTAATTGGCGTTTTAAACACGTTAGTGGAATCATCAAATGGTTTATATTTATATATAGTTTTTTATATATAAATATAAATTAAAATTAAACGAATCACGCGCGGTAGTTCACATTTCGGAATCGTAACTTTAAACGATTATACCGAAAGATCCGACCGTCGGATTTTCTCAAAACTGGAACCGTTAGGACCGCTTTGGGAAGATCTTTCCAACAATATAAATTTTGTTAAAATCCAATGGTTAGATTTCGAGAAAAGTGTAAATCAAATTTTGATAAAAACAGCGCTAGGGTCGCCTATTGACCCGAAGCGTCATTAAATTAAATTGAGCTATTTTTATATAAATAAAAATAGCGATAAATCGTTATAAAATAATATTAACGATATAAAACGGTTTAAATTATATATATGCGAGAATTATTTGAAAAGACCGAGTTCAATCTCATTTCAAATAATTATACGATGATTTAAATCGAAGATATTGAAGACGGTGATTAAAGACCGGCGATCTTCACATCAAATGGATAACTACTGATGCCCGACATTGGTTAGCTCCCATTAAAGCGTTAAAGTGGTAGTTGTCCAGACGTACTTGTTGATTGTCCAGATAAGTGAGCACCTCTCTTCCATATTGGACATACGGGATGAGGAATAAGGTGTCTTCGGTTTCGTTCAGACCCAGAACGGACATGTAAATGGGTGTGTGTCAGACATTGGATTTCATTTCATGTAAATTGATTTCTATTTAATATATATCTGATTGGTAGAGGAGAATTTATTCTCTTGCTTAACACCCTTCTCTGAGATGCACGAGCCCAGAGGTTATATATTGGTAGTTATCGATCGCATGGCATGAATTGTCAATGTGGCATGCCAAGATGCAGATGATCAAGGCTTTTGTTGAAAAGCAGAGCCTTGTGGTTGATGACCAAAGCACAACCTATTTCGGTATAGCTTTGTGTATAATGTTACCTCGCGAGCCTCACACCCCGGTAAGAGTCAGAAACGGGACAAGGGAACGCAGGGAGTGCACACGTTTCTTTCTAGCTAGAAGTGGTATCAGGGTTTTACAAGCCCTGACATTTTACTTATGTGGTTGATGGATTATGAGGTACCTCAGATTTATTGGTTGATAGTGACCAAATTATAGGTTCAACAGGACCGGGAAGCGTGTGTTCCAGAATTGCCAATCCATTAAAGTATTTGTGGACCAACCCTGCAGGATCCAAGGGTTGCCAGTAGGTGTGATCCTGGGACATTGCCAGAATGTCTCGAATCGGTAAGGAGATCGTCCTTAACCTTGACTCATGATGGAAACCCAATTTCCAATACGACATTACGGTTTTGATTGTAAACCTATATATGGCGACATAGTAGGATGGGGTACTATGCCGTCTAGGATTGATTCATTTATTTTGAAGTATTTTAAAGCTGATTAGACACTAATAATAATATTAAAATATTATTTTCTACGTATCAAGCATGTTTGATCATTATAAGGTAAAACTCTATACTCCGGGTTGCGTTGCATTGTGTGATGGGACTTGAGTCTTATAATAATTTCATTTTTGTGAAGAGCATTGCGTTGTTTTGAATAAAATTTATCAAACTTATGCACTGGCAATCCAATGGAGTAAACCCGTTTCGCGTTAGCGGCGTGGTCCTGTGATTAGCCATATTGTTAGATAAGTTTGGAAGGATTTCTCATACCAGCCCAACAACTGACTCGTAGTTTGTTTCACTTTGCAAACTCGAGTGCCCTCTTTTCCACACAAGCAGCCAAGTGACAGGTTCAGGTATTTATGCATATACGATGGATTGGAGCATGCTTATGGGCTGAAGATGAAGATCATGTTTATCTTTTATTTCTGCTTTGAAACATTTAGACATCATTGATATATGTTGTACTTGATGGAGTTTAGACTTATTTCTATTTGCTAAGACTTTATATTGGCTAAGTTGTATCCTGTAACTGTGCCACTCTGATGTTCTGTTGTTGTGATGTTGATGGCATTCCTATTTCCGCTGCAATGATTTATGAGTTGTGATGTTTTCTGAGATCTGCTATTGTTGTAATTATGTTATATTCCAATGATTATCCTTGCTTTCGTACGACGGACGTTTGGGGTCATCACACAATAGAACATTTCATTGTTGTTACAACAATTACATCAGAGTACAAGAATATAACAGAGTATGAATCAATAATATACATCAGAAAAATACCAGAGATTAAAATAATTTACATAGCAGCGGAAAAATAATACATAACACAACTGAAAGAGATACACGGATATAGAGCTTTCCGAATATAGCTCCAGTTGTAAAACCAGGATCCTGTAAAAGAAATCTGCAAAAACCAAAACTACTAGTTTCCCATATGGAAAATATGGGCACCCAGAGTTTAGGTTAAAACAAAAAACTCCAGGTCAATCATGGGACTGGTGTGAGAACTAAAACAATTATTTAAAACTTTACTTTAAAATAAAGTAAATCAAGGGACCACGCCGTATAACACGGAACGGGTTTTCTTCCAAAAATACCAGTGCATAAAATAAACAGCGCAATGCTTTTTGGAAAAATGAAGCTATTATAAGACTCAGGTCCCATCAACAATGCAACGCAAGCCGGAGGATAGAGTTTTACCTTATAATAGCCAAACATGCTTGGTACGTTTAAAACAAATCATTTTGATATTACTATAAGTTAATAGTGTCAAAACAACTTCAAACATAAATGTATCAATCATAGACAACATAGTACCCCATCCTACTATGTCTCCATACTAGTTTTACAACTAAAACCAAAGTGTCACGTATTGGAAATTGGATTTCCGTCATGAGTCAAGGCAAGGGATGTACTCCTTACCAATTCGAGTCACCTCTAGGAAGATGACCCAAGATCCCTCGCAGTGAACCCTTGATCTTGCAAGGCCGGTCACAATTATGTTTATGGATTGGCAATTCATGAACACACATTTCCCGGTCCTTTCGGACTTATCCATTGGCCCCGTAGTGACCGATATATCCGAGGCGCCTCGCTATCCATCATCCACATAGGTAAAAAATATATAAATGTCTGGGCTCTATACCATGGCACCACCCATAGCTAGAAAGAAACGTCGTGCACTCCCTATTGTCCCTTATCCCGTTTTTGACTCATACCGAGGTGTGAGGCTTGCGAATTAACGCTATACACAAAGCTATGCTATTTAAATCCGTCTTTGATCATCAACCACAAGACCCTGCTTTTCAACAAAAGCCTTAATCATTTGCATCTTAGCATGCCACATTGACAATTCACGCCATGCGACTAATGTCTATCGATATATAACCTCTAAGCTCGCACGTCTTAGAGAAGGGTGTTAAGGAAGAGAATAAATTCTTCGCCACCAAACATATATATATTTAATAGAAATCAATCAACATAGAATAAAATCCAATTTCAGACACACATCCATTTAGTAGTCCGTTCTGGGTCTTAACGAAACCGGAGGCTCCTTATTCCTCGTCCTATATGTCTAATGTAGGAGAGAGGCCCTCGCATATCCGGTCGATCTCCAACTACGTCTGGACGATCACCACTTATTACCTTATCTTGGGTGTATGCCCAATCAAGACATCTGTAATCATCCAAGCTATGTGAAGAACTCCGGTCTTCGACCACCGTCTTCATCGTTGACTTATCGTCGAATCAGTTATATAGATGGGTATAAACCCAGTCTTTCCAAATAACTTGCTTATCTCAAAAACAAGCACTACCCAAACACAACATACGCCTCATTCTGATTCAAAATATTCGTTTATTAAAATATTCACATCATTAGGGAAAGGTTCCCGTTAATTTTACCAAAGAGAAATTCTTTAAATTTATTCTTTAATCTTCCTTTGGATATCAATTCAAACAAAATTAAGGTTTATCCAAACTAGTCGGGATTATCAAACCTTAACGAAGTAATCATTTTTTATATTTCCCAATCCCAACCTATTCATCCCATGGAGCAAAACTGGTAATACTCCATATCTAACACCACAGTGTTATCGGTAAATTTAATTACCATTTCACGTTCAAATCTAATTAAAGATTTAACTATCGTCTGGAATAAAAACGGGTGGTACTCCATCCTCGATCATTTCCCGGATTTGATAATTTAAATTATCACATTCACATTTCAAACTATTTAAAGGTTTATTAAAACTCCACTTATTTTTAATCTTCCAACAATCATTATTAATGATTATTTAACTTTGGGAAATCAAACATGCCGCATTGACAATCTACACCGTACCACTGATTTATGCCGATATATAACCTCTAAGCTCATACGTCTCAGAGAAGGGTGTTAAGCAAGAGAATAAATTCTTCGCCACCAAACATATATTTATTTAGCAGAGATCAACAATACGATTCGTAATACAATGTTAGACATGTAATCCTGTCTTTAACTGGGTTAAAGAACCAATTTCATTTAAAACACAGTTCACGATAAACCCAAAAAACATATTCCATTAACTACGGAATCCTCACGGAAAACAGATCAATATATGATCGATATCAATTTCCATATCCAAATTATAATATAAATGGAATAACAACAAAGCCTTTTAAATTCCATATATATTAACAGTCTTCCTCCACAGAAGCTCACTTCGATTATTACCAAATCGAATTCCATTCAATTCCAATTTAATATATTAAATTGGAAAAACTTTACTTTGGAAAATTTTCATTACATCTTAATAAAAGATTTATATATTCCCAATCACATTTCTGTTAATCGGGTTAAAGAACGAATGTCGTTAAAAAACACAGTTCACAATAAACCCAATTCACATTACATTTTATTCCAGTTACTAAATATAATTGGAAACTCTAATAATCTTAATTAAAAGATTTATTCTTTTCACCACGAGGTTTAAGAATAGTGTTATTTAAGATACTATTCACGACAAACCCAAAATCCAATTTAATATTGAATATATGGCTCTAAACAGAAATTATATCGACTTACATTCAATATCAAATTCTGAAACCAACACATATCGTATGGGGAATAACGATATATATCTGTCTTCCTAATTCCTCCAAAATATCCGTATAGTCACGAAATCCAATATCGAAATCTCCCGAAGACGATTTTATTAAAATCCATTTCAATTCATACATTGGAAAATTCTTATTAGATTAAAACCATTCACAAATCCAATTTATTTGTTTAAAAATGTTGGATTATCTTTTTAGTTAATAACTATTTCATTTTGATAAAAATATATTCTTATCTTTTCAAATATGTATTTTTTCATCCCAATTCTTTCCAAATCATTTATTATGATTTTGCACAAATTATTAATATTTTTATTAATTTTATTTAGGCACTTTCAATCGATTTCCAAAAAGGGTCGTCGAACTGCATTTACAACGACCTTTTCCAAATTTGATTTGGACATAATTCCAAATCCAACCGTTAGATTTCAAATCTCTTATATTCTTTCGAAAGATCGTTTCGATACGAACCCAATGGTTCCGGTTTTTGGAGAATTCGACGGTCGGATCTCCCATTACGTCCTTTTGAAGTTAATGGTCGAAATTCGAGAACGGTTCGCGGTGCGGCGCGTTCTATTCAAGCCATTAATTTATATATAATATATATTTCGTTCAAAACATATTTTATAAATTCGTTTTAAAAACGATTCACACTTTCATTTCAATTTTTAATCAAAATTGAATACTCCTTATCATTATAATATTTAAATTATAATATTTTCAAAATATCAGATTTTGATATCTTTTTCTTTTTGATATTCATTATAAAAATGAATAAAATCAATATAAGTATCGTTCGTGTTAAAATGGCGTAAATCTAAATGACATGGCTTCATTTATTTCAATATTTTCGTGTCCATCCAAAATCGGACATCAAATTCACATTTTAATCCTTCACTGGATATTATTTTAAAATATTCATTATTTTAAAATATTTCCTTATTTTAAAATATTTGTTCTTTTTGAATTGGAATCAGACCCAATCAATTACCATATAATTTATTTATATGGATTTCATACAACACATATACACAACAATCATGATACACAATCAACCATCATCCAGAGTGCATTGCACCACTGCATGAGCATTAAATATAAATAATTAATGCTTGCAACATTCTGTCAACCAATCGATTGACATATGGCTAACCAATTGGGATTAGTGTATGCAAAATATCGTCCCAATACCCGTGTGGGGTTTCAACCAACAAATACTGAATATTATTTGTGCAGTCGAACGATATGTAAAATTTATCGTCCCAATCCATGTCAGTTAAATGGGTGCACATAAACAAATCGTCCGATTTGTAACTGAATATTTATTTTCAATTCAGGAGAATTTCATGCCGTTCATATATACGTTAAAAATTATATTTTTAATAATAAAATATTTATTTTAATACTTCACTATTTTATATAGTTCATACATTCAATAAAAATGATATTTTTATTATTCAAACATTTTATTCAACACATGAATATTTTATTAAGTTCATATACACATTAAAAATTATATTTTTAATAAATAATATTTATTTCAGAAAATTTCGGCATTATAACGGCGTGATATTAGAACTGGAGTAATGTCTAACATTATCCCTCTCCTGATACTGGCTCGCACCATACACAATAATCAATCAAAATAACAAAACCCCAATACAATCATTTCACCACAATACAATCAATTCACCACAAAACAATTCAAACAAACAACCATGGTTTGTACAATAAATAGTGTCGGGGGCTTCTAAGCCCCGTCTGCATCCTAGTATATATTTAACTATAAAATAATTAGGGTGAGAAGGAGTTCTCACTTTGGGATCCACTCCGCCACTATTTTCTGACGTCCTGATTTGATGTTATGATTCCAGACTTTGCAAATGAGCTCCAATTTTAATGCTATCTCTTTTTCTAGCTTAAATGCGCCATTCCGGACAACTTTCGCCTAATAGACTTTTTTTTAAATTGGTCCATATTGCCAGAATTCGCGAAAAGACATAAATCGGACAGTAGATTTTGGACGTGTTTTCTGAACAACTCCGCAATCCAAAATATGACTTCCATATAGCCAAATTGACAAGAAAACCGTGCTCTTCGATTTTGGTAGTGTGGAATTTTGGCCAAAAGCGCATGGTTGGGGAGACACGGGCTGTGGAAGATTAGGGTGTTGTTTGCAAAACTGAAAAATGTAAAAATTTGATTTTTATTGAAGAGGGGGGGTGGTCCACAGTGGTCTGAGGTGACGGGTGGCAGCGCAGGGGGTCGGAAATGGCGGCGGCGAGGCGGTGGTGGCTGGGGAAGGGCTGGCGGCGGCTAGGATTTCGGTTTGGGGGGAATGTGGCTCGTGAATTTAAAGATGAGAGGGAAGAGAGAGGGGGGAGGAAGGAGGAGGGGACTGCGGCGGGCTAAGCGTCGGTGGCGGCGGCCTGGACGTCGGCGACGACGGACTGGGAGGGGGAGGCGATGAAGTGCAGCGGTATTCATTTTTTTTCCTTTTTCTCAAATGCGTTGACCATAGGGGAAGAGAGACGGGGGTATTATATAAAATTTAATTATTATTTTATTCTCCAAAAAAAATTACTTTTTCATTCGAACCCCAAATCAAACTCAACGACCGTCTTCCCTAGCGTAATACCCCCATTCCAAAAACAATGGGATATGTCCCGTAAGCCAATTCGACTGTTTCGATCAGTTTTCATCAAAATTAAAACATAAATTAATATAACGTTCAAAATTGATTTCAACGTACATTTTAATTTACCGGGGCCACATACTGACTCCAAAAATCCCAGAAAAATAAATCTACTATGTTTTGATGATACGGTCCTAACAAAACTAATTTCGTCAAATTTGGAGGCTATTTGAAAAATGGCCATTTTTCAGTTGATTAAATTCAAACTGAAATTACCAAACACGTTTAAATCCACCACGCTCACGTATTAATTCCAAAAATTATAAAAATTGGAATCTAGCAAAAATTTGACATTTCGAATCCAACAAAAGTGGTTTCATCGAAAATTGAGGTCGTTTGCAAAGTGACTATTTTTAAGGGCTATATATTACATTAAAATATATATAAATTCCATAGCGGCTATTTCAAATTTTAAACTGGGCATAACTTTCAATTTATATTATGAAGTCTCAATTTTTCACATTCGTTTGAAAGATATAATTAAACGGATTCAAATATTTCTGGTTTTATTGAAATTCGATTTTTTTGAATCCTATACATTCATTTGAAATTAGAAATCGAATTTTCAAAATACCACGCCATTTCAGGCTCGTTTTATAATTAAAATAAATCTATACGTTCTAACTTCGATTTAAATAAATTTTTAGTCATTATTATTTAAAATAAAACATTTTAAATATTCAAAATCCATTAAAATACCTAAAATAAAAATTTTTAAATTGGTTTTGAAAATCCGGGTTATTACAACATTAAATGAAATATTGGTTGTTTTTGAAAAAAAAATCTAAACAAAACCAAACCAATCCTCTACGGAAATCCGCTGCCGTCATATCGAAATCTTGATAAAAACCATGTCAAAATCTTAGCAAAAACAGTAAGAAAATCTTGCTATATTAATGGTTTCCGATTTAAGCTCTCTGCAAAAACAAATCCTTCACTAATACAAAACAGGTTAGTTGCTTCGGTAATTTACCCCCGTTGCTTCTATTCTAGAACCGAAGCAACTGCATATGACGCAACAGATCAAAATTTGTTGCTTCGGACAAACAACCGAAGCAATTTTTTTTCTAGTTTGGTTGTTTAGCCCATGTTGCTTCAGTTCAATAATGGAAGCAAATGCAGAAGACGCAACAGGTATACGCATGTTGCTTGCATTCTACGGGGGAAGCAAATGGAAAATATTTTGCTTCGGTTGCTCAAAACAACTGAAGAAAAAAAGTAGTTGAAGCAGTAAAAAAATAATACTGCTTCTGGTTTTAATTGAAAGCTTAAACAACATCAAATTGCATTTAAAGTCAGAATAGAAAACACAACAATAACACTAAACCTAACTGCAATATCAATATGGTACATGTCGTTTTCAAAATAGTGGCATGCTGTTATACATGTCGTTTTCAAAATAGTGTCATGCTGTTGTATGTTCGAAGAAAGAAAAAATTGTCGGCTAAGTATGTCTACCATGAGCGCCACAAATTATGACAAATCGATAATGATACACTGACTAAACAACGGAAAAAATATCCTTATTAGTGTTAATCTGGAAAGCATGGTCAGAGTTGTTGGTTAGGTGATATATATATATATACATATATATTTTGATTCCTTCTATTGGAAGCTAGGAACCGGTATATATAAAACAGAAATTTCAAGGTTATATGGCCATTTTCTTCTCCAAAATGAAATGCGCCTCCACCATATATTAAACAACCAATATTGCTCGAAATTTCTCCCCCATCGATCTCTTAACCGGTTGTCAATTTCAAATCTCATTAACTACCAAAGGCTTCAGCGCAAGGAAATCTTCAATTACAACAGTCCCGATTGTTTTCCCTTCAACGATGAGGTTGGGATTTTATCTGAAAGTCATAGCGGTTCATGGAGATCCGGGAGCAACAGGCCATGCCGGAAGGAGAGAGACTGGAGCCAAAGGTTAGAAGGGTTAGTCTGCTTGCTCTACCAGCGTTAGATGGTTTATCGATAACCGAAGGTGGGTGCAGTAGTTGACATCAAGGTTAGCGTGCCATTCTGGGTTCCCATACTGATTGGGACGCACTGTTAAGGAGCAAATGATTAATTAGCAAGTTACCAGCCTTCATGTTCAAGTTGTAAAGAAAATAGTGGCAGCAATTTCTTTTGAAATATGGAGAAGTATCAAGTAGCAGCGCAAGTGGGGATGATAGATGGTCGTAGTGGGGTGTCTGGGAGGAAGAAGGCAAAGAGCGTCTGGTGGAGGACCATTATGTCGATGATCAACACTTTTGAACAATGTGGAGATGGTGGTGTTTTTGGAAACTCAAAGCAACATGATTAGGGGAAGAAGTAGCGAAGGTCATTGACATTTCCTGTTTCAACGTTGTAGTTGGCAGCGTCCGAAGGGGGAGGTTTGTGCAAGTCTGTTCCACATAGGATAAAGGAATTCACAAAGAGGGAGTGCTAGATGGATTTGGACGTGGAAACTATTGGAATGGTGTTGTGTCACCGTACATACACGGCGTGAGAAAGGAGCTCGATTGTCTTCCATATTGCCAATGCCTGGGACATGAAGAGTTCAGCAATGAAGAAGTTGGTTCTTTTTCTTGTGGCAAAGGGATCACGGTTTAACAGTAAAATGGAGTTCGCCATGACAAGGGGGTCGGGACGGAGTTGTGGCAGCTGCTACAACATGCGTGGAGACAGTGATCGATGCGAGGAGATGGAACTTGTACAAAGCTCGGTGATGGGTTGTTTTTTTGGGGTATAGTAGTGGCACATATTTCTAAAACGAGAAGAAAGGTTAAGGAAATAAAACTGTGGGTTAAGGGGAGATTAACACGTGAAAATGGTCGGCTTTGGAGCTGATGGGTATTTATTTAATTTAAACGACCATTTAAAATTAAATGAAACCGCCTGAACCGTCAATCGAATAAAATGTTGAGTTAACTCTCACACATTTCTGAAATACTGTGATGTGCTAAATTTATATAATTATAACTTAGCATTAATAGTGTAAAATTGGATGATTGGATGTTATTGGTTGTTTATTGTTGATGGCCGACATTACTTATATTTTGTCATTTTGAATGCATTATATTAATGGAATCATTTCATATATTATTATCAAATGTTATTGTGATATGTGATGCAGGGAAGAACAAGTTAGAGGAATCCAACCGGATTCCTCAAATAAATATATGTTATTTGTTGTTCATATTTTTCATATATATAAATTGTTTACTCCATATGACATTAAAACTTGTCTGGATGCTGATGATTGAATGGAAGTTAATCGTTGTTGTGATTTTAATCAATCGATAATATTGATTAAGTGGTTGGCAGTGATGGCCCAAACTATGTCGTTTTATGACGTCGTTTTGCCGTTAGGCGAACGTACGAAGTTTTAAGTTATAATTTATTTTTATAACTAAATTGAAGTTTTAAGTTCATTTTATATAGTTTAATTAAAATAGAATTTTTTTTAATATATAAGGGATTATTAAACGTTTTATATAATGAATTCTTATATCATTATTGAGTTTTATGAACGAAAAATCAGAAACTAACCTACGGGTTAGTAAAATTGAATAATTGAAAACAATTAAATGATGTTATTAAAATTAATTAAGTTATTAATTAATTTAAGGGGGAAAATTAATGGAAATCAGTTAACAGTTTAACTGATGTTACGGTTGATAAAGTCAACTGTTTAAATTAAAATTGACGACTGGGTTAATTTGATTTAGATTAATCTAATCAATAGTTTTCTGAATATTTGTTAAACTCGATGAAAATTGTTTAAAGCTAGTTAATCTCTAATTAACTGTATTTTAAAGTGGTTTATAAGTTAATTATTGTTAATAAAATTAATTATTTTTTAATAATCTTTTAAAAATTATATTTATTTTATCTTTAGTTAATAATGAAAATAACTACTTTTAATGTAGTTAATGTTGAAGTTAATTATTATTTTAATAATAATTAAAACGATTATTTTTTAATTGCAATTAAATTAAGAAAAGATCAAATGGAAATAAGTTTTGATTAAAGTTGAGTAAGAATTTTATATAAGGATTTATAATCCAAGCTTACAAACAAGGTTTGTAAATGAATTTGTAAGCTAATGCGGAAATTTCAATAAGATTTTACTTAAGTAGAATGAGTGCAATTGGAATGGGTTTTTAAAAAGGATGGTTAAATGGATTGGTGAAAGGGTACTTAATAGTTTAATAAAATAAGTAAAGAGATTATAAGGAGACGTCAAATGTAAGAAATGGTATGATAAACCATATTTGGAATTAAATAGTAAATGGGGATTTGAGATATCGAAATTAATATTAGTTTTGAAGTTACGAACTTGTATTTATCTTAAGAAAAGAAAGTTGTCGATCAAGGTCTGAGAGGTAATTAGAATACCCTAGCTTGAACGACTTCACTATAATCGAGAGATGGTATTAGTTCGTAATGGTATAAGAAGTAAAAAGGAGGTTTTGGGATATACATAGAAATATTTCCAAAGTAAAAGGAAATAAAAGGAATTTCGAGTACATATATATATAATTTTCCGAGTAAAGGAAATATACAAAAGATTTGAAAATAAAAGGAATTTGGAAAGTTATAACGATATTTTCGAGGTTAAGGGAATTAAAGAGACGAGTTTGGGGAGATGCTTATTTTGTAAGAAAAGATATTGATTATTTTTTCTGAAGGTAATGGAAAAAGAAGAATTTCGTTAAGATAAAATTTATGAAATCGATTATAAGAATTGATGGAATGGTGTAACGACCCAACTTTCGAACACATCGGAAGTTGTGTAGTAATAAGAAAAAGAATAGATAGAAGATAGAATCATAGAACATCAGAATCACACAGCGGAAATTTTCACAAAAGATAATACTTTATAATATTACACAGCAGAATATATTACATCAGAGCATCATATTTCTAGTGAAACAACCCATTTATAGTACATCAGTAATTATACATATCATAGATGATCAACTGACAGACTTAATTATACAGAAGATATATGGACCAGCACACAACAAAATCTTCATTCCAGCTTCACAAGTTTCATCATATCCTGATTCACTTGTCTATTCATAACAAGTATTATGAATACCCAAGAGTTTAAGGGAAAACAAAGAAAAATAAACTCCGGGTCAGTCAGGTGACTAGTGTAACACCCCACGTCCATTAATGTCACTCACAAAGGGAATGCATTAACTTCCATGGAGGTTTTAAGTGAATATAGAACAGTAAAATTACAACAAGACAGATATAAAATAGTACTTGGAAATTCAAAAACTTTATTTCATTGTAGCAGAAGTCAAAACATGTTTGATTACATCATAACACCACATTCAATGTCAAGTACAATATCTATCTTGATAAAACAAGTACATAATCCCATTACATGAATAGCCATTAAAAAGAAAGATAACAAGCTGGACTTTACTTCAGCAGTCCAAGCTTTCCAGAAGATAAGCGATCCAACTAGACTCCACTAGAACTTGGCCCAACCTGCGGACCTGAAGGGAGAAAAAGGATGGAAAAGAGGGGGTCAGACATAAAGTCTGGTGAATATGATAATTCTACAATACTATTACCAAAATAACTGGACTAAGGCATAAGCTGGAAAACAAGAAAATGTCTATGAAGAGCAGATTAAGGACATAGACAATCGATAAAGGCAACGTTATAGGCGCTCCTAAATACTAAAGGATAAACACTATACTACACCACACCAGTCACCCTAAAGATTCATCCCACTTAGCTTCACTTAGAAACTTTCCCAATGGCTTTACGTACCCCTAGCTGACTACATAGGTGCCGCCTGCCCCTATCTCCACTAGGTGTACCCTACTTCCCATTATTCGATCGGCTCCCTAGCTCGTAGATACCCGTGCTGGCCCCACAGTGGGGTGTATCACTCCCCTAAAGTGGCAACCTGATACAACGGACATGCACGGCTTATACCTACACGATGCAACAACGTCTTACCTACCAACCCGGGTCCACACACGCATATGAAACCCGTTGGACTTGCGTTGCCACCGCTCCCTGTTTTGGCCTCTTATAGTCAAACCCAGTATGCGTGTCCCGTCCTCGACTTGGGTCGAGCCCACAAAGATACGTTTTGGGATACTGGTTGAAATGGGCCCCCACTATTTACCACAAGCATTCCACCTAAGCTTGTCCCCATTAGTCCATCCCACTTAACCCACTTAGTCATGTTCATTTACATGTGTGTTTGGTTAAGTCTAATCGTATTTCAAATGCCTCTAAAGGCAACCACCAGATTCCTCATGCCACCCAAGGCACCTACTTAACCCCCATGTCCCACCTTACATGATTATCTGGTTAAGTATTTCTTAGTTCATTAAGGCCATAACCTCATAAAGACCTCTCACATTAGACTGGCATTTATGGCAGCTGGATTTGCCGGGCGGGTCCGGGCAGTCTTACACCATAAAAGAGTCTAACCTCGTGTCTTTACAACTGTTATGCTTTAGTTTGGGCCTAGGACCTCTCACATTGGGCCGACATTTGTGACTACTGGATTTGCCGGGCGGGTCCGGGCAGGTTTACATCACAAACGGGTCCAACCTCGTGTCCTAAGCATTGATTATTAATAATAATCCACTTTCCCCCCAATTTTAATAATTCCCTACTTGAATTATTAATTACTTCCAATTTTTAACAATGTCCATAATTGACTCAATTATGGACATTCATTCATGGTATGCAACATCTTACAAAATTGCACCCAATTTATTAATTCCTAATATTACCCCTACCCCACGTTTGAACGTTTATTCGCAAAATATATGTTAGACTCGAATAGCCTAACTCATAGCATAAAAGAGATTATCATAATAACAACATGTATATGTGACCAAATGAATCATAATAAGGGGTGAAACTTGCATATGTCCAACTTGCATAGATTATACATGTCATGGATCTAAAGGTGTCAACTTGTTCAAAATTCACCTAATATGATCTCAATCAATTTTCATAAACTTACATATGAACATGTGTGAATCAACATCATCTAATTTTTTAACAACATGGTTTTATATGGTACACCTAACTCAATAGGCAAATTCCCATAATCAAGTTTTATTTAATTATAGTTTCAAGTTTATGGGTACACCTAACCTAATAGGCAAATTCCCATAAACAAGATCCATTTAAATTAAGAAAAAAAAACATAACTTTAAGCATGATCCAACAACATGATTTTTCAACATAATATAGCATGATTTATAACATGGCATAGTATGATAGTATAACATAGCTTGACATGATTCTCAACATAGCACGACATAGCATAAGAGAATTTACAACATAGCATGACATAGCATATATAATTTACATCATACGACAACATAATAACATAATAAGAGATCCACAATATATAGAATTTACAATTACAAATCACATCACTTTCTTGTGATCCATTCATAACTGAGTCAAATTAGTTTGTAATAGTCTTGTGAGAATCATCATACTCACCAACAAAAGAAAAGAATTAGAGAAAGAGAGATCTTTTGATTTGATTTGTGTAGATTTAGTTGTAGATGATTAGGCTTCCTCTTCTTAGTTTGTGACGGCTATGCTGTACTCCATGGCAGCAGCATGACGGTAGCTTCTCTAATTTTACAAGTGATTTAGGTCTAGGGTCTACCCACTTATTTATAGATTTTAGAATTCATTTAGGCCATTAGATTTAACCTAGAAATAACCGCAGCCGTTCAGACAAGATGGGGTTTATCTTGTTGACTCAGCAATGAGTCAGAAGTGACTCAGCAAACACTCAGCATATTAATAAACTTCTATTCATGTCATAAATATATATATTTTCTACAATGTACATATTAGATACATCCCCCTTTACTTATTATTGTTTTTATATACATATTAGATACATTCCCTCTCTTACACACTTATTGATATTTTTATATTCATATTAGATACATCCCCTCTCTTACATACTTATTAATATTTTTATATTCATAATAAATACATCCCCTCTCTTACATACTTATTAATATTTTTATATTCATATTAGATACATCCCCTCTTCTACACACTTATTATTATTTTAGCAACTTTAGTGTTAATAGAAAATTCGGGGTGTTACATTCTCCCCTCCTTTTAGGATTTCGTCCCCGAAATCTTCAAGTCTGGAAGAATGTATATCCTACCATCCAAACGTCCATCTACTCATCCATCATACACAGGCATCCATTGTCCTTACAGACTTCTAATGCTTTCATGTTTAAATGCACAGTGTGTGTATATGTCCGTATCTAATGCAAAATCAGGCGGTCCACTGATTCAGTTGACCTCCTTAATGCAACTATGATCGTGCCATGCATCCATTATGTATGCAAAAGATTCTTAATGCTACATAATACTTCTATATGCGTGCACAACCATCATCTGAATGCAGCAACCACATGATAATACAACCATCGTTCATCCATTTTACTAAATACATCCACATATATATGCAATATGCAATATGTAGTGACTGAGCCGATCTAGTGCCTAAAGTGTGTGTATATATGCATCCACGAGCAACCACTAGCAAACACTTGCATCCATCATACATAACATGTCTCAAACACATGTTTCAACCATAGGATTATCCTAACTAAAGGTCAAAGATACTAATGAGAGGACATACTAAAGATAAGATAAGATAAGCTAAGCGATAAAGGAGAAATTAAAAGACATACCCTCAAAAAGAAAAGGGTACAACGAACGCATCTTCTCTTCTGTCTCCCAAGTTGCGTTGCTCTCATCATCTCCCCATTGCACTTTAACCAGTCTGACCTCTCGATTCCTCAACTTTTTGATCTCCGACCCAAGAATGCATGTAGGAGCTCGTCTAATTGTTGCATCACGCTCTATTTCCACCTCTTTAAGCAAGCTCGGCTCTACCACCTCCGCGGTCTTGTGCAAACACTTCCTCAAATGTGACACATGGAATACGTCGTGTACTCCACTAAGTTTCTCAGGCAACTCCACCCTATATGCCATCTTCCCAATCCTGTTTTTTACAGGAAACGGCCCTACAAACCTTGGTGCTAATTTCCCCACGGACCCAAAGCGAACAACATTCTGTAACGGAGATACTTTGATAAAAACCATGTCCCCAATGTCAAACTCAAGATCTGTCCTCCTCTTATCAGCATACGATTTTTGCCTATCTTGTGCTGCTTTCATCCTCCTTCGAATCAACTCAATCTTCTCCGAGGTTTCCCTAACCATATCGGGCCCAAGTAGGATTTTATCGGTAGATTCCCACCAACATGTAGGCGAACGGCAAGGCCTTCCATAAAGAGCTTCGAAAGGTGCCATGCCAATACTAGACTGAAAGCTATTATTATATGCGAATTCTACTAACGGAAGGTGCTCTTCCCATGTACCCCCAAAGTCTAGGATACAAAGCCTTAAAAGATCCTCTAGAATGCGATTCACCCTCTCGGTCTGGCCGTCTGTCTGAGGATGATATGCGGTGCTCAAACATAGCTGAGTCCCTACCACCTCTTGTAAACTCTTCCAAAATTCGCTAGTAAAGATGGGGTCACGGTCGCTTACTATACTAGAAGGAATACCGTGCAAACGAACTATCTCCTTAATGTATACAGAAGCCAACCACGGAGCAGTCCTCTTACTTTTCACGGGAATAAAATGGGCACTTTTAGTGAGTCTATCTACTATAACCCAAATCCCCGTGTTACCCTTCCTTGATCTTGGTAATCCATCCACAAAATCCATTGAGATGCTTTCCCATTTCCATAGTGGAACTTCTAATGGGTGAAGCAACCCACCGGGTTTCTTTTGTTCTGCTTTAACTCGTTGGCACACCAAGCATCTAGCGACGTACTCGGCCACATCCTTTTTCATGCCGGCCCAAAAGAAAACCCGCTTCATATCTTTGTACATCTTATCCCCGCCGGGATGAATGGTCATTTTTGAGCGATGAGCATCATCAAGAATGGCCTTCCTTAAGTCTTCGTCTTGTGGTACACAAAGTCTATTATCCCTTCGTAACCAACCCTTATCGTCTAGGGTATACCTACGAAGATGGCTTGACGACTCCCCCCCTTTGAGCTTTTCTACTATCTCAACCAACTGTGGGTCGTCTCGCTGTGCCTCACCAACCCGTCCTAGAAGTGTAGGTCTAACCTCCAAGGATGCTAACAGACCGGGTACTAAGTCAACGGAGGGTCTAAAGTCAAACATAGAGATGAATTCTAAGCTTTGTCGTTCAACAAACAACGGACTCAAGGACAACCTTTTCCTACTTAAGGCGTCTGCCACCACGTTACCCTTGCCCGGGGTATATGCTATTTCAAAATCGTAGGAGGCTAAGAATTCCATCCACCGTTGCTGCCTTAAATTCAAATCCTTCTGAGAGAATAAGTATTTTAATGATTTGTGGTTAGTGAACAGTTCGAATTTCTCACCAAGAAGATAGTGACGCCAAGATTTAAGCGCGAAAACAATTGCGGCTAGCTCTAAGTCATGCGTGGGGTAATTCTTTTCATGAACCCTCAACTGCCTTCCACCATAGGCTATTACTCTTCCCTCTTGCATGAGGACCGCGCCAAGTCCCGTCCCACAAGCATCAGTATAGATGGTAAACGGTTTATTCCCGTCTGGCAGCACTAAGACTGGGGCTGAAGTTAAGGCTCTCTTTAAACGTTGGAACGCATCATCGCAATCTTTGTCCCACGTAAAAACCAGGTTCTTCTTCGTTAACCGTGTTAATGGAGCTGATATTTTTGCGAAGTCTTTGATAAACTTCCTATAATAGCCAGCCAACCCCAAGAAACTTCTTACTTCGGTTGCATTTTTAGGGACCTTCCAATCTTGGATGGCCACCACCTTTGCGGGATCCACTGCTATCCCTTCTTTGGAAACCACGTGCCCTAAGAACCGTACTTCCTTCCTCCAGAAGTGACACTTCGAAAATTTTGCCTTAAGGTTATGCGCTCGAAGGGTTTCCAACACTTCCCTAAGATGTAGGGAGTGCTCTTCTTTATTCTTAGAAAAGACTAAGATGTCATCCACAAAGACTACCACGAATTTGTTAAGGTATTCCCTAAACACCCTACTCATCAAATCAACAAAATATGCAGGGGCGTTTGTCAAACCAAAGGGCATCACTAGCCATTCATAGAATCCATCAGGAGTCCTAAAAGCAGTCTTATCTATACTATCCTCAGCCACTCTCAGTTGATGAAAGCCAGTGGCTAAGTCCAACTGCGAAAACACTGAGGCGCCAACTAACTGATCAAAGAGATCGTCAATCCTCAACAGTGGGTGTCGGTTCTTTTTAGTAAGCTTGTTTAGTTCTCTATAGTCCATACAAAGTCTAAGAGACCCATCCGCCTTTGTGGCAAAAACTACTGGAGCACCCCACTCCGATATACTACGTCTTATGAACCCCTTCTCAAGCAACTCCTTTACTTGCTTATTGAGTTCCCTCCTTTCACGAGGAGCCATGTGGCGCACTGGCAAAGATACGGTTTTAGCATTATCCACAAGATAAATTCGAAAGTCTATCTCCCGCTTTGGAGGTAAGCCCTTCACCTCCTCAAACACATCCGGATATTCCCGGACCACTTCTACCGATCGCAGGTTCTCTATAGACGCGTCAAGCGATTCAAGATAACTTAGCATAACGGAATTTATGGGATTACAAAAGATGTCGAGAGCATTACCAAGGCGAGTCACAAGCCTAACTACTCTCCTTTCACAATCAAGAATGGCCCTATTTCTAGACAACCAATCCATTCATAAAATTAGCCCATAGCCCGTGAAGCCCAATACATAAGCATCACATCTAAATTCAACGCTAAGTATAGAGATTTTCAAATCCAAACATATCATGGTCAAATGAGCCGAACCCCCACTTGGATTTGAAACGACCAAGGGATCCTCTACTAAACTGGTGTTCAAGTGCAGTGATTCAACTAATGATGCAGAGATAAACGAATGAGATGCGCCAGAATCGAATAAGGTACGGACAGGATGATCAAACAGAAAAACTAAGCTTTCAACAGAAATTGTTCTACCTCTTTCTTGCAGCGGTGGGGCCGCAATAGCCTGAACTTGCCCCCTTGCCTGCCCTGGTGCCATAAGAGCCTGCACCTGTCCTCCCGAGGTAGACCCTGCCCTCTGCCCCTTCTTTGGACAGTCCTTCACTAAATGTCCCGCATCTCCACAATGAAAACAACCAGTCTTCTTTTTCTTTCTACAATCTTTGCTGAGATGGCCATGCATCCCACAATTGAAGCATTTCTTCTTCCCTTTGCCATTATTGTTTTTACCACCCTTCTTATTTTGCTGTTGGGGTTTCTTCTGATCCCCTTTCTTTTCAACTGCCTTATCCTCATGCATAAGTGCCATTTCTACTAGCTTTTCAAAGGTGGCTCCCATAGGGATGTGGGTCATAGCCAACCCTTGCAACGGTTCATTCAAGCCTCTAACGAACCTCAAAGCTTTCTTCTCTGGCGTGTTCACCAACTCCAAGCCAAACCTTGCTAACTGATTAAATTTATCGACATATTCCTTTACTGATGAGCTCCCTTGCTTTAGTGCCAGGAATTTTTCCATATTTAAGTTCTCCTCTGCCCTTGAAAGAAACTTTTCCTCAAACCTTCGTCTGAAATCCGCCCATGAATCAACTGGACGTTCCCCGTTAGTGACCTCCCACCAAAACGAGGCCTCTCCCTTCATTAACCAAGCAGCTAAACGGACTTTCCTCCCATCTTCCACTTCAAAGATATCCAACAATTCCTCAGTCTCCTTAAGCCAATCTCTGGCCTCCATAAACGTCTCAGTCCTTTGAAAAGTTTTTCCTCCCATAGCCTTGAATTCCTTGCACGTCTTTGCAAAAGTGTCAACACGAGGAGGAGGAGGAGGAATGGGTGCAACTAGGGGTGGAGGAGTATCCGCTGGGCCTGCAGTGGTGGCCCTAGCCTCCAAGTATCTCCTAAACCACCCTGGAATCGTCACACCTTCTGGGAGATTAAGATCTTCAGCCATGCTGAAACGAAAAAGGAAAGATTCAAAATGGAGAATTCGAAAGATAAAGATAAGGATGTGGCTATTTGGGATTATGTTTTTCATAAAAACTCTCTTTAAATAACATGTTTTTTTTTTTTTGAAAGCACTTCTTCCAAAAATACTTTAGAAAAAAAATATTTTTCTAAATTTTTTTTTATCTGTTCTGGTAACCTTATGCTCTGATACCACGTGTAACACCCCACGTCCATTAATGCCACTCACAAAGGGAATGCATTAACTTCCATGGAGGTTTTAAGTGAATATAGAACAGTAAAATTACAACAAGACAGATATAAAATAGTACTTGGAAATTCAAAAACTTTATTTCATTGTAGCAGAAGTCAAAACATGTTTGATTACATCATAACACCACATTCAATGTCAAGTACAATATCTATCTTGATAAAACAAGTACATAATCCCATTACATGAATAGCCATTAAAAAGAAAGATAACAAGCTGGACTTTACTTCAGCAGTCCAAGCTTTCCAGAAGATAAGCGATCCAACTAGACTCCACTAGAACTTGGCCCAACCTACGGACCTGAAGGGACAAAAAGGATGGAAAAGAGGGGGTCAGACATAAAGTCTGGTGAATATGATAATTCTACAATACTATTACCAAAATAACTGGACTAAGGCATAAGCTGGAAAACAAGAAAATGTCTATGAAGAGCAGATTAAGGACATAGACAATCGATAAAGGCAACGTTATAGGCGCTCCTAAATACTAAAGGATAAACACTATACTACACCACACCAGTCACCCTAAAGATTCATCCCACTTAGCTTCACTTAGAAACTTTCCCAATGGCTTTACGTACCCCTAGCTGACTACATAGGTGCCGCCTGCCCCTATCTCCACTAGGTGTACCCTACTTCCCATTATTCGATCGGCTCCCTAACTCGTAGATACCCGTGCTGGCCCCACAGTGGGGTGTATCACTCCCCTAAAGTGGCAACCTGATACAACGGACATGCACAGCTTATACCTACACGATGCAACAACGTCTTACCTACCAGCCCGGGTCCACACACGCATATGAAACCCGTTGGACTTGCGTTGCCACCGCTCCCTGTTTTGGCCTCTTATAGTCAAACCCAGTATGCGTGTCCCGTCCTCGACTTGGGTCGAGCCCACAAAGATACGTTTTGGGATACTGGTTGAAATGGGCCCCCACTATTTACCACAAGCATTCCACCTAAGCTTGTCCCCATTAGTCCATCCCACTTAACCCGCTTAGTCATGTTCATTTACATGTGTGTTTGGTTAAGTCTAATCGTATTTCAAATGCCTCTAAAGGCAACCACCAGATTCCTCATGCCACCCAAGGCACCTACTTAACCCCCATGTCCCACCTTACATGATTATCTGGTTAAGTATTTCTTAGTTCATTAAGGCCATAACCTCATAAAGACCTCTCACATTAGACTGGCATTTATGGCAGCTGGATCTGCCGGGCGGGTCCGGGCAGTCTTACACCATAAAAGAGTCTAACCTCGTGTCTTTACAACTGTTATGCTTTAGTTTGGGCCTAGGACCTCTCACATTGGGCCGACATTTGTGACTACTGGATTTGCCGGGCGGGTCCGGGCAGGTTTACATCACAAACGGGTCCAACCTCGTGTCCTAAGCATTGATTATTAATAATAATCCACTTTCCCCCCAATTTTAATAATTCCCTACTTGAATTATTAATTACTTCCAATTTTTAACAATGTCCATAATTGACTCAATTATGGACATTCATTCATGGTATGCAACATCTTACAAAATTGCACCCAATTTATTAATTCCTAATATTACCACTACCCCACGTTTGAACGTTTATTTGCAAAATATATGTTAGACTCGAATAGCCTAACTCATAGCATAAAAGAGATTATCATAATAACAACATGTATATGTGACCAAATGAATCATAATAAGGGGTGAAACTTGCATATGTCCAACTTGCATAGATTATACATGTCATGGATCTAAAGGTGTCAACTTGTTCAAAATTCACCTAATATGATCTCAATCAATTTTCATAAACTTACATATGAACATGTGTGAATCAACATCATCTAATTTTTTAACAACATGGTTTTATATGGGTATACCTAACTCAATAGGCAAATTCCCATAATCAAGTTTTATTTAATTATAGTTTCAAGTTTATGGGTACACCTAACCTAATAGGCAAATTCCCATAAACAAGATCCATTTAAATTAAGAAAAAAAAATAACTTTAAGCATGATCCAACAACATGATTTTTCAACATAATATAGCATGATTTATAACATGGCATAGTATGATAGTATAACATAGCTTGACATGATTCTCAACATAGCACGACATAGCATAAGAGAATTTACAACATAGCATGACATAGCATATATAATTTACATCATACGACAACATAATAACATAATAAGAGATCCACAATATATAGAATTTACAATTACAAATCACATCACTTTCTTGTGATCCATTCATAACTGAGTCAAATTAGTTTGTAATAGTCTTGTGAGAATCATCATACTCACCAACAAAAGAAAAGAATTAGAGAAAGAGAGATCTTTTGATTTGATTTGTGTAGATTTAGTTGTAGATGATTAGGCTTCCTCTTCTTAGTTTGTGACGGCTATGCTGTACTCCATGGCAGCAGCATGACGGTAGCTTCTCTAATTTTACAAGTGATTTAGGTCTAGGGTCTACCCACTTATTTATAGATTTTAGAATTCATTTAGGCCATTAGATTTAACCTAGAAATAACCGCAGCCGTTCAGACAAGATGGGGTTTATCTTGTTGACTCAGCAATGAGTCAGAAGTGACTCAGCAAACACTCAGCATATTAATAAACTTCTATTCATGTCATAAATATATATTTTCTACAATGTACATATTAGATACATCCCCCTTTACTTATTATTGTTTTTATATACATATTAGATACATCCCCTCTCTTACACACTTATTAATATTTTTATATTCATATTAGATACATCCCCTCTCTTACATACTTATTAATATTTTTATATTCATAATAGATACATCCCCTCTCTTACATACTTATTAATATTTTTATATTCATATTAGATACATCCCCTCTTCTACACACTTATTATTATTTTAGCAACTTTAGTGTTAATAGAAAATTCGGGGTGTTACAACTAGTATGAGTAAACAGTTTAAAACATTTTAAAGAAATCAAAATATCTCATAAGACCACGTCGTGAAAACGGAACAGGTTTTTACCTTATGAGATCGAAAACACTTTGTATACTTGAAATCAGATATTATCATATAAGTTTTCCACAAATAATTTAGAATCTAGAAGAATGCTTGCATCTCACATTCTCCTATAGTATACAAATTAAAAACCGCTTGGCGCTTAGGGAAATTGGATTTCTAACTCTGACAAGGTATGGGACCACCTTCCGATGATGTATCTCTAGAGGCAAATACACCTGGGTTCAACAAGAACGTCTTGCAACCCGGCCCTCACATGACCGACCACTCATTTTTCTTGAGTGTATCGAATGTATATCACCAATGGTTGTGTACGGCAACCATCCCCGAATGGGCAGAATCGATAGATCATGAAACAAAAGGAATTTCTCTAGATAGGTGATACTACACCCTAACGGGAGCGACCCACATAGCCATGCTGCCAGCCCGATTTTTGTCATTTCCTGGGTGTGAGGCTTGAGGCTAGATTTTACGTTTCATCGTCACTGCTTCATTTCCTTTGAATGCCACATCGTCCTACCCGTTAGAAATACTCATTCGATTTCCCAAATATTTCACGGGCAATAAAGCTAAGAGAAACGAATTTCTCCGCCACCAACGTAATATACTTACGTAAATTCGATGTGGATAATCTAACTGATATACGCTGTCAGACACTCGTCCATTCAGGTTTGTCCTGGGATTGAACAGACCAAAGATATTATTCACAATCTTCTTGCACACCGTCGTCTTCAGCTTGAACATCTCTGACGCGCGGCGTCTAATCAAATCAAAGTGGAAATTAAATCCGGCCTCTTTGAAATGATTACGAACATTTTTCTCTTTAAATTATAAATCTAATAAGATTATAATCTAATCTGTATATACAGTTATAGTCAAACCAAACAGTACATGATCATCATGTCAATATCTGATATATTGATCATCTTTTTAAAACGGTCAACTTTAGTGTGTGCGTCGCACGGGTTTTATTTCTATCTTGTCCATCACTTCTGAAAATGAATCCTTATATTTATTCTTTCAGAAATTTATCTTTCCTCAACTACCTCTAATTCCGATTCTTCACAAATGAAATAAATTTATAATTTCATTTTTCCATTTACAGCTTTTATACTGTATATTTCAGTGTCAAATTTTTCTTTGATTCCTTAACTAAATCTGCTTCTTCTTTCTATAATTTAAATAAAAACTCCCCATTTAAATTATCAATCTACATAGAATAAAAACACTGTTTTTGTTTATACCAGTTCAAATATTATCAGTTATGTTGTGACAGGGATTTTGACTTACAGATTTGAACTCGGTAAATTTCAGTGTAAATAAAATATTTTTATTTTATTCACTTTGAACCAAATATAAAATCAAATTTAAATTTATAACTAATCTCACTTCTGCTTTTCTCGACAAAATTTCGTCAGATCTCCCTTTTTATCTGATTTACTCCTCCTTCTTTCCATACTGATAAATTTCCTCCGCTTTATTTATCAGTTTAAACACGATCAAAAAAATACGTTACAGTTCTTATTTCAGCGAATACTGAACTGTACATGACCGGCTTCTTGCAGTTACAGCGGTCAGATTTCAGCGTATGTGTGACATACATCTTCTTATCACTTGTATGTTTAATTCTTATAAACAAACAAATCCTAATTTAAATTATAAATCAAATTATAAATTAACAGCTTCTGTGCTGTCTTTTAGTCGTCCGTCACAAACAACTCGATCATTTCCACTTGATCGACTTCTTTCGACTTTTGGTTATTTCCTTAGAAAAATCATTTTTTTATTCTAATTATAAATAAAATCTAAAATTTTATTTAAATTTATCTTCAGTGTTTTAATTTCAGATTTTGACGAAAACTGGATTTCAGATCCTGATTCACTTATTCCCTTAATTAAATAAAGATTCCATTTTTATTTAAAATATTTAATTTCCTATTTAAATAATTCAAAATTTTATTTAAAAACTAGTTTAAATTTAAAAAAATATTAAAACCCATCGTTTGAAAGTCAAAATCTCAAGGTACCATGTTGGACATAGTACCTGCTTCCGGTAATTGATGTTCGCTCACGAAATCTAGCCTGGCGATCATGGTTTGGACAAATACCCTTTGGCTGATCCCATTGCAAAGTACCAGGCCTGGCATCCATGTTTTTACACTGATCACCACCAAAATATCATGCGCCAAAGTTACCACTTCCTTCTTCTTCTTCTTTTCATGCCTAGCTGTGCACGTGCACACGTGCCAGGAATCCCTCCAACCACCAACGACCGTCACCACGTGTCACTCGCCACCACCTGATCACTCCACCAACTCCCCATCGCCTTCCCTTGGCCTAAATCAAAAAACTCGCCGTGCGCCTCGTTTTCCAGAACAAAACATCATCCAAGAAACGTCTCGCCCCTCCTCCCCAAGACCACCGGTCAACGCCACCTCCTGGCCACACCAACACCCGACCCCGATGCCTCAATTCCCCCTGTACCGCACCCCCTAGTCCTTTCACCTCCGAGCAGTTCCGACGTAAAAATGGTGCACCCAAAACAGTTTTTAAACCCTATTTCTATTGATTTCATAAAATCTACCCATTTAAAAATTAAATTTGCATTTTTCCCATGATCCAGCTCCCCCCATGTTCCTCCAGACCAAACGCCATCACCTCCAAACCCGTGGATCGACGGGAATCCACCAAATTGGATTTTCTGACCATCTCTTCTTTTCTCTTGATTTATACTTTTAAAAATCATGATTTTTGTTTTAAAAATCATCATTTGTTTCCTTTATCATGATTATGAAATCAAAACTTGATTTTAATCAAATTTGAATTTCCATCTTGAAATCTTGAGACAAAGAGCTGCTTATGCTTCCTGTTGTGCTTGTTTTAACATGGCCGAGGGTTTTTTGCATCTGTTACTTTACTTTAAACATTTGAATAACTTTTTGTAAAAGGTTTTTAAACATAGTATCACTCAGTCAATCCTAAGTCTGCTGATCTAACCAACCCTATGGGTGTTGAAACCATGAAATCAATTTCTAGTGACAGTAGTTGGCAAACATGACCTTAAGTCTAAGATCCTTAAGGTTCAATACTCAAGCATGTGATCAATTCAGCATTAACGAACAAGCAACATAACATGACATGGTATTAAAACAAGATCATAACAGAAAAATGCAAGATCACTTCATGTTTATAATAGAAAACGGCAGTATGAAAGCAGAAAATAACAGTGCAGTTTTTACTCACTTTCAAGCTTCCAAAACTCTTACTTTTCCTTGGCTGAAATCCTTTGAAGTGCTGTGTGTTTGTGTGAGTGAGTTATGTTCAATGGGTAGTCCTTATATAGGAGTGAGAAATGTTAAAATATTGGTGTATTAAATGTGTGATGTGAAACCACAAAACAGCCTTTTTGGTTGTGACAAATGAAAGACCACACAAACAACTATTGCTCTCTCTCAAAATCTATGCAAATCCTTCTAGATTCACATGGCATCTCAGTCTCAATCCTACCTCCTACAACCCCTAAACCTTGTACTAACTATTTCCCATTGGCCTTCAAGAAATATCACCTTAAATGTTGCTATGTACAAGACATGGAGATCATTCATGTACCATACATATTCAGATTTCATTGTGTTTTTTAAACCACCTTTTCACATGTCATATAAGATTTTACAAGTATTTATTTTAGAGGCAAACTTGCCTTGCAAGTGGTGTCAAAAATCTGAATTTATTGTACATGAAAATCTAAAACTGCTCTCGGCCATGTGACTATTTGACATGAATAAATCTTAGAAGATCCTTGCTTTTAGTGGTCATCTAGGGTAGGCAAGGTTATGTGTCCATATATGATTTTGCAAATCTTTGAGGTACATGTTTATTTGACAAAATGGCCAAGATCTTGAAAATAGAACATGATTTGAAATTTCAGAAAATCAATTGAAAAGAAATAAAAAGATTTAAAACTGAAAATGTTTTGATTCCAAAAGGATTCTATCATGTGCCTATAAATCTTCCTATAGGCCTTACTTGCTAGCATGATCTATCATATATGAGATCATGAAGTGAAATCAAATTTGACAATACATATCCTAGTTTCAATGCAAAGATGCAAATGAGATTTTATTGCTATCATGTCTATGAATTTAAAGGATTAGATCACACATGATTTTTGATTTTAAACATATATGAATTCAAAGATTTTCTTGCATTTCATTTTGAGATCAAAAAGGGTGATTTAACATATCCTTGATCAAGAGAATTTAAATATTTAAAATAAAGAGTTTTGCCAATAGTAAGGTTTTTTAAAGCTTTAGAAAAAAATATATAAACAAGTGTCTTCAAAAGGAATGGCATTTAAAAATAGCTATGTACAAGTGTTATTAAATAAACATTTAAAAATAAAATTTAAACAAGTGTTACTACATACAGCCTATTACATATACATGTTTAAAATAAAATTAAACAAACGTTATGTAACGACCCGGAATTTTGGGGCCAATTTAAAATTTTAATGGATTTTAATATTTAAAATAATTTATTTTAAATAAGAACGACTAAAAATTTATTTTAAAACGAATACATTCAATTTAATTATAGAGTTTAAAACAGCGCTGTAGTTTGAAATTTTGAATCTGAACTTTGAATAAGTATACAGGATGCAAATTAAATCAGAATTGAGTGAAATAAGAAACATTTAAATCTGTTTAATCATATCTTTCTAACAAATCTGAAAAACTGAAATTTCACTTTATAAATCAAAAGTTATGTCCAGTTTAAAATATAGAAAAGTCACTGTAGAATTTATATATATTTTAATTAAATATATTGGCCTTAAAAATAGCCATTTTGCAAACGACCTCGGTTTTCGACGAAACCACTTTTGTTGGAACCGGAATGTCAAATTATTGCTAATTTTCAATTTTCATAATTTTTCGAATTAATATGTGAGCATGGCAGAGGAAAACGTGTTTTGTCAATTACAGTCAAATTTAATCGACTTGAAAATGGCCATTTTTCCAACGGTCTCGGAATTCGACGAAATTAGTCTCGTTTGGACCGTATCGTCAAAACATAGCTAGAAATATTTTTTCTGTAATTTTTAGAGTCCGTATGTGGCCCCGGTAATTTAAAATGTACGTTTGAATTTAATAATTAAATGATTTATATTCTAATTTAAAGAAAAACACATCGTAACAGCTGAGTTGGGTTACGAAACATATTCCATTGTGTTCGGAATGGGGGTTATTAGCTAGGGGCGACATTCGTTGGGTTCAATTCGGTGTTGGTATCAACGAACAATCATTTTCTTGAATTAAAATAAATAAATAGTATAAAATACCAGTATAAATACCCTTGGAATACGCTACAGTATAACCCTATTCTACAGCCGCCGTATGCCCAATTCGAATGGCTGATGAACTCCGAAATCAAATCCCCAATTACTTTTAATCCATGCCGAATTGATACTAGGATCCAAAGCTAATATTGAAGTGTTTCTCCTCCTCTATCGATCTGTACAGTTGGATCCTGTATAGGCTTGTATTTCGCCCGAACCAGACCCGTGAACTGACGTCGTTCATCAGCGAACCGTCGTCCCAGGTTGAGTTCGAGTTCGACGAGCCAGGCACCACTAGGTGCACTGCTCCTTGGTCCTCCACGTGGCGGGTCTTGATCGAGTTCCGGCGTCCCAGGTTGTGCGCAGATCTGAACCCTAGGTTCGAACAGAGGCCTAAAAACATCGGCCTGGACAATTTGTAGAAGAAGATGTAATTTTTTCTAACTATTTTATTATGTTTATTTTAATTTAAATGTTTACAATGTAAATTCAATCATAACTCATCGATACGAACATGAAATTGAATAATTTCAGAAGCTGTGCGATCGTAAGACAGAGATCTGCAATTCTAAACTGACTGGGGCGAATTCTGAGTAGATCGGATTTTGGCAGAATTTTGAATCTGAACTATTCAGAATAAAAACCCAATGTGAGAAATTTATTTATTTCTTTCCTTTATAATTTCTGAAATTATTGTTATTAATCGACAGTAAATTCATACTGTTATAGTTCCGTGTTAAATGTACAATCTACATCTGTGTGCTTGATGATGTTATGTGGCGATATTTATTTTACTATTGAAATTAACATTTCTGTGAATTAGAATTTGAAAAAAGAAAAGAAATATATATATATATATATAGTTTTTGTTTATATAAATAGATCAAATGTATAAAACAACAAATTTTGTAAATTTGTTGAATCAGACTTTTCAAAATATATGGAACACAGAATTGTGTTAAATTGTTAATTCAGCCATTTTAACATAAAATTGAATCAAACCTTTTATTCATTTCTATTGAGTCAAATTTTGCAATAAAACATGAATACATATTTTGATATTATTTTGTTGAACTAGTTATTCAACAAAAATAGAATAAACATTTTTATGTTATTTTGTTGAACTAGATTTTCAACAAAATAGAATACACATTTGGATGCAGTATTATCTACATAAAAAGAATAGATTTTCTTAAAGATGCCTTTTTATTTTCAAATTAGAGACAATAAAAAGGAACTGATTTCAAAGTTGCATTTTTATGTAATCTGTTTTCCAATAAAAAGATTACATTTTTAATGTAGTTATATTTTCATTTAAAAGATTTGATTTTCAATATTACATTCTTGTGTAATATTGTTTACATTTAAAAGATTAGAATTTCAAGTTATCTTTTTATGTAATGTTATTTACATATAAAAGATTAGAATTGCAAGACATCATTTCTAGATAATATTGTTTACACATAAAATATTAGGTTAAAAAGTACATTTTTATTTATAAAATGTTACCTGCCATTAAAAGTACATTTCATTTTAAATGTGTTATAAAAATCAAAATTAAAATTTTTGATTAGAAGCTTGTTAGAAAATAAAAACAACATTTTTAGAAGAGGTGTTATGAAAATCAAAAATGACATTTTTGATTAGAAATTTGTAATGGAAATAAAAACAACATTTTTATATAAATGTCACATTAGTGAAAAAGAACAACATATGTTCATCAAAATATAATGAGTGAAAAGTAAAACATATTTTTATCAAAATATGATTAGTGAAAAAGAATAACATATTTTGTCAAAGAAGGATTTGTGAAATAAAATACATATTTTTGTCAAAGTAGGATTTGTGAAATAAAATACATATTTTGTCAAAGAATGATTTGTGAAATAAAATAACATTGTTTTTTTTTTCAAAACTTGATTAGTAACAAAATTAACATTTTGGTTAATTAGATTATAAAGAACAAAATTAATATTTTTGGTTTTGTACATTTAAAAAGAAATGAACAAAATCAATATTTTGATTACATAAAAAGGATTAGTACAAAATGAAATGAAAATGTATATCTTTATACATTAAAAGAATGAACTAGAAAATGTATATTATATACAATAAAAAGAATGAATTAGAATGGACACTTTTGTCACATTAAAAGGAATGAAGTGAAAATACACATTTTGTCAATTATAAGGAGTGAAACAAAAATAATTATTTTTGGTCATAATAAAGAGTTTAACCAAAATATACATTTTTGTCATTAAAGGGAATTTACATTTTTGATCATTAATAAGGATTAAAACCAAAAGTACATTTTTGGTTCACAAAGAAGAAAGAGTACATTTTGATCATTAAAAAGGATTAAAGTAAAATTAGTATTTTTGTTTACTTTAAAAGAATGAAGACAAAAATAACATTTTTGTTTACTTTAAAAGATTTGACAAAATTATCGTATTTTGTACATCAGAATTGAATTTGACAAAATTATCATATTTTGTACATTATAATGAATCAGACAAAAATTATCATGTTTTGTACATTGAAAGGAATTAGACAAAATTTCAATATTTTTGTCACTTTAAAAAGAATTAGAATAAAAGAGACATTTTTGTCCCTTTTAAAAGAATTGAAATGAAAGAGTAGATTTTTATTGTCATTTGTTCACAATAAAAAGTATTGAAATATATGTCTGTGATGTTGAAATGTTTGATGTGTTAAATATATTGCTAGTATATTCAAACTGAGTATTACACTTCCATTTACGAGTCATCCGACCTGTTTATGTGATTGGGTTGATAATTTTCACACATCGCCCAAGCGCACAAATAATTTACTATTTGTTTGATGGGTGAAACCCCACACGGGTATTGGGATGATATTGGATACACACAAATCCCAATATTTTGTTATCTGTCAATCGATGGATTGACAGTCGGTGATGAGCGTTATTTATTTACTTTAATGCTCACACGGTTATAAATTCCACTTTGGTCGTCATTTGGATGTTTGATAATTATTTATCACAATTGTTGATTTCATGCAATATAGGGTGGTTGATTGAGTCACATCCCAATAAAGAATATTCTAGAGAAAGAATATTTTAAGTATATTTTAGAAAAAGAATATATTTTAGAAAAATATATTTTTATTTGAAACGAACTAGTTATCAACTAGAATAAATCATTAAATTTTGATTTTAATGAAGTTTTCCAATTTGTTAATATTTAATTGAAAATTAAATTAAATTAAATAAATTGGATTTTGGGTTTGCCATGAATAGCGTCTTAAATAACACTGTTCTTAAACCCCGTATGAAAAGAATAATCTTTTAATTTAGACTATTAAAGTTTTCAATTATATTTAGTAATTGAAATAAGATGAAATGTGAGTTGGGTTATTGTGAATTGTGTTTTTAAGTGACATGTGTTCTTTAACCCGACTGACGGTGAAAATATGATTTGGAATTTATTAATCTTTTATTAAGATTCAAATGGGAATTTTCCCAAAAGTAAAGTTTTCCAATTTAATATATTAAATTGGAATTGAATGGAATTCGAATTAATAATAACCGAGATAAGCTTCTGTAAAAGAAGACCGATACTACATACGGGATTTAAAAGGCTTTGCCGTTATTCCATGTATATTATTGGTCGGATACAGAAATTTATAACGATTATATATTGATTTGATTTCTGTGAAGATTCCATATTTCATGGAAGATTATTTTGGGTTTACCGTGAACTATGTTTTTTAAATGACATTAGTTCTTTAACCCAGTTAAAGATAAGATTAATTTCTTGAATTTAAATAATCATTGAATAATGATTTTTAATATCTAAAACCAAATTGAGATT
Source organism: Allium sativum (assembly GCA_030737875.1). Taxonomy (NCBI): domain Eukaryota; kingdom Viridiplantae; phylum Streptophyta; class Magnoliopsida; order Asparagales; family Amaryllidaceae; genus Allium; species Allium sativum. The sequence goes on along the minus strand of CM060909.1, from coordinate 843,664,893 downwards.
TTAATAAATCTTTTCAAAGAAAGTTTTAAGTGCAAAGTTAGAGAATTTATCTTTGATAAAATAATGTGAATATTTTATTTAAAGGAATATTCTGAATTGGAATGAGGCGTTGGATGTGTTTTTATAGTAATTGATTTTTAATTATAAAATACGCGAGTTATCCTGAAAGACCGGGTTTAACCCATTCCGAATAATTACTATGAGGATGAAGAGTCGAAGATGAAGACGGTGTTTGATGACCGACGATCTTCACATCGAATGGATGTGTTGCTACAGAGACCCTTGATGGGAGTATCTACCTTGAAGGGGCTTCAGTGGTGGCCATCCGGACTATTGTTGATTGTTCGCATTTGGTTTTCGCTCAGACCCAGAGCATAAGCTAGTAAATGGATGCGTATCTGACATTGGATTTCATTCCATGTGAATTAAATCGATTTCTGTTAATGTATGTCTGTTTGGTGGTGGAGGATTTATTCTCTACTTAACACCCTGGTATATATTAATAGTCATTGATCGCATGACGTGAATTGTCAATGTGGCACGCCAAGATGCAACTGATCAAGGCTTTTGTTGAAAAGCAGGGCCTTGTGGGATGATCAAAGCATAGCCTATTATGGCATAGATTTGTGTATATCGTGACTTCGCGAGCCTCATACCCCGGTATGGGTCAAAAACGGGATATGGACCGTAGGGAGTGCACACGTTTCTTTCTAGCTGTTGGTAGTGTCAGTGCTTAAACTGGCTGGCATTTTACTTATGTGGATGATGGATTTTAAGGCGCCTCGGATTTTTATAGGCCGATAGTGGTCATATTATAGGTTCAAAGGAACTGGGAAGCGTGTGTTTAGGCATAACTAATCCACTGCCGATAGGCGGGGACCGGCCCTACCGCATCCAAGGTTTCACTACGGGGGATCCTAAGGCATTTGCTAGAGTGTCTCGAATCGGAGAGGAGCTTGCCCCTAGCCTCGACTCATGATGGAAATACAACTTCCAATACGACCTTGCGGTTTTGATTGTAGAACTAGTATGGCGACATAGTAGGATGGGGTACTATACCGTCTATGATTGATATTTATGATTGAAATTGTTTTTAAATTATATACAAACTAATATCAAATTCATTTTATCGTATCAAGCATCTTTTGGCCATTATAAGGAAAAACCCTATCCTGCGGTTTGCGTTGCATTGTGTGATGGGACTTGGGTCTTATAATGGTTTCATTTTTATAAAAAGCATTGCGTTGTTTAACGTTTTACTTTATTTTATGCACCGACTATCCTATGGAGTAAACCCGTTCTGCGTTAGCGGCGTGGTCCCGTGATTAGCCTTATTATTAGATAGTTAAGTTAAGAATTCTTATACCAGTCCCATGACTGACCTGTAGTTTGTTCACTGGCAAACTCGGGTGCCCATATTTTCCATATGGGCAATCGAGTAGCTTTTTGCAGATATATTTACAGGATCCTGGCTTACAGCTGAAGTGGTATTCGGAAAGCTCTGTATTCGTGTATTCCTTTCGGTTGTATATTTGTATTATTTTTCCGCTGCTATTTAAATGTAATTTAAAACTCTGATATTATTGTATTTCTATTTCTGTAATAAGTATTCGTACACTGTTACATTCTTGTACTCTGATGTTATTGTTGTGATCAGCAATAAAATGTTCTTCAGTTTGTATTCTGATGTGTGTTGTTCTCAAAGAAATACAGCCTTTCCTTTACTGGGAAGTTTTGGTCGTCACATGTGGTATCAGAGCTTTGGTTTACAGAGCTCGAGAACAAGACGCATTAGAACCGAATGAAAGAATTCATCAGAGATTGGATTAGTAATATCCAATGAGAATAACTCGTTAGAGATAGGATCAGTAGTATCCTAGAACGAGTGTGAAGAGTATTAAATTTTTAAAAATAAAAACAAATTTAGTTTTGAAAATTTTATCTAAATATACGTATTTGAATATATTATATTTTAATGTGGACAATCGAGTATATAAGGATTTTGAATATACGAGTAATTAACGGATATCCGAAGTTTTAATATACTCGATAGATATAGAATCACACTCTAGTCGCCCGGAGATGATTCTGATGGTTGATGCATCATCATCAGAGTTTATGTTCGAATCTCGAAAGTGGGATTTCTATATATTTCCATTGACTGGTATGAGAACCAACACTTAGTCAAGACACATTGCTGTGATTTGCACTAGAAATATGATTTTTGGCTATATATAAAAGTTATATATATTTGAAAAGTTAATCACCTAATTGATTGCTGGTTGTGATGTTTGGTTATTGGTTTAACTAACAAAATTATAGAAATGATAATTAATATAACTAAACAAAATTATGGAAACCAATAAATAAAATTTAGTTGAGTTTGTTAATTGAACAACTTTTAGCTACGTTCCTTTCCGAGGACGAAAAGATTTTAAGTGGGGGCGATTGTAACGACCCGGAATTTTGGGGCCAATTTAAAATTTTTATTTTAGAAATTTTAATGTATTTTAATATTTAAAATAATTTATTTTAAATAAGAACGACTAAAAATTTATTTTAAAACGAATAAATTCAATTTAATTATAAAAGGAGTTTAAAACAGCGCTGCAGTTTGAAATTTTGAATCTGAACTTTGAATAAGTATACAGGATGCAAATTAAATCAGAATTGAGTGAAACAAGAAATATTTAAATCTGTTTAATCATATCTTTCTAACGAATCTGAAAAACTGAAATTTCACTTTATAAATCAAAAGTTATGTCCAGTTGAAAATATAGAAAAGTCGCTGTAGAATTTATATATTTTTTAATTAAATATATTAGCCTTAAAAATAGCCATTTTGCAAATGACCTCGGTTTTCGACGAAACCACTTTTGTTGGAACCGGAATGTCAAATTATTGCTAAATTTCAATTTTCATAATTTTTCGAATTAATATGTGAGCGTGGTAGAGGAAAACGTGTTTTGTCAATTACAGTCAAATTTAATCGACTTGAAAATGGCCATTTTTCCAACGGTCTCGGAATTCGACGAAATTAGTCTCGTTAGGACCGTATCGTCAAAACATAGCTAGAAATAATTTTTCTGTAATTTTTAGAGTCCTATGTGGCCCCGGTAATTTAAAATGTACGTTTGAATTTAAAAATTAAATGATTTATATTCTAATTTAAAGAAAAACACATCGTAACAGCCGAATTGGGTTACGAAACATATTCCATTGTGTCCGGGACGGGGGTTATTAACTAGGGTCGACATTCGTTGGGTTCGATTCGGTGTTGGTATCAACTAACAATCATTTTCTTGAATTAAAATAAATAAATAGTATAAAATACCAGTATAAATACCCTTGGAATACGCTACAGTATAACCCTATTCTACAGCCGCCGTATGCCCAATTCGAATGGCTGATGAACTTCGAAATCAAATCCCCAATTACTTTTAATCCATGCCGAATTGATACTAGGATCCAAAGCTAATATTGAAGTGTTTCTCCTCCTCTATCGATCTGTACAGTTGGATCCCGTATAGGCTTGTATTTCCCCCGAACCAGACCCGCGAACTGACGTCGTTCATCAGTGAACCGCCGTCCCAGGTCGAGTTCGACGACCCAGGCACCACTAGGTGCGCCGCTCCTTGGTCCTCTACGTGGCGGGTCTTGATCGAGTTTCGGCGTCCCGGGTTGTGCGCAGATCTGAACCCTAGGTTCGAACAGAGGCCTAAAAACATCGGCCTGGACAATTTGTAGAAGAAGATGTAATTTTTTCTAACTATTTTATTATGTTTATTTTAATTTAAATGTTTACAATGTAAATTCAATCATAACTCATCGATACGAACATGAAATTGAATAATTTCAGAAGCTGTGCGATCGTAAGACAGAGATCTGCAATTCTAAACTGACTGGGGCGAATTCTGAGTAGATCGGATTTTGGCAGAATTTTGAATATGAACTATTCAGAATAAAAACCCAATGTGAGAAATTTATTTATTTCTTTCTTTTATAATTTCTGAAATTATTGTTATTAATCGACTGTAAATTCATACTGTTATTGTTCCGTGTTAAATGTACAATCTACATCTGTGTGCTTGATGATGTTATGTGGCGATATTTATTTTACTATTGAAATTAACATTTCTGTTAGTTAGAATTTGAAAAAAGAAAAGAAATATATATATATATATAGTTTTTGTTTATATAAATAGATCAAATGTATAAAACAACAAATTTTGTAAATTTGTTGAATCAGACTTTTCAAAATATATGGAACACAGAATTGTGTTAAATTGTTAAATCAGCCATTTTAACATAAAAATGAATCAAACCTTTTATTCATTTCTGTTGAGTCAAATTTTGCAATAAAACATGAATACATATTTTGATATTATTTTGTTGAACTAGTTATTCAACAAAAATAGAATAAACATTTTTATGTTATTTTGTTGAACTAGATTTTCAACAAAATAGAATACACATTTGGATGCAGTATTATCTACATAAAAAGAATAGATTTTCTTAAAGATGCCATTTTATTTTCAAATTAGAGACAATAAAAAGGAACTGATTTCAAAGTTGCATTTTTATGTAATCTGTTTTCCAATAAAAAGATTACATTTTTAATGTAGTTATATTTTCATTTAAAAGATTTGATTTTCAATATTACATTCTTGTGTAATATTGTTTACATTTAAAAGATTAGAATTTCAAGTTATCTTTTTATGTAATATTATTTACATATAAAAGATTAGAATTGCAAGACATCATTTCTAGATAATATTGTTTACACATAAAATATTAGGTTAAAAAGTACATTTTTATTTATAAAATGTTACCTGTCATTAAAAGTACATTTTATTTGAAATGTGTTATAAAAATCAAAATTAACATTTTTGATTAGAAGCTTGTTAGAAAATAAAAACAACATTTTTAGAAGAGGTGTTATGAAAATCAAAAATGACATTTTTGATTAGAAATTTGTAATGGAAATAAAAACAACATTTTTATATAAATGTCACATTAGTGGAAAAGAACAACATATGTTTATCAAAATATGATGAGTGAAAAGTAAAACATATTTTTATCAAAATATGATTAGTGAAAAAGAATAACATATTTTGTCAAAGAAGGATTTGTGAAATAAAATACATATTTTTGTCAAAGTAGGATTTGTGAAATAAAATACATATTTTGTCAAAGAATGATTTGTGAAATAAAATAACATTGTTTTTTTTTTTCAAATCTTGATTAGTAACAAAATTAACATTTTGGTTAATTAGATTATAAAGAACAAAATTAACATTTTTGGTTTTGTACATTTAAAAAGAAATGAATAAAATCAATATTTTGATTACATAAAAAGGATTAGTACAAAATGAAATGAAAATGTATATCTTTATACATTAAAAGAATGAACTAGAAAATGTATATTATATACATTAAAAAGAATGAATTAGAATGGACACTTTTGTCACATTAAAAGGAATGAAGTGAAAATACACATTTTGTCAATTATAAGGAATGAAACAAAAATAATTATTTTTGGTCATAATAAAGAGTTTAACCAAAATATACATTTTTGTCATTAAAGGGAGTTTACATTTTTGATCATTAATAAGGATTATAACCAAAAGTACATTTTTGGTTCACAAAGAAGAAAGAGTACATTTTGATCATTAAAAAGGATTAAAGTAAAATTAGTATTTTTGTTTACTTTAAAAGAATGAAGACAAAAATAACATTTTTGTTTACTTTAAAAGATTTGACAAAATTATCGTATTTTGTACATCAGAATTGAATTTGACAAAATTATCATATTTTGTACATTATAATGAATCAGACAAAAATTATCATGTTTTGTACATTGAAAGGAATTAGACAAAATTTCAACATTTTTGTCACTTTAAAAAGAATTAGAATAAAAGAGACATTTTTGTCCCTTTTAAAAGAATTGAAATGAATGAGTAGATTTTTATTGTCATTTGTTCACAATAAAAAGTATTGAAATATATGTCTGTGATGTTGAAATGTTTGATGTGTTAAATATATTGCTAGTATATTCAAACTGAGTATTACACTTCCATTTACGAGTCATCCGACCTGTTTATGTGATTGGGTTGATAATTTTCACACATCGCCCAAGCGCACAAATAATTTACTATTTGTTTGATGGATGAAACCCCACACGGGTATTGGGATGATATTGGATACACACAAATCCCAATATTTTGTTATCTGTCAATCGATGGATTGACAGTCGGTGATGAGCGTTATTTATTTACTTTAATGCTCACACGGTTATAAATTCCACTTTGGTCGTCATTTGGATGTTTGATAATTATTTATCATAATTGTTGATTTCATGCAATATAGGGTGGTTGATTGAGTCACATCCCAATAAAGAATATTCTAGAGAAAGAATATTTTAAGTATATTTTAGAAAAAGAATATATTTTAGAAAAATATATTTTTATTTGAAACGAACTAGTTATCAACTAGAATAAATCATTAAATTTTGATTTTAATGAAGATTTCCAATTTGTTAATATTTAATTGAAAATTAAATTAAATTAAAAAAATTGGATTTTGGGTTTGCCGTGAATAGTGTCTTAAATAACACTGTTCTTAAACCCCGTATGAAAAGAATAATCTTTTAATTTAGACTATTAAAGTTTTCAGTTATATTTAGTAATTGAAATAAGATGAAATGTGAGTTGGGTTATTGTGAATTGTGTTTTTAAGTGACATGTGTTCTTTAACCCGACTGACGGTGAAAATATGATTTGGAATTTATTAATCTTTTATTAAGATTCAAATGGGAATTTTCCCAAAAGTAAAGTTTTCCAATTTAATATATTAAATTGGAATTGAATGGAATTCGAATTAATAATAACCGAGATAAGCTTCTGTAAAAGAAGACCGATACTACATACGGGATTTAAAAGGCTTTGCCGTTATTCCATTTATATTATTGGTCGAATACAGAAATTTATAACGATTATATATTGATTTGATTTCTGTGAAGATTCCATATTTCATGGAAGATTATTTTGGGTTTACCGTGAACTATGTTTTTTAAATGACATTAGTTCTTTAACCCAGTTAAAGATAAGATTAATTTCTTGAATTTAAATAATCATTGAATAATGATTTTTAATATCTAAAACCAAATTGAGATTTTAATAAATCTTTTCAAAGAAAGTTTTAAGTGCAAAGTTAGAGAATTTATCTTTGATAAAATAATGTGAATATTTTATTTAAAGGAATATTCTGAATTGGAATGAGGCGTTGGATGTGTTTTTATAGTAATTGATTTTTAATTATAAAATACGCGAGTTATCCTGAAAGACCGGGTTTAACCCATTCTGAATAATTACTACGAGGATGAAGAGTCGAAGATGAAGACGGTGTTTGATGACCGACGATCTTCACATCGAATGGATGTGTTGCTACAGAGACCCTTGATGGGAGTATCTACCTTGAAGGGGCTTCAGTGGTGGCCGTCCGGACTATTGTTGATTGTTCGGATTTGGTTTTCGCTCAGACCCAGAGCATAAGCTAGTAAATGGATGCGTATCTGACATTGGATTTCATTCCATGTGAATTAAATCGATTTCTGTTAATGTATGTCTGTTTGGTGGTGGAGGATTTATTCTCTACTTAACACCCTGGTATATATTAATAGTCATTGATCGCATGGCGTGAATTGTCAATGTGGCACGCCAAGATGCAACTGATCAAGGCTTTTGTTGAAAAGCAGGGCCTTGTGGGATGATCAAAGCATAGCCTATTACGGCATAGCTTTGTGTATATCGTGACTTCGCGAGCCTCATACCCCGGTATGGGTCAAAAACGGGATATGGACTGTAGGGAGTGCACACGTTTCTTTCTAGCTGTTGGTAGTGTCAGTGCTTAAACTGGCTGGCATTTTACTTATGTGGATGATGGATTTTAAGGCGCCTCGGATTTTTATAGGCCGATAGTGGTCATATTATAGGTTCAAAGGAACCAGGAAGCGTGTGTTTAGGCATAACTAATCCACTCCCGATAGGCGGGGACCGGCCCTACCGCATCCAAGGTTTCACTGCGGGGGATCCTAAGGCATTTGCTAGAGTGTCTCGAATCGGAGAGGAGCTTGCCCCTAGCCTCGACTCATGATGGAAATACAACTTCCAATACGACCTTGCGGTTTTGATTGTAGAACTAGTATGGCGACATAGTAGGATGGGGTACTATGTCGTCTATGATTGATATTTATGATTGAAATTGTTTTAAATTATATACACACTAATATCAAATTCGTTTTATCGTATCAAGCATCTTTTGGCCATTATAAGGAAAAACCCTATCCTGCGGTTTGCGTTGCATTGTGTGATGGGACTTGGCTCTTATAATGGTTTCATTTTTCTAAAAAGCATTGCGTTGTTTAACGTTTTACTTTATTTTATGCACCGACAATCCTATGGAGTAAACCCGTTCTGCGTTAGCGGCGTGGTCCCGTGATTAGCCTTATTATTAGATAGTTAAGTTAAGAATTCTTATACCAGTCCCATGACTGACCTGTAGTTTGTTCACTGGCAAACTCGGGTGCCCATATTTTCCACATGAGCAATCGAGTAGCTTTTTGCAGATATATTTACAGGATCCTGGCTTACAGCTGAAGTGGTATTCGGAAAGCTCTGTATCCGTGTATTCCTTTCGGTTGTATATTTGTATTATTTTTCCGCTGCTATTTAAATGTAATTTAAAACTCTGATATTATTGTATTTCTATTTCTGTAATAAGTATTCATACTCTGTTACATTCTTGTACTCTGATGTAATTGTTGTAATCAGCAATAAAATGTTCTTCATTTTGTGTTCTGATGTGTGTTGTTCTCAAAGCAATCCAGCCTTTCCTTTACTGGGATGTTTTGATCGTCACATGTGGTATCAGAGCTTTGGTTTACAGAGCTCGAGAACAAGATGCATTAGAACCGAATGAAAGAATTCATCATAGATTGGATTAGTAATATCCAATGAGAATAACTCGTTAGAGATAGGATCAGAAGTATCCTAGAACGAGTGTGAAGAGTATTAAATTTTTAAAAATAAAAAAAAAATAGTTTTGAAATTTTTATCTAAATATACGTATTTGAATATATTATATTTTAATGTGGACAATCGAGTATATAAGGATTTTGAATATATGAAACGACCCGAACTCCCCCGGTCTCCGAAGAGAAGAAAAAGAACGAATTGTTTTGAGAACACGACAAAATAGAACGCAGACGGAAGAAAATTTCATTGTTAATTACAACAATTCCATCAGAATACAAGAATATGCAGAGTATAAATGAATATTACACATAAATATCAGAGATTTAAATTACATTTAAATACATAGCGGCGCAAAATAATACAACACACAACTGAAGGAGACATACAGATACAAAGCTTTCCGGATATCATTCTAGCTATAAACCAGGATCCTGTGAATATAAATCTGCAAAACCAAAACTACTAGCTGCCCATGTCAAAATAAGGGCACCCAGAGTTTAGGTTAAAACAATAAACTCCAGGTCAGTCATGTGACTGGTGTGAGAACTAAAACAGTTATTAATCTTTATTTTTAAAGTTGGGTAAATCAAGGGACCACGCCGTATAACACGGAACGGGTTTCCTCCCAAGAACACCAGTGCATAAAACAAACAACGCAATGCTAAATAAGAAAAAATGAAGCTATTATAAGACCCAGTTCCGATCACACAGTGCAACGCAAGCCGGAGGATAGGGTTTTTACCTTATAACAGCCAAAGAATGCTTGATACGTTTTAAAACAAATCATTTGATACTATTATCAGTGTATAGTGTATAAAACAACTTCAAATCATAAGTATCAATCATAAACGGCATGGGTACCATATATCATGTCGCCATACTAGGCTCTACAATCAAAACTGCAAATGTCACGTATTTGGAAGTTGGATTTCCATCTGTGAACCGAGGCCAGGGATCGTCCTCTACCGATTCGAGACAATCTAGCCCATGTCTTAGGCAAGTACTCAGTCAAGCCTTGGACCGACAGGGCCGGTCCAACGATGTGGATTAAAATGCCTGAACACTACGTTTCCCCGCCCATTGGGGCGTAAATGAGCCAACGAATGGCTCCATCGGACCCAGATCGTCCGATCTAACCGAGGCGCCTCTCAACAGCAACAACCACACAGGTGAAAAGTATATAAATGTTAGGGCTGGTAGGTCACTGACACTTCCCTAGCTAGAAGGAAACGCATGCCCTCCCTGAGGTCCTCTCCCGTTTCTAGTTCACAACCGGGGTGTGAGGCTCGCGAATTCACGTTACACAAAGCTATGCCACACAGGCGGTGCTTTGATCATCAACCACAAGACTTTGCTTTTCAACAGAAGCCTTGATCATTTGCACCTTAGCATGCCACACAGGCAATTCACTCTATGCATTTGATACCGATCAGTATATAACCCCTGAGCTCGTACGTCTCAGAGAAGGGCGTTAAGCAAGAGAATAAATTCTCCGCCGCCAAACAGATATATATTTAATAGAAATCAATCACACAGACTAAAATCCAATGTCAGACACACAGTCCATTTACAAGTCCGTTCTGGGTCTGAACGAAACCAGAGGCACTTTCCTTGCATATCCATCAATCTCCAAGCACATCTGGACGACCACCGACTGATTCCCTCATCTTGGGTGTACAGCCCAATCAAGATCATCAGTAATCACCCAAACGATGTGAAGACTTCGGGTCTTCAACCACCGTCTTCATCTTCGACACCACGTCGAAACAGTTATTCAGAATGGGATAAACCCGGTCTTTCTGAACAACTCGCGTATATATATTATAAACACGTGTTACACAAACACAACATACGCCTCATTCCAATCCAAAATATTCTTTTATTCAAATATTCTTATATTTTGGGAAAGGTTCCCATTAATTTTATCAAAGATAAATTATTTAAATTTATTCTTTAATCTTCTTTGAATATCAATTCAAACTAGTCGGGATTTCGAACCACACCAAAGTAATCATTTATTTTAATTTCCCAATCCCAACCTATTCATCCCATGAAGTAAAACTGGTTATACTTCATATCTAACACCACGGTGTTATCAGTAAATTCAATTACCATTTCACGTTTAAATCTAATTAAAAATTTAACTATCGCCTAGAGAAAAACTGGTGGTACTCCATTCTAACACCTTTTCAATCTAATGAAAGATTCATTAAAACTCCACTTAGTTTTAATCGTTAACTGGGTTAAAGAATCAGTGTCATTTAAAACACGGTTCACGATAAACCCAAAATCACATTCATTAATTATCAGGTTAAAGAACAAGTGTTATTTAAAGCATTGTTCACGATAAAACCAAAAATCAATATCAATTCAATTAAATATTATTTAATTGGTACACTTCATTAAATCTAAATAAAAAGATTTAATCTTTTCTCAACTGGGCTTAAGAACAGTGTTAATGAAAACACCATTCACGACAAACCCAAATCACATTTGATATTAAATACAAGGCTCTGAATAGAAAATATATCGGCTTATATTCAATATCAAATTCTACGACCAACAGATATCGTATTGGAAATAACGATATACATATCTATATCTTTCAAATTTCCATAACAACATCTGTATAATCACGAAATCCAACATCGAAATATTCCGAAGACAATTTCGATTCAAATCCATTCCAATGCAATCATTGGAAATTCTGGTTATTTTTAAAACCCTTTTCAAATTCACTTTATTTATTTTAAAAATAAATAAATTACTATTCTAGTTCAAAACTAGTTCATTTCGATAAAAATCTATTTTTATCTTTTCAAATATGGAGTTTTCCATCCCAATTCTTCACAAATCATTTCTTATGATTTTACACAAATTATTACTATTTTTAATAATTTTATCAAGGCCCGTACAGTCGATTTCCATCAATGGCCATCGAACTGCACTTACAGCAACCTTTTCCAAATTTGATTTGGACATAATTCCAAATCCAACCGTTAGATTTCTAATTTCTAATATTCGTTAGAAATCTCTTTTCGATACGAACCCAACGGTTCCAGTTTTAGGAGAATCCGACGGTCGGATTTCCCGTAATATCCGTTCGAAGTTAATGGTCGAAATTCGCGAACTGCCGCGGCGCGGCGCATTCTATTCAGGCCATTATATTATATATATAATATATACTTCGTCGATTTCCTTTTAAAACGTATTTTATAAATCTTTTTAAATTCGTTTTCAAAACGATTTCAACTTCCTTTTCAAATTCAAATCAAAATTGAATTTTCCCTTTCAAATTCGTTTTAAATTCATTTCAAATTTATTTCAATTCAATTTCAGTTCGATTCAATTTCAATTCGAATTCATTTCTATTCAATTTCAATTCGAATTCATTTATATTGAATTTCAATTCGAATTCATTTCTATTCAATTTCAATTCGAATTCATTTCTATTCAATTTAATTCGAATTTATTTCTATTCAATTTAATTCGAATTTCAATTCTTTTCAAAATATCAGATTTTGAAATCACTTTCGATATTCATTATAAAATGAATAAAATCGATATAAATATCGTTCACGTCAAAATGGCGTCAATCTAATCAACACGGCTTCATATATTTTTATTTTCAAACATTCTATTTCAAATATTTCTTTTTCAAATATTTCTATTCAAATATTTCTATTCATAACTGGAATGAAGCCCAATCAATTAACATATAATGTTAATTATATGGATTTTCTACACCACATGTACACAATAACAACGATGAATAATCAAGCATCATCCAAAGTGCATTCTACACCGTATAAGCATCAAATATAAATATTTAACGCTCATAACAGTCTGTCAATCAATCGATCGACATAGAACTAATTATCGGGATTAGTGTATGTCATATATCATCCCAATACCCGTGTGGGGTTTCAAACAATCAAACACAGATTTTATTTGTGCAGTTGGGCGATGTGTAAAATTTATCGTCCCAATCAATATCAGTCAAATGTGCGTATATAAACAAATCGTCCGATTTGGTTATTTTTATTTCCTTTCATATACACGTTAAAAATTCTATTTTTAACTATAAAATATTTTAACTATATAAATATTTTATTTTATTTCACATCACACAATCAACTACACATCAAAATCAAACAATCAAGCATACAAGCCGTCCATGGTCTGTGGACGACGGGTGTCGGGTGCTACTAAACACCGTCTGCATCCTAGTATATACTTTAACTAGAAGTGAGGAGTTCTCACCGAGGGTTCCACTCCGCCGTGCTTTGCTTTTGAACTGTTGAACTTTTCGATCTGCTTGAAATTCCAATGCAGTTCTTTTCACGCTGTTCAAACAAAATTTATATTTTTATTACTTCATTTCAATAAATAAAAATCATATTTTTATAATATAAAAATCATATTTTTTTATACTTTCTACAATATAAAAATCATATATTTTTTATACTTTCTATAATATAAAAATCATATTTTTTTATACTTTCTATAATATAAAAATCATATTTTTATTCTGCTATCTTCCATATAAAAATTATATGTTTATACCGTTCTTTTCATAACAAAGATTATATATATTATAAAGAAGATAAAATAAATAAAAAGACAAAGAAACTCTCGCCTTTATATATAAAAAAAAATCTCGCCTTTATATGTTAAAAAAAATCTCACCTTTATATATTACCAAAATCATACTTTAGATTTAACTAAAAAAAACTGATTTTTAACCTTTCAAAACGTTAAACAGAAAATAAGTAAATTCGATGTATTTTACCTTTTTAATTTGCAGGCGGGAGAGATGGTTTGCCTGCGCGTTAACTGGAGACCAGGGGCATCAACATCGAGGTGGGCGGTGCGGTGCGGTGGCCTCAATGGTGGGCGCGATCTGATTTGGGGGTTAGGGCGTAGGGTTTAACGCAGAGAGAGGGAGGGGCTTGGGATGGAGGCGGCGCCTGAGACTGACGGGATGCTGGAGGGCGCGGCCAAACGAGGTGGGGCCCTAGGTGGCGGGTGGCGCGAGGTTTCAAACATGGAGGGGTTTGAGAGGAGAGTGTGCGCGAGGAGGGAGGGGGGTTTGATCGGAGGGGCTCGCCTGAGCTCCAGTGGCGCGGGCGGCGCAGCCATGGGCGGTGGTGGAGGGCGCCTCCGTCGATCGCGAGTTGGGGGGCTTTTTTTTATTTTTTATTTTTTTGATCTGATCAACAGTAGGAGAGAAAAGCAGGGGGGTGGGGTTATATAATTTTATATTTTAATATTTTAATTTCCAAAAAGTAGGATTTTTCATATGGACCCCGAATCGAACCCACCGACTGTCGTCCCCATTGTATTACCCCCATTCCGAACACAATGGGATATGTATCGTAGGCTGATTCGATCGTTTCGATCTGTTTTCGTCAAAATCAACATATAACTCTATATATTGAATTTGAACGCACATTTCAATTTACTAGGGCCACATACTAACTCGAAAAATTCCCGAAAAATATTTTCTAGCTTCGTATTGACGATATGGTCCTAACAAAACTAGTTTCGTCGAATTCCGAGATCGTTTGAAAAATGGCCAATTTCAAGTCGATTAAAATCAACTAAAACTGGTCAAACGCGTTTTCCTTTGCCACGCTCACATATTGATTCGAAAAATTACGAAATTTGAAACCTAGTAATAATTTGACATCACGGACCGAACAAAAGTGGTTTCGTCGAAATCCGAGTTCATTTGCAAAATTTCCATTTTTAAGAGCCTGAATTCCATAGCGACTATTCAGAAATTTCAACTGGACATATCTTTTGATCCCCGCTATGAAATTTCAATTTTTCAGATTCGTTGGAAAGATATTATCAAATAGATCCTATTATTTTTGGTTTCACTAAAATCCGGTTTATTTTGCACCCGGTATGTTCAATTGAAGTTTGAAATCGAATTATCGAACTACCGCACCATTTTCAATTCCTTTTATAATTTAAAATAAATATTTATATTCTATCGTCGATTCAAACGAATATATACGTTCGAATTATATTCAAAATAAATTTCTCGTCGATATTATTTAAAATAATTCATTTTAAATAATCAAAATTCGCTAAAATTGCCAAAATAAAATTTTTAAATTGGCCCAGATTTCCGGGTTATTACAATCTCCCCCACTTAAAACTTTTCGTCCCCGAAAAGGAACGAAGCCGAAAGTTGTTTTAAATACTAACTCAACTTTCATTATTTTCATTACGGCTTAAATTCTTCAACTTTTCAGTTTCTAAAAACTTTTCAAATTTTTCAAAAATTTGGCTAACACCCTAAATTTTCGAAAAATTTCGCCATAACCTCCCCTGCACCGGGGACACGGGAAAATCCCGTAATTGCCATACAGGCCTTCTGATCTCAAAAAGAAAAAGAAAAAGCCAAGCGGCTAGCCAATCGGCTCATAAAATCATCATCACCCAAACAAAACGGTAAATTATAGTAAATATGTACCTATTTGTCGGGCAAACAATTTTATTCTTCTGCTCTAGCCTCTTTGCTATGACCTGTTCAATGTAAGTACACGTATATGCCTACAAATGCGACAAATTTTCAATACAATTCACTATTTTGTTCAAATTGGCTATATGGTTCAAATTTAATCAATCCAACAATAATCAAGCAACACAACCATCAATCAATTAGTTGATTATCATTTCAAATTCATAACTTTGATATATAGTCAAAAATCACATTTTTGATGCCAAATCACAACAATAAATCCTATATAGCTTTGGTTCTCACATCATTCCAATGGAAATATATAGATATCACACTTTCGAAACACGAATACAAATACTGATGATGTCCGGACATCACCAGAATTATCCCCGAGCGACTAGAATGCGAATCTATATCTATCCAGTATATTAAAACTTCGAATACACGTGGATCAGACGTATATGCAAAATCTATATATACTAGATTGTCCATAACAATATAAATAAACAAATACGAATGATTGATTTAAATTTTCAAAACAAACTTGTTTTCATTTCGAAAATATACTCTTCACACTCGTTCTAGGATACTCCTGATCCCATCTCTAACGAGTCATTCCCATTGGATATTACTAATCCAATATCTAATGAATTCTTCCGTATGGTTCTAACGTGTCTTGTTCTCTGAGCTTTGTAAACCAAAGCTCTGATACCAAAATGAAACGACCCAAACTCCCCCGGTCTCCGAAGAGAAGAGAAAGAACGAATTGTTTTGAGTACACGACAAAATAGAACGCAGACGGAAGAACATTTCATTGTTAATTACAGCAATTCCATCAGAATACAAGAATATATAGAGTATAAATGAATATTACACAGAAATATCAGAGATTTAAATACATAGCAGCGGAAAATAATACAATACACAACTGAAGGAGACATACGGATACAAATCTTTCCGGATATCATTCCAACTGTAAACCAGGATCCTGTGAATATAAATCTACAAAACCAAAACTACTAGCTGTCCGTGTCAAAATAAGGGCACCCAGAGTTTAGGTTAAAACAATAAACTCTAGGTCAGTCATGTGACTGGTGTGAGAACTAAAACAGTTATGTAACAACCCGTATTCTGAATAACAAGTTATAACATAAATCAAGGCAGAATTAAATGATAAAATCTGAATCAGGGGAAAAGGGCTATGCCATTGCGTCCGTCTCGGAAAAATACGCGAAATAGAGTCCGAGTTTTCGAAAATCGGAGTCCGTATGACCCAGTTAAGGCCCATAGAAGTTTTCAGAAAATTCAAATTTAAAAACAGATTTCAAATTCAGCTGGGCAGGATAGGAGGGAAAAGATCCCGCCACTCCCCAAGTCGACTGGGGAGTCGACACACCCCAGGTTGTGTTGACTGCCCAGTCAACACCCCTGTCGACTTGGGTGGTCGGCCAGTCTGGCCTGGGTGCACCTGACTTGTTTCTCAAGACATGTTTGGAGGCTAGTGACGTGAATTGATGGCCCAGATCTGAATTAGGGTTAATCCTATTGCCTAAACTAACCTAATCTTCTATAAAAGGACCCTAATACCTAGCCTAAATCATCATAAATCAATCCTACAACTAAACTATGCCAAAATGTTTAATCATGGCCTCCACCCTCTTGTCATAGCCTCCATCTTCATTCATATGAGAGTTCCTAAGCTTGTTTGAGAGTCTCTAAGGCCAAAGTTCAATCTTTCTTCATCAAAGCAAGGATCTTCTTCTTATTTCTGAAGGGTTTTAATTGAAGCTTGCTATTTGGGGGTCTTTAGAGTTGCTAGTAGCTTCGTCTCAATCTTATTTTTATTTTACAAGTCTTCATAGCATTGTAAGCCCTATACTGCTCTTAGATTCTAACTATGAAGTTAAATATGACATGTTGCAAGTTTGAGTTTGGGCCTAAGTATGATATGTGCTTTGATCCTATCATGTTATGCATAGATTTATTCTATGCATGTTTGTAAAGCTATCAACTTTACCTTATGCCTAGAAAGCTATGAGCTTTGATTGGAAATGTTGCATAAAGCAACATAGAAACTCTCATAAACCTTATGTCATCTTGCATGTGATGTTATATGCGAATCACTAGCTATCATCCTATGTCATTTATGATCATGTTTCACCTATTTGCTAAAGTTTGATATCATGCATGTTTTGAGGCTTATAATGTAATATGCAAGTTTATGATCTTTCATAAACCTTATGTCGTCTTGCATGTGATGTTATATGCGAATCACTTGCTATCATCCTATGTCATTAATGACCATGTTTCATCTATTTTGCTAAAGTTGATATCATGCAAGTTTTGAGGCCTATAATGTAATATGCAAGTTTATGAACACATTTGCCTTATATGCCACCATGATTAACTTGTGGCCCAAACCTTATTAATTATGTCATTCTCCTAAGTTCCCTCTTTGAGATCTATTTTCGTCTATGCGAACTTACATGCGATGGGGTTACGTTATGGGTAAACTAAAATGACATAAGGACATGGCTTGAAAAGATGACATGAAATATGACATGTGATTATGCTTGAAACATGAACATGAACTTGGACATGACTTCTAGAAAACATGAGAATGGCCAACTCGAGGTTGGGTTGAGTTTGTAGCATAAATCTACCCGAAACCGACCGGCTTAACTAGTGGCTACAAGCAATAGGACCCAATGTGAGTAGTTGGTCATGTCGCACTTGAAACCCGAGGTTAGACCAAGTTGTGGTGTAAAGCTACCCGGACCCGCCCGGCTTAACTAGTAACCACAACAAGGTCTAATGTGAGAGGTTGGGTGTATTAAATTAATTAATGCCACATGATAGGGTTAAGTCATGGACCACTTGAATACTTAACCGATTAAACACGATGGGTTGATAGCGTTAAGTCATGAACCTTGGGTACACTTAACCAACTTGATTGGGTAGGGTTAACCACATTTAACCCGTTAGAAACCCTAGTTACGTGGTCCTTTTCACCAGTAACCCTCTTGATTGTATCATGATACCCTAGGGACTAGGCTAGGGTGGGGCACGATTACTGGGCTGACATGTAAGCGACCAAAACGACGGCTGAGTAGGTGCGCCGGTGTAGGTTCAGGCGGACTATGGTCGTGCACATAGTACGGAGTTGAAAAAGCAGACACGGGCACCCGTAGGTTTAGACTGTGCGTGCTTGATTTGTGTCCGTGGTTGGCACCCTAGGGCTTGATACACCCTAGGGTGGACCTAGCACAGTTTGACTACACTTCGTGATTGGGCCGTATTACACCGACACTTGACGAGTTAGGCTTTTAGGGAGCCGATCGACTAGACCGTGTTGTTGGACCTTGATCTAGGTCATCTCGGGATATTGGGCCAAGATTGGGCCAAGGGATCATTTCTTGTTTATACTTGACATGGATTACTAGTACACACTTGGTGCAACTTAACCTTATATATGCGATGCCACACTTGATCTATCTTTTCACCATGCCAGTTATCACCCTATGTTTCATCTCTACTTTACATGTCCAGTTAACTTTATTCGTTTTTATACTAATAGTAGGTAGGACTTACCAGTCTTTTTGACTGACCCGTTTTCTTTCGTCTCTTTTCTTCCGTTCCCCCCCCCCCCCCAGGTTTGCAGGGTGGGAATACAGGTAACTAGCTGGATCTTTAGCTGCTTTTCTGGATAGCTCATGTACGGTTTGGACTTGAGCATGCTATGGCTTTATTCAACTTTGGGGATAGTTACTTTATGTTTTTCCAGTTTTTAGTTTATGTTCTAGACTTTGTTTTATGGGAAAATAATGACCAAGTACTTTGATGTAACTTGACTATGGTTTTGAAATGTTAGTTTTATCCGCTGCTTTACTACTCTGTTTTACTTATATGTTCTGTCTTGTGATATCTGCATGCATGTTTACCTCGTTTAACGCCCCCCAAAGCCATTGCCCTTGCAAGAGTTGCACTGGCGGAGGTGGGGTGTTACATTTGGTATCAGAGCATAAGGTTTACAAGATTTGAGCAAAAGTGTTTTTAAACTTACCTTTTTGGAAAACTATTTTCAAAACTAATTAAGTATTTTCCAAGAAAAGTCTAGTTTATTTTAAAAGGCTATTCCCCAAAAGCCATTAGCACTATCCTTTGTTTCCTCGTTCTCAATCTATCTTTTCCTTTTTCAGCATGGCCGATCTTAACCTTCCCGAGGGAGTAACCATTCCCGGATGGTTCCGGAGGTAGTTGGAAGCTATGGCCAACGATGCGGGCCCAGCAAATACCCCCACCGTAACTGAGGTTCCCCCTCCTCCTCCTCCTCAGCATCCACAAGCAGATTTCGCAAAGGTTTGCAAAGACTTTAAGGCGATGGGTGGCAAGAATTTTATTGGGACGGAGACTTTTATGGAGGCGAGAAATTGGTTGAAAGAAACTGAAGATCTCTTCGCCATCTTTGATGTGGAAGACCGTAGAAAAGTCCTGTTGGCAGCATGGCTATTGAAAGAAGAAGCTGCTTATTGGTGGGAGGTCACCAATGCTACTAGGCCTATAGAGACTTGGGCCGACTTTAGGACGAGGTTTGGGCTTAAGTTTCTATCATCTGCTGAGGTGAATCTGCAATTGGAGAAGTTTATATCTTTGAAGCAAGGGGACATGACAGTGAGGGAGTATGTGAATCAGTTTAACCAGCTTGCTCGATTCGGTTTGGACATGGTTAATACCCCCCAGAAGAAGGCTTTACGCTTTGCACGAGGGTTGAATGAGCCAATACAAGGTTTAGCCCTGTCTCATATACCCATGGGGGCCACCTTTGAAGGCCTAGTGGACACGACATTGCTTCAAGGAGACGATAAGAATGGCAAGAAAGAAGTTAAGACTAATGAGACTCAAACCAAGAAGACAGACTCCAAGTGGGGAGGGAATCAGAGCAATCGGAACAACAAGAACAACAAGGGCAATAAGGCCAACAACAACAAGGCAAAGGACCCAAGAAAATGCAACTTCTGTGGGATTGTTGGGCACATAGCCAAAGATTGAAGAAAGAAGAAGAGGAAGTTGGGCGAATGCTTTCACTGTGGAGAGCCTGGACACCTTAGCAAGGATTGCCCCAAGAAACAAGGACAAGGGCAGACTCAGCGTGCAGGACCTTCTGGAGGGCAAGTGCATGCTCTCAACACTGCTCCAGTTCAGGACCGAGGTAGTATTTCTGTGGAAAGCCTTGTTTATATTTCTGATTGTCCTGTTCGCACCTTATTTGATTCTGGCGCATCGCATAGTTTTATTTCTTCTGATCTTGTTGAAAGTTTGCACCTAAGTACTAGTCTAGTTGAGGATCCCGTTAGTGTTTCAAATCCAATTGGGGGTTCTGCCCATCTATCTATGATTTGTGTGGATTTGAAGATTTTTATCTTGACCGTAGAATTCACGTGTAATGCTTATGTTCTCGGATTCACGGGATACGGGTTGATCTTGGGCATGGATTGGTTGTCCAGTTATGGAGCCATTCTCGATTGTGAGTATAGGGTGGTGAGGCTTATGACTCGCCTCGGTAATACCCTAGAAATTTCTTGTAACCCTAGAGATCCCGTCATGTTATGTTATCTTGAATCTCTTGACTCGTCCATCAATTATCTGCAATCTGTAAGGGTGGTCCGAGAATATCCTGATGTCTTTGAAGAGGTTAAGGGGTTACCCCCTAAACGAGAGATAGATTTCCGCATTTACCTTGTTGATAATGCCAAGCCAGTTTCATTGCCCGTTAGGCACATGGCCCCATGAGAAAGAAGAGAGCTCAGTAAGCAAATCAAGGAGTTGCTTGAGAAGAATTTTATTAGGCGAAGCATTTCTGAATGGGGTGCTCCTGTGGTATTCGCTACTAAGGCGGATGGTTCGCTTCGTCTATGTGTTGATTATCGAGAGTTGAACAAGCTGACAAAGAAGAATAGGCACCCATTACCGAGGATTGATGACCTCTTTGACCAGCTTGTTGGTGCTTCTGTTTTCTCTCAGCTCGATCTAGCCACCGGATTTCATCAGCTTAGAGTGGCTGAGGATAGTATTGATAAGACTGCGTTTAGGACTCCAGATGGATTCTTTGAATGGTTTGTCATGCCATTCGGTTTGACTAATGCACCCGCCTACTTCGTAGATTTGATGAGTAGGGTGTTCAGGGAGTTCCTTAACAAGTTCGTGGTTGTCTTCGTGGATGATATTCTGATCTTCTCAAAGGATGAGGAAGAACATGCTAGACACCTCAAGGAAGTGATGGATATTGTAACGACCCGGAAAAATCCGAGCCAATTTAAAAAATTTATTTTTAAGTAATTTAGTTGGAAAATGAGGCAGAATTTAAAATTTTCATTTTAAATAATGTTTAAAGCCAGTGAAAATAGCCAATTTTCAAACGATCTCTGTTTTCGACGAAACCAGTTTCATCGGAACCGGAATATCATATTATTGCTAGGTTTCAATTTTTAGAATTTTCCGAATTTATATGTGAGCATGGCAAAGGAAAATGTGTCTTGTTCATTTCAGTCAAATTTAACCGACTGAAAATAGCCATTTTTCAAACAGTCTCAGAATTAGACGAAATTAATTTTGTTAGGACCGTATTGTCATTGCAAAGACAAATATATTTTTTTTGGATTTTTCTGAGTCCATATGTGTCCTCGGTGAATTTATTTACGACTGGATTTAAAATTATAAAGGAATTAAATATTAATTTAAAATAATACAGGCCACAGACAGCCGTTTGGGCGGAAGGGACCTGGTCCATTGGGTCCGGGACATAGGCTTTTGGCTAGGGTCAACTTGGTTTGGGACGGAATCAACATAGTTGGAAAGGATTGGACTTAAATGTAAAATTACATATTAATTTATATAAAAATAAGCCTAACCCTAAATCGATTATACTGTTCATCGTTTAGAACACAGCCGCCACCCTTCTTGTTTGTTCGATTCTTCCTCTTCCATTTTCTTCCTCCCCGCTTCGAATTTGAACCAAACGCATACACCACTCCGTAGAGCGTTCTCCCCCCTTTCCAACAATACCCGAACCATCTCCTAACGTTGCCCGAGCCGCCGGATCCAAGCCCGAGAACCCAGCTTGCGTCGAGCGCCGCCCAGGCCTGGTTCCGCCGTCGAGTTGGCCAGAGCTCCGACCGCCAGCGCGCCGACCGTAGTGCTTCGACGTCCCGCCCTCCAATCGACCTGCCATGCATCCAATCACCTGCAAAGTTGGATCAAAGATCTGAACAAAAAAACTAAAACATACGGCCTTACATTTGAGGTATAATTTAGTGAATTCTAACACCTATAAGCGTGGCCAATTTATTTCTTTTATTATAATGGTGATAATAAATTCATACGAGATCCGAATGAGAAAATTTCAGATTCGGCTTGACCCCAACATCGAGTAGAATTTGCTGAAACTGATCGGGATAATTTCTGAACTTTTTGGATTGTAAATTTGCTTATAGCAAGGTGAGATCTCTAGTTTATTTAATAATTAATAAAATTAATTAAAATGCTGTGTTCATGATTGTGTATTGTTGTTTTCTGATTTGCGATGTGTTGACATATATATGTGATTATTGTGTGTGATGATGCCACGAAATAGCTGTGTTAATTAGATCTGAAATTTTGATAGAGTCAAAATGAGATTCTCTTCTTTATCATTTCTATATTTTGTTAGTCAAACAAAAAGAGACAATTTTGATGTCATTTTGTTAATCAAACAAAAAGAGACAATTTTGATGTTATTTTGTTAATCAAACAAAAAGAGACAATTTTGATGTTATTTTGTTAATCAAACAAAAAGAGACAATTTTGATGTTATTTTGTTAATCAAACAAAAAGAGACAATTTTGATGTTATTTTGTTAATCAAACAAAAAGAGACAATTTTGATGTTATTTTGTTAATCAAACAAAAAGAGACAATTTTGATGTCATTTTGTTAATCAAACAAAAAGAGACAATTTTGATGTCATTTTGTTAATCAAACAAAAAGAGACAATTTTGATGTTATTTTGTTAATCAAACAAAAAGAGACAATTTTGATGTTATTTTGTTAATCAAACAAAAAGAGACAATTTTGATGTTATTTTGTTAATCAAACAAAAAGAGACAATTTTGATGTTATTTTGTTAATCAAACAAAAAGAGACAATTTTGATGTTATTTTGTTAATCAAACAAAAAGAGACAATTTTGATGTTATTTTGTTAATCAAACAAAAAGAGACAATTTTGATGTTATTTTGTTAATCAAACAAAAAGAGACAATTTTGATGTTATTTTGTTAATCAAACAAAAAGAGACAATTTTGATGTTATTTTGTTAATCAAACAAAAAGAGACAATTTTGATGTTATTTTGTTAATCAAACAAAAAGAGACAATTTTGATGTCATTTTGTTAATCAAACAAAAAGAGACAATTTTGATGTTATTTTGTTAATCAAACAAAAAGAGACAATTTTGATGTTATTTTGTTAATCAAACAAAAAGAGACAATTTTGATGTCATTTTGTTAATCAAACAAAAAGAGACAATTTTGATGTTATTTTGTTAATCAAACAAAAAGAGACAATTTTGATGTCATTTTGTTAATCAAACAAAAAGAGACAATTTTGATGTCATTTTGTTAATCAAACAAAAAGAGACAATTTTGGTGTCATTTTGTTAATCAAACAAAAAGAGATAATTTGATGTTGATTTTGTTAATCAAACAAAAAGAGTCAATTTTATGTTGGTTTGTTAATCAAATGAAAAGACAATTTTTATGTGATTTTGTTAACAGATGAGAAGAGACAAAGTTTTATGTAAATTTTGTTAACATAATAAAATAAAAGAAGAAAAATTTATGTTGATTTGTTAACATAGTAAAAGAACAATTTTGCGCTTATTTTATTAACAAAATAAAAGAACAAATTTAGTACTCATTTTGTTAACATAAATACAAGGACAAATTTTTGGGTCCGTTTTGTCAAAACAAATAAGAGGACAATTTTCACCTTTGTCTTGTCTACAAGTTAAATTACCCATTCTTATCTTTATTTTATAAATGCAAGTTGAACCCTTATTTATAAAACAAAATGTAAGTTTCAATCTTTATTCTTATTTACGAATAAAAATAAAGATGAGGTCCTTAATTTGATTCATCAAAGTTGCACCCAATCATATCTATGTTGGTATAGATGAAATGACACCCAAACCTACATCATTGTGTTAACTGTATTATGACGACACTAATTTATATGTTGTGTTAATTGTATTGTGACAACACCACTTTACACATTGTATTAACATCATTGTAATGACGCCAAAAGTATACACCAAACCATATGCTGTGTATTATTGGTATGGTTAGACAAAAACCATATTATTGTGTGTTGATATGAAGTTGACACTAATTATAGAGGACCACCTTTGGGTTTGACATGAGATAGATGGTTTTATGTATTGGGATATCACATTGAACATATACGTTGACAAAGAAAAAGAAAAAAAAAATCTCATAGTCAAGTTAGTAAAGTTGAAATGGGTCAAAATCTTCATCGTCATGAAAATATATAGTTAAAAATAAATTCAATATTGACATTAGAAAATATACAAATACTAGTATTAGAAATGTTGACGTCAGAGAAGGTGTTTTCATAAATAAGAATTAAAAGTTGCATTTTCTTATGTAAAAGTAAATAAGGGCAATATGTATATTTTCTCATGTAAAAGAAAATAAATGTAATATGTACATTTTCTTATGTAAAGGTAAATAAATGCAATATGTTTATTTTCTTATGTAAAAGAAAATAAAAGTCAATATGTACATTTTCAAGGCAAAGGTAAGTAAAAGAAAACACTTACATGTTCAATGTCAAGGGTAAAGGAATAAAACAAAATTATTACTTTTGTTTAACATAAAAATGCACATAGTCTAAAATATGATTTTCGTCGCATTAGAATTGGCGGACAAAAAAATATTATGTTAAAAACAAAAGAATGGATTTTTGAAATAATGGAAGGCGCCAAATGGTTTGATTTATATATATAATATAAATTGAAACTAAGCGAAACACGCGCGGTAGTTCGCGTTTTGAAATCATAACTTTAAGCGGCTGTATAGAAAGATCCGACCGTTGGATTTTCCCAAAACTGGATTCGTTAGGACCGTCTTGGAAAGAGCTTTCCAACGACATAGAATTTACCAAAATCTGACGGATAGATTTTAAGATATGTCTAAAACAAATTTTGGTAAAAACAGCGCCAGGGTCGCCTATCGACCCGAAGCGTCGTTTAATTAATTCGCACTGTCTTTAAATAAAAATAATTAGAAATAAATCGCTATGAATAAATATAAACGACGTGAAATGATTTAAATGATAATTATGCGATGATTATTTGAAAAGGCCGAGTTTAACTCATTTTAAATAATCAAACGACGATTTAAATCGAAATAATAGAAGACGATGTTGAAGACCGGCGATCTTCACATCGAACGGACAACGATTATTGAGACCTTGAACTGACTTGCTCCCAGGGAAGGGTTGATGTAGTAGTTGGCCGGTCGTATGGGTTGATTGTCCGGATAAGCGAGAACCTCTCTGGTATCTCCGGTTTCGTTCAAAACCCAGAACGGACTTGTATGGACGCGCGTCTGACGTTGGAATTCGTTTCGTGTAACCAAATCAATTTTTATTAATGTATGCTTGTTTGGTGGTAGAGAATTTATTCTCTGCTTAACACCCTAGTATATGTTAGTAGTTATAGATAGCATGACGCGAATTGTCAATGTGGCCCGCTAAGATGCGAATGATCAAAGTTTTGTTGAAAAGCAAGCCTTGTGAAAATGATCAAAGCACAGCCTGTTTGGGCGTAGCTTTGTGTATAGCGTAACCTCACGAGCCTCACACCCCGGTATGAGTCAAAACGGGATACAGACTGCAGGGAGTGCACACGTTTCTTTCTAGCTAGAGTGATGTCAGGGACCTACCAGCGCTGACATTTTACTTATGTGGATGATGGAATTTGAGGTACCTCGTTGTTTATAGGCCGTTGGTGGTCACATTATAGGTTCAAAGGAACCGGGAAGCGTGTGTTCAGGCATAACTAATCCATACACATATGTGTGGACCGGCCCTGAAGATCCAAGGGTTCACTGCGGGGAATCCTGAGGCATTTGCTAGAGTGTCTCGAATCGGAGAGGAGCTTGCCCCTAGCCTCGACTCATGATGGAAACCAATCCTCCAATACGACGTTACGATTTTAGTTGTATACTTATATACGGCGGCATAATATATGGTACCTATGTCGCCTAGGATTAATACATTTATATTGAAATAATTTATGAAAACTTATGCACACTAGTAGTAATACGTTTGACGTATTTATCATCTTTTGATCGTTATAAGGAAAAACCCTTTCCTCTGGTGTGCGTTGCATTGTGTGATGGGACTTGGGTCTTATAACGATCTCATTTTTCTTTAAAAGCATAGCGTTATTCAAACGACTTACTTAATTATGCACCGGCGATCCAATGGAATAAACCCGTTCCGCCTTAGCGGCGTGGTCCTGTGATTCGCCATATAGCTAGTTAGTATAGAAAGATTTCTCACACCAGTCCCACGACTGACTCGAATTTTGTTTCACTTTGCAAATTTCGGGTGCCCTCTTTCCACACGGGCAGCCAATTGACAGGTTGTTAGGTTGCTTCCTTGGAGTTGCTGATCTTGGAGCTTGCTTATTCGCTTTGGTGTTGCTGCTTATCGAGGTGCTTTGTTGGACTATGCAGGCCCTCACCTTTATCTTTGTTTCTGCTTAGACTTTGAGACATTCAAACCGTATTCCACTTCATTTCAAACTGTGTCTTTAACATTATGTACTTGTTTCCTTTTGTTGGGATTTCGATGTAACAAGTAGGACTCTGTGACTGGGATTCTGTGTTATGATAACATCCATATTCCGCTGCTATGTTGATGTTGTTGTTTTATAGATTCTTATATTTATGTTGTTATCTGTGTTATGTGTTGCTATATTTATGTTATATTCCAATGATCATCTCAACTTTCGTTCTGCGTAAGTTTGGGGTTATCACAGTTGGTATCAGAGCTTTGGTTTAACCTTAGTTTTGGAATATGACATATTTATAGCAATAAGTCTCATTAGAGATAGGACTAAAGTCCTAGAGTGAACATAGCATAATAGCACATATTTATCAGTCGTTACATCATTTTCACCTCTTAGCCTTTCCTTTGGAAGATTTTCATTTCTGTGGTCTGACTCTTCCCTTGATGTTACAGACTAATTCATTATGAGTACTAGAGCTAGAACCCGTGGAGGTGGGAGAGGTGGAGCTAGAGGGCCACCCGAAGAAGAGCCCATTCATGAGCAGCCCGACCCTATAGTCGCACAGCCATTCGACTTAGAACGGATGTCAAAGAAATTCAAAAACTTGGGCGGGGTTCCTTTCACTGGTAGAGAGACTGCTGTTGAAGCAGAGTCATGGCTCAAGAATTGTGAGAAAATCTTAGAAGGGATGGAGCTTGAGGATCAGAGAAAGCGTTTCCTGGCTGCATGGCAACTCAAAGATCAAGCTGAGCACTGGTGGGACACAGTTAAGATTGGAAACGATGTGGCCAATATGACCTGGGCAAAGTTCAAAGAGCTCTTCAACGAGAAATACATCCCTCCACAAGCAAGAGAACGTCTTCGTGAACAATTTGTCAATCTGAAACAAGGAAATATGACAGTTGCTGAATATGCGATGAAATTTGATGAGCTTTCCCGTTATGCCCCTAACCTAATTCAAGACCCAACTGAGAAGAACAAGAAATTCATTAAGGGCCTCGCTACAAAGTATCTGAATAGGGTTACAGCTCATATCGATCTTCCCTTCCATGAAGTTATTACCTTTGCCAGCCGCTACGAGGAAAATGATGAGTCTGCCCAACAAGAGAGAGCAAAGAATCAGAACAATAGCCAGAAGGAGCAGACTAGCAAGAAACCTGAGACAGGAAATTCTTCAGCTGCAAAGCCACAGGGGAAGAAGAGAGACCGGAGCAAGGTGACATGCTTTAATTGTGGCAAGACCGGGCACTTTGATTACGAGTGTAAAGCGCCGAAAAGAGTCAAGAGAAACGAATCAGGCCCCAGTCAGAACCGGGGTCAGAGCTCTCAGAAACAGGGTCAGAATTCTCAGAATAGTGGCCAGAATCCTCACCGCAACCTGGAATGCTACAACTGCCATCAGAAGGGGCATATCAAGCCAAATTGCCCATTGCTGAAGAATGCTCAGGTGGCACATGTATATGAGGGTACGACTACACCAGCTCCTACCCAGGGCCCAGGTACACCTGATGTTTTAAGTGGTACTCTTAACATTAAAAACATCCCTATTACTGTCCTATTTGACACCGGTGCAGTACGTAGTTTTATTTCTTCTGACACCATTAAAAAGCTAAAATTAAGTCCAAGGAAACTTAAGGAATTAATTAGAGCCCATAGTCCGATAGGAGGTTCCCTTGTTCTAGATCAATACTGTAGAGTGCCGATCTCCTATTCTTGTTATCAGTTTCCCTTTAATCTGATTGTCATGAATTTCTCTGGTTATGACATTATATTGGGAATGGATTGGCTAACCAAATTTGAGGCTGAGTTGGTATGTGCTAAGAGGATTATCAAAGTCAAAACTAAGCTTGGCAATATCACTATACCCTGCCACGGCTCAGCCACTGACAGAAAAGAATTCTGGTCCTCTCTAGAAGTCACTCCTACTTCTATTGAGGAAATCCCTATTGTCAGGGATTATGCCGATGTATTCAAAGAAGTTGAAGGCTTACCTCCACGAAGAGAAATCAACTTCAGAATTGACTTGGCTCCGAATGCAAGGCCTGTCGTACATCCTATTCGGAGAATGTCACCCAAAGAAAAAGAAGAGCTGAGAAATCAAACCAACCAACTTTTGTTTAAGGGCTTGATCAGGCCTAGCTTCTCAGAATGGGGCGCAGCCGTGGTGTTCGTTCCAAAATCAGACGGTACCCTCAGGTTATGTGTGGACTACCGTGATCTCAACAAACAAACTCTGAAGAACAAATACCCACTGCCTCGTATTGATGACTTGCTCGACCGCTTGCATGGGGCGCGAGTTTTCTCTAGAATGGACCTAGCTACAGGCTTCCATCAACTTCGCATCGCAGAAGAATGTGTGCCTCTAACTGCTTTCAGAGGGCCGGATATCTTTTATGAATGGCTGGTAATGCCTTTCGGTCTATGTAATGCTCCAGCATATTTTGTTGATCTGATGAATAGGGTTTTCAGGGATGTTATAAATAAATTTGTGCTCGTGTTCATCGATGACATCCTCATTTTTTCTAAATCTACTGCTGAGCACGAACAACATCTGAGGGAAGTCTTGGGGATTTTGCGTAGAAATGTGCTGAAAGCCAAATTCTCCAAATGCATATTCTGGCAAGAAGAGGTGAAATTCCTCGGACATGTCGTATCAAAAGAAGGCATTTCAGTTGATCCTGGAAAAATCTCAGCCATCCAAGACTGGAAGCAACCTCGAACCCCCACCGAGGTCAGAAGTTTCTTAGGGCTGGCTGGTTATTATCGGAAATTTGTCAAGGATTTTTCAAAGATTGCTTGTCCATTGACAAACCTGACCAAGAAACACACAAAATTTATTTGGACGCCCGAATGCGAGAAAGCCTTCCAAGATTTAAAAGAGGGGTTGACCAATGCTCCTGTGTTGACCATTATAGATGGCAATCAGGATCTGACAGTCTGGACTGACGCTTCTCATCAAGGTATTGGGGCGGTGCTGATGCAGCAAGGCAAAGTGGTCGCATATGCTAGCCGCCAATTGAAACCGCATGAAAAGAATTACGCCACTCATGATCTTGAGCTAATGGCGATCGTGTTTGCTCTTAAAATTTGGAGGCATTATCTCTTGGGTGAGAAGTTTGAAGTATACACGGACCACAAATCCTTGAAGCACCTTTTTACCCAAAGAGATTTGAATATGAGGCAGCAACGCTGGGTTGAATTTCTTGCATCGTATGATTTTGTTATCCTATATACTCCAGGGAAAGCCAACGTTGTAGCCGATGCGCTCAGTCGAAAGAATACAGATGGTGAAAAACTCCTTCTCGCCAATCTCGTTATTACTTCTACTCTGATTGATAAGATCTCCGCTCTCCAGAAGGATGATAAATTTATTCAGAGGATTATCAAAAGAATTCAGGATGGCGAATCCACTAGCTTCCAAATTGACGACAGAGGGATTCTGAGGCTAACTGGCCAAATTTGTGTTCCATACATTCCTGAGCTCAGAAGGGAAGTTATGGATGAGTGCCACAAATCTAAGCTTAGTATTCATCCAGGGGTGAGCAAGATGTATCAAGACCTCAAGCGCACATTCTGGTGGAAATCCATGAAGAGAGATATTTCTATTTATGTTTCTAGATGTCACACTTGTCAGCAGGTCAAAAGTGATCAACAGAAGCTAGCAGGTCTATTGCAACCGCTAGAAGTTCCAGGCTGGAAGTGGGAAGAAATTTCTATGGACTTTATTGACGGCTTGCCTCGTACCCGAAAGGGGAACGATAGTATATGGGTAATTGTTGACCGCTTAACAAAGTCTGCCCATTTTATCCCCGTCAAGACCAACAGAACAGCTCGGAGTTTGGCGCAGCTTTATCTTAAAGAGATTGTCAGATTGCATGGGATTCCAAGAAGCATTGTTAGTGATCGGGATCCCCTATTTACGAGCAAATTTTGGGAAGCTTTCCAAGAAGAACTCGGTACTAAGTTGAATCTGAGCACAGCTTATCACCCTCAGACAGATGGCCAGACTGAGAGGGTGAACCGCATTCTAGAGGACTTGTTGCGAGCGTGCATTCTGGACTATGGTGGTTCATGGGAGGACCATTTATACCTGGTGGAGTTCTCTTACAATAATAGTTACCAAGCCAGCTTGGGAATGTCACCGTTCGAATTACTATATGGTAGACCATGTAGGTCCCGAGCATGTTGGGTGGAGCCAGGCAATCGATTAGTCTTGGGTCCCGACATGGTTCGTGAAGCATCGGACAAAGTTGAATTGATTAAGAAGCGCCTGTTGGCTGCTCAGAGCCGACAGAAGAGTTATGCAGATCAGCGAAGAAGACACTTAGAATTCTCTGTTGGGGATCGGGTATATTTGAAAGTTTCCCCATTAAGAGGCGTGATTCGTTTTGGTAAGACGGGGAAATTGGCGCCAAGGTACATAGGCCCATTCCCTGTTCTCGAAAGGATCGGTACTCTTGCTTATCGAGTACAGTTGCCCGACTGGTTGCCTGGGGTGCATAATGTCTTTCATGTGTCTCAACTCCGCAAGCATGTGCACGATCCTAACTTGATTGAGGATGAATTGAATCAGCAGGTCTTGGATATTGCTCCTAATCTGACAGTGAGAAAGGATCCGATAAAGGTTATTGGCAAAGAAATCCGGGTGTTGAGAAACAAGAAGATTCCCCTAGTCAAGGTGCAGTGGAGCAGTGATCCTAGGGACTGCACTTGGGAGACAGAGGATAGCTTCAGAAGGGCTTATCCCCATTGCAGAGAGGATATCTCCGAATGATGCTTGTGTTAAGGTACATTTACCACATTTACATTTCTGTCGTTTCCTACTTTTACTTTCTTTTCGAGGACGAAAAGTTTTTAAGTGGGGGAGATTGTAACGACCCGGAAAAATCCGAGCCAATTTAAAAATTTTATTTTTAAGTAATTTAGTTGGAAAATGAGGCAGAATTTAAAATTTTCATTTTAAATAATGTTTAAAGCCAGTGAAAATAGCCAATTTTCAAACGATCTCTGTTTTCGACGAAACCAGTTTCATCGGAACCGGAATATCATATTATTGCTAGGTTTCAATTTTTAGAATTTTCCGAATTTATATGTGAGCATGGCAAAGGAAAATGTGTCTTGTTCATTTCAGTCAAATTTAACCGACTGAAAATAGCCATTTTTCAAACAGTCTCAGAATTAGACGAAATTAATTTTGTTAGGACCGTATTGTCATTGCAAAGACAAATATTTTTTTTTTGGATTTTTCTGAGTCCATATGTGTCCTCGGTGAATTTATTTACGACTGGATTTAAAATTATAAAGGAATTAAATATTAATTTAAAATAATACAGGCCACAGACAGCCGTTTGGGCAGAAGGGACCTGGTCCATTGGGTCCGGGACATAGGCTTTTGGCTAGGGTCAACTTGGTTTGGGACGGAATCAACATAGTTGGAAAGGATTGGACTTAAATGTAAAATTACATATTAATTTATATAAAAATAAGCCTAACCCTAAATCGATTATACTGTTCATCGTTTAGAACACAGCCGCCACCCTTCTTGTTTGTTCGATTCTTCCTCTTCCATTTTCTTCCTCCCCGCTTCGAATTTGAACCAAACGCATACACCACTCCGTAGAGCGTTCTCCCCCCTTTCCAACAATACCCGAACCATCTCCTAACGTTGCCCGAGCCGCCGGATCCAAGCCCGAGAACCCAGCTTGCGTCGAGCGCTGCCCAGGCCTGGTTCCGCCGTCGAGTTGGCCAGAGCTCCGACCGCCAGCGCGCCGACCGTAGTGCTTCGACGTCCCGCCCTCCAATCGACCTGCCATGCATCCAATCACCTGCAAAGTTGGATCAAAGATCTGAACAAAAAACTAAAACATACGGCCTTACATTTGAGGTATAATTTAGTGAATTCTAACACCTATAAGCGTGGCCAATTTATTTCTTTTATTATAATGGTGATAATAAATTCATACGAGATCCGAATGAGAAAATTTCAGATTCGGCTTGACCCCAACATCGAGTAGAATTTGCTGAAACTGATCGGGATAATTTCTGAACTTTTTGGATTGTAAATTTGCTTATAGCAAGGTGAGATCTCTAGTTTATTTAATAATTAATAAAATTAATTAAAATGCTGTGTTCATGATTGTGTATTGTTGTTTTCTGATTTGCGATGTGTTGACATATATATGTGATTATTGTGTGTGATGATGCCACGAAATAGCTGTGTTAATTAGATCTGAAATTTTGATAGAGTCAAAATGAGATTCTCTTCTTTATCATTTCTATATTTTGTTAGTCAAACAAAAAGAGACAATTTTGATGTCATTTTGTTAATCAAACAAAAAGAGACAATTTTGATGTTATTTTGTTAATCAAACAAAAAGAGACAATTTTGATGTTATTTTGTTAATCAAACAAAAAGAGACAATTTTGATGTTATTTTGTTAATCAAACAAAAAGAGACAATTTTGATGTTATTTTGTTAATCAAACAAAAAGAGACAATTTTGATGTTATTTTGTTAATCAAACAAAAAGAGACAATTTTGATGTTATTTTGTTAATCAAACAAAAAGAGACAATTTTGATGTTATTTTGTTAATCAAACAAAAAGAGACAATTTTGATGTCATTTTGTTAATCAAACAAAAAGAGACAATTTTGATGTCATTTTGTTAATCAAACAAAAAGAGACAATTTTGATGTTATTTTGTTAATCAAACAAAAAGAGACAATTTTGATGTTATTTTGTTAATCAAACAAAAAGAGACAATTTTGATGTTATTTTGTTAATCAAACAAAAAGAGACAATTTTGATGTTATTTTGTTAATCAAACAAAAAGAGACAATTTTGATGTTATTTTGTTAATCAAACAAAAAGAGACAATTTTGATGTTATTTTGTTAATCAAACAAAAAGAGACAATTTTGATGTCATTTTGTTAATCAAACAAAAAGAGACAATTTTGATTTTGATGTTATTTTGTTAATCAAACAAAAAGAGACAATTTTGATGTCATTTTGTTAATCAAACAAAAAGAGACAATTTTGATGTCATTTTGTTAATCAAACAAAAAGAGACAATTTTGATGTTATTTTGTTAATCAAACAAAAAGAGACAATTTTGATGTCATTTTGTTAATCAAACAAAAAGAGACAATTTTGGTGTCATTTTGTTAATCAAACAACAAGAGATAATTTGATGTTGATTTTGTTAATCAAACAAAAAGAGTCAATTTTATGTTGGTTTGTTAATCAAATGAAAAGACAATTTTTATGTGATTTTGTTAACAGATGAGAAGAGACAAAGTTTTATGTAAATTTTGTTAACATAATAAAATAAAAGAAGAAAAATTTATGATGATTTGTTAACATAGTAAAAGAACAATTTTGCGCTTATTTTATTAACAAAATAAAAGAACAAATTTAGTACTCATTTTGTTAACATAAATACAAGGACAAATTTTTGGGTCCGTTTTGTCAAAACAAATAAGAGGACAATTTTCACCTTTGTCTTGTCTACAAGTTAAATTACCCATTCTTATCTTTATTTTATAAATGCAAGTTGAACCCTTATTTATAAAACAAAATGTAAGTTTCAATCTTTATTCTTATTTACGAATAAAAATAAAGATGAGGTCCTTAATTTGATTCATCAAAGTTGCATCCAATCATATCTATGTTGGTATAGATGAAATGACACCCAAACCTACATCATTGTGTTAACTGTATTATGACGACACTAATTTATATGTTGTGTTAATTGTATTGTGACAACACCACTTTACACATTGTATTAACATCATTGTAATGACGCCAAAAGTATACACCAAACCATATGCTGTGTATTATTGGTATGGTTAGACAAAAACCATATTATTGTGTGTTGATATGAAGTTGACACTAATTATAGAGGACCACCTTTGGGTTTGACATGAGATAGATGGTTTTATGTATTGGGATATCACATTGAACATATACGTTGACAAAGAAAAAGAAAAAAAAAATCTCATAGTCAAGTTAGTAAAGTTGAAATGGGTCAAAATCTTCATCGTCATGAAAATATATAGTTAAAAATAAATTCAATATTGACATTAGAAAATATACAAATACTAGTATTAGAAATGTTGACGTCAGAGAAGGTGTTTTCATAAATAAGAATTAAAAGTTGCATTTTCTTATGTAAAAGTAAATAAGGGCAATATGTATATTTTCTCATGTAAAAGAAAATAAATGTAATATGTACATTTTCTTATGTAAAGGTAAATAAATGCAATATGTTTATTTTCTTATGTAAAAGAAAATAAAAGTCAATATGTACATTTTCAAGGCAAAGGTAAGTAAAAGAAAACACTTACATGTTCAATGTCAAGGGTAAAGGAATAAAACAAAATTATTACTTTTGTTTAACATAAAAATGCACATAGTCTAAAATATGATTTTCGTCGCATTAGAATTGGCGGACAAAAAAATATTATGTTAAAAACAAAAGAATGGATTTTTGAAATAATGGAAGGCGCCAAATGGTTTGATTTATATATATAATATAAATTGAAACTAAGCGAAACACGCGCGGTAGTTCGCGTTTTGAAATCATAACTTTAAGCGGCTGTATAGAAAGATCCGACCGTTGGATTTTCCCAAAACTGGATTCGTTAGGACCGTCTTGGAAAGAGCTTTCCAACGACATAGAATTTACCAAAATCTGACGGATAGATTTTAAGATATGTCTAAAACAAATTTTGGTAAAAACAGCGCCAGGGTCGCCTATCGACCCGAAGCGTCGTTTAATTAATTCGCACTGTCTTTAAATAAAAATAATTAGAAATAAATCGCTATGAATAAATATAAACGACGTGAAATGATTTAAATGATAATTATACGATGATTATTTGAAAAGGCCGAGTTTAACTCATTTTAAATAATCAAACGACGATTTAAATCGAAATAATAGAAGACGATGTTGAAGACCGGCGATCTTCACATCGAACGGACAACGATTATTGAGACCTTGAACTGACTTGCTCCCAGGGAAGGGTTGATGTAGTAGTTGGCCGGTCGTATGGGTTGATTGTCCGGATAAGCGAGAACCTCTCTGGTATCTCCGGTTTCGTTCAAAACCCAGAACGGACTTGTATGGACGCGCGTCTGACGTTGGAATTCGTTTCGTGTAACCAAATCAATTTTTATTAATGTATGCTTGTTTGGTGGTAGAGAATTTATTCTCTGCTTAACACCCTAGTATATGTTAGTACTTATAGATAGCATGACGCGAATTGTCAATGTGGCCCGCTAAGATGCGAATGATCAAAGTTTTGTTGAAAAGCAGGCCTTGTGAAAATGATCAAAGCACAGCCTGTTTGGGCGTAGCTTTGTGTATAGCGTAACCTCACGAGCCTCACACCCCGGTATGAGTCAAAACGGGATACGGACTGCAGGGAGTGCACACGTTTCTTTCTAGCTAGAGTGATGTCAGGGACCTACCAGCGCTGACATTTTACTTATGTGGATGATGGAATTTGAGGTACCTCGTTGTTTATAGGCCGTTGGTGGTCACATTATAGGTTCAAAGGAACCGGGAAGCGTGTGTTCAGGCATAACTAATCCATACACATATGTGTGGACCGGCCCTGAAGATCCAAGGGTTCACTGCGGGGAATCCTGAGGCATTTGCTAGAGTGTCTCGAATCGGAGAGGAGCTTGCCCCTAGCCTCGACTCATGATGGAAACCAATCCTCCAATACGACGTTACGATTTTAGTTGTATACTTATATACGGCGGCATAATATATGGTACCTATGTCGCCTAGGATTAATACATTTATATTGAAATAATTTATGAAAACTTATGCACACTAGTAGTAATACGTTTGACGTATTTATCATCTTTTGATCGTTATAAGGAAAAACCCTTTCCTCTGGTGTGCGTTGCATTGTGTGATGGGACTTGGGTCTTATAACGATCTCATTTTTCTTTAAAAGCATAGCGTTATTCAAACGACTTACTTAATTATGCACCGGCGATCCAATGGAATAAACCCGTTCCGCCTTAGCGGCGTGGTCCTGTGATTCGCCATATAGCTAGTTAGTATAGAAAGATTTCTCACACCAGTCCCACGACTGACTCGAATTTTGTTTCACTTTGCAAATTTCGGGTGCCCTCTTTCCACACGGGCAGCCAATTGACAGGTTGTTAGGTTGCTTCCTTGGAGTTGCTGATCTTGGAGCTTGCTTATTCGCTTTGGTGTTGCTGCTTATCGAGGTGCTTTGTTGGACTATGCAGGCCCTCACCTTTATCTTTGTTTCTGCTTAGACTTTGAGACATTCAAACCGTATTCCACTTCATTTCAAACTGTGTCTTTAACATTATGTACTTGTTTCCTTTTGTTGGGATTTCGATGTAACAAGTAGGACTCTGTGACTGGGATTCTGTGTTATGATAACATCCATATTCCGCTGCTATGTTGATGTTGTTGTTTTATAGATTCTTATATTTATGTTGTTATCTGTGTTATGTGTTGCTATATTTATGTTATATTCCAATGATCATCTCAACTTTCGTTCTGCGTAAGTTTGGGGTTATCACAGATATGCTTAGAGCTCATCAGTTGAAATCCAAGTTCTCCAAATGCCATTTTTGGAGAAGGGAAGTTCGGTTTCTTGGACATATAGTCTCTAAGCAAGGCATAGATGTGGATCCCGCGAAAGTGGTTGCAGTTCAAGACTGGAAGACTCCTAGGAATGCAACCGAAGTAAGAAGCTTTCTCGGTCTGGCGGGCTACTATAGGAAGTTCATCAGGGACTTCGCTAAGATTTCATCCCCTCTTACTAAGTTGACGAAGAAGAACTTAGTCTTTGCATGGGACTTAGAGTGTGAGCTTGCTTTTCAAAGGCTCAAGAGGGCCCTTACTACAGCTCCAGTTTTGGCATTACCTGATGGCGGCAAGATGTTTACCGTATACACCGATGCATGTGGCACGGGTTTAGGTGCTGTTCTAATGCAGGAAGGAAGGGTGATATGTTATGGGGGTAGGTAACTTAAAGTTCATGAGAAGAACTATCCCACTCATGATTTGGAGTTGGCAGCGATCGTCTTTGCACTCAAATCCTGGCGCCACTACCTTCTAGGCGAAAGGTTTGAGTTGTATACTGGTCACAAGTCACTCAAGTACCTCTTCTCGTAGAAAGATCTGAATCTAAGGCAGCAAAGGTGGATGGAATTCTTGGCATCTTATGACTTCGAGATAGCTTATACCCCTGGCAAGGGTAATGTTGTGGCAGATGCATTAAGCAGAAGTAGGTTGACTTTGAGTCCCTTGTTTGTTGAGATGAGGAGCCTAGAGTTCTTGGCAACCTTTGATTTCACAATAGCTGTTGAGTCGATGACGGGTTCGTTAGCATCCCTTGAGCTTAGACCTATACTTCTTGATCAAGTTGGGGCTTCGCAGAAAGGAGACCCGCAGATAGTCGAGGTCATGGACAAGTTGATTCGTGGTGAGACGTCTAGTCACCTTGCTAGATATACTATTGATGACAAGGGTTGGCTAAGGCGTGATGGAAGGCTATGCGTTCCACAAGTAGGAGACTTGGTGCATAAAGTTCTCGAAGAAGCGCATCACTCGAAGATGACTATACATCCTGGAGTAGATAAGACGTATAGGGATATGAAGCGCATTTTCTTTTGGGCTGAAATGAAGAAGGATGTGGCAGAGTATGTTTCAAGGTGCATGGTGTGCCAACAAGTGAAAACCGAGTCGAAGAAACCTCGTGGGCTATTACATCCATTGGAGGTCCCGCAATGGAAGTGGGAAAGTATTTCTATGGATTTTGTGGATGGATTGCCTAGGTCAAGGAAAGGGAATACGAGCATATAGGTCATAGCTGACAGACTTACGAAGAGTGCTCATTTCATTCCAGTGAAGAGCAAGAGGACCGCATCATGGCTAGCATCTATTTATCTTCGAGATATAGTGCGGTTGCATGGAGTTCCTTCTAGCATAGTTAGCGATCGTGACCCAATCTTCACTAGCCAGTTTTGGAATAGTTTGCAAGAAGCAATGGGTACGCGATTGAATCTAAGTACAGTCTATCACCCCCAGACAGATGGCCAAACCGAAAGGGTGAATAGAGTGCTAGAAGATCTCTTGAGGCTTTGTGTTCTTGACTTCGGTGGTACTTGGGAATACCACCTCCCTCTTGTAGAGTTTGCTTATAATAATAGCTATCAAGCTAGCATAGGGATGGCACCATTTGAAGCTTTGTATGGGAGGCCGTGTAGGTCACCATCTTGTTGGTGGGAGACAACGGATAGGCTTATACTTGGGACCGATATGATACGGGACACATCCGAGAAATTTGAATTGGTGAGAAGACGGATGAAAGCGACCCAAGACCGACAGAAATCCTATGATGACAAGCGAAGGACAGATTTGGAATTTGAAGTTGGGGATATGGTTTTCGTGAAGGTTTCTCCTTTGCGTAATGTGGTTCATTTTGGAGCAGTTGGGAAGCTGGCACCAAGGTTCGTAGGACCCTTCCCTATCATAGAAAGAATTGGGAAGATGGCTTATAAGGTGGAATTGCCCGAGAAGCTGGCCGGAGTGCATAATGTCTTTCATGTCTCGCATCTCCGAAAGTGCTTACATGAGTCCGCTGAGGTGGTTGAACCTAGCATTCTTGAAGACGTGGAGGTAGAGAAAGAGGCAATCCTGAGGAGAGCCCCGATTCGTATCTTGGGAACGGAGATCAAGAAGCTAAGGAATCGATAAGTCAAATTGGTGAAAGTTCAGTGGAGTGAAGTCGAAGAGGATGCAACTTGGGAAACCGAGGAGAAGATGCGGGGGCTTTATCCATTTCTTTTTGAGGGTACATTCTCGACCTCTTTTCCTTTTTAACATATCTTCCTTTTTGCTATCCATGTTTATCCTGTTTATCTTGTTATCTCGTTAACCTTGTCATGAGAACCTTAGGTAGAAACCCTTTGGATGAAACATGTATTTGAAACATGTTATGCTTGATGTTTGCAAGTGGTTGCAAGTGTTTGCAAGTGGATACTCGTGGATGCATGATACACATTAGGCACTAAGATCGGCTCACACACTTTCATATTGCATATGCATGAGTGCTTATACTTATTCATAGATGAAACTTGTTATGCTATCACGTGGATGCTGCATATGGATGAATGTTATGTGCACTCATATAGAGATTATAAATTATGTTAGGAATTAGCATACATATGGACGCATTTCACTAACATACTTTGCATTAAGGTGTTTTACTGAATCAGTAACCGCCTGATTTTCGCATTAGATAAGTACACATACACACACCTTTGCATATAATCATACATCATTTAGAATTTGTTAAGGATATTGACTGCACGTGGATGATGTTTTGAGTAGATGGATGATGGATGGTAGGATACGTTCTTCCTAACTTAGAAATTTCGGGGACGAAATCCTTTAAGGTGGGGAGGATGTAACAACCCGTATTTTGAATAACAAGTTATAACATAAATCAAGGCAGAATTAAATGATAAAATCTGAATCAGGGGAAACGGGCTGTGCCATTGCGTCCGTCTCGGAAAAATACGCGAAATATAGTCTGAGGTTTCGAAAATCGGAGTCCGTATGACCCAGTTAAGGCCCATAGAAGTTTTCAGAAAATTCAAATTTAAAAACAGATTTCAAATTCAGCTGGGCAGGATAGGCGGGAAAAGATCCCGCCACTCCCCAAGTCGACTGGGGAGTCGACTTGGGAGTCGACACACCCCAGGCTGTTTCAACTGCCCAGTCGACACCCCTGTCGACTTGGGTGGTCGGCCAGTCTGGCCTGGTTGCACCTGACTTGTTTCTCAAGACATGTTTGGAGGCTAGTGACGTGAATTGATGGCCCATATCTAAATTAGGGTTAATCCTATGGCCTAAACTAACCTAATCTTCTATAAAAGGACCCTAATACCTAGCCTAAATCATCATAAATCAATCCTACAACTAAACTATGCCAAATTGTTTAATCATGGCCTCCACCCTCTTGTCATAGCCTCCATCTTCATTCATATGAGAGTTCCTAAGCTTGTTTGAGAGTTTCTAAGGCCAAAGTTCAATCTTTCTTCATCAAAGCAAGGATCTTCTTCTTATTTCTCAAGGGTTTTCATTGAAGCTTGCTATTTGGGGGTCTTTAGAGTTGCTAGTGGCTTCGTCTCAATCTTATTTTTATTTTACAAGTCTTCATAGCATTGTAAGCCCTATACTGCTCTTAGATTCTAACTATGAAGTTAAATATGACATGTTGCAAGTTTGAGTTTGGGCCTAAGTATGATATGTGCTTTGATCCTATCATGTTATGCATAGATTTATTCTATGCATGTTTGTAAAGCTATCACCTTTACCTTACGCATAGAAAGCTATGAGCTTTGATTGGAAATGTTGCATAAAGCAACATAGAAACTCTCATAAACCTTATGTCATTTTGCATGTGATGTTATATGCGAATCACTAGCTATCATCCTATGTCATTTATGATCATGTTTCACCTATTTGCTAAAGTTTGATATCATGCATGTTTTGAGGCTTATAATGTAATATGCAAGTTTATGATCTTTCATAAACCTTATGTCGTCTTGCATGTGATGTTATATGCGAATCACTTGCTATCATCCTATGTCATTTATGACCATGTTTCATCTATTTTGCTAAAGTTGATATCATGCATGTTTTTAGGCCTATAATGTAATATGCAAGTTTATGAACACATTGGCCTCATATGCCACCATGATTAACTTGTGGCCCAAACCTTATTAATTATGTCATGCTCCTAAGTTCCCTCTTTGAGATCTATTTTCGTCTATGCGAACTTACATGCGATGGGGTTACGTTATGGGTAAACTAAAATGACATAAGGACATGACTTGAAAAGATGACATGAAATATGACATGTGATTATGCTTGAAACATGAACATGAACTTGGACATGACTTCTAGAAAACATGAGAATGGCCAACTCGAGGTTGGGTTGAGTTTGTAGCATAAATCTACCCGGAACCGACCGGCTTAACTAGTGGCTACAAGCAATAGGACCCAATGTGAGTAGTTGGTCATGTCGCACTTGAAACCCGAGGTTAGACCAAGTTGTGGTGTAAAGCTACCCGGACCCGCCCGGCTTAACTAGTAACCACAACAAGGTCTAATGTGAGAGGTTGGGTGTATTAAATTAATTAATGCCACATGATAGGGTTAAGTCATGGATCACTTGAATACTTAACCGATTAAACACGATGGGTTGATAGGGTTAAGTCATGAACCTTGGGTACACTTAACCAACTTGATTAGGTAGGGTTAACCACATTTAACCCGTTAGAAACCCTAGTTACGTGGTCCTTTTCACCAGTAACCCTCTTGTTTGTATCATGATACCCTAGGGACTAGGCTAGGGTGGGGCACGATTACTGGGCTGACATGTAAGCGACTAAAACGACGGCTGAGTAGGTGCGCCGGTGTTAGTTCAGGCGGACTATGGTCGTGCACATAGTCCAGAGTTGAAAAAGCAGACACGGGCACCCGTAGGTTTATACTGTGCGTGCTTGATTTGTGTCCGTGGTTGGCACCCTAGGGCTTGATACACCCTAGGGTGGACCTAGCACAGTTTGACTACACTTCGTGATTGGGCCGTATGGCACTGACACTTGACGAGTTAGGCTTTTAAGGAGCCGATCGACTAGACCGTGTTGTTGGACCTTGATCTAGGTCATCTCGGGATATTGGGCCAAGATTGGGCCAAGGGATCATTTCTTGTTTATACTTGACATGGATTACTAGTACACACTTGGTGCAACATAACCTTGTATATGCGATGCCACACTTGATCTATCTTTTCACCATGCCAGTTATCACCCTATGTTTCATCTCTGCTTTGCATGTCCAGTTAACTTTATTCGTTTTTATACTAATAGTAGGTAGGACTTACCAGTCTTTTTGACTGACCCGTTTTCTTTCGCCTCTTTTCTTCCGTTCCCCCCCCCCCCCCAAGTTTGCAGGGTGGGAACACTGGTACCTAGCTGGATCTTTAGCTGCTTTTCTGGATAGCTCATGTACGGTTTGGACTTGAGCATGCTATGACTTTATTCTACTTTGGGGATAGTTACTTTATGTTTTTCCAGTTTTCAGTTTATGTTCTAGACTTTGTTTTGTGGGAAAATAATGACCTAGTACTTTGATGTAACTTGACTATGGTTTTGAAATGTTAGTTTTATCCGCTGCTTTACTACTCTGTTTTACTTATATGTTCTGTCTTGTGATATCTGCATGCATGTTTACCTTGTTTAACGCCCCATAAAGCCAGTACCCTTGCAAGAGTGGCACTGGCGTAGGTGGGGTGTTACAAGTTATTAATCTTTATTTTTAAAGTTGGGTAAATCAAGGGACCACGCCGTATAACACGGAACGAGTTTCCTCCCATGAACACCAGTGCATAAAACAAACAGCGCAATGCTAAATAAGGAAAAATGAAGCTATTATAAGACCCAGTTCCCATCACATAATGCAACGCAAGCCGGAGGATAGGGTTTTTACCTTATAACAGCCGAAGAATGCTTGATACGTTTTAAAACAAATCATTTGATACTATTATCAGTGTATAGTGTAGAAAACAACTTCGAATCATAAGTATCAATCATAGACGGCATGGGTACCATATATCATGTCGCCATACTAGGCTCTACAATCAAAACTGCAAATGTCACGTATTTGGAAGTTGGATTTCCATCTGTGAACCGAGGCCAGGGATCGTCCTCTACCGATTCGAGACAATCTAGCCCATGTCTCAGGCAAGTACTCAGTCAAGCCTTGGAGCGGCAGGGCCGGTCCACCGATGTGGATTAAAATGCCTGAACACTACGTTTCCCCGCCCTTTCGGGCGTAAATGAGCCAACAAATGGCTCCATCGGACCCGGATCGTCCGATCTAACCGAGGCGCCTTGCAACAGCAACAACCACACAGGTGAAAAGTATATAAATGTCAGGGCTGGTAGGTCACTGACACCACCCTAGCTAGAAGGAAACGCATGCCCTCCCTGAGGTCCTCTCCCATTTCTGGTTCACAACCGGGGTGTGAGGCTCGCGAATTCACGTTACACAAAGTTATGCCACACAGGCGGTGCTTTGATCATCAACCACAAGACTTTGCTTTTCAACAGAAGCCTTGATCATTTGCATCTTAGCATGCCACACAGGCAATTCACTCTATGCGTTTGATATCCATCAGTATATAACCCCTAAGCTCGTACGTCTCAGAGAATGGCGTTAAGCAAGAGAATAAATTCTCCGCCGCCAAACAGATATATATTTAATAGAAATCAATCACATAGACTAAAATCCAATGTCAGACACACTGTCCATTTACAAGTCCGTTCCGGGTCTGAACGAAACCGGAGGCACT
The DNA here is from genome assembly GCA_030737875.1 of Allium sativum. Lineage (NCBI taxonomy): Eukaryota > Viridiplantae > Streptophyta > Magnoliopsida > Asparagales > Amaryllidaceae > Allium > Allium sativum. The sequence goes on along the minus strand of CM060909.1, from coordinate 843,620,107 downwards.
TTCCTTGCATATCCATCGATCTCCAAGCACATCTGGACGACCACCGACTGATTCCCTCATCTTGGGTGTACATCCCAATCAAGATCATCAGTAATCACCCAAACGATGTGAAGACTTCCGGTCTTCAACCACCGTCTTCATCTTCGACACCACGTAGAAACAGTTATTCAGAATGGGATAAACCCGGTCTTTCTGAACAACTCGCGTATATATATAATAAACACGTGTTACACAAACACAACATACGCCTCATTCCAATCCAGAATATTCTTTTATTCAAATATTCTTATATTTTGGGAAAGGTTCCCATTAATTTTATCAAAGATAAATTCTTTAAATTTATTCTTTAATCTTCTTTGAATATCAATTCAAACTAGTCGGGATTTCGAACCACACCGAAGTAATCATTTATTTTAATTTCCCATTCCCAACCTATTCATCCCATGAAGTAAAACTGGTTATACTTCATATCTAACACCACGGTGTTATTGGTAAATTCAATTACCATTTCACGTTTAAATCTAATTAAAGATTTAACTATCGCCTGGTGCAAAACTGGTGGTACTCCATTCTAACACCTTTTCAATCTAATTAAAGATTCATTAAAACTCCACTTTGTTTTAATCGTTAACTGGGTTAAAGAATCAGTGTCATTTAAAACACGGTTCATGATAAACCCAAAATCACATTCATTAATTATCGGGTTAAAGAACAAGTGTTATTTAAAACACTGTTCACGATAAACCCAAAAATCAATATCAATTCAATTAAATATTATTTAATTGGTACACTTCATTAAATCTAAATAAAAAGATTTAATCTTTTCTCAACTGGGCTTAAGAACAGTGTTAATGAAAACACCATTCACGACAAACCCGAATCACATTTGATATTAAATACAAGGCTCTGAACAGAAAATATATCGGCTTATATTCAATATCAAATTCTACGACCAACAGATATCGTATTGGAAATAACGATATACATATCTATATCTTTCAAATTTCCATAACAACATCTGTATAATCACGAAATCCAACATCGAAATATTCCGAAGACAATTTCGATTCAAATCCATTCCAATGCAATCATTGGAAATTCTGGTTATTGTTAAAACCCTTTTCAAATTCACTTTATTTATTTTAAAAATAAATAAATTACTATTCTAGTTCAAAACTAGTTCATTTCGATAAAAATCTATTTTTATCTTTTCAAATATGGAGTTTTTCATCCCAATTCTTCACAAATCATTTCTTATGATTTTACACAAATTATTACTATTTTTAATAATTTTATCAAGGCCCGTACAGTCGATTTCCATCAATGGCCATCGTACTGCACTTACAGCGACCTTTTCCAAATTTGATTTGGACATAATTCCAAGTCCAACCGTTAGATTTCAAATTTCTAATATTCGTTAGAAAGCTCTTTTCGATACGAACCCAACGGTTCCGGTTTTAGGAGAATCCGATGGTCGGATCTTCCGTAATATCCGTTCGAAGTCAATGGTCGAAATTCACGAACTACCGCGGCGCGGCGCGTTCTATTCAGGCCATTATATTATATATATAATATATAATATATATAATATATACTTCGTCGATTTCCTTTTAAAACGTATTTTATAAATCGTTTTAAATTCGTTTTCAAAACGATTTCAACTTCCTTTTCAAATTCGAATCAAAATTGAATTTTCCCTTTCAAATTCGTTTTAAATTCATTTCAAATTGATTTCAATTCAATTTCAGTTCGATTCAATTTCAATTCGAATTCATTTCTATTCAATTTCAATTCGAATTCATTTATATTCAATTTCAATTCGAATTCATTTATATTCAATTTCAATTCGAATTCATTTCTATTCAATTTCAATTCGAATTCATTTCTATTCAATTTAATTCGAATTTATTTCTATTCAATTTAATTTGAATTTCAATTCTTTTCAAAATATCAGATTTTGAAATCACTTTCGATATTCATTATAAAATGAATAAAATCGATATAAATATCGTTCACGTCAAAATGGCGTCAATCTAATCAACACGGCTTCATATATTTTTATTTTCAAACATTCTATTTCAAATATTTCTTTTTCAAATATTTCTATTCAAATATTTCTATTCATAACTGGAATGAAGCCCAATCAATTACCATATAATGTTAATTATATGGATTTTCTACACCACATGTACACGATAACAACGATGAATAATCAACCATCATCCAAAGTGCATTCTACACCGTATAAGCATCAAATATAAATATTTAACGCTCATAACAGTCTGTCAATCAATCGATCGACATATAACTAATTATTGGGATTAGTGTATGTCATATATCATCCCAATACCCATGTGGGGTTTCAAACAATCAAACACAGATTTTATTTGTGCAGTTGGGCGATGTGTAAAATTTATCGTCCCAATCAATATCAGTCAAATGTGTGTATATAAACAAATCGTCCGATTTGTTTATTTTTATTTCCTTTCATATACACGTTAAAAATTCTATTTTTAACTATAAAATATTTTAACTATATAAATATTTTATTTTATTTCACATCACACAATCAACTACACATCAAAATCAAACAATCAAGCATACAAGCCGTCCATGGTCTGTGGACGACGGGTGTCGGGTGCTACTAAACACCATCTGCATCCTAGTATATACTTTAACTAGAAATAAATTAAAAGGTGAGGAGTTCTCACCGAGGGTTCCACTCCGCCGTGCTTTGCTTTTGAACTGTTGAACTTTTCGATCTGCTTGAAATTCCAATGCAGTTCTTTCCACGCTGTTCAAATAAAATTTATATTTTTATTACTTCATTTCAATAAATAAAAATCATATTTTTATAATATAAAAATCATATTTTTTTTATACTTTCTATAATATAAAAATCATATTTTTTTATACTTTCTATAATATAAAAATCATATTTTTATTCTGCTATCTTCCATATAAAAATTATATTTTTATACCGTTCTTTTCATAACAAAGATTATATATATTATAAAGAAGATAAAATAAATAAAAAGACAAAGAAACTCTCGCCTTTATATATAAAAAAATCTCGCCTTTATATGTTAAAAAAAAATCTCACCTTTATATATTACCAAAATCATACTTTAGATTTAACTAAAAAAAACTGATTTTTAACCTTTCAAAACGTTAAACAGAAAATAAGTAAATTCGATGTATTTTACCTTTTTAATTTGCAAGCGGGAGAGAAGGTTTGCTTGCGCGTTAACTGGAGACCAGGGGCATCAGCATCGAGGTGGCGCGGTGCGGTGGCCTCAATGGTGGGCGCGATCTGATTTGGGGGTTGAGGCATAGGGTTTAACGCGGAGAGAGGGAGGGGCTTGGGATGGAGGCGGCGTGTAACGACCCAGAAAATCTGAACCAATTTAAAATTTTTAAATTGGCTAAAATAATGGATTTTAAATATTTAAAATAAATATTTTAAACAATAGCAATGAAAACTGAGTTTGAATCGACAATTGAAAACGAATATAATTAATTCTAATTATAAACAAGGCCTGAAATGGCGATGTAGTTTCAAAAATTGAATTCAAACTTTGTCGGACTGTACCGGGTGCAAAACAAAACGGATTTGAGTGAAACCAAAAATATTTAAATATGTTAGTGAAGACCTTTCTAAAAAATCTGAAGAATCAAATTTTCATAGCGGAAAGCAAAAGTTATGGCCAAATGAATTTTCAGAAAGGTCGCTATGGAATTTTTATAGCCCGTGAAAATGGCCATTTTGCATACGACCTCGGAATTCGACGAAACGACTTTTGTTGGATCCGGGATGTGAAGTTATTTCTAGGTTTCAAATTTCATAATTTTTGAAGCTAGTATGTGAGCGTGGCAAAGGAAAACGTGTTTTGGTCAATTACAGTTAAATTGGATCGACCAGAAATGGGCCTTTTTGCAAACGGTCTCAGAATTCGACGAAACTAGTTTTGTTGGGACCGTATCATCAAAACATAGCTAGATTTATTTTTCTGGAATTTTTCGAATCAGTTTGTGGCCCTGGAAAATTGAAATGCACGTTCAAATCAAATATTTAATGTTTTGTATTTTAATTTGAAGGAAAACTGACTGAAACAGTCGAACGGGCCTACGAAACATATCCCATTGTGTTCGGAATGGGGGTAAAACGCTAGGGACGACAGTCGTTGGGTTTAGATTGGTGGTCGCGTCAGAAAACCCCTTTAAAACCCACCGACCAATCATATTTTTTTTTGAAAAAAAAAAAGAAAATCTTCGTTTCTCTCTCCCCGGTCGAAGGCGGAAACTGCTCGAATCCTTCCCCCTCATTTTCCGATCAATCCACGCCAAATTAGCTCGTGCCACAGTTGAACTTTTTGAAGATCTTCTCGAGATCTTCAAATCCATATAAAGTTTGGGATTTTTCGTGGCCTGTGGAGGGAGAATCGACGTCCTGAAGTCGACGACTTCAACTCGCCGCCGCCGCCGCCTGGGACCACCGAGCTGGACCCTACCACCGCGCGCAGACGCGCGTCTCCCCCCTCTTCGTCGCTGCATCGACCGATCCTCCTATCGATTCACGGTTTGATCGAAAATTGCAAACCTAGTTTTGAACCTTTCAGCTGAGGTACGGCTTGTTTTATTTTCAACTGTTTTAACACCTTTAAACCATTGCAAACTTTGAAAAATCATATCTTTTTCGATTCTTGATGAAATTCGATGAAACAGGAAACATCGTTACCGTGTGGACGTCTTCTACATTCTAGAAGAGACTGCATATTTTTCTGAGCCTTCTGCTATTTTTGGAGGAGTGGAACCGAATGAGAGATTTCTAATTTATAAACGATATGGAAAACGACGATGTATAAATTATATAATCGATGTATGAGTTATATAAGCATTGTACACCTCATGTATAAGCGTTGTATAAGTTGTACGTTCGATGTATAAATCATATATGCATTGAAAAAAAAATTATATATGTGTTGAAATAGAAGTGAATTGCTATATATATATATATATATATATATATATATATATATATATATATATATATATATATACACGCCCCTCGTCCACAAACCATGGACGATATTTATTGATTGTGATTGGTGTGAAAATTGATTGATAGCGAATGTTTGTTTGGGATTGTTTGTGGTTGATATTGATTGACTGTGGTTGAAAAATACCCATTTGTGGTTGAGAAATATTTGGTTGAAACCACATAGGATTAGTTTGTGGAAATGAAATAAATATATACATGCCGCCTGCGTGCGAACTAGATGCATGATCCCCATTGTCAAAAACCGTGAGGTTTTAAGGTAGAGCGAGGAGCCGTACTAGGGACGGTCCCGGTTTTAACTACCCTGCCTTTATGCTGCCGAAATTTTGAATAATATTCATGTGTTTGAATTATTTTCATTTGTTGAAACTATATTTATTCGTTGAATAGAAAACCTTCATGTGTTGAATCGATATTCATTCATTGATTAGAAATTCATGTGTTGAATGGTATTCGTGTTTTAAATATAAAAATCACATTTTTATCTATATATATAAACTATAGAAAGCCTTCATGTGTTGAATCGATATTCATTCGTTGAATTGAAATTCATGTGTTGAATGGTATTCGTGTTTTAAATATAAAAATCATATTTTTATCTATATATATAAACTATAGAAAGCCTTCATGTGTTGAATCGATATTCATTAGTTGAATTGAAATTCATGTGTTGAATGGTATTCATATTTTGAAATAAATTGTTTTATAATAAAAATCACATTTTTATCACCTATATTAACTATATAAAATAATTTCGTTTTGAAATAAATTGTTTTATAATAAAAATCCTATTTTTATCACCTATATTAACTATATAAAATAATTTCGTTTTGAAACAAATTGTTTTATAATAAAAATCCTATTTTTATCACCTATATTAACTATACGAAATAATAGTGTTTTGAAATGAATTGTTTTACAATAAAAATCACATTTTTGTTATATACATGAATTGTTGAAATGTGAAGTGTTAAAAATAGCCACTCGTTCAAATAAATATGCATGAGTTGAAATATTCGTTAATTAGCTAATGATATGATTTTTTTGCCTATGCATGCAACATTAGAATGAATGGTGTTTTTAAACCAAATGGAATCAAATATGAAGTTGTATGGAAAATGATAAGTGATAAGAACTGTATATATGTACATGCATATTTATTGAACAGGTTATAGCAAAGGGGCTAGAGAAGAGGAATAAAATTTTTGTGCCCGACAAATAGGTATATATTTACTGTTTTGTTTGGGTGATGATTTTATCAGCCTTTTGGCTAGCCGCTTGGCTATTTCTTTTTCTTTTGACATGAGACGCCCGTGTGGCTATTTGGGAATTTTCCCAGCCCCTCCCGTACAAAGGAGGTTATGGCGAAATTTTCCAAAATTTAAAGGCGTTAGTGAAATATTAGAAGTGGAAACAATATAGGAATTTTTGAATGAACTATATTTATATAAATATATAAATATAAATAAAATTAAAACGAAACATGGTTGTGCAGTTCGTATTTTGAAACCGTGATTTCAAACGATTAGTACGGGAGATCCGACCATCGGATTTTCCTGAAATTGCAACAGTTGGGTTCGCTTTGGAAAAATCTTTCCAAAGGCAACAACTTTGTAAAAATCCAACGGTTGGATTATCTGGAATGTTTAATTCAAATCTGAAGAAAAACAGCGCCAGAATCGATTATATATATATATATATATAAATATAATTATATTAAATCGAATAACGACGCTGCAGTTCGTATTTTGAAATCGAAACTTCAAACGATTGCACCGGGAGATCCGACCGTCGGAATTTCCCGAAACTGGAACCGTTGGATTCGTTCTGAAAAGATCTTTCTAATGATGTAAATTTTGTAAAGATCCAATGTTAGATTTTCAGATATGAGTAAATCAAATCTAAAGAAAAACAGCGCCACGATCGCGTTATGGCCCGAAGCGTCGTTCTGAATAAATTAGCTATTTTAAAATAAATAAAAATAGCGATAAATTGTTATAAAATATTATAAACGATATGGATGTGATTTAGAAATTAACTGAAGGTTGGCTAAGTCGAATGGTTTCCTGGGTGTTGATCTTATGTTGGTTTCGGCCTTCGAGGTTAATATTTGGGAAATCGTTCTCTTACTGATTGACGGTTAGTGACTAATGAATTGAAATGATGCGTGTATATGTTAGTGTTGCACTTGTTTATTATATACGCGAGTTGCTCAGAAAGACCGGGTTTATCCCATTCTGAATAACTGAATCGACGATAAGAAATCGAAGATGAAGACGGTGGTCGAAGACTGGAGATCTTCACCTCGTTTGGATGGTAACCGAGGTCCTGATTGGGAGGCATCCCGAAATATGGATAATGAGTGGTGATCGTAAAGACGTACGTGGTGATCGATGGGTTTGCGAGGTATTTAGTGCCTCCGGTTTCGTTCAGACCCAGAACGGACTTGCAAATGGACTATGTGTCTGACATTGGATTTTATTCTGTGTTGATTGATCTCTATTAAATATACATCTGTTTGGCGGCGGAGAATTTATTCTTTTGCTTAACACCCTTCTCTGAAACGCATGAGCTCAGAGGTTGTATATCGATGGACATCAGTCGCATGGCATGAATCGCTAGTGTGGCATGCCAAAGTGGCAAATGAGCAGGGCTTCTGTTGAAAAGCAAAGTCTTGTGGTGATGATCAAAGCACCGCCTATGTGGCGTAGCTTTGTGTATAACGTGAAATCGCGAGCCTCACACCCGGTATGAACCAGAAACGGGAGGAAGGACCTCAGGTAGGACATGCGTTTCTTTCTAGCTAGGGTGGTGTTAGTGACCTACCAGCCCTGACATTTATATACTTTTCACCTGTGTGGTTGTTGCTGTTGCGAGGTGCCTCAGTTTGATCGGACGATCCGGGTCTGATGGAGTCATTCGTTGGCTCGTTTACGCCCCAAAGGGCGGGGAAACGTATTGTTCAGGAATTTTAATCCACATCGGTGGACCGACCCTGTTGCTCCTAGGGTCACTCGAGCTCTGATCCTGTGGCTCGAGCTAGAGAGTCTCGAATTCGGTAAGGACTATCTTTTGCCTTGGTTCATGAAGGAAATCCAATTTCCAAATACGTGACCGTGCGGTTTTGATTGTATACCTAGATATGGCGACATAGTGGTATGGGGCATTAATGCCGTCTATGATTGATAGTTATGATTTGAAATTGTTTTCAAAACATATAAACACTAGCAATAATATCAAATGCCTTTTTTTATTCGTATCAAGCATATCTTGGCCGTTATAAGGTAAAAACTCTATCCTCCGGTTTGCGTTGCATTGTGTGATGGGAATTGAGTCTTATAATGGCTTCATTTTTATAAAATGCATTGCGTTGTTTAAAAGAAAGATTTGTTTTAAAGCACTGGCAATCCAATGGAGTAAACCCGTTCCACGAAAGTGGCGTGGTCCTGTGATTAGCCATATTATAAATGTGTTGAGTAGATTTCTCATACAAGTCCAATGACTGACTCGTAGTTTGTTTCACTTTCAAACTCCGGTGCCCCTCTTTCTTCCGGGCAGCCTTGTATTCAGGTTTAGCTGGTTCTTTCTGGATAGCTGGAGCTGAAGATGGATTCTATCATTTATCTCTTTTTATGCTGTTTAGCTCCTATTGTTCATTATGTTTGTTTTTCCGCTATAGACATTATGTATAGTTGAACTATATTTTTACTAAGTATGATCCTGTATACTGTGTAACTCTGATGATTACTTTTATCCAGTATATTCTATTTTTCATATTCTGGTGTATTTATTTAATTCTGTTCTACTGTTATCTGTTTCTGTGTTATATTCCAAGGATTACCCTTGCCAACGTCAGTACGGGGTTTGGGGTCGTCTCATTTGGTATTAGAGCTTTGGTTAAGCTTAGTTCTGGAATATAACATATTAACGAACTCGTCAGAAATAGAACCAGTAGTGTTCTAGGACGGGCAACTCATTACAGATAGGATCAGTAATATCCTAGTATGAGTAAAGCAGAATGAAATTACACCTCGATAGACACATTTACATTCAAGAATTTTTCTCTATATTTTAAAATATCTTTTCTGTTGACCTGACACTTGATCTGCTATTTGCAGAAGTACTAGAAAATGAGTGTCAGAAACAGAAGGAATGCAGAACCGGATATTGAGACCCTATTAATCGAATATCGAAATATGGGTGGAATACCGTTCTCTGGTGAAGAATCTATTATGAAGACACAGGCTTGGATTCGTTCTGCTGAAAAGATCTTTGATGGCTTAAAGTTGAGGGATGACCAGAAAAGGGAATGACAGTATTTGGGTGATCGTAGATCGCTTCACGAAGACCACCCATTTTATACCTGTCAGATCAAACAAAACTGCTCAGAGTCTGGCGTAGATATACTTCAGGGAAATAGTTAGACTACATGGAGTGCCGCTCAGTATAGTCAGTGATAGAGATACAATATTCACTAGCAAATTCTGGGAAGCATTTCAAGTCGAGCTGGGAACGAAGTTGAACTTAAGCACCGCTTATCATCCTCAGACAGACGGTCATACTGAGAGGGTGAATCGTATTTTAGAAGATCTATTACGGGCTTGTGTTATAGATTTCGGTGGATCATGGGAAGACCATCTGCATTTGGCTGAATTCTCATATAACAACAGCTACCAGGCGAGTCTGACAATATCGCCATTCGAAGCATTGTATGGTAGACCGTGCCGATCTCCTGCTTGTTGGGTCGAACCCGGTAATAGACTTGTGTTGGGGCCTGATATGATTCGAGAAGCTGCCGACAAAGTCGATTTTATTAAGAAGCGATTACTCGCCGCTCAGAGCCGACAAAAGAGCTACGCTGATAGGAGAAGAAGAGATATATCCTTTGTTGTTGGCGACTATGTATATCTGAAAGTATCGCCGATGAGAGGAGTTATCCGGTTCGGTAAAACTGGAAAGTTGGTGCCCAAATTCATTGGTCCGTTTCCTGTTCTAGAACGGATTGGAACTCTCGCTTATAGGGTCAAATTGCCTGACTGGTTGCCTGGAGTGCATGATGTATTTCATATATCTCAACTTCGAATGCACTGTAAGAACCCGTTTCTTCCCCGTTAAGGAAAGGGCGGATACTTTGAGAACAACACACAAATGAACACAGACGAAAGAACATTTCATTGTTATTACAACAATTCCATCAGATATAAGAATATACAGAGTATAAATGAATAAATTACATTCGATAAATATCAGAGATTACAATAAATTACATAGCAGTGGAAAATAATACAAAGCACAACTGAAGGTGATATACGGATACAGAGCTTTCCGGATATCATTCCAGCTGTAAACCAGGATCCTATGAATATAAATCTGCAAAACCAAAACTACTAGCTGCCCGTGCGGAAAATGAGGGCACCCAGAGTTTAGGTTAAAACAATAAACTCCAGGTCAGTCATGTGACTGGTGTGGGAACTAAAACAGTTATTAAAACTTTATTTTAAAAGAAAGTAATTCAAGGGACCACGCCGTATAACACGGAACGGGTTTCCTCCCAAGAATACTAGTGCATGGAATAAACAGCGCAATGCTTTTTCGAAAAATGAAGCTATTATAAGACCCAGGTCCCATCACACAATGCAACGCAAGCCGGAGGATAGGGTTTTCCCTTGTAATAGCCAAACATGCTTGGTACGTTTAAAACAAATCATTTGATACTATAATAAGTGTATAGTGTCAAAACAATTTCAACCATAAATATAAATCATAGGCGGCATAGCTACCATCTATTATGTCGCCATACTAGTTCTACAATTAAAACCGCAATACTCGTATTGGAAATTGGATTTCCGTCATGAGTCGAGGCAAGGGGCAAGCTCCTCTCCGCGTTCGAGACACTCTAGCAAATGTCCCAGGGTTACGCACTCTGGGCAACCCCGGATCCTCCAAGGCCGGTCCTCACTTACGTTAGAGGATTGGCAATTCCTGAACACATGTTTCCCGGTCCTTACAGACCTATAATCGAGGCGCCTCGCATTCCAACAACCACATAGGTGAAAAGTATATAAATGTCAGGGCTGGTAAGTCACTGACACCACCATAGCTAGAAAGAAACGTCATGCACTCCTTGGGTCCTTATCCCGTTTTTGACTCATACCGAGGTGTGAGGCTCGCGAATTCACGTTATACACAAAGCTGCCACGTAGGCGTGCTTTGATCATCAACCACAAGACTTTGCTTTTTAACAGAAGCCTTGATCCATGCAACTCAGCATGCCACACAGGCAATTCATGCCATGCGATTGATATCTACCAATATATAACCTCTAAGCTCATACGTCTCAGAGAAGGGCGTTAAGCAAGAGAATAAATTCTCCGCTGCCAACAGATATATATTTAACAGAAATCAATCAACACAGAATGAAATCCAATGTCAGACACACAATCCATTTACAAGTTCGTTCTGGGTCTGAACGAAACCGGAGGCACTTTCCTCGCATATCCATCGATCTCCAAGTACGTCTGGACGACCACCAACTATTTCCATCCTCTTGGGTGTACAGCCCAATCAGGATCGTCAGTAATTATCCAAATGATGTGAAGACTTGCGGTCTTCGACCACCATCTTCATCTTCGACATATCGTCGAATCGGTTATTCAGAATGGGTATAAACCCGGCCTTTCCGAACAACCCGCGTATATTAAAACAAATGTTACATAAACACAACATACGCCTCATTCCAATTCAGAATATTCTTTTATTCACAAAATCACATTTTTAGGGAAAGGTTCCCATTAATTTTATCCAAGATAAATTCTTTGAAATTTATCCTTTAATTTTCCTTTGGATGTCGTTCAAACCAAATTATGGTTTTCTAAACTAGTCGAGATTAGCAAACCATAACGAAGTAATTATTTATTTTATTTCCCAATCCCAACCTATTCATCCCATGAAGCAAAACTGGTAATACTCCATATCTAACACCACAGTGTTATCGGTAAAATTAATTACCATCTCACGTTCAAATCTAATTAAAGATTTAATTATCGCTTTGGAGCAAAACTGGTGATACTCCATCCTCGCTTATTTGTCAAATTTGATAATTTAGATTATCAATTCGAATTTCAATCTAATTGCAGATTCATTAAAACTCCTTTTACTGGGTTAAAGAACTAGGTGTTATTTAAAACACAGTTCACGACAAACCCAAATCACATTCTATTTGTTATCGTGTCAAAGAACTAGTGTTATTTAAAACACCGTGCATGATAAACCCATTTCAAATCCAATCAAATATATTAGAAATTCCGATTATTTAAAACCCTTTTTAAATCTAATTTATTTATTTAAAAATAATTGGGTTTTAAATTTAGTTCAAAACTAGTTCATTTCGATAAAAATCCATTTTATCTTTTCAAATATGGAGTTTTTCACCCCAATTTTTCTCAAATCATTTCTTATGATTTTACACAAATTATTGATATTTTTAATAATTTTATCAAGGTCCGTACAGTCGATTTCCAACAATGGCCATCGAACTGCACTTACAGCGACCTTTTTCAAATTTGATTTGGACGTATCTTCAAATCCAACCGTTAGATTTCAAATTTCTAATATTCGTTAGAAATCTCTTTTCGATACGAACCCAACGGTTCCAGTTTTAGGAGAATCCGACGGTCGGATCTCCCGTAATGTCCGTTTGAAATAAATGGTCAAAATTCATGAACTGCCGCGGCGCGGCGCGTTCTATTCAGGCCATTATATTATATATATAATATATATAATATATATTTCGTCGATTTTTATTTAAAACGAATTTTATAAATAGTTTTGAATTCGTTTCAAAAACATTTCCAACCTTTATTTCAGATTCAAATCAAAATTGAATTTCCTATTATAAATCCTTTTTACTTTTATTTCTATTTGATTTCAATTCAAATCGATTTTAATTCGATTCGAATTCATTTCGTTTTCCATTCAATTTAAATTCAATTCGTTTTCTATTCAATTTGAATTCAATTCGTTTTCTGTTCAATTCGAATTCAAATTGGTTTTCTATTCAATTCAAATCAAATTCGTTATATATTCAATTGAAATCAAATTTGTTTTCCATTCAATTTAAATTCAATTCGTTTTCTATTCAATTTGAATTCAATTCGTTTTCTGTTCAATTCGAATTCAAATTGGTTTTCTATTCAATTCAAATCAAATTCGTTATATATTCAATTGAAATCAAATTTGTTTTCCATTCAATTCGTTTTCAAAATATGCGATTTCGAAATCACTTTTCAATATTCATTTTAAAATGAGTAAAATCGATATAAATATCGTTCACGTCTAAATGGCGTCAATCTAATCAACACGGCTTCATATATTTCTATTTTCAAATGTTCTGTTTCAAATATTTCTTTTTCAAATATTTCTATTTCAAATATTTCGTTTTCAAATATTTCTATTTCAAATATTCTGTTTCAAATATTTCTTTTTCAAATATTTCGTTCAACACATGACTAATCTCAACGGATGAATACAGTCAACACATGAACCTTTATTTTATCTTGATAAAGATGTAGATTTCATTATTAAAATATTTCGTTCAACACATTACTAATCTCAAGGGATGAGTACAGTCAACACATGAACCTTTATTTTATCTTGATAAAGATGTAGATTTTATTATTTAAATATTTCGTTCAACACATGACAAATCTCAACGGATGAGTACATTCAACACATGAACCTTTATTTTATATATTCTTTATTTTCTAAATTGGAATGAGGCCCAATCAATCACCATATAATATTAATTATATGGATTTTCATACATCACACGTATAAGATAGCATTGAAAAATAATCAACCATCAACCAAAGTGCACTACACTGTATAAGCATCAAATATAGATATCTAACGCTTATAGCAGCCTGTCAATCAATCGATCGACATATTTAATCAATCAGGATGAGTGAACTTCAAATTTCATCCCAACACCCGTGCGGGGTTTCAAACAATCAAACACATATTTTATTTGTGTAGTTGGGCGATGTGTAAAATTTATCATCCCAATCAATGTCCTTCAAATAGGTGTACATAAACAAACCGTCCGGTTTGTAAATGAATATTTTATTTTATTCACATTCACGTTAAAAATTATATTTTTAACGATAAAACATTTTATTTTAACACACGAACTTCTATTCAGTTCATTTACAAAATAAAAATGATATTTTTATTTTTCTAACATATTTTAGAAAATTTCGGCGGCATAACGGCACGATACTATAAACGGGACGAGGCCTAGCCTTATCCCCGGTCTAGTGAAGGCCCACGCCATTCACACATCAATCAAATCCATTCCATTTCACCAAACAATTCATTTCAAAACAAATTATCTAACTAATTTTTGCAATCAAACAAACAAGTCCATGGTCTGTGGACGATTGTGTTGGGTGCTACTAAGCACCGTCTGCATCCTAGTATATAAATATAACTAGAAAAGAAATTGAAAGGTGAGAAATTCTCACCGATAGCTATCCAATCATCTTGACTCTTCATTGATAGAAATCTTCATCGTTATCGCATTTTTGTCATCTTCGTTGCCGTAGCCACTACATATGTAAAAATCGAATTTTTACTCCGCTATTCAATATATAAAAATCATATTTTTACTATGCTATTCAATATATAAAGGTTCCGCCTTTTCTAAAATATAGTTTCGCCTTTTCTAAAATATAGTTTTCACTTTTTCTAAAATATAGATTTCGCTTTTTCTAAAATATAGATTTCGCTTTTTCTAAAATATAGATTTCTCTTTTTCTAAAATATAGATTTCGCTTTTTCTAAAATATAGTTTATATTTTTATATTTCCAATTTGTAAAAATCATATTTTTATTATTTTAAAAATATAAAAACTATATTTTTAACCTTCCTATATTATAAAAATTATATTCTTATCCTTCTACCATATGAAAGATTATATTTTTAATACTTTAAAAATATAAAAATCATATTTTTAATTTCGCTCTAATATAAAAATCAGATTTTTCTTTTCAAAAATCCGATCTTTCACCCTATAAATTTCAACCTTCGTTTATAAAAAATCAAAGCTTTGTTCTTATTAAAAACTGATGTTTATCCATATATAACTAATTACATTGAACGAATGAATATAAATATAAATAAATGAACTTACAGTTCCTATCGGAGGCGGTCATTGGTGTTCGACGGAGGGTGACTTGCATGCTGGAGTCAGAGCTGGGGGGGGGGGGCTGTCACGTCGATTGAAGAGGAGGGGGGGGGGGTTTCTTGCGTCAGCGCGATTAGGGGGGGTGCAGTCCTTCCAGGCGGTGGCGAACGGGGAGGAAGGGGGGGTCTGGTGGGGCTTCAGGCATCGATCGAAGAGGGAAAGCGAGGAGGAGGCACGGAGGAGGGGGAGAGAGGGTTCGGCGACCGGAGGCGCCTTCGCTGGCGGGTGCGGCGGCCATGGAAGCGGCGGTCGATGGCGCTAGGGCGACGAGATTCGATCGTTTTTTTTCATAAATCGATTCTGAAAATAAACGGGGGGGGGGGGGGGGGGGGGCTCGGAGGAATTAAAGGGGGTGAGGAGAGAGAGGAATTTAATTTATTTAATTTAATTGCAAAAAGTTGACTTTTACATACGACCTCTAAACGAGGCCCACCGCCTGTCGTCTATAGCGTTTTACCCCCATTCCGAACACAATGGGATATGTATCGTAGGCTGATTCGTCTGTTACAATCAGTTTCCGTTAAATTTAAATTTAAAACACTTTATTGAATTTTAAACGTACATTTCAAATTACCGGGGTCACATACTAACTAGAAAAATTCCCAAAAAATATTTTCTAGCTTCGTATTGACGATACGGTCCTAACAAAACTAGTTTCGTCGAATTCTGACACCGTTAGAAAAATGGCCATTTTCCAGTCGATTAAAATCAACTAAAACTGGTCAAACGCATTTTCCTTTGCCACGCTCACATATTGATTCGAAAAATCATGAAATTTGGAATCTAGCAATAACTTGACATCACGGACCCAACAAAAGTGGTTTCGTCGAAATCCGAGGTCGTTTGCAAAATGTCTATTTTTAAGGGCCTGAATTACATAACGACTATTCAGAATTTTCAACTGGACATATCGTTTTATTCCCGCTATGAAATTTTGATTTTTCGGATTCTTTGGAAAGGTATCATCAATTAGATCCTAATGTTTTTGATTTCACTAAAATCCGGATTGTTTTGGACCCGGTACATTCAATTGAAGTTTGAAATCGAATTATCGAACTACCGCGCCATTTTCAATTCTATTATTATTATATATAAATATTTACATTCTAACAACGACGTATATAATATATACGTTCTAATTATATTTAAAATAAATTTCTCGTCGATATTATTTAAAATTATCTATTTTAAATATTCAAAATTCGCTAAAACTGCCAAAATAAAAATTTTAAATGGCTTAGAATTTCCGGGTTATTACAATCTCCCCCACTTAAAACTTTTCGTCCCCGAAAAGGAACAAAGTCGAAAGTGGTTTGATCAATCAGCTCTACGTTCGATCTGGCTTCCATTCTCCAACTTTTCAGTTTCTGAGAATTTTCAAATTTTCAAAAATTTGGCTAACACCCTAATTTTTCGAAAAATTTCGCCATAACCACCCCTGCACCGGGAGCCACGGGAAAATCCCGAAATTGCCATATAGGCCTTCTGATCTCAAAAAGAAAAAGAAAAAGCCAAGCGGCTAGCCAATAGGCTCATAAAATCATCATCACCCAAACAAAACAGTAAATTATGTAGTAAACATGTACCTATTTGTCGGGCAAACAAATTTTATTCTCTGCTCTAGCCTCCTTGCTATGACCTGTTCAAAAGATATGCATGTATATGCTAGCAAATGCGACCAATTTCAATACAGTTCAATATTTGATTCAATTAGGATTAAAGGTTCAAAAATTAGCAAACAAATAAACAAACAACACAAACATCAATCAATTAGTGGATTAATGTTTCAAATTCATAATTTTGATATATATACATAAAATCATTTTTTTGATGCCAATTCACAACAATGTGTTCTAACTATATAAGTTTTGGTTCTCACACCAGCCTGATGGAAATATATAGAAATCAAACCTTCGAAACTCGAACACACGCTACTGATGCTATATAGTCATCAGTAGAATCATCTCCGGGCGACTAGAGTATGATTCTATATCTATCCAGTATATTAAAACTTCGAATATACGTTCATGACGCGTATATGCAAAACCTTTATATACTCGATTGTCCAAATTCAAAATAAATAAATAATCAAATACGTATAAAATGGTTTAAATTTTCAAAACAAAAATTGTTTCCATTTGAAAGATATACTCTTCACACTCGTTCTAGGATACTACTGATCCTATCTCTAACGAGTCATTCTAATTGGATATTACTAATCCAATATCTGATGAATTCTTTCGTATGGTTCTAATGTGTCTTGTTCTCGAGCTCTGTAAACCAAAGCTCTGATACCACTGTAAGAACCCGTTTCTTCCCCGTTAAGGAAAGGGCGGATACTTTGAGAACAACACACAAATGAACGCAGACGAAAGAACATTTCATTGTTATTACAACAATTCCATCAGATACAAGAATATACAGAGTATAAATGAATAAATTACATAGCAGCGGAAAATAATACAAAGCACAACTGAAGGTGATATACGGATACAGAGCTTTCCGGATATCATTCCAGCTGTAAACCAGGATCCTGTGAATATAAATCTGCAAAACCAAAACTACTAGCTGCCCGTGCGGAAAATGAGGGCACCCAGAGTTTAGGTTAAAACAATAAACTCCAGGTCAGTCATGTGACTGGTGTGAGAACTAAAACAGTTATTAAAACTTTATTTTAAAAGAAAGTAATTCAAGGGACCACGCCGTATAACACGGAACGGGTTTCCTCCCAAGAATACTAGTGCATGGAATAAACAGCGCAATGCTTTTTCGAAAAATGAAGCTATTATAAGACCCAGGTCCCATCACACAATGCAACGCAAGCCGGAGGATAGGGTTTTCCCTTATAATAGCCAAACATGCTTGGTACGTTTAAAACAAATCATTTGATACTATAATAAGTGTATAGTGTCAAAACAATTTTAACCATAAATATAAATCATAGGCGGCATAGCTACCATCTACTATGTCGCCATACTAGTTCTACAATTAAAACCGCAATACTCATATTGGAAATTGGATTTCCGTCATGAGTCGAGGCAAGGGGCAAGCTCCTCTCCGCGTTCGAGACACTCTAGCAAATGTCCCAGGGTTACGCACTCTGGGCAACCCCGGATCCTCCAAGGCCGGTCCTCACTTACGTTAGAGGATTAGCAATTCCTGAACACACGTTTCCCGGTCCTTACAGACCTATAATCGAGGCGCCTCGCATTCCAACAACCACATAGGTGAAAAGTATATAAATGTCAGGGCTGGTAAGTCACTGACACCACCATAGCTAGAAAGAAACGTCATGCACTCCTTGGGTCCTTATCCCATTTTTGACTCATACCGAGGTGTGAGGCTCGCGAATTCACGTTATACACAAAGCTGCCACGTAGGCGTGCTTTGATCATCAACCACAAGACTTTGCTTTTCAACAGAAGCCTTGATCCATGCAACTCAGCATGCCACACAGGCAATTCATGCCATGCGATTGATATCTATCAATATATAACCTCTAAGCTCATACGTCTCAGAGAAGGGCGTTAAGCAAGAGAATAAATTCTCCGCCGCCAACAGATATATATTTAACAGAAATCAATCAACACAGAATGAAATCCAATGTCAGACACACAATCCATTTACAAGTTCGTTCTGGGTCTGAACGAAACCGGAGGCACTTTCCTCGCATATCCATCGATCTACAAGTACGTCTGGACGACCACCAACTATTTCCATCCTCTTGGGTGTACAGCCCAATCAGGATCGTCAGTAATTATCCAAATGATGTGAAGACTTCCGGTCTTCGACCACCATCTTCATCTTCGACATATCGTCGAATCGGTTATTCAGAATGGGTATAAACCCGGCCTTTCCGAACAACCCACGTATATTAAAACAAATGTTACATAAACACAACATACACCTCATTCCAATTCAGAATATTCTTTTATTCACAAAATCACATTTTTAGGGAAAGGTTCCCATTAATTTTATCCAAGATAAATTCTTTGAAATTTATCCTTTAATTTTCCTTTGGATGTCGTTCAAACCAAATTATGGTTTTCTAAACTAGTCGACATTAGCGAACTGTAACGAAGTAATTATTTATTTTATTTCCCAATCGCAACCTATTCATCCCATGAAGCAAAACTGGTAATACTCCATATCTAACACCACAGTGTTATCGGTAAAATTAATTACCATCTCACGTTCAAATCTAATTAAAGATTTAATTACCGCTTTGGAGCAAAACTGGTGATACTCCATCCACGCTTATTTGTCAAATTTGATAATTTAGATTATCAATTCGAATTTCAATCTAATTGCAGATACATTAAAACTCCTTTTACTGGGTTAAAGAACTAGGTGTTATTTAAAACACAGTTCACGACAAACCCAAATCACATTCTATTTGTTATCGGGTCAAAGAACTAGTGTTATTTAAAACAGCGTTCACGATAAACCCATTTCAAATCCAATCAAATATATTAGAAATTCCGATTATTTAAAACCCCTTTTTAAATCTAATTTATTTATTTAAAAATAATTGGGTTTTAAATTTAGTTCAAAACTAGTTCATTTCGATAAAAATCCATTTTATCTTTTCAAATATGGAGTTTTTCACCACAATTTTTCTCAAATCATTTCTTATGATTTTACACAAATTATTGATATTTTTAATAATTTTATCAAGGTCCGTACAGTCGATTTCCAACAATGGCCATCGAACTGCACTTACAACGACCTTTTTCAAATTTGATTTGGACGTATCTTCAAATCCAACCGTTAGATTTCAAATTTCTAATATTCGTTAGAAAGCTCTTTTCGATACGAACCCAACGGTTCCAGTTTTAGGAGAATCCGACGGTCGGATCTCCCGTAATGTCCGTTTGAAATAAATGGTCAAAATTCATGAACTGCCGCGGCGCGGCGCGTTCTATTCAGGCCATTATATTATATATATAATATATATAATATATATTTCGTCGATTTTTATTTAAAACGAATTTTATAAATAGTTTTCAATTCGTTTCAAAAACATTTCCAACCTTTATTTCAGATTCAAATCAAAATTGAATTTCCTATTATAAATCCTTTTCACTTTTATTTCTAGTTGATTTCAATTCAAATCGATTTTAATTCGATTCGAATTCATTTCGTTTTCCATTCAATTTAAATTCAATTCGTTTTCTATTCAATTTGAATTCAATTCGTTTTCTGTTCAATTCGAATTCAAATTGGTTTTCTATTCAATTCAAATCAAATTCGTTATATATTCAATTGAAATCAAATTTGTTTTCCATTCAATTTAAATTCAATTCGTTTTCTATTCAATTTGAATTCAATTCGTTTTCTGTTTAATCGAATTCAAATTGGTTTTCTATTCAATTCAAATTCGTTATATATTCAATTGAAATCAAATTTGTTTTCCATTCAATTCAAATTCAATTTGTTTTCTAAATATGCGATTTCGAAATCACTTTTCAATATTCATTTTAAAATGAGTAAAATCGATATAAATATCGTTCACGTCTAAATGGCGTCAATCTAATCAACACGGCTTCATATATTTCTATTTTCAAATGTTCTATTTCAAATATTTCTTTTTCAAATATTTCTATTTCAAATATTTCGTTTTCAAATATTTCTATTTCAAATATTCTGTTTCAAATATTTCTTTTTCAAATATTTCGTTCAACACATGACTAATCTCAACGGATGAGTACAGTCAACACATGAACCTTTATTTTATCTTGATAAAGATGTAGATTTTATTATTAAAATATTTCGTTCAACACATGACTAATCTCAACGGATGAGTACAGTCAACACATGAACCTTTATTTTATCTTGATAAAGATGTAGATTTTATTATTAAAATATTTCGTTCAACACATGACTAATCTCAACGGATGAGTACAGTCAACACATGAACCTTTATTTTATATATTCTTTATTTTCTAAGTTGGAATGAGGCCCAATCAATCACCATATAATATTAATTATATGGATTTTCATACTTCACACGTATAAGATAGCATTGAAAAATAATCAACCATCAACCAAAGTGCACTACACTGTATAAGCATCAAATATAGATATCTAACGCTTATAGCAGCATGTCAATCAATCGATCGACATATTTAATCAATCAGGATGAGTGAACTTCAAATTTCATCCCAATACCCGTGCGGGGTTTCAAACAATCAAACACATATTTTATTTGTGCAGTTGGGCGATGTGTAAAATTTATCGTCCCAATCAATGTCCTTCAAATAGGTGTACATAAACAAACCGTCCGGTTTGTAAATGAATATTTTATTTTATTCACATTCACGTTAAAAATTATATTTTTAACGATAAAACATTTTATTTTAACACATGAACTTCTATTCAGTTCATTTACAAAATAAAAATAATATTTTTATTTTTCTAACATATTTTAGAAAATTTCGGCGGCATAACGGCACGATACTAGAAACGGGACGAGGCCTAGCCTTATCCCCGGTCTAGTGAAGGCCCACGCCATTCACACATCAATCAAATACATTCCATTTCACCAAACAATTCATTTCAAAACAAATTATCTAACTAATTTTTGCAATCAAACAAACAAGTCCATGGTCTGTGGACGATTGTGTCGGGTGCTACTAAGCACCGTCTGCATCCTAGTATATAAATATAACTAGAAAAGAAATTGAAAGGTGAGAAATTCTCACCGATAGCTATCCAATCATCTTGACTCTTCATTGATAGAAATCTTCATCGTTATCGCATTTTTGTCATCTTCGTTGCCGTCGCCACTACATATGTAAAAATCGAATTTTTACTCCGCTATTCAATATATAAAAATCATATTTTTACTATGCTATTCAATATATAAAGGTTCCGCCTTTTCTAAAATATAGTTTCGCCTTTTCTAAAATATAGTTTTCGCTTTTTCTAAAATATAGATTTCGCTTTTTCTAAAATATAGATTTCGCTTTTTCTAAAATATAGATTTCGCTTTTTCTAAAATATATATTTCGCTTTTTCTAAAATATAGTTTATATTTTTATATTTCCACTTTGTAAAAATCATATTTTTATTATTTTAAAAATATAAAAACTATATTTTTAACCTTCCTATATTATAAAAATTATATTCTTATCCTTCTACCAAATGAAAGATTATATTTTTAATACTTTAAAAATATAAAAACCATATTTTTAATTTCGCTCTAATATAAAAATCAGATTTTTCTTTTCAAAAATCTGATCTTTCACCCTATAAATTTCAACCTTCGTTTATAAAAAATCAAAGCTTTGTTCTTATTAAAAACTGATGTTTATCCATATATAACTAATTACATTGAACGAATGAATATAAATATAAATAAATGAACTTACAGTTCCTATCGGAGGCGGTCATTGGTGTTCGACGGAGGGTGACTTGCGTTCTGGAGTCGGAGCAGGGGGGGCTGTCACGTCGATTGAAGAGGGGGGGGGGGGGTTTCTTGCGTCAGCGCGATTAGGGGGGGGGGGGGTGGGGGGCGCAGTCCTTCCAGGCGGCGGCGAACGGGGAGGAAGGGGGGGTGTCTGGTGGGGCTTCAGGCGTCGATCGAAGAGGGAAAGCGAGGAGGAGGCACGGAGGAGGGGGAGAGAGGGTTCGGCGACCAGAGGCGCCTTCGCTGGTGGGTGCGGCGGCCATGGAAGCGGCGGTCGATGGCGCTGGGGCGACGAGATTCGATCGTTTTTTTTCCATAAATCGATTCTGAAAATAAACGGGGGGGGGGGGGGGGGGCTCGGAGGAATTAAAGGGGGTGAGGAGAGAGAGGAATTTAAATTATTTAATTTAATTGCAAAAAGTTGACTTTTACATACGACCTCTAAACGAGGCCCACCGCCTGTCGTTTATAGCGTTTGTAATAACCTGGAAAATACGAGCCAATTTAAAATTTTTAAATTGATTATTTCAAAGGAATTTGAACAATTGAAATAGAATATTTCAATAAAATAGTGAATTAGAAATAGTGAGTCAGTTTGAAAATTTGAATTCAAACTTTGACTGACTATGCAGGGTGGAAAATATAACAGATTTTAGCGAAACCAAAAATATTTAAATCTGTTAGTCAATACCTTTCTAACGAATCTGAAAAATCGAAGTTTCATAACGGGAATCAAAAGTTATGGCCGAATGAATTTTCAGAAGAGTCGGTATATAGAATATATAGGCCTGGAAAATTGATATTTTGCATACGACCTCGGAATTCGACGAAACCACTTTTGTTGGGTCCGGGATGTCAAACTATTGCTAGGTTTCAAATTTCATAATTTTTGAAGCTAGTATGTGAGCGTGGCAAAAGAAAATGTGTTTGGTCGATTTCTGTTAAATTAGATCGACCAGAAAATGGCCATTTTTCATACGACCTCAGAATTCGACGAAACTAGTTTTGTTGGGACCGTAGCGTCAAAACATAGCTAGATTTATTTTTCTGGAATTTTTCGAATCAGTTTGTGGCCCTGGCAAATTGTAATGTGCGTTCAGAGTTAAAAATTAAATGTTTTATACTTTAATTTGAAAAATAACTGACTATAACAGTCGAATTGGCCTACGAAACATATCCCATTGTGTCCGGAATGGGGGTATTTAGTTAGGGGTGACAGTCGTTGGGTTTAAAAAGGAGTTCGTTTAAGAAAACACTATTTAAAAATTTTAATATAGTCTCGACCAATCATATTTTTCCATTCATAATTAAAAAAAAAAAAAAAACAGAAACCCCCCCCCCCCGACCCCGACTTCGATGGCGAAAAGCCTTCTTCACCTTCCCAGGCGATTTCCGATCGCCACGGCCAGAATTAGCTCCTCCCCCAGTTCAACTTTTTGTAGTTCTCTCTCCCCTCTTCAAATCCATATAAGGAGCTCCCCCTATCGTCGCCTCTCCGCCGAGATATCCACCTCCAAACTTCTGACCTTCAAGCCGCCGACGCCGTTCTGCGCCACCGAGCTGCACCAAACCACTGCGCGCCTGTAGCTCTCTCGAAGCTCTTCCACCTCCAACTTCCAGATCGTCCCCTCGTGTCCCGGTTCTCGCGAAAACCGCAAACCTAGTTTTGAAGCTTTCTGAAAGTGCGTTTTTCTTTGATCTTTACACTTTGAAAAATCATATCTTTTTGGTGTGTTGACGAAATTCGATGAAACAGGAAACATCGAGACCGCAAGGAAGCTCTCTACCCAATAGAAGAAGCTGCGGATTTTTCTGACATCGTATCGATTTTTAGCGCTCAGAAAACCAAGGTGAGAAATCTAAATTAACGTGAAATTGAATGGAAAATGTCGTGTATAATTTATATAAGCGAAATATAAATTACATACGTGTTGTATACCTCATGTACATGCGTAGTGTAAGCTATATGAGCGAAGTATGAATTTTTACATGCATAGAATAATTGATATATGTGTTGAAATGCAAGTGATATACATACTATATTATATATATATATACTCCCCTCGTCCACAAACCATGGACGATACTTATTGTGGTGAATTGGTGTGAAATATTGGGTGAAAAAAAATACGAATGGTTGAATAATTGTTTGTGGTTGATATTGTTTGGTTGTGGTTGAAAAATACCCATTGGTGATTGAAATGAATTGGAAATATTTGTGGAAATAAAAATAAACATGCCGCCTGCGTGCGAATTAGATGCATGAATCCCCATTGTCAAAAACCGCGAGGTTTTAAGGTAGAGCGAGGAGCCGTACTAGGGACGGTGCCGGTTTTAACTACCCTGCCGTTATTCTGCCGAAATTTTGAATAATCTTTGTGTGTTAGAATTATTTTCATATGTTGAAATTATTTTACATGCATTGAAATTAAAGCCATATATTGAAACTATATCCATGTGTGGAAATTGTTCATGTGTTGAAAAGAGTTGTGTGAAAATTAAATTCATTTGTGAATGAATGAAGTGGTTAAACAATAAAAATCACATTTTTATATATATATGAAGTCTGCAAAATATTCGCCTTATATAAATATTTTCAACAATCAAAATTTCATCTTTCTAATATGAACAACATAAATAAAATGTCCATGTGTGGAAATGCTCATTTGTTGAGAAGTGTGTGTAGTGGAAATATTCATGTATTGAATAAAAAGATCGAACAATAAAAATTACATTTTTATTGAAACTATGAAGTGTTGAAACGTCTATTTGTTGAATAAATATTATAAATGATAAAAATATCATTTTTATCATATGTGTGATATGCTAAAGATATGCGGACGTTGAAATAAATATTTGTGATAGAAATATTATTTTTTAACATGCATAGGAACTAAATAAAATAGTCATGTGTTGAAATCTGTTTTAGTTCGCCAAAATTATCATCTTTGAAATGTGAAGTGTTAAAAATAGCCACTTGTTCAAATAAACGTGCATGAGTTGAAATATACATTAACTAGCTAATGATATGATTTTAGCCTATGCATGCAACATTCGAATGAATGGTGTTTTTAAACCAAAGCAAATCAAATATGAAATTGAATGGAAAATGATAAATGTTAGAAATTGTATATATGTACATGCATATCTATTGAACAGGTTAAAGTAAAAGGGGCTAGAGAAGAGAAATAGAATTTTGTGCCCGACAAATAGGTACACATTTACCGCTTTGTTTGGGTGATGATTTTATGAGCCTGTTGGCTAGCCGCTTGGCTTTTTCTTTTTCTTTTTGATATGAGACGCCCGTGTGGCTATTTGGGAATTTTCCCAGACCCTCCCGTACAAAGGAGGTTATGGCGAAATTTTCCAAAATTTAAAGGCGTTAGTGAAATAATTGAAATGGAAACGATATAGGAATTTTTGAATGAACTATATTTATATAAATATATAAATATAAATAGAATTAAAACGAAACGTGGCCGTGCAGTTCATATTTTGAAACCGTGATTTCGAACAACTAGTGCGGGAAATCCAACCATTGGATTTTCCCGAAACCTCAACCGTTGGGTTCGCCTTGGAAATATCTTTCTAACGGCACCAACTTTTTGAAGATCCGACGGTTGGATTGTCTGGAATGTTTAATTCAAAACTGAAGAAAAACAGCGCCAGAAACGATTATATATATATATATATATATATATATATATATATATATATATAATTAAATTAAATCGAATAACGACGCTGCAGTTCGTAAATTGAAATCGTAACTTCAAATGGTTGGTGTGGAAAATCCGACCGTCGGATTTTCCCAAAACTGAAACCGTTGGATTCGTTTTGAAATGACCTTCCTAATGATGTAAAATTTGTGAAGATCCAACGGTTAGATTTTCAGATATGTGTAAAACAAAATTAGTGGAAAGCAGCGCCAGTGCATCGACATGACCTGAAACGTCGTTTAATTAAATATGGTCGTTTTAAATTAAATAAAAATGGCGATATGTCGTTATAAAGTGCTATAGACGATATAGAGTGAAAATGAACCAATTTTGTTGTGTTTGCTTGAGATGTGATGGCTGAATGTATTTGACATGAAAATTTTAACTAAATAACTGAAATGTGAATGTTGAATAGTTCAACCATGTGATTAATTGGTTTGAAAATCTAAATATACGTGGATTATTTGAAAAGGCCGAGTTTATCTCATTTCAAATAATCGATCGACGTTGAGAAGTCGAAGAGTCAAAGATGGTTGAAGACCGACGATCTCCACATTGGATGGATGGGCGCTACTGATGCTCGTGATTGGAGTAGCTACCATGAAGGAATTGAAGTAGTAGCCGTCCAAACATATTGTTGATTGTACGGATATGCGAGGAATTGGTGCCTTCGGTTTCGTTCAGACCCAGAACGGACTTGTAAATGGACTGTGTGTTTGACATTGGATTTTGTTCTGTGTGGATTGATCTCTGTTAAATATATATCTGTTTGGCGGCGGAGAATTTATTCTCTTGCTTAACGCCCTTCTCTGAGACGTACGAGCTCAGAGGTTATGTATTGACAGAAATCAGTCGCATGGAGTGGATTGCCTGTGTGGCACGCCTAAGTGGCATATGATCAAGGCTTCTGTTGCAAAGCAAAGTCTTGTGGTTGATGATCAAAGCATGGTCTGTGTGACGTAGCTTTGTGTATAACGTGAATTCGCGAGCCTCACACCTCGGTATGAGTCAAAAACGGGAGACGGACCGCTGGGAGTGCACAACGTTTCTTTCTAGCTATGGTGGTGTCAGTGACCTACCAGCCCTGACATTATATATACTTTTCACCTGTGTGGTTGTTGGAATGCGAGGCGCCTCGATTATAGGTCTGTAAGGACCGGGAAACGTGTGTTCAGGAATTGCCAATCCTCAAAAGTAAGAGAGGACCGGCCCAGCCGATTCCAAGGATCATAGTGAGGTCCTGGGACATTTGCTAGAGTGTCTCGAATGGAGAGGAGCTTGCCCCTTGCCTCGACTCATGAAGGAATCCATTTTCCATTACGAAATATGCGGATGTGGTTGTATTACTAGTATGGCGACATAGTAGATGGTAGCTATGCCGCCTAGGATTAATATTTATGATTGAATTGCTTTTGAAACATATATGCACTAGTAATAATATCAAACTCTTTTGTTTTATTCGTATGAAGCATCTTTGGCCATTATAAGGTAAAAACTCTATCCTCCGGCTTGCGTTGCATTGTGTGATGGGACCTGAGTCTTATAATGGCTTCATTTTATAAAAAGCATTGCGTTGATTTAATCATTTATTTTATTTCATGCACTAGCACTCATTGGAGTAAACCCGTTCCGCGAAAGTGGCGTGGTCCTTTGATTTGCCTTATTATTGTTGTTAATAAGTTGAGTAGATTTCTCATACCAGTCCCATGACTGACTCGTAGTTTGTTTCACCTTGCAAACTCGGGTGCCCTCATTTTCACACGGGCAGCCTAGTTACAGGTTTCTGACGCACCTTTTGGCTCATGGCGAGACTTGACTACACCGTGCTGACTTGGATTTTCTCCGCCATTATTGTATCTATATTATGATTCCGCCACTGGCGATGTAGACTGATATTCCTTTTGTGTACTCTTTATGTATGATTCCGCCTCAGGCGATGGTGACTGATTATGTATCATTATACACTAAGTTGTATCCTGTACTATGCTCTCTGATGTGATGATATTTATATGATTCCGCTGTCATATGTGTGTAAATTATTCTATTTTCTGTTTATGCTATTATCTGTGATCTGCTAATGATGATTTATGTGTTATATTCCAATGATTATCCTTAACACCGTGTCACGGGGTTTTGGGATCCTCACAGCGTTTTACCCCCATTCCGAACACAATGGGATATGTATCGTAGGCTGATTCGGCTGTTACAATCAGTTTCCGTTAAATTTACATTTAAAACACTTAAATGAATTTTAAACGTACATTTCAAATTACCGGGGTCACATACTAACTAGAAAAATTCCCAAAAAATATTTTCTAGCTTCGTATTGACGATACGGTCCTAACAAAACTAGTTTCGTCGAATTCTGACACCGTTAGAAAAATGGCCATTTTCCAGTCGATTAAAATCAACTAAAACTGGTCAAACGCATTTTCCTTTGCCACGCTCACATATTGATTCGAAAAATCATGAAATTTGGAATCTAGCAATAACTTGACATCACGGACCCAACAAAAGTGGTTTCGTCGAAATCCGAGGTTGTTTGCAAAATGCCTATTTTTAAGGGCCTGAATTCCATAGCGACTATTCAGAATTTCCAACTGGACATATCTTTTTATTCCCGCTATGAAATTTTGATTTTTCGGATTCGTTGGAAAGATATCATCAATTAGATCCTAATGTTTTTGGTTTCACTAAAATCCGGATTGTTTTGCACCCGGTACATTCAATTGAAGTTTGAAATCGAATTATCGAACTACCGCGCCATTTTCAATTCTATTATTATTATATATAAATATTTACATTCTAACGACGACGTATATAACATATACGTTCTAATTATATTTAAAATAAATTTCTCGTCGATATTATTTAAAATTATCTATTTTAAATATTCAAAATTCGCTAAAACTGCCAAAATAAAATTTTTAAACTGGCTCAGAATTTCCGGGTTATTACAAGCACGTTCATGATCCAGACTTGATCGTGGAGGAAGCAGCTCAACATGATATTGAAATTACTCCAGAATTAGCTATGAGACGAGTGCTACTAAAGATCATCGGCAAAGAAACCAAAGAGCTGAGGAACAAGAAGGTTCACTTAGTTAAAGTGCAATGGAGTGGGGATCCTCGAGATTGTACTTGGGAAACTGAGGAGAGCATTCAGAAAGCTTATCCTAGATGCCGAGTGGATATCTCTGATTGACTCCGGTGCAAGGTATATTTACCATACTTTGCATTACCATTTAATTCTCTACTCTGTTGTTATTTTCTTTCCATGGATGTGCACTTTTAATTCTATAGTCTGAATGATTTTAAAAGAATATAGGAATTAATTTGTATGATTTTGAAAAGTTAAAATCAATTTGATTGCTGTTTGTGTTGTGTGATAGTAAATTAGATTAATTAAATTATTAGAACGATAGTTAATTTAATTAATAAGAGGTTGAATGGTAGAATTTATTCATTTAAATCACACATTGAACTGATTGGAAAATAAATAGAAATATATATACATGTGTATTATATATGTTTGAACAGGTTAATGGATTAGCTATTGAGTAAAGATTTTATTTGCGTGCCCGACAAATAGGTAAACCTTAATGAGTTGGATGCGAAATATTATTGTATCAACTCCTGTGAATGCCATTGGATGCGGAGTGCTGGTTATTCTGTGTGTAAAAATAAATGTCACCATAGGATAGTAACAATTAATTTTGAACTACATTGCATGGCATACTTCTGGAAGATAGGCATACTTCATCATATACCACATAAGCATTTAGAGCTTGTGTGACGAGGTGGAAGATTTACCATACGAGCGAGAGGCTTGTATGGCGATTACTATATTTTACAGGTTGAACTGATGACTGATATGGACTATTTAAATTGTAATGATTAAATTGCCAGATTAATAAAAACCCCACAAGGGTCTGGAGTTGACAATAATCACGTCTCTCTAGTTATTAGATACGGCACATGGACTATTTATTTCCCACACGGGGCAGGGTGATGAGAATTTATTCTCTGGAGTTATTATCAATACACGCTCCCCTGTAAACACCAGAATATATCACTATAAATATGTGTATGCTTATTAGGATTTATTGGGTACCTAATACGGCCCGATAAATTTCCAAACCTCTCTTCGTACAAAGGAGGTTATGGCGAAATTTTTCGAAAATTTCGGGTGTTAGCCAAATTTTTGAAGAATTTGAAAATTCTCAGAAACTGAAAAGTTGGAGAATGGAAGCCAGATTGAACGTAGAGTTGATTAATAAAACCACTTTCGACTTTGTTCCTTTTCGGGGATGAAAAGTTTTAAGTGGGGGAGATTGTAATGACCCAGAAAATCTGAACCAATTAAATTTTTTAAATTGGCTAAAATAATGGATTTTAAATATTTAAAATAAATATTTTAAACAATAGAAATGAAAACTGAGTTTGAATCGACAATTGAAAACGAATATAATTAATTCTAATTATAAACAAGGCCTGAAATGGCGATGTAGTTTCAAAAATTGAATTCAAACTTTGTCGGACTGTACCGGGTGCAAAACAAAACGGATTTGAGTGAAACCAAAAATATTTAAATCTGTTAGTGAAGAGCTTTCTAAAGAATCTGAAGAATCGAATTTTCATAGCGGAAAGCAAAAGTTATGGCCAAATGAATTTTCAGAAAGGTCGTTATGGAATTTTTATAGCCCGTGAAAATGGCCATTTTGCATACGACCTCAGAATTCGACGAAACCACTTTTGTTGGATCCGGGATGTGAAGTTATTGCTAGCTTTCAAATTTCATAATTTTTGAAGCTAGTATGTGAGCGTGGCAAAGGAAAACGTGTTTTGGTCAATTAAAGTTAAATTGGATCGACCAGAAATGGGCCTTTTTGCAAACGGTCTCAGAATTCG
Source organism: Allium sativum (assembly GCA_030737875.1). Taxonomy (NCBI): domain Eukaryota; kingdom Viridiplantae; phylum Streptophyta; class Magnoliopsida; order Asparagales; family Amaryllidaceae; genus Allium; species Allium sativum. Next base: position 843,588,764 of record CM060909.1, on the reverse strand, counting down.
ACGAAACTAGTTTTGTTGGGACCGTATCATCAAAACATAACTAGATTTATTTTCCTGGAATTTTTCGAATCAGTTTGTGGCCCTGGCAAATTGAAATGCACGTTCAAATCAAATATTGAATGTTTTGAATTTTAATTTGAAGGAAAACTGACTGAAACAGTCGAACGGGCCTACGAAACATATCCCATTGTGTTCGGAATGGGGGTAAAACGCTGGGGTCGACAGTCGTTGGGTTTAGATTGGTGGTCGCGTCAGAAAACCCCTTTAAAACCCACCGACCAATCATATTTTTTTTTTAAAATAAAAAAAAAGAAAATCTTCGTTTCTCTCTCCCCGATCGAAGGCGGAAACCGCTCGAATCCTTCCCCCTCATTTTTCGATCAATCCACGCCAAATTAGCTCGTGCCACAGTTGAACTTTTTGAAGATCTTCTCGAGATCTTCAAATCTATTAAATAATAGTAAAGCAGAAGAATTTCTAGCTCTCTCCTTAATTCTCTATCTTATCTCTTCTCTCCTTAACTCTCTATCTTAACTCTTCTCTCCTTAAAAATCTATAAATATTTCCTATTAATTTTTTTTTATTTCATTTATTTTAAATAATATCCCTAACGGTGGCTGGTTTGACGCAGTCAGCATTTTTAAATTTATTTCATATCTATATCTCTGCCTCCGCATTTTTTACCCTACCAGTATCCTCATTTCCATTCAGCCCCAAGTATTCTTCTGCTTATGATTTATGCTCATTCCCATTCATCGATGCTCACCTCTCCTCAGATTCCACAACTTCATCAAATCTCTGCATCCTTTCACCCTTTCAGACATCACAATTTCTGTTTCGGTTCCTACCCGTAGATCCGTCGCCTCTTTTTTCACCGTTGGTTTCATTTATCAAAAAACACGATTTCAATCCGAATTCAATTTTGAGCGGGGAAATTGAAAGCGAAGGTCGTTGTTATCATATTGCTGTTTTGATTCGAGTTTTCTAAACAATCGCAGGTATAATCAATTGCAGGCTCTATCAACTCTATTTCATTTATGAAAAACCACATTTTTCGATTTAGTTTTATTTTTTAGCAGGGAAATTGAAAGTAAAGATCATTGTTAACATGTTACTACTATTTTGATTTGGGTATTCTACACAGTCGCAGGTATTATCAATTTCAGGCTCAATCTCAACTTAATTTCATTTATCAAAAAACCACGTTTTCGACTTAAATTCGATTTTGAGCCGGGCTACTGAAAGTAATGATCGTTGATAACATGTTCCTGTTCTTTTAATTTGGGTTTTCTAAACAATCATAGGTATTATCAATTTGAGGCTCTACCTCAACTCATTTTCATTTATCAAAAACCATGATTTCAATCTGAATTCAATTTTGAGCAAGGCTATTGAATTTGAAGATCATTGTTATCATGTTGTTGTTTTGATTCAGGTTTTCTAAACAATTGCAGATATTATCAATTTTAGGCTCAATCAACTCTATTTCATTTATCAATTGAAATTCAATTTTGAGCAGGGTTATCAAAAGTAAAGATCGTTGTTAGCATGTTACTATTATTTTGATTCATGCGTTCTAAACATTCACATGAATCATCAATTGCATGTTCGACCTCAACTGAATTTCATTTATCAAATTCAATTTCAGTGCAGATTCGTTGTCATCTGCAACTTCTACCTTCATCTTCGTAAGCATTTATCTTTTTACTTACTAGGTAGTTATAATTCAATCAGTCGATTTACCAGGACAGGTTAATTTGGGATATTTTTTTCATTGCAAATTTACAGTTAAATAAGTAAGAGTTATCTGCAGTTGCTTAGTAGTTAGTATATATTATTTTAGGAGAATAATGACATCCTTCATTCCTTGAGCTTGATAAAATTAACACAATTGTGGATTACAATATGTGAAATTTTGTCTACCTATTGTCTTAATTCAGTTTTGGCAATCTACCTGCTATTATATTTCGTGCTTTTATATGGTCGCAAATGTATTATAACAGTACAACAGACCTTTTGTTAGCATAATGTATTGACAAAGCTAAAACAAAGCTATGAAAAAACTGATATACTCAAAAGCTTAATTGATTCTCAGAGGTCCAACTAATTTTTAACTTTATATTTGAAGGTTCAAAAGTAGCAAATGAATAATACTACTAAAAATTAATTATGATACTTTTAAGATATTATTAGCTATGAGTGTACATGCACACTTTTTCTTTCCAGGCAACGAGAATATTGTACAAAATGATAAAACAGAACTGCAGAGTTCAATTTATTACGATATCTAAGATATGTTATTAGACGTGCTTTCATTGGGTTTTAGATTGTTTTCTATTTCATTCAAATTTAGGTATTTTTTACCTTTCTTCGTAAATGTTTTGGAGAAGCTAATGAAATGAATTCCTTTTGTTTATGAGCACCATTACTTTATGGGATGTCCATAGTTCACAAAATTCAAATTTTCCTTACGTTCAATCATGTTTTTGTGATTATATTTATTTATAACATTTATCATGACAATTCAAAAAATGATTGTGTTTTAGCTATGCCCATTCAAAAATAAATTGAAATTTCCTTTTCTTTTTCAACGTAGGTTTATGATAAGAGAAGCACGGTTTACATTTATTCAAAAATAGACAGCAATAAGTGTAATTTTCCTTACATGCATGTATGTATGATTACAACATAAGTTTGAGGATTAATTTACATGTGTGCATATGCCATGTTCACAATTTACAATTACAATAACCTAAGAGTTTTAGTATTGTTATGAGTTGAATTCTATTAGATAATTACAATTATAGCTTGAAATCAAGAATCTAAGCTATTAACAATATTCACATATGAAATTCTACCAAAAACGAAGATGCATCGACAATTTTTTAATAATTAATGTAGGAGAACAAGGAACAAGTCACATGGACTATTACGTGAATAGTGTACAATGTTTGATGATTCAGATACAAGGTGATGGGATAAACTAATCAGGAAATAAATAAAGAATCTCTATGAAAGTGAGTTAACTCTCAAACCCAGACTCCTTGGTACGACTGTACTCTTTTTAAGACCATTTTCGGTAAGTGAACATTTTGGGAACTTATATGGAAATTATTTATATCTACTTGCGTAGTATGCTTTAATTTTATTATAGTTGATATTCATTGATAAAACAGCTGTATGTTAGTTTGCCTAAAATGCACTAATTTTATGTGATTTTTTGGTTTTTTTTTGAGGTTTTGTTGTAACATTTAATGTGAAAATGGCAGTTAGGATTTGCAAACAAAACCATCTTTTGTACAATTTTTTAACTTAATTATGATTTTAACAAATAAACTAAGCAAAACTATTGCTTTTGGTTTCCAACTATTTTACGTAAATTAACAATGGGTGAATAAATGGTAGATATAATAATACCTATGATAATGGAAAAATATGTATGATAGGATAATTCTAGATTGTTGTTAAGTTTAAATTTGAAATTATACTTGGGCGAAATTTGTATAAATCTTCTGTCTCAATTATACACCATACGACCCACTCCCAATTTATTTATTTTTTCATTGAAACTATCTTCAGTGTCCATTTTTGGCTGCTTCAACATAAAAGTAAGTCTATCTTTACATTCAACAATGCTTATTTTGTTTTCATGGGGATAACGACATTGGTTATAACACTTAACAAGAGACATGATGCCATTTGTATTCAGATGGTTCATACAAGCTTGATTCAGTCCAAGGATCTGTGGTGCAAAAAAAAAAAGCTCCTTTTATAATTTATTATTGGATATATTCATAGAATTTAGTACATTAACATGGTGACTAAACTATTCAAATTTCATTGCTGCTACTAAAGAGATCTAGAGAAGGCAAATATATATAGATATCAAGTGGTTTCCAAAATAGGCAAGCTAATTCAACACGTCATAATTTATAAATATGCCTTAGAAAATTGTTTCTACACATTTTTATAGTTGTATCTTATAGGTCGTACAGTTAACATTTACGGTTTTGCTTTTTAAAGACCTATCATTTAATATATTTTTCTGATTGATTTGACCTTGCTTCTTTGTAGGTTGGACTACACCACTTACCAATATGTAATGTTTAAGAACAGGGTGGTAAATGTTTTAAGTGTTCATTATTGCGGTGAGCACCTATCCATCAATTTTTTTTCATCGGATAATTTATTTAAACGGTTCATCACCTAATTAGCATAAATGGTAGGATGAAGATCATGCGTTTGTAATGTGTATACTATACTGGTTTTATTCATCCTTCAATACAGACTTTGTTTTGTCAATAATATCCATTTAATGAACTAAGTTATTGAATCTTAAATGGTGAAACCTTAATATTTGAGATGTCATGAAGAAACTTTCCCTTTAATGATATCGAGCAAGGATGTTACCCATCATCTAATAATTCCATAAATACGCTGCCATATTGCTTTTAGACAAACAGGGATTCTTATAAAGGCATTCCGCTTTATAAAGTGGTGATTAAATCGAAGTATCAATATAATCTTACTAATTATCTAACAATAATCTTTTGATTTTGGAATACTTTGTTTTATAGGTATCACGACCTGGAAGTTTTCTAGAGATGGGTTATTGGATAGAAGTGGATGAAGACTATCTGGGTATAAATTAGCATGATATTAAAATGATTCGTTTGAAGTCATTGACTTACATATCCTTAAGTTTGTAGTAAATAATATTAAGGGAGTATGCTAAGTTACACTATGTTTAGGATTTTTATGCCATCTTTTCAATGAAGCAATGATATTTATAAGTTTTGTTTCTCTTTTGGTTTCCATATACCTAAAGGAATGACCAATCAGTAATTGAACCAATGTTTTAGGTTATCTGATGTGCATGTATTTCTGCATAACAATTTCTCTAGATTTGGACCATCTAATCATGTCAGAAGAGCATGGATCCATTTATGATTGGGTTGGTTGGATTTGCAACATTTAATCAGAAAACAAAAAATGGTATGTTCAGTAAAATGTTTAGGAGATGATATGCTGCATTGGAAAAAAAAAAGTGAAATGAGCATAGTTATTTCCTATATTTTCTTATGTGAACTTTTTCAATTGATAGTTGTACTCTATAATCTATTGTATTGCTACAACTATGATCACAATCTACATCTACTTTTATCATTGAGCTTTTTGTTGCTAATGTACATTTCTGACATGTTTGTCACTGCATGAAGCCATATATTGATATAAGTAATTATGTATTTGTTACCAAAACCATTTATAAAAACTATTTCAAGTTTCAGGACCTTCTTTTATAAATGAAATCAACTGTCACTTGCAACAAGAATAAAACAAAGAGTGTGATAAATTTTATTCATTAACCTGTAGTTTCAATCGACAGAAGCCTGTATCCCATAGAATGACGTTGATGCATTTCCTTACATTTTATTGAGTTTACAGACTTGCATTTACTATAGGTGAAAATAACTAAGGCATAGCGTTTTTAGCAATCCAAGTATTAGGAAGATAAATGTATATTCACGTGCAATATGAAATTTGTCTCCTTCGCTAATTGATTACATGTTATTTGAAGGTATCAACTTCTTTACTGAAACCTTTTAATTTTTAATAATTGATTTTTATTCATTTACGGGTTTTTTTTGAACAAGAAACATTGTTGAACAAGAGAAGATATATACTATGAATGATTAAATAAAATTTTCAATATTCTCAATATTTATGGCATTATTAAATTAGATTATTGAATTATTAAATCATATTCATAGTTTTTGTAAATGGAAACCAACATACTTCATTGAACTACATTCAATACAAAACGAATGCTCGAATCGCAGTACAATGATATGACATTTGAGAAGAAAACAAAACAGTGACCAGTACTAAACCTGCAAGCATAACGTCGGAATAAGTAAATAATTAATCAGGTCCCCATAATATCAGCTGGATAACTTTCTTCGTTGTTGCTCCCGTTGGATGGTTGCCTTCCACTTATATCCCACTTGCCTCCGCTGCACAAGACTATCCTTTAACGTTGCTGCTGTTTCTGGATCTTTGTACTTCTATTTATTTAAAAAAAATTGATACTGCGTTGTTTTAATCATATTCATAGTTATAATGGTTATGAATCAAAATTTACTTTAAATAGCGAATGATATTAAGTTAGAAATAATCCTTTAAATTTATCTACTTTTTTCAAAATAATTACTGATTTAGCGCTACTGTTTTAACCATAACTCTTTGCTTACCTTTTATTACCCATTCACCTTTTTCACTGTTTGTTATATACGTAGAATACTTTAACTACACAGTGCGTACTACTGGACAATCTAGAATTGTAAAAAGATGTTGCAAATGTTACAGTCCATTATTCAAGGTGGAAGCTAAAATATTAATTGGAGTTTGTAGATATCAACTCTCTTTAATATAATCAAAATAATCAGTAAAATCATTCAATGATTCATCATAAAAAATTCTGTATCTCGGTTATACATTCAACGATGTCATTACTGAATGATCTTTTCATTACTCCGTTTATCGATTTCACTTTAGTAGCGCTAACATTACATCGTTTCATGTTTAGATAATTATCATTTTTTTCCCTCTTAATCATTTGTTATAACATTATGATCCCTAGCTTGCTATGAACATTATAATGTGACAAGGTTCATATCATTAGTCTATTTGTCAATGCTATTACCATTACAAATATCTCTGTACTAAATGACATCATATCTCATCCTAATTTTTTTAAACTTCTCCTATCTTTATTTATAATGTTCTTTCACCCCATAAACTAAACTTATTTATCCAATTTCACATTTTTGATAGTTAGTATTCATGTAACAAGTCCTTTCATTTCTAAATATAAATTAAACTATGCTAAAAAAAAGTTCTACTTTTAACTTCAAATAACTTCATATTAAGATCTTAGTTAAAAAAAAAATCTTTTCAATTTATTCATGTTATTTACTCTTAAATCAATATATTTTAACTAATTACATAATTTCAAATTTAACATGTTTAAAAGAAATAAGATAAAATAATGTTTGCTAATACATCTAAAATAATTAAAATATTTTAGTTTCAACATTAATATTTGCTCACCATAATAAGAACAATAAAATATTGTTTTACTTCAGCAAAATATAAGTTATATAACACATCATATATAACAACAATAACAATAATAATAATTTATTGTATATTTATTTTGCCGAATTCATCGTTCGTTGTATAATGAAATAACAATTTTGACACTAAAATTTTGAATACTATATTTTTTAATATTATCGTGTGCAACGCACGGGTTACACACTAGTCCATATAAAGTTTGGGATTTTTCGTGGCCTGTGGAGGGAGAATCGACGTCTTGAAGTCGACGACTTCAACTCGCCGCCGCCGCCGCCTAGGACCACCAAGCTGGACCCCACCACCGCACAGACGCGCGTCTCCCCCCTCTTCGTCGCTGCATAGGCCGACCCTCATATCGATTCACGGTTTGATCGAAAATTGCAAACCTAGTTTTGAACGTTTCAGCTGAGGTACGGCTTGTTTTATTTTCAACTGTTTTAACACCTTTAAACCATTGCAAACTTTGAAAAATCATATCTTTTTCGATTCTTGACGAAATTCGATGAAACATGAAACATCGTGACCGTGTGGACGTCTTCTACATTCTAGAAGGACCGCATATTTTTCTGAGCCTTCTGGTATTTTTGGAGGAGTGGAACCCAATGTGAGATTTCTAATTTATAAACGATATGGAAAACGACGATGTATAAATTATATAATCGATGTATGAGTTATATAAGCGTTGTACACCTCATGTATAAGCGTTGTATAAGTTGTACGTTCGATGTATAAATTATATATGCGTTGAAAAAAAAAATTATATATGTGTTGAAATAGAAGTGAATTGCTATATATATATATATATATATATATATATATATATATATATATATATATATATATATATATATATATATACGCCCCTCGTCCACAAACCATGGACGATATTTATTGATTGTGATTGGTGTGAAAATCGATTGATAGCGAATGGTTGTTTGGGATTGTTTGTGGTTGATATTGATTGATTGTGGTTGAAAAATACCCGTTTGTGGTTGAGAAATATTTGGTTGAAACCACATAGGATTAGTTTGTGGAAATGAAATAAATATATACATGTCGCCTGCGTGCGAACTAGATGCATGATCCCCATTGTCAAAAACCGCGAGGTTTTAAGGTAGAGCGAGGAGCCGTACTAGGGACGGTCCCGGTTTTAACTACCCTGCCGTTATGCTGCCGAAATTTTGAATAATATTCATGTGTTTGAATTATTTTCATTTGTTGAAACTATATTTATTCGTTGAATAGAAAACCTTCATGTGTTGAATCGATATTCATTCGTTGGTTAGAAATTCATGTGTTGAATGGTATTCGTGTTTTAAATATAAAAATCACATTTTTATCTATATATATAAACTATAGAAAGCCTTCATGTGTTGAATCGATATTCATTCGTTGAATTGTAATTCTTGTGTTGAATGGTATTCGTGTTTTAAATATAAAAATCACATTTTTATCTATATATATAAACTATAGAAAGCCTTCATGTGTTGAATCGATATTCATTAGTTGAATTGAAATTCATGTGTTGAATGGTATTCATATTTTGAAATAAATTGTTTTATAATAAAAATCACATTTTTATCACCTATATTAACTATATAAAATAATTTCGTTTTGAAATAAATTGTTTTATAATAAAAATCCTATTTTTATCACCTATATTAACTATATAAAATAATTTCGTTTTGAAATAAATTGCTTTATAATAAAAATCCTATTTTTATCACCTATATTAACTATACGAAATAATAGTGTTTTGAAATGAATTGTTTTACAATAAAAATCACATTTTTGTTATATACATGAATTGTTGAAATGTGAAGTGTTAAAAATAGCCACTCGTTCAAATAAATATGCATGAGTTGAAATATTCATTAATTAGCTAATGATATGATTTTTTTTGCCTATGCATGCAACATTGGAATGAATGGTGTTTTTAAACCAAATGGAACCAAATATGAAGTTGTATGGAAAATGATAAGTGATAAGAACTGTATATATGTACATGCATATTTATCGAACAGGTTATAGCAAAGGGGCTAGAGAAGAGGAATAAAATTTTTGTGCCCGACAAATAGGTACACATTTACTGTTTTGTTTGGGTGATGATTTTATGAGCCTGTTGGCTAGCCGCTTGGCTATTTCTTTTTCTTTTGACATGAGACGCCCGTGTGGCTATTTGGGAATTTTCCCAGCGCCTCCCGTACAAAGGAGGTTATGGCGAAATTTTCCAAAATTTAAAGGCGTTAGTGAAATATTAGAAGTGGAAACAATATAGGAATTTTTTAATGAACTATATTTATATAAATATATAAATATAAATAAAATTAAAACGAAACGTGGCTGTGCAGTTCGTATATTGAAACCGTGATTTCAAACGATTAGTACGGGAGATCCGACCATCGGATTTTCCCGAAATCGCAACCGTTGGGTTCGCTTTGGAAAAATCTTTCCAAAGGCACCAACTTTGTAAAAATCCAACGATTGGATTGTCTGGAATGTTTAATTCAAATCTGAAGAAAAACAGCGCCAGAATCGATTATATTTATATATATATATAATTATATTTAATCGAATAACGACGCTGCATTTCGTATTTTGAAATCGAAACTTCAAACGATTGCACCGGGAGATCCGACCGTCAGAATTTCCCGAAATTGGAACTGTTGGATTCGTTCTGAAAAGATCTTTCTAATGATGTAAATTTTGTAAAGATCCAACGGTTAGATTTTCAGATATGAGTAAATCAAATCTGAAGAAAAACAGCGCCACGGTCGCGTTATGGCCCGAAGCGTCGTTTAGAATAAATTAGCTATTTTAAAATAAATAAAAATAGCGATAAATCGTTATAAAATATTATAAACGATATGGATGTGATTTAGAAATTAACTGAAGGTTGGCTAAGTCGAATGGTTGCCTGGGTGTTGATCTGATGTTGGTTTCGGCCTTCGGAGTTAATTTTTGGGAAATCGTTCTCTTACTGATTGACAGTTAGTGACTAATGAATTGAAATGATGCGTGTATATGTTAGTGTTGCACTTGTTTATTATATACGCGAGTTGCTCAGAAAGACCGGGTTTATCCCATTCTGAATAACTGAATCGACGATAAGAAATCGAAGATGAAGACGGTGGTCGAAGACCGGAGATCTTCACCTCGTTTGGATGGTAACCGAGGTCCTGATTGGGAGGCATCCCGAAATATGGATAATGAGTGGTGATCATCCAGACGTACGTGGTGATCAATGGGTTTGCGAGGTATTTAGTGCCTCCGGTTTCGTTCAGACCCAGAACGGACTTGCAAATGGACTGTGTGTCTGACATTGGATTTTATTCTGTGTTGATCGATCTCTATTAAATATACATCTGTTTGGCAGCGGAGAATTTATTCTTTTGCTTAACGCCCTTCTCTGAAATGCACGAGCTCAGAGGTTGTATATCGATGGACATCAGTCGCATGGCATGAATCGCTAGTGTGGCATGCCAAAGTGGCAAATGAGCAGGGCTTCTGTTGAAAAGAAAAGTCTTGTGGTGATGATCAAAGCACTGCCTGTGTGGCGTAGCTTTGTGTATAACGTGAAATCACGAGCTTCACACCCGGTATGAACCAGAAACGGGAGGAAGGACCTCAGGGAGGACATGCGTTTCTTTCTAGCTAGGGTGGTGTCAGTGACCTACCAGCCCTGACATTTATATACTTTTCACCTGTGTGGTTGTTGCTGTTGCGAGGCGCCTCGGTTTGATCGGATGATCCGGGTCTGATGGAGTCATTCGTTGGCTCGTTTACGCCCCAAAGGGCGGGGAAACGTATTGTTCAGGAATTTTAATCCACATCGGTGGACCGGCATTGTCGCTCCTAGGGTCACTCGAGCTCTGATCCTGTGGCTCGGGCTAGAGAGTCTCGAATTCGGTAAGGACTATCTTTTGCCTTGGTTCATGAAGGAAATCCAATTTCCAAATACGTGACCGTGCGGTTTTGATTGTATACCTATATATGGCGACATAGTGGTATGGGGCATTAATGCCGTCTATGATTGACAGTTATGATTTGAAATTGTCTTCAAAACATATAAACACAAGCAATAATATCAAATGCCTTTGTTTTATTCGTATCAAGCATATCTTGGCCGTTATAAGGTAAAAACTCTATCCTCCGGTTTGCGTTGCATTGTGTGATGGGAACTGAGTCTTATAATGGCTTCATTTTTATAAAATGCATTGCGTTGTTTAAAAGAAAGATTTGTTTTAAAGCACTGGCAATCCAATGGAGTAAACCCGTTCCACGAAAGTGGCGTAGTCCTGCGATTAGCCATATTATAAATGTGTTGAGTAGATTTCTCATACCAGTCTCATGACTTACTCGTAGTTTGTTTCACTTTCAAACTCGGGTGCCCCTCTTTCTTCCGGGCAGCCTTGTATTCAGGTTTAGCTGGTTCTTTCTGGATAGCTGGAGCTGAAGATGGATTCTATCATTTATCTCTTTTTATGTTGTTCAGCTCCTATTGTACATTATGTTTGTTTTTCCGCTGTAGACATTATGTATAGTTGAACTATATTTTTACTAAGTATGATCCTGTATACTGTGTAACTCTGATGATTACTTTTATCCATTATATTATATTGTTCATATTCTGGTGTATTTATTTAATTCTGTTCTGCTGTTATCTATTTCTGTGTTATATTCCAAGGATTACCCTTGCCAACGTCAGTACGGGGTTTGGGGTCGTCTCATTTGGTATCAGAGCTTTGGTTAAGCTTAGTTCTGGAATATAACATATTAACGAACTCGTCAGAAATAGAACCAGTAGTGTTCTAGGACGGGCAACTCATTACAGATAGGATCAGTAATATCCTAGTATGAGTAAAGCAGAATGAAATTACACCTCGATAGACACATTTACATTCAAGTATTTGTCTCTATATTTTAAAATATCTTTTCTGTTGACCTCACACTTGATCTGCTATTTGCAGAAGTACTAGAAAATGAGTGTCAGAAACAGAAGGAATGCAGAACCGGATATTGAGGCCCTATTCATCGAATATCGAAATATGGGTGGAATACCGTTCTCTGGTGAAGAATCTATTATGAAGACACAGGCTTGGATTCGTTCTGCTGAAAAGATCTTTGATGGCTTAAAGCTGAGGGATGACCAGAAAAGGGAATGACACTATTTGGGTGATCGTAGATCGCTTCACGATGACCGCCCATTTTATACCTGTCAGATCAAACAGAACTGCTCAGAGTCTGGCGCAGATATACTTCAGGGAAATAGTTAGACTACATGGAGTGCCGTTGAGTATAGTCAATGATAGAGATACAATATTCACTAGCAAATTCTGGGAAGCATTTCAAGTCGAGCTGGGAACGAAGTTGAACTTAAGCACCGCTTATCATCCTCAGAAAGACGGTCAAACTGAGAGGGTGAATCGTATTTTAGAAGATCTATTGCGGGCTTGTGTTATAGATTTCAGTGGATCATGGGAAGACCATCTGCATTTGGCTGAATTCTCATATAACAACAGCTACCAGGCGAGTCTGACAATGTCGCCATTCGAAGCATTGTATGGTAGACCGTGCCGATCTCCTGCTTGTTGGGTCGAACCCGGTAATAGACTTGTGTTGGGGCCTGATATGGTTCGAGAAGCTGCCGACTTGATCTCAATTTCCAAAAAGTAGGATTTTTCATACAAACCCTGAATCGAACCCACCGACTGTCGTCCCCAGCGTATTACCCCCATTCCGAACACAATGCGATATGTATCGTAGGCTGATTCGATCGTTTCGATCTGTTTTCGTCAAAATCAACATATAACTCTATATATTGAATTTGAACGCACATTTCAATTTACTGGGGCCACATACTAACTCGAAAAATTCCCGAAAAATATTTTCTAGCTTCGTATTGACGATACGGTCCTAACAAAACTAGTTTCGTCGAATTCCGAGATCGTTTGAAAAATGGACAATTTCCAGTCGATTAAAATCAACTAAAACTGGTCAAACGCGTTTTCCTTTGCCACGCTCACATATTGATTCGAAAAATTACGAAATTTTAAACCTAGCAATAATTTGACATCACGGACCCAACAAAAGTGGTTTCGTCAAAATCCGAGGTCGTTTGCAAAATTTCCATTTTTAAGGGCCTGAATTCCATAGCGACTATTCAGAAATTTCAACTGGACATATCTTTTGATCCCCGCTATGAAATTTCAATTTTTCGGATTCGTTGGAAAGATATTATCAAATAGATCCTATTATTTTTGGTTTCACTAAAATCCGGTTTATTTTGCACCTGGTATGTTCAATTGAAGTTTGAAATCGAATTATCGAACTACCGCGCCATTTTCAATTCCTTTTATAAATATAAATAAATATTTATATTCTATCGTCGATTCAAATGAATATATACATTCGAATTATATTCAAAATAAATTTTTCGTCGATATTATTTAAAATAATTCATTTTAAATAATCAAAATTCGCTAAAATTGCCAAAATAAAAATTTTAAATTGGCCCAGATTTCCGGGTTATTACAATATACGAGTAATTAACGGATATTCGAAGTTTTAATATACTCGATAGATATAGAATCACACTCTAGTCGCCTGGAGATGATTCTGATGGTTGATGCATCATCATCAGAGTTTATGTTCGAGTCCCGAAAGTGGGATTTCTATATATTTCCATTGACTGGTACGAGAACCAACACTTAGTCAAGACACATTGCTGTGATTTGCACAAGAAATATGATTTTTGGCTGTATATAAAAGTTATATATATTTGAAAAGTTAATCGCCTAATTGATTGCTGGTTTTGATGTTTGGTTATTGGTTTAAGTAACAAAATTATAGAAATGATAATTAATTTAACTAAACAAAATTATGGAAACCAATAAATAAAATTTAGTTGAGTTTGTTAATTGAACAACTTTTAGCTACGTTCGTTTTCGAGGACGAAAAGATTTTAAGTGGGGGCGATTGTAACGACCCAGAATTTTGGGGCCAATTAAAAATTTTTATTTTAGAAATTTTAATGGATTTTAATATTTAAAATAATTTATTTTAAATAAGAACGACTAAAAATTTATTTTAAAACGAATAAATTCAATTTAATTATAAAAGGAGTTTAAAACAGCGCTGCAGTTTGAAATTTTGAATCTGAACTTTGAATAAGTATACATGATGCAAATTAAATTAGAATTGAGTGAAACAAGAAATATTTAAATCTGTTTAATCATATCTTTCTAACGAATCTGAAAAACTGAAATTTCACTTTATAAATCAAAAGTTATGTCCAGTTTAAAATATAGAAAAGTCACTGTAGAATTTATATATATTTTAATTAAATATATTGGCCTTAAAAATAGCCATTTTGCAAACGACCTCGGTTTTCGATGAAACCACTTTTGTTGGAACCAGAATGTCAAATTATTGCTAAGTTTCAATTTTCATAATTTTTTGAATTAATATGTGAGCGTGGTAGAGGAAAACTTGTTTTGTCAATTACAGTCAAATTTAATCGACTTGAAAATGGCCATTTTTCCAATGGTCTCAGAATTCGACGAAATTAGTCTCGTTAGGGCCGTATCGTCAAAACATAGCTAGAAATAATTTTTCTGTAATTTTTAGAGTCCGTATGTGGCCCCGGTAATTTAAAATGTATGTTTGAATTTAATAATTAAATGATTTATATTCTAATTTAAAGAAAAACACATCGTAACAGCCGAATTGGGTTACGAAACATACTCCATTGTGTCCGGGATGGGGGTTATTAGCTAGGGGCGACATTCGTTGGGTTCGATTCGGTGTTGGTATCAACGAACAATCATTTTCTTGAATTAAAATAAATAAATAGTATAAAATACCAGTATAAATACCCTTGGAATACGCTACAGTATAACCCTATTCTACAGCCGCCGTATGCCCAATTTGAATGGCTGATGAACTCCGAAATCAAATCCCCAATTACTTTTAATCCATGCCGAATTGATACTAGGATCCAAAGCTAATATTGAAGTGTTTCTCCTCCTCTATCGATCTGTACAGTTAGATCCCGTATATGCTTGTATTTCCCCAGAACCAGACCCATGAACTGACGTCGTTCATCAGCGAACCGCAGTCCCAGGTCGAGTTCGAGTTCGATGAGCCAGGCACCACTAGGTGCGCCGCTCCTTGGTCCTCCACGTGGCGTGTCTTGATCGAGTTCCGGCATCCCGGGTTGTGCGCAGATATGAACCCTAGGTTCGAACAGAGGCCTAAAAACATCGGCCTGGAAAATTAGTAGAAGAAGATGCAATTTTTTCTAACTATTTTATTATGTTTATTTTAATTTAAATGTTTACAATGTAAATTCAATCATAACTAATCGATACGAACATGAAATTGAATAATTTTAGAAGCTGTGCGATCGTAAGACAGAGATCTGCAATTCTAAACTGACTGGGGCGAATTCTGAGCAGATCGGATTTTGTCAGAATTTTGAATCTGAACTATTCAGAATAAAAACCCAATGTGAGAAATTTATTTATTTCTTTCCTTTATAATTTCTGAAATTATTGTTATTAATCGACAGTAAATTCATACTGTTATTGTTCCGTGTTAAATGTACAATCTACATCTGTGTGCTTGATGATGTTATGCGGCGATATTTATTTTACTGTTGAAATTAACATTTCTGTTAGTTAGAATTTGAAAAAAGAAAAAAAAAAATATATAAATATATAGTTTTTGTTTATATAAATAGATCAAATGTATAAAACAACAAATTTTGTAAATTGGTTGAATCAAACTTTTCAACATATATGGAACACAGAATTGTGTTAATTTGTTAAATCAGCCATTTTAACATAAAAATGAATCAATCCTTTTATTCATTTCTATTGAATCAAATTTTGCAATAAAACATGAATACATATTTTGATATTATTTTGTTGAACAAGTTATTCAACAAAAATAGAATAAACATTTTTATGTTATTTTGTTGAACTAGATTTTCAACAAAATAGAATACACATTTGGATGAAGTATTATCTACATAAAAAGAATAGATTTTCTTAAAGATGCCTTTTTATTTTCAAATTAGAGACAATAAAAAGGAACTGATTTCAAAGTTTCATTTTTATGTAATCTGTTTTCCAATAAAAAGATTACATTTTTAATGTAGTTATATTTTCATTTAAAAGATTTGATTTTCAATATTACATTCTTGTGTAATATTTTTTACATTTAAAAGATTAGAATTTCAAGTTATCTTTTTATGTAATATTATTTACATATAAAAGATTATAATTGCAAGACATCATTTCTGGGTAATATTGTTTACACATAAAATATTAGGTTAAAAGGTACATTTTTATTTATAAAATGTTACCTGTCATTAAAAGTACATTTTATTTGAAATGTGTTATAAAAATCAAAATTAACATTTTTGATTAGAAGCTTGTTAGAAAATAAAAACAACATTTTTAGAAGAGGTGTTATGAAAATCAAAAATGACATTTTTGATTAGAAATTTATAATGGAAATAAAAACAACATTTTTATATAAATGTCACATTAGTGGAAAAGAACAACATATGTTTATCAAAATATGATGAGTGAAAAGTAAAACATATTTTTATCAAAATATGATTAGTGAAAAAGAATAACATATTTTGTCAAAGAAGGATTTGTGAAATAAAATACATATTTTTGTCAAAGTAGGATTTGTGAAATAAAATACATATTTTGTCAAAGAATGATTTGTGAAATAAAATAACATTGTTTTTTTTTTCAAAACTTGATTAGTAACAAAATTAACATTTTGGTTAATTAGATTATAAAGAACAAAATTAACATTTTTGGTTTTGTACATTTAAAAAGAAATGAACAAAATCAATATTTTGATTACATAAAAAGGATTAGTACAAAATGAAATGAAAATGTATATCTTTATACATTAAAAGAATGAACTAGAAAATGTATATTATATACATTAAAAAGAGTGAATTAGAATGGACACTTTTGTCACATTAAAAGGAATGAAGTGAAAATACACATTTTGTCAATTATAAGGAATGAAACAAAAATAATTATTTTTGGTCATAATAAAGAGTTTAACCAAAATATGCATTTTTGTCATTAAAGGGAGTTTACATTTTTGATCATTAATAAGGATTAAAACCAAAAGTACATTTTTGGTTCACAAAGAAGAAAGAGTACATTTTGATCATTAAAAAGGATTAAAGTAAAATTAGTATTTTTGTTTACTTTAAAAGAATGAAGACAAAAATAACATTTTTGTTTACTTTAAAAGATTTGACAAAATTATCGTATTTTGTACATCAGAATTGAATTTGACAAAATTATCATATTTTGTACAATATAATGAATCAGACAAAAATTATCATGTTTTGTACATTGAAAGGAATTAGACAAAATTTCAACATTTTTGTCACTTTAAAAAGAATTAGAATAAAAGAGACATTTTTGTCCCTTTTAAAAGAATTAAAATGAAAGAGTAGATTTTTATTGTCATTTGTTCACAATAAAAAGTATTGAAATATATGTCTGTGATGTTGAAATGTTTGATGTGTTAAATATATTGCTAGTATATTCAAACTGAGTATTACACTTCCATTTACGAGTCATCCGACCTGTTTATGTGATTGGGTCGATAATTTTCACACATCGCCCAAGCGCACAAATAATTTACTATTTTTTTGATGGATGAAACCCCACACGGGTATTGGGATGATATTAGATACACACAAATCCCAATATTTTGTTATCTGTCAATCGATGGATTGACAGTCGGTGATGAGCGTTATTTATTTACTTTAATGCTCACACGGTTATAAATTCCACTTTGGTCGTCATTTGGATGTTTGATAATTATTTATCATAATTGTTGATTTCATGCAATATAGGGTGGTTGATTGAGTCACATCCCAATAAAGAATATTATAGAGAAAGAATATTTTAAGTATATTTTAGAAAAAGAATATATTTTAGAAAAATATATTTTTATTTGAAACGAACTAGTTATCAACTAGAATAAATCATTAAATTTTGATTTTAATGAAGTTTTCCAATTTGTTAATATTTAATTGAAAATTAAATTAAATTAAATAAATTGGATTTTGGGTTTGCCGTGAATAGTGTCTTAAATAACACTGTTCTTAAACCCCGTATGAAAAGAATAATCTTTTAATTTAGACTATTAAAGTTTTCAGTTATATTTAGTAATTGAAATAAGATGAAATGTGAGTTGGGTTATTGTGAATTGTGTTTTTAAGTGACATGTGTTCTTTAACCCGACTGACGGTGAAAATATGATTTGGAATTTATTAATCTTTTATTAAGATTCAAATGGGAATTTTCCCAAAAGTAAAGTTTTCCAATTTAATATATTAAATTGGAATTGAATGGAATTCAAATTAATAATAACCGAGATAAGCTTCTGTAAAAGAAGATCGATACTACATACGGGATTTAAAAGGCTTTGCCGTTATTCCATTTATATTATTGGTCGGATACAGAAATTTATAACGATTATATATTGATTTGATTTCTGTGAAGATTCCATATTTCATGGAAGATTATTTTGGGTTTACCGTGAACTATGTTTTTTAAATGACATTAGTTCTTTAACCCAGTTAAAGATAAGATTAATTTCTTGGATTTAAATAATCATTGAATAATGATTTTTAATATCTAAAACCAAATTGAGATTTTAATAAATCTTTTCAAAGAAAGTTTTAAGTGCAAAGTTGGAGAATTTATCTTTGATAAAATAATGTGAATATTTTATTTAAAGGAATATTCTGAATTGGAATGCGGCGTTGGATGTGTTTTTATAGTAATTGATTTTTAATTATAAAATACGCGAGTTATCTGGAAAGACCGGGTTTAACCGATTCCGAATAATTACTATGACGATGAAGAGTCGAAGATGAAGACGGTGTTTGAAGACCGACGATCTTCACATCGAATGGATGTGTTGCTACAGAGACCCTTAATGGGAGTAGCTACCTTGAAGGGGCTTCAGTGGTGGCCGTCCGGACTATTGTTTATTGTTTGGATTTGGTTTTCGCTCAGACCTAGAGCATAAGCTAGTAAATGGATGTGTATCTGACATTGGATTTCATTCCATGTGAATTAAATCGATTTCTGTTAATGTATGTCTGTTTGGTGGTGGAGGATTTATTCTCTACTTAACACCTTGGTATATATTAATAGTCATTGATCGCATGGCGTGAATTGTCAATGTGGCACACCAAGATGCAACTGATCAAGGCTTTTGTTGAAAAGCAGGGCCTTGTGGGATGATCAAAGCATAGCCTATTACGGCATAGCTTTGTGTATATCGTGACTTCGCGAGCCTCACACCCCGGTATGGATCAAAAACGGAATATGGACCGTAGGGAGTGCACACGTTTCTTTCTAGCTATTGGTAGTGTCAGTGCTTAAAATGGCTGGAATTTTACTTATGTGGATGATGGATTTTGAGGCACCTCGGATTTTAATAGGCCGATAGGGGTCATATTATAGGTCCAAAGGAACCAGGAAGCGTGTGTTCAGGCATAACTAATCCACTGCCGGTAGGCGGGGACCGACCCTACCGCATCCAAGGGTTCACTGCGGGGGATCCTGAGGCATTTGCTAGAGTGTCTCGAATCGGAGAGGAGCTTGCCCCTAGCCTCGACTCATGATGGAAATCCAACTTCCAATACGACCTTGCGGTTTTGATTATAGAACTAGTATGGTGACATAGTAGGATGGGGTACTATGATGTCTATGATTGATATTTATGATTGAAATTGTTTTTAAATTATATACACACTAATATCAAATCCGTTTTATCGTATCAATCATCTTTTGGCCATTATAAGGAAAAACCCTATCCTCCGGTTTGCGTTGCATTGTGTGATGGGACTTGGGTCTTATAATGGTTTCATTTTTCTAAAAAGCATTGCGTTGTTTAACGTTTTACTTTATTTTATGCACCGGCAATCCTATGGAGTAAACCTGTTCCGCGTTAGCGGCGTGGTCCCGTGATTAGCCTTATCATTAGATAGTTAAGTTAAGATTTCTCATACCAGTCCCATGACTGACCTGTAGTTTGTTCACTGGCAAACTCGGGTGCCCATATTTTCCACACGGGCAGTCGAGTAGCTTTTTGCAGATATATTTACAGGATCCTGGCTTACAGCTGAAGTGGTATTCGGAAAGCTCTGTATCCGTGTATTCCTTTCGGTTGTATATTTGTATTATTTTTCCGCTGCTATTTAAATGTAATTTAAAACTCTGATATTATTGTATTTCTATTTCTGTAATAAGTATTCATACTTTGTTACATTCTTGTACTCTGATGTAATTGTTGTAATCAGCAATAAAATGTTCTTCAGTTTGTGTTCTGATGTGTGTTGTTCTCAGAGCAATCCAGCCTTTCCTTTATCTATAATTTCAACCAATACATAAGCAATTCAACCAAACAGTCAACACACAGAATCATCCATCATCTATTAGTTCTAAATATACGTTATAAAAATATAACTTGTAGAGTTGGTGAGTTTTACTCACCTTGAAAAGTTATCGTTAAATAACGATTAACTATCTTTGATTCACATGGACGTTTTATTTTGCAATAAATAGTAATAAGCTCCAATTAACTCCGCGTCAGTTCCATTATGTAGCTCTCATCCATACGATCCCAATGGATCTTGTTTTGCTGAATTTGGTTAACGTATGATAAAGTTATATAATTTAGAAGTTTGCATATAATTTAAATTAAAAGCAAATACTACATTTCCTTTATAACTTTTTTTATTAGGCCTCACCTTATAATACTCCAGCCCATTTACTTCTGAACACCCAAACCCGTAAAGGAAATATCCTCCTTCACCGAAGACAACCCGACTCCAGCTCCTCAATACCCATGGCCATTACCATCGTTTCCATACACAAGAACTCCCTCATCTCTCCACTGTTTTTCACGAAAACCACACCATTCTTCTCCTTATCCACTCTTCTCCCATCTCATATGAATATTGTTACACTCGGTTAACTCCTGGGAATTTGCGTTCGAACAGTACATATGCTGAAGGCTCAGCAGGTATCGACCATATTGAACACCGGATTTTTCTAAAATGTTGCACCAAGGTGCGGCTTCCAATTTCAAACCCAAATACAAGATTTAAAATGGTTGAAACTTTCTAACTTCTCTGGTAATCACAACCCTAGCTTTACTGTTGTAAGAACCGAGCCCTCGAAATTTACGTCGCACCTTAAAATCACATTCTAGATGCACGCCTCCTCTCATACGAGCATAAAGACGTGGGTTTTAGGATTTACTAAATTTATAAGGATTTCCTTTTGATTTTATGAAATTGCGAATTGTTTTTGCTGGAGAACACAAATGAAAAAGTAACGGCGGAAATTCCTTTGACCACCGAATGATTTTTTTTAGGTTAGAATATGTTGAGGGTACTTATATTAGTAAGATAATATTATTATATTCTATTTTTATATAAATTTATATCCAACCGCTAGTTGTATTTGTCAATAAAAATCCGTGTGATCACACACGATACCCAAAAATCATGAAAATGGACATGCAGCTACAGTTCGACATTACGAACCCAACGAAACTGGTTTCGTCGAATTCCGACTTCGTTTGCTCACATAGCGTATTTTTAAAGTCAAATCATCGTCTGTTTTTCACATTAAAATCCCATACGGCCACATACTGTCTTCAAAAATCATGAAACTTGATATCTAACAATAATTTAATATTGCAGATCCAACAAAATTAGTTTCGTCGAAAACGGAGGTCGTTTGCAAAACTGGTTATTTTTAAAGCTCTAAATAATCCATTTAAATATATAAATATATTTAAAAACAATTAAATTAAATCTTTATAATTTAATATTATCATATATATTCACAATAGAATATCATACAGCTCCAATTGGATTTATAACTCGATATCCAAATCCCAGTTGAATAGAGATTCAATTTATATTGAAAATACATTTATAATATAAATAAATCATTATAAATTATAAAGGAATTCCATAGCGACTTTTCGAAAATTTGATTTGGACATAAATCAAAATCTACACGACGAAATCCCGATTTTTCTCTTTCATTAGAAAAATATACTTCACCAGCTTCAAATGTTTCTTGTTTCACAGAAATCCGATTTAAAACGGATTCTGTATATCCATTTAAAGTTCGAATCGCCAAATTACCAACCGCAGCGCCATTTCGAGATCGATTATATTTATAATCTATACGTTCAAATAGCATTTATAAATATATTCGTTAATATAATTCGACTCTAAACCGAATTATATATTTTGAATTGTCCAATTCACACAATATTGCCATTTCTACTATTTTCGACCATTTCAGAAATTAAATATATTATTTAATTATTATATTAATTAAATATTCCTTATTATTTAATTCTGGTCATTTTAGATTACCAAAAATTTATTTAAATAATTAAATAAATTATTTATTATCAGTAAAAGTACGGGTCGTTACATTCTTTCCCCCTTAAAATAATTTCGTCCTGGAAATTGCTAAGGTATAAATTGAATCCAATTAATAGGTAAAAATCATTTGTTTATTCCTTAACTTCAGTTTTAACTAAACCAATTTAATTTCAATTAAATATTATTTAATTCTTATCAATGAAAATTTCCAAAAATCTTGAAAATTTTCTAACGCCCGAAGTTTTCGAAAAATATCGCCAGCACCTCCTTTGTACTGCTCAATAGGTACAACTACAAATCGCCTCTCTGGGCCTTCTCCATCCCAAAAGAAAATCAAACAGCCAAGCGGCTTGCCAAATCGGCTCATAAATGTCATGCTTATACCAAATATAAACTTGTACCTTTTTGTCGGGCATATCATTGTATTCTTTCCATCTGCTGCTAATTCAGCATATACCAATATCATCCCAATCAAACTTAAATCACTTTTATCTCCAACACAACCATTCATTTATCCAAGCCAAATTCCATTATCAATCTCAACTACCATTCTTGATTTTTCATTTTCTTAACTTACCAATCAATATTCTTAACCAAGTTAAGTTCCATCCCATATTTCATTAACTGGTTAATTTCTCTAATCAGAAATCTTTATTTCATAATTCAAATCGGATTTTATTTCAAAAATCAATCCATTTACTCAACCGAGTCCAATTGTATTCCAAAATCCAACTTTACTCGATATCATTCTATTACGATTCAATTCAATTTCAATTACCACTTAACTGGCTTTACTTAAATTCCAATTTCTATTTCTATTTGCTTTTACAAATTCTAATTCAATTTGTTTTAATTAAAATAATCTGTTTCTGAGAGTTTTTAAACAGCTTAGCATTTTCCAAAATCATAATATTCATTTGGAATATCAAAACAACTTGTTTTCTCAAAATAATTCAAAAACAAAAACTTTGGTAGTAATCCGTCACTTACAACTTGAAAATGAACAACGATGATGTCATGATCATCATCGAAATCTATTTTCCAGCGATCGAAGTGAGTTCAATACTATATCACCTTCAAAACTCATATTCAAACACTTCTATTTTGAAATTTATTCAAAATATCATTTACAATGCTTTAAACAATTTAAAATCACCCAGGATTTTAAAATTTTCATGTATTTAATCCAAATCCGTTTACAATCACTTTTCCAAATTTTGGGAATTTCAACTCCAATTCTGATTTAAATTTCAAATTTAATTCATTTCGATTTCATATATTTCACTTATATGAATTCTGATTGGTTATTTATATAACCATTCAATTTATAATCTTACTCGATTATAATAACAACCAATATATCCAATATATTATAATTCCAATATATATATTTTCTCTATATCAAAATATACCTTGGGTAAAATTATTTTCATTTACCCTCTTTTCAAAACATACCGTGTCGACCCATCGTATTCGAGTGTTTAGAAACTCCTACCGATACAGTGGATCAAACCGATCGATTAGAACCGATAAACAACTCAACCAATAAATCTCCACAATATAAAACCATTTTATATCAAATAACAAATATGTTCACTTGTATATATACACTCAACTAAATCTAGAGAATTACTATCCCTATCTCTACCGAGTCACGACACAGAGCCAAGGTAATTACTTAACCTTAAGCTCTGATACCAAATGTAGTGTCCCGAAATTACGGTACAATTTGAGCTGACCAAATAACACAAGTCCAGCCCCAATTGCACTGGAAACCAGAAAATTAATAGAAAGAAAACAGAGGGTGAGAATAGATAAGATAGAAACTTAGGATAGAAGAAGAAGAAGAACATACAACATCAGAGTAAACACGAATCTCACAGCGGAACGAATAAAATATAACATAACTTTGAAATAAAAGATTGTACTTGAATTTACATATCATTTCAAAGTACAACACTTACAACATAGCGGAAATAAATAATAGCTATATAAACACTGTTGAAGCCTCCTGCTCCAGCTTTCCAAGTATATCTGAAAAATCCCGACTACTTGACTGCCCGTACAAAATAGGGCACCCAAGAGTTTAGGTGTAACACCCCGCAAATTCTATAACTGTGAAATTAAAAAATTAAAGTATAATTAATTTCAAATCAAAGAACTAAGGGAAACGGGATACGCCATTACGTTCGTCTCGGAAAAATACGCGAAATAGAGTCCGAGTTTTCGAAAAACGGAGTCCGTATGAAGAAGATATGGCCTTCGGAAGTTTCTGAATTAAATTTAAATTTCAAACAGAATAAAACAGTTTAAAAAATTAAAAGTGGGGCCCAATGGGCCAGGGCGGAAGAACACCCGCCTCACGCACCCAGGTCGACTGGGCTGTCGACCTGGTCTAACCAGGTCGACAGGCCTGTCGACAGGGCTGTCGACAGGGGTGTCGACCTGGTCCAGACCAGGTCGAACCCAGTCTAACCCGGCTGGCCTATTCTCTGTTGGTCGATTTTCTGTGGTCTGCTTTGTCATTAGGGCTAGGTGGCAAGCTCTAATTGGTCTCTCCTTAGGATGAATGGCTACGATCAATCCAAGCAACATCAATGGTTCTAATCTGTTCATTACCCCTATAAAAACAACCCTAGACTAACCCTAATCTATTCATTCAAAAATAAGAACAAAGCCGCCATGTTGCTGAGGAACGACTAGGGGTAGCCACCAAATTGGAGAGAAGATTAGGAGGAAAATTCTAAAGCCTAAAGCAATTCAAACAAAGCAAATCAACGCCTACGTCAAAAGGAGTCGCATCTCTAAATTCCTAAATTAGAGAATTCGCCGCAACGATTGTAAGTAGAGTATTACTTTGGTATGAACAAATGATTGTGTAGATATGTATACTTGATTTGTGGCGATAAAGTAATTCATATTTGTGCGTTGGAATATTGTATACGTTTGGATATTCTTGAATTATGTTATTCATGTTATAAAGAACTACATGCGGTAGTTCTATGCAAGTATACGTTTGGAATATTTCGCAAATTATGTAATCCATGTTGAAGCTACATGTATGTAGTTGATTTAAATTCATGCAAGTTTGGGGCTTTGCTACTATGCCATCATAATGTGTATTTTTATACAAACGTCATTTTTATGAAGTAATTGGAATAGGTTTGGGTTATCATAATCCATATGAAATTATGTTGAAAATTGGGCATCATGTATTAAGCCATGCTTTTGTACTAGAAAACCTATTTGCAAACTTATGAATATGGCTAGGCTATGAATGATATTTGGCATAATTGAAATCCATGATTAAGTCTATCTTGTTTACAAGAATTATATGATGACATATGTGGTACATAGCTAGGTTAGATTCAAAAATCCCTTTTTGCAAGTTTACATGACTAAAGTAAAAATCATGATTTCATGTTAGAAACATTTATGCCATGGTTATGTGAACAAATTTAATTATACTTTAGTATTAGTCACAAAAGTAGACACCTTTGTAAGCATGTAGTAGTCTTATGAACATGATTTGCTTATGTTTGACATTATGCCTAAATAAAAATATAGGTTCATGTTGTAGTTATGACTATGTGATTTTACATGCTTTGATTCATCTCACCTAAGTTTTATGACCAAAGTATATGTTACCACTATGCAAATACACCAGTTTCTATTTTGTATTTCCAACGTCATATTGCAAGTTCATGCGCTCACATTCCCCTTTTTGGTGTATGTAATCACGCTTTAAGCCTCCCCTTTTCGCATGGCTAAATTGGGCTTTAAAAGGCTAAGCCCAATATATATATAATAAACGGACGTGTAAAACGGGGGAAAATAACGTTGGGTTAAAATTACTAATGAATAAAAATATAAAATAGAAGGGCCTAAATTCAAGTATGGGTTGGGCCCATGATTGGTGTAACCTTTGCACCATTAACTTAATAATTGGCCGCAAATATTTACATATAAGAAAATAAAGAAGAAAGACAAAATATGTAAATGTAGAACATACGATGTGTTTAACCCGAGGTTGGATTGAGTTGTGATGTAAACTTGCCCGGAACCGCCCGGCTGTCCAGTAGTCACAACAATACCTATCCAATGTGGGAGGTTAAACATGGAGCCCAACAAGGACCCGAGGTTAGACTGAGTTGTGGCGTAAGACTGCCCAGAACCAACCGGCAACAGGCAGCCACAACAATACCTGTCTAATGTGAGAGGTCAGGGCCTTAATAAGACAATTAAGGCTGAGTCAGGATTGCTAGGATTAAGTGAACTAAAGACTTAATCAAAATGGAACATGCTAAACTAAACGGACTGGTGGGGGTTAGGTTAGAAAACACTTAACCAACTTAGCATGTTGGCTAGAGATAGAAAACCTAGTAACGGGGGACCCTTTTCAGCAGTAACCCTAGAAGGTGTATCAGGATACCCTGAAACTAGGCAGGGTGGGACACGATTACTGGGCTGATTGTAAGAGGTCAAATCGACGGCGGTGGTGTAGCAGTGTAGGTTCTAACGGGGTGCGGGCGTGCACACACTCCGGCGCAGAAAAATAAGGCACTGGACACCAGTAGCATACCTGTGCACTCTAAGGTTGTGTCGGGCCGCCACTATGGGACTTGATACACCCCATGGTGGGACCAGCATAGGTAACTACAACATCGGGGGCCGTAAGACACATGTAACTATGCGAGTAGGAGCCGATCATCATAATGGATCACATCACCCTGATTTATGGGGTGCCAGTTGGAAACTAGTTTATATGGGTTCAGAGATTAACATGGGGTACGATAGTATATTCGACCCTAGACAACTTAACCAAGTTTATAGTGCTTGCCCACATCTTGTTTATACTTATCACACCCAGTTCTTTATTCATAGACAAAATAGTACTAGACTTACTCAGGCCTTATGTCTGACTCTACTTTTCTTTCGTCTTCTTTTCTTCCGTCCCCCCCCCCCCCCAGGTCCACAGGGAGGGAACACAGCAGCTTGACCAACCTTAACATCCAGCTTGAAGAGGAGAAATGTATTGCTTGGACTTTCCTGTTTTGAACTATGGCTTTGGACAATCCACTATGGGGACTTTTGCAGTTTATCTATGTTTTATTTATGCTTCTTTAAATAATGTACTCAAGACAGATTATGAAGGAGTTATGTTATGTTTTTGGGAAAAGATGTAAGACAATCATGGTGATGTTTTGTAACACGTATTTGCTTTTATGAAATAAAAGTTTGTTGTTTTTCCGCTGTTTACAAATATGTGTTCTTATATCTGTCTTGTATATCTGTGAACTTATACTTATAAACCTCCACCAAAATTAGGGCATTCCCTTTGAGAGTGACCCTAACGGAGGTGGGGTGTTTCATTAGGGAAAACAAAACAAAACTCTGGGTCAGTCATGGGACTGATATGAGTAAACAATTTAAAACAGTTTGGGAAAATAACAATATCTCATAAGACCACGCCGTATAACGGAACGGGTCTTTCCCTTATAAGAATCCAAATCAATTTGTTTTAACTTTCAAATCATTTTGAAAGAAACAATGATCTTTTATATCAAAACTCTTTTGATATTATAATAGTGTCTATCAACCACAATATAATAATCATCTTGCAAAATGCTTTTATCTCACGTTCCACATATATAGTATACAATCAAAACTACGAGCACTTATTGGGTAATGGATTTCCAACTATGACAAGGTATGGAACCACCTTTCGATAGTGTACCTCTAGAGAGGAATGCACCGGGTTCAACAAGAACATCTTGCAACCCGGCCACACATGACCGACCACTCATTTCGCTTAAGTGTATCGAATGTATATCACCAACGATTGGGATCAACAACTGTTTCCCGTAAGGGACAACATCGACAATAGATTATAGAATGAAATGAATATCTCTAGATAGGTGATAATACACCCTACTTGGCATCCAACCACTTAGCCATGATGCCTGCCCGATTTTTGTTATTTCCTAGTTGTGAGGCTAGAGGCCATGCTTATCTGTTACAGATCACACATTTATTCACTTTGAATGTCACATCGTCATACCCGCCAAATCACAAATTGATTTCCCCAAAAATACAATGGGTATATAGCTAAGAGAAACAAATTCCTCCGCCATAAACGTACATACGTTTGACGAGATCAACTTACGTGATCCATTAAATATACTCTGTCAGACATTCTTCCATACAGGTTGTTCTAGGACTAGACAAACCAAAGGTACTATTCTGTAAACAGGACAACCCTTGCATAACTCCATCTCCAATTATCTTCATCATATTTGATCGCCATGCTAACGTCCATACAGATGGTTTTCATATAATGAATCTGATCCCGGTCTCTCCGTATTGACGACGAAAAAATGGTCAAAAACTTCGATAGTATGTGAGTTAACTATCAAAGGAAAACATGTGTACAAACAACAATCGTATTTCCAAATGGAAATCTTACTGAGCAAATCATCAATCAACACCGATCCACTTTAATTTAATTTGTCATTCAATTATCCATTTCCCTATTCCTGTTTCCATATATTAAATATTTCTTATTTTCTAAATTTAGAAAATATACGTTATTAACATTGGAAAATATTTACATTTCTTATTTTCTATATTAGAAAACATTTCTGATTCTTATTTAGAAAACATTTCCAAAACTCCTACATTTGGATCAAACCAGATGTTTAAATAAAACATCGCTATGCCAACTCAAACCATTATACTCGTTAACTAAATTCACTTAACTAATCTTCACTGTCGAACCTTAACCATTCCTTAGTTAGAAACGAAGTCAATCAAGTTGGGGTATAACTACCTCTCAGACCTTAATTGAACAACATTTCTAACTTCGAAATAGACAAAGTTCACCTTCTAAAACTTTAACAAACTTCTTTACGTAACTCTCTTTCGAATAATCTCTATTCGATACCTCTATCCTTCGAATAACCTATATTCGATAACCTCTCTTTCGAATAGCCATATTCGATTAACTCTATTCAATTAACACTATTCGATTAACTCTAATCGATTTACTCTTATCAGTTAGATCTATTTGATTAACTCTATTCTATTAACTCTATTTGATTAACTCTATTGGATTAACTCTATTTGATTAACCCTAATCGATTAACTCTATTGGATTAACTCTAATCAATTAACTCTTATCAATTAACTCCTTTCGAATAAACTATATTCGATTTACTCCTTTAAATCTATTTGAATAAACTATATTTGATTAAGTCCTTTAACTCTATTCGAATAAACTATATTCGATAACTCCTTTCGAATAACTAATATTCGATAACTCCTTTTCGAATAACTAATATTCGATAATACTTTTCGAATAACTAATGTTCGATAATCTCCTTCGAATAAACTAATATTCGATTAACTCCTTCGAATAAACTAATATTCGATTAACTCCTTTCGAATAACTAATATTCGATAACTACTTTTCGAATAACTAATATTCGATAATCTCTCTTTTCGAATAAACTATATTCGATTAACTCCTTCGAATAAACTAATATTCGATTAACTCCTTTCGAATAACTAATATTCGATAACTCCTTTTCGAATAACTAATATTCGATAATCTCTATTTCCGAATAAACTATATTCGATTAACTCCTTTCGAATAAACTATATTCGATTTTCCTTTTTTTTTGAATAAACTATATTCGATTATCATCTTTCGAATAAACTATATTCGACTATCTTTATTCGCTTAAATCTAATCAATTAACTCTATTCGATTTACTCTAATTGATTAACTCTATTCGATTAACTCTAATCGATTAACTCTAATTCGATTAACTCTAATCGATTTACTCTAACTGACTAACTCTAATTCGGTTAACTCTATTTGAATAATTCTAATTCCTTTTATAATCCTACTCACTTTCCAAATATTTCCTTTTATAACACCTTATTTATTTTTTAAATAAATATTCCTTTTATCTTTCTATTTATTCCTAAATAAATATTCCTTTTCAGATCTATTTATTTAATAAATAAATATTTCCCTTTTCAATTCTATTTATTTATGAAATAAATATTCCTTTTCAATTCTATTTATTTTCTAACTATCTTCTTTTTTATTCTATTTATTTAACAAATATTTCCTTTTCTATTTGTTTCACAAATATCTTCCTTTTCTATTTGTTTCACAAATATCTTCCTTTTTTATTTGTTTCACAAATATCTGCTTTTTCTATTTTTTCACAAATATCTCCCTTTTCTATTTGTTTCACAAATATCTCCCTTTTCTATTTGTTTCACAAATATCTCCCTTCTCTATTTGTTTCACAAATATCTCCCTTTTCTATTTTTTTTAATTTTCTTTTATAAAATTCTTTTCCTTTTATGTATAAAATCCATTGATTTTATATAAATAATTCATTTTCAAGATACACTTTGAAAATCCCCTTTTCTACATCTCAGTATTTCTTACGGTATTTAAAGTACCAAATAACAATGATTGATATCATACAAACACACATAATCCACACAAATTATATATCATATCATATATTACAATATGTGAAAACAACAGTATTATAAATATTGAGGAATCCAGTTGGATCCCTCCAACCAGTTTTCCTGCATCCACAAATGTTACAATATAATAACATCGATTTCATTTCGATATTTAATATTCTGATAAACAGAATCAATATTTGATTAACGATTTATATATATATATCGTTGTCTATAATTTCAACCAATACATAAGCAGTTCAATCAAATAGTCAACACACAGAATCATCCATCATCTATCAGTTCTAAAAATACGTTATAAAAATATAACTGGTAGAGTTGGTGAGTTTTACTCACCTTGGACAGTTATCGTTAAATAACGATTAACTATCTTTGATTCAAATGGATGTTTTATTCTGCAACAAATCCTAATGAGCTCCAATTCACTCCCCGCCAGTTTCATTGCGTAGCTCTCATCCATATGATCCCAAAGGATCTTGTTTTGCTGAATTTGGTTAACGTATGATAAAGTTATATAATTTAGAAGTTTGCATATAATTTAAATTAAAAGCAAAGACTACTTTTCCTTTATAACTTTTTTTATTGGGCCTCACCTTATAATACTACAGCCTATTTACTTCTGAACACCCAAACCCGTAAAGGAAATATCCTCCTTCACCGAAGACAACCCGACTCCAGCTCCTTAATACCCATGGCCATTACCACCGTTTCCATACACGAGAACTCCCTCATCTCTCCACTGTTTTTCACGAAAACCCCACCATTCTTCTCCTTATCCACTCCTCTCCCATCTCATATGAATATTGTTACACTCGGTTAACTCCTGGAAATGTGCGTTTGAACAGTACATACACTGAAGGCTTAGCAGGTATCGACCATTTTGAACACCATATTTTTTTGAAATGTTGCACCCAGGCGCGGCTTCCAATTTCGAACCCAAATCCAAGATTTAAAATGGTTGAAACTTTCTAACTTCTCTGGTAATCACAACCCTAGGTTTACTGTTGTAAGAACTGAGCCCTCGAAATTTACGTCGCACCTTAAAATCACATACCAGATGCACGCCTCCTCTCATACGAGCATAATGACGTGGGTTTTAGGATTCACTGAATTTATAAGGATTTCCTTTTGATTTTATGAAGTTGCGAATTGTTTTTCCTTGATAACACAAATGAAAAAGTAACGGTGGAAATTCCTTTGACCACCGAATGAATTTTTTTTCTAGGTTAGAAGATGTTGAGGTACTTATATGAGTAAGATAATATTTTTATATTCTATTTTTATATAAATTTATATCCAACCGCTAGTTGTATTTGTCAATAAAAATCCTATGATCACACATGATACCCAAAAATCATGAAAATGGACGTGCAGCTACAGTTCGACATTACGAACCCAATGAAACTGGTTTCATCGAATTTCGACTTCGTTTGCTCACATAGCATATTTTTAAAGTCAAATCATCGTCTGTTTTTCACATTAAAATCCCGTACGGCCGCATACTGACTTCAAAAATCACGAAACTTGATATCTAACAATAATTTAATATTACGGATCCAACGAAATTAGTTTCATCGAAAACGGAGGTCGTTTGCAAAACTGGCTATTTTTAAAGCTCTAAATAACCTATTTAAATATATAAATATATTAAAAAACAATTAAATCAAATCTTTATAATTTAATATTATCGTATATATTCACAATAGAATATCATACAGCTCTAATTGGATTTATAATTCGATATCCAAATCCCGGTTGAATCGAGATTCAATTTATATTGAAAATCCATTTATAATATAAATAAATTGTTATAAATTATAAAGGAATTCCATGGCGACTTTTCGAAAATTTGATTTGGACATAAATCAAAATCTACACGACGAAATCCCGATTTTTCTCTTTCATTAGAAAAATATACTTCACCAGCTCCGAACGTTTCTTGTTTCACAGAAATCCGATTTAAAATGGATTATGTATATCCATTTAAAGTTTAAATCGCCAAATTATGAACTGCAGCGCCATTTCGAGCTCGATTATACTTATAATATAATCTATATGTTCAAATGGCGTTTATAAATATATTCGTTAATATAATTCAACTCTAAACCGAATTATATATTTTGAATTGTCCAATTCACACAATATTGCCATTTCTACTATTTTCGACTATTTCAGAAATTAAATATATTATTTAATTATTATATTAATTAAATATTCCTTATTATTTAATTCTGGTCATTTTAAATTACCAAACCTTTATTTAAATAATTAAATAAATTATTTATTATCCGTAAAAGTACGGGTCGTTACAATAACAGAGAACGAATAAATAATATACATTAGAAAAGTATTAGAGATTTAAAATATATTACATAGCAGCGGAAAAATAATACATAACACAACTGAAAGAAATATACGGATACAAAGCTTTCCAAATATATCTCCAACTGAAAATCCAGGATCTTGGAAAAGAAATATCTGCAAAAACCAAAACTACTAGCTGCCCGTGTGAAAATAGGGGCAGCTAGAGTTTAGGTTAAAACAATAAACTCCAGGTCAGTCATGGGACTGGTGTGAGAACTAAAAGAGCTATTAAATCTTTACTTTAAAAATAAGGTAAATCAAGTGACCATGCCGTATAACGTGGAACGGGTTTTCTCCCATGAATACCAGTACATAAAACAAACAGCGTAACGCTTTTTGGAAAAATGAATCTATTATAAGACTCAGGTCCCAGCACACAATGCAACGCAAGCCGGAGGATAGAGTTTTCCCTTATAATAGCCAAACATGCTTGGTACGTTTAAAACAAATCATTTTGATACTATTATAAGTGTAAAGTGTATAAAACAACTTCAAATATAAATGTATCAATCATAGACGACATAGTACCCTATCTTACTGTGTCGCCATGCTAGTTCTGCAATTAAAACCGAAATATCACGTATTGGAAATTGGATTCCATCTATGAGTCGAGGCCAAGGATGGCTCCTCACCGATTCGGGACACTCTAGCAAATGCCTCAGGATTACACACCGCGGGGCAACATTTGGATCTTCAAGGCCAGTCCACACATACTTTAGTGGATTGGTTATTCCTGAACACACGTTTCACAGTCCTATCGGACCTATCTCTGAGCCTCGAAGTAACTCAATAACCGAGGCGCCTCATACCATCATCCATATAAGGCAAAATGTCTGGACTCCATACCATGACAACACTCCTAGCTATAAGGAAATGTCATGCACTCCCTGCAGTCACGATCCCGTTTTTGACTCATACTGAGGTGTGAGGCTCGCAAATTAATGCTATACATAAAGCTATGCTATTTATAGCCTTGCTTTGATCATCAACCACAAGACTCTTCTTTTCAACAAAAGCCTTGATCATTTGCATCTCAGCATGCCACACTAACAATTCACGCCATGCAACTGATGTCTATCATATATAACCTCTATTCTCGTACATCTCAGAGAAGGGTGCTAAGCAAGAGAATTAATTCTCCGCCACCAAACATATATATATTCACTACAAGAAAATATGTTATTAATAACGCCATTTAATAACGCGTTATTTTAAAGTGTTATTGTTTACGATTAAATAATTGTTTTTTTACTCATTTTGTTCTCTAGTGCTATGTAATGCTCCTAGCTCCAAAAATTTTCTCCTCCCTCCAAAATAACAATTACCCCGCGTCTCCATTTCCAAAATAAGAACATTTTGTATCCCCTCCGGTCTCCAACCAAATAACCCTAATCAAAACCGTCAACTCCATAGATCTTCGCAGTCGTTCTCCTCCACTACAACAGTTCGCTCCTCAGTAATTAACTCAGCAATGTCTGAAACCCTAATCTCCTATCTTCAATTACGCCTTTCATCAGTATTTCACCCTTCTACCTTTTCACACCGCAGTGTCACCAGTGCGTTTGATATTGAGACTCGGCAATGATTCGTGGAGGAGTATGGGGGCGCTTTCACTGGGTATGATTTTTTTCATTTTTTTTTCATTTCGACTCCGAGTTTAGATTAATGGATGACATAAAAAGTTCAACCAGAAATGAATGTGTTGATGAAAAAATCACTGATTTAGATGCGACTATGGTTGATTTAGGGCGACTATGGTTGATTTTGATGTCTGCAGTTGATTTGGAGCCGCCATGCTTGCTTACATCCATCGCATACCACTCCAGGTAATCCCTTTATTATTTTCTCTTCAGTTTCATTATTTTGACTACAAAAGTTTATTCTAGACCTTCCAATTTGTATTAAATAGATTAATCTGTCATTTAATATATTTGCAATTTGTGTTTCACAAAGTTTTTTTTTCTTTTGAAGGTCTCTCTCTGTTTCCCCCATTTTTGATAGTAATATTTATCATTTGTGGCATGGAGGTTTTCAAATCACGTAAATAGGTTTGTTTATCATGCATGACAAACCTTAAGTCAGTCAACTTACAAAACTATTATTAGTACACTTCCATTACAATTTTATGAGACACTTGAATCTGTATGCCATTCCTATGTGATTCATATGTACCAGTTAAAGTCTATATGTTTAGACATCCTTGAATTTTATACTTCACATATATTCATATGCGGTGACAAATTTGCAATGAGTTTTAATGTAATGACCCGGGTTTTTGTCGACCTTGGTTATCCGATATACAACACATATCGAACATCTAAGGGTCGAAAATACCGATCATTAATGAAAGAAATTAGAGGGTGAGGAAAGATAAGATAGAAACTTAGAATAGAAGAAGAAGAAGAACACAACATCAGAGTAACACGAACCTCACAGCGGAACGAATAACATATAATATATATAACATAACTTGAAATATACGATCAGTATATGTATACAATAACATTATCAGAGTACAACACTTACAATACAGCGGAAATAAACTATAACTATATGATCCTGAAGCCTCCTGCTCCAGCTCTTCAAGTATCTGTAAATCCTGACTACTTGACTACCCGTACAAAATTAGGCACCTAAGAGTTTAGGGAAAACAAAACAAAATAAACTCTGGGTCAGTCATGGGACTGGTATGAGTAAAACAGTTTAAAATAGTTTGAGCCATTAAACGATATCTCATAAGACCACGCCGTATAATGGAACGGGTTTTTCCCTTATGAGAATCCAAATTATCTTTATATCAAAAACCCTTTGATATTATAATAATGTCTATCAACCACAATATAATAATCATCTAGCAGAAAAGCTTTCATCTCACGTTCTACATATATGGTATAAAATCAAAACCGCAAGCACGTATTGGGTAATGGATTTCCAACTATGACAAGGTATGGAACCACCTTTCGCTAGTGTACCTCTAGAGAGGAATACACTGGGTTCAACAAGAACATCTTGCAACCTGGCCACACATGACCGACCACTCATTTCGCTTGAGTGTATCGAATGTATATCACCAACGGTTGGGATCAGCAACCGTTTCCCGAATGGGACAGTATCTACAATAGATTTTTAGAAATAAATGAAACTGTAGATCAGGTGATTATACACCCTACATCGGAGCGACCGACTTAGCCATGCTGCCTGCCCGATTTCTATCATTTACTGGTTGATGAGGCTTGAGGTTACGCTTCATCATCACATCAGATTCACTTCGAATGTCACATCGTCAATTCCATCAAAACACTGATTGACGTCCTCAACAATACATTATGTGTTAGCTAAAAGAAGTTTCCTTCTCCGCTTCCACTCTTGGTACGGTTGGAGAAATCAATATACGTGATCGTCTGGAAATACTCTGTCAGACATCCGTCCATACAAGTCATCCAGGAACAGGATGAACCGAAGGCACTATTCAGTACATGCATCTTAGGCACTGTTATCTAAAACTTATACAATAGCCCTTGCACTTTACTCTGTCTTCAATTTTCTTTGGCATATATGATTCGCAACGCTTATGCCAATACAGAGTGGTTCTTTGGATAATAATCCAACCGGTCTCTCCATATTAACAACGTTAAAATGGTCAAAACTTCGATAGTCTGTGATTAACCATCA
Source organism: Allium sativum (assembly GCA_030737875.1). Classification (NCBI taxonomy): domain Eukaryota; kingdom Viridiplantae; phylum Streptophyta; class Magnoliopsida; order Asparagales; family Amaryllidaceae; genus Allium; species Allium sativum. Next base: position 843,551,596 of record CM060909.1, on the reverse strand, counting down.
AAGAAAAACAGGTGTGCAAACAACGATATTATTTCCAAATGGAAATTCTATCAATCAATCATCAATCATATATATATATATATCCTTATTTTCTATGTTTAGAAAATATATGTTATTAATACTGGAAAACATTTCCATAGCTTATTTTCTTTTCACTATCCTCCCACAACTATCAGTCACTGACTGTAAACTAGTATGAGAACAATTCCATAAGTATTAATCCCGAAGGTCGAAACCAACATCAGATAGACACTTAGAAAACCATTCAATTTACTAATCTCTAGTCAGTTTCTACTTTTGCTTAACTCTATTTGATTAATTCAAATCGATTAACTCCTTTTAATTCTATTTAACAAATAAATAATTCCTTTTATTCTATTTATTTAACAAATAAATATTCCCTTTTAAAATATCCTATTTATTCCCTAATTAAATATCCCATTTTACTCTTATTTATTTCCTAAATAAATAACCTTTATAATCCTATTTATTTATTTCTAAATAAATGTCTCCTTTTATAAAATCCTTCGATTTTATAAATTCCTTCTATTATAAAATCCCCTTGATTTTTATTTCTCTTATAAAATCATTTGATTTTATTTCTATTTCCCATTTATAAAATCCTTGGATTTTATAAATATTTTCATTTCAAATAACCTTTTGAAAATGCCCTTTTTACATTCTAGTATTCCGTATGGTATTTAAAATACTGAACAACAATGATCAATATCATCCAAACATATACAATAAATAACAGATTATATAACAATAGCATATATCACAATATATGAAAAATCAGTAAAATAACTGTTGAGGAATCCAGTCGGATTCCTCCAACATGTTTCCCTGCATCCACTGATGTTACACAATATAATCAAAATCACTTTCAGTTCAATAAGAAATATTCTGTTAAACAGAATCAATATAGAAATTCAACTAACTGACTAGCAGTTCAATCAAACAGTCAACACACAGTCAATCAGCCAATATTTAACAGTTATAAAAATACAACATGAAATTATAAACTGTTCAGAGTTAGCGAGATTTACTCACTTTGGCGCATTAATCGTTAAATAACGGTTTGCGTTATTTGACTGCGACGGACAATTTATTTCGCCATATATTGTAACGAGCTCCGATGGACTTCCAGTTAGAGCCATCGTGTAGTGTCCGTCCATACGATCCTATCGATTCTTGTTTCGCTTGGGTCTCACTCGTTATCTCGGGCCCAACATCCCATCAGTAAAGACCCAACCAGCTCAAATTCTTTCTTCCCCCTTCCGGCCTAAATTTCTATCTTCAGTAAAAACTTTGAACTTCATTGGTGATCATTCACTGCTCTCACCATTTCATTAGTTTTCACAATCCTCCCTCCCTCTTACCGAAACTCAACGTCTGCTCCAGTTATTCTTTGCACACCATTTTCGTACCTTCTCCTTTACCTTACATTTGTATACCACGCTCCCTTATATCCACTTTATTTTATTAGGCCTCATGTTTTTGATTTCTCAGCCCATTACCCCTCAAGGCCCAAACCACGTTAGACTCTCTATTCTTATATTCTTTAATCTCCCCCTTTCAATTAATTAAGCCACTAATCCACCCAATTACTGCTGCTCATCGTCTTCCCCTACATGTTTCCGCAACCCCTTTTTGTTCAACTACCATTCACCTTATTGGCCACTAAAAACACCACTTCTTGAAACAAAACCCCTTGCTTTACGTATTACACCTGCTCACTACATATGAACCCCAACGCATCCAGTATTTTCATTCGCCATTCCCATTTCGTGAAACCAAGCTCGCCCTCACCTCACCGTTAATTCCACCACACCAAAGTTAGACAACCGGAGATTGATCAGGCCTCGGCAAACTGAGCGGCTTGACCTCCTCCTCCTTCGGCAGCAGTTTCGGATCACCAGCGTTGGCCAATCTCCAGTAATTCGCCTCTAAATGGCGCAAGCTTCTGCTCGAATTCCGGCGAGCACGGTTCGTTTGAGGTGATCTCCTCCGATCAGCATGTAGAACTCGTTGTCCTTGAGGTTTGCATTTGAAGTTTCATCGATTCGATTGGTGGATCGAGAGGGAAAATTTGAGGAGAAAGGGGTAAAAAACTGTGCGTTCGTTTATTTTGAGATGGAGGCGCAGAAATTAAAACCTGTTGACCACGAAAGAATTCTTTTTGAGCCAGAAATTAGGTTAAAGTTGCTTTATTTATAGACGAGTATTGGGAGTTTGTTGTATTTCTCTTGACCATGAAAACATATGGACTGAAATTGGGTTACGTGATACCCATTTGACCACAGAATATTTGAAGGCAAAAACTGGCCACGCAGATCCTTTTAGAAGTGAAATTTTAAAAGTTAGGATATCGTATAATATAAAACTCCATCCACAAATGACCTGCTATGTACAGAAGTAAAGACACCGTCGTATTGATCTCGGTGCAACGATCCCAAAAATGTAATAATACCAGTAGATTAACTCATATTTTGAAACCCCAAAATGTTGATTACAGGGTGCGAAATACTCCAATTAAAAAGTTGCTTATTTAATTAATTAAAAATTTCGATAAAATTCTAAAAATTAAATTATCACTACTTCTCAAAAGAACCCAGTATAAATTCAAACCCGATCTCTAGTTATATCGAATAAACCGTTACGGTCGATAACGATTCTATAGCGACTTTTCTGAAATTTGATTTGGACGTAAATCAAAATCTACACAACGAAATCTAGGTTTTTTTCTCTTCCACTAGAAAGATATACTCCACCAGCTCCACACGTTTCTTGTTTCACAGAAATCCAGCTTAAAACGAATCCTGTACATTCAGTTGAAGTTCGAATCGCCAATTTACGAACTACAGCGCCATTTCGAGCTCGATATTAATTATATTATAACTCTACGTTCAAACTGTCGTTTATGTAATATATTCGTTATTCTAATTCAATTATAAACTGAATTAATTATCATAGAGGATCCAGTTCACACCATATCGCCATTTCAGCCAATTCTAATTATTTCAGAATTAAATATATTATTTAATTTATTATTTTAATTAAATATTCACTCTTATTTAATTCCACGACCATTTAATTCACTATATCACTATTTATAAGATTAAATAAATTAATTATAATACCTCTGCCAATGCGGGTCATTACAATCTTCCCCACTTAAAATAATTTCGTCCTCGAAATTGCTAAAAGGTAGAGAACGACCCTATCGACTGGTTAGAACATATTTGTTCACTTCTTAACTTCAGTTTCAACTGAACCAATTTAATTTCAATTAAATTATTAATTAATTCTTATCAATGAAAATTATCAAAAATCCTGAAAATTTTCTAACACCTTAACTCTCCGAAAAATTTCGCCAGCACCCCTTTTGTAATGGTCAATCGGTCAAACTCCAACTCGCCTCTCTGGGCCATCTCCAACCCAAAAGAAAATCAAACAGCCAAGCGGCTCGCCAATTCGGCTCATAAATCTTATATCCAATAGAAATATAAACTTATACCTTTTGTCGGGCATATCATTATATCCTTTCCACCTGTTATCAATTCAGCGGATACAAGGGTTATCCTAATCAAATTCCAATCTGCTTTTATCCACAACACAACCATTCGCTTATATCCGAGCCAAATATCATTTCAACTCGAGTTTCTTCTCGATTCCCAACTCTTAACTTGATTATCCCATTACACTTCAAATTTTAATCTCACAATCCAATTTGTCTTAATATCATTCTAATTCAATCTAAGTTACCATTTTACTGGCTTTACTCTAATTCAAATTTCCTTTCACAAATTTCTGTTAAATTTGTTTTTAATTCAAACAGTCTTTCCCTGGGAGTTTTTAAACAGTTTACTCTTTTCAAAAATCAAATTTTCCTTTTTGAAATTCAACACAACTTGTCTTTCCCAAAATAAATTCAAAACAGTATCTCTGGTAGTAATTCGTCACTTACAACTCGAAAATGAATACTGATGATGCAGCTGTCATTATCAGAATCTATTTTCCAGCGATCGAAGTGAGTTCAATACTATAAAACCATTTCAAAACATTTCCACTTTGAAATTCATTTCAAAATATAATTCACACTGCTTGTAAAACAATTTAAAATCTCCCAGGATCTTAAATTTTCCTTATTTTTAATCCAAATCCATTTACAACACTTATCCAATTTTCCAGAATTTTAATTCAAATTCTGGTTTAAATTTCAGATTTAATTCAATTCATTTTACTTATCTGAATTCTGATTGGTTATTTACATAACCATTTCACATTTTTATAATCTTATTCGATTATAATATCAACCAATATATCCAATATGTATCAAATATACTTTGGGTAAAATTATTTTCATTTACCCTCTTTCAAAACATATCGTGCCGACCCATCGTATTTGAGTGTTTATAAAACTCCTACCGATACAGTGGATCAAACTGATCGACCAGAACCCATAAACAACTCAACCAATGAATCTCCACAATATAAATCAATTTTTTTATATCAAATAACAAATAGTTCATTCGTATATATACACTCAAACTCAATCTAGGGTATTGCTAACCCTATCTCTACCGAGTCACGCCATAGAGCCAAGGTAATTACTTAACTTAAGCTCTGATACCAACTGTATTGACCCGGGTTTTTGTCGACCTTGGTTATCCGATATACAACACATATCGAACATCTAAGGGTCAAAAATACCGGTCATTAATGAAAGAAATTAGAGGGTGAGGAAAGATAAGATAGAAACTTAGAATAGAAGAAGAAGAAGAACACAACATCAGAGTAACACAAACCTCACAGCGGAACGAATAACATATAATATATATAACATAACTTGAAATATACGATCAGAATATGTATACAATAACATTATCAGAGTACAACACTTACAACACAGCGGAAATAAACTCTAGCTATATGATCCTGAAGCCTCCTGCTCCAGCTCTTCAAGTATCTGTAAATCCTTACTACTTGACTGCCCGTACAAAATTAGGCACCTAAGAGTTTAGGGAAAACAAAACAAAATAAACTCTGGGTCAGTCATGGGACAGGTATGAGTAAAACAGTTTAAAACAGTTTGAGCGATTAAACAATATCTCATAAGACCACGCCGTATAACGGAACGGGTTTTTCCCTTATGAGAATCCAAATTATCTTTATATCAAAAACCCTTTGATATTATAATAATGTCTATCAACCACAATATAATATTCATCTAGCAGAAAAGCTTTCATCTCACGTTCTACATATATAGTATAAAATCAAAACCGCAAGCACGTATTGGGTAATGGATTTCCAACTATGACAAGGTATGGAACCACCTTTCGCTAGTGTACCTCTAGAGAGGAATACACTGGGTTCAACAAGAACATCTTGCAACCCGGCCACACATGACCGACCACTCATTTCGCTTGAGTGTATCGAATGTATATCACCAACGGTTGGGATCAGCAACCGTTTCCCGAATGGGACAGTATCTACAATAGATTTTTAGAAATAAATGAAACTCTAGATCAGGTGATTATACACCCTACATCGGAGCGACCGAATTAGCCATGCTGCCTGCCCGATTTCTATCATTTACCGGTTGATGAGGCTTGAGGTTACGCTTCATCATCACATCAGATTCACTTCGAATGTCACATCGTCAAATCCATCAAATCACCGATTGACGTCCTCAACAATACATTATGTGTTAGCTAAAAGAAGTTTCCTTCTCCGCTTCCACTCTTGGTACGGTTGGAGAAATCAATATACGTGATCGTCTGGAAATACTCTGTCAGACATCCGTCCATACAAGTCATCCAGGAATAGGATGAACCGAAGGCACTATTCAGTACATCCATCATAGGCACTATTATCTAAGACTTATACAATAGCCCTTGCACTTTAATCCGTCTTCAATTTTCTTTGGCATATATGATTCGTAACGCTTATGCCAATACAGAGTGGTTCTTTGGATAATAATCCAACCGGTCTCTCCATATTAACAACGTTAAAATGGTCAAAACTTCGATAGTCTGTGATTTAACCATCAAAGAAAAACAGGTGTGCAAACAACGATATTATTTCCAAATGGAAATTCTATCAATCAATCATCAATCATATATATATATATATATCCTTATTTTCTATGTTTAGAAAATATATGTTATTAATACTGGAAAACATTTCCATAGCTTATTTTCTTTTCACTATCCTCCCACAACTATCAGTCACTGACTGTAAACTAGTATGAGAACAATTCCCTAAGTATTAATCCCGAAGGTCGAAACCAACATCAGATAGACACTTAGAAATCCATTCAATTTACTAATCTCTAGTCAGTTTCTAATTTTGCTTAACTCTATTTGATTAATTCAAATCGATTAACTCCTTTCAATTCTACTTAACAAATAAATAATTCCTTTTATTCTATTTATTTAACAAATAAATATTCCCTTTTAAAATATCCTATTTATTCCCTAATTAAATATCCCGTTTTACTCCTATTTAGTTCCTAAATAAATAACCTTTATAATCCTATTTATTTATTTCTAAATAAATATCTCCTTTTATAAAATCCTTCGATTTTATAAATTCCTTCTATTATAAAATCCCTTTGATTTTTATTTCTCTTATAAAATCCTTTGATTTTATTTCTATTTCCCATTTATAAAATCCTTGGATTTTATAAATATTTTCATTTCAAATAACCTTTTGAAAATGCCCTTTTTACATTCTAGTATTCCATATGGTATTTAAAATACTGAACAACAATGATCAATATCATCCAAACATATACAATAAATAACAGATTATATAACAATAGCATATATCACAATATATGAAAAAATAGTAAAATAACTGTTGAGGAATCCAGTCGGATTCCTCCAACCTGTTTCCCTGCATCCACAGATGTTACACAATATAATCAAAATCACTTTCAGTTCAATATGAAATATTCTGTTAAACAGAATCAATATAGAAATTCAATTAACTGACTAGCAGTTCAATCAAACAGTCAACACACAGTCAATCAACCAATATTTAACAGTTATAAAAATACAACACGGAATTATAAACTGTTCAGAGTTAGTGAGATTTACTCACTTTGGCACGTTAATCGTTAAATAACGGTTTGCGTTATTTGACTGTGACGGACAATTTATTTCGCTATAAATTGTAACGAGCTCCGATGGACTTCCAGTTAGTGCCATCGTGTAGTGTCCGTCCATACGATCCTATCGATTCTTGTTTCGCTTGGGTCTCACTCGTTATCTCGGGCCCAACATCCCATCAGTAAAGACCCAACCAGCTCAAATTCTTTCTTCCCCCTTCCGGTCTAAATTTCTATCTTCAGTAAAAACTTTGAACTTCATTGGTGATCATTCACTGCTCTCACCACTTCAATAGTTTTCACAATCCTCCCTCCCTCTTACAGAAACTCAACGTCTGCTCCAGCTATTCTTTGCACACCATTTTCGTACCTTCTCCTTTACCTCACATTTGTATACCACGCTCCCTTATATCCACTTTATTTTATTAGGCCTCATGTTTTTGATTTCTCCGCCCATTACCCCTCAAGGCCCAAACCACGTTAGACTCTCTATACTTATTTTCTTTAATCTCCCCCTTTCAATTAATTAAGCCACTAATCCATCCAATTACTGCGACTCATCATCTTCCCCTACATGTTTCCGCAACCCCTTTTTGTTCAACTACCATTCACCTTATTGGCCACTAAAAACACCACTTCCTGAAACAAAACCCCTTGCTTTACGTATTACACCTGCTCACTACATATGAACCCCAACGCATCCAGTATTTTCATTCGCCATTCCCATTTCGTGAAACCAAGCTCGCCCTCACCTCACCGTTAATTCCACTGCACCAAAGTTAGACAACCGGAGATTGATCAGGCCTCGGCAAATTGAGCGGCTTGACCTCATCCTCCTTCGTCAGCAGTTTCGGATCACCAGCCTTGGCCAATCTCCAGTAATTCGCCTCTATATAGCGCAAGCTTCTGCTCGAATTCCGGCGAGCACGGTTCGTTTGAGGTGATCTCCTCCGATCAGCATGTAGAACTCGTTGTCCTTGAGGTTTGCATTTGGAGTTTCATCGATTCGATTGGTGGATCGAGAGGGAAAATTTGAGGAGAAAGGGGTGAAAAACTGTGCGTTCGTTTATTTTGAGATGGAGGTGCAGAAATTAAAACCTGTTGACCACAAAAGAATTCCTTTTGAGCCAGAAATTAGGTTAAAGTTGCTTTATTTATAGACGAGTATTGGGAGTTTGTTGTATTTCTCTTGACCATGAAAACATATGGACTGAAATTGGGTTACGTGATACCCATTTGACTACGGAATATTTGAAGGCAAAAACTGGCCACGCAGATCCTTTTAGAAGTGAAATTTTAAAAGTTAGGATATCGTATAATATAAAACTCCATCCACAAATGACCGGCTATGTACAGAAGTAAAGACACCGTCGTATTGATCTCAGTGCCACGATCCCAAAATTGTAATAACACCGGTAGATTAACTCATATTTTGAAACCCCAAAATGTTGATTACAGGGTGCGAAATACTCCAATTAAAAAATTGCTTATTTAATTAATTAAAAATTTCGATAAAATTCTAAAAATTGAATTATCACTACTTCTCAAAAGAACCCTGTCTAAATTCAAACCCGATCTCTAGTTATATCGAATAAACCGTTACGGTCGATAACGATTCTATAGCGACTTTTCTGAAATTTGATTTGGACGTAAATCAAAATCTACACGACAAAATCTAGGTTTTTTTCTCTTCCACTAGAAAGATATACTCCACCAGCTCCATACATTTCTTGTTTCACAGAAATCCAGCTTAAAACGAATCCTGTACATTTAGTTGAAGTTCGAATCGCCAATTTACGAACTGCAGCGCCATTTCGAGCTCGATATTAATTATATTATAACTCTACGTTCAAACTATCGTTTATGTAATATATTCGTTACTCTAATTCAATTCTAAACTGAATTAATTATCACAGAGGATCCAGTTCACACCATATCGCCATTTCAGCCAATTCTAATTATTTCAGAATTAAATATATTATTTAATTTATTATTTTAATTAAATATTCACTCTTATTTAATTCCACGACCATTTAATTCACTATATCACTATTTATAAGATTAAATAAATTAATTATAATACCTCTGCCAATGCGGGTCATTACATTTAAATTCTATACCTTGCTTGAATGTTTTTGTTCACTTAAAAACCAGAATACATTTATTATTGAGGCTTCAGTAACATTCTGCTCCTAATATGATAATTGCAGGAATATATATGCTTCATATTTCTATTGTAGGCTTCTCGCATATTTTTTGCTCCTGATTTTAGCTTCATGGCATCAACTTTTCAACATTTGAAACGTATTTATCAAATTGAATATTTGTCAATCCTGTAAACTAGTTTATACCTTTTTTCCCTTTCTTGAGAAGCAACTTAATTAGTTGTTTTGCGCTATGATAACAGAACATTAGGACTTGAAGATTGCAAATTGATCAACCTATTACTTATTATAAAACATGTAAGATATTGTTGTCCTTAGTTAAATTGTTCGTTGTATTCTCTTGATGATGGCCTCTTGACACATTAAAGTGTATTTCATGGCGTGTTAGCTATGTCTCTGTTTGAAACTAAATTACCAAGTTAGTTTATATAATGTTTTTTGACTAATAAATTCCTAACTACTTAAGAATATTTTATAGTGCCTTGTAATTATTTTGTACATTCAATAACAAAATTATAACTGACTTGAAATACCTTCAAAAAATTAATGCACTTACAATAAAGGAAAATTATAGTAGAGTGAAGCAGCAAGTTGATAGGTTGTTATTATATGAACCAATGGGAAAAAAATTCTTTAGTGAGGAAATCATATCTAGTTTAACAATATGTAAAGTATATCACAGTAAAATAATATATTTAGTACCAAACAAAATTTAGCATGTCAAAAGTGGATTGCGAAGAAACCAGAAAATTGTATTTGACTCTATCTATTAATTCCATTTATTAAAGAAATTAAGGACATTAATCATTGGATGGTGAACTTATCTGGTTATATGTTTGAAAAGGAAGTGTTTTATATAAATATATACATTTTCATATATTATCATAAAAAGAGATAAAAAATTTCCAAAGAATATTAACTTTTTTGCAGTTGCATAAATAAAAAAAACACAAATGTATATGGCTCCATTAGGTTAATTTATATCTTATGGATGGTACACTATTTTTGGTGTTGTTATTTGAAGAATAATATAATTCTTACATTCAAACCGGATAACTCCAAAACAAAAACAAAAACAATCATGTACCATCTTATGAAGAGTATTCTACAATTAAATTATAATGAACGAAACCTACTCTCTCCTATTAAGCTGAAACATGCAGACCCCTTATTTTTAAACCTTTGATAATGTACATATTCCGTGCTTTATTTCCTGAATGCATGGGCACAATTTCACATTTATGCACCATCTTATTGCATAAACAGTATAAAAATGAAATTCAGGTAACTTGAAGAGCTTGATTGATTACTATATATTGCTTTGAAAATAAAATATATATATATATATATATATATATATATGTCCTGCATTATTCAAAAATGCAAATTGTATTGCATTATTAAACAAATTATATTGAGAACCTTGGTACATGTGGTCATTGTCTTCTTTAAGCTGAAAAATTATAGAAAATATATATGAAACATATTTTAAGTAAATGCAAATTATGTGCACTTATTTGAGAAATCATATTCTGATGAAGTAAATTAACCAGCATATTAAATGCAGTTGAGAAGTAAATTAACCAAGAAAATTACAAATCCAATGCTGTCAAAGCCAAATTCTAAATTAAGGAAAGATAGATAGAGCCTCTCCACTCGCTTAAATCAACTAAAAAAACAAAGTGTACATCAATTGCAGAAATAAAGTATAAACCAATGGACTGTTTATATTTGGTGCTGAGGCAAAGTTGATTAAGATAGGAAGATGTGAAAATTTTAAGGTCCAAAAACTAAGTAGAAATAAATATTGTAGATAGATATGAGCTATAAATGGAGCCAGATTGTAACAACCCGAAAATCTGGGCCAGTTTAAAATTTTTATTTTGGCAATTTTAGCGAATTTTGATTATTTTATTTTAAATAATCAAAATTCGCTAAAATTGCCAAAATAAAAATTTTAAACTGGCCCAGATTTTCGGGTTGTTACACAGATCACGAAAATATGGAAGATTTTCGAAATTTAATCCCTTAAAAGTTAAATTAAGTACTAATTATGGCCGAAGAAATATAATGTTTAATAGGAAATATGACCAAAAATAATGTTTCCAAAGTTTAAAACTTGATAAATGTTCAATTATAATATAGGAATATGCCGGAAAAGGCAAGGAAACATTGTTCAAATAGCTATGAATATGGTAATAATTTATTTCTTTTGAAATAAACATCCCAAGAAGAAATTTTGCAATGATTTGGCTATATTTTTGTTCCTTCATCAAAAATAGCTTATAAATTGTCATCCAGACTAATTTACTGCTACACTTGACTGCATGGACAATGAATTTGAAATTCTTTTATATTTGTATTGTAAGCCAGTTACCATTAAAAGGTGACATGTAATTGAACATTTGAATAAGTGAATATGGGTCCTTGAATGGATTTCCTTTTACTGAATGAAGGATGAAGATAAGTAAATTCATTACATTAGAATAACCATAAATTGCATTAGCAAATAACATAGTTTCATGGAGGTAACAATAAACTGCAATAGAAGACTACAAAATTTGGAAAGCATAATAACTGCATAAGGGATAATTTGTATTAATTCTAAAAATTGTAAGGTAATTGTTTATCGTTACCGGTTAGCATAATAACATGAAACAAAAATGAAAAACCAAACATGAGAAGCATGAAGATGCTAAGAGCACTATGAAAGATCAATTGGCTCACATTAAAAAATAATGAAATAAATGCCAGGAAATTTCATTAAATGTTCAATGGTATATTTTAAAACACATAAAAGATTGTACAAAACTTTTTGCAAGATAATTTAAGTGAGTCCAAATTATTTCTCCAAATGAGAGTGCTAGCCTAAAATTATCTATCAAAGCATCGACTATTGTAATAAACTTAAAGACAGAATGTTGTTCAAAAGGCATAGTACAAATAGCACATCACATAAGTTAAATGAATATAGTAACACATACTTTACTATCTAAGTTCAACTATTTTTAGATATTTTATTGTATTTTGGCAAAACCAATAAGTTATGACAATCAGTGAAGAAAATGATACAAATTTCTAGCAAACAATACAATCTTGTTGATGCATATATAATTGAAATAAACGAAGCACTTAGGTGATGTATACTCATGATTATCCAAAGTGTGTAAAGAACCCTTTAAGTTATGGAGTTCAAATATATAGAAAATCTCATCCTTAGCGGCAGCTGTTATAAGCTTGATGTGTTAAAAGCATTTTTTTAGCATTGATAAAACATAACGCATAGGTCTATATTAATTACAAAATAGTTGTCTATATGAGGCAATGCGAAGTACAAATGGTTAGTTATATGCATCCCAAGTTTAGGAGCAAGCAAAAATTGAGAGCAACCTAGACTATTATTTTCCATTAATTTGACATATGTACATGTATATTGTTGGAAGAATGAATAAAGTGGTTGAGGCAAACCAAGTCCCACATCGGGGAAATTTGTGCCTTAAGCCACTACTTATACGAAGGCTTGATGCATTATATCAATAGAAAAAGGAGATGGAAGAGGGAGAGGCAATGTCATGATAATACATTCATGTTAATATTTAAAGGTCAAAGATAAAGGGCCTTGGCCATCTCGGGGTCTGATGATCAATTGGGCCTCCGATGGGCTCGCTACGCTGCGGAACCACTATTTTTTGAATTTGACCACGAGACTGCCAACGGAAATATCTATTGGTAAAGGGTTGCAACCTTTCCAGCAGTCGAAAGCCGTTACAATTCAAACAGAAACACCTGTTCATGAAAAAATGCCTCTTCCATCCTATATATAGGCTTGCAGAATTCGAATTTGTACACAATTTTAAATTCTGCTTTCTCTTCCTCGCTCCTTTGTTCTGCATAAAACAATTACAGAAACTCTCTTGCGTTCGTCGTCTATTTGTGATTGTAGAGCAACATCACGATCATCCTTGGGAGACGATTTCTCATCACCCTTACGTGCCATCGAGGGAGCAATTTCGTTACAAGGAAACAGTGCTCACTGGACTCGGACATTAATCGGTACTCCTTCTTTCTTTTTCTGTTTCAATTGGTTTCGTTGCATAATTATCGTTGAACTTTTTTGTTCCAATTTGCAATATCATTGAATCAATATTACTAACGCTTAAAAGCGTTGCTTTTCATAGAAACGGTTTTCGGACGTTTCTAGTGATTGGTTTCTAACATCCTTGAAACGAAATTGATATTCATTGTTGCATCTATTTGCAGACGATGATGTCGCAAAGTAGCAACAACAAATCTGTGCCGACATAGACTGTGCCACCGGCTCTGCCTCTGGTTCCACCACCCGTTCCATATTCGCATGGCGAGAAACCAGAGAAGTTTAATGGCCAGGATTTCAAACGCTGGCAACAGAAAATGCTTTTCTAGCTAACAACCTTGGGCCTGGCCAAATACATTACGGAGGATCCGCCGTTTGTTGAAGAATTGGAGCCAGACGCCACCATAGTCGAGGCGCTTACAGCATGGAAGAATTCTGACTTCATCTGTAAGAATTACATTCCCAATGGTTTAGAAAATAGTTTATATAATATATACTGTACCGTTGAGACTGCATAGATTCTCTGGTTATCACTTGAAAAGAAGTACAAGACTGAAGATGCCGGAATGAAAAAATTCATTGTCGGAAAGTTTTTTGACTTCAAGATGGTCGATTCCAAAACAGTCGTCAGTCAGATTCAAGAACTCCAAGTTATCATTCATGAAATTCACAACGAAAAGATGGAGTTAAGTGAGTCATTCCAAGTGGCTGCCGCTATCGAAAAGTTGCCTCCGTCATGGAAGGATTTCAAAAACTATTTGAAGCATAAGCGCAAGGAAATGACCATGGAGGATCTGGTTGTTCGTCTATGAATCGAAGAAGACAACAAAAAATCAGAGGAAAAGGCTACCAGTTCATTACAAGCAAAGGCCAATGTGGTTGAAGATGAAAAGACAAACAAAAGAAAGCGCGAGCAGAATGCTAAAGCAAAGAAACAAAATAAGTTTCAAGGATCTTGCCACAACTGTGGAAAGAAAGGCCACAAAGCAGCCGTGTGTCGTGCCCCCAAAAAGAAGAAACCTGAAGCAAATATGGCAAATAATTCAGATGTTGTTGCAGATATGGATTTATGTGCGGTTGTTTCTGAATGAACCATGTTGGCAACAACAAGGAGTGGTTTCTAGATACAGGAGCCACTCGTCATATATGTGCCAACAAGTGGATGTTTACAACCTAAAAACCTTCCACTGATAACGAGCAACTATTCATGGGTAACTCGTCCGTATCAAAGGTGGAAGGGAAGGGAAAGATAGTATTGAAGTTAACTTCTGGAAAGGAACTAAAATTGAATGACGTTCTCCACGTTCCAGAAATCTTCAAGAACCTGATTTCAGGATCGTTGCTCAGCAAGCATGGTTTCAAACTAACATTTGTTGCTAATAAATTTGTATTATCAAAAAATGGGGTGCATGTGGGAAGGGGCTATGTTAGTGATGGCTTATTTAAAGCTAATGTAACTACCATTATACCAAAAGACAATATGAATAAATTTGAATCTTCTGTTTATATCGTAGACTCTTCCAATATTTGGCATTCTAGATTAGGGCATGTTAACTTTGAAACATTGCGAAAATTGATTAATCTAGACTTTATACCAAAATGTAACATAGACTCCAACTATAAATGTCAAATCTGTGCAGAAGAAAAAATGACTAGAACCTTGTTTCATCACATTGAACGAGAGACCGAACCTCTAGAATTAATACATATTGATGTATGCGATTTGAAAATGTGTCAAACTAGAGGAGGAAAGAGGTACTTTATCAGATTCATTGATGATTGTACTAGATATTGTCATGTATATCTCCTTAGAAGCAAGGATGAAGCAATCGACATGTTTAAACAGTATAAGGCAGAAGTTGAGAATCAACTCAATCAGAAAATAAAATCTTTAAGAAGTGATAGAGGAGGAGAATACGAGTCTCCATTTGAGGAATTTTGTGCTGAGCATGGAATTATACATCAGACTACAGCCCCGTATTCACCTCAATCCAATGGTATAGCCGAACGGAAAAATAGAACTTTTAAAGAAATGATGAATGCCTTACTAATTAGTTCTGGATTGCCAGATAACTTTTGGGGAGAAGCTATTCTTTCGGCAAATCACATCTTGAATAAAATACCGCGAAAGAAAACATCAAAAACTCCACATGAACTTTGGAAAAATAGACCACCATCCTACAAATACTTGAAAGTGCGGGGTGTCTTGCCAAAGTAGAAATACCAAAACCAAAAAAGTTCAAAATTGGACCAAAGACTATAGATTGCATATTCATTGGATATGCTCATAATAGTGGTGCATATCGATTTTTGGTGTACAAATCTGAAATTAGTGACATTCATTAAAACACCATTATCGAGTCGCGAAATGCTAGATTCTTTGAACACATTTATCCTCTAAAATCCTCTATTGAAACAATTGTTCAAAAGAGATCAAGAGATATAGATACTCCTGAGGATAATGTTAATCAAAACTCGAATGAGAGAAATGTTGAAACTGAGGAACCCAGAAGGAGCAAATGTCAAAGGACTTCGAAAACCTTTGGAACTGATTTCTATGCATATATAATAGAAAATGAACCTCTAGCTTACCAACAAGCAATGTCATCTCCCGATGCTCCTTATTGGAAAGAAGCCGTCAATAGTGAAATAGAATTGTAACACCCCGTATATTCTATAACAGTGAAATTCATAAATTAAAGTATAATTAATTCTAATGAAAGAAGTAAGGGAAATGGCTTACGCCATTGCATTCGTCTCGGAATTCTGGTTGAGATAGAGTCCGAGTTTGCGTGAAACGGACTCCGTATGAAGGAGTTATGATCTCCAGAAGTTTCAGAATAAATTTGAATTTCAAAAACAGCTCAGAACAAGTTTAAAATTCGAATTCGAGTTCAAACTGGGCTGGGCGGGAAAATTCCCGCCCAGTGACCAGGTCGACACTAGTGTCGACTGAGCAGTCAACCTGGCCCCCCCAAGTCGACTGCGCAGTCGACTTGGGTGTCGACCTGCAGGTCGACTTGCCTGGTCGGCCTGACCAGGTGGGTCTGACCCTGGTTCGACTCTGGTGTGCTGTACGGTCTGATTTCCCTCCCTGTTTGCATCTGACGACTCAAATTAACTTGAAAACTCTATAAATACACACTAAGACTCACCTAATTCACATAAGAAAATAAGAGAGGAGTCGTCATGCTGTTTGGAAGGAGTTGATCGTAGCCGCAAAGAATCAAACTAAGAAGCAAATTAAGGTCTAATCAAATCAATCAACAAATTGCTACCCAAAGGAGAGCATCTCCAAATTCAGAAAATAGAAATCAGAAAACAAGATCTCGTCACACGTTGTAAGTATAGTGGTCTTTCAGAATTTGAATAAAATTATGATGTGATACGATGTAATTGGGAATAGAATTGTGTCATTATAATGATGTAGATCTTGTGTACTGTAATATTTCTATCGTGATTGTTTTTGGTGTATTGATTTGTGGCATAAATGGATCGATGCAAGTTTATTATACGTTTGTATATTGAAAGTAATGGTAGTTGCAAGTTTGTGGCAAAGTCTATGATTAGATCCCTCTCATGTTTATGTGAATATCCCCTCTATGTTTATGTTGATATCATGGGCCATATACTTATGTAAACACACCCTAGATCTGAGATCCTTTATGCTACATGACTCAGAACTTATGTATACATCTTAGATCCATTACAAGTATGATTAGAACTATGTTAAATGCAGTTTGGGCTACATAAACTATGCAAGTTCATGTGGAAATAGACTATATATTAGATTTGGACATTTTGGGTTAATTTACAACATGCTAGTTTTGTGTTCGGCGTTATGCCAAGTTAATATGTTAAAACCCAAGTTTGTATAAGTCTACATATGCCATCCTATGTGACACCCATTTAGTTATATGCCAATTTTGAATGCAAGTTCACATGCTCTAATGTTTATGTTAACGCCAATTTGCAAGTTCATGCGCTACACCTTCTATGTATCATAGAAATATTATATGTTCTGAATTTCCCCTTTCCTCACGTTTATCAAGTTGGGCTGAATTGTGTCGAGCCCAGCGTTAGTACGTACAAACGGGGTAATAGCGTTGGGTGTAAAGCATTATATAAATAAATATGTTGGCATGTTTGGCGCGTGCCAACGACTGTGACATTTTTGCGGTATAAATTGTTATACCCAAATTAAAAGACGACATGACATTTACATAAATAATGAAATATGTAAACCTAGAAAAGACGACATGTTTGACCCGAGGTTGGATTGAGTTGTGACATAAACCTGCCCGGACCCGCCCGGCTGTCCAGTAGTCACAACAATACCTATCCAATGTGGGTGGTTAAACGTTGAGCCCAATAAAGACCCGAGGTTAGACTGAACTACGGTGTAAACCTGCCCGGAACCAACCGGCACATCCAGTAACCGTAGTGATATCTGTCTAATGTGAGTGGTCGGTGCTCTAAAAGGCTAAGAACAGGTGGTAGGGTTAAGTCAACTGAAAACACTTAACCAAAGATTCAACACGTTAATAAATACTGGTGGGTGGGGGTTAGGTATATACATACACTTAACCACTTAACATGTTTGACTAGAAAACCCTAGTAACGTAGGGACCCGTTTCAGCAGTAACCCAATTTAGGTATCAACGGTACCCTGAAACTAGACAGGGTAGGGCATGATTACTGGGCTGATTGTAAGCGGTCAAATAACGGCAATGTTAGGTGCACAGTGTAGGTCTAACGGTGTGCGGTCGTGCACACACTCCAGAGCATACAAGCAGGGCACTGGGGGCACCAATAGTATATCCTATGCCTTCTAGTAATTGTGTCGGAGCCGCCACCATGGGTCTTGATACACCCTATGGTGGGACCAGCATAGGTATCTACACTTCTTGGGGTAGCCGTAAGACACACGTACGAGTAGGAGCCGATCTTTAGAAAACAAAAAGGATCACTTCACCCTCAACATGGGGTGCCGGTTAGAGTAATACTAGTAAATGTAGAGATATGGTGTGGGTTCGATAGTATATTCAATTCTAGACTACACTCCCTTAGTTATGATACTATCCTGTTTTCAGTTTATGTCTATCATATCCTTTTCTTATTCACATACTGAAAAGTCACTAGATTTACTCAGGCTTTATGTGTGACTCCGTTTTTCTTTTCGTCTTCTTTTCTTTCGTTCCCCCCCAGGTCCACAGGGAGGAAACAACTCAGCCTAGTCAAACTCTTTTGCAAGCTTGAAGACAGTAGATGTACGGTTTGGATCTCTTTGGCTTGGATCATGGCTTTGGATATCATTATGGGGATTTTGTTGCTTTACTTTATGTTTTATGCTTCTTTGTTAATCAAGACAGTTATGGACATGTAATGTTTTTGGAAGTATTGTAAGACAATTATGGTGTGGTTTGTGTAACATGTATTTTGATGAAATAAAAGTTGCTGTTGTTTCCGCTGTTTTAAAATTATGTGTATTTACATTTGTCTTGTATATCTGTGACTTATACTTATAAACCTCCACCAAAATTAGGGCATTCCCTTTGTGAGTGACCCTAACGGAGGTGGGGTGTTTCACTTGGTATCAGAGCATAGGTTTACCAGATAAGATAAAGTTTTTGATATTATTTTCAAAAGAAAGTTTAAAGAAGCATTTTTTTTAGAAAAAAAGTGTTATATTTTAAAAGGCATGATCCCCCAAAGCCATGTGTATTATCTCTCTCTATCCTTCGTTTTGAATCTTTTCTTTCTGTTTCAGCATGTCTGGAGACCTTAGCATTCCTGAAGGAGTACCGATACCCGATTGGTTTAGGAGGTTCTTAGAAGCTAGGGCCGCAAATGGCGCGGGACCGGCAGATATCCTTCCTCCCCCAGTAGCACCAGTTCCTCCTCTTGCTCCTCCCCTTGGAAATGCTTTTGCCAAAACATGTAGAGACTTCAATTCTATGGGTGGAAAAGACTTCCATGGAACTGAACCCTTTGTAGGAGCAAGAAATTGGCTAAAGGAGACCGAGGATCTGTTTGACATCTTCGGAGTTGATGATAGGCAAAAGATACAGCTAGCAGCATGGTTGCTCAAAGATGAAGCTTCCTATTGGTGGGAGATCACTAATGCTTAGAGGGCAGTGGAAACTTGGGATGATTTTAGGACAAGGTTCGAACTGAAATTCCTCTCCCAAGCTGAAAGGAGCCTGCAAATAGAGAAGTTCTTGAATCTTAAACAGGGAAGCATGACGGTCAGGGAGTACGTCAATCAGTTTAATCAGCTGGCCAGATTTGGGCTGGACTTAGTAAATACCCAACACAAGAAGGCGCTTCGCTTCGTCAAAGGTCTGAATGAGCCTATACACAGCCTTTCCATGACCCATGTGTCCATGGGAGCGACTTATGAAAGCTTGGTGGACATGGCGTTGCTACATGAGGAAGACCACGGCAAGAAGGAGACTA
Source organism: Allium sativum (assembly GCA_030737875.1). Taxonomy (NCBI): domain Eukaryota; kingdom Viridiplantae; phylum Streptophyta; class Magnoliopsida; order Asparagales; family Amaryllidaceae; genus Allium; species Allium sativum. The sequence goes on along the minus strand of CM060909.1, from coordinate 843,531,762 downwards.
AGGCTGATGAAAAGAAAGAAGGTTTACAGGCTAAGAAGACAGACTTTAAGAAAGGAGGAAAGAACAAGAAGTCCCGTGAGAAGAGAAAGTGCCATTTCTGTGGCATAATTGGACATATAGAGAAAGACTGTCGGAAGAAGAAGGCAAAGATGGGTGGTTGCTTTCATTGCGGAGAGACTGGGCACCAAGTTAAGGACTGCCCAAAGAAGAAAGGACAGGGACAGAAAGCTGGATCTACTTCAGGGGGTCAAGTTCATGCTCTGACAGCACCTTCACAGGAGCGAGGTAGTAATATTTCTGTAGAAAGTGTAGTCTATCTTTATGATCATCCAGTTCGCACACTTTTTGACTCTGGTGCATCATACTCCTTTATTTCATCTGCTTTAGTAGAATCTCTGCATCCAGACACTAGTATGGTTAAGGATCCCTTAGTAGTTTCAAATCCAGTTGGGGGCTCCGCTTACTTGTCAATGGTTTGTTTGGGTTTGAAAATCTCTATTCTCAGTGTTGAGTTTAGTTGTAATGCCTTTGTTCTAGGCTTCTCTGGATATGGTTTGATCTTAGGCATGGACTGGTTATCCAGTAATGGTGCCATTCTTGATTGTGAGAAAAGAGTAGTTAGACTCTTGACTCGGCTTGGTAACACTCTAGAAATTTCCTGTAATCCTTTGAATGCTGTTATGCTTAGTTATCTAGAGTCGCTTGATGCTTCTGACGAGAATTTGCAGTCGGTTAGAGTAGTCCGGGAATATCCGGATGTCTTTGAGGAGGTGAAAGGCTTACCTCCAAAGCGGGAAATAGACTTTCGAATCTATCTTGTGGACAACGCAAGGCCCGTAGCTTTACCTGTCAGACATGTGGCTCCAAAAGAGAGAAAGGAGCTCAATAAGTAAGTTAAAGAACTTCTTGAGAAGGGGTTTATTCGAAGGAGCATTTCAGAATGGGGTGCTCCAGTGGTGTTCGCAACCAAAGCAGACGGTTCGCTTCGCCTCTGTGTTGACTATAGGGAGTTAAACAAGTTGACTAAGAAAAATAGGCACCCTCTTCCCCGAATCGACGATTTGTTTGATCAGCTTGTAGGCGCGTCGGTTTTCTCCCAACTTGATCTAGCAACTGGGTTTCATCAGCTAAGAGTGGCTGAAGATAGTATTGATAAAACGGCGTTCAGAACCCCAAATGATTTCTTTGAGTGTCTTGTCATGCCTTTCGGTCTGACAAATGCACCCGCTTATTTCGTGGACCTAATGAGCAAAGTGTTCAGAGAATTCCTCAACAAGTTTGTGGTTGTCTTCGTGGACGATATCTTGATCTTTTCAAAGAGTGAGGAAGAGCATGCCTAACATCTGAAGGAAATCATGGATACTCTCCGAGCACATCAACTAAAGGCAAAATTTTCAAAATGCCACTTTTGGAGAGAAGAAGTAAGGTTTCTTGGGCATGTAGTATCTAAAGAAGGACTGGCCGTAGACCCCGCGAAGGTAGTTGCGGTGCAAGACTGGAAGGCACCAAAGAATGCAACTGAGGTCCGAAGTTTTCTAGGACTAGCAGGCTTCTACCGAAAATTCATAAGGGATTTTGCGAAAATCTCAGCTCCACTCACATGGCTGACAAAGAAGAATCTAGTGTTCAATTGGGACTTGGATTGCGAGTTGGCTTTCCAACGCCTAAAAAGGGCTCTTACAACAGCCCCATTCCTGACTCAGCCAGACGGAAGCAAGATGTTCACAGTTTATACAGATGCATGTGGGACAGGGCTAGGCGCTGTCTTGATGCAAGAAGGGAGGGTAGTAGCTTATGGTGGAAGGCAATTGAAAGTTCATGAAAAGAACTACCCGACCCACGATCTTGAGTTAGCCACCATCGTCTTTGCACTTAAGTCTTGGCGACATTATCTACTAGGTGAGAAGTTCGAACTTTACACTGACCATAAATCATTGAAATATCTTTTCTCGCAGAAAGATCTTAACTTGAGGCAACAGAGATGGATGGAGTTTCTTGCCTCGTATGACTTCGAGATTTCCTATACTCCGGGCAAGGGCAATGTGGTGGCAGACGCCTTGAGTAGAAAGAAACTAACCCTAAGCCCCCTCTTTGTAGAAAGGCAAAGCCGAGAGTATGTAGCCAGTTTTAACTTTAGGCCCTCCTCTGATTTCGTACCGGGTTTGTTAGCATCTCTTGAGGTGCGCCCTACTCTTTTGGACACAATAGGGACGGCACAACGTGAGGACCCTCAGCTAGTCGAAGTGGTTGATAAACTAATTAGGGGTGAGACTTCCAGTCACTTCAGTAGATACTCTATTGATGATAAAGGCTGGCTGAGACGCGACGGAAGACTATGCGTCCACAAGCAAGGGAGTTGATAAAGAAGGCTCTCGATGAAGCACATCGTTCCAAGATGACAATACACCCAGGCGGAGACAAAATGTACAAGGACATGAAAAGAGCTTTCTTTTGGAACGACATGAAGAAGGACGTGGCAGATTTCATTTCTAAGTGTATGGTATGCCAACAAGTTAAAGCGGAACAGAAAAAGCCTGGTGGACTGCTTCATCCCCTAGAGGTCCCACAGTGGAAGTGGGATAGCATTTCAATGGACTTCGTTGATGGGCTGCCTAGGTCGAGAAGGGGCAATACTAGCATTTGGGTAATAGTGGATAGGCTTACAAAGAGCGCCCACTTTCTACCTGTCAAGAATAAAAGGACCGCCTCATCCCTAGCGTCTCTTTACATCAAGGAGATAGTTCGACTCCATGGGATACCCTCCAGCATTGTTAGTGACCGAGACCCTATCTTCACAAGCGAGTTCTGGCGAAGTTTGCAAGAAGCTGTAGGCACTCAGTTATGTTTAAGCACGGCCTATCACCCTCAGACCGATGGCCAGACGGAAAGGGTGAATAGAGTTTTAGAGGATCTTTTGAGACTTTGTGTTCTTGACTTTGGAGGGACATGGGAGGATCACCTTCCCTTAGTGGAGTTTGCTTACAACAATAGCTTCCAAGCTACCATAGGCATGGCACCCTTCGAAGCGTTGTATTGAAGACCGTGCAAGTCACCAACTTGTTGGTGGGAGTCTACAGATAAGGTTATTCTTGGTCCAGACATGATCAGAGAAACTTCAGAAAAAGTGGAGTTGATACGAAGGGGGATGAAGACGGCCCAAGATAGACAGAAATCCAACGCCGACAAGAGAAGGACCGACCTTGAGTTTGAGGTTGGGGACAGAGTTTTTCTTAAGGTATCTCCTCTAAGGAACGTTGTTCGTTTTGGATCCACTGGAAAGCTAGCACCGAGATTTGTAGGACCATTTCCCATCATCTAGAAGGTTGGGAAGATGGCCTATAGATTAGAGCTACCCGAAAAACTGGCCGGAGTTCACAAAGTCTTTCATGTTTCTCACCTCCGAAAGTGTTTACACGAGTCTGCTGAAATAGTAGAGCCTAGCATTCTAGAAGAAGCCGAAGTGGAACGTGAAGCAACTGTGAGAAGAGTTCCAACACGTATCTTAGGAACTGAAGTGAAAAAGCTACGCAACCGCGAAGTCAAGCTCGTCAAAGTTCAGTGGAGCGACGCCGAGGAAGACGCGACTTGGGAAACTGAGGCTAGAATACGCGCAGCCTACCCTTTTCTTTTCGAGGGTACATCTTTGATCTCTCTTTTTCCTTAAGTTATGCTTTATCTATCTTTTAGGCATATTTCCTCGACCCTTTTCCCTTAACTCCTTAGGTAGAAAACAAATGGATGCAAACATGTATTTGAAAACGTGTTATGAATTATGGCTGCAAGTGGTTGCAAGTGATTGCTAGTGGTTGCTCGTGGATGCAAATACACACACACCCTAGGTTTTAGATCGGCTCAGTCACTTCATACTGCATATGCATATATGTATTCTCATTCATATGTGGTTGAAATTTTATATGTTATCATATGGTTATCGAATTTGTATGAATTGTTGTGCACTCATGTAGAATTATGAGTAGAAAAAAAATTGCATACATAATGGATTCATGACACTTACATGATTCGCATTTAGGAGGTCAACTGAATCAGTCGACCGCCTGATTTCTGCATTAGATAGGGACATTTACACACACAATGCATATGATCATAAAGCATTAGAAGTCTTTAAGGACAATGGACAACTGTGTTTGTTGGTTGAGTAGATGGACGATTGGATGGTAGGATATACATTCTTCCTAAAACTTGAAGATTTCGGGGACGAAATCCTTTTAAGTGGGGGAGAATGTAACACCCCGTATATTCTATAGCAGTGAAATTCATAAATTAAAGTATAATTAATTCTAATGAAAGAATTAAGGGAAATGGCTTATGCTATTGCGTTCATCTCGGAATTCTGGTTGAGATAGAGTCCGAGTTTGCGTGAAATGGACTCCGTATGATGGAGTTATGATCTCTGGAAGTTTCAGAATAAATTTGAAATTCAAAAACAGCTCAGAACAGGTTTAAAATTCGAATTCGAGTTCAAACTGGGCTGGGCGGGAAAATTCCCGCCCAGTGACTAGGTCGACACTAGTGTCGACTGGGCAGTCGACCTGGCCCCCCCAAGTCGACTGCGCAGTCGGCTTGGGTGTCGACCTCCAGGTCGACTTGCCTGGTCGGCCTGACCAGGTGGGTCTGACCCTGGTTCGACTCTGGTGTGCTGTACGGTCTGATTTCCCTCCCTGTTTGCATCTGACGGCTCAAATTAACTTGAAAACTCTATAAATACACACTAAGACTCAACTAATTCACATAAGAAAACAAGAGAGGAGTCATCATGCTGTCTGGAAGGAGTTGATCGTAGCCGCCAAGAATCAAACTAAGAAGCAAATTAAGGTCTAATCAAATCAATCAACAAATTGCTACCCAAAGGAAAGCATCTCCAAATTCGAAAAACAGAAATCAGAAAACAAGATCTTGTCACACTTTGTAAGTATAGTGGTCTTTCAGAATTTGAATAAAATTATGATGTGATACGATGTAATTGGGAATAGAATTGTGTCATTATAATGATGTAGATCTTGTGTATTGTAATGTTTCTATCGTGATTGTTTTTGGTGTATTGATTTGTGGCATAAATGGATCAATGCAAGTTTATTATACGTTTGTATATTGAAAGTAATGGTAGTTGCAAGTTTGTGGCAAAGTCTATGATTAGATCCCTCTCATGTTTATGTGAATACCCCCTCTATGTTTATGTTGATATCATGGGCCATATACTTATGTAAACACACCCTAGATCTGAGATCCTTTATGCTACATGACTCAGAACTTATGTACATATCTTAGATCCATTACAAGTATGATTAGAACTATGTTAAATGCAGTTTAGGCTACATAAACTATGCAAGTTCATGTGGAAATAGACTATATATTAGATTTGGATATTTTGGGTTAATTTACAACATGCTAGTTTTGTGTTCGGCGTTATGCCAAGTTAATATGTTAAAACTCAAGTTTGTATAAGTCTACATATGCCATCCTATGTGACACCCATTTAGTTGTATGCCAATTTTGAATGCAAGTTCACATGCTCCAATGTTTATGTTAACGCCAATTTGCAAGTTCATGCGCTACACTTTCTATGTATCATAGAAATATTATATGTTCTGAATTTCCCCTTTCCTCACGTTTATCAAGTTGGGCTGAATTGTGTCGAGCCCAGCGTTAGTACATACAAACGGGGGTAATAGCGTTGGGTGTAAAACATTATATAAATAAATATGTTGGCATGTTTTGCGCGTGCCAACGACTGTAACATTTTTGCGGTATAAATTGTTATACCCAAATTAAAAGACGACATGACATTTACGTAAATAATGAAATATGTAAACCTAGAAAAGACGACATGTTTGACCCGAGGTTGGATTGAGTTGTGACATAAACCTGCCCGGACCCGCCTGGCTGTCCAGTAGTCACAACAATACCTATCCAATGTGGGTGGTTAAACATTGAGCCCAATAAAGACCCGAGGTTAGACTGAACTACGGTGTAAACCTGCCCGGAACCAACCGGCACATCCAGTAACTGTAGTGATATCTGTCTAATGTGAGTGGTCGGTGCTCTAAAAGGCTAAGGATAGGTGGTAGGGTTAAGTCAACTGAAAACACTTAACCAAAGGTTCAACATGTTAACAAATACTGATGGGTGGGGGTTAGGTATATACATACACTTAACCACTTAACATGTTTGACTAGAAAACCCTGGTAACGTAGGGACCCGTTTCAACAGTAACCCAATTTAGGTATCAAAGGTACCCTGAAACTAGGCAGGATGGGGCATGATTACTGGGCTGATTGTAAGCAGTCAAATAACGGTAATGTTAGGTGCATAGTGTAGGTCTAACGGTGTGCGGTCGTGCACGCACTCCGGAGCAGACAAGCAGGGCACTGGGGGCACCAGTAGTATATCCTATGCCTTCTAGTAATTGTGTCGGGGCCGCCACCATGGGTCTTGATACACCCCATGGTGGGACCAGCATAGGTATCTACACTTCTTGGGGTAGCCGTAAGACACACGTACGAGTAGGAGCCGATCTTTAGAAAACAAAAAGGATCACTTCACCCTCAACATGGGGTGCCGGTTAGAGTAATACTAGTAAATGCAGAGATATGGTGTGGGTTCGATAGTATATTCGATTCTAGACTACACTCCCTTAGTTATGATACTATCCTGTTTTCAGTTTATGTCTATCATATCCTTTTCTTATTCACATACTGAAAAGTCACTAGATTTACTCAGGCTTTATGTCTGACTCCGTTTTTCTTTTTGTCTTCTTTTCTTTTGTTTCCCCCCCAGGTCCACAGGGAGGAAACAACTCAGCCTAGTCAGACTCTTTTGCAAGCTTGAAGACAGTAGATGCACGGTTTGGATCTCTTTGGCTTGGATCATGGCTTTGGATATCATTATGGGGATTTTGTTGCTTTACTTTATGTTTTATGCTTCTTTGTTAATCAAGACAGTTATGGAAATGTAATGTTTTTGGAAGTATTGTAAGACAATTATGGTGTGGTTTGTGTAACACGTATTTTGATGAAATAAAAGTTGCTGTTGTTTCCGCTGTTTTAAAAATATGTGTATTTATATCTGTCTTGTATATCTGTGACTTATACTTATAAACCTCCACCAAAATTAGGGCATTCCCTTTGTGAGTGACCTTAACGGAGGTGGGGTGTTTCACGAATCCATTCTACAAAACCATACGTGGGAACTTGTGGATCTCCCTAAAGGATCGAAACCACCAGGATATAAATGGATATTTAAGAAAAAACTAAAGGCTGACGGCTAAATAGACAAGTATAAAGCAAGACTTGTGATAAAAGGATTCAGACAGAAGGAAGATCTAGATTACTTTGATACGTATTCACCAGTAACTAGAATAACATCGATTAGGATGCTTATTGCAATCACAACCATATTAAATTTGGAAATACACCAAATGGATGTGAAAACTGCGTTTTTAAATGGTGAACTAGAAGAAGAAATTTATATGCAGCAACCTGAAGGGTTTCTAAGCCTAGGAAATGAAAATAAGGTGTGCAAGTTAGTAAAAACACTTTATGGCCTTAAACAAGCTCCGAAACAATGGCATGAGAAATTTGATGAAACTATGTTATCAAATGGATTCAAAATAAATGAATCAGATAAATGCGTGTATGTAAGATATACGGATGCTGGATATGTCATTGTATTTCTTTATGTTGATGATTTATTAATCCTAGGGAATAATAAGGTTATAATAAAATCTACGAAGGATATGTTGTCCTCTAGATTCGATATGAAAGACCTAGGAGTGGCTGATGTAATCTTGGGTGTGAAAATTATAAAAAATCCACAAGGATATGCGTTATCTCAGTCACATTACATTGCCAAATTACTTGAAAGGTTCAAGCAATATAATATAACCATTGCAAAATCACTAGTGGATATGAACCAAAATTGGGTAAAGAACACCGGTGATGGAATATATCAGCTTGAATACTCTCGTATAATAGGAAGTATTATGTATGTCATGAATTGCACTAGGCCTGATATTGCGTACACTATAAGCAAGTTGAGTAGATATACCATTAATCCTGGTAAACATCACTGGAAAGCAATAATTAGGGTCTTAGGATATCTAAAATACACACAAAACTATGTGTTGCAATATGAGAAGTATCCTTCAGTAGTAGAAGGATATAGTGATGCCAATTGGATAACTGGCTCAAATGACACAAAATCCACAAGTGGATATGTGTTTACATTAGGAAATGGAGCAATCTCATGGAAATCATCCAAACAAACTTGCATAGCAAGATCAACAATGGAATCAGAGTTCATTGCTCTAGATAAAGCCGCAGAAGAAGCAAATTGGCTTAGGAGTTTCTCGGAAGACATTCCAAATTGGGAAAAACCTTTACCTCCAATATGTATACATTGTGATAGTCAATCTGCTATAGGAAGGGCAAATAGTACATTATATAATGGTAAGTCTCGACATATTCGTCGTAGACATAAAACCATAAGACAACTTCTCTCTAATGGAGTTATCACTATAGACTATGTAAGGTCAAAGGATAACATAGAGGATCCACTAACAAAAAGCTTGCCAAGAGAGAAAGTTCAAACCTTATCGATGGGAATGGGCTTAAGACCTATGAACTAAGAGTTTTCTAAAACGGAAACCCCACCTAGTTGACTGGAGATCCCAAGATCTAGGTTCAAAGGGACAACTAAGTTTAAGATAAACTTGACGGCACTGTTAAATACAAACCATTACTATGATAAGTCAGTGAACAACCCGTCGGAGAATAGGATAAGCTTGGCTTTTAATGATGTCTATACTGTGGTGTTATAAAGAACAAAGTGGGGTATTACGGGATACTCTTTATGGAATCACCTATGTGAGTGCGAAGGCGTCGCTTCAAGAAGAATTTAAAGGTCGAATTCTTCAAGCACTCAGGAAAACAAGGCGGCGTTCATGGCAAAAACGAACATAAACAGAGAACCAAGGAGTTAAAGAGCATTTATCATGTGTTATCTTTATAGACTTACACAAACGGCTTACATTTCAAAGACAGTCTAGTCTACTGATTCGCCAGTTAGTTATAACGATAAAACACTAGGAAAAGTTCAAGGCCTCTGTGCTACTTTTACTGATATGATAAATGTTACACAAAGTTTCAGAACAGATTATACAACCACTCATTCATGTGAGGGATTGTTGGAAGAATGAATAAAGTGGTTGAGGCAAACTAAGTTCCACATCGGGGAAATTTGCGCCTTAAGCCACTGCTTATACTAAGGCTTGATGCATTATATCTATAGAAAAAGGAGATGGAAGAGGGAGAGGCAATGTCATGATAATACATTCATGTTAATATTTAAAGGTCAAAGATAAAGGGCCTTGGGCCTTGGGGGTCTTGGGGTCTGGTGATCAATTGTGCCTCTGATGGGCTCGCTGCGCTGCGGAACCGCTATTTTTTTAATTTGACCGCACGACTGCCAACGGAAATATCTGTTGGTAAAGGGTCGCAACCTTTCCAACAGTCGTAGCCGTTGCAATTCAAACAGAAACACTTGTTCATGAAAAAAATGCCTCTTCCATCCTATATATAGGCCTGCAGAATTTGAATATGTACACAATTTTAAATTCTGCTTTCTCTTCCTCGCTCCTCTGTTCTGCATAAATCAATTACATAAACTCTCTTGCATTCATCGTCTATTTGTGATTGTAGCGCAACATCACGAATGTGGTCCGTTTCATCCTTGGGAGACGATTTCTCATCACCCTTACGGGCTATAGAGGGAGCAATTTCGTTTTAAGGAAACAATGCTCACTTGACTCGGACATTATCGGTACTCCTTCTTTCTTTTTCTATTTCAATTGGTTTCCTTGTAGAATTATCGTTGAACTTTGTTGTTCTAATTTGCAATATCATTGATTCAATGTTACTAACGCTTAAAAGCGTTGCTTTTCATAGAAACGGTTTTCGGATGTTTCTAGTGATTGGTTTCTAACATATATTAACACCAATTGATCCAAACATGAGTGTTCTTCATGCGCAAGCAACATATTACACTACAGCGTCATGTGCCTAATACAAATAATTCATGAAGTTGGTTGTCAGCTTTAACTTGTTGCATTGATATATGTGTTTGAGTTTTGTTAGCAGGGTTAGATAGTGAATATGGGAGACATCTCAAAATTAGAATAGGCTAAAATTATTTTCACGTCAACCAAATCAAGGAAAATAGTAGTAGTAAATATCACAATGACCATCGGCTGAGCTCAGTTTCCCTCATTCAACAAAACTGATTTCCTAACATTACTTACTATTTGATCATGGTTCTCCAATATTGGTTCATGTGCTTGTAACAAACACTGCTGATGTTACCGTAATACTTTTTTTGCATTGGAAGTTGAAATTAGTTGTTTATGACATATAGAATTATTTTTTAGTTCATAATAATGAGCTAATTAAGGAAAATGATCTTAAACTTTGAAATGTTATAACAAAGGTACAGCATAAAACAGGAAATTCGGCAATGAGTGTAAGATTCAAAACCTAAATGCATAAATAAAGATTAAGTACGGTACAATTTTAGTAGCAAAATATCAGTGTTTAAAACCAACCTTAAACCTTTAAATTAAATGTTAAAATAACTTACAGAACAAAAACTCTGCTAAAGATGAAATAACTTTATTTCCACTATATAATGAAGCAATGTTGCAAAAGCCATGTTAACACCAAAAATTGGACTAACTGTATAAGCATGTTCTTTTAAAGCAAGTAAGCGAAGATGTTGCACCTTTTGATGATGTTTTACTTTTACAGGTGGCTTAATGTAAATATAGATAAAGGGAATGAAAGGAGCAAATAAAATTTGAAGCAATATTCTCTATATGTGGTTTATTAAAGTACACATTTGGAATTGTAGCATTGATTCTATATTTTACTCCGTTGACACAGTAAAATGGAATCAATTATTTTAAATTTAGAAATACAGGCAGAAGATCACTATTCATTGCAAGCTGGATAGTATCTGTAAGAAAGTTGCAGTTAATGCATTGAAAACAAGATAATTAAACTACTTAAATTTCAATATTAAACCAATAATTTTTTTTATTAAATTTTAAATTTGTTTGCGGTTATTTGATAACAATATAAAACTGCTTTATAAAAGTAATGTGAGATAACTTGTAAAAAAAAAATGAAAGTTAATGCATTGAAAAGAAGGCAATTAAACTACTTAAAATTTAATATTATACCACTCTTTGTTTTCTTAGAATTTTAGATTTGTTTGTAGTTATAAGGTAGCAATATAAAGCTGCTCTATAAAAGTAATGTGAGACAACCTGTAAAAAATGTTTGATTGCTTTTCCTTTCACTGAATTTTCATTTATTTTTGAAGTTTAAAACATTATTATCAAAGTGAGAAGCATAACATGCTTAGTTTCATGAGACTAAACCATTGTATGACAAAATATACAGAAATGAGTCAACTAATATTCTCAACAGTTTTGGATATTGATCTTTAAAACCAGAGTAAAAGCAGGAGTTGGAAGCAATAGGGTATAGACTATATATAACAAAATTACCCATGTAAGTAAACATAACAACAACTTGATCGGTACGATTCTAAATTCATGTTAGTTGTGAGCTACATAATTTTAACCTGTAAATAAATAGCAAACATATTCGAGCAAGAAACAAATAAGTGAGACATTTTCTATGGTTACAACTGAATTCGTCTTTTGAACTTTGGTCTAGTTGAATGTGTTAGGGTTTCCCCGAGATGACTACACAATTAGATTTTGAAAGAGTGAAGAAGATAACAATAACAAGCAAATTCCACCAAATAAACCTTTATTATTCCACCAATTAATTACAAAGAAAGACCTAAAATTGAGAAGATATCTCAATCCCTAAAACAAAAAACAAGTTTTTCTCCCTCAAAAGTACAAATAAGTCTCTCTCTAATGCGATGCTTATATAGGCAAATGGAAAAACTAGATCTATACACAATTGGGCCCTAAAATATCTCAGAAATAAATACTCCTTAAAACTTGTTTAAAATAAAAATTTTCCTAAAATATCTCAACAAATCCATAAAATTCAGTCAATAGATCCTAAAATCTCGCAACTTCCAATATCTCCACTTTAATATCCATATGATGAATATCACAAACCATAACACTCCACCTTGATATGAAATCACTCCAACACTCAGCAAATCTAAAAATCACCCCCAAACTATGCGTTTCCCTAATGAGATACACCACATAAAAGATCTCAAAATTGCTTATAATACCACAATGGCCTCCATGTAGACTTTGTGGCTTTACGTTGATGGCTCCACCTTAATTTAGATGAACTCGCCTCTCCTAATCCAACTTGAGAACTCATAACATTCTCCACCGTTTTTCGAAGCAATTTATATATGTTATCATTTCCCCGTTTTGCGCGCAGAAGCTCCTTGTTATCCCTCCAAACCCTTGTAACTCCACCTCTAATCTAGAAATTGCAACCTTTTTGTTCCAGCTGTCCAATTGAAGCAAGATTCTTCTTAATTTCTGGGATGTACCTAACTCCCGTTAACTTCACCACCTTTCCATCATTCATCTTCAATCGAACTGAACCAATGCCTTTAACATGCAAATCTCGACCGTTGGCGGATACAACTTTACTACTTTGTTCTTCATAATCAATAAATGCTTCCTTTTGATGTCACACGTGGAAACAAGCTCCTGAATCAAGTATCCAATCATTGCTTTTGCCTTCATTAACACATAAAACATTTCCTTCTATCTCCTCACCAAAATTTACCTCATTACCGTTGTTATTTTGTTCATTAGTCTCTTCTTTCAATGCCTTCATCTTCTCCTTATCCCTTTTAATCTTGTGACAAAATCTCAGTTGATGACCGGATTTGTCACAGTAAAAACAAATGTATTCCTTTCTCATGTCTGATCTATTCGATTGTCTTTCCATATTTCGTTGACTAACCCTCCTTGAAATAAAAGCTTTTCAATTGGAGTTTCATTTTCCGTTGCCTCCTTATCTTTTCCTTCCATAAGACTCGTCCACCGCATCTCCTCATTAAGCAAGCTACTAACCACAAACCCCATTGAAACAACGCCATCGGAATTTGAGTTATTCAACGCAACCACAAGTGTTTCCCAACTTTCTGGCAATGAACTAATCATCATTAAAGCTTGTGTTTCATCATCCACCTTGAAATTCACGGCAGCTAATTGATTCAAAATTTCCTGAAAATCATTAAGATGCTCCCCAACTGATCCACCTTCCTTAAGCCTCAGATTCACCAACCTTCTCATAAGAAGAGCCTTATTTATTGCAGAGTTCTTCGCATAAACCCCTTCCAATTTTTTCCATATAGCATAAGCCGATGTTTCATTGGCAACAATATGAAACACTGAATTATCCAAAAAACATCGAATATATGCAGCGGCCTTCCTATCCATAGTCTCCCATTTTGCTTCGGATAGATTGCTAGGTATTTCCCCATTATTCTCTAGTGGCTGATGAAGATCATTAAGATAAAGGAAATCTTCCATCTTTGCCTTCCATAATCCCCAATTTCTTCCACTAAGCTTTTCAATAACAATTTTATCCATATTCAAACCCTCTCCAAAAAATTTGTGTAGAAGGCTCTGATACCATTTGTTAGGGTTTCCCCGAGATCACTACACGATTAGATTTTGAAAGAGCAAAGAAGATAACAATAACAAGAAAATTCCACTAAATAAACCTTTATTATTCCACCAATTAATTACAAAGAAAGACCTAAAATTGAGAAGATATCTCAATCCCTAAAACAAAAAAAGTTTTTCTCCCTCAAAAGTACAAATAAATCTCTCTCTATGATATGCTTATATAGGCAAATGGAAAGACTAGATCTATACCCAATTGGGCCCTAAAATATCTCAGAAATAATACTCCTTAAAACTTGTTTAAAATAAAACTTTTTCCTAAAATATCTCAACAAATCCATAAAACTCAGTCAACAGATCCTAAAATCTCGCAACTTCCAATATCTCCACTTTAATATCCATATGATGAATATCACAAACCATAATAGAATGCTACATTACAATATCAGATAACTGGATCCTTTGCCCTCCAATGTTACGGGCTAAAAGATGTCTTGTTGGGGTGGGTTTGAATGGAAAAATATATGTAATTGGAGGGGGAGATGGTTTAGAATGTTTTTCAGATGTTGATATGTTTGATCCTATACATGGAAGCTGGTAAAAAAGCTGGAAGTTGCTTACAACATGTAAGTCCATTACTCATTATCGAATAGTTATTTATTTCATTATTATTTCTATGATTTATTTTTCAATTAAAAATTTAAGGCAAATTATCATTTCATTTATCATAATATGTTCTTATAATTCTATGTCATAAAACATCGTTACTCCTGTGTTTTATTTCGACGATTTTGTCATGCTGCAGCTGTAGCTGATGGTGCTATTTATGCTGTTGGTGGATATGATGAAAAGGAGCACTTGATGTTAGCCGCCTTTTTGTATTTGCTATTTGCAAAATCATTATATTTGAACTACACCTATGGACGTATGTGTACGTGTAATCCAATTTCATTAATCTATTAAGTTAAAATTCCACTATATCCTTTGCTAATTTCTTATTAATCAAAAAAATACCGTTCACAAATCCTTTGCTAATTTCTGGTCGGATCTTATTGTTGCTTTACCATCTTTATTTATTATATGGACAAAGATATTGGTAGAAATGGTGCTATTAAATTAACTTTTATTTGATATGTATGCAATCATTCCATGCTCTCATCAATATATAGACGCCTCTTTCATCCAACAAACACATTTTACTTTTTTATTTTATTTTATATAACTGACTTTCTAGAGGCTTTTAAGCCTGTAGGTCAATTAATACTTTTCATATCTTATACCATATTTATAGTTTTTCATTGTGCAACTTTTTCAGAGTTCTTTCATGTAAAAGTTGTATCCTTTCACAAGTGATTTTCAACTATGCTCTGTTATATACATATTTGAAATTTGCGTATGCAAGCTTATTAGAAAGTGCTCGTTTTCTTTCAGGTCAGTCGAGCGACTTGTTCCTCATGAAGGATTTTGGGCTGAAGTTCCTAGTATGAATGTTAAGAGGGAGTGTCACTCAGTTGTCAATTTCAATGGAAAATTATACTGCATGGGAGGATATGATGGTGAAAAAAAGGTTTCCAGCCTAGAAATATTTGACCCACGATTAAGTACTTGGATAATGGGTGAACTATTAAATACCCGTAGAGGATTTGTTGCTGCAGTTGTTGGAAATTCCATTATTGCATTGGGTGGTGTCATGGGTGGTTGTTTAGTCATGAACTCGGTTGAATGCTATGGAGAAAGAACTGGGTGGATTGATACTCAATACGAACCAGTCAGAGGAAGGTGCATTTGTTTGGTCGGCTGTGGTATGAGCATGTGCATAACAATTTACCTTGTTTGGGAGGTATTTACGTGCATGTAGATACATTGACTACTGCTTAGATTTAATAATATATTTAGAGTTTAAAATATATAAAATAATGAAAATTATTTAAAAGAATGAATGTCGTTTAAGGTTAATGGAGACATATGTCACATATAGTAGTTGGAAACATATAAGATATGAATGTCATTTAAGGTTAATGGAGACATATGTCACATATATTACTATCATCCTTAATAATATCGTAGTTGGCATATTAATATGTGTATGAAAACTTAATCACATGCTATCATCATTTTTATTTGTTCGTTGTAATGATGCAAATTTGTCCCTTTGGTTTATTTGTTAAATTCTAAACTAATTATCATCATAAGATTTTTTTTCTTTTAGAAAGAAGGAAAGAAAAAGAGAAACACCTTGTATGTCCTAAATATTCCATTTTGTTATTTGAATTAATAAAAAGAATTCTACTGCTATATTTTGAAGGCAACGGTTTATTTTCATACGTGGGCAAAAACGTCATCATGTTGCAGAGATGGTTCCATTTAGTTAAATACAGTTGTTCAAGATATATTTGTGCACTATGCATGTATATATTAGATTGTGAGGAAGTGAAGTTATAATTAACTTATTAAGAACTAATTAGATGAAAGTTCTGATTTTGCAACACTGGAACAATCATAGAAGTTATGAATATTCTTATTCTCGTTACTGTGTTTTATTTATACCTTTGGTGTACTTGGAAGTTAAAACCCCTACATCAACTCATAGTACTGTGTCATTCTAAAAAGGCATCCAAACAAAAATGACCCATTTTTCTCTTGATCCTAAACTGATTCTTTTTGTACTTCTTCTCATTATTATAGCTCTTACAGAAGGAAGGTTGTATGCCATCAGAAACGTAGAAATTGCAAAGCATTCTATGGACACTGATGCTGATGAGAAGAAGAAAGTGGATGCAACCTCAACATTTGATCTTGATGGAACAAGCAAGAGAAGAATTCGAAGAGGCTCTGATCAAATTCATAACAGAAGTAGAACGAAGAATTAACCGACGAAGAAACAAGGTTCTAATGCTTTGTAACAAGGTTCCAGAATGAAAAATTTGTTTCTTTTTTCAATGGATTAAAGTAAGATGACATAGTTTTTCCTCTCCGGTTTTAATTATTTCCATTGGTTTGAATTTTCAGAAAGTTCTACCAATCATCGAAGACGAGCATGAACAAAGGCATTGAGCAGTTGAAGTTCTTAATGATGCATTTGGTACTTGTAGTTTTGTATACAAGCTATGTTTTGTCTTTTGTTAACTCGTATTGACATCAATATGGAATTGAAAATATATGTATTGAATTTGGTTACTCATGTATATAACTTATTTTTTGTTAGTTGATGCCTTATTTTGTTATCATGAATATGTGTTACATTTGTTGATTATTATATTTTGTTTGTTTATACATTGCTCTTCAAGTGGTTATGCGTATACATTTTGATTGCTGTAATTAAAATGTATTATATATGAGTTGTAAAAAGATTTAGGAATACCATAACATGTTAATTTAATAGCGTCATATAGCCGCTATCGAATAAACATGTTATAGCGGCAATATTTTGTTATAAAAAATTCTTACTTTCATTGAGATTTAGATGTGTTATAGCGGTGAGCATGACCTACTGTAATAAAATAACATAGCGGTCAAAATGCGTAATAAAATGATATCTTTTATAGCGGCTAGTTAAGCATATAAGTAGCAGTTCTCGATATATAGTAGTCATCGAACCGCTATAGTTATTATTCATAGCAGTTGTAGGCCGCTATAAAATGTCAGCTCTGTTGTAGTGATTTAATAGAAATCAATCAACACAGAATAAAATCCAATGTCAGACACACATCCATTTACAAGTCCGTTCTGGGTCTGAACGAAACTGGAGGCACCTTATTTCTTGTCCCATATGTCCAATACAGGAGAGAGGTCCTCGCATATCCAGTCGATCTCCATGTACGTCTAGACGATCACCACTTATTACCTTGTCTTGGGTGTACAGCTCAATCAAGACATCAGTAATCATCCAAACGATGTGAAGATCTCTGGTTTTCAACCACCGTCTTCATCGTCGAATTTTAGTCATCGTATTAATTATTCAGAATGGGTTAAACCCGATCTTTCCGAGTAACTCGCGATTTTATAATCAATAGTCAAGTGTTATAAAAACACATCATACGCTTCATTCTAATTCAGAATATTCTTTTATTTAAATATTCACATCTTTTGGGAAAGGTTCCCATTGATTTTATCAAAGATAAATTCTTTTAAATTTATTCGTTTATCTTACTTTTGATATCAATTCAAAATATTTGATTTTATCCGTTATCTATTCAAAACCAAATTAAGGTTTATCAACTAGTCGGGATTATCGAGCCTTACCGAAGTAATTATTTATTCATTAATCCCAACCCCAACCTATTCATTCCATGGAGTAAAACTGCTAATACTCCATATCTAACACCACAGTGTTATTGGTAAATTTAATTACCATTTCACATTCAAATCTAATTCAAGATTTCACTATCGCCTGGAGTAAAACTGGTGGTACTCCATTCTCGATCATTTCCCAAATTTGATAATTTAAATTATCACATTCTCATTTCAATCTAATTAAAGATTCATTAAAACTTCACTTAGTTTTAATCTCATAAATCATTACTCAATGATTATTTAACTTTGGGAAATCAAACATACCACACTCGACAATCTACACTGTACCATTGATTTTTGCCGATATATAGCCTTTAAGCTCGTACGTCTCAAAGAAGGGTATTAAGCAAGAGAATAAATTCTCTGCCACCAAACAAGTATATATTTAGCAGAGATCAACAATATGGTTCGAAATACAATGTTAGACATGTAATCCTGTCTTTAACTGGGTTAAAGAACTAATGTCATTTAAAACATAGTTCACGATTGAAACGACCCAAACTTCCCCGTGAAGGAAAGCTCGGATTGCTTTGAGAACAAGATGAATCAGAACACAAACAGAAGAACATTTCATTGCTTATTACAACAATTTCTTAAGAATACAAGAATATACAGAGTATGAATAAATATTACACATTTACTAAATATCAGAGATTTACAAATGACAATGCAGCGGAAAATAATACAAAACACAACTGAAAGAATATACGGACACATATCTTTCCGAATATCATTCCAGCTGTAAACCAGGATCCAAAGAATATAAATATGCAAAACCAAAACTACTAGCTTCCCGTGCGGAAAATAGGGGCACCCAGAGTTTAGGTTAAAACAATAAACTCCAGGTCAATCATGTGACTGGTGTGAGAACTAAAATAGTCATTAATCTGATTTTAAAGTTAGGTATATCAAGGGACCACGCTGTATAATACGGAACGGGTTTACCCCAAAGAATACTAGTGCATAAAAACAACAGCGCAATGCTAAATAAAGAACAATGAAGCTATTATAAGACTCATGTTACATCACACAATGCAGCGCAAGACGGAGGATAGAGTTTTTACCTTATAATAGCCAAGAATGCTTGGTACGTAAAATTTCATGTTTTATTATTACTATAAGTATATAGTGTCAAAACAATTTCAATCATATGTATCAATCATAGACGACATAAGTGCCCCATACCACTATGTCACCATATATAGGTTTACAATCAAAACCCAAAATGTCATATTGGAAGTTGGATTTTCGTCTGTAAATCAAGGCTAGGGATCGTCCTTACCGCTTCGAAACAATCTAGCCCATGTCTCAAGACCCAGGCACAGGTGGGCCCTTGGATCATCAGGGTCGGTCCACTCGATGTGGATTAAAATGCCTGAACACTACGTTTCCCCGCCCTATGGGATGTAAATGAGCCAAATGACTCCATCGACCCCAGATCGACCAATATAACTGAGGCGCCTTGCAATCCATCATCCACATAAGTAAAATGTCAGGGCTAGTAAAACGTTGACACCACTCCTAGCTAGAAGGAAACGCATGCCCTCCCTGATGTCCTCTCCCGTTTCTGGTTCACACCGGGGTGTGAGGCTCGCGAATTAACGCTACACAAAGCTACGCTATATTAAAGGCGTGCTTTGATCATCAACCACAAGACCCTGCTTTTCAACAGAAGCCTTGATCATTTTCATCTCAGCATGCCACACAGGCAATTCACGCTATGCAACTGATGTCTATCAATCACACAGAATGAAATCCGATGTCAGAAACACATCCATTTACAAGTTCGTTCTGGGTCTGAACGAAACCGGAGGCACGTTATT
This sequence comes from Allium sativum, assembly GCA_030737875.1. Classification (NCBI taxonomy): domain Eukaryota; kingdom Viridiplantae; phylum Streptophyta; class Magnoliopsida; order Asparagales; family Amaryllidaceae; genus Allium; species Allium sativum. The sequence continues at coordinate 843,511,989 of CM060909.1, read as the reverse complement.
CCTCCCCCATATGTCCAATACAGAGGTGAGGTCCTCGCATATCCGGTCGATCTCCAAGTACGTCTGGACGATCACCACTTATTACCTTGTCTTGGGTGTACAGCCCAATCAAGACATCAGTAATCATCCAAACAAAATGAAGACCTCTGGTCTTTGACCACTGTCTTCATCCTCGACATATCGTCGAATACGTTATTCAAAATGGGATAAACCCGGTCTTTTGAATAACTAGCGTATATAATAAACAAGTGTTATAAAAAACACAACATACGCCTCATTCCAATCTAGAATATTCCTTTATTCAAATATTCTTATACTTCGGGAAAGGTTCCCATTAATTTTATCAAAGATAAATTCTTTAAATTTATTCTTTAATCTTCCTTTGGATATCATTTCAATCTAATTAAAGATGCATTAAAAACTCCACTTGGTTTTAATCGTCCCAAAAATCAATATTAACGATTGTTTAACTTAAGGAATCACATCCTGCCTTTTAATGGGTCAAAGAACCAATGTCATTTATAACACGGTTCACGATAAACCCAAAATCACATTCCATTCCACCAGTCTTTAACCGTAAATTAGCAAGTTAACAATTCCCTAAGTATTAACCCCGAAGGCCGAAACCAACATCAGATCAATACCCAGTAAACCATTCAACTTAACTAATCTCTAGTTACTTTCTGATTTTCTTAACTCCATTGGGTCTAAGAACAGTATTATTAAAGATACCATTCACGACAACCCAAAATCACATTCCATTAACAATGGAATCTTCATGGAAAACAAATCGATATATATATATATATATAATCGATATAAACCTCCATATCCAACCAATAATATAAATGAAATAACGACAAGGCCTTTTAAATTCCATATATATTAACCGCCTTCCTCTACAGGAGCTTACTTTGGTTATTACCAAATTGAATTCCAATTTAATATGTTAAATCGGAAAACTTTACTTTGGAAAATTTCCTTTAAATCTTAACAAAAGATTTATAAATCCCAAGTCCCATTTCGCTGTAAATCGGGTTAAAGAACGAATGTCGCTAAAACACAGTTCACAACAAGCCCAATTCACATTCCATCAGTCTCTAACCGTGAATTAGTAAGAGAACAATTCCCTAAGTGTTAACCTCGAAGGCCGAAACCAACATCAGATCAATACCCAGGAAACCATTCAACTTAACAAATATCCAGTCAGTTTCTAATTTTATTAATCCCATTGGGTTTAAGAACAGTATTATTAAAGATACCATTCACGACAAACCCAAAATCCAATTTGATATTAAATTCAAGGCTCTGAATAGAAAATATATCGGCTTATATTCAATATCAAATTCTGAAATCAACAAATATCGTACTGGAAATAAAGATATATATATATATATATCTTTCAAATCTCCATAACAATATCAGTATAATCATGAAATCCAACATCGAAATATTCCGAAGACAATTTCGATTCAAATCCATTTCCAATTTATATATTGGAAATTCTGGTTATTTTTAAAACCATTTCAAATCCAATTTATTTATTTAAAAATATTGGATTTCATAATTCTAGTTCATAACTAGTTCATTTCGATAAAAATCTATTTTTATCTTTTCAAATAGGGAAATTTTCATCCCAATTCTTTCTAAATTATTTAATATGATTTTACACAAATTATTGATATTTTTTAATAATTTTATCAAGGCCCGTAGAGTCGATTTCCATAAACGGCCATCGAACTTACAACGACCATTTCCAAATTTGATTTGGACATAATTCCAAATCCAACTGTTAGATTTCAAATTTCTAATATTCGTTAGAAAGATATTTTCGATACGAACCCAACGGTTCCAGTTTTAGGAGAATCCGATGGTCAGATCTCCCGTAATGTCCATTCGAAGTCAATGGTCAAAATTCGCGAACTATCGTAGCGCGGCGCGTTCGATTCAGGCCATTATATATATATAATATATATATTATATATATTTCGTCGATTTCCTTTTAAAACGTATTTTATAAATCATTTTAAATTCCTTTTTAAAATGATTTCAACTTCATATTCAATTTCTAATCAAAATTGAATATTCCATATCATCGATATATAAATGATAATATTTTCAAAACATTATATTTTGAAATCAATTCCTTTTCGATATTCATTTTAATGAATAAAATCGATATAAATTTCATTCACGTTAAAATGGCGTCAATCTAATCAACACGGCTTTATACATTCGTGTCCATCCCAAATCGGACATCAAAATCAAATTTTGATCTTTTACTGAATATTATTTGAAAATATTCGTTATCTTAAAATAACCGTTATTTCAAAATATTCATTCTTTCTAAACTGGAATCAGACACAATCAATTTCCATATAATTTTATTTATATGGATTTCATACACACATGTATACAATAACCATCAAACACAGTCAACCATCATCCAGAGTGCATTCTACACTGCATAAGCATTAAATATAAATATTTAACGCTTATAACAGTCTGTCAATCAATCGATCAACATACAACTGATTATTGGGATTAATGTATGTCGTATATCATCCTATTACCCTTGTGGGGTTTCAATCAACAAATAATGAATTTTATTTGTGCAGTTGGGCGATGTGTAAAATTTATCGTCCCAATCAATATCAGTCAAATGTGTGTACATAAACAAATCATTCGATTTGTTTATGAATATTTATTTTATTCATATACGCGTTAAAAATTATATTTTTAACTATAAAATATTTATTTCCATTCCACATCACACAATCAATTTTCACAACACAATCAATCAAACAAATAAATCATCCACGGTCTGTGGACGACGGGTGTCGGGTGTTGCTAAGCACCGTCTGCATCCTAGTATATATTCTAACTAGAAGATAGAATAAAAGTGAGAAGTTCCCACCATTGGGATCCACTCCGCCTGTCTTTCTTTCCGAACGGTTCAGATTTTGCCCAATATTCCAACGCATCCTTTTCACGCTGTTCATAAAAAAAATCATATTTTTACCTCTACATTCTAATAAATAAAAATCATATTTTTATTTCTACTTTATATATTTTTATAACGCTTCTTTCTATATAAAAATTATATTTTTATATTTCTACTTCTTATATAAAGATAGAATTTTTATTTCGCCTCATATATAATATAAAAAAAATCGAATTTTTACCTTAATGATATCCATATGAAGATCGCATCTTCATCATAATGAAAACATTATAAAAATTTATATTTTTATATAAAAATCTTAGCTTTATATATATAAAAAAAAACATAACTTCGCTAAATAAAAATCATAACTTTATATTTATAAAAATCTCGTTTTTATATTTTCAAAAATCATAACTTTCTGTAGTTAAAAATCCTATTTTTACGTCGATAAAGATCATATATTTATTTAAAACAAAAATCATATCTTTATTTAAAATAAAAATCATAGCTTTGCTTAAAATTAAATTCAAGTCTTTATTTATTTTTCATACTTAAAAACTGAAATTTATATAATATGTATCATTAAAAAAACTGAAATTTAAATAACTCGCTGTATAATCTTAGAGTGGGGAGTGGTTTTGCTCGCACGGTGGATGGCAGTTGCATCTTCGTGATCGGGTGGCGGTTTGGGTGGTTTCGAGGTGAACTCCGATTTGGTTTTAGGGTTTTTATGGGGGAGGCGGGGGTTGTGCATACGGCGGTGGCCAGAGGAGGAGGGGGAGGTGAATCGGAGGCAGGGGCGCGATTTCCGTCGGTCTTCCATTCTTTTTTTTATTTCGTTTTATCTGAGAGAGAGAGAGGGATGTGAGGATATAATTATATATACATTTTATTATTTTTAATATCAAAAGTACCTTTTCATTTCGACCTCCAAACGAGACCCACCGACTATCGTCCATAACTAATTACCCCCATTCCGAACACAATGGGATATGAATCGTAAGCCAGTTTGGCTGTTTCGATTGGTTTCCGTCAAAATCAAAATATAAATCTATATATAGAATTTGAACGCACATTTCAATTTACCGGGGTCACATACGGACTCTAAAAATTCCCGAATAATATTTTCTAGCTTCTTATTGACGATAGGGTTCTAATAAAACTATTTTCTTCAAATTTGAAGACCATTTGAAAAATGGCCATTTTCTGGTCGATACAAATTGACTGAAACTATCAAAACATGTTTTACTTCGCCACGCTCACATATTGATTCAGAAAATTATGAATTTTGGAATCTAGTAATAACTAGACATCCCGGATCCAACAAAAGTGGTTTCATCGAAAACGGAGGTCATTTGCAAAATTTCCATTTTTAAGGGCTATATTTTCCATCGCGACTATTCTGAAATTTCAACTGGGCATAACTTTTTATTCCCGCTATGAAATTTCAATTTTTTGGATTTGTTGGAAAGATATTTTCAAATAGATTATAATATTTTTGGTTTCGCCAAAATCCGGTTTATTTTGAATCTTGTGCATTCATTTGAAATTTGAAATTGAATTTTCGAACTACCGCGCCATTTTCAATTCCTTTTATAATTAAAAATAAATATTCATATTCTAAAGTCGATTCAATTAAATATATATATGTTTGATTTATATTCGAAATAAATTTCTCCTCGTAATTATTTAAAATAAATCATTTTAAATATTCAAAATTAATTAAAATTGCCAAAATAAAAATTTTAAATTAGTTCAGATTTTCCGGGTTGTTACAATCTCCCCAACTTAAAATCTTTTCATCCTCATAAAGGAACGGAGCTGAAAGTTGTTTTACAAACCAACACAACTTTCATTATTTTCATTACGGCTTAAGTTCTTCAAATTTTCAGTTTCCAAGAACTTTTCAAATTTTTCAAAAATTTGGCTAACACCCTAAATTTTCGAAAAATTTCGCTATAACCTCCTCTGCACGGGAGCAGGGGAAAAATTCCGAAATCACCATACAGGCCTCTACAATCCAAAACGAAAAAGAAACAACCAAGCGGCTAGCCAATCGGCTCATAAAATCATCAAAAACCCCAAGAAATATAATAAACATGTGCCTATTTGTCGGACAAACAATTTTATTCCTCTGCTTAGCTTCCCTGCTATGAACTGTTCACACATATATATGTACATGCATGAATTTCCAAACAATTTTCAATACAGTTCAAAATTTGATACAATTTGGCCTAAATTTTCCTTTCGTTCACATAACGGTTTAAATGAATAATCACCCAACACAATCATCAATCAATTAGTGAATTAACGTTTCAAATTCATAATTTTGATACATATACAGAAAATCATGTTTTTGATGCCAATCCACAACAATGTATTCTATCTAGTTTTGGTTCTCACACCAGTCTAATGGAAATATATAGAAATCCCACTTTCGAAACTCGAAAATAAATACTGGCGATGGTGCACCATCACCAGAATTATCCCCGGGCGACAAGAGTGTGATTCTATATCTATCCAGTATATTAAAACTTCAAATATACATTTGCAAGGCATATACGCAAAATCTTTATATATTGGATTGTCCAAATTCAATACAAATAAATATTTAAATACGTATAAAATGGTTTTAAATTCTCAAAACAATATTTGTTTCCATTTTTATTTTAAAAATAATACTCTTCACACTCGTTCTAGGATACTACTGATCCTATCTCTAACGAGTCATTCTCATTGGATATTACTAATCTAATCTCTGATGAATTCTTTCGTTTGGTTCTAACATGTCTTGTTCTCCGAGCTCTGTAAACCAAAGCTCATATACCAAACTGAAATGACCCGAACTTCCCCGTGAATGAAAGCCCGGATTGCTTTGAGAACAAGACGAATCAGAACACAAATAGAAGAACATGTCATTGCTTATTACAACAATTTCATCGGAATACAAGAATATATAGAGTATGATAAAATATTACACATTTACTAAATATCATAGATTTACAAATGACAATGCAGCTGAAAATAATACAAAACATAATTGAAAAGAATATACGGATATAGAGCTTTCTGAATATCATTCTAGCTGTAAACCAGGATCCTGTGAATATAAATCTGCAAAACCAAAACTACTAGCTTCCCGTACAGAAAATAGGGGCACCCAGAGTTTAGGTTAAAACAATAAACTCCAGGTCAGTCATGTGACTGGTGTGGGAACTAAAACAGTTATTAATCTAATTTTAAAGTTAGGTATATCAAGGGACATGCCGTATAACATGGAACGGGTTTACTCCCAAGAATAGCAATGCATAAAAACAACAGCGCAATGCTAAATAAAGAACAATGAAGCTGTTATAAGACTCAGGTCCCATCACACAATGCAACGCAAGCCGGAGGATAGAGTTTTTACCTTATAATAGCCAAGAATGGTTGGTACATAAAATTTCATGTTTTATTATTACTATGAGTGTATAGTGTCAAAACAATTTTAATCATTAGTATCAATCATAGACGGCATAAGTACTCCATACCACTATGTCTCCATATATAGGTTTGCAATCAAAACCGCAAAATGTCGTATTGGAAGTTGGATTTCCATCTGTAAACCAAGGCAAGGGATCGTCCTTACTGCTTCGAGACAATCTAGCCCATGTCTCAGGACCTAGGCACAGGTGGGCCCTTGGATCGTCAGGGCTGGTCCACTCGATGTGGATTAAAATGCCTGAACACTACGTTTCCCCTCCCTATGGGGCGTAAATGAGCCAAATGACTCCATCGGCCCCGGATCGACCGATACAACTGAGGCACCTCACAATCCTTCATCCACATAAGTAAAATGTCAGGGCAAGTAAAACGCTGGCACGACTCCTAGTTAGAAGGAAACGCATGCCCTCCCTGATGTCCTCTCCCGTTTCTGGTTCACATTGGGATGTGGGGCTCGCGAATTAACACTTCACAAAGCTACGCTATATTAAAGCCGTGCTTTGATCATCAACCACAAGACCCTGCTTTTCAACCGAAGCCTTGATCATTTGCATCTCAGCATGCCACACAGGCAATTCACGCTATGCAACCGATGTCTCTCAATCACACATAATGAAATCCGATGTCAGACACACATCCATTTACAAGTTCGTTCTGGGTCTGAACGAACCGGAGGCACCTTAGTCCTCCCCTATATGTCCAATATAGAGGAGAGATCCTCGCATATCCAGTCGATCTCCAAGTACGTATGGACGATCACCACTTATTACCTTGTCTTGGGTGTACAACCCAATCAAGACATCAATAATCATCCAAACGATGTGAAAGACAACGGTCTTCAACCACCGTCTTCATCCTAGACATATCATCGAACCAGTTATTCAAAATGGGATAAACTCGGTCTTTCGAATAACTCGCATATACAATAAACAAGTGTTATAAGAAAACACAACATTCGCCTCATTCCAATCCAGAATATTCCTTTATTCAAATATTCTTATACTTTGGGAAAGGTTCCCATTAATTTTATTAAAGATAAATTCTTTAAATTTATTCTTTAATCTCCCTTTGGATATCATTTCAATCTAATTAAAGATGCATTAAAAACTCCATTTGGTTCTAATCTTCCCAAAAATCAATATTAATGATTGTTTAACTCGGGAAATCATATCCTGCCTTTAACTGGGTTAAAGAACCAATGCCATTTAAAACACGGTTCACGATAAACCCAAAATCACATTCCATTCTACCAGCCTTTAACCGTAAATTAGCAAGTGAACAATTCCCTAAATATTAACCCCGAAGGCCGAAACCAACATCAGATCAATACCCAGAAAACCATTCAACTTAACTAGTCTCCAGTTAGTTTCTGATTTTCTTAACTTCATTGGGTCTAAGAACAGTATTATTAAAGATACCATTCACGACAACCCTGAATCACATTCCATTAACAATGGAATCTTCATGGAAAACAAATCGACATATATATATATAATCGGTATAAACCTCCATATCCAATCGATAATATAAATGAAATAACGACAAGGACTTTTAAATTCCATATATATTAACCGTCTTCCTCTATAGGAGCTTACTTCGGTTATTACCAAATCGAACTCCATTCAATTCCAATTTCATATGTTAAATCAGAAAACTTTACTTTGCAAAATCTTCTTTAAATCTTAACAAAAGATTTATAAATCCCAAATCCCATTTCACTGTAAATAGGGTAAAAGAACGAATGTCGCTAAAACATAGTTCACAATAAACCCAATTCACATTCCATCATTCTCTAACCGTAAATTAGTAAGAGAACAATTCCCTAAGTGTTAACCCCGAAGGCCGAAACCAACCTCAGATCAATACCCAGGAAACCATTCAACTTAAGTAATCTCCAATCAGTTTCTAATTTTCTTAATCCCATTGGGTTTAAGAACAATATTATTAAAGATACCATTCACGACAAACCCAAAATCCAATTTGATATTAAATAAAAGGCTCTGAATAGAAAATATATCAGCTTATATTCAATATCAAATTTTGAAATCAACAAATATAATATTAGAAATAACGATATATATATATATATATATATATATATATATATATATATATCTTTCAAACTCCATAACAATATTTGTATAATCATGAAATCCAACATTGAAATATTCCGAAGACAATTGCGATTCAAATTCATTTCCAATTTGTATATTGGAAATTCTGGTTATTTTTAAAACCATTTCAAATCCAAAGGAGGAGGGAGTGGATTTGCTCATGCGGTGGATGGAAGCGGCATCTTCGGGGTCGGGTGGTGGTTTGGGTGGTTTCGAGGTGAACTTCGTTTGGTTTTAGGGTTTTTAAGGGGGAGGCGGGGGTTGTGGGTACGGCGGTGGCCAGAGGAGGAGGGAGGAGGCGAATCGGAGGCGGGGGTTGTAGGTACGGCGGTGGCTAGAGGAGGAAGAGGGAGGCGAATCGGAGGCGGGGAGGCGGGTGTCAGGCGGCGCGGTTGCGGGCTGCTTCCTCCCGTGATGGCGCGCTTCACGATGGGGTGGGGCTGAGGCGCGGAGGAGGTCGAGGTGGGGGAAGTCGACGCGAGAGAGGGGGAAGAAGATGGAGGCGGCGCCGCCGCCCCTGGGGGGGGAGGCGTGATTTCCGTCGGTCTTCCATTCTTTTTTTTTCGTTTTATCTGAGGGAGAGAGGGATGTGAGGATATAATTATATATATTTTATTATTTTTAATTTCAAAAAGTACCTTTTCATTTTGACCTCCAAACAAGACCCACCGACTTTCGTCCATAACTAGTTACTCCATTCCGAACACAATAGGATATGTATCGTAAGCCAGTTTGGCTGTTTCGATCGGTTTCCGTCAAAATCAAAATATAAATCTATATATTGAATTTGAACGCACATTTCAATTTACCGGGGCCACATACGGACTCTAAAAATTCTCGAATAATATTTTCTAGCTTCGTATTGACGATACGGTTCTATCAAAACTAATTTCGTCAAATTTAAAGACCGTTTGAAAAATGGCCATTTTCTGGTCGATCCAAATTGACTGAAATTGTCAAAATACGTATTACTTCGCCACACTCACATATTGATTCAGAAAATTATGAATTTTGGAATCTAGCAATAACTAGACATCCCGGATCCAACAAAAGTGGTTTCGTCGTAAACGGAGGTCGTTTGCAAAATTTCCACTTTTAAGGGCTATATTTTCCATAATGACTATTCTGAAATTTCAACTGGGTATAACTATTTATTCCCGCTATGAAATTTCAATTTTTCGGATTCGTTGCAAAGATATTTTCAAATTGATTCTAATATTTTTGGTTTTGCCAAAATCTGGTTTATTTTGAATCCTGTACATTCATCTGAAATTTGAAATCGAATTTTCAAACTACCGCGCCATTTTCAATTCCTGTTATAATTAAAAATAAATATTTATTTTAAAACGTCGATTCAATTAAATATATACGTTCCAATTCTATTCAAAATAAATTTCTTGTCGTAATTATTTAAAATAAATCATTTTAAATATTCAAAATTCATTAAAATTGCGAAAATAAAAATTTTAAATTGGCTTAGATTTTCTGGTTTGTTACAATCTCCCCGACTTATAATCTTTTCATCCTCGAAAAGGAACGGAGCTGAAAGTTGTTTTACAAAACAACTCAACTTTCAATATTTTCATTACGGCTTAAGTTCTTCAACTTTTCAGAACTTTTCAATTTTTTCAAAAATTTAGGGTGTTAAAATTTTTCAAAAATTTGGCTAACACCCTAAATTTTTGAAAAATTTCGCCATAACCTCCCCTGCACGGGAGCATTGGGAAAATCCCGAAATTGCCATATAGGCCTCTCCAATCCAAAATGAAAAAGAAACAGCCAAGCGGTTAGCCAATCGGCTCATAAAATCATCAAAAACCCCAAGAAATACAACAAACGTGTACCTATTTGTAAGGAAAACAATTTTATTCCTCTGGTTAGCTTCCCTGCTATGACCTATTCACACATATATATGTACATGCATGCATTTCCAAACAATTTTCAATACAGTTCAAAATTTGATCCAGTTTGGCCTAAATTTACGTTTCGTTCACATAGTGGTTTAAATGAGTAAACACCCAACACAATCATCAATCAATTAGTGAATTAACGTTTCAAATTCATAATTTTGATACATATACAGAAAATCGTGTTTTTGATGCCAATCCACGACAATGTATTCTATCTAGTTTTGGTTCTCACACAAGTCTAATGGAAATATATAGAAATCCCACTTTCGAAACTCGAAAATAAATACTGGCGATGGTGCACCATCACCAGAATTATCCCTGGGCGACTAGACAGTGATTCTATATCTATCCAGTATATTAAAACTTCGAATATACGTTTGCAAGGCGTATATGCAAAATCTTTATATATTGGATTGTCCAAATTCAATACAAATAAATATTTAAATACGTATAAAATGGTTTTAAATTCTCAAAACAATATTTGTTTCCATTTTTATTTTAAAAATAATACTCTTCACACTCGTTCTAGGATACTATTGATCCTATCTCTAATGAGTCATTCTCATTGGATATTACTAATCCAATCTCTGATGAATTCTTTCGTTTGGTTCTAACGTGTCTTGGTTCTCCGAGCTCTGTAAACTGGAGCTATGATACCAAACTAAAATGACCCGAGCTTCCCCGCGAAGGAAAGCCCAGATTGCTTTGAGAACAAGACAAATCAGAACACAAACAGAAGAACATTTCATTTCTTATTACAACAATTTCATCAGAATACAAGAATATACAGAGTATGAATAAATGTAACACATTTACTAAATATCAGAGATTTACAAATGACAACGCAGCGGAAAATAATACAAAACACAACTGAAAAGAATATACAGATACAGAGCTTTTCGAATATCATTCCAGCTGTATACCAGGATCCTGTGAATATAAATCTGCAAAACCAAAACTACTAGCTGCCCGTGCAGAAAATAGGGGCACCCAGTGTTTAGGTTAAAACAATAAACTCCAGGTCAGTCATGTGACTGGTGTGAGAACTAAAACAGTTATTAATCTGATTTTAAAGTTTGGTATATCAAGGGACCACGCCGTATAACACGGAACGGGTTTACCCCCAAGAATACCAGTGCATAAAAACAACAGCGCAATGCTAAATAAAGAACAATGAAGCTATCATAAAACTCAGGTCCCATCACACAATGCAACGCAAGGCGGAGGATAGAGTTTTAACCTTATAATATCCAAGAATGCTTGGTATGTAAAATTTCATGTTTTATTATTACTATAAGTGTATAGTGTCAAAACAATTTCAACCATAAGTATTAATCATAGATGGCATAAGTGCCCCATACCAATATGTCGCCATATATAGGTTTACAATCAAAACCGCAAAATGTCGTATTGGAAGTTGGATTTCCATCTGTAAACCAAGGCAAGGGATCGTCCTTACCGCTTTGAGACAATCTAGCCCATGTCTCAGGACCCAAACACAGGTGGGCCTTGGATCGTCAGGACCGGTCCTCGATGTGGATTAAAATGCCTGAACACTACATTTCCCCGCCCTATGGGGGCGTAAATGAGTCAAATGACTCCATCGGCCCCGGATCGACCGATATAACTGAGGTGCCTCGTAATCCATCAACCACATAAGTAAAATGTCAGGGCTAGTAAAATCCTGACACCACTCCTAGCTAGAAGGAAATGCATGCCCTCCCTGATGTCCTCTCCCGTTTCTGGTTCACACCGGGGTGTGAGGCTCGCGAATTAACGCTACACAAAGCTACAATATATTAAAGCCATGCTTTGATCATCAACCACAAGACCCTGCTTTTCAATAGAAGCCTTGATCATTTGCATCTCAGCATGCCACACAGGCAATTCACGCTATGCAACCGATGTCTATCAATCAAACAGAATGAAATCCAATATCAGACACACATCCATTTACAAGTTCGTTCTGGGTCTGAACGAAACCAGAGGCACCTTATTCCTCCCCCATATGTCCAATACAGAGGAGAGGTCCTCGCATATCCGGTCGATCTCCAAGTACGTCTGGACGATCATCACTTATTACCTTGTCTTGGGTGTACAGCCCAATCAAGTCATCAGTAATGATCCAAACGATGTGAAGACCTCCGGTCTTCGACCATCGTCTTCATCCTCGACATAACGTCGAATCAGTTATTCAAAATGAGATAAACCCGGTCTTTTGAATAACTCGCATATATAATAAACAAGTGTTATAAAAAAAACACAACATTTGCCTCATTCCAATCCAGAATATTCCTTTATTCAAATATTCTTATACTTTGGGAAAGGTTCCTATTAATTTTATCAAAGATAAATTCTTTAAATTTATTATTTAATCTTCCTTTGGATTTCATTTCAATCTAATTAAAGATGCATTAAAAAATCCACTTGGTTTTAATCTTCCCAAAAATCAGTATTAACGATTGTTTAACTTGGGAAATCATATCCTGCCTTTAACTGGGTTAAAGAACCAATGTCATTTAAAACACGGTTCACGATAAACACAAAATCACATTACATTCCACCAGCCTTTAACCGTAAATTAGCAAGTGAACAATTCCCTAAGTATTAAACCCGAAGGCAGAAACCAACATCAGATCAATACCCAGAAAACCATTCAACTTAACTAATCTCCAGTTAGTTTCTGATTTTCTTAACTCCATTGGGTCTAAGAACAGTATTATTAAAGATACCATTCACGACAACCCAAAATCACATTCCATTAACAATTGAATCTTCATGGAAAACAAATTGATATATATATATATATATATATAATCGATATAAACCTCCATATCGAATCGATAATATAAATGCAATAACGATAAGGCCTTTTAAATTCCATATATATTAACCGTCTTCCTCTAAAAAAGCTTACTTCGGTTATTACCAAATCGAATTCCATTCAATTCCAATTTAATATGTTAAATTGGAAAACTTTACTTTGGAAAATCTCCTTTAAATCTAAACAAAAGATTTATAAATCCCAGATCCCATTTCACTGTAAACCGGGTTAAAGAACGAATGTCGCTAAAACACAGTTCACAACAAACCCAATTCACATTCCGTCAGTCTCTAATCGTAAATTAGTAAGAGAACAATTCCCTAAGTGTTAACCCTGAAGGCTGAAACCAACATCAGATCAATACGCAGGAAACCATTCAACTAAACTAATCTCCAGTAAATTTCTAATTTTCTTAATCCTAATGGGTTTAAGAACAGTATTATTAAAGATACCATTCACGACAAACCAAAAATCCAATTTGATATTAAATACAAGGCTCTGAATAGAAAATATTTTGGCTTATATTCAATATCAAATTTCGATATCAACAAATATCGTATTGGAAATATCGATATATATATATATATATATATATATATATCTTTCAAATCTCCATAACAATGTCTATATAATCACGAAATCCAACATCGAAATATTCTGAAGACAATTTCGATTCAAATCCATTTCCAATTTATATATTGGAAATTCTGGTTATTTTTAAAGCCATTTCAAATCAAATTTATTTATTTAAAAATATTGGATTTCATAATTCTAGTTCATAACTAGTTCATTTTGATAAAATTCTATTTTTATCTTTTCAAATATGGAATTTTTCATCCCAATTCTTTCCAAATTATTTAATATGTTTTGTAATGACCCGGATATTTGACGGTGTAATAATTAACTTATTTAATTATTTAAATAACGAATATATTATTTAATCGATGACGTTAGAGCGTATAATTATATTTTAATTAAAATCGAGCTTGAAATGGCGCTGCAGTTCATAAATTGGCGATTCGAACTTCAACTGAATGTACAGGATTCGTTTTAAGCCGGATTTCCGTGAAACAAGAAACGTGTGGAGCTGGTGGAGTATATCTTTCTAGTGGAAGAGAAAAATCGGGATTTCGTCGTGTAGATTTTGAGATATGTCCAAATCAAATTTTTGAAATAGTCGCTATAGAATCGTTTATCGATCATATCGGTTTATTCGATATAACTAGAGATCGGGTTTGAATTTAGACAAGGTTCTTTTGGGAAGTAGTGATAATTTAATTTTTAGAATTTTATGGTAATTTTTAATTAATTAAACAAGAAACTTTTTATTTGGAGTATTTGACACCCTGTATCGATATTTCGGGGTTTCACAGAATAAGCTAACCTACCGGTATTATTTTATTTTCGTGATCGCGGGGCATTACTCATCACAACGTTATATTCATTTCAGTGTGCAACACTCATAAATGAATGAAATTGTGTGTAGCGGTGTAGGTAGTTTTTAAACCTAAAAACCGAATAACTAAACATTGGTATACACTATACACTTCACATGGACATAAAATGGCCACGCACCATCCTTTTAGCCACATAGTCGGTGAACGTAGAGGGGAAAAATACCACAAATGAATACATAGTATGCCCCTTTGACACGAGCTCACATCTGATACCACATAGGAACCATATATATAATAAACTTACTTTCTAAAACCTAAAACAGAAATCACTTTTTCCTCAATCTTCCGCCGCTCTTCTTTTTCTGGAAAACGAAAGAAATCAATCTGCCTAAAATCAAAACAAATGAAATCAAATACTATAATTCATGAAACTTGTATATTTGGGACCCTGCTATGCTCCTCTACAAACTGAGAGGCATATTATGGTGTGCGACGCCTACTGGAATGGGTTGAATTCGAACAGCGAGCTTCTAGGGTGGTTCTAGGGCAAACGACGGGCTCGAGTTCGACAAGACTTGAGGTGGAGGTTGGCAACGTTGGCACGCATCTTTTGGCTCGCCCAGATCGTACTCCGATCACCAGAAATGGAAGCGACTGGCGGTTTTGGTTCCGAGCTGAAGCGTATGGGGGTTTCGGTGTTTAAAACCTGAACGAAGTAGTGTACACGAGAAGGAAAAAGAAAGGGTTCGACACCACTGAAAACAAAACATAAAGCCTGGAGTTTGGGTTTAGTACAGAGGTGTTTGTTCAAATGGAAGGAGGTAGCAGCCTCGAGTCTTGCCTGTTTTGATTTGTTGCAGGAGTTCGAATATTGGGCATCGAGTAAAGGGAGAAGGCTTAGGCCATGGGTTTCTGTTTTGAAGGAGCAGGTGTCGGCCTTGTTAAGAGGAAGATAATTAAGTGGAGGAGGGGCCGTTATCTCAATGACGTGGACCTATGTTTTGGGCTTGGGCCATATTGTTATATTAAAATTTATTTAATAATAAAAAAAAAAGGAAATTGAACGTGAAAGGATTTGGCATTTGTGTAAGCATGGGAACATGAAGAAAGGAAAGCTTTGACATGGACCTTGGTGGTGCTGAAGGGAATACGTGTGTACGAAGCAAAGCTGAATGTGTTCAGGGTTTCTGAACTGGAGTGAATGGACGTGTTAGGAATGTAAGGAGCGAAGCAGCTCGTTAATGGGATGAAGTAATTGTGTATGTGAAGGAAGGTGTATCTAACAGTAGTTGGAAAGTAACGAAGTGAAGCAGGGAACCGGTAAGAAGAAACAAGGGCATGCGGGTTCTTGTTGGGCATGGGCCAGATTTAGATCCGTCGGGATCGTACTGACAAGGACTATGATATGGAACTGAAGTGCGATGTTTCGGAGCTTGTCTAGAAGTATGACGAAATAAAACGTTCTGAACGGAATCAACTACGGTTATCGTATTTAGCGATAAACCGCCAATGTGAGTAAAACTCACTAACTTTCCTCAATTTATATTTTTATATAAATTGTACTTTATTTATTGACTGCTGTATATTGATTGTTAAACTGGACTGTTAAATAGATTTGATTGAAAACGTAGTTATAGTTAATCTATGTACTGTTAATCAAATACGGTTCTGTACAGCAGGATATTTCATTTCAAAATGAAATATGATATATATTATACTGTGTAACATCTGTGATGCAGGGAGACAGGTTGGAGGAATCCTACTGGATTCCTCAACAATTATTTTACTGTTTTCATATATAGTGTTATATGATGTGTTATATAATCTGTTCTGGATTATGTGTGTTAGAATGATATTAATCATTGTTATTCGATATTTTACATATCATAAGAAACCCTGAGTAGGAAAAAGGAATATTTCAGTGTATATCGAAATAAAGGAGTTTTATAAAATCAACCGATTTTATAAAAGGAAACAATTTGAAAATAGAGTATTTATAAAACGAACACGGTTTTATAAAAGGAAAAGTATTTATAAAACAAATAGAGTTTTATAAAAGGGATATTTATTTAGAAAATAAATAGAATAAAGAAATATTTATTTAGAAAATAAATAGAAGTTGTAAATAGGAATATTTGTAACGGTAATTAGTAGTTATAATTAAGAGAATATTTGTAACGGTAAGTAAACGTTATAAAAAGGAAATAGTTGTAACGGAAAACGTAGTTTATCAAAAGGAGTTAATCAAATGTAGCTTATCAAAAGGGGTAAATCGAATATAGAAATTAAGAAGGGAAGTTAAACAATATTAGAAACTGACTAGAGATTGGTAAGTTGAATATTTTTCTGAGTGTTGATCTGATGTTGGTTTCGGCCTTCGGGGTTTATACTTAGAGAATTGTTCTCTTACTAGTTTACAGTTAGGGACTAATAGTTGTGAAATAGTAGTGATGCGTAAATAAGGATTGGAAATGTTTTCCAATGTTTTCCAATGTATATTTTCTAGTTTTAGAAATAAGGAAATATGAATATATATATATATATATATGGTATATGATTGGATTTATAATTCCATTTGGAATTAAGATCGTTGTTTGTACACCGACATGTTTTCATTTGATAGTTAAATCACAGACTATCAAGTTTTGACCATTTTACGTTGTAAATATGGAGAGACCGGTTGGATTATTATCCGAAGAACCACTCCGTATCGACATAAGCGTTGTGATCAAATACGATGAAGAAATTGAAGACGGAGTAAAGTGCAAGGGCTGTCCTGTTTACAGAATAGTGCCTTCGGTTTCGTTCAGTCCCAGAACGAACATATATGGACGAATGTCTGACAGAGTATTTCCAATGATCGAATGGGTCGGACTGTACAAATATATATGGTGGCCAACGGATTTATTCCCTTCGCATAATATCCAGAATCTATTTGTGCAGATCCAACTAAATGATTAACGGATCTGATAATGTGGCATTCAAAGTGATCGTGTTATAAATGAATGGAAAGTAAGCATAGCTTCTAGCCTCACATCCGGTAAATGACAGAAATCGGGCAGGCAGCATGGCTAAGTCGGTCGCACCGAAGTAGGGTGTATAATCACCTATCTAGAGAATATTCATTTGCTTCTTTAAATCTATCAATGCTGTCCCATATATATATACGGGAACGGTTGCTGATCCCGACCGTTGGTGATGTACATTCGATACACTCAAGCGAAATGAGTGGTCGGTCATGTGTGGCTGAGTTGCAAGATGTTCTTGTTGAACTCCAGTGTATCGTTCCTAGAGTACACTGATCGGAAGGTGATTCCATACCTTGTCATAGTTGGAAACCCAATCATCCAATACGCACTTGCGGTTTTGATTGTATACTATATATGTAGAACGTGAGATGCAAGCGTTTCTACTAGACTGATATCTATTTGTATTTAGACATTATCATAATATCAGAATGATATTGCTTTTCAAAGATGTTTGGATTCTCATAAGGGAAAAACCCGTTCCGTATTCACGGCGTGGTCTTATGAGATATCATATACCTGTTTAAATGATTTGAGTTTACTCACACCAGTCACATGACTGACCCGGAGTTTATTTGTTTTGTCTTCCCTAAACTCTTGGGTGCCTAAATTTGTACGGGCAGTCAAGTAGTCGGGATTTACAGATGCACTTGGAGAGCTTGGAGCAGGAGGCTTCAGCAGTCGATAGCTATTATTTATTCCGCTGTGATGTTATATGTTGTACTCTGAAAATGGTATGTATAAACAGTTATAACTTTGTATTTCAAAAGTTATATTATATTTTATTCGTTCCGCTGTGAGATTCGTGTTACTATGATGATGTTGTTGTTGTCTTCTTCTTCTTCTATTCTAAGTTTCTATCTTATCTATATCCTCACCCTCTATCTTCTTTCTATTAGTTTCTTGAATTTCCAGTGCAATTTGGGGTTGGACTTGTGTTATTTAGTCAGCTCAAATTGGACCGGATTTACGGGTCACTACAGTTGGTATCAGAGCTTAAGTTAAGTATTACCTTGGCTCTGTGGCGTGACTCAGTAGAGATGGGATTAGTAATATCCTAGACTGAGATTGAGTGTATATATACGAGTGAACGTATTTGTTATTTGATATAAAAATTTATTTTATATTGTGGAGTTTTATTGGTTGAGTGGTTTATGAATTTTGGTCGATAGTGGGGCACCACAATATCGATAGGGGTTTCTAAACATTCGAATACGATGAACCAACATGATATGCTTTGAAATTAACATAGTAAAATTGGTTGTATTGGTTGTTAGTATAATCGAATGAGATTATAAAAAGGTGAAATAGTTATAAATAACTGATCAGAATTCATATAAGTAAAGTATATGAAATAAGATGAATTAAATCTGAATTTAAATCGGGATTAGGAATTAAAATAAGAAAATTTTAAGTTCCTGGGAGATTTTGAAAATGTTTTCAAATTGGAAGGGTTATAGTATTGAACTCACTTCGATAAACTGGGAAATAACCCTGATGAGTGTGGCCACATCATCAGTGTTCATTTTCGAGTTGCTAAGTGACGGATTACTACCAAAGGTTTTGTTTTTGAATTGTTTTGAGAAAACAAGTGTTTAGAAGTTCAAAGGTTTTGAATTGGTATTATGATTTCAAATTGATTTGAAATGAGCCCAAGAATATAAATTCTGGAATTAAGATTTAACTTATGAAGTTAAATAGATTAAAAATATTGAAAGTGAATAAATTAATTTGAATTAAACTTGGACAAGGTTATATATAATATGGAATTATATTGGGATGATATCGAGTAAGTTGATTGATTTTATAAGGATTTGGAATCAAGAATTGTACTTAAGTTTGAAATGGAATTTGGCTTGAGTATAAGCAAATGCTTGAGTTAAGGATAAAAACTGACAGGAGATGGATTGGAATGACATTGGTATATGTTAAGTTGATAACCAATGGGAATGGTATAATGATATGGTCAGCAAAAAGGTACAAGTTTATATTTCATATGAGTTGGAATTTATGAGCCGGTTTGGCAAGCCGCTTGGCGTTTTGATTTTCTTTTGAGTTGGAGATGGCCTAGAGAGGCGAGTTGGAGTTTTACCGATAGGGCTGTACAAAGGAGGTTATGGCGAAATTTTCCGAAAAATTTAAGCGTTAGAAAATTTTCAGAATTTTTGAAAATTTAGGTTAGTCGGAAGGAATTAATATTTTAGTCAATATTAATTGGTTCAGTTGAAATCAGAAATAAGGGGTAAACCGATAAATATTTACCTAATAGATAGGGTCGTCCTCTACCTTAGCAATTTCGAGGACGAAATTATTTTAAGTGGGGAAGAATGTAATGACCCGGATATTTGACGGTGTAATAATTAACTTATTTAATTATTTAAATAACGAATATATTATTTAATCGACGACGTTAGAGCGTATAATTATATTTTAATTAAAATCGAGCTTGAAATGGCGCTGCAGTTCATAAATTGGCGATTCGAACTTCAACTGAATGTACAGGATTCGTTTTAAGCCGGATTTCCGTGAAACAAGAAACGTGTGGAGCTGGTGGAGTATATCTTTCTAGTGGAAGAGAAAAATCGGGATTTCGTCGTGTAGATTTTGAGATATGTCCAAATCAAATTTTTGAAATAGTCGCTATAGAATCGTTTATCGATCATATCGGTTTATTCGATATAACTAGAGATCGGGTTTGAATTTAGACAAGGTTCTTTTGGGAAGTAGTGATAATTTAATTTTTAGAATTTTATGGTAATTTTTAATTAATTAAACAAGAAACTTTTTATTTGGAGTATTTGACACCCTGTATCGATATTTCGGGGTTTCACAGAATAAGCTAACCTACCGGTATTATTTTATTTTCGTGATCGCGGGGCATTACTCATCACAACGGTATATTCATTTCAGTGTGCAACACTCATAAATGAATGAAATTGTGTGTAGCGGTGTAGGTAGTTTTTAAACCTAAAAACCGAATAACTAAACATTGGTATACACTATACACTTCACACGGACATAAAATGGCCACGCACCATCCTTTTAGCCACATAGTCGGTGAACGTAGAGGGGAAAAATACCACAAATGAATACATAGTATGCCCCTTTGACACGAGCTCACATCTGATACCACATAGGAACCATATATATAATAAACTTACTTTCTAAAACCTAAAACAGAAATCACTTTTTCCTCAATCTTCCGCCGCTCTTCTTTTTCTGGAAAACGAAAGAAATCAATCTGCCTAAAATCAAAACAAATGAAATCAAATACTATAATTCATGAAACTTGTATATTTGGGACCCTGCTATGCTCCTCTACAAACTGAGAGGCATATTATGGTGTGCGACGCCTACTGGAATGGGTTGAATTCGAACAGCGAGCTTCTAGGGTGGTTCTAGGGCAAACGACGGGCTCGAGTTCGACAAGACTTGAGGTGGAGGTTGGCAACGTTGGCACGCATCTTTTGGCTCGCCCAGATCGTACTCCGATCACCAGAAATGGAAGCGACTGGCGGTTTTGGTTCCGAGCTGAAGCGTATGGGGGTTTCGGTGTTTAAAACCTGAACGAAGTAGTGTACACGAAAAGGAAAAAGAAAGGGTTCGACACCACTGAAAACAAAACATAAAGCCTGGAGTTTGGGTTTAGTACAGAGGTGTTTGTTCAAATGGAAGGAGGTAGCAGCCTCGAGTCTTGCCTGTTTTGATTTGTTGCAGGAGTTCGAATATTGGGCATCGAGTAAAGGAAGAAGGCTTAGGCCATGGGTTTCTGTTTTGAAGGAGCAGGTGTCGGCCTTGTTAAGAGGAAGATAATTAAGTGGAGGAGGGGCCGTTATCTCAATGACGTGGACCTATGTTTTGGGCTTGGGCCATATTGTTATATTAAAATTTATTTAATAATAAAAAAAAAAGGAAATTGAACGTGAAAGGATTTGGCATTTGTGTAAGCATGGGAACATGAAGAAAGGAAAGCTTTGACATGGACCTTGGTGGTGCTGAAGGGAATACGTGTGTACGAAGCAAAGCTGAATGTGTTCGGGGTTTCTGAACTGGAGTGAATGGACGTGTTAGGAATGTAAGGAGCGAAGCAGCTCGTTAATGGGATGAAGTAATTGTGTATGTGAAGGAAGGTGTATCTAACAGTAGTTGGAAAGTAACGAAGTGAAGCAGGGAACCGGTAAGAAGAAACAAGGGCATGCGGGTTCTTGTTGGGCATGGGCCAGATTTAGATCCGTCGGGATCGTACTGACAAGGACTATGATATGGAACTGAAGTGCGATGTTTCGGAGCTTGTCTAGAAGTATGACGAAATAAAACGTTCTGAACGGAATCAACTACGGTTATCGTATTTAGCGATAAACCGCCAATGTGAGTAAAACTCACTAACTTTCCTCAATTTATATTTTTATATAAATTGTACTTTATTTATTGACTGCTGTATATTGATTGTTAAACTGGACTGTTAAATAGATTTGATTGAAAACGTAGTTATAGTTAATCTATGTACTGTTAATCAAATACGGTTCTGTACAGCAGGATATTTCATTTCAAAATGAAATATGATATATATTATACTGTGTAACATCTATGATGCAGGGAGACAGGTTGGAGGAATCCGACTGGATTCCTCAACAATTATTTTACTGTTTTCATATATAGTGTTATATGATGTGTTATATAATCTGTTCTGGATTATGTGTGTTAGAATGATATTAATCATTGTTATTCGATATTTTACATATCATAAGAAACCCTGAGTAGGAAAAAGGAATATTTCAGTGTATATCGAAATAAAGGAGTTTTATAAAATCAACCGATTTTATAAAAGGAAACAATTTGAAAATAGAGTATTTATAAAACGAACACGGTTTTATAAAAGGAAAAGTATTTATAAAACAAATAGAGTTTTATAAAAGGGATATTTATTTAGAAAATAAATAGAATAAAGAAATATTTATTTAGAAAATAAATAGAAGTTGTAAATAGGAATATTTGTAACGGTAATTAGTAGTTATAATTAAGAGAATATTTGTAACGGTAAGTAAACGTTATAAAAAGGAAATAGTTGTAACGGAAAACGTAGTTTATCAAAAGGAGTTAATCAAATGTAGCTTATCAAAAGGGGTAAATCGAATATAGAAATTAAGAAGGGAAGTTAAACAATATTAGAAACTGACTAGAGATTGGTAAGTTGAATATTTTTCTGAGTGTTGATCTGATGTTGGTTTCGGCCTTCGGGGTTTATACTTAGAGAATTGTTCTCTTACTAGTTTACAGTTAGGGACTAATAGTTGTGAAATAGTAGTGATGCGTAAATAAGGATTGGAAATGTTTTCCAATGTTTTCCAATGTATATTTTCTAGTTTTAGAAATAAGGAAATATGAATATATATATATATATGGTATATGATTGGATTTATAATTCCATTTGGAATTAAGATCGTTGTTTGTACACCGACATGTTTTCATTTGATAGTTAAATCACAGACTATCAAGTTTTGACCATTTTACGTTGTAAATATGGAGAGACCGGTTGGATTATTATCCGAAGAACCACTCCGTATCGACATAAGCGTTGTGATCAAATACGATGAAGAAATTGAAGACGGAGTAAAGTGCAAGGGCTGTCCTGTTTACAGAATAGTGCCTTCGGTTTCGTTCAGTCCCAGAACGAACATATATGGACGAATGTCTGACAGAGTATTTCCAATGATCGAATGGGTCGGACTGTACAAATATATATGGTGGCCAACGGATTTATTCCCTTCGCATAATATCCAGAATCTATTTGTGCAGATCCAACTAAATGATTAACGGATCTGATAATGTGGCATTCAAAGTGATCGTGTTATAAATGAATGGAAAGTAAGCATAGCTTCTAGCCTCACATCCGGTAAATGACAGAAATCAGGCAGGCAGCATGGCTAAGTCGGTCGCACCGAAGTAGGGTGTATAATCACCTATCTAGAGAATATTCATTTGCTTCTTTAAATCTATCAATGCTGTCCCATATATATATACGGGAACGGTTGCTGATCCCGACCGTTGGTGATGTACATTCGATACACTCAAGCGAAATGAGTGGTCGGTCATGTGTGGCTGAGTTGCAAGATGTTCTTGTTGAACTCCAGTGTATCGTTCCTAGAGTACACTGATCGGAAGGTGATTCCATACCTTGTCATAGTTGGAAACCCAATCATCCAATACGCACTTGCGGTTTTGATTGTATACTATATATGTAGAACGTGAGATGCAAGCGTTTCTACTAGACTGATATCTATTTGTATTTAGACATTATCATAATATCAGAATGATATTGCTTTTCAAAGATGTTTGGATTCTCATAAGGGAAAAACCCGTTCCGTATTCACGGCGTGGTCTTATGAGATATCATATACCTGTTTAAATGATTTGAGTTTACTCACACCAGTCACATGACTGACCCGGAGTTTATTTGTTTTGTCTTCCCTAAACTCTTGGGTGCCTAAATTTGTACGGGCAGTCAAGTAGTCGGGATTTACAGATGCACTTGGAGAGCTTGGAGCAGGAGGCTTCAGCAGTCGATAGCTATTATTTATTCCGCTGTGATGTTATATGTTGTACTCTGAAAATGGTATGTATAAACAGTTATAACTTTGTATTTCAAAAGTTATATTATATTTTATTCGTTCCGCTGTGAGATTCGTGTTACTCTGATGATGTTGTTGTTGTCTTCTTCTTCTTCTATTCTAAGTTTCTATCTTATCTATATCCTCACCCTCTATCTTCTTTCTATTAGTTTCTTGAATTTCCAGTGCAATTTGGGGTTGGACTTGTGTTATTTAGTCAGCTCAAATTGGACCGGATTTACGGGTCACTACATGTTTTTACACAAATTATCGACATTTTTAATAATTTTATTAAGGCCCGTACAGTCGATTTCCATAAACGGCCATCGAACTGCACTTACAGCGACCTTTTCCAAATTTGATTTGGACATAATTCCAAATCCAACCGTTAAATTTCAAATCTTTGATGTTTTTTAGAAAGCTCTTTTCAATATGAACCCAATGGTTCCGGTTTTAGGAGAATCCGACGGTCGGATCTCCCGTAACGTCCGTTCGAAATAAATGGTCGAAATTCGTGAACTGCCGCAGCGCGGGGCGTTCTGTTCAGGCCATTATATATATATATATATATATATATAATATTTGATCGATTTCCTTTTTAAATTTATTTTATAAATTGTTTTAAATTCGTTTTTAAAATGATTTCAACTTCATATTCAATTTCTAATCAAAATTGAATATTCCATATCATCGATATATAAATGATAATATTTTCAAAACATTATATTTTGAAATCAATTCCTTTTCGATATTCATTATAAAAATGAATAAAATCGATATAAATATCGTTGATGTCAAAATGGAGTCAATCCAATCAACACGGCTTTATATATCCGTGTCCATCCCAAATCGGACATCAAAATCAAATTTTGATCTTTTACTGAATATTATTTGAAAATAATCGTTATTTTAAAATAACCGTTATTTCAAAATATTCATTCTTTCTAAACTGGAATCAGACACTGTCAATTTCCATATAATTTTGTTTATATGGATTTCATACACACATGTATACAACAACCATCAAACATAGTCAACATTCATCCAAAGTGCATTCTACACTGCATAAGCATTAAATATAAATATTTAACGCTTATAACAGTCTGTCAATCAATCGATCGACATACAGCTAATTATTGGGATTAGTGTATGTCTTATATCATCCCAATACCCGTGTGGGGTTTCAATCAACAGATAATGAATTTTATTTGTGCAGTTGGGCGATGTGTAAAATTTATCGTCCCAATCAATATCAGTCAAATGTATGTACATAAACAAATCATCCGATTTGTTTATGCATATTTATTTTATTCATATACACGTTAAAAATTATATTTTTAACTACAAAATATTTATTTCCATTCCACATCACACAACCAATTTTCACAACACAATCAATCAAACAAATAAGTCATCCATGGTCTGTGGATGACGGGTGTCGGGTGCTGCTATGCACCGTCTGCATCCTAGTATATATTCTAACTAGAAGATAGGATAAAAGTAAGAAGTTCTCACCTTTGGGATCCACTTCGCCGGTCTTTCTTTCCGAACGGTTCGGATTTTACCCAATATTCCAATGCATCCTTTTCACGCTGTTCATAAAAAAAAATCATATTTTTATCGCTTCATTCCAATAAATAAAAATCATATTTTTATTTCTACTTCATATATTTTTATAACGCTTCTTTCTATATAAAAATTATATTTTTATATTTCTACTTCTTATATAAAGATCGAATTTTTATTTCGCTTCATATATATTATTAAAAAAATCGAATTCCATTCGCATAAGCACATCTCGATTATTACCAAACCGAATTCCATTTAATATATTAAATTGAAAAAAACTTTACTTTGGAAAATTTCCATTAAATCTTAATAAAAGATTTATATATTCCAAATCACATTCCACTGTTAATCGGGTTAAGGAATGAATGTCGTTAAAGACACAGTTCACAATAAACCCAATTCGCATTCCATTTTATTCCAATTATTATATATAACTGGAAACTCTAATAATCTTAATTAACAGATTTATTCTTTTCACACAGGGTTTAAGAACAGTGTTACTGAAGAGACTATTCATGACAAACCCAATATCCACTTGTTTATTAAATATAAGGCTCTAAACAGAAATTATATCGGATTATGTTCAATATCAATTTCTGAAACCATAACATATCGTATGGGGAATAACGATATATATCTCTCTTCCAAATTCCTCCACAATATCCGTATAGTCACGGAATCCAATATCGAAATCTCCCGAAGATGATTTCTATTCAAATCCATTCCAATTCATACATTGGAAAAATCCCGGTTAAATTAAAACCCTTTATAAACCCAATTTATTTATTTAAAAATTATTGGATTATCTTTCTAGTTAATAACTAGTTCAATTTGATAAAAATATATTTTTATCTTTACAAATGTGGAATTTTTCATCCAAATTCTTTCTAAATCATTTATTATGATTTTACATAAATTATTAATATTTTTAATAATTTTATTAAGGCACTTTCACTCGATTTCCATAAACGGTCATCGAACTGCATTCACAACGACTTTTCCAAATTGTATTTGGACATAATTCCAAATCCAACCGTTAGTTTTCAAATCCCTTGTATTCATTGGAAAGTTCTTTTCGATACGAACCCAACAGTTCTATTTTTAGGAGAACCCGACTGTCGAATCTCCCGTTACGTCCATTTGAAGTTAATGGTTGAAATTCGCGAGCGGTCGTGGCGCTGCGCTTTCTATTCAAGCCATTAATATATATATATATATATATATATATATATATATATATATATATATATATATATAATATTTCGTTGAAAGCGTATTTTATAAATTCGTTTTAAAAATGATTCCCACTTTCACTTCAATTTTAAACCAAAATAGAATATTCTTTATCATTATAATATTTAAATGATAATATTTTCAAAATATCAGATTTTGAAATCATTTTCGTTTTGATATTCATTATAATAATGAATAAAATCGATATAAGTATCGTTCGCATAAAAATGACGCAAATCTAATCAACACGGCTTCACATATTTCAATATTTTCGTGTCCATCCCAAATTGGACATCAAAATCATATTTTAGTCCTTTACAGAATATTATTTCAAAATATTCGTTATTTTAACATCTTCGTTATTTTAAAATATTCGTTCTTTCTGAATTGGAATCAGACACAGTCAATTACCATATAATGTTATTTATATGGATTTCATACACACAAGTACTCAACAATAATGATACGCAATCAACCATCATCCAGAGTGCATTACACAACTGCATAAGCATTAAATATAAATAATTAACACTTACAACAGTCTGTCAACCAATCGATTGACATACAACTAAACAATTGGGATTAGTGTACGCCAAATATCATCCCAATACCCGTATGGGGTTTCAAACAACAAACACTGAATATTATTTGTGCAGTTGGGCAATGTGTAAAATTTATCGTCCCAATCAATGTCAGTTAAGTGGGTGTACTTAAACAAATCGTCCGATTTGTAAATGAATATTTATTTTCATTTTAGGAGAATTTTATGCCATTCATATATACGTTAAAAATTATATTTTTAACGATAAAATATTTATTTTAGCACTTCACTATTTTTAATAGTTTATACATTCAATTAAAATAATATTTTTGTTGCTTAAACATTTTATTGAACACATGAATATTTTATATAGTTCCTTTACACATTAAAAATAATATTTTTAATGAATAAATATTTGTTTCAAAAAAAATCGGCATTATAACGACGCGATATTAGAAGCGGAGTAATGTCTAGCATTACCCCTCTCCTGATACTAGCTCGCGCCATACATGATCATCGATCACATCAACAAAACCACAATACAATCAATTTTCAACACAACCAAATTTCAACAATCCAATCTAAACAAACGACCATGGTTTGTACAACAAATAGTGTCGGGGGCTACTAAGCCCCTCTGCATCCTATTATATATTTAGCTGTAAAATAATAAGAAAGAGAAGGAGTTCTCACTTTGGGATCCACTCCGCCATTGTTTTTTGACGCTCTATTTCGCTGTTCCGATCCTAGACTTGGAAAACGAGCTCCAATCTTCACGACAACTTTTAATTTAACTTAAGCGCGCCATTCCGGACAACTTTCGCCTAGTGGTCTTTTTCCCAAAAATGCTCCATTTCGCCAAAATTCGCGAAAAGACAGTATTTGGACAATAGACTTTGGACGCATTTTCTGAACAACTCAGCTATCCAAAATATGACTTCCATATGCTCAATTCAAAGAGAAAATTGTGGTCTTCGATTTTGGAACTATGGAGTTTTGGCTAGAAGTGCACGGTTTGAGAGTTATTGGCTGTGGAAGCTCAGGGTGTTAAACGCAAAATTGAAAATATATAAAAGTTTGATTTTTGGCCAACGGGAGGTCCATGGTCGGCGGTGGTTAGCCAGAGGGGGCGGCGAGGCTTGCTGGTGGTGGTGGGGCCAAGGATGGCCGGCGCGGCAGTTTTAAGGGTTTGGGGGGAGGGGGTTTCCAGCGGAGAAGGAAGAGGAGGAAGAAGGTAGCGGCTGGAGGGGGTGTTGGTGGCGATGGGGGAGGGTCACTTAAAGTTAAACATCTTACTAATTTGATCAAGACTTTCATACTAAGATGTAAGCTCGATTGAAATTAGGCTCCCGGCGACTGGGGAAGCGATCGGAGCAGCGACGCACGGCTGCAGATTAGGGGCGATGGGGGTTTTAAATTCGGGGGGGGGGGGGGGGGGGCGATATTCTGAACGACTAGAGTTTTAATTTGGGGGGGGAGAGGGTGTATATAATTTAATTATTATTTTTTCCCAAAAAGATAAAGTTTTTATTCGAACTCCAAATCAAACCCAACGACTGTCGGCATTAGCTAAATACCCCCATTCCAAACATAATGGGATAGGTCCCGTAAGCCAATTCGACTGTTTCGTTCAGTTTTCATTAAATATAAATTAATATAACGTTCAAAATTGATTTCATCGTACATTTTAATTTACTGGGGCCACATATTGACTCTAACAATTCTAGA
Organism: Allium sativum; assembly: GCA_030737875.1. NCBI lineage: Eukaryota > Viridiplantae > Streptophyta > Magnoliopsida > Asparagales > Amaryllidaceae > Allium > Allium sativum. The sequence goes on along the minus strand of CM060909.1, from coordinate 843,482,609 downwards.
AAAATAAATCTAGCTATGTTTTGATGATACGGTCCCAATAAAACTAATTTCGTTGAATTTGGAGACCGTTTGAAAATTGGCTATTTTTCAGTCGATTAAATTCAAATTGAAATTACCATACACGTTTAAATTTACCATGCTCACATATTAATTCCAGAAATTATGAAAATTGGAATATAACAATAATTTGACACTCCGGATCCAACACAAGTGGTTTCATAAAAAATGGAGGTCATTTGCAAAATGGCTATTTTTAAGGGCTATATATTATATAATATATATATATTCCATAACGACTATTTTTAATTTTAAACTGAGCATAACTTTCAATTTATATTATGAAATCTCGGTTTCTTACATTCGTTAGAATGATATTATTAAACAGATTCAAATATTTTTGGTTTGACTGAAATCTGATCTATTTTGAATCCTGTACATTCATTTGAAATTTAAAATCGAATTTTCAAACTACCGCGCCATTTCAGGCTCGTTTTATAATTAAAATAAATTTATACGTTCTAATTTTGATTTAAATAAATTTTAAATCATTATTATTTAAATTAAATCATTTTAAATATTCAAAATCCATTAAAATAGCTAAAATAAAAATTTTAAATTGGTTCTGAAAATCCGGGTTGTTACAACTGATGTATGACGTACTCTGATGAATGGTATGTATATACAGTTCTTTTATAAAGAGATTTGATATATTATATTTTATTTGTTCCGTTGTGAGATTCTGATGTTCTTCTTCTTGTTTTCTATTCTGGCATTTCTTTCTTTCTAATTCTCATACTCAAATTTCTTTCTATTAAAGATTCGTAATTTTGTGCCATTTGGGTTGGACGTGGGTTGTAATTCGTCGGCTCAAAGGGTACGGATTTACGGGACTTTATATGGTTCAAGTAAGTTTGGTTTTCCGCACACTCTTATCGTTATTTGCTCTAAGAAGCTTAGTTATCGTACCGCAAATTTTTGCTCAAAAGTATAATTCTCGTTGCAAATCGAGTTGTTGTTGCAGATAGTGGTGTGTCTCATCGATCTTGTATTTTGCAGTTAAAGAAACAGAAACGTTTTGTTTTCTTCGAGCCCGGTGTATAACCGGTGTGATAATCTTACCACTTGTATTCTGGTTGTTTCTCCGGGTTTGGAGATACTATTTGAATTGATTCAGAAGATTCTTTTTCATTTGATTTGGTTGGAGAATTTTTTGTAGACGACGATTTGTTGGAATTTGGCATTATCTTGTTTTCTTTTGAATTTGATATATAATATTATGAAACTTGTGTTTCTTTTATTAAAAACAATGAAAATTTGAATGTTTAAATAAGAGAGGTTTTCTTAGTATCAGTAGAAGTTGAATGGACGATAGGTAGGACTAGTTTTAAACCATATATAAATATAGAAAGTTTGTTAGAGGTTTGTTAATTTAACAGAGGTATAATACCGAGACATGTTCTATGTTCAACAAGTAATACCATATAACCCAATGACAAGTACATTCAACTTACATAGAGAACATCAGTGTTTGAGACCTGGCTGATGCATAAATTTTTATTTTTGAAATCTTCATTTTTTACTTAAAACTTGAAATTTTTTATATGAAACTATTCCTCGTTCTCTTCTAAGTTTAATAAATGTTTTTTCTAGTAGCGGTTTAGTAAAAATATCGGCAATTTGGTTTTCATAATTTATGAATCCTAAGTTTATAATTTCTTTTTCAATGTTGTCTCATAGAAAGTGATGTCTTATTTCTATATGTTTTGTTCTCTAATGGTTTACTGGATTTTTAGATAAATTTATTGCACATGTGTTGTCATAGTAAATAGTTAATTTGTTTAAATTTACATTAAAATCTTTAAGTGTTTATTGAATATATGTGATAACCCCAAATGCCTGTTGACACGACCCAAACTCGCCCTTACGTGGAAAGCCCGGATTGAGTTGAGAACACGACAAATCAGAACACACACAGAAGAACATTTCATTGCTTACTATAACAATTTACATCAGAGTACAAGAATATAACAGAGTATGAATAAATAATATACATTTGATAAATATCAGAGATTTAAATTACTTTCAAATACATAACAGGGGAAAATAATACAAAACACAACTGAAAGATATACACGGATATAGAGCTTTTCGAATATCACTTCAGCTATAAACCAGGATCCTGTGAATATAATATCTGCAAAACCAAAACTACTAGCTTCCCATATGGAAAATAGGGGCACCCAGAGTTTAGGTTAAAACAATAAACTCCAGGTCAGTCATGTGACTGGTGTGAGAACTAAACAGTTATTAGCTTGATTTTAAAGTTAGGTAAATCATGGGACCACGCCGTATAACACGGATCGGTTTTATCCCCCATGAATACCAGTGCATAAAAATAACAGTGCAATGCTAAAGAGAAAAATGAAGCTATTATAAGACTCAGGTCCCATCACACAATGAACGCAACCGAGGATAGAGTTTTCCCTTATAATAGCCAAATATGCTTGATTCGCGAAATTTCATCTTTTATTATTAGTATAAGTGAAGAAATCAACTTCAAATATAAATGTATCAATCATAGGCGGCGTAGGTACCCTTATATTACATCGTCATATATATATATATATATATATATATATATATATATATATAACTAAAACCGAATATCACATATTGGAAATTGGGTTTCCATCTATGAACCAAGGCAAGGGATTATCCTCACCGATTTCGAGACGCACTAGCAAGTGCCTCAGGATCCCTGCAGTGAACCCCTTGGATCTTCATGGCCGGTCATCCGTCGATGATTACTTATACCATAAACTATATGTTGCCGGCTCTGTCGAACCTCTAAAATGGTCAGTATGTCGACCATATCCATCAGCCCCGTAGTGACCGATATAATATCCATCAGCCCCGCAGTGACCGATATATCCGAGGTACCTTATCTCCCATCAAGTAATAATAGTATGCAACATCCACATGAGTAAACAGTCTGGGCTCCATACCATGACGTTAATAGTAGCTAGAACTAACATATGTCCATTTCCATGCAGTCACTATCTCGTTTTTGGTTCACACATGGGTGCGAGGCTCGTGAATTAACGCTACACAAAGCTATGCTATTTAAAGCCGTGCTTTGATCATCAACCACAAGCCTCTTCTTTTCAACAAAAGCCTTGATCATTTGCATCTCATCATGCCACACTGACAATTCACGCCATGCGACTGATATCTATCGATATATAACCTCTCGTACATATTAGAGAAGGGTGTTAAGCAAGAGAATAAATTCTCCGCCACCAAACAGATATATATTTAATAGAAATCAATCAACACAGAATAAAATCCAATGTTAGATACACATCCATTACCAAGTTCGTTCAAGGTCTAAACGAAACTGGAGGCACCTTATTCCTCGTCCCATATGTCCAGTACAGGAGAGAGGTCCTCGCATATCCGGTCGATCTCCAAGTACGTCTGGACGATCACCACTTATTACCTTGTCTTGGGTGTACGGCCCAATCAAGACATCAATAATCATCCAAACAATGTGAAGACCTCCAGTCTTCGACCACCGTCTTCATCGTCGACTTATCGTCGAATCAATTATTCAGAATGGGTATAAACCCGACTTTTCCGAATAACTCGCATATATTATAAACAAGTGCTACAAAAACAAAACATATGCCTCATTCCAATTCTGAATATTCTTTTATTTGAATATTCATATCCTTTGGGAAATGTTCCCATTAATTTCATCAAAGATAAATTCTCTAAATTTATTCTTTAATCTTCCTTCAGATATCTATTTTAAACCAAATTAAGGTTTATCAACTAGTCGGGATTAGCGAACCTTACCGAAGTAATCATTTGTTATATTCCCAATCCCAACCTATTCATCCCATGGAGCAAAACTGGTGATACTCCATATCTAACACCACAGTATTATCGGTAAATTTAATTACTATTTCACGTTCAAATCTAATTAAAGATTTAACTATCGCTTGGAGTAAAACTAGTGGTACTCCATTCTCTGTCATTTCCCGAATTTGATAATTTAAATTATCACATTCTCATTTCAATATAATTAAAGATTCATTAAAACTCCACTTTGTTTTAATCTTCCCAAAAATCAATATTAATGGTTGTTTAACTTTGGGAAATCAAACATGTCGCATCGACAATTTACACCGTACCATTGATTTCTGCCGATATATAACCTCTAAGCTCGTACGTATTAGAGAAGGGTGTTAAGCAAGAGAATAAATTCTCCACCACCAAACAGATATATATTTAGCAGAAATCAACAATACAATTCAAAATACAATGTTAGACATGTAATCTTGTCTTTAACTGGGTTAAAGAACCAATGTTATTTAAAACACGGTTCACAATAAACCCAAAATCACATTCCATTAATTATGGAATCTTTATGGAAAACAGATCAATATATAATCGATATTAATTTCCGTATCCGACTAATAATATAAATGGAATAATGATAAAGCCTTTTAAATTCCATATATATTAACAGTCTTCCTCCACAGAAGCTCATTTCGATTATTATCAAATTGAATTCCATTCCATTCCAATTTATTATATTAAATTGGAAAACTTTACTTTGGAAAATTTCCTTTAAATCTTAATAAAAAGATTTATAAATTCCAAATCATATTTCATTGTTAATCGGGTTAAAGAACAAGTGTTATTTAAAAGACCGCTCACGACAAACCCAAAAATCTAATTCTTTCATTCAGTTCCAATTAAATATTAATTAATTGCAAAACTTCTCTAAATCATAATTAAAAGATTTATTCTTTTATCAACTGGGTTTAAAAATAGTGTTATTTAAGACACCTTTCACGACAAACCCAAAATCCAATTTGATATCAAATACAAGGCTCTGAATAGAAATTATATCGGCTTATATTCAATATTAAATTCTGAAACCAACAAATATCGTTTTAGGAATAACGATATATATATATATATACATATATATATATATATATGTGTGTGTGTGTGTGTGTGTGTGTATGTATGTATGTATGTATCTTTCAAATTCCCATAACAATATCCATATAATCATGGAATCCTATATCGAAATATTTCGAAGATGATTTCCATTCAAATCCATTCCAATTCATATGTTGGAAATTCTGGTTATATTAAAACCATTCACAAATCCAATTTATTGTATTTAAAAATTATTGGATTTCAAATCTGGTAAATAACTAGTTCATTTTGATAAAAATATATTTTTATCTTTCCAAATATGGAATTTTTCATCCAAACTCCTTCCAAATCATTTATTATGATTTTACACAAATTATTGATATTTTTAATAATTTTATTAAGGCTCTTTTAGTCGATTTCCATAAACGGTCATCGAACTGCACTTATAACGACCTTTTCCAAATTTGATTTAGGCATAATTCCAGATCCAACAGTTAGATTTCAAATCTCTTATAATCATTGGAAAGTTCTTTTCGATACAAACCTAACGGTTCCAGTTTTAGAGAATCTGACGGTTGGATCTCCCGTAAAGTCAACTCGAAGTCAATTGTCGAAATTCACGAATGGTTGCAGCGCGACGCGTTCTATTCAGACCATTTAATATATATAATATGTATATTATATATATTTCATCGATTTCCACTTAAAACGTATTTTATAAATTGTTTTAAATTCGTTTAGAAAAACGATTTCAACTTCATATTCAATTTTAAATCAAAATTGAATATTCCATATCATTAATATATAAATGATAATATTTTCGAAACATCAGATTTTGAAATCACTTCCTTTTCGATATTCATTATAGAAATAAATAAAATCGATATAAAAATCATTCGCGTCAAAACAGCGCATATCTAATCAACACGGCTTCATTTGTTTTAATATTTTCGTGTCCATCCAAAATCGGACATCAAATTCACATTTTAATCCTCTACTGAATATTATTTTAAAATATTCATTTTTTTTTATATTCGTTATTTTCTGAATTGGAATCAGACACAGTTAATTACCAAATAATTTTATTTACGTGGATTTCATACAATACATGTATATATCAACAATGATAAACCATCAACCAGAGTGCACTACACAACTGCATAAGCATTAAATATAAATAATTAATGCTTACAATAGTCTATCAACCAATCGATCGACATACAACTAAACAATTGGGATTAGTGTATGTCAAATATCATCCCAATACCCATGTTGGGTTTCAATCAACACACACAGATTTTATTTTGTGCAGTTGGGCGATGTGTAAAATATATCGTCCCAATCAATATTAATCAAATGAGTGTACATGAACAAATCGTCTGATTTGTACATGAATAATTATTTTCAGTTCAGGAGAATTTTACGTCATTCATATATACATTAAAAATTATACTTTAAACGAAAAAAATATTTTATTCAACACATGAATATTTTATACATTTCATTTATACAATAAAAATGATATTTTTATTGTTCTAACATATTTTAGAAAATTTTGGCAGCATAACGGCGCGATATTAGAACCGGGATAAGGTCTAGCCTTATTCCTCACCTAATACTGGCTCGCGCCATACACATACCAATTCTAATCAATTCCATTTGCATCCCAAACCAAATCCAAACAAATAAATCAATCCAAGCAAACAACCAAACATCCATGGTTTCAATCAAAGGTGTCGGGTGCTACTAAGCACCGTCTGCATCCTAGTATATATTTAACTGTAAACAAAATTAGAGTGAGACGTTCTCACCATTGGTTTCCACTCCGTCATTCTTTAGCAGACGATTTTAAATCTTTCCCGCAATCCAACATGTCTATTTTATAAATAACATATATACGTTAAAAATCATATTTTTAACTAACAAACAATTTTCCTTAATACGATAAAAAACATATTTTTATATCACTAAAAATTATATTTTTAATTCAAAACCATATGTGTAAAAATCACATTTTTAATTAAAAGTCATATTTTTTACAATTCAATTTTCTATATTAAAATCATATTTTTACATCGCTACTTCATTATAAAAATTATATTTTTATAACGCTACTGTATATATATAAATTATATTTTTATCGCTACATCATATAGATAAAAGTCACATTTTTATATGGCTATTCATATAATAAAAATCAATTTTTTATTCCTCTATATAGATTAAAAATCAAGTTTTTATCATCGTTATATATACATAAAAAATCAAATCTTTATAGTGTTAAAAATCATATCTTTATATTATTAAAAATCATATTTTTATATAACACTAATTCTATTAAAAACAATGCTAATTTCAGCTTTAAAACAATGTTAGTTCATAATAATAAACAAATAAAAAAGAAAAAGGAAAGGGGAAAACTCACTTTTGCTGTTCAAAGAGGGAGGTGGGTTGCTAGGGGCGAATGGGTGCAGCAGCAGGGGTGGGCGGCGGTGATCAGCGCAGGAGGAGGAAGTGTAGTGGCGGCGGCGGCCCACAGTTGGTCGAAGGTGCGATTTCTGGTGGTTGGTGGATTAAAGAAGAAAGAGGAGGGAGTGCGGCTAAGGTTGGACGACGGCGAGGTTGCCGGGGGGGGGGGGGGGCTCGGCGTCACGTGTGGCGGCGGGGTGGGCTTGGGCGGTGGAGGCGGCCACGGGGTAGAGGGTGACGGGTAGTTAGGGTTCTTTTTTTTTTCATTTATTTCAATTTGAACGGGAAAGTGAAAGAGGGGGGGGGGGGAGGGGGGAGGCGTTCCTGAGAAAGAGAAAAGGGAGGGGCCTTATAAAAAAAATATAAACTTAATTTAATTCAATTTCAAAAAAAGTTAAAATTTAATTCGAACTCCAAATCAAACCCAACGACAGTCGCCTCTAGCTAATTACCCCCATTTCGGACACAATGGGATATGCCCCGCAAGCCAATTCGACTGTTTCGTTCAGTTTTCGCTGAAATTAAAATATAAATCAATATGTATTTAATTTAAACGTACATTTTATTTTACCGGGGTCACATACTAACTCCCAAAATATCAGAAAAATTATTTCTAGCTTTGTTTTGATGACACAGTCCGAACAAAACTAATTTCGTCGAATTTGGAGACCATTTGAAAAATGGTCATTTTCCAGTCGAATAAATTCAAATTGAAAGTACCAAACACGTTTTCTTTTGCCACACTGACATATTAATTCCAAAAATTATGAAAATTAGAATCTAGCAATAATTTGACATTCCGGATCCTACAAAAGTGATCTCGTCGAAAACGGAAGTCATTTACAAAATCGCTATTTTTAAGGGCTATATATTATATAAAATATATATAAATTCCATAGCGACTTTTCTGAATTTTAAACTGGACATAACTTTCAATTCCCTTTATGAAATCTGGATTTTTCACATTCGTTAGAAAGATATAATTAAACAGATTCAAATATTTCTGGTTTTACTGAAATCCGATTTATTTTGAATCCTGTACATTCATTTGAAATTTAAAATCGGATTTTCAAACTACCACGCCATTTCAGGCTCGTTATATAATTAAAGTAAATTTACTCGTTCTAACTTCGATTTAAATAAATTTCTAGTTGTTATTATTTAAAATAAATTATTTTAAATATTCAAAATTCATTAAATTTGCTAAAATAAAAATTTTAAATTGGTTCTGAAAATCCGGGTTATTACACCCGTGCCACGGAAGCAAGGATAATCATTGGAATATAACACATTTATCACATCAATAGATTACAGATAATAGCATAACACATGAAATCATAGAACAATTCTCATCATCATAGGAGCGGAATCATAAATGTCATCAACATTAGAGTTGCACAGACACAGGATACTACTTAGTACATAAAGGTTCCAACAAATAGAAAATAAGTCTAGAACATTATCAAATACAGCATAGATAAAGTAATGTCTAAATGTCAAAAATAGTGAAAAAAGATAGTCTTCATCTTCTGCCAAAAGAGCACACTATGCTGCAGTGCATATCCAAAAGAAAGCATGTTACCTGCTTACTTGGTTGCCCATGTAAAAATAAGGGGACTCGAGTTTGCAAGTGAAAACAAACTACGAGTCAGTCATGGGACTGGTATGAGAAATCTTACGAAACTTGTCTAATAATAATGCTAATCACAGGACCATGCCGCTAACACGGAACGGGTTTACTCCATTCGATTGCCAGTGCATAAAATGAGTAAATCTTTTAAGCAATGCAATGCTTTTTAGAAAAATGAAACCATTATAAGACTCAAGTCCCATCACACAATGCAACACAAATCGGAGGATAGAGTTTAACCTTATAATGGTCAAATATGATTGATACGTATAAAACAATAATCATTTGATATTATTATTAGTGTTCTAGTCAGTTTAATTTTTTTTCAAAGTAAATGTATCAATCCTAGACGGTATAGTACCCCATCCTACTATGTCACCATATATAGGTTTACAATCAAATCTATAATATCGTATTGGAAATTGGGTTTCAATCATGAGTCGAGGCTAGGGATGGCTCCTCCCGATTCGAGACAATCTAGCAAATGCTTCAGGGCTCAGACGCTGGAGAACCCTTGGATCTTCAGGGCCGGTTCACATATGCTTTAGTGGATTGGTTATTCCTGAACACACGTTTCCCGATCCTATAGGACCTACCACTTGGCCAGTAGCGACCAATATCCGAGGGCCCTCAAAATCCATCATCCATATAAGTAAAAATGTATGAGCTCCATACCATGACACCACTTCTAGCTAGAAAGAAACGCATGCACTCCCTGCGGTCACGATCCCGTTTTTGACTCATACCGGGGTGCGAGGCTCACGAAGTAACGCTATACACAAGGCTATGCTAAATAAAGCTGTGCTTTGATCATCAACCACAAGGATCTGCTTTTCAACAAAAGCCTTGATCAATTGCATCTTAGCATGCCACATTGACAATCCACGCCATGCGATTGATGTTTATCAATATATAACCTCTAAGCTCGTACGTCTTAGAGAAGGGTGTTAAGCAAGAGAATAAATTCCCCGCCACCAAACAGATATATATATTATAGAAGTCAATCTACACAGAAGGAAATCCAATGTTAGACATACGTCCAATTACAAGTCCGTTCTGGGTCTGAACGAAGCCAGAGAAACCTCATTCCTCGTCTCGTATGTCCAATACGGAAGAGTGTTTCTCGCATATCCGGACAATTAACAAGTACGTCCGGACAACTACCACTTTAACACTTTACTGGGCGCTACACAATTCAAGGCATCAGTAGTCGTCCATTCGATGTGAAGATCGCTGGTCTTCAGTCACCGTCTTCAATGTCTTCGATTTTTAATCATCGTATAATTATTTAAAATGAGATTTAACTCGGCCTTTTCAAATAATTCTCGAGTATAAATAATTCAAATCATTTCATATCGTTAATAATATTTTAGAATGATTTATCGCTATTTTTATTTATATAAAAATAGCCCATTTAATTCGAAGGACGTTTCAGGTCATTACGCGGCCTTGGCGCTGTTTTTATCCAAATTTGAATTACACATTTCTCGAAATCTTACTGTTGGATCTTAACAAATTTAATATCGTTGGAAAGGTCTTCTCAAAGCGAACCCAATGGTTCCAGTTTTCGGGAAAATCCGACGGTCGGATCATTCGATATAATCGTTTAAAGTTACGATTTCGAAACGCGAACTACTGTGCGCGATTCGTTTTATTTAGATTTATATCTATATATTATATATATAAATATAATTCGTTCGACGATTTTAACTAACATGTTAAGAATAATGTTTTAATCAAACAAGATCATATCCTAACATATGATTCTTTTTTCCTAATTTAACATGATAAAAATGCCATTTTTAATGACAAAACATGTTTAACATAGCACTCTATTTTTTTACTCTAACTTACTTCACAAAACTGTCAATTTTAATGACAATTCATGTTCTATATATAATTCTTTTTATTCTAATCTAACATGCTAAAATGTCTTTTTTAATAACAAAACATGTTAATCATATATTTCTTTTTCTTATTCTAATCTAACACGTTAAAAATGTCATTTCTAATAACAAAACATGTTTATCATATATTTCTTTTTTTATTCTAATATAACATGTTAAAAATGTCATTTCTAATAACAAAAATGCTTATCATATATTTCTTTTTTTATTCTAATCTAACATGTTAAAAATGTCATTTCTTATAACAAAACATGTTAATCATATATTTCTTTTTTTATTCTAATCTAACATGTTAAAAATGTCTTTTCCAATAACAAAACATGTTTATCATATATTTCTTTTTTTATTCTAATCTAACATGTTAAAAATAGGGCTGTAAATTTTGTTCGAATGTCCGACGTCCGTTCGTGTCCGTGACCGAAATACGTCCGTCCGAGTCCGTCCGATTTTCATTTAGGACACGAATTAGGACAACAAGATTTGTACGAGAAAAAATCATGTCCGGTCCGGGCTCGTCCGAATTCGTCCGAATTATTTGAAATTTGTCGTATAGTAGAGAGAAAATCTAGTAAAATGTACAAAATGTGATATAAATAGCCATGTCCGACTAGTCCGATCATGTCCGTGTCCGACCGATTTTATTTAGGACACGAATTAGGACAACGAAATTTGTCCGAGAAAAAATTTGGTCCGGTCCGTGTTCGGTCCGATTTTTTTTAGGACAGAAACTGAACATACCTCCGTCCGGTCCGGTCCGACCGATTTACACCCCTAGTTAAAAATGTCATTTCTAATAACAAAACATGTTTATCATATTTCTTTCTATTCTAACTTACATGATAAAAATGTCAATTTAAATGACATTACATGTTTATTATATATTTCTTTTTTATTCTAATCTAACATGTTAAAAATGTCATTTCTAATAACAAAATATGTTTATCATATATTTCTTTTTTTATTCTATCTAACATGTTAAAAATGTCATTTGTAATAACCAAACATGTTTATCATATATTTCTTTTTTTTATTCTAATCTAACATGTTAGAAATGTCAAATCTAATAATAAAACATGTTTATCATATATTTCTTTTTTTATTATATTCTAACTTACATGATAAAAATGTCAATTTTAATGACATTACATGTTTATCATATATTTCTTTTTATATTCTAATCTAACATGTTAAAAATGTCATTTCTAATAACAAAACATATTTATTATATATTTCTTTTTTTTATTCTAATCTAACATGTTAAAAATGTCATTTCTAATAACAAAACATGTTTATCATATATTTCTTTTTTTATTCTAGTCTAACATGTTAAAAATGTCAATTCTAATAACAGAACATGTTTATCATATATTTCTTTTTTTATTCTAGTCTAACATGTTAAAAATGTCATTTCTAATAACAAAACATGTTTATCATATATTTCCTTATTATTCTATTCTAACTTACATGATAAAAATATCAATTTTAATGACATTACATGTTTATCATATATTTCTTTTTTCATTTTATTCTAACTTACATGATAAAAATGTCAATTTTAATGACATTACATGTTTATCATATATTTCTTTTTTATTCTAATCTAACATGTTAAAAATGTCATTTCTAATAACAAAACATGTTTATCATATATTTCTTTTTTTACTCTAATCTAACATGTTAAAAATGTCATTTCTAATAACAAAACATGTTTATCATATATTTCTTTTTTTATTCTACTCTAACATGTTAAAAATGTCATTTCTAATAACAAAACATGTTTATCATATATTTCTTTTTTTATTCTATTCTAACTTACATGATAAAAATATCAATTTTAATGACATTACATGTTTATCATATATTTCTTTTATTATTTTATTCTAACTTACATGATAAAAATGCCAATATTAATGACATTACCTGTTTATCATATATTTCTTTTTTTATTCTAATCTAACATGTTAAAAATGTGATTTCTAATAGCAAAACATGTTATATCATATATTTCTTTTTTTATTCTAATCTAACATGTTAAAAATGTCATTTCTAATAACAAAACATGTTTATCATATATTTATTTTTTTATTCTAATCTAACATGTTAAAAATGTTATTTCTAATAACAAAACATGTTTATAATATATTTCTTTTTTATTCTAATCTAACATGTTAAAAATGTCATTCCTAATAACAAAACATGTTTATCATATATTTCTTTTTTTATTCTAAACAAACATGTTAAAAATGTCATTTCTAATAACAAAACATGTTTATCATTGTTAGCCTACATTGTGAAATAGGCTACACAAAGAGCAGACAGTTAGAAAGCCACCAACCGGTTCAGATCGGAGGAAGATAGCATAGGAAGTAAGTAGAGATCGAGGACGCAGATACCGTACTGGTTCAGATCGGAGGAGTACGTCGGCAACATCATAAAGCAAGTGACCTCATCGGATCGGATCGGAGGCAGCCGATCCGAACCCCTTTCTCTGAGCCTGTGACCGTTGCTACACACGTTTCCTGAAGACTCGGACCGAGCATGACCATTTCTCCCACAATCTCCCACTAAATCGATGCGCTGTCACCATCTTGAAGCCTCCGAACCCGACTCTTATGGGATGGGTGCCATGCAATTCCGAACCGGAGCCACTTCGAAGAGATTTTTCACCTATAAATACACCATCTAGAGGCATTTGAAAGGATCTTTTGGCAAATTCTCAGTCCTAACTTCATTTACAGCCGAATTTCACAATCATATTCAAATCAAATTCATCTCTTAAAGCCTATATTTGAGAAACTTGAGTGATTTTATGCAATGTAATTGTGAAGTTGAGTGAGAATCATTGCTGTATTTGCATTCATATCATCAGTCAAAAGAATAGAAAGTGGACGTAGGCTCTTTAACGCCGAACCACTATAAATCATGTGTTCTTCGTTGCTTTTTAGTTCTATTTCATTAAATTCATAGCTCGTTTGCGTGTTAGAACCAATTTTTGGTCTAACATTTTGGTGCTTTCACTGAGAAACCTTCAAATTCTCAGCCTTTTCGGGGTTATCATTCTACTATTTGGGCTTTCAAGTTCAAAGAAGTTAATCCCTTGTCTTTGACATCTTTCAGTACTTGTTGACTAACTGTTGAAGAATCGAGTATTATGGCCAAGACCAAAGGAAAAGAAGTGCAAGGCGCCAGGGGAAATGATTCCAGAGAAGATCAACAAGCTATTGTGCTAACAAGGTCACGTGCTCAAGGCTCTGGAGAAGACCGCTCCGATCAGGAGGATCCGAACCGGGTGGAGGGCACCGATCCAATCCGATCTGATGAGGTCGGGGGCACTCACTCTCTCCATCCGAACCGCCCCGACCAGGCTGATGTGAATCGATCTGATCCGAACCAGAATGAAGCTAGAACTTCTACTCAAGCTCCCTCCAACGCTCCGATTCCAGCCACGATGACTAATGTTCAGCCTGATCCATCTACACCCATTACTCAGGGAGATTTTTCACGTTTTCTTGACATGCTTCAGAGCACAAAAGAAGCATTGGAAGCTCAAAGGCGTGACAACCTTTGCATGCAGGAAAACATGATCACTATGGGTAGAGAACTACAGGAGCTCCGGAGGCAGAAGTCTCCTTCCCCAACACTTCGTCTTACTACAGATGATTCGTCTTCTTCGGAGGAGGAACGTCCTCACGAGAGAAGGCTGCTTGAACGACCTCAGAACCTCGATCAATTGACTTTTGGATCTTTAGGATCCAGAGAAGATGCTGCTCGTGTATTGGGCCTTGATGACCCGAGTCTGCAACAGCCTATGTTGCTACCTATGCGCGGATCCCACGTCTTACCTAGGGATCCTAATATTACCAACCCCACACAACAACAGCTTTTCCAAGCTCTACCTCATGAGATCGTCCCGGAGCACAGAGAGCAGCGTTGAGCAGCTGGCGCTAGAAACAGGAGGTTATCCCCTAACTAGGAACCCAGGAGTAATCCGAACATCAGATTTAGAGAGCCTATGCAGACATTAACAAACACCGATGTATGGGCAATGGTGCGTCAGATTATGTCCGAAAGCCGACAGTATACTAATGAAGATTGGGGCATTGAACGAAGACATACTCCCTTCACAGATGACATACTGAATTTCCAGTTTCCCCGGCGATTTAACTTGCCTCAGATGGATCGATATTCAGGAAGAGCAGACCCAGGGCAGCATCTGATGAGATATGCATGGTTCATGAATGCAGCAGCAGCTCCAGATGCCGTAAAATGCAAAGCTTTTCCAATCTATCTTGAAGACGTAGCCTTAATGTGGTTCACCCGACTCCCTCCTCGGTCGGTATCAAATTTCACAGAATTGAGTGAGTGCTTCATGAATCAATTCCGACTCCATGCCCAAAAGTCCAAGACCATCATAGAATTGTCACGGATTAAACAGGCCACTGGAGAATCTTTGAAGTCATATTTTGTTCGCTTCAACCTGGCCGTCACTGAAGTCACTGATCCCCATGAGCCCACTATCCTGATGGCCTTGATAGAAGGGGTAGATCCCGACACAGAGTTCGGGGATTACTTGGCTGGAAAACCACCTCCTATAAGAGAATTGTTCTATGAAAAGGCTAATGTCCGCTTAAGGCGAGAAGAAACTAAGGCAAATCGGAAGAGAAAGTCCAAAGGGGCCTCGAAGGAAGGTGTCCAGAGTAATGTCGCTGTGAAACAATCTGGTGACAGTTCAGGGAAGGTGGAAGTAAATGTTGGCAACCAGAGTGGTGGTAATGGCAACAGAAGTGGGAAGGGCAATAGAAGGAACAGAAACCGAGGGAATAGCTCTAATAAAAGACCCAGATTCGAGACTTTTGAAAATTACACGCCGTTAAATGATACGTTGCAGAACATTTATTTAGACACATACAGCATATTGCAGTACAAAAGACCACCACCCAGAGATTCTATTGAGAAAGAGATTGCAACAGGAAAGTTTTGCTTGTTTCATGGTACCCAAGGTCATTCCACCAATGAATGCCGTCATTTGAGGGATATCGTCGAAAAATTGCTGCGAGAGGGGAAGTTGGATGAGTACATGGCCTCCCCAAGGGACAGGGGGCAAGGGGGACAAGCCCCGAACCAAGACCAGCCTGCTTCAAAACCCACAGCTCAGCAAAAAGGTAAGAGGATCGTCATTAACTCTATTATAGGCGGACCTCACTTAGTTGGTTATAGTTTTAAAGAAATGGACCAGTATGTCAACGCCGCCAAGCATTTTGAAGTAGGAGAATGCAGTAGCCTTGAAGACGTCACTCCAATAAAACAACAAAAAACGATGTCAGATGATGTCGTGTTCCGCAATAGAGATGATTCTGGAGTTCAATCTCCAACCGACGATCTACTAGTGATTACCACGACAATTGGCCCCGCTTTAGTCTATAAGGTGTTAGTGGACAACGGAAGCTCGGTCAATATCCTCTTCAAGAAAGCTTTCGAACAAATAAGGCTCGAAGCAAAAGACTTAAAGCCATGTCAAGGATGGATACGTGGCTTTAACGGAGCTTCTATAGCTCCAATGGGTTTGGTGGAATTACCAGTCACACTAGGGCAGGCAGATCGCCAGAGAGTAAGGATCCTGCCGTTTGTAGTTTTGGATTTGGAGTCGCCTTACAATACCTTCCTAGGTCGACCGGCTCTTGCCGAATTTAGGGCATGTATTGCGCCCTGGTGCTTGCTGCTTAAATTCCCGACTGACTCAGGAGTTGAGGTGATGAGGGGCGACCAAGCTACAGGACGAGCTTGTTACGTGGCAGAGTTAAAGATGTTAATGAAGGGGTTGAATATAGATGCTAAGGATGATTCCGCCCCTCCAAAGGAGGCCTCAGCATAGCAATTAAAGGGTCCTGCCCCAAGAGAGTCGCCCTCAGACGTGCTTGAGGATATAGATCCCAGAGAGGATAGAGAACCCGGGGACAGGAAGGCAACTCCCAACGAAATAACAATTGATATACCTATTGATGAAACGGATCCAACAAAAGTACTAAAGATCGGCTCACAACTGGACCCAGTTAGAGCAAGGGAATTGGCTGATTTTTTAAAGGCAAATCAGGATGTGTTTGCCTGGACTCACGCTGACATGCGTGGGATTTTGCCTACCATCATGAGCCACTCTCTGTGTATTAATCCAAAGCACCCACCAGTCAAGAAGAAGAGACGGATGTTGGGTCCAGAGTGGTTAGCAGCTTTGAAAGAAGAAGTAGAGAAATTAAAAGGTAATGGATTCATCAAGGATTCAAAGTATCCCGACTGGATATCGAATCCTGTCCTGGTCAAAAAGTCAAACGGGAAGTGGAGAATGTGCATTGACTTTTCTGATTTGAACAAGGCTTGCCCGAAGGATAGCTTTCCTCTCCCCAGAATTGATCAACAAGTAGATTCAACTGCCGGGCATGAACTTTTATCCTTTATGGACGCCTATTCCGGGTACAATCAAATTCCCATGCACATACCAGATCAAGAGCAAACAAGCTTTATCACAGACTTGGGATTATATTATTACGTAGTAATGCCATTTGGGTTAAAAAATGCGGGAGCCACGTATCAACGCCTAGTCAACCGCATGTTTTACAATCAAATCGGGAAAACCATGGAAGTTTACGTAGATGGTATGCTCGTGAAATCCAAGAAATCTGCCAATCATACGAAGGACTTAGCAGAAATGTTTGGCATACTATGAAGGTATGGGATGAAGTTGAATCCCTTGAAGTGTTCTTTTGGAGTGGCATCAGGCAAGTTCCTTGGCTTTATCGTGAGTTCCAAAGGAATTGAAATCAATCCGGACCAAATAGCAGCAATCCGGAATATAGAGGAGCCGCGAAAGATCAGGGATGTTCAAAGCTTAGCTGGGAAGGTTGCAGCACTGGGCAGGTTCATCTCTAAAGAAACGGACAAGTGTGTACCTTTCTTCGATCTCATAAAACGGGGAAAGCGAAATTTTGAGTGGACTCCCGAATATGTGGAGGCGTTCCAGAATCTATTAGACTTCTTAGAAAAGCCTCCAATATTATCAAAGCCTGTGGAACATGAGGATTTGTTCGTCTACTTGGCGGTATCATCTCACGCCGTCAGCACAGCATTAGTACGTGAAGAGGATAAAGTCCAGAAACAGGTGTATTACGTAAGCAAAAAACTAGCTGCTGCAGAACGTAACTATCCGAAGATAGAGAAGCTTGCTTATAGCCTCCTGATTGCTTCCCGCAAACTTTGCCACTATTTTCAGGCACACCCAATAGTTGTATATACCGATCAACCTTTGAGACAAGAGCTTCAGAAACCCGAAGCGTCGGGGCGGTTACTCAAATGGAATATCGAGCTGAGTCAGTTTGATTTGAACTTTCAGCCACGAAGATCAATAAGGGGGCAGGCCTTGGCTGACTTCATAGCTGAATTTACAATTCCTGAAGAAGAAACGGTGGGCGACAAGGTAGTTGTTTTGGATCGAGAGTTAGAGCTAAGTCCGTGGAAATTATATACGGACGGGGCCAAGAATGTAGAAAGTCCAGCGCCGGAGTTGTTTTGATAACTCCTGAAGGACGATCTATCTACTATGCATTACGGTTAGAGTTTGCTGCTACCAACAACGATTCCGAGTATGAAGCCCTGATTGCCGGGTTGAAACTCGTCAAAGATTTGGGAGTGAAGACACTAGATATATATTGCGATTCCAAGATAGTTGTATGTCAAGTTCGGGAAGGATTTGCTGCTAAAGGACCTCGACTCATCACCTATCTCAAAAAGGTAAAGGAGTTATTGGAAGGTTTGGAGCATTATAGCATAACACACATCCCAAGAGAGGAAAATCAGAAAGGAGATCGACTGGCGAAGCTAGCAAGTTCTGATAATCCTAAAGAAACAGAAATGGTTCCGATAGAGGTGTTGGATTCACCAAGTTTTGACCTAATGGAAGCAGAGCTTGCCTTGGAAGTTGAACCAGAAAGAGAATCTTGGATGACATCAATTAAGAATTTTCTCAAGAATGGAACGCTCCCGTTGAAAAAGAGCGAAAGACGAGCTGTAAGACGCAAGGCTGCAAGATATATTTTGCAGGACGACGTTCTTTATCATCAAGGGTTTTCAATGCCCCTATTACAGTGTATCGCACACGACGACATTAAACTGTACTGCAAGAAGTGCATGAAGGTGAGTGTGGAGATCACACTGGGGCAAAACCCTAGCAAAGAAGGTATTACAGTATGGATATTTCTGGCCTACCATGAATAAAGACGCGGTTGATTATTCACGACGCTGCGATAGATGTCAAAGATATGCCAAAGTTCCCAGAGCGCCTCCGACTCAGCTCAAGTCAATGGTAAGTCCGTGGCCGTTTTCCATGTGGGGAATTGACATTATTGGAGTGCTACCTATTGCCAGAGGAGGAGCTAAGTACGCGATCGTTGTCGTGGACTACTTCACAAAATGGGTGGAAGCTGAACCTCTAACAACCATCACGGCGAGGAAGGTGATCAGTTTTGTGGTCAGAAACATTATTTTTCGATTTGGGATTCCGAAGACCATCATAACCGATAATGGGACGCAATTTGACAGCATCGAGTTCAAAAACTTCTGCCAGAAATATAAGATTGATAAACGATATACTGCAGTGGCTCACCCGAAGTCAAATGGCCAGGTCGAAGCCGTGAATAAAGTCATTAAATCAATTCTAAAGAAGCGGTTGGAGCAGGCCAAAGCTAGATGGGTAGATGAGTTGCCATTAGCTTTATGGGCCTACAGGACGACCTTTAAGATGGCTACCGGCCATACTCCCTATTTACTTTCTTTTGGGTCAGAAGTAGTGATCCCGGTAGAATTGGAAGTCCCTTCTCATCGAGTTGCGTACTATGACCCGATGACAAATAAAGCACTCCTCCTAGAATCTCTTGATATGATTGAAGAAAAAAGAGATGAAGCTGACTTGCGTGCCTCGAGACATCGACATCAAGTGGCACGTTATTATGACCGGAAAGTTCGCCTCAAAACTTTTAAACCAGGAGACCTAGTATTGAAACGAGTCTTCCCGCCTTCAACCCAATCCAAAATGGGAAGGGCCATAAACCATCCAACGGAAGCTTGATACAGGAGCATTCAAGCTAATGACCGTGGACGGTGAGGAGATTCCCAGAGCTTGGAACGCTCAACACCTACGACGATACCTGAGCTAATGTGAAATGTCATCTCTTTTGTTTTCATAAGCTATGTAAAAAGGCACGACTTGCCTTAAAAAGTCTGCTTATGTGAACAAAGGATTATAAAGTGGATGTAGGCTACGACTTGGCTGAACCACTATAAAAATATCGTGTGTCATTTACTTTCCTGCATTATTTATATCTTCAACAATTATTCTATCATGACTGTGAAACAAGAATTGTTAAATTAAATTTGGAAAGTTGGAGATGACCTGTGTGTAGGAGCAAATAAAATGACTGTTTGTGCAATAAAACACAAAAGAATGGGAAGACGACATTCTTAACTCTAACTCTCAAGAATTGAGAGAGAGTATAAAGGACGGGAAGATGACGTCCCCTGAGGCATGAAGGTGCACCCAGATGAGAGACCGCCTCAACGAAACTCTAACCTGGTTATGAGACAAGAGAGTATAAAGATGCTAGAAAGAATAGGCATCAATGACAAAAGGAATATGGCCCCGTCAGAGAATCGGGGGAAATTGGATTTTTTTTATTTAATCAATCTTGAATAATTCTGGCTCAGTTATCCAAGAATAACTGGGGGCATATATGTGCATTCATATTCCCCTCAACAATGACTCTATTATATAACTTTAATATGACCTACTTTTGTATTTTCACTTAATTGCTGAACTAACGACTATCAGACATTGCATGAAATAAACTATTTTTATTTACAAACATGTGAGTTTGTACAAGGAAAACAAGCAAAAAAGAAGGTGCGAGGGCCGCACTCGCTGCGACAATTGCGAACCAATTAAATGCCAAAGTAAAACAAAGCACTTCATAACTTGGGCTTTGGAGCGGACTTGGATTTTTTGGCAGCCTTCTGAGCATCCTTAGCCTCTTTTTTAGCATCAGTCAAAAGGCGCTTTGGCTTTTTCTTCCCTGCAACCGAAGTGCTAGAATCGGTTGATTTTTTCCCAGGAGCCGGAACACTGGAATCAAGAGAAGACTTTTTAGCAAGCTCTTCTGTAATAGACCTAGTTGAAAGCTTAACAACTAACCTTAATCCAGGATCCACCACTGCAAGAGGCTTAAGGCTTTCGGGGTTCAGGTCTTCAACTTTTAGCTGCATACGTTTGTCTTGTTCGGCTTTCATTTCAGCCAAAGTGATGTCATCAGCGCTTTTTGGATCCCCAACTATAGCCACATCAGGGTCTTCCTCATGTCCCTCGCTACCGCCATCGTCTTTCAAGGCATCTATCATCTCGTCATCATGAGGAGCATCAGCCTTAGACAGTTCAGTTCCCCCTCCTGACTCTACACTGGCAGCCTTATCCTTTTCGCCTTGAGCCTTTTCCATGGATTTTGCTCCGATGGTGGTTTCTTGAGGCCCGCCAGTCTTCTCGGTCGGTTCAACACCTACAGAATGAGAAGCAACAGTTATCAACTCAGGAGAAAATAAAGGATCCTCCATCGGTTGCCTAATTATGTGGATAAAAGTGGAGACGGCCTTGATGAATTGAGGTGAAAAGGTAGAAATACCTTCCGATGATTTCTCAATGGGAGTGACTGCCGTCTCTGATGCTGATTCAGGTATAGGAGATAAGAGGGACGCTTGAGGGAACCCCGGATTCTCGGGATCATATCCCTCAACTTCGGGAGTTTCAGCGGTAGTGGAAGAAGAACCAGCCTCAGCGATATTCTTTTGTTTGGCCATCCGCTTCTCTTCCTCCATAGCAGCGGCAATGAGGCGACGCCCCTCAGCCAGACGTGCCGGCTCATCATCTCTTAGATATTTTTCCATAAGCTTATCTTCGTCGACGAAGTCTACCTTGAGTTCCTCTTTCTCCCATTCGATAATTTGACTCCATACGTTAACCAAGGTAGTTGGATAATCTTCAATCCAAGAGATGTTTCGGCGACGAATTATGTGCGCGAAGAATTCAATCAGTAATTCGCCGAAACTGTGCACTTCTTCCTGAGCCTCTGACAGCTGCTTGCGGGTCTCATCAGCAGACTTAATAACATTTTCCACATTCCCCTCCGCTAGGGCAGCCCTATTTTCGGCTACCATTAACTTGGATTCCAAGTCAGCGTTTCGTTTCTCCAATTCAACATTTTTTCTCGCTAACTCGGCTTTTTCTCGCTCAAGAGTATTGTAAGCTAGTTGCATTTTGACGTTATCCGACTTAGCATCTTCTGCTTGTTTCTTCAACTCCAAGCGCTCTTTACTATGAGATTCTAGCAAGTCATGATAACGCTTCTGTAACTCTTCAAATTGATGTTTAAAGTTGGTAGCATCTCGTTGAGCGATGACAAGTTGGGCCTGTGTGTCCTCAAGGTCCTTCTCCAAATTTTTCAAGGCCTTTGCATCAGCATCTGCAGTCTTTTTCATCGAATTAACATCCGTAATCAAAGTCCGAATGATTCTGGAGAGATTACGTGAATACTTGAACATCTCCGAGTATTGTTTTTCGACTGCATCAATCTTCGCTTTGGCCTCATCTGCCCACCTTGAGGAAATAGGCTCGAGAGCAGGTAAGAAAGTCAGATTTTCAAAATAATGATCGGGGAATTGCTTCTCCAAATATGCCTGCTTAACTTTAGACTCAGCATCCAGCGGTGGAGGTTGGCAGTATGTTAGCTCAGCGTCCCTATGTTTAGTGGGCATGATGGCTGCATCACCCTTTCCAGGTCGCTTATCAGAAGCCTTATGTTTGTCTCGTAAGTCGGTATGTTTCGGTGAACTTTTTTCCCTACTGTGTTTGTCTTGAGGAGAAGTTCGGTCTTTGGGCTACGATGTGTCTTCTCCTCGATGACTCTGATAGCTTTTATATCGGTCTGAATCCGACCGGACGGGGGAGCGAGAGCGCGAGGTGTGTGACTGATAAGAATCATGAGGCCTTCTGTCCTCTCTACCCCGGCTTTCACGGCGATCATGCTCGACATCGGAAGGGGGTCTAGTCATGCTGCGACGTATCTTCCTGATGTCATAGTAAGGTCGAGACATTGTACCTGCGCAAAAATATAAGTGGAATTCAGAATCAGTGTTCACATAAGAAGTAAGTGCAGTGAAGTGTGGTGCTATTGTGTTGGGTGCATCCTAAGTGGTGTCCCCCCCTCCCCGACAAACCCGAATCCGAAGCCAGGCCAATGCGAGTGGGCTCTTTGGCCTTAACGGGAGTAGTCTCCTCCGAAGATGTGAAAACTAAAGGATTTGTACCAAAATCCTCCAAAGTATAGATGGTTTCAGGTAGGGGGAGATCTCCTAAACCCTAAAATGTGGGATCATCGGTAGTAGGGACATCTCCTTGAGAAGCGTCTATTGGCAGCTCTTTAGGGGACATTGACTTTTCAGGATAAATAGCATCATCAGGGACAATATACCCTTCTCTGTGCGTCTCAGCTATGTTGGCTAACTCGTCATCCTGAGTTGAAGATGGAGAAGGTGAAATCCGAAGAGGTATCTCTGGATCTCTCGAGCCCTTGCCTGTTTCAGGAATGATGTCTACTGGGGGTATATATACATACGGGTCCGACCCATGACCTATGCTACGGGTAATGGATAGTAACCCGTGATGATGTAGATGCTCATCCTTAAGAACTTCGTCGATGGTTAAAAAATTTTGATCGCCATTGAGGAGTCGATGCAATCGATCAAAGTATAATTGATCCGATATTTGCTTTGGGTTATCAACTGCAAACAAAAGAGAAAGAAGGTTAATGTGTTGACATGAACATTCAAAATTAAGATCTAGAAAATCGATGCCATACTTGATTTTGTCCATCTCCTGGCGCACCCCGGTTGTTGCCTGATATAAAACCATTCTGGCTTAGAATCGCTGGCCGTGCTGGCAAATGGAGCTGAAATAATTTTCCTTTTTGGGACTGATTCGAAATAGGAAAAGGAAGGAGTCTCTTGAGTCCGATGCTTAAAATTATAAAAAAAGTGGACGTCGTCGAAAGTGAGCTCTGTACCTAAAATCTCTCTGTATGCTATATATAAGGTATATAAGTAAGCATAAGAGTTGGGATGTAACTGCATGGGGGCAATCCGCATCTGTCTTAGAAAGTCGACAACAAAAGGCGGAAATGGTTTAATTGCCCCAACAATACACATCAATCGGGTAATTGCCATAAATCCTTCTGGGGGATTGTGAGGACGGTCAGTTTTCGATGGCACCAGGGTATCCCTTTTTAGTATCCCGTGCTTTAAACATATGCGAACAAGTCTGTCGTCGTCGATTGTTGATTCAACAGAGTCTTTGGGTGACTCCAATACAATGGCAGACTCAAACTCATCAGGAGCTCGATTATCTCCAATCCCTCCTTCCTCTTCATTGCCCAGAGAAACTTCACTATCGGAAGGCGTTTTGTTGTTATGCGCTCCTACTTCATAATCTGGGCCCTCATCGTCCCATTCAGGGTCTGAAGAAGAAGATATGTCATCAATGGTAACTTTCTCGGAAGTTTCCGCAACTTCCATCTTCTTTGCTAACCTAGATGAACGTCTCTCGGCCATAATCACTAGACTATTGAAGAAACAATAGCAAGGATTAGATTAAAGTTTCCCGTGTCCCCCGTGTGTGTATGTGAACTAAAGTGTGTGCTACGTGTAACGAAGATGCAAAGTAAACACATGGGAGCGTGATATGAAGATTCAAAGAAATAATGATGTTTCAGAATAGTTCTTGATGTTTGTTATGTTCGTAAGGCGCTATCCTAACTGTTCAACAAGCTGAAGGTTATGCCAAGCATTGATTAAGATAGTTGGATAAGTTCTCGTGCATTGAGTTGGACCATTTCGGTTTGGTTCGAGCATGTGCATTGGGATCGGATCGGAGGGCAAAGTGATGTTTTGATCTAAAGCAGAAATTCACACCCAGTAATTAAAACCAGATCGGTTCAGATGTAGGCCACCGGATCGGTTCAGATTGATTTGAATAATAATGCCTCTTTTCCTCCTTGTCTTTTACTCCGATCCGACCTGGTCAAGAAGGCTTTGTTTTCCCTTTTTTGTTCTTTCTTTTGCTCCAACCCGATCCGACCTTGTAAACATCATTTTTGTTCTTTCTTTTGCTCCGGCCCGATCCGACCTTGTAAACATCTTTCCTGTTCTTTCTTTTGCTCCAACCCGATCCGATCTTGTAAACATCTCTCCCTTTCCTTCATCCCAACGTTTCTTCACCCGAACCGATCCCTGTTCCTCTCCTCTTCTTCATCTCCTTCATTTTTTACCTCGCTTAACCAATACCGAACCCAACTCTATCTCACAAACCCCAATTAAAACCAAGCACTTACATGCTCAACTATCCGTTGAGTTCCTAATCCTCTCTCCCAGCGCCTCGAGGTGATGATAGAACCACCAACGACGAAGGTAAGGAGAGAGAAGGCAGCGACGTCGGAATTAAACACATGCCATGTTCGAATCGCCCAATTTTATCACCAACCTAAATTGAAAACGATTACAGCAAAGTAATTCGAGATTTTAAACCTACCTAGTTGTTTAATTTAAGGATGAACGAGAGAGTTTCGAAGCTTTTGAAATTTTAAGGTTTTGATGCAAAATCTGTTGAACGAGAATAATAAAAGAAGAAGAGGAAGAAGAAGACGGGAGAAAGACTTCTATAAAGTTGTGGTGACTAATCGTATTCCCAGATTTCTCTGACCCGTTCGGACCGGGAGTCAGACCCACAAAGGCACTTTGGCCTGTTAGTCCATGGTGAAGCAATACTGGAGGGCCCATCCGGGTGTGCTACTGGAGGAAATCCATTCGGATCATAATCCGAACCGAAAGGGACCATATACACTGATTTGACATGCAGGGTGAATTTGAGGAAAAGTAAAGAAAAAGCTCACCTGGAAGAATCACTGGACATTAAAAGGAGTTCTCAGAGTTGTTTGAAAATGAAGAAAGTAATTCATATGGATTGTGGATATATATAAGCAGCAAAAGCCTCGACTTTATGAAGTGACATGACACTACTAGTAAATGGAAGCGATAATTCAATGGTTCTAATTCAAAGGTTGTTTCGTAAACTTCTTCGAAGCACACTTTATCTTAAATAAGAGTGTACTTCAAGGGGGCAAAATGTTAGCCTACTTTGTGAACTAGGCTACACAAAGAGCAGACAGTTAGAAAGCCACTAACCGGTTCGGATCGGAGGAAGATAGCAAAGGAAGTAAGTAGAGATCGAGGACGCAGATACCGTACCGGTTCGGATCGGAGGAGTACGTCAGCAACATCATAAAGCAAGTGACCTCATCAGATCGGATCGGAGGCAGCCGATCCGAACCCCTTTCTATGAGCCTGTGACCGTTGCTACACACATTTCCTGAAGACTCGGACCAAGCATGACCATTTTTCCCACGATCTCCCACTAAATCGATGTGATGTCACCATCTTTAAGCCTCCGAACCTGACTCTTATGGGATGGGTGCCACGCTATTCCGAACCGGAGCCACCTCGAAGAGATTTTTCACCTATAAATACACCATCTAGAGGCATTTGAAAGGATCTTTTGGAAAATTCTCAGTCCTAACTTCATTTACAGCCGAATTTCACAATCATATTCAGATTAAATTCATCTCTTAAAGCCTATATTTGAGAGACTTGAGTGATTTTATGCATTGTAATTATGAAGTTGAGTGAGAATCATTGTTGTATTTGCATTCATATCATCAATCAAAAGAATAGAAAGTGGATGTAGGCTCTTTAACGCCGAACCACTATAAATCGTGGGTTCTTTGTTGCTTTTTAGTTCTATTTCATTAAATTCATAGCTCGTTTGGGTGTTAGAACCAATTTTTGGTCTAACAATCATATATATCTTTTTTTATTTTAATCTAACATGTTAAAAATATCATTTCTAATAACAAAACATGTTTATCATATATTTCTTTTTTTATTCTAATCTAACATGTTAAAAATATCATTTCTAATAACAAAACATGTTTATCATATATTTCTTTTTTTATTTTAATCTAACATGTTAAAAATGTCATTTCTAGTAACAAAACATGTTTATTAATTCACATATACAATAAAAATATGATTCTTATGGTATAAACAATTTGTTTTCAAATACGAACATTTTATTGATTCACATATATAATAAAAATAAGATTTTTATTGTATAAACAATTTCTTTTCAAACATGAATATTTTACTAACATACACAATTCAATCCAGCCATTCATCGCAATCCCAAACAATCAATTAAAATTTTGTACGATACATATATGAATTTTATATAGCGTATATATAAATTCCAGATCGCAATCAACAATAAATTTTATTTTAAATTAGAGATCTCACATTGGTTTTGACTTCGCCTAAATTTGTAGCTAGCTCCAAATACGTCCCAGTCTCTTCTAGAATGTAGAACACGTTGTCACGATCACAATGTTTCCTGTTTCATGTGTTTTCGACTTCGTATGAGCGAGTTTTGGTTTCTCAAAGGCTAATGGTATTTTAATTTTAATTAATTAAGCAATTTAAATAAGAAAATTCACCTTCTCCTTCAGTAAACCAAGGCCGACAGTTTAACCCTTTTATTCGAACTTAGGGTTCGATCTTTCACTCAATCGGTTGCACGAGCTGATGATCAGACCACGCCACGCTCTCAGACTTGGAAGCGCGCCAGGTGGGACCCACGGCATCGAACCCGGTCGACGGCGGAGAGAGGATTCAGATGCGAACAGCGGCGACTTTGGAGATCCGGATCTCGACGGATACTCCACGATAGGAGGTGAATCTGATAAGGATGTGAAGAGGATGGAGAGCACTATGAATTCCTCCAAAGGATCGATGTGTTTTATTGAGGGGATTAAGAGTTATTGGAGAAATAAGTTTCGAACAATTCCGGCCATACACGAGATGGCGACGGTGGCTTGAAATGTAATTAGGGTTTTGGAATTGTTTTATTGGCTGATATTTATAATATTTAATTCTTTAGTTCAGAAAAGGACCGCTAATCCATATGGACTCCGAACCAATCCCAACGATTGTTGCCCCTAGCCAAATACACCATTTCGGACACAATGGACTATGTTTCGTAAGCCTATTTGACTGTTTCAGCCTGTTTTTCTTTAAATTAAAATATAAAACATTCAATATTTAATTCGAATGTACATTTTAATTTAATGGGACCACATACTAATTCCAAAAATTCCCGAAAAATAAATATAGCTATGTTTTGACGATACGGTCCTAATAAAATTAATTTCATCGAATTTGGAGACCGTTTGAAAAATGGCCTTTTTAATGGTCGATCCAATTCAACAAAAAATTCCAAACCCATTTTAATTTACCACGCTCACATATTAATTCCGAAAATTATGGAAATTTAAATCTAACAATAATTTGACATTCCGGATCCAACAAAAGTGGTTTCGTCGAAAACGGAGGATGTTTGCAAAATGGTCATTTTTAATAGCTTTGTTATTATTTATAAATGGAATTTTTAAATTCTAACACATTTTCTAACAAATTTTTTTAAAATAAATTTTTTAAACTGGTTCTGATTTTCCGGTTTGTTTCAATCTCCCCCACTTAAAATCTTTTCGTCCCCGAAACGGAAACAATAGTAAAGTAGGAAACAAAACGAAAAATGCAAAATATTGTAAATGTACCTCAACACAAGAACTAATCAGAGATATCCACTTTGCACTTGGGATAAGTATGTTTAATGCTATCCTCAGTCTCCCATGTACAGTCTCTAGGATCTCTGCTCCACTGCACTTTGACCAATGGATTCTCTTGTTTCTCAGAACCATGGTTTCTTTGCCTGTGATGACCCCAAACCCCCATTCCACGGTAGCAAGGGTAATCTTTGGAATATAACACATAAACAAATAATAGCAGAATAGAAATATATAAATACACCAGATAAAGTACAACAGAATACACTGGATAAACATAATCATCAGAGTTAAACGGTATACAGGATCATACTTAGTACAAAATACAGTTTCAGCTTTACATAAAATGTCTACAGCGGAATCAAAACATAATATGTACAACAGAAGATGAACAGCATAAAAGAAAGAAGTGATAAAATCCATATTCAGCTCCATAGCTAACAAGATAGAGCCAGCTAAAACCTGAATACAAGGCTTCCCGCGTAGAAAATAGGGCACCTGAGTTTGCAAGTGAAACAAACTATGAGTCAGTCATGGGACTGGTATGAGAAATCTACTAAACATATTTTATAATAAGGCCTATCACATGACCACGCCGCTAACGCGAAATCGGTTTACTCCATTGGATTGCCAGTGCCCAAAACAAGTAAATCATTTAAACATCAAAATGCTTTTTACAAAAATGAAGCCATTATAAGACTCAGTTCCATCACACAATGCAACGCAAGCCGGAGGATAGAGTTTTACCTTATAACGGCCAAAATATACTTGATACGTATAAAACAAAAGCATATGATATTATTACTAGTGTTTATATGTTTCAAAAACAATTTCAATCATAAGTATCAATCATAGACGGCACGGGTACCATATATCATGTCGCTATATATAGGTTTACAATCAAAACCGCACGATGTCGTATTTGGAAATTGGATTTCCGTCATGAACCAAGGCAAGGGATCGTCCTTACCGCTTCGAGACTCTCTAGCCCGAGCCTCAGGATCAGAGCTCGAGTGACCCTTGGATCGTCAGGGCCGGTCCACATGAAGTGGATTAAAATGCCTGAACACTGCGTTTACCCGCCCTATGGGGCGTAAACTGGTCATATCCCGACCAAACTATCTGCCCCGGAACGACCAATATAACTGAGGCGCCTCGCTATTCATCTCCACATAAGTAAAATGTCAAGGCTTGTAAAACGCTGACACCGCTCCTAACTAGAAGGAAACACATGCCTTCCCTGAGGTCCTCTCCCATTTCTGGTCCATACCAGGGTGTGAGGCCCGCGAATCAACGCTATACACAAAGCTATGCTATTTAAAATCGTGCTTTGATCATCAATCACAAGACTCTGCTTTTCAACAAAAGCCTTGATCACTGCATCTCATCATGCCATATAGGTAATTCACGCCATGCAACTGACTTGTATCAATCACACAGAATGAAATCCAATGTCGGACACACAGTCCATTTACAAGTACGTTATGGGTCTGAACAAAACCGGAGGCACCTTATTCCTCATCCCATATGTCCAATACAGGAGAGAGGTCCTCGCACATTCAAACGATCAACAAGTACGTCTGGACAACCACCACTATAACCCCATTAGGGCAGCAACTCCCATAAAAGGCATCAGTAGCCATCCATTCGATGTGAAGATCATCGGTCTTGCACCGTCTTCATATCTTCGACTTCTAATCGTCGACCAATTATTTGAAATGAGATTTAACTCGGCCTTTTCAAATAATTCACGTATAATTAGAATTCAAATCAATTCGTTTCTGTGGTTAAATTATTTGACATCCATAATTCAGTTCACTAATGTAATTCTCATGTCAAAGCGAACCCAACGGTTTCGGTTTTGGGAAAATCCGACGGTCGGATCTCCCGCAATAATCGTTTAAAAACACGATTTCGAAACACGAACTGCAGCTTCGTTATTCGATTTATTTTAATTATATATATATATATAAATATAATCCATTCTTCGATTTTCAAACCATTTTCATTTCATATATTTGATAAAAATAAAATTTTTACCCAACACATATTTATTTCAACACATGACTGTTTTTGACACTTCATATATATTATAAAAATGTGATTTTTATTATTAAAACAATTTATTTAAAACATGAATATTTTATATACTTCATATACATGATAAAAATGTGATTTTTATCTTTCAAACAATTTATTCGTCATATGATTATTTTTCCAACACATGAATATAAATCAAACACACGAATATTTCAGAAAATTTCGGCAGCATAACGACAGGGGGTTTAAAACCAGCACCGTCCCGAGTACAGCTCCTCGCACTACCTTACGCCTCGCAACGTTCCCTAAGGGGCTTATCCAGATAATCTAAATATTTCGATTCATTTTCATATTCCAATGGATTTTTCCACAAACAATTCCAATTTTGTTCCAACCACAAACAATCATTTATCAACCATTCACATTTATCAACCAAATTTCACGTCAACCAAAATCCAAACAATCACAACCAATACATATCGTCCATGGTCTGAGGACGAGGGGAGCATATATATATAGATATACGTATACAAATATATTTCCATTTCATTTCAATTTCATTTCACTTCCATTCAACGCACATATGATTTCTACAACGCATATATAACTTATACATCGCACATATAATTTATACAACGCTTATACATGAGGTGTACAACGCTTATATAACTTATACATCAATTATATAATTTATGCATTGCCATTCCATATCGTTTATAATTTAGAAATCTCACATTGTGTTCCACTCCTCCAAAAATTGTAGGCAGCTCCAAAAATTCTCCGGTCTCTTCTAGAATGTAGAGACGTCCACCCGGTCCCAGTGTCTCTTGATTCACTGCATTTCGACCACATAGCAAAAATATACGATTTTTATTAGAATAATCAATTTCGCAACGGTTTTAAACTGTTACAAATGGTTTTAAATAACCAACCCGTTACCTTTCAATAAACGTTCAAACCTAGGTCTAGATTTTTCGTTGAATCCGTGAAGTGGTTAGACGATCAAGTTCCGCAGCATCGAAGGGGGAAGGAGGGCGCACGTACGCCTGAAGCGGGGCCCACTTCGGTGGCCGAAATAAGTGGCGGTGGCGACTTGAAGACCTCGACTTTAAGGGTGCGAATCTCCCAAAATACTGAACGAGGGGGAGCGAACCAGGTATGGATTTGGAGAAGGGAGGAAGATCTTCAAAATGTTCAACTGTGGCGAGGGCTAATTCGAAGCGGATTCGCCGGAAATTGATCGGTAATGATGGAACCTCTTTCGTCGTCGAGAGAAGGTTACGGGTGGGGGTGGCGAAGGGGGGTTCTGATTTTTTTTATTAATTTATATAGTGAAAAAATTCTATTTGCCGATATTTATATTATTTCAAAAATTAGGGGTTTTTCCACACGAACTCCTATTCAAACCCAACGACTGTCGTCCCGAGCTAAATACCCCCATTCCGAACACAATGGGATATGTTTCGTTGGCCCATTTGACTGTTTCAGTCAGTTATTCTTCAAATTAAAATATAAAACATTCAAATATGGATTTGAACGTACATTTCAATTGTCGGGGCCACATACTGATCCCAAAAATTCTAAAAAAATAAATCTAGCTATGTTTGGACGATACAGTCCCATAAAAACTAATTTTGTTGAATTTGGAGACCGTTTGAAAAATGGCCATTTTCTGGTCCATCCAAATTGACTGAAATTAACTAAACACATTTTCCTTTTCCACGCTCACATATTGATTTCAAAAATTATGGAATTTGGAAACTAGAAATAATTTGACATCCCGGATCCAACAAAGGTGGTTTCATCGAAAAAGGAGGTCGTTTGCAAAATGTCTATTTTCAAGGGCTATATTAACTCCATAGCGACCTTTCTGAAAATTCATTTAGCCATAACTTTTGATTCCCGCTATGAAATTTCGATTTTTCAGATTCGTTAGAAAGATATTCTCAAACATATTTAAATATTTTTGGTTTCACTAAAATTCGTTTTATTTTGCATCTTGTACAGTCAGTCAAAGTTCGAATTCAAATTTTCAAACGGCTGCGCCATTTCATGCCTTGTTTTATAATTAAAATAAATATATTCGCTATAAATTCGATCCAAATAGATTTTTGGTCGCTATTATTTAAAATAATTTATTTTAAATATTCAAAATCCACTAAAATTGCCAAAATAAAAAAAATTAAATTGGTTCTGATTTCCCGGGTTGTTACAATCTCACCCACTTAAAATCTTTTCGTCCCCGAAAAGGAACGAAGCTGAAAGTTGTCTAACTAACCAACTCAACTTTCATTCTGGTTTCTATTCTTCAACTTTTCAGTTTTTAAGAATTTTCTAATTCTTCAAAAATTTGGCTAACACCCTAAATTTTCGAAAAATTTCGCCATAACCTCCTTTGTACGGGGAGGGGTTTGGAAATTTATTGGGTCGTATTAGGTACCCAATAAATCCTGAAAAGCATACACATATTTATAGTGATATATTCCGGTGTTGGACAAGGGGAGTGTGTATAGATCATAACTCCAGAGAATAAATTTTTGTCACCCTACAAATGGTTTTTGTGTCTTAATGACCAGAGAGACGTGTTTATTGTCATCTCCAGACCCGTGTGGGGTTTTTATTAATCTGGTAATTTGTCGTTACATTTTATATAGTCCATATCAGTATTCGGTTCAACCTGTAATATAGTCATCGCCATACAAGTCGCTCACTCGTATGGAAAATCTTCAACCTCCTCACTTAAGCTCCAAATGCTTATGTGGTATATGATGGAGTATGTTATCTTCAATAAGTATGCCATGTAGTGTAGTTCAAAATTAATTGTTACTATCCTATGGCGACGTTTATTATTTCACACGGAACAACCAGCACTTCGCATCCAATGGCATTCATAGGAGTTGATATAATAATAAAACTGCACATCCAACCCATTAAGGTATACCTATTTGTCGGGCACACAAATAAACTCTTTACTCAACAACGAATCCATTTACCTGTTCAAACATATATAATGTACATGCATATATTCCAATCAATTTTTAAACCAGTTCAATATTTGATTCACTTGCATAAATTTACCATTCATTCTCGTATTGGTTTTATTATTCCAATGTTATCCATTTAAACTAACAATCACACAACACAAACAACAATCAATTTGTTGATTAACTTTTCAAAAATCTACTAATTAATTCATATACTCTTTTAAAATCATTCAGACTATATAAATAAAAATTTTACATCCATGAAAAGGAAACAACAACAAGGTAGAAAACAATACGGAAATGCAAAATACTGTAAATGTACCTTGTACCAGAGTTAATCATAGGTATCCACCCTGCAATTGGGATAAGCTTGCTTAATGCTCTCTTCAGTTTCCCAAGTACAGTATCGCGGATCTCCTCTCCATTGCACCTTGACTAAGTGAACCTTCTGGTTCCTCAGCTCTTTAGTTTCTTTGCCAATAATCTTTATCGGCTATCTTCTTATAGCTAATTCTGGAGTAATTTCCAAATCCTGTTGCATGGCTTCTTCCACGACCAAGTCTGAATCATGAACATGCTTTCGAAGTTGAGATATGTGAAAGACATCATGTACTCTAGGGAACCAGTCAGGCAATTGAACTCTATAAGCGAGAGTTCCAATCTGTTCGAGCGCAGGAAATGGACCAATAAATCTAGGCGCCAATTTCCCTGTCTTGCCAAATCGGACTACTCCTCTCATTAGAGAAACCCTCAAATACACATAGTCACCAACAGAAAAAGACAAATCTCTTCTTCTTGAATCTGCATAGCTCTCTATCAGCTTTGAGCCATTTGCAATCGCTTCTTAATGAAATCGACTTTATCCGCAGCTTCACGAATCATATCTGGTCCCAATACAAGTCTATTACCAGGTTCTACCCAACAAGCGGGAGATCGGCACGGTCTACCATACAGTGCTTCGAATGTTGACATTTTCAGGCTCGCTTGGTAGCTGTTGTTGTATGAGAACTCAGCTAGATGCAAGTGGTCTTCCCATGATCCGCCAAAATTTATAACACAAGCCCGCAATAAATCTTCAAGAATACGGTTCACCCTCTCAGCTTGACCATCTGTTTGAGGATGATAAGCGGTGCTCATATTCAATTTTGTCCCCAATTCTGCTTGGAATGCTTTCCAGAATTTACTAGCAAATATAGGGTCACGATCACTAACGATACTCATGGGAACCCCATGAAGTTTAACAATTTCTTTGAAATAAATCTGCGCCAGACTCTAAGCGGTTCTATTTGATCTGACAGGTATGAAATGGGCGGTCTTCGTGAAACGATCTACGATCACCCAAATACTATCATTTCCTCTCCGGGTTCTGGGCAAACCATCTATGAAGTCCATAGAAATTTGTTCCCACTTCCAACCTGGAATTTCCAATGGTTGCAACAATCCAGCGAGTTTCTGTTGATTGCATTTGACAAGTAGTACACCAGCTAATGTACAAGGAAATGTCTCTTCTCATAGATCTCCACCAGAAAGTGCATTTGATATCATTATACATTTTACTCACTCCTGGATGGATACTGAGTTTGGATTTGTGACATTCATCCAATACTTCTCTCCGGAGCTCAGATATGTTCGGAACACAAATTTGGCCCTTTAACCTCAGAATCCCATCGTTACCAATCTGAAAACTCAAGGCATCACCTTTCTTAATTCTCTCTTTGATCTTCTGAATAAAGTGATCATCCTTCTGAAGATATATTATCAATCAATAAAGGCGCGATTATAAGGTTGGCAATGATTACATTCCTTCTGCTGAGTGCATCAGCCATAACATTAGCTTTCCCCGGAGTATATAAAATATCAAGATCATATGCCGCGAGAAATTCTAACCATCGCTGCTGCCTCATATTTAGATCTTTCTGGGTGAACAAATACTTCAATGATTGATGATCAGTATATAATTCGAACTTCTCACCCAATAGATAATATCTCCAGATTTTCATAGCAAACACGATGGTTAACAATTCAAGGTGGTGAGTTGCATAATTATTCTCATGTGGCTTCAATTGACGGCTAGCATAAGCTACTACTTGGCCTCTTTGCATTAATACTGCACCAAGACCTTCTTTAGAAGCATCTGTCCAGATTTTCAAGTCTTGATTGCCATCAATAATTATTAACACTGGAGCAGTGGTCATTCTTAACTTCAGCTCTTGGAAAGTTGTCTCACATTCTGGAGTCTAATTTAACCTTGAATGTTTCTTAGTAAGTTTCGTGAAGGAAATAGATATCTTCGAAAAGTCTTTAACAAACTTCCGATAATAACTAGCCAATCCGAGAAAACTTCGGACTTCTGTGGGAGTAGTTGGCTGCTTCCAATCTTGAATAGCTGTGATCTTACCGGGATCCATAGAAATTCCTTCTTTTGACACAACATGGCTAAGAAACTTGACTTCTTCTTGCCAGAATATACATTTGGAAAATTTTGCCTTTAAAACATTCTTTCTTAGAATCTCTAACACTTGTTCCAAATGTTTTTCATGCTCGCTCTCTGACTTAGAGAAGATTAGAATAGCATCAATGAAGACCAGTATAAATTTATTCAATACTTCTCTGAATACCCTATTCATTAGATCGACAAAATAAGCTGGAGCGTTACATAAGCCGAACGACATTACTAGCCACTCGTAGAATAAATCTGGACTTCTGAATGCTGTCAAAGGAACACACTCTTCGGCAATAAGAAGCTGATGGAAACCTGTAGCTAGGTCCATTCATGAAAATAGTTGTGTGCCATTCAAACAATCCAACAAATCATCAATTCGCGGCAATGGATATTTATTCTTTAATGTCTGCTTATTCAAGTCACGATAATCCACAATAGTTTGAGAGTACCATCTGACTTTGGGACAAATACCACTACTACTCCCCAATAAGAGAAACTAGGCATGATCAGACCCTTCCATACAAGCTGTCCAGTTTGATTGTCTAACTCTTCTTTTTTCCTTCAAGGTCATTCTTCGAATAGCGTGAACTACTGGCCTTGCATTTGGAATTAAAGAAATTTTGAAATCAATTTCCCTACGTGGAGGTAAGCTAACAACTTCTTCAAACACATCCGCATAATTCTTCATGATAGGAATATTTTCTACATCGGCCGGGGTATTCTCTATAACAACAGGAATATTTTCTATTTGAGCAGGAGAAACATCCAGAGCTGCCCAAAAGTTTTTTCTATCAGAATTCGGACCTTCACATGGAATGGTTATATAGTCCTCTGATTTAATCTTCGCTTTAACAACTCTGTCGGCGCATTTAACCTCAGATTCATATTTGGTTAACCAATCCAATCCCAAAATAAGATCAAATTCTATAAAATTCATGACGATCGCGATGGTAGGGAACCGATAACGGGAAAAAGAAATAGGCACCGCCCAAATCCAACTAAGATCGAGAGAACCCCCAACCGGATTATGGACAGTCATGGGTTCTTTGAGCTTTTTCAGTTTCAAATCCAATTTCTTAACCGCATTACTTGCAATAAAGCTTCGCGATGCACCTGTATCAAACAGTACTTTAACTGGAATATCTTTGACGGTAAGCGTGCCTTCTAAAACATCTGGCCTTCCCTGACTAGCTGAGGGTGCAAGAACCTCTGCCACTTCATTCACTTGTACTATTTCGGACTTCTTTAAGAGCTGGCAAACCTTTGAAAGATGACCAGCCTGATGGCAAAGATTGCATTTTCTGTTCTCTTGAAACTTATTCTTGGATTTGAATCCATCATTCCTATGTTTCTTTAAAGATCTGCAACTTATCGACAAATTTCCTTGATTATTGCAGTTAGAGCAAGTGGCAGCTGTTATTGGTTCTTTCTCTGATTTAACCTTTTTCTTATTGACACTAGGCTTCTTTCTGACCCCGGAAGTCGTACTTGCCTCAGACTGTGTACTTGTCTCTAGGCTATCAGTTTCAAATTTCCTTTTGTTGCCAATACTGACTTCCTCTTCATCGCCCAAAAGACACAGCTTATCTAGATCATCATGCTAAAAATCCATGTATATCATTTCATAAAAAGATTGTTGCACATATGCAGTTACACTACTTTGGTACTTCCTTTGAAGCCCGTTAATAAGCCTCAAATTCTTCATCTTTGGATTTTTAATTAAATGCGGGGCAAAAAGAGAAAGTTCATTGAATTTTTATGATATTCCGAGATGTTCATATCTCCTTGAATCAGATAGTAGAATTCATCAATTAACCGCTCATTTGCTTCTAGAGGAATAAATCTTTCATTGAAAATTTCTTTAAATCTATCCCAGGTAATATTACCTTCTGGATTATCTTTAATAACGGTTTCCCACCAGACTAAAGCTTCATCTTTGAGGGCCCAAGATGTCAGTAATCTTTTCTGATCATCTCTCAGCTTGAAACCTTCAAAAATTCTCTCATTAGAATGCATCCAAGCCTGAGTTTGAATAATGGACTCATTACCCGAGAACGGTACTCCACCCAGATTTCAATACCTCTTTAATAGAGCTTCTATATCTGATCCTGGCTGTGGGAGCACAAATGGCTCATTAGATTGTCGAACCATAGGATTACTTCTTCTTCTTCTGCCACTCATTTTTCTATGTCTGCAAATAGCAAACAAAGAGTCAGGTCAACAGAAAAGATATTTTAAAGCATAGAGACATATACTTGAATGTAAATGTGTCTATCGGGGTGTATTTCATTTTGCTACACTCATTCTAGGATATAACTGATCCTATCTGAAACAAGTAATCCGTCTTAGAACACTACTGGTTCTATTTCTGATGAGTACGTTAATATGTTATATTCCAAAACCAAGCTTAACCAAAGCTCTGATACCACGTGTGATGACCCCAAACCCCCGTTCCATGGTAGCAAGGGTAATCTTTTGAATATAACACATAAACAAATAACAGCAGAACAGAAATATATAAATACACTAGATAATGTACAACAGAATACACTGGATAAACATAATCATCAGAGTTACAAAGTATACAGGATCATACTTAGTACAAAATACAGTTTCAGCTTTACATAAAATGTCTACAGCGGAATCAAAACATAATATGTACAACAGGAGCTGAACAACATAAAAGAAAAGAAGTGATAAAATCCATCTTCAGCTCCATAGCTATCCAGATAGAGCCTGCTAAAATCTGAATACAAGATTGCCCGTGTAGAAAATAGGGCACCCGAGTTTGCAAGTGAAACAAACTATGAGTCAGTCATGGGACTGGTATGAGAAATCTACTTAACTTATTTTATAATAAGGTCAATCACAGGACCACGCCGCTAATGCGGAACGGGTTTACTCCATTGGATTGCCAATTGTAACACCCCGTGTATTCTATAACAGTGAAATTCACAAATTAAAGTATAATTAATTTCAAATCAAAGAATTAAGGGAAACGGGATACGCCATTGTGTTCGACTCGGAAAAATACGCGAAATAGAGTCCGAGTTTTCGAAAAACGGAGTCCGTATGAAGAAGATATGGCCTCCGGAAGTTTCAGAATTCAGTTTAAAATTCAAACGGACGAAAGCAGCTCAGAAAAACAAGTTTAAAATTCAAAATCGGGCCCAATTGGCCAGGGCGGGGAAATTCCCGCCTAAGGCACCCAGGTCGACCTGGGGCAGAAGTCGACAGGGCTGTCGACCTGGCCCCAAAGCCAGGTCGAACCCAGCCCACCCTGGCTGGCCTGGTCTATGTTTAGTCGATTTTCTGAGTCTTGCCTTGTCACTAGGGCTAGGTGTCAGCTCCGGATTGGCCTCTCCTTCAAACGAACGGCTATTATTGAATCAAGCTCCATCGACGGTCTAAAACAACTCACAAACATTATATAAAGGACCTAAGACCTAGCCTAAATCATACTATTTCATTTTAGCCTCAGGCCGCCGCCATTAAACCTAGAGCTCTGAATTAAAAATACAAAGAATAAAATTATAGAAGATAGAGGACGATTCTTGAAGGCTCCAACTAGAAGCTACAACAACTACGACGCTTTAGACAACGAATTTGGGACTAATTGATTTGGGATTTTTATTTGGGTTATTTGCTTCATATTGTAAGTTCTATGTTACTTTTTAGGCGAAAACGCTAAAACAAAATGGACATGCCATGAATTGAAACCGGATTTAGGAACCATTGTTAATCCATTGTTTATATTGTTTATCTTTGAATTATAATTTGGGGATATTGCTATGGCAACGTTGCAAGTTAAACTTGTCATGATTTTGATGTTGTTATGAATCACTTGGGCTTAATTGTTTGGCAAGTTGGACTAATACATGTCAATGGAATCACTAAGTTTATTGAAATCTTTATGTTGATTAAACCATGCCTATGATGCTAATTAAACCATGGCTATGACTATTGATGGAATTATGCCTGTGATGTTAATATACCCATCATGATTAATGAAAAATTGGGTATTGCTAGGTTATGATGAAAAGTTGGAATTATTATGTTAGATATGTTAAAAATGCTAAATTGGAATCATTATGTCTATAATGTTAATTGAAAATCAATATGTTAAAAATGCTAAATTGGAATCATTATGTCTATAATGTTAATTGAGAATCATTATGTTAAAAACGCTAAATTGGAATCATTATGTCTATAATGTTAGTTGAGAATCGTTATGTTAAAATGCTAAATTGGAACCATTATGTTTATAATGTTAGTTGAGAATCATTATGCTAAAAACGCTAAATTGGAATCATTATGTTTATAATGTTAGTTGAGGATCATTATGTTAAAAATGCTAAGTTGGAACCATTATGTTTATAATGTTAGATGAGAATCATTATGATAAATTGGAATCATTATGTTTATGAGAATTATTATGATAAAAATGCTAAGTTGGAATCCACTATGCCTGTTAGGATTAATATGCCTTTAATGTTTCATGTTTGTAATAAGATTATTATTATGCCCGCAATGATTATTATTATGCCTATGATGTAAAGTTGAAATCATCATGTTAAATTAAGTTGGAATCATTACTATGCCAAATTATCATCATGCTAGTATTGAAACTATGTGATATGTTATAGCCTGTTTATTATGCAAGTGATGTTGGAATTGTCACATATGCCTATCACATGTTTAGTGTTATTCCCCTTTATCTCTTGAATTGTTTATGCTTGTGAACGAAGTACGTTTATATACGTTGGGGATACGATTGGGTAGAATAGGCAAAACTTGAATTAATTATAAGCACAAACTGTGAAATTTGGCATAAGTAGAACATGAAATATGGCACGAAAACTTGACTTGAACCATGCCATAACTTGACATTAAAACATGCCTTAGTTGGGCACGAAATTGACATATGAACATGCTATGGAAATAGCAAAATCTGATAAGAACATGGGCATGACTTTAGAAAACAAGAAGGTGGCCAACTCGAGGTTGGGTTGAGTTTGTAGTGTAAATCTGCCCGGAACCGCCCGGCAAATCCAGTTGCTACAAACAATAGGATCCAATGTGGGTAGTTGGTCACATCGCGCTTGAAACCCGAGGTTGGGTTGAGTTCGTAGCGTAAACCTGCCCGGAACCACCCGGCAAATCCAGTGGCTACGAACAATAGGATCCAATGTGAGTGGTTCGGTGCATTAACGAATCAATTAATGCCAATTAGGGTTAAGTCTTGAGCATGAAAAGACAACTTAACCAACTTGAACATGGTTTGTAGGGCTAAGTCATGAACTGGAAAACGACAACACTTAGCCAACTTGACATGACACGTAGGCGGGTTAAGTCGCGAACTGAAATGACATACTTAACCATCTTGACATGACTAGACTAGAAAAGGATTAAGTCACGAATTACATGACTTAATCTGTTAGGCGGGTTAGGTCACGAATTACATGACCTAATCTATTAGGCGAAACCCTAGACACGACCCCTTTCAGCAGTAACCCTCTAGATGTATCAAGGTACCCTGGGGCTAGGCCGGGTGGGGGCACGATTACTGGGCTGATTGTAAGAGGTGAACGACGGCAGTGGGGTATGCCAGTGTAGGTTCGGCGGACTACGATCGTGCACGTATCCGGGGCAGACACTGGGTATCCGTAGATTTATCTGTGCATCTCGAATCGTGTCAGGGGTTGACACCCTAGGGCTGATACACCCGAAGGTGGACCCAGCACAGGTGACTACATTCGTGATTAGCCGTATGACACGGACACTTGACGAGCTAGAACTTGTAGGGAGCCGATCGACTAGATAATCGCTCCGTAGGACCCCGTACTTGGGTCAGGCCCCGATTTAGGGTCATTTCAT
The DNA here is from genome assembly GCA_030737875.1 of Allium sativum. Classification (NCBI taxonomy): domain Eukaryota; kingdom Viridiplantae; phylum Streptophyta; class Magnoliopsida; order Asparagales; family Amaryllidaceae; genus Allium; species Allium sativum. Next base: position 843,440,490 of record CM060909.1, on the reverse strand, counting down.
GACATTGGGCCGTGGGATTTATTTCGTGATTAACTTGTGATATGGGCTTAGTATACTAGTACAGTCGATGCAACGAATCTTGAACATGTGATGCTTTACTTGACTTGTCTTGACTTATCCTGATCACCTTAGTCTATCTTGTTCACCTTGACACCATTCTTAAGTTTAGTTCCAGTTCATACATGACAGGTTGTTTTAACCGTTTCTACACTGAAAGTCACTAGAACTTACTCAGTCTTTATGACTGACCCTTTTCCTTTCGCCTCTTTTTCTTTCGTTCCCCCCCCCCCAGGTTCTCAGGGAGGGAATACCGCAGCTTGATCAGTTTTCACATCCAGCTTGAAGAGAAAGAATGTATTGCTTGGATCTTTTCCGTTTTGGACTATGGCTTTGGACAACAATTAGGGAACTTTTGCAGTTTATTTATGTTTTATTCATGCTTCTTTAAATAATGTAATCAAGACAGTTATGATTTTGGGAAAGTATTATGGCATGGTTTGTGTAACACGTATTTTGAAGAAATAAAAGTTGTTGTTTTCCGCTGTTCAAAAATATGTGTTATTATATCTGTCTTGTATATCTGTGACTTATACTTAGAAACCTCCGCCAAAATTAGGGCATTCCCTTTGAGAGTGACCCTAACGGAGGTGGGGTGTTTCACCAATGCTCAAAACAAGAAAATCATTTAAACATCGAAATGCATTTTATTAAAATGAAGCCATTATAAGACTCAGTTCCCATCACACAATGCAACGCAAGCCGGAGGATAGAGTTTTACCTTATAATGGCCAAAATATGCTTGATACGTATAAAACAAAAGCATTTGATATTATTACTAGTGTTTATGTGTTTCAAAAACAATTTCAATCATAAGTATCAATCATAGACGACATGGGTACCATATATCATGTCGCCATATATAGGTTTACAATCAAAACTGCACGATGTCGTATTTGGAAATTGGATTACTGTCATGAATCAAGGCAAGGGATCGTCCTTACCGCTTCGAGACTCTCTAGCCCGAGCCTTAGGATCAAAGCTCGAGTGACCCTTGGATCGTCATGGCCGGTCCACACGGAGTGGATTAAAATGCCTGAACACTGCGTTTCCCCGCCCTATGGGGCGTAAACTGGTCATATCTCGACCAAACTATCGGCCTCGGAACGACCGATATAACTGAGGTGCCTCGCTATCCATCATCCACATAAGTAAAACGTCAGGGCATGTAAGACGCTGACACCACTCCTAACTAGAAGAAACACATGCCCTCCCTGAGGTCCTCTCCCGTTTCTGGTCCATACCGGGGTGTGAGGCCCGCGAATCAACGCTATACACAAAGCTATGCTATTTAAAGCCGTGCTTTGATCATTAACCACAAGAGTCTGCTTTTCAACAAAAGCCTTGATCACTGCATCTCAGCATGCCACACAGGCAATTCACGCCATGCAACTGACGTATATCAATCACATAGAATGAAATCCAATGTTGGACACATAGTCCATTTACAAGTCCGTTCTGGGTCTAAACGAAACCGGAGGCACCTTATTCCTCATCCCATATTCCAATACAGGAGAGAGGTCCTCGCACATCCGAATGATCAACAAGTACGTCTGGACAAGCACCACTGTAACCCCTTCAGGGCAGCAACTCCCATCAAAGGCATCAGTAGCCATCCATTCAATGCGAATATCATTGGTCTTGCACCGTCTTCATATCTTCGACTTCTAATCGTCGACAAATTATTTGAAATGAGATTTAACTCGGCCTTTTCAAATAATTCACGTATAATTAGAATTCAAATCAATTCATTTCCATGGTTAAATTATTTGACATCCATAATTCAGTTCATTAATGTAATTCTCATATCAAACACATTCAACCATCAAATATCCAATAAATCGAGTAAAATCGGTTTATTTCCATTCCATATCGTTCATAATATTTTATAACGATATATCGCTATTTTTATTTATTTTAAAAATAGCCAATTTATTCAAATGACGCTTTAAGCCATAACGCGGTCGTGGCGCTGTTTTTCTTCAGATTTGATTTACACATATCTTAAAATCTAACTGTTGGGTCTTTACAAATTTTATATCATTAGAAAGATCTTTTCAAAGCGGACCCAAAGGTTCTAGTTTTGGGAAAATCCGACGGTCGGATCTCCCGGTACAATCGTTTAAAGTTACGATTTCAAAATACGAACTACAGCGTCGTTATTCGATTTATTTAAATTATATTTTTATAAATATGTATATATAAATATATTCCATTCTGGCGCTATTTTCCTTTAGATTTGAATTAAACATTTCACACAATCTAACCGTTGGATCTTTACAAATTTGGTATCGTTGGAAAGATATTTTCAAAGCGAACCCAATGGTTTCGGTTTCGGGAAAATCCGACGGTCGGATCTCTCGTGATAATCATTTAAAACACGATTTCAAAACACGAACTGCAGCTTCGTTATTCGATTTTATATATATATATATATATATATATATATAAAATCCATTCTTCGATTTCCGAACCATTTTCATTTCATATATTTGATAAAAATAATATTTTTACCCAAAACATATTTTTTCAACACATGACTATTTTTAACACTTCATATATATTATAAAAATGTGATTTTTATTATTAAAACAATTTATTTAAAACATGAATATTTTTAGCTATTTCTATATATAATAAAAATGTGATTTTTGTTGTTAAAACAATTTATTTCAAACATGAATATTTTATATACTTCATATACATGATAAAAGTGTGATTTTTATCTTTCAAACAATTTATTCGTCATGTGAATATTTTTCCAACATATGAATATAAATTAAACACACGAATATTTTAGAAAATTTCGGCAGCATAACGGTAGGGGGTTTAAAACTGGCACCGTCCCGAGTACGGCTCCTCGCACTACCTTACGCCTCGCAGCATTCCCTAAGGGGTTATCCTTATAATCTAAATATTTCGATTCATTTTCATATCCCAATGGATTTTTCCACAAATAATTCCAATTTTGTTTCAACCACAAACAATCATTATCAACCATTCGCATTTATCAACCAAATTTCACGTCAACCAAAATCCAAACAATCACAACCAATACATATCATCCATGGTCTGTGGACGAGGGGAGTAAGTATATATATATATACACAAATATAAATATATTTCCATTTCAATTTCATTTCACTTCCATTCAACGCACATATGATTTCCACAACGCATATATAACTTATACATCACACATATAATTTATACAACGCTTATACATGAGGTGTACAACGCTTATTTAACTTATACATCGATTATATAATTTATACATCGCCATTCCATATCGTTTATAATTTAGAAATCTCACATTGGGTTCCACTAATCCAAAAATTATAGGAACTCAAAAAATTCTTCGGTCTCTTCTAGAATGTAGAAGATGTCCACTGGTCCCGGTGTCTCTTGTTTCACTGCATTTCGACCACATAGCAAAAAGATACGATTTTTATTCGAATAATCAGTTTTGCAATGGTTTTAAACCATTATAAATGGTTTTAAATAACCAAGCCGTTACCTTTCAATAAACGTTCAAACCTGGGTCTGGATTTTTCGTCGAATCCATGAAGTGGTTAGACAATCAGGTTCCGCAGCATCGAAGGGGGAGGGAGGGCGCACGTGCGCCTGAAGCGGGGCCCACTTCGGTGGCCGAAATAAGCGGCGGTGGCAATTTGAAGACCTCGACTTTGAGGGCGCAAATCTCCCAAAATACTGAGCGAGGGGGTGCGAACTAGGTATGGATTTGGAGAGGGGAGGAAGATCTTCAAAAAGTTCAACTGTGGCGAGGGCTGATTCGAAGCGGATTCACCGGAAATCGTTCGGGAACAATGGAACCTCTTCCGTCGTTGAGAGAAGGTTATGGAGGGTGGGGGAGGGGGTTGCTGATTTTTTATTAATTTAAATAATGAAAGAAAAAATTCTATTCGCCGATATTTATATTATTTCAAAAATTAGGGGGTTTTCCGTACGAACTTCTATTCAAACCCAACGACTATCGTCCCTAGCTAAATACCTCTATTCCGAACACAATGGGATATGTTTCGTAGGCTCATTCGACTGTTACAGTCAGTTATTCTTCAAATTAAAATATAAAACATTCAAATATGGATTTGAACGTACATTTCAATTTGCCGGGGCCACATACTGATCCCAAAAATTCGAAAAAAATAAATCTAGCTATGTTTGGACGATACGGCCCCAACAAAATTGATTTCATCGAATTTAGAGACCGTTTGAAAAATGGCCATTTTCTGGTCGATCCAAATTGACTAAAATTAACCAAACACATTTTCCTTTGCCACACTCACATATTGATTTCAAAAATTATGGAATTTGAAACCTAGCAATAATTTGACATCCTAGATGCAACAAAGGTGGTTTCATCGAAAATGGAGGTTGTTTCCAAAATGACTATTTTCAAGGGCTATATTAACTCCATAGCGACCTTTTTGAAAATTCATTTAGCCATAACTTTTGATTCCCGCTATGAAATTTCGATTTTTCAGATTCGTTAGAAAGATATTCTCAAACAAATTTAAATATTTTTGGTTTCACTAAAATTCGTTTTATTTTTCATCCTGTACAGCCATTCAAAGTTCAAATTCAAATTTTCAAACTACTGCACCATTTTAGGCCTTGTTTAATAATTAAAATAAATATATTCGCTATAACTTCGATCCAAATAGATTTTTGGTTGCTATTATTTAAAAAAATTAATTTTAAATATTCAAAATCCACTAAAATTGCCAAAATAAATTTTTTAATTTGGTTCTGATTTCCCGGGTTGTTACATTGCCAATAATTTTCACTGGCTCTCTTCTAACTGTTAATCTTGGAGTAATATCCAAATCTTGCTGCGCGGCTTCCTCCACAATCAGAACTGGATCATGTACATGCTTTCGAAGTTGAGACACATGAAATGGATCATGTACCCCTGGCAACCAGTCAGGCAACTCAACCCTGCAAGCAAGAGTTCTAATTCTCTCGATTATAGGAAATGGACCAATAAATCTAGGCGCCATCTTCCATGTTTTCCCGAAACGGACTACTCCTCTCAATGGGGAAACTCTCAAATATACATAATCACCAATAGCAAATGCTAAATGTCTTCTTCTCGAATCTGCATAACTCTTCTGTCGGCTCTGAGCTGTTTGCAGTCGCTTCTTAATGAAATCGACTTTATCCGAAGCTTCTCGAATCATGTCGGGACCCAATACTAGTCTATTGCCTAGTTCTACCCAACATGCAGGAGATCTACATGGCCTGCCATACAATGCTTCGAATGGCGACATTTGTAAGCTTGCTTGGTAACTGTTATTATATGAAAACTCAACCAAATGCAAGTGAACTTCCCATGATCCACCAAAATCAAGAATACACGCCCGCAACAAGTCTTCTAGTATGTGATTCACCCTCTCAGTCTAGCCATCTGTTTGAGGATGATATGCGGTGCTCAGATTTAACTTTGTCCCCAACTCCTCTTGGAATACTTCCCAGAATCTACTAGCGAGTATCGGATAACGATCACTCACAATACTACTGGGAACTCCATGTAGTCTGATAATTTCTCTAAAATAAAGCTGCGCCAGACTTTGAGCTATTCTAGTAGATCTGACAGGAATAAAATGGGCAGTCTTAGTGAAACGATCTACGATCACCCATATATTGTCATTGCCTTTCCTGGTTCGGAGCAAACCATCTATGAAATATGTAATAACCCGGAAATCCGAGCCAATTTAAATTTTTTATTTTGGCAATTTTAGCGAATTTTGAATATTTAAAATGAAGTATTTTAAATAATATCGACGAAAAATTTAGTTTGAATAGAATTCGAACGTATGTATTTATATAGCTCGACGTTAGAATATAAATAATTATTTATAATTATAAAATGAATTGAAAATGGCGCGGTAGTTCGATAATTCGATTTCAAAATTCAAATGAATGTACCGGGTGCAAAATAAACCGGATTTTAGTGAAACCAAAAATATTAGAATCTATTTGTGAATATCTTTCCAACAAATCCGAAAGATTGGAATTTCATAGCAGGAATAAAAAGTTATGCCTAGTTGAAATTTCAGAATAGTCGCTATGGAATTTCGGCCCTTAAAAATGGCCATTTTGCAAACGACCTCGGATTTCGACGAAACCACTTTTGTTGGATCCGCGATGTCAAGTTATTGCTAGGTTTCGAATTTCATAATTTTTCGAATCAATATGTGAGCGTGGCAAAGGAAAACGCGTTTGACCAGTTTCAGTTGATTTTAATCGACATGAAAATGGCCATTTTTCAAACGATCTCAGAATTCAACGAAACTAGTCTTGTTAGGACCGTATCGTCGATACGAAGCTAGAAAATATTTTTCTGGAATTTTTCGAGGCTGTATGTGGTCTAGGTAAATTTAAATGCGCGTTCAAATTCAATATATAGAGATATACGTTGATTTTGACGAAAACTGATCGAAACGATTGAATCAGCTCCGATACCAAATGAAACGACAAGGAATTTCGCTCGATCTGAATCAATCACTAAACCGATCAAGACTGTTCGAAACGCCTGATTGTTTTGAGAACACGACAAAATAGAACGCAGACGGAAGAACATTTCATTGTTTATTACAACAATTCCATCAGAATACAAGGATATACAGAGTATGAATGAATAAAATACATTCGATAAATATCAGAGATTACAATACGTTACATAGCAGCGGAAAATAATACAATACACAACTAGAAGTAATACGCGGGTACAAAGCTTTCCGAGTATCGTTCCAGCTGTAAATCAGGATCCTGTGAATATAAATCTGCAAAACCAAAACTACTAGCTGCCCTTATTTTGACACGGGCCCTGATTCACTCCACCTTGGCTTCTTTGGAGCTTTGCATTCATAATTATAGTGTTCGAATTTTTGGCAGTTGAAGCATTTGAGCTTAGCCTTTTTATTCTCTTGAGGCTTGGCGGCGGTAGTGTTGCTCGCCTCTGGCCTCTTATCAGAATGTTTCCTCTTGTTATTAGCTTGGCTTCTCTCACGGTCTTGCTGAGAATTCTTTTTGTCAATTTCTTCGTACCTACAAGCCATTTCAATCACTTTGGAAAATGGGAGCTTAATATGTGCAGTCACTCTCTTGTGGTACTTCCTCAAAAGACCGTTTATGAATCTCTTGGTTCTTCTGGAGCGGGTCCTGAATCAATTCAGGTGCATAGCAGGAGAGCTCTTCAAATCTTCTCACATACTCATTAATAGTTCGATCCCCTTGCTGGAGATTAGCAAATTCATCATGCAAGCACTCGACTTCTTGTCGAGGGATGGACTTCTCATTAAAGAGTTCTTTGAACTTCACCTAAGTCATGTCAGAATCAAGACTGCCAATAGTCATTGTCTCCCGCCATATTAAAGCATCATCCTTAAGCAACCAAGATGCCATGAATCTCTTCCGATGGTCCTCTACCTCTAGGCTTGCAAATATCTTTTCGCATGTCTTTAGCCAAGCGTGAACCTCAGTCACTGTTTCACGTCCAGTGAATGGCACGCCTCCTAGATTTTTATGCTTCTTAGCCACTTTATCCAGATCGAAAGGTTATGGGGTCAGTGGTGGTGGCACTACAGCCTCTAGATTAGGTTGGTTCTGAGCAGTGGGGATTTCACCCATTCCTTGGCCTCTACCTGCTCCACCTCTACCGCTAGCTCTAGCCCTAGTACTCATCTCAGTCAGTTCTGTACCAGCAAGGAAAGAGTCAGACCAACAAAAATGATAATTTTAAGGAATGGTAAAAACAGAAGGATATATAAAAAAAATGATGATGTAATGACTGATTATTAGGCTATTCTGCTGTGCTCATTCTAGAACTTTATTAATCCTATCTCTAATGAGCTACTCGCCTTAGAATACCGCTGATTCTATTTTAACGAAATGTTTTAAATATGTTATACTCTGGAGCTAAGGTTAACCTAAGCTCTGATACCAACTGTGATAACCCCAAACTCTCGTGCCACGGAAGCAAGGATAATCATTGGAATATAACACATTTATTACATCAGTAGACTATAGATAATAGCATAACACATGAAATCATTGAACAATTCTCATCATCATAGCAGTGGAATCATAAATGTCATCAACATCAGAGTTGCACAGACATAGGATACTACTTAGTACGTAAAGGTTCCAAGTAATAGAAAATAAGTCTAGAACATCATCAAATACAGCATAGAAAAAGTGATGTCTAAATGTCAAAAATAGAGATAAAAGATAGTCTTCATCTTCTTCCAAAAGAGCACACCATGCTACGGTGCATATCCAAAAGAAAGCCTGTTACCTATTTACTTGGTTGTCCGTGTAAAAATAAGGGCACCTGAGTTTGCAAGTGAAAACAAACTACGAGTCAGTCATGGGACAGGTTTGAGAAATCTTACTTAACTTGTCTAATAATAAGGCTAATCACACGACCACGCCGCTAACGCGGGATGAGTTTACTCCATTGGATTTCCAGTGCATAAAAAAAGTAAATCTTTTAAACAATGCAATGCTTTTTAGAAAAATGAAACGATTATAAGACTCAAGTCCCATCACACAATGCAACGCAAACCCGAGGATAGAGTTTTACCTTATAATGGTGAAATATGATTGATACGTGTAAAACAATAATCATTTGATATTATTATTAGTGTTCTAGTCAGTTTAAAATATTTTCAAAGTAAATGTATCAATCCTAGATGGCATAGTACCCCATCCTACTATGTCGCCATATATAGGTTTATAATCAAATCTGTAATCTCGTATTGGAAATTGGGGTTCCATCATGAGTCTAGGCTAGGGATGGCTCCTCCTGATTCGAGACACTCTAGCAAATGCTTCAGGGCTCGGACGCTGGCGAACCCTTGGATCTTCAAGGCCGGTCCACATATACTTTAGTGGATTGGTTATTCCTGAACACACGTTTCCCGGTCCTATAGGACCTATCACTTGGTCAGTAGCGACCTATATCCGAGGGCCCTCACAATCTGTCATCCATATAAGTAAAAATGTTTAGGCTCCATACCATGACACCACTTCTAGCTAGAAAGAAACGCATGCACTCCCTACAGTCACAATCCCTTTTTGACTCATACCGGGGTGTGAGGCTCGCGAAGTAACCCTATACACAAAGTTATGCTAAATAAAGCTGTGCTTTGATCATCAACCACAAGGCTCTGCTTTTCAATAAAAGCCTTGATCAATTGCATCTTAGCATGCCACATTGACAATCCACGCCAAGCGACTGATGTCTATCAATATATAACCTCTAAGCTCATATGTCTCAGAAAAGGGTGTTAAGAAAGAGAATAAATTCCCCGCCACCAAACAGATATATATTTAATAGAAGTCAATCTACATGGAACGAAATCCAATGTCAGACACACATCCATTTACAAGTCCGTTCTTGGTCTCAACGAAACCGGAGACACCTCATTCCTCGTCCCATATGTCCAACACAGAAGAGAGGTTCTCGCATATCCAGATAATCAACAAGTATGTCTGGACAACTACTACTTTAATACTTTACTGGGAGCTACCCAATTCAGGGCATCAGTAGTCGTCCATTCGATGTGAAGATCGCGGGTCTTCAATCACCGTCTTCAATATCTTCGACTTTTAATCATCGTATTTTTATTTGAAATGAGATTTAACTCAACCTTTTAAATTATCATCGAGTATAAATAATTCAAATCATTTCATATCGTTAACAATATTTTACAACGATTTATCGCTATTTTTGTTTATATAAAAATTGTTCATTTAATTCGAAAGACGTTTCAGGTAATTACGCGACCCTAGCGCTGTTTTTATCCAAATTTGAATTACACATTTCTCAAAATCTAACCGTTGGATCTTAAAAATTTTAATATCATTGGAAAGATCTTTCCAAAGTGAACCCAACGGTTCCAGTTTTGGGAAAATCCGACTTTCGGATCATTCAATATAATCGTTTAAAGTTACGATTTCAAAACGCGAACTACCGCACGCGATTCATTTTATTTATATTTATATTTATATATTATATGTATAAATATAGTTCGTTCGACGATTTTAACTAACATGTTAAAAATAATTTTTTAATCAAACAAGATCATATCCTAGCATATGATTCTTTTATCCTAATTTTACATGATAAAAATGCCATTTTTAATGGCAAAACATGTTTAACATAACATTCTCTTGTTTTTTATTGTAACTTACATGATAAAAATGTCAATTTTATTGAAATTACATGTTCAACATATAATTCTTTTTATTCTAATCTAACATGCTAAAATGTCCTTTTTAATAACAAAACATGTTAATCATATATTTCTTTTTTTATTCTAATCTAACATGTTAAAAATGTCATTTCTAATAACAAAACATGTTTATCATATATTTCTTTTTTTATTCTAATCTAACATGTAAAAAATTCATTTCTAATAGCAAAACATGTTCATCATACATTTCTTTTTACATTCTAATCTAACATGTTAAAAATGTCATTTCTAATAACAAAACATGTTTATCATATATTTCTTTTTTTATTCTAATCTAACATGTTAAAAATGTCATTTCTAATAACAAAACATGTTTATCATATATTTCTTTTTTATTCTATTCTGACATACATGATAAAAATGTCAATTTTAATGACATTACACGTTTATCATATATTTCTTTTTTTATTATAATCTAACAAGTTAAAAATGTCATTTCTAATGACAAAACATGTTTATCATACATTTCTTTTTTTATTCTAATCTAACATGTTAAAAATGTCATTTCTAATATCAAAACATGTTTATCATATATTTCTTTTTTTATTCTATTCTAACTTACATGATAAAATGTCAATTTTAATGACATTACATGTTTATCATATATTTCTTTTTTTATTCTAATCTAACATGTTAAAAATGTCATTTCTAATAACAAAACATGTTTATCATATATTTCTTTTTTATTCTAATCTAACATGTTAAAATTGTCAATTCTAATAATAAAACACGTTTATCATATATTTCTTTTGTAACGAACTGGGATTTTTGACCCAGAAAATCAACATAAAACCCATGTTAATTATTCAAGTATCGAACGTTCCAGATCATCAATAGAAAGAAGTTAGAGGGTGAGAATAGATAAGATAGAAAAATAGAATAAGAAGAAGAACACAATCAGAGTAAACACGAATCTCACAGCGGAACGAATAAAATATATTATAACATAACTTTGAAATGAAACAGTATATATATATATATATATATATATATATATATACAATAACATTATCAGAGTACAACACTTACACACAGCGGAAATAACAATAGCTATACAATCCTGAAGCCTCCTGCTTCAAGCTCCTCCAAGTATATTTGTAAAGACCTGAACTACTTGACTGCCCGTACAAATTTGGGCACCCAAGAGTTTAGGGAAAACAAAACGAAAAAACTCTGGGTCAGTCATGGGACTGGTGTGAGTAAACTCAAATCATTTGGTTTAACATTTCAAATTCCTTTTCAAAAGAAAAGGTAATCGTAAGACCGATCCGCACATAAACACAGATGGTTTTTACCTTACGATAACCAAAATAGTTTTGAAAATCACTACTTCTCTGATGTTATAATAATGTCTAATCACAAGTAATTATCAATCTAGCAGAACTCTTACATCTCACGTTCCATATATATTATATACAATCAAAACCGCGGGCGCTTATGGGAGATTGTATTCCGTCTATGACAAGGTATGGGACCACCTGCCAATAGTGTATCTCTAGAGGCAAATACACTGGGTTCAACAAGAACATCTTGCAACCCGACCCACACATGACCGACCACTCATTTCGCTTGAGTGTATCGAATGTATATCACCAACGGTTGGGAGCTACCCACTGTTTCCCGAAAAGGGACAGCATCGATCATAGATATAAGAATGAAATGGATTTTCTCTAAATAGGTGATATGCACCCTAATGGGAGCGACCCACCTAGCCATGCTGCCTGCCCGATTTCTGTCATTTCCCAGCTGATGAGGCTTGAGGTCATTACGTATCTTTTGAAACATCCGACCACCATTAACTTTGAATGCCACATCGTCATACCCGCCAAATCACAAATTGATTTCCTCAAAAATACCACGGGTATAAAGCTAAGAGAAACGAACTCCTCCGCCACCAAACGTAAGTACGTTTAAAGAGATCAACTTACGCGATCAGTTAGATATACTCTGTCGGACATTCGTCCATTCACGTTTGTCCTGGGACTGGACAAACCGAAGGCACTATTCTGTAACAGTATAGTCCTTGCATAACTCCGTCTTCAATATTTGATCGCAACGCTAACGTCCATACAGAGTGGTTTTCAGATAATGCATTTGATCACGGTCTCTCCATATTGACGACGGTAAAATGGTCAAAATTTCGATAGTCGGTGATTTAACTATTAAAGAAATATAGGTGTACAACCAATGATCTTATTTCTAGATAGAAATTCGATCGATCAATCATCAATCAACATTAATCTCCTTTAATTTAATTTATCATTGATCTATTCATTTCCCATTTCTATATACTCAACATTTCTTATTTTCTAGATTTAGGAAATATACGTCATCAATCATTGGAAAACATTTCCATCTCTGTTTCATGTATCACTGTCATTCCAGTATTCTTTCTCATCAACATTTCATTTTCTATGATTAGAAAATATCTCTGATTATATTTGGAAAATGTTTCCAAAATTTATTCAATGGATGTTTAAATAAAACATCACTAAGAATATTTAAACAATTACACTCATTAACTAAATTCACTTAATCAATCTTCACTATCGAACCTTACCCATCCCTTAGTTAAAAACGAAGTCAATCTAGTTGGGGTATAATTACCTCTCAGACCTTAACTGAACAACCTTTCTAACCTCGAAATAGACAAAGTTCACCTTTCAATTCTTTAACAAACTTCCTTACGAAATTATCGGATTCTATTTATGAATCCACTTCTTTATTTTAAGACATTGGTTATAACTATAGCATTATAATCCCTTTCTTCCAACATATCCAACTTCAAAATATAGCTTTTATTCCTTAATTTAACAAAATAACTAAACCACTAATTTATTAATAAATAAGTAAATCTTGATTAAGCCGGAAAGTAAATATTACTTTACCCAATTCGATATAATCGAATTCAATGTATAATTCTCCTTTCCGAATACTCTCTATTCGATAACTCCTTTTCGAATACTATATTCGATAACCCTTTCTTCGAATAACTATATTCGATCATCTCTCTTCGAATGATTTACATTCGATTAATCTCATTTCGAATTAACTATATTCGATTAACTCCTTTAACTCTATTCGAACAAATTATTTCGAACAACTCCTTTGGATTAACTCAATTGGATTAACTCGATTTGGTTACTCATCTTGACTAACTCAACTCGATTAACTCAACCTAATTAACTTACTTGATTAACTCAACTTATTTAATTCCTACCGAATAACTAATATTCGATTAACTTATATTCGAATAACTATGTCTATTTTAACTTTATTTCGAATGGCTAATCTTCGATTTAACTCCATTCGCTTGACTCTAGATCGCAGTGATCACAATGGTTACGCCTGATTCCCTTAGGAAACATCCGACCACCGTAGGCTATCTACAGCCCTGCGAATTACGCTAGCAGTCATACGAAATGGCAACACATCCTAAATAACTATGTTTGACTGACTCTATCTCAAATAACTACATTCGATCAACTCTAATTGAATAACCGATATTCAATTAATTCTAATTCGATTAACTCTATCTAACTGATTAACTCCTTTGATTAACTCTACGTTTATTCAGTTTCAAATATCGATGTTGAAACCGATTCTTACTTCTCTAAATAAGTCCTGACTTATATATTCTATTTATCCAATGATAAACATTTCATTTAATTTATAACATATTATTTATAAATTTATCTTCTCAATCTATCGGTCCGAATAGATTCTATTTAAAATCTTTGCTTTAAATCCATAGCATGTTCTACCCGTGTGCGAAGCACGGGTCTAAACTTTTCAAATGTAAAATTCTCCTTTTATACAATTCTAGTCACTTTCCAAGTATTTTTTTTATAATCTATTTATTTACAAAATAAATCCCCTTTTTGATAATTCTATTTATTTATAAAATATTTTCTATTTGTAAAATCTATTGATTTTATAAGTAATTCCTTTTATAATCTAACTATTCCCTTTACACATATTTCCCCTTTTCTATTCTATTTATTTTCAAATAAATATTCCTTTTCAATTCTATCTGTAAATGTTTTACAAATATTTCACTTCAATCCTATCTATTTGATTAACAAATAAATATTCCTTTTTAATCTATTTATTTTTCTAAATAAGTAGTTTTCTTCCTTTTTATAAAATCTTTGATTTTGTAAATATTTCTTTTTCAATATAACGTTGAAAATTTCCGTTTTAACATTCCAGTATTCCCTATGGTATTTAACGTACCATATAACAATGATCGGTATCATTCAACCATACGAAATCAACAACAGATTTCATATCACATCATATAACACATTATATGAAAACAGTAAAATAAATGTTGAGGAACCCAGTTGGGTCCCTCCCACCTGTTTCCCTGCATCCACAGATGTTAAACAATAAAATTTACATCAATTTCATTTCGCTATGAAATATTCTGCTAAACAGAATCAATATTTGATTAACGATGTATATTTTCATCCTTATCTATAATTTCAATCAACTGACTAACATTTCAGTCAAAACAGCTAACACACAGTAAACAACCATCATTTATAGATTCTAAAAATATTTTATATAAATATAAATTGAGTAGAGTTAGTGAGATTACTCACATTGGCCGGTGATCGTTAAATAACGATATATCGGTCATTGATTTGATCCAGGCGTTAAATTTCACCATAAATCCAAACGAGCTTTAATTCACTCCCGGTCAGTTCCATTGGCTAGTGTCCATCGATACGATCCTGTCGGATCTTGTTTCGTTCAATTCTGATTACGTATGATAAAGTTATGACCTTACGAAGTTAATACATATTATAATTAAATAAACAAAACCTTGGATTTAAATTTTCGGGCCTCACCCTATTTTCCCAACCGGCCCATCCACGTTTAAGCCCAGCCCAGTATCCCCTTTCTTCCCCGACGATGCGAGCTCCAGGATAACACTCTTCCATAACAACTTCTTCATCCTCTCACCGCTCCTCTCCTACTTCCTTTAAAATCCAATAAAAATCATGATAATTCACCTCTTCGATTTCTCTTCCACCTCGTATCGACATCATCCAACTCGGCCCAGTACCTCCCATCGCATCATCTGGGTTTTCCCGACCCTGTACAGTGATCAGTGATCACTTTTACCACCGCTCCTCCCAATAAATCGAACGCAGGTGCTAATTCTCTCCCTCAAGCCAAATCCACTACTCGTTTCTGCAATCGATGCTTCTATTTTCAAGTGGATCGAACGCTAAATCCACTGCTCAAAAACTCGAGCAACAGAAAATTTGTCGCACCATATAATAAGTATACCAGAATAAAGAGGAAGTTTTCAGCATCACCAAAATACAAGCTTTGAATTTTATTAATTTTTGTTTGAATTTATATGAATTTCTAAAGATGAAAATCTTATGCTGGAAAAAGAAATGTGACGGCGCACTTGAGTTTTGACCAGAGGAAAATGTAATTTAAGGTTAGGAGGAATTTTAGGATTATTTATAGTGTGGTTTTAATAATTTTTTATTTGATTATTATATTTGATTTTAATCAACTGCTATTTGTGTTTGACTTTAAAAATTCGTACAACCACATAAAATACCCGAAAATTGTGGAAATTAACATGCATCTAGAGTTTGACATTACGGTCCCAACGAAACTAGTTTCGTTGAATTCCGACTTCGTATGCCCACACAGCGTATTTTTAACCGTCAAAATATCGACTGTTTCTCACTTTAAAAATCGGTACGGCCACATACTGATTTCAAAAATCACAGAAATTGTAATCTAGCAATAATTTAATATTGTAGATCCAACAAAATTAATTTCGTCGAATTCCGAGGTCGTTTGCAAAACTAGCTATTTTTAAAGCTCTAAATAACCCTTTTAAATATATAAATATCTTTAAAAACATTTAAATTTAATATTTAAAAATAAATATTATCGTATATACAGAATATCATACTGCTACACTAGGATTTATAACTCGATATTTCAAATCCAGTGTTACATCGATATTCGATTTATATTTAAAAAAATCCATTTTAAAATATAAATAAATCGATATAAATTATAAAGGAATTTCATAGCGACTTTTCTAAAATTTGATTTGGACATAAATTAAAATCTACACGACGAAATCCTGATTTTTCTCTTTCACTAGAAAAATATACTTCACCAGCTCCTAGCGTTTCTTGGTTCACAGAAATCCGATTTAAAATGGACCCTGTACATTCAATTAAAGTTCAAATCGCCAAATAGCGAACTGCCGTGCCATTTCGAGCTTGATTTTAATTATAATATAATTATACGTTCAAACTGTCGTTCAAATAATATATTCGTTATTATAATTCAATTCTAAACTGAATTAAATATCACAGATGATCCAATTCACACTATTTTGTGAATTCCACAATTTCTGACTATTTCAGAAATTAAATATATTATTATATTATTTATTTTAATTAATTATTCAATACTATCTAATCCTGGTCATTTTAAATAACCAAACCATTATTTAAATAATTAAATAAATTATTTATGTTACGTAAAAATACGGGTCGTTACATTCTTTCCCCCTTAAAATAATTTCGTCCTCGAAATTGCTAAGGTAGAAGATAGACCCTATTAACTGGTTTAAAAACTATTCGTTCACTTTTAACTTCAGTTTCAACTGAACCAATTTAATTTCAATTAAAATATTAATTAATTTTTATCAACGATAATTTTCTGAAAATTTTCTAACACACGAAATTTTCGAAAATTTTTGCCAGCATCTCCTTTGTACCAGTCAATAGTTCAAACTCCAACTCGCCACTCAAGGCCTTCTCCAATCCAAAAGAAAATCAAACAGCCAAATGGCTTGCCAAATCGTCCCAAATCCATAAAAATAAACGTGTACCTTTTTGTCGGGCATATCACTAAATCCTTTTGTTCTGCTGCCAATTCAGCATATACCAAAGTCATCCCAATCAATCTCCAATCATCTGTTCTCAAATCCAATCATCCTATTTTCAAACCAAATCTCATACTCATTCTCAAATTTCATTACCAATTTCAACTCTTACTGACCAGTCCACTATACTTAACCAAATTCATAACTCACAATTCAATTTTATTCGATATCGTTCTATTTCAATTCAATTTCTAGTTAATTGGTTTCAATTCAATTCGTATTTTCTTTCATAAATCCCTTTAAATTAGTTTTTAATTCATACAATTTTCCTGGGAATTTTTAATCAGCTTAGTTCTTTCATAAATCAAATATCCCTTTTCAGGATTCAAAACAACTTACTTTTCCTCAAACAATCCAACATAAATCTTTGGTAGTAATCCGTCACTTACAACTCGAAAATGAACACTGATGATGTGGCCAGCATTATCAGAGTTATTTCCTAGCTATCGAAGTGAGTTCAATACTATATCACTTCAAAACTCAAATTTTAAACACTTTCATTTTGAAATCCTTTTCGAAATATCATTCACGATACTTGTAAACAATTTAAAATCTCCCAGGATTTTAAAAATTTCTTAACTCAAATCCACTTACAATCACTTTTCCCTATTTCAGATTTTTAATTTCAAATTCTGATTTTAATTCAGATTTGATTAATCTACTTTTATATTATACGAGCTCAAATTGGTTATTTATATAACCATTTCAATTATAATCATCCAACACATCCAACATACTATAATCATTCGAATATAAATATTTTCTTTATATCGAAATATACTTTGGGTAAAATTATCTCATTTACCCTCTTTCAAAACATACTGTGTCGGTTTATCGTACTTGAGTGTTTAGAAACTCCTATCGATACAGCGGATCAAACTGATCGACCAAAATTCATAAACCACTCAACCAATAAATCTCCACAGTATAAAACAATTTTTTTATATAAAATCTACAAATACGTTCACTCGTATATATACACTCAACTCAATCTAGGGCATTACTTACCCCATCTCTACTGAGTCACGCCACAGAGCCAAGGTAATCACTTAACCTTCAGCTCTGATACCACTGTAACGAACTGGGATTTTCGACCCAGAAAATCAACATAAAACCCATGTTAATTATTCAGGTATCGAACATTCCAGATCATTAATAGAAAGAAATTAGAGGGTGAGAATAGATAAGATAGAAAATTAGAATAGAAGAAGAAGAAGAACACAATCAGAGTAAACACGAATCTCACAGCGGAACGAATAAAATATATTATAACATAACTTTGAAATGAAACAGTATATATATACAATAACATTATCAGAGTACAACACTTACACACAGCGGAAATAACAATAGCTATACAATCCTGAAGCCTCCTTCTTCAAGCTCCTCCAAGTATATCTGTAAAGACCTGAACTACTTGACTGCCCGTACAAATTTGGGCACCCAAGAGTTTAGGGAAAACAAAACAAATAAACTCTGGGTCAGTCATGGGACTGGCGTGAGTAAACTCAAATCATTTGGTTTAACTTTTCAAAATTCTTTTCAAAAGAAAAGGTAATCGTAAAACCGATCCACACATAAACACGGATGGTTTTTACCTTACGATAACCAAAATAGTTTTGAAAATCACTACTTCTCTGATATTATAATAATGTCTAATCACAAGTAATTATCAATCTAGCAGAATGCTTGCATCTCACGTTCCACATATATTATATACAATCAAAACCGCAGGCGCTTATGGGAGATTGTATTCCATCTATGACAAGGTATGGGACCACCTGGCGAAAGTGTATCTCCAGAGGCAAATACACTGGGTTCAACAAGAACATCTTGCAACCCGACCCACACATGACCGACCACTCATTTCGCTTGAGTGTATCGAATGTATATCACCAACGGTTGGGAGCTACCCACCGTTTCCCGAAAAGGGACAACATCGATCATACATATAAGAATGAAATGGATTTTCTCTAGATAGGTGATATACACCCTAATGGGAGCGACCCACTTAGCCATGCGGCCTGCCCGATTTCTGTCATTTCCTGGCTGATGAGGCTTGAGGTCATTGCGTATCTTTTGAAAAATCTGACCACCATTCACTTTGAACGCCACATCGGCATACCCGCCAAATCACAAATTGATTTCCTCAAAAATACCATGGGTATAAAGCTAAGAGAAACGAAATCCACCGCCACCAAACGCAAGTACGTTTGAAGAGATCAACTTACGCGGTCCGTTAGATATACTCTGTCAGACATTCGTCCATTCACGTTTGTCCTGGGACTGGACAAACCGAAGGCACTATTCTATAACAGGACAGTCCTTGCATAACTCCGTCTTCAATATTTGATCGCAACGCTAACGTCCATACAGAGTGGTTTTCAGATAATGCATATGATCCCGGTCTCTCCATATTGACGACGATAAAATGGTCAAAACTTCGATGGTCAGTGATTTAACTATCAAAGAAAAATAGGTGTACAACCAATGATCTTATTTCTAGATAGAAATTCGATCGATCAATCATCAATCAACATTAATCTCCTTTAATTTAATTTATCATTGATCTATTCATTTCCCATTTCTATATACTCAACATTTCTTATTTTCTAGATTTAGGAAATATGCGTCATCAATCATTGGAAAACATTTCCATCTTTGTTTCACGTATCACTGTCATTCCAGTATTCTTTCTCATCAACATTTCATTCTCTATGATTAGAAAATATCTCTGATTATATTTGGAAAATGTTTCCAAAATTTATTCAATGGATGTTTAAATAAAAAATCACTAAGCCAATTTAAACCACTGCACTCATTAACTAAATTCACTTAATCAATCTTCACTATCGAACCTTACCCATCCCTTAGTTAAAAACGAAGTCAATCAAGTTGGGGTATAATTACCTCTCAGACCTTAACCTCGAAATAGACAAAGTTCACCTTTCAATTCTTTAACAAACTTCCTTACGAAATTCTCGGATTCTATTTATGAATCCACTTCTTTATTTTAAGACACTGGTTATAACTATAGCGTTATAATCCCTTTCTTCTTACATATCCAACTTCAAAATATAGCTTTTATTCCTTAATTTAACTAAATAACTAAACCACTAATTTATTAATAAATAAGTAAATCTTGATTAAACTGGAAAGTAAATATAACTTTACCCAATTCGATATAATCGAATTCAATGTATAATTCTCCTTTCCGAATACTCTCTATTCGATAACTCCTTTTCGAATACTATATTCGATAACCCTTTCTTCGAATAACTATATTCGATCATCTCTCTTCGAATGATTTACATTCAATTAATCTCCTTTTAAATAAACTATATTCGATGAACTCATCTTGACTCACTCCACTAGATTAACTCAACCTAATTAACTTACTTGATTAACTCAACTTATTTAATTCCTATCGAATAACTAATATTCGATTAACTTATATTCGAATAACTATGAATATTTTAACTTTATTTCGAATGGCTAATCTTCGATTTAACTCCATTCGCTTGACTCTATATCGCAGTGATCACAATGGTTACGCTTGATTCCCTCAGGAAACATCCGACCACCGTAGGCTATCTGCAGCCCTGCGAATTACGCTACCAGACGTATGAAATGGCAACACATCCTAAATAGCTATGTTTGACTGACTCTATCTTAAATAACTACATTCGATCAACTCTAATTGAATAACTGATATTCAATTAATTCTAATTCGATTAACTCTATCTAACTGATTAACTCCTTTTATTAACTCTACGTTTATTCAGTTTCTAATATCGATGTTGAAACCGATTCTTACTTCTCTATATAAGTCCTGACTTATATATTCTATTTATCCAATGATAAACATTTCATTTAATTTATAACATATTATTTATAAATTTATCTTCTCAATCTATCGGTCCGAATAAATTCTATTTAAAATCTTTGCTTTAAATTCATAGCATGTTATACCCGTGTGCGAAGCACGGGTCTAAACTTTTCAAATGTAAAATTCTCCTTTTATACAATTCTAGTCACTTTCCAAGTATTTCCTTTTATAATCTATTTATTTACAAAATAAATCCCCTTTTTGATAATTCTATTTATTTATAAAATGTATTTTATTTGTAAAATCTATTGATTTTATAAGTAATTCCTTTTAAAATCTAACTATTCCCTTTACACATATTTCCCCTTTTCTATTCTATTTATTTTCAAATAAATATTCCTTTTCAATTCTATCTGTAAATGTTTTACAATTATTTCCCTTCAATCCTATCTATTTGATTAACAAATAAATATTCCTTTTTAATCTATTTATTTTTCTAAATAAATAGTTTTCTTCCTTTTTATAAAATCTTTGATTTTATAAATATTTCTTTTTCAATATAACATTGAAAATTTCCTTTTTAACATTCCAGTATGCCCTATTGTATTTAACGTACCATATAACAATGATCGGTATCATTCAACCATACGAAATCAACAACAGATTTCATATCACATCATATAACACAATATATGAAAACAGTAAAATAAATGTTGAGGAACCCAGTTGGGTCCCTCCCACCTGTTTCCCTACATCCACAGATGTTAAACAATAAAATTTACATCAATTTCATTTCACTATGAAATATTCTGCTAAACAGAATCAATATTTGATTAACGATGTATATTTACATCGTTATCTATAATTTCAATCAACTGTCTAGCAGTTCAATCAAAACAGCCAACACACCGAAAACAACCATCATTTATAGATTCTAAAAATATTTTATATAAATATAAATTGGGTAGAGTTAGTGAGATTACTCACATTGGCCGGTGATCGTTAAATAACGATATATCGGTCAATGATTTGATCTAGGCGTTAAATTTCACCATAAATCCAAACGAGCTTCAATTCACTCCCGGTCAGTTCCATTGGGTAGTGTCCATCCATATGATCCTGTCAGATCTTGTTTCTTTCAATTCTGATTACGTATGATAAAGTTATGACCTTACGAAGTTAATACATATTATAATTAAATAAACAAAACCTTGGATTTAAATTTCGGGCCTCACCCTATTTTCCCAACCGGCCCATCCACGTTTAAGCCCAGCCCAGTATCCCCTTTCTTCCTCGACGACGCGAGCTCCAGGATAACACTCTTCCATAGCCACTTCTTCATCCTCTCACTGCTCCTCTCCTACTTCTTTTAAAATCCAATAAAAATCATGATAATTCACCTCTTCGATTTCTCTTCCACCTCGTATCGACATCATCCAACTCGGCCCAGTACCTCCCATCGCCTCGTCTGGGTTTTCCCGACCCTGTACAGTGATCAGTGATCAATTTTAACACCGCTCCTCCCAATAAATCGAACGCAGGTGCTAATTCTCTCCCTCAAGCCAAATCCACTACTCGTTTCTGCAATCGATGCTTCTATTTTCAAGTGGATCGAACGCTAAATCCACTGCTCAAAAACTCGAGCAACAGAAAATTTGTCGCACCATATAATAAGTATACCAGAATAAAGAGGAAGTTTTCAGCATCACCAAAATACAAGCTTTGAATTTTATTAATTTTTGTTTGAATTTATATGAATTTCTAAAGATGAAAATCTTATGCTGGAAAAAGAAATGTGACGGCGCACTTGAGTTTTGACCAAAGGAAAATGTAATTTAAGGTTAGGAGGAATTTTAGGATTATTTATAGTGTGGTTTTAATAATTTTTTATTTGATTATTATATTTGATTTTAATCAACTGCTATTTGTATTTGACTTTAAAAATTCGTACAACCACATAAAATACCCGAAAATTGTGGAAATTAACATGCAGCTAGAGTTTGACATTACGGTCCCAACGAAACTAGTTTCGTTGAATTCCGACTTCGTATGCCCACACAGCGTATTTTTAACCGTCAAAATATCGACTGTTTCTCACTTTAAAAATCGGTACGGCCACATACTGATTTCAAAAATCACAGAAATTGTAATCTAGAAATAATTTAATATTGTAGATCCAACAAAACTAATTTCGTCGAATTCCGAGGTCGTTTGCAAAACTAGATATTTTTAAAGCTCTAAATAACCCTTTTAAATATATAAATATCTTTAAAAACATTTAAATTTAATATTTAAAAATAAATATTATCGTATATACAGAATATCATACTGCTACACTAGGATTTATAACTCGATATTTCAAATCCAGTGTTACATCGATATTCGATTTATATTAAAAAAAATCCATTTTAAAATATAAATAAATCGATATAAATTATAAAGGAATTTTATAGCGACTTTTCTAAAATTTGATTTGGAAATAAATAAAAATCTACACGACGAAATCCTAATTTATCTCTTCTACTAGAAAAATATACTTCACCAGCTCCTAGCGTTTCTTGGTTCACAGAAATCCGATTTAAAATGGACCCTGTACGTTCAATTGAAGTTCAAATCGCCAAATAGCGAACTGCCGCACCATTTCGAGCTCGATTTTAATTATAATATAATTATACATTCAAACTGTCATTCAAATAATATATTTGTTATTCTAATTTAATTCTAAACTGAATTAAATATCACAGATGATCCAATTCACACTATTTTGTGAATTCCACTATTTCTGACTATTTCAGACATTAAATATATTATTATATTATTTATTTTAATTAATTATTCAATACTATCTAAACCTGGTCATTTTAAATAACCAAACCATTATTTAAATAATTAAATAGATTATTTATGTACTGTAAAAATAAGGGTCGTTACATCTTTTTATATTCTAATTTAAAAATGTCACTTCTAATAACAAAACTTGTTTATCATATATTTCTTTTTTTATTCTAATCTAACATGATGTCATTTCTAATAACAATACATGTTTATCATATATTTCCTTTTTATTCTAATCTAACATGTTAAAAAAATGTCATTTCTAATAACAAAACATGTTTATCATATATTTCTTTTTTTTATTCTAATCTAACATGTTAAAAATGTCATTTCTAATAATAAAACCTGTTTATCATATATTTATTTTTTTATTCTAATCTAACATGTTAAAAATGTCATTTCTAATAACAAAACATGTTTATCATATATTTCTTTTTTTATTATAGTCTAACATGTTAAAAATGTCATTTATAATAACAAAACTTGTTTATTATATATTTCTTTTTTTATTCTAATCTAACATGTTAAAAATGTCATTTCTAATAACAAAACATGTTTATCATATATTTCTTTCTTATTCTAATCTAACATGTTAAAAAAATGTCATTTCTAATAACAAAATATGTTTATCATATATTTCTTTCTTATTCTAATCTAACATGTTAAAAAAATGTCATTTCTAATAACAAAACATGTTTATCATATATTTCATTTTTTATTCTAATCTATCATGTTAAAATGTCATTTCTAATAACAAAACATGTTTATCATATATTTCTTTTTTTATTCTAGTCTAACATGTTAAAGATGTCATTTATAATAACAAAACATGTTTATTATATATTTCTTTTTTTATTCTAATCCAACATGTAAAAAATGTTATTTCTAATTACAAAACTTGTTTATCATATTTTTTTTTATTCTATTCTAACTTACATGATAAAAATGTCAATTTTAATGACATTACATGTTTACCATATATTTGTTTTTTTATTCTAAACTAACTTGTTAAAAATGTCACTTCTAATAACAAAACCTATTTATCATATATTTATTTTTTTATTCTTATCTAACAAATTAAAAATGTTATTTCTAATAACAAAACTTGTTTATCATATATTTCTTTTTTTATTCTATTCTAACTTACATGATAAAAATGTCAATTTTAATGACATTACATGTTTATCATATATTTCTTTTTTTATTCTAATATAACATGTTAAAAATGCCATTTCTAATAACAAAACATGTTTATCATACATTTCTCTTTTTATTCTAATCTAGCATGTTAAAAATGTCATTTCTAATAACAGAACATGTTCATCATATATTTCTTTTTTTATTCTAATCTAACATGTTAAAAATGTCATTTATAATAACAAAATATGTTAAGATTGTGGTTGAAGACCGGCGATCTTCACTTCGAATGGATGATTACTAATGCCCTGAATTGGGTAGCTTCCAGACAAGGTCAAAGTGGTAGTTGTCCGGACGTACTTATTGATTGTCTGAATATGCGAGAACCTCTCTTCCGTATTAGACATACATGATGAGGAATAAGGTGTCTTCGGTTTCGTTCAGACCCAGAATGGACTTGTAAATGGATGTATGTCTGACATTGGATTTTGTTCTGTGTTGATTGATTCCTATTAAATACATATCTGTTTGGTGGCGGAGAATTTATTCTCTTGCTTAACACCCTTCTCTGAAATGTACGAGCTTAGAGGTTATATACTGATAGACATCAGTCGCATGGCGTGGATTGTCAATGTGGCATGCTAAGATGCAGATGATCAAGGCTTTTGTTGAAAAGCAGAGTCTTGTGGTTGATGATCAAAGCACAACTTTATTTAGCATAGCTTTTTGTATAACGTTACTTCGCGAGCCTCACACCCTTTATGAGTTAAAAACGGAATAAGGACAGTAGGGAGAATTTGATTTCTTTCTAGCTAGAAGTGGTGTCATGGTATGGAGCCCAGACATTTTTACTTATGTGGATGATGGATTGTGAGGGACCTCGGATATTGGTCTCTATTGGCCAAGTGATAGCTCCGATAGGACCAGTAAACGTTCTATTCAGGAATAACTAATTCACTAAAGTATGCGTGGTCCGGCCCTACTGCATCCAAGGGTTCGCCAGAGTCCGAGCCCGGAGGAATGTAATAACCCAGAAATTCTGAGCCAACTTAAAATTTTTATTTTGGCTATTTTAATGAAATTTGATTATTTAAAATGGTTTATTTTAAATAATAACGAAGATAAATTTATTTTCGACGAAGTTAAAACGAATAAATTTATTTTAAATAAATAACGAGCCTTAAATGCGCGGTAGTTTGAAAATTCAATTTCGAATTTCAAATGAATATACAGAATTCGTTTTAGGTCGAAATTGGACGAAACAAAAAATATTTGAGTCTATTTGAGAATGTCTTTCCAACGAATCCGAAAAATCAAAATTTTATTGCGGAAATCAAAAGTTACGCCCAGTTGAAAATTTATAATAGTCGCTATGGCATTCTGGCCCTTAAAAATGGAAATTTTGCAAACAACCTTAGTTTTCGACGAAACCACTTTTGTTGGATCCGGGATGTCAAGTTATTTCTAGATTCCAAAATTCATAATTTTCTGAATCAATATGTGAGCGTGGCGAATTTAAACGCGTTTGACCAGTTTCAGTCGATTTTAATCGACAGGAAAATGAACATTTTTCAAACGATCTCAGAATTCGACGAAATTAGTTTTGGTAGGACCGTATCGTCAATACGAAGCTAGAAAACATTTTTAGGGAATTTTTATAGACTGTATGTGGCCCCGGTAAATTGAAATGTGCGTTTAAATTGAATATATAAAGATTTATATTTTAAATTCAATGGAAACTGATCGTAATGGTCGAATTGGCCTGCGATACATATCCCATTGTGTTCGAAATGGGGGTAATACGCTAGAGATGACAGTCGTTGGGTTCGATTCGGGTTTCGAAGGAAAAAGTTACTTTTTGAAATATAAAGTAAAATAAAATAATTAAATATAAACCCCCCTTTTATTCACTAAACCCCCTCCCACCTTTCTCTTTCCCCATTCTATTTCTTTCAAAAAAAAAGAGACAGAGAGAGCCGCGATGCTGAAGCCCGCCGCTGCCTCCTCCGAGACCACCGTCGCCGCGTCCAAGCCTCCCCCTTCTTCCGATCACCCATCCGCCGCCATAGCCCCCCCTTCGACGCTCCTCTAGCTGAATCCCAACCCTAATCGCCCCAAAACCCCCCACCTCTGACCACATCCCACCGCCGACGCCGCGCTGAGCCCGAGCCCCACCAAACCGCGCACCAGACCCCCTCCGACCACCTGCAGTGCGCTGAACCCCCCTCCTTCCCATTTCGCTGTAAGTTTTAATTTTAAAATCTGAATTTTTAATATTATTATGAAGTTAAGGTTTAGATATTTTTTTGTTAAGTCAAGGTTCATATTTTTGTGATGTTAAATTTTAAATTTTTATTCTTTAAAAGATTATGTTTTTATACATGAAGTGATTTTTAAATAAATAAACAAAATATAAGATTTTTAGATATGAAAAGATTTATATTTTCTTTATAAAAAAGATTTGACTTTTATTGTTTAAAAAGATACGATTTTTGCGAAAGAAAGTATGATTTGTAATGAACAAGAAAGACATGATTTTTACGAATATAAAAATATATTTTCTTTTCAGTTTTATAATGTGAACAACAATGGAAAGATTCGGTTTTTAATCATAGAAAGATTTGATTTTTAGAATGAAAGAGATTAGATTTTTAACGAAGTAAAGATATGATTTTTAATACCATAAAGATATGATTTTTAATACCGTAAAGATATGAATTTTTAATACCATAAAGATTTGATTTTTAATACGGTAAAAATTTGATTTTTATACATGAAAGGATATAATAGAAATGAGATTTTTATTATGAAGTTAGTGAATGAGAAATGGGATTTTTATATATATAGAAACGATATGAAAATGTGATTTTTATATATGTGAAGTAGCGATAAAAATATAATTTTTATCATGGAAGTAGCGGTGTAAAGGAGTGATTTTTTTTACATATGTAGTAGAGATTTAAAAATACGATATATATATATATAAGTCAAAATTTTAAATAGAGAATGGCGAGAGAAAAATATGATTTTTATATACGAAGCAATGGTATAAAAATATAATCTTTATATAGGAAGTAGCGTTGTTAAAAATATAATTTTTAACACAAACGGTGTTGAACAGATCTCGTTGGAAAAGCGGCGAATATTTCCTACATATGAAGAGTCGCGACGTTTGGTTTAGCTAATAGGTGAGAACTCCTCACTTTTAATTTGTTTTCTAGTTGAAATATATACTAGGAAGAATACAGTGCTTAGCAGCACCCGACACTCGTCGTCCACAGACCATGGATGGCTTGTTTGTTTGATTGATGTGTTGTGAAAAATGACTATGTGTAGTGGATTGAATAAATATTTTATAGTTAAAAATATCATTTTTAACGTGTATATAAAATAAATATTTATAAACAAATCAGACGATTTGTTTGCACTGATTTGACTGATATTGATTGGGACGATAAATTTTACATATCGCCTAACTGCACAAATAAAATCTGTGTTTGTTGATTTGAAATCCCACATGGGTATTGGGATGATATTTGACGTACACTAATCCCGATTGTTTAGTTGTATGTCAATCGATGGGTTGACAGACTGTGTAAGCGTTAATTATTTATACTTAATGCTTATGCAGTTGTGTGGTGCACTCTGGATGATGGTTGATTTTTTATCGTTGCTATTATATACATGTGTTGTATGGAATCCATATAATTAACATTATATGGTAATTGATTGGGCCTCATTCTAGTTTGGAAAATAAAGAATATTATAGAATGAAAATTCATGTGTTGAATAGAATGAAAATTCATGTGTTGAATAAAATGATAATTCATATGTTGAATAGAATGAAAATTCATGTGTTGAATAGAATGAAAATTCATGTGCTGAATAGAATGAAAATTCATGTGCTGAATAAAATAAATATTCATGTGTTGAATAGAATAAACATTCATATGTGAATAAAAGCCGTGTTGATTAGATTGATGCCATTTTGACATGAACGATATTTATATCGATTTTATTCATTTTTATAATGAATATAGAAAAGGAAGTGATTTCAAAATATAACGTTTTGAAAATATTATCATTTATAGATTAATAATGTGGAATATTCAATTTTGATTCAAAATTGAATATGAAGTTGAAATCGTTTCGAAAACGAATATAAAACGATTTATAAAATACATTTTGAGAGGAAATCGACGAAATATATATATATATATATATATATATATATATATATATATAATGGCCTGAATAGAACACGCCACGCTGTGGCAGTTCACGAATTTCGACCATTGACTTCGAACGGACATTACGAGAGATTCGACCGTCGGATTCTCCTAAAACCGGAACCGTTGGGTTCGTATCGAAAAGAGATTTCTAAAGAATATTAGAGAGTTGAAATCTAACGGTTGGATTTGGAATTATGTCCAAATAAAATTTGGAAAAGGTCGCTGTAAGTGCAGTTCGATGGCCGTTGATTGAAATCGACTGTACGGTCCTTGATAAAATTATTAAAAATAGCAATAATTTGTGTAAAATCATAAGAAATAATTTGGAAAGAATTGGGATGAAAAATTCCATATTTGAAAAGATAAAAAAGTAGATTTTTATTGAGATGAACTAGTTTTGAACTAGAATTATAATCCATTTATTTTTGAAATAAATAAATTGGATTTGAAAGGGTTTGAAAAGTAACCAGAATTTCCAATATTTGAATTGGAATGGATTTGAATCGAAATTGTCTTTGGAATATTTCGATGTTGGATTTCGTGATTATACAGATATTGTTGTGGAAATTTGAAAGATATATTTATATCGTTATTTCCAATTCGATACTTGTTGGTCGTAGAATTTGATATTGAATATAAGCCGATATATTTTCTATTCAGAGCCTTGTATTTAATATCAAATGGGATTTGGGTTTGTCGTGAATGGTGTCTTCATTAACACTGTTCTTAAACCCAGTTGAGAAAAAGATTAAATCTTTTTATTTAGATTTAATGAAGTATACCAATTAAATGATATTAATTGGAATTGAATTTGAATTGATTTTTGGGTTTATCGTGAACGGTGTTTTAACTAACACTTGTTCTTTAACCCGATAATTAACGGAATGTGATATTGGGTTTATAGTGAACCGTGTTTTAAATGACATTTGTTCTTTAGCCCAGTTAAAGACAGGATATGATTTCCCAAGTTAAATAATCATTGATAGTGATTATTGGGAAGATTAAAACCAAGTGGAGTTTTAATGAATCTTTAATTAAATTGAAATAATCGAGAATGGAGTATCACCAGTTTTGCTCCAAGCGATAGTTAAATATTTAATTAGATTTGAACGTGAAATGGTAATTGAATTTACCGATAACACCGTGGTGTTAGATATGAAGTATGACCAGTTTTACTTCATAGGATGAATAGGTTGGGATTGGGAAATAAAATAAATGATTACTTCGGTGTGGTTCGCTAATCCCGACTAATTTGAATTGATATTCAAAGGAGGATTAAAGAATAAATTTAAAGAATTTATCTTTGATAAAATTAATGGGAACCTTTCCCAAAGTATAAGAATATTTGAATAAAAGAATATTCTGAATTGGAATGAGGCGTATGTTGTGTTTGTGCGACACTTGTTTGTTATATACGCGAGTTATTCAGAAAGACCGGGTTTATCACATTCTGAATAACTGATTCGACGATATGTCGAGGATGAAGACGGTGGTCTAAGACCGGAGGTCTTCACATCGTTTGGGTGTTTACTGATGATCTTGATTGGGCTGTACACCCAAGAGGAGGGAATCAGTTTCGTTCAGACCCAGAACAAACTTGTATGGACTGTGTGTCTGACATTGGATTTTGCTTTGTGTTGATTGATCTCTATAAAATATACATCTGCCTGGTGAAGGGGAATTCATTCCCTTACTTCACCCTTCTCTGAGACGTACGGGATCAGAGATTGTATATCGATAGACATCAGTCGCTTGGTGTGAATTGCCTGTGTGGCATGCCTAAGTGGCAATTGATCAAGGCTTCTGTTGAAAAGCAAATTCTTGTGGTTGATAATCAAAGCACCGCCTGTGTGGCATAGCTTTGTGTAACGTTGATTCGCGAGCCTCACACCCCGGTTGTGAACCAGAAACGAGAGAGGGCATCAGGGAGGGCATGCGTTTCCATCTAGCTAGAAGTGGCATCAGTGGTTTTACATGTCCTGACGAGTTTGACTTATGTGGTTGTTGGGTTGCGAGGCGCCTCGGATATATCAGTGACTATGTGGAGCTGATGGAGTCATTGGACTCATTGACACCCCATAGGGTGGGGAAACGCAATGTTCGGGCATTTTAATCCACATCGGTGGACTGGCCCTGACGATCCAAGGGACAATGCTTTCTGTTCCTGAGACACGGGCTAGAGCGTCTCGAATTCAATAAGGACGATCCCTTGCCTTGGTTCATAGATGGAAATCCAACTTCCAATACGTGACAAGTGCGGTTTTGATTGTAGAGCCTAGTAATTGCGACATGATATATGGTACCCATGCCGTCTATGATTAATACTTATGATTGAAATTGTTTTGACACTATACACTTATAGTAATAATAAAAGATGAAATTTAGCATATCAAGCATTCTTTGGCTATTATAAGGTAAAACCGTATCCTCCAACTTGTGTTGCATTGTGTGATAGGACCTGGGTCTTATAATAGCTTCATTGTTCTTTATTTAGCATTGTGCTGTTGTCTTATGCACTGGTATTCTTGGGAGGAAACCCGTTCCGTGTTACTTGATTTACCTAACTTTAAAATAAAGATTAATAACTGTTTTAGTTCTCACACCAGTCACATGATTGACCTGGAGTTTATTGCTTTAACCTAAACTCTAGGTGCCCTTATTTTGACATGGGCAACTAGTAGTTTTGGGTTTGCAGATTTATATTCACAGGATCCTGATTTACAGCTGAGGCGATATTCGGAAAGCTCTGTATCCGTGTATTACTTTCAGTTGTGTATTGTATTATTTTCCGCTGCTATGTAATTTAAATCTCTGATATTTTCTGTTGTACAATATTTATTCATACTCTGTATATTCTTGTATTCTGATGGAATTGTTGTAATAAGCAACGAAAGGTTCTTCTGTTTGTGTTCTGATTCGTCTTGTCCTCATTACAATCCGTAATTTCCCGTAAGGGGGATTTCGGGTCGTCAAAAGGAATTTGCTAGAGTGTATCAAATCGGGAGGAGCCATCCCTAGCCTCGACTCATGATGGAAACCCAATTTCCAGTACGACATTACGGATTTGATTGTAAACCTCTTTATGACGACATAGTATATGGTAGCTATGCCGTCTAGGATTGATACATTTATATTGAAAAGTGTTTTAAACTAACTAGACACTAATAATAATATCAAATGATTATTTTTTGTACGTATCAATCATGTTTGACCATTATAAGGTAAAACTCTATCCTCCGGTTTGCGTTACATTGTGTGATGGGACTTGAGTCTTATAACGGTTTCATTTCGCTAAAAATCATTGCATCGTATTAAAAGATTTACTTTATTTTATGCACTGGCAATCCAATGGAGTAAACCCGTTCTGCATTAACGGCGTGGTCCTGTGATTAGTCTTATTATTATATAAGTTTTGTAAGATTTCTCATACCAGTCCCATGGCTGACTCGTAGTTTGTTTTCACTTGCAAACTCGGGTGCCCTTATTTTTACACGGGCAGCCAAGTAAATAGGTAACAAGCTTTGTTTTGGATGTGTACCGTAGAATGGGGTCTCTTTAGCAGAAGACGAAGACTATCTTTTATCTCTTATTTTGGACACTTAGACATCACCTTATCTATGATGTATTTGATGATGTTCTAGACTTATTTTCTACTTGTTGGAACCTTTTATGTACTAAGTAGTATCCTGTAACATCCCGCATTTTTATAACATGTTAAAACCATAAATCAAGGCAGAATTAAATTTTAAAATAATAATCAAGGGAAACGGGTTGCGCCATTGCGTTCGCCTTGAAATTCTGCTTGGTAACGAGTCCGAGTTTTCGAAAACCGGAGTCCGTATGAGGGAGATATGACTCTCCGAAGTTTCAGAGATTTTCAGAATCGAAAACAGCTCGAAATTCGAATTCGAAATTCGAATTCAAACACCAGCGCAGACTGGGCGGGAATTTTCCCGCCCAGGACCCGGTCGACCTAGGGGTCGACACTATGGTCGACCTCCCAGGGACCAGGTCGACCCTATGGTCGACCTGGGGGTCGACCTGGTGCCAGAACCCAGTTCTGAGCCTTGGTTCATTCTGATGTATCTGGTCATGTTTTCAGTCTAGATTCGTCCGCCTAATCCTATATAAACAGCCTCCTAGCCTCATTCTCTTTACACCATTTCATTCTCTCCTTATGCTGCCTCTAGAATAATTAAAATAAATAATTTAAAATAAAATACGAAGACATTTCTTGAAGACTACGGCTAGGAATTTTAAATTGGAGATTCAAATCAAGTTAGATCTTCAAGAAGGGAAGGAATGGCTAATTCAACGGCTTCGAGCAACGTCGCGCGAATCATAGCAAATCACCTCAACGTTATCTTGTTATCCTTTTATAAAACCGATCAATGTAAGTCAGTTACTTTTTAGATTTGAACGTTTAGATCTATTTGTGGCATGAAATTAAACGAATATAAGAATATGCCAAATCCTTTCATTTGAATCGATGCTTTTTTATGCCTTTGGGATCTAATTAAGAACTATTGTGATTAATTACCGATGAGAATGTGCCTATGCCTATGACGTTGAAACTATTGTTAATAGCCTATGCCTATGACTGTGAACATGAGACTGTGCCTATGCCTATGACTGTGAACAAAGACTATGCCTATGACCGTGAACATAAAACTATTGCCTATGACTATGACAAGGACAATTGTGGCTAATCACCTATGACTCATGACTATGAGATTACTGCCTATGATTATAAGACTATTGTCCATGACCATGACTTTGAAACTATTACAGTTAATTGCCTATGACTATTTTGGTTAATTATCCATGACTATTGTGTTTAATCGCCCATGACTCATAATTATGAAACCATGACAATGACTATTTTGGTTAATTGCCTAGGACTATTGTGGTTAATTGCCTTTGACTAGTATGGTTAGTTGCGTATGCCCATAACACTATAGTTACAAATCATGTTGTACACCGACCTGGCATCATGTTGGGCCAAATCACATATGCCTATTCCCTAAATTATGTTGATCTTATATTTATGATGTAGCTTGTCTAGTTTATTCCTATTCACCGTTATGTACATCAAACTTATTGAAACCATTATCTTGGTATTTGGTTCGCTTTCGTATGCCTATTCTTTTATGTCAAATTCTCGTGTTCCTTTTGCTAGTTTCATTTCATAAGTACTTAGAAACTTGTGAAATCATGTTGATATAAATCTGAATTGGCTATAATAGCAAATATTACATGCATATTAGACTTGGGCGTATAATGGTAAATTGTTAATTGGCCGCAAAGTATGTTATTGGCATATAAG
Source organism: Allium sativum (assembly GCA_030737875.1). Lineage (NCBI taxonomy): Eukaryota > Viridiplantae > Streptophyta > Magnoliopsida > Asparagales > Amaryllidaceae > Allium > Allium sativum. Next base: position 843,405,851 of record CM060909.1, on the reverse strand, counting down.
CCAAGTTTTGGGCATAAAATGTAAACTAGAGTATCAGATCTAGTTTTGACATGAATTGCAAATGGGAATACTAGATCTAAATTGGCATAAAACTGCGGGTTGGGTTAAATGATAGGTAAATCAAGATTTGGGCCTAGAATACATGTATGTTAATGGGCATGACAAATGAATATAACATAGGCCAAATTTGTTTAAAAGAGTTGTTAGAAATTTACATATAGACAAACAGGATAAATATTTAAATCTAGGGAAAGACGAATATGCCTAACCTGAGGCAAATCCAGCAACCGTAACAATACCTATCTAATGTGGGTGGTTAGAGCATTGAGCCCAAAAGGACCAGAGGTTAGACTGAGTTGCGGCGTAAATCTGCCCGGAACCAACCGGCACATCCAGTAACCGTGACAATATCTGTCTAATGTGAGTGGTTGGTGCTTTAAAGAATAATCTAAAGCTAAGAAACAATTAAGCCAGAATGGGAGGGTTAAGTCCATAGGAACACTTAACCAACTTAACATGTTAACAAGACTTGTGGGGGTAAAATAGCCGTTATAACAAGTTGACTAGACAAGTGGGTGATGTTAGGAAAAGGTTTAACCGTTATAACATGTTAACTAGACTAGAAGGTGGGGTTAAGTAAAATACACTTAGCCAATTTAATATCTTAACTAGAAGGTGGAGTTAAGTAAGCTTAGAACACTTGGCCATCATAGTGTGACAAAACAAACAAGGTTATGATTAAAACATAAAGGGGTAATACTTAACCATTTGAATATGTAGATCAAACAGATGTTAGGGTTAAGTAACTAAGGAGAACCCTTCACCAATACAAGATGAAGGGGCGGGGTTAAGTAATAAGAAACACTTAACCAATATAACTTGATTTGTAGCAAGGTTAAGTCAACATGAATTACTGATAACACTGAACCAGTTTAACATGATAAATGAATGGGTTAAGTTAACTTGAATGGACTAATGACACTTAACCAATCCAACTTGACGAGAAAGGAACTAAGTAGTAAACCTTAGTTAAGGGAACTATGTAGTTAACCTTAGTACAACACGTGAAGGAGCAAACGTCAATCTGATCTTAAAGAATGCTCCAAACTGGGTTACGAAACACGCGGCTTCGAGGGGACGTGAGGTGTAACGACCGGGAATTTCGCTCGATCCGAATCAGTCGCTAGACCGACCCAGACCGTTCGAAACCCCTGATTGTTTTGAGAACACGACAAAATAGAACGCAGACGTAAGCACATTTCATTGTTTATTACAACAATTCCATTAGAATACAAGAATATACAGAGTATGAATAAATATTACACATTCGATAAATATCAGAGATTACAATACATTACATAGCAGCGAAAAATAATACAATATACAACTAGAAGTAATACGCGGATACAAAGCTTTCCGAGTATCGTTCCAGCTGTAAATTAGGATCCTGTGAATATAAATCTGCAAAACCAAAACTACTAGCTGCCCGTGTCAAAATAAGGGCACCCAGAGTTTAAGTTAAAACAATAAACTCCAGGTCAGTCATGGGACTGGTGTGAGAACTAAAACAGTTATTAATCTTTATTTTAAAGTTAGATAAATCAAGGGACCACGCCGTATAACACGGAATGGGTTTCCTCCCAAGAACAGCAGTGCATAAAACAACAGTGCAATGCTAAATAAAGAAAAATGAAGCTATTATAAGACCCAGGTCCCATCACACAATGCAACGCTAGCCGGAGGATAGGGTTTTTACCTTATAATAGCCAAAGAATGCTTGATACGTTTAAAACAGATTATTTTGATAGTACTGTAAGTGTATAGTGTCAAAACAATTTCAAATCATAAGTATCAATCATAGACGACATAAGCGCCCCATCCCACTATGTCGCAGTACTCGGCTCTACAATCAAAGCCGCAAAGTCAGGTATTTGGAAATTGGACTTCCATCTGTGAACCGAGGCAAAAGATAGTCCTCTACCGATTCGAGACAATCTAGCCTACCATGTCTCAGGATCAGAACGCATCGACCCTTGGAGCGACAGGGCCGGTCTACCGATGTGGATTAGACGAAATTCTGAACACTACGTGTCCCCGCCCTATGGGGCGCAAATGAGCCAACGAATGACTCCATCGGCTTCACATAGTCACCGATATATCCGAGGCGCCTCGCAACAGCAACAACCACATAAGTCAAACTCGTCAAGGCGTGTAAAACCACTGACGCCACTTCTAGCTAGAAAGAAACGCATGTCCTCCCTGAGGTCCTTCTCTCGTTTTTGGTTCACAACCGGGGTGTGAGGCTCGCGAATTCACGCTACACAAAGCTACGCCACAAAGGCCGTGCTTTGATCATCAACCACAAGACTTTGCTTTTCAACAAAAGCCTTGATCATTTGCATCTTAGCATGCCACACAGGCAATTCACGCTATGCAATCGATATCAATCACACAGAATGACATCCGATGTCAGACACACAGTCCATCTACAATTTCGTTCTGGGCCTGAACGAAACCGGAGGCACCTAGTATCCCGCATATCCATCGATCTCCAAGTACGTCTGGACGACCACCAACTGATTCCCTCCTCTTGGGTGTATGGCCCAATCAAGATCATCAGTAATTATCCAAACGACGTGAAGACCTCCGGTCTTCAACCACCGTCTTCATCTTCGACACCACGTCGAATCAGTTATTCAGAATGGGATAAACCCGGTCTTTCTAAATAACTTAGGTATATGTTAAACAAGTGTTACACAAACACAACATACGCCTCATTCCCATTCGGAATATTCTTTTATTCAAATATTCTTATACTTTGGGAAAAGTTCCCATTAATTTTATCGAAGATAAATTCTTTAAATTTTTTCTTTAATCTTCTTTGAATATCAATTCAAACTAGTCGGGATTAGCGAACCACGCCGAAGTAATCATTTATTTTATTTCCCAATCCCAACCTATTCATCCCATGAAGTAAAACTGGTCATACTTCGTATCTAACACCACGGTGTTATCGGTAAATTCAATTACCATTTCACGTTCAAATCTAATTAAAGATTTATCTATCGCCTGGAGCAAAACTGGTGATACTCCATTCTCGATAATTTCAATCTAATTAAAGATTCATTAAAACTCCACTTAGTTTTAATCTTTACAGAAATCAATATCCTGTCCTTAACTCGGTTGAAGAACCAATGTCATTTAAAACACGGTTCGCTATAAACCCAAAATCACATTCAATTCATTATCGGGTTAAAGAACAAGTGTAATTTAAAACACCATTCACGATAAACCCAAAAATCAATTCAAATTCAATTCCAATTAAATATTATTTAATTGGTACACTTCATTAGTTCTAAATAAAAAGATTTAATCTTTTTCTCAACTGGGCTTAAGAACATTGTTAATGAAGACACCATCCACGACAAACCCAAATCACATTTGATATTAAATACAAGGCTCTGAATAGAAAATATATCGGCTTATATTCAATATCAAATTCCACGACCAACAAATATCGTATTGGAAATAACGATATGTATATATATATATATCTTTCAAATTTCCATAACAACATCTGTATAATCACGAAATCCAACATCGAAATATTCCACAGACAATTTCGATTCAAATCCATTCCAATTCAATTATTGGAAATTCTGGTTATTTTCAAAACCACTTCAAATCCAATTTATTTATTTTAAAAACAAATAAATTATTATTCTGGTTCAAAACTAGTTCATCTCAATAAAAATCTATTTTTATCTTTTCAAATATGGAGTTTTTCATCCCAATTCTTCCCAAATCACTTCTTTTGATTTTACACAAATTATTACTATTTTTAATAATTTTATCAAGGCCCAGACAGTCGATTTCCATCAACGGCCATCGAACTGCACTTACATCGACCTTTTCCAAATTTGATTTGGACATAATTCCAAATCCAACCGTTAGATTTCAAATCTCTAATATTCATTAGAAAGCCCTTTTCGATACGAACCCAACGGTTCCGGTTTTAGGAGAATCCGACGGTCGGATCTCCTGTAATATCCATTCGAAGTCAATGGTCGAAATTCAGGAATGGCCGCGGCGCGGCGCTTTCTATTCAGGCCATTCTATATATAATATATATATTATATATATTTCGTCGATTTCCTTTTAAAACGTATTTTATAAATCGTTTTAAATTCGTTTTCAAAACGGTTTCAACTTCCCTTTCAAATTCTAATCAAAATTGAATTTTTCAATATAAATTCATTTTAATTTCATTTCAAATCGATTTCAATTCAATTTCAATTTAATTCGAATTTCAATTCATTTCAATTTAATTCGAATTTCAATTCATTTCAATTTAATTCGAATTTCAAATCTATTCAATTTAATTCGAATTTCAAATCTATTCAATTTAATTCGAATTTCGAAATCTATTCAATTTAATTCGAATTTCGAAATCACTTTCAATATTCATTGAAAAATGAATAAAGTCGATATAAATATCATTCACATCAAAATGGCGTCAATCTAATCAACACGGCTTCATATATTTTTATTTTCAAATATTCGATTTCAAATATTTCTTTTTCAAATATTTCTATTCAAATATTTCTTTTTCAAATATTTCTATTCAAATATTTCCTTTTCAAAACTGGAATGAGGCCCAATCAATTACCATAGATTTTACTTCTATGGATTTTCATACAACGCACGTATACATCGACAATGACAAATAATCAACCATCATCCAAAGTGCATTCTACACTGTATAAGCATCAAATATAAATATTTAATGCTTATAACAGTCTATCAATCAATCGATCGACATACAACTAATTATTGGGATTAGTGTATGTCATATATCACCCCAATACCCGTGTGTGGTTTTCAAACAATCAAACACAGATTTTATTTGTGCAGTTGGGCGATGTGTAAAATTTATCGTGCCAATCAATATCAGTCAAATTAGTATATATAAACAAATCGTCGATTTGTTTATAAATATTCATTTCATATACACGTTAAAAATTATATTTTTAACTATAAAATATTTTCCACTATAAAATATTTTATTTCATTTCACATCACATCACACAATCAACCACACATAAAAATCAAACAAATAAGCATACAAGCCGTCCATGGTCTGTGGACGACGGGTGTCGGGTGCTACTAAGCACCGTCTGCATCCTAGTATATATTTTAACTAGAAAATTAAATTAAAAGGTGAGAAGTTCTCACCGACTAGCTCATCCAATACCATGACTCTTCAAATGTAGAAAATCTTCGCCGTTTCTTCTTTCATCACTTTCGCCATCCATATTCACTACATATATAAAAATCAAATTTTTACTTCGCTATTCAATATATAAAAATCGAATTTTTACTTCGCTATTCAATATATAAAAATCGAATTTTTACTTTGCTATTCAATATATAAAAATCGAATTTTTTACTTTGCTATTCAATATATAAAAATAGAATTTTTTACTTTGCTATTCAATATATAAAAATAGATTTTTTACTTTGCTGTTCAATATATAAAAATAGAATTTTTACATCGCTACTATATAGATAAAAATTCTATTTTTACATCTCTATAAAAATCACATTTTTACTTCAACCTATATATAAGTAAAATTAGATTTTTATTTCTCTACATATATAAAGATAATATTTTTATATTCTCTGTTATATAAAAATCGTATTTTTATTACTTCTACTTTATAAAAATCATATTTTTATCCTTTCTATAATATAAAAATCATATTTTTATACCGTGAAAAATTATATTCTTCTACAATGAAAAATACTATCTTTGTATTAATAAAAATACTAACTTTTTGTCTACACAATTTTATAAAACTGAAAGGAAAATTGAATAAATAAAATAGAAGAAAACTCACCCTTTTTCTTTGTTGAAAACTGAGTGGGGCTCACTGCGTTTACTGGGGACAGGGGAGGCGGGTGTCGCTGTCGGAAGGGGGAGGTGCTGGCGTCACGGGGTAAGGAGGGGGTGGCGGTTGCTGATGAGGGCGCGCGCTAGGGTTTCAGGGGGGTTTGGGTCATCGTTGACGAGGGGAGGGGGAGAGAGAAGCGCACGAGGTGGGGGATTGTGGCCGAAGACGGCGGAGGTCGGTGCGCCGCTGGTGGGGGCGAGATGGTGGGCGGTGGCGGCTAGGGCAGAGTGGCGGTGGACTTTCCTTTTTTTTCTTCTCTAAATCGATTTCTGCTTTGATCGAAAGGAGAGAGGGAGCTAAGGGGTTATATATAAAAATATATATATTTATTTTAAGTTTTAAAAAGCAACTTTTTATTTTGACCTCTAAACGAGACCCACCGCCTGTCGTCCATAGCTAATTACCCCCATTCCGAACACAATGGGATATGTATCGTAGGCTGATTCGACCGTTTCGATCAGTTTTCGTCAAAATCCAAATATAACTCAATATATTGAATTTGAACGCACATTTCAATTTACTGGGGCCATATACTAACAAGAAAAATTCCCGAAAAATATTTTCTAACTTCGTATTGACGATGCGGTCCTAACAAAACTAATTTCATTGAATTCTGAGACCGCTTGAAAATGGTCATTTTCCAGTCGATTAAAATCAACTAAAACTGGTCAAACGCATTTTCCTTTGCCACGCTCACATACTGATTCGAAAAATTATGAAATTTGAAACCTAGTAATAATTTGACATCGCAGATCCAACAAAAGTGGTTTCGTCGAAAACCGAGGTCGTTTGCAAAATTCCTATTTTAAGGGCCGAAATTCCATAGCGACTATTCAGAATTTTCAACTGGATATATCTTTTGATTGCCGCTATGAAATTTTGATTCTTTAGATTCGTTTGAAAGATATTCACAAATAGATTCTAATATTTTTGGTTTCACTAAAATCCGGTTTATTTTGCACCCGGTACATTCATTTGAACTTTGTAATCGAATTATCGAACTACTGCGTCATTTTCAATTACTTTTATAATTATAAATAAATATTTATATTCTAACGACGATCTATATAAATATATACGTTCGAATTATATTCAAAATAAATTTCTCGTCGATATTATTTAAAATAATTCATTTTGAATATTCAAAATTCGCTAAAATTGCCAAAATAAAAAATTTAAATTGGCCCAGATTTCTGGGTTATTACAATGTCCCCCACCTAAAACTTTTCGTCCCCGAAAAGGAACGAAGCCGAAAGTTGTTTACACATCAGCTCAACTTTCACTATTTCCATTACGGCTTAAGTTCTTCAACTTTTCAGTTTCTAAGAACTTTTCAAAATTTTCAAAATTTTTGGCTAACACCCTAAATTTTCAAAAAATTTCGCCATAACCTCCCCTGCACCGGGGACTTCGGGATATTTCATATAGCCTCCCATGGCCTTCTTCAATCCAAAAGAAAAAGAAAAAGCCAATCGGCTCATAAAATCATCATCACCCAAACAAAACTGTAAATTATGGTAAACATGTACCTATTTGTCGGGCAAACAATTTTATTCTTCTGCTCTAGCCTCCTTGCTATGACCTGTTCAATGTAAGTACATGTATATGCAAGCAAACACGACTAATTTTCAATACAATTCACTATTTGATTCAAATTGGCTATATGGTTAAAATTTTAATTAATCAACCAATAATCAACAACACAACCATCAATCAATTAGTTGATTAGCTTTTCAAATTCATAACTTTGATATATAGTCAAAAAATCAGATTTTTGGTGCCAAATCACAACAATAAGCCCTATCTAATTTCGGTTCTCACACCAGTCAAATGGAAATATATAGAAATCTCACTTTCGTCACTCGAATATAAATACTGGCGATGGTGCCCCATCACCAGAATTATCCGCGGGCAACTAGAGTATGAGTCTATAACTGTCCAATATATTAAAACATCGAATACACGTTTGCAAGACATATATGCAAAATCTTTATATATTGGATTGTCCAAATTAATTTAAATATTCAAATACGTATGCAACGATTTAAATTTCAAAACAAAACTTGTTTTCATTTTAAAAATATACTCTTCACACTCATTCTAGGATACTACTGATCCCATCTCTAACGAGTCATTCCCATTGGATATTACTAATCCAATTCTGATGAATTCTTTCGTTTGGTTCTAACGTGTCTTGTTCTCTGAGCTTTGTAAACCAAAGCTCTGATACCACGCTGTAACGACCGGGAATTTCGCTCGATCCGAATCAGTCGCTAGACCGACCCAGACCGTTCGAAACCCCTGATTGCTTTGAGAACACGACAAAATAGAACGCAGACGGAAGCACATTTCATTGTTTATTACAACAATTCCATCAGAATACAAGAATATACAGAGTATGAATAAATATTACACATTAGATAAATATCAGAGATTACAATACATTACATAGCAGCGGAAAATAATACAATATACAACAAGAAGTAATACGCGGATACAAAGCTTTTCGAGTATCGTTCCAGCTGTAAATCAGGATCCTATGAATATAAATCTACAAAACCAAAACTACTAGCTGCCCGTGTCAAAATAAGGGCACCCAGAGTCTAGGTTAAAACAGTAAACTCCAGGTAAGTCATGGGACTGGTGTGAGAACTAAAACAGTTATTAATCTTTATTTTAAAGTTAGGTAAATCAAGGGACCACGCCGTATAACACGGAACGGGTTTCCTCCCAAGAACACCAGTGCATAAAACAACAGCGTAATGCTAAATAAAGAAAAATGAAGCTATTATAAGACCAAGGTCCCATCACACAATGCAACGCAAGCCAGAGGATAGTGTTTTTACCTTATAATAGCCAAAGAGTGCTTGATACGTTTAAAATAGTTTATTTTGATAGTATTATAAGTGTATAGTGTCAAAACAATTTCAAATCAGAAGTATCAATCATAGACGACATAAGCGCCCCATCCCACTATGTCGCCATACTAGGCTCTGCAATCAAAACCGTAAAGTCACGTATTTTGAAATTGGACTTCCATCTGTGAACAGAGGCAAAAGATAGTCCTCTACCGGTTCGAGACAATCTAGCCTACCATGTCTCAGGATCATAACAAATCGACCCTTGGAGCGACAGGGCCGGTCCACCGATGTGGATTAGACGAAATCCTGAACACTACGTCTCCCCGCCCTATGGGGGCGCAAATGAGCCAATGAATGACTCCATCGGCTTCACATAGTCACCGATATATCCGAGGCGCCTCACAACAGCAACAACCACATAAGTCAAACTCGTCAGGGCGTGTAAAACCAATGACGCCACTTCTAGCTAGAAAGAAACGCATGTCCTCCCTTAGGTCCTTCTCCCGTTTTTGGTTCACAACCGGGGTGTGAGGCTCGCGAATTCACGCTACACAAGGCTACGCCACAAAGGTCGTGCTTTGATCATCAACCACAAGACTTTGCTTTTCAACAGAAGCCTTGATCATTTGCATCTTAGCATGCCACACAGGCAATTCACGCTATGCAATCGATATCAATCACACAGAATGAAATCCGATGTCAGACACAAAGTCCATCTACAAGTTCGTTCTGGGTCTGAACGAAACTGGAGGCACCTAGTACCCCGCATATCCATCGATCTCCAAGTACGTCTGGACGACCACCAACTGATTCCCTCCTCTTGGGTGTACGGCCCAATCAAATCATCAATAATTATCCAAACGACGTGAAGACCTCTGGTCTTCAACCACCGTCTTCATCTTCGACACCACGTCGAATCAGTTATTCAGAATGGGATAAACCCGGTCTTTCTGAATAACTTACGTATATATTAAACAAGTGTTACACAAACACAACAAACGCCTCATTCCCATTCAGAATAATCTTTTATTCAAATATTCTTATACTTTGGGAAAAGTTCCCATTAATTTTATCAAAGATAAATTCTTTAAATTTATTCTTTAATCTTCTTTGAATATCAATTCAAACTAGTTGGGATTAGCGAACCACACCGAAGTAATCATTTATTTTATTTCCCAATCCCAACCTATTCATCCCATGAAGTAAAACTGGTCATACTTCATATCTATCACCATGGTGTTATCGGTAAATTCAATTACCATTTCACGTTCAAATCTAATTAAAGATTTAACTATCGCCTGGAGCAAAACTGGTGATACTCCATTCTCGATCATTTCAATCTAATTAAAGATTCATTAAAACTCAATTTAGTTTTAATCTTTACAGAAATCAATATCCTGTCCTTAACTAGGTTGAAGAACCAATGTCATTTAAAACACGGTTCGCTATAAACCCAAAATCACATTCAATTCATTATCGGGTTAAAGAACAAGTGTTATTTAAAACACCGTTCACGATAAACCCAAAAATCAATTAAAATTCAATTCCAATTAAATATTATTTAATTGGTACACTTCATTAAATCTAAATAAAAAGATTTAATCTTTTTCTCAACTGGGCTTAAGAACAGTGTTAATGAAGACACCATTCACGACAAACCCAAATCACATTTGATATTAAATACAAGGCTCTGAATAGAAAATATATCGGCTTATATTCAATGTCAAATTCCACGATCAACAAATATCGTATTGGAAATAACGATATGTATATATATATCTTTCAAATTTCCATAACAACATCTGTATAATCACGAAATCCAACATCGAAATATTCCACAGACAATTTCGATTCAAATCCATTCCAATTCAATTATTGGAAATTCTGGTTATTTTCAAAACCAATTCAAATCCAATTTATTTATTTTAAAAACAAATAAAATATTATTCTACATCAAAACTAGTTCATCTTGATAAAAATCTATTTTTATCTTTTCAAATATGGAGTTTTTCATCCCAATTCTTCCCAAATCACTTCTTATGATTTTACACAAATTACTACTATTTTTAATAATTTTATCAAGGCCCGTACAGTCGATTTCCATCAACGGCCATCGAACTGCACTTACAGCGACCTTTTCCAAATTTGATTTGGACATAATTCCAAATCCAACCGTTAGATTTCGAATCTCTAATATTCATTGGAAAGCCCTTTTCGATACGAACCCAACGGTTCTGGTTTTAGGAGAATCAGATGGTCGGATCTCCCGTAATATCCATTCGAAGTCAATGGTCGAAATTCACGAACGGCCGCGGCACGGCGCATTCTATTCAGGCCATTCTATATATATAATATATATATTTCATCGATTTCCTTTTTAAAACATATTTTATAAATCGTTTTAAATTCGTTTTCAAAACGGTTTCAACTTCCCTTTCAAATTCTAATCAAAATTGAATTTTTCAATATAAATTTGTTTTAATTTCATTTCAAATCGATTTCAATTCAATTTCAATTTAATTCGAATTTCAATTCATTTCAATTTAATTCGAATTTCAATTCATTTCAATTTAATTCGAATGTCAAATCTATTCAATTTAATTCGAATTTCAAATCTATTCAATTTAATTCAAATTTCGAAATCTATTCAATTTAATTCGAATTTCGAAATCACTTTCAATATTCATTGAAAAATGAATAAAGTCGATATAAATATCGTTCACGTCAAAATGGCGTCAATATAATCAACACGGCTTCATATATTTCTATTTTCAAATATTCGATTTCAAATATTTCTTTTTCAAATATTTCTATTCAAATATTTCTTTTTCAAATATTTCCTTTTCAAAACTGGAATGAGGCCCAATCAATTACCATAGATTTTACTTTTATGGATTTTCATATAACGCATGTATACATCAACAATGACAAATAATCAACCATCATCCAAAGTGCATTTTACACTGTATAAGCATCAAATATAAATATTTAACGCTTATAACAGTCTGTCAATCAATCGATCGACATACAACTAATTATTGGGATTAGTGTATGTCATATATCACCCCAATACCCGTGTGGGGTTTTCAAACAATCAAACACAGATTTTATTTGTGCAGTTGGGCGATGTGTAAAATTTATCGTCCCAATCAATATCAGTCAAATCAGTGTATATAAACAAATCGTCGATTTGTTTATAAATATTCATTTCATATACACGTTAAAAATTATATTTTTAACTATAAAATATTTTCCACTATAAAATATTTTATTTCATTTCACATCACATCACACAATCAACTATACATCAAAATCAAACAAACAAGCATACAAGCCGTCCATGGTCTGTGGACGACGGGTGTCGGGTGCTACTAAGCACCATCTGCATCCTAGTATATATTTTAACAAGAAAATTAAATTAAAAGGTGAGAAGTTCTCACCGACTAGCTCATCCAATACCACGACTCTTCATATGTAGAAAATCTTCGCCGTTTCTTCTTTCATCACTTTCGTCATCCGTATTCACTACATATATAAAAATCAAATTTTTACTTCGCTATTCAATATATAAAAATCAAATTTTTACTTCGCTATTCAATATATAAAAATCAAATTTTTACTTTGCTATTCAATATATAAAAATCGAATTTTTTACTTTGCTATTCAATATATAAAAATAGAATTTTTACTTTGCTATTCAATATATAAAAATAGAATTTTTACATCGCTACTATATAGATAAAAAATCTATTTTTACATCGCTATAAAAATCACATTTTTACTTCAACCTATATATAAGAAAAATTAGATTTTTATTTCGCTACATATATAAAGATAATATTTTTATATTCTCTGTTATATAAAAATCGTATTTTTATTACTTCTACTTTATAAAAATCATATTTTTATCCTTTCTATAATATAAAAATCATATTTTTATACCGTGAAAAATTATATTCTTCTACAATGAAAAATCCTATCTTTGTATTAATAAAAATACTAACTTTTTGTTTACACAATTTTATAAAACTGAAAGGAAATTTGAATAAATAAAATAGAAGAAAACTCACCCTTTTTCTTTGTTGAAAATGGATTTTAGAAGGAGAGGGGCTCGCTGTGTTTACTGGGGACATGGGAGGCGGGTGTCGCTGTCGGAAGGGGGAGGTGCTGGCGTCACGGGGTAAGGAGAGGGTGGCGGTTGCTGATGAGGGCGCGCGCTAGGGTTTCAGGGGGGTTCGGGTCATCGTTGATGAGGGGAGAGGGAGAGAGAAGAATACGAGGTGGGGGATTGTGGCCGGAGACGGCGGAGGTCGGTGCGCCGCTGGGGGGCGCGATGGTGGGTGGTGGCGGCTAGGGCAGAGCTGTGGTGGACTTTCCTTTTTTTTCTTCTCTAAATCGATTTCTGCTTTGATCGAAAGGAGAGAGGGAGCTGAGGGGTTATATATAAAAATATATTTATTTATTTTAAGTTTTAAAAAGCAACTTTTTATTTCGACCTCTAAACGAGACCCACCGCCTGTCGTCCATAGCTAATTACCCCCATTCCGAACACAATGGGATATGTATCGTAGGCTGATTCGACCGTTTCGATCAGTTTTCGTCAAAATCCAAATATAACTCTATATATTGAATTTGAACGCACATTTCAATTTACTGGGGCCACATACTAACAAGAAAAATTCCCGAAAAATATTTTCTAACTTCGTATTTACGATGCGGTCCTAACAAAACTAATTTCATCAAATTCTGAGACCGCTTGAAAAATGTTCATTTTCCTGTCGATTAAAATCAACTGAAACTGGTCAAATGCGTTTTCCTTTGCCACGCTCACATACTGATTCGAAAAATTATGAAATTTGAAACCTAGTAATAATTTGACATCGTGGATCCAACGAAAGTGGTTTCGTCGAAAACCGAGGTCGTTTGCAAAATTCCCATTTTTATGAGCCGAAATTCCATAGCGACTATTCAGAATTTTCAACTGGACATATCTTTTGATTCCCGCTATGAAATTTCGATTCTTCAGATTCGTTTGAAAGATATTCTCAAATAGATTCTAATATTTTTGGTTTCACTTAAATCCGGTTTATTTTGCACCCGGTACATTCATTTGAAGTTTGAAATCGAATTATCGAACTACCGTGCCATTTTCAATTCCTTTTATAATTATAAATAAATATTTATATTCTAACGACGATCTATATAAATATATACGTTCGAATTATATTCAAAATAAATTTCTCGTCGATATTATTTAAAATAATTCATTTTGAATATTCAAAATTCGCTAAAATTACCAAAATAAAAATTTTAAATTAGCCCAGATTTCCGGGTTATTACATGAGGGTACTCTTGGTATCCCTCTGTGAGGCTTTAGGTGATCCGCCTGGGCTCACAGAGGTTAAGGTCTGCGTTAGAAGAGCCAAGGGTATGCCTTGGTTGCAATATAAGGCAACCTAAAGACTAGAATGGACCAGCGTGATTCGGCGAGACCAGTAGCCCTGTGATAGCAACTCGTCATCTACCTACCATCTTGAGTCAATCGAGATACGTGAAGCGGAAAGGCGGAGAACTCCAACAAAACATATACTTGCTATCTAGTTATGGTTGCGGATGGCCATAGGTTAGTAGGGCATAGGGGGGCCTGCGTATAGTTCTCATTTTTCAAGGTGTGGTCAGGTGGGACCATAGACACTGGAAAAACAGACCTAAGCATCTGCATCGGCCGATATCTGAAAGCTCCCGACCGAGTCCCGTGTTTCTTAATTTTCCCTGCCACGGGACTTGGGTCGCACATATAGAGGACATGTGCATCTAGACAGCGATAACGATCCACGACACATACGTGGGAAAAGTCTAGGAACATATACCGTTCTGGGTATTGTGTCCTAGAGCAGGGGCGTTGTTTGATAGGTAGCATAATCCCTAATTGGACCTAGGTCGCGTAAACCCAAAAATACGAGAAGTATTAGATAAGTCGCGTAAACCCTAGATGAATCTAGGAAGCACTCGATAGAAAAACCCTAGATTAGATCTAGGTAATAAATAATAAATGTACGCCTGAAGGCAACCACAATTACAGGTATTGGGAGCGCGTTATCATTAGTAGTTGGGTCCCTAGTTAGGTGGTGCAGAGATATAAACCAGAATGACAGGGTGATCGTCGCTAATCTATGAATTAGAAAAGCGCGACATTTGTAATAAATTATGCAAGCATACAGGTGTGTAGCATACAGGTCGAACACATGGAGGTTTAATTAAAAATTATTATTTATTTTAATCTCTTGGGCGAGTTAGACAAAACTGGAGGTTGATTTTGAAAATAAAAACAAAATAAAATTAAAACTGTAATATGATTCAGAACAGATCTAACTGAACCGACAATCAAATCACAATTTCAATGGAAAAGCAATGAAACTATGAATCAGATTCAAATCTAATCAAATCCAATTTAACCTATGAACGCGATTAAAATACAGAAAATAAAAGTGCAGAATACAAATAACAAAAGGAAATAAAATTAGGATTACCGCTGAATGTAATCAGACGGACAATCACTAATGAAAAGAAATGCAAAACACAAATAGTGTTCTACCGAATCTAATCGTGTAGACACACTAATTGCTAAGAAATAGAAAAAAATGCAGAAAATAAAAAGAAGAAGAAGAACTAGAAACTTTATTAGAAATAGAAAATGGGATATAGGATGGTGGCTACAATGCCATTACAAGGGTATATATAGGGTAGATAGCCAAACCCTAACCCTAACCCTAATGATAACATGGCCTGGTCATTACATCACTAATTAGTTTACAAGGAGAAACATTAATGGGCCTTAGATAAATAAAGCAAATTTGGGCCTTTTCTCTTTTCCTCTTGCTTCCTTGACACTTCTTCATTGATTTGTGATGTGCAAAGCCTTTTTATCAATCTTTTTCTTGTCCAACAGCTACTAGATGTGATATCTTCTTCTACAATTCTTCAAAATGCAAATACATAGCAAATTGAACTCTATTTCTCTACATTTCTGGTTGCATGCGGGCTGGGTTGGAATATCTGTAAAAATAACAAAACAATACCCAAGTAATATTTATTTATATACAAAAGATAAGAAATAAGAGCATAAAATAAACACATTTCTATGTCAATCAAATACCCCCACACTTATCTTTTACTCGTCCTCGAGTAAAACAAGAAATGAAAAACTAAACTAGATAGGTCACACTTTCGTAGGAAACACGATTGCATTGAGCGTATGCAACAAGCCGTTAAACCTCTAGGTGTCCCTAGTAGGACGAGTGGTGTCTCGTGAGCGTTTTCAGCGGATACTACCCACAAAATCCAAATGTTGTATGCTATGATTCTAATGAAACCACATGAATGCAATGGACATATGCAAAAAATAAAAACGAAAAATGACAACACGACTTATTTCAGGAAAGTGGTACAACAAATTAAGTTAATAATTTCTAATCAGTTGATTTTATTTTAGATACCTCAACTTGTCACAAATTTTCAATATAAATCAAGTTTTCAAATGTTAAATTCCAGTTTGGCCAGTTAGTTCGGTCGATAACATAGTGCAGCCATGAAATAAATTCTTAGTTTGCTTGGCACAGTTTGCAAAGTGGTATTCTAATTTTCTCATGTATGGCTAGTCAAATCAATAAGGTCAAGAAGTGTTTGGGTATCATCGCTTATTCTTTATTCTATAAAATTTTAAGATTTATGATTAAGTACATCCACCTAACTAAAAAGACCAAGGTTTACCACCCATGCACTGCCTCGCGGACTAACGGAGAGTAGGTAAAGAGCTTGGCGGATTGTGCAGGCCGACTTTGACTTTGTCAACAACGTGTCGGTAATCCTTAGGTGTCCAATCTCATAGAATGAGACCAAGATATTCCGACTTTGACTTTGTCAACAACGTGTCGGATAGAGCTTGGCGGGTTTGCACACCAACGCTCGATATACAAGCAATGTTGGATACCCTTGGAATACTACTATTATTGAATTTATAAGCACAAAAAGAGAGTTACGCGAATTCAACTTAACACAACTTAGTTTTAAAGGTTTGTCAAGCCATTATAAGTATTTTAAGTCCTCCACTTATTTAAA
Source organism: Allium sativum (assembly GCA_030737875.1). Lineage (NCBI taxonomy): Eukaryota > Viridiplantae > Streptophyta > Magnoliopsida > Asparagales > Amaryllidaceae > Allium > Allium sativum. The sequence continues at coordinate 843,388,918 of CM060909.1, read as the reverse complement.
CAAAGTCTACAATATAGAAAAGATTTCATGGTCATCACCTAAGAATCTCCCTATGTACCGGTTACACTATTATCCCTCAAAATTAAACTTTTCATTATATTTCCTATTCGATCTAAGTTGAGAGAGAAAAATATTATCAACTGGCTAAAAATTGTAAACTTATTTTGCTGTATCAATTGAAAATGAGTCGTATTTAAAAAAAAAAAAATTGGTATGTTACTACGATATAAAATGTATGATGGTCCTACATGAAAAGAAAGAAAGAAAAATTAAAGAAAAATCAAAAGAATGCAATGCAGACTCCCCCCCACGCTAGAACTAAACAGTGTCCACACTGTGAACGTTTCCTAAATTTGAAAGATCGCACCCAAAGGTGAATGAGATGCAAAATGATCTGTAAAATGAAATGCAATCTAACTATATGGAGAAGTGGATCATATGTACAATGATATATGTGTTTACGATGCATGCGATGCAAAGAATTCCACCAACTTGTCCCCCCACACTTGGTTCTAGCCCGATGAATACCATTCCCACTATGTCTAGGCATATTTTCTAATAAGTGCAGGTTTTTGAAAATCATCTCATCTTTATACCTCGATTTGTAGTCCAGGAGATAAATATCTAGGGTCGTCCTAACCTGAAATCTTTCAACCAAGCCAGCATTCCAAAAGTAATTCATGTATTCAACAAATTTGTCAGTGTAATTTCTCAAAAATTTGTGATCGTATATAAATTCAGTGAAAGTTGAAATTTGACTGTTGTTCAAGACTATGTGATCGCCTTTCTTGATTGGCAACGTATTATCGACACCGACAATTTTACGTTCATTTGAATATTCAAAATCAAAATTTTCAAACTTGGATTGGTGGCTTGATTCTATTTCATCCTTGTCAATTAAAAGTTTTAGTTCATCTACGAAAAGTTCTTCGAAAGCTAACGTGGACACATCAATTGAAGTATGAGAAACTTCCTGAAATGGTAAATGTGGCGTGTCATCAACAATGGTTTCTACCTTGTCGATCTGTCCTATTCCGGGTTCTTGGTCCTTCGGAGGAGAAGGTGTCGACACAGGAAGTGGAAGAAGTAAAGTTATAGAAGAAGGTTTGTTGGGATTGCCAACAGTCAAAGAAGAGATAGTGTCGGGGTTGCCGACATCAGAAAAAGAGATGTTGGGATTGCCAACATTAAAAGAAGGTGGGGATTTGGAAGGTTCAGACGAATTGGCCTCGGTTGCCATTGGAAGAGCGTCAAGATTTTCGATTGGGGTCAGAATCAAATGATTGTCGGGATTGGAGTCAGAATTAAGGCTTTCATCCTCACATAAACCAAAGAATTCATGTTCATTAAAGTTCTTTTCCAAATTTGAGTTGAAAAATTCCACATTTTCGTTTTGTTCAATTTCTAGAATTTCAAGTTTCTCACAGTCTGAAAGAGGAAGATCAAAATCCAAGCTTAAATCTTTTTTCTGAAACGAGTTGAAGTCCAAAACATTTGTTGAATTTTGAACAAATTCATCAAGATGATTATTCTCAATTTCAAAAGTCGTTATTTGAAAATTTTCAATGTCAGTAGAGATTGGATTGTTTTCTGATTCTTCGCTTATTGGAATTTGATTTTGTTGTTCTTGTTGCTCTTTCAAAGATGTCAATAAACATAGAAGTTCATCCATCTTTCTATCTTTTTCATTAAGCTGTCTATCTAGCCTTTCTACCCTCTCATCAAAATGACATTCTTCAAAATCGTTGATTTGAGAGCTCTCGTTTGGAATTTCCTGATTTTCAAAATTATAATCCACATCAATTTCACAATCAATATTATTTCCAATGTGGTAGTTGTTTAAATTTTCAGAAAACTGACAATGATATTGGAAATCATTTTGATCATAGGTTCATAACCAAAACTGTTAAAAGTCGAGTGAATATTGCAATTTTGGTCATTTTCAAGATGTTGATATGGGTTGTAGTTGTGAAAATTTTGATCGATTTGAAAATCATTTTCAAAATTATTTTCGAATTGGTTTCCAACCCCATATTGATGTGGATCAAAGCTATTTTGCGATTCAAAACCGTTTTGATGTGGATGTGACCCATAATCGAAATTATTGAAATTTAAATTGAAATCATCATTTCGATTATATCTATGATTTTGAAAATGTTGGTCAGTTGGAAAATTTTGAAAATTGTTGACATTGGACTCACGAAATTTTGGAAAATCTTGTTTCATGAGTTGTAATTCATACTCATACTCTTCAAGAGGACGTCTACTTCGATTATTATCCCACATTTCTCTCAATGATTTTTTTGAATTAGACATTTGAAATGAAATCACGGCAAGACAGAAATTATTCTCAATTCAAAATAATATAAAATAGTGAGTTGTGCTCTATTAAGTAACTGACTCAATTGGAAGGGGGAAGAGGGTCTTATGGCCATTCACGTATAGTATAAAACTAAGGGATATGACCAATGTTTTACGGGTAGTATGCAACCTCTTTTGCTAAAAGTTCAATAAATTGAACTAATATATATCTGCGATCCAATTGTACGAGACAGTCAACTTCACAAAGCACCACTTTTCAGTTATGTTATTTTGAAAATCAAAATCACGTGTTAAAATTGAAAATCGATGAGAGTGATTAGTTATGGAAAACCGTTCCTCACCACAAATTCAGAAATATCAGTCACAGAACAGACACAGAAATATAAATTGCAGGATTAAAATTTACATTCAAGCCGCTGCCCCTGCAGGAATTTTTTACAACAATTGTCTATATATTTTTTCCTTTGCGGCAGAGCACCTGTAGAGTTTTAAAAGTTTTCACCTTGATCGGCAGTCCTCCAGTGAATTTAGGAAGCTCTAGCGCGTTCACACCCCACTTGGTGTGCAACCGCTCCAACCCATCTGAATCGTCCGCTGCTTTCTGTTGTTGTCCCCTTCTATTAATTGCTTGACTGCGCTGCGGCACGGGTTCGGGCTAGGAGCCCGAAAAAAAAAAAATTTAAGACCTTTTTTTTTTAAATTTCAGCTGTACCTGTTTTTGAAAAATTCTTCTTTTTTTTTTTTTTAAAGAAGAAAATAAAAAAACTAAACCTAAAAAAAAAACAAAGCCTGTTACTGAAAAAAAAAAAACAATTGGTTCAATGCTCAAGGACAAGTAACCGGGGCCGCACTTAAACCAAATTTCGCAATCAAACTTAGACACAAATCGATGAACCAAACAGCTTAACAAAATTATTTAGCACTCCTTCTCACACATATCTAAAAACTCAGATAAACCCCTCAAAATTTCCTTTGTCAAATCGTAAGAAGGTAATCAGATACTCGCACTCCACGCCTAAAAGTTGACCCAGTCACCTACCCTTATTTCTCTTTACAATAACCCCTTTGTTTTTTTTTAAACCAACGGTTGTATAAAAAAAGATTGAACTCGAGCCCCCCAAAAAAAAAAAAAAAAAAAAATATCACGCACGATGGTTTCCAAATCGGGTTCGGATCTGCGTGGAGTTCGTTCTGATGTGCTGGTTCAGGGGATTGAATTGGGTTTCGGGTTGCGTTCGAACTAGGTATTGGAGTTCGAATCGATGGTTTTGCTTGGCAATAGATACGGGTGGTCTTCTGAATGGATTTCGACAGTTGTAGGGTGTAGCGTTCTGAGATGTTTGGGCGGTTGCTGCAAATCTATGGGTCTGCTCTTGATATGGAGGAAGTCTTGAAGAGATGGCAGTGAGTTTTCTTTGGGATGTCAGATCTGGTCAAGAAGGGGTCTGTAGTGGTCGTGGCACTTGGGTTATGACAGTTTTGGGGAGGAGCACATGATGGGTTTGTGGAGGGTATGGATTTGCCTGATGGACGTGATGATGTAGTGGGGGGTTACGGTTGTCAGGAAGTGAACGTGGGTGAGGCTTGTACCGGCAGAGGGATGATGACGTTTTGTTTTTCTTTTTGATTTTGGGTTTGTTGAACGCGGTTTTTTTGGTTCAGCTGTTGTTGCGTTTTGGGTAACAGAGGATGGGGGTTTGTTTTGTAGAGGATTGAGTATGTGATGGGGTATGAACGTGGCTGGTTTCTTTGATCTCGGTACAAGGAGGGTTGCGGTTTTTTTGTTGGAATTGGGATTTTTGGTTGACTGTGATGTTCTTTGTGGAGAAAAGGTAGTTCGGTTGAAGCCTGAATGTGGAGAACAGTTATATGGGGTCACGGCTGAGGGGGATTTGCGGTTTGAAGTTGGAGTGTGGTGAAAACAAAGGGTGGAAGATGTTTATGTGGTGAGAGATGCAAGAGAGTCTGCGTGGCTGATGTATGAGGTGGTAGGAGTTTGTAAGTCTGATGAGGGCGCTGAGATCCGTGGAGAAAGGTGGTGTGGATTTTAGCAAGACAGACAGAGAATCGAAAAAAGGTAGCAAAAGAAAATTGTTCCTTTTTTTTTTTTTTTTTTGAAATATGTGAAAGGAAGAAGAAAATCAATGTACAGAAAGAAATAAAAAATTAGGAAGAATCTTTTTTTTTTTTGTTTTGGAAAAGGGAAAGAAGTTGGAAGATGGCAAGAAATAAATGGAAAGACAAGGAAGAAATTGTATGCAAAAAAAAGAAAAAGAAAATCAAGGAAACTTGTTCAGTATTTATTTTTCTCTTGTTTTTGGCAGAGGGGCGCAGTCAAGAAGAAAGGCAAAGTTTTGGAGAAAGGAAAGGAATAGAAGGGAAACAAGAAATCTTATTTATTTATTTATTTATTTTATTAAGAAAGAGAAGAAAACTTGTACAAGAGGGAAAGAATCAAATGTAAAAGGAAAAGAGAGAACTGAAAAGAGGGAAAGAGATTGTATTGAAAACAAGAGAGTAATCAAAGGGATTTGGCAGTTTTTTTTCTCTTGTTTTAGAAGATTGCGGTATCAATGAATAATACCGAATCAAACCAATCAAGAATTTTATTCTATATATACACCAAAACAAAAGGAAAATTTAAAATTTAAAAATTAAAAAAAAAAAAAACTAACACGAATCAGAAATTAAATAATTAATAAAATTTAATCGTTACCTCCCCGGCAACGGCGCCAAAAACTTGATCGTCACTAATCTATGAATTAGAAAAGCGCGACATTTGTAATAAATTCTGCAAGCATACAGGTGTGTAGCATACAGGTCGAACACAGGGAGGTTTAATTAAAAATTATTATTTATTTTAATCTCTTGGGCGAGTTAGACAAAACTGGAGGTTGATTTTGAAAATAAAAACAAAACAAAATTAAAACTGTAATTTGATTCAGAACATATCTAACTGAACCGACAATCAAATCACAATTTCAATGGAAAAGCAATGAAACTATGAATCAGATTCAAATCTAATCAAATCCAATTTAACCTATGAACGCGATTAAAATACAGAAAATGAAAGTGCAGAATACAAATAACAAAAGGAAATAAAATTAGGATTACCGCTGAATCTAATCAGACGGACAATCACTAATGAAAAGAAATGCAAAACACAAATAGTTTTCTACTGAATCTAATCATGTAGACACACTAATTGCTAAGAAATAGAAAAAAATGCAGAAAATAAAAAGAAGAAGAAGAACTAGAAACTTTATTAGAAATAGAAAATGGGATATAGGATGGTGGCTACAATGCCATTACAAGGGTATATATAGGGTAGATAGCCAAACCCTAACCCTAACCCTAATGATAACTGGGCCTGGTCATTACATCACTAATTAGTTTACAAGGAGAAACATAAATGGGCCTTAGATAAATAAAGCAAATTTGGGCCTTTTCTCTTTTCCTCTTGCTTCCTTGACACTTCTTCATTGATTTGTGATGTGCAAAACCTTTTTATCAATCTTTTTCTTGTCCAACAGCAACTAGATGTGATATCTTCATCTACAATTCTTCAAAATGCAAATACACAGCAAATTGAACTCTATTTCTCTACATTTCTGGTTGCATGCGGGTTGGGTTGGAATATCTGTAAAAATAACAAAACAATACCCAAGTAATATTTATTTATATACAAAAGATAAGAAATAAGAGCATAAAATAAACACATTTCTATGTCAATCACAGGGTAATCGTGAAGTAGAAAAAGTATGAAAGCATATTCAGTTTACTAGTGTATTCGTCTTGTCGGTAGATCCAGTTTATCAGTACATTCATTTTTATTTTGCCTTAGCCTATCTTGCGTTATCTTGTTAGCCCTATCATCATGGTATTGTCTTGTATCCAGTTAAATTCATGTCATGTTGTTTTTACCTGTTCACATGCTGAAAGTTACTGAACTTACCCGACTTTATGTCTGACTCTGTTTTCTTTCGCTTTCTTGTCTTCGGTCCCCCCCCCCCCCAGGTTCGCAGGGAGGGAATATTACTACTTAGCTCAGTTTTCTTTCCAAGCTTGAAGATTAGTCGAAGTTTTCCTTGGATTCACTTTTCCACTGTTATGGCTGGCTCATACTACATTGGGGAATATAAATGTTATTTTATGCTTCTTTATTTTGTAAGACAGATATTCTGGTATTGGAAAGTAATTGTTACACAAACTATTTAATCAGTAAAGTAAAGTTTTATTTTCTGTTGTTTTAATTTTGTCTGTCTCGTAATTTATCTGCATCTTTTACCTATAATGCTTCACAGAACTTAGCGCATTCCCTTTGTGAGTGACACTAACGGATGTGGAGCGTTACACGTGGTATCAGAGTTGAAGGTTACCGGATCAGATAAAAGATTTGAAAAAAAATGAACGGTTTTAAAAGAAGCATTTTCAAAAGAAAAGTTTTGTTTTAAAGGCATATTCCCCAAAAGCCATACGCACTATCTTCTGATCCTCTGTTTGAATTCTTGTCTCCTTCTTTCTTGAGTCTTTGGGGCTCCTGGCTTTTTGGGAGGTAACCTCACCGCGGTACTGTTCCGTAGGCTTGATAAGACTACGATACCTATCGAAGGGCAAAGTAGCGCCCGACTCCCATCTATAGCTATAGTAGTTTCACCTGCAGCTAGTCTTCTTTCAATCTTTGAAGGGTTTTCCGTGCGATGGAGGCAGATTTTGAGAAATTTGTCGATATGATTACACAAGGATAATATAGATGAGGATGAGGAAGTTTGGCTAGGGAGCTCAACGCAAGGATGAGAAATTCATGGACATAAACTCGGCTCACGAAGAAAGAAGAAATTATAAAACCTAAGTCGAGAGGAAGTACCTTTTCCATGGTATAATAGGGCATATAATTAAGGACAAGGGCAAGGACGAGGGACAGGATTTTCAGAAGGGCGAGTGCATGCTTTCACCACCATAATACCTGAGAGAGAGATAGTAAAAGTCTCTGTTGGAAAGGTTTAGTTTTTCGTTTTGATCAACCAGTTAGTACTCTTTTGATCTTAGAACTTCGTATTTGTACATATCCACTTCCATAGTTGAGTCTCTGCAACTTAGTACTTGTAGAAGATCCCATTAGTGTCTCAAATCCAATTGATGGTTCGGCCCGTTTACCTTTGGTTTGTAAGGATTTGAGAATAACTATATTAAGTGTTGGATTTAAGCGTAATGCTTATGTTTTTGGGCTATGGGTTGATTCTAGGCATGGGTTGGTTGGCTAGTAATTCTGAAAGGAGGGTAATTAGACTTTTGACTTGCCTTGGAAATACCCTCGAAATTCCGTGTAAAGAATCAGCTAGGCTTAGCTAGCTAGAATCGCTTAATGCATTTATCAACGATTTGCAATCCGTTAGGGTAGTCCATGAGTACGCAGATGTTTTGATTAGGTTAGGAGTTTACCCCTAAAACGCGGGATAGACTTCTGCATGTATCCGGTTGACAATGAAAAGCCAACTATCCGATCGACGACGGTTTAGGGAATGGGGGACAAGGAGCTTCACAATCGTAAAGATTAATTAAATATGGTACAGAATAGTGAAGCTTAAGAAGATGCGACTTAGAAGACTGAAGACTAGATACACACATCATACCCTTTTTCTTAAGGGTACATCCTTGATCTCTTTTTCTAGGAATTTTATGCATACTTTCTAGCTTTTAAGGTATATCCTCTAGGGCATATCATCGATCCTTAGGTTGAAGGTAATGGATGTAAACATATATTTGAAACATGTTATGATTGATGGTTACAAATGGTTGCTCGTGGATGCATATACACATCATAGGCGCTAGGACGACGCAGTCACTTTCATATTGCATTAACATATATGTATTTGCTTAACTGATTTAACTGGAAATGTTATCATATGGATATTGCATATGGATGAATGGCTATGCACACATGTAGTATTTATATAACTAGGGATGCTTGCATACATGATTAGACGCATGGCACTGACATAATTCGCATTAAGGAGGTCAACTGAATCAGTAGACCGCCTGATTTTGCATTAGATAAAGACATATACACACACTATGCATATGAACATGAAAGCATTAGAAGTCTTTTTAAGGACAATGAATGCCTGTGATTGAATGGTTGAGTAGATGGTTGATTGGATGGTAGGATACATTCTTCCTAACTTGAAGATTTCGGGGATGAAATCCTTTTAAGACGGGGAGAATGTAACACCCCGTATTTTTATAACATGTTAAAACCATAAATCAAGGCAGAATTAAATTTTAATTAAGAATCAAGGGAAACGGGTTGCTCCATTGCGTTCGTCTCGAAATTCTGCTTGGAAATGAGTCCGAGTTTTAGAAAAACGGAGTCCGTATGAGGGAGATATGACTCTCCAAAGTTTCAGAGATTTTCAGAATTGAAAATAGCTTGAAATTCGAATTCAAACGCCAGCGCAGACTGGGCAGGAATTTTCCCTCCCAGGACCAGGTCGACCTGGGAGTCGACACTATGGTCGACCTCCCAGGGACCAGGTCGACCCTATGGTCGACCTGGGGGTCGACCTGGTGCCAGAACCCAGTTCTGAGCCTGGGTTCATTCTGATGTATCTGGTCACGTTTTCAGTCTAGATTCGTCCGCCTAATCCTATATAAATAGCCTCCTAGCCTCATTCTCTTTACACCATTTCATTCTCTCCTTATGCAGCCTCTAGAATAATTAAAATAAAAAATTTAAAATAAAATACGAAGGCTATTTCTTGAAGAATACGGCTGGGAATTTCAAATTGGAGATTCAAATCAAGTTAGAGCTTCAAGAAGGGAAGGAATGGCTAATTCAACGGCTTCGAGCAACGTCGCGCGAATCATAGCAAATCACCTCAACGTTATCTTATTATCCTTTTCTAAAACCGATCAATGTAAGTCAGTTACTTTTTAGATTTGAACGTTTAGATCTATTTGTGGCATGAAATTAAACGAATATAAGAATATGCCAAATCCTTTCATTTGAATCGATGCTTGTTTATGCCTTTGGGATCTAATTAAGAACTATTGTGATTAATTACCGATGAGACTGTGCCTATATGCCTATGACGTTGAAACTATAGTTAATAGCCTATGCCTATGACTGTGAACATGAGACTATGCCTATGCCTATGACTGTGAACAAAGACTATGCCTATGCCTATGAGCATGAACATAAAACTATTGCCTATGATTGTGACAAGGACAATTGTGGCTAATCACCAATGACTCATGACTATGAGATTACTGCCTATGATTATAAGACTATTTTCCATGACCATGACTTTGAAACTATTACAGTTAATTGCCTATGACTATTTTGGTTAATTATCCATGACTATTGTGTTTAATCGCCCATGACTCATAATTATGAAACCATGACTATGACTATTTTGGTTAATTGCCTAGGACTATTGTGGTTAATTGCCTTTGACTAGTATGGTTAGTTGCGTATGCCCATAACACTATAGTTACAAATCATGTTGTACACCGAAATGGCATCATGTTGGGCCAAATCACATATGCCTATTCCCTAAATTATGTTGATCTTATATTTATGATGTAGCTTGTCTAGTTTATTCCTATTCATCGTTATGTACATCAAACTTATTGGAACCATTATCTTGGTATTTGGTTCGCTTTCGCATGCCTATTCTTTTATGTCAAATTCTCGTGTTCCTTTTGCTAGTTTCATTTCATAAGTACTTAGAAACTTGTGAAATCATGTTATAGGTACGACTATGGTGGGGGAATTTGGGCGTAGCTTAATTTTTATAATTTGGCATAATAAACATGTTGATATAAATCTGAATTGGCTATAATAGCAAATATTACATGCATATTAGACTTTGGCGTATAATGGTAAATTGTTAATTGGCCGCAAAGTATGTTATTGGCATGTAAGCCAAGTTTTGGGCATAAAATGTAAACTAGAGTATCAAATCTAGTTTTGACATGAACTGCAAATGGGAATACTAGATCTAAATTGTCATAAAACTGCGGGATGGGTTAAATGATAGGTAAATCAAGATTTGGGCCTAGAATATATGTATGTTAGTGGGCATGACAAATGAATATAACATAGGCCAAATTTGTTTAAAAGAGTTGTTAGCAATTTACATATAGACAAACATGATAAATATGTAAATCTAGGGAAAGACGAATGTGCCTAACCCGAGGTTAGATTGAGTTACGGTATAAGACTGGCCAGAACCGCCCGACAAATCCAGCAACTGTAACAATACCTATCTAATGTGGGTGGTTAGAGAATTGAGCCCAAAAGGACCCAAGGTTAGACTGAGTTGCGGCGTAAATCTGCTCGGAACCAACCGGCACATCCAGTAACCGCGACAATATCTGTCTAATGTGAGTGGTTGGTGCTTTAAAGAATAATCTAAAGCTAAGAAACAGTTAAGCTAGAATGGGAGGGTTAAGTCCATAGGAACACTTAACCAACTTAACATGTTAACAAGACTTGTGGGGGTTAAATAGCATTTATAACATGTTGACTAGACAAGTGGGTGAGGTTAAGAAAAGGAATAACCGTTATAACATGTTAACTAGACTAGAAGGTGGGGTTAAGTAAAATACACTTAGCCAATTTAACATCTTAACTAGAAGGTGGAGTTAAGTAAGCTTAGAACACTTGGCCATCATAGTGTGACAAAACGAACAAGGTTAAGATTAAAACATGAAGGGGTAATACTTAGCCATTTGAATATGTAGATCAAACAGATGTTAGGGTTAAGTAACCAAGGAGAACCCTTAACCAATATAAGATGAAGGGGCGTGGTTAAGTAATAAGAAACACTTAACCAATATAACTTGATTTGTAGCAGGGTTAAGTCAACATGAATTACTGATAACACTTAACCAGTTTAACATGACAAATGTATGGGTTAAGTTAACTTGAACGGACTAATGACACTTAACCAATCCAACTTGACGAGAAAGGAACTAAGTAGTAAACCTTAGTTAAGGGAACTAAGTAGTAAACCTTAGTACAACACGAGAAGGAGCAAACGTCCATCTGATCTTAAAGAAGGCTCCAAACTGGGTTACGAAGCACGCGGCTTCAAGGGGACGTGAGGGTACTCTTGTTATCCCTCTGTGAGGCTGTAGGTGATCCGCTTGGGCTCACTGTAACACCCCACACCCGCTAAGGTCACTCACTAAAGGAATGCCTTAACTTCGGTGGAGTATTTTATGTGAATATAGAACAGAAAAATTACAACAAGACAGATATAAGTAATACTTGAAATTTAAAACATCATTTCATTGCAGCAGAAGGTAAACATATTTGGTTACATATCAAAAACCAACAAGAGTCAAGTACAAAATATCCATCTTGTTAAAACATAAGTACATAATCCCACTACATACTAATAGCCATGATAGAAAAGATAACCGAGCTTTACTTCAAGAGTCCAAGCTCCAAAAGATAGATAAAGCAATCTGATCAAAGCCCACTAGTGCTAGGCCCACTCTGATAAATTGAGGGTTGGGAAAAAGATAAAAACAACGGGGTCAGACATAAGTCTGAGTGAGCCCTATAACTTTAACGATACAATCATTAAAGTAATTAGGGTATGATATAAACCTGGTATGGTACGACTGGGGATAAATGACTACACTAAGCAGCCAACTAGACTTAGGATGAACTAAGATAACGGTAAAGACGCGCCTATCCACCCAAGGATAAATACTACACTGCACCACACCAGATCTACCCACCCAAGGGTAATTCCTACTTAAAGGTTGATCCCACTAAGTATACTTAGTAATCTTAATAATAGTCTTGTGTACCCCTAGCTGACTACATAGGTGCCGTCTGCCCCTTTCTCCACTAGGTGTACCTTGTACTTAGTAATCTTAATAGTAGTCTCGTGTACCCCTAGCTGACTACATAGGTGCCGTCTGCCCCTATCTCCCTAGGTGTACCCACTACTCCCCAAGCGATCGGCTCCCTACCGTAGATACCCGTGCTGGCCCCACAATGGGGTGTATCACTCCCCAAAGTGGCAACCCGATACAACAAATGGTGCACGGCTTATACCTACATGATGCAACAACGTCTTACCTACCAGCCCGGGTCCACACACGCATATGAAACCCGTTGGACTTGCGTTGCCACCGCTAACCCGTTTTGGCCTCTTGTAGTCAAGCCCAGTACGCGTGTCCCGTCCTCAACATGGGTCGAGCCCACTAAGATACATATGGGTTACTGGTTGAAATGGGCCCCCACAAGCTACCCACCTAAGCTTGTCACATTTTCTAGTGTATCCCACTTAACCCTTTTGAATAATCATGTCCACTTACATGTTTAAAGTTTGGTTAAGTCATCTAATCATATTTTAATTGCCACTCAAGGCACCCACTAGATTTCCCATGCCACCCAAGGCACTTACTTGATTTCCACGTGCCACCCAAGGCACTTACTTAACCCTTTAATCATGTTTAATTACATGTTCCACTTTGGTTAAGTATTCTAATCGTATTTTCTATTGCCACCCAAGGCAACCCACTAGATTTCCACATGCCACCCAAGGCACTTACTTAATCTCCACATGCCACCCAAGGCACCCACTTAACCCCTCATGCCCCACTACATGCTTATCTGGTTAAGTGTTTCTTAATTGATTAAGAACGTAACCGTTGTAAAGACCTCTCACATTAGACTGTCTTTTATGGCAGCTGGATTTGCCGGTTGGGTCCGGGCAGCCTTACGCCATAACCGAGTCTAACCTCGTGTCTTTACACTTGTCACGTATTTAGTTTGTGCCTAAGACCTCTCACATTGGGCCAATCATTTGTAGCCGCTGGATTTGCCGGTCGGTTCCGGGCAGTCTTATGCTACAAAAGGGTCCAACATCGTGTCTTAGTCGATTAATTACACCTAATTAATCACCCCCATAATTTGTATTAATTATCCCTAATTAATTACAAATTTAACGATGTACATAATTGACTCAATTATGTCCATCCACTTTATGGTATGCATAATCATACCAACTTCACACCATTTCATTAACATGAATATTAACCCCATCGTTCCCCACGTAATTCGCTAACATGACATACTTAAAAGGGAAGATTCATCACACATACAATGGGTTCAACTTGCATAACAAAAGCATCAACATGGGTTTAAAAGGTGTCAACATGCATATAGCATCAAACCCAACTAGCATAAATAATCAACCCAAACTTGCATGAATCACATATGTCATAAAGAGGTTAACTTGCATAAGTTACTTATGTCATACAAAGGGGTAAACTTGCATATGTATGTATGACATACAAAGGGGTTAACTTGCATATGTATGCATATCATACAAAGGTGTAAACTTGCACATGTTACTTGCATATAATCAAACACCAAACTTGCATAACATGTCATATATGAACTTGCATATAATCATACACCAAACTTGCATAACATATCATATATGAACTTGCATATAATCAAACACCAAACTTGCATAACATGGTGTCGTAATGGATCAATGTTTATCATAGCAATTTGCATAACTAGCATCATGAACACATAGCCTAAAACTTGTATAACATCATGATCACCTAGCATATGACTTGCATAACTTGCATAACATCATGATCACATAGCATATGACTTGCATAACTTGCATAACATCATGAACACATAGCATATAACTTGCATAACTTGCATAACATCATGAACACATAGCATATAACTTGCATAACTTGCATAACATCATGAACACATAGCATATAACTTGCATAACTTGCATAACATCATGAACACATAGCATATGATAACATAACTTGCATTGATCCACATTCATAGCCATAACCTCATTATATCCTATCATAATCATTTCAACAATTGGTCATTAAGGCTATAGAAACTCACAACGTGTTGATTAGCACTCCTAAGAAGAAGATTAAGTTGCTAGAGTTGATTAGAGGTTGATTTGAGAAGCTATCTTCCTCTTTAATTTGATGGAGGCTCCTTCAAGTTGCATTTTGACGGCATAACGACGTTGTAATTATTTTTAGTATGAATTAGGGTAGTCTTAGGGTGTATTTATAGAATTAGGATTTAGTTTAGGCCCTTATATTAACCCTAATTTAGATTAGAGCCGTCAGATTTCGTCACAAGCTCCAAAACACAGCCCAAACCCCTACAGACTGGACCTAGGCAAAACTGGCCGACAGGGGGGGTCGACCCCTGGGTCGACCCCTGGGGAGGGGGTCGACACCCATGTCGACCCTAGGGTCGACACCCTCAGCCTGGCGGGAATTTTCCCGCCTCTTCTGAAATGTTTAAATTTTATATTTAAATCTGTTTTGAATTTCTGCAAACTTCTTCTGGCCTTAACTGGGTCATACGGACTCCGATTTTCGAAAATTCGGACTCTATTTCGCGTATTTTTCCGAGACGAACGCAATGGCATAGCCCGTTTCCCCTGATTTAGATTTTAAAATTTAATTCTGCCCTGTTTTATATTATAACAAGTTATTCAACATACGGGGTGTTACATTCTCCCCTACTTAAAGGATTTCGTCCCCGAAATCTCTAAGTCAAGAAGAAAGTATCCTACCATCCAAACAACCATCTACTCAACCCATCAAACACTGGCATCCATTGTCCTTAAAGTTTCTAATGCTATATGAACATATGCAAAAAGTGTGTGTATATGTTCCCTGTCTAATGCAAAATCAGGCGGTCTACTGATTCAGTTGACCTCCTTAATGCAAACCATGATAGTGCCATGCATCCAATATGTATGCGAAAGAACCCTATCAACACATACTATTTCTACATGAGTGCACAATCATTCACCAAAATGCATCATCCATATGATAGCACAACCATTATACATCCATTAATGTAGCTACCTACACACAATTATTTGCAATATGAAATATGAAGTGATTGAGCCGATCTAGTGCCTAGAGTGTGTGTATATGCATCCACGAGCAACCACTAACAACCACTTGCATCCACTCGCATCCATCAATCATAACATGTCTCAAACACATGTTTCAACCATAGGTTTATCCTATCTAAAGGTCAAAGGTACTAATGAGAGGACATACTAAAGATAAGATAAGTACTAGACAAACGATAAAGGAGAAGTTAAAAGACATACCCTCCAAAAAGGAATGGGTACAATGAACGAATCTTCGCTTCTGTCTCCCAAGTAGCATTGCTCTCATCTTCTCCCCATTGCACTTTGACTAGTCGAACCTCTCTGTTTCACAACTTCCTAATCTCTGACCCAAGGATGCGGGGAGGAGCTCGTCGAATAGTCGCATCACGCTCTACCTCCACTTCTCTAAGCAAACTCGGCTCTACCACCTCTGCGGTCTCATGTAGGCACTTTCTCAAATGTGACACAAGGAATACATCATGTACCCCACTAAGTCTCTCGGATAAATCCACCCTATATGCCATCCGTCCAATCCTTTCCTTAATAGGAAACGGTCCTACAAACCTTGGTGCTAACTTCCCAACGGACCCAAAGCGAACAACATTCCGTAATGGAGATACTTTGACAAAGACCATGTCCCCAACATCAAACTCCAGATCCGTCCTCCTCTTATCCGTAGATTCCCACCAACATGTAGGTGATCGACAAGGCCTTCCATAAAGAGCTTCGAAAGGAGCAATACAAATACTAGACTGAAAGCTGTTATTATACGCAAACTCCACCAATGGAAGATGCTCTTCCCATGTACCTCCAAAATCTAAGATACATAGTCTCAAAAGGTCTTCTAGAACGCGATTCACCCTCTCGGTCTGGCCGTCCGTCTGAGGATGATATGCGGTGCTCAGACACAACTGAGTCCCTACCGCCTCTTGCAAATTCTTCCAAAACTCGCTAGTGAAGATAGGATCTCGATCGCTCACTATACTCGAAGGTACACCATGCAACCGAACTATCTCTCGAAGGTAAACTGCAGCTAGCCATGGAGCAGTCCTCTTATCACGGGTATGAAATGGGCACTCTTAGTAAGTCTGTCTACCACAACCCAAATTCCCGTATTACCCTTCCTCGATCTCGGTAACCCATCAATAAAATCCATCGAGACGCTATCCCACTTCCATTGCGGAACTTCCAATGGGTGAAGCAACCCACCAGGTTTCTTTTGCTCCGCTTTCACTTGTTGGCACACCAAGCATCTAGCGACATAATCGGCTACACCTTTCTTCATACCGGCCCAAAAGAAAACTCGCTTCATGTCTTGGTACATCTTGTCCCCACCGGGATGAATGGTCATCTTCGAACGATGCGCATCATCAAGAATAGCCTTCCTCCAACCCTCGTCTTGCGGTACACAAAGTCTACCGTCTCTACGCAACCACCCCCTATCGTCTAGGGTGTACCTACTCAAATGGCTGGACGACTCCCCCCTTATGAGCCTCTCTACCAACTCAACCAACTGTGGGTCGTCCCGCTGTGCCTCGCCAAGCCGTCCCAAAAGAGTAGGTCTGACCTCTAAGGATGTTAGCAAACCGGGTACAAAGTTAATGGAAGGTCTAAAATCAAACATCGAGATAAATTCCAAGCTTCGTCGTTCCACGGACAATGGACTCAAGGACAACCTTTTTCTGCTCAAGGCGTCCGCTACCACGTTACCCTTGCCAGGGGTATACGCTATCTCGAAATCATAGGATGCTAAGAACTCCATCCACCTTTGCTGTCTCAAGTTCAAATCCTTCTGAGAAAACAAGTACTTCAATGATTTATGGTCAGTGAATAATTCGAACCTCTCTCCAAGAAGATAATGGCGCCAAATCTTAAGCGCAAAAACAATAGCGGCCAACTCTAGATCATGGGTAGGGTAATTTTTCTCATGCTTTCTCAACTGCCTTCCACCGTAGGCTATTACCCTTCTCTCTTGCATTAAGACTGCGCCCAGTCATGTCCCACAAGCATCGATATAGACAATAAATGGCTTACTCCCATCTGGCAACACTAAGACTGGGGCTGTGGTTAAAGCTCTCTTTAACCGTCAGAACGCATCATCACAATCTACGTCCCATGCGAAGACCAGATTCTTCTTTGTCAAGCGAGTTAATGGGGCTGATATCTTCGCGAAGTCCTTGATAAACTTCCTATAGTAGCCAGCCAACCCCAAGAAACTCCTCACCTCGGTAGCATTCTTCGGAACCTTCCAATCTTGGATGGACACTACCTTCGCGGGATCCACAACTATCCCTTCCTTGGAGACCACGTGCCCCAAGAACCGCACTTCTTTCCTCCAGAAGTGTCATTTAGAGAATTTAGCCTTAAGGCTATGCGCTCGAAGAGTCTCCAACACTTCCCTAAGAGGTAGGGCATGCTCTTCTTCACTCTTAGAAAAGACTATGATGTCATCCACAAAGACCACCACGAACTTATTAAGGTACTCCCTGAACACCCTACTCATCAAATCAACAAAGTATGCAGGGGCGTTCGTCAAACCAAATGGCATCACCAGCCACTCATAAAAACCATCCGGAGTCCTAAAGGCAGTCTTGTCTATGCTATCCTCAGCTACTCTCAACTGATGAAACCCCGTGGCCAAGTCCAACTGCGAAAACACTGAGGCGCCAATCAACTGATCAAAGAGATCATCAATCCTCGGCAATGGGTGTCTATTCTTCTTTGTGAGCTTGTTGAGTTCTCTATAGTCTACACAAAGTCTGAGGGACCCATCCGCCTTCGTGGAAAAAACTACTGGAGCACCCCACTCCAATATACTTCGTCTTATGAACCCCTTCTCAAGCAACTCCCCTACTTGCTTATGGAGTTCCCTCCTCTCACGAGGAGCCATGTGGCGCACTGGCAAAGATACTGGCTTAGCATTGTCCACCAGATATATTCGGAAGTCTATCTCCCGCTTCGGAGGTAAGCTCTTCACCTCCTCAAACACATCCGAGTATTCCCGGACCACTCTAACAGATCGCAAACTCTCGACTGAAGCGTCAAGCGATTCAAGATAACTTAGCATAACAGAATCTATGGGATTACAAGAGATCTCGAGAGTGTTCCCCAAGCGGGTCATGAGCCTAACAACTCTCCTTTCGCAATCAAGAATGGCACCATTACTGGATAACCAGTCCATGCCCAAAATCAACCCATAGCCCGTGAAGCCCAAAACAAAAGCATCACATCTAAACTCAACGCTAAGTATAGAAATCTTCAAACCCAAACATATCATGGACAAATAAGTGGAGCCCCCAATTGGGTTTGAAACAACCAAGGGATCATCTACTAAACTGGTGTCTAAGTGCAGTGAATCAACTAATGATGATGAGATAAACGAATGCGATGCGCCAGAGTCAAATAAAGTTCGAACAGGATGATCGAGAGAACCAAATTTCAACCTAGACGGTCCTACCCCCATCAGGTATACCAGCCGTGAGGGAATACATCTACCCTCCAGAAGATCCTGTACTTTGTCCTTACCTCTTTGGACAATCCTAATAAGGTGTCCTATTTCTCCAAAACAACTGGCCTTCTCCTTCACATTCTCCTTCCATGACCTCTCACCTCGATGAGGTTTCGTCCTTTATTTACCTAATAGCTATTTGAACCTTCCTCCCTCGTCCATCTTAAAGGTACCCATAAACCCTCCACCTCCTTGGACTAACTTCTTAGCCCGACAACCTTCTTAGTCCCTTGAAGTGGTTCTTCCGTCCTTCATACGGAAGTCCTTATTTATCTTAAAAAGATATCTATACGCGGAGGGGGAATTCAAAAAGAGAAAGAGGAAGAGATTCAAAACGGAGAATCGAAGGAAGGATATATGGCTCTTGGGGATTATGTTCTTTTCTTTCAAAAACTTTTCTCTTAAAAGACATGTTTTTGAAAATACTTCTTCCAAAAATGTTTTTAGAAAAATAGTTTTCTAAAAATTTTATCTGTTCTGGTAACCTTAAGCTCTGATACCACGTGTAACACCCCACACCCGCTAAGGTCACTCACTAAGGGAATGCCTTAACTTCGGTGGAGTATTTTATGTGAATATAGAACAGAAAAATTACAACAAGACAGATATAAGTAATACTTGAAATTTAAAACATCATTTCATTGCAGCAGAAGGTAAACATGTTTGGTTACATATCAAAAACCAACAAGAGTCAAGTACAAAATATCCATCTCGTTAAAACATAAGTACATAATCCCACTACATACTAATAGCCATAATAGAAAAGATAACCGAGCTTTACTTCAAGAGTCCAAGCTCCAAAAGATAGATAAAGCAATCTGATCAAAGCCCACTAGTGCTAGGCCCACTCTGATAACCTGAGGGTTGGGAAAAAGATAAAAACAACGGGGTCAGACATAAGTCTGAGTGAGCCCTATAACTTTAACAATACAATCATTAAAGTAATTATGGTATGATATAAACCTGGTATGGTACGACTGGGGATAAATGACTACACTAAGCAGCCAACTAGACTTAGGATGAACTAAGATAACGGTAAAGACGCGCCTATCCACCCAAGGATAAATACTACACTGCACCACACCAGATCTACCCACCCAAGGGTAATTCCTACTTAAAGGTTGATCCCACTAAGTATACTTAGTAATCTTAATAATAGTCTCGTGTACCCCTAGCTGACTACATAGGTGCCGTCTGCCCCTATCTCCACTAGGTGTACCCTGTACTTAGTACTCTTAATAGTAGTCTCGTGTACCCCTAGCTGACTACATAAGTGTCGTCTTCCCCTATCTCCACTAGGTGTACCCACTACTCCCCAAGCGATCGGCTCCCTAACGTAGATACCCGTGCTGGCCCCACAGTGGGGTGTATCACTCCCCAAAGTGGCAACCCGATACAACAAATGGTGCACGGCTTATACCTACACGATGCAACAACGTCTTACCTACCAGCCCGGGTCCACACACACATATGAAACCCGTTGGACTTGCGTTGCCACCGCTAACCCGTTTTGGCCTCTTATAGTCAAGCCCATTACGCGTGTCCCGTCCTCGACATGGGTCGAGCCCACTAAGATACATATGGGTTACTGGTTGAAATGGGCCCCCACAAGCTACCCACCTAAGCTTGTCACATTTTCTAGTGTATCCCACTTAACCCTTTTGAATAATCATGTCCACTTACATGTTTAAAGTTTGGTTAAGTCATCTAATCATATTTTAATTGCCACTCAAGGCACCCACTAGATTTCCCATGCCACCCAAGGCACTTACTTGATTTCCACATGCCGCCCAAGGCACTTACTTAACCCTTTAATCATGTTTAATTACATGTTCCACTTTGGTTAAGTATTCTAATCGTATTTTCTATTGCCACCCAAGGCAACCCACTAGATTTCCACATGCCACCCAAGGCACTTACTTAATCTCCACATGCCACCCAAGGCACCCACTTAACCCCTCATGCCCCACTACATGCTTATCTGGTTAAGTGTTTCTTAATTGATTAAGAACGTAACCGTTGTAAAGACCTCTCACATTAGACTGTCTTTTATGGCAGCTGGATTTGCCGGTTGGGTCCGGGCAGCCTTACGCCATAACCGAGTCTAACCTCGTGTCTTTACACTTGTCACGTATTTAGTTTGTGCCTAAGACCTCTCACATTGGGCCAATCATTTGTAGCCGCTGGATTTGCCGGTCGGTTCCGGGCAGTCTTATGCTACAAAAGGGTCCAACATCGTGTCTTAGTCGATTAATTACACCTAATTAATCACCCCCATAATTTGTATTAATTATCCCTAATTAATTACAAATTTAATGATGTACATAATTGACTCAATTATGTCCATCCACTTTATGGTATGCATAATCATACCAACTTCACACCATTTCATTAACATGAATATTAACCCCATCGTTTCCCACGTAATTCGCTAACATGACATACTTAAAAGGGAAGATTCATCACACATACAATGGGTTCAACTTGCATAACATTAGCATCAACATGGGTTTAAAAGGTGTCAACATGCATATAGCATCAAACCCAACTAGCATAAATAATCAACCCAAACTTGCATGAATCACATATGTCATAAAGAGGTTAACTTGCATAAGTTACTTATGTCATACAAATGGGTAAACTTGCATATGTATGTATGACATACAAAGGGGTTAACTTGCATATGTATGCATATCATACAAAGGTGTAAACTTGCACATGTTACTTGCATATAATCAAACACCAAACTTGCATAACATGTCATATATGAACTTGCATATAATCATACACCAAACTTGCATAACATATCATATATGAACTTGCATATAATCAAACACCAAACTTGCATAACATGGTGTCGTAATGGATCAATGTTTATCATAGCAATTTGCATAACTAACATCATGAACACATAGCCTAAAACTTGCATAACATCATGATCACCTAGCATATGACTTGCATAACTTGCATAACATCATGATCACATAGCATATGACTTGCATAACTTGCATAACATCATGAACACATAGCATATAACTTGCATAACTTGCATAACATCATGAACACATAGCATATAACTTGCATAACTTGCATAACATCATGAACACATAGCATATAACTTGCATAACTTGCATAACATCATGAACACATAGCATATGATAACATAACTTTCATTGATCCACATTCATAGCCATAACCTCATTATATCCTATCATAATCATTTCAACAATTGGTCATTAAGGCTATAGAAACTCACAAATTGTTGATTAGCACTCCTAAGAAGAAGATTAAGTTGCTAGAGTTGATTAGAGGTTGATTTGAGAAGCTATCTTCCTCTTTAATTTGATGGAGGCTCCTTCAAGTTGCATTTTGATGGCATAACGACGTTGTAATTATTTTTAGTATGAATTAGGGTAGTCTTAGGGTGTATTTATAGAATTAGGATTTAGTTTAGGCCCTTAGATTAACCCTAATTTAGATTAGAACCGTCATATTTCGTCACAAGCTCCAAAACACAGCCCAAACCCCTTCAGACTGCACCCAGGCAAAACTGGCCGACAGGGGGGGTCGACCCCTGGGTCGACCCCTGGGGAGGGGGTCGACACCCATGTCGACCCTAGGGTTGACATCCTCAGCCTGGCGGGAATTTTCCCGCCTCTTCTGAAATGTTTAAATTTTATATTTAAATCTGTTTTGAATTTCTGAAAACTTCTTCGGGCCTTAACTGGGTCATATGGACTCCGATTTTCGAAAACTCGGACTCTATTTCGCGTATTTTTCCGAGACGAACGCAATGGCATAGCCCATTTCCCCTGATTTAGATTTTAAAATTTAATTCTGCCCTGTTTTATATTATAACAAGTTATTCAACATACGGGGTGTTACACTCACAGAGGTTAAGGTCTGCGTTAGAAGAGCCAAGGGTATGCCTTGGTTGCAATATAAGGCAACCTAAAAACTAGGATGGACCAGCGTGATTCGGCGAGACCAGTAGCCCTGTGATAGCAACTCGTCGTTTATCTACCATCTTGAGTCAATCGAGATACGTGAAGCGGAAAGGCAGAGTACTCCAACAGACCATATACTTGTTATCTAGTTATGGTTGCGGATGGCCATAGGTTAGTGGGGCATAGGGGGGCCTGCGTATAGTTCTCATTTCTCATGGTGTTCCTTTCATTAATTGAGGGAGGGGTAAGGTAGGACCATAGCCACTGGAAAAACAGACCTTAGCTTCTGCATCGGTAGATATCTGAAAGCTCCCGACCGAGTCTCATGTTTCTTAATTTGCCCTGCCACGAGACTCGGGTCGCACATATAGAGGACATGTGCATCTAGATAGCGATAACGATCCATGCCACATACGTGGGAAAAGTCTAGGAACATATATCGTTCTGGGTATTGTGTCCTAGAGCAGGGGCGCCGTTCGATAGGTAGCATAATCCCTAGTTGGACCTAGGTCGCGTAAACCCTAAAATCCGAGAAGTATTAGATAAGTCGCGTAAACCCTAGTTGAATCTAGGAAGCACTCAATAGAAAAACCCTAGATTAGATCTAGGTAATAAATAATAATTGTATGCCTGAAGGCAACCACAATTACAGGGATTGGGAGCGCGTTATCATTACTAGTTGGGTCCCTAGTTAGGTGGTGCAGAGATATAAACTAGAATGACAGGGTAATCGTGAAGTAGAAAAAGTATGAAAGCATATTCAGTTTACTAGTGTATTCAACTTGTTGGTAGATCCAGTTTATCAGTACATTCAGTTTTATTTTTCCTTAGCCTATCTTGCGTTATCTTGTTAGCCCTATCATCATGGTATTGTCTTGTATCCAATTAAATTCATGTCATGTTGTTTTTACCTGTTCACATGTTGAAAGTTACTGAACTTACCTGACTTTATGTCTGACTCTGTTTTCTTTTGCTTTCTTGTCTTCCGTCCACCCCCCCCCCCCCCCCCCCAGGTTCGCAGGGAGGGAATATTACTACTCAGCTCGGTTTTCTTTCCAAGCTTGAAGATTAGTCGAAATTTTCCTTGGATTCACTTTTCCACTGCTATGGCTAGCTCATACTACATTAGGTAATATAAATGTTATTTTATGCTTCTTTATTTTGTAAGACAGATATTCTGGTATTGGAAAGTAATTGTTGTACAAACTATTTAATCAATAAAGTAAAGTTTTATTTTCCGCTGTTTTAATTTTGTCTATCTCGTAATTTATCTGCATCTTTTACCTATAATGCTTCACAGAACTTAGCGCATTCCCTTTATGAGTGACACTAACGGATGTGGACCGTTACATATCCTGTGTCTGCGCAACTCTGATGATGATGACATTTGTGATTTCCTTGCTATGATGATGAGTATTATTCTATGATTTCTTGTGTTATGCTATTATCTATAATCTGCTGATGTGATAAACGTGTTATATTCCAATGATTATCCTTGCTTTCGTGGCATGGGGGTTCGGGGTTATCATAGTTGTTATCAAAGCTAATGGTTAATCTTAGTTCTGGAATATAACACCTTTTAAACAACTCGTCAGAAATAGAATCAGTAGTATTCTTAGGCCAGTAGCTCATTAGAGATAGGATTAATAATGTCCTAGAATGAGCACATCAGAGTAGCATAATAATCAGTCATTACATCATCATTTTCTTTCCATATTTCGTTTTTCTTTTACCATTCCTTAATAAAAAATTATCATTCATGTTGGTCTGATTCTTTCCTTGCTTGTACAGAACTGACTAAGATGAGTGCTAGAGATAGAGGTAGAGCAGGCAGAGGCCAAGGAAGGGGTGAAATCCCCGCTGCTCAGCACCAGCCTTATATAGAGGCTGTAGTGCCACCACTACCACCCCTGCAACCGTTCAATCTGGATAAAGTGGCTAAGAAGTACAAAAATTTAGGAGGCGTGCCATTCACTGGTCGTGAAATAATGACTGAGGCTCAAGCTTAGTTAAAGACATGCGAGCATATCTTCGCAGGCTTAGAGTTAGAAGATCACAGGAAAAGGTTCATGACATCTTGGCTGCTTAAGGACGAGGCTTTGATATGGTGGGAAACAGCGACTATTGGTGATCTTGATGTTGACATGACTTTGGCTAAGTTCAGGGAAATCTTTAATGAGAAGTTTATCCCTTGACAAGAAGTCGAGCGCCTGCATGATGAATTTGCTAATCTCCAGCAAGGGGATCGGATTATTAATGAGTATGTGAGAAGATTTTAAGAGCTCTCTTGCTATGCGCCTGAATTGATTCAAGATCCGCTCTAGAAGAACAAGCAATTTATAAACGGTCTTTTGAGGAAGTACCACAACCGAGTGACTGCACATATTGAGCTCCCATTTACCAAGGTGATTGAAATGGCTTGTAGGTATGAAGAAATTGACAAGAAGAATTCTCAGCAAGACCGCGAGCGAAATCAAGCTAATAAAAAAAGAAAACATTCTGATAGGAAGCCCGAGGCGAGCAACACTGCAGTCGCCAAGCCTCAAGAGAATAGAAAAGCCAAGGTCAAATGCTTCAACTGCGAACAATTCGGACATTATGATACTGAATGCAAAGCTCCAAAGAAGCCAAGAAGGAATGAATCAGGGCCTATTCAGAATCCTCGTGGTACTAGAGAGTTCTTTTATTGTCACAAGCCGGGGCATCTTATTAAGAATTGTCCATTGCTGAAGAAGTCTGAAGTGGCTCACGTGTATGATGGAGCAAGTGCGCCAGCTTCTTCTGAAGGAGCAGGTAAACCTGATGCTTTGAGAGGTACCCTTACTATTAAAAATATTCCTGTTATAGTATTATTTGACACTGGTGCATCACAAAGTTTCAATTCTAGTAACACAGTTAAAAAGTTAAATTTGAAACCAAGAGATCTTAAAGAAACGATTAGCGTCCAAAATCCGATCGGAGGTTCCCTTGTTCTCAGTTTATATTATAGAGTGTCGATCTTTTATTCTCGTCACTAGTTTTCTTTCAATTTGATCATCATGAATTTTTCTGAATTTGATATCATTCTTGTGCTGGATTGGCTAACGAAACATGAGGCCAAAGTTAGATGCGCCGAAAGAATTATTAGGGTTAAAACAAACCTTGGTGATATACTTATACCATGCCACGGCTCAGATTCAGATAAAAGAATTCTTGTCTGCTATAGAAGTTACTCCTACTTCTATTGAGAATATTCCTGTAATTAAAGATTATGGGATGTGTTTGAAGAAGTTGATAGCTTACCTCCACGAAGAGAAATTGACTTCAGGATCGATTTAGTTCCGAATGCAGGGCCAGTTGTGCACGCTATTCGAAGAATGACGTTGAAAGATAAAGAAGAATTGAGTAATCAAACTCAACAGCTTTTGTGGAAAGGTCTAATTAGGCCTAGTTTTTCGAATTGGGGTGCAGCAGTAGTGTTTGTTCCAAAGTCAGACGGTACTCTCAGATTGTGTGTGGATTACCAGGACCTCAATAAGCAGACACTGAAAAATAACTATCCATTGCCGTGTATTGATGATTTATTAGATTGCTTAAATGGAGCGCAAGTGTTTTCAAGAATGGAACTAGCTACATGTTTCCATCAATTGCGTATTGCCGAAGAATGTGTTCCTTTGACAGCTTTCAGAGGTCCAGACTTATTCCATGAGTGGTTAGTAATGCCGTTCGGCTTATGTAAAGCTCCTGCTTACTTTGTCGCTTTAATGAACAGAGTATTCCGTGATGTCTTGAATAAATTTGTGCTGGTTTTCATTGACGACATCTTAATCTTCTCTAAGTCCACTGCCGAGCATGCAAAGCATTTGGAAGAAGTTTTGGAAATTCTGAGAAAGAATGTTTTAAAAGCCAAAATTTCCAAATGCATATTCTGGCAAGAAGAAGTAAAGTTCCTCGGTCATGTAGTATCGAAGAAAGGAATTTCAATGGATTCAAGCAAAATCACAACCATTCGAGACTGGATGCAGTCTAGCTTGCCTACAAAAGTTAGAAGTTTTTAAGGATTGGCTGATTACTATCGGAAATTCTTTAAGATTTTTCGAAGCTATCTAGTCCATTAACAAAACTTACCAAGAAGCATACAAGATTTAATTGGACGCCTGAATGTGAGGCAGCTTTCCAAGAGCTGAAATTAAGGTTGACTACTGCCCCAGTGTTGACAATTATTGATGGCAATCAAGATTTGACAGTCTATATAGATGCTTCTCTTGAAGGTGTTGGTGCGTTATTAATGCAAAGAGGCCAAGTAGTTGCTTATGCTAGCCGTTGGTTGAAGCCGCATGAGAAGAGATATCCTACTCATGATCTTGAGTTGTTAGCCATCGTGTTTGCTTTGAAAATATGGAGGCACTATCTTTTGGGTGAGAAGTTCGAATTATATGCAGATCATAAATCATTGAAGTATTTTTTCACCCAGGAGGACTTGAATTTGAGGTAGCATCGTTGGTTAGAATTTCTTGCGGAATAAGATCTAGATATTCTGTATACTCCAAGGAAAACCAATGTTGTAATGCGCTCAGCAGGAAGAATGCAATCATCGCTAATCTCATTATTACGCCCTCATTGATCGACAAAATCTCTTTTCTTTAGAAGGATGATGAATTTATTTAGAGAATTAGTAAAAGAGCTCGGGAAGGAGAACCCTCGAGTTTCCAGATTGATAACAAAGGAGTTCTGAGATTATTAGGCCAAATTTGTGTTCCGAATATTCCCGAGCTCAGAAGGGAAGTGATGGATGAATGTCACAAGTCCAAGCTTAGTACTCATCCAAGGGTGGGTAAGATGTATGACGATCTCAAGCGCACATTCTGGTGGAGATCTATGAAAAGAGTAATTTCCATATATGTTAGCAGGTGTTCTACTTGTCAACAAGTCAAAAGCGATCAGCAAAATCTCGTAGCATTGTTGCAACTATTTGAGATTCCAGATTGGAAGTTGGATCAAATCTCCATGGATTTTATTGATGGCTTTCCCCGAACCAAGAAATGCAATGACAGTATATGGGTGATCGTAGATCGTTTCACGAAGACCGCCCATTTTTTTCTTGTCAGATATACTAGAATAGCTCAAAGTCTGGCGAAAATTTATTTTAGAGAAATTATCAGACTACATGGAGTTCCCAGTAGTATTATTAGTGATCGTGATCTAGTATTCGCTAGTAAATTATGGGAAGCATTCCAAGAGGAGCTAGGGACAAAGTTAAATCTGAGCACCGGTTATCATCCTCAAACAGATGGCCAGACTGAGAGGGTGAATCATATACTAGAAGACTTATTGCGGACATGTATTCTTGATTTTGGCGGATCATGGGAAAATCAGTTGCATTTGGTTGAGTTTTCATATAATAACAGTGACCAAGCAAGCTTACAAATGTTGCCATTCGAAGCATTGTATGGAAGACCATGTAGATCCCCCGCATATTGGGTAGAACCAGGCAATCGACAAGTATTGGGTCCCGACATGATTCGAGAAGCTTCGGATAAAGTCGATTTAATTAAGAAGCGACTGCAAACAGCTCAGAGCCGACAGAAGAGTTATGCAGATTCGAGAAGATGAGATTTAGCATTTGCTGTTGGTTATTATGTATATTTGAGTGTTTCCCTGTTGAGCGGAGTTGTCCATTTCCGGAAAACTGGGAAATTGGCGCCTTGATTTATTGGTCCATTTCGTATACTCGAAAGAATTGGAACTCTTGCTTACAGGGTTCAGTTGCCTGGCTGGTTGCCAAGAGTACATGATGTATTTCACGTGTCTCAACTTCGAAAGCACGTGCATGATCCAGATCTGATTGTGGAGAAAGCCACGCAACAAGATTTGGATATTACTCTAAGCTTGGCAGTGAGAAGAGAGCCAGTGAAAATCATTGGCAAAGAAACCAGAGTTCTGAGAAAGAAGAGAATCCATTTAGTCAAAGTGTAGTGAAGCAGAGATCCTAGAGACTGTACATTGGAGACAGAGGATAACTTTAAACATGCTTATCCCAAGTGTAGAGTGGACATCTCTGATTAGGTCTTGCGTTGAGGTACATTTACAATATATTCTATTTCCGTTTTGTTTCCTACTTTAATATTGTTTCCTTTTCGGGGACGAAAAGTTTTGAGTTGGGGAGATTGTAACAACCCTGAATCAGAACCGATTTAAAATTTTATTTTAGGAAATTTTGTTAGAAAATGTGCTAGAATTTAAAATTTCCATTTTTTTAAATAATAACAAAGTGATTAAAAATATCTATTTTGCAAACGATCTAAGTTTTTGACGAAACCACTTTTGTTGGATCCGGAATGTAAAATTATTTCTAGGTTTAAATTTCCATAATTTTTGGAATTAATATGTGAGCATGGTAAATTAAAACGCGTTTGGTAATTTCTATTGAATTGGATCGACCATTAAAAAGGCCATTTTTCAAAAGGTCTCCGAATTCGACGAAATTAATTTTGTTAGGACCGTATCGTCAAAATATTGCTAGATTTATTTTTTGGAACTTTTTGGAATCAGTGTGTCCCCGGTAAATTAAAATGTACATTCAAATTTAATATTGAATGTTTTATATTTTAATTTAAAGAAAAACAGACTGAAACAGTCAAATAAGCTTACGAAACATAGTCCATTGTGTCTGGAACGAGGGTATTTAGCAAGGGGAGATAGTCGTTGGGATTAATTAGGAGCTCATATGGATTAACGGGCCTTTTTAGTGTTAAATAATTAAATAATTAAATATTAAAAATACCCT
Organism: Allium sativum; assembly: GCA_030737875.1. Lineage (NCBI taxonomy): Eukaryota > Viridiplantae > Streptophyta > Magnoliopsida > Asparagales > Amaryllidaceae > Allium > Allium sativum. The sequence continues at coordinate 843,359,437 of CM060909.1, read as the reverse complement.
AGGATTAAGAAACCCTAATCCAATCTATAGTCGCCGCCCCCTTTATAGATCAACGCCATAGAACTTCGAAGCTGTTCCCCTCAAATTCTTTTAATCCTTCCAATGAAATCATTCAATCCTTAAGGCAATATGGTTGTCCTCTTTTTGCTCTTCACATCCGTATGGTGAGTTCGCCTGGAGCTCTGTATTTCGCTCGATTTGGACACCCAAACCGCCGCCGTTCGCGCCGCCAGAATTCCCCCAACCCACCACCGAGTTCGACGCCTTTGCTACCCCTTGGCATGCGCTTCCAAGCCCGACAACGTGGCACTGTCTGATTATCATCTCGTGCAACCGATTTGAAGAAAAATTGAACCCTAGTTTTGAACATAACTGGAAAACATCGGCCTTGGGTTACTGGGTAGAAGAAGGTGATTTTTCTAATTTAATTACTTAACCAATTAAATTTAAATACTATGAACCTTTAAAAAAAATCATAACTTGTTCATATGATGTCGAAATCCGATGAAACAGGAACCATCGTGATCGTGACAACGTCCTGTACATTCTAGAGGAGACTGGAACATATTTGGAGCTTGCTATGAATTTAGAGGAAGTCAAAAAACCAATGTGAGATTTCTAAATTTGAAATAAAGTTTATTGTTATCGTGATGTGTTATATATATATATATATATATATATATATACGTTGTGTAAAATACATGTGTGCGCCATATGAAATTGTATTGATTGATTGTGGTTGCGATGAATTGGTTGATTGTATTGTGTAGAATCAATAAAATGTTCATGTTTGATAAAATATGTTTATACAATAAAAATCATATTTTTATTGTATATATGAATCAATAAAATGTCCATGTTTGAAAAAATGTGTTTATACAATAAAAATCATATTTTTATTGTATATGTGAATCAAGAAAATATTCATGTTTAAAAGATAATTCTGTTTACAATAAAAATCTTATTTTTACTCTATGTATGAATAAACAAAATATTCACTGTTTGAAATAAAATATGTTAACATTAAAAATAAACATTTTTGTTGTGTATGTAGGAATGATTAAAAATATTCATTGTTTGAAAAGAAAATATTTATACAATAAAAATTACATTTTTATTGTATGTATGAATAAACAAAATATTCACTATTTGAAATAAAATATGTTAACATTAAAAATATACATTTTTATTGTGTATGAAGGAATGATTAAAAATATTCACTGTTTGAAATAAATATGTTAACATTAAAAATATACATTTTTATCATGTTAGTTTAGATATAAAGAATAATATGTTAAACATGTTTTGTTATTAAAAATATACATTTTTATCATGTTAGTTTAGATAGAAAGAATAATATGTTAAACATGTTTTGTTATTAAAAATGACATTTTCAACATGTTAGATTAGAATAGAAAGAATAATATGTTAACATGTTTTGTTATTAAAAATGACATTTTCGACATGTAAGATTAGAATAAAAAGAATAATATGTTAACCATGTTTTGTTGTTAAAAATGACATTTTCAACATGTTAGATTAGAATAAAAAGAATAATATGTCAAACATGTTTTGTTATTAAAAATGACATTTTTAACATGTTAGATTAGAATTTAAAAAAATATGTTAAACATGTTTTGTTATTAAAAGTATACATTTTTATCATGTTAGTTTAGATAGAAAGAATAATATGTTAAACATGTTTTGTTACTAAAAATATTCTTTTTTATCATGTTAGTTTAGAATAGGAAGAATAATATGTAAAACATGTTTTGTTATTAAAAACGACATTTTAAACATGTTAGATTAGAATAAAAAGACTATTATGTTAAACATATTTTGTTATTTAAAATGACATTTTCAACATGTTAGGTTAGATAGAAAGAATAATATGTTAAACATGTTTTGTTATTAAAAATGACATTTTCAACATGTTAGATTAGAATAAAAAGAATAATAAGTTAAACATGTTTTGTTATTAAAAATGACATTTTCAACATGTTAGATTAGAATAAGAAGAATAATATGTTAAACATGTTTTGTTATTAAAAATGACATTTTCAACATGTTAGTTTAGATAGAAAGAATAATATGTTAAACATGTTTTGTTATTAAAAATGACATTTTTATCATGTTAGATTAGAATAAAAAGAATAATATGTTAAACATGTTTTGTTATTAAAAATGACATTTTCAACATGTTAGATTAGAGTAAAAAGAATAATATGTTAAGCATGTTTTGTAATCAAAAATGACATTTTCAACATGTTAGATTAGAATAGAAAGAATAATATGTTAAACATGTTTTGTTATTAAAAATGACATTTTCAACATGTTAGATTTGAATAAAAAGAATAATGTGTTAAACATGTTTTGCTATTAAAAACGACATTCTCATCATGTTAGTTTAGATTGAAAGAATAATATGTTAAACATATTTTGTTATTAAAAATTGTTGGATCTAGATTAACCCTAGAGGGGGGAGTGAATAGGGTTTATTAAATTTCCGCGAGATATTAAAATATTCACAGATCACAGAATATAGCAGAAATAGAAATGCAGAAAGTAAATGACACTAGATATACCCAGCTTCGGCAAAATCCTGCCTACTGCTGCATTCCTAAGGTTTCTACTAGGTGTTAAACACAGATCTCGCTTACAAACCCTGTAAACTCGCGAACTCCTCGCTCCTATCCTAACCCTACGCTCAAAACCCTAGACTGATCTAATCCCCTAGATCAGATTTACCCTGATTACAGCCCCGTAACCAGTAAACCCTAGATTTTACAAATTCTAGTAAACTGTCAGTTAACCCCTAACTGAACCCCCTAGATTTTATAGACTCTAGAACTGTTCGGACTGTTTCAATTCAAATTACAAATGACAATACAAAATTAAAAACAACTTAAAAAACCCTAGCCCTTACGAAATTTAATTAAAACACATAGACTTAGCCCCTTTTCACATGGTTGGCCCATTTGCATTTTCTTTGGTCCGATCTCCCTTTTGCTCTGAAGAAAAAATATGGCGACCGACGATTTGGGATATTTCTAGGGTTTCCGAATCTTTCTAAAATCAATTCAATATCTTGATGAAATGATGAAATTTGATTCTTAAGTTGCTTCAATCTCTGGCGCCTTGCTTCTTTAATCGATTGTTCTTTAATTTGAGAAATATGGCGATCGAAACTCTTGAGGAAAAAATGCGAGTTATCTGATTTTTCTTGCTTTGAATTGCTTGCGAGTTGTTTTTGGTTTCGATGCTCTCAAATTGTCAATGATGATGTGGGTGTAAATATATAGGGTTAATGAAACCCCAACCAACTCTCTGATTTCGTGTATGTGATTTGGTCTGATATGAATGGTTTCCACTTCTGTTACTTTGATTGAAAAAATGAAGTTGCATGATTTCCCTGATGAAAATTCCTAATTGATAAAAGATTTTCTGAAAAGAATTCTTGCCAATTTTAATTCCTGAAATTCTGGAAATTCAATTTCCTCTTTTGGTTGATTGAATCTGGAAATAAATTGCCATTTAAAAACTGACTTTTTGCCTTCCAGTAAATGACATTTGCCATGTGTTATTCTGATTAAGTTCCTTCGGCCCATGTACATCATTCCATATATGATTAAATCAAAACATTAATCATGTCTATCAATGATCCATGTGTGCTTGTAAATCTTAAATTTGGATTCCAAATAAGCAAAGCACTCAATTATTCCACTAACTTGCATCTGGAGCTTGCTTTCATCTTGCATTGTGTGCATGCATGTTTCAAATGATTGACCTGTATTGGACTAGTTTATGCACAACTGATTATTCCTTCTTATACTCCCTTGTATTACTTACCAAAAATGTGATTGAGCATTCCCAAAGTATTTTTCCAAAACTGGAAACAAATATTTGTTGGCCCTTGCAAATCTCATAGTCCCTTATGACTGTAATAAAAAAACCTTGAATTGTTGCCATAAAACGGTGAATGAATTCCTTGCTGTGTACATTGGCACAACCATGTTTGCTATACTCTTTTGCTTATGCATGCCATTTTAAAAAATTGAAAAAATTCACTGTGTTACTCAATAACTTAAACCTGAACCAAACTGCTTGTATTTGACATGTGTATTGAATGGCGCCTCCATCATTTTAGCTATAGCCAAGTAGGCATATTCATGCACTTGCCATTCTTGTATTGCTGCTTCATTCATGTTGTTTCAATTTGTTGTTTGTCCAAAAACTAGAACACGATTTCTTGAGCATGAAATGTAATTTCTGGAACCAAATTAAAATAAACTTGATCCACCTGTCTCTTACTTTGCTGTGTGTAACTTCTTCCTTATTATGCTATGCTGCTCCATGCAAAGTTGTGTGTAGTTCCTCATTGCCATTTGAATTGTGTGTTTTTCCTCATACTATAGCATGTATTACCACTTCGGCCCATGCTTGTACACATGCACACATGCACCATACTGTTCTGTGCATACAAAAGCTCCTGTACTTATAAAACCTGAACTTGTTGTGTATATTGGCATGTAACTGTTGCCACCATTACACTCCTGCGTAACTTACTTGAATGCTGAATTGCTTGTGCATTGCTGAGTTACACATGTGGCTTGACGTTGAACCATTTCCATGCATTTATGCTTCTGTCCGTGTCAAAACTCCTCTGTCTCGACACATTTGTGTACCATGTTTGTATATTGACCTTGCCTTGTCTACACTTTCCTATTGCCATGAACTTACCATACTAGCTTGGTCACGCTTGTCTTGGCTGCATCATTTTTTGTTGCTCGACCACTTTGAGTGCTGTCTTGTTATTTGAAAAACAAACTGTCCATGTTGCATTTGATACTTGCATGCTAGAGAATGTCTTTATTATTTGTTGAGCAGTCTAGGGCTTGGCTCGACCATTTTGATATATGTATGTTGACATGTGCACTGAGTCGAGATGGTCCACATGGCTACTCCTCAGTTGCTTGCTAATTGGCGAGGCAGTGCACACGTGTGTATTTATACACGTGTGTATATGCAGCCATCAGATAAATTTCCTGTCCCTGTACTATATATATAAAAACTGACTAGACACAGATGAATCAGATCAAGTCATGAAAAATGATGAGAAACACACCAGAAATCTGAGGTAAATATAATTTTTAAAAATAAAATTTATATTCGCATGTATTCGGTTTCATTTCTATTGCAGTGTTGTAATGTCCCATAATTTTAGTGATATAATAATTAATTTATTTAATTATTTAAATAATGATTTAGAGATTTAAATGGTCGTTTAATTAAATAATATTTATATTTAATTAATATAAATAGTAGAATAGTATATTTATTTCCGAAATAGTCGGAAATAGTGGAATTCGCAATATTGTGTCAATTGGATTATTTATAAGATATAATTCAGTTTAGAATTGAATTATAATAACGAGTATATTATTTGAACAAAGTTAGAATGTATAATTATATTATAATTATAATCGAGCTCGAAATGGCACGGTAGTTCGTAATTTGGCGATTCGAACTTTGATTGAACATATAGAATCCGTTTTAAGTCGGATTTCTGTGAAACAAGAAACGTTCGAATCTGTTGAACGATATTTTTCTAATGGAAGAGAAAAATCGAAATTTCATCGTGTAGATTGTGAGTTATGTCCAACTCAAATTTTTGAAAAGTCGCTACGAAATTCCTTTATAATTTATAATGATTTATTTATATTATAAATGGATTTTCAATGTAAATTGAATATCGATTCAATCCGGATTTGAAATATCGAGTTACAAATCCATATATATTTATTTTGGACCTATACGATGTCGTATGTGAATATATATATACGAAAATATTTATTTATTAATATTAAATTTAATTGTTTCTTATATATTTATATTTAAACAGGTTTATTTAGAGCTTTAAAAATAGCCAGTTTTGCAAACGAACCCCGTTTTCGACGAAACTAATTTTGTTGGATCCAGAATATTAGATTATTGTTACATTTCAATTTCCGTGATTTTTAGAGTTAGTATGTTGCTATACGGGATTTAATGTGAAAAACAGTCAATAATTTGACTTTAAAAATATGCTATGTGAGCAAACGGACTCGGAATTTGACGAAACAAGTTTCGTTGGGTCTGTAATGTCGAACTGTAGCTGCATGCCCATTTTCTTGATTTTTGGGTATTGTATGTAATCACAGAGATTTTTAAACCCGAATGCAAACAATGATAGCATAAATATTAATAGAAAACTCAAATAAAAAAATATTAAAACTATACTATAAATAATCCTAACATTTCTAACCCTATCATTCCTCCTCTTTGGTCAAAAATCATGCCGCCGCTATATTCTTCATCACAACCAAAAACGTGAGGTTTGTAAAATCAATAGAAATTCAAATAAATTTCAATAAATAGCAATTCAAGCAGTTTTGAAATCCTTGAGAGTATAGCTTCGCACTGGTATAACAATCGTTCGGCTCGAAGCATTTTTCCGGTCTTCAAAATGTCCACAGCGAACCTAGGGTTAATTTTTTGGTGAGATCTAAGAAGTGTTAAATAATTCTGAGTTCATATTTGGATTTAAAGTTGAGATTAGCACCTTTGGAAAAAATTTGGGGATTTTTTGATTTTAAATCTATCGGACTTTTTCTGGGTATCGCGAGGATGGAATGGAAGTCGGAGATGGAAAAACTGGTGCGAGGTGAAGGTTATGGTGCTTGAGGTGTAGAGGTTTCAATGGAGAAGAACGCTGTGATGTTTGTTTATAGTTTTGGTGAAGGAATGAAGTCATGGAGGCCTTGGAATTTTCGGTAATGGTGTTGAGAAGATGATTTCGCGGTGTAAAAGGGGAGAGCGGCTAGGTTTATACGGTTGGTTGTTGGGCCAAATTAAAGGTAAAGCCCAAGTATTTATTTAAATAGAAATTTATTTGAAATCAAATATGTACGCAACTTGAAATTGAAATATCTTCTACCCACATTATCATAATTTCGAACGGTCAGATCCGTTGGGATCGTATGGATGGACACAACACATTGGAACTGGTTTGGAGTGGTTTAGAGCTCGTCTCTATTTTTGGTGAAATAAAAGCCTGAACAGATCAAATTGAACGATTATCGTTATTTAACCATAAACCACCAATGTGAATAAATCTCACTAACTCTGCTCAGTTTATATTTTCATAGCGTATTTTTAGAACTGATAAATATTGGTTGATTGTTGTGATTGGTTGGTTGAACTGCTAACTAAGTGGTTGAAAATACCAATATAATTATATATATATCGTTAATTAAATATTGATTCTGTTGATTAGAATATTTCATATTGAAATGAAATTGATGTTAATTATATTGTTTAACATCTGTGGATGTGGGGAAACAGGTCGGAGGGATCCAACTGGATTCCTCAATATTTATAATATTGTTTTTCATATATTGTGATATATGATGTGGTATATAATCTGTTATTGATTATGTGTGTTTGGAAGATGATTGATCCTTTTGATTTGGTATTTTAATACCATAAGTGATACTGGAAAGTAAAAAGGGAATTTCCAAAGTGTACTATGGAAAATAAAATATCTATATAAAATCAATGGATTTTATATAAAAGGAAATATTTATATGAAATAAATATAATTATAAAAGGAAATATTTGGGAAATAAATATAATTATAAAAGGGATTATTTATAAAATAAATAGAATTGTATAAATGAAATATTTATATAAAATAAAAAGAATTATATAAAGGAAATATTTAGAAAATAAATAGAACTATAGGAGGGATATTTATTTAGAAAATAAATAGAAATATAAAAGGGAATTGACGAGATATAAAAGAATTACGAGAAAACTGTTTAAAGTAGATTTTAAATAGAATTTGTTTTAACAGAAAAATTGAGAAGATTAATATATAAATAACGATTTTATTAATTAAATGAAATATTTATCATTGGATAAATTGAATATATAAGTCTGAATTTATATATAGAAGTAAAAATCGGTTTTAACACCGATATTTGTGATTGAAATTAAATGTAGCAATTATAAAAGGATTTATAAATGAGATTTAAGTGTTTGAAATAAAAAAGGAAATTTCATATGAATAATTCTATAAATAGAAGTATAAATAGAATTTGGAAATGGGATATTATTTTAAAATGCGAAATCAAACTTAATGGATTTTATAAAAGGAATATTTTCACATTCGATGCGAACAATGGATTCAAATAAATATTTTATAAATTAAAACATTTATAAAGAAATAGGGTTTTGAAATAGGAATTCAAATGTGAATTTGAATGGGATAGGAAAGAGAGTTAATCGAATATTATTATATGAATTAGAGTTAATAAATTATAGTTAATCGAATTAGAGTTGATCAAATAGAGTTAATCGAATTAGAGTTAATCGAATTAGAGTTAATCAAATATTAGTTATTGGAATAAAGTTAGTCGAATAGTAGTTACTCGAAAAGGAGATTATCGAATATAGTTATTCTAAAGGAGATTATCGAATATAGTTTATTCGAAAGAAGTTACCGAATATAGTTTATTAGAAGATGCATTATCAAATATAATTCATTTGAAAGGGAGTTATCGAATAGAGATTATTCGAGAGAGAATTTTACATCGGGATTCGACTATATCGAATGTAGGAAAGTATTATTTACTTTCCAGGTTTTAAATCAAGATTTACTTATTTAAATAAATCCTTTATTTATTTATTTCAAGTTAAGAAATAAAAGTTATATTTAAGTTATTATATTTCAGAGGCATGGGATTTTAACACTATAGTTATAATCAAATGATTTCTGTAAAAGAAGTGGATTTGTAAATAGAATCCGAGAGTTACGTAAGGAAGTTTGTTGAAGATTTAAAAGGTGAACTTTGTCTATTTCGAGGATAGAAATGTTGTTCAGTTAAGGTCTGAGAGGTAGTTATACCCCAACTTGATTGACTTCATTTTTAACTGAGGAATGGTTAAGGTTTGATAGTGAAGGTTAGTTAATTGAATTTAGTTAATAAGTGTTAGTGGTTCGAGTTGGAATAGCGATATATTTTTTAAACATCTGTTTAAATCCAATGAAGGAGTTTTGGAAATGTTTTCCGAATAAGAAATCAGAAATGTTTTTAATATAGAAAATAAGAAATAGGAGTAAATACGAAAATGTTTTCCAATGATTATTAACGTATATTTTCTAAATTTAGAAAATAAGAATTTATGAATATATGGGATCGAAAATGAGGAAATGAACAATTGAATGGCAAATTAAATTAAAGGGGATCAGGGTTGAGTGATGATTTGCTCGGTAAAGATTTCCATTTGGAAATACGACCGTTGTTTGTACACATGTTTTCCTTTGATAGTTAAATCACCGATTATCAAAGTTTTGACCATTTTCCATTGTTAATACGGAGAGACCAGGATCAGATTCATTATCTGAAAACCACTCCGTATAGGCATTAGTGTTGCGAATAAAATATGAAGAAGATAATTGAAGACAGAGTTGTGCAAGGGCTGTTCTGACGATCCTAGGTAGAAATTGCCTAAGATGGATTTATAGAATAGTGCCTTCGGTTTGTCTAGACCCAATACAACATGTATGGACGAATGTCTGACAAAGTATTTCTAATGGATCACGTAAGTTGATTGCTTCAAACGTATCCACGTTTGGTGGAGGAGGAATTCATTTCTCTTAGCTTTATACCCGTGGTATTTTTGTGGAAATCAGTTTGTGATTTGGCAGATATGACGATGTGGCATTCAAAGTAAATGAAGGTGTGATCTCTCAAAAGATATGTTATGACCTTAAGCCTCATCAATCGGGAAATGACAAAAATCGGGCAGGCAGCATGGCTATGTGGGTCTCCCCCATTAGGGTGTATTCTCACCATCTAGAGAATATTCGTATTTGTTACTTCCTTTCGCTTATGTATCTCCCGGGAACGTTTATGTTGCTAGCAACCGTAGATGACAATATATTTGATACACTCAAGAGAAATGAGTGGTCGGCCATGTGTGGGCCGGGTTGCAAGACATTCTTGTTGAACCCAGTGTATTCCTCTCTAGAGATACACTATCGGCAGGTGGTTCCATACCTTGTCATAGTCGGAATCCAATCTCCAATAAGCGCCTGTGGTTTTGATTGTATACTATATATGTAGAGCGTGAGATGCAAGCGTTCTGCTAGATTGTTAATTATTTGTGATTAGACATTATTACAATATCAGAAAAGTATTGATTTTGGAAATGTTTTGGGTTATCGTAAGGTAAAAATCATCCGTGTTTATGTGTGGATCGGTCTTACGATTATCTTTTTTTTTGAAAATGATTTTAAAAAGTTAAACCGAGTGGTTGGAGTTCACTCACACTAGTCCCATGACTGACCCAGAGTTTATTTTGTTTTGTCTTCCCTAAACTCTTGGGTGCCCAATTTTGTACGGGAAGTCAAGTGGTCGGGATTTACAGATACACTAGATTAAGCTTGGAACATGAGGCTTCAGCAGCATTTTTTTAGCTATTGTTTATTTCCGCTGTAATGTAAGTGTTGTACTCTAATATACAAATCCAGATTTGTGTTTCAAAGTTTATTTTGTATCCAATATTTTATTCGTTCCGTTGTGAGATTCGTGTTACTCTGATGTTGATGTGTTCTTCTTCTTCTATTCTAATTTTCTATCTTACTTATTCTCATCCTCTAACTTCTTTCCATTAATGATCAGGTATTTCCCATGTCTGAATAGTCGACATTGGTATTTGTGTCGATTTTCGGCGTCGAAAATTCCTGGGTTGTCACAAGTGTACTGTGTGTGCGTTTCATGTGACAGGTAAGCAGATGATGACTGGACTGACTGTAGCAGTGAAGACAGAAGACTGAGTGTAGAGTCAGTGAATGTATAAAACAAAGTGACTGTATTGAGTGATGTGTCTTTGTAACTAAGTGTGAGTGGTGTAGTGAGTAACTTTGTATATAAAGAAGTTGACTGTATTGGAAAGAATATCAATGAAATGTACAAATAGTGGAGTTTATAAATCTGTACTGTTTGAATGTTCAAATAAAATATTATATTCAAATAAAATACTGTTTAAATATTTAAATTCTTGTCTAGTAGTATTTTATTTAATTATAAATATTATATTTCTGTCTATGATGTAAAAAAAAGCAGTACAATAACAAACACATTTATAATAATATATATTTGGTTGTTATCATCAAACAAAAATCATATAATTGTGTATACAACACCGTTATATACAACAATCTCCCCCTTTTGATGATGACAAACAAATAATAAGATTTTGAATACAATAAATGTGTTTGACAGTGAAGAACAGAACTCCCCCTATTTGGATGCTCCCCCTACAACAGAAACTCCCCCTATAACTGGGAGTGAGTGAATAGAGTGTTTAAAACAAAAATTGGAATTTTCAAATTAAAATATTTATAAAATATTCACTCATAAATCAAAATCTCAATCCATTTCCCCCTTTTTGTTATCATAAAAAGGATTCAGAATTTAAAATACAGATGAAAAGTGACTAATAAATACAATATCAGCTTAAGAGGAAGAACGGTCATCATAAATCTCAATCAATCAAACAAAAATCATAATATTCTGAGAATTAGTGGCATATTTCACATTGTAGAGAATGACGGATTTACGATGAAATTTATTGTGACGGCCTGCCCCGCACCAACTGACATTTACTCCAAAGGTGTGTTGTACACATGTCCAGTTAGCGCGGAATGGGTCGTCAGAAGGAAAGGGAAGAAGGAAATGAACATACAAAGAACCTGTAGAATGTCTCACAGCGCATAGAATAAAATATAATAATAACATACTTGACATAAATCAGGAGAGACAGTGCATAAGCTGAAAACCAAAACTAAGCATCATAGCAGCGGAAATCCAAAATACAGCTTATTACAACTTTTCAAACTGTCTCAAAGCAAAAGTAAGATAAAGGAGGTACACTACTAATGCCCAAGTAGCGACCACCAACGACACAGGGAGAATATCTATATAATAGGTGGAAGCCTCCTGCCCGCCTCCAAATCAGCCACTCGCGCATCACCAACTAACCTGTCTCTAGTCTGCTCGTGTGAGCACCCAGAGTAATAAGAGGAGACATAAAACTCTGGGTCAGACATAAAGCCTGGTATGAGCGATAAGCATCTAAAGTGAGCAATAACAGGTAGACTAAAACATACCTGAACCTGGACCTGCAACCAAAGAGTTAGCACTACATATTGTACAACACTCTAAGGTACCATATCAAACGGTGTAAAGATACGGAGGTGGGGGTGTGCATGTCATAGTGATGGTAAACAATCAAACATAGCAATCATCCTCACATCTCTCACTCAGTGCGTAAAGCATACGATTTTCACCACTTCGATCGCCCAACATACCTTGCTACGATCACTCTACCCCATGAAGTCATAAATGCCTTCACTGCACTGATAACGTAGCCACTAATCCCTCGCTATGTCCACTTGCCCCCTGGAGTTATTTACCCCATCTGCGCTGGCTCATAGCCTTACCAATCCTTACTATGTCCACTTACCCCATGGAGTTGTTCACCCCATCTGCACTGGCTCATAGTCTTACTACGCATCACCTTACCCCTCGGGTCATAATGACCCTACTGCACTGATAAGGTAGTCTTGCTACCATCACCTTGCCCCTCAGGTCATAATGACCCTACTGCACTGATAAGTAGCCATCATTCATATTTAGTGGTGAATCGAAGTTATGAACGTCGACAACTCCTTAGCACACGTCCCGCAGCAAAGCCCAACCATGAAGTGAACTCATTGGTTCCCAACTGGATCCTGAGCTCTAACTTCCCATATTGGACTACCTTTGCATCTCGGGTTATTGGTCAATACTGGGTCGGTTCGGATCTCCCCCTAATCATCAGTTCGGTTCGGATTAGAATGCTCCTTCTTCACTGGATCGGGTCGGGTTGTCATCACCCCTGGCGGATCGGGTCGAGGTCTCCAGCTTGCCACGGTTCGGATCGGGTGCTCTCTTCAGATCGGTTCATGGCGCCTTCAACTCGTGGGCGGGCATTCGGGTCGGAGCGTTCGAGTATAAGTGGATCGTGGATGCTGCCTCCCTCTGTTCGGATCGGGGTGCGAAACATAAGCGGATCGGGTACGAGAGGTAGTTCACGGTTGAGGTTCGTGGACCTTGCGCAGATGGTTCGGCTCGGAGGAGATGACTTGACTCGTGGTGATGTCCCACGATCCCATAGGGCGATCCGATCGACCCTCAATCCTCATCCGATCCGAATTCCTACACCTTGTCCAGCGAGTTGTTTACTCCCCTCGACGGCGTTTTCGACCATTCCAACTATTCTAATCAATCACAAAGCATGTCGTACAGTCATAGAAACAAGTATAATCAACCACAAACATCAAAACAACAATATGATAGGTTAAAATGGATCAAACATACCCAAAACCCCATATTTTCCCTTAAGCATGTTTAGGTGAAACTCATGATATGATTATCAAAACTTAACCAAATTAACCCAAATTCATATCAGAGGTCTAAAATATCATTTCGGATTTTAGAGATATTTTCCCCAAATTTTATCATGTTTAAATTCGCTAATTAACACTAATCACCCCTAATTAGCCATAATGAGTGTAAAACTATGCAAATCACTCACCTTAGCCACAAATAAACTAAGATCTGAAATAAATCTCTGATTTGATGTGAATCCCAATGCTAAACAGCAGCTCCAATGTTGATTTGGTGTAGATCTCCCTTGATTAGAAGTTGCTAAGCTTAATCCTTGGTCAAAAGATGATTTGGAGGTGATCTAGAGGTTGCAGGCCATTTTTAGGGTTCCTTGGTGATAAGTGGAGGCTATAAAACTGAAATGGAATGATTCCCTACTTCATTTCACCCTCCCCATAACCCTAATGCCGAAATGGGTTATGGGCCTGCTCACTAATCACCCTATTTGGCCCGGTTAAGTAGTTTTTCACCCTCCAAACTTTATTTCAGCCATATCTCCCAAACGGTAAGTCCGTTTGGCTATTATGACCACTCTACGGAAAGGTAAACCATCAAATGAATCTAATGGAAGTGGTTTCAGGTCAAAATTCCGTTCCAATCAAAAGTTATGGCCAAAACAAGATCAACTAGGGGCAAAATGGCCCTTTAGAAATCGACAAAAATCATGAACATGGGAATTGAGTCTAATTGATGTTTCCCAAAGTTACATGACCATACGACTTCATATGGGAAAGAAATAAATATTCTACGATCCTCCGTTGCGTAGAATGCGGGTTGTTACATTCTCCCCCCCCCCCCCCCCCCCCTTAAGAAATTTCGCCCCCGAAATTCCCCAACCAAAACACACACAAGGGTCCTGCATGCCTATCAACCATAAAACAACAATCAAACATGCAAAACAAGTAAGGTAAGTCTATCCTAGCATGCGGAATAACTAAATTACGAAGTAAGTCTTACCAGGCAAAGAGTTCTGGATATGCCTTCCTAATGCTCTCCTTTGTCTCCCAACTACAATCATTCTCGTCCTCGCCCCACTGAACCTTGACTAGCTTCACCGCCTTCCTTCGAAGTTGCTTCGTATCGTGCCCTACAATACGAATCGGCTTGCGGTTCCCAACCGTCTCGGGTTCTACTTCGAAGTCCTCTAACTAATCAGGTGAAATAGTCATATCTGAGTCGTGAACGAACTTCCTTAGTTGGGAAACATGAAATACATTGTGAACTCCCGCCATCTTCTCTGGTAAGTCAATTCTATATGCCAAATTCCCGACTAGTTCAAGAACAGGGAATGGGCCAACAAATCTTGGTGCTAATTTGCCTCTCCTGCCAAATCGTATCACGCTTTTCAACGGAGAAATCTTGACAAACACCAAGTCACCAATGGAGAATTTCAAGTCTCTCCTCCTCTTATCAGCATAACTCTTCTGCCTATCTTGGGCAGCTTTCATTCGTTGTTGAATGATCTTAATCTTAACTGAAGTTTCCCTCACCACATCTGGTCCAAGCATAAACTTCTCGCCAGTCTCTATCCAACATGATGGTGAGTTGCATGGCCTTCCGTACAAAGCTTCAAACGGAGCCATACCGATACTGGATTGGTAGCTATTATTATATGCAAACTCTACTAGATGCAAATAGTCATCCCATGATCCACCAAAATCCAATATACATGCTCTCAAGAGATCTTCCAATATACGATTCACCCTCCCCGTCTGACCGTCGGTCTGAGGATGATATGCGGTACTGAGATGTAATCCTGACCCTAGAGCCTCTTGTAAGCTCTTCCAAAACCCACTAGTGAACAACGGGTCTCGGTCACTCACAATGCTTTTGGGTACTCCATGAAATCTCACTACCCACTTCATATACAATTCTGCTAATTTAGCTGCCGTTCTGGTCGATTTGACTGGTATAAATCTTGCGCTCTTAGTCAATCGATCCACAATTACCCAAATGCTATCATGTCCCGATCTATTCCTTGGTAAACCATCGATGAAATCCATCGAGACTTGCTCCCATTTCCATTCGGGAATTTCTAATGGTTGCAACAAACCACTAGGCTTCTTTTGCTCGGCTTTAACTAGCTGGCAATTCATGCATTTGGATATAAACTTCCCAACGTCTCTTTTCATCCCTTCCCAGTAGTAAGTCTGCTTCATGTCTCGATACATCTTATTACCACCGGGATGTATAGTCAGTTTTGAGTGATGACATTCTCGAAGCACTTCATCTCTCAAACCATTCACGTTGGGCACAACTAGTCTTCCATTCTTCTGAAGCCATCCATCTTGATCAAGCCCATACACATTCATCTCCTCACCATCGATGTTCACCTCTAACTTGGAGATGATTTCCAATAGATTAGGATCGTCCCTCTGGCTGGAACCAATCCGCTCTATCAAAGTGGGTCTGATCGCCAAACTAGCTAGCATAACTGGATCCAATTCGCACCTTGGTCTGAAATCAAACCCCGCGATATACTCCAGTTGCTTCCATTCAAGAAACATTGCCCCTAAACTGGTATGTCTCCTACTCAAGGCATCGGCTACCGCATTACCTTTCCAGGTGTGTATGCGATATCAAAATCATACGAAGCCAAGAACTCTAACCATCTCTGCTGACGGAGATTTAGATCTTTCTGAGAGAAAAGATACTTTAACGATTTATGATCGGTAAACAACTCGAATCTTTCTCCCAAGAGATAGTGTCTCCACATCTTCAATGCGAACACAATCGCTGCCAATTCCAAATCATGGGTAGGATACTTCTTCTCATGCGGCTTTAGCTGTCGACTAGCATAAGCTACAACCCTACCTCCTTGCATCAATACAGCACCCAGTCCGGTACCACAAGCATCCGTGTATACCGTCATCTCTTCATTCCCTTTAGGAATGACTAACACTGGCGCACGCGTCAACTTCTCTTTTAGACTCTTGAAGGCATCCTCACACACTCCGTCCCAGATGAAGGACTGATTATTCTCAGTCAATTGAGTCAACGGTGCTGCTATCTTGGAGAAGTCCTGGATAAACTTACGATAATATCCAGCTAATCCCAAGAAACTTATTACATCCGTTACATTCTTGGGTGTAGGCCAATCCTGTACCATGGCCACCTTCGCAGGGTCCACGGCAATACCACTCTCTGAAACAACATGACCCAAGAACCTCACTTCCCTTCTCTAAAAGTGACACTTAGAGAATTTCGCTTACAATTGGTGTTTCCTCAACACCTCCATCACTATCCTCAAGTGTCCCTTGTGTTCCTCCTCTGTCCTTGAGTAAACAAGGATATCATCTACGAACACAAGAACAAACTTATTCAGCTGATCTCTGAATACTCGATTCATAAGATCCACAAAGTAGGCTGGTGCATTGGTCAACCCAAATGGCATGACCAACCACTCATAAAATCCAGACGGCATCCTAAATGCCGTTTTCGGAACACTCCCATCCGCTACTCGAAGCTGATGAAATCCTGTCGCGAGGTCCAACTGGGAGAACACTCTTGCTCCTTCCAGTTGATCAAACAAATCATCTATCCGCGGTAGAGGATACTTATTCTTCCTCGTTACCTTATTCAACTCGCGATAATCCACACACAAACGAAGGGAACCATCTGCCTTAGTGGCAAACACAACTGGTGCTCCCTACTCGGAGACACTTCTTCTAATAAATCTCTTCTTCAAAAGATTGCTGACTTGCACCCCGAGCTCTCGTTGCTCCCTTGGTTCCATACGACGAAGTGGCATCACTATAGGTCTGGCATCTTTCACTAAATCAATACGGAACTCAATCTCTCGGTGTGGTGGAAGCCCGGTCACCTCCTCGAAGACGTCCGGATACTGGCCAACCACAGGCACATCTGACAACTCATCCTACGGGATGTCAAGGGAATTTACAAAACTAGACATAACCCCATCACTAGGTAGACTACCAAACACTACCCTCTGCCCATCATCCACCCTAACTGTCACCAAAAAGCCCTCACAGTCTACCACCACCCCGTATCTTTGGAGCCAATCGACTCCCAATATAATGCCATACCCAGTAAAGCCCAAAACAAAGCAATCACATACAAACATACATCCATGACTCGATAAGACCAAATTCCTGCAAATCATACTAAGGCTAGTCGAACCGCCAATCAGGTTCGTCACAACCAATGGTCTATCGACTATCTCGGGTTCCAGTCCCAACTTATCTACCAGGTCACTAGATATGAAAGAACGGGAAGCCCCAGTATCAAAAAAAACTCGAATTGGTACATCATAAATAGAAAGCATACCTTGAATAACAACATTCTTTCCTTTCTCCGCCGCAGTTGGGGCATTCGACGAAGAAGGAAAAACATCAATAGCATATGCTTTCACAATCTGCTTCTCCTTAAGAGGTTGCGGACACTTATCCTTATGATGTCCCACTTGACCACAGTTGTAGCACTTCCTTTCCGCTAGCTTGGCCCGACATTCTTTAGCATAATGGCCCTTCTTACCACAGCTGAAGCACTCAACCTCCTTCTTGTTCTTTTTCTGGCCACCTTTAGATTGGTCCTGCTTCCTCTTATTCTAAGAGTTATTCTTGCCTCCACCGCCTGCTTGCGGCTTTGGCCCTTCTGCAGATGCAGCCTCAGTCTTTGACTTAGGGTAAAGACTCTCTTATCTCAAATCTTTCCCCACAATCGATTCAAAAGTCTCATCGATGTGGTTGATAAGCCTTTCCCCCAAGTATCCATCCAAACCAGTAATGAACTTCTCGTTCTTCTTCTCAGGAGTGTCGATAAGAGATAGTCCATACTTCGACAAGGTGTCGAACTCAGCAATATAGTCAGAAACTGCCCTTCCGTTCTGCTTGAGTTCCAAGAACCTCTTGAACAACACTGACTTCTGGGCCGCTGGAATTAACTTCTCGCTAAAGCGAGCCTTGAACTGATCCCAAGCAAAATGATCTTCTGGAGTAGCTGTTCTAATGGCATTCCACCAATTCATCGCTCGCCCTTGCAGCTGACGAGACGCTAGCCTTCTCTTCATCGCATCCTCAAGACCCAAGTCAACAAAGGTACGGTCACAGCTATCCATCCAGTCTTGAACATCTGTGGCCGACTCCGTCCCATGGAACGGCTTCCCACCAAGATTGGTGTAATCCTTGCACAACTTGGCGAAATCGACCCTAGGCGCCTGCACTACTGGGCCAACACCAACTCCGGGATTGGGAACTGCCCCTTGCACTTCTCTAAGCATGTCTCTCACGAGGTCAGTAAACATCGCCCTTATGTCAGCGACATTCCCATTATTGACTCCTCTACCAGCACCTCTAGCATATCGGCTCATCGTCAATCTGAAAAAGGGGAAATGATTAACAACCCCATAGTGGTGCTAGTGCAGTACGACTTCATTCTTATACTACTAATAGTATATATACAGCTTTTGAAAACCAAAGTAATCACAAATACGCGCTCTCATATACGTACTATCTCTCCCTAGTGTCTTTCCCTAGGTTAACTACGCAATCTAGAGCTCTGGTACCAAGTGTGACGGCCCGCCCCGCACCAACCGACATTTACTCCAATGGTGCGCTGTACACATGTCCAGTTAGCGCGGAATGGGTCGTCAGAAGGAAAGGGAAGAAGGAAATGAACATACAAAGAACCTGTAGAATATCTCACAGCGCATAGAATAAAATATAATAATAACATACTTGACATAAAACAGGAGATACAGTGCATAAGCTGAAAACCAAAACTAAGCATCATAGCAGCGGAAATCCAAAATACAGCTTATTACAACTTTTCAAACTGCCTCAAAGCAAAAGTAAGATAAAGGAGGTACACTACTAATGCCCAAGTAGCGACCACCAACGACACAGGGAGAATATCTATATAATACGTGGAAGCCTCCTGCCCGCCTCCGAATCAGCCACTCGCGCATAACCAGCTAACCTGTCTCTAGTCTGCTCGTGTGAGCACCCAGTGTAATTAGAGGAGACATAAAACTCTGGGTCAGACATAAAGCCTGGTATGAGCGATAAGCATCTAAAGTGAGCAATAACAGGTAGACTAAAACATACCTGAACCTGGACCTGAAACCAAAGAGTTAGCACTACATACTGTACAACACTCTAAGGTACCATATCAAACGGTGTAAAGATACGGAGGTGGGGGTGTGCATGTCATAGTGATGGCAAACAATCAAACATAGCAACCATCCTCACATCTCTCACTCAGTGCGTAAAGCATACGATATTCACCACTTCGATCACCCAACATACCTTGCTACGATCACTCTGCCCCATGAAGTCATAAATGGCTTCACTGCACTGATAACATAGCCACTAATCCTTCGCTATGTCCACTTGCCCCTTGGAGTTATTCACCCCATCTGCGCTGGCTCATAGCCTTACCAATCCTTACTATGTCCACTTGCCCCATGCAGTTGTTCAGCCCATCTGCGTTGGCTCATATTCTTACTACGCATCACCTTGCCCCTCGGGTCATAATGACCCTACTGCACTGATAACGTAGTCTTGCAACCAACACCTTGCCCCTCAGGTCATAATGACCCTACTGCACTGACAAGTAGCCATCATTCATTTTTAATGGTGAATCGAAGTTATGAACGTTGACAACTCCTTAGCACACGTCCCGCAGCAAAGCCCAACCATAAAGTGAACTCGTTGGTTCCCAACTGGATCCTGAGCTCTAACTTCCAATATTGGACTATCTTTGCATCTCGGGTTATTGGTCAATACTGGGTCGGCCCGGATCTCCCACTAATCATCAGTTCGGTTCGGATCAGAATGCTCCTTCTTCACTGGATCGGGTCGGGTCGTCATCACCCCTGGCGGATCGGGTTGAGGTCTCCAGCTTGCCACGGTTCGGATCGGGTGCTCTCTTTAGATCGGTTCATGGCGCCTTCAACTCGTGGGCGGTCATTCGGGTCGGAGCGTTCGAGTACAAGTGGATCGTGGATGATGCCTCCCACTGTTCGAATCGGGGTGCGAAACATAAGCGGATCGGGTACGAGAGGCAGTTCACGGTTGAGGTTCGTGGACCTTGCGCAGATGGTTCGGCTCGGAGGAGATGACTTGACTCGTGGTGATGTCCCACGATCCCATAGGGCGATCCGATCGACCCTCAATCCCCATCCTATCCGAATTCCTGCACCTTGTCCAGCGAGTTGTTTACGCCCCTCGACGGCGTTTTCGACCATTCCAACTATTCTAATCAATCACAAAGCATGTCGTACAGTCATAGAAACATGTATAATCAACCACAAACATCAAAACAACAATATGATAGGTTAAAATGGATCAAACATACCCAAAACCCCATATTTTCCCTTAAGCATGTTTAGGTGAAACTCATGATATGATTATCAAAACTTAACCAAATTTACCCAAATTCATATCAGAGGTCTAAAATATCATTTCGGATTTTAGAGATATTTTCCCCAAATTTTATCATGTTTAAATTCGCTAATTAACACTAATCACCCCTAATTAGCCATAATTAGTGTAAAACTATGCAAATCACTCACCTTAGCCACAAATAAACTAAGATCTGAAATAAATCTCTGATTTGATGTGAATCCCAATGCTAAACAGCAGCTCCAATGTTGATTTGGTGTAGATCTCCCTTGATTAGATGTTGCTAAGCTTAATCCTTGGTCAAAAGATGATTTGGAGGTGATCTAGAGGTTGGAGGCCATTGTTAGGGTTCCTTGGTGATAAGTGGAGGCTAGAAAACAGAAATGGAATGATTCCCTACTTCATTTCAGCCTCCCCATAACCCTAATCGCGAAATGGGTTATGGGCCTACTCACTAATCACCCTATTTGGCCCGGTTAAGCAGTTTTTCACCCTCCAAACCTTATTTCAGCCATATCTCCCAAATGGTAAGTCCGTTTGGCTATTATGACCACTCTACGGAAAGGTAAACCATCAAACGAATCTAATGGACGTGGTTTCAGGTCAAAATTCTTTTCCAATCAAAAGTTATGGACAAAACAAGATCAACTAGGGGCAAAATGGTCCTTTAGAAATCGACAAAAATCATGAACATGGGAAATGACTCTAATGGATGTTTCCCAAAGTTACATGACCATACGACTTCATATGGGAAAGAAATAAATATTCTACGATCCTCCGTTGCGTAGAATGCGGGTTGTTACATTTATAAAAAAACGAGGAGAGTTAAAAAATGACTTCCAATTATTTTCAAAAGAATTTTTATGAAGCACAAAAACAATGATGGATTTGAACTATAATTAACAATTCAATTTAAGTGACAAAATCGTACAATCTCAAATCCAAACAGTTATCAATCAACGAATCATAATACTTCATAAGATTTCAACACATTTCACAAATTCGAATATGGATAGATAGGCTGGTTTTTACACAGCAAGGAGAATTTCAAATTAATTTCTATCTATAGCACATTTTTCCTTTTCTTTTATTTATTATTTAAGAACACACTGACCACTCATAACCAGAGCTTGGATTTTTAAATAAGGTCAGTCGCAGCTTAAATTATAAGTAATCTCTTAACCATGCATGACCAGAGCTTGGATTTTTAAATGAGGTTAGAGATATACTTATGTATTAATTATTTTTATCATTTCAGCTTTAAAAGGAAAAACTCCTCGGTGTATAAAACCAATATATGGATGATAGAAAATGGGGCAGTTATTAGCTTCTGAGGTAAATAGAATAAATCACAGAATCACAGATCATAGATACAGAGTAATATAATATCTCGCAGCAGTAAAATAAATTATAAAATAGTAGTTCATGAAGCTACTAAATAAAATTTTACATCAGAGTTTACATAAATAATACAACGGAGGCCTAATACAAATGAATTCTAATACATGGATAAATGATAACAGTTTGAAATAGAAATGACAAGAACAGCTGAATGACTGGAACAACTGATCAACAAGTGGATATACGATGAGCAAAACCAAATATAACATCAGACTCCAAAGTGAATCTCGAAAATAGTAATAATCGATCTGACCCGAACCATAATGCAAAACAAAATAATTCGGATCAGGACTAACATTCTCATGGAAGTAAATCAATCAAATGAAATGTTCGATGAAATGCACTCAACAACTTAAAAGATGTTTGGGATAACCATCTTTTAAGAATCCATCCAACTAATATACTAGATGCAATAGTGTCAATCATCTAAGTAAATAGAAAAATAACATAGGCGGGATTTCTATATTTACACCGTTGGTGTATTTCATAACAAAACTTATAATAAATTTGGATATTCAATATCATGCCAATTCTTGTTCACAAAGGGTTGGATCATTTAAATAGTCGAAAAAGAGAACGATTCAAATATATTTTAAGTATTCAAATTGATTCCAGTCGCAGAATCCTTCTTGTGAGAGAGCGTATTTTGAAAATATAAATTATTTTGAAATGTAAAGTATTTTGAAATTCAAATCCTTTCAAAATTCCTACTCTTCGAATCCGTTCTCTTCGATAGCTTTCTTTGTTAAGATCTCACATGTAACGATCCGCCTTTCTGACCGCTCCAAGTCAAAAAGTTATTACATACCGCTTTTAAAAGGAAAAATGACACAAGAAAACAATTAAACAGAAGTCAAAACGTTCGAATTTTACAAAACGAATTTTACCATTGGATTCGTGACAACGAATAGAATATTTTTCGTGTTTGTCCGAACTGGTTTCGGAGAGACTACAAAATCGTTAAAAATTTGAACTGATATGCGCAGCTTTACACTGAAAATTGCGTGATCGACAAACAATCAAATTTTCCGACAAAATTAATTTCTACGCTATGTCTAGCTAGACGCATCTTAAATATATTTTTTCCAGATCTTTATTTTTATATTACATTTTCATTTTTATTTGAGATATTTCGATTGCCGCTACCGCAAATAATCGTCAAAAACTGATTCAAACGAAGTGACTAAAATTTAACGTTTTCAATATAAAATTATTTAAATCACTTCTAAATGAAAATAAAAAAATATTAAAGATAAACGTTTCATTATAAATCAATTTCATGTTTTAATTCAGAATAAAAAATAGTTATAAAAGTACAAACAAACTGAGCTTTAAACGAATAAAATAAAATCAAAATTTAAATTAAATAATCAAATAAAAATACACTTAAAATTCTAGGTTGCTACACTCTCCCCCCCTTAAACCTTTTCGTCCCCGAAACGGAACAAGGCAGGAAAATAGTATTTAAATAATTAATATTTAAAACAATAGTTCAAATTTATCTTCATATCTATATATAGTTTGAAAATTATATATATCTAAATCAATGTTAAATATTTTCTAATATTTCAAAATAAGTATAAGTATTCACTCGACGTCTCGATTGGCGATATATGTCTATCCCACTCATTCTAGGGTATCACTACCCTATCACTAATGAGCTTTTACCTCATCGGCTAAAGCTTTGATAAACCAAAGCTCCGATACCAACTGTGACGACCCGCCATTTTGACCGTGCCGAACCAACAAAACATGTCAACTCGATCCGTCTAAAACGACAGATTGTTATTAGCTTCTGAGGTAAATAGAATAAATCACAGAATCATATATCACAAAAAGACTACAGTATGTCTCACAGTCGAATTTATATAGAAAAATATCAGAGTTTTACAAACATTTTTCACAGCGGAAGATAAAATATATACATGAATTTTATAATAAAAACTTTACAAATTTGTCATACACGCGCATATGCGTCCTATGTCTTCGCGTTCCTCTCCAGTCTTTGCGAGCTAAACTCTAAATCTGGAACACTTAGGGAAAAGAAATGCTGTTCAAAGTAGAAAATATAAAAGAAGTTAAATATCTAATATTTGAATCGGTACGAGATCCGATTCGTTTGGCTATTAAATATGCACGTTCTCTGTTCTCGCTACCTTTTATATTTTCTACTTTATACAGCATTTCTTTTCCCTAAGTGTTCTAGATTTAGAGTTTAGCTCACAAAGACTGGAGAGGAACGCGAAGATACAGGATGCATATGTGCGTGTATGAAAAATTTGTAAAGTTTTTATTATAAAATTCATGTATATATTTTATCTTCCATTGTGAAAAATGTTTGTAAAACTCTGATATTTTCCTATATAAATTCGATTGTGAGACATACTATAGTATTTTTGTGATATGTGATTCTGTGATTTATTCTATTTACCTCAGAAGCTAATAACAATCTGTCGTTTTAGACGGTTCGAGTTGACATGTTTTGTCGGTTCGGCACGGTCAAAATGGCGGGTCGTTACAGGCAGGTACAGAAATGGACTGCGAAATAAATTTCTAAATTAATTATATTATGAAATATGCTCGACCGCACCGGGATCATTGAAACTTTTCAATTATCACTAATTTTGAATAATAGCATAGTCCAATTTCTAGAAAAAATATTTGCACTGTTTATTCAAAAAGATTTTAAAACATATTAACTCTCCACATTTATATAAAATTATCATGGATGGCAGAATGATGATAGATAAATGAGATGGTCGTGAAATAACCGCCAATTCAAAGATATTATAATAAATGTTCAACCATCATGAAAACCCAAATAAAATCTCCTCTTATTGTGAAATATATTGTAGTCATAACTCATTACAATTTCAAAATCTAATAATAATTTTGATGAATTATAAATACAGTTCGGTTTGGTCATTGATTTCAATTTCTGAATGAATAATCAATAAATAATTTTAAAATTGAACATCAATTACAAGAGGGAAATGAAAGATCTATACAAGAAATGAGAGATTAAGAAATATATACATTATGAGAATAAACAAATCAGCACTTCTAAACTAATATCACTTGATGTCTCTACTAATGAGGATTTTAAAAAAAAATTGGAGACCAACAAGGATATCTCAAACAACGGAATTTTTAATCACAAAGCCTAAGTAGACAAGATTAATCAATCAAACAAATTAATTCCATTTATCAGAGCATGGTATATATTTGATACCAAAACAAGCAGTTACCATTTTTTTTTTAAAAAAAACAATATCTTAGCAGCACAAAAATCATTTTCAAAGAAGACTTGTCAAGGAGATGTTTCAAAGATATTCCAGACATTCAAAGAATGGTTCATGATCCAAGATTAAATATATGGTTTATTTCAAATCACTTGAACGGATATGAAAAGTTCTAGATTCAATGAATCCATCACACCGTATTATAAATTTCAGTTCCAAGATTTGTGTGAGATTCAATAAACCAATAATTTCAAATGATTTTAAACAAATAAATATTCAAGTCAAATCATCATGAAATATCAATGAGTTTTAAAGACCATTTTTCAAAAGAATTTTTCCAAATTATTTCTGGCAAGCCCAAAGAAAATTCAGATCATTTGCATCAAATTTGAGTAATAATTCATGATCCAAAAATAATGGCTTATTCGAAATCACTTGAACAAATGTAAATCATGAGATACAATGAATCAATCTCACAGGATTAATAATTTTAGATCAGAGGGGTGTGTGGGATTCAAAATATCAGAAATTTCAAATGATCTCAAACAAACAAAAATCTAAGCTAGATAATCATGAAAAACAATGAATTTCAAGATTTAAACAATGAGTCTCAAGATAGTTCAAAAAAATTTCAAGCCAATCTGAAAATCAATGAAATTATCACAACTGAGAAGTAGTAGTGTGCAGTAATGAGTATATTATTTCAAGCTTTTCTAAAATGAATTAGAAGAACCGCAGGACAGCGGAGATGTGTGAAATTTCAATTGTTTTTCAAATCTTCAAAAAATTTAGAATTCATATTAATAGTGTTCAAGATATAACAAGAACACGTCAACACTATTAGAAATTCAGAAAAATAGAAAACGAACTCCAAAACAAATGCAGATATTTACAAGATTAAACTCAAGATCTGGAAATGATTAAAACATCAGTGTTTTATTCTAAAGAAGCGAATTTCCAGAAAAATATGAATTTTGCAATTTGAAGTTAAGGAAGCCCAAGAAGTTACAAAGATATGACAGTGACAAATCAAACAAAAAATAAACAGAAGGGACAAAAGAAGAAATAAACAAAGAAAATAAAGCAAAGAATACTTACAAAGATGAGTTCAGAGATCATACTTGAATTTGATGTGAAACAGAATCTCTGACTCAAACAGACTTGGCTAAGGAATCGTGGATGATACAGAAATATAGACCAGTTTGATTTCAATTCTCTTTTTGCTCAGTATTTCCTCGGCCTCCTCTAGTAACTAACAGTTTGAATGATCGAGTGGTCTGACAAAGTTTGTAAAACAATTCTCATTTATATTTGTACATTTTGGTACCCAAACCTATTTGTATAACAAAACATCAGAATTTACAAAAATGCGCCTTTAGGGACCCAAATCTGTTTGAATTTAGAGGAATTCATTTTATTTCTTTTTGGGGTCTAAGAATGATTAAATGGTTTGTTATAAAACAAATTCTTATTTCGTTTATGATTCAAAAAATCTTTTGAATTGCTAGAGTTTAAAATTTCAAAACAATCTTTTCCAAAATAATTTGAAGAGCTTTCAAAATCGTTTGAATTCATTCTATCAAAACGATTGATATTCCCAAACCAAAGTCCACTTTTATTTCTCGACGAAAATTGATTTTTCAACAACATATTTAAAGATTTTTCACCATTTGAAAATTTAGCCAATGTTGTTTCAAGTTGTTGAATTTTAGATTTAAGATCACAATTTTCTTTCATTAAATCTGAACAATGTTTTTTTAGTGATCTTACTCTTTTCAAAATCAGTTTTCAAAACCAAATTTTCATTATTAAGGGATTTAATTTTCTTTTGGGACCTAACAATCTCATAT
Organism: Allium sativum; assembly: GCA_030737875.1. Lineage (NCBI taxonomy): Eukaryota > Viridiplantae > Streptophyta > Magnoliopsida > Asparagales > Amaryllidaceae > Allium > Allium sativum. The sequence goes on along the minus strand of CM060909.1, from coordinate 843,332,042 downwards.
TCAAAAAGTTTTTGTTTTTCAAACTCAAATTTCTTGGATTTTTCAATCTTTTTTTCAAGTTCTTTCAAAATCAAATCAGATTTCAACAGATTTTCCTTTTCAACAATTTCAAATTTGGAATTTATGTCAGTCTTAAAATTTTCAAATTCCTTTTGTAGAAAATTGTTCAAACTTGATAACTCAATCTTGTTTTCTTTTAAGATCAGAATTTCCTTTCAAACTTTTGAATGTGTTTATTGAGATGAACAAGATTGGTTTCCAATTTCAAACAATTTTTGCAATCTGAATTTGAAGAATTTTGAAAATATTCAAGCTGTGATTCCAAATCATCAATTTTGCTGGTCAACTCAGAATTCCTAGATTTCAGAGTTTTGTTTTTAGATTTAAGTTTATCAACAGATTTAGTTAAATCAACGCACATACAAACCAAATCTTAGTATGAAAATTTTTCAGCTTCAGCATCTATTGATTCTCCATCGTTTGATCTATCTGTTTCACCTTTTAAGCGTAGATCTGAATCTGAGTTGACATTTCGGGGTTTTGAGCAGTCATCAGATTTTCCATACAGCGCATTGAGAGTCTCCAGATTTCCTGCGTGGTTAAACAATGAGAAATAAGGCTATATTGGTCATCATCCATATAAGAATATAAAATATGAGTAGCGCGAAAATTAAATTCGATATTAACCCTATTTACAATATCGTATCCATTTAAAGTATTATTCCATCATTTAATATCAACAGATTTTAAATAGGATTCCATTTCTGATTTCCAATTTAAAAAATATATACCATTAAAAATATTTGGAATGTGACTGGACCGACTCTCTATGGATTGACAACTAGGGATCACCATTACTCTAGAGTTAAAAAAATCTACCTGCTCTGATACCACTTGTTGGATCTAGATTAACCTTAGAGGGGGGTGAATAGGGTTTATTAAATTTCCGCGAAATCTTAAAATATTCACAGATCACAAAATATAGCAGAAATAGAAATGCAGAAAGTAAATGACACAAGATATACCCAGCTTCAGCAAAATCCTGCCTATTGCTGCATTCCTAAGGTTTCCACTAGGTGTTAAACACAGATCCCGCTTACAAACCCTGTAAACTCGCGAACTCCTCGCTCCTGTCCTAACCCTATGCTCAAAACCCCAGACTGATTAAATCCCCTAGATCAGATTTACCCTGATAACAACCCCGTAACCAGTAAATCCTAGATTTTACAGATTTTAGTAAACTGTCAGTTAACCCCTAACTGAACCTCCTAGATTTTACAGACTCTAGAACTGTTCGGACTGTTTCAATTCAAATTACAAATGACAATACAAAATTAAAAACAACTTAAAAAACCCTAGCCCTTATGAAATTTAATTAAAACACATAGACTTAGCCCCTTTTCACATGGCCGGCCCATTTGCATTTTCTTTGGTCCGATCTCCCTTTTGCTCTGAAGAAAAAATATGGCGGCCGACGATTTGAGATATTTCTAGGGTTTTTCAGTCTTTATCAAATCGATTAAATATCTTGATGAAATGACGAAATTTGTTTCTCAAGTTGCTTCAATCTCTGGCGCCTTGCTTCTTCAATCGATTGTTCTTTAATTTGAGAAATATAGTGATCGAAACTCTTGAGGAAAAAATGTGAGTTAACTGATTTTTCTTGCTTTGAATTGCTCCCGAGTTGTTTTTGGTTTCGATTCTCTCAAATTGCCAATGATGATGTGGGTCAAAATATATAGGGTTAATGCAACCCTAATCAACTGTAACAACCCGAAAATCTGGGCCAGTTTAAAATTTTTATTTTGGCAATTTTAGCGAATTTTGATTGTTTAAAATGAATTATTTTAAATAATATCGACGAGAAATTTATTTTGAATGGAATTAGAACGTATATATTATATACGTCGTCGTTAGAATATAAATAATTATTTATAATTATAAAAGGAATTGAAAATGGCGCGGTAGTTCGATAATTTGATTTCAAACTTCAAATGAATGTACCGGGTGCAAAACAATCCGGATTTTAGTGAAACCAAAAATAATAGGATCTATTTGATGATATTTTTCCAACGAATCCGAAAAATCAAAATTTCATAGCGGGGTTAAAAAGATATGCCCAGTTGAAAATTCTGAATAGTCGCTATGGAATTCAGGCCCTTAAAAATAGAAATTTTACAAACGACCTCGGATTTCGACGAAACCACTTTTGTTGGGTCCGTGGTGTAAAGTTATTTCTAGATTCCAATTTTCATAATTTTTCGAATCAATATGTGAGCGTGGCAAAGGAAAACGTGTTTGCCCAGTTTCAGTTGATTTTAATCGACTGGAAATTGGCCATTTTTCAAATGATCTCAGAATTCGACGAAACTAGTTTTGTTAGGACCGTATCGTCAATACGAAGCTAGAAATTATTTTTCTGGAATTTTTCGAGTTAGTATGTGCCCCCGGTAATTTGAAATGTGCGTTCAAAATCAATATATAGAGTTATATGTTGATTTTGATGAAAACTGATCGAAGCGATCGAATCAGCTTGCGATACATATCCCATTGTGTTCGGAATGGGGGTAATACGCTAGGGACGATAGGCGGTGGGCCTCGTTTAGAGGTCGTTTGAAAAAGTCAACTTTTTGAAATAAAATAATTAAATAAAAAAAAATACCCTCTCCCCTCTTTTATACCTACGACCAGCCCCCCCCCCCCCCCGATTTCATTTAAGAAAAAAAACGCGGAGGCTTCCCCGTCGACGATCAGCATCGCCCCCCCCCCCCCCAATCGACGGAGCGCCCCCGCCAGCCTCCACCTCGCATAGACGCCGTCGCCTCCCTCCTGTTATCCCGCTCCAACGCCTCTCAACTACCCTGAAACCCAAAGCCCTTGCCCCCTTTTTCAGAAGCAGCCACCGCTGGCCAAACCGCGGTCATCCGCCGCCTTCCTCCGCCATGGCAGGCCCAGCGCCACCCATCTCCACTGTGGGCCTCCACCCTCCAACAACCGAAAAAAAGTGAGTTTTTACTCTCTTCTATTTATTTAGCTTTATGTAATTAGTTTAATTAACTTTGTAAATGAATTTAATATAAAAAGTTTCGATTTTCATATGGTAAATCTGAAAATAAAAATGCTATTTTTATTTAGAATAACATCGCATTTAAAATAGAAAGATTAGATTTTTAAAATAGAAAGATTAGATTAATAAAATAGAAAAGATTTTATTCAGTTAAAAATATGATTTTTATATTTTTAAAGTATTAAAAATATAATCTTTACTATATAGAAGATGTAAAAATATGATTTTTGTTTATGTAGAGAATTAAAAATATAATTTTTACATGATAGGAATATTAAAAATAGCATCTTTTTATGTCTAGCAAAATAAAGATGTGATTTTAATAATGATATATTTGAAAAGGCGAAATCTTTATAATAGAAAAAATTCGATTTTTCTATATTGAATAGCGAAGTAAAAATTCGATTTTTCTATATTGAATAGCGAAGTAAAAATTCGATTTTTCTATATTGAATAGCGAAGTAAAAATTCGATTTTTCTATATTGAATAGCGAAGTAAAAAATTCGATTTTTCTATATTGAATAGCGAAGTAAAAAATTCGATTTTTCTATATTGAATAACGAAGTAAAAATGTGATTTTTACATATGTAGAGAATACGGGCAGAGAAAGGGACAAGAGGCAAGAACGACGAAGATTTTCTACATAAGAAGAGTCGTGGGATCGGATAGCTATCTGTGAGAACTTCTCACCTTTCAATTTAATTTTTCTATTTCTAAATATATACTAGGATGCAGACGGTGTTTAGTAGCACCCGACACCCGTCATCCACAGACCATGGATGGCTTGTTTGTTTAATTGTTTGGTTGTGTAGTTAGTTAGATTATTTGGTTTGAATTGAATTGTTTGGTGAAATGAAATTGATTTGATTGATTTGTGAATGGCGTGGGCCTTCACTAGACCGGGGATAAGGCTAGGCCTTGTCCCGTTTCTAATATCGTGTCGTTATACCGTCGAAATTTTCTAAAAATAAGTTAAAAAAATAAATATAACATTTTATTTAATAAATGAACCGAATCGAATATTCATAGGTTGAATAAAATAGTTTGATCATTAAAAATATAATTTTTAACGTGAATGTGAATAAATAAATATTCATTTACAAACCGAACGGTTTGTTTATGTACACCTATTTGAAGGACATTGATTGGGACGATAAATTTTACACATCGCCCAACTGCACAAATAAAAATCTGTGTTTGATTGCTTGAAACCCCACATGGGTATTGGGATGATATTTGACGTACACTAATCTCGATTGTTCAGTTGTATGTCGATCGATTGATTGACAGGCTGTTATAAGCGTTGAATATTTATATTTGATGCTTATACAGTGTAGAATACACTTTGGATGATGGTTGATTATTCATCGTTGTTGATATATACACGTGTTGTAGAAAATCCATATAATTAACATTATATGGTAATTGTTTGGGCCTCATTCCAGTTTTGAAATAGAAATATTTGAAATGAAATATTTGAATAGAAATATTTGAAAAAGAAATATTTGAAGTAGGATATTTGAAAATCGAAATATATGAAGCTGCGTTGATAGATTGACGCCATTTTAACGTGAACGATATTTATATCGATTTTTTTCAAATTGAAGTGAATATTAAAATGAATTGAAATTCGAATCTAATTGAATTGATTTGAAATTCGAAATAAACTGAAATGGTTCGAAATTCGAATAGAATTGAAATAGAATTGAAATCGTTTTTAAATGAATTCGAATAGAATTGTAATAGAATTGAAATCGCTTTGAAATGAATTTGAATAGAAATGAATTCGAATTGAAATTGAATAGAAATGAATTCGAATTGAAATTGAATTGAAAACAAACTAAAATTGAATTAGAAATCAATTTGAAATGAATTTAAAATGAATTAAAATTGGAATATTCAATTTTGATTTGAAATTGAATATGAAGTTGAAACCGTTTTGAAAACGAATTTAAAAACGATTTATAAAGCACGTTTTGAATTGAAATCGACGAATTATATATTATATATATAATATATATTATATATATAATATAATGGCCTGAATAGAACGAGCCGCGCCGCGGCAGTTCACGAATTTCGACCATTGACTTCGAACGGATATTACGGGAGATCCGACCGTCGGATTCTCCTAAAACCGGAACCGTTGGGTTCGTAACGAAAAGAGCTTTCTAAAGAATATTAGAAATTAGAAATCTAATGGTTGGATTTGGAATCATGTCCAAATCAAATTTGGAAAAGGTCGCTGTAAGTGCAGTTCGATGGCCGTTGATGGAAATCGACTGTACGGGCCTTGATAAAATTATTAAAAATAGTAATAATTTCTGTAAAATCATAAGAAATGATTTAGAAAGAATTGGGATGAAAAACTCCATATTTGAAAAGATAAAAATAGGTTTTTATCGAAATAAACTAGTTTTGAACTAGAATTATAATTCTATTTATTTTTAAATAAATAAATTGAATTTGAAATGGTTTTGAAAATAACCAGAATTTCCAATGATTGCATTGGAATGGATTTGAATCGAAATTGTCTTCGGAATATTTCGATGTTGGAATTCGTGATTATACAGATGTTGTTATGGAAATTTGAAAGATATATATATTTATATCGTTATTTCCAATACGACATTTGTTAATCGTAGAATTTGATATTGAATATAAGCCGATATATTTTCTATTCAGAGCCTCGTATTGAATATCAAATGTGATTTGGGTTTGTCGTGAATGGTGTCTTCACTAACATTGTTCTTGAACCCAGTTGAGAAAAGATTAAATCTTTTTATTTAGATTTAATGAAGTGTACCAATTAAATAATATTTAATTGGAATTGAATTGATATTGATTTTTGGGTTTATCGTGGGCAGTGTTTTAAATAACACTCGTTCTTTAACCCGATAATTAATGGAATGTGATTTTAGGTTTATCGTGAACTGTGTTTTAAATGACACTGATTCTTTAACCCAGTTAAAGATTAAAACTAAGTGGAGTTTTAATGAATCTTTAATTAGATTGAAATAATCGAGAATGAAGTATCACCAGTTTTACTTCAGGCGATAGTTAAATCTTTAATTAGATTCGAACGTGAAATGGTAATTGAATTTACAGATAACACCGTGGTGTTAGATATGAAGTATTACCAGTTTTACTTCATGGGATGAATAGGTTGGGATTGGTAAATTAAAACAAATGATTACTTCGGTAAGGTTCGTTAATCCCGAATAGTTGAATCAAAATTCAAAAGAAGATTAAAGAATAAATTTTAAGAATTTATCTTTGATAAAATTAATGGGAACCTTTCCCTATGAATGTGAAATTTAGAAACTAACTGTCGGTTAGCTAAGCAGATTGGTTTCCTGGATATTGATCTGATGTTGGTTTCGGCCTTCGGGGTTAATATTTGGGGAATTATTCTCTTGATTAATTTACGGTTAGTGACTGATGAATTGGAATGAGGCGTATGTTGTGTTTGTGTAACACTTATTTAAAATATACGCGAGTTATTCGGGAAGACCGGGTTTATCCCATTCTGAATAACTGATACGACGATAAGTCGAAGATGAAGACGATGGTCGAAGACCGGAGGTCTTCACGTCGTTTGGGTGATTACTGATGATCTTGATTGGGGTGTACACCCAAGAAGATGGAAACAGTTGGTGATCGTCCAGACGTACATAGAGATCGATGGATATGCGGGGTACTAGGTGCCTCCGGTTTCGTTCAGACCCAGAACGGACTTGTAAATGGACTGTGTGTCTGACATTGGATTTCATTCTGTGTGACTGATATCGGTTGCATAGAATGGTTTGCCTGTGTGGCATGCCTAAGTGGCAATTGATCGAGGCTTCTGTTGAAGAGCAAAGTCTTGTGATGATGATCAAAGCACATCCTGTGTGGCACAGCTTTGTGTAACGTGAATTCGCGAGCCTCGCACCCCGGTTGTGAACCAAAAACGGGAGAGGACATCAGGGAGGGCATGCGTTTCTTTCTAGCTACGATGGTGTCAGTGACCTACCAGCCCTGACATTTATATACTTTTCACCTGTGTGGTTGTTGCTGTTGCGAGGCGCCTCGATTAGATCGGACGATCCGGGTCCGATGGAGCCATTCGTTGGCTCATTTACGCCCCAAAGGGCGGGGAAACGTAGTGTTCAAGCATAATAATCCACATCGGTGGACCGGCCCTGACGATCCAAGGGGCAGTTGCGGCTATTCCTGAGGCTCGGGCTAGACAGTCTCGAATCTGTAGAGGACGATCCCTGGCCTCGGTTCATAGATGGAAATCCAACTTCCAAATACGTGACATTTGCGGTTTTATTTGTAGAGCCTAGTATGGCGACATAGTGGGATGGGGCGCTCATGCCATCTATGATTGATACTTATGATTTGAAGTTGTTTTATACACTATGCACTTACAATAGTATCAAATGATTTGTTCTAAACGTATCAAGCATTCTTGGCTATTATAAGGTAAAAACCCTATACCCCGGCTTGCGTTGCATTGTGTGATAGGACCTGGGTCTTTTAATAGCTTCATTTTTCTTTATTTAGCATTGAGCTGTTGTTTTATGCACTGGTATTCTTGGGAGGAAACCCGTTCCGTGTTATACGGCGTGGTCTTTTGATTTACCTAACTTTAAAAATAAAGATTAATTGTTTTAGTTCTCACACCAGTCACATGACTGACCTGGAGTTTATTGTTTTAACCTAAACTCTGGGTGCCCTTATTTTCGACACGGGCAGCTAGTAGTTTTGGTTTTGCAGATTTATATTCACAGGATCCTGGTTTACAGCTGGAACGATATCCGAAAAGCTTTGTATCCGTATATCTCTTCTAGTTGTGTATTGTATTATTTTCTGCTGCTATGTAATTTATTGTAATCTCTGATAATTTGTGTTGTATATTATTTGTTTATACTCTGTATATTCTTGTAATCTGATGCATTGTTGTAATATACAATGAAATGTTCTTCCATACGCATTCTATATTGTCTTGTTCTCAAACGATAGGGCGTTTCGAACGGTCTGGGTTGGTTTAGCGATCGATTCGGATCGAGCGAAATTCCTTTTCGTCACATTTGTTATCAGAGCTTTGGTTTACAAAGCTCAGAGAACAAGGCCCATTAGAACCATACGAAAGAATTCATCAGAAAACTGGATTAGTAATATCTAATGGGGATGACTCGTTAGAGATGGGATCAGTAGTATCCTAGAACGAGTGTGAAGAGTATATTTTTAAAGTGAAAACAAATTTTGTTTTGAAAATTTAAATCAATTATTCGTATTTGATTATTTATTTGTATTGATTTGGATAGTCCAGTTTATAAAGATTTTGCATATACGCCTTGCAAACGTGTATTTGAAGTTTTAATATACTGGATAGATATAGAATCACACTCTAGTCGCCCGGAGACGGTTCTGATGATTGAAGCTTCATCATCAGAATTAGTGTTCGAGTGTCGAAGGTGTGATATTTATATATTTCCTATTGACTGGTGTGAGAACCAAAATTAGATAGGGCCTATTGTTGTGATTTCGCATCAAAAATGTGATTTTTGACTATATAGCAAAATTATGAGTTTGAAACGTTAATCCACTAATTGATTGATGTTTGTGTTGTTTGTTTATTTGTTTGATAATTTTGAACCATTATGCCTAATTGAATCAAATGTTGAATTGTATTGAAAATTGGTCGCATTTGCTTGTATATATATGTACTTACATTGAACAGGTCATAGCAAGGAGGCTAGAGCAGAGAATAAAATTTGTTTGCCCGACAAATAGGTACATGTTTACTACATAATTTACTGTTTTGTTTGGGTGATGATGATTTTATGAGCCTATTGGCTAGCCGCTTGGCTTTTTCTTTTTCTTTTTCAGATCAGAAGGCCTATATGGCAATTTCGGGATTTTCCCGTGGCTCCCGGTGCTGGGGAGGTTATGGCGAAATTTTTCGAAAATTCCGGGTGTTAGCCAAATTTTTGAAATTTTTGAAAATTCTCAGAAACTGAAAATTTGGAGAATGAAAGCCAGATCGAACGTAGAATTGATTGATCAAACCACTTTCGACTTTGTTCCTTTTCGGGGACGAAAAGTTTTAAGTGGGGGAGATTGTAACAACCCGAAAATCTGGGCCAGTTTAAAATTTTTATTTTGGCAATTTTAGCGAATTTTGATTATTTAAAATGAATTATTTTAAATGATATCGACGAGAAATTTATTTTGAATGGAATTAGAACGTATATATTATATACGTCGTCGTTAGAATATAAATAATTATTTATAATTATAAAAGGAATTGAAAATGGCACGGTAGTTCGATAATTTGATTTCAAACTTCAAATGAATGTACCGGGTGCAAAACAATCCGGATTTTAGTGAAACCTAAAATAATAGGATCTATTTGATGATATTTTTCCAACGAATCTGAAAAACCAAAATTTCATAGCGGGGATAAAAAGATATGCCCAGTTGAAAATTCTGAATAGTCGCTATGGAATTCAGGCCCTTAAAAATAGAAATTTTGCAAACGACATCGGATTTCGACGAAACCACTTTTGTTGGGTCCGTGGTGTAAAGTTATTGCTAGATTCCAATTTTCATAATTTTTCAAATCAATATGTGAGCGTGGCAAAGTAAAACGTGTTTGCCCAGTTTCAGTTGATTTTAATCGACTGGAAATTGGCCATTTTTCAAACGATCTCAGAATTCGACGAAACTAGTTTTGTTAGGACCGTATCGTCAATACGAAGCTAGAAATTATTTTTCCGGAATTTTTCGAGTTAGTATGTGACCCCGGTAATTTGAAATGTGCGTTCAAAATCAATATATAGAGTTATATCTTGATTTTGATGAAAACTGATCGAAGCGATCGAATCAGCTTGCGATACATATCCCATTGGGTTCGGAATGGGGGTAATACGCTAGGGACGACAGGCGGTGGGCCTCGTTTAGAGGTCGTTTGAAAAAATCAACTTTTTGAAATAAAATAATTAAATAATAAAAAAAATATACCCTCTCCCCTCTTTTATACCTACTACCAGCCCCCCCCCCCCCCGATTTCATTTAAGAAGAAAAAGAAAAAAAACGCGGAAGCTTCCCCGTCGACGATCAGCACCGCCCCCCACCCCCCCAATCGACGGAGCGCCCCCGCCAGCCTCCACCTCGCATAGACGCCGTCGCCTCCCTCCTGTTCTCCCGCTCCAACGCCTCTCAACTACCCCGAAACCCAAAGCCCTTGCCCCCTTTTTCAGAAGCAGCCACCGCTGGCCAAACCGCAGCCATCCGCCGCCTTCCTCTGCCATGGCAGGCCCAGCGCCACCCATCTCCACTGTGGGCCTCCACCCTCCTACAACCGAAAAAAAAGTGAGTTTTTACTCTCTTCTATTTATTTAGCTTTATGTAATTAGTTTAATTAACTTTGTAAATGAATTTTATTATAAAAAGTTTCGATTTTCATATGGTAAATCTGAAAATAAAAATGCGATTTTTATTTAGGATAACATCGCATTTAAAATAGAAAGATTAGATTTTTAAAATAGAAAGATTAGATTAATAAAATAGAAAAGATTTTATTAAGTTAAAAATATGATTTTTATATTTTTAAAGTATTAAAAATATAATCTTTACTACATAGAAGATGTAAAAATATGATTTTTGTCTATGTAGAGAATTAAAAATATAATTTTTACATGATAGGAATATTAAAAATAGCATCTTTATATGTGTAGCAAAATAAAGATGTGATTTTTATAATGATATATTTGAAAAGGCGAAATCTTTATAATAGAAAAGATTCGATTTTTCTATATTGAATAGCGAAGTAAAAATTCGATTTTTCTATATTGAATAGCGAAGTAAAAATTCGATTTTTCTATATTGAATAGCGAAGTAAAAATTCGATTTTTCTATATTGAATAGCGAAGTAAAAATTCGATTTTTCTATATTGAATAGCGAAGTAAAAATTCGATTTTTCTATATTGAATAGCGAAGTAAAAATTCGATTTTTCTATATTGAATAGCGAAGTAAAAAATTCGATTTTTCTATATTGAATAACGAAGTAAAAATGTGATTTTTACATATGTAGAGAATACGGGCAGAGAAAGGGACAAGAGGCAAGAACGACGAAGATTTTCTACATAAGAAGAGTCGTGGGATCGGATAGCTATCTGTGAGAACTTCTCACCTTTCAATTTAATTTTTCTAGTTCTAAATATATACTAGGATGAAGACGGTGTTTAGTAGCACCCGACACCCGTCATCCACAGACCATGGATGGCTTGTTTGTTTAATTGTTTGGTTGTGTAGTTGGTTAGATTATTTGGTTTGAATTGAATTGTTTGGTGAAATGAAATTGATTTGATTGATGTGTGAATGGCGTGGGCCTTCACTAGACCGGGGATAAGGCTAGGCCTTGTCCCGTTTCTAATATCGTGCCGTTATGCCGTCGAAATTTTCTAAAAATAAGTTAAAAAAATAAATATAACATTTTATTTAATAAATGAACCGAATAGAATATTCATAGGTTGAATAAAATAGTTTGATCATTAAAAATATAATTTTTAACGTGAATGTGAATAAATAAATATTCATTTACAAACCGAATGGTTTGTTTATGTACACCTATTTGAAGGACATTGATTGAGACGATAAATTTTACACATCGCCCAACTGCACAAATAAAAATCTGTGTTTGATTGCTTGAAACCCCACATGGGTATTGGGATGATATTTGACGTACACTAATCCCAATTGTTTAGTTGTATGTCGATCGATTGATTGACAGGCTGTTATAAGCGTTGAATATTTATATTTGATGCTTATACAGTGTAGAATGCACTTTGGATGATGGTTGATTATTCATCGTTGTTGATATATACATGTGTTGTAGAAAATCCATATAATTAACATTATATGGTAATTGTTTGGGCCTCATTCCAGTTTTGAAATAGAAATATTTGAAATGAAATATTTGAATAGAAATATTTGAAAAAGAAATATTTGAAGTAGGATATTTGAAAATCGAAATATATGAAGCTGCGTTGATAGATTGACGCCATTTTAACGTGAACGATATTTATATCGATTTTATTCAAATTGAAGTGAATATTAAAATGAATTGAAATTCGAATCTAATTGAATTGATTTGAAATTCGAAATAAACTAAAATGGTTCGAAATTTGAATAGAATTGAAATCGTTTTGAAATGAATTCGAATAGAATTGAAATCGCTTTGAAATGAATTTGAATAGAAATGAATTCGAATTGAAATTGAATAGAAATGAATTCGAATTGAAATTGAATTGAAAACGAACTAAAATTGAATTAGAAATCAATTTGAAATGAATTTAAAATGAATTTAAATTGGAATATTCAATTTTGATTTGAAATTGAATATGAAGTTGAAACCGTTTTGAAAACGAATTTAAAAACGATTTATAAAGCACGTTTTGAATTGAAATCGACGAAGTATATATTATATATACAATATAATGGCCTGAATAGAACGTGCCGTGCCGCGGCAGTTCGCGAATTTCGACCATTGACTTCGAACAGATATTACGGGAGATCCGACCGTCGGATTCTCCTAAAACCGGAACCGTTGGGTTCGTATCGAAAAGAGCTTTCTAACGAATATTAGAAATTTGAAATCTAATCGTTGGATTTGGAATCATGTCCAAATCAAATTTGGAAAAGGTCGCTGTAAGTGCAGTTCGCTGGCCGTTGATGGAAATCGACTGTACGAGCCTTGATAAAATTATTAAAAATAGTAATAATTTGTGTAAAATCATAAGAAATGATTTAGAAAGAATTGGGATGAAAAACTCCATATTTGAAAAGATAAAAATAGGTTTTTATCGAAATAAACTAGTTTTGAGCTAGAATTATAATTCTATTTATTTTTAAATAAACAAATTGAATTTGAAATGGTTTTGAAAATAACTAGAATTTCCAATGATTGCATTGGAATGGATTTGAATCGAAATTGTCTTCGGAATATTTCGATGTTGGAATTCGTGATTATACAGATGTTGTTATGGAAATTTGAAAGATATATATATTTATATCGTTATTTCCAATACGACATTTGTTAATCGTAGAATTTGATATTCAATATAAGCCGATATATTTTCTATTCAGAGCCTCGTATTGAATATCAAATGTGATTTGGGTTTGTCGTGAATGGTGTCTTCACTAACACTGTTCTCGAACCCAGTTGAGAAAAGATTAAATCTTTTTATTTAGATTTAATGAAGTGTACCAATTAAATAATATTTAATTGGAATTGAATTGATATTGATTTTTGGGTTTATCGTGGGCAGTGTTTTAAATAATACTCGTTCTTTAACCCGATAATTAATGGAATGTGATTTTTGGTTTATCGTGAACTGTGTTTTAAATGACACTGATTCTTTAACCCAGTTAAAGATTAAAACTAAGTGGAATTTTAATGAATCTTTAATTAGATTGAAATAATCGAGAATGGAGTATCACCAGTTTTACTTCAGGCGATAGTTAAATCTTTAATTAGATTCGAACGTGAAATGGTAATTGAATTTACCGATAACACCGTGGTGTTAGATATGAAGTATTACCAGTTTTACTTCATGGGATGAATAGGTTGGGATTGGGAAATTAAAACAAATGATTACTTCGGTAAGGTTCGTTAATCCCGACTAGTTGAATCAAAATTCAAAAGAAGATTAAAGAATAAATTTTAAGAATTTATCTTTGATAAAATTAATGGGAACCTTTCCCTATGAATGTGAAATTTAGAAACTAACTGTCGGTTAGCTAAGCAGAATGGTTTCCTGGATATTGATCTGATGTTGGTTTCGGCCTTCGGGGTTAATATTTGGGGAATTATTCTCTTGATTAATTTACGGTTAGTGACTGATGAATTGGAATGAGGCGTATGTTGTGTTTGTGTAACACTTATTTAAAATATACGCGAGTTATTCGGGAAGACCGGGTTTATCCCATTCTGAATAACTGATACGACGATAAGTCGAAGATGAAGACGATGGTCGAAGACCGGAGGTCTTCACGTCGTTTGGGTGATTACTGATGATCTTGATAGGGGTGTACACCCAAGAAGATGGAAACAGTTGGTGATCGTCCAGACGTACATAGAGATCGATGGATATGCGGGGTACTAGGTACCTCCGGTTTCGTTCAGACCCAGAACGGACTTGTAAATAGACTGTGTGTCTGACATTGGATTTCATTCTGTGTGACTGATATCGGTTGCATAGAATGGTTTGCCTGTGTGGCATGCCTAAGTGGCAATTGATCGACGCTTCTGTTGAAAAGCAAAGTCTTGTGGTGATGATCAAAGCACAGCCTGTGTGGCACAGCTTTGTGTAATGTGAATTCGCGAGCCTCGCACCCCGGTTGTGAACCAAAAACGGGAGAGGACATCAGGGAGGGCATGCGTTTCTTTCTAGCTAGGGTGGTGTCAGTGACCTACCAGCCCTGACATTTATATACTTTTCACCTGTGTGGTTGTTGCTGTTGCGAGGCGCCTCGATTAGATCGGACGATCCTGGTCCGATGGAGCCATTCGTTGGCTCATTTACGCCCCAAAGGGCGGGGAAACGTAGTGTTCAGGCATAATAATCCACATTGGTGGACCGGCCCTGACGATCCAAGGGGCAGTTGCGGCTGTTCCTGATGCTCGGGCTAGACAGTCTCGAATCGGTAGAGGACGATCCCTGGCCTCGGTTCATAGATGGAAATCCAACTTCCAAATACGTGACATTTGCGGTTTTATTTGTAGAGCCTAGTATGGCGACATAGTGGGATGGGGCGCTCATGCCGTCTATGATTGATACTTATGATTTGAAGTTGTTTTATACACTATGCACTTACAATAGTATCAAATGATTTGTTCTAAACGTATCAAGCATTCTTGGTTATTATAAGGTAAATACCCTATCCCCCGGCTTGCGTTGCATTGTGTGATAGGACCTGGGTCTTATAATAGCTTCATTTTTCTTTATTTAGCATTGAGCTGTTGTTTTATGCACTGGTATTCTTGGGAGGAAACCCGTTCCGTGTTATACGGCGTGGTCCTTTGATTTACCTATCTTTAAAAATAAAGATTAACTGTTTTAGTTCTCACACCAGTCACATGACTGACCTGGAGTTTATTGTTTTAACCTGAACTCTGGGTGCCCTTATTTTCGACACGGGCAGCTAGTAGTTTTGGTTTTGCAGATTTATATTCACAGGATCCTGGTTTACAGCTGGAACGATATCCAGAAAGCTTTGTATCCGTATATCTCTTCTAGTTGTGTATTGTATTATTTTCCGCTGCTATGTAATTTATTGTAATCTCTGATAATTTGTGTTGTATATTATTTGTTTATACTCTGTATATTCTTGTAATCTGATGCATTGTTGTAATATACAATGAAATGTTCTTCCGTATGCATTCTATATTGTCTTGTTCTCAAACGATAGGGCGTTTCGAACGGTGTGGGTCGGTTTAGCGATCGATTCGGATCGAGCGAAATTCCTTTTCGTCACATCAACTCTGATTTCGTGTATGTGATTTGGTCTGATATGAATGGTTTCCGCTTTTGTTAATTTGATTGAAATAATGAAGTTGCATGATTTCCTTGATGAAAATTCCAGATTGATAAAAGGTTTTCTGAAAAGAACTCTTGCCAATTTTAATTCCTGAAATTCTGGAAATTCAATTTCCTCTTTTGGTTGATTGAATCTGGAAATAAATCCCCATTTAAAAACTGATTTCTTGCCTTCTAGTAAATGACATTTGTCGTGTGTTATTCTGGTTGAATTCCTTTGACCCATGTACATCATTCCATATATGATTAAATCAAAACATTAATCATGTCTATCACTGATCCATATGCACTTGTAAATTTTAAATTTGCATTCCAAATAGGAAAGCACTCAATTATTCCACTAACTTGCATCTGGAGCTTGCTTTCATCTTGCATTGTGTGCTTGCATGTTTCAAATGATTGACCTGAATTGGACTAGTTTATGCACAACTGATTATGCCATCATATACTCCCTTGTATTACTTGCCAAAATTGTGATTGAGCATTCCAAAGTATTTTTTTTCAAAACTGGAAACAAATATTTGGTGGCCCTTGCAAATCTCCTAGTCCCTTGTGACTGTAATAAAAAATCCTTGAATTATTACCATAAAACAGTGAATGAATTCCTTGTTGTGTACATTGGCACAGCCATGCTTGTTATACTCTTTTGTGTATGCATGCCATTTTAAAAAACTGAAAAAATTCACTGTGTTACTCATGTAACTTAAACCTGAAACAAACTGCTTGTATTTGAAATCTATATTGAACGGTGCCTCCATCATTTTAGCAGTAGCCAAGTAGGCATGTTCATGCACTTTCCATTCTTGTATTGCTGCTTCATTCATGTTGTTTCAATTTGTTGTTTGTCCAAAAACTAGAACACGATTTCTTGAGCATGCAATGTAATTTCTGGAACCAAATAAAAAAAACTTGATCCACCTGTCTTTGACTTTGTTGTGTGTAACTTCTTCCTTATTATTCTATGCTACTCCATGCAAAGTTGTGTGTAGTTCCTCATTGCCGTTTGAATTGTGTATTTTTCCTCATGCTGTAGCATGTATTACCACTTCGGCCCATGCTTGTACACATGCACACATGCACCATATTGTTCTGTGCATACAAAAGCTCCTGTATTTGTAAAACCTGAACTTATTGTGTATATTGGCATGTAACTGTTACCACCATTATAATCCTGCGTACTTTACTTGAATGCTGAATTGCTTGTGCATTGCTGAGTTACACATGTGGCTTGACGCTGAACCATTTCCATGCATTTATGCTTCTGTACATGTCAAAACTCCTCTGTCTCGACACATTTGTGTACCATGTTTGTATATTGACCTTGCCTTGTTTACACTTTCCTGTTGCCATGAACTTACCATACTAGCTTGGTCATGCTTGTCTTGGCTGCATCAATTTTTGTTGCTCAACCACTTTGAGCACTATCTTGTTATTTGAAAAATAAACTGTCCACGTTGCATTTGATACTTGCATGCTAGAGAATGGCTTTATTATTTGTTGAGCGATCTTGGGCTTGGCTCGACCATTTTGATATGTGTTAACTATGTTGACATGTGCACTGAGTCGAGATGGTCCCCGTGGCTACTCCTTAGTTGCTTGCTGATTGGCGAGGCAGTGCACACGTGTGTATATATACACGTGTGTATATGCAGCCATCAGATAAAATTTCCTGTCCCTGTACTGTAGGTATGTGTATATATATATATACAAATTGACTAGACATAGATGAATCAGATCAAGTCACGAAAAATGATGAGAAACACACTAGAAATCTGAGGCAAATAAAAAATTTAAAAATAAAATTTATATTCTCATGTATTCGGTTTCATTTCTACTGCAGTGTACTCTGTGTGTGTTTCATGTGACAGGTAAGCAGATGATGACTGGACTTACTATAGCAGTGAAGACAAAAGAAAGAAGACTGAGTGTAGAGTGAGTGAATGTATAAAACAAAGTGACTGTATTGAGTGATGTGTCTGTATAACTGAGTGTGAGTGGTGTAGTGAGGAACTTTGTATACAAAGAAGTTGATTATATTGGAAAGAATATCAATGAAATGTACAAATAGTGGAGTTTATAAATTTGTACTGTTTGAATGTTGAAATAAAATATTATTTTCAAATAAAATACTGTTTGAATATTTAAATTCTTGTCTAGTAGTATTTTATTTAATTATAAATATTATATTTCTGTATGTGATGTAAAAAAAACCAGTACAATAACAAACACATTTATAATAATATATATTTGGTTGTTATCATCAAACAAAAATCATGTAATTGTGTATACAACACCATTATATACAACAAAAATGACTTTTTTTTATCATGTTAGATTAGAATAAAAATAATAATATGTTAAACATGTTTTGTTATTAAAAATGTCATTTTCAACATGTTAGATTAGAATAAAAAGAATAATATGTTAAACATGTTTTGTTATTGAAAATGACATTTTCAACATGTTAGATTAGAATAAAAAGAATAGTTTGTTAAACATGTTTTGTTATTAAAATGACATTTTCAACATGTTAGATTAGAATAGAAAGAATAATATGTTAAACATGTTTTGATATTAAAAATGACATTTTCAACATGTTAGATTAGAATAAAAAGAAATACATGTTAATATGTTTTGCTTGACAAAAATGTAATTTTTATCATGATAAGTTAGAATAAAAAAAGAATTATATGTTAAACATATTTTGTCATTAAAATATTTTCATTAACGTGTTAGCAATGTTAATACAGAAAAATGATCATTTGTTAAAAAAATGTTTTGCTAGATTAAAATATGTCATTTAACATATTAGCGATGTTAATGTAAAAAGAATCATTTATTAAAAATGATTTTGTTAGATTTAAAATATTGTCATTAACATGTTAGCGATGGCAATATATAAAAATGATTTTGCTAGATCAAAATAATGTCATTTACATGTTAGCTAAGTTAGAAAAATGATCATTTGTTAAATATGTTTTGTTCATTTAAAATAATGTCATTTACATGTTAGCGAAGTTAGAAAAATAATAATAATGATCATTGGTTAAACATATTTTTGTTTATTAAATATAATTTTTAACATGAATATGAAGTGTACAAAATTTACATGAAATAAATGGTTTTGAAATCGTGGAATGAATTATATATATATATATATATATATATAAATCAAAAATAAAAGAATCGCACGCAGTAGTTCGCGTTTCAGAATCGTAACTTTAAACGATTATACCGAGAAATCCGATCGTCGGATTTTCCCAAAACTGGAACCGTTGGCTTTACTTTAGAAAGATCTTTCCAACAATATTAAATTTGTTAAGATCCAATGGTTATATTTCGAGAAATGTGTAATTCAAAGTTGGATAAAAACAGCACCAGGGCCGTGTAATGACCTGAAGCGTCGTTCGAATTAAATGGGCTATTTTTCTATAAATAAAAATAGCGATAATTCGTTATAAAATATTATAAATGATATAGAATGAAAATAAACCAATTTCCCCTTGGTTTATAAAGTAATGTGGACGGTTAGATTTATTTGACATTAATTTATCAAACACTATAAAATTTAACCAAAGAAAGAAGTGATTTGATATATATATATATATATATATATATATATATATATATATATATATATATATTCGAGAATTATTTGAAAAGGCCGAGTTAAATCTCATTTCAAATAATTATACGACAATTTGAAGTCGAAGACATTGAAGATTGTAGTTGAAGACCGGCGATCTTCACTTCGAATGGATGACTACTGATGCCCTCAATTGGGTAGCTCCCAGTCAAGGGTCAAAGTGGTAGTTGTCCGTACGTACTTGTTGATTGTCCAAATATGCGAGAACCTCTCTTCCATATTAGACATACGGGACGAGGAATAAGGTGTCTTCGGTTTCATTCAGACCCAGAACGAACTTGTAAACGGATGTGTGTCTGACGTTGGATTTCGTTCTGTGTTGATTGATTCCTATTAAATACGTATCTTGGTGGCAGAGAATTTATTCTCTTGCTTAACACCATTCTTTGAAACGTACGAGCTTAGAGGTTATATACTGATAGATATCAGTCGCATGGCGTGGATTGTCAATGTGGCATGCTAAGATGCAAATGATCAAGGCTTTTGTTGAAAAGTAGAGTCTTGTGGTTGATGATCAAAGCACAGCTTTATTATCATAGCTTTTTGTATAGCGTTACTTCACGAGCCTCACACCCCGGTATGAGTCAAAAATGGGATAAGGACCGTAGTGAGAATTTGCGTTTCGTTCTAGGTAGAAGTGGTGTCATGGTATGGAACCCAGACATTTTTACTTATGTGGATGGTGAATTGTGAGGGCCCTCGGATATTGGTCTCTACTGGCCAAGTGATAGCTCCGATAGGACCAGGAAACGTAGTGTTCAGGAATAACTAATTCACTAAAGTATGTGTGGACCGGCCCTACTGCATCCAAGGGTTCGCTAGAGTCCGAGCCCTGAGGAATTTGCTAGAGTGTCTCGAATCAGGAGGAGCCATCCCTAGCCTCGACTCATGATGGAAACTGAATTTCCAATACGACATTATGGATTTGATTGTAAATCTATATATGGCAACATAGTATATGGTAGCTATGCCATCTTGGATTGATACATTTATATGGAAAAGTGTTTTAAACCGACTAAACACTAATAATAATATGAAATGATTATTGTTTTGTACGTATCAATCATGTTTGACCATATTAAGGTAAAACTCTATCCTCCGGTTTGCGTTACATTGTGTGATAGGACTTGAGTCTTATAACGGTTTCATTTTTCTAAAAATCATTGCCTCGTTTTAAAAGATTTACTTTATTTTATGCACTGGCCATCCAATGGAGTAAACCTGTTTAGCGTTAGCGGCGTTGTAACGAATTAGGGATTTCGCAATCCTGGTTATCGATACCAAACACGATGTCGACTAATCAAGCATCGGAAATACCGGATAGTCCATAAAAAAATTAGAGGGTGAGAATAGATAAGATAGAAACTTAGAATAGAAGAAGAAGAAGAACATACACATCATCAAAGTACACGAATCTCACAGCGGAGCGAATAACATATAATAGATAACATATCCTTGAAATAAAATCAGTATCTGTATACAGTAACATTATCAGAGTACAACACTTACAACACAGCGGAAATAACAATAGCTATATATTCCTGAAGCCTCTTGCTCCAAGCCCTCCACGTATATCTGTAAAATCCTGACTACTTGACTGCCTGTACAAAATTGGGCACCCAAGAGTTTATAGAAAACAAAACAAAATAAACTCTGGGTCAGTCATGGGACTGGTGTGAGTAAAACAGTTTAAGCAATTAAACGATATCTCATAAGACCACGCCGTATAACAGAACGGGTTTTTCCCTTATGAGAATCCAGAACATTTGATTGACTTTCAAAATCCTTTTGAAAGAAACGATAAACTTTATATCAAAACTCTTTTGATATTATAATAATGTCTATCAACCACAACTAAATAATCAACTAGCAGAAACGCTTTCATCTCACGTTCTACATATATAGTATACAATCAAAACCGTGATCACTTATTGGGTAATGGATTTCCAACTATGAAAAGGTACGGAAACACCTTCTAATAGTGTACCTCTAGAGAGGAATACACTGGGTTCAACAAGAACAACTTGCAACCTGGCCACACATGACCGACCACTCATTTCGCTTGAGTGTATCGAATGTATATCACCAACGGTTGGGATCAGCAACTGTTTCCCGAATGGGACAACATCGAATAGATTAAAGAATGAAATGAATATCTCTAAATAGGTGATAATACACCTTACTTGGCAGCCAACCACTTAGCCATGCTGCCTGCCCGATTTTTGTCATTATCCAGATGTGAGGCTAGAGGCCACGCTTATCTCTGACAGATCACACAGTTATTCACTTTGAATGTCACATCGTCATACCCGCCAAATCACAAATTGATTTACCCAAAAATACAACGGGTATACAACTAAGAGAAACGAATTCCTCCGCCACCAAACGTAAATACGTTTGAAGAGATCAACTTACGCGATCTGTTAAATATACTTTGTCAGGCATTCTTCCATACAGGTCGTCCCGGGACTAGACAGACCGAAGGTACTATTCTGTAAACAGGACAACCCTTGCATAACTCCGTCTTCAATTATCTTCATCATATTTGATCGCAACGCTAATGCCAATACGGAGTGGTTTTCAGATAATGAATCTGATCCCGATCTCTCCGTATTGACAACAGAAAAATGGTCAAAAACTTCGATAGTCGGTGAGTTAACTATCAAAGAAAACACGTGTGCAAACAACGATATTATTTCCCGATGGAAATTCTATTGATCAATCATCAATCACCATTTATCTCTTAAATTAATTTATCATTAATTTATTCATTCTCCATTTCTTGTTTCCATATATATATATATATATATATATATATATATTTATATATATATACTAGTATGTTTGGCACGTCCGTTGGACGTGTGCAAAGCACACTTAGAAAATTTTCTATATTCAACTGATGGTCATAATATGTATAGATAAATACACACACAATTCGTTTAAATTGTAAATATAAACGTCAACTTTCGTTAGCTACGTTTAAATCGATTTACCATAGTAACGACGGATACAACGAAATAAATATTAAGAACTTAAAATTTAAAATAAATTCGAAAATTTATATCTGGGATATGCCTAATTAGACATAGCAGATGTAAAATTGTCATTGCAAAATGTGTAAGTTTTACGGTTGTGTATATTTAGTTAAGATCGGTTAAGAAGTCAACCGATATTTGATGAAAATAAAATGTTTTCGAAACCTAATATTTTTACATGGAAAAAATGCAGAGGACATTCTGAGCATGATGGTATAATTCATTTTGTAAAATTTGATCATCTCTATCCCCATCTTAATCGTTTTACAAAACGGTGCAAAATAGACTTTTGATAGATTGATCGTATTGCTGCAACCTGTGTACAGTTAGATTCGTCTCTTTTTTTTTGATATATTCATTTGTATATTTCATCATCCGATGTACAGCAATAATAATGTTACATTTAATTACAGTGCACCAAAACTGAGCCTTTTAAATTTTTTTGTCCCTAAAATGAATGGTCATGCTTCTTTATCTAACCATATTTATTAGGTCGAGCTGTTTGGCTCTTTGGTTCTTTGGTTTCTTGAACTAATTTATTTCGTTTATGTTTTCATTTTGTTTGTCGTTCCTTCTCATGTCAAAGTCCATATCTCTTGATAAAACAATGCATGCGCTCCCATACTCTCTCCTTTTATATTTTCTTCACTTTCTTTTGCCATTCAAAATATACACCCTTTTGTTCCCAAAAGCTGCCTTTTATTTTCCAAAGTCTACCAAATACACACAGCTCGTTAATATAATTTTTGGCATTGATCTAATTTCACTTCGCTAATGGATTCAAAATGAAATATTTTATAGATTTACTTTCGTTCACTTGATTTTCAAAGCATATAAAATTATCTAACCTAGCTAAAATTTACATAAAACGAAAGCAATGCATGATATAGAACTCATATTTATGTTTCTAAAACACACAAATTGTAATGCATGCATGATGATGAAAGGAATGATTTCCTTCATGCCACATTATTCATACCCAAGGCTAACAGGAAGATTTTTTTTTTTTAAAAAAACATCTAACAATTTTGGAAACATACAAACAACTGCTTTAACTTTCAAGTCCAAATAACAATGTCATGTACCAATTCTTTCACTGGAACAACTATATTTAACGGTGAACTCATCCCTTCTAATATGAAACCTGGTACCTATTAATCAATACCCAAAAATTTTACAAAGAAAAGAGTTTCCAACGTCCCAACGCGATAGTGATGTCCACTCAAAAACCAATTGTCAGTTTAGCAATATAATTAGTAAATTATTGGATCATAGGACAATTACATTATGCTAACAGATAAACTTTGCACATCGCTAATCATTCTACTGCATTTGTTGGGCATCATCCATTCTCCAATACCAATGGCTGCAAGGCAACTCTTGAGCAATGTTGCATGAATGTTTTTCAAGTGCAGATATTCTGTTGAAATAAAATCACATAAAGCAACGTTTGTTTGCAAATTCAACGTTATGCATTTAAAGAAAAGCGAAAAATACATAAATGTGTAAAAAAAAATGGCTTCATATAATCAATGTCAACAAAAATTTATGAAATGATTTTAATCATTCCTTCATCTAGTATAGATTGTGTAAGTGCAGACTCTTGTGCCTTTAATGTCAAACAGAATAGTGATACTTTTGTTGTGTTTTTATTTTTCTCATAATCAACGTTTCTCTAGATACATGTAACCACAAATACATATATGAATCTGCATGCCAAACCATTTTGCTTTTTGTTTCTCTTAATTTCAAACATTTTGAAGGTTGTGCGTTTTGAAGGAAACTAATATGATTAAATCAATTCCTCGTGTGAAATAACTTGAAAACATTCTCACACACACATGTGTGTACGTGTGTGTGGGTGTGTGTGTGTGTGTATTTGTGTGTGTGTATGTACGTGTGTACGTGTGTGTGTATATATGTGTGTGTGTATGTATATATGTGTGTGTGTGCGCACGCGAGAGTTTTGCACCATGTACACTAGAAGTATCTAAATATTAAATAGTTTAGTACCGAAACAAACCCTAAAGATATCCAAATTACCTGCAATTTAAATGGCATTCTAACATATTATATTGCAAAAAAAAATATAAAAAAAAATAATAACTTTTTAAAACTTATAAGGCAATATTATCATATCACACATTCGCCCATAATGTCAAATAATTTAGGATAAGAGAAGAGAGGAAAAATAAATAAATCATAACAGTAAAAGATTATTTCAACCATTATATAAAAGAACAAAGCGCCTTAATTTTTCAATAAGGAGTACATTGACATAAGAACTCAATTAAAAATTGCCTTTGAAATTAGGTAAGATAATTACCATAATTTGGAAGTAGATCCGAGTTCAAAATCCATCAATCTTCGTCCACTATGCTTATATGCAGGAGTCCAGTGATGGCACCAATATCCCAGGTCTACCTAGTCCAGTGAATAAAAACCCAACGGTTATTTCCTGATAATATAAGTTCGTAATTTCACTTAAGTACATTTTTATGCTATAAATTCAATAAATTACAATAGTTCTCCAACCTCAGCTGTTAAAAACAATGTGCAACCAAATAACTTATCTCAAGTTTCTACTTTAAAAACCTTTTTCAGGTACATAGCTAGAACCATTAGCAAGTGATTCTGCACCATCCCCATCATGGTTGTTTATATCTTCAAGTCTTCTTTTCTTTGCAGAAGAAGTATTTGAAGTTTCGGGTTCACTGTTTGATTTTTGATTGTTATCCTCCTTACGTTCCTGTCGATTAGATTCAGGGTTTGAAGGTTGAGTTTGCGGGAATGGTTTTTTAATTCCACTCAGTCGACGATAAACCTTTTCTAGGATATCACTGATCTATTTGCCCAAGTTATTATTATTATCAAGAATCAATTCCCAGGTCACTTTTGAAGCCTTCTCTAGTACTGGAGTTTCGAGTTCTGTTCGAAGTGCATCAAACAAACCCCGCTTAGACTATTTTTCTGCACCTGGGGTGCTGAGAACCTTGCTCTGCTCTACCATTGAAACTATGGTGTTCTTCAGCTCTTCATTAGCCTTGAGCTGTTTAATAATTTTCAATCTGAGAGCATCTACGATTCCATCATGCATAAGATTTTCAAGTACCTCTTCAGGTGCTACGATAGAAGTACTCATGCAGATCACAACTATAACTTCCCAATATATCCATTCCAAAAACAACACCTGTTGTATTAGTCGAAAGGCAACCTTGGCCTAGGTAAGAAGTAATAAGAGATCTTCGTTCCTTCTATTTTTTTCTTTACTTGCTTCTTTTTTCTTTTTCTTTTTTTGGTTCCAGTTTTGGACTTGGATTTATTCAGGGTAACACTGATATGAAGATCAACATAAAATGGAAAATAGACAGAAAAGATGGTGGAAATATGATGTTGGATTATGTGATAATGTGGATCAAACATACATGGCAGAGTAACCCTTGTAAGACATGACTGATTTTATTTACAAAGACAAACAGATCACTTCTACTAAGGTAGGTGTGACACCCCGTATTTTTACGCTTTAAAAATAAGAAATTTACGTACGTATGTGATGATACGCAAGCGTATAAACTAATGAACTATGAAAATAAAAGATATTCTGTTTATACTTTTAGAATTAAGTTAAACGGAATTTACCATTGCGTTCGTCTCGGAATAATACGCGAAATAGAGTCCGAGTTTTCGAGAATCGGAGCCCGTATGACCCAGTTAAGGCCCATATCGATTTTCAGGAAATTTCAAGTATGAAACAGCTCGAAAATTCAGAAGTTTGGTCCAGGCGGGGTAGGCGGGAATTTTCCCGCCAAAGCCCATGGGGAATGGGGAGTCGACAGGGCTGTCGACACCCCAGGACCCAAGTCGACAGGGCTGTCGACTTGGGGGTCGACTGGGCCCAAAAACACACTTCTGTGTGCTACGGCCTGGTGCACCTGGTCATCTGTTTTGGTCTAATCTGGTGGCCTGAGACGGGTTTTAAAGGTTCAGATTGGTCCTAGGGTTAATCCTAAGGTCCTCTTCACTCCTAATCTCTATAAATAAGCCCCTAACCTACCCCTAAATCCTCATTATTCATTCATGCAACTAAACTATGGCAAAATTATTACTCTCATGGCCTCCACTCTCATTCTAAAATTCCTAAGTTAATTCCTATGAGAGATTCATGTTCATTCAAGTGTTTTCAAGCATGAATGGATGTTGTTAGCTTGCATTCAAGTCAAGTTGCAACATTTCTATTTCAAAGCAAGGGTTTTTATTGATTTGGAGCTTTCATATTGGGTTTATTTGATTGCATAAGAGCTTCGTCTCAATCTTTGTTTTGCATTTCGATTTGTGCCTTCATAGCAATGTAAGCCCTTTCCCTACTCTTAGATATTAACTATGAAGTTAAATGTTCATGTTGCAAGTTTGGGTTTGATCATTAAGTATGATACATGCTATCATGTCATGCAAGTTTATGAAGTCATTATCTTGATCTTGTGGGCTAAAAGCTACAACCTTTATGTTGAAATGTTGCATTATGCAACATGAGAACCCTCATAACCTTTATGTCAACTTGCATATGAAGTCATAACCCTTATATGATGATATATGCGAGTTACTAGTCATCATTCCATGTCTTTTGTCACCATGATTTGCTTATGTGCCAAGTTTGGGTTTATGCATGTTTTTGAGGCTTAAGAATGTAACATGCAAGTTAAGGAACACATTTGTGCCTCATTTTCCACCATGATTAACTTGTGGCTTAATATCCATTTTTGTCATGCCTTTGCCAAGTCTCTTCTTTTAATCCATTACGTTGTTGCGAACGTATATGCGAGTTTAAAAGCATTGGGTTATGTTATGGGTAATTTCTAATGACATGAAAATATAACTTAAAAACATGACTTGAAATATAACATGGAAGTCGACATGTAAGTATGCTTGAAAATATGAAATTGGGAATTTACCTATTAAGTTAGGTCTACCCATACTATGGAATTGGGAATTTACCTATTGAGTTAGGTCTACCCATATTCTTAAGAAAACTTGAATATGAACATGACACTAGTCTAAACATGAAAGTGACCAACTCGAGGTTGGGTTGAGTTTGCAACATAAAGCTACCCGGAACCGACCGGCCTAACTAGTAGTTGCAAACAATAGGACCCAATGTGAGAAGTTGGTCATGTGGTGCTTGAACCCGAGGTTAGACCAAGTTGTGGTTAAAGCTACCCGGAACCGACCGGCTTAACTAGTAACCACAACAAAGTCTAATGTGAGAGGTTGAGGTGCATTAAGTAATTAATGCCACATGATAAGGTTAAGTAAGTTTCCTTAATGAAACTTAACCGTATAATACAGTTAATGGATGGGGTTAAGTTAACTTAGACTTAACTAATCTAAACATGGAAATCGGATGGGGTTAAGTTAGCCTAGACTTAATTAATCCAACTTGGTAGTTTAAAGGGGTTAAGTTAAACACTTAACTAATCTAACACGATGATTTGATGTGGTTAAGTGACCTATACTTAACCAATCTAACTCGTTAATTTGATGTGGTTGAGTTAACCCATACTTAACCAATATAACGTGAAAACATGATAAGGCTAAGTCACGAATCGCTTGAATACACTTGACCGATTTGACTAAGTAAATTGATAGGGTCAAGTTAATATATACTTAACCAATCTAGAATGATAATTGGACGAGGTTAAGTCGTGAATTTCTTAATATACTTAACCAAATTGACACATGGTTTGTAGGGTTAAGTCTTGAACTTGGATACTTAGCCAATTTTGACATGATTTGTAGACGGATTAAGTCATGAACTTAAGTGACCCTTAATCCATTATATAAACCCTAGTTCAGAGAATTAGGTGGATAACCGTAATTAACAAGAATAACGGGAATAAGCTAAGTGGTAAACCTTAGTTGGAGAATAGCTAAGTAATAATTCTTGGTCAAGGAATTTTGGACCAGTTCATAAATTGGATGAGTAACCCGATACGGTAGGTCATCGTTTAAGCACACGAGTAAGAGCAAGTTATCTGATTTAGATAAAGGCTCTAGCGAACTGGGTAATGAAGCAGCGGCTTCGGGGAACGTGAGGATATTCTTGGTATCCCTCTGTGAGCTGCCAGGTGATCGCACTAGGCTCATGAGAGGTTAAGGTCTGCGTTAGAAGAACCAAGAGTATGCCTTGGTTGCTATACGAGAGACCTAAAGACGGGGATGGATAGGGGATAGTCGACGATACACGGTCCCTAGATAGCATTTCGTCAGGCTACCTACCATCTTTGGTCAAGCGTGTACGTACGGAAAGGCAGAGAACACCCAAAATACCATAATTGCTATCTAATTATGATTGCGGTAAGGCTAGGATGTGGGTTGGCCAGTAGTGTGTTCTCATACAGGATTTATCCTGTCTTGTCTTTCACTAGTTGAGGGAGTGGTCTCGTGGGACCATAGCCACGTATAGGAAAAACAGACCTTAGCATCTGCATCGGCAGATAAATCGAAAGCTCCCGACCGAGTCCTGTATTTCTTGATCTGCCCTGTGACAGGACTCGGATGGCACGATGTGATACATGTGCATACAGTCATGGAAAAACGATTCACGATGAATGCATGGGAAAAAGGGCGCGGTTGACGGTTAGCGTAATTCCTAGTGGCCCTGGGTGGTTGAACCCAAACCGAAATACGAAAACGTGCAATAGGTAAGCATAATCACTAGTGGTCCTAGGTAGCATAAGTCCTAGTTGCACAAACGATGATTCATGTTGGGAAAGCCTAGCTAGGTCTAGGGTAACAGTCCAAACGAGCTTAAGGATCATGGAATTACATTGGAGTAGTATAGAACCTCATGGGAAAGCCCGTACGGTCTACGGCAAGGAACTGAACATTTACATGGAAAGAAACATACGAGTTGAGTAACCTATAAATGCGATATATTAGGTTGACATGAACCATTACATGACTTTTGAGTAAGGGTCATTCATGGTTAACACATGATACGGTGGGGATACTAGTATGGTAGGTGCAGAGCAGAAATACAGGATATATACCATGGGATGTTATACGCGATAGATATCTTGGGAATATTATTCTTGATAGGAACCTGACGATGGGATACCTTGTTTTATCTTGACATCGTAATTTATCATGACACCTTAGTTTATCTGAGTTCAGTAGTTCATCCTGTTATTTTGATTTAGCTTATCTATCTTGTCATCATGCTTTTGTTCATCTCAGTTTCTCATGACAGTTAACTTTACTAGTTTTTATGCTGATAGTAGATAGGGCTTACTCAGTCTTTTTGACTGACCCGTTTTGTTTCGCTTCTTTTCTTCCGTTTCCCCCCCAGGTTACAGGGAGGAAATACTGTTGTTTAGTTCAGACTTCTTCTGCTTGAAGGTCATCGTGTATGGCTTGGACACTTCTTGGCTATGGCCACTTTATTGTTTTACTTGGGGAATAATTTATGAAAAAGTTTTTATGCTTCTTTACTATTGTAAGACAGGTTTTGATGTACTCTGATGTAAAAGGCTTTAGACCTTAATTACTAATGTTTATGAAAGTTCAATTTTACTTCCGCTATTTTATATGTTCTGTCTTGTGATAATTCTGTGCATGTTTACCAATAATGCCCCTCTAAAGCTAGTGCATTCCTTTGCGAGTGACCCTAGCGGAGGCGGGGTGTTACAGTAGGGATCAAAGGCCTTTTTTCTAATTCTAAAAGCTTCAAATCATAGTATCCTTATCATATATAAGTCTGTTGGCACACACTTAGCACATTAGCGCATGCAATTAAAACAGATGCTGCAAAGGACGTGCTTCACACATGTTGGAAAAGTGTTTATGACAATGGAAAGCCCTTTAACCATGCAACTGATAATATTTTGTAAATGGTACTATTTTGTACAATCATCACACAGTACTGGAACTGAAAAGTAACATGTAAAGAATTACATGAGAAAACTTCTATTGATGTTTTTTTATATATATAAAAAAGAAAAATGCAAAATAACATGCAGTTAAGATACAACAAATTATGCAGATATCAAATACAAATATTCTTGTAGAACATAACCAATTTATTTTGGTATGAAAATCGAAGAAATAACCAATCAAGTATCTTACCTTGTCGAGTTATTTCTGGTTCAGCAGCCGGTTCAATATACCTATAAAGTTCAGAACTTTCTGGTTCAATATTCGTTCTGAAGGAGACCCATTCGACGGTTCTGTCATTTTAAAGTCTTTACTTTCTTATACCAAAGAAGCTTCAATCACGGGTTCTTTGCTAGCTTGCTTCTCTGTCTTCTCTTTTATGAGCTCTTCTTTAGCAAGAGCAAAGAATTGAGAATCTAACGAATTAGCTGCACCTAACCATGCGAGAACTATAATAAGGAGTATTCCTCCAAGATATGGGGTCAAGTTTGCTAAAGACCCAAATGACAAATCATGAATAGTTATATGTGTTGCATACTATATAGGCATAAATAAATGTAATTAATGCAATACATGATTGTTAAGTTGAATCCTTTTTTATGTTGCTTCAATGATGAAGACGAAGCATCTAAGTAAAGGCGTACAAACTGCTTGGTCCAATGCTCCATAGTAGCATTTTGTTTCGTTCAGTAACTGAAATCAGTCATGGTGCTATGTAGCTTAAAGAAATAAATTTTGTTCAAGCTTTTGTTTCTTAGAGCTTCTAAGATAATGATGCCATATTGATGAGAGCAATATCTTTACTTTTAATTCATAAACATGAACGATAACGGCTTGTACATATTCACGTGGCCCTTCCAGTAACAAACAAAAAGTTTCTAACATTTGGTTCATACTAATATGAATGTTTATTATAATAACAACCATGATTAATTTTCTATAACATGCACATTGGGATAATTGTAGCTTAAATCATAAGCTATCAAAATAAAACAGAGGAAAAAATACACAAAGATAGATAATGGAAATTACGCTTACCAATCAGTTTCTACTTACTCTTAACTCATCTTCTTCTCTGGTGATCATGACATTCTAGACCACCACTGCATAACAAAGGAATAAATTAGCGATTACATGAAATGTTTGAAAAATGATTAAATGACTCCTACAGTGTAATGCCTGGTTTAACTACTGTATAAATGCGAGTCTTTAAAATTAGTGGAAGACCTATCAACTGTTGGAAATGTTTTACAAACATTATGTGAATTATTAAAAATGATTGAATAAGTGTATGAATGGCTCCTATGTTTGAGTAGTCCCACATCATGGGATTATAGGGAAGAGGCAAGGATTTATACTTGTTTCTAAGAAGTCATGTTGGGGCCTTGGGCTCCTAATACATGCATTGTTGTGAGGAGGGAGACCATGCATCATGACCACCACACACGCGCGCGCGACCGACCGACTCGACTCGACCCGACCCGGCCCAGTTCGGTTCGGTTCGGGCTCGGGCTTGGGCTTTGTGGTGTAGGCACTTATATTTTTGGACCATAAAACTTAGTTGTTTTCGAACCGTTTTTTTTATGGAAAAATTATTTTGCGCACCGATATTTATTCTGCAACGGAAAAGTTTTGCAACGGTAAAATAATTAATCCCCCCCGAAATTTTAGCAGATCCGATATTTTCTCCCAAAACCTAATTCTCGTTCTATATATACTATTTTATCTGAGACGAGAAAAACACCGAATTTTATATTCTCTTCTTCTCAGCCGCCATTAAAAACTTCTAAGAAATTTCGAGCAGTATTTTTTCCCGAAAGTGCAAATCTGCACTGATTTGTTTGTGCAAGCAAATCAGTTACTATTTTAGAGGCTGTTTTATCCTAGAGGCGGCGGCGAAGGAACGAATTGGTTTGCACCTCTGACCAAATCGCCGAATCGTCTTCAAGAAAGCGACCTAGTCCGCGACTCAGCCATTGTTTTCCAACAATTTGAAGACGAACTGAAACAATGGCCTCGAACTCAACCATGGACGATTCTGCTCCTCCCTCTGCTTTTCACGGCCCTCTGGTGACTGCTGCTCCTTTCAAGTTCGAAGGTTTGCATTTCAAGCGCTGGCGTCAGAAGATGGAGTTCTTCCTCACGATCAGGAAGGTGGTGGCTGCTCTGACTGCTGAAAAACCGCAGCTACCAGACAAGCCTGACGAGACTGATGCAGCAAAGATGGCATCATGGACTGAATAGTCAAAGCAACTGTAGACCTGGACTGAACAGGATTACTTATGCAAGAATTTTATACTGAATGGACTGAGCGATGATCTGTATGATTATTATAACTCAGATGAAAAGACGGCAAAGGAGATCTGGGAAGCACTAAAGAAGAAATATGACACAGAGGAGGCAGGGGCAAAGAAATACGCTGTAAGTCGCTACCTAAAGTATCAGATGACTGATGATAGATCGGTAGAGATGCAGTCTCATGAGCTTCAGAAAATAGCTCATGTGATCATCTCCGAAGGTATGGTCTTGGACGAACAATTTCAAATTGCTGTTATCATTGACAAATTACCCCCTAGCTGGAAAGATTTTAAGAACACTTTGCGACATAAGACTAAGGAATTTTCCTTAGAGAGCTTGATTACACGCCTCCGTATTGAGGAGGAAGCACACAAGCAAGACCAGAAAGAAGAGGTGTTGATTGTCAATAACAACAGCACTAAGAAGACCACTCCCGCTGTTCTGAAACCAAATCAGAAATCATTTAAGAATCAGAACAGGCGCAACAAACAGAATGGGAATCCGCAAGGAAACCCAAAAGGACAGCAGAAACCAGCCCAAAAGAATGACTCTGGACAGTTGTTTCTATGTTACAACTGTGGAAAACCAGGTCATATGGCACGAAAGTGTCGGAATAAGCCAAGCTCTGCACCGCAGGCTAACCTGACTGAGGAGCCTCTTATGGCTATGGTTACTGAGATTCACCTTGTTGGTGGATCAGAGGGCTGGTGGGTAGATACTGGTGATTCACGCCATGTCTGCTATGATCGTGCCTTGTTCTCTACATACACGGCTGCTGAAAATCAGAAAGTGCTGTTGGGAGACTCTCACACCACTACAGTTGCGGGGATTGGAAACGTGGAACTCAAGTTCACCTCTGGAAAAACTGTAATTCTGAAAGATGTTATGCACACTCCAGAGATAAGAAAGAATCTGGTCTCTGGCTTCCTCCTTAATAAGGCTGGTTTCACTCAAGTTATTGGGGCTGATTTGTACACTCTTACTTATAAGGGAACTTTTATGGGAAAGGGTTATGCTTGTGAGGGTATGTTTAAACTGAATGTTGAATCTAATAAAGTGACTACTTCTGCTTACATGTTGTGTGATTTTAATATCTGGCATTCTAGATTATGTCATGTTAATAATCGAATTATTCGTAATATGAGCACCCTAGATATGATACCTAAAATGACAGAATCTGAATATGATAAATGTGAATTCTGTACACAAGCTAAAATCACAAAGAAACCTCACAAATCTGTTGATAGAGTTTCTGAACCATTAGACTTGATTCATTCTGACATATGTGAACTTGATGGCACTTTAACTAGACAGGGACATCGTTATTTTATCACTTTTATTGATGACTGCTCTGATTTCACATATGTATATCTTATGAAAAATAAAAGTGATGCTTTTGACATGTTTAAAACATTCAAAACTGAGATTGAGAATCAAGCAAATAGAAAAATTAAGAGACTTCGTAGTGATAGAGGAACATAATATGAATCTAATTCTATTCTGGATTTCTATAAACAACATGGTATAGTACATGAGAGAACTGCACCCTACTCACCTGAAATGAACGGTAAAGCAGAAAGGAAAAATAGGACCTTTACCGAGCTAGTAGTTGCCATATTATTAAATTCTGGTGCAGCAAAACATTGGTGGGGGGATATTTTATTGACTGTATGCTACGTTCTGAATAGAATCCCTAAATCTAAGAATAAAATTTCACCTTATGAAATTTTAAAGAATCATAAACCCAATGTCTCATACTTTAGAACTTGGGGTTGTTTAGCATATGTTCGCATTCCAGACCCTAAGAGAATAAAATTGGCAAGTAGAGCATATGAATGTGCATTTATAGGCTATGCTATTAACAGCAAAGCGTATAGATTTTATGACCTTAATGCACATAATATAATTGAATCAAATGATGCTGACTTTTATGAAACTAAATTTCCTTTCAAATTAAGGAATAGTGGGGGCACTTCAAATATGCTTATTAGAACAGAACTTAATGAAAATTCTGAAGCTGAACCTAGAAGAAGTAAAAGAGCAAGAACCATAAAAGACTTTGGTTCAGATTTTTGTGCTTTTACTATTGAGGAGGATCCTATAAACCTCCAAGAAGCCTTATCTTCTTTAGATGCCGATTTCTGGCAAGAGGCTATAAACGATGAGATGGATTCTTTAGAATCCAATAAGACTTGGCACTTGGTAGATTTACCCCCTGGTTGTAAGTCTATAGGCTGTAAATGGGTACTTAAAAAGAAATTAAAACCTGATGGCACTATAGATAAATATAAAGCACGACTAGTAGTTAAAGATTTTAAACAAAAGGAAAATATAGACTTCTTTGACACTTTTTCACCTGTAACTAGAATAACATCCATTCGGGTATTAATCTCACTTGCTTCCATTCATAATTTACTTATACACCAAATGGATGTTAAAACTGCTTTTTTGAACGGTGAATTAGACGAAGAAATTTATATGG
The DNA here is from genome assembly GCA_030737875.1 of Allium sativum. NCBI lineage: Eukaryota > Viridiplantae > Streptophyta > Magnoliopsida > Asparagales > Amaryllidaceae > Allium > Allium sativum. The sequence goes on along the minus strand of CM060909.1, from coordinate 843,296,986 downwards.
ACCAGCCTGAAGGATTTACAGTACATGGTCAAGAACATAAAGTATGTAAATTGGATAAATCATTATATGGTTTAAAGCAAGCACCTAAACAATGGCATGAAAAATTTGATAACTTAGTCATTTCAAATGGTTTTAAAGTTAATGAAAGTGACAAATGCATTTATTACAAATCTGAGAATGACATTTGCACTATTATATGCCTTTATGTAGATGACCTACTCATTTTTGGGTCAAATATTCATGCCATAAACTCAGTCAAATCCTTATTAAGTGTCAATTTTGATATGAAAGATCTAGGTGAAGCGAGTGTAATCCTTGGTATTAAGATTACTAGGTCAGAAAAGGGAATTTCTTTGGACCAATCTCATTACGTTGAGAAGATACTAAAGAAATATAATTACTTTGACTGTAAACCTGCAAGTACGCCATATGATCACAGTGTAAAGTTATTTAAGAACACTGGTGAAGGTGTAAGACAGTCTGATTATGCGAGCATCATTGGCAGCCTTCGGTATGCCACTGATTGTACTAGACCCGACATTGCCTATGTCGTGGGATTATTGTGCAGGTTTACCAGTAGACCTAGTATAGAGCACTGGCAAGCTATTGAAAGGGTAATGAGATACCTTAAACGAACCATGAACCTTGGATTACATTATGAAAGGTTTCCAGCTGTACTTGAAGGATATTCTGATGCAGACTGGAATACCTTATCTGATGATTCTAAAGCGACCAGTGGCTACATATTTAGCATCGCTGGAGGAGCTGTTTCTTGGAAATCCAAGAAACAGACTATTTTGGCTCAGTCTACTATGGAGTCTGAGATGATAGCACTAGCTACAGCTAGTGAAGAGGCAGAATATTTGAGAAATCTGCTAGCTGAGATTCCCTTATGGGAAAAACCGATACCAGCAGTGTTGATACACTGCGATAGTACCGCGGCTATTGCAAAAGTTCAGAACCGTTACTATAACGGTAAGAGACGACAAATACGTCGTAAGCACAGCACTGTTAGAGAACTACTTTCCGCAGGTACCGTTAGAGTGGATTACGTACGTAGTGAGGAAAATTTGGCAGATCCTTTGACGAAAGGACTGTCCAGAGAGAAAGTCCATAACTCTTCTAAAAGAATGGGACTATTGCCCTTAGATTGTTGAGTCACGCACAATGGTAACCCGACCTAAATGACTGGAGATCCCAAGAACTAGGTTCAATGGGTAATAACAAGTTGTGTAGTGATATGAGTTGAACATGCTATTTAATAAACCAAGAAGCATGCATTCCTGAAGTGATTAGAGGATGAGTTAATAGAAACTCTTAATGAGATCTATACTCTATTTGGAGTGGAGTACCTACCTTCAGGAGTGCTCTTGATAGACTCACCTTTGTGAATGTGGAAATGTGGCCGTTTCCTGTGGAGCTTGGGCAAAACTTCTAGAGCATTCACTAAACTGGGATAGACGTGCAGGGCCATAAATGCACAGGCTTATCTGATTGCACTATAGAAAAGGTTGTGTGTGGTTTGATGTCAGGAATAGAGCTCAAGACTACGTGTCACTCTAGTAAAAACTGAATCTTACTCACTATGCAAAGGTTCAAGTCCTTGGACACCTTTGTTTATGCACAATCTTATGTTTTTTAAGAAACTGCTCGAAAATATTTTTAAAAATTCAAGTGGGGGATTGTTGGAAATGTTTTACAAACATTATGTGAATTATTAAAAATGATTGAATAAGTGTATGAATGGCTCCTATGTTTGAGTAGTCGCACATCATGGGATTATAGGGAAGAGCCAAGGATTTATACTTGTTTCTAAGAAGTCATGTTGGGGCCTTGGGCTCCCAATACATGCATTGTTGTGAGGAGGGAGACCATGCATCATGACCACCACACACGCGCGCGCGACCGACCGACTCGACTCGACCCGACCCGGCCCGGTTCGGTTCGGGCTCGGGCTTGGGCTTGGGCTTTGTGGTGTAGGCACTTATATTTTTGGACCATAAAACTTAGTTGTTTTCGAACCGTTTTTTTTATGGAAAAATTATTTTGCGCACCGATATTTATTCTGCAACGGAAAAGTTTTGCAACGGTAAAATAATTAATCCCCCCCGAAATTTTAGCAGATCCGATATTTTCTCCCAAAACCTAATTCTCGTTCTATATATACTATTTTATCTGAGACGAGAAAAACACCGAATTTTATATTCTCTTCTTCTCAGCCGCCATTAAAAACTTCTAAGAAATTTCGAGCAGTATTTTTTCCCGAAAGTGCAAATCTGCACTGATTTGTTTGTGCAAGCAAATCAGTTACTATTTTAGAGGCTGTTTTATCCTAGAGGCGGCGGCGAAGGAACGAATTGGTTTGCACCTCTGACCAAATCGCCGAATCGTCTTCAAGAAAGCGACCTAGTCCGCGACTCAGCCATTGTTTTCCAACAATTTGAAGACGAACTGAAACAATGGCCTCGAACTCAACCATGGACGATTCTGCTCCTCCCTCTGCTTTTCACGGCCCTCTGGTGACTGCTGCTCCTTTCAAGTTCGAAGGTTTGCATTTCAAGCGCTGGCGTCAGAAGATGGAGTTCTTCCTCACGATCAGGAAGGTGGTGGCTGCTCTGACTGCTGAAAAACCGCAGCTACCAGACAAGCCTGACGAGACTGATGCAGCAAAGATGGCATCATGGACTGAATAGTCAAAGCAACTGTAGACCTGGACTGAACAGGATTACTTATGCAAGAATTTTATACTGAATGGACTGAGCGATGATCTGTATGATTATTATAACTCAGATGAAAAGACGGCAAAGGAGATCTGGGAAGCACTAAAGAAGAAATATGACACAGAGGAGGCAGGGGCAAAGAAATACGCTGTAAGTCGCTACCTAAAGTATCAGATGACTGATGATAGATCGGTAGAGATGCAGTCTCATGAGCTTCAGAAAATAGCTCATGTGATCATCTCCGAAGGTATGGTCTTGGACGAACAATTTCAAATTGCTGTTATCATTGACAAATTACCCCCTAGCTGGAAAGATTTTAAGAACACTTTGCGACATAAGACTAAGGAATTTTCCTTAGAGAGCTTGATTACACGCCTCCGTATTGAGGAGGAAGCACACAAGCAAGACCAGAAAGAAGAGGTGTTGATTGTCAATAACAACAGCACTAAGAAGACCACTCCCGCTGTTCTGAAACCAAATCAGAAATCATTTAAGAATCAGAACAGGCGCAACAAACAGAATGGGAATCCGCAAGGAAACCCAAAAGGACAGCAGAAACCAGCCCAAAAGAATGACTCTGGACAGTTGTTTCTATGTTACAACTGTGGAAAACCAGGTCATATGGCACGAAAGTGTCGGAATAAGCCAAGCTCTGCACCGCAGGCTAACCTGACTGAGGAGCCTCTTATGGCTATGGTTACTGAGATTCACCTTGTTGGTGGATCAGAGGGCTGGTGGGTAGATACTGGTGATTCACGCCATGTCTGCTATGATCGTGCCTTGTTCTCTACATACACGGCTGCTGAAAATCAGAAAGTGCTGTTGGGAGACTCTCACACCACTACAGTTGCGGGGATTGGAAACGTGGAACTCAAGTTCACCTCTGGAAAAACTGTAATTCTGAAAGATGTTATGCACACTCCAGAGATAAGAAAGAATCTGGTCTCTGGCTTCCTCCTTAATAAGGCTGGTTTCACTCAAGTTATTGGGGCTGATTTGTACACTCTTACTTATAAGGGAACTTTTATGGGAAAGGGTTATGCTTGTGAGGGTATGTTTAAACTGAATGTTGAATCTAATAAAGTGACTACTTCTGCTTACATGTTGTGTGATTTTAATATCTGGCATTCTAGATTATGTCATGTTAATAATCGAATTATTCGTAATATGAGCACCCTAGATATGATACCTAAAATGACAGAATCTGAATATGATAAATGTGAATTCTGTACACAAGCTAAAATCACAAAGAAACCTCACAAATCTGTTGATAGAGTTTCTGAACCATTAGACTTGATTCATTCTGACATATGTGAACTTGATGGCACTTTAACTAGACAGGGACATCGTTATTTTATCACTTTTATTGATGACTGCTCTGATTTCACATATGTATATCTTATGAAAAATAAAAGTGATGCTTTTGACATGTTTAAAACATTCAAAACTGAGATTGAGAATCAAGCAAATAGAAAAATTAAGAGACTTCGTAGTGATAGAGGAACATAATATGAATCTAATTCTATTCTGGATTTCTATAAACAACATGGTATAGTACATGAGAGAACTGCACCCTACTCACCTGAAATGAACGGTAAAGCAGAAAGGAAAAATAGGACCTTTACCGAGCTAGTAGTTGCCATATTATTAAATTCTGGTGCAGCAAAACATTGGTGGGGGGATATTTTATTGACTGTATGCTACGTTCTGAATAGAATCCCTAAATCTAAGAATAAAATTTCACCTTATGAAATTTTAAAGAATCATAAACCCAATGTCTCATACTTTAGAACTTGGGGTTGTTTAGCATATGTTCGCATTCCAGACCCTAAGAGAATAAAATTGGCAAGTAGAGCATATGAATGTGCATTTATAGGCTATGCTATTAACAGCAAAGCGTATAGATTTTATGACCTTAATGCACATAATATAATTGAATCAAATGATGCTGACTTTTATGAAACTAAATTTCCTTTCAAATTAAGGAATAGTGGGGGCACTTCAAATATGCTTATTAGAACAGAACTTAATGAAAATTCTGAAGCTGAACCTAGAAGAAGTAAAAGAGCAAGAACCATAAAAGACTTTGGTTCAGATTTTTGTGCTTTTACTATTGAGGAGGATCCTATAAACCTCCAAGAAGCCTTATCTTCTTTAGATGCCGATTTCTGGCAAGAGGCTATAAACGATGAGATGGATTCTTTAGAATCCAATAAGACTTGGCACTTGGTAGATTTACCCCCTGGTTGTAAGTCTATAGGCTGTAAATGGGTACTTAAAAAGAAATTAAAACCTGATGGCACTATAGATAAATATAAAGCACGACTAGTAGTTAAAGATTTTAAACAAAAGGAAAATATAGACTTCTTTGACACTTTTTCACCTGTAACTAGAATAACATCCATTCGGGTATTAATCTCACTTGCTTCCATTCATAATTTACTTATACACCAAATGGATGTTAAAACTGCTTTTTTGAACGGTGAATTAGACGAAGAAATTTATATGGACCAGCCTGAAGGATTTACAGTACATGGTCAAGAACATAAAGTATGTAAATTGGATAAATCATTATATGGTTTAAAGCAAGCACCTAAACAATGGCATGAAAAATTTGATAACTTAGTCATTTCAAATGGTTTTAAAGTTAATGAAAGTGACAAATGCATTTATTACAAATCTGAGAATGACATTTGCACTATTATATGCCTTTATGTAGATGACCTACTCATTTTTGGGTCAAATATTCATGCCATAAACTCAGTCAAATCCTTATTAAGTGTCAATTTTGATATGAAAGATCTAGGTGAAGCGAGTGTAATCCTTGGTATTAAGATTACTAGGTCAGAAAAGGGAATTTCTTTGGACCAATCTCATTACGTTGAGAAGATACTAAAGAAATATAATTACTTTGACTGTAAACCTGCAAGTACGCCATATGATCACAGTGTAAAGTTATTTAAGAACACTGGTGAAGGTGTAAGACAGTCTGATTATGCGAGCATCATTGGCAGCCTTCGGTATGCCACTGATTGTACTAGACCCGACATTGCCTATGTCGTGGGATTATTGTGCAGGTTTACCAGTAGACCTAGTATAGAGCACTGGCAAGCTATTGAAAGGGTAATGAGATACCTTAAACGAACCATGAACCTTGGATTACATTATGAAAGGTTTCCAGCTGTACTTGAAGGATATTCTGATGCAGACTGGAATACCTTATCTGATGATTCTAAAGCGACCAGTGGCTACATATTTAGCATCGCTGGAGGAGCTGTTTCTTGGAAATCCAAGAAACAGACTATTTTGGCTCAGTCTACTATGGAGTCTGAGATGATAGCACTAGCTACAGCTAGTGAAGAGGCAGAATATTTGAGAAATCTGCTAGCTGAGATTCCCTTATGGGAAAAACCGATACCAGCAGTGTTGATACACTGCGATAGTACCGCGGCTATTGCAAAAGTTCAGAACCGTTACTATAACGGTAAGAGACGACAAATACGTCGTAAGCACAGCACTGTTAGAGAACTACTTTCCGCAGGTACCGTTAGAGTGGATTACGTACGTAGTGAGGAAAATTTGGCAGATCCTTTGACGAAAGGACTGTCCAGAGAGAAAGTCCATAACTCTTCTAAAAGAATGGGACTATTGCCCTTAGATTGTTGAGTCACGCACAATGGTAACCCGACCTAAATGACTGGAGATCCCAAGAACTAGGTTCAATGGGTAATAACAAGTTGTGTAGTGATATGAGTTGAACATGCTATTTAATAAACCAAGAAGCATGCATTCCTGAAGTGATTAGAGGATGAGTTAATAGAAACTCTTAATGAGATCTATACTCTATTTGGAGTGGAGTACCTACCTTCAGGAGTGCTCTTGATAGACTCACCTTTGTGAATGTGGAAATGTGGCCGTTTCCTGTGGAGCTTGGGCAAAACTTCTAGAGCATTCACTAAACTGGGATAGACGTGCAGGGCCATAAATGCACAGGCTTATCTGATTGCACTATAGAAAAGGTTGTGTGTGGTTTGATGTCAGGAATAGAGCTCAAGACTACGTGTCACTCTAGTAAAAACTGAATCTTACTCACTATGCAAAGGTTCAAGTCCTTGGACACCTTTGTTTATGCACAATCTTATGTTTTTTAAGAAACTGCTCGAAAATATTTTTAAAAATTCAAGTGGGGGATTGTTGGAAATGTTTTACAAACATTATGTGAATTATTAAAAATGATTGAATAAGTGTATGAATGGCTCCTATGTTTGAGTAGTCGCACATCATGGGATTATAGGGAAGAGCCAAGGATTTATACTTGTTTCTAAGAAGTCATGTTGGGGCCTTGGGCTCCCAATACATGCATTGTTGTGAGGAGGGAGACCATGCATCATGACCACCACACACGCGCGCGCGACCGACCGACTCGACTCGACCCGACCCGGCCCGGTTCGGTTCGGGCTCGGGCTTGGGCTTGGGCTTTGTGGTGTAGGCACTTATATTTTTGGACCATAAAACTTAGTTGTTTTCGAACCGTTTTTTTTATGGAAAAATTATTTTGCGCACCGATATTTATTCTGCAACGGAAAAGTTTTGCAACGGTAAAATAATTAATCCCCCCCGAAATTTTAGCAGATCCGATATTTTCTCCCAAAACCTAATTCTCGTTCTATATATACTATTTTATCTGAGACGAGAAAAACACCGAATTTTATATTCTCTTCTTCTCAGCCGCCATTAAAAACTTCTAAGAAATTTCGAGCAGTATTTTTTCCCGAAAGTGCAAATCTGCACTGATTTGTTTGTGCAAGCAAATCAGTTACTATTTTAGAGGCTGTTTTATCCTAGAGGCGGCGGCGAAGGAACGAACTGGTTTGCACCTCTGACCAAATCGCCGAATCGTCTTCAAGAAAGCGACCTAGTCCGCGACTCAGCCATTGTTTTCCAACATCAACAAATGTCTTATAATCATTCAAAAAGATATGGGTTGCATACTACGTAGATTGCTGCCTTTCCTTTAACAATCATGAATTATTGTATTAAAGCATGACCACTTGTTACACAGCAGCAACCTCAAAAGTCCAATGAAAATACTTTCTAAACTATAAACGTTCACATATATTCATAATTTTGAAAAAAAGTTCAACCAAAAAAGTTTCGAGTAAGACACGGTATTTGATAAATGGTTAGCGCAGAAAATAAACTAAAGAAAGTTTCACCTGATAAATGCCAATATTTCAATTGCGAGATTCACCTCCCAATTGATTAGCACAGAAAATTCTTTTTTTTAATTACTTGAAGTGTTACACGTTTACCCCTTTTGCAAGCCCTGAAATGTTGCCAATATGAGACGAAGGAAAGCAAATCCCAAACCCTAGTTACTGATAGAAAAACAAATTATTGCACTCAAGAGCTAATGTTACGATGAGAATCTATATGTAATCAGAATTCAATCAGCAAAAATAATTGCTATGCCAAAATTTCAGAATTTGCTGAATACTATATCAAATAATTATTATAATTGTAGCAAACAACAATAAGAACTTATATAATCAAAATTCAATCAGCAAAAATAACTATTATACCAAAATTTCAGGATTCGTTGAATAGTTGAATAATATACCGAATAATGATTATAATTGTAGCAAACAGCAAAAAATTAATATCATCAGCAACTCATTTTCATAAAAAATCGACTAAAAATATCAAATGTATGTCCAGCTAATTTAGTGAGTTACATGTGTAATCGGGCCACAGCAGTTAGCATAAAGGCAGACAGTGTTACAAACTTACATGAGTTAGAGGAGATTGCAAGGACTTGAGAGAAAATGGATATTTTATGCTTGTTAGGATCTTTTTGAGTCTTCCCCTTTTCCGATTTCTAGGAAAAAAATAAAATATCAAACCCAACATTCTTGCAATTGACGTCATCTCCCCCATCCATGGAAACTGAAGAATACGGATTAATTGATATAAGATCAATAGCTTACTTGCGTGCATTGTAAATTGAAGTGTGCCCCAGAGGGATTCAATATTATGCCCAAAATAGGAATCTGCTAACAAAAAAAGCTCGAAATTAAGAAGACGAATACTCAAAATCAGAATAAAAGGATCAAAAATTTATATAAACTTGAAGAAGACATTTTGGGTTAGAGAAAATTAGTACGTCTTGCATAATAAAGATTGGATGATGTAAATTTCATAATCGGAAGAGAAAATTAATAGATCCTTCTAATCGGTCGATAAGAAGATGAAGAACTGGCGTTTACAAACCTGAAGTCGACGTCTTTGATTAGAGAATAACAATCAGGCTTACACATCTTTAAAATCGAATGTTGTAGGTCTCATAACTGAAAAAAGAAAATTTTTGGTTCCCAAATCGTTTGATGGGAAGACAAAGAAGTGGCATTCTGAGTTAATGATCGTGGGTGAAAACGTGGCGCGAGGATTGACATTTATGCCCTCGTGTCAATGATGTTACGAATGGGGATAGTTTCGTCATTTCAAAAGCTTCATTTGGAGGTATTCTCATTATAATATAGAATAGATATATATTGTAATGACCCGAAAATTCCTACCCGTTGGATCGACCATAAACCACACAGGTCTGACCCAAAAGTTAGAAATTCTCGAATGCATTAACTCTGGGCATACTACAACATCAGAACAAATAACAAAAGACTTTTATAACATTATAATAACGTTACATCAGAGTACAGAATATCAGAGTACATCGAATAAATATATTACAGCGGAAGATTATATTACAAGAAATTAATACAACACACAACGGAAGACTTCAATGCTCAGGACACAGCTTTAAGCTTCGATCCAAGATCATGCTAAAGAGATAAAGATATCTGCAAAAAGCTACTCGACTGCCCATGTGGAAAGAGGGCACCCGAGTTCGCAAGGTGAAACAAACTACGGGTCAGTCATGGGACTGGTGTTAGAATTCTTAACTAGTTTAACTAATAGTAATAAGGCAAATCCAAGGACCACGCCGCTAACGCGGAACGGGTTTACTCCAATGGATTGCCGTGCATAAAAATAAAGGAAATCGTCAAACAGCGCAATGCTTTTTGGAAAAATGAAACCATTATAAGACCTAGGTACCATCACACAATGCAACGCAAGTCGGAGGATAAGGTTTTACCTTATAATGGTCAAAAGATGATAAATACGTAAAACGATATTATTATTAGTGTGTATATGTATGATAAATATTTCAATCATAATGTATCAATCATAGACGGCATAGTACCCCATCCTACTATGTCGCCATACTAGTTCTACAATCAAAACCGCAAGGTCGTATTGGAAATAGGATTTCCATCATGAGTCGAGGCTAGGGGCAAGCTCCTCTCCGATTCGAGACACTCTAGCAAATGCCTCAGGATCCCCCGCAGTGAACCCTTGGATGCGGTAGGGCCGGTCCTCGCCTATCGGCAGTGGATTGGTTATGCCTGAACACACGCTTCCCGGTTCCTTTGAACCTATAATATGACCACTATCGCCTATAAAAATCCGAGGAGCCTCAAAATCCATCATCCACATAAGTAAAATGTCAGGGCTGGTAGGTCACTGACACCACTCTAGCCAGAAATAAACGTGTGCACTCCCTACGGTCCGTATCCCGTTTTTGACTCATACCGGGGTGTGTGGCTCGCGAAGTCACGATATACACAAAGCTATGCCGTAATAGGCTATGCTTTGATAATCCCACAAGGCCCTTCTTTTCAACAAAAGCCTTGATCAATTGCATCTTGGCGTGCCACATTGACAATTCACGCCATGCGATCAATCACTATTAATATATACCAGGGTGTTAAGTAGAGAATAAATCCTCCACCACCAAACAGACATAAATTAACAGAAATCGATGTAATTCACATGGAACGAAATTCAATGTCAGACACGCATCCATTTACTAGCTTATGCTCTGGGGCTGAGCGAAAGCCAAACCCGTACAATCAACAAGAACGTCCGGATGATCACTACCATCAACTCATCAAGGTAGCTACTCCCATCAAGGCCAATAATAGCAATACAACCATCCGCCTTGAAGATCGTCGGTCTTCGACCGTCGTCTTCAACTCTTCAATTTGGATATTGCCGTATAATAATTTGAAATGAGATGGACTCGGTCTTTTCAAATGATTATCGTATATATATAAAGTTTTAAACCATTTCATATCATCAATAGTATTGAATAATGATTTGTCGCTATTCTTATTTATATTTATGAATATAAATCATTTGGCGATAAAATTAACATGGGTAACATGTCCCGTAAAGAATGAACTGTCTACCTAACACACACATTCATGTTTAATGTTTAACAAAATGTGTTTTACCAATTATAGAAATATAACTCTTAATTTTATATTTTATTTCCAAATCTTATTTGTATTGTGGAACGCAAATAAAAAAAATTGTACTTTTCTTTCATGTTTATTTACATCGAGGGATGTAAATAAAAATACGTAGCTTTTATTTCTAAGTTTCATTTGCAATAGAGTGTACAAATAGAAGATGCACTTTTATTTCTATGACCTATTTGTATTGGAGAATACAAATAGAAGGATGAATTCTATTTCTAGGTCATATTTGTATTGGAAATACAAATATAAAGATGAACCTAAATCCTATGTTAATATTTGTGTCAAAGGACAAAGTTAAAAAGACATTCATTTCCCTATATGTATTTGTGTTAAGAACACAAATATAGAGATGATTTATTCCTATGTAATATTTTTGTGTTAAGAACACAACTAAAAAGAGTGCTTTATTTTCTATGCAAATGTTTGTGGCAAGAACACAAATAAAAAGAGTGCTTTATTTCTATGCAAATGTTTGTGGTAATGAATGCAAATAAAAAGGAATGTTTTTATTTCTATGCAAATGTTTGCATAATGAATGCAAATAAAAAAAAATGTTTTTATTATCTATGCATATATTTGTGTTGAAGCACAAATAAAAAGAACGACTTTATTTTCCCTACGCAATACTTGCATTATAAATGCCAGTAAAAAGAATGGTTCTATTTCCTTATGCAATACTTGCACTTATAAATGCAAGTATAAAAGACGATTTCTTTTCTTATACAATACTTGCATTGCGAGTAAAAAGAATGGTTTTATTTTCTTATGCAATACTTGCACTATAAATGCGAATAAAAAGAATGGTTTTATTTTCTTATGCAATACTTGCATTATAAATGCGAGTAAAAAGAATGGTTTTATTTCTTTATGCAATACTTGCATTTTGCATTATAAATGCGAGTAAAAAGAATGGTTTTATTTCTTTATGCAATACTTGCATTATAAACGCAAGTATAAAAGACGATTTCTTTTCTTATACAATACTTGCATTGTAAATGCAAGTATAGAAGATAATTTCTTTTCTTATGAGATACTTGCAATGTAAATGCAAGTATAAAAGATGATTTCTATTCTTATGAAATACCCGTATTGTGATTGCAAGTATAAAAGATTAACTTCTTTTAAATGTGAAAATTTGTGTTGAAAACACAAATAAAAGTATGGCTTAATTTGCTATGTAAATGTTTGTATAGTAAATGCAAACAAAAAGATTAACTTCTTAATCGAAAAGCGAAAATGATACTTTTACACCTTTTCAAATTATATTTGTTTGCAATAGAAAATGCAAACAAAATGTGTATTCTTTATAAATCGTGATTTATTCGCATTATGAATGCGGAAAAAAAAAAGTAAATTTTATTTCTAACATGTTATTCGCATTGTGAATGCGAACAAAAAGGTGAATTTTATTTTGAAAGGTTTGTTTACATTGTAAATGCAAACAAAAGTAATTTTTGATTCTAATGTTTTGTTCGCATTGGTGGATGCAAAACAAAAGGCTAATTTCTTATTACAATGATTTGTTTGCATTTGTGAATGCGAACAAAAAGTGAAATTTTAAATCTTTATCATTTGTTCGCATTTGTGGATGCAAACGAAAAGTGAATTTTTAATCTTTATAATTTGTTCGCAATTGTGGATGCGAACAAAAAGTTTTTTTTTTTTGAGAGTTTGTTTTCACTTGTGCCTGCAAAACCAAAAGCAAGTTTTATCCTCTCATTGTAAAATATAAATAGAAAGGTAAATTTTATTCTCAAGTTTTATTTACATTATAAGGCGTAAATAAAAAGGTAAATTTTGGTTTTAGGTCATATTTGTGTTTTAAGAACACAAATGAAAATGTAAGTTTTTATTTCCATTCATGTCCACATTTTAAAGTGAAAATAAAAAGTAAAATTTTTTGTTTCAAGTTTTATTGGTGTTTTAAGAACACAAAAGAAAAGTATAAGTTTTTAAGTGTTATTTACATTATACAAATGTGGATAAAAATAAAAAGTAAACTTTGTCTACAATGTTATTTACATTATGCAAATGTAAATAAAATAAAAAAGAAGGTTTTGTTTCAATTCATATTTACATTATATAAGTGTAAATAAAATAAAAAGTAAACTCTGTTTCCAAGTTCTATTTGTGTATTGAGAACACAAAAATAAAAATGTAAGTTTCATTTCAATTCATATCCATATCATGAAGTGAAAATAAAAAATAAATCTTTGTTTCAAGTTTCATTTACATTCTGAAAATGTAAATAAAGCAAAAGTAAATTTTGTTTCAAGTGTTATTTACATTATGAAATGGGAAGTAAAAAGTAAGTTTGTTTTCCAGTGACCTATACATGATACAATGTAAAATAAAAAAAATGAGTTTTATTTCAAGTCTTATTTTTTCCTTTTCTTTTATTTTACTCTCTACTTATTCAATATTTTGTTCACATTAGAAAAATGTAAACAAAATATAATCTTTGGTGAATTTCTATTTTTGACATTTTTGTTCGCACAAAATATAATTCTTTTGTATTAGTAATTTTGTTCGCATCGAGGAATGCAACAAAATAAAATCTTTTTATTTCTATATCTTGGATCAATTCAATTTCTAACACAAGCGATAAACTGTAAATGGTAACAAATATATTCTTTATATTTTGAATTGAAGATTTGTCAATTCACATCTAAACAAGGTGTATAAATGGTGACAACCATTTTCTATTTTTGAACTGAAACTTTGCCAATTCAATTCTAAACACGATGTATAAACAGTGGTAAACACTTTCTATTTTTAATTGAGGATTTGTCAGTTCAATTCTAAACTAGATGTAGAAATAATAACAAACATTTTCTTTTATTTTGAATTGGAAATTTGTCCATTCAATTCTAAACAAGGTGTATATCATAGAATAAGTGACAATCACATGGATCTATACTATTCATTGCAAACACAGAATCAACCATCACAAATACGATCATACGAAACAGATCTGAACCGTAATTATATGTAAATCCCATCGCAATCTAAATAATTTAATTTATTAATAAATTTAAATAGAGAATCTCACATTCGTTGCGATTTTGCTGAAAATTCCAACAACTCAGAAATTCCCCATTTCAGTCTTGAGGCGTAGATCTCCTTCGTACGATCACAACGCTTCTGAAATTTTCAGATTTCAAATCCGTATGGAAGATTTATGGTTTAAACAAGTTAGTAATTTTATTTTAAAATAAAATTTATAATCATGGTTAAGGCTTAAACCTCTTCTCCTCCTTCAGAATAATCGGCCGTGCGTTTTACAAATGGGTTCAAAACTTTGACCGCGGATTGCAGGAGCTAGGATGGACGGTTTGGAGCGCTGTCGGTTGGAGAAGAACCGGCTTAGAGGGGGCCACGTGTGCCGAGCACGCTGGGAGGCGCGGTGGGCTGAGGCGCGACCGGCGGCGGCTGAAAGGCGCCGGGTTTGGAGGCTTGGCCCACGAGCTACGGACCACGAGATGATATGAAACTGGTCGGAGATTAAAGAGGAGACGAAGAGCTTCGAAACGGTGTATGGTATGGGTTCTGATTCGATGTGAGGGAGGAGAATTTGAAGAGAGATGGATTGGAAGAGAAGGCGGCTGATTTGAGAAGGGAGAACAATGAGGAACAGTAGAACCGTATTTTATACGATATATTTTAGGGTTTCTAGGAATTTTTTAATCCTTAATTTATAATATTTTTATTTATTTATATATGAGGTCTGAAGATTATAAATATATAAAAAGAAGAGAGAACAAAAGGTGAATAAAAGGAATAGTTTCATGTCTAAAAAATGAATTTGAATGATCAATAGAAGAGGAGAGAGAGTAGAGAATAAATGCACAAGTTATTTCCCCTATATGCCTCTTTGTATTTATAACAAATTAAATGCTTGCTTCTAATTGCAACCTTTTAAATTTCAAAACATGTATAACTGATTTAGGCTTTGATCATGTTGATGTGTGTATATCCATGCAAACTTTTACACATATAATTTAAACCAATAAATCTCTTAATTAATGTCATTCATAATTTTATACTTAGTCGACTATTTTCTTTACATTAATTACAACACTAATTTGTAACCTGTTTCATTACCCTTCCTTAATTCTTTCGTCATATATTTACCTTTTATTCTTATTTACAGAATTCGAACTTCAAATATATAAGACTAATTAACATTATATATTCTTGTGGAAATTTCCAATTCCGTTCCTTCTTATTTTGACATACATTAATTTCTAGCTAAGGTACATTAATTTCAGTTGTAATGTATGTTAATTAAAACATGTAACGTACATGAATTATTTAGTTGAAATTAAAATTAACAACAAAATGAAATATTTTGTTGAAGCTAAAATTTACAACAAAATGTACTATTTTGTTTTCAAAAGAAAGTGGCAATGAAACTTGTAATCCTAGTTTGAAACACAAATCAAAACATGTAGTTTAATTTGACACAAACATGTGATTTTATTTTGAAACAAAACATGTAACTTTTGAAACTAGATTACATGAAAACATTTATTAGTTTTAAACTAAATTAAAGATTAAAACTTTATTTCCCTTTCAATGTTTCATAAATAAAGATTCCAACTCTACTTTCAATTTCCATGATACATAAAAATTCCCACTTTATTTTATAATTGCATCGTTCCATAAAACCAAATAAAGATTGTACTCTTATTTCTCAAATTTCATTGTTTCACAAAACAAAACCAATAAAGATCCAAACCTTTTTTTTTTGAACGCATAGTGAGTTAAGAAAATGAAAAGTTACCAGGTTGGAATAAAGATACATGCAGACATGATTTGGAAAGAATAAACATGGCATTTATGATATGAACGTGCATGATTTATTTGCTTATTAATGTCAACATTAATTAACGAAAGTTACTTTGTCTATCACATGCGACATAAAATTTACTATATAAATAAAGTGAAACAAATAGATTTTAATTTTTCAAATCAAACATATCTTATAGTTGACACTCAACTTTGTGTCAATTTCTTGTAAAAAAAAATCTATTTGTTTATCCTCAATTTCCGGGTTGTTACAATCTCCCCCACTTAAAATCTTTTCGTCCTCAAAAAGGAATGAAGCTAAAGTTGTTAAATTTTCCTACTCAATTTTTCATTCTTTAATTGATTTCCATAATTTTATTAGTTGATTAACTTTCAAATATATAACTTTTATATATTCAAAATCATATTTTATAAAATAGATTATAATTACAAATACGTATATTATAAGCTTGTTACTCTCAACTCATTCTAAGGCATTACTAAGCCCCTCTCTAATGAGTTTTCTCATTCTAGGATACTGCTGATCCTATCTCTAATGAGTATTCTTATTGGATATTACTAATCCAATCTCTGATGAGTCTTTTGTTTAGTTCTAATGAGTTGTACCCCAAAGATTTGAGCTAACCAAGGCTCTGATACCATATGTAATGACCCGAAAATTCCTACCCGTTGGATCGACCATAAACCACACAGGTCTGACCCAAAAGTTAGAAATTCTCGAATGCATTAACTCTGGGCATACTACAACATCAGAACAAATAACAAAAGACTTTTATAACATTATAATAACGTTACATCAGAGTACATCGAATAAATATATTACAGCGGAAGATTATATTACAAGAAATTAATACAATACACAGCGGAAGACTTCAATGCTCAGGACACAGCTTTAAGCTTCGATCCAAGATCCTGCTAAAAAGATAAAGATATCTGCAAAAAGCTACTCGACTGCCCGTGTGGAAAGAGGGCACCCGAGTTCGCAAGGTGAAACAAACTATGAGACGACCCGAAATCCCGTTCTCACGGAAACAGGGTTATCTTTGGAATATAACACAGAAACATATAATAGCAGAACAGAATTAAATAAATACACCAGATATGAACAATAGAATGCACTGGATAAAATAATCATCAGAGTTACACAGTATACAGGATCTTACTTAGTACAAATACAGTTCAGCTATACATAAATGTCTACAGCGGAAATAAACAAAATATGTACAATAGGAGCTGAACAACATAAAAAGAAATAAATGATAGAATCCATCTTCAGCTCCAGCTATCCAGAAAGAACCAGCTAAACCTGAATACAAGGCTGCCCGTGTAGAAAGAGGGGCACCCGAGTTTGAAAGTGAAACAAACTACGAGTCAGTCATGGGACTGGTATGAGAAATCCACTCAACACATATATAATTGGCTAATCACAGGACCACGCCACTTTCGTGGAACGGGTTTACTCCATTGGATTGCCAGTGCTTAAAACAAATCTTTCTTTTAAACATCGCTATGCTTTTTATAAAAATGAAGCCATTATAAGACTCAGTTCCCATCACACAATGCAACGCAAACCGGAGGATAGAGTTTTACCTTATAATGGCCAAAATATGATTGATACGAATAAAACAAAGGCATTTGATATTATTGCTAGTGTTTATATGTTTCGAAAACAATTTCAAATCATAACTATCAATCATAGACGACATGAGCGTCCCATGCCACTATGTCGCCAAATGTATATATACAATCGAAATCGCACGATGTCGTATTTGGAAATTGGATTTCCGTCATGAACCAAGGCAAAAGATAGTCCTTACCGAATTCGTGACTCTCTAGCCCGAGCCACAGGACCCAGACTCAGGTGGGCCCTTGGAGCGACAGGGCCGGTCCACCGATGTGGATTAAAATGCCTGAACAATACGTTTCCCCGCCCTTTGGGGCGTAAACGAGCCAACGAATGACTCCATCGGACCCGGATCGTCCGATCAAACCGAGGCGCCTCGCAACAGCAACAACCACATAGGTGAAAAGTATATAAATGTCAGGGCTGGTAGGTCACTGACACCACCCTAGCTAGAAAGAAACGCATGCCCTCCCTGAGGTCCTTCTCCCGTTTTAGGTTCATACCGGGGTGTGAGGCTCGCGAATTCACGTTATACACAAAGCTACGCCACACAGGCGGTGCTTTGATCATCACCACAAGACTTTGCTTTTCAACAGAAGCCCTGATCACTGCATCTTAGCATGCCACACAGGCAATTCATGCCATGCGACTGATGTCCGTCGATATACAACCTCTGAGCTCGTGCGTCTCAGAGAAGGGCGTTAAGCAAAAGAATAAATTCTCCGCCGCGAAACAGATGTATATTTAACAGAAATCAATCAACACAGAATAAACTCCAATGTCTGACACACAGTCCATTTACAAGTCCGTTCTGGGTCTGAACGAAACCGGAGGCACTAAATACCTCGCAAACCCTTCGATCACCACGTACGCCTGGACGATCACCACTCATTATCCATATTTCGGGATGCCTCCCAATCAGGACCTCGGTTACCATCCAAACGAGGTGAAGATCTCCGGTCTTTGACCACCGTCTTCATCTTCGAATTTCAATCGTCGGTCAATTATTCGAAATGAGAATTAACTCGGCCTTTTCGAATAATTCACGTGTATTTAGAATTCCAAATCGATTTATTTCAATGGTTAAATTATTCGACAACACCAATATTGTTCTTTAATGTAATTTTCACACCAAACACATTCAACCATCAAAAGCCACATAAATCGAGCAAATTCAGTTTATTTCCATTCCATATCGCTTATGATATTTTATAACTATTTATCGCTATTTTTATTTATTTTAAAATAGCTAATTTATTCAAAACGACGCTTCGGGCCATAAAGCGGCCGTGGCGCTGTTTTTCTTCAGATTTGATTTACACATATCTGAAAATCTAACCGTTGGATCTTCGCAAAATTTACATCATTAGAAAGGTCTTTTCAAAACGAATCCAACGGTTCCAGTTTCGGGAAAATCCGACGGTCGGATCTCCTGGTACAATCGTTTGAAATTTCGATTTCAAAATATGAACTGCAGCGTCGTTATTCGATTAAATATATAATTATATTTATATATATATATAAATATAATCGCTTCTGGCGCTGTTTTTCTTCAGATTTGAATTAAACATTCCAGACAATCCAACCGTTGGATTTTTACAAGGTTGGTGCCGTTGGGAAGATATTTCCAAGGCGTACCCGACGGTTGAGGTTTCGGGAAAATCCAATGGTCGGATTTCCCGTACTAGTTGTTTGAAATCATGGTTTCAAAATACGAACTGCACGGCTTCGTTTCGTTTTAATTTTATTTATATTTATATATTTATATAAATATAGTTCATTCAATGATTTCCATATCGTTTTCACTTCAAATATTTTTCTAACACCTTAAAATTTTGGAAAATTTCGCCATAACCTCCCCTGCACCGGGAGCATCGGGAAATCGCAAATAGCGTTCCCGGTCCTTCTAATCTCAAAAAGAAAAAGAAAAAGCCAAGCGGCTAGCCAACAGGCTCATAAAATCATCACCCAAACAAAACAGTAAATGTGTACCTATTTGTCGGGCACAAAATTTTATTCCTCTTCTCTAGCCCCTTTGCTATAACCTGTTCAATGAATATGCATGTACATATATATACAGTTCTTATCATTTATCATTTTCTATTCAACTTCATATTTGATTTTCATTGGGTTTAAAAACACCATTCATTCTAATGTTACATAAATAGGTGCAAATCATTTCATTAGTTAATTAATGAATATTTCAACTCATATATGTTTATTTTGAACAAGTGGCTATTTTTAACACTTCACATTTCAACGATTTATGCATACAATAAAAATGTGATTTTTATTGTAAAACAATTCATTTCAAAACACTATTTTTCTATATAGTTCATATAGGTGACAAAAATAGGATTTTTTATCATAAAACCATTTCTTTTAAAACGAGATTATTTTACACAGTTCATATAGTCGATAAAAGGTGATTTTTATTATCAAACAATTTATTTCAAAATATGAATACCATTCAACACATGAATTTCTAATCAACGAATGAATATCAATTCAACACATGAATGTTTTCTATAGTTTCTATATATAGATAAAAGGTGATTTTTACTATCAAACAATTTATTTCAAAATATGAATACCATTCAACACATGAATTTCTAATCAACGAATGAATATCAATTCAACACATGAATGTTTTCTATTCAATGAATAAATATAGTTTAAGCATATGAAAATAATTCAAACACACGAATATTATTCAAAATTTTGGCAGCATAACGGCAGGGTAGTTAAACCGGGACCGTCCCTAGTACGGCTCCTCGCTCTACCTTAAAACCTCGCGGTTTTTGACAATGGGGATCATGCATCTAGTTCGCACGCAGGCGGCATATATATATTTATTTTATTTCCACAAACTAATCCTATGTGGTTTCAACCAAATATTTTCCAACCACAAACGGGTATTTTTCAACCACAATCAACCAATATCAACCACAAACAATCTCAAACAACCATTCGCTATCAATCAATTTTCACAACAATTTCAACCAATAAATATCGTCCATGGTTTGTGGACGAGGGGCGTATATATATATATATATATATATTTATATATAGCAATTCACTTTCATTTCACACACACATATATATATAGAAAAAGAAATTGAAGAGTGAGAAATTCTCACACATTTATAATTTTTAAATCAGAAATCTCACCAATAGTTATCCAACTACGACTCTTCACTTAGAGAAATCTTCGCCTTTCTCGCCTTTTGTCGCTTTCGTTGCCCGTATTCTCTACATATGTAAAAATCGAATTTTTACTATGTTATTCAATATATATAAAAATCGAATTTTGACTTCGCCATTCAATATATAAAGATCATATGTTTAAAAATAAAGATTATATTTTTAATATTCCTATGATGTAAAAATTATATTTTTATTGCTTTAAAAATATAAGAATCATATCTTACTTCTCCTACTTAATAAAAATTCCGTCTTTTCTATTTTTTTAAAAAAATACGATCTTTATTATTCTAAAAAAAATCTGATCTTTTCTATTTTAAAAATCTGATCTTTTTCTTTTTTTAAAGTTTAAACCTTTTTCTTTTTAAGGTTAAAATTAAAATCAGTTTAAAGTTCAAATCTTTTTCTTTTAACTTAAAATTAAAATCAGTTTAATCCTTTATAAAAAAACAGTTTTAAATTTTTATTAAAAATTAGTTTTAAACCTAAAAAAAAAACTCAGTTTGAAATCCTTTTCAAAATCAGTTTTAAATCATTTTCAAATCAGTTTTTAAATCATTTTCAAATCAGTATTTAAATCATTTTCAAATCAGCTTTTAAATCATTTTCAAATCAGTTTTTAAATCATTTTCAAATCAGTTTTTAAATCATTTTCAAATCAGTTTTTAAATCATTTTCAAATCAGTATTTAAATCATTTTCAAATCAGTTTTTTTTTTTACAGAATAAAAAAAATATAAATATAAATAAAATACTCACCGATTAGCTGCGAGGGGGGGGGGACAGCCAAGCTCGGCGGCGTCGGAGAGGTCGCGGTTGGAGGAGGGACAGGCGGAGGCGGAGGGGTCTCGAACGGGGCTCGCGAATTGGTGTCGCGATGCTTCAGGGGGGGGGGGATTTGGGCTCGTCACTGGTTCGACGAACGAGGGGAGCGGGTGCGGTGATGGGCGGCGGTGGCGTCGATGCTTCAGGGAGGCGTCGGTCGATAGTTTTAGGGTTTTTTTTTTCTCTGATTAATGAATCGGGGGCGGGGGGGGGGGGGGGGGGCAGAAAGGGAGATAAAGGGAGGGAGGGAAATATATAATATATTTTTTTATTTATTTTATTAATTAATTTAATTGCATAAAGTTGACTTTCACATACGACCTCGAAACGAGGCCCACCGCCTGCCGCCCATAGCGTTTTACCCCCATTCCGAACACAATGGGATATGTATCGTAAGCTGGTTTGATCGTTACAATCAGTTTCCTTTTGAATTTTCATTTAAATCATTATATTGAATTTTAAACGCACATTTCAAATTACCGGGGTCACATACTAACTAGAAAAATTCCAGAAAAATATTTTCTAGCTTCGTATTGACGATACGGTCCTAACAAAACTAGTTTCGTCGAATTCTGAGGCCGTTAGAAAAACGGCCAATTTCCAGTCGATTAAAATCAACAGAAACTGGTCAAACGCGTTTTCCTTTGCCACGCTCACATATTGATTCGAAAAATTATGAAATTTGAAACCTAGCAATAACTTGACATCACGGATCCAACCAAAGTGGTTTCGTCGAAATCCGAGGTCATTTGCAAAATGTCCATTTTTAAGGGCCTGAATTCCATAGCGACTATTCAGTATTTTCAACTGGACATATCTTTTGATTCCCGTTATCAAATTTCGATTCGTCGGATTCGTTAGAAAGATATTCACTAACAGATTTAAATATTTTTGGTTTCACTAAATTCCGGATTGTTTTGCACCCGGTTCAGCCCGACAAAGTTTGAATTCAATTTTTGAAACTGCCACGCCATTTCAGGCCTTGTTTATAATTGTAATTAATTATATTCGTTTTCAATTGTCGATTCAAACTTAGTTTTCATCGCCATTATTTAAAATATTTATTTTAAATATTTAAAATCCATTATTTTAGCCAATTTAAAAATTTTAAATTGGTTCAGATTTTCTGGGTCGTTACAATCTCCCCCACTTAAAACTTTTCGTCCCCGAAAAGGAACAAAGTCGAAAGTGGTTTGATAAATCTACAATCACACAACACAACAACCAATTTGTTTTTAATCTTCCAAAAATATTCTGATCAAATCCTATATTCTTTTCAAAATCATTCAGACTATATACTTAAAAGTGTATATCTATGAATAGAAAATAACAATAGAGTAGAGAATTGAATGGTAATGCAAAGTAGGTTAAATGTACCTTGCACCGGAGTCAATCAGAGATATCTACTCGGCATCTGGGGTAAGCTTTCTGAACGCTCTCCTCAGTTTTAATGCTTCGAAGATTTTCTCAGCTGAACGAATCCAAGCTTGTGTTCTCATAATAGATTCTTCGCCCGAGAACGACTTTCCACCCAGATTCCTATACTTCATGAATAGAGCTTCTATATCCGGGTTAGTATTACTTCTTCTGTTTCTGGCACTCATTTTCTAGTTCTTCTGCAAATAGCAGATCAAGTGTCAGGTCAACAGAAAAGATATTTCAAAATATAGAGACAAATACTTGAATGTAAATGTGTCTATCGAGGTGTAATTTCGTTCTGCTTTACTCATGCTAGGATATTACTGATCCTATCTGTATTGAGTTACCCGTCCTAGAACACTACTGGTTCTATTTCTGACGAGTTCGTTAATATGTTATATTCCAGAACTAAGCTTAACCAAAGCTCTGATACCACGTTGAGACGTTACCGCGAAATCCGGTAGGCTTTGCAACCATCCCTTCATCCTCCAGTACAGCAGGTAAAACCCACCGTGGCTCTCAATGGTCCCCCAACCACTTGTTTTACGGCGACCCTCTCGAGTCTCGCGCCCACTGGCGAACCAACCCTCAACAGGGACATGTAGGGGTAAGAGTCTCCCGTTCGCCACCAAACTGCGAAGCGAGAACCCCCTATCACGCGTACCCAGCCCACACATGTCCCTGTTGAGGGTTGGTTCGCCAGTGGGCGCGAGACTCGAGAGGGTCGCCGTAAAACAAGTGGTTGGGGTACCATTGGGAGCCACGGTGGGTTTTACCTGCTGCTTGGGGGATGAAGGGATGGTTGCAAAGCCTACCGGAGTTCGTCGGCTATTTTACAGTTGGTATCGCCATTTTCAATTCTATTTATAATTATATATAATTATTTATTTTCTAACGACGATGTATATAATATATACGTTCTAAATATATTCAAAATAAATTTCTTGTCGATATTATTTAAAATAATTCATTTTAAATAATCAAAATTCGCCAAAATTGCCAAAATAAAAATTTTAAACTGGCCCAGATTTTCGGGTTGTTACAATCTCCCCCACTTAAAACTTTTCGTCCCCGAAAAGGAACAAAGTCGAAAGTGGTTTGATTAATCAACTCTACGTTCGATCTGGCTTCCATTCTCCAACTTTTCAGTTTCTGAGAATTTTCAAATTTTCAAAAAATTTGGCTAACACCCTAAATTTTCGAAAAATTTCGCCATAACCTCCCCTGCAATGGGAGCATCGGTAAATCTCAAATAGCTTCCCCGGTCCTTCAGATCTCAAAAAGAAAAAGAAAAAGCCAAGCGGCTAGCCAATAGGCTCATAAAATCATCATCACCCAAACAAAACAGTAAATTATGTAGTAAACATGTACCTATTTGTCGGGCAAACAAATTTTATTCTCTGCTCTAGCCTCCTTGCTATGACCTGTTCAATGTAAGTATAGGTATATGCAAGCAAATGCGACCAATTTTCAATACAATTCAATATGTGATGCTATTAGGCATAATGGTTCAAAATTAGCAAACAAATAGGCAAACAACACAAACATCAATCAATTAGTGGATTAACGTTTCAAATTCATAATTTGATATATATACAAAAATCATGTTTTTGATGCCAAATCACAACAATGTATTCTAGCTATATTTTGGTTCTCACACCAGTCTAATGGAAATATATAGAAATCACACCTTCGAAACACGAATATAAATACTGATGATGTGGCCACATCATCAGAATTATCTCCGGGTGTCTAGAATGTGACTCTATATCTATCCAGTATATTAAAACTTCGAATATACGTTTGCAAGGCGTATATGCCAATTCTTTATATACTGGACTGTCCAAATCAATACAAATAAATAATCAAATACGAATATTTGATTTAGATTTTCAAAACTAGATTTGTTTTCACTTTAAAAATATACTCTTCACACTCGTTCTAGGATACTACTGATCCCATCTCTAACGAGTCATTCCCGTTGGATATTACTAATCCAATATCTGATGAATTCTTTCGTACGGTTCTAATGTGTCTTGTTCTCTGCTTTGTAAACCAAAGCTCTGATACCACGTTGAGACGACCCGAAATCCCGTTCTCACGGAAACAGGGTTATCTTTGGAATATAACACAGAAACATATAATAGCAGAACAGAATTAAATAAATACACCAGATATGAACAATAGAATGCACTGGATAAAATAATCATCAGAGTTACACAGTATACAGGATCTTACTTAGTACAAATACAGTTCAGCTATACATAAATGTCTACAGCGGAAATAAACAAAATATGTACAATAGGAGCTGAACAGCATAAAAAGAAATAAATGATAGAATCCATCTTCAGCTCCAGCTATCCAGAAAGAACCAGCTAAACCTGAATACAAGGCTGCCCATGTAGAAAGAGGGGCACCCGAGTTTGAAAGTGAAACAAACTACGAGTCAGTCATGGGACTGGTATGAGAAATCCACTCAACACATATATAATTGGCTAATCACAGGACCACACCACTTTCGTGGAACGGGTTTACTCCATTGGATTGCCAGTGCTTAAAACAAATCTTTCTTTTAAACATCGCTATGCTTTTTATAAAAATGAAGCCATTATAAGACTCAGTTCCCATCACACAATGCAACGCAAACCGGAGGATAGAGTTTTACCTTATAATGGCCAAAATATGATTGATACGAATAAAACAAAGGCATTTGATATTATTGCTAGTGTTTATATGTTTCGAAAACAATTTCAAATCATAACTATCAATCATAGACGACATGAGCGTCCCATGCCACTATGTCGCCAAATGTATATATACAATCGAAATCGCACGATGTCGTATTTGGAAATTGGATTTCCGTCATGAACCAAGGCAAAAGATAGTCCTTACCGAATTCGTGAATCTCTAGCTCGAGCCACCGGACCCAGACTCAGGTGGGCCCTTGGAGCGACAGGGCCGGTCCACCGATGTGGATTAAAATGCCTGAACAATACGTTTCCCCGCCCTTTGGGGCGTAAACGAGCCAACGAATGACTCCATCGGACCCGGATCGTCCGATCAAACCGAGGCGCCTCGCAACAGCAACAACCACATAGGTGAAAAGTATATAAATGTCAGGGCTGGTAGGTCACTGACACCACCCTAGCTAGAAAGAAACGCATGCCCTCCCTGAGGTCCTTCTCCCGTTTTAGGTTCATACCGGGGTGTGAGGCTCGCGAATTCACGTTATACACAAAGCTACGCCACACAGGCGGTGCTTTGATCATCACCACAAGACTTTGCTTTTCAACAGAAGCCCTGATCACTGCATCTTAGCATGCCACACAGGCAATTCATGCCATGCGACTGATGTCCGTCGATATACAACCTCTGAGCTCGTGCGTCTCAGAGAAGGGCGTTAAGCAAAAGAATAAATTCTCCGCCGCCAAACAGATGTATATTTAACAGAAATCAATCAACACAGAATAAACTCCAATGTCTGACACACAGTCCATTTACAAGTCCGTTCTGGGTCTGAACGAAACCGGAGGCACTAAATACCTCGCAAACCCTTCGATCACCACGTACGCCTGGACGATCACCACTCATTATCCATATTTCGGGATGCCTCCCAATCAGGACCTCGGTTACCATCCAAACGAGGTGAAGATCTCCGGTCTTCGACCACCGTCTTCATCTTCGAATTTCAATCGTCGGTCAATTATTCGAAATGAGAATTAACTCGGCCTTTTCGAATAATTCACGTGTATTTAGAATTCCAAATCGATTTATTTCAATGGTTAAATTATTCGACAACACCAATATTGTTCTTTAATGTAATTTTCACACCAAACACATTCAACCATCAAAAGCCACATAAATCGAGCAAATTCAGTTATTTCCATTCCATATCGCTTATGATATTTTATAACTATTTATCGCTATTTTTATTTATTTTAAAATAGCTAATTTATTCAAAACGACGCTTCGGGCCATAAAGCGGTCGTGGCGCTGTTTTTCTTCAGATTTGATTTACACATATCTGAAAATCTAACCGTTGGATCTTCGCAAAATTTACATCATTAGAAAGGTCTTTTCAAAACGAATCCAACGGTTCCAGTTTCGGGAAAATCCGACGGTCGGATCTCCTGGTACAATCGTTTGAAATTTCGATTTCAAAATACGAACTGCAGCGTCGTTATTCGATTAAATATATAATTATATATATATATATAAATATAGTCGCTTCTGGCGCTGTTTTTCTTCAGATTTGAATTAAACATTCCAGACAATCCAACCGTTGGATTTTTACAAGGTTGGTGCCGTTGGGAAGATATTTCCAAGGCGTACCCGACGGTTGAGGTTTCGGGAAAATCCAATGGTCGGATTTCCCGTACTAGTTGTTTGAAATCATGGTTTCAAAATACGAACTGCACGGCTTCGTTTCGTTTTAATTTTATTTATATTTATATATTTATATAAATATAGTTCATTCAATGATTTCCATATCGTTTTCACTTCAAATATTTTTCTAACACCTTAAAATTTTGGAAAATTTCGCCATAACCTCCCCTGCACCGGGAGCATCGGGAAATCGCAAATAGCGTTCCCGGTCCTTCTAATCTCAAAAAGAAAAAGAAAAAGCCAAGCGGCTAGCCAACAGGCTCATAAAATCATCACCCAAACAAAACAGTAAATGTGTACCTATTTGTCGGGCACAAAATTTTATTCCTCTTCTCTAGCCCCTTTGCTATAACCTGTTCAATGAATATGCATGTACATATATATACAGTTCTTATCATTTATCATTTTCTATTCAACTTCATATTTGATTTTCATTGGGTTTAAAAACACCATTCATTCTAATGTTACATAAATAGGTGCAAATCATTTCATTAGTTAATTAATGAATATTTCAACTCATATATGTTTATTTTGAACAAGTGGCTATTTTTAACACTTCACATTTCAACGATTTATGCATATAATAAAAATGTGATTTTTATTGTAAAACAATTCATTTCAAAACACTATTTTTCTATATAGTTCATATAGGTGACAAAAATAGGATTTTTTTATCATAAAACCATTTCTTTTAAAACGAGATTATTTTACATAGTTCATATAGTCGATAAAAGGTGATTTTTATTATCAAACAATTTATTTCAAAATATGAATACCATTCAACACATGAATTTCTAATCAACGAATGAATATCAATTCAACACATGAATGTTTTCTATAGTTTCTATATATAGATAAAAGGTGATTTTTAATATCAAACAATTTATTTCAAAATATGAATACCATTCAACACATGAATTTCTAATCAACGAATGAATATCAATTCAACACATGAATGTTTTCTATTCAATGAATAAATATAGTTTAAGCATATGAAAATAATTCAAACACACGAATATTATTCAAAATTTTGGCAGCATAACGGCAGGGTAGTTAAACCGGGACCGTCCCTAGTACGGCTCCTCGCTCTACCTTAAAACCTCGCGGTTTTTGACAATGGGGATCATGCATCTAGTTCGCACGCAGGCGGCATGTATATATTTATTTTATTTCCACAAACTAATCCTATGTGGTTTCAACCAAATATTTTCCAACCACAAACGGGTATTTTTCAACCACAATCAACCAATATCAACCACAAACAATCTCAAACAACCATTCGCTATCAATCAATTTTCACAACAATTTCAACCAATAAATATCGTCCATGGTTTGTGGACGAGGGGCGTATATATATATATATATATATATATATATATATATATATATTTATATATAGCAATTCACTTTCATTTCACACATATATATATATAGAAAAAGAAATTGAAGAGTGAGAAATTCTCACACATTTATAATTTTTAAATCAGAAATCTCACCAATAGCTATCCAACTACGACTCTTCACTTAGAGAAATCTTCGCCTTTCTCGCCTTTTGTCGCTTTCGTTGCCCGTATTCTCTACATATGTAAAAATCGAATTTTTACTATGTTATTCAATATATATAAAAATCGAATTTTGACTTCGCCATTCAATATATAAAGATCATATGTTTAAAAATAAAGATTATATTTTTAATATTCCTATGATGTAAAAATTATATTTTTATTGCTTTAAAAATATAAGAATCATATCTTACTTCTCCTACTTAATAAAAATTCCGTCTTTTCTATTTTTAAAAAAAAATACGATCTTTATTATTCTAAAAAAAATCTGATCTTTTCTATTTTAAAAATCTGATCTTTTTCTTTTTTTAAAGTTTAAACCTTTTTCTTTTTAAGGTTAAAATTAAAATCAGTTTAAAGTTCAAATCTTTTTCTTTTAACTTAAAATTAAAATCAGTTTAATCCTTTATAAAAAAAACAGTTTTAAATTTTTATTAAAAATTAGTTTTAAACCTAAAAAAAAAACTCAGTTTTAAATCCTTTTCAAAATCAGTTTTTAAATCATTTTCAAATCAGTTTTTAAATCATTTTCAAATCAGTATTTAAATCATTTTCAAATCAGTTTTTAAATCATTTTCAAATCAGTTTTTAAATCATTTTCAAATCAGTTTTTTTACAGAATAAAAAAAATATATAAATAAAATACTCACCGATTAGCTGCGAAGGGGGGGGGGGACAGCCAAGCTCGGCGGCGTCGGGGAGGTCGCGGTTGGAGGAGGGACAGGCGGAGGCGGAGGGGTCTCGAACGGGGCTCGCGAATTGGTGTCGCGATGCTTCAGGGGGGGGTTTGGGCTCGTCACTGGTTCGACGAACGAGGGGAGCGGGTGCGGTGATGGGCGGCGGTGGCGTCGATGCTTCAGGGGGGCGTCGGTCGATAGTTTTAGGGTTTTTTTTCTATGATTAATGAATCGGGGGGGGGGGGGGCAGAAAGGGAGATAAAGGGAGGGAGGGAAATATATAATATATATTTTTATTTATTTTATTAATTAATTTAATTGCATAAAGTTGACTTTCACATACGACCTCGAAACGAGGCCCACCGCCTGCCGCCCATAGCGTTTTACCCCCATTCAGAAAACAATGGGATATGTATCGCAAGCTGATTTGATCGTTACAATCAGTTTCCTTTTGAATTTTCATTTAAATCATTATATTGAATTTTAAACGCACATTTCAAATTACCGGGGTCACATACTAACTAGAAAAATTCCAGAAAAATATTTTCTAGCTTCGTATTGACGATACGGTCCTAACAAAACTAGTTTCGTCGAATTCTGAGGCCGTTGGAAAAACAGCCAATTTCCAGTCGATTAAAATCAACAGAAACTGGTCAAACGCGTTTTCCTTTGCCACGCTCACATATTGATTCGAAAAATTATGAAATTTGAAACCTAGCAATAACTTGACATCACGGATCCAACAAAAGTGGTTTCGTCGAAATCCGAGGTCATTTGCAAAATGTCCATTTTTAAGGGCCTGAATTCCATAGCGACTATTCAGTATTTTCAACTGGACATATCTTTTGATTCCCGTTATCAAATTTCGATTCGTCGGATTCGTTATAAAGATATTCACTAATAGATTTAAATATTTTTGGTTTCACTAAATTCCGGATTGTTTTGCACCCGGTACAGCCCAACAAAGTTTGAATTCAATTTTTGAAACTGCCACGCCATTTCAGGCCTTGTTTATAATTGTAATTAATTATATTCGTTTTCAATTGTTGATTCAAACTTAGTTTTCATCGCCATTATTTAAAATATTTATTTAAAATATTTAAAATCCATTATTTTAGCCAATTTAAAAATTTTAAATTGGTTCAGATTTTCTGGGTCGTTACAAACTACGGGTGACTGGTGTGAGAATTCTTAACTAGTTTAACTAATAGTAATAAGGCAAATCCAAGGACCACGCCGCTAACGCGGAACGGGTTTACTCCAATGGATTGTCGTGCATAAAAATAAAGGAAATCGTCAAACAGCGCAATGCTTTTTGGAAAAATGAAACCATTATAAGACCCAGGTCCCATCACACAATGCAACGCAAGCCGGAGGATAGGGTTTTACCTTATAATGGTCAAAAGATGATAAATACGTAAAACGATATTATTATTAGTGTGTATATGTATGATAAATATTTCAATCATAATGTATCAATCATAGACGGCATAGTACCCCATCCTACTATGTCGCCATACTAGTTCTATAATCAAAACCGCAAGGTCGTATTGGAAATTGGATTTCCATCATGAGTCGAGGCTAGGGGCAAGCTCCTCTCCGATTCGAGACACTCTAGCAAATGCCTCAGGATCCCCCGTAGTGAACCCTTGTATGCGGTAGGGCCGGTCCCCGCCTATCGGCAGTGGATTGGTTATGCCTGAACACACGCTTCCCGATTCCTTTGAACCTATAATATGACCACTATCGGGCTATAAAAATCCGAGGCGCCTCAAAATCCATCATCCACATAAGTAAAATGTCAGGGCTGGTAGGTCACTGACACCATTCTAGCTAGAAAGAAACGTGTGCACACCCTACGGTCCATATCCCGTTTTTGACTCAAACCGGGGTGTGAGGCTCGCGAAGTCACGATATACACAAAGCTATGCCGTAATAGGCTATGCTTTGATCATCCCAAAAGGCCCTGCTTTTCAACAAAAGCCTTGATCAATTGCATCTTGGCGTGCCACATTGACAATTCACGCCATGCGATCAATCACTATTAATATATACCAGGGAGTTAAGTAGAGAATAAATCCCCCACCAACAAACAGACATAAATTAACAGAAATCGATGTAATTCACATGGAACGAAATTCAATGTCAGACACGCATCCATTTACTAGCTTATGCTCTGGGTCTGAGCGAAAGCCAAACCCGTACAATCAACAAGAACGTCCGGATGATCACTACCATCAACTCATCAAGGTAGCTACTCCCATCAAGGCCAATAATAGCAATACAACCATCCGCCTTGAAGATCGGCGGTCTTCGACCGTCGTCTTCAACTCTTCAATTTGGATATCGCCGTATAATCATTTGAAATGAGATGGACTCGGTCTTTTCAAATGATTATCGTATATATATAAAGTTTTAAACCATTTCATTTCATCAATAGTATTGAATAATGATTTGTCGCTATTCTTATTTATATTTATGAATATAAATCATTTGGCGATAATATTAACATGGGTAACATGTCCCGTAAAGAATGAACTGTCTACCTAACACACACATTCATGTTTAATGTTTAACAAAATGTGTTTTACCAATCATAGAAATATAACTCTTAATTTTATATTTTATTTCCAAATCTTATTTGTGTTGTGGAACGCAAATAAAAAAAATTGTGCTTTTCTTTCATGTTTATTTACATCGAGGGATGTAAATAAAAATACGTAGCTTTTATTTCTAAGTTTCATTTGCAATAGAGTGTACAAATAGAAGATGCACTTTTATTTCTATGACCTATTTGTATTGGAGAATACAAATAAAAGGATGAATTCTATTTCTAGGTCATATTTGTATTGGAAATACAAATATAAAGATGAACCTAAATCCTATGTTAATATTTGTGTCAAAGGACAAAGTTAAAAAGGCATTCATTTCCCTATATGTATTTGTGTTAAGAACACAAATATAGAGATGATTTATTCCTATGTAATATTTTTGTGTTAAGAACACAACTAAAAAGAGTGCTTTATTTTCTATGCAAATGTTTGTGGCAAGAACACAAATAAAAAGAGTGCTTTATTTCTATGCAAATGTTTGTATTAATGAATGCAAATAAAAAGGAATGTTTTTATTTCTATGCAAATGTTTGCATAATGAATGCAAATAAAAAAAATGTTTTTATTATCTATGCATATATTTGTGTTGAAACACAAATAAAAAGAACGACTTTATTTTCCCTACGCAATACTTGCATTATAAATGCGAGTAAGAAGAATGGTTCTATTTCCTTATGCAATACTTGCACTTATAAATGCAAGTATAAAAGACGATTTCTTTTCTTATACAATACTTGCATTGCGAGTAAAAAGAATGGTTTTATTTTCTTATGCAATACTTGCACTATAAATGCGAGTAAAAAGAATGGTTTTATTTTCTTATGCAATACTTGCATTATAAATGCGAGTAAAAAGAATGGTTTTATTTCTTTATGCAATACTTGCATTATAAATGCGAGTAAAAAGAATGGTTTTATTTCTTTTTGCAATACTTGCATTATAAATGCAAGTATAAAAGACGATTTCTTTTCTTATACAATACTTGCATTGTAAATGCAAGTATAGAAGATAATTTCTTTTCTTATGAGATACTTGCAATGTAAATGCAAGTATAAAAGATGATTTCTATTCTTATGAAATACCTGTATTGTGATTGCAAGTATAAAAGATTAACTTCTTTTAAATGTGAAAATTTGTGTTGAAAACACAAATAAAAGTATGACTTAATTTGCTATGTAAATGTTTGTATAGTAAATGCAAACAAAAAGATTAACTTCTTAATCGAAAAGCGAAAATGATACTTTTACACCTTTTCAAATTATATTTGTTTGCAATAGAAAATGCAAACAAAATGTGTATTCTTTATAAATCGTCATTTATTCGCATTATGAATGCGGAAAAAAAAGTAAATTTTATTTCTAACATCTTATTCGCATTGTGAATGCGAACAAAAAGGTGAATTTTATTTTGAAAGGTTTGTTTACATTGTAAATGCAAACAAAAGTAAGTTTTGATTCTAATGTTTTGTTCGCATTGGTGGATGCAAAACAAAAGGCTAATTTCTTATTACAATGATTTGTTTGCATTTGTGAATGCGAACAAAAAGTGAAATTTTAAATCTTTATCATTTGTTCGCATTTGTGGATGCAAACGAAAAGTGAATTTTTAATCTTTATAATTTGTTCGCAATTGTGGATGCGAACAAAAAGTTTTTTTTTTGAGAGTTTGTTTTCACTTGTGCCTGCAAAACCAAAAGCAAGTTTTATCCTCTCATTGTAAAATATAAATAGAAAGGTAAATTTTATTCTCAAGTTTTATTTACATTATAAGGCGTAAATAAAAAGGTAAATTTTGGTTTTAGGTCATATTTGTGTTTTAAGAACATAAATGAAAATGTAAGTTTTTATTTCCATTCATGTCCACATTTTAAAGTGAAAATAAAAAGTAAAATTTTTTGTTTCAAGTTTTATTGGTGTTTTAAGAACACAAAAGAAAAGTATAAGTTTTAAGTGTTATTTACATTATACAAATGTGGATAAAAATAAAAAGAAAACTTTGTCTACAATGATATTTACATTATGCAAATGTAAATAAAATAAAAAAGAAGGTTTTGTTTCAATTCATATTTACATTATATAAGTGTAAATAAAATAAAAAGTAAACTTTGTTTCCAAGTTCTATTTGTGTATTGAGAACACAAAAATAAAAATGTAAGTTTCATTTCAATTCATATCCATATCATGAAGTGAAAATAAAAAATAAATCTTTGTTTCAAGTTTCATTTACATTCTGAAAATGTAAATAAAGCAAAAGTAAATTTTGTTTCAAGTGTTATTTACATTATGAAATGGGAAGCAAAAAGTAAGTTTGTTTTCCAGTGACCTATACATGATACAATGTAAAATAAAAAAATTGAGTTTTATTTCAAGTCTTATTTTTTCCTTTTCTTTTATTTTACTCTCTACTTATTCAATATTTTGTTCGCATTAGAAAAATGTAAACAAAATATAATCTTTGGTGAATTTCTATTTTTGTTCGCATCGAGGGATGCAACAAAATATAATTCTTTTGTATTAGTAATTTTGTTCGCATCGAGGAATGCAACAAAATAAAATCTTTTTATTTCTATATCTTGGATCAATTCAATTTCTAACACAAGCGATAAACTGTAAATGGTAACAAATATATTCTTTATATTTTGAATTGAAGATTTGTCAATTCACATCTAAACAAGGTGTATAAATGGTGACAACCATTTTCTATTTTGAACTGAAACTTTGCCAATTCAATTCTAAACACGATGTATAAACAGTGGTAAACACTTTCTATTTTTAATTGAGGATTTGTCAGTTCAATTCTAAACTAGATGTAGAAATAATAACAAACATTTTCTTTTATTTTGAATTGGAAATTTGTCCATTCAATTCTAAACAAGGTGTATATCATAGAATAAGTGACAATCACATGGATCTATACTATTCATTGCAAACACAGAATCAACCATCACAAATACAATCATACGAAACAGATCTGAACCGTAATTATATGTATATCCCATCGCAATCTAAATAATTTAATTTATTAATAAATTTAAATAGAGAATCTCACATTCGTTGCGATTTTGCTGAAAATTCCAACAGCTCAGAAATTCCCCATTTCAGTCTTGAGGCGTAGATCTCCTTCGTACGATCACAACGCTTCTGAAATTTTCAGATTTCGAATCCGTATGGAAGAGTTATGGATTAAACAAGTTAGTAATTTTATTTTAAAATAAAATTAATAATCATGGTTAAGG
Source organism: Allium sativum (assembly GCA_030737875.1). Taxonomy (NCBI): domain Eukaryota; kingdom Viridiplantae; phylum Streptophyta; class Magnoliopsida; order Asparagales; family Amaryllidaceae; genus Allium; species Allium sativum. The sequence goes on along the minus strand of CM060909.1, from coordinate 843,261,530 downwards.
CTTAAACCTCTTCTTCTCCTTCTGAATAATCGGTCATGCGTTTTACAAATGGGTTCAAAACTTTGACCGCGGATTGCAGGAGCTAGGATGGACGGTTTGGAGCGCCGTCGGTTGGAGAAGGACCGGCTTGGAGGGGGCCACGTGTGCCGAGCACGCTGGGAGGCGCGGTGGACTGAGGCGCGACCGGCGGCGGCTGAAAGGCGCCGGGTTTGGAGGCTTGGCCCACGAGCTACGGACCACGAGATGATATGAAACTGGTCGGAGATTAAAGAGGAGACGAAGAGCTTAGAAACGGTGTATGGTATTGGTTCTGATTCGATGTGAGGGAGGAGAATTTGAAGAGAGATGGATTGGAAGAGAAGGCGGCTGATTTAAGAAGGGAGAACAATGAGGAACAGTAGAACCGTATTTTATACGGTATATTTTAGGGTTTCTAGGAATTGTTTAATCCTTAATTTATAATATTTTTATTTATTTATATATGAGGTCTGAAGATTATAAATATATAAAAAGAAGAGAGAACAAAAGGTGAATAAAAGGAATAGTTTCATGTCTAAAAAATGAATTTGAATGATCAATAGAAGAGGAGAGAGAGTAGAGAATAAATGCACAAGTTATTTCCCCTATATGCCTCTTTGTATTTATAACAAATTAAATGCTTGCTTCTAATTGCAACCTTTTAAATTTCAAAACATGTATAACTGATTTAGGCTTTGATCATGTTGATGTGTGTATATCCATGCAAACGTTTACACATATAATTTAAACCAATAAATCTCTTAATTAATGTCATTCATAATTTTATACTTAGTCGACTGTTTTCTTTACATTAATTACAACACTAATTTGTAACCTGTTTCATTACCCTTCCTTAATTCTTTCGTCATATATTTACCTTTTATTCATATTTACAGAATTCGAACTTCAAATATATAAGACTAATTAACATTATATATTCTTGTGGAAATTTCCAATTTCGTTCCTTCTTATTTTGACATACATTAATTTCTAGCTAAGGTACATTAATTTCAGTTGTAATGTATGTTAATTAAAACATGTAACGTACATGAATTATTTAGTTGAAATTAAAATTAACAACAAAATGAAATATTTTGTTGAAGCTAAAATTTACAACAAAATGTACTATTTTGTTTTCAAAAGAAAGTGGCAATGAAACTTGTAATCCTAGTTTGAAACACAAATCAAAACATGTAATTTAATTTGACACAAACATGTGATTTTATTTTGAAACAAAACATGTAATTTTTGAAACTAGATTACATGAAAACATTTATTAGTTTTAAACTAAATTAAAGATTAAAACTTTATTTCCCTTTCAATGTTTCATAAATAAAGATTGCAACTCTACTTTCAATTTCCATGTTACATAAAAATTCCCACTTTATTTTATAATTGCATCGTTCCATAAAACCAAATAAAGATTGTACTCTATTTTCTCAAATTTCATTGTTTCACAAAACAAAACCAACAAAGATCCAAACTTTTTTTTTTGAACGCTTAGTGAGTTAAGAAAATGAAAAGTTACCAGGTTGGAATAAAGATACATGCAGGCATGATTTGGAAAGAATAAACATGGCATTTATGATATGAACGTGCATGATTTATTTGTTTATTAATGACAACATTAATTAACGAATGTTACTTTGTCTATCACATGCGACATGAAATTTACTATATAAATAAAGTGAAACAAATAGATTTTAATTTTTCAAATCAAACATATCTTATAGTTGACACTCAACTTTGTGTCAATTTCTTGTAAAAATAAAATTTATTTGTTTATCCTCAATTTCCGGGTTGTTACATATATATTTTGAAATTCTATTTTTCTAAATTTAGAAAATATACGATATTAATCATTGGAGAACATTTCCATATTTACTTTCCTTTTTTATTTTCTATATTATAAAACATTTCTGATTCTTATTTGGAAAACATTTCCAAAACTCTTTCATTGGATTTAAACATATGTTTAAATAAACATCCCTATGCCAACTCAAACCATTACCTTAATCAACTAAACTCACTTAACCAACCTTCACTATCGAACCTTAACCATTCCTTAGTTAAAATCGAAGCCAATCAAGTTGGGGTATAACTACCTCTCAGACCTTAACTGAACAACATTTCTAACCTCAAAATAGACAAAGTTCGCCTTTAAATCTTTAACAAACTTCCTTACGTAACTCTCGGATTCTATTTACGAATCCACTTCTTTATTGAAAACATTTTGTTTATAATAATAGTGTTATAATCCCTACTTTTGAAATATCTAACTCCAAAATATAACTCGATTAACTCAAATCAATTAACCCTAACTCCATTAACTTCAACTCGATTAACTTTAATTCATTAACTCTAATCACTTAACTCCTTTTGAATAAACTATATTCGATTAACTCGTTTTGAATAAACTATATTAAGTAACTCCTTTAACTCTATTCGAACAAACTATATTCGATTATGTAATAACCCGGAAATCCGAGCCAATTTAAAATTTTTATTTTGGCAATTTTGATGAATTTTGATTATTTAAAATGAATTATTTTGAACAATAACAAGGAGAAATTTATTTTGAATAGAAATAGAACATATATATTAATTTGAATTGTCGTTAGAATATTAATATTTTATTTTATTTATAAAAGGAATTGAAAATGGCGTGGTAGTTTGAAAATTCGATTTCAAATTTCAAATGAATGTACAGGATTCAAAATAAACCGGATTTCGACGAAACCAAACATATTTGAATCTAATTGAGAATATCTCTCCAACGAATCCGAAAAATTGAAATTTCAGAGCGGGAATCAAAAGTTATGCCCAGTTGAAATTTCAGAATAGTCGCTATGGAATTCTGGTCCTTAAAAATGGAAATTTTGCAAACGACCTCGGTTTTCAACGAAACCACTTTTGTTGTATCCGTGATGTCAAGTTATCGCTAGATTCCAAAGTTCGTAGTTTTTCAAACCAATATGTGAGCGTGGCAAAGGAAAATGCGTTTGACCAGTTTAAGTTGATTTTAATCGACTGGAAAATGGCCATTTTTCAAACGGTCTCAGAATTCGATGAAATTAGTTTTGTTAGGACCGTATCGTCAATATGAAGCTAGAAAATATTTTTTGGGATTTTTTAGAGTTCGTGTGTGGCCCCAGTAAATTGAAATGTGCGTTCAAATTCAATATATAGAGTTATATTTTGATTTTGACGAAAACTGATCGAAGCGACCGAATCAGCTTACTATACATATCCCATTGTGTTCGGAATAGGGGTAATTAGCTAGGGACGACAGGCGATGGGTCTCGTTTAGAGGTCGAAATTAAAAGTTGCTTTTTGAAATTAAATAATTAAATAAATATATATATTTATATACTCACTCCTTTCTCTCACCCCTCACAACTCAGAAGCAATCGAAAAAAAAGAAAACCAGAAACCCGTCGCTCCCCCCCCCCCCCCCCCCCCCGATTCACGACGCCAACCACCACCGTGCCCCTCTCCAGGCGGCGGCGCACCTCGCCGAACCTCCCCTCCCCTCTCGCCGGACCCCGCTCTCCTTCCTCCGCCCCTCTTCTTTCTCCAAACCGCTACCCCAAGCCTTCCTCCGCCCAAAAACCAACAGTGCTACCATCCTGGCCCACGCCACCGCCTTCTACCACCACCTCCGACCCTCCACTAACCTCCGACGAACAGCAACCCCCCCTCGCTGTAAGTTCTTGTCCTCCTTCAATTTTAGGTTTTTGTTTATCTATTTAAAGTAATTAATTTCAAAAAGGGTTTTAAATTGAGTTTATAATATTGATTTCATTTCAGTTTTAAATGTGAAAAAAATAATATGAACATCAGATTAAAATATATAATTTTTATGCATGTAAAAGCGAGATTTTTTTATTCGTATAAAGTTATGATTTTCATTCGTATAAAAATAGGATTTTTATTATGTAAACATCGTTATAAAAGGAAAAGATTAGATCTTTGTAAATAAAGGAAGGTGTGATTTTTATTTAGATGAAAAACACACAAAAATGTGATCTTTATATAAGAATAAAAAAAATATGATTTTTTATTATAGAAAGAATAAAAATATGATTTTCATATTATATAGAGAATAAAAATTTGATATTTATATATGTAGCGAAATAAAAATCTGAATTCTATTATATATATGTTGAGATAAAAATGTGATTTTTATAGCGATGATATAAAAATTCGATCTTTATTATGTAGGAGATATAAAAATATGATTTTTATTATGTAGAAGAAGCAAAAATGTGATTTTTTATATAGAGAATAGCATGATAAAAAATATGATCTATATGATATGAACACCGCTGTAAAAATAGAATTTTTATCTATATAGTAGCGTTATAAAAATGTGATTTTTATCCATATAGAGCGATTATAAAAATATGATTTTTATATACATAGCAACAATATAAAAATGTGATTTTTATATATGTAGTGGCTACGGACAACTAAAGTGACAAAGGGCGAGCACGACGAAGATTTCTACATAAGAAGAGTCGTGGTGAATTGGTTTAGCTAGTCAGTGAGAACTTTTCACTTTAATTTTAACTTCTAGTTGAAATATATACTAGGATGCAGACGGTGCTTAGTAGCACCCGACACCCGTCGTCCACAGAACATGGACGACTTGTTTATTTGATTGATGTGTTGTGAAAATTGATTTTGTGATGTGGATTGAATAAATATTTTATAGGTAAAAATATAATTTTTAACGTTTGTATAAAATAAATATTTATAAACAAATCGGACGATTTGTTTATATACACTTATTTGACTGATATTGATTGGGACGATAAATTTTAAACATCGCCCAACTGCACGAATAAAATCTGTGTTTGATTGTTTGAAACCCCACTCTGGTATTGGGATGACATTTGACGTACACTAATCCCGATTGTTTAGTTGTATGTCAATTGATGGGTTGACAGACTGGATAAGCATTAATTATTTATATTTAATGCTTATGTAGTTGTGTGGTGCACTCTTGATGATGGTTGATTATTTATCGTTGCTATTATATACATGTGTTGTATGGAATCCATATAATAACATTATATGGTAATTGATTGGGCCTCATTTCAATTTGGAAAATATAGAATATTATAAAAAGAAAATTCATGTGTTGAATGAAAGAGAAAGGAAGGAAAGAAGTGCCTGTTGTTTCTGCAGCAGAAAAGAAATAGCAATCTAGAATTTAAAGCAAGAGAAAGGAAGGAAAAAAAACAAAAACAAAATTTGCAAAAGAGATTTTTTTTCTTTTTTTTCCTTTTTTTTTTTGAGAAGGGGGAAGAATCGTAAAATGGGAAAAAAATTTTGAGAATTGAATGGTTTGACAGTTGGAAAGAAATCGATTGAAAAGTGGCAAGTTTTTCTTTTCTTTTGTTTGTAAGATTACGGTATCACTGACTAATACCAAATCAAACCAATTAAGAATTTTCTTCTATATATACATGAAAACAAAAGGAAAAAATAAACAAAAACTAACACGAATCGGAAATTAAATAAATAATAAAATTTAATTGTTGCCTCTCCGGCAACGGCGCCAAAAACTTGATCGACGCTAATCTATGAATCAGAAAAGCGCGGCATTTAAACAAAATTCTGCAAGCATACAGGTGTGTAGCATACAGGTCGAACACAGGGAGGCAAATTAAATCAAATTATTTAAATAATTTCTTGGGCGAGTTAGACAAATCTTTGAGGTTGGTTTTGAAAACAATAAAAATTGAAACTGCGATCTGATTCAGAACAAATCTAATTGAACCGACGATCAAATCACAATTATCAATTGGAAATTAAAATGCAAAACAGAAATAAAATGCAGAAATTAAAATTGCAGGAAAAGAAGAACAACAAAAAGTAAATTAGGATTGTCGTTGAAACTAATCAAACGACTAATCACTAATGAAAAAAATGTAAAATACAATTGGTGTTCTTCCAAAACTAATTATGAAGACAACACCGATTGCTAAGAAAAAGAAAAATGCAGAAAAATAAAAGAGAACTAGAAACTTTATTAATGGAGAAGAAGAGGAAAAATGGGATGGTAGCTACAATGATATTACAAGGGTATTTATAGGAGATAACCAAACCCTAACCCTAATTACAAATGGGCCTAGCCATTACATCACTAATTAGTTTACAATGAGAATCTCAAATGGGCCTTAGTTAAATGTATTAAAATTTTGGCCTTTCTTCTTTTCCTCTTGGTTCTTTGACAAGCCTCCCTTAATTTGAGATGTGCATGGCCTTTTTATCAATCATTTTCTTGACCAACAGCAACTGGATGTGGGATCTTCATCTACAATTCTTCAAAATGTAAATATATAGCAATCTGATCTCCATTTCTCTACTTTTCTGGTTGCATGCGGGCTTGGTTGGAATATCTGTAAAAGTAACAAAACAATACTCAAGTAATATTTATTTAGATACAAAAGATAAGATATAAAAGCATAAAATAAACACATTTCTATGTTAATCAAATACCCCCACACTTATCTTTTACTCGTCCTCGAGTAAAACAAGAAATGAAAAACTAAACTAGATAGGTCACACTTTCGTAGGAAACACGATTGGATTGAGCGTATGCAACAAGCCGTTAAACCTCAAGGTGTCCCTAGTAGGACGAGTGGTGTCTCGTGAGGTTTTCAGCGGATACTACCCACAAAATCCAAATGCAGTATGCTATGATTCTAATGAAACTACATGAATGCAATGGACATATGCAAATAAAAACGAAAAATGAAAACACGACTTATTTCAGGAAAGTGGTACAACAAATTAAGTTAATAATTTCTAATCAGTTGATTTTATTTTAGATACCTCAACTTGTCACAAATTTTCAATATAATTCAAGTTTTCAAATGTTAAATTCCAGTTTGGCCAGTTGGTTCGGTCGATAACGCAGTGCAGCCATGAAATAGATTCTTAGTTTGCTTGTCACAGTTTGTGAAGTGGTATTCTAATTTCCTTGTGTATGGCTAATCAAATCGATAAGGTCAAGAAATGTTTGGGCATCATCGCTTATTCTCTATCTCTATAAAAGTTAAAATTTATGATTAAGTACATACACCTAACTCAAAAGACCAAGGTTTACCACCCATGCACTACCTCGCGTGCAGACCGACTTTGACTTTGTCAACAACGTGTCGGTAATCCTTAGGTGTCCAACTCATAAAATGAGACCAAGATATTCCGACGGTGACTTTGTCAACAACATGTCAGATGGAGCTTGGCGGGTTTGCACACCAACGCTAGATATACAAGCAATGTTGGATACCCTTGGATTATTATTATTATTACTAAAAATATAAGAACAAGAGAGATTACGCGAATTCAACTTACCACAACTTAGTTTCAAAGATTCGAAAAGCCAATATAAGTATTTAAGTCCTCCACTCATTAAACAAAGACTACGATTTAGAATAAACTTCATGGCCATCATCTAAGAATCTCCCTATGTACCGGTTACACTATTATCCCTCAAAATTCAACTTTTCATCATATTTCTTATTTGATCTTATTTGAGAGAGAAAAAATACTATCAACTGATTAACAATCGTTAACTTATTTTGTTGTATCAATCTAAAATGAGTCGTGTTTCAAAAAAAAAATAGCATGTTACTACAATCTAAAATGCATGATGGTCCTATTTAAATGGCTGAAAAAGAAAAGAAAGAAAATAAAGAAAAATACAAAAATGAATGAAATGCAGACTCCCCCCACACTTGGACAAAACAATGTCCACACTGTAGCACATTTCCTAAATTTGAATGATAAAACCCATAGATGGATTAGATGCAAAATGATTTGCAGAATGAAATGCAGCCAAACTATATGTAAGAATGGATCATATGTACAATGATATATGTGTTTGCGGTGCATGCGATGCAAAGAATGCCGCCAACTTTTTCCCCCACACTTGGTTCTAGCCCGATGAATCCTAATCAAACTATGTCTAGGCATGTTTTCTAGTAAGTAAAGGTTTTTGAAAGTCATCTCATCTTTATACCTAGATTTGTAGTACAGTAAATAAATATCCAGGGTCATCCTAACATGAAGTTTTCAACCAAGCCAGCATTCCAAAAATAATTCATGTGTTCCACAAATTTATCAGTGTAATTTTCCAAAAATTTGTGATCGTATATAAACTCGGTTACAATCGTGAAATTTAGTTTCTGAGTGTTGTTCAAGATTATATGATCACATTTCTCAATTTCATTCATTGACAACGTATTTTCGACATTGACAACTTCAAATTCTTCGGAAGCTTCCTCATTTGGCAACTCATCCTCATACAATCCAAAAAATTCATATTCATTAAAATCCTTTTCCAATTTTGAGTTTTTGAAAAATTCAACATTTTCATTTTGTTCAATTTCAAAAATTTCAAGTTTCTCGCAGCCTGAACGAGGAAGATCAAAATCTGAGCTTAAATATTTTTTCTAAAAAGAATCGAAGTCCAAATCATTTATTGAATTTTTAACAACTTCATTTAGATCATTATTCTCAATTTCCAAAGTTGTAATCTGAAAATTTTCACTATCAATAAAGAGTGGATTATTTTCTGATTCATCGCTTGTTTGAGTTTGATTTTGCTGCTCGAGTTGTTCTTTAAAAGACGTCATTAAACAAAGAAGTTCATCCATCTTTCAATCTTTTTCATCAAGCTGTCTATCTTGATTTTCTACCCTCTCTCTAAGAATGTTAAGATGATATTCTTCAAAATCGTTGATTTGAGAGCTCTCGTTTTGGATTTCTTGATTCTCAAAATTATAGTCCACATCAATTTCACAATCAGTATTATTTCCAATGTGGTGGTTGTTTGAATTTTCAGAAAAATGACAGTGATATTGGTAATCATTTTGATTTTGAAAATCAGGTTCGTAATCAAAACTGTTAAAGTTCGAGAGAGAATTGCAATTTTGGTTATTTTCAAGATGTCGATATGGGTTATAACTTTGCAAATTTTGGTTTAAAACCCCATATTGATGTTAATCAAAGCCAAATTGGGATTCAAAGCTATTTTGATGTGGATGTGGCCCATAATCGAAATTATTGAAATTTGAATTGAAATCGCAATTTCGATCATCTCTTTGATCTTGAAAATATTGGTCATTTGGAAAATTTTGAAAATTGTTGATATTGGACCCACGAAATTTTGGAAAATCTTGCCTCATGAGTTGTAATTCGTACTCATACTCTTCAAGAGGACGTCTACTTCGATTATTATCCCACAATTCTCTCAACGGTTTTTTTGAATCACACATTTGAATGAAATCAACAGAAGATAGAAATTATTCTTAGTTCAAAACAATATAAAAGAATGAGTTGTGCTCTATTAATTAACTGACTCAATTAGAAGGGGGAAGAGGGTCTTATGGCCATTCACGTATAGTATAAATACTAAGGGATACGACCAATGTTTTACGGGTAGTATGCAACCTCTTTTACTAATAGTTCAATAAATTGAACTACTATATATCCGCGATCCAATTATACGAGACAGTCAACTTCACAAAACACTACTTTTCAATTATATTATTTTGAAAATCAAAATTTTATTGTTGAAAAACGATGAGAGTGATGACTGTAATTATGGAAATTTCAACTCACAACAATCAGACAGAATAATTACAGAAATTAAAAATTGTACATAGCAAGCCGCTGCCCCTGCAGAAGATTTTTACAAGCAATGTCTATATTATTATTTTTCTTTGCAACAGAGCACCTGTAGAGTTGAAGAAATTTTACAGTGGGGTATAGCAGTCCGTCCAGATCAGTTAATAACCGCTATTTGTTCTGCTTGATTCCGATATATTTGTTGGTTGCTTGAACTCTGTTCCCTTTGCCCTTTGTTCTTTTCTTCTTCTTTTTTTATGGAAGAAATAAAACAAATGAAAACTGAACAGACTACAAAAACAAAAGAAAACTAACTTAGCAAAAAAAAAAAAAAAAATTAAGCCCAACAAAAACCAAAAAGAAAAGAAAATTTGAACTCTAAGAACAAACTAGAATCAGTACAAAAAGGCTCATGACTTAACCCAAAATAAGAAGGCACCCAAATTATAGGCTACTCCGGCGTTAAACAAATTCACATGCCCTTATTAATTTATTTGTTTCTCGGACAATCCCAAACAAAATGGGAAACAAATGTATCCCTCAATTATAAAACACGATGTAAACCCAGTAGAAAAAAATACTCACGAAACCCGGTCAACAAAAAAAAAAACTTTTCCACCCCTTTATTTTTCGACATTCGGATCGGGTTTGTGATGGGTTTGAAAAATTCCAATCGGGTTCGATTTGAAGCGGTTGTGCTGAAAATCTGGTTCGATGTAGTGATTGTGGGATTGGCTTGGTTTCGGTTGTGAATTTGGATGTTTCGAATCGGCTAGGGCTCGAATTGCAGGAGTTGAAACAAGGCGATGGCTTGGTTTTCGAAGATCTGTGGTGGGGTATGTTACTGTGAAGGGTGGAAAATGGATGGTGATGGATGAAAGTTGGGTATTTCTGTGAGGGAAATTGAGAGGTATCAGGTGATATGAAGGGAAGTAGGAAGACTTTGGATGTGGTGGCAGGGAAACAGGACGTAAGGTTGATGGAGAAGGTGTTTTTCTTTGTGTTGATGGTACGTGATTTGTATGGTGGAATTTCCTGTTGTTGGAACTTAGTGCTGGTGGTGGAGAGCGTTGTAAGATAATGTTTGTATGAGAAGGTGGCTTTTGCTGTCTGCGGATGAGGCTTTCGGATGCGGATGTGAGTTGTGTGTGAAGAGGTTGGTGATGCGAACTGAGTTCGGGAGTGAATGATGGGTACGGTGGTAGAGGATGGTGAACAGGTAGTGGTGAAAGGGAGAAATAATATAGGGTGATTGCTGAAAGCCTGGAATTGCGTGAAAGGGCAGGGTGGTGTGGATGTGAAACTGGGCTGAAGTTTGTTACAAAGGTGATGATGTTCGGCAATTTTTGGTTGCGATTCCTGGGTGGTGAAGCAACGTTAGTGGTTGATGTTGTACTTTTGTTGATTCGTTTTGGGGTTTGTTGAAAACTGGTGTGGGATTGCAAGTGCGTGGAGGGTTGAACTTGTTTGGACTGTGGAGATTGGTGAACGCTGGTGGGTTGAGGTAGTTTTGAGGTGAAGACTGAAGAGTGGAGTGATGGTGAGGGAGTTTTGCACAGAGGTGGTGATCGGAAACAGTGGATGGAAGGACGGGAAATATGGTAGGGCTGTTTTCACTTGAACTGTGAAGAAGTGCCTGTTGTTTCTGCGGCAGAAAAGAAATAGCAATCTAGAATTTAAAGCAAGAGAAAGGAAGGAAAAAAAATTGCAAAAGAGATTTTTTTTTTCTGTTTTTTTCCTTTTTTTTGAGAAGGGGAAAGAATCGTAAAATGGGAAAAAAAATCTGAAGAATTGAATGGTTTGACAGTTGGAAAGAAATCGATTGAAAAATGGCAAGTTTTTTTTTTTCTTCTCTTGTTTGTAAGATTACGGTATCACTGACTAATACCAAATCAAACCAATCAAGATTTTTCTTCTATATATACACGAAAACAAAAGGAAAAAATAAACAAAAACTAACACGAATCTTAAATTAAATAAATAATAAAATTTAACTGTTGCCTCCCCGGCAACGGCGCCAAAAACTTGATCGACGCTAATCTATTTATCATAAAAGCGCGACATTGAAACTAAATTCTGCAAGCATACAGGTCGAACACAGGGAGGCAAATTAAATCAAATTATTTAAATAATTTCTTGGGCGAGTTAGACAAATCTTTGAGGTTGGTTTTGAAAACAATAAAAATTGAAACTGCGATCGGATTCAGAACAAATCTAATTGAACCGACGATCAAATCACAATTATCAATTGGAAATTAAAATGCAAAACAGAAATAAAATGCAGAAATTAAAATTGCAGGAAAAGAAGAACAACAAAAAGTAAATTAGGATTGTCCTTGAAACTAATCAAACGACTAATCACTAATAAAAAAAATGTAAAATACAATTGGTGTTCTTCCAAAACTAATTATGAAGACAACACCGATTGCTAAGAAAAAGAAAAATGCAGAAAAATAAAAGAGAACTAGAAACTTTATTAATGGAGAAGAAGAGGAAAAATGGGATGGTAGCTACAATGATATTACAAGGGTATTTATAGGAGATAACCAAACCCTAACCCTAATTACAAATGGGCCTAGCCATTACATCACTAATTAGTTTACAATGAGAATCTCAAATGGGCCTTAGTTAAATGTATTAAATTTTTGGCCTTTCTTCTTTTCCTCTTGGTTCTTTGAAAAGCCTCCCTTGATTTGAGATGTGCATGGCCTTTTTATCAATCATTTTCTTGACCAAAAGCAACTGGATGTGGGATCTTCATCTACAATTCTTCAAAATGTAAATATATAGCAATCTGATCTCCATTTCTCTACTTTTCTGGTTGCATGCGGGCTGGGTTGGAATATCTGTAAAAGTAACAAAACAATACCCAAGTAATATTTATTTATATACAAAAGATAAGATATAAGAGCATAAAATAAACACATTTCTATGTTAATCACAAATCAAATTTGGAAAAGGTCGCTCTAAGTGCAGTTCGATGGCCGTTGATGGAAATCGACTGTACGGGCCTTGATAAAATTATAAAAAATAGTAATAATTTGTGTAAAATCATAGGAAATGATTTGTGAAGAATTGAGATGAAAATTTTCCATATTTGAAAAGATAAAAATAGGTTTTTATCGATATGAACTAGTTTTGAACTAGAATTATAATCCTATTTATTTTTAAAATAAATAAAGTGGATTTGAAATGATTTTGAAAATAACCAGAATCTCCAATAATTGAATTGGAATGGATTTGAATCGAAATTGTCTTTGGAATATTTCGATGTTGGATTTCGTGATTATACAGATATTGGTATGGAAATTTGAAAGATATATTTATATCGTTATTTCCAATACGATATTTGTTGGTCGTAGAATTTGATATTGAATATAAGCCGATATATTTTCTATTCAGAGCCTTGTATTTAATATCAAATGTGATTTGGGTTTGTCGTAAATGGTGTTTTTGTTAACTTTGTTCTTAAACCCAGTTGAGAAAAAGATTAAATCTTTTTATTTAGATTTAATGAAGTGTACCAATTAAATGATATTTAATTGGAATTGGATTAGAATGTGATTTTGGGTTTATCGTGAACCGTATTTTAAATGACATTGGTTCTTTAACCCATTTAAAGACAGGATATTGATTTTTGGGAAGATTAAAACTAAGTGGATTTTTAATTAGATTGAAGTGATCGAGAATGGAGTATCACCAGTTTTGCTCCAGGCGATAGTTAAATCTTTAATTGGATTTGAACGTGAAATGGTAATTGAATTTACTGATAACACCGTGGTGTTAGATATGAAGTATGACCAGTTTTACTTCATGGGATGAATAGGCTGGGATTGGGAAATAAAATAAATGATTACTTCGGTGTGGTTCGCTAATCCCGACTAGTTTGAATTGATATTCAAAGAAGATTAAAGAATAAATTTAAAGAATTTATCTTTGATAAAATTAATGGGAACCTTTCCCAAAGTATAAGAATATTTGAATAAAAGAATATTTTGAATTGGAATGAGGCGTATGTTGTGTTTGTGTAACACTTGTTTATTATATACGCGATTTATTCAGAAAGACCGGGTTTATCCCATTCTGAATAACTGATTCGACATGGTGTCGAGGATGAAGACGGTGGTCGAACACCGGAGGTCTTTAGATCGTTTGGGTGATTACTGATGATCTTGATTGGGCTGTACACCCAAGAGGAGGGAATCGGTTAGTGATCGTCCAGACATACTTGGAGATCGATGGATATGCGAGGTAGAAGGTGCCTCCGGTTTCGTTCAGACCTAGAACGAACTTGTAAATGGACTATGTGTCTGACATTGGATTTTATTCTATGTGATTGATTTTAATTAAATATGTGTCTGTTTAGCGGCGGAGAATTTATTCTCTTGCTTAATGCCCTTCTCTGAGACATACGAGCTCAGGGGTTATATATAGATGGATATCAATCACATGGAGTGAATTGCCTATGTGGCATGCCTAAGTGGCAATTGATCAAGGCTTCTGTTGAAAAGCAAAGTCTTGTGGTTGATGATCAAAGCACTGCCTGTGTGACATAGCTTTGTGTAATGTTGATTCGCGAGCCTCACACCCCGGTTGTGAACCAGAAATGGGAGAGGACATCAGGGAGGTCATGCGTTTCCTTCTAGCTAGGGTGGTGTCAGTGACCTACCAGCCCAGACATTTATATTATTTTCACCTGTGTGGTTGTTGCTGTTGCGAGGCGCCTTGGATATATCGGTGACTATGTGAATCCGATGGAGTCATTGGACTCATTGACGCCCCAAAGGGCGGGGAAACGCAGTGTTCAGGCATTATAATCCACATCGGTGGACCGACCCTGACGATCCAAGGGGCAGCTGCGGTTGTTCCTGAGGGGCGGGCTAGAGCATCTCGAATTCGGTAGTGGACGATCCCTTGCCTCGGTTCACAGATGGAAACCCAACTTCCAATACGTGACATTTGCGGTTTTGATTGTAGAGCCTAGTATGGCGACATGATATATGGTACCCATGCCGTCTATGATTGATATTTATGATTGAAATTGTTTTGACACTATGCACTTATAATAGTATCAAATGATTTTTTTTAACGTACCAAGCATGTTTGGCTATTATAAGGGAAAACCCTATCCTCTGGCTTGTGTTGCATTGTGTGATGGGACCTGGGTCTTATAATAGCTTCATTTTTTCAAAATGCATTGCGCTGTTTTGTTAAATGCACTGGTATTCATGGTAGGAAACCCGTTCCGTGTTATACGGTGTGGTCTCTTGATATATCTGATTTAAAGTAAAGTTTTAAATAACTGTTTTAGTTCTCACACCAGTCACATGACTGACCTGGAGTTTATTGTTTTAACCTAAACTCCGGGTGCCCTTATTTTGACACGGGAAGCTAGCAGTTTTGGTTTTGCAGATTTATATTCACAGGAACCTGGTTTACAGCTGGAATGATATCCGGAAAGCTCTGTATCCGTATATCTCTTTCAGTTGTGTTTTTTATTATTTTCCGCTGTTATGAAATGTATTGTAATCGCTGATATTTCTCGAATGTGTAATATTGATCCATACTCTATATATTCTTGTATTCTGATGGAATTGTTGTAATTAACAATGAAATGTTCTTCTGTTTGCGTTCCGATATGTGTTGTTCTCAAAGCAATCCATGCTTTCCTTACCGGGGAAGTTCGAGTCGTTTCATTTTGGTATCAGAGCTTTGGTTTACAGAGCTCGGAGAACAAGACACGTTAGAACCAAACGAAAGAAATCATCAGAAACTGGATTAGTAATATCTAACGGGAATGACTCGTTAGAGATGGGATCAGTAGTATCCTAGAATGAGTGTGAAGAGTATATTTTTAAATTGAAAATGTATTTTTTTTTGAAAATTTAAATTCAATTATACATATTTGATTATTTATTATATTTGAATTTGGACAATCCAGTATATAAAGATTTTGCATATACGTCTGATTCGCGTGTATTTAGAGTTTTAATATACTGGATAGATATAGAATCACGCTCTAGTCGCCCGGAGATGGTTCTGATGATTGACTAGTCGTCATCAGTATTCATGTTCGAGTGACGAAAGTAGGATTTCTATATATTTCCAATTGACTGGTGTGAGAACCAAAACTAGATAGGGCATATTATTGTGATTTGGCATCAAAAATCTATTTTTTGGACTATATATCAAAGTTATGAATTTGAAATGATAATCAACTAATTGATTGCTGGTTGTGTTGTTTGATTATTGTTTGATTGATTAAATGTTGAACCTTTAGCCAAATTGAACCAAATATTGAGTTGTATTGAAAATTAGTCGCATTTGCATGCAAATACATGTACTTACATTGAACAGGTCATATGAAACGACCCAAACTTCCCAGTAGGAAAAGACTGGATTGCTTTGAAAACAATACACATCAGAACACAAACTGAAGAACATTTTATTGCCGATTACAACAATTACATCGGAGTACAAGAGTATAACAGAGTATGAATACTTATTACAGAAATAGAAATACAATAATATCGAAGTTTTAAATTACATTTAAATAGCAGCGGAAAAATAATACAAATACACAACGGAAAGGAATACACGGATACAGAGCTTTCCGAATATCGCTTCAGCTGTAAGCCAGGATCCTGTAAATATATCTGCAAAAAGCTACTCGACTGTCCGTGTGGAAAATAAGGGCACCCGAGTTTGCCAGTGAAACAAACTACAGGTAAGTCATGGGACTGGTATGAGAAATCTTAACTTAACTATCTAATAATAAGGCTAATCACAGGATCACGCCGTTAACGCGGAACGGGTTTACTCCATTGGATTGCCAGTGCATAAAATAAAGTAAAACGTTAAACAACGAAATGCTTTTTAGAAAAATGAAACCATTATAAGACCCAAGTCCCATCACACAATGCAACACAAACCGGAGGATAGGGTTTTACCTTATAATGGTCAAAAGATGCTTGATATGATAAAATGGATTTAGTATTAGTGTGTATATCTATAGGTATATATATATATTTCTAAAACAATTTCAATCATAATGTATTAATCATAGACAGCATAGTACCCCATCCTACTATGTCGCCATACTAGTTCTACAATCAAAACCGCAAGGTCATATGGGAAATTGGATTTCCATCATGAGTCGATGCTAGGGGCAAGCTCCTCTCCGATTCGAGACACTCTAGCAAATGCCTCAGGATTCCCCATAGTGAACCCTTGGATCTTCAGGGCCGGTCCCTACCTAAGGGTAGTGGATTAATTATGCCTGAACACACGCTTCCCGGTCCCTCTGGACCTATAGTATGACCACTAACGGTGTAACGACCCAGAAAATCTGAACCAATTTAAAAATTTTAAATTGGCTAAAATAATAGATTTTGAATATTTAAAATAAATATTTTAAATAATATCAATGAAAACGGAGTTTGAATCGACAATTGAAAACGAATATAATTAATTTTAATTATAAACAAGGCCTGAAATGGCGTTGTAGTTTCAAAAATTGAATTCGAACTTTTTCGGACTGTACTGGGTGCAAAACAAAACAGATTTTAGTGAAACCAAAAATATTTAAATCTGTTAGTGAATACCTTTCTAACGAATCTGAAAAATCGAATTTTCATAGCAGAAAGCAAAAGTTATGGCCAAATGAATTTTCAGAAAGGTCGCTATAGAATTTATATAGCCCGTAAAATTGGCTATTTTGCATACGACTTCGGAATTCGACGAAACCACTTTCGTTGGATCCGGGATGTGAAGTTATTGCTAGGTTTCAAATTTCATAAGTTTTGAAGCTAACATGTGAGCGTGGCAAAGGAAAATGTGTTTTGGTCAATTACAATTAAATTGGATCGACCAGAAATGGGCCTTTTTGCAAACGGTCTCAGAATTCGACGAAACTAGTTTTGTTGGGACCGTATCGTCAAAACATAGCTAGATTTATTTTTCTGGAATTTTTTGAATCAGTTTGTGGCCCTGGCAAATTGAAATGTACGTTCAAATTAAATATTGAATATTTTATATTTTAATTTGAAGGAAAACTGACTGAAACATTCGAATGGGCCTTTGAAACATATCCCATTGTGTTCGGAATGGGGGTAAAACGCTAGGGACGACAATCGTTGGGTTTGGATTGGTGGTCGTGTCAGAAAACCCCTTATAAAATCTCCCGGCCAATCAGAATTTTTGAAAAAAAAAATTCATTTTCTCTTTCCCCGACATCATCTCCAGGCGACGGCGGAAGTCATCCAGATTTTCCCGGCTTGATTTCTCCTTTGTTTCTTAACGAAATCGAGCGCGGTTGGATCCATTTCAAAGCTCTCGATCTCCTCTTCAAATCCATATAAGGAACACCAATTATAGTTGTGTAAATCGGCCGAATCACCTCCGTGAAGTTTCGACGTTGAAACCGCCGCCACGACCGCTGGGGCCCACTGAGTTGGCCCTCCTCCCTGGCACACGTGCGCCTCACGTAGGCCTTCGACCCTGCGCAACCCGATCGTGGAACCATTGCACGGATTGATCGAAAAATTCAAACCTAGTTTTGAACGTTTTATTGAAGGTACGGCCAAATTTATTTTCAACATTTTTAACACCTTTAAACCATTGCAAACTTTGAAAAATCATATCTTTTTGCTGTGTTAACGAAATTCGATGAAACAGGAAACACCGGGACCGTGAGGACGTCTTCTACATTTCAGAAGAGACCGCATATTTTTCTGAGTCTTCTGCTATTTTTGGTGGAGTGGAACCCAATGTGAGATTTCTAATTTATAAACGATATGGAAAACGGCGATGTATAAATTATATAGTCGATGTATGAGTTATATAAGCGTTGTACATCTCTTGTATAAGCGTTGTATAAGTTGTACGTTCGATGTATAAGTTATATATGCGTTGTAAAAATTATATATGTGTTGAAATAGAAGTGAATTGCTATATATATATATATATATATATATATATATATATATATATATATATATATATACGCCCCTCGTCCACAAACCATGGACGATATTTATTGGTTGTGATTGGTGTGAAAATTGATTGATAGCGAATGGTTGTTTGGAATTGTTTGTGGTTGATATTGATTGATTGTGGTTGAAAAATACCCACTTGTGGTTGAGAAATATTCGGTTGAAACCACATAGGATTAGTTTATGGAAATGAAATAAATATATACATGCCGCCTGCGTGCGACTAGATGCATGATTCCCATTGTCAAAAACCGCGAGGTTTTAAGGTAGAGCGAGGAGCCGTACTAGGGACGGTCCCGGTTTTAACTACCCTGCCGTTATGCTGCCGAAATTTTGAATAATATTCATGTGTTTGAATTATTCTCATTTGCTGAAACTATATTTATTAGTTGAATAGAAAACTTTCACGTGTCGAATCGAAATTCATTCGTTAATTAGAAATTCATGTGTTGAATGGTATTCCTATTTTGAAATAAATTGTTCTATAATAAAAATCACCTTTTTATCATCTATATGGACTATGTAAAATAATCTCGTTTTAAAAGAAATTGTTTTATAATAAAAATCCTATTTTTATTACCTATATAAACTATATAAAATAATAGTGCTTTGAAATGAATTGATTTACAATAAAAATCACCTTTTTTTTATTATATACATGAATTGTTGAAATGTGAAGTGTTAAAAATAGACACTCGTTCAAATAAATATTCATTAATTAGCTAATGATATGATTTTTGCCTATGCATGCAACATTAGAATGAATGGTGTTTTTAAATGAAATGGAATCAAATATGAAGTTGAATGGAAAATTATAAGTGATAAGAACTGTATATATGTACATGCATATTTATTGAACAGGTTATAACAAAGGGGCTAGAGAAAAGGAATAAAATTTTATGCCCGACAAATAGGTACACATTTACTGTTTTGTTTGGGTGATGATTTTATGAGCCCGTTGGCTAGCCTCTTGGCTTTTTCTTTTTCTTTTTGACATGAGACGCCCGTGTGGCTATTTGGGAATTTTCCTAGCCCCTTCCGTACAAAGAAGGTTATGGCGAAATTTTCCAAAATTTAAAGGCGTTAGTGAAATATTTGAAGTGAAAACGATATTGAAATTGTTGAATGAACTATATTTATATAAATATATAAATATAAATAAAATTAAAACGAAACATGGCCGTGCAGTTCGTGTTTTGAAACCATGATTTCAAACAACTAGTGCGGGAAATCCGACCATTGGATTTTCCCGAAACCGCAACCGTTGGGTTCGCCTTGGAAATATCTTTCCAACGGCACCAACTTTGTAAAAATCCAACGGTTGGATTGTCTGGAATGTTTAATTCAAATCTGAAGAAAAACAGCGCCAGAATCGATTATATATATATATATATATATATATATATATATATATATATATATATATATATATATATATTCGATCGAATAACGACGCTGCAGTTTGTATTTTGAAATCGAAACTTCAAACGATTGTACCGGGAGATCCGACCGTCGGATTTTCCTGAAACTGGAACCGTTGGATTCATTTTGAAAAGATCTTTCTAATGATGTAAATTTTGCGAAGATCCAACGGTTAGATTTTCAGATATGTGTAAATCAAATCTGAAGAAAAATAGCGCCACGGTTGCGTTATGGCCCGAAGCGTCGTTTTGAATAAAATAGCTATTTTAAAATAAATAAAAATAGCGATAAATCGTTATACAATATTATAAACGATATGGATGTAAATTTAGAAATTAACTGAAGTTTGGCTAAGTCGAATGGTTTCTTGGGTATTGATCTGATGTTGGTTTCGACCTTCGGGGTTAATATTTGGGAAATCGTTCTCTTACTGATTGACGGTTAGTGACTAATGAATTGAAATGATGCGTGTGTAGTTTAGTGTTGCACTTGTTTATTATATACGCGAGTTGTTCAGAAAGACCGAGTTTATCCCATTCTGAATAACTGAATCGACGATAAGAAATCGAAGATAAAGACGGTGGTCGAAGACCGGAGATCTTCACCTCGTTTGGATGGTAACCGAGGTCCTGATTGGGAGGCATCCCGAAATATGGATAATGAGTGGTGATCGTCCAGATGTACGTGGTGATCGATGGGTTTGCGAGGTATTTAGTGCCTCCGGTTTCGTTCAGACCCAGAACGGACTTGTAAATGGACTGTGTGTCTGACATTGGATTTTATTCTGTGTTGATTGATCTCTATTAAATATACATATGTTTGGCGGCGGAGAATTTATTCTTTTGCTTAACGCCCTTCTCTGAAACGCACGAGCTCAGAGGTTGTACATCGATGGACATCAGTCGCACGGCATGAATTGCTAGTGTGGCATGCCTAAGTGGCAAATGATCAAGGCTTCTGTTGAAAAGCAAAGTCTTGTGGTGATGATCAAAGCACCGCATGTGTGGCGTAGCTTTGTGTATAATGTGAATTCGCGAGCCTCACACCCCGGTATGAACCAGAAACGGGAGAAGGACCTCAGGGAGGGCATGCGTTTCTTTCTAGCTAGGGTGGTGTCAGTGACCTACCAGCCATGACATTTATATACTTTTCACCTGTGTGGTTGTTGCTGTTGCGAGGCGCCACGGTTTGATCGGACGATCCGGGTCCGATGGAGTCATTCGTTGGCTCGTTTACGCCCCAAAGGGCGGGGAAACGTATTGTTCAGGCATTTTAATCCACATCGGTGGACCGGCCCTGTCGGTCCAAAGGCTTGACTGAGTACTTGCCTGAGACATGGGCTAGATTGTCTCGAATTCGGTAAGGACTATTTTTTGCCTTGGTTCATGACGGAAATCCAATTTCCAAATACCTGACTATGCGGTTTTGATTGTATACCTATATATGGCGACATAGTGGTATGGGGCATTAATGCCATCTACGATTGATAGTTATGATTTGAAATTGCTTTCAAAACATATAAACACCAGCAATAATATCAAATGCCTTTGTTTTATTCGTATCAAGCATATCTTGGCCGTTATAAGGGAAAAACTCTATCCTCCGGTTTGCGTTGCATTGTGTGATGGGAACTGAGTCTTATAATGACTTCATTTTTATAAAATGCATTGCGTTGTTTAAAAGAAAGATTTGTTTTAAAGCACTGGAAATCCGATGGAGTAAACCCGTTCCACGAAAGTGGTGTGGTCCTGTGATTAGCCATATATTAAATGTGTTGAATAGATTTCTCATACCAGTCCCATGACTGACTCGTAGTTTGTTTCACTTTCAAACTCGGGTGCCCCTTTTTCTACATGGGCAGCTTTGTATTCAGGTTTAGCTGGCTTTCTCTGGATAACTGGAGCTGAAGATGGATTCTATCATTTATCTCTTTTTATGCTGTTCAGCTCCTATTGTACATATTTTGTTGTTTTCCGCTGTAGACATTTATGTATAGCTGAACTGTATTTGTACTAAGTAAGATCCTGTATACTGTGTAACTCTGATGATTACTTTTATCCAGTATATTCTATTGTTCATTATCTGGTGTATTTATTTATTTCTGTTCTGCTATTATCTGTTTCTGTGTTATATTCCATGGATTACCCTTGCCGCCGTCAGTACGGGGTTTGGGGTCGTCTCATTTGGTATCAGAGCTTTGGTTAAGCTTAGTTCTGGAATATAACATATTAACGAACTCGTCAGAAATAGAACCAGTAGTGTTCTAGGACGGGTAAATCTATACAGATAGGATCAGCAATATCCTAGTATGAGTAAAGCAGAATGAAATTACACCTCGATAGACACATTTACATTTGAAGTATTTGTTTCTATATTTTGAAATATCTTTTCTGTGACCTGACACTTGATCTGCCATTTGCAGAAGAACTAGAAAATGAGTGCCAGAAACAGAAGAAGTAATACTGACCCGGATATCGAAGCCCTATATATGAAATATAGGAATCTGGGTGGAAAGCTGTTCTCGGGCGAAGAATCTATTATGAGAGCACAAGCTTGGATTCATTCGGCTGAGAAAATCTTTGAAGCATTAAAGCTGAGTGTAACACCCCACCTCCGCCAATGCCACTCTTGCAAGCACACTAGCTTTGGAGGGGTGTTAAACAAGGTAAACATGCATGCATATATCACAAGACAGAACATATAAGTAAAAAAAAACAGAGTAAATAAAGCAGCGGATAAAACTAACATTTCAAAACCATAGTCAAGTTACATCAAAGTACTAGGTCATTATTTTCTACAAAACATAGTCTAGAAACATCAACTGAAAACTGGAAAGAAAATCATAAAGTAACTATCCCCAAGGTAGAATAAAGCCATAGCGTGCTCAAGTCCAAACCGCACATGAGCTATCCAGAAAAGCAGCTAAAGATCCAAGCTAGGTACCAATGTTCCCACCCTGTAAACCTGAGGGGGGGAAACGGAAGAAAAGAGGCGAAAGAAAACGGGTCAGTCAAAAAGACTGGTAAGTCCTATCTACTATTAGTATAAAAACTAATAAAGTTAACTGAACATGTAAAACAGAGATGAGATGTAGGGTGATAACTGGCATGATGAAAAGTTAACAAGATAGATCAAGTGTGGCATCGCATATACAAGGTTAAGATTTTGCATCAAGTGTACTAGTATTCCAACCCATGTCAAGTATAAACAAGAAATGATCCCTTGGCCCAAAGCTGCCCCACATCATGAGATGACCTAAATCGAGGTCCAACTACTCGGTCTTGTCGATCGGCTCCCTATAAGCCTAACTCGTCGTGTATCGGTGTCATACGGCTTAATCGTGGAATGTAGTTAACTGTGCAAGGTCCACCCCAGGGTGTATCCAGCCCTAAGGTGTAAACCACAGACACAATTCAAGCACGCACAGTCTAAACCTACTGGTGCCCATGTTCAACTCCGGACTTAATGTGCACGACCATGGTCCGCCTGAACAACTGGTGCACCCTTCAGCCATCTCTTTTGTTCTCTTACAATCAGTTCAGTAATCGTGCCCCACCCTAGCCTAGTCCAGGGTACCCATGATACTTCCAAGTGGTTTACTGCTGAAAAGGACCACGTAACTAGGATTTCAAGTGGGTTAAGTGTGGTTAACCCTATCCTAACCATGTATTGAGTTGGTTAAGTGTATTCAAGCAGTCCATGACTTAACCCTATCAATTCATCGGGTTTAATTGGTTAAGTATATTCAAGTAGTCCATGACTTAACCCTACCAATCCATCGTGTTTAATTGGTTAAGTATATTCAAGTAGTCCATGACTTAACCCTACCAATCCATCGTGTTTAATTGGTTAAGTATATTCAAGTAGTCCATGACTTAACCCTACCAATCCATCGTGTTTAATTGGTTAAGTATATTCAAGTAGTCCATGACTTAACCCTACCATGTGGCATTAATTAACTTAATGCACCCCAACCTCTCACATTAGACTTTGTTGTGGTTACTAGTTAAGCCGGGCGGGTCCGGGTAGCTTTACACCACAACTTAGTCTAACCTCGGGTTCCAAGTGCGACATGACCAACTACTCACATTGGGTCCTATTGCTTGTAGCCACTAGTTAAGCCGGTCGGTTCTGGGTAGATTTATGCTACAAACTCAACCCAACCTCGAGTTGGCCACACTCATATTTTCTAAGTGTCATGTCCATCATTATGTTTACAAACATAATCACAAGTCAATGTTCATGTCATATTTTAAAACCATGTTTTCACGTCTTTAATATTACCCAAACCCAACGCATTCCCATCGCATGTACGTTTCGCATAACATAACATAGGTCAAAAGAGGGAACTTGGCAAAAGCATGACAAAAGGGCATAAGGTAATAAGGTTGGCCACAAGTTAAACATGGTGGCATATGAGGCATAAATATGTTCATTCAAACTTGCATGTTACATGCATAACATTCAAACTTAGCGAATAGGTGATACATGGTCCTAGGTGACATAGGATGATGACTAGAAGTTCGCATGTAACATTATATGCAAGTTATCATAAAGGTTATGAGAGTTCTCATGTTGCATAATGCAACATTTCAACATAAAGCTTATAGCTTTTAGCCCACAAGGTCAAGGTGATAGCTTTACAAACATGCATAGAATAAACCTATGCATAACATGTTAGAATCAAAGCACATATCATACTTAGGCCCAAACTCAAACTTGCAACATGTCACATTTAACTTCATAGTTAGAATCTAAGAGTAGTATAGGGCTTACAATGCTATGAAGACTTATAAAATATAAATAAGATTGAGACGAAGCCACTAGCAACTCTAAACACTCCCAAATGATAAGCTCCAATGAAAACCCTTGAGAAATAAGCAAAAGATCCTTGCTTTGATGAAGAAAGATTGAACTTTGGCCTTAAATCAAGCTTAGAAACTCTCAAACAAGCTTAGGAACTCTCATATGAATGAAGATGGAGGCTATGACAAGAGGGTGGAGGCCATGATTAAACATTTTGGCAGCACTTAGTTACTAGATTGATTTATGATGATTTAGGCTAGGTATTAGGGTCTTTTTATAGATGATCAGGTTAATTTAGACCATAGGATTAACCCTAATTCAGATCTGGGCCATCAATTCACGTCACTAGCCTCCAAAACAGGTCCAAACAGCCAAAATAGGTGCACCAGGCCGACCTGGCCGACCAGGGAGGTCGACCCCCAGGTCGACCTGGTTGGGGGGAGGTCGACCCTAGTGTCGACCCGCCTGTCGACCTGTATGGGCAGGAATTTTCCCGCCCAGTCTGTTTTGGTTGAATTTGAATTCTAAATTCAAATTTGAACTGTTTTTGAACTTGAAATTTTCTGAAAACTTTGACGGGCCATAACTTGGTCATACGGACTCCGATTTTCGAAAACTCGAACTCTATTTCGCGTATTTTTCCGAGACGAACGCAATGGCACAGCCCGTTTCCCTTGATTCAGATTTTAACATTAAATTCTGCCTTGATTTATGTTATAACATGTTATTCAGAAATACGGGTTGTTACATCCTCCCCACCTTAAAGGATTTCGTCCCCGAAATCTTCAAGTTAGGAAGAACGTATCCTACCATCCATCATCCATCTACTCAAAACATCATCCACAAGTAATCATTGTCCTTAAAAGATTCTAAATGCTGTATGAACATATGCAAAGGTGTGTGTATATGTACTTATATAATGCGAAAATCAGGCGGTTAGTGATTCAGTAAACCTCCTTAATGCAAAATATGTTAGTGTAATGAGTCCATATGTATGCGAATTCCTAACATAATCCATAGTCTCTATATGAGTGCACATAACATCCATCCATATGCAACATCCATGTGATAGCATACAAGTTTCATCCATGAATAAGCATAAACACTCATGCATATGCGGTATGAAAGTGTGTGAGCCGATCTTAGTGCCTAACGTGTATCATGCATACACGAGTATCCACTTGCAAACACTTGCAACCACTGGCAAACATCAAACATAACATGTTTCAAATACATGTTTCAACCAAGGGTTTCTACCTAAGGTTCTTATGACAAGATTTACGAAACAAGATAAAATAGATAAACATGGATAGCAAAAGAAAGATATACCAACTAGGAAAAGAGATTGAAAATGTACCCTAAAAAAGAAATGGATAAAGCACACGCATCTTCTCCTTGGTTTCCCAAGTTGCGTCTTCCTCTGCTTCACTCCATTGCACCTTAACAAGCTTAACTTCTTTGCTTCTTAGCTTCTTTGTCTCCGTTTCCATGATACGAATCGGAGCTCGTCTTAGGGTTGCCTCTTTCTCCACCTCCATGTCTTCAAGAATGCTAGGTTCAACCACCTCACCGCACTCATGTAGGCACTTTCGGAGATGCGAGACATGAAAGACATTATGCACTCCGGCTAGCTTCTCGGGCAATTCCACCTTATAATCCATCCTTCCAATTCTCTCTATGATAGGGAAGGGTCCTACGAACCTTGGTGCCAGCTTCCCAACTGCTCCAAAACGAACGACATTACGCAAAGGAGAAACCTTCACGAAAACCATATCTCCAACTTCGAATTCCAAATCTGTCCTTCGCTTGTCAACATAGGATTTTTGTCTGTCTTGGGCCGCTTTCATCCGTCTTCTCACCAATTCAACTTTCTCGGATGTGTCCCGTATCATATCGGGCCCAAGTATAAGTCTATCCGTTGTCTCCCACCAACAAGATGGTGACCTACACGGCCTCCCATACAAAGCTTCAAATGGTGCCATCCCTATGCTAGCTTGATAGCTATTATTATAAGCAAACTCCACAAGAGGGAGGTGTTCTTCCCAAGTACCACCAAAGTCAAGAACACAAAGCCTCAAGAGATCTTCTAGCACTCTATTCACCCTTTCGGTTTGGCCATCTGTCTGGGGGTGATAGGCTGTACTTAGATTCAATCGCGTACCCATCGCTTCTTGCAAACTATTCCAGAACTGGCTAGTGAAAATTGGGTCACGATCGCTAACTATGCTAGAAGGAACTCCATGAAACCGCACTATCTCTCGAAGATAAATAGATGCTAGCCATGATGCGGTCCTCTTGCTCTTCACTGGGATGAAATGAGCATTAATTCTTCGTAAGTCTATCAACTATGACCCATATGCTCGTATTCCCTTTCCTTGACCTAGGCAATCCGTCCACAAAATCCATAGAGATACTTTCCCACTTCCATTGCGGGACCTCTAATGGATGTAATAGCCCTCCGGGTTTCTTCGGCTCGGCTTTCACTTGTTGGCACACCAAGCACTTTGAAACATACTCTGCCACATCCTTCTTCATTCCAGCTCAAAAGAAAATGCGCTTCATGTCCCTATACATCTTATCTCCTCCAGGATGTATAGTCATCTTCGAGTGATGCGCTTCTTTGAGAACTTTATGCACCAAGTCTCCTACTTGTGGAACGCATAGCCTTCCATCACGCCTTAGCCAACCCTTTTCATCAATAGTATATCTAGCAAGGTGACTAGACGTCTCACCACGGATCAACTTGCCCATTATCTCGACTATCTGCGGATCTTCCTTCTGCGAAGTCCCTACTTGATCAAGAAGGATAGGTCTAAGCTCAAGAGATGCTAACGAACCAGTCATCGACCCAACAGCTGTTGTGAAATCAAAGGTTGCCAAGAACTCTAGGCTCCTCATCTCAACAAACAAGGGACTCAAAGTCAACCTACTTCTGCTTAGTGCATCTGCCACAACATTACCCTTGCCAGGGGTATAAGCTATCTCGAAGTCATAAGATGCCAAGAATTCCATCCATCTTTGCTGCCTTAGATTCAGATCTTTCTGTGAGAAGAGGTACTTGAGTGACTTGTGATCAGTATACAACTCAAACCTTTCGCCTAGGAGATAGTGGCGCCAGGATTTGAGTGCAAAGATAATCGCTGCTCCAAATCATGAGTGGGATAGTTCTTCCCATGAACTTTAAGTTGTCTACCCCCATAACATATCACTCTCCCTTCCTGCATCAGAACAGCACCTAACCCTGTGCCACATGCATCGGTGTACACGGTAAACATCTTACCGCCATCGGGTAATGCCAAAACTGGAGCTGTAGTAAGGGCCTTCTTGAGCTTTTGAAAAGCAAGCTCACAGTCTAAGTCCCATGCAAAGACTAAGTTCTTCTTTGTCAACTTAGTAAGAGGGGCTGAAATCTTAGCAAAGTCCCTGATGAACTTCCTATAGTAGCCCGCCGGACCGAGGAAGCTTCTTACTTCGGTTGCATTCCTAGGAGTCTTCCAGTCTTGAACCGCAACCACTTTCACGGGATCCACAGCTATGCCTTGCTTAGAAACTATATGTCCAAGAAATCGAATTTCCCTTCTCCAAAAATGACATTTGGAGAACTTAGCTTTCAACTGATGAGCTCTAAGCGTATCCATCACTTCCTTGAGATGTCTAGCATGTTCTTCCTCATCCTTTGAGAAAATCAGAATATCATCCACGAAGACAACTACAAACTTGTTAAGGAACTCCCTGAACACCCTACTCATCAAATCTACGAAGTAGGCGGGTGCATTAGTCAAACCGAATGGCATGACAAGCCATTCAAAGAATTCATCTGGAGTCCTAAACGCAGTTTTATCAATACTATCCTCAGCCACTCTAAGCTGATGAAATCCGGTGGCTAGATCGAGCTGAGAGAAAACAGAAGCACCAACAAGCTGGTCAAAGAGGTCGTCTATCCTCGGTAACGGGTGCCTATTCTTCTTTGTTAGCTTGTTCAACTCTCGATAATCAACACATAGACGAAGCGAACCATCCGCCTTAGTAGCGAATACCACAGGAGCACCCCATTCAGAAATGCTTCGCCTAATAAAATTCTTCTCAAGCAACTCCTTGATTTGCTTACTGAGCTCCCTTCTTTCACATGGGGCCATGTGCCTAACGGGCAATGATACTGGTTTGGCATTATCGACTAGATAAATGCGGAAATCTATCTCTCGTTTAGGGGGTAACCCCTTAACTTCTTCAAAGACATCAGGATAGTCTCGGACCACCATTACAGATTGCAGATCATTGATGGACGAGTCAAGAGATTCAAGATAACATAACATGACGGGACCTCTAGGGTTACAAGAAATTTCTAGGGTATTACCGAGGCGAGTCATGAGCCTCACCACCCTATGCTCACAATCGAGGATGGCTCCATAACAGGACAACCAATCCATGTCCAAAATCAACCCGTATCCTGTGAACCCAAGAACATAAGCATTACACGTGAATTCTACGGTCAAGATAGAAATCTTCAAATCCACACAAATCATAGATAGATGGGTGGAACCCCCAATTGGATTTGAAACACTAAAGGGATCCTCAACTAGACTAGTACTTTGGTGCAAACTTTCAACAATGTCAGAAGAAATAAAACTATGCGATGCGCCAGAATCAAATAAGGTGCGAACAGGATAATCAGAAATGTAAACAAGACTTTCTACAGAAATACTACCTCGGTCCTGAACTGGAGCAATGTTGAGGGCATGCACTTGCCCTCCAGAAGGTCCTGCATGCTAAGTCTGTCATTGCCCTTGTCCTTGCTTCTTGGGGCAATCCTTGCTAAGGTGTCCAGGCTCTCCACAGTGAAAGCATTCACCCAACTTCCTCTTCTTCTTTCTGCAATCTTTGGCTATGTGCCCAACAATCCCACAGAAGTTGCATTTTCTTGGGTCCTTTGCCTTGCTGTTGTTGGCCTTATTGCCCTTGTTGTTCTTGTTGTTCTGATTGCTCTGATTTCCTCCCCATTTGGAGTCCGTCTTCTTGGCTTGAGTCTCATTAGGCTTGACTTCTTTCTTGCCATTCTTATCGTCTCCTTGAAGCAATGCCATGTCCACTAGGCCTTCAAAAGTGGCCCCCATGGGTATTTGAGACAGGGCTAAACCTTGTAATGGCTCATTCAACCCTCGTGCAAAGCGTAAAGCCATCTTCTGGGGAGTATTAACCATGTCTAAACCAAATCGAGCAAGCTGGTTAAATTTATTCACATACTCCCTCACTGTCATGTCCCCTTGCTTCAAAGATATAAACTTCTCCAATTGCAGATTCGCGTCAGCAGATGATAGAAACTTAAGCCCAAACCTCGTCCTAAAGTCGGCCCAAGTCTCTATAGGCCTAGTAGCATTGGTGACCTCCCACCAATAAGCAGCTTCTTCTTTCAATAGCCACGCTGCCAACAGAACTTTTCTATGGTCTTCCACATCAAAGATGGCGAAGAGATCTTCAGTTTTTTTCAACCAATTTCTTGCCTCCACAAAAGTCTCCGTCCCAATAAAATTCTTGCCACCCATTGCCTTAACGTCTTTGCAAACCTTAGCGAAATCTGCTTGTGGATTCTGAGGAGGAGGAGGAGGGACCTCAGTTACGGTGGGGGTATTTGCTGGGCCCACATCATTGGCCCTAGCTTCCAAGTACCTCCGGAACCATCCGGGAATGGTTACTCCCTCGGGAAGGTTAAGATCGATCATACTGAAAAAGAAAAAGACAGATTCAGAACGAGGAAACGAAGGATAGTGCTAATGGATTTTGGGGAATAGCCTTTTAAAATAACTAGACTTTTCTTGGAAAATACTTAATTGGTTTTGAAAATAGTTTATCAAAAGGTAAGTTTTAAAAACCTTTTGCTCAAATCTTGTAAACCTTATGCTCTGATACCAAATGTAACACCCCACCTCCGCCAATGCCACTCTTGCAAGCACACTAGCTTTGGAGGGGCGTTAAACAAGGTAAACATGCATGCAGATATCACAAGACAGAACATATAAGTAAAAAAAAGAGAGTAAATAAAGCAGCGGATAAAACTAACATTTCAAAACCATAGTCAAGTTACATCAAAGTACTTGGTCATTATTTTCCACAAAACATAGTCTAGAAACATCAACTGAAAACTGGAAAGAAAATCATAAAGTAACTATCCCCAAGGTAGAATAAAGCCATAGCGTGCTCAAGTCCAAACCGCACATGAGCTATCCAGAAAAGCAGCTAAAGATCCAAGCTAGGTACCAGTGTTCCCACCCTGTAAACCTGAGGGGGGGAAACGGAAGAAAAGAGGCGAAAGAAAACGGGTCAGTCAAAAAAGACTGTAAGTCCTATCTACTATTAGTATAAAAACTAATAAAGTTAACTAAACATGTAAAACAGAGATGAGATGTAGGGTGATAACTGGCATGATGAAAAGTTAACAAGATAGATCAAGTGTGGCATCACATATACAAGGTTAAGTTTTTGCATCAAGTGTACTAGTATTCCAAGCCATGTCAAGTATAAACAAGAAATGATCCCTTGGCCCAAAGTTGGCCCACATCATGAGATGACCTAAATCGAGGTCCAACTACTCGGTCTAGTCGAGCGTCTCCCTATAAGCCTAACTCGTCGTGTATCGGTGTCATACGGCTTAATCGTGGAATGTAGTTAACTGTGCAAGGTCCACCCCAGGGTGTATCCAGCCCTAAGGTGTAAACCACAGACACAATTCAAGCACGCACAGTCTAAACCTACTGGTGCCCATGTTCAACTCCGGACTTAATGTGCACGACCATGGTCCGCCTGGACAACCGGTGCACCCTTCAGCCGTCTCTTTTGGTCTCTTACAATCAGTTCAGTAATCGTGCCCCACCCTAGCCTAGTCCAGGGTACCCATGATACTTCCAAGTGGTTTACTGCTGAAAAGGACCACGTAACTAGGATTTCAAGTGGGTTAAGTGTGGTTAACCCTATCCTAACCATGTATTGAGTTGGTTAAGTGTATTCAAGCAGTTCATGACTTAACCCTGTCAATACATCGGGTTTAATTGGTTAAGTATATTCAAGTAGTCCATGACTTAACCCTACCAATCCATCGTGTTTAATTGGTTAAGTATATTCAAGTAGTCCATGACTTAACCCTACCAATCCATCGTGTTTAATTGGTTAAGTATATTCAAGTAGTCCATGACTTAACCCTACCATGTGGCATTAATTAACTTAATGCACCCCAACCTCTCACATTAGACTTTGTTGTGGTTACTAGTTAAGCCGGGCAAGTCCGGGTAGCTATACACCACAACTTAGTCTAACCTCGGGTTCCAAGTGCGACATGACCAACTACTCACATTGGGTCCTATTGCTTGTAGCCACTAGTTAAGCCGGTCGGTTCCGGGTAGATTTATGCTACAAACTCAACCCAATCTCGAGTTAGCCACACTCATATTTTCTAAGTGTCATGTCCATCATTATTTTACAAACATAATCACAAGTCAATGTTCATGTCATATTTTAAAACCATGTTTTCACGTCACTAATATTACCCAAACCCAACGCATTCCCATCGCATGTACGTTTCGCATAACATAACATAGATCAAAAGAGGGAACTTGGCAAAAGCATGACAAAAGGGCATAAGGTAATAAGGTTGGCCACAAGTTAAACATGGTGGCATATGAGGCATAAATATGTTCATTCAAACTTGCATGTTACATGCATAACATTCAAACTTAGCGAATAGGTGATACATGGTCCTAGATGACATAGGATGATGACTAGAAGTTCGCATATAACATTATATGCAAGTTATCATAAAGGTTATGAGAGTTCTCATGTTGCATAATGCAACATTTCAACATAAAGCTTATAGCTTTTAGCCCACAAGGTCAAGGTGATAGCTTTACAAACATGCATAGAATAAACCTATGCATAACATGTTAGAATCAAAGCACATATCATACTTAGGCCCAAACTCAAACTTGCAACATGTCACATTTAACTTCATAGTTAGAATCTAAGAGTAGTATAGGGCTTACAATGCTATGAAGACTTATAAAATATAAATAAGATTGAGACGAAGCCACTAGCAACTCTAAACACTCCCAAATGATAAGCTCCAATGAAAACCCTTGAGAAACAAGAAAAAGATCCTTGCTTTGATGAAGAAAGATTGAATTTTGGCCTTAAATCAAGCTTAGAAACTCTCAAACAAGCTTAGGAACTCTCATATGAATGAAGATGGAGGCTATGACAAGAGGGTGGAGGCCATGATTAAACATTTTGGCAGCACTTAGTTACTAGATTGATTTATGATGATTTAGGCTAGGTATTAGGGTGTTTTTATAGATGATTAGGTTAATTTAGACCATAAGATTAACTCTAATTCAGATCTGGGCCATCAATTCACGTCACTAGCCTCCAAAACAGGTCCAAACAGCCAAAATAGGTGCACCAGGCCGACCTGGCCGACCAGGGAGGTCGACCCCCAGGTCGACTCTAGTGTCGACCTGGTTGGGGGGAGGTCGACCCTAGTGTCGACCCCCCTGTCGACCTGTCTGGGCGGGAATTTTCCCGCCCAATCTGTTTTGGTTGAATTTGAATTCTAAATTCAAATTTGAATTGTTTTTGAACTTGAAATTTTCTGAAAACTTTGACGGGCATAACTTGGTCATACGGACTCCGATTTTCGAAAACTCAGACTCTATTTCGCGTATTTTTCCGAGACGAACGCAATGGCACAGCCCGTTTCCCTTGATTCAGATTTTAACATTAAATTATGCCTTGATTTATGTTATAACATGTTATTCAAAAATACGGGTTGTTACACTGAGGGATGACCAGAAAAGATTACTGGCCTCCTGGGCACTCGAAGACAAAGCTTTGTTCTGGTGGGATTCAGTTATTAAGGATAATTCAGAAGGTGATATCACCTGGGATAGATTCAAAGTGATTTTCCTGGAAAGATTTAATCCTCCCGAAGCGACTGAGCGATTATGCGATGAATTTTCTTATCTGATACAAGGTGATATGACCATCCCAGAATATCATAAGAAATTCAATGAACTTTCTCACTTTGCTCCCCATATGATTAAAGACCCAAAGAGGAAGAATCTTAGATTTATTCACGGACTTCAAAGAAAATATCAGAACAGTGTGATGAGGAATGTGAAGCTTCCTTTCTCAGAAATGATTTATATGGCTTATCAGTATGAAGATCTCGATAGGAAAGGTATGTTGCGCGGCGGAGAGGAAGTCAGTTCTAGCGATAAGGTTGAATCAGAAACTGATCGTCCTGAGGCCAGTACGATGTCTGAGGTCAGTAAGGAGCCTAGAACCAATCAGAAAAGGGCCAGATCAGGAAAACAACCGGTAACGACCGCCATATGCAACAACTGCCATAAGCAAGGGCATTTGCAAGGAAATTGCTGATCTTTAAAGAAGCAAGGAAAGAGCGGATCCAAACCTATGAAGAGGCAAAAGAACACACATGGCGAAAGGAAATGCCATAAGTGTCGTCAAGCAGGTCATATTGCACGGGAGTGTCAACTCTCAAAGAAATCTGAGGCAGTACATATAAATGAAGTAGCAGAAACTTCTGAGCCCTCAGATAAGCAAGGGAGGTCTGATGTTTTAGAAGGCACGCTCAATGTCAAGAACATTCCAGTTAAAGTACTGTTTGACACAGGCGCTTCACGAAGCTTTATTGCCAAGAGTGCAGTCAAGAAGTTGGATTTGAGATTGAAGAAGCTCAAAGAACCAATGACAGTCCGAAATCCAGTTGGGGGTTCCATCGATCTCAGTTGGGTTTGTGGGGTGCCTGTCTCTTTTTCCTGCTATAAATTCCCTACTATCTCTATCGTCATGAATTTTAATGAATTCGATCTTATTCTGGGATTGGATTGGTTAACCAGATATGAGGCAGAGGTTAGATGCGCCGAGAGAGTTGTTAAGGCAAAGGCACTATCGGGGAATTATATAACCATACCATGTGAAGGCCCGACATCAAATAGAAAGGACTTTTGGGCAGTTTTGGATGTTTCTCCAGCCCAAATAGAAAATATCCCTGAAATCTCAGAGAATATTCCCGACCTAGTGAAAGATATTCCTGTCATCAAGAACTATGCAGATGTGTTCGAGGAAGTTGTTCGCTTACCCCCGCAGAGAGAAATAGATTTCAAGATCGCTTTGATTCCCAATGCAAGGCCGGTAGTTCACGCTATTCGAAGAATGTCCTTGAAAGAGAAAGAAGAACTTGACAATCAAACACGACAGCTAGTATGGAAGGGTCTGATCAGGCCTAGTTTCTCTGATTGGGGAGCAGCAGTGGTGTTTGTCCCAAAATCTGACGGTACTCTACGGTTATGTGTGGATTATCGTGATTTGAACAAGCAGGCAATAAAGAACAAATATCCATTGCCGCGGATTGATGATTTGTTGGATCGATTAAATGGCGCACAAGTATTCTCAAGGATGGACCTAGCTACAGGCTTCCATCAACTTCGAATCGCCGAAGAGTGTGTTCCAATGACAGCATTCAGAGGTCCTGACTTATTCTACGAGTGGTTAGTAATGCCGTTCGGCTTATGTAACGCTCCAGCCTATTTCGTCGATCTAATGAACAGAGTATTCAGAGGAGTTTTGAATAAATTTGTTCTGGTTTTTATTGATGATATCCTAATCTTCTCTAAGTCAAAGGCCGAACATGAAAAGCATTTGGAACAGGTTCTAGAAATTCTCATAAAGAATGTGTTGAAAGCAAAGTTTTTCCAAATGTATATTCTGGCAAGATGAAGTGAAATTTCTTGGCCATGTCGTATCGAAAGAAGGAATTGCTGTGGATCCAAGTAAAATCACAGTTATTCAGAATTGGAAACAGCCCAGTACCCCTATAGAAGTCCGCAGTTTTCTCGGATTGGCTAGCTATTACCGGAAGTTCGTTAAAAACTTTTCGAAGATATCTGGCCACTTAACGAAGCTTACAAAGAAGCACTCTAAATTCAAATGGACTCCAGAAAGTGAGGAGGCTTTTGAAGAGCTAAAGTTAAGACTAACGACTGCTCCAGTGTTAACCATCATCGATGGCAACAAGGATTTAAAAGTCTGGACTGATGCTTCTAGAGAAGGCCTTGGCGTAGTGTTAATGCAAAGGGGTAAAGTGACTGCTTATGCTAGCCGTCAGCTGAAGCCGCACGAGAAGAACTATGTAACTCATGATCTTGAGTTGTTGGCTATCGTATTCGCCTTGAAAATCTGGAGACACTATCTTCTAGGTGAGAGATTTGAACTGTTTACAGATCATCAGTCGTTAAAGTATCTATTCACACAGAAGGACTTGAATCTGAGGCAGCAACATTGGCTAGAGTTCCTTGCAGCATACGATTTTGAAATTATATATACTCCAGGGAAAGCCAATGTCGTGGCCGATGCGCTGAGCCGAAAGAATGTAATGATCGCCAGCTTTATTATCACGACTTCCTTGATTGACAAAATATCTATTCTTCAGAAGGAGGATAACTTTATTAAGGATATGATTAAAAGGATTCAGAAAGGCGAACCCTCGTGTTTTCAAATCGATAACGATGAGACCCTGAGATTAAAAGGAAGGATTTGTGTTCCTGACATTCCCGAGCTTAAAAGGGAAGTGTTAGATGAATGTCACAAGTCCAAGCTGAGTATCCATCCTGGTGTAGCCAAAATGTATAATGATCTCAAGTGAACATTCTGGTGGAAGGCTATGAAAAGAGACGTTCCAATATACGTTAGCCGATGCCCTACTTGCCAACTAGTCAAGAGCGACCAACAGAAGCTGGCTGGATTGTTACAACCGCTAGAAGTTCCTGGTTGGAAGTGGGAACATATTTCTATGGATTTCATTGATGGTCTGCCCAGAACCAGAAAAGGGAATGACAGTATTTGGGTGATCGTAGATCGCTTCACGAAGACCGCCCATTTCATACCTGTCAGATCAAACAGAACTGCTCAGAGTCTGGCGCAGATATACTTCAGGGAAATAGTTAGACTGCATGGAGTGCCGCTGAGTATAGTCAGTGATAGAGATACAATCTTCACTAGCAAATTCTGGGAAGCATTTCAAGTCGAGATAGGAACGAAGTTGAACTTAAGCACCGCTTATCATCCTCAGACAGACGGTCAGACTGAGATGTTGAATCGTATTTTAGAAGATCTATTGCGGGCTTGTGTTATAGATTTCGGTGGATCATGGGAAGACCATCTACATTTGGTTGAATTCTCATATAACAATAGCTACTAGGCAAGTCTGACAATGTCGCCATTCGAAGCATTGTATGGTAGACCATGCCGATCTCCTGCTTGTTGGGTCGAACCTGGAAATAGACTTGTGTTGGGTCCTGATATGATTCGAGAAGCTGCCGACAAAGTCGATTTTATCAAGAAGCGATTACTCGCTGCTCAAAGCCGACAAAAGAGCTATGCCGATAGGAGAAGAAGAGATATATCCTTTGTTGTTGGCGACTATGTATATTTGAAAGTATCGCCGATGAGAGGAGTAATCCGGTTCGGTAAAACTGGAAAGTTGGCGCCCAAATTTATTGGTCCGTTTCCTATTCTGGAACGGATCGGAACTCTCGCTTATAGGGTCAAATTGCCTGACTGGTTGCCTGGAGTTCATGATGTATTTCATATATCTCAACTTCAAAAGCACGTTCATGATCCAGACTTTATCGTGGAAGAAGCAGCTCAGCAGGATATTGAAATTACCCCTGAATTAGCTGTGAGAAGAGAGCCGCTAAAGATCATCGGCAAAGAAACCAAAGAGCTGAGGAACAAGAAGGTTCACTTAGTCAAAGTGCAATGGAGTGGAGACCCACGAGATTGTACTTGGGAAACTGAGGAGAGCATTCAGAAAGCTTATCCTAGACGCCGAGTGGATATCTCTGATTGACTCCGGTGCAAGGTACATTTACCATACTTTGCATTACCACTTAGTGCTCTATTCTATTGTTATTTTCTTTCCACGGATGTGCACTTTTAACTCTGTAGTTTGAATGATTTTAAAGGAGTATAGGAATTGATTGGTATATTTTTGAAAAGTTAACAACAATTTGATTGTTGGTTTTGTTGGGTGACTGTAGATTTGATTTATTGAATTATTGAAACAATAGTTGATTTAATCAACGATAGAGTTATGGCGAAATTTT
Source organism: Allium sativum (assembly GCA_030737875.1). Classification (NCBI taxonomy): domain Eukaryota; kingdom Viridiplantae; phylum Streptophyta; class Magnoliopsida; order Asparagales; family Amaryllidaceae; genus Allium; species Allium sativum. The sequence continues at coordinate 843,223,477 of CM060909.1, read as the reverse complement.
TCGAAAATTCCGGATGTTAGCCAAATTTTTGAAGAATTTGAAAATTCTCAGAAACTGAAAAGTTGGAGAATGGAAGCCAGATCGAACGTAGAGTTGATTAATCAAACCACTTTCGACTTTGTTCCTTTTCGGGGACGAAAAGTTTTAAGTGGGGGAGATTGTAACGACCCAGAAAATCTGAACCAATTTAAAATTTTTAAATTGGCTAAAATAATAGATTTTGAATATTTAAAATAAATATTTTAAATAATAGCAATGAAAACGGAGTTTGAATCGACAATTGAAAACGAATATAATTAATTTTAATTATAAACAAGGCCTGAAATGGCGCTGCAGTTTCAAAAATTGAATTCGAACTTTGTCGGACTGTACCGGGTGCAAAACAAAACGGATTTTAGTGAAACCAAAATATTTAAATCTGTTAGTGAATACCTTTCTAACGAATCTGAAAAATCGAATTTTCATAGCGGAAAGCAAAAGTTATGGCCAAATGAATTTTCAGAAAGGTCGTTATAGAATTTATATAGCCCGTAAAATTGGCCATTTTGCATACGTCCTCGGAATTCGATGAAACAACTTTTGTTGGATCCGGGATGTGAAGTTATTGCTAGGTTTCAAATGTCATAATTTTTGAAGCTAATATGTGAGCATGGCAAAGGAAAACGTGTTTTGGTCAATTATAGTTAAATTGGATCGACCAAAAATGGGCCTTTTTGCAAACGGTCTCGGAATTCGACGAAACTAGTTTTGTTGGGACCGTATCGTCAAAAAATAGCTAGATTTATTTTTCTGGAATTTTTCGAATCAGTTTGTGGCCCTGGCAAATTGAAATGTACGTTCAAATTAAATATTGAATGTTTTATATTTTAATTTGAAGGAAAACTGACTGAAACATTTGAATGGGCCTTCGAAACATATCCCATTGTGTTCGGAATGGGAGTGAAACGCTAGGGACGACAGTCATTGGGTTTGGATTGGTGGTCGTGTCAGAAAACCCCTTATAAAATCTCCCGGCCAATCAGAATTTTTGAAAAAACAAATTCATTTTCTCTTTCCCCGACATCATCTCCAGGCGACGGCGGAAGTCATCCAGATTTTCCCGGCTTGATTTCTCCTTCGTTTCTTAATGAAATCGAGCGCGGTTGGTTCCATTTCGAAGCTCTCGATCTCCTCTTCAAATCCATATAAGGAGCAGCAATTATAGTTGTGTAAATCAGCTGAATCACCTCCGTGAAGTTTCGACATTGAAACCGCCGCCACGACCGCTGGGGCCCACCGAGTTGGCCCTCCTCCCTGGCGCACGTGCGCCTCACGTAGGCCTTCGACCCTGCGCAACCCGATCATGGAACCATTGCACGGATTGATCAAAAAATTCAAACCTAGTTTTGAACGTTTTATTGAAGGTACGACCAGATTTATTTTCAACAGTTTTAACACCTTTAAACCGTTGCAAACTTTGAAAAATCATATCTTTTTGCTGTATTAATGAAATTCGATGAAACAGGAAACACCGGGACCGTGAGGACGTCTTTTACATTTTAGAAGAGACCGCTTATTTTTCTAAGCCTTCTGCTATTTTTGGTGGAGTGGAACCCAATGTGAGATTTCTAATTTATAAACGATATGGAAAACGACGATGTATAAATTATATAGTCGATGTATGAGTTATATAAGCGTTGTACATCTCTTGTATAAGCGTTGTATAAGTTGTACGTTCGATGTATAAGTTATATATGCGTTGTAAAAATTATATATGTGTTGAAATAGAAGTGAATTGCTATATATAAATATATATATATATATACGCCCCTCGTCCACAAACCATGGACGATATTTATTGGTTGTGATTGGTGTGAAAATTGATTGATAGCGAATGGTTGTTTGGGATTGTTTGTGGTTGATATTGATTGATTATGGTTGAAAAATACCCACTTGTGGTTGAGAAATATTTGGTTGAAACCACATAGGATTAGTTTGTGGAAATGAAATAAATATATACATGCCGCCTGCGTGCGAAATAGATGCATGATTCCCATTGTCAAAAACCGCGAGGCTTTAAGGTAGAGCGAGGAGTCGTACTAGGGACGGTCCCGGTTTTAACTACCCTGCCGTTATGCTGCCGAAATTTTGAATAATATTCATGTGTTTGAATTATTCTCATTTGCTGAAACTATATTTATTAGTTGAATAGAAAACTTTCACGTGTTGAATCGAAATTCATTCGTTAATTAGAAATTCATGTGTTGAATGGTATTCCTATTTTGAAATAAATTGTTCTATAATAAAAATCACCTTTTTATCATCTATATGGACTATGTAAAATAATCTCGTTTTAACAGAAATTGTTTTATAATAAAAATCCTATTTTTATTACCTGTATAAACTATATAAAATAATAGTGTTTTGAAATGAATTGTTTTACAATAAAAATCACTTTTTTTTATTATATACATGAATTGTTGAAATGTGAAGTGTTAAAAATAGCCACTCGTTCAAATAAATATTCATTAATTAGCTAATGATATGATTTTTGCCTATGCATGCAACATTAGAATGAATGGTGTTTTTAAACAAAATGGAATCAAATATGAAGTTGAATGGAAAATTATAAGTGATAAGAACTGTATATATGTACATGCATATTTATTGAACAAGTTATAGCAAAGGGGCTAGAGAAGAGGAATAAAATTTTGTGCCCGACGAATAGGTACACATTTACTGTTTTGTTTGGGTGATGATTTTATGAGCCTGTTGGCTAACCGCTTGGCTTTTTCTTTTTCTTTTTGACATGAGACGCCCGTGTGGCTATTTGGGAATTTTCCCAGCCCCTCCCGTACAAAGGAGGTTATGGCGAAATTTTCCAAAATTTAAAGGCGTTAGTGAAATATTTGAAGTGAAAACGATATTGAAATTGTTGAATGAACTATATTTATATAAATATATAAATATAAATAAAATTAAAACGAAACGTGGCCGTGCAGTTCGTGTTTTGAAACCGTGATTTCATACAACTAGTGCGGGAAATCCGACCATTGGATTTTCCCGAAACCGCAACCGTTGGGTTCGCCTTGGAAATATCTTTCCAACGGCACCAACCTTGTAAAAATCCAACGGTTGGATTGTTTGGAATGTTTAAGTCAAATCTGAAGAAAAACAGCACCAGAATCGATTATATATATATATATATTTATATATATATATATAATTATATTTAATCGAATAACGACGCTGCAGTTCGTATTTTGAAATCGAAACTTCAAACGATTGTACCGGGAGATCCGACCGTCGGATTTTCCCGAAACTGGAACCGTTGGATTCATTTTGAAAAGATCTTTCTAATGATGTAAATTTTGCGAAGGTCCAACGGTTATATTTTCAGATATGTGTAAATCAAATCTGAAGAAGAACAGCGCCACAGTCGCGTTATGGCCCGAAGCGTCGTTTTGAATAAAATAGCTATTTTAAAATAAATAAAAATAGCGATAAATCATTATAAAATATTATAAACGATATGGATGTAAATTTAGAAATTAACTGAAGGTTGGCTAAGTCGAATGGTTTCTTGGGTATTGATCGGATGTTGGTTTCGGCTTCGGGGTTAATATTTGGGAAATCGTTCTCTTACTGATTGACGGTTAGTGACTAATGAATTGAAATGATGCGTGTGTAGTTTAGTGTTGCACTTGTTTATTATATACGCGAGGTGTTCAGAAAGACCGGGTTTATCCCATTCTGAATAACTGAATCGACGATAAGAAATCGAAGATAAAGACGGTGGTCGAAGACCGGAGATCTTCACCTCGTTTGGATGGTAACCGAGGTCCTGATTGGGAGGCATCCCGAAATATGGATAATGTGTGGTGATCGTCCAGACGTACGTGGTGATCGATGGGTTTGCGAGGTATTTAGTGCCTCCGGTTTCGTTCAGACCCAGAACGGACTTGTAAATGGACTGTGTGTCTGACATTGGATTTTATTCTGTGTTGATTGATCTCTATTAAATATACATATGTTTGGCGGCGGAGAATTTATTCTTTTGCTTAACGCCGTTCTCTGAAACGCACGAGCTCAGAGGTTGTATATCGATGGACATCAGTCGCACGGCATGAATTGCTAGTGTGGCATGCCTAAGTGGCAAATGATCAAGGCTTCTGGTTAAAAGCAAAGTCTTGTGGTGATGATCAAAGCACCGCATGTGTGGCGTAGCTTTGTGTATAATGTGAATTCGCGAGCCTCACACCCCGGTATGAACCAGAAACGGGAGAAGGACCTCAGGGAGGGCATGCGTTTCTTTCTAGCTAGGGTGGTGTCAGTGACCTACCAGCCCTGACATTTATATACTTTTCACCTGTGTGGTTGTTGTTGTTGCGAGTCGCCTCGGTTTGATCGGACGATCCGGGTCCGATGGAGTCATTCATTGGCTCGTTTACGCCCGAAAGGGCGGGGAAACGTATTCTTCAGGCATTTTAATCCACATCGGTGGACCGGCCCTGTCGCTCCAAAGGCTTGACTGAGTACTTGCCTGAGACATAGGCTAGATTGTCTCGAATTTGGTAAGGACTATCTTTTGCCTTGGTTCATGACGGAAATCCAATTTCCAAATACGTGACTGTGCGGTTTTGATTGTATACCTATATATGGCGACATAGTGGTATGGGGCATTAATGCCGTCTACGATTGATAGTTATGATTTGAAATTGTTTTCAAAACATATAAACACCAGCAATAATATCAAATGCCTTTGTTTTATTCGTACCAAGCATATCTTGGCCGTTATAAGGGAAAAACTCTATCCTCCGGTTTGCGTTGCATTGTGTGATGGGAACTGAGTCTTATAATGGCTTCATTTTTATAAAATGCATTGCGTTGTTTAAAAGAAAGATTTGTTTTAAAGCACTGGCAATCCGATGGAGTAAACCCGTTCCACGAAAGTGGCGTGGTCCTTTGATTAGCCATATATTAAATGTGTTGAATAAATTTCTCATACCAGTCCCATGACTGACTCGTAGTTTTTTTCACTTTCAAGCTCGGGTGCCCCTTTTTCTACACGAGCAGCCTTGTATTCAGGTTTAGCTGGTTTTCTCTGGATAACTGGAGCTGAAGATGGATTCTATCATTTATCTCTTTTTATGCTGTTCAGCTCCTATTGTACATATTTTGTTGTTTTCCGCTTTAGACATTTATGTATAGCTGAACTGTATTTGTACCATGTAGGATCCTATATACTGCGTAACTCTGATGATTACTTTTATCCAGTATATTCTATTGTTCATTATCTGGTGTATTTATTTATTTCTGTTCTGCTATTATCTGTTTCTGTGTTATATTCCACGGATTACCCTTGCCGCCGTCAGTACGGGGTTTGGGTCGTCTCAAACGGCCTATAAAAATCCGAGGCGCCTCAAAATCCATCATCCACATAAGTAAAATGTCAGCCAGTTTAAGCAGTGACACCACTCCTAGCTAGAAAGAAACGTGTGCACTCCCTGCAGTCCTAATCCCGTTTTTGACTCGTACCGGGATGTGAGGCTCGTGAAGTCACGCTATACACAAAGCTATGTCGTAATAGGCTGTACTTTGATCATCCCACAAGGCCCTGCTTTTCAACAAAAGCCTTGATCATTTGCATCTTGGCGTGCCACATTGACAATTCACGCCATGTGATCAATCACTATTAATATATACCAGGGTGTTAAGTAAAGAATAAATTCTCCACCACCAAACAGACATACATCAATAGAAATCGATTTAATTCACATGGAACGAAATCCAATGTCAGACACGCATCCATTTACTAGCTTATGCTCTGGGTCTGAGCGAAAACCAAATCCGAACAATCAACAATAGTCCGGATGGCTACCACTGAAGCCCCTTCAAGGTAGCTACTCCCATTAAGGGTCTCCGTAGCAACACATCCATTCGATGTGAAGATTGTCGGTCTTCAACCACCGTCTTCATCTTCGACTCTTCATCGTCGTAGTAATTATTCGGAATGGGTTAAACCCAGTCTTTCCGAATAACTCACGTATTTTTATAATTAAAAATCAAGTACTATAAAAACACATCCAACGCCTCATTCCAATTCAGAATATTCTTTTAAATAAAATATTCACGTTATCTTATCAAAGATAAGTTCTTCAAATTTATTCTTAAATCTTTCTTTTAAAGATTTATTAAACCCCAATTTGGTTTTAGATACCAAAAATCATTATTCAATGATTATTTAAATTTAAGAAATTAATCTTATCTTTAACTGGGTTAAAGAACTAATGTCATCTAAAACATAGTTCAAAGTAAACCCAAAATCATTTCCCATAAAATATGGAATCTTCACAGAAATCAAATCAATATATAATCGCTATAAATTTCTGTATCCGACCAATAATATAAATGGAATAACGGCAAAGCCTCCTAAATTCCATATGTAGTATCGGTCTTCATTTACAGAAGCTTATCTCGGTTATTCTAAATTCAAGTTCCATTCAACTCCAATTTAATATATTAAATTGGAAAACTTTACTTTTGGAAAAATTCCCGTTTAAATCTAAATAAAAGATTTATAAATTCCAAATCATACTTTCACTGTCAGTTGGGTTAAAGAACACATGTCACTTAAAACACAATTCACAATAAACCCAACTCACATTTCATCTTATTTCAATTACTAAATATAATTGAAAACTGAAATAATCTAAATTAAAAGATTATTCTTTTCATACGGGGTTTAAGAACAGTGTTATTTAAGAAACTATTCACGACAAACCCAAAATCACATTTATTTAATTTAATTTATTGACAAATTGGAAAACTACATTAAATCTAAATTTAATGATTTATTCTAGTTAATAACTAGTCCATATCAAATAAATATATTTTTCTAAAATATATTCTTTTTCTAAGATATGTATATATTTAAGATATTTTCTAAAATATTCTTTTTCTATAATATTCTTTATTGGAATGTGACTCACTCAACAACCATATATTGCATGAAATCAACAAGCATGATAAATAATTATCAAACATCCAAATGACGACCAGAGTGGAATTTATAACTGTGTGAGCATTAAAGTAAATAACTAACGCTCATCACAGACTGTCAATCCACCGATTGACAGATAACTAAATATTGGGATTAGTGTGTATCCAATATCATCCCAATACCCGTGTGGGGTTTCATCCATCAATCAAATAATAATTTGCTTGTGCACTTGGGCGATATGTGAAAATTATCGTCCCAATCACATAGACAAGTCGGGTAACTTGTAAATGGGAGTGTAATATTCAATTTGAATATACAAACATTACATTTATCACATCAAACATTTCAACATCATAAACATATAATTTCAACATCATAGACATATATTTCAATTCTTTTTATTGTGAACAAATGACAATAGAAATCTAGTCTTTTAATTCAATTCATTTTATTGTCAACAATGTTACAATAAAATATAATCCTTTAATTATATATGACAATAAAAACTAATCCTTTATTTCAATTACCCTAAAGATGTTATCTTTATTTCCTAATCTTTTCATTGTAACCAAATGACTATAAGGATATAATCCTTTTATTCTAATCCTTTTAATGGAATCTAAATTACATTAAAAATATAATTTTTAATGTACAATCTTTTTATTGAAAACAAAGTGACAGAATTGACTAATTCTTTTTAATGTAAACAAAATATGATGATTTTTTTTAATCCTTTTTGTGTAAACAAAATGTGAATCTTGTTATACTTCCTTTAATGTAAACCAAATGTAAAATTGTGTTATAATTATTTTTGAATAAACAAAAATGTGATAATTTTTCTTCACTAATCATGTTTTACCCAAAAATGATATTTTCTCATAACATCCTTTTTAAATGAGTAAAATGTACATTTTTGTTTAATTCTTTTAGATGAATATTAATTACATAGAAATGCAATTTTACATGGTAACACATTCTAACCACGGTTTGTAATATGACAAAAATGACCCTTTTTATTCTAATTTTCATTTTCTAGCAGAAATGTACTTTTTATTCTAATTTTCATTTTCTAGCAAAAAGTACTCTTTTTATTCTAGCAAAGAAAATTATGTTTAAATCTAATTCATTTCAATGTAAACAAAAATGGGTATTTTTACTTCACTCTTTTTAAATGATAAAAAGAATTTTTTTATTTCATTCTTTTCATTTGACTAAAATGAATATTTTTGTCATTCTGTTAATTTTGACCAAAATGCAAAATTTTATCATGCTTTTACATTTGATAAAAAATGCATATTTTCTTATCCTTTTACATTTGATAAAAATGTAAATTTTCCTTATTCCTTTACATTTGATAAAGATGTATATTTTCCTTTTCAATAATCATGTTTTCATAAAAATGTGATTTTTATTTCTATGATCATTTCTGAATAAAATGTCCTTTTTGTCTTTCTAATGTACAATTTAACAAAATGTTCTTTTTAATCCTATTTAACATTTCTAAACAAAATATTCATTTCTAACTCATTCTCTTTTTAATGTAAAAAAAAATGTTAGTTTCGTATATGGCGGCTGTACGTATAAGCTAGTGTTTAGATTAGGGTTTGTATCCTAGGCGTATTTATACCATATTTATACGTGTATTATTTTATTTTATTTATTTTTCAAATTTATCTGTATGTTGCTACCAACTCCAAATCAAACCCAACGAGTGTCACCCCTAGCTAATAACCACCGTCCCGGACACAATGGAATATGTTTTGTAACCCAGTTTGGCTGTTACGATATGTTTTTCTTTAAATTAAATTATAAATCACTTAATTATTAAATTCAAACGTACATTTTAAATTACCGGGGCCACATACGAACTCTAAAAATTACAGAAAAATTATTTCTAGTTATGTTTCAGCGATACGGTTCTAAAAAGACTAATTTCGGTGAATTATGAGACTGTTTGAAAAATGGCCATTTTTTGGTCGATTAAATTCAACAGAAATTGGCAAAACATATTTTAATTTGTCACGCTCACATATTAACTCGAAAAATTCTGGAAAATTAAACTTAACAATAATTCGACATTCCGGTTCCAACAAAATTGGTTTCGTCGAAAACCGAGGTCGTTTGCAAAATGGCTATTTTCAAGGCCAATATATTATATTAAAATATATTTAAATTCTACAGCGACTTTTGAAAATTTTAAACTGGACATAACTTTTGATTTCTAAAGTGAAATTTCAATTTCTTACATTCGTTAGAAATATATGATTAAACAGATGTAAATATTTCTTGTTTCGCTCAATTCTGACTTGTTTTGAATCCGGTACAATCAGTCAAAGTTCAAATTCAAATTTTCAAATTGCAGCGCTGCTTTAAACTCCTTTTATAATTAAATGAAATTTATTCGTTTTTAAATAAATTTATAGTCGTTGTTATTTAAAATAAATTATTTTAAATATTAAAATCCATTAAAATTTCTAAAATGAAAATTTTAAATTGGCCCCAAAATTCCGGGTTGTTACATCATAGCAAGGAGGCTAGAGAAGAGGAATAAAATTGTTTGCCCTACAAATAGGTACATGATTATTGTATTTCTTGGGTTTTTGATGATTTTATGAGCCGATTGGCTAGCCGTTTGGCTGTTTCTTTTTCTTTTTGGATTGGTGAGGGCCATGGGAGGCTATTTGAAATACCCCGAAGCTCCCGGTGCAGGGGAGGTTATGGCAAATTTTTTCGAAAATTTAGAGTGTTAGCCAAATTTTTGAAAAGTTCTTAGAAACTGAAAAGTTGAAGAACTTAAGCCGTAAAGAAAATAGTGAAAGTTGAGTTGATTAGTTAAACAACTTTCGGCTTCGTTCCTTTTCGGGGACGAAAAGTTTTAAGTGGGGGAGATTGTAATAACCCAGAAATCGGAGCAAATTTAAATTTTTTATTTTGGCAATTTTGATGAATTTTGATTATTTAAAATGAATTATTTTAAATAATAACGACGAGAAATTTATTTTGAATAGAAATAGAATGTATATATTTATTTGAATCGTCGTTAGAATGTAAATATTTTATTTTATTTATAAAAGGAATTGAAAATGGCGCGGTAGTTTGAAAATTCGATTTCAAATTTCAAATGAATGTACATGATTCAAAATAAACCGTATTTTGACGAAACCAAAAATATTTGAATCTAATTGAGAATATCTCTCCAACGAATCCGAAAAATTGAAATTTCATACCGGGAATCAAAAGTTATGCCCAGTTGAAATTTCAGAATAGTCGCTATGGAATTCTGCTCCTTAAAATGGAAATTTTGCAAACGACCTCAGTTTTCGACGAAACCACTTTTGTTGGATCCGTGATGTCAAGTTATCGCTAGATTCCAAAATTCGTAATTTTTCAAATCAATATGTGAGCGCGGCAAAGGAAAACGCGTTTGACCAGTTTTAGTTGATTTTAATCAACTGGAAAATGGCCATTTTTCAAACGGTCTCAGAATTCGATGAAATTAGTTTTGTTAGGACCGTATCGTCAATACGAAGCTAGAAAATATTTTTTGGGAATTTTTAGAGTCCGTGTGTGGCTCCAGTAAATTGAAATGTGCGTTTAAATTCAATATATAGAGTTATATTTTGATTTTGACGAAAACTGATCAAAGCGATCGAATCAGCTTACGATACATATCCCATTGTGTTAGGAATGGGGGTAATTAGCTAGGGACGACAGGCGGTGGGTCTTGTTTAAAGGTGGAAATTAAAAGTTGCTTTTTGAAATTAAATAATTAAATAATATATATATTTATATACTCACTTCTTTCCCTCTCCCCTCACAACTCAGAAGCAATCGAAAAAAAATAGAAAACCAGAAACCCGTCGCCCCCCCCCTCTGATTCACGACGCCAACCACCACTGTGCCCCCCCTCCAGGCAGCGGCGCACCTCGCCGGACCTCCCCTCTCGCCGGACCCCGTTCTCCTTCCTTCGCCCCTCTTCTTTCTCCAAACCGCTACCCCAAGCCTTCCTCCGCCCCTCTTCTTTCTCCAAACCGCTACCCCAAGCCTTCCTCCGCCCAAAAACCCGCAGCGCCACCATCCTGGCCCACGCCACCACCTTCTACCACCACCTCAGACCCTCCACCAACCTCCGACGAACAGCAACCCCCCCTCGGTGTAAGTTCTTGTCCTCCTTCGATTTTAGGTTTTTGTTTATCTATTTAAAGTAATTAATTTCAAAAAGGGTTTTAAATCGAGTTTATAATACTGATTTCATTTCAGTTTTAAATGTGAAAAAAATATATGAACATCAGATTAAAAATATAATTTTTATGTATGTAAAAGTGAGATTTTTTTATTCGTATGAAGTTATGATTTTCATTCGTATAAAAATAGGATTTTTATCCGTATAAAGATAGGATTTTTATTATGTAAACATCGTTATAAAAGGAAAAGATTAGACCTTTGTAAATAAAGGAAGGTGTGATTTTTATTTAGATGAAAAGCACACAAAAATGTGATCTTTATATAAGAATAAAAAAAATATGATTTTTTATTATAGAAAGAATAAAAATATGATTTTCATATTATATAGAGAATAAAAATTTGATCTTTATATATGTAGCGAAATAAAAATCTGATTTTTATTATATATATATATTGAGATAAAAATGTGATTTTTATAGCGACGATATAAAAATTCGATCGTTATTATGTAGGAGATATAAAAATATGATTTTTATTATGTAGAAGAAGCAAAAATGTGGTTTTTTATATAGAGAATAGCGTGATAAAAATTATGATCTATATGATATGAACACCGTTGTAAAAATAGAATTTTTATCTATATAGTTGCGGTATAAAAATGTGATTTTTATCCATATGGAGTGATTATAAAATTGTGATTTTTATATACATAGCAACCATATAAAAATGTGATTTTTATATATGTAGTGGCTACGGACAACTAAAGTGACAAAGGGCGAGCACGACGAAGATTTCTACATAAGACGAGTCGTGGTGAATTGGTTTAGCTAGTCAGTGAGAACTTCTCACTTTAATTTTAATTTCTAGTTGAAATATATACTAGGATGCAGACAGTGCTTAGTAGCACCCGACACCCGTCGTCCACAAACCATGGACGGCTTGTTTGTTTGATTGATGTGTTGTGAAAATTGATTTTGTGATGTGGATTGAATAAATATTTTATAGGTAAAAATATAATTTTTAACGTGTGTATAAAATAAATATTTATAAACAAATCGGACAATTTGTTTTTATACACTGATTTGACTGATATTGATTGGGACGATAAATTTTACACATCGCCCAACTATACAAATAAAATCTATATTTGATTATTTGAAACCCCACACGGGTATTGGGATGACATTTGACGTACACTAATCCCGATTGTTTAGTTGTATGTCAATCGATCGGTTGACAGACTGGGTAAGCGTTAATTATTTATATTTAATGCTTATGTAGTTGTGTGGTCCACTCTGGATGATGGTTGATTATTTATCGTTGCTATTATATACATGTGTTGTATAGAATCCATATAATAACATTATATGGTAATTGATTGGGCCTCATTTCAATTTGGAAAATATAGAATATTATAAAAAGAAAATTCATGTGTTGAATGAAAGAAAATTCATGTGTTGAATAGAATAAATAGTCATGTGTTGACGATACTCATGTGTTGAGAATATTCATGTGTTGAAACTTATCGTGTGTTGAGTAAAATATTTTAACAATAAAATTCTCATTTTTATCAAATATGAAATTAGAAACTAACTGGAAATCAGTTAAGATGAATGGTTTCCTGGGTATTGATCTGATGTTGGTTTCGGCCTTTAGGGTTAATATTTAGGGAATCGTTCTCTTACTAATTTACGGTTAGAGTCTGATTAAGAATTAAATGATATAAAGCACAATTTTATAAAATATATTAAATAATAAAAATAGTCATGTGTTGACGATACTCATGTGTTGAGAATATTCATGTGTTGAAAGAAATATAGATTCATGTGTTGAATAGAATAAATATTCATTTGTTGAATAGAATAACGAAGTTAATGAAATATATAAAGCCGTGTTGGTTAGATATGCGCCATTTTGATGCGAACGATATTTATATCGATTACATTCGTTTTTATAATGATTATAGAAAAGGAAGTGATTTCAAAATATAACGTTTTGAAAATATTATCATTTGTATATCGATAATGTTGAATATTCAATTTTGATTCGAAATTGAATATGAAGTTGAAATCGTTTTGAAAACGAATTTAAAACGATTTATAAAATACGTTATAAAAAGAAATCGACGAAATATATATATATATATATATATATATATATATATATATTATATATATATAACGGCCTGAATAGAACGCGCCACGCCATTGTAGTTCGCGAATTTTGACCATTGACTTCGAATGGATATTATAGGAGATCCGACCGTCGGATTCTCCTAAAACCGGAACCGTTGGGTTCGTATCAAAAAAAGCTTTCTAATGAATACTAGAGATTTGAAATCTAATGTTTAGATTTGGAATTATGTCCAAATCAAATTTGGAAAATGTCGTTGTAAGTGCAGTTCGATGGCCATTGATGGAAATCGACTGCACGGGCCTTGATAAAATTATTAAAAATAGTAATAATTTGTGTAAAATCACAAGAAATGATTTGTGAAGAATTGAGATGAAAATTTTCCATATTTGAAAAGATAAAAATAGGTTTTTATCGAAATGAACTAGTTTTGAACTAGAATTATAATCCCATTTATTTTTAAAATAAATAAAGTGTATTTGAAATGGTTTTGAAAATAATCAGAATCTCCAATAATTGAATTGGAATGGATTTGAATCGAAATTGTCTTTGGAATATTTCGATGTTGGATTTCGTGATTATACATATATTGTTAGGGAAATTTGAAAGATATATTTATATCGTTATTTCCAATACGATATTTGTTGGTCGTAGAATTTGATATTGAATATAAGCCGATATATTTTCTATTCAGAGCCTTGTATTTAATATCAAATGTGATTTGGGTTTGTCGTAAATGGTGTCTTCATTAACACTGTTCTTAAACCCAGTTGAGAAAAAGATTAAATCTTTTTTATTTAGATTTAAAGAAGTGTACCAATTAAATGAGATTTAATTGGAATTGGATTAGAATGTGATTTTGGTTTATCGTGAACCGTGTTTGAAATGACATTGGTTCTTTAACCCAGTTAAAGGCAGGATATTGATTTTTGGGAAGATTAAAACTAAGTGGAGTTCTAATGAATCTTTAATTTGATTGAAGTGATCGAGAATGGAGTATCACCAGTTTTGCTCCAGGCGATAGTTAAATCTTTAATTGGATTTGAACGTGAAATGGTAATTGAATTTACCGATAACACCGTGGTGTTAGATATGAAGTATGACCAGTTTTACTTCATGGGATGAATAGGTTGGGATTGAGAAATAAAATAAATGATTACTTCGGTGTGGTTCGCTAATCCCGACTAGTTTGAATTGATATTCAAAGAAGATTAAAGAATAAATTTAATGAATTTATCTTTGATAAAATTAATGGGAACCTTTCCAAAAGTATATGAATATTTGAATAAAAGAATATTCTGAATTGGAATGAGGCTTATGTTGTGTTTGTGTAACACTTGTTTATTATATACGCGAGTTATTCAGAAAGACTGGGTTTATCCCATTCTGAATAACTGATTCGACGTGGTGTCGAGGATGAAGACGGTGGTCGAAGACCGGAGGTCTTCAGATCGTTTGGGTGATTACTGATGATCTTGATTGGGATGTACACCCAAGAGGAGGGAATCAGTTTGTGATCGTCCAGACGTACTTGGAGATCGATGGATATGCGAGGTACAAGGTGCCTCCGGTTTCGTTTAGACCCAGAACGAACTTGTAAATGGAATGTGTGTATGACATTGGATTTTATTCTGTGTGATTGATTTCTATTATATATATATATATCTGTTTGGCGGCGGAGAATTTATTCTCTTGCTTAACGCCCTTCTCTGAGACGTACGAGCTCAGGGGTTATATATAGATGGATATCAATCACATGGAGTGAATTTCCTGTGTGGCATGCCTAAGTGGCAATTGATCAAGGCTTCTGTTGAAAAGCAAAGTCTTGTGGTTGATGATCAAAGAACTGCCTGTATGGCATAGCTTTGTGTAATGTTGATTCGTGAGCCTCACACCCCGGTTGTTATCCTGAAACGGGAGAGGACATCAGGGAGGGCATGCGTTTCCTTCTAGCTTGGGTGGTGTCAGTGACCTACCAACCCTGACATTTATATTATTTTCAGCTATGTGGTTGTTGTTGTTGCAAGGCGCCTCAGATATATCGTTGACTATGTGAAGCCGATGAAGTCATAGGACTCATTGACGCCCCCAAAGGGTGGGGAAACGCAGTGTTCAGGCATTATAATCCACATCGGTGGACCGGCCCTGACGATCCAACATGCAGTTGCGGCTGTTCCTGAGGGGCAGGCTAGAGCATCTCGAATTCGGTAGAGGACGATCCCTTGCCTCGGTTCACAGATGGAAACCCAACTTCCAATACGTGACATTTGCGGTTTTGATTGTAGAGCCTAGTATGGCGACATGATATATGGTACCCATGCCGTCTATGATTGATATTTATGATTGAAATTGTTTTGACACTATGCACTTATAATAGTATCAAATGATTTGTTTTTAACGTACCAAGCATGTTTGGCTATTATAAGGGAAAACCCTATCCTCCGACTTGTGTTGCATTATGTTATGGGACCTGGGTCTTATAATAGCTTCATTTTTTCAAAAAGCATTGCGCTGTTTTGTTAAATGCACTGGTATTCTTGGGAGGAAACCCGTTCCGTGTTATACGGCGTGGTCCCTTGATATATCTGATTTAAAGTAAAGTTTTAGATAACTGTTTTAGTTCTCACACCAGTCACATGACTGACCTGGAGTTTATTGTTTTAACCTAAACTCTGGGTGCCCTTATTTTGACATGGGTAGCTAGTAGTTTTGGTTTTGTAGATTTATATTCATAGGAACCTGGTTTACAGCTGGAATGATATCCGGAAAGCTCTGTATCCGTATATCTCTTTCAGTTGTGTTTTGTTTTATTTTCCGCTGCTATGAAATGTATTGTAATCTCTGATATTTCTCGAATGTGTAATATTGATTCATACTCTGTATATTCTTGTATTCTGATGGAATTGTTGTAATTAACAATGAAATGTTCTTCTGTTTGCGTTCCGATATGTGTTGTTCTCAAAGCAATCCGTGCTTTCCTTACCGGGGAAGTTCGGGTCGTTTCAGATTAATTCCTTTAACTCTATTCGAATAAACTATATTCGATTAACTCCTTTAACTCTATTCGAATAAACTATATTCGATTAACTCTTTTAACTCTATTCGAATAAACTATATTCGATTAACTAATATTTGACTAACTCTTATTCGAATAACTAATATTCGATTAACTCTCTTTCGAATAACCAATATTCGATTAACTCTCTTTCTAATAACCAATATTTGATTAACTCTCTTTTGAATAACCAATATTCGATAACTCTTTACGAATAACCAATATTCGATAACTCTTTTCGAGTAAACTATATTCAATTAATTCCTTTCGAATAAACTATATTCGATTACTCTTTTCAAATAAACTATATACGATTAATTCCCTTCGAATAAACTATATTCGATTACCCCTTTCGAATAAACTATATTCGATTAATTCCCTTCGAATAAACTATATTCGATTACCCCTTTCGAATAAACTATATTCGATTAATTCCCTTCGAATAAACTATATTTGATTACTCCTTTTTAATTAACTCTATTCGATTAACTCTATTCAATAACTCTAATCGATAACTCTAATTGATTAACACTATTCGATTAACTCTAATCGATAACTCTAATTGATAACACTAATTGATTAACACTATTCGATTAACTCTAATCGATAACTCTAATTGATTACACTAATTGATTAACACTATTCGATTAACTCTAATCGATAACTCTAATTGATTAACACTATTCGATTAACTCTAATCGATAACTCTAATTGATTAACACTATTCGATTAACTCTAATCGATAACTCTAATTGATAACTCTAATTGATTAACACTAATTCTAATCGATTAACTCTAACTCTAATCGATTAACTCTAACTCAAATCAATTAACTCTAATTGATTAACTCTAACTGATTAACTCTAATCGAATAACTAATATTCGATTTACTCATTTCGATTAACTCTTTTTGATTAACCCCATTTGATTAACTCTTTCTCGAATAAGTAATATTCCATTCACTCTTCATTTGTATTCAGTTTCAAATATCGATGTTGGAATTGATTCTTACTTCTTTATATAAGTCCTGACTTATATATTCCATTTATCCAATGATAAATATTTTATTTAATTTATAAAATATTATTTATAAATTAATCTTCTCAATCTATTGGTTAAAACAGATTCTATTTAAAATCTTTGCTTTAATCCATATCATGTTATACCTGTGAGCGAAGCACGGGTCTAGACTTTCCTGATGTAAAATTCTATTCATTTGCCAAATATTTCCTTATATGAGATTCTTTTCATTTTCCAATAAATTCCTTTTATAACTCTATTTGTATTCTAAATAAATATTTCCTTTTTATAACTCTATTTATTTTCTAAATAAATATTTCCTTTTCAAAAACCCTTTTTGATTTTATAACTATTTCCTTTTATACAATCCTTTTCCTTTTTATATATAAAATCCATTGATTTTATATAAATAATTTATTTTCAAAATACACTTTGAAAATCCCCTTTTCTACATCCCAGTATTTCTTACGGTATTTAAAATACCAAGTAACAATGATCTATATCATTCAATACACATAATCAACAACAGATTATATATCACATCATATATTACAATATACGAAAAGAACAGTATTATAAATACCGAGGAATCCAGTTGGATCCCTGCATCACATATGTTATACAATATAATTAACATCGACTTTATTTCAATATGAAATATTTTGATAAACAGAATCAATATATAATTAATGATTTATATATATATCGTTATCTATAATTTCAACCAATCAATCAGCAGTTCAACCAAACAGTCAGCACACATCAATCAATCATCATTTATCAGTTCTAAAATATGTTATAAAAATATGAACTGATAGAGTTGGTGAGTTTTACTCACTTTGGCAGTTCATCATTAAATAACGATAAACTGTTGTTTGATTTGATTCTGACAATTTATTTCACTATAAATTGTAACGAGCTCTGATTCACTCCCAGTCAGTTCCATTATGTAGCCACGCTCCATACGATCCCAAAGGATCTTGTTTCGTCTGATTTTGATATCGTATGAAATAGTTACTGAATTTACAAGTTGTACAAATTTTTATTTAAAATAAAACTTTATTTAAATACTTAGTTGGGCCAAACCTCTTCAACCCAGCCCAAATAAGATCCGCACCCTCTACTTCTTCTTCCCAGAAGAAAATGTCGTGCTCCACTATTCCAATTCGATTCCTATCTCCACCATTTTCTCTTTCGATGTTCCACAAATTTCCAGACCGAATACACCATTGAATCTGTAACAACCCGGAAAATCTGAATCAGTTTGAAAATTTTAATTTGGCTATTTTAGTGAATTTAAAATATTTAAAATAAATATTTTAAATAATAACAATGAAAAGTGTGTTTGAATCGACGTTTGAAAATAAATATAATTAATTCTAATTATAAATAAGGCATGAAATGGCGCGGTAGTTTCAAAATTTGAATTCAAACTCTGACTGACTGTACCGGGTGCAAAATAAAACGGATTTGAGTGAAACCAAAAATAATTAAATTTGTTAGAGAATATCTTTCTAACGAATCTGAAAAATTGAAGTTTCATAGCGGGAAGCAAAAGTTATGGCTAAATGAATTTTCAGAAAGGTCGCTATAGAGTTTATATAGCCTGTGAAAGTGGCCATTTTGTAAACGACCTCAGAATTCGACGAAACCACTTTTGTTGGATCCGGGATGTCAAATTATTTCTAGGTTACAAATTTCATAATTTTTCAAGCTAGTATGTGAGCGTGGCAAAGGAAAATGTGTTTGGTCGATTTTAGTTAAATTGGATTGACCAGAAAAGGGCCATTTTTCAAACGGTCTCATAATTCTACGAAACTAGTTTTGTTGGGACCGTATCGTCAAAACCTAGCTAGATTTATTTTTCTGGAATTTTTAGAATCAGTATGTGGCCCCGGCAAATTGAAATGTACGTTCAAATTAAATATTAAATGTTTTATATTTTAATTTGAAGAGAAACTAACTGAAACAGTCGAATGGGCCTACGAAACATATTCCATTGTGTTCGGAATGGCGGTATTTAGCTAGGGACGACAGTCGTTGGGTTTGGATTGGTGTTAGTATATGAAGAGGGGTATTTTTGAGATTTTAAAATATATAAATAAATAAATAAAATCCTATTGGTGAAAACATCTTCTCTCTCCCCGACAACTCCAATCGCGATGACAAAAAAGGCTCCTTGCCTTCTCTCTTCATTTTCTCCCTCTACAAGCAAAATCAGTCCCTCCTCCAGTTGAAGATTTTGAAGAGCTCGAGACGAGCTTCAAATCCATACCAAGTACTCCCTCTTTGGTGAGGTATTTCATTCGAATCACCCCCGGGAACGTCCGCACTTTGAACCGTCGCCGAGAGCCACCAGGACAACCGAGTTCATCGCGGTTAGGGTCCCCTGGCGCGCCTCTCCTTGCTCTTCTTCGTGGTGAAGGCCGATCGTCCCATCGATTCACGGATTGCACGAAAACTTCAAACCTAGTTTTGAACAGATTTTGAAAGGTATGGCTGATTTTAAATTAAACTATTCTATAGCACTTTAAAGCGCTACGGTTTATAATTTCACTGTAAAAATCATATCTTTTTCGTTTTTGACGAAATTCAGTGAAACAAGAGATAGTGGACTCGTGCGGACGTCTTCTACATTCTAGAAGAGACCGGATATTTTTCTGAGCCTTCTGCTATTTTTGGTGGAGTGGAACCCAATGTGAGATTTCTGAATTATAAAAGATATGGAAAATAACGATGTATAAATTATATAGTCGATGTATGAGTTATATAAGCGTTGTACACCTCATGTATAAGCATTGTATAAGTTGTATGTTCGATGTATAAGTTATATATGCGTTGTAAAAATTATATGTGTGTTGAAATAGAAGTGATATATATATATATATACACGCCCGTCGTCCACAAACCATGGACGATATTTATTGGTTGTGATTGGTGTGAAAATTGGTTGATAGCGAATGGTTGATTAGAATTGTTTGTGGTTGAAATTGATTGATTGTGGTTGAAAAATACCCGTTTGTGGTTGAGAATTATTTGGTTCAAACCACATAGGATTAGCTTGTGGAAAAAGAAAATAAACATGCCTCCTGCGTGCGAACTAGATGCATGAAATCCCCATTGTCAAAAGCTGCGAGGCTTTAAGGTAGAGTGAGGAGCCGTACTAGGGACGGCCCCGGTTTTAACTACCCTGCCGTTATGCTGCCGAAATGTTCAATAATATTCATGTGTTAGAATTATTTTCATGTGTTGAAACTATATTCGTGTGTTGAATAAAAATTCATGTGTTGAACGACATTCGTGTTTTGAAATAAATTGGTTTATAATAAAAATCATATGTTTCTCATCTATATAAACTATATAAAATAGTCATGTTTTGAAGTAAATTGTTTTACATTAAAAATCACATTTTTACCTTATATATAAACTATATAAAATAATCGTGTTTTGAAATAAATTGTTTTACATTAAAAATCACATTTTTACCTTATATATAAACTATATAAAATAATCATGTTTTGAAATAAATTGTTTTACATTAAAAATCACCTTTTAACCTTATATATAAACTATATAAAATAATCGTGTTTTGAAATAAATTGTTTTACAATAAAAATCACATTTTTATTATATATACGAACTATAGAGAATATTCATGTGTTGAATAAAGGAGTAGAACGATAAAAATTATATTTTTATCATGTGTGTGAAGTCGAAAACATTCGTGTGTTGAATATATAGATTGAAAAATAAAATCTACATTTTTATTGTGAATATGAAGTGTTAAAAAAATGGTGATGTGTTGAAATAAATATCAGTGGGATAAAAATATAATTTTTATCAAATATATGAAATGAATATAGTTTTGAATTCAAAGGAAGAATTATATTTATATATAGACATATATATAAATATAATTAAAATATATCGAATAACGAAGTTGTAGTTCGTGTTTTGAGACCGTGATTTCAAACGATTAGTGCGGGAGATCCGACCATCAGATTTTTCCGACACCACAACTGTTGGGTTCGCCATGGAAATATCTTTCCAACGACACACACTTTGTGAAGATCCAACGGTTGGATTGTCTGGAATGTTTAATTCAAATCTGAAGAAAAACAGCGCCAGAATCGATTATATTTATATATATATATAAATATAGTTAAATTAAATCGAATAACGATGCTGCAGTTCGTATTTTGGAATTGAAACTTCAAATGAGTGTACCGGGAGATCCGACCGTCGGATTTTCCCAAAACTGAAACCGTTGGATTCGTTTTGAAAAGATCTTTCTAATATAAATTTTGTGAAGATCGAACGGCTAGATTTTCAGATATGTGTAAATCAAATCCGAAGAAAAACATCGCCACGGCCGCGTTATGGCCTGAAGCGTTGTTTTGAATGAATTGGCTATTTTTAAATAAATAAAAATAGCGATAAATCGTGATAAAATATTATCAACGATATGGAATGGAAATAAACTGAATTTGCTCGGTTTATGTGATATTTGATGGTTGAATGTGTTTGGCGTGTAAACTACATTTAAAAACAGAATTATTGGTGTCGAATAATTTAACCATTGAAATGAATTGATTTAAATTCTAAATATACGTGAATTATTTGAAAAGGCCGAGTTAAATCTCATTTCAAATAATTGATTGGCGATATGAAGTCGATGATGAAGATGGTGGTTGAGGACCGAAGATCTTCACCTCGGTTGGATGATAACTGATGTCCTGATTGGGAGGCATCCCGAAATATGGATAGTGAGTGGTGATCGTCCAGACGTACGTGGAGATTGATGGATATGCGAGGTATATAGTGCTTTGGTTTCGTTCAGACCCAGAACGAACTGGTAAATGGACTGTGTGTCTGACATTGGATATTGTTCTATGCTGATTGATCTCTATTAAATATGTATCTGTTTGGCGGCGGAGAATTTATTCTCTTTCTTAACGCCCTTCTCTGAGATATACGAGCTCGGGGTTATATATCGATAGAAACCAATCGCATAGTATGAATTGCCTGTGGGCATGCCTAAGTGGTAGATGATCAAGGCTTCTGTTGAAAAGCAAAGTCTTGTGGTTGATGATCAAAGCACGGCCTGTGTGGCATTGCTTTGTGTATAACGTGAACTCGCGAGCCTCACACCCCGGTATGAACTAGAAACGGGAGAGGACCTCAGAGAGGGCATGCATTTCCTTCTAGCTAGAGGTGGTGTCAGTGCTTAAACTGGCTGACATTTATATTATTTTCATCTGTGTGGTTGTTGCTGTTGCGAGGCGCCTCGGTTATATCGGTCGATCCGGGACCGATGGAGTCATTCGTTGGCTCATTTACGCCCCAAAGGGCGAGGAAACGCAGTGTTCAGGCATTTTAATCCACATCGGTGGACCGACCCTGACGATCCAAGGGTCACTCGAGCTCTGATCCTGAGACTCGGGCTAGACAGTCTCGAAGTCGGTAAGGACTATCTTTTGCCTTGGTTCACGAAGGAAATCCAATTTCCAAATATGACATCGTGCGGTTTTGATTGTATACCTATATATGGCGACATGATAAACGGTACCCATGCCGTCTATGATTGATATTTATGATTGATTATAAAATTAGAAACTAACTGGAAACGAGCTAAGATGGGTGGTTTCCTGGGTATTGGTCTGATGTTGGTTTCGGCCTTCGGGGTTAATACTTAGGGGATCGTTCTCTTACTATTTTACAGTTGGAGTCTGATTAAGAATTAAATGAAAAAGTTTACATTTTAAATGATTTGTTTTGCTCGTATCAAGCATATTTTGGTCGATATAAGGTAAAACTCTATCCTCCGGTTTGTGTTGCATTGTGTGATGGGACTTGAGTCTTATATCGGCTTCATTTTTATTAAAAGCATTGCGATATTTAAAAGATTTAATTGTTTTAAAGCACTGACAATCCAATGGAGTAAACCCGTTCCGCGAAAGTGGCGTGGTCCTACGATTAGCCATATTATAAAATGTGTTAAGTAGATTTCTCATACAGTCCCATGACTGACTCGTAGTTTGTTTCACTTGCAAACTCGGGTGCCCCTCTTTCTACACGGGCAGCCTTGTATTCTGGTTTTAGCAGGCTCTTTCTGGATAGCTAGAGCTGAAGATGAATTCTATCATTTATCTCTTTTTATGCTGTTCATCTCCTATTGTACATATTATGTTTGTTTTTCGCTGTAGACATTTATGTATAGCTGAACTGTATCTTGTACTAAGTATGATCCTGTATACTGTGTAACTCCGATGATTATGTTTATCCAGTGTATTATTTGTTCATTATCTGGTGTATTTATTTATTTCTATTCTGCTATTATCTGTTTATGTGTTATATTCCAAAGATTACCCTTGGCACTGTGGTACGGTGTTTTGGGGTCGTCAAAGATGGTATCACAGCTTTGGTTAAGCTTAGTGCTGGAATATAACATATTAACGAACTCGTCAGAAATAGAACCAGTAGAGTTCTAGGACGAGTAACTCATTACAGATAGGATCAGTAATATCCTAGTATGAGTATAGCAGAATGGAATGCACCTCGATAGGTGCATTTACATTCAAGTATATGTCTCTATGCTTTAAAATACCTTTTCTGTTGACCTGACACTTTGTCTGCCATTTGCAGGCGTACTAGAAAATGAGTGCCAGAAACATAAGAAGTAATACTGACCCGGATATTGAGGATCTATTAATTAAGTATCGAAATATGGGTGGAATAACGTTCTCGGGCGAAGAATCTATTATGAAAACACAAGCCTGGATTCGTTCTGCTGAGAAAATCTTTGAAGGTTTAAAGCTGAGAGATGACCAGAAAAGATTACTGGCATCTTGGGCACTCAAAGACGAAGCTTTGTTCTGGTGGGATTCGATTATTAAGGATAATCCAGAAGGTAATATTACCTGGGATAGATTTAAAGTGATTTTCCTAGAAAGATTTGCTCCTCCTGAAGCAACTAAGCGGTTATGTGATGAATTCTCTTATCTGATACAAGGAGATATGACCATTCCAGAATATCATAAGAGATTCAATGAACTTTCTCATTTTGCCTGGCATTTGATTCAAGATCCAAAGAGGAAGAATCTGAGGTTTATTCATGGCCTGCAAAGAAAATACCAGAATAGTGTAATGAGGAATGTGAAGCTTCCTTTTTCTGAAATGATATACAAAGCTTACCAGTACGAGGATCTCGATAAGAAAGGTATATTGGGTTACGAAGAGGAAGTCAGTTTTAGTAATAAAGTTGAGTCAGAGAATGATAGTCCTGAGGCCAGTACGATGCCTGAGGTCAGTAAGAAGCCCAGAGCCAAGAGGAAAAGGGTTAAATTTGGGAAAGAACCCGTAACGACGACCACCTGCTCTAACTGCAATAGGCAAGGGCATTTGACCAGGAATTGTAAATCCCTGAAGAAACGAAAGAAGAATGAATCTAAATCCGGTAAGAAGTTTTAATAGGTTAGGAAGTGCGATGGATGTCATCGAACTGGTCATCTTTCAAAGGCCTGCCCGTTATTCAGAAAACCTAAAGCAGTACATGTAAATGAAGTGGCAGAAGTGCCTACATCTTCAGCTGGTCAGGAAAGGTCTGATGTTTTAGAAGGCACGCTTACTGTCAATAACATTCCAGTTAAAGTACTGTTTGATACAGGCGCGTCGCGAAGCTTTGTTGCAAAGAATGCAGTTAAGAAGTTGGATTTGAAATTTAAAAAGCTCAAAGAACCCACCACTGTCCATAATCATGTTGGTGGTTCCCTCAATCTTAGTTGGATTTGTGTGGTGCCTGTCTCTTTCTCCAGATATTAGTTTCCTACCATCTCGATCGTCATGAATTTTACCGAACTCGTATCAAAAGAGGGATTAGCTAGTTATTATCGGAAGTTCGTTAAAGATTTTTCGAAGATATCTAGTCACTTAACAAAGCTTACAAAGAAGCACACAATATTCAAGTGGACTCCAGAATGTGAGGAGGCTTTTGAGAAGCTAAAGTTAAGATTAACAACGGCGCCAGTGTTAACGATAATCGATGGCAATCAAGACTTGAAAGTCTGGACATATGCCTCTAAAGAAGGCCTTGGTACAGTATTAATGCAGAGAGGTCAAGTGGTTGCTTATGCTAGCTGCCAACTGAAACCGCATGAGAAGAATTATGTTACTTATGATCTTGAGTTGTTGGCTATCGTATTCGCTTTGAAAATCTGGAGACATTATCTTTTGGGTGAGAAATTCGAACTGTTTACAAATCATCAGTCGCTAAAGTATCTGTTCACCCAGAAAGACTTGAATCTGAGGCAGCAACGTTGGCTAGAGTTCCTTGCAGCATACGATTTTGAGATTCTGTACACTCCAGGGAAAGCCAATGTCGTGGCCGATGCGCTAAGACGAAAGAATGTAATGATCGCCAGTTTTATTATTACGACTTCATTGATGGATAAAATATCTGCTCTTCAGAAGGATGATCACTTCATTCAGAAGATCAGAGAAAGAATACATAAAGGCGAACACTTGAGTTTCCAGATGGATAACCAAGGGATTCTAAGGCAAAAGGGTCGAATCTGTGTTCCTAACATTTCTGAGCTCCGAAAGGAAGTGCTGGATGAATGCCACTAGTCAAAACTTAGTATCCATCCAGGAGTGAGCAAAATGTATAATGACATCAAACGCACTTTCTGGTGGAGGTCGATGAAGAGAGACATTTCTTTATATGTTAGCAGATGCTCTACTTGCCAACTAGTCAAAAGCGACCAACAGAAACTTGCTGGATTGTTACAACCGCTGGATATTCCAGGTTGGAAGTGGGAGCATTTTTCCATGGACTTCATAGATGGTTTTCCCAGAACCAGAAAAGGAAACGACAGTATTTGGGTGATCGTAGATCGCTTCACAAAGACTGCCCATTTTATACCTGTCAGATCCAATAGAACTGCTTGGAGTCTGGCGCAGATTTATTTCAAGGAAATTGTTAGGTTACATGGAGTGCCGATCAGTATAGTTAGTGATAGAGATCCAATATTCACTAGCAAATTCTGGGAGGCATTTTAAGTAGAACTTGGAACAAAACTGAACTTGATCACCGCCTATCATCCTCAGACAGATGGTCAGACTGAGAGGGTGAATCGTATTCTAGAAGATTTATTGCGGGCTTGTGTTCTTGATTTTGGTGGGTCATGGGAAGACCATTTGCATTTGGCTGAGTTTTCATACAACAACAGCTACTAAGCGAGCCTGACAATGTCACCATTCGAAGCATTGTATGGTAGACCGTGCCGATCTCCTGCTTGTTGGGTCGAACCTGGTAATAGACTTGTATTGGGACCTGATATGATCCGTGAAGCTGCAGACAAAGTCGATTTCGTTAAGAAACGATTACTCGCCACTCAAAGCCGACAGAAGAGCTATGCTGATTCGAGAAGAACAGATTTGGCTTTTTCTGTTGGTGACTATGTGTATATAAGGGTTTCTCCGATGAGAGGAGTAATTCGGTTTGGCAAAACTGGGAAGTTGGCGCCCCGATTTATTGATCCATTCCATATACTTGAATGGATTGGAACCCTTGCTTATAGAGTTCAATTGCCAGATTGGTTGCCTGGAGTGCATAATGTATTTCATGTATCTCAGCTTCGAAAGCATGTTCATGATCCAAACTTGATTGTGGAAGAAGCAGCACAACGGGATATAGAAGTTACTCCAGAATTGGCTGTTAGAAGAGAACCGCTAAAGATAATTGGCAAAGAAACCAAAGAACCGAGGAACAAGAAGGTTCACTTAGTCAAAGTGCAATGGAGTGGAGATCCGCGAGATTGTACTTGGGAAACTGAGAAGAGTATGAAGAAAGCCTATCCTAAGTGTCGAGTGGATATCTATGATTGACTTCGGTGCAAGGTACATTCACCATATTTTGAAATTTCCATTATGTTCTCTACTTTGTCATTGTTTTCTTTTCATGGATGTAAAATTTTAATCATATAGTCTGAATGATTTTATAAGAGTATATGAATTTATTAGTATATTTTTGAAAGTTGAAAATAAATTGATTGCTGGTTGTGTTGTTTGATTTTTGGTTGTTTAATTAGAGTTTAGAACCATTTAGCCAAATTGAACAAATATTGCATTGAATTGAAAATAGGTAGAAATATATACATGTGCATTATATATGTGTGAACAGGTTATGGATGAACAACTAAGCAAAGGAATAAAATTGTTTGCCCGACAAATAGGTACACGTTTATTGTATTTCTTGGGATTTGATGATTTTATGAGCCGATTGGCTAGCCGCTTGGCTTTTTCTTTTTCTTTTGGATTGGTGAGGGCCATGGGAGGCTATTTGAAATATCCCGAAGTCCCCCTTACAAAGGAGGTTATGGCGAAATTTTTCGAAAATTTAGGGTGTTAGCCAAATTTTTGAAGAATTTCAAAATTCTTAGAAACTGAAAAGTTGAAGAATGGAAGCCAGATTGAAAGTAGAGTTGATTAGTCAAACCACTTTCGACTTTGTTCCTTTTCGGGGACGAAAAGTTTTAAGTGGGGGAGATTGTAAGAACCCGGAAAATCTGAACCAGTTTGAAAATTATAATTTGGCTATTTTAGTGAATTTAAAATATTTAAAATAAATATTTTAAATAATAATGATGAAAAGTGTGTTTGAAACGATGTTTGGAAATAAATATAATTAATTCTAATTATAAACAAGGCCTGAAATGGCGCGGTAGTTTCAAAATTTGAATTCAAACTCTGACTGACTGTACTGGGTGCAAAATAAAACGGATTTGAGTGAAACCAAAAATATTTAAGTCTGTTAGTGAATATCTTTCTAATGAATCTGAAAAATCGAAGTTTCATAGCGGGAAGCAAAAGTTATGGCTAAATGGATTTTCATAAAGGTCGTTGTAGAGTTTATATAGTCCGTGAAAGTGGCCTTTTTGCAAACAACCTCAGAATTCGACGAAACTACTTTTGTTGGATCCGGGATGTCAAATTATTGCTAGGTTTCAAATTTCATAATTTTTGAAGCTATTATGTGAGCGTGGCAAACGAAAATGTGTTTGGTCGATTTCTGTTAAATTGGATCGACCAGAAAAGGGCCATATTTCAAACGGTCTCAGAATTCGACGAAACTAGTTTTGTTGGGACCGTATCGTCAAAAAATAGCTAAATTTAGTTTTCTGGAATTTTTAGAATCAGTATGTGGCCCCGGCAAATTGAAATGTACGTTCAAATTAAATATTAAATGTTTTATATTTTAATTTGAAGAGAAACTGACTGAAACAGTCGAATGGGCCTACGAAACATATCCCATTGTGTTCGGAATGGGGGTATTTAGCTAGGGACAACAGTCATTGGGTTTGGATTGGTGTTAGTATATGAAGAGGGGTATTTTTGTGATTTTAAAATATATAAATAAAAAAATCCTATTGGTCAAAACATCTTCTCTCTCCCCGACAGCTCCAATCGCGACGACGGAAAAGGCTCCTTGCCTTCTCTCTTCATTTTCTCCCTATACAAGCAAAATCAGTCCCTCCTCCAGTTGAAGATTTTGAAGAGCTCGAGACGAGCTTCAAATCCATACCAAGTACTCCCTCTTTCGTGAGGTATTTCATTCGAATCACCCCCGAGAACGTCCGCACTTTGAACCGCCGCCGAGAGCCACCAGGACCACCGAGTTCATCGCGGTTAGGGTCCCCTGGCGCGCCTCTCCTTGCCCTTCTTCATGGTGAAGGCCGATTGTCCTATCGATTCACGGATTGCACAAAAAGTTCAAACTTAGTTTTGAACAGATTTTGAAAGGTATGGCTGATTTTAAATTAAACTATTCTATAGCACTTTAAAGCGCTACGGTTTATGATTTCACTGTAAAAATCATATCTTTTTCGTTTGTTGACGAAATTCAGTGAAACAAGAGACAGTGGACTCGTGCGGACGTCTTCTACATTCTAGAAGAGACCGGATATTTTTCTAAGCCTTCTGCTATTTTTGGTGGAGTGGAACCCAATGTGATATTTCTGAATTATAAACGATATGGAAAATAACAATGTATAAATTATATAGTCGATGTATGAGTTATATAAGCGTTGTACACCTCATGTATAAGCGTTGTATAAGTTGTATGTTCGATGTATAAGTTACATATGCGTTGTAAAAATTATATGTGTGTTGAAATAGAAGTGAAATTTATTTATATAAATAAATAAATAAATAAATAAATAAATATATATATATATATACACGCCCCTCGTCCATAAACCATGGACGATATTTATTGGTTGTGATTGGTGTGAAAATTGGTTGATAGCGAATGGTTGATTAGAATTGTTTGTAGTTGAAATTGATTGATTGTGGTTGAAAAATACCCGTTTGTGGTTGAGAATTATTTTATTGAAACCACATAGGATTAGTTTGTGGAAAAAGAAAATAAACATGTCGCCTGAGTGCGAACTAGATGCATGAAATCCCCATTGTCAAAAGCTGCGAGGCTTTAAGGTAGAGCGAGGAGCCGTACTAGGGACGACCCCGGTTTTAACTACCCGGCCGTTATGCTGCCGAAATGTTCAATAATATTCATGTGTTAGAATTATTTTCATGTGTTGAAACTATATTCGTGTGTTGAATAAAAATTCATGTACTGAATAGAAATTCATGTGTTGAACGACATTCGTGTTTTGAAATAAATTGGTTTCTAATAAAAATCATATTTTTCTCATCTATATAAACTATATAAAATAGTCGTGTTTTGAAATAAATTGTTTTACATTAAAAATCACATTTTTATCTTATATATAAACTATATAAAATAATCGTGTTTTGAAATAAATTGTTTTACATTAAAAATCACCTTTTTACCTTATATATAAACTATATAAAATAATCGTGTTTTGAAATAAATTGTTTTACAATAAAAATCACATTTTTATTATATATATGAACTATAGAGAATATTCATGTGTTGAATAAAGGAGTAGAACGATAAAAATTATATTTTTATCGTGTGTGTGAAGTCGAAAACACTCATGTGTTGAATATATAGATTGAACAATAAAATCTACATTTTTATTGTGAATATGAAGTGTTAAAAAAATGGTGATGTGTTGAAATAAATATCAGTGGGATAAAAATATTATTTTTATCAAATATATGAAAAGAATATAGTTTTGAAATCAAAGGAAGAATTATATTTATATATATATATATATAATTAAAATATATCGAATAACGAAGTTACAGTTTGTTTTGAGACCGTGATTTCAAACGATTAGTGCGGGAGATCCGACCATCGAATTTTCTCGAAACCGCAACCGTTGGGTTCGCCTTGGAAATATCTTTCCAACAACACCCACTTTGTGAAGATCCAATGGTTGGATTGTCTGGAATGTTTAATTCAAATCTGAAGAAAAACAGCGCCAGAATCGATTATATTTATATATATATATAATTAAATAAAATCGAATAACGACGCTGTAGTTCGTATTTTGAAATCGAAACTTCAAACGAGTGTACCGGGAGATCCAACCGTCGGATTTTCCCGAAACTGAAACCGTTGGATTCGATTTGAAAAGATCTTTCTAATGATATAATTTTTTTGAAGATCCAACGGTTAGATTTTCAGATATGTGTAAATCAAATCTGAAGAAAAACAGCGCCACGGCCGCGTTATGGCCTGAAACGTTGTTTTGAATGAATTGGCTATTTTTAAATAAATAAAAATAGCGATAAATCGTGATAAAATATTATAAACGATATGGAATGGAAATAAACTGAATTTGCTCGGTTTATGTGATATTTGATGGTTGAATGTGTTTGGCGTGAAAATTACATTTAAAAACAGAATTATTGGTGTCGAATAATTTAACCATCGAAATGAATTGATTTAAATTCTTAATATACGTGAATTATTTGAAAAGATCGAGTTAAATCTCATTTCAAAAAATTGATCGGCGATATGAAGTCGATGATGAAGACGGTGGTTGAAGACCGGAGATCTTCACCTCGGTTGGATGATAACTGATGTCCTAATTGGGAGGCATCCCGAAATATGGATAGTGAGTGGTGATCGTCCAGACGTACGTGGAGATTGATGGATATGCGAGGTATATAGTACCTCTGGTTTCGTTCGGACCCAGAACGAACTTGTAAATGGATTGTGTGTCTGACATTGGATTTTGTTCTGTGTTGATTGATCTCTATTAAATATATATCTGTTTGGCGGCGGAGAATTTATTCTCTTGCTTAACGCCCTTCTCTGAGACGTACGAGCTTAGGGGTTATATATCGATAGAAATAAGTCGCATAGTGTGAATTGCCTGTGTGGCATGCCTAAGTGGCAGATGATCAAGGCTTATGTTGAAAAGCAAAGTCTTGTGGTTGATGATCAAAGCACGGCCTGTGTGGCATAGCTTTGTGTATAACGTGAACTCGCGAGCCTCACACCCCGGTATGAACCAGAAATGGGAGAGGACCTCAGGGAGGGCATGCGTTTCCTTCTAGCTAGAGGTGGTGTCAGTGCTTAAACTGGCTGACATTTATATTATTTTCACTTGTGTGGTTATTGCTGTTGCGAGGCACCTTGGTTATATTGGTTGATCCGGGACGAGTCATTCGTTGGCTCATTTACGCCCCAAAGGGCGGGGAAACGCAGTGTTCAGGCATTTTAATACACATCGGTGGACCGGCCCTGACGATCCAAGGGTCACTCGAGCTCTGATCCTGAGACTCAGTCTAGACAGTCTCGAAGTCGGTAAGTACTATCTTTTGCCTTGGTTCATGAAGGAAATCCAATTTCCAAATACGACATCGTGCGGTTTTGATTGTATACCTATATATGGTACCCATGCCGTCTATGATTGATATTTATGATTGATTCTAAATTAAAAACTAACTGGAAACGAGCTAAGATGGGTGGTTTCCTGGGTATTGGTCTGATGTTGGTTTCGGCCTTCTGGGTTAATACTTAGGGGATCGTTCTCTTACTATTTTACAGTTGGAGTCTGATTAAGAATTAAATGAAAAAGATTACATTTTAAATGATTTGTTTTGCTCGTATCAAGCATATTTTGGTCGATATAAGGTAAAACTCTATCCTCTGGTTTGCGTTGCATTGTGTGATGGGACTTGAGTCTTATATCGGCTTCATTTTTATAAAAAGCATTGCGATGTTTAAAAGATTTAATTGTTTTAAAGCACTGGTAATCCAATGGAGTAAACCCGTTCCGCGAAAGTGGCGTGGTCCTGTGATTAGCCATATTATAAAATGTGTTAAGTAGATTTCTCATACCAGTCCCATGACTGACTCGTAGTTTGTTTCACTTGAAAATTCGGGTGCCCCTCTTTCTACGCGGGCAGCCGTGAATTCAAGTTTTAGCAGGCTCTTTCTGGATAGCTGGAGCTGAAGATGGATTCTATCATTTATCTCTTTTTATGTTGTTCAACTCCTATTGTACATATTATGTTTGTTTTCCGCTGTAGACATTTATATATACCTGAACTGTATCTTGTACTAAGTATGATCCTGTATACTGTGTAACTCTGATGATTATGTTTATCCAGTGTATTATTTGTTCATTTTCTGGTGTATTTATTTATTTTTGTTCTGCTATTATCTGTTTATGTGTTATGTTCCAAAGATTACCCTTGACACCGTGGTACGGGGTTTTGGGGTCGTCAAAGAATCCCTCTTCGAAATCTCTCCTCCTCCATACCAAAAGCATCGAACTCGCACGCTACCATCAAATTCCGACCTCCACCCTTTTTCCGTGAATACACAGTACAGGTGTGACATCAAAATCCACGGCATACCCCAATTTCTTGCACTCAAATGTTGTTTGATCTCCCGAACTCAAAACAAATACTTAAATCATGAATTGAAGTTTGAATCTCCCTAAAAATCCAACCCTAGTCTTACTCGACATGCGCTGCAAAGGGTCGTACCTCCCAAACCTGAATCACACATTTCTAGATTGGTATAGAATTGAAGAGAATGTGATAAGGATCACGACTATATACATTTGAGGATTTATAAAATTTTGTTTGATTTTGTTTTGAATTTTGAATCTCACGAAATTGGGTTTCCCTGAAGTAAAAAGTGGCGGCCAACTTATTAACCTCAAGAAAAATAACCTAGGGTTAGAAAGAGTGATACCCTATTTATAGAAAGATTTAAATATTTTTAATTCATTATTATATTAATTTCAATTGAATCGTTAGTTCAATTTGTTGTTTAAAAATTCGTACGATCACATACGAATCCCGTTTCTGGTGAAAATGGACATGCAGCTACAGTTCGACATTACGAATCCAACAAAACTGGTTTCGTTGAATTGCGACTCCATTTGCTCACATAGCGTATTTTAACCATCGGAATACTGGCTGTTTTTCACATTAAAAATCCGTACGGCCACGCACTAACTCCAAAAATCACGAAACTTGGAATCTAACAATAATTTAATATTCCGGATCCAGCAAAACTTGTTTCGTCGAAAACGGAGGTCGTTTGCAAAATAGGCTATTTTTAAAGCTCTAAATAACACATTTAAATATATAATTATATTTAAAAACAATTAAATTAAATAAAAATAATTTAATATTATCGTATATATTCACACTAGAATATCATACAGCTCCAGAATAATCCTATATGGATTTCGAACTCGTTATTCAAATCCCGGTTGAATCGATATTCAATTTATATTGAAATTCCTTTTATATATCAATTTAAATTATAAAGGAATTCCATAACGACTTTTCGAAAAATTGATTTGGACATAAATCAAAATCTACACAATGAAATCCTGATTTTTCTCTTCCACTAGAAAAATGTACTTCACTAGCTCCAAACGTTTCTTGTTTCACAGAAATCCGATTTAAAACAGATTCTGTATATTCAATTAAAGTTTGAGTTGCCAAATAGTGAACTGCCACGCCATTTCAAGCTCGATTATAATTATAATATAAATTATACGTTCAACTGTCGTTCAAATAATATATTCGTTATTCTAAATCAAATTTTAACTGAATTATATATTTTGAATTGTCCAATTCACACAATATTGCCAATTCACTAATTCTGACTATTTCGAAATTAAATATATTATTCTATTATTATATTAATTAAATATTCCATATAATTTAATTAAACAACTATTTAATTCTCTAAATCACAATTTAAATAATTAAATAAATTAATTATTATACCGTAAAAATTACGGGACATTACAGGCGTGGTCCTGTGATTAGCCTTATTATTAGTTAAGTAAGATTTCTCATACCAGTCCCATGACTCATAGTTTGTTTTCACTTGCAAACTCGGGTGCCCTTATTTTCACACGAACAACCAAGTAAACAGGTAACAAGCTTTATTTTGGATATGTGCCGTAGCATGGGTTGCTCTTTCCCAGAAGACGAAGACTATCTTTTATCTCTTATTTTGGACATTTAGACATCACCTTATCTATGCTATATTTGATGATGTTCTAGACTTATTTTCTATTTGTTGGAACCTTTTATGTATTAAGTAGTATCCTGTGCGTAATGACCCCAAACTCCCGTGCCATGAAAGGAAGGATAATCATTGGAATATAACACATAAACAATAACAGCAGAACAGAATCATAAAATTACACTAGATAAAGTATATCAAAGTTACACTGGAAATAATACATCAACATCAGAGTTACACAGAATACAGTTTCAGCTTAATATATAAATGCCTACAGCGGAATCAAATTAAATGAAGTCTGAACAACATAATAGAAATGATATAATCCATCTTCAGCTCCATAGCTATCCAGAATGAGTCTGCTAAAACCTGAATACAAGGCTGCCCGTATGGAAAAGAGGGAACCCGAGTTTGCAAAGTGAAACAAACTACGTGTAACACCCCGTAATTTTAAATATTAAAATTAACAATTTTAAGAATACTTAATTGTTAAAGTGAGGATTAAGGGAAACGGGTTATGCCATTTCGTTCGTCTCGAAATTCTGCTTGGAATAGAGTCCAAGTTTTCGAAAATCGGACTTCGTATGAAGAAGTTATGGCCCTCAGAACTTTCAGAAATTTATATAAAACAATTCAGAAAATTAAATACCAAGGCAGGTCGACCTGGGGGTCGACCAGGGGGTCAACCTCCCTATATACAGGTCGACCTCCCCCTCGGGCCAGATCTGAAACCTGACGTGTTTCTTTATGTGACGATTTTCTGACTCATTAGGGCCTGTGTGGCAAGTTCTGGTTGGTTCTCTTAGGTTTGAATGGCTTTGATTGGTCCTAGGTTTATCTAACGGCTTAGGTTGATTTAAACTTCTATAAAAGAGTACTTAGACTCAAACCCTAAACAAAAACAAAATTTATCTCTTGGCCACCATGCTGCTGCTAGGATAGTTCTCCTTCCTAAAGCTTAGGGATTAGCAAGTCAGAATTCTAATTCAAAAGACAAACAAATCATTCTCTTCTCTAACCTATCTTTGTGAGTACTATTTCTTTCACAATATAATTAATAAATTAATTATGATGGGTTGTAATTGGATTATAAGAACATGTCTGTTGAATCACGTGATGTTGTTTAACTTTGTTATCTTATGTTAGTAGATCTACTTCATATTTAACTTGATTCATTTTATATGTGAATTTTATGCAAGTTTGGGATGTTAAATCATATGTGAATTTTATCTAAGTTTGGGATGTTAAATCATATGTTAATTCATATGTGAATTTTATGCAAGTTTGGGATGTTAAATCATATGTTAATTTATATGTGAATCTTATGCAAGTTTGGGATGTTAAATCATATGTTAATTCATATGTGAATCTTATGCAAGTTTGGATGTTAAATCATATGCTAATTCGTAGGTGAATTTTATGCAAGTTTGGGATGTTAAATTGTATGTTAGTTTGAAAATGAATCTTATGCAAGTCTATATGTGAATTGTACACAAGTTTATATGTGAAACTATTATATACATATGCTAGTTTATATGCAAAAACATGTGCTAAATTCATATGCAAGTTGTAGAAATCCATATGCAAGTTTAGGTGAAAAACTATATTCACATTTTTGAGTTAAAATTATATTCACATATGCAAGTTAAGTGAGACCCATAATTTATATATGTAAGTTCACAATTTCATGTTGATCTATATTTAGATCCATATTAGTTTATGCAAATATATGATTCTATATGACCATTGTCTATGCAAATTATTGGCTATGCGAATTTATGTTATAATTCCTATTTGCAAGTTTGATCTATTTTTATGTGCTATGCAAGTTGTGATGTTTCTTTTCTTTTATGAGCTAGACTATTTGCGGGTCTAACATGTTTCATATTAAACGTGCGAACAACGTGAGGGCAATGGGAAAATATTAAATATTAATATTGTGAATTGGCATAAAAAATGGCTTAAAAGCATATAATAAATTTGAGACATTAATTGGCCTAATTTATGTGCATAGAAATTATGGACATAATTTAGGTGACAATTATGGACATAGATTAATTTGGAAGTTATTGACAATTTGAAATGGAGATATTAATTCAGATTGAGGTCGAATAATAATATGTAATAATAAATGCCTAAGACACGAGGTTAGACTCGTTTGTGGTGTAAGACTGCCCGGACCCGCCCGGCACATCCAGCAACCACAAATGGTAGTCTAATGTGAGAGGTCAAAGGCATAAATTAAATGCGTAATATATGCCTAAGACACGAGGTTAGACTTGTTTGTGGTATAAGACTGCCCAGACCCGCCCGGCACATCTAGCAACCACAAATGGTAGTCTAATGTAAGAGGTCAAAGGCATAATTAAAAGATGCTTAGACACGAGGTTAAGTCTGGCTTGTGGTGGAAGTCTGCCCGGAACCGCCCGGCATATCCAGCGGCCACAAGCAATTGACTTAATGTGGGAGGTCTGTGCATTAATAATTAATTAATGCTGATCAAAGACGAATATGAATGACAAACAGAAGTTTGGTTGAGTGGAGTAATTCTCTGACTACTAATTTGATGTTGATTTCGGTCTTCAGGGTTGATACTTAGGGAGTTATTCTCTTAACCAATTTATTTGTGAACTAAGATGTACTTAATCATAAATTAAGTAAAACATGTTGTATGATGTGTGTGTGTGTGTGTGTGTGTATATATATATATATATATGTATGTATATATATATATGATACATAATCTTATAAGTGGATAAGGTTAAGACCAGCTTAACCAATAATCTGATAAGTAGGTAGGGTTAAGACTAGCTTAACAAATAATATATAAGTGGATAGGGTTAAGACCAGCTTAAACCAATAATCTGATAAGTAGGTAGGGTTAAGACCAGCTTAACCGATAATATATATTAATTTGATAAGTGGGTAGGGTTAAGTCTAGCTTAACCAATAATATATATATTAATCTGATAAGTGGATAGGGTTAAGGCAAACTTAACCGATAATACATATTGATCTGATAAGTGGATGGGTTTAAGGCCAACTTAGCCAATAATATATAAGTGGATAGGGTTAAGACCAGCTTAACCAAATATATATATATATATATATATATATATATATATATATTGGTCTGATAAGCGAATAGGGTTAAGACAAGCTTAACCAATAACACATGTTGATTTGATAAGTGGGTAACATGGGTGACATGTGGGATATAATCATTAACACTTAACCAAGATAAACATGTGGCGGGACATGGGGGTTAAGTTGATGACATGGGAGACATGTGAAATACGATTAGAGACACTTAACCAAATTGAGACATGTAAGAAGACATGAATAAGAAGGGGTTAAGTGGAAAATTCTGTGGGGACCAAGCATAGGTGGAAAGCTTGTGTCAAGCGTGGGTGACCCATTTCAAACCAGTAACCCATTAAGTATCTTTGTGAGCTCGAGTTAGATCGAGGACAGGACACACTTACCAGGTTTGATCGTAAGAGGTCAAAATGGGTTAACGGTGGCAACGCAAGTCCAACGGGGTCATGTGCGTGCGTGAGCCCGGGCTGGTAGGTAAGACATTTTTGCATCGTGTAGATATAAGTCGTGCATCTTTAGTGGTATTGGGTTGCCACTTTGGGGAGTGATACACCGCACTGTGGGACCAGCACGGGTATCTACGAGTTAGGGAGCCGATCGAATGGGGAAGTTAGTGGGTATGACTAGCGGAGATAGGAGCAGGCGGCACCTATGAAGATAGCTATGAGTCCAACTACCATATTATGAATAAATGTTGTAATTAGAATGGGGAGGGTAGTGGGTACAACTAATAGAGATAGGAGCAGGCGGCACCTATGAAGACAACTAGGGGTACACAAAATTACCATTTTTATTATTTTGTTCAGTAGGCGGGATCGATTTTCAGGGTGAGTAGTAATGGTGCAGTATAGTACTTATCCTATAGTGATTAGGAGCGAGATTAACGCCAGAATATTCCTCTTGTTTTTTTTGTCTTGCCTACTTGTTTCACAGTCATTCCTTGTTTTACCATTTTATGCCTTATCCTAATTACTTTAATAATTATATTGTTAAAGTTATGGTACTCGCCAGACTTTATGTCTGACCTCCTTTGTTTTCGCCTCTTCTCTTCCTTTCCCCCTTAGGTTCTCAGGGTGGGACTAGTACTAGTGGAGCTTGATCTGGATCTTTCTCTCTCATTTGGAAGTGCTTAGATTGCTGAAAGTAAAGTTCAGCTCATCTCTTTTATGGCTACTTATGTTGGGGTTATGCTTTTTTACTTTATGTACTCAAAAAACAATTTTTCAAGATGATTAGTGTACTTGGTTTTTCTGTTGGTTTATGATGCTGTTGTAATCAAACTATTTCTCCACTGCAATAAAAGTTGTTTTGAATTTTCCAAGTACCAATATATGTATCTGTCTTGTTATATTCTGTTCTATTCACCAATAATACTCCATGAAAGTTAATGCATTCCCTTTGAGAGTGACATTAATGGACGTGGGGTGTTACACTACGAGTCACTCATGGGACTGGTATGAGAAATCTTACTTAACCTATTTGATAATAAGGCTAATCACAGGACCAGGCCGGTAACGCGGAACGGGTTTACTCCATTGGATTGCCTGTGCAATAATAAAGTAAATCATTCAAACAACGCAATGCTTTTTAGAAAAATGAAGCCATTGTAAGACTCAAGTGCCATCACACAATGCAATGCAAACCGGAGGATAGAGTTTTACCTTATAATGGCCAAAATACGCTTGATACGTATAAAGCAAATTTGATATTATTATTATTGTCTATATGTTTCAAATTTTTTTTAATCATAATGTATCAATCATAGACGACATAGCTACCATATACTATGTTGTCATACTAATTTTACAATCAAAGCCGCGTGGTGTCGTATTGGAAGTTGGATTTCCATCATGAACCAAGGCAAGGGATCGTCCTTACCGAATTCCTGAATAATACATTTCTCCGCCCTATGGGGCATAAATTAAAATCCACTACGGACTCAAATCCGGGGCGCCTCATTCCATCATCCGCATAAGTAAAAATGTCTGGGCTCCATACCATGACACCACTCCTAGCTAGATAAAACGCATGTCCTCCCTGCAGTCCTCTCCCGTTTCTGGTTCATACCGGGGTGTGAGGCTTGCGTAGTAACGCTATACAAAAAGCTATGCTAATCAAAGCTGTGCTTTGATCATCAACCACAAGGCTCTTCTTTTCAACAATAAGCCTTGATCATTTGCATCTTGGCATGCCACACTGACAATTCACGCCATGTGACTAATGTCTATTAATATATAACCTCTGAGCTCGTACATCTCAGAGAAGGGTGTTAAGCAAGAGAATAAACTCTCCGCTACCAACTAGATATATATTTAATAAAAATCAATAAGCATAGAATAAAATCCAATGTTAGACACACATCCATTTACTAGTCCGTTCTGGGTCTGAACGTAACCGGAGACACCTTATTCCTCGTTCCATATGTCCAATACAGAAGAGAGGCTCTTGCATATCCGGACAATCAACAAGTATGCCCGGACAACTACCACTGTAACCCATTCCTGGGAGCTACCCAATCCAGGGCATTAGTAGTCATCCATTCGATGTGAAGATCGTCGGTCTTCAACCACCGTCTTCAGTATCTTAGACTTCCAATCGTCGTATAACTATTTGAAATGAGATTTAACTCGGATTTT
This sequence comes from Allium sativum, assembly GCA_030737875.1. Taxonomy (NCBI): domain Eukaryota; kingdom Viridiplantae; phylum Streptophyta; class Magnoliopsida; order Asparagales; family Amaryllidaceae; genus Allium; species Allium sativum. Next base: position 843,182,927 of record CM060909.1, on the reverse strand, counting down.
CAAACAATTCGCGAATATATATAATTCAAATCAATTCTTTTCATTACATATCGTTTATAATATTTTATAACGATTTATCGCTATTTTTATTTATATAAAAATAGCTCATTTTAATTAAACAACGCTTCAGGTCATTACACGACCCTAGTGCTATTTTTATCAAAATTTTAATTACACATTTCTCAAAATCTAACCATTGGATCTTAGGAAATTTTATATTGTTGGAAAGATCTTTCAAAAGCGAACCCAACGGTTCCAGTTTTGGGAAAATCCGATGGTTGGATCTCTCGGTATAATCGTTTAAAGTTACAATTCCAAATAGCAAACTACCGCGCGTGATTCGTTTTATTTTAATATATACATACATACATATATATATATATATAATTCATTTGCCGATTTCAAATTATTTATTCTTTAAATAATTTAGTACTCTTCATACACATGTTAAAAGGAATATTTTTATCTAACAAAAATATATTTTGACACATGATTCTTTTTCTAACTTTTCTAACATGCCAATGATTAATGTATTGATCTAACGCAACATATTTAACAAAACATATTTTTCTAACTTTTATCTTTTCTAATGACTCCTTACATTAAAAATGTAAATTTTTAATGTCAACTTATTTTCAAACTTGAATATTTTTTTATTACTCATTCTTACATTAAAAATGTAAGTTTTAATGTAAAAACATTTCTATCAATTTTGAATCTTTTTAATGATTCATACTTACATTAAAATGTGATTTCTAATGTAAAAACATTTCTATCAAACTTGAATCTTTTTAATGATTCATACTAACATTGAAAATGTAATTTCTAATGTAAAAACATTTCTATCAAACTTGAATCTTTTTTAATGATTCATACTTACATTGAAAATGTAATTTCTAACGTAAAAACATTTCTATCAAACTTGAATCTTTTTTTAATGATTCATACTTACATTGAAAATGTAATTTCTAATGTAAAAACATTTCTATCAAACTTGAATCTTTTTTTAATGATTCATACTTACATTGAAAATGTACTTTTAATGTAAGAACACTTCTCAAACAATGAATCTTTCTAAATGATTCATTTATACATTAACAATGTAATTTTAATGTAAATATATTCTAATCAAACTTCAATCTTTTTATTTAACCATTTACACATTAAAAATGTAATTTTAATGTAAACATATTCTAATCAAACTTTAATCTTTTAATTTAACCATTTATACATTAAAAATGTAATTTTTAATATAAGCATATTCTAATCAAACTTTAATCTTTTATTTAACCATTTATACATTAAAAATGTAATTTTTAATGTAAACATATTCTAATCAAACTTTAATCTTTTTATTTAACCATTTATACATTAAAAATGTAATTTTTAATGTAAACATATTTCAATCAAACTTTAATCCTTTTACTTAACCATTTATACATTAAAAATGTAATTTTTAATGTAAACATATTCTAATCAAATTTTAATCTTTTATTTAACCATTTATACACTAAAAATATAATTTTCAATGTAAACATATTCTAATCAAACTTTAATCTTTTATTTTTAATGTATTTTCCTTTTTAAACTATGATCATTTTTCATATTTTATATATATACAATAAAAGTGAAATTTTTATTGTTAAAACCATTCTATTTCAAAAACATGAATGTTTTACATATTTTATATATATAATAAAAATGTGATTTTTATTGTTTAACATATTTTATTTCATAATATGAATATTTTACATATTTTATATATACAATAAAAATGTGATTTATATTGTTTAACTCAATTTTTATTTCATAACATGAATATTTTACAACACATGAATAGTTCAAAAAAATTCGGCATTATAATGGCAGGGTAATTAAAACCGGCACCGTCCCTAGTACGACTCCTCTGCTAACCTAGGCCTCGCAGCGATACAAGGGTTTCATTTTCCTAATACAATTTCTTTTCACTACATAATCCATTTTCACAACACTGTGAATTTACCACAATCACAACCAAATTTTGTTTCAACCACAATCAATCATCCACAATCACAATCAATTTCACACCACAATACAATCAAGTCTTCCATGGTCTGTGGACGAGGGTGTTGGGAGCTACTAAACTCCGTCTGCAACCTAATATAATTTTATTTATTTATTTTTGAATTCAGATTTCTCACATTGCTTTTCATTTCTTCTAAAGTTGTAGAAAGCTCCAAAAATTCTCCGGTCTCTTCTGAAATGTAATGCTCGATGTCACGGTCCCAATGTCTCTTATTTCACTGGATTTGGACAACATACGAAAAAATATGATTTCTATTAGATTAAATTCAATTTCGCGATGCTTTTAAATGTTGTAAACAATTAAATTATATACCTCGTTAAACACATGTCGTCGTTCACTTTCTGTTCAAACTTAGGGTTCGACTTTGCAATCACCACCGTTGCCGTGAAGATGATCACACCATCGCACGTTGTCGGCCTAGGCGAGGGCTTTCTGGCGCCACCCCTAGTGCTCAACTCGATGGCGGTTTTGGGGGGAAGGGGGAAAACGAGGTGATGCGGCGGTTGTTTGTGAGCAGATTTCGAGGCGAACACTGAACTATTGATGATCAAATCCGTATGGATTTGGAGAGAGCAAGATCTTCTATAAAATTCCCTTAAGAATCGATTTGTTTCATTGAGAGGATCAAGTGATTTTGAGGGGGATTGTTTTGAATAGTTTACGCCATTGATTTGAGGAGGGAGGCGGCTGTATAACGATGGACTAGGGTTTTTTTTTAATTTATATTTTTAATTCCTTTAATTTCAAAAAAAAGCCCGTTAACTTATACTAACTCCAAATCCAGCCCAGCGATTGTCGCCCGTAGCCAAATACCCCTGTTCCAGACACAATGGACTAGGTCTCATCAACCCATTTGACCGTTTCAGCCAATTTTTCTTTAAATTAAAATATAAAACATATAATTATTTAATTTGATCGTACATTTTAATTTATCGAGGATACAGACTGACTCCAAAAATTCCCGAAAAATAAATCTGGCTATGTTTTGACGATACGGTCCTAACAAAACTAATTTCGTAGAATTTGGAGACCATTCGAAAAATGTTCATTTTCTGGTCGATCCAAATTGACTGAAGTTGACAAAACACGTTTTCTCTTGCCACGCTCACATATTAATTCCAAAAATTGTGAAAATTGGAATCTTGCAATAATTTGACATTCCGGATCCAACCAAAGTGGTTTCATCAAAAACGGAGGTTGTTTGCAAAATGGCTATTTATAAGGGCTATATATTATATTAAATTCCATAGCGACTATTCTGAATATTTAACTGGCCATAACTTTTTATTCCTGCTATGAAATTTCAATTTTTCACATAGAAAGATATTTTTAAACAGATTTAAATATTTCTGGTTTTATTGAAATCCGATTTATTTTGAATCCTGTACATTCTGTCAAAGTTCAAAATCAAATTTTCAAACTGCCACGCCATTTCAGGCTCGGTTTATAATTAAAATAAATATATACGTTCTAACTTCGATTTAAATAGATTTTAAATCATTATTATTTAAAATAAATCATTTTAAATATTCCAAATTCAATAAAATAGCTAAAATAAAATTTTTAAATTGGTTCTGATTTTCCGGGTTGTGACATTGTGTCTGTGCAACTCTGATGATGATGACATTTATGATTCCGCTGCTATGATGATGAGTATTATTCTATGATTTCTTGTGTTATGATATTATCTGTAATCTGCTGATGTGATAAACGTGTTATATTCCAATGATTATCCTTGCTTCCATGGCACGGGATTTTGGGGTTATCACACATAATTTTGGAAAATTCTTGGCATAATTTTTCATTAGTAGAACAAAAAATAATGTTGTCTACATAAATTTAAATTATCAAAATATATTTGTTATCACATTGTATAAATAGAGTTTGATCAACCTTTCCAATTTGAAATCCTGAATCTATTAAATAATTCTTTAGGCATTCATACTAGGCACGGGGTGCTTTCTTTAAACCATACAAAGCCTTTTTCAACTTATAAACGTGATTAGGATATTTTTCATGTGTAAACAAGTGTGGTTGTTCAGCATAAACTCTTTCTTTTTTGTAATAATTTAAAAATGCACTTTTCATGTCCATTTAATACAATTTGATATTATGATGTCAGTCGTAGGCTAACAAGATACGAGTTGCTTCAAATCTAGCGACTGGAGCAAATGCTTCTTCATAGTCTATTCCTTATTCTTAAATATATCCTTGTGTAACGGTCTAGCTTTATTTCTTGTTAGATTTCTAAATTGTTTGCTTTATTTTATAAACCCATTGCGTTCCTATAACAACTTGATCACTCGGTCTTGGAACTAATTCCCAAACTTTATTGCATTCAAACCAATTTAATTCTTCAAGCATGGTGATAATCCAGTTTTCGTCAGTAGATGCTTCTTTTGGATTTTTGGGTTCGATATTGGATAAGAAAGCAACATGACTTACTAGATTTAATTAACTCCTAGTTCTTACGTTTGAATTTATTTCTCCGATATTATTTTGAGTTGGATGATCTCATAATATTCTTGGTGGAGATCTTATTTCGTTATTATTTTGAATAATGTTTTCATTATTAACATTATTATTTTCTATATTTTCAGTTTGATTATTTTTACCAAAAATATCTTGATTTTCAGTGATATTTTCATTTATATTATTATGAACCATGTTTTCATCTTCCCTAGAATTATAAGTTATATTATCTTCATCTTGAGAATTTCTATTTTTCAAAACTTCGGTATAAGAATTCTGAATATAATATTTGTCGAAAGAAACATGATGTGATTCTTCTATTTTATTTGTTCTTTTATTAAAAATACGATAAGCTTTGCTTCGATATGAATATCCTAGAAATATACCTTTGTCAGAATTTGAATAGAATTTTCTAAGGTTATCTTTAGTATTTAAAATAAAATATTTTGAATCGAAAACATTAAAATATGAAATATTTGGTTTTCTATCATTAGAAGTTCATATGGAGTATTTTTCATAAGTGGTTGAATGGAAACACGATTTAAAACATAACGGTTGTTACTACTGCTTCTACCCAGAAATGTTGGCAATGAACTTCCATTCAACAATGTTCGAGCACATTCTTGTAATGTTCGATTTTCCATTCTACTACTCCATTTTTCTGTGGAGTTCTAGGAAATGAGAAGTTATGAAAAAATCCTTTCCTTTTACAATATAAATCAAAATTTTCATTTTTGAATTCTTCTTCATGATCAGTTCGAATATTTTTTATTTTCAAGTCTTTTAAAATTTGAATTTGTTTTACAAACATTTTAAAATAATCAAATGTATCACTTTTATTTTTCAAAAATATCATCCAGGTATATCTAGAAAAATCATTAAATATTGCAAACACATATTTATTGTGATTTATGGATTGAATTTGAGTTGGCCCAAATAAATCCATATGTAGTAATTCTAACGGTTGCAAAGTTGACATGACCGTTTTATATTTAAACGTTGATTTCGTTAATTTTCCTAACTTATAAGCATCAAGTTTTGAATTTCAATTTTCGAAATTTTATTAATGATTTCAAAATTTATGTGACAAGATCTCTTGTGCGATAACCAAGGATTGTTATTTTTGGCTAATAAGCATATATCTGGATAATTATTAATTTTTGTATTTAAGATATAAATATTTTTATCCCTGTTACCTTCGAATATAGATTTATTTTTATCAAAAATACTACATTTATTTTTAGAAAATGATATTTAAAACCCATAACGCATAACTGACTAATACTAACAAATTATGTTCTAAATTCTTGACTAATGAAACATCAGTAATAAGAGGTAAATTAAATGTACCATAATTGCTCACATCGCTTTTTTTTCAATGATATATCCTTTGGAATTATCTCCAAATAATACAGTTCCTCCTCTTGAGTATGTAATATATGTTAGCATTTCTTTGTCTCCTATCATATGTTTTGAGCAACCACTTTCAAGTATCCGTTACCCTCTTTTCTTGAGTGGACCTGCAATAAATATGTAATGACGTTGGTACCCACTTCCTCCTTTCGGGTCCTAAGAGTTAGGTCTTAGAAAACCAAATCCAAAAGGGTTTAGTGTCACTTTTAAAAATATAATCCTTATTATGAATAATTTCTAGGAATGTTTTAAATATTTATTCCTAATTAAACAATTATTCATTTTAGGAACCCATACACAAACAAGTTTAGAAACCTTTTTCTTCGTAGAAGGTGTTACTAGCTTACTAGGTTTAGGTTTCTTTCTATTTGACTTCTTTAATATATTCGATTTTTGAGTATATCCTAGACCTTTCTTACTAGATATAGGTTGAGAATTTTTTATAATATTAGATAAATTATCTCTACCTTTATTAAAATTAGCGACATTTTAAGTAATATCATCTAATTATTTAATTTTTAGACTAGAATTGTCTAATTGTATTAATTTAATCCTAGTTTTCAATTCATGATTTTCAGAAGCAAGAAGATTATTCTTTTCTTTTTGGGTTTCAATTTCTTGACTCAATAAGGAATGTTGAGAATTTGCATGGATATAGATTCTTGAACTTTCTAATTTCATCTTCTAATATCTCTTTTTCATCTTTTAGCAAATCCCTTTCAAATCCTGCCTTTTTCTGATCCTCATTTGCTTGTTTATTGAAATTATTTCTTAATTTTAATAATCCCATGTTAATTTCTACCATATCGTCAAAAGTAAAATCACTAACCTCGGTTTCTTTAGCCATGAAGCATATGTTAGCTTGTTCGTTATCGCTTTCAATATCACTTTCAGAAGATGAAGAATCTGAATCATCCCAAGTTACTGAGAAAGCTCGTTTCTTAGATTTCTCCTTCTTGTTTTTGTTGTGATGTTTTTTCTTTTGTTCCGGACTATACTTTTGATAATGTCTCATTTTATGACAACCAAAACATTCAATTGAAGATGGAGCAGTTTTTATTATTATAATTATTCTTGAATTTTTTCTTTCCATTGTTCTTGAATTCCTTCTTGTATTTTTGAAATTTTCTAAAATTTTTGGTGATGAAAGCCAAGTCTTCTTCTTTATCGGAATCTGATTCATCCTTTTCGGCATGGAAAGCTAAATTCTTTTTGTCTTGATCATAAAACATTTTTACCTGCAAATTATCTTCATACGACATAATATTTCCAATTAATTCTTCTGGTTTCATGATTGAAACGTCATTTGCTTCTTCAATAACCTAGACCTTCCTTTCCCAATCTTCCATCAAAGAATTTAGGGTTTATGATATTATATCAAAGTCAGAGTATTTTTCTCCTAAACCCAATAATGAATGATAAATATTTTGAAATCTAACCTGCCATTCGTAGCTCGGGTGGTTTGAAGTCTGGAGATGAGGATCAAAGCTCTGTGTGCAGATAGGTTCGAATCTAGCTACAAACCACTTTGGGGTTTAGAACGTTAAGCATCCGTGTGCGACGACTATACAAAGCGGGGTAGACACACAGCGCGGGGTTTACTTAAGTGAGCGTCAATGTATGTTGTGATCTTAAGGTTCCATGTGTTACTCAAAAAATATTTTGAAATCTAGAATGCATATCACTGATGGATTCGTTTTCATTCATTTTGAAAATCTAAAAATTGTTTTTTAAGCATGGATATCTTGCTTTGTTTAACCTTGCTAGTACCTTCGTGTGTTACACTGAGTGTTCGCCAAATTTCATATGCAGTATTTCACATACAAATCAAGTTAAACTCATTTCGGTCCAAGGCACAATGCAACAAATTCATGGCTTTAGCATTAGTAGTAGCTTCTGCTTTTTCATTGGTTGACAACTCAGAATAATTAGTAGTGGGGGTTTGTATTTTTTTGAGTAATTTTCCAAGAATCAAAACCATTTGCTTGAATGTAAATTCTCATACGTGTAGCCCAGTAATTATAGTCCATGCCATTGAAAAATGGAGGTCGTGTAGTAGATTAACCTTCCATGAAACTTGTGTTATTACTGGTGTTAGTATTTGTGTTGTTATCCGTATTATCGAGTATTAAATAACTGTTTTACGGTTATAAGATGTCCCACTCTGATACTAAATGAAAAGAGTGCTAGAGTAGGATCGAGCAATATGGATTGATATGAATAAATGAAAGTTTAGATAATGTGATATGTTAAACTTATGCAATAGTTACGCAAGTAAAAACTAAATTTAATGATATCACTGTTAAGCAGTATGTAGATGCAGTAAAGTAAAAGAAATGGCACCATGGAATTTTATACTGCTTCGTAGCACTGTCCTACATTCAGTCCCTAACTTCTTCTGGCTTTTCAATAGAAACGCACTCACTTCACCCGGAGGAACAGGTTGACAACACATCGAGCAACCGAATGGGATTTCACGCCTGAGCACACCAAACAGGACTTCAACAACATGCCTGGGCAACTGAACGGGACTTCAATAATACAAAAAGAGCTTTGACTACAATATGTGTTCTAAGCAACACGGATTAGTCACGATTAAGTATACCCTTCCTATAATCTTATTCTAAGATATGTGATGTGTATGTGAAGATTTGAAGGAAGTATATTGCTTATTGAATAGAGAAATATGAAATAGAATCAGCAATTCAAAGCAATAAGTATGAATTTGAATGCTTTTGGAATGCAAGAGAATATATAATATAAGATCAGAAATTAATGCAAGAACCGTTGAGTTTGAAAAATGAATTTGTGATGTATAAATAGTGTTGAAGAGTGATAATCATTCATGAAGAGTTACCATGAAAATAAGCAACCATTTCTATTCAGAAATGGATCATAACTCTTCATGAAAGGAGATGTCTTTTCAAAAATATGACTGTTAGGTTGGATCAGTCGATTGGTGAAAAAGTGACTAGTCAACTGATATTTGAAAAAGCGAATATATATATATATTGAAAATTAATTCTGTTTATTATGTAAACCAATTAAAAACCTTCTTTATAAGCCTCGTTAAACCCCTATAATCTCTTTAACCTAGATGGCTACCTAACAGGGAAAAAGAGTACTTATAAATTTAGTATACAAGCGAAAATAAACTTCACGATACAAAGGAAAAACAATAGAAATAAAACATTCAAAATAGAACATAAACTTCCTACAATAAAATCCATTAGCCAAGCCTATCAAGGCCCAAACTTATTCAAATCCTGCTGCCGCTTCAATTCAAATTTTCTTCTTCAAATTATCTGGTATCCATTAATTTAATGCCCCACCGTTCAAGTATCTGTTCATTTATCTAATTTCGAGATGTCTTACTACCATTATTACAAACCAAAAACTTAATCTCCGTTTTAATCTTCATTAAATTTACAGCTGAATGGGTACTTCGACCTTGAAAAACAATCAAATTTCTTTCTTTCTAGATAAAATAAATCGCAATAATGAAAGCACCACTTACTAAATCACACACTTGATCCTTTGAGTTAAAACTGGAACGAATAAGTCTAGCTTCTTCTTTCATGTCAATATGAGTATTGAGAAGAAGAGATAATTTCTGCTTCAGAGATAACCAGATGAAAGAAGAATAATCACACTGAAAAAAGAGGTGTTGAATTGATTCGGTATGATTATCACAAAGTGGGCACATCATATTTGCAATATTTCCAGAATGATGAATCCTATCTTTAGTATTCAGTCTTCCCAAAATTGCGAGGTAAGTAATGAAAGCCATTCTTCTACTATTTTTCTTGTGCCAAATAACAGGAAAAATAGTATCAATATCTTCATGAGATCTCATAAACTCCCAAGCTTTATGAAAACAAAATTTACCACCTTCACACCATTCATAAGAATCTTGATTTCTATTAGGATGAGTTGAAATGGAACTGATTCCATCTATCAATTCTCTTGTTCTAGGATGGATATCAGGTTCAAAAGCTTCATTTCTTATGATATAGCAAACTTTCTATTCATCATTGCCAATCAAATGTAACCTGTCATATACCAGTAAATCTACCATACATTGACAATTAATTGAAGGCTCAAACCATAAGTAAGTATCCTCTCCTCTAGAAATGATTCTATTGAATAATTGCTTTTAGTTGGTGCATAGTCTAAGCAATGATTTCCAAGTAGTTGAAGCATTATTTTCAATTTCCATAGACCAAAAATGATTTCTTTTACAATATCTATTATGTACCCATTTGCTCCATAGAGAAGAGTTTAATAGAAAAATCCAAAATAGTTTTATACAAGCCACTTTTTTAAGATCGGAAAAGTTCTTTAATCCATTTCCGCCCTTTAGCCTTTGGTTTGTACAAAGTACTCTATGCTACTTTGTGTGATGTACTTCCCTAGAAAAAATCTACAAAAAAAGATTATAGCTTATCCAAAGTATATTCTAGAATTTGATATATGAAATGTCAATATAATATGATGGGAGTTAAAACTGTGTTAATTAATTCTGCCCTTCCTACAAAACTAAGTAACTTTGTTTACCATACTTGTATTTTACTTTGGACCCTCTGATTCAAAAAATAACACTCTGAATAATGAAGATAGTTAAAGGATAAAGGCACTTCAAGATACTTAATAGGAAATTCAACTTGATTGGATTCCAAAATATTTAGAATTTCTCTGGAATTATTAGCTGAGACACTGAAAAAACCCTTAGTTTTTGAAGCATTCACATTTAAACTTGCATGCATACTTAACTTTTGGAATACAAGCTTCAAAGAATTTGCATTTTGTATTGACGATTTACCTAAAATCATCAAGTCATCTGCATATAACAGATGGGAAATAGTAGGCTGAATAAGAGCACTAGGCTAGAAAGCTTTTAGCTGAGTGGCTTCATCCATTAAGAAGGAGAAATATTGCATTGCAATTGCAAATAGGTAAGGAGACAAAGGGTCTCCCTGCCTTATACCTCTAGTAGATGATATAAACCCCTTTAGAATGTCTTGAATAATGATGGAAAATGTTGTAGTTGACATACATTCATATATAAGATTTACAAAATGTGTACGGAAATTCATTTTGGACATGATAAAACAAATAAATTCCCTGTTAACTCTATCATAAGCTTTTTGTAAATCCACTTTGACACATATCTTAGGGATTCCTTTCTTTTTGAAATCACACCATAATTCATGAGCCAACAAGATTGTAACAACCCTGATTTTTTGAACTAATTTAAAATTTATTTTTAATTGATTTAATGGATTTTTAATGTTTAAAATAATTTATTTTAATAAATTACGACTTGAAATTTATTTAAAAAGGAAATTATAGCATATAAATTTTAAATATAATTAATACGAACTCCTAACATCGCGATAGTTGGAAAATTTAGTTTTGAATTCAATTAATTGTACAGAATTCGATATAAATCAGATTTCTGTGAAACAAGAAATGTTAGAATACTTAATAATTTATTTCTAATGAATATAAGAAATTAAGATTTCATATTATAAATTGTAAGTTACGTCCATATTAAAGTTTAAAATAGTCGCTATGGAATTTATTAATATTTTAATATTATTTAAGCACTTAAAATAGATATTTTGCAAACGACCTCCGTTTTAAATGAAACCAATTTTTTTGGAACTGGAACGTAAAATTATTGTCAGGTTTAAAATTCCAAGTCAATTGGTATTAGTACGTGAGCATGGTAAATTTAAACGCGTGTTCAATTTTAGTTGTAAATCCAATAAGCTAGAATTAAGGCCATTTTTCAAACGATCTCCGAGTTCGACAAAATTTATTTTGTTAGAACCGTAATTGTAAAACATAGCGAGATTTCAAATTATGTAATTTTTGGAGTCAATATGTGGTCATGGTAAATTAAAAAGTACGTTCAAATTCAATATTTAACGTTATATTGATTTATATTTTAATTTTAATAAAACAGACTGAAACGATCGAATCAGCTTACGAAACATATCTCATTGTGTCCGGAACGAGGGTATTTAGCTAGGGGCAAAAGTTGTTGGGGTTCATTTGGAATTTGGTTGAAAACTTCACATTTGAGAAATAAACAAATTAAAATATTAGTATATATGTATTTATAAATAACGTTTTCAACCCTAACCCTAGGGTTTTATTTCTGCGCTGCCGCTTATTGATTTAATGTCAATACCATCCCAAATCAACCAATAATTTCTTCCAATCAAAATTAAATCATTCGAAACTCGTAAAACAAAAATCGAAGGACATTTCGTGATCTTTAATCTCATATAGCGATGATCGATTTGCATTGAGAAACTTGTTCAAATTTGAGGCCGGAAGGTGGCATATACGAGAGGTTTTCTGGGGAATAGCGTTGATGTAGGAAGAGGTCGGGGACATGTCAAATCGACGGTCAGGGGTCCGGTGGTGGCGCGGTTTCGAGTACTTCTTAAATTATCTAATGTTTAATATATCATATCTTGTTGAAACCGAATCAGAATTCAACAAACCAAGATTCATTGGAATTGCATTGTCAAGATCTACGCCATGAAGCAGACCGAAACGGAAACGGAAGCAGCTAGAATTTTTGGTTAAACTAAACGTGCAGCTTAATTTAACTGAAACAATTGTTTTATAACAATTTTAGAACTGATCAATATGAGAACTCTCTCACTCAACTATTTGTTATGTTATTATAATCATATTTTATTGATCGCCTGTAAGAACACCGAATTTAATTTAGTTTAATTATCACAAATTGGTACATGGTATATGGTATCTCACATCACAAATGTTTGCAAACCAGATGAATGGATGATTATTTATGTTATGATTTGAATGTGATTTTTAAATAATCAACATATTAAAATGATGTTAAATTATTTATGGCTGTTGAAATAGGATTAAATATTTATTTACAAGAACCGACTTGTTTATGTTCACCCATTTTAAGTGATAACGATTGGAATAATTTATTAATTGATTATTTATTGATTGAAAACCCCACACAGGTATTGGGATGATATTTGATTTACACTATCCCAAATGATTAGATTTGATGTTAATCGAATGATTGAAAGACCGTTATAAGCGTTATTTAATTATTTAATGCTTATACAATTGTAGATGCACTCTGGATGTGAATTCGATGTTTAATAATTATTGTTGAATACGTGTGATGTATGAAATCAATATAAATAAATTATATGGTAATTGGTTGAATCTCACTTCAATCCGGAGTAAAGACACAAATTTTAATTTAATATTCGTTGTAGAATTGAAGTTTGATTTTGATGTCTGATTTTGAATGGACACAAAGATTATAAAATTATAATGGATATCGAGAAGATTTGATTTCAAAATCTGACATTTTGAAAATATTATTATTTTGTAATCATAATAATATGGGATGTTCAATTTTAATTTTAAAACTGAAATTGAAGTTGAAATCGTTTCCAAATGAATTTATAAACATTTTATAAAATACTTTTTGAATGGAAATTGATGAAATTTACTAAGTATAGTTAAACGGATCGAATAGAACGAGTCGCACAGCGACCGTTCTTGAATTTCGATGATTAACTTCAAATTGATGTAACGGGAGATCCGACTGTCAGATTCTACTGAATCCGAAACTGTTGAGTTTGTATCGAAAAGATCATTCAAAGGAATATAAGAGATTTAAAATCCAACGATTAGATTTTAAAATATGTCCAAATCAGTTTTGGAAAAGATCGCTATGGATGCGGTTTAGTGGTCGATATTGGAAATCAACTGTAAGGGCCTTAATAATTTTTTTAAAAAACATGAATAAATTATTTAAAATCATAATAAATAATTTTGGATGAGATATACCAGGTTTGAAAAGATAAAAGATATTTATCTGAATGAACTAGTTAACAACTAGAATGAAGAACTGAAAGAAATTGAAATTGTTATAATATAACCAAAGTTTACCAATATATAAATTGGATTGGATTTGAATTGAAATTATCTTCGGATATTTTAGTATTGGATTCCGTAATTATAAGGATATCATTGAGGAATTTGGAAGATATAGATATCGTTATTCCCAATACGATATCTGTTGGTTTCAAAATTTGATGTTGAATAAGTCAATATGATTTCTATTCAGAGCCTTGTATTTAATATAAAATTGGATTTTTTGGTTAGTTGTGAATGGTATCTTTTTCTTAAACCCAATTGAGAATAGAATACATCTTTTAATTCAGATTAATGAAGTTTTCCAATTAATAAATATAATTGGAATTAAATGGAAGTTGATTTTGGGTTTATCGTGAACGATGTTTTAATTAACATTAGTTCTTTAATCCAATTAACAATGAAGTTATGATTTGGAATTTATAGATCTTTTACTTAAGATTTAATGAAATTTTTCGAAGTGAAGCTTTCCAAATTAATAAATTAAGATGGAATTAAATGGAATTCGATTTAATAATAATCAAGATGAACTTCCGTAGAGGAAGGCCTTATCGAATTTAAAAGGCTTTGCCATTGTCCCATTTATAGTATTAGTTTGATATGTAAATTCATATTGACTACGACTGATCTAATTTCCGTGAAGATTCCATATTAAATGGAAGTGGATTTTGGGTTTATCGTGAACTACGTTTTAAATGACATTGGTTCTTTAACCTAGTTAAAGACAGGATTAATTTCCTAAGATTGAATAATCATTAAATAACGTTTTTTTTAAGATTAAAACTAAGTAGATTTTAGGTGAATCTTTAATTAGATTGAAATGTGAATGCGGTAAAAATTCAAGAAATGTTCGAGAATGGAGTATCACCAGTTTTACTCCATGCGATAGTTAAATCTTTCATAAGATTTAAACGTTAAATGGTAATTGATTTTACCGATAACAAAATGGGTGTTAGATATTAAGTACCACCAGTTTTGCTCCATGGGACGAATAGGTTGGGATTGGGATAATAAAATTAATGATTACTTCGGTAAGGTTTGATAATCCTGACCAGTGTTATAAACCTTAATTTGGTTTGTATTGTGAAAAGATATTATGAAATCTTTTGAAATGATTTCCAAGAAATGGATTAAACAATAAGTTTAAAAGAGATAATCTTTGATAAGATTAATGGAAGCCTTTTCCCAGATTAAAGAATAATTGAATAAATGAATACTCTAGATTGGAATGAGGGGTATGATGTGTTTATATATCACTTGATTATAAGATATGCGAGTTATTCAGAAAGACAGGGTTTAACTCATTCTGAATAATTGATACGACGACTAAATGTAACGACCCAGATTTTTGAACAGTTTATTTTAAATATTTAATATGGTTTTAAATATTGAGTTGATAATATAAATAAATTTTTATATTGAGTTATCGATTTAATAATCGAATATAATTTAATTTAGAATATATATCGAATTACCGTAATTCGATATATAATTAAATTCGAAGATTTAAACTGTACTGAAATTGATTCAGATAGTCAATAGAAATTCAAACTGAATAGAAACGATAATAATTATTTATTTTCAAGGAATTAATTATTATTGAAATTAATTTATATTGATTTAAATTAATATCTCCTTCATACGATCAAATGGAGCTTCGAATCATGTTCCAGTGTATTCAGAATAGTGGTTAAACTCTATAAACGTCGGTTATTGCGCTCGAATTGGAGTTTGGAACCCCGAATATATTATTATAAAATTTAAATGGATAAGATCAATGTAACGACACGGATTTATCAATTTCTGTTAATATATGATTGAGATATAAGCAATTTAAGTTACATGTTTTAAATTAATTAACTAATTTAATTAAACTACCATTAACACTAATTACATTTCATTAACCGGTCTTCTTTGTTTCTATACTGGACTGATCGCCATCGACTTCTAGGGCACGGCAGGCACCACCACACAGACGATCGGAGGTCGATCAGAACCCGGCGCCGTGTAGCGCCAACCATCCTCCACCAACGCCTGAAGCAAGCCTCCCCGCGACGCTCCCCTTTCCCTGCGATTTGACCTAAAACGCTGCGCCCTTAAGGCGATTTTCTGACCACCATAGGCAAGCTCCGGCGATCTCCACGGTCAGTGTTGTTGACCTCGACAAGGTCTTCAACTTGTGCTTTGGAGGTTTCATGAATTATTGAAGGAAATTCGAATTTTTGAGGGATTAAATCGGGAGTTACTGGCCGTGGGTTTTAATTTGGGAGCGGCGGAAATTTCCTGGAGGGGAAGGGTTTGACCACGAGTGAAGAATATTAGGGGTTTGACCATATGACTAATATATATATATATATATATATATATATATATATATTAATTTAATTATTTAATTTCAAATTTAACTTGTTTATCGTTACGAACTCCAAATCAAACCCAATGACTATCGTCCCTAGCTAAATACCCCCATTCCGAACACAATGGGATATGTTTCGTAGGCCCATTCGACTGTTTCAGTCAGTTTTCCTTCAAATTAAAATATAAAACATTCAATATTTGATTTGAACGTACATTTCAATTTGCCAGGGCCACATACTGATTCTAAAAATTCCTGAAAAATAAATCTAACTATGTTTTGATGATACGGTCCCAACAAAACTAGTTTCGTCGAATTCTGAGACCGTTTGAAAAATGGCCCTTTTCTGGTCGATTCAATTTAATGGAAATCGACCAAACACATTTTCCTTTGCCACACTCACGTACTAGCTTCAAAAAATTATGAGATTTGAAACCTAGCAATAATTTGACATCCCGGATCCAACAAAAGTGATTTCGTCGAATTCTGAGGTCATTTGCAAAATTTCCATTTTTAAGGGCCAGAATTCCGTAGTAACTTTTCTGAAAATTCATTTGGCCATAACTTTTTATTCCCGCTATGAAAGTTTGAAACTACCGCGCCATTTCAGGCCTTGTTTATAATTAGAATTAATTATATTTAGTTTCAAACGTCGATTCAAACACACTTCTCGTCGTTATTATTTAAAATATTTAAAATCCACTAAAATAGCCAATTAAATTTTTTTTAAATTGGTTCAGATTTTCCGGGTCGTTACAATCAAAATCAAATCGTATTAATTAGAAATCTAATCGAAATCAAATCTAAAATCAAGTCGTATTAAAAATGTATGTACTTATTCCGACATCCATTTAAATACTTATGTACGTTGGTTCCCCCTTCCATCTATATAAACCGCGATATGCTCCCCAGTTTTTTTTCTTTCTTCTACAGAAACACTGAAGCCTTTCCCTATTCGAAATTCTTCAATAATCAAAAATAAATCGAATATCGAACCAAATCAAAAGTTGCTGGATTTGTTGAACTCCTATAATTGAAAGCTTCTCACCTATACTTAGTTTGAAGCGTGCGATGTTGTTCGGGAAGTTCGGATTTTTCGATAGCGCGTGTTAGGGTTACAGATTTTGGGGACTGCGAGTTGAGGAGGTGCTCGCGATGATGGAGGAAGACCGATGAACTCGAAATCGACTATTGGGGGTGAACAGGAGGTTCGATGGGTTCTGAACAGTGGAGGTGCGATTTCAGTGAGAGGGCCATCGAATTCTTGAGGGCTTGAGGATGGGTACTACTGATTGAAACGCGCGCATGATTGGATGATATCTGGTGGAGTGCGATGTAAGGAAGAGGGCCGAAGTCGACTTCTATACTGGAGGCAGCGAGTTCGACATTTATAGGGTTAATTGATGGTGCAATGGAGCCTGAAGGCATCTGAAATTGGAAATACAAGCGATTATGGAAGACGCGATTCAAGGATTTGGTAGAAGAAACCGAAATTCAGGCAGTCGAAGCTACAATTTTTGGAAGGTTCGACATTTTAATTTTGTGGGGTGTTGATCATACATTTGTTGTGCTTTTGTACTGAGTGTGGGTTCTATCGAGAACTATGGCAAAAATCTGAATCATGTTCTTCCTGTTGATGTGCATTTGTGAAGTAGAGGATTCAAGTTTGCATTAGCTGGGCTACTATTGAATGTAAAAAAGATGTGTGAAGAAGAACACTTATTGATGGAAATGGGAGAGGACAGTCATGGAAATTGTATACAAGGAAGTCGTGGATTATTTTTGCAAAGAAGAAATGTTGTTCTAGGTTGTGTTGAACTACTGGTGGAAGGAGGATGTCACAATTTTTGTTAATGTTAGAATGGGGAAGGCAGTGGTGTTCAAGTTTTAAGGAAAAGTGTGCTTAAGGTATAATTTATTTAAAGCTAATTAATTAATTTATAGTCATATATATAAAAAAATCAAATCATAACGCCCGTGTAAAATTCATATGACAACAGTCTCCAGTAAAACAAGTTGCAATGGCTTCATGAATATTGGCTATGCATATGGATTAATTTGGGATATTTCTGAGTGAACTAGAATTTTTAATTTACATCGAACATCGTTCGATTTAAATTAAAAATTTGGAATGGATTGCAAATACAAATCATGGTGAGTAAATCTCACTTATATTTTTATTTAGAATTATTTTATTCGTTAAAATAATTGTTCGTTAAAATAGGGAAATAAATTATCATTGGATAATTTAGAAGTTTAAATTCAAGAAAGAATTTAAAAAGTGAAATCGGAAAACATGTTGAAAATAGAATAATTGATTATATTCCAGGACTTAGAATATAAACTGAATTAAGAAATTCCAAAGGAGTTATAATTGGAATTCGATTATACAAAATTTTATAATTTATTTATAAAAGGAATTGGGATTTAAAATAAAAAATCGAGTATAAATAAATGTATAACCAAGAAATGAAAAATCGACGATTTGAGATAACCGAAAATATCAAGTTGGATTTGGGAAACTGGTTTAATCTATATTTAAAAATATATTAGAATGGAGTTGAAATTTATTTATAAACAAAGTTTAAACGTTTAGATTAAAATATAATTAAAACGAACTCGCCGCAGCGTGGCAGTTCGTAAATTGACGTTTCGAACTTCAATTAAGTATACAGAACTCAATTTAAGTCGGAATTCTTTGAAACAAGAACCGTCATTACCGATTAGATAATAGTTTTCTAATGGAAGAGAAAAATCTGAATTTCGTTGAATAGATTTTATGTTATGTCAAAATCAAATTTTCAGGAAAACAGCGCCATAACCATTATATAACCATAATGGTTTATTTAAATGAATAAAAGGATTTTAAGTAAATAAAAATCCGAATTTCCATTAGAAAAATCCGAATTGGAGATGTAAAACAAATACGAACTCAAATTGTGTAAATGAAATGATTTTTGAAACAAAAATCATATTTTTAATTATGGAATAGAATTAACTAATTTGAAGGATAGTTAGTTAATCGTGTTTGAATCAAAATGGGGCGTTGGATAGGTAAATGAGATTTGAGATTCATATTTGGAATCGAATATGATATTTGAGTTGAAAATGGAATTAGACTGAGTTCCTAAATAAATTAAAATATATTTGAAAATGATATGTTCAAATAAGAAGTGAAATAGGCAAATAGCTAATTAGAAAATAAATTAGCGAATTGGGTTAAGACGAATGGATTGAGTTGAAACCAAATGGAAATATTTGGATATGTGTTAGGCAGGTATGGAATAAAGTGTTTGATGATTTTAAATTCATGTGCTCGAAAAAAAGGTACATGTTTAAATTCCATATGAGGTTTTATGCGCCAAATCGGCAAGCCACTTGGCTTTTTGATTTTCTTTTTAAATGGAAAGGGCCTAGAGAGGCGAGTTGAGGTTTGAACTATCGACCGGTACAAAGGAGGTTATGGCGAAATTTTCCGGAAATTTAAGGAGTTAGAATATTTTTAAGATAATTTGATAATTAGAAATCTATATATCAATATGTATAGAATCCGATAAGGAAACGAAATTAAAAATAGAATATTTTAAACAAAAAGGAAATCTATAAATTAGATTTGTTAAAAATAGAAAGTGAACCATATACATGTTTTTAAAATGAATAATTGGTATAATATGGTGTTGATTATTCGAGTTAGCGGTCTTGTCTGTTTTGAAGTTAATAATATTTTTAGTCAAGGTCTGAGAGGTAATTATACCCCAACTCGATTGATTTCATTATTAGCTGATAAGTAGCAAGATTCAGTCTCGAAGAGAAATGTTTAAAGAAATTTAATCGAATGCAGTATTTTGGGTTGTTGTAGCGATGTTTTACATAACATTCGTTTTAACCCAAGTAAGTGGAATTTTGGAAATATAATAATAAATATTTCCTAAGTATAGAAATGAATTGTCTTAAAAAGGAGAAGTAATTGGAATATTTTCCAATTATTAATAGAAGATATTTTCTAAGTATAGAAAATAAAAGATGGCGAAATAGGGAAATGTTTTCCAAACAGCGTAAGAGACCAAGATGGTTATTGAAAATATTTGGTTAACAAATATTGTTAAGGAAATGAAGGGTGATTTAATTAATGAAATATTAATTAAGAGGCCCAGTGATTTGTTTGATGGTTGGAATGTTTGTTTGTTTTTCTTCGATAGTTAAATAACCGACTATCAAAGTGTTTGCCAATATCGTTGTCAATATGGAGAGACCGGTTGGATTATTATCCATGAACCACTCCGTATTGGCAATAGCGTTGCGAATCAGATTATATGAAGATAATCGAAGATGGACAGAGTGCAAGGGCTTTTCTATTAATAGAAATTGTGCCTTCGCTTTCGTTCAGTCCCAGAACGAAAGTGTATGGACGAATGTCTAATAGAGTATTTCCAATGATCGCATATGTTGGTCTGTATAAATATATATAGTGGCAGAGAATTTATTCTCTTAGCATAATACCCAGAATATATTTGTATAAATCAATTAGTGATTAATGGATCTGACGATGTGGCATTCAAAGTGATTGTGCTATCAATGAATGGAAAAGTAATCGTAGCCTCAGGCCTCAACAACCGGGAAATGACAAAAATCGGACAAGCAGCATGGCTATGTGGGTCGCTCCCATTAGGATGTATAAGCACCTATCTAAAGAAATTCCATTTGCTTCTTTAATCTATCAATGCTATCCCTTTTCGGGAAATGGTTGCTGATCCCAACCGTTGGTGATATACATTCGATACACTCAAGCGAAATGAGTAGGCGGTCATGCGTGGGCCGGGTTGCAAGATGTTCTTGTTGAACCCAGTGTATTCCTCTTTAGAGATACACTATCGGAAGGTGGTTCCATACCTTGTCATGTTGGAAATCCAACCTCCAATAAGCGCCATGCGGTTTTTATTTTTATATTATATATGGAGCGTGAGATGCAAGCGTTCCGCTAGATTCTATTTATTTGATGGAGACATTATTATAATATCACTGGATTTGATATCAAAAGAAAATTTTTGGGTTATCGTAAGGTAAAAACCATCCGTGTTTATGTGTGGATCGGTCTTACGATTATCATTTCTTTCGAAAGGATTTTTAAAGTTAAACAAATGATTGGAGTTTACTTACACCGGTCCCATGACTGACCCAGAGTTTATTTTGTTTTTGTTTTCCCTAAACTCTTGGGTGCCCAAATTTGTACGGGCAGTCAAGTAGTTGGGATTTTACAGATTCACATGGAGGAGTTTGAAGCAGGAGGCTTTACCAGTTAGCTATAGACTACCATATATTTTGCTGTGTACTATGTTTGTATCTGGAAACAGGTGTTTATAACTGTTCCAGAAATAGCTATTGTGCTCTGATGATGGTATGTATATAAAGTTACCAAATTGTATTTCAAAGTTTATGTTACCTAATATATTTTATTCGTTCCGCTATGAGTTTGTGATCTTCGTTTTCTTGTATTCTAATATTTCTTTCTTTCTATTTCTCATCTTCTAACTTCTTTCTAATAATGATTAGTATTTCTGTGCAATTTGGGTTGAACGGGTGGTGTTATTAGTCGACTCAGATAGTATGGATTTGCGGGCTGTTACATTAAAAGTCAAAGATTTGAAGACAGTGGTTAAAGATCGGAGATTGGGCTGTGCACCCAAGACGAGGTAATAAGTGGTGATCGTCCAGACGTACTTGGAGATCGACTGAATATGAGAGGGCATCTCTACTATAGTGGATATATGGGACGAGGAATAAGGTGCCTCCAGTTTTGTTCAAACCCAGAACAGACTTGTAAGTGGATTATGTGTCTAACATTGTACTTTGCGTTGTATTCGTTGATCTCTAATAAATAGATATCTGTTTGGTGGCGAAGAATTTATTCTCTTTGCTTAACACCCTTCTCTGAAATGCACAAGCTCAAAGGTTATATATTGGTGGAAATCACTGGTCTGGTATGGATTAATAATGTGGCATGATAAGATGCATGGATCAAAGCTTTTGTTGAAAAGCAGAGCTTTGTAGATGGTGATCACAGCATAGCTTTAATACAACATAGCTTTGTGTAGCGTTAATTCCGAGCTTCACACCCCGACATGAACCAAAAATATGATGAAGGACCGTAGAGAAATGGACCTACATTGCCTTCTAGCTACGACTGATGTCATGTTATGGAGCCCAGATATTTTACTTATGTAGATGTTGGATGATGGAAAGCGAGGTACCTCGGACATGGCCGTACATAGGCTCTTGATGGTTGACATACTAACCAAGATTGCGGTCCAGTTGGACCAAGGAACGTATTGTTTATGGTATAACTAATCAGCGATGAATGACTAGCTCTGCCAGATCCAAGTGCACTTGTTGGTGAGTCCCAATCAGCAGAGGAAGATCGCTTGCCTTGGTTCATAGATGGAATCCAATTTCCCATACTCGACTTTTGGCAGTTGTAAACCTATATGGCGACGTAGTAGGGTGAGATACTATGTTGTCTATGATTGGTACATTTATATTTGGAGTTGTTTTCTGCACTATGCACTAATAATAATAAAAGTAAAAAATTTCTTATTAAGCATGTTTGGCTATTATAAGGTAAAACTCTTTCCTCCGGCTTGCATTGCGTTGTGTGATGGAACCTGAGTCTTATAGTAGCTTCAATTTTATTTTTAGCATTGCGAATTTTTTTATGGTATTCATGAGAGAAAACCCATTCCGTGTTATACGGCGTGGTCCCGTGGTTTACCCAACTTTAAAATAAAGTTAATAACTGTTTTAGTTCTCACACCAGTCTCATGTCTGACTCGGAGTTTATTGTTTCCCACCTAAACTCCGGGTGCCGATATTTTCCACATGGGCAGCTAGTAGTTTTTGTTTGCAGATATTTCTTTTCATAGGATCCTGGATTACGATTGGAACTATATTATGGAATGCTTTTATCCGTGTATTTCTTCCAGCTGTGGTAGTTGATGTTTACCTTTTCTGCTGCACATTATATTTATGTATTATATTTCAGTTGTTATGTAATTTAAATCTCTGATATTATTTTTCTGTTGTATATTATTTATATTTGTACTCTGATGTCTTGCATTCTGATGTAAATTGTTGTAATAGCAGTTAAATGTTCTCTTGTTTTGTGTTCTAATGCGTCGTGTTCTCCAAGCAATCCGCCTTCTAGCTCGGTTTAGGCCGACCGAGAAGTTCGGGTCGTTACAGTTTATATCAGAGATTTGGTTTATAAAGATCTAGAACAAGACACATTAGAACCGGATGAAATAATTCATTAGAGATAGGATTAGTAACATCCTACAAGAATGACTTGTTAGAGATAGGGTTAGTAATTCCCTAGAATGAATTTAGGGAGTATTATTTATAAAAATGAATTTAGTTTTGAAAATAATCTGTTATTATAAGAATTGAATATTTTATTTGATATTGATTTTGGACTATCAAGTATAAGAAAATTTTGAATATACCTCTGATCCACGTGTATACGAGGTCTCACATATATTGGATAGATATAGAATCACACTCTAGTCGGCCGGGGATGATTCTATTGATGACTGCGCAGCACTGGTAGTTTATTTTCGAGTTTCGAAGTGGGATATCTATATATTTCCAATTGACCGATGTGATAACCGAAAACTTAACTAGAGTTTATTATTTTTGATTTGGCATTAAAAATATGATTTCAAGTATATAAAAGATATATATTTGAAAAGTTAATTAACCAATTGATTGTTGGTTGTGATGTGTGATAATTAGTTTAATAAATAGTGAAACCAATACGAGAATGAATGGTAAATCAAGCCAAATCAAATATAATGTTTAACTGAATTGATTTTTTTTGAGTTGCATGAGTATATATAATGAACACGTCATAGCATGGAAGTCAAGAAGAGGAATAAAATTGTATGCCCGATAAAAAGGTACATATTTATTGTATTGATTGGATTTGATGATTTTATGAGCCGATTGGTTAGCCGCTTGGCTATTGGAATTTTTTTTTAATTTATGAGCTCCTGTAGAGGCAAGTTATAGTTGTACCGATCAAATCGTACAAAGGAGGTTGTGGCGAAATTTTTCGGAAATTTAAGGCGTTAGCCAAATTTCGAGAAATTGAAAAGTTCTTAGAAACTGAAAAGTTGAAGAGCTTGAGTCAAACGAAGGTTGAGTTGATTAAGTAAATGACCTTCCGCTCTGTCTTCCTTTTCCGGGGCGAAAAGTTTTAAATTATGGAGAATGTAACAACATTGATTTTTGGAACCAATTAAAATTTAATTGATTTAATGGATTTTTAATGTTTAAAATAATTTATTTTAATAAATCGTGACCTGAAATTTATTTAAAAAGGAAGTTAGAACGCATAAATTTAAAATTTAATTAATATGAATTCGTACGTCGCGGTAGTTGAAAATTTTAGTTTTGAATATCAATTGAATGTACAGAATTCGATATAAGTCGAATTTCTATAAAATAAGAAACGTTAGAATATTTTGAATAATATCTTTCTAACGAATATAAGAAATTGAATTTTCATATTATAAATTGTAAGGTATGTCCAGAATAAAATTTAAAATAGTCGTTGTGGAACATATTAATATTTTAATATTATTTAAGCACTTAAAAATAGCCATTTTGCGTCGATGAAACCAATTTTTTTCAATTCGAAACATAAAATTATTGTTAGGTTTAAAATTTCAAGTCAACTGGAATTAGTATGTGAACATGGTAAATTTAAACACGTGTTCAATTTTAGTTGTAAATTCAATAAGCTAGAATTAAGGCAATTTTTCAAATGGTCTCCAAGTTCGACGAAAGTAATTTTGTTAGAACCGTAATCATAAAACATGGCGAGATTTCAAATTATTTAATTTTTGGAGTTAGTATGTGATCGTGGTAAATTAAAACGTACGTTCAAATTCAATATTTAACGTTATATTGATTTATATTTTAATTTTGATAAAAACTAACTAAAATGATCAAATCAGCTTATGAAACATATCCCATTTTGTCCAGAATGGGTGTACTTAGCTAGGGGCGAAAGTCGTTGGGGTTAATTTGGAGTTTGGATGAAATCTTCACATTTGAGAAATAAATGAATTAATATATATATATATATATATATATATATATATTATAGATAACTTTATCAACCCTAACCCTTGGGTTTTATTTCTGCACCGCCACTTATTAATTTAATGGCTGATATCGTCCCGAATTCAACCATTAGTTTCTTCTAGTCAAAGCTAAATCATTCGAAACTCGTAAAACAAAAATCGAAGGACATTTTGTGATCTTTAATCTCATATGGTGATGATCGATTTCCATTGAGAAACTTGTTCGAATTTGGTGACTGAGAGGTTTTCTAGGAAAGATGGATGCATCGAGCACGGCGTGGTTGATGGCGTGGATGGCGCAGATGTAGGTGGATGTTGGGGACATGTCAAATCGACGATCAAGGGTCCAGTGGTAGCGCGGTTTTGAACCCTAGGAGGCGAGCATGGTTTGTGGTTTTTATAGAAAGGGGATTGTGGGGAAGAAGATTAATTTAAAACTAATTAAGGTTTAAGTTGGTTTATTTAATTTAGTTAATTACTTCTTAAATTATCTAAAGTTTAAAAGGTCATATCTTGTTCAAACTGAATCCGAATTCAACAAACCAAGATTCACTGGAATTGCATTATCAAGGTCTACACCATGGAACAAATCAGAACGGAAACGGAAGCAGCTAGAATTTTTGGTTAAATTAAACGTGCAGTTTAATTTAACTGAAATAATTGTTTTATAACAATTTCAGAATAGATCAATGAGAGAACTCTCTCACTCAATTGTTTGTTATGTTATTATAATCATATTTTATTGATTGCCTGTAAGAACATCGAATTTAATTTAGTTTAATTATCACAAATTGGTATACAGTATATGGTAGCTCACATCACAGTTGTTTGCAAACCAGATGGATAAATGGATGACTATTTATGTTATGATTTGAATGTGATTTTGAAATAATTAACATATTAAAATGATGTTAAATTATTTTTGGTAGTTGAAATTGGATTAAATATCCATTTACAAGTCAACCGACTTTTTTATATTCGCCCATTTTAAGTGATATCGATTGGAATAATTTATTAATGGATTATTTATTGGTTGAAAACTCCACACGGATATTGGGATTATATTCGATTTACACTAATCCCACATGTATAGATTTGATGTTAGTCGATTAGTTGACAGATCGTTATAAGCGTTATTTAATTATTTAATGCTTGTACAGTTGTAAATGCACTATAGATGTGAATTGGATGTTTGATAATTGTTTATAATTATTGTTGAATGCATGTGATGTATGAAACCCATATAAATAAAATTATATGGCAATTGGTTGAATCTCGTTTCAATTCGGAGTAAAATGGAATTTTTTTATATAATATTCATTGAAGAATTGAAGTCTGATTTTTGATGGACACAAAGATTGTAAAATTATAATGGACATCGAGAAGATTTGATTTCAAAATCTGATATTTTGAAAATACTATTATTTTGTAATCATAATAATATGGGATGTACAATTTTAATTTAAAATTGAAGTAGAAGTTGAAATTATTTTTAAAGGAATTTATAAAAGTTTTATAAAATACATTTTGAATGGAAATCGATGAAATTTATTATATATAATTAAATGGTTCGAATAGAACAAGCCACGCAGCGACTGTTCGTGAATTTCGACCATTAACTTCAAATTGATGTAATGGGAGATCTGATCGTCGGATTCTCCTAAAACCGGAACCGTTGGGTTCAAATTGAAATAATATTTCAAATGAATATAAGAGATATAAAATTCAATGGTTAGATTTTAAAATATGTCCAAATCAGTTTTGGAATAGGTCGTTACGGATGCAGTTCGGTGACCAATATTGGAAACCAACTGCAAGGGCCTTTATAAAATTATTGAAAATATTAATAAATTATGTAAAATCATAACCAATGGTTTTAATATAACTAGAGTTTACCAATATATAATTGGATTGGATTTGAATGGAAATTATCTTCGGATATTTCGGTATTGGATTCCATGGTTATACAGATATAATTGATGAATTTGAAAGATATAGATATCGTCATTCCCAATACGATATCTGTTGGTTTCAAAATTTGATGCTGAATATAAGTCGGTATGATTTCTATTCAGAGCCTTGCATTTAATATCAAATTGGATTTTTGGGTTTGTTGTGAATGGTGTCTTTAATAACACTGTTCTTAAATACAATTGAGAATAGAATAAATCTTTTAATTAAACTTAATGAAGTTTTCTAGTTAATAAATATAATTGGAATTAAATGGAAGTGTAATTTAAGTAACATCCTTGAAATTTTGGAACAAATTTAAAATTTATTTTTAATATTATTTTATGAGAAAATACGTCAGAATTTAAAAATTCGGTTTTTTTATCATAGTATCGCCCTAAAAGTCACATTTTGCATGCTAATGAATTTGGACTCAAAACCATTTCCATTGAATTCAAAATTTCATTTATGACTTTTAAAACTATAAACATTGATACCTTTAGAGTTAGTGAGATTTGGTCATTTTCATTAGGTGTATGATCAAACTATCAATTTTTGCATATGGACGATTTTGGACTCGAAACCACTTCCATTGAGTTCAAAATGCAGTTTGCGTGCTCGAAAACTATAAGCATCGATATGTCTCGAGTTTGTGAAAATTGGGACCTTAGTTTGGGTTTGGTTTGGCTAAACCTTGCCCACTCCATATAACCAAATCAGCCCTCTCCTTCCATTCATTCATTTCCACTTAACAAAAAAAGAAAATGGGGGAGAGGAAAGGAAAATTAAAATTCCCTAAGCCTAGTTAATTCTTAGGGCTCCAATTTTTGAGGAAATTAAGTGTAGAAACTTGGGTAAGCGTCCTCTTCATCTTCTCTAGGTTATCTCCTCTTCTATTTTTGTGGATTTCTATGACCTAACTCTTAGGAAACTTATGTATATGTGTCTAGATTGAAGATTAGCAAGCTATATTGGAAGAGATGTTGTTTTAGCTTGTCATCGATTCGATTTCTTGCTTTAGCAAGCAAAGGTGAGAAACTATTCACTAAAAAGGGCTAGATTAATATTAACCATTTGCTAGTCAATTATTT
This sequence comes from Allium sativum, assembly GCA_030737875.1. Taxonomy (NCBI): domain Eukaryota; kingdom Viridiplantae; phylum Streptophyta; class Magnoliopsida; order Asparagales; family Amaryllidaceae; genus Allium; species Allium sativum. The sequence continues at coordinate 843,154,490 of CM060909.1, read as the reverse complement.
GAGTTATGAGATGATTATTGGTTGATAATATAAGTTTATTAGATTTTAAATAATGATTAGCATACTAAAAATATGATTCTTAATTGATGTAGGATACTTGTTTAAGTAGGTGAGTTCCTAAGAACTCACATCTATGCCTCAAGGCGTTGGCTTGAAAACGTGTAATTTAGGTTTATGTTTACGTGCATATGTCATTGAATTGGTTAGAGTAGCTTACACTTCCCGATAAGTGAATTTTAATTTCATTATATTGAAATTTTGGTGTGAATCATTCACACAATCAAATGCACATGGTTTGAATCGATACATATTTATTAGAGGCCTTGTTGACGTCCCTAAGTGTTCACGAGACTCAGTGATCACGCACGATCGATGGCTTTCGATAGGGAGGGTCAATACCCTCCCCATCCGACCTGGGCAATGGCCTAGATTTGGACCAGTCAACTGGTCCATTTCAGACCAGTCGACTGGTGGTCTGCCTGGGCAGCAGTCCAGGTTCGGACCAGTTGACTGGTCCGAATGGATGAGTGGACTGGTGGTCTGCCTGGGAAGCAACCTAAGTATAGACCAGTCGATTGGTATGAAATGGACCAGTCGAATGGTTTTGGCTGAGGACCAAAGTTACCTCGGTTCAAAGTCTAGATTGATCCAGCTCTTTCCCAACCGGAGCACGGACCGTTTGGCCTTTTCCCATGACATTTTAGTTTCTATGATTCACAGATTTCAGCGACTAACAGTAAAGATATGGTTTGGAATTTATAAATTTTTAAACTAAGATTTAATGAAATTTTTTATTAAAGAGAAATTTTCCAATTTAATAAACCAAATCGGAATTGAGTGGAATTCGATTTAGTGCTAATCGAGGTGAGCTTTTGTGAATGAAGACCGCTACTATTTACCGAATTTAAAAGGCCTTGCCATTATTCCACTTATAGAATTAGTTGATACAGAAATTTATATCAATTACGATTGATCTGATTTCCATAAAGGTTCCATTTTGATGGAAGATGGATTTTGGGTTTACGTGAACCGTGTTTTGAATAACACTTGTTCTTTAGCCCAAGTAAAGTCAGGATTAATTTCCAGAAAGTTGAATAATCAAGTAATGATTTTAGAGATTGAAACTAAGTGGAGTTTTAATAAATCTTTAATTAGATTTGGATTGGATAGATGGTAATTAAATTTACCAAAACACAAGAAGTGGTATAAACCAAATATATTTGGTTGTTGATGTTGATTATGATTGGTTGAATGTTTGGCTTGTGCTCGACTAGTTTATGAGCAAATATGCTTTTACATTTAGCACTGGGCTAGGTAGAAATATTTGTATGCTAACACCTTGTGAAACACTTCATGATTTGACTATGAGGTGTTAAGCGATGTTGTTTGGTTCATTTCAATATTAATGAATGGTTTTTGAAATGGGATTTTCTTAAGTGAAAAGAAATGTTATTCTCAATTTTGGACAGTGAATGTTTTATGAAAACGTTTTATAAAATAGAAAGGATTTCGAGGGCTAAACCCGATGTTTCTAAAATGATTTAGAAAAGTATTATGTGTTTGGCATTGTAGTTCATCACATAACAGATTAGTTGCTATTGATGATATATCCGTTTGGTGGCGAAGAATTTATTCTCTTTCTTAACACCCTTCTTTGAGACGTACAAGCTCAAAGGATATATGATTAATTGTGACTAATCATATGTGTGAGTTGCTGATGTGAAGTACTATAGTTTGAAAGTACTTGTGATTATTATGTTGTGAAATGATTTTCCTACTTCGGGATATAAAATCATTTAGTATGTGGCTAAAGATTTGGGTAACCCTGACGACTAAAAGTACGGGGGAGAGAGGACCCAGGGCCTTAAGACTTGGTCAGTGGTTAGGTGTAGCCTGCTCCATGTGTGGGAGGTGCACATATGTGTGTGTGTGTGTTTGTGTGTGTGTGTGTGTGTGTATATATATATATATATATATATATATATATATATATATCGAGTGACTAAGGAGCCGACCCTTGGCCTTGTTGATGGGAGAAACCTCCTGATATTCGGTTGCATACTGTTTGTATGCATTGTGATGTTTTGGAATTCATATTTCCAAATATTTTGGTTTGATATCCCGAAGTGAAATCTACTTTGATATGAAAGCTAGATATATATTTGAAATGATTTGAAATAAGAAATTAGGAAATAAAGTCCAAAGGAATAATTTCTGTAAAGATAATTGGATTTGGAAAATATGTATTTGGGGATTAAGCCTAAATGGATAGATTGAGGATTTTCATGTTGTTTGATGCATTGTAGTCTCATAAGTTTATTTATGGTAGTTGTATGTGAACTGGCAATCTGATGGAGGAAACCTGTTCTGTGTTATATGGCATGGTCCCGTGATATGCCTTATTTTATACAAGTTAATTATAATTGTAGAGTTTCTCATACCAGTCCCATGACTGACTCGTAGTTTGTTTTTCCCTTATAAACTTGGGTGCCCAAATTTTCTATATGGACAGTCAAGTTGTTTGTTTTGCAGATACTTTTCTTGAGCAGGATCCTGGATTGAAGCTTAAAGCTATGTCCAGAGCATTGATCGTCTTCGGATGTGCATTGTATTACATTTATTGTAAATTTATCCTCCACTGTATTATTTTCGATGTACTCTGATATTCTGTACTCTGGTGTAACATTATTATTATGTTTATAAAAGTCTTCTTTTGCTTATTCTAAGGTGTTGTGAGTCCAAAATTAATAATCCATAGATTTTCGACTTTCGGATAGGGCCTTACGGTCGATTCGAAGGGCGAGGAAATTCGAGGTTGTTACATTTTGGGTTTATCTTGAATAATGTTTTCTTTAACCCAATTAACAATGAAGTTAAGATTTGAAATTTATAAATCTTTTAATTCAGATTTAATGAAATTTTTTAAAGTGAAGTTTTCTAATTTAAAAATTAAATTGGAATCGAATGGAATACGATTTAATAATAATCGAGATGAACTTCCATGGAGGAAGGCCTTCACTATTTATGGAATTTAAAAGTCTTTGTCGTTATCCCATTTATAGTACTAGTCTGATATGGAAATCATATTGATTACGACGGATCTGATTTTCGTGAAGATTATATATTAATTGGTAGAGAATTTTGGGTTTATCGTGAACTGCTTTTTAAATGACATAGGTTCTTTAACCAGTTAAAGACATGATTAATTTCCTAAGATTGAATAATCATTCAATAATGTTTTTTTAAAGATTAAAACTAAGTAGAGTTTTAATGAATCTTTAATTAGATTGAAATGTGAATGGGATAACTAAATTTACCAAATTCAAGAAATGTTCAAGAATGTAGTACCACCAATTTTACTCGATGCGATAGTTAAATCTTTAATTAGATTTGAACGTTAAATAGTAATTGACTTTACTGATAAGATAATGGGTGTTAGATATGGTGTACCACCAGTTTTGCTCCATGGGATGAATAGGTTGGGATTGGGATAATAAAATTAATGATTACTTCAGTAAGGCTCGATAATCTCGACCAGTGTTATGAACTTTAATCTTGTTTGTATCGTGAAAAGATATTATAAAGTCTTTTGAAATGATTTCCAAGAAATGGATTAAATAATAAGTTTAAAAGAGATAATATTTGACACAATTAATGGGATCTTTTTCACAGATTAAAGAATAATTGAATAAAAGAATATTCTGGATTGGAATGAGGCATATGATGTGTTTATGTATCACTTGATTATAAGATATGCGAGTTATTCGGAAAGACCGAGTTTAACCCATTCCAAATAAATGATACGACTATTAAAAGTCAAAGATTTGAAGATGGTGGCTGAAGACCGGAGATTTTCACATCGTTAGGATGATTGTTGATGTCTCAATTGGGCTGTACACCCAAGACGAGGTAATAAGTGGTGATCGTGTAGACGTACTTTGTAACAACCCGGAAAATCGAAACCAATTTAAATTTTTTATTTTTGGCTATTTTAATGAATTTTGAATATTTAAAATGATTTATTTTAAATAATAATGACTAGAAATTTATTTCGTATAGAATTAGAATGTATAAATTTATTTAAATCGAAGTTAGAATATAAATATTTATTTTAATTAATAAAAGGAATTGAAAATTGTGCGGTAGTTTGAAAATTCAATTTCAAATTTCAAATGAATGTACAGGATTCAAAATAAACCGGATTTTAGTGAAACCAAAAATATTTGAATCTATTTGAAAATATCTTTCCAAAGAATGTGAAAAATCCATATTTCATAGCGGGAATAAAAAGTTATGTCCAGTTGAAAATTCAGAATAGTCGCTTTGGAATTTATATAATATATAGCCCTTTAAAATAAATATTTTGCAAATGAACCCCGTTTTCGACGAGACCACTTTTGTTGGATCTGGAATGTCAAGTTATTGCTGGATTCCAATTTTTATAATTTTTGGGATCAATATGTGAGCGTGGTGAATTTAAGTGTGTTTGGTCAATTCAGTTTGAATTTAATCGACTGAAAAATGACCGTTTTTCAGACGGTCTCCAAATTTGATGAAATTAGTTTTGTTTGGACCGTATCGTCAAAATATAGTTAGATTTACTTTTCTAGAATTTTTGGAGTCAGTATGTGGCTCCAGTAAATTAAAATGTACGTTTAAATTAAATATATATTGATTTATATTTTAATTTCAATGAAAACTGATCGTAACAGTCGAATTGGCATACGAGACATATCCCATTGTGTTTGGAATGAGGGTAATTAGTTAGGGGCGACAGTCATTGGGTCTTGTTTGGAGTTCGTATTAAAAAGTTACTTTTTGGAGAAATAAAATAATTAAATAATTAAATATATATATTCCTATTCTAGGTCAACCCTAATTATCTCTCTCCCGGTCAAAATGAAAACCCGATCCCCCTTTCTTTTTTCCCGCTGCCCTACCCAGATGTCGACGCTACCTATCGTCGCCCCGCTCTCTCTCGCGTCGCCCTCTGATTGGCTGTCGCCCCAACCACCTTGTCACCGCCGCCTCCGGCGAGGTCCCCCCAGTCACGACATCAGCCTCCTACAGCACGAGAATCGAGACATCACCGCGAGGCACCCTTCCACTGCTCCACCCTCCAATGTCCATGACCTTGAACGCCAGTCCGCCACCACCTCCTGCCTCCGGCGAACGCTGGCAGACCACCCCCTTCTTCTTCGCTGAAAAACCTGTAAGTTCTTTTTTTATTTTATTTTATTACTTTTATTATTTAATGTAATTAGTTTTTGTAGAGATTTTTTATATAGGAAAATAATAGGTTTTTATATAGGAAAAAAATAGATTTTTATATAGGACAAGAATATATTTCATATACGAAAAGATTCGATTTTTACAAGCAATGAAATGTTCTTCTATTTGTGTTCTGATTTGTCGTGTTCTTAGACAATCCGTTCTTTTTCTTCTCTTCGGAGATCGGGGAAGTTCGGGTCATTATAGTGTTATTTAAGACACCGTTGTTTGAAACCATGTTTGTTCGGTTGTTTGTTTGATAGGATTATTTGGTTAAATTTGGTTTGGGAAATGAAATGAATTGATTAGAATTGGTATGTGCATGGCACGAGCCACTAGTACGCGAGGGATAAGGGTTGACCTTATTCCGGTTCTAGTATCGCATCGTTATGCTGTCGAAATTTTCTAAAAATATTAGAACAATAAAATTATCATTTTTATTGTATAAATGAACTGTATGAAATATTCATGAGATGAAATAAATATTTTATAGTTAAAAATATAATTTTTAACGAGTATATGAATAAAATAAATATTCATTTACAAATCGGACGATTTGTTTATGTACACGCATTTGACTGATATTGATTGGGACGATATATTTTACACATCGCCCAACTGCACAAATAATAATCAGTGTTTGTTGTTTGAAAACCCCACACGGGTATTGGGATGATATTGGACATACACTAATCCCAATATTTAGTTGTATGTCAATCGATGGGTTGACAGACTATTGTAAGTATTAATTACTTATATTTAAACGCTTATGCAGTTGTGTGATGCACTCTAGATGATGGTTGACTGTGTTTGATTATTGTTGTGTACATGTGTGTATGAGATCCATATAAATTAAATGATATGGTAATTGACTATGTCTGATTCCAATTCAAAAGGAACGAATATTTTAAATTAAAGAATATTTTAAAATGGCGAGTAATGAATATTTTAAAATAATATTCAGTAATGGATCAAAATGTGATTTTGATGTCCGATTTAGGATGGACATGAAAATATTTAAATATATGAAGCCGTGTTGATTTGAACAATATTTATATCGATTTTATTCATTTTTATAATGAATATAAAAACGGAAGTGATTTCAAAATCTAATGTTTTAAAAATATTATCATTTATATATTAATGATATGGAATATTCAATTTTGATTTAAAATTGAATATGAAGTTGAAATCGTTTTGAAAATGAATTTAAAACGATTTATAAAATACATTTTAAATGGAAATCGACAAAATATATATAATATATATATATATATATATATTATATATTTAATAGCCTGAATAGAACGCGCCGCGGCAGTTCGCGAATTTCGACCATTGACTTCGAATAGACATTACGGGAGATCCGACCGTCGAATTCTCCTAAAACTAGAACCGTTGGGTTTGTATCAAAAAGAGCTTTCCAACGGAAATAAGAGATCTGAAATCTAACGTTTGGATTTGGAATTATGTCCAAATCAAATTTGGAAAAGGTCGTTGTAAGTGCAGTTCGATGACCTTTTTGGAAATCGACTGTACGGGCCTTGATAAAATTATTAAAAATATCAATAATTTGTGTAAAATCATAATAAATGATTTGGAAAGAATTGGGATGAAAAATTCCATGTTTGTAAAGATAAAAATATATTTTTATCAAATTGAACTAGAATTATAATCCAATTTTTTTAAATAAATAATTTGGATTTGAAATGGTTTTAAAAATAAACAGAATTTCCAATATATGAATTGGAATGGGGTTTGAATCAAAATTATCTTCGGAATATTTCGATATTGGATTCTGTGATTATACGGATATTGCGGAGGAATTTGGAAGATATATATATATATATATATATCATTATTCCCAATACGATATTTGTTGATTTCAGAATTTGATATTGAATATAAGCCGATATAATTTCTATTAAGAGCCTTGTATTTCATATTGAATTGGATTTTGGGTTTGTCGTGAGTGGTGTCTTCGTTAACACTGTTCTTAAACCCCGTTGAGAAAAAGAATAAATCTTTTAATTAAGATTTAGTGAAGTTTTTTTCCTAATTAATTAATATTTAATTGGAATTGAATAAAAGAATGGGATTTACGGTTTGTCGTGAATGGTGTCTTAAATAACACTGTTCTCAAACCCTATGTGAAAAGAATAAATCTTTTAGTTAAGATTATTAGAGTTTCCAGTTAATTAACATTTAGTTGGAATCAAATGGGATGTGAATTAGGTTTATTATGAACTATATTTTTAAAGACATTCGTTCTTTAACCCGATTTACAGTGAAATGTGATTTGGAATTTATAAATTTTTTACTGAGATTTAATGGAGATTTTCCAAAGTAATGTTTCCCAATTTAATATATTAAATTGGAATTGAATGGAATTCGATTTGGTAATAATCGAAGTGAGCTTCTGTGGAGGAAGACTATTACTGTATATGGAATTTAAAAGGCTTTTCCGTTATTCCATTTATATTACTAGTCGGATATGGAAATTGATATCGATTATATATATTGATCTGTTTTCCGTGAAGATTCCATAGATAATGGAATGGGATTTTGGGTTTATCGTGAACTGTGTTTTAAACGACATTAGTTCTTTAACCCAGTTAAAGACAGGATTACATGTCTAACATTGTATATCAAACTATATGGTTGATCTCTGCTAAATATGTATCTGTTCGGAGAATTTATTCTCTTGCTTAACACCCTCCTCTAAGACGTACGAGCTTAGAGGTTATATATCGGAAGAAATCAATAGTACAGTGTAGATTATCGATGTGACATGTTAGATTTCCCAAAGTTAGATAATCATTAATGTTGATTTTTGGGAAGATTAAAACTAAGTGGAGTTTTAATGAATCTTTAATTAGATTGAAAAGAGAATGTGATAATTTAAATTATCAAATTCGGGAAATGATTGAGAATGGAGTATCACCAGTTTTGCTTCAAGCGATAGTTAAATCTTTAGTTAGATTTGAACGTGAAATGGTAATTAATTTTACCAATAACACTGTGGTGTTAGATATGGAGTATTACCAGTTTTTCTCCATGGGATGAATAGGTTGGGATTGGGAAATTAAACAAATGATTACTTCGGTAAGGTTCGCTAATCCCGACTAGTTGATAAACCTTAATATAGTTTGAATTGATATCCAAAGGAAGATTAAAGAATAAATTTAAAGAATTTATCTTTGATAAAATTAGTGGGAACCTTTCCCAAAGGATATGAATATTTAAATTAAAGAATATTCAGAATTGGAATGAGGCGTATGTTGTGTTCTTAGAGCACTTGTTTATTATATACACGAGTTATTCGGAAAGGCCGGGTTTATACCCATTCTGAATAACTGATTCGACAATAAGTCAAAGATGAAGACGATGGTTGAAGACCGGAGGTCTTCACATCGTTTGGATGATTACTAATACCTTGATTGGGTTGTACACCCAAGACGAGGTAATAAGTGGTGATCGTCCAGACGTACTTGGAGGTCGACCGGATATGCGAGGACCTCTCTCCTGTATTGGACATATGGGATGAGGAATAAGGTGCCACTGGTTTCGTTCAGACCCAGAACGAACTTGTAAATGGATGTGTGTCTGACATTGGATTTTGTTCTGTGTTGATTGATCTCTATTAAATATATATTTGTTTGGCGGCGGAGAATTTATTCTCTTGCTTAACGCCCTTCTCTGAGACGTACGAGCTCAGAGGTTATATATCGATAGACATCAGTCGCATGCCGTGAATTGCCTGTGTGGCATGCTGAGATGCAAATGATCAAGGCTTCTGTTGAAAAGCAGAGTCTTGTGATTGATGATCAAAGCACGACTTTAATATAGCATAGCTTTGTGTAGCATTAATTTGCAAGCCAAACACCCCGGTATGAACCAGAAACGGGAGAGGACAGAAGGGAGGGCAGTGCGTTTCCTTCTAGATAGGAGCTGTGTCAGGGTTTTGCAAGGCCAGACGTTTTACTTATGTGGATGATGGATAGCGAGGCGCCTTGATATATCGGTTACTACGGAGCCGATGGATATTGAGTCATCTGGCTCATAGACGCCCCATAGCGCGGGGAAACGCATGTTCAGGGATTATGAATCTACCGTGCACTTAGTGTGGACCGGCCCTGCATGTTACCTAGGGCACCCAGAGTGTGAAGCCCTAAGATATTGGATAGAGTGTCTCGAGCAGAAGGACGATCCCTAGCCTTGGTTCATGACGGAAATCCAACTTCTAATACGTGACATTTCGGTTTTGATTGTAGAACCTAGTATTGGCGACATGATATATGGTACCCATGCCGTCTAGGATTGATACGTTTATATTTGAAGTTGTTTTATACACTATGCACTTATAACAGTATCAAGTGATTTGTTTTAAACGTACCAAGCATGTTTGGCTATTATAAGGGAAAACTCTATCCTGCGGCTTGCGTTGCACTGTGTGATGGGACTTGGGTCTTATAATAGCTTCATTTTTCCAAAAAGCGTTGCGTTGTTTGTTTTATGCACTGGTATTCTTGGGAGGAAACCCGTTCCGTGTTATACGGCGTGGTCCCTTGGTTTACTTTATTTTCAAAGTAAAGTTTTAAATAGTTTTAGTTCTCACACCAGTCACATGACTGACCTAGAGTTTATTGTTTTAACCTAAACTCTGGGTGCCTCTATTTTCCACACAGGCAGCTAGTAGTTTTGGTTTTGCAGAAATTATATTCACAGGATCCTGGTTTACAGCTGGAGCTATATTCAGAACGCTCTATACCCATTTATCTCTTTTAGTTATGTTATGTATTATTTTCTGCTGCATTGTAATTTGTAAATCTCTGATGTTTATCAAATGTATATTATTTGTTGATACTTTGTATATTCTTATACCCTGATGTAAATTGTTGTAATAAGCAATGAAATGCTCTTCTGTTTGTGTTCTGATTTGTCATGTTCTCAGACAATCTGTTCTTTCTCTTCTCTTTGGAGACCGGGGAAGTTCGGGTCGTCACATACCTGGAGATCGACTGGATATGTGATGGCCTCTCTACTGTATTGGACATATGAGACGAGGAATAAGGTGCCTCTGGTTTCGTTCAGACCCAGAACGAACTTGTAAATGGATTGTATGTCTGACATTGTACTTCTCACTGTATTTATTGATCTCTACTAAATATATATCTGTTTGATGGTGGAGAATTTATTCTCTTTGCTTAACACCCTTCTTTGAGATGTATGAGCTGAGAGGTTATATATTGATGGAAATAAATGGTATGGTATGGATTGATAATGTGGCATGCTGAGATGCATGGATCAAAGCTTTTGTTGAAAAGGAGAGCTATGTGTTTGATGATCAAAGCATGGCTTTAATATAGTACAACTTTTGGTAGTGTTAATTCGCGAGCTTAACACCCCAGTATGAACCAAAAACGGGATGAAGAACCGTAGTGAAATGGGCATACGTTGCCTTCTAGCTACGAGTAGTTTCATGGCATGGATGTAGTTCAGTGACTGATATTGGAAACCAACTGTAAGGGACTTAATAAAATTATTAAAAATATGAATAAATTATGTAAAATCATAACAAATGATTTGAAATGATTTTGGATGAAATATTCCTGGTTTGAAAAGATAAAAGATATTTTTATTTGAATAAACAACTAGAATGAAAAATTGAAAGGAATTGAAATGGTTTTAATATAACCATAGTTTACCAATATATATATTGGATTGGATTTGAATGGAAATTATCTGCAGATATTTTGGTATTGGATTCCGTGATTATACGAATATCATTGAGGAATTTGGAAGATATAGATATCATTATTCCCAACACGATATCTGTTGGTTTCAGAATTTGATATTGAACATAAGTCGATATGATTTCTATTTAGAGCCTTGTATTTAATATCAAATTGGTTTTTTGGGTTTGTTGTTAATGGTGTCTATAATAACACTATTCTCAAACCCAATTGAGAATAGAATAAATTTTTAATTAAGATTAATGAAGTTTTTCAATTAATAAATATAATTGGAATTAAATGGAAGTTGATTTTGGGTTTACCGTGAACGATGTTTTAAATAACATTAGTTCTTTAAACCAATTAACAATGATGTTAATATTTGGAAGTTATAAATATTTTAATTAAGATTTAATGAAATTTTCCAAAGTGAAGTTTTCCAATTTAAAAAATTAAATTTGAAGTGAATGAAATTCGATTTAATAATAATCGAAATGAACTTCCATGGAGGAAGGACTTTACTATTATGGAATTTAAAAGGCTTTGTCGTTATCCCATTTATAGTATTAGTTTAATATGGAAATTCATATTGATTACGACTAATCAGATTTTCATGAATATTTCATATTAAATGGCAGAAGATTTTGGGTTTATCATGAACTATATTTTAAATGACATTGGTTGTTTAACCCAGTTAAAGACAGGATTAATTTCCTAGGATTGAATAATCATTAAATAATATATTTTTTTAAAGATTAAAACTAAGTAGAGTTCTAATGAATCTTTAATTAGACTGAAATGTGAATGGGGTAATTAAATTTACCAAATTCAAGAAAAGTTCGAGAATGTAGTACCACCAGTTTTACTCCATGTGATAGTTAAATCTTTAATTGGATTTGAACGTTAAATGGTAATTGACTAGACTGATAACACAATGGGTGTTAGATATGTAGTACCACCGGTTTTGCTCCATGGAATGAATAGGTTGGGATTGGGATAATAAAATTAATGATTACTTCGGTAAGGCTCGATAATCTCGACCGGTGTTATGAACCTTAATCTTATTTGTATTGTGAAAAGATATTATATAATCTTTTGAAATGATTTCCAAGAAATGGATTAAATAATAAGTTTAAATGAGATAATCTTTGATAAGATTAATGGGAGTTTTTTCCTAGATTAAAGAATAATTGAATAAAAGAATATTCTGGATTGGAATGAGGCGTATGATGTGTTTATATATCACTTGATTATAAGATACGCGAGTTATTCGGAAAGAATGGGTTTAACCCATTCTGAATAACTGATATGACGATTAAAAGTCGAAGATTTGAGGATGGTGGTTGAAGACTGGAGATCTTCATATCGTTAGGATGATTGTTGATGTCTCGATTGGGCTGTACACCCAAGATGAGGTGATAAGTGGTGATCGTCCAGACGTACTTGGAGATCGACTGGATATGTGAGGGCCTATCTCCTGTATTGGACATATGGGACAAGGAATAAGGTACCTCCGGTTTCGTTCAGACCCAGAACAGACTTGTAAATGAATTGTATGTCTGACATTGTACTTCTCATTATATTCATTGATCTCTACTAAATATATATCTATTTGATAGCGGAGAATTTAATCTCTTTGCTTAACACCCTTCTCTGAGATGTACGAGCTCAGAGGTTATATATTGATTGAAATAAATGGTATGGTATGGATTGACAATGTGGCATTCTGAGATGCATGGATCAAAGCTTTTGTTGAAAAGGAGAGTTGTGTGGATGATGATCAAAGCATAGTTTTAATTTGTAGCATTAATTCGTCAGCTTCACACCTCGGTATGAACCAAAAAAAGGATGAAGGACCATAAAGAAATGGACATACGCTGCTTTCTACCTACGAGTGATGTCATGGTATGAAGCCCAGATATTTTATTTATGTGGATGTTGGATGTTGGAAAGGGAGGTACCTCAGACACTCTGTACAAAGGCCCTTGATGGTCGACATACTGACCAAGACTGCGGTCCAATTGGACCAGGAAACGTATTGTTTATGGTATAACTAATCAATAACGGCTGACCGACTCTTCCAGATCCAGGTGTGCTTGCGGGTGAGTCCTTGGGAATTTTCTAGAGTGTCCCGAATTGGCGGAGGAAGATCCCTTGCCTTGGTTCGTAGCTGGAATCCAATTTCTGATACATGACTTTCGATTTCAGTTGTAAACCTATGTGGCGACATAGTAGGATGGGGTACTATGTCGTCTATGATTGATACATTTACATTTGAATTTGTTTTCTGCACTATGCACTAATAATAATAAAAGTAAAATTTCTCGTATCAAGCATGTTTGGCTATTATAAAGTAAAACTCTATCGTCCAGCTTACGTTGCATTGTGTGATGGAACCCAAGTCTTATAATAGCTTCATTTTTCTTTATAGCATTATGAGTTTGTTTTTATGGTATTCATGGGAGAAAACTCATTTCGCGTTATATGACGTGGTCCCGTGATTTATCCAACTTTAAAATAAAGTTAATAACTATTTTAGTTCTCACACATGTCCCATGACTGACTCGCAGTTTATTGTTTCCCACCTAAACTCCGGGTGCCCATATTTTCCACACGGGCAGCTAGTTGTTTTGGTTTGCAGATTTTTCTTTTCACAGGATCTTGGATTATGGCTAGAGCTATATTATGGAATGCTTTATATCCGTGTATTTCTTTCAATTGTGGTAGTTGATGTTTTCCGCTGCACATTGTATTTATGGATTATATTTCGGCTGTTATGTAATTTAAATATCTGATATTATTTTTCCACTGTATATTATTTACATTTGTACTCTGATGTAAATTGTTGTAATAGCAATGAAATGTTCTCTTGTTTTATGTTCTAATGCATCGTGTTCCCAAAATCTGACTTCTTGTTTGGTTTAGGCCGATTGGGAAGTTTAGGTCGTTACAAAGATATTTACACTTATATATCTATCCTTTATGATGGCACTCTGATTTTATGATATTAGAAAAGGAAGAAAAGGCTTTAATCTATTACAGAATACAGTAGAGAATATTTTGTAGTAGACATTACAACATGATATTGGCCTATAGTGAGCAATATCTGTTGGTCTCTCATTTATTGGAATCAAAGTGATAACAATATGATTTACTGATTTAGACAATTTACCTAATTAGAAATATCAGATATAACATATAATAAATAATTTTTCAACACTTCCTAATGAACTTTCAAATTTTTTGCATTCATTCCATTAGGCCCACGGATAGAATCATCATGTATAGAAAATAATGCCTCTCTGATTTCATTTAAATCTACTTCCTTCAATAAAAAATGTTGTCCTTGCACATTGACGGTAGAAATAGGAAGAAAATTGGGAAAACCAGCTGAGTCAATACCACTAAACATTGTAGTGAAGTAATTTATAGACTCAATATCTATTTCATCTGATCTAAATAATAGATTACCATTTTGATCTATCAAAGCTCCGATATGATTAATGTAACAACCCTGAATTTTGGAACCAATTTAAAAATTTTATTTTAGAAATTTTAATGGAAATTTAATAATAATGATTATATATTTATTTAAATCGAAGTTAGAACGAATTTTTTTAATTTAATTATAAAAGAAGAGAGAAATGGCATGGCAGTTTGAAAATTTGAATTTGAACCTTGTCTGAGTGTACAGGATGCAAAATAAATCGGATTTCAGCAAAACCAAAAATATTTAAATCTGTTTAAAAATATCTTTCCAACGAATGTGAAAAATCGAAATTTTATAGCAGGAATAAAAAGTTATGGTCAGTTGAATATTCAGAATAGTCGCAATGGAATTTAATATAATATATTGCCCATATAAATAGCCATTTTGCAAACGACCTCCATTTTCGACGAAATCACTTTGGTTGAATCTGGAATGTCAAATTATTGCAGGATTCCAATTTTCATAATTTTGGGAATTAATATGTGAGCGTGGCAAATTAAAATGTGTTTTGTCAATTTTAGTCAATTTGGATCGGCCAGAAAAAGTCCATTTTTCAAACGGTCTCCAAATTCGATGAAATTAATTTTGCTAGGACCTATCATCAAAACATAGCTAGATTTATTTTTCAACAATTTTTAGAGTCAGTATGTGGCCCCGGAAAATTAAAATGTACGGTCAAATTAAATAATTAAATGATTGATATTTTAATTTAAAGAAAAGAGGGCTAAGACGATTAAATGGGCTGACAGGATCTAGTCCATCATGTCCGAAAGAGGGGTATTTGGCTAGGGGCAACATCAGTTGGGCTGGATTTGGAGTTATAGGAATTAGTGGGCTTTATTTTGTGAATTAATGAAATTAATAATATTATATTATACATATCTCTAAAATTTGAAACCCTAATTCTGGATAACAGAATGCACCGCTACTTGTGTTGAGCGGTCCATTTCCTCCAAATTTCGGCGTGAAAATTCTCCAAATCCGATCATTATCTTTCCAAACTAGAAGCATGAAGATTTAAGAGCATTTCAAGATCTCCGCAATGAATGGCAAAGATCAATTTATATTTAGTATTTTGTTCGTAATCGTGGTCCAAAGTCGTGCTATTCGAGCACTTTTTCAGCGCCAAGGGAGTGATCGAGTTCACCCCGGTTGCTGGCGGCAGGTGGCGCGCCCGTCGGCCTTCGGAGTGTTGACGTCAGATGGTGGCACTACCGACCGTGGTGGTGGTTCTGAACCCTTGTTTGTGGTGTTGGGTTCCAATGGTTCGTCCTGGAAACGATAGTTGGAGGAAGATGAAGTAATG
Source organism: Allium sativum (assembly GCA_030737875.1). Classification (NCBI taxonomy): domain Eukaryota; kingdom Viridiplantae; phylum Streptophyta; class Magnoliopsida; order Asparagales; family Amaryllidaceae; genus Allium; species Allium sativum. The sequence continues at coordinate 843,138,688 of CM060909.1, read as the reverse complement.
AATTGTTTAATTTATTAATTAAATCATTTTAATTAAATTGTATAACTTTAAATGCCGATAACTTTTTACTGCTTAATCGGAATTCAGCAAAGCTGAAAGCGTTGGGGCCGTAAATTCAAGATCTACATTTCAGAACAGATTGGAACTGGTTTGGAGCTATCTACAAATTCAGAAGGAATAAATATCAATGCGAGAATTCTATTTTATTTGTTCTTCTTAAATAATTAAAATTAATCATGATTGTATTATCACCAATCCGTTGTTAATTTCTATTTGTTATGATACGTGATTTGTTCTGTGATCGATGTGTTATGTAGATCTGTTAATTTGACGATATTGTGTTATAATAAAATTGTTAAAAACATATAGATCATTTTTGTTGTAACAAAATGAGTGAAACAAATATATATATAATTTTTGTTTAAATAAAGTTGACAAAATAAAAATGAACATTTTTGTTGAAATAAAATAATGAAAACAAAAATGACATTTTTGTAAAGTAGATTTGTGTCAAAGCACAAATTACATTTTTGTCAACAAAGCAAAAAAAAATGAAAGAACCATTTTTATCATTTTGTTGAATTAGAATTTTCAACAAAAATGAAAAGAACCATTTTTATCATTTTGTTGAATTAGAATTTTCAACAAAAATGAAAAGAACCATTTTTATCATTTTGTTAAATTGAAATAGAAAATAGAAAATGTTCATGTTTTAAAATAAAAACTTGTCTACATTAAAAATTCACATTTTTAATGTAATGTAAGAAACTAGGAAATTAGAATTGTTAAATTATAATTGTCATGTTTAACAAATTAGAATTTTTGAATTATAATTGTCATGTTGAACAAATTAGAATTGTTAGATTATGTTAACGATAAAATTTACATTTTTATCGTATATGTAGAAAGGATTAAAATTGTTCATTTGTTTGAAATGAAGATATGTTAACAGTAAATATTCACATTTTTATTGTATATAAGAAAAGAGGAAAAATTATCATTATAGAAATGTAAAATATAAATTTGTCATTTTATTAAATTAGAAATGTAAAATATAAAATTGTCATTTTATTGAATTAGAAATGTAAAATATAAAATTGCCATTTTATTGAATTCGAAATGCTAAATATAAAAATAACATTTTTGTTGAATTTGAAATGTTAAAAACAAAATATCATTTTTTTTTGAATTAGATTAGTGTTGAAACAAAATATATCATTTTTGTCGAAACCAAATAGTTGAAATAAAAAAGACATTTTTGTTTTAATAGAATAGTCAAATAAAAATATTTTGTTTTATTTGTCATCGCTAATATTGAAATTGTTGTCAAATAAAAATATTTATTTTTATTTTTCATTATTTATATTGAAATTGTTGTCAAATAAAAATATTCATTTTTATTTGTCATTGTTGAAATTGTATACAAATAAAAATATTTCATTTTTATTTGCCATTTACATATTGAAATTGTATACAAAGAAAAACATTCATTTTTATTTGTCATGTGAACATTGGAACTGTTTACAAATAAGGTTGTATCTTTTTTTTGTCACTAGAAAACATTTAACATGTTATGCAAATAACAATTCTTTATATTTTCATTTAAACATTGGAAGCATGTCATGTAAATAAATTATCTTTTTATTTTGTCACTAGAATTATAAACATACACATATGACAAAATTGTCTTTTTATTTTGTCACTAGAACTAGAATATATGTATGTTGACAAAATTATCTTTTTATTTTGTCACTTGAATTTGAAATAAGTATGTAGACAAAATTGTCTTTTTATTTTATTTTTCATTAGAAGAATAGAACATGTATGCAAATAAAACACATATTTATTTGACATTAGAAACGTGTAAAGAAATTATGCGAATAAAATACATTTTTATCTAACGTTAGAAATATAATAACATGTTTTGTTCATTATCATCAACATGTTAGCGAAATTAGAATTGGTTAAATTCATTAACCAAGGATTCATTTAGATGAACTATTGTTGTTTGAAAACACCACACGGGTATTGGGATGATATTTGATATACACTAGTCCCAATATTTAATTAATTGTCAATTGATGGGTTGACATTCTGTGATGAGCGCTATTTATTTATTTTAATGCTCACATAGTTATAAACTTCACTTTGGATGTGAATGTATTGTTTGATGATTGTTTATCATTATCGTTGAATATATGCAATGTATGAAATCCTTATAACTGAAATTATATGGTAATTGATTGAGTCGCATTCTGATTCAGAATAAAGAACATTTTTAAAAGAATATTTTAACATAAAGAACATTTTTAAAAGAATATTTTAACATAAATAATATTTTAAAATAAAGGATATTTTAAAATAAAGAGTATTTTAAAATAAATTTAGTGAAGAATAAAGTTATGATTTTTATGTCCATCTTTGGATGGACACAAAAATATAAAAATATGAAGCCGAATTAAGTAGCAAACATCATTTTTACCCAAACGGGTTTATCGATCGATTTTACAATGAATATCAAAAAGTAGTGATTTTAAAATATAATATTTTGAAAATATTAATATTTTAATATGATATAAATATTGAATATTAAATTTTGCTTTAAGATTCAAAAATGAAGTTAAAATCATTTTAAAATTAATTTATAAATATTTTATAAAATATGATTTGAATGGAAATCGACGGAATATATATATAATATATATTATATATATTTAACGGCCCGAATAGATTGCGCCGCGCAACGACTGTTCGCGAATTTCGACCATTAACTTCAAATTGATGTAACGGGAGATCCGACCTTCGGATTCTCCTAAACCGGAACCGTTGGGTTCGTATTGAAAAGATCATTCCAATGAATATAAGAGTTTTGAAATCTAATGGTTATATTTGGAATTTTATCCAAATCAATTTCAGAAAAGGTCGTTGTAAGGGCAGTTCGGTGGTCGTTATTAGAAACCGACTGTACGAGCCTTGATTAAATTATTAAAAATATGGAAAAATTATGTAATATCATAATTAATGATTTGAAAAGATTTTGGATGAAAATTGCATATTTGAAAAGATAAAAATATATTTTTATCGAAATGAACTAGTTATTAACTAGGATAAATCTTTAAATTAAAGATTTAATGAAGCTTTCAAATTAATCAATGTTAAATTGGAATTCAATAAAATAAATTGGATTTTTGGGTTTATCGTGAATGGTGTCGTAAATAACACTGTTCTTGAGCCCCGTATGAAAAGAATAAATCTTTTAATTAAGATTATTAGAGTTTTCCAATTTTATTTAGTAATTGGAATAAAATGAAATGTGAATTGAGTTTATTGAGAAATGTGTTTTAACGACATTCGTTCTTTGACCCAATTAACAGTGAAAATATAGTTTAGAATTCATAAATTTTTTATCAAGATTTAAATGGAAATTTCCCAAACTAAAGTTTTCCAATTTAATATATTAAATTGGAATTGAATGGAATTCGATTTAATAATAATCGAGATGAGCTTCTGTAAAAGAAGGCCGTTATTATATATGGAATTTAAAAGGCTTTGCCATTATTCCATTTATATTATTAGTCTAATACGGAAATTTATATCGATTATATTTATATTTGATTTCTATGAAAATTCCATATTTAATGGAATATGATTTTGGGTTTATCATGGACTGTGTTTTAAATGACATTGGTTCTTTAACCCAGTTAAAGACAAGGTAAATTTCTTAAAGTTGAATAATCATAAAGTAATGATTTTAGATATTAAAACCAAACTGGAGTTTTAATGAATCTTTAAAAAGAAGATCAAAGAATATATTTAAAAGAATTTATCTTTCGTAAAATTAATGGGAACCTTTCCCTCATATAATGAATATTTATTTAAAAGAATGTTTGGAATTGGAATGAGGCGTACGATGTGTTTTTATAGCAATTTATTATTGATTATAAAATACACAAATTATTTGGAAAGACCGGGTTTAACCCATTCTGAATAATTACTACGACGATTAAGAGTCAAAGATGAAGACGGTGGTTGAAGACCGGAGATCTTCACATCGTTTGGATGATTACCGATGTCTTGATTGGGAGGCATCCCAAGAAAAGGTAATAAGTGGTGAACGTCCAGACATACTTGGAGATCGATCGGATTTGCGAGGACCTCTCTCCTGTATTGGACATATGGGACAAGGAATAAGGTGCCTCCGGTATTGTTCAGACCCGGAATGAACTTGTAAATGGATGTATGTCTAACATTGAATTTTATTCTGTGCTAATTGATTTCTATTTAATATATGTCTGCTTAGTGGCGGAGAATTTATTCTCTTGCTTAACACCCTTCTATGAGATGTACGAGCTTAGAGGTTATATATTGATAGTTATAAGCCGCAAGGCGGGAAATGTCAATGTGGCATGCTAAGATGCTAATGATCAAGGCTTATTGTTGAAAAGCAGAGCCTTGTGGTTGATGATCAAAGCACAGCTTTAATTAGCATAACTTTGTGTAGCATTACTTCTCGAGCCTCACACCCGGGTATGAACCAGAAACGGGAGAAGGAACCCAGGGAGAGCATGCGTTTCTTTCTAGCTAGAAGTGGTGTCTGGGTTTTACAAGCCTAGATATTTTTACTTATGTGGATGATGGAAAGCGAGGCACCTCGGATTCAATTCCCTAGTAACTCTTTATTTACGCCCCATAGGGCAGGGAGACATATTGTTCAGGCATTACTAATCCACTAACATATTAGTGGACCGCCCCTGGCGCTCCAGGTGCAGTTGCGAACGAGTCCTCAGACATGGTCTAAATTGTCTCGAATTCGGTAAGGACGATCCCTTGCCTTGGTTCATGATGGAAATCCAACTTCCAATACGACACCATACGGTTTTGATTGTATAACTAGTATGGTGACATAGTATATGGTAGTTATGTCGTCTATGATTGAAACATTATGATTGAAATGTTTTTGAAATATATATACACTAATAATGTCAAATTCGTTTTATCGTATCAAGCATTTTTGACCATTATAAGGTAAAACTCTATCCTTCGCTTTGCGTTGCATTGTGTTAAGTTTATTGTAAATAAATCTTCCGCTATATTATTATATATTCGATATACTCTGATATTATGTACTCAGATGTAACATCATTATAATGTTTATGAAAGCCTTCTGTTATTTGTTCTGATGTGTTGTATGCCCAGAGTTAGTGTATCTGGCGATTTCCTGCGAGGGGAATTTATGGGTCATTACATGTGGTATCATAGCTTTGGTTAGCTCAAATCTTTGGGGTACAACTCATTAGAATTGAACAAAAGACTCATCAAAGGTAGGATTAGTAATATCCTATAAAAGAATACTCATTAGAGATAGGATCAGTAGCATCCTAGAATGAGAAAAACTCGTTAGAGATGGGGTTAGAAATGCCCTAGAACGAGTTGAGAGTGACAAGTTTATAATTAACGTATTTGCGATTATATATATAATCCGATCTTAGAAAATATGATTTTTGTATATATAAAAGTTATATATATTCGAAAAGCTAATCAACTAATTTATTGATGATTGTGTTGTGTGATTATTAATTCAACTAATAAAAATATTGAAACCAATTAAAAAAATGAAAGTTGAGTTGGTTAATTAAACAACTTTCAGCTCCGTTCCTTTTCGAGGACGAAAAGATTTTAAGTGGGGGAGATTGTAACAACCCTGAATTTTGGAATCAATTTAAAAATTTTATTTTAGAAATTTAATGGAAATTTAATAATAACGATTGAAAATTTATTTAAATCGAAGTTAGAATGAAATTTTTTAATTTAATTATAAAAGGAGTTAGAAATGGCATGGTCGTTTGGAAATTTGAATTTAAACTTTGACTGAGTGTACAGGATGCAAAATAAATCGGATTTCAGCAAAACAAAAAATATTTAAATCTATTTAAAAATATCTTTCCAACGAATCTGAAAAATCGAAATTTCATAGCGGGAATAAAAAGTTATGGCCAGTTGAATATTCAGAATAGTCGCTATGGAATTTAATATAATATATAGCCCGTATAAATAGCCATTTTGCAAACGACCTCCGTTTTCGACGAAACCACTTTAGTTGAATCCAATTTTCATAATTTTTGGAATTAATATGTGAGCGTGGCAAATTAAAATGTGTTTTGTCAATTTCAGTCAATTTGGATCGACCAGAAAAAGTCCATTTTCAAACGGTCTCCAAATTCGACGAAATTAATTTTTTTAGGACCGTATCATCAAAACATAGCTAGATTTATTTTTCAGGAATTTTTAGAGTCAGTTTGTGGCCCTGGTAAATTAAAATATACGATCAAATTAAATTATTTATATTTTAATTTAAAGAAAAGAGGGCTAAGACGATCAAATGGGCTGACGGGACCTAGTCCATTGTGTCCCAAAGGGGGGTATTTGACTAGGAGCAACATTAGTTGGGCTGGATTTGGAGTTATAGGAATTAGCGGGCTTTATTTTGTGAATTAATAATATTATTATGAATATCTCTAAAATTTGAAACCCTAATTCTGGATAACAGAATGCGCCGCCACTTGTATTGACCGGTCCATTTCCTCCAAATTTCGACATGAAAATTCTCCAAATCTGATCATTATCTTTCCAAACTCGTAGCATGAAGATTTAAGAGCATTTCAAGATCTCCGCAATGAACTGCAGAGATCAAATTCTATTTAGTATTTTGTTCGCAATCGTGGTCCAAAGTCGTGCTATTCGAGCACTTTTTCAGCGCCAAGGGAGTGATCGAGTTCACCCCTGTTGCTGGCGGCAGGTGGCGTGCACGACGGCCTTCGGAGCGGTGACATAAGATGGTGGCACGACCGACCGTGGTGGTGGTGGTTCTGAACCCTAGTTTGTGGTGTTGAGTTCCAATGGTTCAGCCTAGAAACGATAGTGGGAGGAAGATGAAGTAATGAATTGTTTAATTTATTAATTAAATTGTGTAACTTTAAATGTCAATAACTTTTTACTGCTTAATCGGAATTCAGCGAAACTGAAAGCGTTGGGGCCGTAAATTCAAGATCTACATTTCTGAACAGATGGGAACTGGTTTGGAGCTATCTACAAATTCAGAAGGAATAAATATCAATGTGAGAATTCTATTTTATTTGTTCTTCATAAATAAATTAAAATTAATCATGATTGTATTATCACCAATCCGCTGTTAATTTCTATTTTTTATGATATGTGATTTGTTCTGTGATCGATGTGTTATGTAGATCTATTAATTTGGTGATATTGTGTTATAATAAAATTGTTAAAAACATATAGATCATTTTTGTTGTAATAAAATGAGTGAAACAAAAATATATAATTTTTGTTTAAATAAAATTGTCAAAATAAAAATAAACATTTTTGTTGAAATAAAATAATCAAAACAAAAATGACATTTCTGTAAAGTATATTTGTGGCAAAGCAAAAATTATATTTTTGTCAACAAAAAAAAATAAAAAATGAAAGAACCATTTTTATCATTTTGTTGAATTAGATTTTTCAACAAAAATGAAAAGAACCATTTTTATCATTTTGTTGAATTAGAATTTTCAACAAAAATGAAAAGAACCATTTTTATCATTTTGTTGAATTGAAATAGAAAATAGAAAATGTTCATGTTTTAAAATAAAAACTTGTCTACATTAAAAATTCACATTTTTTATGTAATGTAAGAAACTAGGAAATTAGAATTGTTAAATTATAATTGTCATGTTTAACAAATTAGAATTGTTGAATTATAATTGTCATGTTTAACAAATTAGAATCGTTAAATTATGTTGACGATAAAATTTACATTTTTATCGTATATGTAGAAAGGATTAAAACTGTTCATTTGTTTGAAATGAAGATATGTTAACAGTAAATATTCACATTTATTGTATATAAGAAAAGAGTAAAAATGATCATTATAGAAATGTAAAATTATAAAATTGTCATTTTATTGAATTAGAAACGTATAATATAAAATTGTCATTTTATTGAATTAGAAATGCTAAATATAAAAATAACATTTTTGTTGAATTTGAAATGTTAAAAACAAAATATCATTTTTCGTTGAATTAGATTAGTGTTGAAACAAAATATATCATTTTTGTTGAAACCAAATAGTTGAATTAAAAAAAAACATTTTTGTTGTAATAGAATAGTCAAATAAAAATATTCATTTTTATTTGTCATCGCTAATATTGAAATTGTTGTCAAATAAAAATATTCATTTTTATTTGTCGTTGTTAATATTGAAATTGTTGTCAAATAAAAATATTTCATTTTTATTTGTCATGTACATATTGAAATTGTATACAAAGAAAAACATTCATTTTTATTTGTCATGTGAACATTGAAACTGTTTATAAATAAGATTGTTTCTTTTTTTTTTTGTCACTAAAAAACATTTAACATGTTATGAAAATAACACTTCTTTATATTGTCATTTAAACGTTGAAAACATGTCATGTAAATAAATTATCTTTTTATTTTGTCACTAGAATTATAAACTTACACATATGGCAAAATTGTCTTTTTATTTTGTCATTAGAACTAAAACATATGTATGTTGACAAAATTATCTTTTTATTTTGTCACTTGAATTTGAAACATGTATGTAGACAAAATTGTCATTTTATTTTTGTCATTAGAAGAATAGAACATGTATGCAAATAAAACACATGCTTATTTGACATTAGAAACGTGTAGAGAAATTATGCGAATAAAATACATTTTTATCTGATGTTAGAAATATAATAACATGTTTTGTTCATTATCATCAACATGTTAGCGAAATTAGAATTGGTTAAATTCATTAACCAAGGATTCATTTAGATGAAATGTTGTTGTTTGAAAACCCCACACGGGTATTGGGATGATATTTGACATACACTAGTCCCAATATTTAATTAATTGTCAATCGATGGATTGACAGTCTGTGATGAGCGTTATTTATTTATTTTAATGCTCACAAAGTTATAAACTTCACTTTGGATGTGAATGTATTGTTTGATGATTGTTTATCCTTATCGTTGAATATATGTAATGTATGAAATCCATATAACTGAAATTATATGGTAATTGATTGAGTCACATTCCGATTCAGAACAAAGAACATTTTTAAAAGAATATTTTAACATAAAGAACATTTTTAAAAGAATATTTTAACATAAAGAACATTTTTAAAAGAATATTTTAACATAAAGAATATTTTAAAATAAAGGATATCTTAAAATAAAGAGTATTTTAAAATAAATTTAGTGAAGAATAAAATTATGATTTTTATGTCCATCTTTGGATAGACACAAAATTATAAAAATATGAAGCCGAGTTAAGTAACATACTTCATTTTTACCCAAATGGGTTTATTGATCGGTTTTATTCGTTTTATAATGAATATTAAAAAGTAGTGATTTTAAAATATAATATTTTTAAAATATTAATATTTTAATATGATATAAATATAGAATATTAAATTTTGCTTTAAGATTAAAAAAATGAAGTTAAAATCATTTTAAAATGAATTTATAAATATTTTTTAAAATACGATTTAAATGGAAGTCGACGGAATATATATATATAATATTATATATATTTAATGGCCTGAATAGAACGCGCCACGCAGCGACCGTTCGCGAATTTCGACCATTAACTTCAAATTGATGTAAGGGAGATCCAACAGTCGGATTCTCCTAAAATTGGAACCGTTGGGTTCGTATCGAAAAGAGCTTTTCATTGAATATAAGAGTTTTGAAATCTAACGGTTAGTTTTGGAATTATGTCCAAATCAATTTCAGAAAATGTCGTTGTAAGGGCAGTTCGGTGGCCGTGTTTGGAAACCAACTGTACGAGCCTTGATTAAATTATTAAAAATATGGAAAAATTATGTAAAATAATAAATAATGATTTGAAAAGAGTTTGGACAAAAAATTCTATATTTAAAAAGATAAAAATATATTTTTATCGAAATGAACTAGTTATTAACTAGGATAAATCTTTAAATTAAAGATTTAATGAAGCTTTCCAATTAATTAATGTTAAATTGGAATTAAATAAAGTAAATTGGATTTTTGGGTTTGTCGTGAATGGTGTCTTAAATAACACTATTCTTGAGCCCCGTATGAAAAGAATAAATCTTTTAATTAAGATTATTAGAGTTTTCCAATTTTATTTAGTAATTGGAATAAAATGAAATGTGAATTGGGTTTATTGTGAACTGTGTTTTAACGACATTCATTCTTTAACCCAATTAATAGTGAAAATATAGTTGGGAATTTATAAATCTTTTATTAAGATTTAAATGGAAATTTCCAAAAGTAATGTTTTCCAATTTAATATATTAAATTGGAATTGAATGGAATTCGATTTAATAATAATCGAGATGAGCTTCTGTAAAAGAAGACCGTTATTATATATGGAATTTAAAAGGCTTTGTCGTTATTCCATTTATATTATTAGTCTAATGTGGAAATTTATATCGATTATATATTGATTTGATTTCTGTGAAAATTCCATATTTAATGGAATATGATTTTGGGTTTATCGTGAATTGTGTTTTAAATGACATTGGTTCTTTAACCCAGTTAAAGACTAGATAAATTTCTTAAAGTTGAATAATCATAAAGTAATGATTTTAGATATTAAAACCAAATTGGATTTTTAATGAATCTTCAAAAAGAAGATCAAAGAATGTATTTAAAAGAATTTATCTTTGATAAAATTAATGGGAACCTTTCCCTCATATAATGAATATTTAAAAGAATATTCTAAATTGGAATGAGGCGTATGACGTGTTTTTATAGCAATTTATTATTGATTATAAAATACGCAAGTTATTCGGAAAGACCGGGTTTAACCCATTCTGAATAATTACTACGACGATTAAGAACCGAAGACGAAGACGGTGGTTGAAGACCGGAGATCTTCACATCGTTTGGATGATTACTGATGTCTTGATTGCGAGGCATCCTAAGACAAGGTAATAAGTAGTGATCGTTCAGACGTACTTGGAGATCGACCGGATTTGCAAGGACCTCTCTCCTGTATTGGACATATGGGACGAGGAGTAAGGTGCTTCCAGTTTCGTTCAGACCCATAACGAACTTGTAAATGGATGTATGTCTGACATTGAATTTTATTCTGTGCTGATTGATTTCAATTTAATATATATCTGCTCGGTGGCGAAGAATTTATTTTCTTGCTTAACACCCTTCTCTGAGACGTACGAGCTCTGAGGTTATATATTGATAGTTTTTAGTCACATGGCAAGAATTGTCAATGTAGCATGCTAAGATGCAAATGATCAAGGCTTATTGTTGAAAAGAAGAGCCATGTGGTTGATGATCAAAGCACAGCTTTAATTAGCATAGCTTTGTGTAGCGTTACTTCGCGAGCCTCACACCCCGGTATGAACTAGAAACGGGAGAAGGAACCCAGGGAGAGCATGCGTTTCTTTCTAGCTAGAAGTGGTATCTGGGTTTTACAAGCCCATATATTTTTACTTATATGGATGATGGAAAGCGAGGTACCTCAGATTCGAGTCCCTAGTGACTCTTTATTTACGCCTCATAGGGCGGGGAGACCTATTGTTCAGGCATTACTAATCCAATAACATATTTGTGGACCGGCCCTGGCGCTCCGAGTGCAGTTGCGACTGAGTCCTAAGACATAGGCTGGATTGTCTCGAATTCGGTAAGGACGATCCCTTGCCTTGGTTCATGATGGAATTCCAATACGACACCATACGGTTTTGATTGTATAACTAGTATGGCAACATAGTATATGGTAGCTATGTCGTCTATGATTGATACATTATGATTGAAATGTTTTTGAAACATATATATACACTAATAATATCAAATCCGTTTTATCGTATCAAGCATTTTTGGCCATTATAAGGTAAAACTCTATCCTCTGCTTTGCGTTGCATTGTGTTAAGTTTATTGTAAATAAATCTTCTGTTGTATTATTATTTATTCGATGTACTATGATATTCTATACTCTGATGTAACATTATTGTAATGTTTATCAAAGTCTTCTGTTATTTGTTAAGATGTGTTGTATGCCCTGAGTTAGTGTATCCAGCGATTTCCGGTGAGGGGAATTTAGGGGTCATTACAATTAAAGAATCACGGTTAGCCATACGAGAATAAAAGAATTTAGAATTTGTATCACCTTGTTGTAACCAAGAAAGCTTTGCTTGCTGTCTAAAACCACTCAAATATATTTGTTGTAGATTTCGAAATTCTTTCTTGACTTGTAGGTAATCTTCAAAAAGGAGAATATCTTTAGGATTTTGTTCTGCAGCTTGTTCCAACTGATTTACAATTTGTTCTACTTGTTTAAGGTTTGTAGAATTTTTATCTCTCAATTTATTCCAATTCTTTTGTTCCTTTTTACACTTTTGAAATTTCTACAAAAATTAATAGTTATGAAAACCCCATACAGCTGAATTTAAACCCCTATGAACTATTCACTATAGCTAGGAAGACTTGTCCAATCATTTCTAAACCAAAATGGGAAACCCTTTGAAGCTAGTGTAGGAACAAGGTCTAGCATAATTGGATTATCATCACTTGAATTCTGAGAAAAAGAAAGTGCTTTCATATTTAAAAAATATCGTAAGCATCTGTTATTAACTAGAATTTTATCTATATGAGTTGTTATTCCCTTTCTACGCCAAGTTAATTGAAATCCCAATGGTTTAATTCCAGTTATTACTATTTGGATGATAAAATTTTGGAATTCTCGCAGTTGTTGATGATATGGTCTAGGTAATCCATCTCTTTTATCATTTGGTGAAAGGGCATTATTGAAATCCCCTATCAAAATCCAAGCATTGTTAACTAAACTTGACTCATACACCAAAATCTGCCATATATTTTGCCTATCCTCAAAAGCATTACTAGCATAGATCAAAGAGAAACTCAAACCAAAACCACCCTTATTTGTTGCATTCACTGTCATGTGCTGGAAAAAAGACGATTCAACTACCAATTTCCGTACATTAAACTCCAAAATAATCAATATACAACCACTTGAAACTGAAGAATTATTTGTTAGAAATTTCCAAGAACAAGGAAGTAAAGAAACAAAAATCTAAATTAGGCTTTGAGAGATTTGTTTCAACTAACCAACATTAGTTGATTTAGTTTGATTTAGGAGTGTGAGCACATCCTTCATGCGAGAAGTAGTGTTCATACCCCTAACATTCCAGGATACTAATGTCATTTAATAGTGGTCGAGCTCCTCAAATTTCTTTTAATGGGAGCGTGGGAAGATACATTAGAAGCCACTATTTTGTTACCTTGCATATAACTTGTATTCTTATCAATTAAGTTAGATGCATCAACCTGTTTACCCTTTGCAAGATCTTTCACCTTACCAGCTTCTTCAATAGCTTCAGCAACAAGATTTAAATCATCTGGTATCACATTTTCAGATAACTTGGAGTTTAAAAAGGCAAGATCATCCACACTTTCAGAAGAAGACTGAACTGGTTCATTTAAATTACTAGCATGCACTTCAGAGTTATTATCATTTGACTCATTCTGAATATCTGGAGGAATCCACCGTGGATCACTTGTAATTTCATGAGTATTATCATTATTCCCAAACAAACTACACTGAAGGCATTTTATAGGCATAAACTCATATTCAACTGAAATATCAATTTTATGTCCATTGTGTAATAAAATAGGAATTCTAGTTTTAAGTTCAGTTTGAGTATCAATCGAAATTAACACTCTCGCATATTTTATAAATTGCTTTTCAGCTGTATTCTCATCAATCGGTAGAGGTTTTGATATAAAACTGGCTACCATTTGAATAGCTTCTTTTGTCTAAAGTTCTATGGGTAGATCATGAAATCTCACCCAGATCAGAATAACATCACTTTGTTTTATATTAAAATCATAACCAAGATGCCATGCTTCAACTAACAAAATCCTACCAAAATAAGAATATGTCGAACTTTCTATGATTCGAGAGTAATCTACCAAGGTTTCAAACTAAACTACAAAATTATAGTTATAATAAATATGGACATTAAAAGTACCAAATGGTTTCCATACTTCGTGATATATTCCTTCAGTTTTTCTGTTGAGAGCCTAAAATGAATCGGAATTAGAGCTATGGTATTTACCTAAGCATTTTCTAATTGATTATAGACTTTTTCAGGAATGTAGACTTATTCCGAAGTCGGTTTTACAAAGTTCAAACTCCTTGTGCTTGATTCAGTTTGTACCTATTTTCGAATAATAATAGGGATAAAAATAGTATCTGGATGAGGATTGGCGGATGTTGAAGATGAAGAAGGTTTATCCGATGAAGAGGAAGGTTGAGAACATTGGTGAGAAAAATGGGAGTTAGTTACAAAGGCAGAGTCTACAGTTAAAAAGGAAAACCGTTAGACATTATATATATATATGTGTGTGTGTGTGTGTGTGTGTTTGTGTGTGTAATATATATATATATATATATATATATATATATGCACACAATAAGCTAGAACTGTGGCTTTTAGCCCTACCAGTTGACTGGTAGATATTTGACTATTCGACTGGTCAGTGGCAAAAGCCAAAGCTTTGGCACTCGTGTGTCAATACCATATATATCATTTTTTTCTTTTGTGTTGTGTTCTTGTGTTATGATATTTAAGGATAGATTTTAACAAATTCTAACACAACTAAGAACCTAAATAAATTATCATACTAAATCACTCTTCCTTTGACCTTCTTTTCTTCGTTGTCATGAATCAAAAATCTCATGGGTCAACACTAGTTTGGATGGTATCTTTAAAATTGTCATGGTATCTTATATACTAGTTTCAGAAAATAAAATAGAAGAAACAAGATTGAAGAGAAGTTTTATTATTAATGAATTTTATCATAGAAAATACAAATTGTATATAGTAGTCCTCTATTTATAATACAAAAAATAAATGTAAATAAGGCTGAATAATAGGCATGTGACCGTTGCTTTGTTATAATAGGCATGCGACCGTTGCTATGTTATAATGGGAATGTGGCCATTGCAGTGTTATAATAGACATGTAACTGTTGCTATGTTATAATGGGAATGTAACTGCTGCATTCCTACTATTCTTTCTTTTCTTTATTACCGCTGTAACGACCCGAATTTCCATACCCTTTGAGTCGACTAATAACACCACACGTCCAACCCAAATTGCACAGAAATACAAATCATTATAAGAAAGAAGTTAGAGGATGAGAAATAGAAAGAAAGAAATATTAGAATAGAAGAAAACGAAGATCACAAACTCACAGCGGAACGAATAAAATATATTATATAACATAAACTTTGAACACAAATCAGTATTTGTATATACATACCATCATCAGAGCACAACAGTTATTCCTGGAACAGTTATAAACACCTGTTTCCAGATATAACATAGTACACAGCGGAAAATATAGTAGTCTATAACCAACTGTGAAGCCTCCTGCTTCGAGCTCCTCCAAATGAATCTAAAAATCCCGACTACTTGACTGCCCTACAAATTTGGGCACCCAAGAGTTTAGGGAAAACAAACAAAATAAACTCTAGGTTAGTCATGGGACTGGTGTGAGTAAACTCCAACCATTTGTTTAACTTTCGAAATCCTTTTGAAAGAAATGATCACCGTAAGACCGATCCACACATAAACACGGATGGTTTTTACCTTACGATAACCAAAGATATTTTTGATATCAAATCCAGTGATATTATAATAGTGTCTACATCAAATAAATAGAATCTAGCGGAACGCTTGCATCTCACGCTCCATGTATAATATAAAATCAAAAACTACATGGCGCTTATTGGAGATTGGATTTCCAACATGACAAGGTATGGGACCACCTTCCGATAGTGTATCTCTAGAGACGAATACACTGGGTTCAACAAGAACATCTTGCAACCCAGCCCTCACATGACCGACCACTCATTTCGCTTGAGTGTATAGAATGTATATCACCAACGGTTGGGATCAGCAACCGTTTCCCAAAGGGACAACATCGATAGATTTAAGAAACAAATGGAATTTATCTAGATAGGTGATTATACATCCTAATGGGTGCGACCCACATAGCCATGTTGCCTGCCCGATTTTTGTCAATTCCCGGTTGTGAGGCTTGAGGTTTGAATTATCTTACAGAACATCTGGTCACCATTCACTTTGAATGTCACATCGTCAGATCCATCGGAAATCACTAATTGTTTCCCACAAAAATACTCAGATTGTTAGGCTAAAGAAGTTTCCCTTCTATGCCACCAACTTCGTACGTTTGAAGGAACCAACGTACGTAACCCCTTCGGAAATACTCTGTCATACACTCATCCATACAAGTTGTCCTGGGTCTGGACAAACCGAAGGCACCGTTCTATTAATCCATCTTGGGCAATTTCTACCTAGGGTTAACAGAACAGCCCTTGTAACTTTACTCCGTCTTCATAATCTCTTCAACATAAGTTGATTCGTAACGCTTATGTCAATATAGAGTGGTTTTCAGATATTAAATCTGATCCGGTCTCTTTGTATTGACCACGGAGGTATAAAATAAATCAATACTTTGATAGTCGGTGATTTAATTATCAAAGAAACACCCATACAATCAACGGTCCTATTTCCAATTGGAAATTTCTACCGATCAAGCATCAAACAACACTGGGCCCCTTTTTATTTAATTTCTTATTAAATTATTATTTCCAATTCCGGTCTCTTAATTCCTCGTTGACCAACTCATTTCATTTTCTATATGTAGAAAATGTCTTTCATTTGATTTGGGAAAACATTTCAAATTAACACGATGTTATAAAACATCGTTATTATAACTCACCCCACTAATCATTTATTAGCTAACCATATTGCTTAACCAAGTTTCACCAATGAACCTTAACTATTCCTCCATCGATCATGAAGTCAATCAAGTTGGGGTATAATTACCTCTCAGACCTTAATTGAACCACATTCTCAACTTTGAAATACTCAAAGCTCATAATTTTAAACAACCCATCGCTTACGCGACTCTCGGATTCGATCTAAGAACACACCTCCTTTACATAAAAATATTGATTATAACAGTAGCGTTATAATCGTTGTCTCCAAATATTTGATTTATAAAACATTGCTTTTAACAACAGCTTTACAACCGCTGTCTAGTATTATAGAACATTTATTATAACCATAGCATTAAGACCGCTGTTTAAATTTACAAACATTTATTATAACGGCAGCGTTAAAAATCGTTGTTTAGATTTCACAAGACATTTATTATAACCACAGCGTTAAAATCGCTGTTTAGATTTACAAAACATATATTATAACAACAGCGTTAAAATCGCTGTTTAGATTTATAAAACCTTTAAAATCATTCCATTCGTAACCATTCGCTTTCAAACTGCTATTCATTTTCAAATATGAATTTCATTCCTTAATAGGAATCTAAACTCGCTTATTCAAATCAACTTGATTTTTTGTTTACAAGTATCATTACTGCTCTACTTCCAGTTATCGAGTACCTTTCTAAAACCACATTATATTCTGTTTCATTTATAAACCATGTTTATAAAACTTTTACTCAATTAACACTTCCCGTTTATTAATCCATTGGACTTATCTCAATTTATTTTATATTCCAAATTTGGAATAAAAACCATCGTTTCCTTTTGAAACCGATTTCTTATACAAATTTCCATTTGAATTATCTTTTTCTCAACTCAAATCTCCTACTGCGTTTAAACCCCACTTCAAGTATCGGTGTCAACACCGAATTCCACTCTGCTTATATAAATTCAACTTGAATTTATACCTTTTCATTTTCCAACAATGGATATTTCACTTTATTTATAAACATCATTTATAAATCTAACTACTATATATATATATATTTATTTATTTAACAAGTTTCTATTTTTAATTCATTTGAAATCTACTTTCTATTTTTCAAAATAATTTCCTTTTTAAAATCTCAAAATTTCTCTCTCCTTCTAAAATATTTCACGGTAATAAAATACCAAATTATGGGGCTAGTGTAATTCAACCACAACATTATCAATTACCAATCATATATCACACTAATTAAACAGTAAATAAAATGTTGAGGAATCCAGTTGGATCCCTCCAACATGTTTCCCTGCATCCACAGATGTTAGTAACATCAATAATATTATTTCACATCAATATGAAATAACAAAACTAATAATCGATCAACGGTGAAATCCTATCAACCAATTTTATCAACTTTTCAACCAAGCAACCATCACATAGTATAAAATAAATTTACAAACTCGTTTATATAAAAATATAAACGAGTCAGAGTTAGTGAGTTTACTCACTTTGGTCTGCAGTTGATGATTCTGCATTTGCTCCATTTAAAATGAAACAGATGATTAATTTTCCTACGAAATTCCAGTAGCTCCACTTTCATCCATATCAGTTCTACAACGTAGTTCCCTTCGCTACGATTTCAACATAACTTGTCGTGTCAATTTCTGTTCAGACATGAAAACGATATAGCTAATTTAGTTTTTAACTTAAATTTAATCTATTTAAACCCTTAACCATGTAATTAGTTTTAATTACCTTGCTTAACTGTTAACTATAAATCAACGTTAATTAAACCGTTAATCACCGGTTTAGACTTTCCCAGGCCACAAAAATTCTTTCTTCTACACTATTGAATTCTGACTGTGACTGCTTCTCACATACATGCTCCCTCTTCTTTGCTACATAGTGCTACCCACTATAGGCAACTTTGATCTCCCATTATCCTTTTGCCAAAAATTTCAGCATAAACCAAATAAGTGATCATCATTCAATCCTCCTCTCATCATTAAATTTTCAACCACAAACCACATTGTTTAACTTAACTCAACTTCCTTTAATTCGCAGTTAAGCCCCTCCTTCCACCACGTACTGCTACTTCACCACCAATCACTAATACTTTACCCAAGCATTTAAACATCAGTACCCCACTCATGTGAATGCCACAAACTCCCTCATCTTAACTATAGTTTTATAACCTGTAACGACCCGTATTCTACGCATCATAGGACCGTAGAATATCTATTTCTTTCACACATGAAGTCGTATGGTCATGTAACTTTGGGAGACGACTATTGGGGTCATTTCCCATGTTCATGATTTTTCCCGATTTTTAAATGACCATTTTACCCCTAGTTGGCACTGTTTTGGCCATAACTTTTGACTGGAAAGGAAATTTGACCTGAAACCACTTCCATTGGCTCCGGATGATGGTTTCTCTTTCCGTAGAGTGGTCACATTAGCCAAACGGACTCACTGTTTGGGAGATATGGCTGAAACAAGTTTCAGATGATGAAAAACAGCTTAATTGGGCTTAAACGGGTGATTAGCAGCTAGGCCCAAAGGGGAATTTCGGGATTAGGAGTTTAAAAGGGCTGTTAGATTTTGGAGAATACCTTTTTCTCATTTTTCAGCCGTCACTATTCATTCCTCTTAACCTAGCCATGGCCTTCACCCTCTAAATCTCTTCAAAACACCTCTTAATCACTTTCTAATTGAAGATTAGGCTTAGCAAACATCAAATCAAGGAGTATTAGCACGAGAACCGAGGTAGAGCTGCTGTGTAAGATTGGGAACAACGCCAAATCAGAGGATATTTCAGTTTTGGGGTTTTAGTTATGGCCAAGGTGAGTGATAGCATCGTTTTGACACTAATTACAGTTAATTAAGGGTAATTAGTGAAGATTAGCGAATTTATACACCAATAAATTCTGGAAAAATGTTTAGAAATTCTTAAATAATATTTTATGGCTCTGTTAGAAATTTGGTTCGATTAAGTTAAGTTTTATTAATTCTATGATTAGTCTTATTTAATCATGCTTAAGGGAAAAATAGGATTTTGGGCATCTTTGATCCATTTTGACATGTAAATTCGTGGTTTTGGTGTTTGTGGTTGCTCTTACATGTTGCTATGACTCTATGGTATGTTTATGATTGATTAGAATAGTTAAATTGGTCGAAAACGTCGTCGAATGGCGTAGAAAGCTCGCTGGAAAGTTGCAGAAATGTGCAGGTTCCGAACCGGTTCGGATCGGAGCAGGGGTCGGATCGGATTAGTGAACTGACCAAGGAAAGCCGAACTGGATTGGGACTTGTCACTGGAGGAGGCTTGGCGAGAAGGAAGGCCGTTTACTTAGAGTTGGAGTGGACAAAAGGGATCGGATCAGAAGAATAATGGAGACCAGATCGGATCGACTCAAGAATGGAAGGCTACGACTGGAGCAAGGCGAAGGGAGCGGATCGGATCGGGGCAGATGGAGAACGGGAGCGGATCGGATCGGAGTAGATGGAAAACGAGGGAGCTGATCGGAGAAAACTGGAAGGAAGACAGTGACCCGACCCGACCCGGAGGAGGACACCGACCCGACCCGAAGTGGAGTATCCGACCCGAACCGATGAAGATGATGACTACCGACCTGAACCGATGAAGGTGATGACTACCGAACCGAACCGACGAGGGTGATGACTACCGAACCGAACCGAATTCTAGGACTGTTAATGCGCGACAACTCTTCTGAAGACCCACTCCAATTCGACCAAACCCGAGATGCAAAGGAAGTCCAAATGAGAAGTTAGAGCTCAAGCTTCGGATGGGATTCAACGAGTTCGCTTCATGGTTGGGCTTTGCTGCGGGACGCGTGCTAAGGGGTTACCGATGTCTATAGCTTTGGACCACTATGGTAGGAGGTACGGAGGCGGGTTCAGGGCCATTATGGCATTGGTAGAACCAAGGGCTACGACCAATGAAATGGGTCATTGAAATGTTTGGTCATGACTCCATATGTTTAGCTTGGTCACAGCAGGGTTCCTACAAGTCGAGATTCGTCGTTACCTCAATTTGTCTAGTGTTCCATGGTGGTAGATGTCGTATGCTTTACGCACTGAGTGAGAGATGTGAGGATGGTTGCTATGGTTGATTTGTTTGCTATCATTATGACATACACACCCCACCCCCGTATTCTTACCCTATTTATTATGGCACCTTAGAGTATTGTACGGTATGTGGTACTAACTCTTTGGTTGCAGGTCCAGGTTCAGGTATGGTTTAGTATACCTGTTATTGTTTTGTTTAGATGCTTATCGCTCATACCAGGCTTTATGTCTGACCCAGAGTTTTATGTCTCCTCTTATTACTCTGGGTGCTCACACGAGCAGACTAGAGACAGGTTAGCTGGTGATGCACGCGTAGATGATCCGGAGACGAGAAGGAGGCTTCCACGTAGTATATACATAGTATTCTCCCTGTGTAGTTGAAGATCACTGCTTGGGCATTGGTGGTGCATCTTCAACTTTAGCTTTCTTTTGTTTAGAGACAGTAAATTTGGAAAGTTGTAATAAGCTGTATTTGGATTTCCGCTGCTCTGATGATTGATATTGATTTTAGTTATCAGCTTATGCACTGTCTCACCTGTTTTATGTCAAGTATGTTATTATTATATTTTATTCCATGCGCTGTGAGACATTCTACAGGTTCTTGATTAGTTCGTTCCCTTCTTTCCTTTCTTTGGCGACCGTTCCGTGCTAGTCGGGACATGTGTACAGCGCACATCCGGAGGAAATGCAGGCTGGTGCGGAGCGGGCCGTCACACTTGGTATCAGAGCTCTAGGTTGCGTAGTTAACCTAGGGAAGTTATCAGGGAGAGATAATATACGTATACGAGAGAGCGTATTTGTGATTACCTTGGTTTTTAAAAGCTATATATATATATATATATATATATATATATATGCTACTAGTATAAGGATGAAGTCGTGCTGCACTAGCACCACTATGGAGTCGTTAATCGTTTCCTTTTTCAGATTGACGATGAGCCGATATACTAGAGGTGCTGGTAGGGGAGCCAATAAATGGAATGCTGCTGACATGAGGACGATGTTTACTGACCTCATGAGAGAGAAGCTTAGAGATGTACAGAGGGAAGCTCCCAATGGTGGAAATGGTGGTGGTCCAATAGTGCAGGCGCCAAGAGTCGACTTCGCCAAGCTGAATAAGTATTATACTAGCCTTGGAGGGAAGCCGTTCCATGGAATGGAGTCGGCCACAGATGTTCAGGATTGGTTGGATAGCTGCGAACGTATCTTCGAGGATTTGGGTATCGAGGATGCGATGAAGAGAAAGCTAGCGTCCCGTCAGTTGCAAGGGCGGGCAATGAATTGGTGGAATGCTATAAAGGCAGCTACTCCCGAAGATCAGATTACTTGGGAGCAGTTTAAGGCTCGCTTTAGCGAGAAGTTCATTCCAGCTGCTCAGAAGTCAGTGCTGTTTAAGAAATTCTTGGAGCTCAAGCAGAATGGAAGAGCTGTCTCGGAGTATATTGCTGAATTTGACACTTTGTCAAAATATGGGTTATCTCTTATTGATACTGCCGAGAAAAAGAATGAGAAATTCATAACCGGTTTGGATCAGTACTTGGGGGAAAAACTTATTAACCACATCGATGAGACGTTTGAATCGATTGTGGGGAAAGCATTAAGATCAGAAAGTCTCTACCCTAAGCCGAAGACTGAGGTTGCATCCGCAGATGAGCCAGAGCCACAAGCAAGTGGTGGAGGCAAGGGTGGTTCCCAGAATAAAAGAAAGCAGAGTCAGACTAAGGATGGCCAGAAGAAAAAGAATAAGCAAGATGTGGAGTGCTTCAGCTGTGGTAAGAAGGGCCATTATGCTAGTAATTGTCGGGCCAAGCCAGCGGATAGGAAGTGCTTCAATTGTGGCCAAATGGGACATCACAAGGACAAGTGTCCGCAACCCCCTAAAGAAAAGCAAATATTGAAAGCCTACGCCCTTAATGCTATTCCTTCTTCGTCGAATGCCCCAACAGCGGCGAGAAGGGAAAGAATGTCGTCATTCAAGGTATGCTTTCTGTTTATGATGTTCCTGTTAGAGTTTTGTTTGATACCGGAGCTTCCAGTTCTTTCATATCTAGTGACCTGGTAGATAGGTTGGGATTGGAGCTCGAGATTGTCGATAGACCTTTAGTAGTGACGAACCCGATTGGTGGTTCGACTAGCCTTAGCATGATTTGTCGTAATGTGGTCTTATCGAGTCATGGATGCATGTTTGTTTGTGATTGCTTTGTTTTGGGCTTTACTGGGTTTGGCATTATTTTTGGAGTAGATTGGCTCCGAAGATACGGGGTGGTGGTAGACTGTGAGGGCTTTTTGGTGACTGCTAGAGCGGATGATGGGCGGAGGATAGTGTTTGGTGGTCTACCCAGTGAGGGGGTATTGGCTAGTTTTCTAAACTCCCTCGACATTCCGCATAGTGAGTTGTCAGGTTTGCCCGTGGTTGGCCAGTATCCGGATGTTTTCGAAGAAGTGACCGGACTTCCACCACACCGAGAGATTGAGTTCCGTATTGATTTGGTAAAGGATGTCAGGCCTATAGTGATGCCACTTCGTCGTATGGCACCAAGAGAGCAGAGAGAGATCGAGGTGCAAGTCAGCGATCTTTTGAAGAAGGGATTTATCAGAAGGAGTGTTTCTGAATGGGGAGCACCAGTTGTGTTTGCTACCAAGGCGGATGGTTCCCTTCGTTTGTGTGTAGACTACCGCGAGTTGAATAAAGTGACGAGGAAGAACAAGTATCCTCTACCGCGGATAGATGATTTGTTCGATCAGTTGAGTGGCGCGAGAGTATTTTCTCAGTTGGATCTCGCGACAGGTTTTCATCAGCTTAGAGTGGAAGCTGAGAGTATAGCTAAAACGGCATTTCGGACGCCGTCTGGGTTTTATGAGTGGTTGGTCATGCCATTCGGGCTGACCAATGCCCCAGCATATTTCGTGGATCTTATGAATAGAGTATTCAGAGATCAGTTGAATAAGTTTGTCCTTGTGTTCGTTGATGATATTTTGGTCTATTCGAAGACAGAGGAAGAACACGAGGAACATTTAAGATTAGTGATGGAGGTGTTGAGAAAACACCAACTGAAAGCGAAGTTTTCTAAGTGTCGCTTCTGGAAGAGGGAAGTGAGGTTCTTGGGCCATGTTGTATCAGAGAATGGTATTGCCGTGGACCCAGCAAAGGTGGCTACGGTACAGGATTGGCCTACGCCCAAGAATGCAACAGATGTAAGAAGTTTCTTGGGATTAGCTGGATATTATCGTAAGTTTATCCAAGGTTTCTCCAAGATAGCAGCACCATTGACCCAGTTGACCAAGAAGAATCAAGCTTTTGTCTGGGATGAAAGGTGCGAGAATGCATTCAAGAGTCTAAAGGACAAGTTGACTAGCGCACCAGTGTTAGTCATTCCTAAGGGGGATGAAGAGATGACGGTATACACGGATGCCTGTGGTACCGGACTGGGTGTTGTATTGATGCAAGGCGGTAGGGTTGTAGCTTATGCAAGTCGGCAATTGAAACCGCATGAGAAGAAGTACCCTACCCATGACTTGGAATTGGCAGCGATCGTGTTCGTGTTAAAGATGTGGAGACACTATCTCTTGGGAGAAAGATTTGAGCTTTTTACAGATCATAAGTCGTTAAAGTATCTCTTCTCCCAGAAGGATTTAAATCTCCAGCAACAAAGGTGGTTAGAATTCTTGGCTTCCTATGATTTTGACATCACATATACACCGGGAAAGGGCAATGCGGTGGCTGATGCATTGAGTAGAAGACATGCCAGCTTAGGGGCTATGTTCCTTGAATGGAAGCAACTGGAGTATATCGCGGGGTTTGATTTCAGACCAAAGTGCGAATTGGATCCAGAAATGTTAGCAAGTTTGACGGTCAGACCCACTTTGATTGAGCGGATCGGCTCTAGTTAGAGGGACGATCCTAACCTATTGGAAATCATCTCCAAGCTAAAGATGGATATTGAGGAGGAGACGAACAAGTATGGGCTTGATCGAGATGGATGGCTTAGAAAGAATGGAAAGCTTGTTGTACCCAATGTCAATGGATTGAGAGATAAAGTGCTTAGAGAATGTCATCACTCAAAGCTGACTATACACCCCGGTGGTAATAAGATGTATCGAGATATGAAGCAGACTTACTACTGGGAAGGGATGAAAAGAGACGTTGGGAAGTTTATATCCAAGTGCATGAATTGCCAGCTAGTTAAAGCCGAGCAAAAGAAGCCTAGTGGGTTGTTACAGCCCTTAGAAATTCCCGAATGGAAATGGGAGCAAGTCTCGATGGATTTCATTGATGGTTTACCAAGGACTAGATCGGGACACGATAGCATTTGGGTAGTTGTGGATTGACTGACTAAAAGTGCAAGATTTATACCAGTTAAATCGACCAGAACGGCAGCTAAATTAGCAGAATTGTATATGAAGTGGGTAGTGAGATTTCATGGAGTACCTAAAAGCATTGTGAGCGACCGAGATCCGTTGTTCACTAGTGGGTTTTGGAAGAGCTTGCAAGAGGCTCTAGGGTCAGAGTTACATCTCAGTACCCCATATCATCCTCAGACCGACGGTCAGACGGAGAGGGTGAATCGTATTTTGGAAGATCTCTTGAGAGCGTGTATATTGGATTTTGTTGGATCATGGGATGACCATTTGCATCTAGTAGAGTTTGCATATAATAATAGCTACCAATCCAGTATTGGTATGGCTCCGTTTGAAGCTTTGTACGGAAGACCGTGCAACTCACCATCATGTTGGATAGAGACTGGCGAGAAGTTTATGCTTGGACCAGATGTGGTGAGGGAAACTTCAGATAAGATCAAGATCATTCAACAACGAATGAAGGTTGCCCAAGATAGGCAGAAGAGTTATGCTGATAAGAGGAGAAGAGACCTAAAATTCTCCGTTGGTGACTTGGTGTTTGTCAAGATTTCTCCGTTAAAGAGCGTAATACGATTTGGCAGGAGAGGCAAGTTGACACCAAGATTTGTTGGCCCATTCCCTGTTCTTGAACTGTAACACCCCGCGAATTCTATAACTGTGAAATTAACAAATTAAAGTATAATTAATTTGAAATCAAAGAACTAAGGGAAACGGGATATGCCATTGCGTTCGTCTCGGAAAAATACGCGAAATAGAATCCGAGTTTTCGAAAAACGGAGTCCGTATGAAGAAGATATGGCCTTCGGAAGTTTCCGAATTAAATTTAAAATTCAAACAGAATAAAACAGTTTAAAATTAAAAATGGGGCCCAATGGGCCAGGGCGGAAGAACACCCGCCTGACGCACCCAGGTCGACTGGGCTGTCGACCTGGTCTAGCCAGGTCGACAGGGCTGTCGACAGGGCTGTCGACAGGCATGTCGACCTGGTCCAGAGCCAGGTCGAACCCAGTCTAACCTGGCTGGCCTATTCTATGTTGGTCGATTTTCTGTAGACTGCTTTGTCATTAGGGCTAGGTGGCAGCCTCTAATTGGCTCTCCTTAGGACGAATGGCTATGATCAATCCAAGCAACATCAATGGTCCTAATCAGTTCATTACCCCTATAAAAATGACCCTAGACTCAACCCTAATCTATTCATTCAAAAATAAGAACAAAGCCGCCATGTTGCTGAGGAACGACTAGGGGTAGCCACCAATTGGAGAGAGGATTAGGAGGCAAATTCTAAGGCATAAAGCAACTCAATCAAATCAAATCGCATCTCCAAAACCCTAAATTGGAGAATTCGCCATACAATTGTAAGTAGGGTATTATTTTGGTATGAACAAATAACTGTGTTGGTTTGTATACTTGATTTGTGGCGATAAAGTAATTCATATTTGTGCGTAACTATGATTCTTATCGATTTGGAATATTGTGTACGTTTGGATATCCTCATATTATGTTATAAAGAACTACATGCGGTAGTTCTATGCAAGTATACGTTTGGAATATTCGCAAATTATGCAATCCTTGTTGAAGCTACATGTATGTAGTTGATTGAAATTCATGCAAGTTTGGGGCTTTGCCATTATGCCATCATAATGTGTATTTTTATACAAACATCATTTTTGTGAAGTAATTGGAATAAGTTTGGGTTATCATAGTCCATATGAAATTATGTTGAAAATTTGGCATCATGATTTATGTATTAAGACATGCTTTTGTACTAGAAAACCTATTTGCAAACTTATGAATATGGCTAGGCTATGATTGATATTTGGCATAATTGAAATCCATGTTAAGTCTATATTGTTTACAAGAATTATATGATGACATATGTGGTACATAGCTAGGTTAGATTCAAAATCCCTTTTTGCAAGTTTGCATGACTAAAGTAAAAATCATGATTTCATGTTAGAAATATTTATGCCATAGTTATGAGAATAGATTAAGATGAACTATACTTTTGTAAACATGTAGTAATCTTATGGACATGATTTGCTTATGTTTGACATTATGCCTAAATAAAAATATAGGTTCATGTTGTAGTTACGACTATGTGTCAATAATGATACCCAATTTAGATTCTTATCTCAACTACAAGTTCACATGCTTTGATTCATGTCACCTATGCTTTATGACCAAAGTATATGTTACCACTATGCAAGTACACCAGTTTCTATTTTGTAGTTCCAACGTTATGTTGCAAGTTCATGCGCTCACCTTCCCCTTTTTGTGTATGTAATCACGCTTTAAGCCTCCCCTTTTCGCATGGCTAAGTTGGGCTTTAAAGGGCTAAGCCCAACATATATATATAATAAACGGACGTGTTAAACGGGGGAAAATAACGTTGGGTTAAAATTACTAATGAATGAAAATACAAAATAGAAGGGCCCAAATTCAAGTATGGGTTGGGCCCATGATTGGTGTAACCTTTACACCATTAACTTAATAATGGGCCGCAAATATTTACATATAAGAAAATAAAGAAGAAAGACAAAAATATGTAAATGTAGAACATACGATGTGTTTAACCCGAGGTTGGATTGAGTTGTGATGTAAACCTGCCCGGAACCGCCCGGCTGTCCAGTAGTCACAACAATACCTATCCAATGTGGGAGGTTAAACATGGAGCCCAATAAGGACCCGAGGTTAGACTGAGTTGTGGCGTACGACTGCCCGGAACCAACCGGTAACAGGCAACCACAACAATACCTGTCTAATGTGAGAGGTCAAGGCTTTAATAAGACAATTAGAGCTGAGTCAGGATTGTTAGGATTAAGTGAACTAAAGACTTAATCAAAATGGAACATGCTAAACTAAACGGACTGGTGGGGGTTAGGTTAGGAAACACTTAACCAACTTAGCATGTTGGCTAGAGATAGAAAACCTAGTAACGGGGGACCCTTTTCAGCAGTAACCCTAGAAGGTGTATCAGGATACCCTGAAACTAGGCAGGGTGGGGCACGATTACTGGGCTGATTGTAAGAGGTCAAATCGACGGCGGTGGTGTAGCAGTGTAGGTTCTAACGGGGTGCGGGCGTGCACACACTCCGGCGCAGAAAAATAAAGCACTGGGCACCAGTAGCATACCTGTGCATTCTAAGGTTGTGTCGGGCCGCCACCATGGGACTTGATACACCCCATGGTGGGACCAGCATAGGTAACTACAACATCGGGGGGCCGTAAGACACATGTAACTATGCGAGTAGGAGCCGATCATCATAGAATGGATCACTTCACCCTAATTATGGGGTGCCGGTTGGAAACTAGTTTATATGGGTTCAAAGATTTACATGGGGTACGACAGTATATTCGACCCTAGACAACTTGTCCAAGTTATAATGCTTTCCCACTTCTTGTTTATACTTATCATACCCAGTTCTTTATTCATAGACAGAATAGTACTAGACTTACTCAGGCTTTATGTCTGACTCTACTTTTCTTTCGTCTTCTTTTCTTCCGTTTCCCCACCCCCCAGGACCACAGGGAGGGAACACAGCAGCTTGACCAGCCTTAACATCCAGCTTGAAGAAGAGAAATGTATTGCTTGGACCTTTTCATTTTGAACTATGGCTTTGGACAATCCACTATGGGGCTTTTGCAGTTTATCTATGTTTTATTTATGCTTCTTTAAAAGATGTAATCAAGACAGATTATGAAAGTGTTATGTTATCTTTTGGGAAAAGATGTAAGACAATTATGGTGATATTGTTGTAGCACGTATTTGCTTTTATGAAATAAAAGTTTGTTGTTTTTCCGCTGTTTACAAATATGTGTTCTTATATCTGTCTTGTATATCTGTGACTTATACTTATAAACCTCCACTAAAATTAGGGCATTCCCTTTGAGAGTGACCCTAACGGAGGTGGGGTGTTTCACTTGGTATCAGAGCATAGGTTTACCAGATAAGATAAAAAGTTTTGAAAAATTATTTTCAAAAAGGAAATTTAAAGAAGCATTTTTAAAAGAAATATTATTTTATTTTAAAGGCAAAGTCCACTCCCCAAAGCCATAGGTATTATCTCTTATCCTTCGTTTTGAATCCATCCTTTTTGTTTCAGCATGTCCGAAGATCTTAACTTGCCAGAAGGGGTGCCAATACCTGGTTGGTTTAGACGGTTCTTAGAAGCAAGAGCCACTCAGCCAGGTCCTACCGTTCCTCCTCCCCCAGCTGGCGGAAATCATCCAGCTGCAGCGGCACCTTTTCCTCCACCTCCTCCTCGGGGAAACACGTTTGCTAAGATATGTAAAGATTTTAAAGCTATGGGAGGGAAGGATTTCCATGGAACTGAGTCCTTTGTGGCAGCTAGAAATTGGCTGAAAGAAACTGAGGACCTATCCATCATCTTTGAGGTAGAAGATAGACAAAAAGTACAATTGGCAGTGTGGCTATTGAAGGGCGAGGCTTCCTACTGGTGGGAAGTCACTAATGCTGAAAGACCAGTAGAGACATGGGAGGACTTTAGGGCAAGGTTTGAGACTAAATTTCTCTCAGATGCGGAAAGAAGTTTGCAGTTGGAAAAATTCTTATTTCTTAAGCAAGGGGACAAGACAGTCAGAGAGTATGTGAATCAGTTCGATGAGCTGGCTAGGTTTGGGCTTGACCTAGTCAACACCCCGCACAAGAAGGCTCTCCGTTTCGTCAAAGGGTTGAATGAGCCATTACACAGTTTGGCCATGACCCATATACCCATGGGAGCCACGTATGAAAGATTGGTGCAAATGGCATTGCTGAATGAAGAGGATAAGGGCAAGAAGGAGACAAAGGCAGAAAACTCTCAAGGGAAGAAAGAGGGTTTGCAGCCTAAGAAGACAGACTTTAAGAAGGGCGGGAAAGGCAACAAAGAGAAGAGGAAGTGCAATTTCTGCGGCAAAGTGGGGCACTTAGTAAAGGACTGCCGGAAAAAGAAGGCCAAGGAGAATGGTGGGTGCTTTTCTTGCGGTGAGACGGGCCACAGGGCTAAGGACTGCCCAAAGAAACGAGGATAGGGGCAGAGGGCTGGATCCACCCCAGGGGCACAGGTTCATGTGCTGGAAGCGCCACCTCTGCAACAACGAGGTATAAATACTTCTGTAGAAAGTGTAGTTTATCTTTATGATCACCCCGTTCGCACTTTATTTGATTCTGGCGCATCACACTCCTTTATCTCGTCTGCTTTAGTAGAATCTCTGCACCTAAAAACTAGTATGGTAGAGGACCCCTTAATTGTTTCAAACCCAATTGGGGGCCCAGCTCATTTGTCTATGATCTGTTTGGGATTGAAAATTTCCATTCTAAGTGTAGAATTTCAATGTAGTGCCTTTGTTTTGGGCTTTTCGGGGTATGGTTTGATTTTGGGTATGGATTGGCTATCCAGTAATGGGGCCATCCTTGATTGTGAGAAAAGGGTTGTTAGGCTCCTAACCCAGCTTGGTAATACTTTGGAAATTTCTGGTAATCCCTCGTATGCGGTTATGCTTAGTTATCTTGAATCGCTAGATGCCTCTATTGAAAACTTGCAATCAGTTAGAGTGGTCCGGGAATATCCGGATGTCTTCGAAGAGGTGAAGGGCTTGCCTCCGAAGCGGGAAATAGACTTCCGCGTATATCTTGTAGATAATGCAAAGCCCGTTGCGTTGCCCGTTAGACACATGGCTCCACGGGAAAGGAAAGAGCTCAGTAAACAGATTAAAGAGCTTCTAGAAAAGGGGTTCATTAGGAGGAGCATTTCAGAATGGGGCGCTCCAGTGGTGTTCGCTACAAAGGCGGATGGTTCACTCCGTCTATGCGTTGACTATAGGGAGCTCAACAAGCTAATGAAAAGGAATAGGCACCCTCTCCCTAGAATTGACGATTTATTTGACCAGCTTGTAGGAGCGTCTGTTTTCTCTCAACTCGATTTAGCAACCGGTTTTCATCAGCTAAGGGTGGCTGAAGATAGCATCGATAAAACGGCATTCAGAACCCCAGACGGCTTCTTTGAATGGCTTGTCATGCCTTTCGGCTTGACAAATGCACCTGCTTACTTCGTGGACCTGATGAGTAGAGTATTTAGAGATTTCCTCAACAAATTCGTAGTGGTCTTCGTAGATGATATCCTTATCTTCTCAAAGAGTGAAGAGGAACATGCTCAACACTTAAGGGCAATCATGGAAACTTTGCGAGTCCATCAACTAAAAGCCAAATTCTCCAAATGCCACTTTTGGAGAGAAGAGGTGAGGTTCCTTGGGCACATAGTATCCAAACAAGGGTTAGCAGTGGACCCTGCTAAGGTAGTGGCGGTACAGGATTGGAAGACACCAAGGAATGCAACTGAGGTCCGAAGCTTTCTAGGACTAGCAGGTTTCTATCGAAAATTCATAAGGGATTTTGCGAAAATCTCAGCTCCGCTCACGAAATTGACCAAGAAGAATCTAGTGTTTAATTGGGACTTGGATTGCGAGTTTGCTTTCCAACGACTGAAAAGGGCTCTCACAACAGCCCCAGTTTTGACGCTGCCAGATGGGAGCAAGATGTTCACTGTTTATACGGATGCATGTGGGACAGGGCTAGGCGCCGTCTTAATGCAAGAAGGAAGGGTAGTAGCTTATGGCGGGAGGCAGTTGAAAGTGCACGAAAAGAACTACCCAACCCACGATCTTGAGTTAGCCGCCATCGTCTTTGCACTCAAATCTTGGCGACATTATCTCCTAGGTGAGAAGTTCGAACTTTACACTGACCATAAATCGTTGAAATATCTTTTCTCGCAGAAAGATCTTAACTTGAGGCAACAAAGATGGATGGAGTTTCTTGCCTCGTACGATTTCGAAATCTCCTACACTCCGGGAAAAGGCAACGTAGTGGCAGACGCGTTGAGCCGAAAGAAATTGACCCTAAGCCCGTTGTTTGTTGAAAGACAAAGCCTAGAGTTTATAGCCAGCTTCGACTTTAGGCCTTCCTCCGATTTCGTACCAGGCTTACTAGCATCTCTCGAAGTGCGCCCAACTTTAGTGGATTCAGTAGGGACAGCACAACGCGAAGACCCTCAGCTTGTGGAAACAATTGATAGGCTAATTAGGGGTGAGACTTCAAGTCACCTCAACAGATACTCCATCGACGATAAGGGTTTGCTAAGGCGAGACGGAAGACTATGCGTCCCACAAACAAAAGATTTAGTAAAGAAGGTTCTCGAGGAAGCACATCACTCCAAGATGACGATACATCCAGGAGGAGATAAAATGTACAAGGACATAAAAAGGACTTTCTTCTGGAACGACATGAAAAAGGACGTGGCAGAGTTCGTTTCTAAGTGTATGGTGTGCCAACAGGTTAAGGCAGAACAGAAAAAGCCTGGTGGACTGCTGCATCCTTTGGAGGTCCCGCAGTGGAAGTGGGATAGCATCTCAATGGACTTCATCGATGGGCTGCCTAGGTCTAGGAGAGGCAACACTAGCATTTGGGTAATAGTGGATAGGCTTACTAAAAGCGCCCACTTTTTACCTGTCAAAAGTAAAAGAACTGCCTCATCCCTAGCATCACTTTACCTCAAGGAAATCGTTCGACTCCATGGAATACCATCTAGCATTGTTAGTGACCGAGACCCCATCTTCACCAGTGAGTTTTGGCGGAGTCTGCAAGAAGCAGTAGGAACGCAGTTATGCTTGAGCACAGCCTATCATCCCCAAACCGACGGCCAAACAGAGAGAGTGAACAGAGTTTTGGAAGACCTTTTAAGGCTATGCGTCCTTGACTTCGGAGGGACATGGGAAGACCACCTTCCTTTGGTGGAATTTGCCTACAACAACAGCTATCAAGCAACCATCGGAATGGCGCCCTTCGAAGCTTTCTATGGAAGACCGTGCCGATCGCCCACATGTTGGTGGGAGTCTACTGATAAGCTCATACTTGGACCGGATATGATCCGAGAGACTTCAGAGAAAGTAGACTTAATACGAAGAAGGATGAAGACGGCTCAAGACAGACAAAAGTCCTATGCCGACAAGAGGAGAACCGACCTTGAATTTGAGGTTGGAGACAGAGTTTTTCTCAAGGTATCACCACTAAGAAACGTTGTTCGTTTTGGAACCACAGGAAAGCTAGCACCAAGGTTCGTAGGGCCATTCCCTATTATCGAGAAAGTTGGGAAAATGGCCTATAGATTAGAGCTACCCGAGAAGTTGGCGGGAGTCCACAACGTTTTTCACGTTTCACATCTCCGAAAATGTCTACATGAGTCAGCCAAGGTGGTAGAGCCAAATATCCTCGAAGAGGCCGAAGTGGAACGCGAAGCAACCATAAGAAAAGTTCCAACGCGCATATTAGGAACGGAAGTGAAGAAGCTACGCAACCGCGAAGTCAAACTCGTCAAAGTTCAGTGGAGCGACGCCGAGGGAGACGCGACTTGGGAAAATGAAGCTAGAATACGCACTGCCTACCCTTTTCTGTTCGAGGGTACATCCTTGATCTTTCCTTTTCCTTAAGTTGCGCTTTTATCTATCTTTTTAGGTATATTTCCTCGACCTTATCTTTTAGGTAGAAACCCTTTGGATGGAAACATGTAATTGAAACATGTTATGGATGATGGTTGCAAGTGGTTGCAAGTGATTGCTAGTGGTTGCTCGTGGTTGCATATACACACACAATCTAGGTTTTATATCGGCTCAGTCACTTCATATTGCATATGCATATATGTTTGCATTCATATGTGATTGAACTTTAATGTGTTGTCATATGGATGCTGCATTTGTATTGAATGATTGTGCACTCATGTAGAATCAAAATAGGAAAATTTGCATACATAATGGATTCATGGCACTTACATAATTCGCATTAAGGAGGTCAACTGAATCAGTAG
The DNA here is from genome assembly GCA_030737875.1 of Allium sativum. Taxonomy (NCBI): domain Eukaryota; kingdom Viridiplantae; phylum Streptophyta; class Magnoliopsida; order Asparagales; family Amaryllidaceae; genus Allium; species Allium sativum. Next base: position 843,104,554 of record CM060909.1, on the reverse strand, counting down.
ACCGCCTGATCTTGCATTAGATAAGTTCATGTACACACACACTTCGCATATGATCATGAAGCATTAGAAGTCTTTTAAGGACAATGGATGCTCGTGTTTGATGGTTGAGTAGATGGATGATTGGATGTTAGGATATACATTCCTCCTAACTTGAAGATTTCGGGGACGAAATCCTTTTAAGTGGGGGAGAATGTAACACCCCGCGAATTCTATAACTGTGAAATTAACAAATTAAAGTATAATTAATTTGAAATCAAAGAACTAAGGGAAACGGGATACGCCATTGCGTTCATCTCGGAAAAATACGCGAAATAGAGTCCGAGTTTTCGAAAAACGGAGTCCGTATGAAGAAGATATGGCCTTCGGAAGTTTCCGAATTAAATTTAAAATTCAAACAGAATAAAACAGTTTAAAATTAAAAATGGGGCCCAATGGGCCAGGGCGGAAGAACACCCGCCTGACGCACCCAGGTCGACTGGGCTGTCGACCTGGTCTAGCCAGGTCGACAGGGCTGTCGACAGGGCTGTCGACAGGCATGTCGACCTGGTCCAGAGCCAGGTCGAACCCAGTCTAACCTGGCTGGCCTATTCTATGTTGGTCGATTTTCTGTAGCCTGCTTTGTCATTAGGGCTAGGTGGCAGGCTCTAATTGGTCTCTCCTTAGGACGAATGGCTACGATCAATCCAAGCAACATCAATGGTCCTAATCAGTTCATTACCCCTATAAAAATGACCCTAGACTCAACCCTAATCTATTCATTCAAAAATAAGAACAAAGCCGCCATGTTGCTGAGGAACGACTAGGGGTAGCCACCAGTTGGAGAGAGGATTAGGAGGCAAATTCTAAGGCATAAAGCAACTCAATCAAATCAAATCGCATCTCCAAAACCCTAAATTGGAGAATTCGCCATACAATTGTAAGTAGGGTATTATTTTGGTATGAACAAATAACTGTGTTGGTTTGTATACTTGATTTGTGGCGATAAAGTAATTCATATTTGTGCGTAACTATGATTCTTATCGATTTGGAATATTGTGTACGTTTGGATATCCTCATATTATGTTATAAAGAACTACATGCGGTAGTTCTATGCAAGTATACGTTTGGAATATTCGCAAATTATGCAATCCTTGTTGAAGCTACATGTATGTAGTTGATTGAAATTCATGCAAGTTTGGGGCTTTGCCGTTATGCCATCATAATGTGTATTTTTATACAAACATCATTTTTGTGAAGTAATTGGAATAAGTTTGGGTTATCATAGTCCATATGAAATTATGTTGAAAATTTGGCATCATGATTTATGTATTAAGACATGCTTTTGTACTAGAAAACCTATTTGCAAACTTATGAATATGGCTAGGCTATGATTGATATTTGGCATAATTGAAATCCATGTTAAGTCTATATTGTTTACAAGAATTATATGATGACATATGTGGTATATAGCTAGGTTAGATTCAAAATCCCTTTTTGCAAGTTTGCATGACTAAAGTAAAAATCATGATTTCATGTTAGAAATATTTATGCCATAGTTATGAGAATAGATTAAGATGAACTATACTTTTGTAAACATGTAGTAATCTTATGGACATGATTTGCTTATGTTTGACATTATGCCTAAATAAAAATATAGGTTCATGTTGTAGTTACGACTATGTGTCAATAATGATACCCAATTTAGATTCTTATCTCAACTACAAGTTCACATGCTTTGATTCATGTCACCTATGCTTTATGACCAAAGTATATGTTACCACTATGCAAGTACACCAGTTTCTATTTTGTAGTTCCAACGTTATGTTGCAAGTTCATGCGCTCACCTTCCCCTTTTTGTGTATGTAATCACGCTTTAAGCCTCCCCTTTTCGCATGGCTAAGTTGGGCTTTAAAGGGCTAAGCCCAACATATATATATAATAAACGGACGTGTTAAACGGGGGAAAATAACGTTGGGTTAAAATTACTAATGAATGAAAATACAAAATAGAAGGGCCCAAATTCAAGTATGGGTTGGGCCCATGATTGGTGTAACCTTTACACCATTAACTTAATAATGGGCCGCAAATATTTACATATAAGAAAATAAAGAAGAAAGACAAAAATATGTAAATGTAGAACATACGATGTGTTTAACCCGAGGTTGGATTGAGTTGTGATGTAAACCTGCCCGGAACCGCCCGGCTGTCCAGTAGTCACAACAATACCTATCCAATGTGGGAGGTTAAACATGGAGCCCAATAAGGACCCGAGGTTAGACTGAGTTGTGGCGTAAGACTGCCCGGAACCAACCGGCAACAGGCAGCCACAACAATACCTGTCTAATGTGAGAGGTCAAGGCTTTAATAAGACAATTAGAGCTGAGTCAGGATTGTTAGGATTAAGTGAACTAAAGACTTAATCAAAATGGAACATGCTAAACTAAACGGACTGGTGGGGGTTAGGTTAGGAAACACTTAACCAACTTAGCATGTTGGCTAGAGATAGAAAACCTAGTAACGGGGGACCCTTTTCAGCAGTAACCCTAGAAGGTGTATCAGGATACCCTGAAACTAGGCAGGGTGGGGCACGATTACTGGGCTGATTGTAAGAGGTCAAATCGACGGCGGTGGTGTAGCAGTGTAGGTTCTAACGGGGTGCGGGCGTGCACACACTCCGGCGCAGAAAAATAAAGCACTGGGCACCAGTAGCATACCTGTGCATTCTAAGGTTGTGTCGGGCCGCCACCATGGGACTTGATACACCCCATGGTGGGACCAGCATAGGTAACTACAACATCGGGGGGCCGTAAGACACATGTAACTATGCGAGTAGGAGCCGATCATCATAGAATGGATCACTTCACCCTAATTATGGGGTGCCGGCTGGAAACTAGTTTATATGGGTTCAGAGATTTACATGGGGTACGACAGTATATTCGACCCTAGACAACTTGTCCAAGTTATAATGCTTTCCCACTTCTTGTTTATACTTATCATACCCAGTTCTTTTTTCATAGACAGAATAGTACTAGACTTACTCAGGCTTTATGTCTGACTCTACTTTTCTTTCGTCTTCTTTTCTTCCGTTCCCCCCCCCCCCGGACCATAGGGAGGGAACACAGCAGCTTGACCAGCCTTAACATCCATCTTGAAGAAGAGAAATGTATTGCTTGGACCTTTTCATTTTGAACTATGGCTTTGGACAATCCACTATGGGGCTTTTGCAGTTTATCTATGTTTTATTTATGCTTCTTTAAAAGATGTAATCAAGACAGATTATGAAAGTGTTATGTTATCTTTTGGGAAAAGATGTAAGACAATTATGGTGATATTGTTGTAGCACGTATTTGCTTTTATGAAATAAAAGTTTGTTGTTTTTCCGCTGTTTACAAATATGTGTTCTTATATCTGTCTTGTATATCTGTGACTTATACTTATAAACCTCCACTAAAATTAGGGCATTCCCTTTGAGAGTGACCCTAACGGAGGTGGGTTGTTTCATGAACTAGTCGGGAATTTGGCATATAGAATTGACTTACCAGAGAAGATGGCGGGAGTTCACAACGTATTTCATGTTTCCCAACTAAGGAAGTTCGTTCATGACTCAGATATGACTATTTCACTTGATCAGTTAGAGGACTTCGAAGTAGAACCCGAGGCGGTTGGGAACCGCAAGCCGGCCCGTATTGTCGAGCACGACATGAAGCAACTTCGAAGGAAGGCGGTGAAGTTAGTCAAGGTTCAGTGGGGCGAGGACGAGAATGATTGTATATGGGAGACAGAGGAGAACATTAGGAAGACACACCCAGAACTCTTTGCCTGGTAAGATTTTGACTTCGATTTAGTTTTCTGCATGCTAAGATAGGCTTGTAAGCTTGTTTTGCATGTTTGATTGTTGTATGTGGTTGTTAGGCATGCGGGATCCTTTGTATGTTTTGGGTTAAGGAATTTCGGGGACGAAATTTCTTAAGGGGGGAGAGTGTAACGACCCGTATTCTACACATCATAGGATCGTAGAATATCTATTTCTTTCACACATGAAGTCGTATGGTCATGTAACTTTGGGAGACGACTATTGGGGTCATTTCCCATGTTCATGATTTTTCCCGATTTTTAAATGACCATTTTACCCCTAGTTGGCACTGTTTTGGCCATAACTTTTGACTGGAAAGGAAATTTGATCTTAAACCACTTCCATTAGCTCCGGATGATGGTTTCTCTTTCCGTAGAGTGGTCACATTAGCCAAACGGACTCACCGTTTGGGAGATATGGCTGAAACAAGTTTCAGATGGTGAAAAACAACTTAATTGGGCTTAACCGGGTGATTAGCAGCTAGGCCCAAAGGGGAATTTCGGGATTAGGAGTTTAAAAGGGCTGTTAGGGTATGGAGAATACCTTTTTCTCATTTTTTAGCCGTCACTATTTATTCCTCTTAACCTAGCCATGGCCTTCACCCTCTAAATCTCTTCAAAACACCTCTTAATCACTTTCTAATTGAAGATTAGGCTTAGCAAACATCAAATCAAGGAGTATTAGCACGAGAACCGAGGTAGAGCTGCTGTGTAAGATTGGGAACAGCGCCAAATCAGAGGATATTTCAGTTTTGGGGTTTTATTTATGGCCAAGGTGAGTGATAGCATCGTTTTGACACTAATTACAGTAGTTAAGGGTAATTAGTGAAGATTAGCGAATTTATACACCAATAAATTCTGGAAAAATGTTTAGAAATTCTTAAATAATATTTTATGCCTCTGTTAGAAATTTGGTTCGATTTAGTTAAGTTTTATTAATTCTATGATTAGTCTTATTTAATCATGCTTAAGGGAAAAATAGGATTTTGGGCATCTTTGATCCATTTTGACATGTAAATTCGTGGTTTTGGTGTTTGTGGTTGCTCTTACATGTTGCTATGACTCTATGGTATGTTTATGATTGATTAGAATAGTTAAATTGGTCGAAAACGTCGTCGAATGGCGTAGAAAGCTCGCTGGAAAGTTGCAGAAATGTGCAGGTTCCGAACCGGTTCGGATCGGAGCAGGGGTCGGATCGGATTAGTGAACTGACCAAGGAAAGCCGAACTGGATTGGGACTTGTCACTGGAGGAGGCTTGGCGAGAAGGAAGGTCATTTACTTAGAGTTGGAGTGGACAAAAGGGATCGGATCGGAAGAATAATGGAGACCAGATCGGATCGACTCAAGAATGGAAGGCTACGACTGGAGCAAGGCGAAGGGAGCGGATCAGATCGGGGCAGATGGAGAACGGGAGCGGATCGGATCGGAGTAGATGGAAAACGAGGGAACTGATCGGAGAAAACTGGAAGGAAGACAGTGACCCGACCCGACCCGGAGGAGGACACCGACCCGACCCGAAGTGGAGTATCCGACCCGAACCGATGAAGGTGATGACTACCGACCCGAACCGATGAAGGTGATGACTACTGAACCGAACCGACGAGGGTGATGACTACCGAACCGAACCGAATTCTATGACTGTTAATGCACGACAACTCTTCTGAAGACCCACTCCAATTTGACCAAACCCGAGATGCAAAGGAAGTCCAAATGAGAAGTTAGAGCTCAAGATTCGGATGGGAATCAACGAGTTATCAGCTTATGCACTGTCTCACCTGTTTTATCTCAAGTATGTTATTATTATATTTTTTTTCCATGCGCTGTGAGACATTCTACAGGTTCTTGAATAGTTCGTTCCCTTCTTTCCTTTCTTTGGCGACCGTTCCGTGCTAGTCGGGACATGTGTACAGCGCACATCCGGAGGAAATGCAGGCTGGTGCGGAGCAGGCTGTCACATGACCCATTACTCCTATTTCACCCACTACAACACCTTATTCCACTTCAAAGCTGTAGCATCCGGCTATCCATAGATTGTCATCCAACAAATTCGAGATCACCAGTACACCCCCAATCGAAATCTCCATGCTTCGGTTGCCAACAAATCAAGCTCGACGCCCCATATACAACTGCGAACTCAGCTAGCTAATCGGAAAAAAATGCGACACCCTTTGTGTTGCCTTACCAACAAACTCTGGCCACTTACACCTCTTTGCCCGACGATCCCGATGCCGCCCTCTGTTTCAACTATCGATGACCAGAATCCTCCAAACGTTCGACCCTAGGCCACACTATTTTCGATTCCAGTGAATATAAATGCGTTTGAATCCCTAAATATACATGCGAGATCGGAAAGCTCAACTTCCGAATTCAAAGACCATGATATTTCGAACTTAAGGGTTGTATTTGACTTTTTATTTGGATTTAGAAAGGAAAAGTTCGTATTAAGGGAAGAATTTTCGTTGTTTTACAGAAGGGATTAGAAGAACGGAGACCAGAAACGAATAGGAATATTTAGGGATTTTATTTAGTTTCTTTTTCTTCACAGTTTTTCTTTTGTTACTGGAAACCATATTAGAGAACGAAGACTTGGATATTTATATCAGAAGTTGCCTTGCCACCCACGGTTTATAGGCAAATAGGTTAGCCAAAAATAAGTATGTAGGCTTGTGATTTTTAATTACTTTGTCTGCACGTTTTGGAGATAGCTGTATAGCGGATAGCTAAGGACAAGTTGGCATCTGCGTGAATTTTCAATACGCACAGTATCACACATGTGAAGTTGGTCGGCAGATTTAAACAAAAGTTGTGATACATTAATTTGACAAGGAATATATAAATTTTCATAGACAGTTGGTTGGCATGTGCATCTATTATAATTAATTTTGGTCAAGGATTTGAAGTCTGCATTTTCTCCCGTTCATACCATGTGTACTTATAATATACATATATCCTATACGCTTATTTTTGGTATTCCTTTATTTGAACTTGATGTTAAGCTATTTTTTTATTACTACTATTATTTACGCGAACTAATTACATTTGGCCACCGCATCACTGAAGTACACAACAAAATCTGTAGGAAGATTTATGAAGCCTTACGTTGAGATTTTGCACATATTTGTTTAGACCTATAAAGATATAAATATGTGTATCACCAAGACTCACCAAAAGATTTTGCGGATAGTTAGATCATTAATGAATGCGCTCAGATTCGGTTTGATTTCAACAGATATGGTAAGGTCTTGATTTGAGAACAACTCGTTCATATTTAGTAAAGAATTTGCGTCGATTTTGTATTGATATGTAGAGTTTTGGTGATGATATGGAACCTACGTTCTGAAACCAACCGTAAATCTATAAAATATTCTGCGAGTTTTCGGGTTTCAATTTAAAACATAGCGACCCACCTTTCTAAGCTTAAACTATTATTTCAAAAAAACTAGAACAAGTTTAGAGGTTTAATTCGAACATATAATTAGAATAATATTATTACATCGACGGTTTCATAATATTAACATAATGATTTTAAATTTATCATCATTTATATAATTAAATAAATTAATTATAGGATCGCTAAAAATCCGGGACGTTACATTCCTTCCTCCTTAAAATAATTTCGTCCTCGAAATTGCTAAGCAGTACAAATGCTATAGCTCTAACTCCTTATAATCTACTTAGTTGAAATCTTATATCCCATATCTTCATAACCCAGTTCTTACCCGACCTTCGAATTCTCATGCCAATACTCGACCATTCATAAATTTTTTCCAAATGCTCTGTCCACCATTTTCGAACAATCCATCATCACATTCTTGCCTTCAACCCATATGCTCTTCTGCATATCCACATCCATTCCAGTTGATTTTAAATTCTTCTATCAATTTCATTGTTCCACTTGAAATTTTATTAACCAATTCTGGTTTTCTTATAAAATAAATAAATCGATAAATCGATTCCTAGTTATCAAATTTTTTCTTAAAATTTTCTAACTCTTTAAATTTTCGAAAAATTTCACCAGCATCTTCTTTGCACGGCTCAACCGGTACAACCACAACTCGTCTTTCTATGCCTTTTCCCATCCAAAAGAAAATCAAAAAGCCAAGCGGCTTTCCCCATAGGCTCATAAAACCATCAAACCCAAGTAATGTTGTAAACACGTACCTCCTTGTTGGGCATAATTCTATCTCTTGCATTTACTTCCATTCAATATCTCCTCAGCATACATATATATTTCCAATCGGTTCCAAATCAATCAAACCTTTGGTCTTTAACTTACTCATTAATTCACTTCTATTGAATAATCCAAAATGAGTTCTATTTCCAAAAATCAACCTTCTTCTTTTGCTTGAGTTCAATTCCATCACAGTTTAATTCCATCCAACTTGTTTATACATAGATCGAATTCATATTAATATTTCGAATTTCAACATCTCTATATTTAACTCCATTGGGGATTACCTCCAATCCAATCCAATACAACTCTATTTAACTTAAGTTAAATTGCACTCATTCGATTTACTTATGCATTTCCATACATTTAACTCACACAAGTTAAATTAAAATTCAGAATTCAAATCTCCGGCATTTATTTCAAATTCATCTTAAAACCATAATCGTATACATACATATATATTCATAACTAATTCATTTCAAAATATTTGAATTTCTAAAACAACTTTGTTTTGCTCAAACAAATCTTCCATTAATGAATTACTATGGTAGCAATCCGTCACTCAGAAACTTGAAAATGAATACCGATAATGTCGCGATCCATTATCAGAATTATTTTCTCGCCCCTGAAGTGGTTTCAGTGCTTAATCACTTTCAAAAATCCATTTTAAAAACAATTTATATTCAAAAATTCTTCAAAGTAATATTATATTACTTTTAAGAATACTTTAGAAAACATCTTCTAAATATCCGGGATTTAAATCCATACTTCTGATCTGAATCCAATTCTAATTCAACTTATTTATATATCCTATTCTTATACAAATGCAATTTGGTTTATATAACCATTCCGGTATTATAATCTCATTTGATTATAACAGCAACCAACCAGATTAATAATTCAAAAAAAAATTATTCCTTTTATATCAAAAATAGTTTTGGGCAAAATTAATTCATTTACCCCTTTTTAAAACGATACTGTGTCGAATTGTTTTGTTCGAGTGTTTAGAAACACCTATCGATACAGTTGTACATCCTATATCGACCAGAATTCATAAACCACTCAACAAACTAGCCAACACAATATAAAATAATTTTATATCAAATCTACAAGTACGCTCTCATATATATATACACTCAACTCAATCTAGGGCATTACTAAACCCCTCTCTATTGAGTTACGCCACAGAGCCAAGGTTATCACTCAACCTTCAGCTCTGATACCAAATGTAACGACCCGAATTTCCATACCCTTTGAGTCTTCTAATAACACCACACGTCCAACCCAAATTGCAAAGAAATACGAATCATTATAAGAAAGAAGTTAGAGGATGAGAAATAGAAAGAAAGAAATATTAGAATAGAAGAAAACGAAGATCATAAACTCACAGCGGAACGAATAAAATATATTATATAACATTAACTTTGAACACAAATTAGTATTTGTATATACATACCATCATCAGAGCCCAACAGTTATTCCTAGAACAGTTATAAACACCTGTTTCCAGATATAACATAGTACACAGCGGAAAATATAGTAGTCTATAGCCAACTGGGGAAGCCTCCTGCTTCGAGCTCCTCCAAATGAATCTGAAAAATCCCGACTACTTGACTGCCCATACAAATTTGGGCACCCAAGAGTTTAGGGAAAACAAAAAAAAACTCTGGGTCAGTCATGGGACTGGTGTGAGTAAACTCCAACCATTTGTTTAACTTTCGAAATCCTTTTGAAAGAAATGATAATCGTAAGACCGATCCACACATAAACACAAATGGTTTTTACCTTACGATAACCAAAGATATTTTTGATATCAAATCCAGTGATATTATAATAGTGTCTACATCAAATAAATAGAATCTAGCGGAAGCTTGCATCTCACGCTCCATATATAATATAAAATCAAAAAACTGCATGGCGCTTATTGGAGATTGGATTTCCAACATGACAAGGTATGGGACCACCTTCTGATAGTGTATCTCTAGAGACGAATACACTGGGTTCAACAAGAACATCTTGCAACCCGGCCCTCACATGACCGACCACTCATTTCGCTTAAGTGTATCGAATGTATATCACCAACGGTTGGGATCAGCAACCGTTTCCCGAAAGGGACAGCATCGATAGATTTAAGAAACAAATGGAATTTATCTAGATAGGAGATTATACATCCTAATGGGTGCGACCCACATAGCCATGCTGCCTGCCCAATTTTTGTCAATTCCCGGTTGTGAGGCTTGAGGTTTGAATAATCTTCCAGAACATCTGGCCACCATTCACTTTGAATGTCACATCGTCGGATCCATCGGAAATCACTAATTGTTTCCCACAAAAATACTCAGATTGTTAGGCTAAAGAAGTTTCCCTTCTATGCCATCAACTTCGTACGTTTGAAGGAACCAACGTACGTAACCCCTTTGGAAATACTCTATTAGACACTCATCCATACAAGTTGTCCTGGGTCAGGACAAACCAAAGGCACCGTTCTATTAATCCATCTTGGGCAATTTCTACCTAGGATTAACAGAACAGCCCTTGTAACTTTACTCCGTCTTCATAATCTCTTCAACATAAGTTGATTCGTAACGCTTATGTCAATATAGAGTGGTTTTCAGATATTAAATCTGATCCCGGTCTCTCTGTATTGATCATGGAGGTATAAAATAAATCAAGACTTTGATAGTCGGTGATTTAACTATCAAAGAAACACCCATACAATCAAAAGTCCTATTTCCAATTGGAAATTTCTACCGATCAAGCATCAAACAACACTGGGGCCCTTTTTATTTAATTTCTTATTAAATTATTATTTCCAATTCCGGTCTCTTAATTCCTCGTTGACCAACTCATTTCATTTTCTATATGTAGAAAATGTCTTTCATTTGATTTGGGAAAACATTTCAAATTAACACGATGTTATAAAACATCGTTATTATAACTCACCACACTAATCATTTATTAGCTAACCATATTGCTTAACCAAGTTTCACCATCGAACCTTAACCATTCCTCCATCGATCATGAAGTCAATCAAGTTGGGGTATAATTACCTCTCAAACCTTTATTGAACCACATTCTCAACTTTGAAATACTCAAAGCTCATAATTTTAAACAACCCATCGCTTACGCGACTCTCGGATTCGATCTAAGAACACACCTCCTTTACATAAAAATATTGATTATAACGGTAGCGTTATAATCGTTGTCTCCAAATATTTGATTTATAAAACATTGCTTTTAACAACAGCGTTACAACCGCTATCTAGTATTATAGAACATTTATTATAACCATAGCATTAAGACCGCTGTTTAAATTTACAAACATTTATTATAACGGCAGCGTTAAAAATCGCTGTTTAGATTTCACAAGACATTTATTATAACCACAGCGTTAAAATCGCTGTTTAGATTTACAAAACATATATTATAACAACAGCGTTAAAATCGCTGTTTAGATTTATAAAACCTTTAAAATCATTCCATTCGTAACCATTCGCTTTCAAACTGCTATTCATTTTCAAATATGAATTTCATTCCTTAATAGGAATCTAAACTCGCTTATTCAAATCATCTTGATTTTTAGTTTACAAGTATCATTACTGCTCTACTTCCAGTTATCGAGTACCTTTCTAAAACCACATTATATTCTGTTTCATTTATAAACCATGTTTATAAAACTTTTACTCAATTAACACTTCCCGTTTATTAATCCATTGAACTTATCTCAGTTTATTTTATATTCCAAATTTGGAATAAAAATCATCGTTTCCTTTTGAAACCGATTTCTTATACAAATTTCCATTTGAATTATCTTTTTCTCAACTCAAATCTCCTACTGCGTTTAAACCCCACTTCAAATATCGGTGTCAACACCGAATTCCACTCTGCTTATATAAATTCAACTTGAATTTATATCTTTACATTTTCCAACGATGGATATTTCACTTTATTTATAAACATCATTTATAAATCTAACTACTTTATATATATATATTTATTTAACAAGTTTCTATTTTTAATTCATTTGAAATCTACTTTCTATTTTTCGAAATAATTTCCTTTTTAAAATCTCAAAATTTCTCTCTCCTTCTAAAATATTTCACGGTAATATAATACCAAATTATGGGGCTAGTTTAATTCAACCACAACATTATCAATTACCAATCATATATCACACTAAATAAACAGTAAATAAAATGTTGAGGAAACCAGTTGGATCCCTCCAACCTGTTTCCCTGCATCCACAGATGTTAGTAACATCAATAATATTATTTCACATCAATATGAAATAACAGAACTAATAATCGATCAACGGTGAAATCCTATCAACCAATTTTATCAACTATTCAACCAAGCAACCATCACATAGTATAAAATAAATTTAAAAACTCGTTTATATAAAAATATAAACGAGTCAGAGTTAGTGAGTTTACTCACTTTGGTTTGCAGTTGATGATTCTGCATTTTCTCCGTTTAAAATGAAACAGATGATTAATTTTCCTATGAAATTCCAGTAGCTCCACTTTCAGCCATATCAGTTCTACAACGTAGTTCCCTTCGCTATGTGTAACACCCTGTGTATTCTATAGCAGTGAAATTCACGAATTAAAGTATAATTAATTTCAAATCAAAGAATTAAGGGAAACGGGATACGCCATTGTGTTCGTCTCAGAATTCTGCTTGAGATAGAGTCCGAGTTTGCGTAAAAAGGACTCCGTATGAAGAAGATATGGCCTCCGGAAGTTTCAGAATTCAGTTTAAAATTCAAACAGACCAAAACAGCTCAGAAAAACCAATTCAAAATTCAAAATCGGGCCCAATTGGCCAGGGCGGGAAAATTCCCGCCCAAGGCACCCAGGTCGACTTGGCAGTCGACCTGGGTCACCCGTGTCGACTGCCAAGTCGACACGGTGTCGCCTGGGGTGTCGACCTGGCTCCTGAGCCAGGTCGAACCCAGCCCACCCTGGCTGGCCTGGTCTGTGTTTGGTCGATTTTCTGAGCCTTGCCTTGTCACTAGGGCTAGGTGTCAGCTCCTGGTTGGTCTCTCTTTCAAACGAACGACTGTTATTAAACCAAGCTCCATCGACGGTCTAAATCAACTCACAAACTCTATAAAAAGGACCTAAGACTCACCCTAATCCACACAGACAAAAATAGAGATGAGACCGTCATGCTGTTGAGGAGAGACTAAGAATAGCCGTCAGAAATTGAGAGACAATTAGGAGATAATTTGAAAGCTTAAAGCAATGTCAATCAAATCAAAACAACGCCTACAACAAAGGATAGCATCTCCAAATTCAGAATTCAGATTCCTGAATTGAAGATTCGTCAAACGTTCTAAGTAGAGTGCTATTCCGATGTGAATAATTAATTGCGTTTGATTTGTGTAAAATGCGAAATGGAATTGTGGCGATAATAATCTATATTTGTATGTTATTTTGATTCTAAACGATTTGGGAATGTTATGGTATACGATTGGATATTTGCAAGTATGTGATTTGCGTTGGAAGTTAACAACAAAATGGAATTGTGGCGATAATAATCTATATTTGTATGTTATTTTGATTCTAAACGATTTGGAAATGTTATGGTATACGATTGGATTCATACAAGTATATGATTTATGTTGACAACCATATGTTGTGGTATTTTATTTGGGAATTCATGCAAGTATATGATTCACTATTATGCCAATATGATGTACATACTTCTATGATCACTTTTAGTGTGTAATTGGATACGACTAAGTACTATAGTTTATATGAATTAGCAAATCATACTTTTGTATTAGAAACAAAAGTAAGCACCTTTAGGCCTAAGTTGTTATCAAAACCATATGGTGATATATGTGACACAATTAAGTTAGATTTACATTCCAATTGCAAGTTTACATGAATAGAATGATTCATGTTTAAGTATTATTTATGCCATGATTACATGAATAGAATGATTCATGTTTAAGTATTATTTATGCCATGATTATATGAATAGAATGATTCATGTTTAAGTATTGTTTATGCCATAATCATATGAATAGAATGATTCATGTTTAAGTATTGTTTATGCCATGATTATATGAATAGAATGATTCATGATTAATTATTGTTTATGCCATGATTATATGTTGTTACAATTGCAAGTTCACATGTGCCTAATTTATGTTAATTGAATCGTTATGTTGCAAGTTCATGCGTTCACACTCCCCTTTTTATGTTACCTCATAAACACCATGTTATAAGCCTCCCCTTTTCATATGGCTAAGTTGGGTTTAAATGTTAAACCCAACATATCTTATATTGTAGCGAACGTGTAAAACGGGGGTAATGACGTTTGGGTTAAAATATAGAACATATGTGTTGGCATGTTTGACGCATGCCAACAACCTTGAAAAACAATTAAGTGGCATAAATAAAATTTAACCAATAAAGATGAATTTGAATAATGGGCCGCAAATATTTACATATAAAAAGAAGAGAGACAAAATATGTAAATGTAGAAAATACGATGTGTTTAACTCGAGGTTGGATTGAGTTGTGATGTAAACCTGCCCGGAACCGCCCAGTTGTCCAGTAGTCACAACAATACCTATCCAATGTGGGTGGTTAAACATGGAGCCCAATAAAGACCCGAGGTTAGACTGAGTTGTGGCGTAAGACTGCCCGGACCCAATCGGCAACAGGCAGCCACAACAATACCTGTCAAATGTGAGAGGTCGAGGCTTTAATAAGACAATTAAGGCTGAGTCAGGATGGATAGGATTAAGTAAATTATATTAATACTTAATCAAGATGGAACATGCTAAACTAAACAGACTGATTGGGGGTTAGGTTTATTAAACACTTAACCAACTTAGCATGTTGGCTAGAAATAGAAAACCTAGTAGCGGGGGACCCTTTTCAGCAGTAACCCTACAAGGTGTATCAGGATACTCTGAACTAGGCAGGGTGGGGCACGATTACTGGGCTGGCTGTAAGAGGTCAAATCGACGGCGGTGGTGCAGCAGTGTAGGTTCTAACGGGGTGCGGGCGTGCACACACTCCGGCGCAGAAAAATAAGGCACTGGGCACCAGTAGCATATCTGTGCATTCTAGAATTGTGTCAGGCCGCCACCATGGGACTTGATACACCCCATGGTGGGACCAACATAGGTAACTACAACAACGGGGGCCGTAAGACACATGTAACTATGCAAGTAGGAGCCGATCATCAGAAATGGATCACTTCACCTCGATTATGGGGTGCCTGTTGGGAACTAGTTTATATGGGTACAGAGATTCATATGGGGTACGATAGTATTCGACCCTAGACAACTTAACTTAGTTTATGATGCTTTCCCATTTCCAGTTTATGCTTATCATACCCAGTTCTTTATTCATAGACTGAATAGTCCTAGACTTACTCAGGCTTTATGTCTGACTCTACTTTTCTTTCGCCTTCTTTTCTTTCGTCCCCCCCCCCCCAGGTCCACAGGGAGGGAATACCGCAGCTTGACCAGTTTTAACATCCAGCTTGAAGAGAAAGAATGTATTGCTTGGACCTTTTCCGTTTTGGGCTATGGCTTTGGACAGCAATTATGGGACTTTTGCAGTTTATTTATGTTTTCTTTATGCTTCTTTAAATAATGTAGTCAAGACAGTTATGGAGATGTTATGTTTTGGGAAGGATTGTAAGACAAATTATGACATGGTTTGTATAACACGTATTTTGTTGAAATAAAAGTTGTTGATGTTTTCCACTGTTCAAAAATATGTGCTCTTATATCTGTCTTGTATATCTATGACTTATACTTATAAACCTCCACCAAAATTAGGGCATTCCCTTTGAGAGTGACCCTAATGGAGGTGGGGTGTTTCACTACGATTTCAACATAACTTGCCATGTTAATTTCTGTTCAGACATGAAAACGATATAGCTAATTTAGTTTTTAACTTAAATTTAATCTATTTAAACCCTTAACCATGTAATTAGTTTTAATTACCTTGCTTAACTGTTAACTATAAATCCACGTTAATTAAACCGTTAATCACCGGTTTAGACTTTCCCAGGCCACAAAAATTCTTTCTTCTACACTCTTGAATTCAGACCGTGACTGCTTCTCACATACATACTCCCTCTTCTTTGCTACATCGTGCTACCCACTATAGGCAACTTTGATCTCCCATTATCCTTTTGCCAAAACTTTCAGCATAAACCAAATAAGCGATCATCATTCAATCCTTCTCTCGTCATTAAATTTTCAACCACAAACTACATTGTTTAACTTAACTCAACTTCCTTTAGTTCGCAGTTAAGCCCCTCCTTCCACCACGTACTGCTACTTCACCACCAATCACTAATACTTTACCCAAGCATTTAAACATCAGTACCCCACTCATGTGAATGCCACAAACTCCCTCATCTTAACTATAGTTTTATAACCCATTACTCCTATTTCACCCACTACAGCACCTTATTCCACTTCAAAGCTGTAGCATCCGACCATCCATAGATTGTCATCCAACAAATTCGAGATCACCAGTACACCCCCAATCGAAATCTCCATGCTCCGGTTGCCAACAAATCAAGCTCGACGCCCCATATACAACTGCGAACTCTGTTAGCTAATCGGAAAAAAATGCGACACCCTTTGTGTTGCCTCACCAACGAACTCTGGCCACTTACACCTCTTTGCCCGACGATCCCGATGCCGCCCTCTGTTCCAACTATCGATGACCAGAGTCCTCCAAACGTTCGACCCTAGGCCACACTATTTTCGATTCCAGTGAATATAAATGCGTTTGAATCCCTAAATATACACGCGAGATCGGAAAGCTCAACTTCCGAATTCAAAGACCATGATATTTCGAACTTAAGGGTTGTATTTGATTTTTTATTTGGATTTAGAATGGAAAGGTTTGTATTAAAGGAAGAATTTTCGTTGTTTTACTGAAGGGATTAGAAGAACGGAGACCAGAAACGAATTGGGATATTTAGGGATTTTATTTAGTTTCTTTTTCTTCACAGTTTTTCTTTTGTTACTGGAAACCATATTAGAGAACGAAGACTTGGATATTTATATCAGAAGTTGCCTTGCCACCCACAATTTATAAGCAAATAGGTTAGCCGAAAATAAGTATGTAGGCTTGTGATTTTTAATTACTTTGTCTGTACGTTTTGGAGATAGCTGTATAGCGGATAGCTTAGGACAAGTTGGAATCTGCGTGAATTTTCAATACGCACAGTATCACACATGTGAAGTTGGTCGGCAGATTTAAACAAAAGCTGTGATACATTAATTTGACAAGGAATATATAAATTTTCATAGACAGTTGGTTGGCATGTGCATCTATTATAATTAATTTTGGTCAAGGATTTGAAGTCTGCATTTTCTCCCATTCATACCATGTGTACTTATAATATACATATATCATATATGCTTATTTTTTGTATTCCTTTATTTGAACTTGATGTTAAGCTATTTTTTTATTACTATTATTTACGCGAACTAATTACATTTGACCACCGCATCACTGAAGTACACAACAAAATCTGTAGGAAGATTTATGAAGCCTTACGTTGAGATTTTGCACATATTTGTTTAGACCTATAAAGATATAAATACGTGTATCGCCAAGACTCATCAAAAGATTTTGCGGATAGTTAGATCATATATGAATGCGATTTCAACAGATATGGTAAGGTCTTGATTTGAGAACAACTCGTTCATATTTAGTAAAGAATTTGCGTCGATTTTGTATTGATATGTAGAGTTTTGGTGATGATATGGAACCTACATTCTGAAACCAACCGTAAATCTATAAAATATTCTGTGAGTTTTCGGGTTTCAATTTAAAACATAGCGACCCACCTTTCTAAGCTTAAACTATTATTTCAAACAAACTGGGACAAGTTTAGAGGTTTAATTCGAACATATAATTAGAATAATATTATTACATCGACGGTTTCATAATATTAACGTAATGATTTTAAATTTATCATCATTTATATAATTAAATAAATTAATTAAAGGATCGCTAAAAATTCGGGATGTTACAACCGCCCCTCAAATTAAGGTTAGGTTTTACTGCCTTAATTTGCCGAGAAACATTCCATCTTCTACTTCATATTTGTCTGCAATTCTTCTATTCCAAGTGCTTCTCTGAATCTATGAAAGTGTTTAGTTGATAGTGATTTTTTAGAATGTCAGCCCTCTGGTAATAAGCTGGAATGTGATTCACTTGTAAATTCTGCTTTTGGACTTGCTCTAGAACATAATAAATGTCGATTTCTATGTGTTTGGTTTGATTATGCTGAATAGGTTCTGCTGTCATGTAGATTGTGTGTAACAACCCGGAAATCCGAGCCAATTTAAATTTTTTATTTTGGCAATTTTAATGAATTTTGAATATTTAAAATGATTTATTTTAAATAATAACGACGAGAAATTTATTTAGAATAGAATTAGAATGTATATATTTATTTGAATCGACGTTAGAATATAAATATTTATTTTTAATTATAAAAGGAATTGAAAATGGCGCGGTAGTTTGAAAATTCGATTTCAAATTTCAAATGAATGTACAGGATTCAAAATAAATCGGATTTTAGCGAAACCAAAAATATTAGAATCTATTAGAGAATATATTTCCAACGAATCCGAAAAATTGGAATTTCATAACAGGAATAAAAAGTTATGTCCAATTGAAAATTCAGAATAGTCGCTATGGAATTTTGGCCCTTAAAAATGGAAATTTTGTAAATGACCTCCGTTTTCGACGAAACCACTTTTGTTGGATCCGCGATGTCAAATTACTGCTAGATTCCAAAAATCGTAATTTTTTGAATCAATATGCGAGCGTGGAAAAAGAAAACGTGTTTTGACAGTTTTAGTCAATTTGGATCGACCAGAAAATGGCCATTTTTCAAACGGTATTCAAATTCGACGAAATTAATTTTGTTAGGACATCGTCAATACGAAGCTGGAAATAATTTTTCTGAAATTTTCAGAGTCAGTATATGGTCCTGGTAAATTGAAATGTACGTTTAAATTAAATATATAATGATTTATATTTTAATTTAAAGAAAAACTGATCGTAACGGCCGAATTGGCTTATAAAACATATCCCATTGCGTTTAGAATGGGGGTAATTAGCTAGGGGCGGCAGTCGTTTGGTTTGATTTGGAGTTCGGGAGAAAAATATAATAAACTAGGAATTAAATTAATATAATATTATAAATATATAGGGTATATATTCACGTGGAACCCTAGCCCTCCCTCATAATTGCGCCGTCACCCTCCTAAACAATGGCTGATAATGCTCGAAATACAAGGAGCTAAAATCTTCAAATCCACATAGAATTAAATCCAACTTTTAGCACGAAGTTTGAAGAGCAATCCGAGATCTACAATTCTATACCAAAATGATGATTTATTATGGCGGATTTTGCTCGAATTCATCCCCCAAAGTCATTGGCGTCACACTGAAATAGGGGAGGCTGGGGGCGTTCGAGTGCCACGTGGTGCTCGGTGTGGGTGGCACACGCGACGGCCTCCGACATGGCGGCCTTCGATCATCTTCCAGCGCCTTGAGGCGGGAGCAATGGCAAACCCTAGGTGATAAGGACGGGTTCGATTTTTTCCCCTGAAGCAGTTAAAACGGGAACGAGAATTAAAGGTTAATCAGGGGGTTAAGGAAATTTAATTGCTTTTATTTAATTTAATAATGTACTTAATATTTAAAATAGCATTTCTCCTTCATACGAGGTCGAAAAGACGAACGGACGGTTGCGTTGAACTCATATCGGCGAACTCTACATTTCAGGACTGACCAGAGCGGAAACGGAGCAGATCAGAATTTTAGGCAATTTCAAATCCGAACAGAACTGAGATTCAGAAATAAAACCGGCGGAGTGGAACCCAAAGGTGAGAACTTCTCACTTTTATTTTATTTTCTAGTTAAAATATATACTAGGATGCAGACAGTGCTTAGCAGCACCCGACACCCATCGTCCACAGACCATGGACAGCGTGTTTGTTTCATTGTATGTTGTTGTGAAAATTGGTTGTGATGTGTAATAGATAAATAAAATATTCATAAATGGAAATAAAATATTTTATAGTTAAAAATATAATTTTTAACGTGTATAGGAATGAAATAAATATTTATAAACAAATCGGACGATTTGTTTACGTACACACATTTGACTGATATTGATTGGGATGATAAATTTTACACATCGCCCAACTACACAAATAAAATTCATTATTTGTTGATTGAAACCCCACACGGGTATTGGGATGATATATGATGTACACTAGTCCTAATAATTAGCTGTATGTCGATCGATTGATTGACAGGCTGTATTAGTGTTGAATATTTATATTTAATGCTTATATAGTGTAGAATGCACTTTGGATGATGGTTGATTGTTTATCGTTGTTGTTGTGTACATGTGTGCATGAAATCCATATAAATCAAATTATATGGTAATTGACTGTGTCTGATTCCAGTTCAGAAAGAAGAAATATTTTAAAATAACGAATATTTTAAAATAATATTCAATAATAGATCAAAAATTGGTTTTGATGTCTGATTTGGGATGGACACGAAAATATTTAAATATATAAAGTCGTGTTGATTAGATTAACGCCATTTTGACGAGAACGATATTTATATCGATTTTGTTTATTTTTATAATGAATATCGAAAATGAATTGATTTCAGAATATAATGTTTTGAAAATACTATCATTTATATATCGATGATATAGAATATTCAATTTTGATTTGAAATTGAATATGAAGTTGAAATCGTTTCGAAAACGAAATTAAAACGATTTATAAAATATGTTTTAAATGGAAATGAATGAAATATATATTATATTTAATATATAATGGCCTGAATAGAACGCGCCGCGCCGTGGTAGTTCGTGAATTTCGACCATTGACTTCGAATGGACATTATGGGAGATCTGACCGTCGGATTCTCCTAAAACAGAACCATTGGTTTCATTTCGAAAAGAGCTTTCTAACGAATATTATAGATTTGAAATCTAACAGTTGGATTTGGAATTATGTGCAAATCAAATTTGGAAAAGGTCACTGTAAGTGCAGTTCGATGGCCGTTTGAGGAAATCGACTGTACGGGCCTTGATAAAATTATTAAAAATATCAATAATTAGTGTAAAATCATAAGAAACGATTCAGAAAGAATTGGGATGAAAAATTCCATATTTGGAAAGATAAAAGTAGATTTCTATCGAAATGAACTAGTTCTAAACTAGAATTATATTCCAATATTTTTAAATAAATAAATTGGATTTGAAATGGTTTTAAAAATAACCAGAATTTCCAATATATAAATTGGAAATGGATTTGAATCGAAACTGTCTTCGGAATATTTCGATGTTGGATTTCGTGATTATAAAGATATTTTATGGAAATTTGAAAGATATATTATTATCGTTATTTCCAATATGATATTTGTTGGTTGTGGTATTTGATATTTAATATAAGCCGATATATTTTCTATTCAGAGCCTTGTATTTAATATCAAATGGGATTTGGGTTGTCGTGAATGGTATCTTTAATAATACTGTTCTTAGACCCAATGGAGTTAAGAAAATCAGGAACTAACTAGAGATTAGTTAAGTTGAATGGTTTCCTGGGTATTGATTTGATGTTGGTTTTGGCCTTTAGGGTTAATACTTAGGGAATTGTTCACTTGCTAATTTACGGTTAAAGTTGATGGAATGGAATGTGATTTTGGGTTTATCGTGAACCGTGTTTTAAAGGACATTGGTTCTTTAACCCAGTTAAAGACATGAATAAGATTTGGGTTGTCGTGAATGGTATCTTTAATATACTTTTCTTAGACCCAATGGAGTTAAGAAAATCAGAAACTAACTGGAGATTAGTTAAGTTGAATGGTTTCCTGGGTATTGATCTGATGTGGGTTTCGGCCTTCGGGGTTAATACTTAGTGGATTGTTCACTTGCTACTTTACGGTTAGAGGCTGATGAAATGGAATGTGATTTTGGGTTTATCATGAACCGTGTTTTAAATGACATTGGTTCTTTAACCCAGTTAAGGATAGGATATGGTTTCTCAAGTAAAACAACGGTTAATATTGATTTTTGGGAAGATTAAAACCAAGTGGAGTTTTAATGCATCTTTAATTAGATTGAATTGATATCCAAAGGAAGATTAAAGAATAAATTTAAAGAATTTATCTTTGATAAAATTAATGGGAACCTTTCCCAAAGTATATGAATATTTGGATAAAGAAATATTCTGGATTGGAATGAGGCGTATGTTGTGTTTTTATAGCACTTGTTTATTATATACGCGAGTTATTCAGAAAGACAGGGTTTATCCCATTTTGAATAATTGATTCAACGATGTGTCGAGGATAAAGACGGTGGTTGAAGACCGGAGGTCTTCACATCGTTTGGATGATTACTAATGTCTTGATTGGGCTATACACCCTAGGCGAGGTTGGTGATCGTCCTGACGTACTTGGAGATCGACGGATATGCGAGGGCCTCTCCCCTGTATTAGACATACGGGGGAGGAATAAGGTGCCTCGGGTTTCGTTCAGACCCAGAACGAACTTGTAAATGGATGTGTATCTGACATCGGATTTCATTCTGTTTGATTGATATACAATGGTTGCATAGCGTGAATTGCCTGTGTGGCATGTTGAGATGCAAATGATCAAGGCTTTTGTTGAAAAGCAGAGTCTTGTGGTTGATGATTAAAGCACAACTTTAATATAGCGCAGCTTTGTGTGGCGTTAATTCGCGAGCCTCACACCCCGATGTGAACCAGAAACGGGAGAGGACATCAGGGAGGGCATTTGTTTCTTTCTAGCTAGGAGTGGTGTCAGCGTTTTGCACGCCCTGACATTTTACTTATGTGGATGATGGATAGCGAGGCGCCTCGGTTATATCAGTCATTATGGGGCCAATGGTTTGGTCGGGATATGACCTGTTTACGCCCCATAGGGCGGGGAAACGCATTGTTCAGGCATTTTAATCCACTCCGTGTGGACTGGCCCTGATGATCCAAAGGCTTGACTGAGTACTTGCCTGAGGCTCGGGCTAGAGAGCCTCGAAGCGGTAAGGACGATCCCTTGCCTTGGTTCACAGATGGAAATCCAACTTCTGATACGTGACTTTGCTGTTTCGATTGTGGAGCCTAGTATTGGCGACATGATATATAGTACCCATGCCGTCTAGGATTGATACATTTATATTTGAAGTTGTATTATACACTATGCACTTATAATAGTATCAAATGATTTGATTTAACGTACCAAGCACGTTTGGCTATTATAAGGGAAAACCCTATCCCACGGCTTGCGTTGCATTGTGCTATAGGACCTGGGTCTTATAATAGCTTCATTTTTCCAAAAAGCATTGCATTGTTTTGTTATATGCACTGGTATTCTTTGGAAGAAACGCATTCCGTGTTATACGGTGTGGTCCCTTGATATACTTGATTTAAAATAAAGTTTTAAATAACTGTTTTAGTTCTCACACCAGTCACATGACTGACCTGGAGTTTATTGTTTTAACCTAAACTCTGGGTGCCCCTATTTTCTATACGGGCAACTTGTAGTTTTGGTTTTGCAGATTTATATTCTCCGGATCCTGGTTTACAGCTGTAATGATATTCGAAAAGCTCTGTATCCGTATATTCTTTTCAGTTGTGTTTTGTATTATTTTCCGCTGCATTGTAAATTGTTAATCTCGGATATTTTTGTTCTGTATATTATTCATGTATACTCTGTATATTCTGATGAAATTGTTGTAATAATCAATGAAATGTTCTTCTGTTTTGTCCCGATGTGGCTTGTTCTCAACTCAATCCTTGCTTTCCTTCACGGGGAAGTTTGGGTCTTCTCATTTTGGTATCACAGCTTTGGTTTACAGAGCTCGGAGAACAAGACCCGTTAGAACCAAACGCAAGAATTCATCAGAGATTGGATTAGTAATATCCAATGGGAATGACTCATTAGAGATAGGATCTGTAGTATCCTAGAATGAGTTGGAAGAGTATATTTTTAAAATGAAAACAAATTTTGGTTTGAAAACTTAAACTTTATTATTTGTATTTCAATATTTATTTTATATTGATTTGGACAATCAAGTATATAAAGATTTTGCGTATACATCTGATCCATGTGTATTTGAAGTTTTAATATACTGGATAGATATAGAATCACACTCTAGTCGCCCGGAGATGATTCTGATGATTACTCGAGTATCATCAGAATTTATATTCGAGTTTCGAAAGTGGGATATCTGTATATTTCCATTAAACTGGTGTGAGAACCAAAACTAGATAGGGCTTATTGTTGTGATTAGGCATCAAAAATCTGATTTTTGGATTATGTATCAAAGTTATGAATTTGAAAAGCTAATCAACTAATTGATTGATGGTTGTGTTGTATGATTGTTTGTTAACCAATAAAACCATTATGTGAATGTAAGGTAAATTTAGCCAAAATGCCTCAAATATTGAACTGTATTGAAACTTGTTTGAAATTGCATGCATATACATGTATATATATTGAACAAGTCATTGCACGGAAGCTAAGCAGAGGAATAAAATTGTTTGCCCGACAAATAGGTACATGTTTATTGTATTTCTTGGGGTTTTAGATGATTTTATGAGCCGATTGGCTAGCTGCTTGGCTGTTTCTTTTTCTTTTTGGATTGGAGAGGCCTATATGGCGATTTCGGGATTTCGGGGGTGGTCCTGTACAGGGGAGGTTATGGCGAAATTTTTCGAAAATTTAGGGTGTTAGCCAAATTTTTGAAGAATTGGAAAATTCCTAGAAACTGAAAAGTTGAAGAACTTAAGCCATAATGAAATAATGAAAGTTGAGTTGGTTTGTAAAAAAACTTTCAGCTCCATTCCTTTTCGAGGACGAAAAGATTGTAAGTGGGGGAGATTGTAACAACCCGGAAATCCAAGCCAATTTAAAATTTGTATTTTGGCAATTTTAATGAATTTTGAATATTTAAATGATTTATTTTAAATAATAACGACGAGAAATTTATTTTGAATAGAATTAGAATGTATATATTTATTTGAATCGATGTTAGAATATAAATATTTATTTTTAATTATAAAAGGAATTGAAAATGGCGCGGTAGTTTGAAAATTTGATTTCAAATTTCAATTGAATGTACAAGATTCAAAATAAACCGGATTTTAGCAAAACCAAAAATATTAGAATCTATTAGAGAATATCTTTCCAATGAATCCAAAAAATTGAAATTTCATAGCGGGAATAAAAAGTTATGTCCAATTGAAAATTCAGAATAGTCGCTATGGAATTTTGGCCCTTAAAAATGGAAATTTTGCAAATGACCTCTGTTTTCGACGAAACCATTTTTGTTGCATCCGGGATGTCGAATTATTACTCGATTCCAAAAATCGTAATTTTCTGAATCAATATGTGAGCGTGACAAAAGAAAACGTGTTTTGACAGTTTCAACCAATTTGGATCGACCAAAAAATGGCCATTTTTCAAACGGTCTTCAAATTCGACAAAATTAGTTTTTTTAGGATAGAATCGTCAATACGAAGCTAGAAATAATTTTTTTGGAATTTTCAGAGTCTGTATGTGGCCCTGGTAAATTGAAATGTACGTTTGAATTAAATATATAATGATTTATATTTTAATTTAAAGAAAAAATGATCGTAACGGCCGAATTGGCTTACGAAACATATCCCATTGCATTCGGAATGGGGGTAATTAGCTAGGGGCGATAGTCGTTGGGTTTGATTTGGAGTTCGGGAGAAAAATGTAATAAACTAGGAATTAAATTAATATTATAAATATATAGGGTATATATTCACGTGGAACCCTAGCCCTCCCTCATAACTGCGCCGTCACCCTCCTAAACAATGGGTGACAACACTCGAAATCAAAGGACCTAAAATCTTCAAATCCACATAGAATTAAATCCAACTTTTAGCATGAAGTTTGAATAGCAATCCGAGATCTACAATTCTATACCAAAATGATGATTTATTATGGTGGATTTTTCTCGAATTCATCCCCCAAAGTCGTTGGCGTCGCATTGAAATAGGTGACGCTGGGGGCGTTCGAGTGCCACGTTGTGCTCGGCGTGGGTGGCACACGCGACGACCTCCGACATGGCGGCCTTCGATCATCTTCCAACGCCTTGAGGCGCGAGCAATAGCAAGCCCTAGGTGATGAGGGCGGGTTTGATTTTTTCCACTGAAGCAGTTAAACCGGGAATGATAATTAAAGGTTAATCAGGGGGTTAAGGAAATTTAATTGCTTTTATTTAATTTAATAATGTACTTAATATTTAAAATAGCGTTTCTCCTTCATACGAGGTCGAAAAGACGAACGGTCGGTTGCGTTGAACTCGTGTCGGCGAACTCTACATTTCATGACTGACCTGAGATGAAACGGAGCAGATTAGAATTTTAGGCAATTTCAAATCCGAACAGAACTGAGATTCAGAAATAAAACCGGTGGAGTGGAACCCAAAGGTAAGAACTTCTCACTTTTATTTTATTTTCTAGTTAAAATATATACTAGGATGCAAACGGTGCTTAGCAGCACTTGACACCCATCGTCCACAAACCATCGACGACTTGTTTGTTTGATTGTATGTTGTTGTGAAAATGTTTTGTGATGTGGAATGGATAAATAAAATATTTATAAGTGGAAATAAAATATTTTATAGTTAAAAATATAATTTTTAACGTGTATAGGAATGAAATAAATATTTATAAACAAATCGGATGATTTGTTTACGGAAACACATTTGACTGATATTGATTAGGACGATAAATTTTACACCTCGCCCAACTGCACAAATAAAATTCATTATTTGTTGATTGAAACCACACACGGGTATTGGGATGATATATAACGTACATTAGTCCCAATAATTAGCTGTGTGTCGATCGATTGATTGACAAGCTGTATGAGCTTTGAATATTTATATTTAATGCTTATACAGTGTAGAATGCACTTTGGATGATGGTCGATTGTTTATCGTTGTTATGTACATGAAATCCATATAAATCAAATTATATGGTAATTGACTGTGTCTGATTCCAGTTCAGAAAGAAGAAACATTTTAAAATAACGAATATATTAAAATAATGAATATATTAAAATAATATTCAGTAATAGATCAAAAACTGGTTTTGATGTCTGATTTGGGATGGACACGAAAATATTTAAATATACGAAGTCGTCTTGATTAGATTAACGCCATTTTGACAAGAACGATATTTATATCGATTTTATTTATTATTATAATGAATATCGAAAGTGAATTGATTTCAGAATATAATTTTTTGAAAATACTATCATTTACATATCGATGATATGGAATATTCAATTTGGATTTGAAATTGAATATGAAGTTGAAATCGTTTTGAAAACGAATTTAAAACGATTTATAAAATACGTTTTAAATGGAAATCGATGAAATATATTATATATATATTATATAATGGCCTGAATAGAACGTGCCGCGCAGCGGTAGTTCGCGAATTTCGACCATTGACTTGGAATGGACATTATGGGAGATCCGACCGTCGGATTCTCCTAAAACCGGAACCGTTGGGTTCGTATCTAAAAGAGATTTCTAACGAATATTAGAGATTTGAAATCTAGTGGTTGGATTTGGAATAATGTCCAAATCAAATTTGGAAAAGGTCGTTGTAAGTGCAGTTCGATGGTCGTTTATGGAAATTGACTGTACGGGCCTTGATAAAATTATTAAAAATATTAATAATTAGTGTATAATCATAAGATAGGATTTGGAAAGAATTGGGATGAAAAATTCCACATTTAAAAAGATAATAATAGATTTCTATCGAAATGAACTAGTTCTGAACTAGAATTATATTCCAATATTTTTAAATAAATAAATTGGATTTGAAATGGTTTTAAAAATAACCAGAATTTCCAATATATAAATTGGAAACGGATTTGAATCGAAACTATCTTCGAAATATTTCGATGTTGGATTTCGTGATTATACAGATATTGTAATGGAAATTTTAAAGATATATTAATATCGTTATTTCCAATTCGATATTTGTTGATTGTGGTATTTGATATTGAATATAAGCCGATATATTTTCTATTCAGAGCCTTGTATTTAATATCAAATGGGGTTTGGGTTAACGTGAATGGTATCTTTAATAATACTGTTCTTAGACCCAATGGAGTTAAGAAAATCAAGAACTAACTGGAGATTAGTTAAGTTGAATGGTTTCCTGGGTATTGATCTGATGTTGGTTTCGGCCTTCGGGGTTAATACTTAGGGAATTGTTCACTTGCTAATTTACGGTTAAAGCTGATGGAATGGAATTGATTTTGGGTTTATCGTGAACTGTGTTTTAAAGGGCATTAGTTCTTTAACCCAGTTAAAGACAAGAATAAGATTTGGGTTGTTGTGAATGGTATCTTTAATAATACTGTTCTTGGACCTAATGGAGTTAAGAAAATCAGAAACTAACTGGAGATTAGTTAAGTTGAATGGTTTTCTAGGCATTGATCTGATGTTGGTTTCGGCTTTCGGGGTTAATACTTAGTGGATTGTTCACTTGCTAATTTAGGGTTAGAGGCTGATGAAATGGAATGTGATTTTGGGTTTATCGTGAACCGTGTTTTAAATGACAATGGTTCTTTAACCCAGTTAAAGACAGGATATGGTTTCCCAAGTTAAACAATCGTTAATATTGATTTTTGGGAAGATTAAAACCAAGTGGAGTTTTAATGCATCTTTAATTATATTGAATTGATATCCAAAGGAAGATTAAAGAATAAATTTAAAGAATTTATCTTTGATAAAATTAATGGTAACATTTCCCAAAGTATATGAATATTTGGATAAAGAAATATTCTGGATTGGAATGAGGCGTATGTTGTGTTTTTATAACACTTGTTTATTATATACGCGAGTTATTCAGAAAGACCGGGTTTATCCCATTCTGAATAACTGATTCGACGATATGTCGAGGATGAAGACGGTGGTTGAAGACCGGAGGTCTTCACATCGTTTGGATGGTTACTGATGTCTTGATTGGGCTGTACACCCAAGGCGAGGTAATAAGTGGTGATCGTCCAGACGTACTTGGAGATTGATGGATATGCGAGGGCCTCTCCCCTGTATTGGACATACGGGGGATGAATAAGGTGCCTCCGGTTTCGTTCAGACCCAGAACGAACTTGTAAATGGATGTGTGTCTGACATCAGATTTCATTCTGTGTGATTGATATACATTGGTTACATAGCGTGAATTGCCTGTGTGGCATGCTGAGATGCAAATGATCAAGGCTTCTGTTGAAAAGCAGAGTCTTGTGGTTGATGATCAAAGCACGACTTTAATATAGCATAGCTTTGTGTGGCGTTAATTCGTGAGCCTCACACCCCGGTGTGAACCAGAAACGGGAGAGGACATCAGGGAGGGCATGCGTTTCTTTCTAGCTAGGAGTGGTGTCAGCGCTTTGCACGCCCTGACATTTTACTTATGTGGATGATGGATAGCGAGGCGCCTCGGTTATATCGGTCGTTCCAGGGCCGATGGTTTGGTCGGGGTATGACCAGTTTACGCCCCATAGTGCGGGGAAATGCATTGTTCAGGCATTTTAATCCACTCCGTGTGGACCGGCCCTAACGATCTAAAGGCTTGACTGAGTACTTGCCTGAGGCTCGGGCTAGAGAGTCTCGAAGCGGTAAGGACAATCCCTTGCCTTGGTTCACAGATGGAAATCCAACTTCCGATACATGACTTTGCGGTTTTGATTGTAGAGCCTAGTATTGGCGACATGATATATAGTACCCATGCCATCTAGGATTGATACATTTATATTTGAAGTTGTATTATACACTATGCACTTATAATAGTATCAAATGATTTGATTTAACGTACCAAGCATGTTTGGCTATTATAAGGGAAAACCCTATCCCCCGGCTTGCGTTGCATTGTGCGATAGGACCTGGGTCTTATAATAGCTTCATTTTTCCAAAAAGCATTGCGTTGTTTTGTTATATGCACTGGTATTCTTTAGAAGAAACATGTTACATGTTATACGACGTGGTGCCTTGATATACCTGATTTAAAGTAAAGTTTTAAATAACTGTTTTAGTTCTCACACCAGTCACATCACTGACCTGGTGTTTATTGTTTTAACCTAAACTCTGGGTGTCCCTATTTTCCACACGGGCAGCTTGTAGTTTTGGTTTTGCATATTTATATTCACCGGATCCTAGTTTACAGCTGGAATGATATTCGGAAAGCTCTGTATCCGTATATTCTTTTCAGTTGTGTTTTTTATTATTTTCCGCTGCATTGTAAATTGTAAATCTCTGATATTTTTGTTTTGTATATTATTCATGTATACTATATATATTCTTGTATTCTGATGAAATTGTTGTAATAAGCAATGAAATGTTCTTCTGTTTGTGTCCCGATGGGGCTTGTTCTCAACTCAATCCGTGCTTTCCTTCACGGGGAAGTTCGGGTCTTCTCATTGTGCTTAGATTATCACACCAAATTATAGGGTTCCTATTGGATGATAGCTTTAACTCCTTTAATAATGATTGCAACCATAAGATTTCAGCTTTAGTGCTAGCAACACTCCTATATTCTGCTTCCGTACTAGATCTCCAGATGGTTGTTTGCTTTTTAGAACAACATGAAATAAGACTTTCTCCTACATAAATACAGTAACCAGAAACTGATTTTCTATCATCTACATCTGTAGCCCAGTCTGCATCTGAGTATGTTGTAATGCTTATGTCTCTGCTGCCTTTTAGTGATATGCCAAAGTTGATTGTTGCTTTTGAATATCTGAATTTCGTTTCATTGTTGTCCAATGCTCACTTTTGGGTTCCTGCGAAAATTGAGACACTTTGTTACCACTAAAAGAAATATCAGGTCGTGTTATAGTAGCATATTGTAATTCTCCTACAACACTCCTATATTGTTTAATATTTAAGATAGCTTCCCCTTGTTCTTTGATAAGTGCTGGTTTGAGATCACAGGAGTTGGTTGAACATTTTCTTCAATCATATTTTTCTTGTTTAGAAGCTCTGCAATGTACTTTCTTTGACAGAGATAAATTTCTTTATTTGATTTCCTTTTGACTTCAATTCCAAGAAAATAAGATAAGTCACCTAAATCTTTTATTGAGAACTGATCGTTCAAATAATCTGCCAATTTTCTGATTTCTGTTTCACTACTGCCTGTAATAATTAAATCATTCGCATATATTAATATATAAGTAGTGGATAATTCACTGATTTTTGTGAATAGTGATGTATCAGATCTGGTAGATGAATAGCCTAGTGTTGTTTTTAGTCTTTCAAACCATACTCTGGGTGCTTGTTTCAGGCCATAGATTGCTTTATTCAGTTTGCATACCAATGTTGGATCTTGTATATAGCCTTATGGTTATTGCATGAATATTTCTTCATATAGATTTCCATTTAAGAATGCATTGTTGACATCTAACTGCTTGATTTTCCAATTATTGCTTAATGTTATAGTCAATATAAGTCTAATTGTTGAGGGTTTTACCACTAGTGAGAAAGTTTCATTATAATCAAAGTCAAATTCTTGTGTGAACCCCTTTGCAATAAGTCTTGCTTTATATCTGTTGATAGACCCATCTGGATTCCTTTTCAGTCTATATACCCACTTGCACCCAATTATATTCTTGTTGCTCGGTGGATTTACTAGTTCCCATGTGCAGCTGTTCATCGGTGCTTGATATTCTTCAGGCATTGCCTTCCTCCATTCTTTGTGTTTCACTGCTTATTGGTAACTATTTGGCTCTTCTTCAGTAATGACTACAGTATAAGTCTTTGGTTTGAATATTCCCCTTTTGATCTGGTTATCATTGGATGTCCATTTTGATGATGTGGTGATTGAGTTGGTGAGTAATTTTGTCTGCTACTATTATTCTGATTTCTCACATTGCTAGTTTCTTCTCTTATTGCTTCTGATTGCCTGCAACTTGATTCTGTAGGTGATTGAATGGCGTGGCTAGTTTGCTCTGGCTGATCATCACTAGTTTCACTATCACTGTGATGGCCTTCAGAGTCACTACGAGCAGCCTTGTCACCATTCTCTTGATGCTATGTGTCAGCAATACTATGCAGATCAGGTATACTAACCTTTGGATTATATATTTTGGTCGTGGTTTGTATATCTGATCTGCTATAAGGAAAAATATTTTCTTCGAAAATAACATGTCAGTTTGCAAAAAAATCTACCAGACTTGTCTATACATCTAAACCCTTTATGATTATTGCAATAGCCTATAAATGTGCAAGGTTTAGATTATAGTTAAGTTTGTGATTATTATAAGGTCTTAGGTAAGGCAAACATAGACAACCAAATGTTTTTAGACTATTGTAATCAGGTTTCACATTAAATTGCTTTTCTAGTGGTGTTATGTCTTTCAGTACTTTTGTAGGCATTCTCTTTATTATATACACAGCAGTACTGAAAGCATCAGGCCAAAATTTAAGTGGCAAAGATGCTTGAGCTTACAAAGTTAAACATGATTCAACTATGTGCCTATGCTTCCTCTCAACTATACCATTCTGTTCAGAAGTATAGGGACATATTACTCTATGTATAATACCTTTATTTTTAAAATCATATGTCAGAGGTTTGTATCCTAATCCTCCATCAGATTACATGACTTTGATTTGACAATTTATTTGGTTTTCAAACATATTGATAAAACTGATGACAACACTTTTAGTATTAGCTTTAGCTTTTAAGAAATACTAGTGCGAACCCGTGCTATGCACACGGGTTGTTCCTATAAGGTTGCACAAAAAATTTTGTGTAGTGTTTGATTACTTGATCTTTGCAACGCTTTGTTCTATTTTAAACTCGTGGTGTAAAATCGAAAATAATGCAATGTCTTAAATCTACAAATATTCTGCTTTAATACGAAACACAATGTCCTAGACAGTTAGCCATAAATCAACAATAGTGATGTAGATGTTCTAAACCGCATTGCGTAAACATTGCTTTTACAAAGTATCGGCAAAGCGCAGATGAAAATCATATTAACTAAGCAGAGTCACATAAGCATAGCAGCAAATAAAGTTTAATACTTTGATGTGTGAACTCATACAAACCTAGCATGTAATATGCGAACGGGGCAAACAACAAACAACACAACAAACAGCAAGTGGCACAGAGAAGAGAGGGGGAGGGAAGGGTTTGGGGGGAGGGGGGAGAACGTTGATATAGAACTAATGCAGATGGAAGCTAAAATTAGATGCAAGTCAAAGATGCTAACATTTTCTATTTATTTTACAGACCAAGCAGGGAGATACGTTCCTATTGAAGATGGTATCATATTTGAATAATCAATTACTGAGCATGGAAAAAACGCTGATCTGGAAACATTGCTGGTGGAGGCTAAAACTGGAGATAAAGTTGCATATCCCAAGCAAACGCATATGAAACTGGACAGTTGTATTTAACAAAGTAACATGTAAGAGTAGTCTATTATTAAGTCACAAATATTCCCAAGAAACCGCATATAAAACTGTTGGGACAACATAGTACGGATACTGTATCGACAGTAAGTAATTAAATACTTAATCTCTTAATGTACAAAGCCAATATTCAGCATCCGAACAGTGCCTTGCTATAGCATGTCAGCTATTTTGCGAAGCATCCAGCATGCACTCTACTTTGTATTGGTATTTTGGACCTGTGAAATATTTATATAGTCTGAAACTGAATGATAATTGTTTTTAGTGCTAACTCAGAATCACAGAAACAAACTGGACAATTTTTGGAATAAAAGACTTGGATATGAACATACAATTATTTGTGGAAGCTGGTTGTGAGAGTAACATGTATTGAAAAGAACAATTTATATTCCTTGGTAGCAATACATACATGATCATGTGGTATTATAGAAATGTGAATATTTAATTATGTTTATATGTTTAAAGGATATTAGAATATTGCTTTTTAAATCAAGTGAATTCGATTAGCGAACCCCTTCTTGACCATTGCTATAACATCAAAAGGACTTAGCCTCATTACTTTTTAGGATATGTTTCCATCATAAATGAGTTAACGAAATTGATACCATATGGCTGGTAGATGGCATTATATAGTTACTATCTATACTATATTATAATTACTAAGTTAGCAATGGAGCGTCCACAAGCCTCCAAATTTTCCATCCTTGATGAAAGCTGAACCGCCTCCAACTCCCTTCTCATATTCATTTTCTCCTTTCCCCATCTCCTACCCGAACCCGTCGACCTTTCCTTCAGCCCTTTCTCGCAGCTCCCCAAACCCTAACCCGTCTAAAATTCATTGCTCCTTCGGCTGATTGTCAACTGAGAATCACATCGTTGCAAGGTATAATCGTATTGAATTTTGTACGTTTCTTGCTCAGATCGTTTTAATTTGTCTGCTTTGGTTTTGATGAATAAACTGGTAACTTTTGCACCGTAACGCCTACTCTTCTTCGAAGATCGACACTGTACCTTAGGAAAATTAAATCCACGTCGATCGGCTAACATTTAGACCTAGGTTGTTCCCACTTCTGGATTGTGTTATGTAATTCAACGATTACCTCCTCCATCATTTCAGAACTATGTTGCCTCCTCCAACCCGAAGTTAACTGCTGTTATGGCTTAATTTTCTTACAGCTTCAGCTTCCTATTTGGATAATTTTACCATCTTTGATTTGTGTGCTCTTATCGCAGTAATTTTTTTCTTCCCAACTAACCTACTTAATAAGGATGTTTTAAATTTGGATTGTTTACACTCCATGTAATTTTTCATTTTGTCCTCATTTGATTTATTTCCAATTTTACGACTGCTTCCTCTTTTATTAGGGATAGTTTAGAAAATAAAAGCAAGGCTTATATCGGCTGTTGTCCTCATTTGGTTAAGCTTATTTAGTTTGAATGTTAGTTTCAACAATAATATATGGATTCAAGCTTTTATTTTTCATACCCTATGGCGAGATTCATATTATGGTGATTTATTTGCCTCCACAACTGACCGCCTAATTAATTTGATTTTTATGTACACATGGGTCAGCCTAATTAATTTCCATTTGGTACATAAAAACCAATTGCTCGATTCAGAATTTCGTTCGCTTTTTGGGCTTATAAATTGCATTTAGCATATCAGAGTTACAAATTTGATTTTTACGTGTTTTGCACCTATAAGCTTGAACAACTTTTTCCTTCTTTTTTTTTTTTTGCTTACCTTGGGTTTTACTCCTTTGTTGTAAAATAAAAACTACTTATTTAATTTAATATTTGATTCAATTTTGGTGCTTATAAATGAATATTGACGCATTCAGCACATCGGAGTTGTAAATTTGATTTTCCATGTTTTTCACCTTTGAGTTTGAACAATTTTGTTTCTTCCTTTATTTCTCTTACCTTGGGTCTTTTTTTGAATCTATTACCCATTTTTACTTATATATTTTTAATAGCCGCATTTAGGCAACTACTTAGCTTAAGTGCACTAAGATCGACTAATCATGACATTTGTTTCTTCAAACTCACTGTTCGTAGAGACATGAATATTTCGTTTCAACAACATATGTTCACCTTCAAATTGATCTATGATATCCTTTGAGCAATGAAATAACATGTAGAAGCAATAAATTGGCTACAAATAAAGATACGCTAGAAACGTCAGATATTTTAGTTGCAAACTGAATGCAAAAAATGATATACTGTTAATAGCAGATATTAGAGATAATCACTTGAAAAAATAAACATTATTAATATTATAAACTTAGTTTTAAGCAGGACTTATTTGATATACATCATCAGCCTTTTGTTTTAATTGCTTATGTTAGTGTAGAGGTCAAACCAACAATAGACGCCAATTTATATGTTGTTGAGTAATTGTTTCGTTTCATTCCGCAGAGGAAGTTGAGGCGTCCTTAACACGCTACTAAACATAGGTCTGGAGGATAAGCTTTTACTTTTGTTTGCTAAGAACCATAATATGCAAAAATAAAATAAATCAAACATGGAAATTGTTCATTATATGTTTTGAAGCTGTTACTAATTCAAAAAATCGATGTCCAGTTGATCTCTCCTCACAGACTTTAAATTTTCTTTATTTGTTATTTTGTTTGAATTCACAATTATTTGGAATAATAAATGATTGGAAAACCATCTTGCCCTTTCTGTCAAGTTTGCGTTTGCTTATTGTTTCTATGTTTACTTTTTAGTAATCTTTTAACCATAAATAAGGAAATATTTGTGTTGCCATAGCATTATAGTATTTTTTTTATAGAAAACATTTGGATCAATCAAATTGTGACGGCCCGCCCCGCACCAACCGACATTAACTCCAAAAGTGCGTTGTACACATGTCCAATTAGCACGGAACGGGTCGTCAGAAGGAAAAGGAAGAAGGGAATGAACATATAAAGAACCTGTAGAATGTCTCACAGCGCATAGAAGAAATATAATAATAATATACTTGACATAAAACAGGAGAGACAGTGCATAAGCTGAAAATCAGGACTAAACATCATAGCAGCGGAAATCCAAAATACAGCTTATTACAACTTTCAAACTGTCTCAAAGCAAAAGAAAGATAAAGGAGGTACACTACTAATGCCCAATTAGCGACCACCAACGACACAGGGAGAATGTGTATATATATATATCATACGTGGAAGCCTCCTGCCCGCCTCCGAATCAGCTACTCGCGCATCACCAGCTAACCTGTCTCTAGTCTGCTCGTGTGAGCACCCAGAGTAATAAGAGGAGACATAAAACTCTGGGTCAGACATAAAGCCTGGTATGAGCGATAAGCATCTAAAGTGAACAATAACAGGTAGACTAAAACATACCTGAACCTGGACCTGCAACCAAAGAGTTAGCACTACATACTGTACAACACTCTAAGGTACCATATCAAACAGTATAAAGATACTGAGGTGGGGGAGGTGTGCATGTCATAGTGATGGCAAACAATCAAACATAGCATCCATCCTCACATCTCTCACTCAGTGCGTAAAGCATACGATATTCACCACTTCGATCACCCAACATACCTTGCTACGATCACTTTGCCCCATGAAGTCATAAATGGCTTCACTGCACTGATAACGTAGCCACAAATCCTTTGCTATGTCCACTTTGCCCCATGGAGTCTCAAGAACCCCACTGCACTGGCTCATAGCCTTACTAATCCTTACTATGTCCACTCTACCCCATTGAGTCGCAATGACCCCACTGCACTGGCTCATAGTCTTACTCATCTTTACTATGTCCACTCTGCCCCATGGAGTCGCAATGACCCCACTGCACTGGCTCATAGTCCTATTACGCATCACCTTGCCCCTCAGGTCATAATGACCCTACTGCACTGATAACGTAGTCTTGCTACCATCACCTTGCCCCTTTGGTCAAAATGACCCTACTGCACTGATAAGTAGCCCATCATTCATTCTTAGTGGTGAATCGAAGTTATGAACGTCGACAACTCCTTAGCACACGTCCCGCAGCAAAGTCCAACCATGAAGTGAACTCATCGGTTCCCAACTGGATCCTGAGCTCTAACTTCCCATATTGGACTACCTTTGCATCTCGGGTTATTGGTCAATACCGGGTCGGGTCGGGTTCCTTCTCAAGCAATCGGTTCGGGTCGGGTATCCTCCATCTGTTCGGGTCGGGTCTTCTTCTGGTGCGGTTCGGGTCGGGTGCCACTCCATCGGTTCGGGTCGGGTGCTTCACCTCGGGTCGGGTCGGGTGTCATCTCCCCTCCAGCTCGTGCCTCCTTTCCAATCCGTCTCCTCGTCCTTCACATGCTCCTATCCGATCCGTCCTCATGCCTCCGCTCCGATCCGTCCTCCCTAATCCGATCCGATCCCAGTTCAGTTAGCGTGACCTTTCTTTTTGCCATTTTTCCCAAGTGTCAGGTTCCGATCCGATCGGGTTCCTTGCTCAGTTCAACATATCCGATTCGAGCCCCATATCCGATCCGATCCGAACCCTGCACTGTTTTCTGAAACTGTTCCAGCAAGTGTTTACGCCATTCGACGGCGTTTTCGACCATTCTAACTATTGAAATCAATCACAAAGCATTTCATACAGTCATAGCAACATGCATAATCAACCACAAACATCAAAACATCAACATGATAGGTTAAAATGGATCAAACATACCCAAAACCCCATATTTCCCCCTAAGCATGTTTAGGTGAAACTAATGATAGGATTAGCAAAACTTAACCAAATTAACCCAAATTCATATCAGAGGTCTAAAACATCATTTAAGAATTTATGAACATTTTTTCCCGAATTTTATCATGCTTAAATTCGCTAATTAACACTAATCACTCCTAATTAGCCATAATTAGTGTAAAACTATGCAAATCACTCACCTTAGCCACAAATAACTAAGATCTGAAATAAATCTCTGATTTGATGCAAATCCCAACCCTAAATAGCAGCTCCAATGCTGCTTTCGTGTAGATCTCCCTTGATTAGATGTTGCTAAGCTTAATCCTTGATCAAAAGATGATTTGGAGGTGATTTAGAGGTTAGAGGCCATTTATAGGGTTCCTTGGTGATAAGTGGAGGCTAGAAAACTGAAATGGAATGATCCTCTATCTCATTTCAGCCTTCCCATAACCCTAATCCCGAAATGGGTTATGGGCCTACTCACTAATCACCCCATTTGGCCCGGTTAAGCAGTTTTTCACCCTCCAAACCTTATTTAAGCCATATCTCCCAAACGGTAAGTCCGTTTGGCTATTATGACCACTCTACGGAAAGGTAAACCATCAAACGAATCTAATGGAAGTGGTTTCAAGTCAAAATTCCTTTCCAATCAAAAGTTATGGCCAAAACAGTACTAACTAGGGGCAAAATGGTCATTTAAAAATCAACAAAAATTTTGAACATGGGAAATGACTCTAATAGATGTTTCCCAAGGTTACATGACCATACGACTTCACATGGGAAAGAAATAAATATTCTACAATCCTATGATGTGTAGAATACGGGTCGTTACACAAATTAACTGAAAATATCTCCTTAATGAGTGACATTCTTTTACTCGGTGAATTCTGAACCCCTTGGACCAACAAACATAGAAAATCATTGCTGATATATCAAAGCCAGTTGACATAACATTGCAAGAAAAAGAAGAAGAAAAACATGCTACTTTCACTATTTCTGTATAAATCTTAATTCTAATATTTGTTTCGTTAGCTTATTTGTTCAAGCATATATCTTTTTATGAGAAAGTTATTCATTTTGACTTTTGTTATTTGTTTTAGGACAGTTTAAGTCTATTTATCACTTTCTTAGTAATCTGGACAACTGTTCATCTAACTACATGGTGATGTATGTGTTGTTGCATTCAATAACTATAGTTCCAGTAGGTTTTTCATGTACCTCCTTTCTTATTTGAATAAACCGTCATATTCAAATGAACCATGCTTTATATTATTTGTTTGTTTACATGTGGTGCGTATTGACTACTATTTGCGAGCCACCTTTTGTTTTCCCCTCTTGCTTCCTGTGTTTGGCTTCACGGTGCATTACTTCATTTATAAACGACACAACTCATGTATTGTTCTTTTCTTAGCAGATATGGAGTTGCTTTCAAATGAAATATCCTTCAGGGCATTTAGGCGATTGACTAACGTCGGTACAACTTTCTTCTCTATAGTTTGCTTGTTGCCTTTTTTACAGTATTTCTCCATTTCTTTGTTCGCTTAAAATTTAGATAACTAGTGCATGCAATTCATATAGGAGTAAAAATGAACTCATATATGCATTGATTTAATATTAGCTAATTGTTTCACTTGAGCTAGATATATTTTTGCTATTCATAATGACTTGGTTAATATC
This sequence comes from Allium sativum, assembly GCA_030737875.1. Taxonomy (NCBI): domain Eukaryota; kingdom Viridiplantae; phylum Streptophyta; class Magnoliopsida; order Asparagales; family Amaryllidaceae; genus Allium; species Allium sativum. The sequence goes on along the minus strand of CM060909.1, from coordinate 843,064,655 downwards.
TTTTCGTCTTTACGTTTATTAAAAGAGAAGCCTTGATTGTTCTCAGATGAATAGGGAATTATTCCCCCCCCCCCCCCAAAACTTGCTATTTCAAAACATGGTTAACAACCAGCAGCGTTACCCATGTGATTTCTTTATTTGCTATTCTTTATTTTTATTAAAGAGATGTCTTATTTTTTTTTCCAAGAATCCAAATGCGCTTTCCTTAGAATTAAAATAGGTTGTAGTGCTTCTTTCAGAAAAATGCAACTAACTTTTCCCAACAAAACTATTTTCAAAACATCGTTGTCTCATTTTTTACTTCAATCAAGACAAAATGAGGATGTATTGTTTCTTCACATCCATTCAGTATTTGATTATTTAGTGATTTCTTTTGGCTAAAGTTATGAAAATATTGGAAGTTAGGTTTTTTTTGCCATAGTATCTTTGAGTACGCTGAAATTATTAACCGATGACTTTTTTCTCAAATCTATATGCGTCGTCGAAGCTAACATTAAATATATGCTTGGCTGACCTAAAATTCATACGTATTACATACATACATACATACACACACACACACACACACACACACACACAGATATATATATATATATATATATATATATATATAAATATATTGATCACAACTGCATCATGTAGGCCATGTTGCCATTATTTGGTTGTGTGGTTTATTTCAAAACTCATATATTTGAATCACACAAGAGAGGAGTATGTTTTCGGTTTTGGAATTTTGGTTGCGAACGTGAATATTTCTTTTGACCTTAGGAATAACTTTCGAAGAAGACCAAGAATTCTTTACAGCTGTAGGTATTACGGATTACAAAAAGTTTAGCATCTTAGCTGATTTATATAGGTGTTTATTTTTATGTTTCCTTTTTTTCTTTTTTGCTGATAAACTTTAGGCTGATGGTTTCGCATGGTATGTATTGTCCTTAGTTTTAAAGGTGTTGGAACATATTAAATTGGTACATCAAAAAAAATTCATTAAAGTTGAGAGTTGTTTTTGAGTGGGGAAATCATTTTAAGATATTTATTCTAGAAGTAGCCAAGGTTTAATATATACTTAGCCTTTTAGTCGAGTGTAATATTTTGCTTTTTTAGTCGAGTGTAATATAATGCAAAAAAAATCCTTTTTTTGTGGTTAATATGCAATTCACATATGTTTTGAGGTTCCCTATTCATAATGATTTGGTCAATATGTCATAGTGCCTTCCAGTTCGCCTCAATACTTTTACGAGGTACGGCTGTCAGTGTTATTAGGAATCTGATGTTATTTTTTCAGCCAATTCGGTTAACATCTGTTTGCTTTTCGGAACCAACGCTTTTGATTCATTAGTTGCCTTCAAGTGCTGAATATTTTCACCGGCTGAATTTCAGGTATCATTTTGATTAATATCCCCTTGATCATTCTGTTAACCATGATTTTGCGTGATCGTATGATATTGGATTTGGCCCCAATTGATGTTTATTTGGGTTGGTTTGATTTTTTAGACTCTTTCATTGGTGGTTTGGTTCAATCCTCAAAATTGCATATAATTTCGCCAAATATTCTACCTTTACGTGTTTTTCAAAAAAAAAAAAAAAAAAAGACATTTATCAGACAAGGGAGAAAGAGAGCAAAAAACTAAGAGGCTTCAAGCCAAACAGCCTGAAATGAAAGGTTTACATTTTTCTCGAATTACAGAAAATTTCAAATAAGTAGCTGTTCGTTTTTATTTATATATTTATTGTTCAGGTACTGTACCATGATTAGTGTGAGTCAGCAAAAAACTAACAGCAAAAAAATAACAGCTGTTAGTTTTAATTTATCTATTTATTGTTCAGGTACTGTTTATAATAAAATCTGCCTTTTCTTAATCTATCAATCCTCTTATATAATCTCAGAAAACTAACAGCAAAAAAATAAAAATAAGATCTAAAACAGTATTTCAGTAATATCACAAATTCACATTATGTTGTGTTAATGAAAAAAATAGAAGTCCAACAATTGACACTAAACTAAACTAATATATGATAATATTAGTTTCAAACTAATATGAAAAAACCGTAAAGCTATGGTCTGTGAGTAAAAACAACAAAATATATACTTTTATCCCAAGCTAAAATATCTCAAGCAGCAAAGTTAAGAGGAGGCAGTCAGGACAAATAAACGATGAGGATTATGGTCTTTCATCTACATATGTGTGTATGTGAAAAAATTGGCTATACCTTTTAATTTATACCTAAATGTTTACACAAGAATTGAGTTAACCAGGGGCGGAGCCATTCACAACTCACCTAGGGCCAAGGCCCCACCTAAAGTTTTTCTTTTTCTTTAATAATACCACTTTTTATGATGTGGCCCTACCTAAAAATAATGTTTGGCCCTACCTGCTTCAATCCTCTGGCTCCGCCACTGGAGTTAACCAGATTTAAGTTTAATTCTAACTCATTGTAGGTTCACCTCTTCATATTATACCTTTATCCAAATAGAAATCTGAAATCATTAACACTGAATTTTTGTAGTGGATGTTTCGATCAGGATAAATGGTGTCGTCATTGTTTGCTTGATGCAAATATTCATATGTATAAGGTATGTTATTTGTTCCCCTAGCTTGCATACTTTTCAAAAGTAGAAGTATTTGTCGTAAAAGCAAAGAAGAAAATTAATATTATATTTTATATTTGGTTATGTCTTTGAATTCAAAAGTTATCAGTGTGAAACACTAAAGAGATAAGGATTGGGAAACAAATATGCGGCAGCAAAAGAGTGGGAAAAAAATGCAGCAGATAAAGTATTTTTCCCTACTGCATGCATTAAATGCCAAATATGTTTGCCTTTTTGTCCATCCAGTTAGCTTAGGGAGGAATAAAATGGGAAAGAAATATTTAAAAATACTCCATTCTTTGACATAGGTTAGTCACCAAATAAGTGCTTTCATTTATCTACCTGCATGCACCTGCATTTATCAGGCTACCACAGTTATAATTTTGGCATTCAAATAAGGTTTAATATTTCATCTTATATGGTTATTAAAATGGATACACTTAATTTTAGGAATCGATTTAACTAAACAATGATGCTGCAGTTGTATGATTTTTTTTTCCGTCTATGATTTTCTAACACGTAAGACCTTATCTTCTTTCATTTAAGTATCATGAAAGTTTTGTGATATACGTTAATTTATCCTTTTTCTTTCCAAGATAGAGATAAAAAACAACGATTATGCTTTTATGCTGTTTATAGTGGAAGACTTTGATTTGGTTTAGTTAATTAATCCTATGCCTGCAAATTTTCCGTTTGTTTTGTATATTTTGGATACGAAACTTTGCCAATAATTATACCACCTATCTTGATTTTGAAATCTAAGTGTGATATCCCTTTCTTTTTCCTAAGCAGTATAAATTGTTGACAGATTGTGGTTTATTACAATATATAGTATACAAAAATTTTGTCATACTATTTAAGTTATTAATCTGAATGCAAACAATTTTGTCGGTCTACCTATAAACAAATGAAGATAACTTAGATACCTCAATAGTCTGGAAAACAGAAACAAAAAATATGCTGTTGATGTTATTATGGTTTGGAAAGAATTAATTGATTTAAGGAAAAAAATAATAATGAATTGAACGGAGTGGTCCTTTCTAGATCATACATTAAAATGGACCTATTCGTCAAATGGGAAACTCAACCAATACTCACATACACACACACATACTCAGAAAAATCAGTATGGACAAAAATTTGAAAATATTTTCTGAAAAAAAAAACTAACATATGAGCCACTTTTCTCCTATAGGCCACTTTTATATAATGGTATAATTGAATGCGAAATTTCCATTCAATACGTTTTCAGTAAAAAAATCGCTGTCCAGAGATAGAGTTATTTTTCCACTTTGCTACTCCAGTTTCTTCCCCGCCAGCTTATTCGTAAATTAAAATCACAAAGGCTATCATTATTGTTACTTTGACTTGGGTAATTTGTATTAATTTTTTTTCTACTTCAATCCTTATTTAAATTTGTTGTACTCTGAGGATGAAGAATTTGATATTACTGAAGGACTTCATAGTTGTTTAAAATAATTGATAAATGTTTCTAAATTGATTTATACATTCTTTTGACTATAGGAATCTAATGCAGATGAAAGCTGCTGATGCTTCAGAACACAGTCAGCTAATACAGAGACAGTAAAGAAATAATATAGGAAGGTATGTTGTAAATTTTATTATGGACAAAAGAGACGTTGATATTAAAAGTAGCAAGCTCTCTTTATAAATCCATGTAATATCATCTTATACAAATTTCCAGTTCCTTACATAAACTAATATTACCAAAGCAACATGCAAAAATTACAATTTCCAGACTGCAAAATTTTAAATTTGACATGGAAGGGCATTTAACTCACATGGTTAGAGGTAAGGTGTGCATGACAAAGGTTCTAAAGATTAAGGATTTAAGCCTCTTAGACACCATAATGGGTGTTCTGCTCAAATTATATCCTGTTATCAAAAAAATTAATGTCATATCCTCTTTAATGAAAAACACAAGGAACTTTAGTGGAAACACGGACACCCTCCTCAATATTCAGAATACATCGTCATACCTTCAAAAAATAATCATGTTATAAAAAGTTGTTATCCATCAATGATTATACTGAATTTGGTTTTACAAGTTTATCACAATGATGGACATGAATTGACACAAAAGGCCCCCAATTCTAAATGATACAATATATTAATTGTAGTTTTTCTTCTTCTACAGTAACTATATTAGATGGGTCTAGATCATTATAACGTAACGGGTATGGTCAGAAAAATCAATCAAATAGACATTTAATTTTGGTCGTAAATTAAGAGCATAGATTGAAATTAATTCTTTCTGCGAACTTCAATTGGTATAATTTAAAAAGTTAAGTACATAACTTTAGATAATTTTATCATCGTATCGAGTTAGTGAGTCCAATGAGATTAATTATTGCTACGGTATTTTAGGATACGGTGATGAATACCAATGGATTAAACAAATTCTGAACTTTAGATGTTAATTACTGTGCACATAATCAAATTTAAAACTCATTGCTACATTTATTAACATTTGTATCTCACTCTATTTTTTACTGAATTAAGAATATTGACCCTCCTTTGATATACGTAATAAACTAGTTGTACAAATGTAATATATTTAAATATTGTATATAAGGTAGACGTGAGTGGAAAAAAAAACATCAAGCATATAGAGAAGGATGAAATATTTTTTTATATGGTAATTAATGTAGGGTGGTAACAGTTGAATTAGATTTTACTTCAGTATTACACCTACTTCATCTTTATACCTCTTTTAAGCTAATTACGTGTTGCATCTATTAACTTAATGTAAGTTCATTGAGATATTACTATGAAACAATTATTGCAGAGTAATTTCCAAGTGGTAAAATATTCACAGTTATATAAAAGGTAACATCAGTACCATGTCATGACTTGCTTCAGTTACTATGTTCACTGCGTTTTCCAGAAAAGAAATAAAAAAATTGTTATATCAGTTTATTATATGTTGACTTATAAATGTACATAAAAATGATTCAGTATGCAACTTACTTAAATTTATTCTGTGCAAATGGCATTTTCAATGTAAAAAAATGATTCAATATACATGTTACTTATTGCAGTGTCTCCAAAACGGGCACTTTCTTACTTGAGCTTTTAAAAAAATATTACAATTTCATAAATATGCCATTATTCAATTTTATTCCTTTTACAAGCCTTCCATCCATGGGTTGCCTTGCATCGTCATTCACTTTTATATAGATATGGAAATACATCCTCACATAAACTCATTTAAATGAATTGTGCTGCAAGTTGCTATTTAATGTGATTTTTTTTCAACCTGTCCATGTCTCCAGGACTACTTCATAATGCTAGATAATTTGGTTTTAGTGATATTCAATTTCATATGGACTCTATTAGTATCTGACCGGACTTCATACACGGGTATTAAAAACAACTCCTGCTAACTTTAGCCTTGGTTGATAAACTTTTATGTTGTCCTCAATGTCTACGTTTGTAGACATATATTGTTTTTCATCTGTTTTAGATGTGAGTTTGAATCTGACATATGAAGACTGGAAGGAGTTTACCTTTGTTCGCATTGACCACCTTTCTGTTCTTTTTTTCATTCTAAATGCTTGAAAATGTGATTGATGGCAGTATTTTGTGTACACATTTTTTTGCATATATGGACCTTTCGTAGTCTGCTTATCGCATTTTTGTTGCATCAACAGTTTTTATGACCTTTCATGTTTTACAATCTGATTTATTAAAAAAATTATTTGATTATTAAAAGTTATGACAAGGGCTGAAATTATTTAAATAAACATTTCGTAAATATTACTAAACAGCAGCTCAAACATGAGATAACTTTTATATGAACCATAAACCGCATGAAGAATTATATATTGCAACATCAATGGAGCAGAGAATGGCCTTTACAATCAAAAAACCAGTTGAAGATTTACTCTACCAGTTGCAGCTATGTGACATATACACATTTTTTTTTTGTTCTCGAGTATGGCATTGTTTTTATTATCAAGTATTTACCTGCTATGCTATGTTTTGCTCATCCTATCGGATTAACTACTCTTTACTCGTTAAGCTTACTATATTCTGATGTGTTGCATATCTTTATTGAACAGGAATAACAAGAAGCGCAGATGATCTTCTATTCAGGAACTCTCCCTTCTTAGTTGATTTAGCTGCTAAACTCGAGTTAAGGAAGTTGCACTACTTCAACTGTCATGTGCTTTGACCTAAACCAAATGCAGTGCCAAATGCAGTTTTATTGGCTTTTCATTTTGTTATTTACTATTGCAATTGATGCGTTTCATATGTTGTTTTATAACATGTAACATGCATTTCATTACATTTATGCATTGCTGCAACTGTGGTTCTGATGTCTGAACGTGTACTATGGTTGGTTCAATTGAAGTTTTATTATTTATGATGCATCTTCAATGCTTAATCGGTTTATAAAAGATGAGAGATATTTTCAGCAGTTGCAATCAAGGTGCATTCGGTCGGAGGTTGCCTTTTCAGCAATTACCAAAAAAGTTATGTTATTACAGTCTCATGTTTACTTTACTACTTTGACTTCCAGTGTTGAATTACTCTCCGAAAGTATATCCGTGAAAAGTGGTTCAACAGACAGAATTATATTATATTACTAATTCATCTTATGTTGTTAAATGTTTTAAATGCAAATTTTACGTCTATGTATTTGGGCTTTGGTATAAAACTTCTGCTTTATTCTTGACATTGTAAATATGACCGCGATTGCCAAATAATCCGACTTAAATCTAAGAACATGATGTTCGACTTGATTTTTGTTTCCCCTATGCATGACTGTTGTCCATGCATTATTCGTGGTACGATAATGATTTAACAATAAAAAAGTTATACAAATTCGAACTATTACTTTTCTGCCTATTGTGATATGCGGCTTTCTAAAATTATATTAAATAAGACATTATTTGCAACATACTGCGGATAATAACATTTTTTTTTTTTGCAAGTTTCATTCAAAAATATATGCACTTCTATTCATCAAGGCTCCAGGTTGCATTCTTCTAAATATTTAATGAATGCTAGTGATTTTCAGCTGTTGTTAACTTCTTATCTTTGATATTTGCACTAGTCCGTGTGCGAAGCACGGGTTCACACTTGTTTATACAAAAGGAGAATACTTAAACAGATATATCACAGAGACTAAAATGTCCAAAAAATGCATACATGTATTTCTGTATGTATGCTTCTGTAGTGATATTTCACTATGGTTGGAAATTTTCAAATTAAATGTTCATTTTTTTATACGGGTTCACTCATTTTGTTTGAAAAACATATAGTAATCTCTTAAAATTGCAGAAACATGGAAGCAAAATAAAGAATTAAATCAAATGTGTCATAAATTAAGAACCCTAAAGCAGCCGCTAATAGTTCAGCTTTTATTTAGGTGACATAAACAAACATAGCTCAAAGGAAGGGGAAAAAAAATACTATATTGCTAATAAGACATTGACAATTCAGTTAATGCCTATATAAAATACGAATGGTATTAACAAAAATATGCAAAACCAAAATAAAAACTAAGTTTGAAAATTATGAACATAAATAAACATGAATATTAAAATTCGTAAACAAAAAATTACAGCTGCTGAAAATAATTCTACTTCAATATAAAAGCTTTTACGAATTTCGAAGCTAAAGGTTGTTTTTATTAACGACTATGTATGTTATGAATGAACACAAGATAAGTTTACGACGGGTTAACAGTTGCGAAGTACCTGACGTTTAGCTGGTCTTCATTTTTTGTACAGCCTGATCGAAACTTCATTGTTACATAGTAAACACTGCACCAATATACGTTTTACTGGAAGTGATAAAATGGGACATGAAAAACTAAGTTGGAATCTAAGGTTGAAATGCAATGCAGGAAATACCGCCAACTGTTTTTCTAAAAATAATGAATCTAAGTGTGTATGGTTGTGCATGTGTCTGTGTTTGTCTGTATTTGTGTGTGTACACAATGCGTATTATGGTTGTATTAGAAGAACTAAAGTAGTATACAATAATCATAGTACAATTATTGCTGCAACAGTAAAGGTCGATGTCCATGTTATTATCGTTGATGTGAATAATACGTATAGAATGAAAGCGAGTTTGTACTCGTTAAGTTATAAAAAAAATTTGGTAACCTGATAATTAGGTTTTCACATAAATCTATTTCTTAATTCAAAAGTTTAATCAGAATGTGAAAGGGAATAAAAACTTTCCTTTAGATTTTTAATTGAGATGATGTGTATGGATTTCGAATGGCCGACCATAGTGGACAAAGCACAATTTGTTTAACAAAGTTGAGTTTACATTTGATGCCATTGATTATACGAATAGGTGGTAATAAAAATTTAAGAAAAATCAGGAAAATATTCTCTATTGCGACGATGAAAGGTAAAAGAACCATGACAGATGTAACAGTATGTACCTTACCTGAATTCACAAGCGAAACCAGAATTGAATATCCACCTGCAAGTCCAAAGAGGTATAAGATTTTGATAGCTGTACTCGGCCGAGAGTGGATGACGTATGGTAAATATTTTGATGACCAAAGGGGATTTTAGTTTGTATATGAAAACTACCTTTATTCGGTTCGCTATGAGTGTAGCGCCATGTTTTAACAGGTAGGTTGCTTCAAGCACAACATAGATGTTCACCTGTTGCTCAACTTAGTTGTTTAATGTTGTATAATGCAAGCATTGTTCTAATTGTAGTGAAAATTAAAAGGCACTTACAGATCCATGTATGTAGATTATTTTTCCTTCTAGCTGCAGCTGATGAAAGGGATTATAATATGTAAACTCCGTCTCAAAGTGCAACAGTAGAGGAATGGTAAAGCCATTGTATTAATAGTTTATGTTATCTGCAGTGCCCCTTGATTCATAACAGGTTGCAGTTGTTGTGAAATGGCCCTCAATAGAGATTTTCCAAATACCTAGCCGCGTAGTTGTGTTTGTAGGAAAAAAACTAACATATTCTATCTTTTAAATTTATAGGAATCTAGATTGTAGGAAATATAATTCTTGCATAGGAGAGGCGGTCAAAAATGGGTCAAAAATGTCGAACAAATGCACATAAACTGGTTAGAGCATCTGAATATGATGCTCCATTGTAGTATAAAGTAAAGGGAAAAATATCTATGTAGGAAAATGGGTACATGCTACGAAAATTAAGGGATTTATGAGAAAAGTGTTTTCTTTGACACATATGATGTGTTAGTGATATATCTAAACTCTTGTTCTAGATAAAATGAAATAATATGTAACAAAGGAATAATATGCAACATATAGTTGAACCAAATGAGCAGAAAAAGGTACACTGCTAACCTTGGAACATCATGTATATGAAAAATTATATTTACACTTCCTACTCGCTCTTTAATTGTTACATAGCAGTCAATATTTGTTGATGTTCATAATAATTAAAAATTAAAATATTGTTTTTCAACTATATAGATACATATTATGACACCCCTATTTGAAAGCACCTCAAATGCACTCAAATATATATATATATATATATATATATATATATATATATATATATATATATATATATATATATATAGAGAGAGAGAGAGAGAGAGAGAGAGAGAGAGATGTATGCTAAACTAAGCCTTAACTACATAAAATATATTTAGGATTTAGAATATAATGATTTTCTAGGAAAAAGGACAACAAACATCAAATACATGTTGTTGTCCCTAACTTGTAAGCGTGGAATAGAATTATGTCTATAAATTAATTTTCAAATTTAAACAATATAATTTGACATAATTACATTCTGTGTTCAACAAGCAAATTTAAACGCGCCATAATTTGGTTTGATAATATCGTTCTAAACTGAAATAAAGAAATTAAGCTAAACATGAAATTAAGTATAAATTTGGTTCCTTATCAGTTTGAAGAGACTTTTCAAAAAAAAATGAAGGTTAGAACTTTAAAGTAAAGTGCCATAGTAATAATTGAGAGAAATTAGCCGTGGATGTTGGATGTGAATGAATTACTTCCCTCATGCCGAAGAAACATGCATTAATGTTGTTAGAATATATTATTAATGACAACATTGTTAGTATGAAATGTATTTTATGAAAATGCAAAATTTCATTTTATTTTTGTAGATTGCACGCAAAATATTTTATTGTGGTCAATTTTGAAATGAAACCGCTTTAGAAAAACTTGGGAGGATTGTATTATCCAATATTATAGAAAAAAGGAATGCAAATTTCGAGAATAAGGAATATGATAAGAAATATTAATTCTTGAAGCCTACAGCCTGTAGGTACCGTCCATCTATGTATACATTATCTTGTTTATATTTTTTTCAACATATGTTATTATTTTTCACCATGCTCCTTTATGTGCATCATATTTGAGACCTTTTAAGATTATTATTTTTTATTTGTTTCTAAGATAATTTGCCATGTGAACACTATAATACAGACAATGCATTGTTTCTTATTTAGCATTTATCATAAGCCTGGCTGGCATATTTTTCTTGCTCCCTAAATTATCTCTACATTATTAATATAATTTTCAAAGCTTTTATATTTATTTCTTAATCTTTTAAGACAATGCTTTAATAATGTTTAATAATTTTTGATCGTACGTTTTGGGTGCGTGTTTTTTGATAGAATTTGAAAGATGTTATCTATGATATCTAAGATAAATGAAAATAGATGCACCTCATATGACACAAAATTCCCTGGTTTAAGTGTTAAATTACATGTAAAGTAACCAGGTATACAATTGAAAATTATATTATATTGTAGATATAATTTAGGGAGCAAGAAAAATATGCTAGCTAAGCTCATGATAAATGATAAATAAGAAACTATGCATTGTCTAAAACCACGCAACCAAAAATGCACGCATCAAAAATTCGAAAAGTAAATTAGCTTATAATAACAACTTACAACATAAATAAAATTACAAACAATGTATTTAAAACGTCTTCAATATTCACTCAAATTATCAAATTATAGCTTGCAACCATAGATTGAAATAAATTGTGTGAAGATAGAGGGTAAGCTAGTGTTAACTACACTAGAACAATGTTAAACAAGTGATAAATGTTCTAAAACACTTAAAATTAGCCTAGTTGGTCAACTTTGGATCTAGTTTGGGCCATTAATTAATGATTAAGGAGAGATGCTTCTAGAGATAAGTGAGAGTAGGTTCTTTTCTTTGGGAAAACCCGTCATTCCTAAATCCATCCCTCGGGTATTCTCCTCGCTCTCATTCCCAAATTCATCTGTCACTACACTCTATTGTATTAACTTTAATTTCAACTCGGCTCTTCTTTTCCAAAAGCTTTGTCTGAAAAGATTAAAAACTAAATAGACGGTGATATAACTGATATAACGCAAGACAATGTGGTTAATGTTTTCGTTAGAACAACTAAATTGCATACTGGCAAGAATACAATCACCGGTTCTCATACTAAAAAATTCACCATGTTCTAGTTTTATGCATTCAAAAATTTATGCATCTGCTCTTCTAACATTATTTAATTAACGCAGGAATGACCGAAGAATAAATGTCAGTGCCTTACGTGTGGAGCATAAAATGGAGGAAAATAGGGGAGGTGCATTTATTTGTGTTAACCCCAGTTGTACAGAATTGTAGCTTTCTATTTGATCGTGATCTTTTCTCACTTTTGGCTGAGATTTTTATTTGGCCTTTATTGATGGTGTTCCACTTTCTCTTTTTATTGGGCGGTTTTCAAAATACTATTTATTACGCAAGTAAGGAATGATAGATGAAACATTTCTTGTGTATATATATCAAAGACTCACCATCATACATGAAATCTACAATATATACTCTAATATCCTGTGGGAAAAATTGAAATTCTAAAATTCCTGAAAAACACACAACGTTTACCGACCATTATTTTATTAATTTAAAAACGTGGTTTTATCTTAGTTGATAAATTAATTAATTAGTTAGTTGGTCCCCGCTCCTATACACATAATAAACCATCCTAAGTTGTGAGCTCATATCAGACCAAAGTTGCAGTAAAAGATATTCTTTTGTTCAACATGTAATATTAAAAAGGCTATATAATAATTGATATAATTTGAAAGCTGAGAGTATGGTATCTTTCAAACTTACCTTCTGTAACGACCCGAACTTCCCCGGTCTCCGAAGAGAAGAGAAACAACGGATTGCTTTGAGGACAAGACGAATCGGAACACAAACAGAAGAGCATTTCATTGCTTATTACAACAATTTACATCAGAGTACAAGAATATACAGAGTATGAATAAATATTACACATCAGAGATTAAAATACATTACATAGCAGCGGAAAATAATACAAAACACAACTGGAAGAGATAAACGGATACAGAGCTTTCCGTATATCGTTTCAGCTATGAACCAGGATCCTGTGAATATAAATCAGCAAAACCAAAATTACTAGCTGCCCGTGTAGAAAATAGGGGCACCCAGAGTTTAGGTCAAAACAAAAAACTACAGGTCAGTCATGTGACTGGTGTGAAAACTAAAACAATTATTTAAAATTTACTTTAAAAGAGAGTAATTCAAGGGACCACTCCGTATAACACGGAACGAGTTTCCTCCCAAGAATACTAGTGCATAGGATAAACAGCGCAATGCTTTTTGAAAAAATGAAGCTATTATAAGACCCAGGTCCCATCACACAATGCAACGCAAGCCGGAGGATAGGGTTTTCCCTTATAATGGCCATACATGCTTGGTACGTTTAAAACAAATCATTTGATACTATTATAAGTGTATAGTGTCAAAACAACTTCAAATATAAATGTATCAATCATAGGCGGCATGGGTACCATCCATCATGTCGCCAATACCAGGCTCTACAATCAAAACCGAAATGTCACGTATTGGAAATTGGTTTTCCGTCATGAGTCAAGGCAAGGGATGTACTCCTAGCCCGCTTCGAGACACTCTAGCAAATGTTTCGGGACTACACACTCTGGGTAACTCCTGTAATCCTGTAGTGTCGGTCCACTCAAAGTGCAAAAGTGGATTAGTTATACCTGAACACACGTTTCTCGGTCCTAAAGGACTCATCCATCGGCTCCGTAGTAACCGATATATCCGAGGCGCCTCGCATTCCAACAATCACATAGATAACAATATATAAATGCCAGGGTGTGTAAAACCCCAACACCACCCATAGCTAGACAGAAACATCATGCACTCACTGCGTTCCCTTATCTCGTTTTTGACTCATACCAAGGTGTGAGTCTCGCAAATCAACGCTATACACAAAGAAGCGCTATATTAAAGTTGTGCTTTGATCATCAACCACAAGACTCTGCTTTTCAACAAAAGCGTTGATCACTGCATCTCAGCATGCCACACAGGCAATTCATGTCATGCGACTGATATCTATCGATATATAACCTCCGAGCTCGTGTGTCTCAGAGAAGGGCGTTAAGCAAGAGAATAAATTCTCCACCGCCAAACAGATATATATTTAATAGAAATCAATCAACACAGAATAAAAACCAATGTCAGACACACAATCCATTTACAAGTTCGTTTTGGGTCTGGACGAAACCGGAGGCACCTTATTCCTCGTCCCGTATGTCCAATACAGGAGAGAGGTCCTTGCATATCCGGTCGATCTCCAAGTACGTCTAGACGATCACCACTTATTACCTTGTCTTGGGTTTACAGCCCAATCAAGACATCAGTAATCATCCAAACGATGTGAAGACCTCTGGTTTTCAACCACCGTCTTCATCGTCGAATTATCTTCGAAACAGTTATTCAAAATGGGTATAAACCCGACCTTTTCGAATAACTCACGTATAAAATAAACAAGTGCTACACAAGCACAACATACGCATCGTTCCAATCCAGAATATTCTTTTATTCAAATATTCACATCTTTAGGGATTTGTTCCCATTAATTTTATCAAAGATAAATTCTTTTAAATTTATTCTTTAATCTTCCTTTGGATATCAATTCAAACCATATTAAGGTTTTCCAAACTAGTCGGGATTAACGCACCTTACCGAAGTAACCATTTATTTAATTTCCCAATCCCAACATATTCATCCCATGGAGCAAAACTGGTATTACCCCATAACTAACACCACAGTGTTATCAGTAAATTTAATTACCATTTCCCATTCAAATCCAATTAAAGATTTAACTATCGTTTGGAGCAAAATTGGTGTACTCCACTCTCGATCATTTCCCAAATTTGATAATTTAAATTATCAATTCACATTTCAATCTAATTAAAGATTCATTAAAACTCCACTTAGTTTTAATCTTCCCAAAAATCAATATTAATGATTATTTAACTTTGGAAACACAAACATGCCGCATCGACAATCTACACCGTACTATTGATTTCTGCCGATATATAACCTCTAAGCTCGTATGTCTCAGAGAAGAGTGTTAAGCAAGAGAATAAATTCTCCGCCACCAAAAAGATGTATATATTTAGCAGAGATCAACCATGCAGTTCGAAATACAATGCCAGACACGTAATCCTACCTTTAACTGGGTTAAAGAACTAGTGTCATTTAAAACACAATTCACGATAAACCCAAATCACATTCCATTAATTATGGAATCTTCATGGAAAAACAAATCAATATATAATCGATATCAATTTCCATATCAGACTAGTAATATAAATGGAATAACGACAAAGCCTTTTAAATTCCATTTGTATTAACAGACTTCTTCCACAGAAGTTCACTTCGATTATTATCAATCGAATTCCATTCAATTCCAATTTAATATATTAAATTGGAAAACATTACTTTGGAAAATTCCTGTTAAATCTTAATAAAAAGAATTATAAATTCAAAATCACATTACACTGTAAGTCAGGTTAAAGAACTGTAACACCCCACCTCTGCCAGGGTCACTCTTACAAGTACACTAGCTTTGGAGGGGTGTTGGACAAGGTAAACATGCATAAAGATATCCCAAGACAGAACATATAAGTAAAACAGAGTAAGTAAAGCAGCAGATAAAACTACTATTTCAAAACCATAGTCAACTTACATCAAAAGTACTGAGTCGTTATTCTCCAACTACTACAAGTCTAGAAACATAAACTGGAAACTGGAAATAACATAAAGTAAACTATCCCCAAAGTAGACGTGGTAAAGCCATAGCGAGCTCAAGTCCGAACCGTACATGACCTATCCAGTAAGCAAGCTAAAGATCCAAGCTAGGTGCTAGTATTCCCACCCTGAGAACCTGGGGGGGGGGGAACGGAAGAAAAGAGGCAAAAGAAAACGGGTCAGTCAAAAAGACTGGTAAGTCCTACCTACTATTAGTATAAAAACTAATAAAGTTAACTGGACATGTAAAACAGAGATGAAACATAGGATGATAACTGGCATGGTGAAAAGTTAACAAGATAGATCAAGTATGGCATCGCATATACAAGGTTAAGTTGCACCAAGTGTACTAGTATTCTAATCCATGTCAAGTATAAACAAGAAATGATCCCTTGGCCCAAAGTTGGCCCAACATCATGAGATGACCTAAATCAAGGTCCAACTACTCGGTCTAGTCGATCGGCTCCCTATAAGCCTAACTCGTCGTGTATCGGTGTCATACGGCCTGATCATGGAATGTAGTTAACTGTGCAAGGTCCACCCTAGGGTGTATCCAGCCCTAAGGTGTAAACCACAGACACAATTCAAGCACGCACAGTCTAAACCTACCGGTGCCCATGTTCAAATCCGGACTTGATGTGCACGACCATGGTCCGCCTGAACAACCGGTGCACCATTCAGCCGTCTCTTTTGGTCTCTTACAATCAGTCCAGTAATCCTGCCCCACCCTGGACTAGTCCAAGGTATCCAGATACTCCCAAGTGGGTTACTTCTGAAAAGGACCACGTAACTAGGATTTCAAGCGGGTTAAGTGTGGTTAACCCTATCCTAACCATGTATTGAGTTGGTCAAGTGTATCCAAGCAGTTCATGACTTAACCCTATCAATACATCGTGTTTAATTGGTTAAGTATTCAAGTAGTCCATGACTTAACCCTACCAACCCATCATGTTTAATTGGTTAAGTATTCAAGTGGTCCATGACTTAACCCTACCATGTGGCATTAATTAACTTAATGCACCCCAACCTCTCACATTAGACTTTGTTGTGGTTACTAGTTAAGCCGGGCGGGTCCGGGTAGCTTTACACCAGAACCTAGTCTAACCTCGGGTTTCAAGTGCGATGTGACCAACTACTCACATTGGGTCCTATTGTTTGTAGCCACTAGTTAAGCCGGTCGGTTCCGGGTAGATTTATGCTACAAACTCAACCCAACCTCGAGTTGGCCACTTTCATGTTTTCTACATGTCATGTCCACGCTCATGTTTCAAACATAATCACATGTCAAATTTTCAAGTCATGTTTCATGTCATTTAATTTTACCCACAACGTAACCCCATCGCATGTAAGTTCGCATCAACGCACATAGATCAAAAAGGGGAAACATAATGATATGATAAGTTGGGCATAAAGTGGCAAAGTCTATCACAAGTTCAACATGGTGATATATGAGGCAAAAGTGTTCAATATACTAGCATATGGCCTTAACATGTATGATAGCATAAAAGGTGACTTGGCCTCAAACATATCAAATAGCATAAGGGTGCTTTGGCCTCAAGCATGCATAATAGCATAAGGGTGATTTGGCCACAAGCATGCATAATAGCATAAGGGTGCTTTGACCTCAAGCATGCATAATAGCATAAGGGTGATTCACTTGTGATTAGCATATAGGTTCATAACATCATATGCAAGTTAACATCAAGGTTTTAAGATGGTTCTATGTTGCATTTATGCATAACTACCAAATTCTATGTTGCATTATGCATAACCACCAAATAAAGGTCATAGCTTTCTACCCAAAAAGTCAAGGTGATAGTCCCATAACCATAGATCAAAAGAGTCGTGTATAGATCTATGCATACAATGATAGATGCAAGGCAAGTGTTACGCAAAAATCCCATTTCAACTTGCTACATGTCATATTAAATTCATAGTTTAAATCTAAGAGTAGAATAGTGCTTACAATTCGTGGCTAAGCGATTTAGAATAATATATAATAAGATTGAGACGAAGCCACTAGCAAATCCGCAAAGAAAATAATATGCTCCACTCTAAGCCTTGAGAAATAAGTAAAATAGCTTCTATGACGAAGAAAGATGGCTCTTTGAACTAAGAATGATAGCTTCTTGGACTTAGATTTGATTTGGAACACTCATGCTCTCATGAAGAAGGTGGAGGCCATGATTAGAGAGCATTTTGGCAGCACTTAGTTGTAGGATTAGTTTGTGTGAGTTTAGGGTAGGCTTAGGGGTCTTTTTATAGAGTTTAGGATTAGTTTTAGCCATAGGATTAACCCTAAATCAAATCTGAGCCATCAAATCACGTCACTAGCCAACGAAACAGGTCCAAACAGCCAAAATAAGTGCACCTGGCCGACTAGGGAGGTCGACCCCCAGGTCGACTCTAGTGTCGACCTGGTTGGGGGGGAGGTCGACCCTAGTGTCGACCCCCCTGTCGACCTGTCTGGGCGGGAATTTTCCCGCCCAGTCTGTTTTGGCTGAATTTGAATTCCGAATTTAAATTTGAACTGTTTTTGAACTTGAAATTTTCTGAAAACTTTGACGGGCCATAACTTGGTCATACGGGCTCCATTTTTCGAAAACTCGGACTCTATTTCGCGTATTTTTCCGAGACGAACGCAATGGCAAAGCTCGTTTCCCATGATTCAGATTTTAACATTTAATTCTGCCCTGTTTTATGTTATAACGTGTTGTTTAAAATACGGGTTGTCACATTCTCCCCTCCTTAAAGGATTTCGTCCCCGAAATCTTCAAGTTAGGAAGGATGTATCCTACCAACCATCATCCATCTACTCACACATCACCCACGAGCAAAACATTGTCCTTAAAAGATTTCTAATGCAATATGAACATATGCAAAGGTGTGTGTATATGTACCTATCTAATGCGAAAGTCAGGCGGTTACTGATTCAGTATACCTCCTTAATGCAAAGTATGTTAGTGAAATGCGTCCAATATGTATGCGAATCCCTAACATAACTTATAGTTTCTATATGAGTGCACATAACATACATCCATATGCAACATCCATGTGGTAGCACAACATGTTTCGTTCATGAATAAGCATAAACACTCATGCATATGCGGTATGAAAGTGTGTGAGCCGATCTTAGTGCCTAACGTGTATCATGCATCCACGAGTAACCACTTGCAAACACTTGCAACCACTTGCAAACGTCAAGCATAACATGTTTCAAATACATGTTTCAACCAAAAGGTTTCTACCTAAGGTTCTCATGACAAGATTTACGAAACAAGATAAACTAGATAAACATGGATATCAAAAGAAAGATATGCCAACTAGGAAAAGAGATTGAAAATGTACCCTCAAAAAGAAATGGATAAAGCCCACGCATCTTCTCCTCAGTTTCCCAAGTTGCATCTTCCTCTGCTTCACTCCATTGCACCTTAACAAGCTTAACTTCTTTGCTTCTTAGCGTCTTTGTCTCCGTTTCCATGATATGAATCGGAGCTCGCCTCAGGGTTGCTTCTCTTTCCACTTCCACGTCTTGAAGAATACTTGGTTCAACCACTTCGGCGGATCTGTGCAAACACTTCCGGAGATGCGAGACATGAAAGACGTACTCCGGCCAGCTTCTCGGGCAATTCCACTCTATATGCCATTTGCCCAATTCTCTCAATGATAGGGAAGGGCCCTACGAACCTCGGTGCCAACTTCCCAACTGCTCCGAATCAAACTACATGACGCAAAGGAGAAACCTTCACAAAGACCATATCTCCCACTTCAAACTCTAAGTCTGTCCTTCGCTTGTCTGCATAGGATTTCTGTCTGTCTTGGGCCGTTTTCATCCGCCTTCGAATCAACTCAACCTTCTCGGATGTGTCCCTTATCATGTCGGGACCAAGTATAAGCTTATCTGTCGTCTCCCACCAACATGTTGGTGACTTGCACGGCCTCCCATATAAAGCTTCGAATGGTGCCATCCCTATGCTTGCTTGGTAGCTGTTATTATAAGCAAACTCCACTAGAGGAAGATGATCTTCCCAAGTACCACCAAAGTCAAGAATGCATAGCCTCAACAGATCTTCTAGTACCCTATTCACCCTTTCAGTCTGGCCATCCGTCTGTGGGTGATAGGTTGTACTTAGATTCAATCGCGTACCCATCGCTTCTTGCAAACTACTCCAAAATTGGCTTGTGAAGATTGGGTCACGATCGCTAACTATGCTAGAAAGAACTCCATGCAATCGCACTATCTCTCGAAGATAAACAGATGCTAGTCATGATGCGATCCTCTTGCTCTTTACTGGAATGAAATGAGCACTCTTCGTAAGTCTATCTACTATGACCCATATCCCATAAAGCCCAAAAAGTTTGGGTCAACTAAGTGGACACCTTCATCCTAACTATATGTCCAAGAAACCGAACTTCCTTTCTCCAAAAATGCCATTTAGAGAACTTGGCTTTCAACTGCTGAGCTCTAAGCGTATCCATAACCTCCTTGAGGTGTGTAGCATGTTCTTCCTCGTCCTTAGAGAAGACCAGAATATCATCCACGAAAACAACCACAAACTTGTTAAGGAACTCCCTGAACACCCTACTCATAAAATCAACAAAGTATGCGGGTGCATTAGTCAAACCGAACGGCATGACTAGCCATTCAAAGAATCCATCTGGAGTCCTAAACGTAGTCTTATCAATGCTATCCTCAGCTACTCTAAGCTGATGGAATCCGGTGGCTAGATCGAGATGAGAGAAAACAGAAGCACCAACCAGCTGGTCAAAGAGATCATCAATCCTTGATAACAGGTGTCTATTCTTCTTTGTCAGCTTGTTCAACTCACGATAATCAACACATAGACGAAGCGAACCATCCGCCTTAGTAGCGAATACCACCGGAGCACCCCATTCTGAAATGCTTCGCCTAATAAAATTTTCTCAAGCAACTCCTTGATTTGCTTGCTAAGCTCTCTTCTTTCTCGCGGGGCCATGTGCCTAACAGGCAATGAAACTGGCTTGGCATTATCAACCAGATAAATACGGAAATCTATCTCGCTTCTAGGGGTAACCCCTTCACCTCATCAAAATCATCAGGATATTCTCGGACCACCCTCACAGATTGAAGGTTGTCAATAGACGAGTCGAGGGATTCAAGATAACATAACATGACGGGATCCAGAGGTTTACAAGAAATCTCTAGGGTATTGCCAAGGCGAGTCATAAGCCTCACTACCCTATGCTCACAATCGAGAATGGCTCCATAACTGGACAACCAATCCATGCCCAAAATCATCCCGTGTCCCATAAACCCGAGAACATAAGCATTACACGTGAATTCTACGCTCAAGATAGAGATTTTCAAATCCATACAAATCGCAGATAGACGGGCGGAGCCCCCAATCGGATTTGAAATACTAACGGGATTTTCAACTAGACTAGTACTTAGGTGCAAACTTTCAACAAGATCAGAAATAAAACTATGCGATGTGCCAGAATCAAATAAGGTACGAACAGGGAAATCAGAAATGCAAACATGACTTTCTATAGAAACACTACCTCGATCAAAATCTGGAAGAGCGAGGAGAGCCTGCAACTGCCCTCCAGAGGGTCCTGCTCGCCGAGTTTGCCTTTTCCCTTGTCCTCGCTTTCTCGGGCAATCCTTACTATAGTGTCCAGACTCTCCACACTGAAAGCATACGCCCAGCTTCCTCTTCTTCTTACAGTCTTTGGCTATGTG